>CM059020.1:8084408-12884408 GCA_030272315.1 Paspalum vaginatum | reverse complement strand
GCACCGTCCACTGAACAGATACGTGCCTAGCAGTGCAAGGGTGCCGTCCACTAAGAGGATACGCACCAATGCAAGAACGATCAAGATCCGACCAAGAATGGCACCGAGGTAACGAACTTTGCAAAAATGGCGACACAGCACTCACCGCACCAAGGTGCATCTCACTGACTCACAACAAGCAAAGAGAATAGTCTGAAAGTGGGGAATGCAACAATCCGAAGCAGTAACACAGCGGAAAAACCAAGAAAGGGATGAACACTGCAGTTCCCTACGAGAACAGGATTGTCCGGTGGCCAACACCAGACTATCCGGTGGAACCAGACTATCCAGTGCCTGCTGCCGAACTATCTGGTGGCACGGCTCGGACAGCGCCACACACCAGACTATCCGGTGGGTGCTGCCAGACTATCCGGATTGTCCGGTGGCCTCTGCCGGATTATCCGGTAGAGTCGTAGACAGGGGTTTTCCAATCCAAACCAGACTAAATCTTATCCAATCTTCACGAAATTTTGCACAAGCTATTTGGACCTTATTCCAAAGCATTTCCCAAAAGATCTATGCAAAATGGCCAAGGGATCAGCGGAAATTTTAGATTTCGTGAGATGGCAATTTTTGGGCAAGAAAGGTGAAAACACAAAGGGGGCTTGCTCGTGGCAATCCAGCAGGATTGAGATGAATTAAGTCATGATCTCCACATCCTAGCAAGTCCAAAACATCAGCAAGGGAAGGGATTCAAGCTTAGCCAACACAAACACCCAAAAGCCAAGGATTGAACCCAAAAACCAAAGAGAGAGGGGGAGAAGAACACAAGGTTGCTGCACGAATTTGCTTCGATTAAGTGCCCAAGATGGGTCTAAAGATTCAGCATACATGCTGAAATTCGTCCCAAGCAACCACCCTCACCTTCCCTCATGATTAGGAGGCTAAATCCTACTCTAACCTCCCTAACAATGGAGCTCAAGGCTTAAGGATGAAAATCACAAAGAAAAACCTAATCTAGGAAGCCAAGAGACCCTCTAATGACCTGCCTTGGACCTATTTATACCCGAGTGTTGTTTAGACAGTTTTGCACTTAGGTCCCTACAACTAGACAAACCCTAAGGACTCAAATGAAAGATTACAGGATATTTTGGGACGGACGACCATGATGAAGTCTTGATCTTCGTAAGTTCCATGCAATCTTTGGATATTCTCCACGTGGCCAGTAGTCCAATCCGCGATCCGCCCTCGGTTTTGAAGTCAGAAACCGAGAAACTTTAGGAAGTCTCCGCCTGGGCTGGATTTGGCCCATCTTCTCTATCTTGGCGAGTCAAGGCCCAACTCACCAAGGCTTGGGTAGCTTGGGTGGCGGTTTTGAGCCGAAGCCGCCAAAGCCTCCCTCACATGCCTTCGCGCCACGCACTCGGATTGGAGCACTATGGTGGCGCCTGGCATCCCCTGTCCATCGAGGCAGTCTCGCAGTCCTTCGGAGGACTTACTCGTGCCGTCTCCATGCCGCTCCTCTGTGTACCAAACTCCCATGGTCAACAGATGTAGAGCATGCCTCCAGTCCTTCGGAGGACTTCCTTCTCCATCTACCTCCAGTCCATCGGAGGGCCTCCTGTCCATCGTAGTTCTTGTGCCCAAGTCCATCTGGGTCTTTGTCTTCTGTTGACAATCACTCATCACTCCAGAGGCAATGGAGTCGGTCCATTGGCTCTCAATGCCGAGGGCATCACATTATGCCTCGAGCTGCTGGTCCTTTTAAGGTTCTTGAAAAAATTAATGATAATGCATACAAGCTTGAGTTACCTATAGATTTTGGGGTTAGTTCCACATTTAATATTGCAGATTTGAAACCATATTTCGGAGAAGAGGATGAGATAGTGTTGAGGATGACTTCGCTTACAACAGTGGGAGGATGATGAGGACATAACTCCTATGATTATGCAAGAACCTATTACAAGAGCACGTGCTAAGACAATTGAACTAACATGTGAGCTCGTTCCTAAGTGCCCTGTACATATACTTTTGAGGATGGTATGCTACCTAATGTTACACGGTTGATTATATTATATTTAGGAAGTTAGGAGATGGACGATTAAGGCTTTGGAGAACAGCTCGGACCTAGGAGGAGGGCAAGAAGGACGTACAAGTCAAGATGGAGGCCCAATTCTACTCGGAGTCGACTTCCTCGGCCTCCAAGACTAGTCATCAGTAAAATCGTCGTCTAGGCCACAAACGGACTCCGTTTTTTACGATCTACATATGCCTGAAAATCTAAGAAGATAACCTTTCCAATGCCACTGGTTTCAGGTCATTTGGAGTTTAGAGTCATCGGGAATTCACATCGTAAGTTAGTGATCAGAATCTGTCCAGGGGCTGTTTTCCCTCTTTTTGAGCTGTTGGCCCATGTATCATCTTGGAGTCCATCATAGATGCGTCTAGGCCTTGTTGGTCGACCTAAACTCTATATAAACTAGTAAGCCGCTGCACAAGTTAGGGTTTGAGTTTTGCTTAAGAGTATTCTGTCGAGAACAGTTCGCCATGTATCGGTTTGTGAAACCCCAACTTGTGCAACTCAATTGAGATTTGCGTTTTTCCTTATTCTTGCTAGTGTTCTTCGATTTGCATTGCAGGAACGATAGTCCTTCTTGGCGAGGTCGATTGCGCATGTCACGTGGTCGATAACCATCGGAGCAGTGGTGTCGTGATTGCAAGGATTCGAACCTTTTGGCTAAGAACCTTCATCACCAACATCGAGTCTCCACCCCTAAACCGATGTACCTCACAGAGAATCGGGCCTATCCTATATCATGCCGCCTTCCTAGGCTGGGCCGGATCCGCCGGCATGGAGCCTCCTGCCTCCTTCCCTCTTCCTTGCTGGTTCCCCATATTTGCCCTCCCTGCTGGTGTCTCTTCGATCCAAGAGCTTGCAGTATGTGAAAACCTTCCCCTCCTATCTTGTCCCCCCTGTGATGCTTGCGTGATTTACTTCATGTGTGCTCCTGATGATTATGCATGCTTGCATGATTTACATATTGCGTGCCCTGGATGCTGCTGCTGTGTGTTTGGTAAAGATGGATGATATTTCTGAGCATATGTCCATGTCTATGATGATTTAACTAGGGTTATGATAATAATATATGAGATCTCTTGTGCACTTATGATGGCAACCTTTTAACTAAGCATTTGACCATGCTGCCTTTTCATTTCAAGAACATGAGACTATCTTTGTTAATCTAAGCAAGAGTCCATAGTTAAAATGAAGAAGAAGGTCATCTTCTTGCTCCCTTCCCTGCAATCTAATTTGATGCTCTTGATCTCTTCTAATTTGACTACAATTTTCCTTTTCTGATCTGGCTGCAGTGGACATGTGCAATCGTAATTTCTTTTGGCTTTGCTCTTTTGCTGCTTATATACTGTTGTCAACTAAGACTTGGACATATGCTATGATGATTATACCTGTTGTTTCTGCACTTTGACTGAGGCAAGAAGCATATGCTGATGATGTTTTATTTATAATTGATGCTTCACTTATTAGCTGAGGCAACAATAATTTACTACCATGTTTTATTTCAAATTGATGCTACACTTGACCTGAGGCGAGAGACATGCTGTGATGCTCACTTCCTGTTTTCATGCTATAGTGTTCACATTTTCCTATTATTCCTATCATGTCCCTTGCCTATTGTTCTGAACTCTGGATCTGAGCTTATGCCTCTTGCCAATGATGTTGCTTGGATACATAGACCTGGCTCCGTTAGTTTTAGTGAGCTGTACAGTAGAGACAAAGAAGCGCTCTTTCCCAACAGTTTGGACTGAATAATTGCCTATCTGTACAGGCTATTTAAGCAGCTTATAGTGATTCTCTTTGCCTAAGTCAGACTCCTGATTAGCTTGCTGTTTCTAACTCTTGTGCTGCTCTATGTGTGCAGCGGCTGAGAAAGCAAGGGTCAAGAGCAATGCCCTCGCCCGGGAGGCTTCAGGCCTGAGTTCTTCCACGGCGAGGGAGGTTTTGGACACCTTTACAAGGGCCGCCTTGAGAGCACAAACCAGGTAGCTTTTAGCTCAGCAAATGTGAGCTTGCTCTTTTCTTGTTATGTGCTGTGAAAGAATCAAGCCAATAGTAAATTGCACTGTAGTATAAATGGTACTGTTTGTTTCGAACCACAGGTTTATATAGCAAATGTGCTGAAATAGTTGATTCACTGGAGAGCTGATTTGCTTGATTCTTTCATCTTTTGACAGTAAACCGTAAGAATTGTACATTTTTAACTGTTTGTTTCAGTTAAGACACCGATATGGTCCATGTGGTGACATTGTGAAGTCGAAAGCTGTTCAGTGGAGAGCTAATTTGCTTAATTCATGTCTTTTGACTGTAAACTAGAAGAACTGGCTCCATTAGTTTCAGTGAGCTGTACAATAGATGCAAATCGTGCAATGTGAAAAAAGATTATTTAGTTAGCTCTTCACATATTGTTAGTAACATTACTATTTGGTGGATTGTGTGACTGCATAATGCTGTAATTTTTTTCTGAATTTTCTATGATTTATTAAATTTTTTTAGTATCTCATTATTTTTTTAAAGAAAAATAGTGTAAATTCGTGGGCCTACGTGACCGATGAAAATACATGACATGGCAACTCTATAAATTTGTCGGCCAACGTGGCCGACGAAAATTACTTGCCCCCATGGCCATTAATTCGTCGGCCAGTTTAAATTCGTCGGCAAACCGACGAAAATAATGTAAATTCGTCCGGACCCATGAATTAGTTCTGTAATTTCGTCAGAAAATTCCGTTAGCATGCCGACGAAAAAAGGTTATTTTCGATGGTTTTAGCTTATTTTCGTGGGTTTTTGGTCTAGAAAAAATAGACGTTTCATGTAGTGCTAGTTGCCGGTTTCGCCAGAACCGAAGTTGTCCAAAAGGGAAGGAGTACTAGACATGTGGAGGACATCAGGAAGATTACTTTCGAGCCAAAGAAGATCAGGACTCCAACGTGTTTGTCCATCTGAGTTACCAACGGTATTTTCTAGCCTCTACAAGCATTTTAGTGTATTTGCATATGTATCCTAGGGGCGGTTTGCAAAACTATCTAGATCTTCTTCTCGTAGCAAATATTGATCTTCCTGACCATATCAAAGACATGTTTGATATGATGTCTTCTTTTTGGTGCTTGAACCTATCTCTGCCTTGCCGTCAAAGTGGTTATAGAACTTTCTCCCGCGGCACCTGTGCTCTTGAATTAGGTAGTGGTGGTACTTCATGTACACAACATTTTTAGATCCATCGAGGAACTCAAACGCCGTTACATCCAAGCATACTAGATATCCTATCTTTCCTTTGATCTGTCCTGGAGAGCGAGAAATTCACAGGATAATCGTTGATTGTATTAATTAATTCCTCTAAGTGTAAACTCTTGCTTTGCAAATGAATCAATAATTCTGACTCCATCGTTCCAAAGCTTCGCCATATCTTCTATCAAGGGCTCAAGGATGACATCTATATCAATGCCTGGTTGTTTAGGCCCCTGTATCATACAGCATAACATTGTGTACTTCCTCTTCTGACAAAGCCACATTGGTAGATTGTATATGGTCAATATCACCGACCAGGTGTTGTCCGTGATGTTCCTTTCTCCAAAAGGATTCATTCCATCTATACAAAGTGCAAACCTCATATTCCTTGGATCCTTCACAAACTCAGGATACATGTCAAACCTTTTTCATTGCGTGCCATCAGCTTGGTGTGCAAGCTTTTCCTCATCCTTTGTTCGCTCATAAAGTCATCATACCACCAACAGCATCAGCTTTGCAAAGGATAGGGTTTGCAGATATACATCTTAAGCAATCGATTGGATTGAGGTACCACATGACTTGGCGGGGATTCTTCTCATTGTTCTCGTCGATGCCTAAGCATGTGTATCTTCTTCAGAAGGATCGGGTGCACCCTTCTTCTTCTTCTTGCCATTAGAGGAACCTTCATCAACATCATACTATATGCCATTCCGCTTGTAACGGACTGGCGCCACAAGTTGGGCATTTCTCTTATTTCTCAAATTTCCCTCGGTATAAGATGCAGTGGTTCATACATGCATTTCTTTCAACTCCCATTGTCAAGGGGCTAATAACCTTCTTTGCTTGATATGTGTTCGTAGGCACAAAGTTAGGCTTCGGAAGCTACCACGATAAGAGTTTTAACACTTCTTTGAAGCTACAGTCCCCCCAGTACTTGGCCTTCAAAATCAATAGCTCTAGTACAAACCATAGCTATAGACCAATGAGTCAGACAACCCTTTGTCTCCTCATACACACTCTTCTTTGTAGCATCCTTTACCTGCCTTGAAATCCTCTAACCCTTTTCTACTAGCAAGAAGGATATCCGCGTTGAAGTGTTTCAGCATTTCATCAAGGTCATCTTCATATGAATCGTCATTAAGTCCCAAGTCTTCGATACTCTTTGAAGGTACAGAGCCATATGTTCCACCACCATTGCCTTCATCATCATCGCCACCACAATTCAACATATTAAGATCTGCATTGAAGAATGTGTCGTCGTTATCATCCACAGCGCCGCCAATGAGTTCATCTGAGACCTGGTAGGTATCTATTGCCTTGGGAGGATGCTTCTTGCTCACCCTGCTGGATCCAAATAGAGTAGCCTTTCACAAATCCATCACCGATCACATGCGATCTAATCATGACTGGATATGCCCAAACCTTCAGATTTTGACAGTTTTTGTAAGGACAACATATGCCGGCAACCTTCTTCATTATCGCATCCTTCTTCGCAGCTTCAATAAATTTCTCCACTTTCGTCACGGAAATGCCTCTCCATCCTTGGCTAGTTATACATCCAACCATGTGCCATCTATAAATTAAAAGTTCACATATATGTAATATCATCGATATGTGGATATAATGAGGGTATGTATTTTTATGAGGTTCTATTTATGAGGGTATTAATGAAGTGTATTTATTAAATGTATTCATGAGGTCTACAATCATGAAAGATATTTATGATGGAAATTAATGATGTATAACCATGAATACAACAAATGATACATTATAAAATTAATTAATATACCATCTTTTACCTAGGTTTCACTATATCTAGGTCTAAAGAGAAGAGATCGAATAATATAGAGTAATGCAACACTTAGACTAACCCCTAATTGCTACAACCAAGTTGTGGCAACCCTAAAATAGTCCATTACCCAAAAGCATCGAATCGTATAAGGTAATAAATTCTCCATGGATGAGATGAGAGAGAATGGCATTTAATCCTAGCTAATTTTACCACCTAATTCATTGAAGATACTCAAATTAGATGCATAGATAGTGTAGGCTTACCTTATGTACCTTGTAACTCCCAAGAAATAGAAAAAGGAAACCTCTCCCTCCTATTTTTCAGATCTTGGACGCCATTGCTTCCAAGAACGAAGCTTCCTTCTCAGGTATATAGTAACCCAAGGAGAAAGAAGGGTATTATTAGGTGAGATCCAAGCAGGAGTGATGGACGGTACCAACCGCTCATGTAAATAATCGATCAGGAGCGGTGGATGCCATGCAGGGCACCAACTGCTCCTGCTAAAGCGTTAACTTCCCTTAGCACGTAGCGTTGAGTGGCATAAGACGCTCCTGATATTTTTAGAGACAGTTGGTGCCACGCACCACCTCTGCTAGGCAGACAGCAGGAGTGGCCTCTATTCGTGGAGCCCGTCCTAAGAACAACAGCTGCAGATCATTATTGGAACCAGCTCCTAGTGTGAATACGGGGGCTCCTACAATGCGATTTTGTACTAGTGTATGTCAAAGATGAAGCCGTTATCCAAACCGCACCTGAACCCGACCAAAGATCTTTCACTCGAACACCCCTATAACCCAACCCTAATAGCCTAGCGACATAGCGAACAAATCCCAACTGAAACACATAAGCACATGCAGACCGCAAACCACAGCAGAAATTCCACAACATCGCACCCGAACAGTCGGAGGCATCAACATGACAGCGGCTGTCGACAACAACAGGAGCCAGCTCAACGCAAGATTGGGGACCTAGGCCTCAACTCAAGGAAGCAACATGGCACGACAACCACACTGAAGTATAGACGGCCACCCTGGCTGGGTGCAAGAAAGTTGGAGTAGACAACCGAGCACCAGCACCAGCTCGGGCAATGAATACAACCACCAACCCACCAATGAACGAGCGCCAACACTCAGACGAAGCACCATGAACAAGCTTCTGGCGAGGACAAGATCAACCTACAAGGGACAAAGCATCCCCGATGCACCATGGCACACACCACTCACCGAGACGATGGCGACAACCAAGAATCTGAAGGGTGACATCCATCGATATGATTGGAAGCAAGCCACCACCAAGGCCAGTTCGACCTAGACACGTGGCACGGGCCCGCCCAGCGCAGGGCAAGGCCAACTGCGGTGGCAGTGGCATGACCGCCAGGGCCAGTCGAGGCTAGTAAGGAGCCGGCCAAGGAGTAGGGTCCGCCAGGAATGGAGGCCAGGGCCGGGCGGCAGAGAACCCGACGTAGCCACCGGGGGTAGTTGATGGTGACAGCCCCAAAGGCGAGGCGGATCCGGACCAGGGGGAAGGTGGATCCAACGACTACCGATAAGGAGGACCTCCTAGCAGCAATGGCAATGACGAGGGTGCCAGACGCAAGTGGCCGAGAACGGCTGTGGGCACGCCACCCACTGGTGAGCAGGAGCAAGAGATAGATCTAGCCTTAGGGAAGGCCGATCCGGCGACTGCCGGGCGGAGGACACCTCCGGACAGCGACAGCGGCGGCCATGGATGAGTACCACGGGAGCGACCTGGGAGAGGTGGGAGGGAGGGAGAAGGGAGGGGAGAGGAGATGTGGGCACGTTGGCCTCCGGCGGTGCCACTAGCGCATGCCGCCCACCAGCCAGCGGCTGGCGGCGGCGGTCGGATGGCAAGCACGCTAGCAGTGACACAGGGCGGCGTGGAGTTGTCTAAGGAAAGCAGTGGGGGCTTGCAACCGAGGCGTTTTTGGTTTGAAGAGTGGATTGCTACTGTGTGATTATTGCGCCTTCTGAGTTTTTAAAACATTCAAAGTGCGCAAAAACCGATTTTAAAAATAATGGAGTGATGTAGACTACCACATATATGTTAAGGGTTATATAGACTTTTCCTCTCAAATAACTGTAGGACTACTAAAAAAATTATAATAGTTCTACTGTTTATCAATATCGTGGCCCCTATTAATTATTTTATACTATGCCTAATGCGTATTTGCTGTCGATCCTCGAAGGTTCGTAGGGGTAACTTATATATAAGGCAGATGCCAGACAAAATATATATGAAAGACTCTTTTGCATTTATTTGCTTTTTGGACAAAGCACTGGTTTTCGTTAGATTAGGAAAGTAAAGTAGGACGTCCACCATGTAGTATATCAATATTTTTGCTTAGTGGCTTGAGCAACACCGTTGTCTCCTGCTTCAAACATTGTTTCTACGTGCTATAAATAGGACCACCATTGTCATAAACGATGAGTCAGTGGCACATTTTAGGTTCTGCTGTAAAGCCTTCAGAGCAACAATGATGGTTACTAGCATTCGCGTCATAGTTGGAATTATAGGTATTTTCTGTCTGTCTGCAAGCTACAACCTCATTCATTCGACATCGCCTAACACCACCTTATCCCTCTCTTGCAGGATCTGTAGTGTGTGTGCTTCTCTATGCGGTTCCAGTGTAAATCAGTACTTGCATCCCGTACTAATATGGTCTGAAACTGAAACGCATCAGGGCATATCGTTAACTATATTTCTGTCATTTTGTTGCCAGGTTGACATTTAAGAGAGTGATAAAGGAGGCCAGTGTAGGAGAATTCTCATGCATACCATATGTCCTAACTCTTTTCAGTTCCCTGACATGGGGCTGGTACAGCTTTCCTGTTGTGAGTAATGGGTGGGAGAACCTGTCAATCTTCGGCACCTGCGCTGTCGGAGTACTCTTTGAATTATCGTTCATAGTCATATACATATGGTTTGCACCAAGAGATAAAAAGGTAGCCAACTTCTGAGGAAGTTATTATACCCCCACTAGCATCCTGAAGCTTGTAGATTCATCAGTGATTTAAATATTCTTAGCTCATTTTATCATGCAGTTTTGTATTCACAAGCTGATCAGTGATACTGGCATTATTACCTTGCAGAAGTTTGTCATACTATTGCTGTCTCTGGCTCTGGCAACGCTCTGCATGATTGTATCTTTCTCAAGCTTTATATTCCACACACACCACTTGCGCAAGCTATTTGTTGGCAGCATTGGTATGGTAACCGCCATGTCGATGTACAGCTCTCCTCTTGTTGCTGTGGTGAGTACTGTTAGTTATAATAGAATCATTGCTAACAGATAATTAAGTGGCATCATGACAAAACCTTACACCAATGCGACGCCATGGTGGATCATGTTGGCTCAAAATCTACTTATTCTTTGTCTGTACTCCCACTACTATTGCAGAAACAAGTCATGAAGACGAAAAGTGTGGAGTTCATGCCATTCTACTTGTCGTTGTTTACCTTGTTAACCTGTCTTATTTGGATGATATATGGAATCCTAGGGAGGGATCCCTATGTCACGGTTAGTATCCAATCTGGTTTTATAGTAAATCAACTGTTGTCATGTGATTCTTCTGCCTTTGCTTGGCACCACTGCTGTCAAAATGAGTTACCGACTGACGTGTTTTGTTCTGAAGGCACCGAACGTCGTCGGGTGTTTAACTGGAATTCTTCAGTTGGTTGTGTACTGCGTTTATAGAAGTTGCAATGAACCAACCAAAACACTCAGTGATGTTGAGCAGGTAAAATGAATTGGTAGTAGCGACTAGTCGTGAAAATACAAATGGATGTAATAAGCATTAACTAGAAGGCCGCACTTTAATTTCTTAAGGTAAACAGCCTTGTTGTAAACTTGTATTCCAACAGTGAGTTATAATGAATACAACAATGGCGCTAATTGCATATGCAGCTTCCTACTTCTAAATTGCTCTGATGTTATTTCTCATCCTGCAACCTCGCAGCACAAGTTCTGTGTTTGTAGTCAAGAAATCAGTGGTAATAGAACCAGCAATCAGTACCCAGCCTCATTCTATTCAATTCTAAACGGATAGAACGTCTCATGTAGCTGGTCATCAGACATCATCTGAGTGCAAATATAAATACTACTGTATGTGACTATTACTGGTCTTGGTCAGACTATTGATCCATAGTCCGGTGTGATATTTCCAAAGGAAAATTCAGTAATCTCAAAATTGAGTAAAGGAAGAAAAAAAAAAGAAGTTTGAATGGAGGAAGTGGTGACTCCATTGATTAGGGGTACTATAGTTAGAATGTTCATTTTCACAGGAATTCAAATGTACACTTCAACCTCTGAATTTCATTTTCATAGGTTGAGTGTTTAGAGGAGGTGCTTAGCCAAAAAAAAACCGGTTTATTTTCACTATGCTATTGGTACATTGTGCTTAAATTAGTACCAATGTTTAATGATGGTTAAACATATTTAAGCACCGATTGTTGAAGTTAGTCTTTATACCGGTGCTTAAATTATGATATTATAATAAGCACCTGTGTCTAAGCACTTGCATCGTATATATATCCTTAAAGGGAAAACAATGATCCAGCGCACCCCATTACTCATGGCACAAATCTATCTCAACCGCTGCCGCATCTCCCAGCGTTAACAGGCCTTCTCCAGATGCTCTTCAACAACCGCACCCCCTCTTATCAAGAAAAAAAACAACCGCACCCCCTGCTCATGGGCCTGTTTTTTTTTTTTTTTTGGTCGTTTATTGGATTGGCTAGAAAACACAATCTAAGGGAGAGGGGGAAAAAGTGAAAACAACATGACAGGGGGATAATGAAACGGATGGATGAGCAAGAGCGCATTTCAGCTTTTTTTTTTCTTTATTTGTTATGTGACAAAGAACATTAAGCTTTCCGAGTAATGAGTTAGTTTCAAGCGGGTTTAATGGGTCGTGGTTTCAAGTACATACCTTTTACGTGGGTGAAAATGTGTGATCCATGTTTCTAGTGGATTGGATTTACTAGAAAATTCAGTTCGACGGATTTATTATATAACTATAGTAGTGTTAAAAGAAACCATCACACTTGCCAATAATCAGAAAAAGAAAAGAAAAGTCCACCACCGTCGAATTTTATGTAGATCTAAAGGACTATATTAATCATATATTAAATACGATTGCAAAAAATACATATCATCAATTATTAACTATGAGATGTCAGAATCGGAAAGCTTAACTCTCAAGAGTCCTAATCGCATCCGTGTATGGCGTCTCCAAAAATCAGTAATAGAGTAAAACAAAACGTGCCGCCGATCAAATTCCACTCCCTTCTCTCTCATGCGTCAAATCTGATTTCTATCTCCACTGACACACACAAGCATCTGGGTTAAAGTACATAAACAAATTGCTTTAACATTAATGCAACACAATCGAGGTTTTATTCTTTTGAATTGCAAATTAATTCTTCTCTAAAATATTCAATACATGAATGGTTGTTGCTACTAGAGTGCTAATATCCATGGCGAATATATCTTTCTCAAAAATATTTCTGCATAATTTCACACTACCAAGGACACAAAAAGGGGAAGAGCTCACCACTATATGTCGGGCCCCTGTAACCTAAACAAAGAGTTTAGCTGGACCAGCTAATAAGTATCTCATTAGTTGGCTCAACCTAGCTAATTCAGCTAATAGCAACTAATAGCACATAAAAAGTATCTTGTACCTATTAGATGGTATATTAACTGTTGAATCAAACAACATCTAGCTAATTGGTTGTTGGTTAATAATTAGCCAGCAAATTTTAGCTATACGTAGCTAGATAATTATTAACCGCTAATAGAACCAAATAGGAGAGTGTTAGAAAAAGTGACCATATAGACAAGGTTTAGACATTGCCATATTAATCAGAAAATAAAAAACATCTAACCATCTATTTTAAATAAACCATTTAATATAAAATGTTGCTACCAAGCAGAGAAAGATATACATGGTCCACTGCCTTCACAATCCAAAGGTGTAAATTAATCCAATTATTGTGTATCAAATATAAACAAAAAATGAAATTTAATCTCGGTATCCTAGAGTATCATGCGCATGTGGGCTAATCTGCGGCGATGAACGTAATTAGAAGTTTGGAAGCGCCCTTGATCTGATCTGGACCTGACAATATCGTATCAAATCAACAAGCATCTCAAATCTGTTGCATAGATTATTTTCCAGCGAAACTGTAAAAGGAGAACTTCTAATGTATCCATGATATAAATAAATAGCTAGGGAATGATAGTAACGGTCCATATCGTTTATCTCAACAAATAAATCATCTAGCTACTAATTCTTATAGCTCTATAATCAAAGTAACTGCACACCAATTACGCAAGAGTTTATAACAAAAGACTACCTCAAGAATATACATGTGGCATTGCTTTGTTCATACTTCCTTCTACATGAAGCTTATCGACATGAACAATGCACATTCCTAGAGTCACGCAGCCTAACCAGCGATAGACCCGTCAAGTATAAACTATGCAGATGCAGCAGTCTATGCATGTCTATCATATACCATGATCTAACACGTGTTCTGCATGAGATATACTTATAACAATAATAAGGGCAACTCAACAAGACTTTTGGGGATCAATTAGCAATAGGTGATGTAGATCTAGCAAACACAGGTTCAATTTGTAACATGTATTATGCTAGGATTGTTGAATAGAAGAGAGATGAGAAGGAGGCATAGACAGGACTGACAAGTTAGAAATGGGGATACCATGAATAAGAGATAAGTCCCCGTTTGGAATCTATTATTTTTCAATGAAATTGCAAAGGATGGTCTTCTTAAGTTTTGGTGATGTCACATTTGGATGATTGAATGTAAAAATTCCTATATAAAAGGTTTATCTCCTTTGCAAAACAAATGAATTACCACATTGATCGTAAAGGAAGAAAACTATCCACACCATTATATTATCTAAACATATAGCATCATATAATGAATCAAATATTTTATGCCAACCATCAATAAGGAAAAAAAGTTGATAGATATCGATGATTGTTACGACTATGGTCTATAAATGAGCTCAATTCATGATCCGCAAAATGCTAAGGCTTCGCAGAATACATGACGAACAGACAAGGGACATGCCTCGGATTAAGAGATAATGCCCCATTTAGGATGGGGTATTTTTAAAGAAATTTTAGAAAACTGGCCTTCGTAAGTGTTGCTAATATCGCATACTATTTGGGCCACATAATTGAAGGTAAAAATTCAAGTATAAAGGATATCGCCTTTGCAAAACATAGAAACTTTTCCACACAGTCGGATGCAAATGTTTGGTGGAAGTCAAGCTAGAGATAGATGACCTACCCCTACTATGCGGCTGTTGTTGTGTCCAAACTTTAGCCGCAATACTACCAAGTACCAACACCATGGCTGCCCTGCATTACCTCTAGATCCCTACCATGGCCACCGCAGCTGAGGTCACTCTCCATCACTTTAGCAACAATGAATATCAGAGTCATTCTATTATTTATGATTTATATACATTTTTTTGTGTTTTAAATGTCTCATTGATAACGCTACTATATTTTCCTCTTTTTGTGCGCTTTAATCTACTATTTTGATTCCCAAAGAGAGACCATACAGTTGGGGCTTATACAAAAGACACTAAAATTGTAAAAAAAAACAAAAAATAAAGTTTTTAAATAAACAAACCTAGCATTATGTCTTTGTGGGCTGATGAAACTCTCTCTATTATATATCTCAATTCAATTTATCTTTGTCTACGTTTATAATATCAAATAATGCACTTGCAAAATATATTTCATAATGGAACTAATGAAACTAACTTGATATATAGATTTTAGGATCCTTTTTTTAAAATTTGTCAAAGTTATAGATGTCTAACTTAGGACAAACCTAAAGTAAACTATATTTAGAATAAATTCAAGTAAAACAAAATGTAAAAAAACTAGCTACCCATGCTATTTGCACGGGCCATCTTGTTAGTTTCTTATATGGGTTTGTATCAGTCAAAATCATGGATTCATCCTTGGGTCTCAATACATGCTTTAGATAGTTTAGTAGTTCGTTGGGCTGAATTAGGCGGAGTGTATTATAAGTCGTGGACAATATATAGGTTAATAAGTTTTAGTTCTAGGACCCAGTTTCTACATGGGACTCACCTGTTTATCTGGCTATGCTAATTTGCATGAAGTACATTCACGTGGCATTGAATCGTTTCTAACAGTCTTTAATCAATTTCTAAAGTGTTAAATGTGTGAATGTGATGTCTTAATTTAGCGTTCGACTAATTCACATAACATATGTCCCTAACACATTGAGCCATCTATGATAAGCTTCAGTCGATTTTATTAAAATTTTAAGATGTGAACTCAAAATTTTAATTATGTGGTCTGCCTTTTGCTGTGGTGCCTAGATTTAGCCCTGATAATTTGCTCAAAGCAGCTCTTGATCCCGCTGAGCTATATCTGACAAATTAGTCATTTTTATATAATTTTATAAATGCAAGATTATAATTTTATGGTCTGACTTTTAATGCACACCCACAAAGTTTTATGAAACAAATATTTACTTTGTATGCAAATTCTTGATTTCTTGGAGCATAGCATGGATGCAAAAAAATATGGATTACATTCATTTAGGTTTAGACAATAAAACTATAATGTGGAGGCTAGGCAAGAAAGTTACTTAAATATGGTTTTGGTTAGATAAAAGGTAGCTTCTTAGGTGATCTCTAGCACTTCGTGCAAATTTTTTTTCGAAAAAGGAAGCGTAATATAAGTCCAAGATCAGTACATCGAAGAGATACAAAGTCTTCGTGCAAATGAATGTACAAAACATTTTTCTATCACTGCAAGCGAAAAAGTTTAAAATATGGGTAGTGGAATAATTAGCATGCTATAGATAGCCTTAGCCACTTGTGGCCCATGCTCTTGTGTGTGCCGTGTGTATCCAAAATGCATATATTTTTTTCTTAAGAAGCCAGCTGATATATACTAACTAAATAATATTTTTCCATAACCATCTAGTCGTATAGAGGCTACAACAAAAAAATAGTATGCAATAAATTAGAGTATATAGTAAAAAATAATTTGGCTATAGCAAATCGTCTCTTGGAAGCACAGACTCACCCACGAGGCCACGAGCCTAGGTTGAGGGGTTAGCAAGTCACGCTTTGGGTCTAGCAGCGAGACTCCGCCGCCTTCGAGCCGAGGCTGAGCACGCCTTAGCCAGTACACTGGTACAAAATTACTTTGTAGGAGTCTTTTTCCACGGTAGGGCAGCGGTGGATGGTACGCTCTTAAAATAAAAATAGTAGGAGTAGTTCATATCATCCACTGTTCTTGATATTTTCAGTTAGCAGGAATAGTGGAAGGCACGAACCACTCATGCTATTTTTAAAAACGGTTCATACTATTTACCGCTCCTACTGACCAGCACTGGTAGGAGCAGTGAACGGTTCAAACTTTACTCATTGTTTATGAACCGTCTCTACTAAAAATATTTTAGTAACGGATGATAGCTTGCACCGTTTCTCCAAAGTTGGCGTGCAAATCAAAATGTTCCCTCCTTCCCCTTTTATCCCACTTTCCAACTCTGCTCCGTTCTCTCTCAATCTCCCTCCACATGCGCATCTATCTCTCAATCTCTCGGCTAGCTCCTCCTCCCCTCCGCATCCCCCTCCCCACGTGTAGGGTGGCCCAGCGAGGCGGCACGGCAGGGCAATGCAGGGTTGCGGCCGGGCGCGCGGCGCCCCCTGGCTGCAGCGGCGGTGGCGCGAGGCCCCCCGACGCGGTGGCCAGGCGACGAAGGTGCAGCGTGGAGGATGGCACACCGCGGCACCCGCGGCAGCCAGGCATGCGTGCGGTGCAGCGGCCGAGCGCATGGGCGGTGCGGCGCTGCAGCCGGGTGCGTGTCGACCAGCGCAAGGCCCCTCGGCGCAACAGTGGTGGTGGCAGCGGGGCACGGCGGCGCGCCCGGGCGGCAGGGCCAGGATACGGCGGCGCGGCAAGTCATGGGGCCGCACGGGTGGGCTGGCGGTAGGGCGTGGGGAGTGCGCAGGCGGCAGGGCACGACAACGGGTTGTTTTTTGTTTTTTTAATCGCCAGTAGAAGTAGGGATTGCGTAGTCTGCTCCAGAAGAAAGGATTCGCAGGAGCGGTTCTTAGTTTCCACTACTCCTTTACAGGAGCTCCTTTGCAGGAGCTGTTGATGTTTAGGGCCGCTGCTAAAGATCGGTTTTCAGGAACGGTCCAGCCACCGCTCCTGCAAATGTTGATTTCTAAGAGCCCATGAGCAGTAGCACTTCCTAAAACTGCTCCACGGAACCGCCCTACAGTGAGTATGTATAGTAATGGTAGTAGCCATATTGCTCAAAGCATCTTTTTAATAACTGTATATTAAAGCCTACCGTAGGCATTCTAAAGTGTTTTATTGTCTAGTCGTCGCAAGAACGAGATGTGCTACAACTTTTAAACAGCCAATAGTTTTGGGTAGGAATCCCTTTCCAAAAATGAAAAATAAAATATATGCATCATTATGCGCTAGAACTGATGCTGTGTCAATAATTCACTTTTCCGAGAACAATTCAGATGCTGCTGCCTTCATGCGAGTTTTGACACCAAAATATTTAGTGCAAATTACCTACCTTTGTTATTTTTTATGAATTTGTATACAGTAGGTTTGGATTTTTAATTTTACAAACATGATAAACCTACAGATGTATTAGGTGTGCAAGTTTCAGAATTTTTAAAGCATCTAAATACGTACATTTTTAAGTGGGTTTTCATGTGTAGATGGATTGGGCTAATTTCACATTTCTTAACGGAATTCCTTGGTCTATGGAATTCTGGATTAGCCCAATTCTACCTTTGATCCAGTAAAAACAAAATAGGCTACCCTACACAAGCTAGAAGGAACAGCAGTACAGGTAGCAACCCAAATGATCTACTTAGTCAAGAGAGAACTAACCTGGTGAAAACAAGATACTAATCCATAAATTGCATGAATGGAAATGCACAAAGTAGATGAGAGGGCAAAAAGACAACATGATTTTTCTGTGTTACCGGTGATTTGGCACCCACCTATAGTACACGTTATGTTGTGGCACACACCAAAACATATTGTGACATCCCATATCAACAAAACAATGTGCTCTCTAGAGTCTCTGTTCACCGTCCAAACGATAGAGCTCAAGCCACCAAATATATTTCGGCTTCTACAATTCTTTGGAAAGCTCCGAAGAAACATCCTAGTCAGCAAGTTCATTGAAGCACCCAAATTCCATAATAAAACTAAAATGTGCTTTAATACCATCCTAAGATTTGGTAATTACATTTTTACATCAAAGTGATACAGACCTGCTCTGACGGGTCAGACAGCAAAGGGGCGCAGCCCTGAAACTACGCAGCGGAACATAAAACGTAGGACTAAACTTCCATACGACACGTTTGTGAAGCAGGTCATAACCTTCACTCGTCCGAATATATGGTAACAACATCATCTTCACTGTAAAACAACAACAAAGAAAGGTGAGTACATACATACACAGCAGTCCACCTTACTCCATACGGAGTAGGAATATAGCAACATCTACATGCAGAACCCACAAAGAGTTTTGCATAAAAGCATTTTGTACGCAGGGTTCGAGCCAGATACCAAGTTATTTTTTCTGAAAACAAGTTTTTTCTCATAAAGGTTTGCCACTAGACTTGCCGGTCCAAATGGCTCAAGGCATACCGGTAAACACATTTTCCACACTGCTACTGGGTTCTACCCCCATAGCTCCAACATCCACCAAAAACTATTTTATTCCAAACCAACCGTTTTAGTTTATGAAAATTTGGTAATTGAAGAACCAAGCCTAACCCATCTATACCAGTGGACATGGACTATTCGAATAGATTTTTACTCTGATCAGAGGTTGTAGTAATTCCCACAAGTTGGACTCAGCGACACTTTACAGCCAAATAAGCGTCCGAATTCCAAACCAAGCATTTGTCATTGTTTCATCACCTAGCAGCGCTTTAGTGATTCGGGCAATCGAGTCACTCTAGTACCCCGCGGTACTCCCGTAACACCCAACCTCTTCCCTAGACCCTTGTGCACCAACACAGCAGCCACTAGGCTATCCACTCCGGTTTGGGCCCAGCCGATACCTCATACAAAGCGAGTAGTTGTACTAAAAGAGTTAGACAAGATGAAAATCAACTCGGTCCTTATAGGGCACAAGTAGAACCATTCCACCCTTCCATTGCTCGACACCGCACCACATACCCGGTCTTCTCTACGAAGTCCGGGACCTAGGTAACCGCAAGCTGCTAAGTTACCCGTTCAAACCCTGCCCTTCAAATGGCTGTTTTGGCCAGAAACCTATTCTGACAAAGTTCGTTGACGGGTTTCTTCTCCATTTTATTTCAAAACCACACCCGCACAACCACTTTCTTATATCCATCAAGTTCCACAACCATAATCCAACTCAACAACAAGTTTATGATAGATATAATTAAATGAGCGATCACACCTATGCGCGCTACGTCTAATATAGGCTTAGGTGGCTGTATATTCTGTTGGGTTTCCTTAGCAAACAGAACATGCAAGTTTTATTGTGATTATCAGGCCAAGGGTTATGTTTGCAAAACATAGATAATTTATGCATCAAGTGGGGATTCCAGTGGACTTCCCTATTGTTTTGTAGATACAGATGATGCATTGGCTGCTGGTGGCGAGGGTACATCCCCTCCCGAACACGTTGGCGTACCAATGGCGGGGAGCGATGGTACACCACATGTCAAGCACGTTGGTTTACCAACTACTGGGAGCGATGGTGTGTCACCCACAGCGCATGTTGGTACAGTATTCGTTGCAAACGCCTGTTGCTCTCTTCAAGAATTGCGATGGTTCTCGCGAGATGCAGTACCGATCAGGATCTCCGGTATAACCTATGCGCACAAACAAGGCACATCAAGATATAACATGAGCTCAATGCAATGAAAGGATGTTTGGATGGGTAGAGTTTATTTGGTGACTTCTTGGTGGTGCTTACCAGGGGTGGTGGCTTTGGTAAAGTGCGAGGGGCAACGGGTTGGGCTGGGAACTACCGGTCATGCTAGAGGGCATGGTAGCGGTTGTTGCGGAGGTGCCATGGTAGTGCGTAGCGACGGTTAGAGTGAAAACAGAAGCGACGAGATGGCGGTTGCATGATGACGTCAGGGTGGAGGGGTTTCTGTGGAAGGAAGCGATGAAAGATTAGGGCTTGATGGAATGCGATTGGCGGGGACAATTTCGGAGATCAGAATCATCTAGGATTGGGTTTGGAGAGACCAAGATAGGATCCTTTGGAGTTAATCGAAAGTAGAAGGGCAATGGCATCGAGCACTAGGCACACAATATTTGTGCGACTAGTGTGAAGCACTGACTAGGCATAGGACGGCGTCATGATGGCATGACGACGGCTTCTGGCCAGAGGAATAGACTATGTGGGGTGCATGAATAGATAGGGATTGATTTTGGATGAATTTAGGCTCAACAATCACCTCGATAGGAAGTCAAAAGGAGAAGATAGGAAGTGTTTAGTGGCTAGGGGGTAGCAATGGACTTTCTAGAGAGTTTAAGGAGTGGAAATGGACTTTTCTTGACGAACTATTGCTTTTGGCCCAAGGGGAAAGAAACCTAGGCTGGTGGGGACTTCAACCTGCGCGGCCTAATTGGGCCGGCCCAATGCGACGAGGGGTGCGGGACAGTAGCGGCTAACGCCATTAGGGGTAGAGCCCCCTTGGCTAGCGGCAGGAGGGGAGCAATGGCGTCGGGTGGGGGGTGAACAGCGTTGGGCCGGTTGGTTCAGGGTGAACCGGGGTGGACCAGTAATCGGAGAGCTCGTCGGCGGTTCTTGCCTTCAGCGATGGTTCCTATGGTGCGGTCACCAGAGCGAGCACCAGGATGGAGTGGCGAATCGGGTAGAGGCGTCTCGGATTTGGATTGGTGGTTAGTGGGTCACTGTCGACGGTAGTGACGTGGGTGCGCGTCGGCAGCAAGGAAGGCATGCACAGCCGCAGCTTTGGTGTTGGGTGGAGGGGAGGTGTGAAGATAGCGAGTAACAGGGTGGAGCTTGGAGCGGCTCGAATCGAACTAGGAGGCAGGGGTGGTGGTGAATTGGGCGGGGGGGGATGGCTTGTTAGAGCAGGGTCTCAGCAAAGCAGGGGAGAGGGAATGTGCTTTTGCGGCTAGCGACGCCCAAGGGTACCGGGGGCCGGTCGCGGCGTGCGTGTGTGTGGTGGGGTGAGCGGCAGGGATGAGGCTATTTATAGCCGGCAGAGGGTGACGCTGGTGGGAGGGGAAACTGCACATAGCACGGTGGTGGGATGTGGCGGGCCGGTGCGGGGAGATCAGGTGGTGGAGCCTTGCGGCGGCGACATGGAGGCGCAATGCTGAGGGTGGAGCGGGGTTAGATGGTGGCGCAGTGGGACCAGGTGGTGTTGCGGCGCGCACCGGCGATTGGCACTTGCGCGGTGCGCTTCTGGCCAAGGAAGGAACAAGGAGAGGGAGGGATAGTCTGACAGGTGGGGCCTGGTGACAGCGAGAAGGGAGGGGGAGAAGGGAGAGTTGGGCCGTATCGGCCTGGGCTAGGGAAGGGAGAGGGAGGGTGGCGGGATGGGCCGAGGTGGGAGGGAAAGGAAGGGGGTTTGGGGCGAAAAAGGAGAGAGGAGGGAGTTGGGCCAAAAGGGTTTTCCCCTTTTTCTTATTTCGATTTTGAATTTGGATTTTGGAGGTAATTCTGGTAAACGTGTTTTTAGTATATTTTGGAGAGGAAGTGTTTTGGAATATTTTGGGGATTTTTGCTGAGCTCATATCAATACACATGACAACAAGCAGGGTTTTGAAACTTGATTTTGAATTAGGGAGAGATTTAGAAGGAAATTTTCGACGCTAATTTTCGGGGTGTTACATTCATGTAGGTGTTGACAAACACCAAGAGTAAAAGACCAATAGCCCTCGCCAGATAAAAAACCCAAATCTTTGCTTAGATCAAGCCCTTAGTCTTCATCTTGGTGATCCACTCAATTATGATGAAGTGAAAGTATTTAAGCTCAAGCTATAGATTGTTGCAAGTATATAATGAATTGAAGGGCATCTAGAATCTCCAAATTCAGTGATAGTGGGGTATATATAGCCAGCTGAGCAAATAGAGGTTTTGGTAAAATGTTACCAAATGCCTCTTTATTTCCATCATTGGTTGATACAATCTCACATAGAGTTTGAATCTGACAAACTAGATATTATTGTACTATCGACCAATGATCACAGCGGAGGTTCCATTGATTGATTTGATGCATAGAGAAAACACATAGGTCATAAAAACATTGATCGTATAGTACATACTGGTCATCGGTTGATCTGATGGGTAGGTTTTTCCTTGGCCATATCCAATGCCCCGAGCAATTGACCAATGAGTACTAATATTTCATCATCGGTTGATCCGATGAGTTCAGTTTCTCTAGGACTCAAAATGACTAGAAGTAGAGAAGATGAAACGATGTCCTTTGAGTTCTCCTTGACCGAATCTTCTAGCTTGAGCTTTAGTTGGTTAAACCATAAGTTTTGATTAGAGTTTTAGACTTGATGATCAAGCTACTACTACCTCCCTTACCCCGTGCAGACTCTGTAGACTATGAAATCCTATCTACTCAAGTATCTTTCCTCATCATAAATTGGACTATTAGTCTTGAAGAAAACCCTAGAAATCCAAAGATAATTAAGTCTTCAAGAATTCCAATTTTGAGAAATAAGTATGCTTTTTAAATGAACTCTTATTAGGGATCTCAATTAGTCATCCAGTGAGCAACAAATTCAAATATGAATTCCTGCATTTCACAAACTCATTCGTTACATAAACATGTTTCCAATCAATCACTGAAGTTTACATAGGAGCCTATGCTTACATCAAGTTTCTATCGAGAGAATGATTTCCTCAATGTATTTGGTGTCTACGCCACACATGGATCTCACCGATACAGTCTTGCACGATTTGTTGCTTTTATTCTTAAGAGTAAAATACACGAGCGGTCCTTGAAGTTGGCAGAACGTGTCACTTAGGACCCAAACTCAAAAACCAGGTATCTATGTCCCTAAACTTGGTTTGTGTATCATCTAGGACCCAAAACCACTCTCCAAAACCTCTTTCGTCTCTCCAGTGCTGACGTGGCATACTGACATGGTATCTGGTCACTAAACTTGACTAGGGGGTCTCATCTAGGTCCCTAAACTTGTCTAGGGTGTCATCTATGTCCCAAAATCGCTCTCCATCAGTACTCCTCTCATCATCATCGAGATGAGTGCCAGTGATGGAGGATGGTGGTGATTGGGATGGCAGCGACGAAAGCATAGTTGACACTCCTCTCGATGATGGTGAAGGATGGAGGAGGATTATTGACGGGAAGGATGGCCGACAGCAGGAGAGAAAAGGATGGTATATAGAGATGTTGGATGATACAAAACTCCAAAAATAATTTTGCTTACACATGGGTCCCTTGTGTCATATGTGTAGAAGAGAGATGACCTTACTTGTGGGGGCTCCACATGTATGGACTACGTTTGTGTGTCACATCAATGCTCAGAGAGAATAAAACAGTTGTGGAGAGCAATTTTGCTACCTAGATAACGCCATCAGTAGATGACACCCTCGCCAAGTTTAAGGACCCATATACCATGTCAATACGCCACGTCAGCACCGGAAAGAGAAAAACTGGTTTTGAAGAGCGGATTTGAGACCTAGATCATGAACCAACTTTAGAGACCCAGATACCTAAGTTTGGGGACCTAAGTGATATACCCTGCCAACTTTAAGGACCGCTCGTGTATTTTACTCTATTCTTAATCTTGGCACAAGATAGTTAGAAGGGGAAACGTAGGTGAGTTTAGTTGAGTTATGCAGTCAACGAGGAATTTACAATTTCACAGTTATTAAAAGTGAGTTTCGTCCGAGTGCCATCATGGATTTGGGCATTGCCCCTAGCCGTTACAAAACATTGCCCGCATGGTAGATTGCCATTTGCAGGTTCATAAAACATGCTAGAGTGCCATGTGAACTGTCCAAATAGCCCTTAGAGCTCAGACTGCTATGTGCCGCCAGCAGGAAGAGAGGGGGTCGAAAGGGTTCATAAAGTCTGATGATGCACCTAGATTTTTCCAATGAGTATTCGACATGTACAAGGAATCCGTGTTTTTGCACTGCTCCTGTACAATATATATCACTACAGTACAGAAGATGCAAAAGCTTTCCTCACATCTGTCAATTTCAGCACCTGACAATAGAACAGCTTACTCGACCAAGAGGAATTTCTATAGCTATTTTCTCTAAATCAAGCACTATAGCTGCATATGCACACGGCTGATACAATTAAGTGCCAGTCATTGTAAGGTGTCGGCAAAATTTGAAGACATCTAATACTTCTCTTCCAAGTCAAACTCAGTCAAAATGAAACCAGTAAAGGAAAGATTGTCTCAAAATATGTTGGTTTTGGAGTAGATGGGCATCCAAGTGATCTTATTAGCTCTATGACTGGCAAGACCTTAGACTTGGTTGGTGAATTCCTGGCAATATTGTCCACCTTATGCTGATATATCTTTCCATTTTTATCCAACTTATACTCTGAGGTGCCATCAAAGCGTCCATTGCCCTCCCATGGAACTCTAGGGATGCCATGGACAATCCATCGGATCATGATTACATTCTCGACAGGTTGCCATATGCTGACAACGTCAATCCACACCGCCTTGAAGAAAATTTGACCAGTAAACCGCAGTGCCCAAAATATTCTTTTGTAATTACTAATGCCCGTGAAATTGTTGAGAGGATCTTTGAAGACAATATCATCCCTAGGGACAGAAAAATATATGTTAGCCAAGAAAAGCTATTGAACAAAAAGCCTGCAGAGATGAATATGTCAAGTTATATTAAAATCTGCACTGCTGCACAACAGTATGCCCTAATTAACTATAATAAATACTGTCAAGAACATAAAGAATTGCCGAAATGTTTCTATAACAGCTAATTCAGCAAAAATAATAACCATTCCAGGCACTACTCTGAGTGCCATAACTGATGAAACTATATATGCTTGCAGTTTATGCTATTAGTCTATCACAATATTAACAAAAGCTTCTCAATAGAATAAATAGTCTAGAACAATGCCTATGGCCTAAGAAATAGTAAGCTAGCTTTGTGCCAGTGGTACCTGGCAGTAGCACATTCGGGGAGGAATTCTACTGATTACTATTTTTTAAGGGTCAAGTTTCCTCATCTGTGTATTTGAGATCAAGCAATGAAGAAGAATCTTAAGTCTCCCTCTGTTATGAATACATATCTAGATGACCCTGGACCCAAGCAGCCATTCCAGTGCCAGCAATAGCACGTCACACCACAAGGGCAGGGATAGGAGACTATGATAATGGATTCGTTTATTTCTTGTCTGTTGTCTGCTATGGTTGATACATCTTATCTCCTTACGTAGAGGCTTACTTGATACACAAGAAAGTATCTAGTGCACCACGACGACGACTTAACTGCACAAAATCCTAGCACCTAAAATTAGCCTTTTACATCTCTGCACGTTTTCTTATTCCTGACTAAGACCCTAAGGCTCCGTTTGGCTCCTAAAAATCTAGGAGAATTGAAATATGACTAAATAGTTGAGCTAATGATGTATATGGATTGTAATCTATCATTCCACTGTATATATTAATTCAAAAGAAAGCGATTATTCTCTTGCCACCGGTGAATTGTTTGGAATTGTATCATGAAGTTGTTGGACTCCTACCTCCTTGCTCTCATTCCCCCAAGACTCTCAAATTATCTCTTCTCTTTTCATATTAGTGAGGAACAAGTAGTTATTGTAATGAAATTTCAATTCAAGAGACTCAAACAGCCGAATTTGAATTCTTTATTTCTGTTGCATTTCTGATTGAAGGTGGACTCCTTCTAGAAGCTTGCAGAGCGGATAGTAGCCCAGTCAGGCAGCTTTCTTGGCAAACCACAACGACGTTGTTGCAGCAGGCACATTGGGAACGAAGTCACGGATGTTCAACCAGAGGGGCCTGATGGAGGCGTGCTGTTGGTGGCCAACTTGGGACGTACAGCGATCTTGGGCGATTTCAACCTTATCTACCAAGCGGCGGAACAAAAGTAACACGAACCTTTAACCGACGGCTCATGGGATCGTTCAAGGCCATCCTTAGATGATCTGCACCTAAAGGAAATACGCCTCAACGGTCGGCGCTTCACTTGGAGCAATGGACAGACCGCACTAACTCTGTCACTGCATTGACAGACTCTTCTGCACTCCGAACTGGAAACTGCTTTTCTCAACCTGTTACCTCCACTCCCTGCCTTCACTCATGTCAGATCATACCCCTGCTATTGTTGCAAGGCGAACTCCCACTGGAAGACAAACAACTTCTTTCGCTTTGAGAATTTTTGGATTCGCATGGAGGGTTTTAAAGAAGCTGTACAGGCGGCCTGGGACAGACCAATCCGCTCGAAACCATCAGCCTCTCGTGAGATTGCATATCAAACTTGCCTGGGCAGCCAAGGCCATCAAAGCTTGGCATAGATCAAAAGTGGGAGACACGAAGCTACAATTGGAAATAGTCAAGGAGGTAATTCTGCGTTTAGAGTCAGCACAGGAAACTCGCCCCCTCTCGTCTGGTGAGGCGGAGCTTCTCAGAAGATTAAAAACCAAATCCTTGGGATTAGCGCTCATCGAGAAATCACGGATCAGACAAAGGTCCCGCCTAACTTATATTCGCTTGGGGGATGCCAACACAAAATTCTTCCACCTCCGTGCAAACTCGAGAGCAAGGAAAAACTACATTCAAGCTTTGCAATCAGCTTCGGGGATGGCCTTTACGCAAGAAGAGAAAGAAAAAATTGTCACAGGCCACTTCAAATGTCATTTGGGCGCCACATCCCCTAGATCCACTGCTCTGGACTGGACCGCCCTAGGCTACCAGCCCATGGACCTTTCTTCCCTTGAAGCTCCCTTCAACCAGGACGAGATCAAGGAAACGATCCTCTCTTTGCCAAGTGACAAGGCGCCAGTACCCGATGGCTTCACAGGTGCCTTCTTCAGAACCTGTTGGGATAGTATAAAAGACGACTTAACAGCTGCGTTCAACCAGCTCTATAACCTTAATGGCCAAGATTTCAGGCTTCTGAATGCCAGCAACATTGTCCTTATTCCCAAAAAATCAGATGATGTGCGAGTTAGTGATTTTCGCCCAATCAGTTTAATACATAGCATTGCAAAAATTGTATCAAAGCTGCTGGCCAACAGACTCGCACCCCACCTTGACAATCTCATCTCTAAGTGCCAAAGTGCTTTTATCCGCAGGAGATGCATCCAAGATAATTTCCTTTACGTCCAAAGCGTCGTGAGACAGGTTCCAAAAGTCTAAAATTCCAGCACTGTTCCTCAAACTTGACATCCAAAAAGCGTTCGACACAATCAATTGGAGCTATCTACTAGAGAATTTACAGGCCGTGGTTTTGGACAGCGATGGAGGGATTGGATCTCCAGCAAGGAGGCAGTTTTGACCACAAGCGAGGAGTGCGGCAAGGGGACCCCCTCTCCCCTATGTTGTTCATCCTTGCCATCGACCCACTCCAGAGGATTTTGGACTTGGCCACACAGCAAGGAAGTTCTCACGCCCCTCCCCCTTGCTGCAGCAAAACTGAGAACTTCACTCTATGCGGATGACGGGGCAATTTTTGTGAACCCATCCAGAGAACAGCTACAATCTGCTAAACAAATCCTTCATGTGTTTGGTGCTGCCATGGGCCTCACCATTAATTTTGAGAAGAGCTCGGTCCACCCGATCAGTTGCGAGAATGTGGATTTGACGGATATCCTCCAACCGTTTCCAGGCAGCTGCAAGCCCTTCCCCTGTCGGTACCTTGGCCTCCAACTCCACTCCCGACCTCTTCAAAGAATTCACGTCCAGCCCCTAGTGGAAAAGATTGGAAAACTTCTCAACCGGGCTGGACGTCTTACACTAGTCACCTCGGTGCTCTCCTCCATGCCGACCTACCACTTGTCCATCTTCCATTTGGTAAAATGGGCCAGGAAGCAAATTGATAAAACCCGCCGATCCTTCCACTGGAAAGGCGAGGACAACGCCAATGGAGGGCATTGCCTAGTCAATTGGCCAACGGTGAGCAGACCCAAAGACTTGGGCGGTCTCGGGGTCCTCGACTTGGACAAGTTCGGATGTGCGCTCAGGCTCCAGTTGGCTATGGAAGGAGTGGACAGATAACTCAAAGCCATGGGGAGGCATGCAAGTGCCATGCAACAGAATGGATCGTCCTGCTGTTCCAAGCTTCCACTTCGGTGACGGTGGATAACGGTGCCAAAGCCAAGTTTTGGCATGATAGCTGGCTTGATGGAGAAGCCCCCTGCAACCTTGCCCCCCACCTCTTTATGCTGGTCAAGAGGAAAAATAGATCGGTACCTGCAGGAGTTGACAAACGGTGCTTGGATCAAGCCCCATGAGGGGGAAAATCACAATGACCATGCAAATTGAGGAATTTGTTGCGCTTTGGATCAGGATTCAACGGATCCACCTTCATCCTGAAGTTGAAGACGCCATTACTTGGAAATGGACATCAAAGGGTGTCTCCTCCTCCAGGTCTGCATACAGAGCTCAGTTCATAGGCTCATACGGCGGTTACAATTTCGGCCGCATCTGGCGCGCCATTGCAGAACCTAAATGCAATATCTTTGCATGGATTCTCATAAGTAACAAGATCCTCACGGAGGATAACCTCGCGCGGCGTGGCTGGCCTCACCAGACGTCTTGCACCCTTTTGCAATGGGCCCATGGAATCAGGCCAGCACTTGTGCCTGACTTCGCTCAAGGGGAATCAGGCCACTTCGCTCAAGATGTTTGGAACCACGTCCCCAGTTGGGAGAACATGTCCCTGCCACAGCACGCATCCCCGACGTTGGCCAGCAACCTAGGGGAGTGGTGGGAGAGAGCGGAGGCTCTCTTCCC
The DNA here is from genome assembly GCA_030272315.1 of Paspalum vaginatum. NCBI lineage: Eukaryota > Viridiplantae > Streptophyta > Magnoliopsida > Poales > Poaceae > Paspalum > Paspalum vaginatum. The sequence continues at coordinate 12,855,289 of CM059020.1, read as the reverse complement.
CAATTGCCGCAGAAGGGAGTTCAATGGAATCGTCATTTACACTATGTGGAATATTTGGAAAGACCAAAATCGTAGAATTTTTTAGCACCATGCGTTGTCCCCGCTCCGAGTAGCAGGGAAGGTTAAGGATTATCTCTCTCTCTCTCTGCAGACCTCCTTCCCGTGTGTAAGCTGGCGGTTGAGGGCCCTCCAAGCTAGCTGTGGAGAGCATTTTTTCTAAACTCTCAACCCTGTGTACCTAAACTCTTTCCTCTTAATTGATATGCATAGCTCGTGCCATTACGTTCAAAATAAAAAGAGACAGAATGTGCTGGAAGCAGCAGTGGATGCAGAGGTCCATGCGGCAAAGACAAATAACACTGTAGCCCATAAAGGAAGCCCCCACCCTTTTTTTTCTCAAAATGCAGGAAAGTAGTAAGAGATAATAAAAAAAGGGATAGAAGCCCCATACAAGCAACCACTTCATCCTTCCAGAGAATGAACAGGAAGTGTTGGGGAGAAAGACCAACCAAGCGCATATTACAAGCAAGGGCGACCACAACCAGAATTAGCACTGCCACCTACTAGAGCCTGGAGTTTACATGCTCCAGCCATACAGCATAAGCTATATAGGCAGGCCCCTTGATGGCCGATATCCTGTGCCTTTTACATCTGCCAGGCGCAAAACGATGGACACCGGCAGCAGATCAAACAACACCAACTGCTCCACAACTAAGGCAGGCAGCTCACTGACAGGAAACAGCGGTGTTATTTTCACGTGGACCAAGGACGAGCGCTCAACCAAGGTTGTCTGCTGGATGTAGGAAAGATCCATGACTGAAGACAAGTCTTGCTTCCCCTGGCGTAAGAATCGCACCTAGCAGCGGAACCAGGAGTCCGCAGGCTCCAGGAGTAAGGATTGGATCTTGTCAAACAAGGCCCCCAATGATGCAGTCGATAAGGCATCGGCAGCACGAAGCCATGGTAAGGGATCCCTGGACAATTTGATATCAATTGTTATGAATACAGATCTAGATGACCTTGAACCCAAGTAGCGCGACTTCATTTCAAGGTCAATTTGGCAGTGTCTTGTCCTGCAAGAGCAGGGATAGAAAAAAGGGATTGCCGGATTGGGGTAATAGATTTGTTTATTTCTTGCCTGCTATGGTTGATACATCTCTCTCTTCGTATAGAGTGGCTTACTTTACATCTAAGCAAGTGCCTATTCTTATATATATAAGCCTAACCTTAATGGATCAGACCCAGTAGGCCATGTCAACCTAGCCGACTGCTCATGTCACCCTCCAAGCAGACTCTTTCTGGTGGGGCTTACTCCTAATGATCCTAGTATCATAACATCTGGTATCATGGGTTAGGATCCTTATGGCTTCTGCTGCCGATCAATCCACAACGTTGTCACCACCATGGTCAGAATTGGCGGACAGGCCATAGAGGTTGGTGGTGCTAGTCAATCTGCACCAAGACCAACGAGGAATGTTTGGTTCCGAAACTCAGATTATTGGTGAATAAGGTTTGGATGTGGCTATAACCATTGCTGTAGGTTCCATGACATGGGGCATCACACAGATCTATTCCCAATGTCACCCACACCACTGCTGTATTACTGCAGGCGAGGACCACGAGAAGACATGCACACGTTCGATGTCAATCTACAAGTCTGCACGCCATCAGCCTTCTGTTTGGAACCTCTGGAAGCAAGGCACTGAGAAGGGCCATCTCCCACGGATGCCTTCATTGGGTTAGTCTATCAGGCCAAGGCTCATGGGCTGTATTGGCGCCGCGTCGCACCACACAAACAAGCACAGCCGGTGTGGTAATTGTGCAAGTGGTAGAGCAGCCTTGTTGTTGTCATCCTTGGCACTGGCTAGCCCTAGCCCATCGTGACTCTTGGTGCCATCCACCATGAGCTCGCCTCTGTCAGCCTAGCCATTGGGAAATTGTGGCCACTGCTCTGTTCTCAGCTACTCTGCCTGGCCCCATCAGATTGGGTCCAGTAACGACACATGCTGTGCCTACCTCCACAACAATGCCATGAACTACCGACGCTGCCGCAGCAAACTCTCAATACAAGCTTCTGGTCTTCTTGATAGGGTCCAGCTTCAATTCGAGATGAGAGGCAAGTAAAGAGTCCAAAATTTTTTTGGTGTGTGTTTCAGTCACAAATAACAGAGTTAAGTTGAGATGTAAAAGAGCTTAACCATGTGTCAAGTCGAGTTGTCATCCTGAGAAGATTCTGCTTCATCTCGAGGACAAGATGCTCAGAACAGGGGAGGGTGGGGGCAGAGAGTGTTAAGGGTGGCCGGAGGGCCAGCCCATCTATCCTCATGGCAAGAGATAGGACTCAAAAGGGATTAGATTAGATCAGATCGAATTGAGTCCATATCATTTCCGTAGCTGTAAAGATTAGTTTATGAATAATCCAAAGTCCCCCAATAGTCTCATCTCCCTCTAGGCCAACTCCGTCTGGCAATCTTCCTAGTGGTGTTTACTGTTTTTTTCAGAACATCGCAGGAATGCTGCTGAGTCATTTCATTAAGAAGAGAAACAAACAAACGGCGACTTGAAAAGTCAGCACCGTGTACAAGGCAGGTGTTTACTGTTTACCTCTAATGATCTTAGGATCACATAACAAGAAACACCAGTCTAATACGATAGCTTGATAGGAAGTTATCTTAAGAGTTTGAGACTTTCTATATTCAGGGGCTTAATATGTTCAGCAATTGATTTTTGTAAACCAATTGTTAGTACTGAATCCATGCAGGCATTTCATCTCAGAAATTAAGCATGTAATGCCATCTTCCTACAACCAAATGTATCTATCTTGTATGATTTTGCCCATGCCAATGTCTCAATTCTTCTTTGCCGAGCCTCCTATTTCTGTAAGTCCCAGCTGCTCTGTTTCTTATGCTTTTGCTCTGCTCCCTTCTTGATGCAGAACAATGTATTCTCAAGGCATCTATTAAGATCCAAAAGGAAGGTTGGTAATATTAAGATCCAGCTCAGCATGGCAAAAGAAATTCTTCATCGGATAGAAATTGCTAGGGATCATTGGGCCCCGTCTAATGGTGAAGAGTGGTTGAGGAAGAACACTACCTACTGGAGTCTGGAGGCCTGCATTCCAGAAGAGGAGAAGCAGCAGAGTGATTCGGAGTCTGGAAGCCTGCATTCCAGAAGAGGAGAAGCAGCAGAGTGATTCAGGTTCTTGTGGGTGTGATAGAGTCTGAGACCACCGACGGAGCGGTTGGGCTGAGGCGAAGAAAGGCAACGCGGAGGCGATTCCCTGGCGTCCGATCCCCGGCAAGCGATCTCCGGCGAGGCGTTCCCGCGAGGAGACTCCCGGCGAGGGGATCCCTGGCGGCAACCCCGCGCGCGGATACGCCACAGGGAATCCTTGGTGGCAGATGCATCTCGTATCAGGGCTGATCAGCGCGGGAAGTAGAGGCGTCCTACTGCCTCGAGGTCATTTCGTTTGGGTGCGGGACCGGCTAGAGGAGCGCGAGGAATCTCCTGGTAGGAGGTGAAGGTCTCAGTCCGAATCCATGGCGGTGAGGAGATTGACTCTGGCGTTCCCACATGGTATGGGTAAAGCAATTGATAGTTGGGATCAGGATCCTCAGATGCGGGCTGGTAATGCAGCGATCCATCGACAGGGAAGGTCCCCATACGCTCCTGGATCAAGCAAAAAATTGCCAAAATGGAGACCGTGGGAGGAGGAACAGAGAAGAAAAATTTTAGCAGAAGAGATCAAAGCTCTCTGTTTACCCCACTGAAAGATGCTAGATCGGAGGAGGGGGAGCTAGAACAGGTGATGACAGCCCTGGATGAAGAATTCCCTGGGAGGAGGTGGCGGGAGGTTGACGATGGAAGGGGTTTTTCTGACCCGAAAGAAAAAGTGAAAATGGCCTAAATAGGAGAAACCCAAAACCCGACCAAGCCCAAAAAAAAACCACGTACACACACAGAAGAGAATGGGGGCCATCGATGGAGGATCTGTTCACCCATTCCTTCTCTAAACCCGTACACGGCTGGTTCGTGGTGCCTAAGGGCAGAACCCTAGAGGCTGGCGCAAGTAGGATGCGCGGCGACGAGGAGTGAGATCCAAAGATTCTGGGGGGCGGCAAGGCTGATTCAACCTGCAACACCAATGTTAGTTGACTCTCGCTCGTTTGTGGAGGTTGTGGGGTCTGAGCAGATGGATAGATGGGGAGGCGGTAGGGGGACATGGGGTAACGATTACCATAGGAATGGTGATGGAAGTGGAGGGGCTTGGAGGGACCAGCGGGATGGTGATAGGAGAGCGGATCAAGGGCAATTCTAGAATGCAACCCGTTTTGGTGGGAGAGGTTCAAACAACGGGGGTCAGTTCGATAGTAGAGAGGACTGGCACCAAGATGAAGGTTGCAGAGAATATGATACAGAGCGTAGGCCTGTGAAAAGAAGGATAGAAGAGAGAGACAGATTCCCAGAGGAAGAAGATCTAAGAAATAAGCTAATGAGAGACCACCAGAGACAGTTCCGGGGTGGAGGAGACATGGGGGAGATTAAGAAATCAGCTAGAGAGGGGTGGAATCACGAATGGAAGGGGGTTTATGATCCTGACACACAGGAGAACCACTATGCTACAACTGTGGGCTGCCTGGGCATCAAAGGGCTCATTGCACAAACCCACCGAAATATTGCAATTGCCAGGACTCGGGCCACCTATCCAGCAACTGCCCAAAGCTAAAGGAACAGGGGCCTGAAGTTGTGTGCAATGGGAATGCCTGGCCAACTCTTTTACAGCCTACAAGTTCCTATGGACAGTGAAGAGAGTAGGAAGGAAGGACCCATTACAGCAGTCATGCACATTGCTTCTGGAGTGGGAACTGTGTAAAGGGTGACAACAGAGCTTAGATATTTGGTTAGCTCAACTTGGGACTGGCAAGTCAGGAAAGTGGCAGCAAAGGAATTCTTATTTGTGGTGCCTTCACTCAAGGATTTAGAAATGCTTACAAAAATCCCAGAGTTCCAGTGTGAGACACATGATATGAAAGTCTGGGTAGAAAGATCAGATCTGGAAATTGGAAGTTTTGGTGAGCTATCACAGACATGGGTGCAACTGCGGGGTGTTCCTCAATGGGCCAGAAAGGAAGGTGTAGTAGAGGAGTTATCTTTCCTTGTTGGTGATTGTGTGGAGATAGATAAAAATTCCGTAACTAGGATGGGGCCTATTAGGCTGAAAGTGGCGTGTAAAGATCCAAATGAGATAGGGGGTGTAACTAAAATCTTTATGAATGGCATGGGGTTCAAGCTATCGTGGTTGGTAGAGATAGACAAACATAAAGTGGAGGCTGGTCTGAGGGATGGTGGAAAATTCAGAGAACATGATAGGGAGGATGAGGATGATGATGAGGAATATGACTTAGACGAATACAACCCTGTGGCGGATCAAATACAAAAACTTTATGGGATGGAATCCGGGGGGGCTTCTCACACATAATCAAGTGCCCAAGGAGAGAAGAGATCTCAAAACAAACAGAGGGATGCTGTTGGGGAAGTAGAGAAGGAGCAACATAGGGCTGAATATCTGGGACATGAGGGGGAAAACAGTGCAGATAAAGGAAAAAAATGAGAAAGGGGTAAAAATTGTTGAGTCTATTGTGGTAGGGATGCAAGGTGACGTGGTGATAAGACTTGTGAGGAGAAGATGTTAGCTGAGGAGGATACATCGATGTTTTCATCTCTTTTTTTTCTCGAACACGCAGGAGAACTGTGCATCATTATATTAAGAAGAGCAGAAAAGGAGTCTAGACGACTCTGTCAGTTGAGGAGCAAGAGAGAAAGGATGAGCAAGAGGGGGATATGATGGAAGTGGAAATTCAGAGTGGGGGGGAGGTTCAAATGAAGCAGAGACCAATAACCCCCCTTAGTGGTAATGAATAGAAGGACAAGGCACCAGGGGGTCACTCCAATGCAGGCCAAGGCAGAAAGGGTGAAAACTCAACAAATGCAAGGTAATATTTCTAACTCTTTTGCTGTTTTACAACAAGTAGATAGTGAAACCTTAATAGAGATTGCTGCAGCATGCAATATCAATTTAGGGGACACTGGGGTAGAACAACATAGGAATATAGAGATGATTAAAGCAAAAGAATTGGCCCAAATAGCTATTGATGCAGCAGCTAAGAAAGTTAGAGAGGCAGAGAACAAGGTGATTGATAGTGAGGTGGAAGAGGTAGATGAGGAGGATGACCAAGTTAAAGAACATGTGAAGATTTTGAGAGAGTTGTGTGAGGAGGATGTAGAGATAGATGGGGGACATGTAGTGACAACAGAAAAAAGTTAACAAATGAACACCAATATTCTGTTTTGGAATGTGAGAGGCCTGAACAGGAAAGGGAGGAAAACCCAGGTTGCTGAATTGGTCCAAAAGTATGAGGTGGACTGTGTGTGTTTATAGGAAACTATGCTAACAAAAATAAATGAATGGAGTTTGAGAAATATAGGAAGAGGCTCTTCTTTTAATTGGTATGGGGTGATGGCTGAGGGCCATTCTGGAGGCATGTTAGTAGGGGTCAACTCTGAGAAGTTTTGTGTAGAAAAGTTAATACAAGGTAGAAGATTTCAGTATCTGGAAATTAGAGAGGTGTCAAAAAAGAAATGGATGTTGATGAATGTATATGATCCTGTTAGAGAGAGCGAGAAAATAGTTTTCTTGGAGGAAATTAAAGAAGCGATAATGGAAGCAGAAGTTGACAAGATTGTGGGAGGTGATTTCAATTTAATCAGATCTGATTAGGATAAGTCTAGTAAAAATATTAACAGGAGAAGTGTGAATCTTTTTAACCAGTTTGTGGCTGAGACCGAGTTGAGAGAGCTATGCAGAAGTGGGAACGCCTTTACTTGGTCTAATAATCAAAGCAACCCAGTGAGAGTTGTGCTAGGTAGAGTTTTTGTGGACAAAGAATGGGAAGAAACTTTTCCCTTAGTGTCCCTGCAAGCTATGGTCAGATGTGGATCAGATCACAATCCACTCCTGGTGAGAACAGGAGAGGTGAACCATATTAGGAATAAAATCTTCAAATTTGAACCAGCCTGGCTGCTAGTAGATGGTTTTAGAGAAGAGGTCATAAATAGGTGGAAGACATGATTGAAGTGATACCTGATCTGTATATGTTTGCTGTGCTCATGGAAGACATGATTCTTGGCCAGCACGATTCAGGTTCCTAACCGAGAAGATCACCAAGCAGCCGAGCCAACCAAATTTCTTGTGTAGCGGCGGTAGTGGTGGCCACATACTCTGACTCACACGAGGAGAGGGCTACCACTTTCTGCTTCACGGACTGCCAACTGGTCAGGCAATCCCCCAGGAAGAATAGCACGCCGCTAGTGCTCTTCCTTGTGTCAATGTCGCTGGCTAAGTCAGCATCTGAATAGCCGATCAGCCATGTTGCTGTTGCTCGATGTTCATAGCGAAGCCCGTAGCCGATGTACCTCAGCAGCCTCTTGACGGTCCGCTGGTGCTCATCCGTTGGGCGCTCCATGAATCTGCTGACGAAACCAACAGTGAAGGAGATGTCGGGTCTGGTATGCACTAGATAGCTCAGACACCCAACAATCGGCCTGTACTCCGTGGCGTTCACCATCTCCGTTGTGCTATCTTTGCTCAGATGAAGCCGCTCCTCCATAGGCATGTCTGCAGAATTGCAGTCCGCCATGCCTGCCAGCTCGAGGATCTTCTTGGTGGACTGGTGCAGGGTGATCGCTCCTTCCCCTTGGCGCACCTCAATGCCCAGATAAAAAGACAACAGTCCAAGATCACTCATCTGGAATGTGGACTTCATCTCGCTTTTGAATGCCTCCACAACTGCCTCAGCTTCTCCAGTGATGATCAGGTCATCCACATAGACGCCCACGAGCAACACCGAGCCACCTTTGCCACGCGATACATGGCGTGCTCATGCTCGCTCTGGGTGAAGCCCATCCTCTTGAGCATGGCATCAAGCTTCGAATTCCAGGCCTGGGGAGCCTACTTGAGCCCGTACAATGCCTTTCGCAGCCGCAGCAACTTGCACTCCTTGCTAGCGACGACAAAGCCTTGTGGCTGGCGCACATAGGCTTCCTCCTTGAGTTCTTCGTTGAGGAAGGCGGACTTGACGTCCATGTGGTCAACTTTCCACCTCTCTTGTGTAGCCAGGGCTAGGAGCAACCTCACAGACTCCATGAGCGCGACCGGGGCAAACACTTCAGTCAACCCAGGCCTGCTGCACGAAGCTGCGCGCCACCAGGCGCGCCTTGTGCTCGATGATGGTGCCCGCCTCGTCCCGCTTCAGCTTGAACACCCACATTAGGGTGAGGGCGCGGTGTCTCTAGGCAGGTCAGCTAGCTCCTAGGTCTGGTTGCGCTCGACGGCGGCAATCTCCTCCTTCATTGTGGCTTGCCACGCCACGTCGTCTTCTGCTTCAGCAAACGAGCACGGCTCTCTCGTGCTCAGGAGGTGGAGCCCGGCGAGTCACCTGCTGGAGTCGACAGACGCGGGAGATCACGCTGGACATAGTTGATGCGGAAGTTGAGTGCCGCCGCTCCGCCATCGCCCCCTCCCCCAATTCTAGCCCCGGCGCTCGTCAAAGATGACATCGCGGGCCGTGCGCACGCGCATCGTGTCGGGGTCGAGGATGCAGTAGGCTTTGGAGCCGTCCGCGTAGCCGATGAAGATGCCAAGGGAGCTTCGATCCTGCAGCTTGGTGATGTGTCGCAGCTCCTTTACGAACCCCAAGCAACCGAACACGCGCAGATGTTGCACGATGGGCTTGTGCTCGTGCCACGCCTCATACGGAGTCACCCCGTCCAAGCTCTTAGTGGGTGTGTGATTCAGCAGGTGCACGGCGGTGACGTTGGCCTCTCCCCAGAACTTCGCCGGCATGGCCCTGTGCTTGAGGAAAGGGCGACTTGTCGCCACCATGGTTTGATTGTGGCGCTCGATGACGCCATTCTGCTGCGGGCTATGGGGCACAAAGAAGTGGCGGACAATCCCCTCGATCGCGCAGTGCTCTACAAATTTCGTCATTGTGAACTCGCCACCATTGTTCATCCGCAGGACCTTCAGCTTCCACCCGGACTACTTCTACGCCATTGCCTAGATCCTCTTGATTTCACCTCCAGCGTCAGACTTGGCCGCCAGGAGTGCCACCCATATGTAGCGGGTAGCGTCGTCCACCAGCAGCAGGAAGAAATGCCGGCCACCTGGTGTGGGTGGCATGATCAGGCCCATAGGTCCCTATGGACCAGCTCCAGTAGCTGCTCAGCGCGTTACTGGGCCTGCTTGGGGAAGGTGCCGCGCCAGTGCTTGGAGAGAACGCAGGTGTCACAGAATCGGTCAAAATGCTCCGGGAGCAGGAGGCCACGGACCATGTCCGGGCGGGCCACCTTATTGATGGCGTCAAAATTGATGTGGCTAAGACATTTGTGCCATCGCCAAGCGTCGTCATCCTCATGCTGGATGAGCAGGGCCACCGGGTGCGCCACTTGAGGCCATAGCACATACAGCCGGTTCTTTTGCCGCTCCACTCGGGCCAGTAGCCAGTACTCGCGATCGCCGCCCTCGTCGAGCTGACCCACGCTGATGATGGAATTCTTCAGTCGTAGGATGAAGTAGACGCCCCTCAGCGCCTTGTGCTCGCCATGCTTACCGGAGAAGACCACCGTGCCGATCCCCTGGAAGTCAACGACGGAGCTGTCGCAGAACTTGACAGTTCCCTTGATGTCGCGGTCTAGCTCGACGAAGACGTCACCGCGGCCGGTCATGTGGTTCAAGGCGTTGGTGTCAATGTACTAGCCCTCCAGTGGCGCCTCGTCATCAGCGGCCACCAAGAACGCATGGGCCTTGGGCTCTTTGATATGGAGACTTTGGGTCAGCGTCACTCAGGGCAAGTTGACGCAGGATCGACGCTCGCGACGGAGAGTAGGAGAGCCACGTCTTCCTCGTCCTCATCCTGTATTAGGTTGGCGCGAGGCACTCCTTGGCCCAATGCCCCTTGTCGCAATTTCGGCAGGAGTTGCCCCTTGCGGTGGTGAATCGGTGTTCTGCCAAGGAATCAGCCGACGCACACAGCTCACCGTCGGCAAGGAGGCATTCACAGTGGATGCCTACGCAATCCCTCTGGACACGTTCAATATCATCGTAGGCCATGCGCACGCTAGGGCTGATCTTGTGGGATCAGGACGACCTATGCATAGCCTTTTGGTGCAGTGGTCGCCGCATGCTATGGAAAGGCATTGGCTCTCCGGGCGGTCAGCTCTGACTCAGCACCAATGATGGACCGCCTCCTACAGTCATTTGAGGACATCTTCCAAGAACAATAGATAGTACCACCTGCGCAAACATGCGACCACCGTATACATGTGAAGCCCAGACGCTCTTATCGCTATCCGCAGTTACTAAAGGATGAACTAGAAGCTCAATGCGTAGATATGATGCGTCGTGGCATCATCCGACCTAGCACCTCCGCCTTTCTCAGCGCAGATGCTGCTCGTGAAGAAGCTGGATAACTCTTGGCGTTTTTGCATTAACTACAGGGTGCTCAATGACTAGACAATCAAGGACAAGTATCCTATCCCTATGGTCGACGAATTGCTTGATGAACTCCATGGCGCCAAATTCTTCACCAAGCTGGATCTCCGCTCGGGTTACCATCAAGTTAGGATGCACATGGATGACATCAAGAAGACTGCGTTTCGCATGCACCACGGTCATCACGAGTTCTTGGTGATACCCTTTGTACTCACAAACGCACCAGCCACGTTCCAAAGCTTGATGAACTCAGTGTTATAGCCACTTTTGCACCAGTGTGTGTTGGTCTTCTTCGACGACATCTTGATTTATAGCTCGTCTTGGTCGTCCCATCTACAGCACGTCCGGGGGGTGCTCAAGCTGTTCTGCGCCAACAAGTTGTTCGTCAAACGCTCCAAATGTAGCTTTGGCATGACAACTATCTCATACTTGGGCCATGTGATTTCAGCGGAAGGGGTTGCCATGGACAGTTCAAAGGTCGAAGCGGTCACCTCATGGCCAACTCCAAAATCGGCCAGAGGCCTACGAGGATTCCTGGGGATCGTTGGTTACTATCGAAAGTTTATACAAGACTTTGGCTCAATCGCAACACTACTCAAACAGCTCCCGAAGAAAGACAGTTTCTTGTGGTCGGCAGATGCTGAATTAGTGTTCTAGGCGCTCAAGAGGGTGCTATCCACGGTGCCTGTCCTCCATCTGCCTAGTGTTAGATAGGCTCTTTGTTGTGAACTGTGATGCCTCCGGCACAGGATTTGGAGTTGTACTGCATCAAGAAGGTGGGCTAATTGCATTCTTCAGCCGGCCATTTGCACCCCGACATGTCAAGCTTGCGGCGTATGAGCGCGAGCTCATTGGATTGGCACAAGCTGTTCGTTGTTGGCGTCCATATCTCTGGGGTCAGCACTTTGTTGTTCGTACTGACCCGTAAACCGGCAGTCCGAGATTGTCAACAAGACGATTGCAATGTACTTGCGTTGCATGACGGGTGACCGACCGCGAGCCTAGGTCGAGTGGCTGCCGTGGGTGGAGTACTCCTATAATATCGCCCTTCCAAGTGGTCTACGAGGGCCCACCACCGGCAATGTTAGCATACACATCGGGAACAGCTGCCACAACAACAATCGATGAGCTTCTACATGAGCGAGATGTCTTCCTCCAGGAGGTGCGCGATTGTCTTCTCTAGGCGCAAGCCTACGCCAAGCGCCACTATGATGAGCGCCACCGCGATGTGTAGTGTCAGGATGGAGACTGGGTCTGGCTCCGGAAGCTACACCAACAGGCGTGTTCGCTAGCAGGCCAGAAGAAGGGGAAGTTGGGTCCACGCTATGGTGGCCCTTTTCAGGTGCTCGAGCGCGTGGGCAACGTCGCCTACCAGCTGTAGCTGCCACCCGACACAAGGATCCATGATGTCTTCCATGTGGGTCTCCTCAAACCATTATGTGGGTCGCTGTCGGAGAATCCACCTGCTTTACCGGCAATGGAGCATGGCCGCAGGCTGCCAACACCAGAGAAGGTGCTACGGGCCCGACTACGCTGCGAGGTTTGGCATGTGCTCGTCCAGTGGGTAGGTTCTTCCACAGCAAAACCCACATGGGAGTCGTTAGCTCAATTCAAAGCTCGGTACCCGATTTCCAGCTCGAGAACGAGCTGTTTCTCGAGGAGCGGAGAGATGTTATGGTGGGCAACAAGTATGAATGTCGCCAGCCCAAGCAGTCGGCTGGCCAGGAGACCAAGTGATGGGGACATCGTTCCTTCAGTTATGATGCAAGGTCCTCTCACAAGAGCACGAGCACGACAAATAAATCAACAGGTGAGCTCGTTCCTAAGTTCTAGTTTATATACTTGTGAGAATAGTATGCTACCTAATGTTTCTATTGATTATGTTGTACTTAGAAACTTTGGAGAGGATCATGAAGGCCTTGGGAACCAGCAAGGGCAAGGAGGAAGGCAAGGGGGGCATCCAAGTCAAGTTGGAGGCCCAATTCATCTCGGAGTAGGCCTCCTCGGCCTCCAGGAACAATCTGCACCAAAATCATCGCCCAGGCCACAATCGGGCTCCGTTTTTTGTGATCCATATATGCCTGGAAAGATAAAAACATAAGCTTTCCAATGCCACCAGTTTTAGGCCTATTGGAGTTCGGAGTCGACAGAAAATCACAGTTGGAAGTTGACGGACAGAATCTGTCCAGGGTGTGTCGCCCCTATTTTGGGCCATTGGGCCATGTATCGTATGAGAGTCTATTGAGTCCACGTCTAGGAGTCCTTGGTCGACCCTAAGGTCTATAAAACCTTAGCTGCCACCTAAGTTAGGGTTTTGGGTTTTGCTTAGTTGTTTCTGTCATCGAACAGTGTCGCCGTTTGGAGAATACTCCAGCTCTTTGTGAGACCCCACTTGTGAACTTAATCATTCATCCGCAATTTTCGTTGCATCTTTCTCATTCTTGCTTGTGTTCTCGATTCACTGGCAGGGATTAGCCTTCGTGGCGAGGTCAACCAGGCAGCACATGGTTGATAACCAGAGGACGCGTGGTGCTGCGATTGCAGGGGCTTGATCGTGCCGATCGGGAGCCGGATCGTGAGTGTCTCGTGCTGCCAAATCGACTTATCCTCCGCCTGACGGAAGATCGGGAACCCCCTGGTCCCCATCACCAAGGCCCACGTTGATGGGCTGTGAGTAGATTAGATCGGAAGCTACAAGTTAGGGAGTTAGTTTGCACTAGGGCAGTAGGGCTATATATACTTTGGATCGAGATAATGATGGATTAAGCACGATCAACATAGAAGTTGATCTACTGCTGCCGTCAACTCCCTCTCGCCCAACGCACATACTCCTCACCCACCGCCTCGCCGCCGGGTGTTACAACCCGGCCAGCCATTAGCCACAGCTATAATCTACGAAGTAGGAGAAGTCCTATCAATGTGCAACATAGACTCATAGGGAAAACTAGAAAGTGAGGACAAAGTGATTTCAACAAAGCTCTGGACCAAACCATGGCAAGCATCAAGTGTAAATTTGCCATCAGCCAACACAGTAAAGGCATGTAACTTTCATCTAGGATTAGTAACAGAAGCAGGGGTATCAAAATTCAACTTATGAGTTATGAGGATCTCGATAAACAGCACAAGCATTCGCCATTTCTTTTCTAATCAAAATTCAACTTATGAGGATCTCGACAAACAGCACAAACATTTACCATTTCTTTTCTAATTCGTGTAGACGTAGCAAATGGCATAGAAAAAACAAATTTACAACAAACTTTCAGCACTCAATAGAATAAAAGATGCGAAGGTGTATCGACCATTCACCACAAATCACAGCAGTTGTCTCTGCAAAGTAGCTTGGCATAACCCAAATTACGGGTGAGGTACAAAATCGCACGAACATGTAGATGTAGAAGCTAGGTTGCCGGTAGCACACGACGGGGAGCTCCTCTCGCAGCGTCCGGATAGCGTCCCCCATGTTCACGTAATACTGCCTCTTAGCCTCCTCACCGTCCTCGTCACCCCGTCTCCTTTCCTCCTATGGATCCGGTGGAGGCTCTGACGGCTCGTCCGGTGTGGAGAACAGAGGCGGCGGCAGCCTCCTCTCCCGCACCGGGTCCGAGACTCTAATCACAATCTTCTCCTTCTTCCCCGCCCCCTTGGCCTCTTCCTCCTTCACGCGGCCACCGGGCGCTGCAGCGGAGACCATGAGGCGACCGCCGCGGTAGCTCTTGTAGACGGCAACGGCGGCTGGGCGCCGGACACCGGCAAGGTTGGGGAGTTGGACCAGGAGGCCCATGTGAGCAAGTGTGCTTTTGCCACCTTTTTTTTCTTTTTGTGTTTTGGATTAAAATGGATGAAATGGGGTATTCTTCTTCAGAAAGTACATTCTGTCAAGTGAAATGGTATTCTTTCTGAATATTCTCCAACTCGTGTTCTAGGTTAGCTTGGGAGCTCGGTGTTTTTTTTTGTCACTTGTAACAACTCTATTTTCTCTCCGTTGTAAAAATGGTGTTTGGGCAATTCATAGAACAAATTTGATTTCTCAACTGTCGATGGCAAAAACCGAAAGAAAAACACATTACATGGCAGGAGTGATATTTAAGGATATTTGGTTATCTTTCACAGTTTGATTATACTCTTTCAAATGGTAGTTTTATTATGGTTTATTGCCATTAGATAAACTTTGCTACTTTTACCAATATTGCGAGTCATGTATGTATGCTTGTTAGTGCGAATCGAGCATATGGAATGACCTCACTGCCCCTACTAGCCATGTGTTTTCCTGTGGATTCTAAAGATGATACACCTGGATCGCCCCCCCTCTGAATGGTGAGAGAGACTGACATCAGCTCAGTCAAAACCTCAATGAGGTGCCACCATTTCCTCCCTAAATTTGCCTCTATGGTGAAGCTAGAGGAAAATATAGGAGGGCGTGTCACTTCATGGCAGCTACAATAACATGTGCAATCTTCAAGCAATATAATGCAAATTAATAGAATACTCATCATTTGGTAAGTTTTTTAACATCTATAAATAAATATAAAGGCTGGGAAATTAGCTCGCTGGTGAAACCCATGGCAGGGAGGGAGAGACGAATAGCGACAGCTTCATCATTGAGAGGGGTGTCGGGCAGGCTAAGGGAGACATGGCGTGAAGGACGGTGAACAACACAAGATGCAAAGGGTGACGTGGCGACAGGAGGAAGACAAGGCAGTAGTCGAAGTAGCTGGCAGAGGCCGAAGAGGTAATTAGTGTGATGCGTGCAGGGTTGCCGAGCCGGGAAGACTCAAAATGCATTGGGCTACAATGAAGTGAGTACGAAGCTCGATCCTACCCATATCAGACTCCTCGTGTTGCTTCCTCCTCAGATCCAATGGTTAACGGCTAATGGGCAACATGGCACATAAAGATTCCTCGTTTATTGTTACCTTAGTTGAAGTATCCCTCCAGTCTCCGGTCATAAATATATAGTTTGAATTTGAAAAAAAAAACATCAGGTATGAGAGGAGCATGTAGTAAGCAACTAAGATATACAAAACAAACTCCCAAACATGTTCTATTCTATTGGGTTTCACAGCTCCCCCATGGCGACAGATCCAAGCGATGGGGGTACAAAGTTGGCCTAGTGTGGTAATGGTGCCACTAGCGATGGTGCAGTCATGCATGGCGATGGCGCACGGTGATGGCGTAGGAACCATGTACTCCGATGGTAGGGCTCGCATTTGGTCAGTGCCTCCAATGGTGGTGCAGCAGGAGATGAGGCGGCGGATGAAGGAGATCATGGAGAAAAATGATAGGTGGGACATGGCTAAAATGGTCATTTTCTATGGCTGGTATTTGGAACAAAATTGAAAATACTTAAAAAAGAAAAATGCTAGAGGAAATAAGACATCAACGAAGTAGATGGCAATTGTATGAGCCCACTAAGAGAGTGCCTACTTAGGGTCCCTTGGAGGCCATAGATTTCACAAAAAATATATAAAAAATTCACAGAAACGCTACAAGAAAATATAGAATTCAAAAAAAAAAATCAGCAATCTAAAACACTCTAGAGGAGCGATATGTATTTGGTGCCGGAACAGCAACTCCAAATCAACAAAGGCGACATCGTTACCGACTCCACAGGCGGACAGACCTCAAAACCAACACCACGCCGACATCATCAGCATCAGCAGACACGTCGCCGTCTCTCCCCTGAAGTCCGGACGCTGTCCGTCACGGTCCCATCTTCCTGTCTCCCGTCCCTCTCCCTCTACCTCTCCCGCCCTCCCGAGCTACTCTGCTATATTTGCTCTGTTGCCCGCGCGGTGCCGCTAGCGCTAGAGTATGGGTTCGAGGCCGATGTGGTGGTCTGCATCGCCGCCGTCGCCATGGGGTCGCGGCTCAGGGCAATGGTGGGCGCTGGGAGGACCATTGGCGTTGAAGGCTGCCGGATTCCTGCTCCTCGCCGGCCTCTTGTTCCGGGTGCTCTGCTCCTTCCCGTCCTCGCCGGCGCCGGCGCTGCAGGTCACCAAAGGTGCCGGATTTTATTCCTGTGCTGCATTAAGGGCTGTTAGTTTTTTTAGCCTGATGTGAAATCTTATGGTTTAACCCTTGGGGAGTTTCGTGATTGCAAAATTTGGGGACTTTGTTCTTGTATTTCTGAATCCTGACGGCAACGCGGCGACTTTATTGGGGTTTAATGCTAGAACGAGCAATACTGATTATTGTGGTTGGCCGGGTGGGGTTGGCGGTTTTGGGGTGGGGTGGAGGGGGGGGGGTCGGGGGGAATGGTGGCATTTAATTATTAATCTAAAAGTTTTCTGTAACTACATCCAATTTCACTAATTATATATACTGTTTTGTTCTGCGACTTGTTAGGAGATGTCAAAACATTGGAGCTGTTAGTCTGCTGGGTGTGCCTTGATTCTTATGTTCTTGATTGCTGTTCATCTGAATATCTTTCCTTTTCTAACTAAGAATAGTAAAATCATGAAATAGTACTCGTGATTTAGTGGAGATTTCGGTCTTTGCCGAACTTGTTCAAGAGAGTGTGAAAAGCACCAAAGGCTGAGCTGTTGCTAAAAAGGAAATGTAGTAGTTTGGCATTTTGATCTCATCCTCGTAGAATTCATAGTTCTCTATTCTGTACTACGTGGACAGAGCTCCCACCTGGACACTTGAGTTCATGAAGACGAGTTAACAACAACATTTTGAACCCTTTGAGAATAGGAGTTTTGGGTTTGTTTGGATGCATCTCGCATCTTCCCTGCTGAAGTTGTTGACAGTCAAAATTTGATGAATGATTCGGCTCCAAATTGTGGGTAGCATGATAGCATCCATGTAAAGTCCCTGCTCACAGTCAACGACCATTTAGCCAGGCTACCTGCAAGTGCCCAATCAAACGCCCCATATAATTGTTTTGCCCCACATAGGCATTTCTATTGATTCCCTGACAAGTGGTTAGTACAATCAAGTACATAGATTTTAGCTATATTGGATATTTGGATCAAAGAAGAAACAGAAGACAACTGAGCGTTCTGATCTTTGCCATGCTTTTACTTAATAGTTAGAGCCGCCGATATCTTTTTGGCTGACCACACTTTTTATGGATATTGTCATATAACGTACAGAATTCAGATAACATGAAATTCACCGAAATGGAATGTCTTTCCAGTAATTTGGTTCTAGTTCAGATTTCGAAATAAGTTGAATCGGCTAAAATGCAAAAGTTACAGCGTCTGTCACAGATCCCAAGTGTAGTTTTGTAGCTTGACATCTTAATTTTGACAAGTATTTTTTGAAGTCCTAATAATATTACCTTAACTTGAAAGTATTCTGAGACAAGTTGATTTTTTGGTCTTCTTTTTTATTTTTCCATGCAGTATAAATTTTGTACACGATCTAAATATCCATAAAGATGTCTCTGCTCTAAATTTGAGTAGTCTAATTGAATGATTTCTAGGACAGCATGTTACTGTATGTAGTATATTACAGTCCTTATATATTAGAAGTACATGGTTACCAATATTTAGTACCTTGAAAGGAGAGAGTCAATATGAGTAAAATGATTTATTCTTTTGCTGTTATTGTTTCTAGTTTCTGATGTGAGGTGATACTTTCATAGGAAAATGCAATCTTTTCAGTGGTGAATGGATACCAAACCCCTCTGGCCCAGCCTATACAAATGCAAGCTGTCGATTTATTGATGACCACCAGAACTGCATAATGAATGGCAGACTTGACAAGGTTTATCTACATTGGAAATGGAAACCTTATGGATGTGATCTTCCACCATTTGATGCAGTCAGATTTCTAGATTCCATGAGAAACAAAGCTTGGGGACTAATTGGTGACTCCATTCTTCGCAATCAAGTTCAGTCATTGCTCTGCCTTTTGTCTAAGGTAAATGCTACCAACTTTACCCAGCCATCCATTGACCATCCTGTTCATCTATGTTTGAATGTTATGAGAACTCTGTAAATTCAATCTTTTTTCCTTCTGAAGCTGCAGTCTGAGATATTATATATGATGTTTAACTTCATATCAAGTACTTTGACATGCAGGTAAGCTATAGTAAAGGTCTTGTTGCTGTATTTCTACTAGAATAGAGGGAATTTAGTCAGTTTGTCCACTAACATTATGTGTACTGCTATCATTTAATTCTTTCTGATGGTACCAAAATTGGAACTATTCATTTCATGCTGTTTTTTTTGTTTTGATCCCTTCCCTGATAAAATGCAATGTTGTGAGGGAAATTCCCTGATGCTCTAATCTAATTATCTCATCCAGAAGGAGAACTTAGAGGATTGTTTTTTTTTCCTTTTCATTTAGCTTTTCACATGTAGTGCTATATTATCCTGATTAGATCTGCTTGCTATTTGTTTAGGCTGAAGAACCTATTGAGGTTTACCATGATAAGGAATTCAAAAACAGGAGATGGCACTTCCAATCCTACAACTTCACAGTTTCCATCGTCTGGGCTCCTTTCCTCATCAAATCTGATGTTTTTGAGAATGAAAACGGTATATCCACCTCTGAAATTCAGCTCCACCTTGACATACTTGATGCTAGCTGGACAAGTCAGTATGGTAGCTTTGACTATATTATTGTTTCTGGCGGACAATGGTTTCTGAAGACAGCAGTCTACTGGGAGAATGGTGTGGTGATTGGCTGTCATTATTCTCAGAACAAGAGCCTGGTTGAACTTGGCTTTGAGCACCTGTATCGCAAAACTCTCGAAAAGGTTTTCAGCTTCATCATCTCAGCCAAACACAAGCCTCTTGTTTTCTTCAGGACGTGGTCACCTGATCACTTCGAAAATGGGGAGTGGTTCAATGGAGGGTCTTGTAACAGGGAATTGCCATACAATAGGGGAGAGTACAAAGAGGGATACATTGAACGTGTCATGAGGCAAATCGAGTTTGAGTCGTTTAACAAGGCTGTAGCTGCGCTTAGGGGTTCAGAGTCTGTGGATAGGCTGAGGCTCATGGATACTTACAGCCTCTCATACATGAGACCAGACGGGCATGTTGGGCCTTACAGGACACCCTATCCCTTTGCAAAGGGCAGTAAGAAAGCCACGTCGGTTCAGAATGATTGCTTGCACTGGTGTGTGCCAGGTCCCATTGATGCGTGGAATGATATTGTTATGAAGATGGCCTTGGATCGATGAAAACCTTATGGATTTATGTGGTGTACTCTTCCATGATACCGAATGTCAGAGTCCACTTGCAGGCTAAGTAGCTAATCTCGACGAACTAATTTCCTGCCTGCTGCGCTGCTTCATTGCAGCCAATTGAGGACAAAATATGTGTACGTTTTTGTTTATAGCAGCAAAAAAGCAAATAGAGAAACCCTCTAGGTTGGCTTTATCGCAGACATATGTGTATGTTGTTTTTAAACTTTAAACTGGGCAATCGTTGCCGGTTATCCCAGGTGGGTTGACCTACAATTTCTGGAATCAGTTTCAAAGAACTATGGCTACTTGTCACGTCAGTTTCATAGTTCCATACATATTTTCTGGAATCTGTAACTCTAAATTAACGCCCTAGCTAGGGTCATGGCTTGTACTTGGTCCGATTTTTTCTATTTTTAATACAATGACACGCAGCTTTTCTACGTGTTCGAGAAAGAAAAAAAATAGTTTAGGACGTTTACTCATGTGATGGAATTTAATTGTCACAGTATTTGCATAGTGGTTATAATGATGTTTTTCGTTGGGCTTTGTGATATTATCTCGTGACTCTCCTTATATTCGTAAAAAAAATAGCTCTACACTGTTTAGCTGTTGTGATGTTCACCGGAGTGAAGATCGTAAATCAATGGTGTGCTATAGAAATTCAGTTCGTCTATTTTGCTACATTCTTGGGCTGTGCTATAGAAACCGGACCTGCGTTCTATTGTGTTGGGAGGATGGACGTGGCGGTCTATTTGGAGAATAAGTACTCTTTGAGAATTGCCCATCCCTAGAGTGTTTGTTGCTCAGCACTTTTAGGTGTTTGTATCCATGCTAGACAGAGGCTAGGGAGCTTTTAAAGAATTTACATATCAACTCAATGTTTGATTCTCTTCCTCGGAAAAAAAAGGCAAAGCGCACAGAGTAATTGTACAAATCTCATCCCAAAATTTCCGACAGATTTTGTCGAAGGAAGCACGGTTAAAAAGCAATCCAATATAAACAACCATGCGGTCGCTAATCTCTGTAAAAGCAGTTCTGTTGCTTTAGCCGTAATTGGAGATCAAAGCGCGTGCCATGTAGGGCTAGAAGAAGCGCCACTTGCTGGTGGCATTGTTGTGGTCTCGTATCCGCTCCTCGAGCTCTCGGATGCGCGCGTCCATATTCTCCTGCGCGTCAAGGGCGAGCCGGAGCTCCTCCACTTGGGCTTCGTGGCGCTGCATGTTCGTTCGCCGCTCGGCCTCGAGCTCCTCGGCGCGCGCATCCGCTTCCCGCCGTTTCGCCTCGACCGCCTCCCGTGCACTGTTCATCTCCACCAGCGCGTCCTGCAGCGTCCGCACCTGCGCCGTCAGCTTCTTGATCTCCTGCTTCTCCGACGCCGTGGCCGTCTTCCCCTCGAGCAATCGGCGGTGGAGCGCCGGGACCGTTGTTCCCTCTGTCTCTTTGCCCGGATCGTCCGCCCCGCGGCCGCCGATGACGGCCAGCACCGACGACCAGCAGCACGTCATGTCCGAGCTGATGCGGATCTACATCGAAGGACAGGTTGCATGCATATATAATGAGCTGCACAGATACGTGACTGGAGGCCGTATCCCGTGTCGGAGACGTTTCCGACACGAATACGCTGCTGATACGGCTTCAATACGTATGGCGCGTATCCCGCGTATCACGCCGTTTGCGCCGGTAACTAGGCTTTCGATACGTATTGCTTGTTTGAGTTGAATACGGTCAGTTGCAGCCCAACAACGCAGGCTTTGGCGCAGCCAGGGTTAACGTTCCGTTTTCCATTAATTTTCCATTCGGTGCCGAAAACAAAATTTCGACCAAATTTTGAATTCTGGTATTTTTTTGGTGGAATCCAGTGTTTTCCGACCGGAAAATACTATTTTCTGACCAAAATTATTGTAAAATGGTTAAAAAAATTAAATACTGTGACAGAATTTTATTTGTAATTTTGCATATCGCAATTTACAATGTATATCAAATACATTTCACACAAATTATTTATAAAAATGCATATAAACCTACGTATGCCACGTAAAATTACATAAAGAATACATAAAAACAGAATTTATCATAATAATATAAATTCAGAGTTAAAATCCACGGTACCCGCCGTTCCGGAAGAGTTGCTGTGCCAGAGATGGGCCGCGCGCATGTAGACGGCCCCACACCTACCAGAGTTGACACCCAGCATCCAGTCAACAGCTGAGCGATAGCACCGAGCATTGAGCAACTATGCGAGTGCTGCTGTATCTACCAAAATACCAAATTCTAGTGTTAGTCCTGTATATTCACATTCACGTAGATATTGATAAATCTAAACACAATAAACACACATCCGTAAAAAAAAAAATAAATCTAGTTGGACCTCAAAACTCTTTGCGATTTAGGATGGAGGGAGTATATAGGGTTTCTTGCTTACTAAAGTATAGTTGAAATCAGGTTTTTTGAAAAAAAAATGGAACGTATCGGTGTATTGGTATCCATCCGATACTCGATACACGCTCAATATCCAAGTCGGAAACTGCCTCGATCTCTAAAACTTATTTTACGATTCTTGTATGTCCGCTGCTGGTCAAAATATAGGGATTCAGGATCGCTGTTCCACATGTTTTTTTATTTATTGGATGGCGTGCGTGAACCCGTTCAAACACAATCACTATTTATCTTTCTCCTCCACCCACCTTACCCCACTTTCTTAAACGAAGTATCAATTTGTGAGAGATTTTACGGTGGTTGATCTACCGGTACCACATATCACAACTATTTTTTTAAATTTTAAAAGCATTTATGCCTTTTATAGAATTAAAAAAACAAAAATATGGGTATCCATCCCACCAATTTTGGTACTGCACCATCTTATTTGGTATCATCTGTTACTGGTACCGTCGTATCGCCTATTTTTAAATTGTTTGATTTTCTCTGATGGACGGCTTTTATTTTTTTCCAATCACCGTAAAATTTGTACATGAAATATTAGTATCTTTGGAGAAATTTTTTTCTTTTCGAGAGATTTTACGATAGTGGGAAAGATACCCACCGGTACCAGATGGTACTACTATTTTTTTATTTTAAAGGTTTTTATGCTTTTTGCAGAATTAAAAAAAAAGGGATACATGTTCCACCATTTTTTTGGTACCGGATCTTACTATGGCACCATCATCACCGGCTACTCCGGCTCCCACGACAATGCATTCAAATTCTTGAGACTACAATATGCTGATTGGACTTCAGATCGACTTTATCCTATTGGCCAATAGCCGATACCTAGGATGAGGTTGTAGCAAGGCGAGTGCGGACCACATGGGATGTCAACCATCAGCTCATCGACAGCTGATTCAGCCGGTAAATACTCAAACCCATCATTGTATTGTTATGCAGTATATGCACTTGTCAAGCTTCCTTTTTTGGACAGTAGCTTGTGCTTCATATATGTGCTTTAGGTGTAGATACCTTTGATCATGTGTAGTTAAGCTCTTTTGAATACGTTGAATACCTGATGCAGAGCGTGGCTTTTATTCTTTGAAAATCTGAAATATGGTCACTACTTTACATGGCTACTGTTATGTGTAGGCTGATTTTGCTTTTGCTATCCTGTACATACTTGGTAGCTAAGTCCTTTGCTTGTAATCAATTATGCAACTTGAAATCTTAATGCTTACGTGGTAATCTTGTGCTAAATTGAATTACAATTAAAATGATGTCCATGTTGTGCTTAAATGAAAAGATCTAGGCGGGTTTGCTTTGTCTCACTAATCTAGTTCAAGACTGCTTGCTTTTACACTTTGACAAGAGCTTGTGCTAGGCTGTGAATGACCAAAACCTTCCTTTAAGCTTTTGATGGTCCAATGAACCTAGGCTTAGCATTGGTTGGCAAGAAGTGGCACGACAAACAGATAACCCTTGGCATTAAAATACAATATGTTTAATTTGCAAGACCTAGGGGCATGAGCAGTCAAGTTTGCTAAAGATGCTTGTTCTAGAAAGCTCACTTGTATAGATACTTTGCTAGCTTTTGTTTATCATGCCTTATCATGCTAGTTGGCTAGATTAAGTGGTGATGCTATTGTTTTGAAAATCTTAAAATGCTTGTTCATTTTTTAATATAGATATATTCTCCCGAGCTTTTCTATACGGTGTCTTTTTGCTAAACCCTCATTGTATATACATGCTAGCACTTATAAGTGTTTTTAGACATATCTGGAAGCGTTCACTTACACGCCCTGCATGATATAGCATATTTTTTGGAAGAGATGTTTTTTAAATTTTATTTTAGCCTTGTTGGTTTGGCTTGTATCGGTTTTTTGCCAAACCAAATATGATCCATCGGCTTTTAGCCAATTCACAGTTTTTTTCGGTAGTGCCGATCCTAGCAGATCCACGGAGTCCATGTTTGTCGTCGAGTACGACACCAGGGTACCGTATAGATACCGATCAGAGTGTAGAGTTGCGTAGTGACGTGGACGCTGTCGCTGAACCAGATGAGCAACAAGGAGCTGGAGAAGATGGTTTAGAGAGGTTCGGGCCACCCACAGGTGTAACACCCTACGTCCTCTTTTGGCTACTCCTTGTATAACAGAAGAACTATGAATATAATAAGACCGGGAGCTTGAGCTCCTGGTCATGTGAGGTGTGTTCTTGAGTGGTGAGGGTGAGAATGTGTAGGCGTCTGAGGAAGAGTCCCCTCTTCTACATGCTCCACCATGCTCTTTTATAGTGCAAGGGAGTGAGTGGCTCGTACAGAGTTGGTAGCGCAGTGCTACAATGAACGGCATGGCCTAGGGTCAGTTAGGCAAGTGGCATGTCTCTCCTCCACTGTGTGGAGGCGTGGGATGTACTATTCCCTTCTCTGTCACCGAGATAGGCGGAGGACGCGCAGCAGGCACCCGCCTCGCCCTATCTGTCGGTATGGCGATATGACCTGCACGCCGCGGAGGGCGTGCAGGGGTACGGTCGGTCCGAGCACTCCTCCCGCATTTAATGCGGCAGGTGAAGGTTCCTTCCTCGGAAGAGTCCCTCCCGGGGCTTGCTAGGTGGGTCCGCCAAGGGTCCTGGGGCTCGCCATGCGTCCCTGCCGCTGCTGGCGTTCACCGGAGCCCTCGGCCACGTGCGACGACTGTCTTCCTGTGGTGGTCTTCTTTTACTTGACGGGGCGCTTCGTGTGCGTCTCTGGGGTATGGGTCCCCTCGTGACGCCAACAGAGGCGACGGGTCCACTGTGCAGTTATACTGCACCATGGGTCCACATCTCTCCTCAAGCGACCGAAGTCAAGTCCCAGTCTTTTGGGGAACGAACTGCCACGCCCCTGAGATGGACGTGGGTAGGCACTCTCTCGTCCCATTATCACCACATCGCCCGAGGGCGGCGCACCCTTGGCCTCCCGCACGCTTCCATTAAGGACGCGCGACGAGAATCTTGGTAGCGGTTTTCGATAGGGTTTCGCACGACGAACCACGCGAGGGCCCGAGTAGTGGGGAGGCCGCGTATAAAATCGCCAGCTGCAGCCCCTTTCTGCTCTTTACGCTTTCCAATCTCTCACCACGCTGCTCTTGCCCACTGTTCATCTTCTTCTTGCCACCGCTGCTTGCCAACCAACCAGCCCTTATGATGGCCGGATCAACCAAAACCTTGCTTGAAACGTCACTTCTCGCCCCGAAGCATGCTCTGAGTGAGATCGTCGAGGCACTCGGGTCGTCGGCGGGCGCATGCGGTGACAAGGTCAAGGCAGGATCGATGCCGCCACGAGTCCTCCTTCAAGACGAGGGGGAGTACATCATCTTCTTGGCGCACGTGAAGGCGGGGGTGAACTTCCCGCTCAGCGGTTTTGCCAAGGGGGTGCTGGACTTCTACAAGATCTGGCTAGGGGACCTCACCCCGAACTCGGTGCTGATGATGGCGACGTTTGCCTACTTGTACGAAGCCTTCGTGGGGGTGCGGCCTTGTGTGGCGCTCTGGCACCACTTCTTCGTGCTGTGGACATCAGGTGGGCTGCAGGGCGCCTTCGGCTATTGCTGGTTCCACACACAGCAGAATCCACACACAGAGTATGTCCATGCGGACTTCACCGGTTGAGAGCCAATGGACCGGCTCCATTGCCTCTGGAGTGATGAGTGATTGTCAACAGTAGCAAGACCCAGAAGGACTTGGGCACAAGACCTCCGATGGACAGGAGGCCCTCCGATGGACAGGAGGTAGAGGAAAGTCCTCCGAAGGACTGGAGGCACACTCAGCGTCTGTCGGCTATGGGAGTTCGGTATACGGAGGAGCGGCATGGCGACGGCAGGAGTAAGTCCTCCGAAGGACTGCGAGGCTGCCCCGATGGACAGGGGATGCCGGGCGTCACCGCGGTGCTCCAACCCGAATGCGTGGCGCGAAGGCGTGCGAGGGAGGCTTTGGTAGCTTCGGCTCAAAACCGTCACCCAAGCTACCCAAGCCTTGGTGAGTTGGGCCACGACTCGCCAAGATAGAGAAGATGGGCCAAATCCGGCCCAGGCGGAGACTTCCTAAAGTTTCCCGGTTTCTGACTTCAAAACCGGGGGCGGATCGCAGGATTGGACTACTGGCCACGTGGAGAGCATCCGAGGATTGCATGGAACTTACGAAGATCAAGACTTCATCGTGGTCGTCCGTCCCGAAATATCCTGTAATCTTTCATTTGAGTCCTTAGGGTTTGTCTAGCTGTGGGGACCTAAGTGCAAAACTGTCTAAATAGCACTCGGGTATAAATAGGTCTAAGGCAGGTCCTTAGAAGTCCTCTTGGCTGCTAGGATTAGTCTTTACTTGGTGATTTTCGTCCTTAAGCTTTGAGCTCCATTGTTGGGGAGGTTAGAGTAGGATTTAGCCTCCTAATCTTAAGGGAAGGTGAGGGTGGTTGCTTGGGACGAATTTCTGCTTGTATGCTGAATCTGTAGACCCATCTTGGGCACTTAATCGAAGCAAATTCGTGCAGCAACCTTGTGTTCTTCTCCTCCCCCTCTCTCTTTGGTTTTTGGGTTCAATCCTTGCTTTTTGGGGAGTTTTTGTTTGGCAAGCTTGAATCTCTTTCGTTGCTGATGTTCTGGACTTGCTAGGACATGGAGATCATGACTTAGTTCATCTCAATCCGGCTGGATTGCCACGAGCAAGCCTCTTTTGTGTTTTCCCCTTTCTTGCCCAAGGATGGCCATTTCACAAGATCTGAAATTCCCGCTGATTCCGCAGTTACCTTGAGTTGATCTTTTGGGAATAGCTTTGAAATAGGGTCCAGATAACCTGTACAAAATTTCGTGAAGTTTGGACAAGGTTTGATCAAGTTTGGATTTGAAAACGTCTTTTCTGCGACCCTATCGAACCATCCGGCAGAGGCCACCGGACAGTCCGGTATCAGGCACCGGATAGTCTGGTCCCACCGGACAATCTGGTGTTGGCCACCGGACAGTCCGGTCCTGCCAGGGAGCTGCTGTGTTCTTCCCAGTTTGGTTTTTCCGCTGTGATTTTGCTACGGATTTTCGCATTCCTCCTTTAAGACCATTCTCTTTGCTTACTGTGAGTCAGTGAGATGCACCTCAATGCTGGTGAGTGTCTTGTGGCGGTTATTGCAAAATCCGTTGCTCCGCTGTCATTCTTGTTCAGATCTTGAGCTTTCTTGCATTGGTGCGTATCCTCATAGTGGACGGCACCCTTGCGCTGCTAGGCACGTATCTGTTCAGTGGGACGGTGCTTAGTTTCGGTTACCACTTGGGGGTTTGTGATTTTGTGATTTTAAGTGCTCCTATTCACCGCCCCCCTCTAGTCGCACGTCTCGGTCCTACAATTGGTATCAGAGCCGGTTAGGTTTCTTCATACCTTTACCGGTGAGAAACCAGTAGCGACTATGACTCACTCTGGGAAGATTCCGGTCATTGGTTTCTATGGCTACTCCTACTGGAAGGGTAGGATGAGAGCTTTCTTGCTTAGCCAGGGCCAGGACATATGGGATGCTACTCAGAGTGTGAACTTTGTGGTGCTTCCAGTTGCCCAGCGCACCACCCCAGCGATTGTGGCTCAGCATGAGGCGAACGCCAAAGCTGTTAACTTTCTCTTCTCAGGACTTGGTCCAATTGATTATGAGAAAGTGAGCCATCTTGAGATTGCCCGTCAGATCTGGTCCCTGCTAAGTGCACACCATGAGGGCACTGCTACTATCAAGGGGCGTCTCGTTGAGACTTACAGGCGCGAATATGAAAATTTCGTTCAGAAGCATGGTGAGTCCATCGATGACTTGTTTGGTCATTTTCAATCGATCATTAACAAGTTGCGCGTTAACTCCAACCCTGAGAGGATCCCATACACCGACCATCAGCAGGCTGTCAAGTTGCTCTATGCGTTGGACAGGAAAGTATGGGAGATCAAGGTTAACTCGATCATTGAGTCTGAGGCCTATGACACAATTGGAGTGGAGACTCTTTACAGCAAGCTCAAGGCCACGGAGGTGGATTACAAGTTGAGAGATTCTCTCGCTTGTACTGGCTCCAAGAGCCTGGCCTTGGCTTCTCCCTCCAGTGAGGCCGTTTCTAACCCCAGCTTCACAACTTTTCGTTTTCTGCTCTTATGTCTGTTACAGAGGAGCAGTTGGCGTCACTTGGGGATGATGAGCTTTGCCTGGTGTCTAGCCGCTTTCAGCGTGCCTATGACAACCGGATGACCAAGAAGAGGGGCGAGAGGCCCAAGTGCTTCGAGTGCGGAGAGGTCGGCCACTTCATCGCCGAATGCCCGAACAAGTAGAACGACTACTACAAGAAGGGCAAGAGTCACTCCCGTGACTCCAACAAGTACCACTCCGGCAAGCGTGACCACCCCAAGCACCGCTCCGGCAAGATCAAGAACTTCCGGAAGGCTTTCAAGAGCTACCAGAAGGACAACCGGAAGCGGGACAAGGCCTTCTTCGCCGAGCTTGGTGGTCTGTGCGGCAGATCGTCTTCCTCCTCCTCGTCTTCGTCAAGCTCAAGCGATGAGGAGATCATCACCAAGCAGGACAAGAGGAGGGACCAAGGCGGTCCAGCTGGACTCTGCTTCGTCTCCACCAAGTCCAAGCGCAAGCACAAGATGCACCGGAGATCCTTTTGCTCCATGGCGCTTGAGGACAAGGACGACAAGGGCAACGACAATGACTCCTCTGATGAAGAGGTAACTCCTGAGCAAGCTGAAATTCTTGAGATGTTGGAGTCAAATAGTCGTGAGTTGAAAGCCCAGGATTGGTTGTTAGAGAAGGCAGCCAAGAAGCTGCAGAAGCAGAAAGCCAAGTTGGCTGATGCTTTAGCTGAGATAGAGAGGCTGAAGAGTGTGTCAGCCCAGCCTAGTGAGGCTGAGTGTCCTACCTGTGAGACTTTGATGAGAGATCTCTGTGAGCAGAAGAGCAAGTATGCTCATCAGGTAGAGGAGATGGATAGACTGAAGGTAGAGTTAGGCAAGCTCCAGTCTAAACTGGATGAGCCTATTTTGAGTGATGTGACTGAGTGTGAGATGTGCCCCCACCTTGCTGTTAACATAGCTGAGCTGAAAGTTAGGTGTGAGGGACAGCTCAAAGAGTTGGAGGAGCTTAGGGCTAGACCCTCGCTTTTGGGTGCGTGCATGGTCTGTCCTACCTTGGAGAGTGAGCTTGTGCAGTTGAGAGCTGACCTTGAGATGCTTTTAGCATCCCCTGACACTTGTGAGAACTATCTCACTCTGAGGTTGATGTTGGTGGATAGGGATGCCACCATTAAGAAGTTAGAGAAGTCTGCTTTCCCTATTTCCTCTCTAGACTGCCCTACTTGTGCTGACCAGACTTTAGTTTTGAAGGATCTGAGAGAGGAGAAACAGACTTTGGTTGATGAGAACAACCGTTTGAGAGAGGTGCTCAGTTGGATGTATGCTAGAGAGCCCCAACTTAGGATGATCTTGGAGAGCCCCAAGAGAGCTGAGGGTGATATGAGTGGACTTGGGTTAGGAGAGTGCAGTACCTCGTGTGAGAAGAAGAGTTCCCCAATTAAGCTTAAGACTACCTCTCCTCAGCCTAGCCCTATTGTTGATGGGGTTTACCATGAGCCTCCTAAGGCTGCCCCAAAGAAGCAGTTCTGGACACCCAAGCCCTCACAGGCTAAGCTGGACAGAGTAGTGATTGAGATTCTCAAGCCTCTAGTGAGCAAGGAGAGAGTCCAGCAGCCTGTTCCATCCAAGGCTACTCCACCTAAGCCCAAGGCTCAGCCTAAACCCACTCCCAAGAGGCTTGTCTACCATTGTGACTTTTGCCAGCGGAATGGCCACTTGGAGGAGTTTTGCTTCAAGAGGAAGCGAGTTGAGAGGCAGGAGAGAGCCTGGGGGAACCAGGATCAGTTCTACCAGGGTGGTAGGCAGGATCCTCCCCATCGCGGTGAGATGAGAGATCACTTTGCTGGTGAGAGAGAAGGCCGGTTTTAGGCCCGTGCTCCTGGTGGAGAGAGACACTTTTCCGGTCGAGCTCCTAGTCGTTTTCAGCGCGGCTATGGATCTTCTAACCGAGGCTTTGGAGGTAGAGGGTTTGAGAGCTCACGCTTTAGAGGTCATGGGTACCTAGGTAGACGTGATGCTTATTTTGACTGTGCTTACCCCACTTTTGAGCAGATGGCTTGGCACTGGTTCAGCAGTTACACTAACCCCAGTGCCGGACCATTTGCTCACTCTCGCTTTCCTTGATTTTGCAGGATCGAGGCCTGGAGGACATATGGATCATGGACTCTGGTTGCTCTAGGCACATGACAGGGCACCGTAGATGGTTCTCCAGCCTCAACCCTGTGAGCACCAAGGAGTACATCACATTCGGGGATAATGGTCAAGGTAAAGTGTTGGGTGTTGGTTCTATTGCTCTTTCTGGTAAGCTTCCCTGAGAGAAGTTGCTTTGGTGAGGAATTTGGGGTTCAATTTGGTTTCTGTCTCGCAACTTCTCAAGGAAGGGTTTGAGGTTCGTTTTTGTGGCGGAACCGCCGATTTAATCCGAACTAAACACACCTGCCACCTCTGGCTTGCAGTGTGGTTAGGCCGAACTAAACCCGGTCGTCCGTCGAGATACCCAAAAAGGGCACTCGATGCAACCATCACCCAGGGATACCGACATCACACACGTTAAGCCCTCGAAAGAGCCACAACAATTACAACAACCCATCATTTCATACAAACATAGATTGATTTGTTTAAGAATATTTACTCAAAATGGGGTACAATCATACTGAATTAGAATTCCAAAATAGCCGCGCAGCGGAAACCGTAACGTAATACTGATATACTCTTGCAGCGGAAAATAAAATATCGAGCCATGACATTGAGCCCACCATTGTCATTCTCGATCATGATACTCCTGAAAAGAAAAACATCAACAACGTAGGGGTGAGTACGTGAGGTACTCGTAGGACTTACCCGTGGGCGGTTTCAACCCGACACATTTGAGATTATGCAAGGCTTTTTGTGGACTGGACTCTAACCCGCGCAAGCTTACTAGAAGTGAGTCCTTACTTTCAAGTATCATTTATTTCTAAAGTATAAGTCTCATTTGGTTCATTAAAGTTATTATTATCATCCATAGCTCATATACATCATCATCCCAACACTTATGTCATCATAAAGGAACTTGCGGAAATGTAACATACAAGTACAAACATGTAATATAAAAAGCATGATTAAATGAACAAGATATTAAAGTTATTACTACGTTGCCCGTGTGCGATACTGGCATTCTCACACCTGGTGAGCATCAGCGATTCGAATCGATTTTTAATTCCCGGGAATAACTATCATGCCAGGGGTATATGCTTACTAGCCATCGCGTTCCCACATATAGCCCCCATCTCGACCTGTCTTGTCCCAAGATTCAAAGCGCCCTCACCTAACCCCCGGGTTGTGCCCCCTCAGGAGCGATACCACGGCCGCACCGGGTCAGCCCTCCCTTAGGAGCGATACCACGGCCGCACCGGGTCAGCCCTCCCTCGAGTACAAGCGCCCCCGGGCCCATCGGCCTCCAGCAAGTGGATGAGCGGAGCCTCGAAAACTTCGGACAAACCCAGGTAAGACTTCACCGGTCCCATTTCCCGGTTAAGCACTCTAGCAATGTTATGCCGACCAGCAGGCGAACAGCGAATCGGGCCTTAAACGACTCGGGCGGAGTCCACCAAACCATCCTCATCATTTTTCATCATAAAATGCCCATATCTCCGCCCGGTCTCATCTTTTCATCACATCACATCATATTTCTCTCGTATTAAATTTTTGTAAAACATTTTGAGTCCTATCATCTCGCGAGTGAATATCTTCACTCGACTTCTACCGTCTAAGCATGGCTAAGCATAGACTTCGGCCTATCCATTCTAATTAGGATATCAGGTATTTATGCAGATGGGGTTTCAAACAACTCCTGAACGTAAATGCACAATCAAATAAAGGGTGGTGAGATTCCCTAGGTAGGTGTATATGCCTAAGGGGCCTACCTTTGTTGTTGATAACTTGAACAAACTAAACTAGAGTTAGTTTGCCGGGTTGTGAGGCTCTGCCCCAGGCAACCCCTTGATCACTTGGACAGCTCCTCCTTCCAAAATACCACTTCAGGGGCCTCCAGGTGGTATTTGGGTCTTAGTTGGTCTTCTGGACACCGTTGCTCGAAGTAGCTTCACGCTCTTGCTTCCCGATCACGTATCTGTAATAGGCGTCACTATATGAATGATATGCATGATGCAGTGCATGAGATACATGAAGATCAAGCACTCATTTGAGCAAACATTTCAAGGACAGGGACAGGGACAATATCGAAAGATGTTTGATTTCACTACTTAAGCAAGAATTACTTTTAGCGCTAGTGGCATTAGTACTTTTATAGACCTAGAGCAAGAATTCACTCATGCAGGTTATATATATAAGCTTATCAAGTTGCGAATCATAGGGGAGACATGTTAAATAGCACTTTCCTATTTTTGTTTAAATGACCCTAACATTTGCCATTTTCAAAATACATAGCAATCAGCAAGCAAACCCATAAAACTTTATTGTTGGGCTACATTGAGTCATATGGGTACAATATAATTTTTGTGAATTTTTCAGGATGAGTTTTATGTAGTATATATTTTCATATTCTAATAATACACTAAATACATACATAGGGGTAAAACAGGAATTAAGCATTGCGTGCTAGGGTTTCCAAAAATCACCATAGATCTTAATCATCATATAAAAGCTACTGTCCAAGTTTAGTAATTTTTGAAGGTGTTTAACTTTAGTTTTGCTAATTATTTAAGAAATCATAACATGCAAGCAATCAGGGGCAAAACAGTCTTTTCCTACTCAACCATCATACCTAGCAGATAGATCTTTTAACAAGGATAAAAATGCAACTTAGTTTGCATTTTTCTGATTTTTATTTGATTTATTACGAATTTCCAAAGTTTAAACCGAGAGAAATGAATTTAAATAGAAAAGCCCACGGGTGGGGACTAGATCGGAAATATCCGTAGCTTCCAGGGTCCTGCGTGGAATATGTCTAAGACTCAGTACACAGTAATCAAACAGGGCGCACAAAAACGAAATATGACAGGGGGATTTTTGTAAAGTCACCATCTTCTTCCTCCTGACAGGGCAGGGGGCGCGCGGCGGCCGGCTTTCCGCGTATGGCGCGTCGCGTGGGGGCGCGCGCTTGGAGCCGTGCGGGTCCGGGAAGGTGTCCTCGGTCGCGGGCTTCCATTTCCCCCTGATCTCGTCGTGCGGGGTGGTCCGAATCGACGGGGAACGCGCGTGAACCGGCGGTGAACCGTGCACGCAGTCCCCATCGGTGGCGTGCTTGATCTGGCGGAAGAGTGGGGAACCGGCGTCTCGGGGCAGCGCGCGAGCTGCGCGGTGATGAGGGAAGCTCGGAGGGGGCGGATTGCAGGCT
This sequence comes from Paspalum vaginatum, assembly GCA_030272315.1. Classification (NCBI taxonomy): domain Eukaryota; kingdom Viridiplantae; phylum Streptophyta; class Magnoliopsida; order Poales; family Poaceae; genus Paspalum; species Paspalum vaginatum. Next base: position 12,821,710 of record CM059020.1, on the reverse strand, counting down.
CGGGGACAGCTCCGGGATGGTCCTCCACGGCGAGACACGGTGGACCGGGTCACCGCGTGGAAGCGCATGTGGACGAGGCCGTTAGGGGCGGTGTAGGTGGCCCGGACCTTGGGGAATCGGCAGAGGAAGCTGTGGCGAGCTCAGTGCGTGCGTCGGACGGAGTGGAGGAGGGTAAGGCAGCGGGGCGTGAGCTCAACTCGAGCTCGGTCTCGGGCCGCCTATGGCGGACGCGCTCCGCGCGAGACAAGCAGGGAGGCAGGGAGGGAGCGAGTGAGGTGAGGGAGGCGTGGACTCTGCTTCCTTCGGCCCGAAGGGCCTGGCGAGGGCGCGGGGCACGCGGCAGGGAGAGCGCAGGCCGGGCGCGGGCAGGCGGCGCGTGGCCATGGCGTGGCGGCCGGCCATGGCCGCGTGGGCGAGCGGGAGGAGAGGGGAAGAGAGAAGGCGCGCGGTGGGCTCGGTCCATGGGCCGGGCGAGGCCGATAGGTGGGGTCGGGGTGAGGAGGAGGGTGAGGGGTCTACGGACCGGGTGCATGGGGTGAGGAAGGCAGTGGAATGCGCTGGCGCGGGCAGCCCGACAGGTGGGGCCCGCTCGTCAGCGACTCAGAGGAAAATAAATTCGGGAAAAAGAAAAATGCTGTTTGACTGCTGAGACATGTTTTAGAAATTGTTGTTTTTGAACATCCTAGGGGCCGAATTTGACAAAACTCAAAATACAAAAGTTGTTCTACTCTTCCAGATCTACAACTTTGTCAAAAGGAGTAATATCAGATTCCAAGTTTAAATATGATTAAATTTGAATTTAACCTGCTGACTCCAGTTTGACCAAGGTTTAATGCAAACTTAGAAATTCCTAAAGTCTATTTTATGCTCATTTTCAGAGAAAGAGTATTATACCAATGTTGTGTGGTTTTTAATTATCTACAACTTTCTTATATGATGCTTTGCATGATAGGGACTTTTGTTCCTTTGAAATTTGAATTTTCCTTACCGATCAAGTTTAGGCAGATTTCTACTTTTTCATTAATTGACTCAAAACTCCACCTAAACCTTTGTGCATGTTACCACACTCAATAACAAAGTTGATCTACATAAAATTGTCTACAAGTTTGTTATAGAGAGTTTGGTCCCAATCACATTATATTTTAAACTATGTCACAAGTAAACTCAGGGGTTTTGCATATTTCATTAGAAAATTTTGACTTCGTGATTTACTAACCTAGTTGTTGCTCTTCTCTAAACATCATTAAGCCAAAACCTTGACTACCGCTATTCTGATTGCGTGTTAAGACTTTCGAGATGCCGGGGGCATCACAGTTTTAAGGAGGGTTCTTCTTGTGTGCTTGATGCTAAGGAAAACCTTGTTTGTCGGATTTTGCCCTATGGGCAGGTTTTTAAGGTTGACCTTGCATCTGTTTCTGGCCCTCCTCGGTGTTTGGTTGCTAGTCCTTCTGCTGATATTTGGAAGTGGCATAGGAGGCTTGGCCATTTGAGTTTTTATCTGGTAGTCAGGTTGAGCTCGATGGATCTGATCCGAGGATTGCCCAATTTGAAAGCAGAAAAGGACTTAGTATGCCACCCCTATCGTCATGGCAAGATGGTTGCCGCTTCTCATGCACCTGTCAATCAGGTGATGACCTCTTACTCGGGTGAGCTGCTACATATCGACACGGTTGGTCCTGCTTGAGTACAGTCGGTCAGTGGGGAGTGGTATGTGCTTGTAGTTGTCGATGACTTTTCTCGCTATTCGTGGGTGTTCTTCATGGAATTCAAAGATGAAGCTTTTGGTTTTGTTCGGGATCTGGTCTTGAGGTTAAGGAATGAGAGTCATAAAGCCGTGAGGGCTATCCGCAGCGACAATGGCGGAGAATTTCGTAACTCTCGTTTCGAAACCTTTTGTCGTGACCTTGGTCTTGATCACCAATTCTCATCTCCTTATACCCCACCGCAGAATGGTGTTGTGGAACGAAAGAACCACACACTTGTAGAGATGGCGCGGACGATGCTTGATGAGCATAGGACTCCGTGACGCTTTTGGGCTGAGGCTATGAATACGGCCTGTTACATCGCCAACCGCATTTTCCTACGGGCTTTCTTGGGAAAGACTTCGTACGAGCTACGGTTTGGTAGGCAGCCTAGTGTCAAGCACCTGCGTGCATTTGGCTGCAGAAGCTTTGTGCTCAAAAAGGGGGGGGCATTTGGACAAATTTGAATCTCGCTGCTTGGATGGTATTTTTCTTGGGTACGCCTCTAGCTCTCGGGCATATAAAGTGTGGATCCCTGATACTAGACAAGTGGTTGAGACCTGTGAAGTTTCCTTTGATGAATCTATGCCTTGCACAACCCCTGCATTTGAGCTTTCAGGTGATGATGAAGAAGGTGCTCCCATCTTTGAAGATGAGGAAAGCGAAGTAGATGCTGGTGATGCAGGAGCCACTGCACCGGCTGCAGCTCCTGCCCCCTTTGCTACGAGCTCTGAAGATGAAGGAGGACCCTTGCCTACTGCTTCCTCCTCACTCCCCTGACCACAAGCTCGAGCAGAGGTTGGCCCCGCTGAGGACGCAGCGGAGGTGACCTCTGAGATTGTTCCATCTCGGCAGGTCCAGCGGGATCACCCTCCAGACAGGATGATTGGAGATCTACACCAGCGTGTCACACGCTCTTCGGTTAACTCTATAGCCTTTTTCTGTCACTCCGCGTTTGTTGCTTCTTTCGAACCCCGAGATGTGTCACATGCATTATCTGATCCTAGTTGGGTGAACGCCATGCATTAGGAGTTGGAGAACTTTGAGAGAAACCATGTCTGGGATTTAGTTGAACCTCCACCAAATTCCCACCCAATAGGAACCAAGTGGGTTTTCAAAAACAAACAGGGTGAGGATGGGATGGTTGTGGGGAACAAAGCGAGATTGGTCGCCCAAGGTTTCTGTCAGAAAGAGGGGATAGATTATGAGGAAGCCTTTGCTCCTGTAGCTCGTTTAGAGGCTATTAGGATTTTGCTTGCCTTTGCTACCTCTAAAGGCTTCAAATTGCAGCAGATGGATGTCAAGTCAGCTTTTCTAAACGGTTACATAGAGGAGGAGGTATATGTGAGACAACCTCCTGGCTTTGAGAGTGCCAAGTTTCCAGACCGGGTGTATAAGTTGAGAAAAGCCCTGTATGGTCTGAAGCAAGCTCCAAGAGCTTGGTATGCTAGGTTGAAAGCCTTTCTGCTCAAGTATGGTTTTGTGATGGGTTCAGTAGACAAGACCTTGTTTCTGTTGAGTCGTGGTGGTGACACCCTTCTAGTTCAGATATATGTTGATGACATTATCTTTGGTGGTTCATCTCACGCTTTGGTGTCTAAGTTTGCTGAACAGATGAGCAGTGAATTCGAGATGAGTCTCATGGGTGAGCTTCAGTTCTTTCTCGGGCTTCAGATCAAGCAAGGCCTAGAGGGAACCTTCATCCATCAAGCCAAGTACACGAAGGACATTCTGAGGAAGTTTGACAAGGGAGATCTCAAGCCCATGGCGACTCCCATGTCAACACAGACGGCTCTTGATGCTGATGAAGGAGGGGAGGTGGTGGACCAAAGAGAGTACCGAGGAATGATCGGCTCACTTCCGTACCTGACGGCGACCAGGCCAGGACATTCAGTTTGCGGTCTGCCTCTGTGCGCGTTTTCAGGCCTCACCAAGGCTATCACATCATCAAGCGGTGAAGCGCATCTTCAGGTACCTGAAATACACTCCTGAGCTTGGACTTTGGTTCTCTTCAGCTTCGTTGCTCTCTCTTAGAGGGTATTCGGATGCTGACTTTGTGGGTTGGCGGCTGGAGCGCAAGTCTACTTCCGGCACCTGCTAGTTTCTTGGTTCTTCTCTTGTCTCTTGGTCCTCACTGGAAGCAATCTAGCGTAGCCACTTCCACCACATAAGCTGAATACATTGCTGCTGCTAGTTGCTGCTCCCAGCTGCTTTGGATGAAGTCCACCTTGAGCGTCTTTGGTCTCAGTTTTAGGAAGATCCCTCTCCTAGTAGACTCTACTTCTACTATTTCTGTAGCTAAGAACCCCGTCCTGCACTCCAGAACTAAACACATAGACGTGAGATTTCACTTCTTGAGAGATCACTATGAGAAGGGAGATATAGACTTGATCCATGTAGAGACTGAGAACCAGTTGGCCGATATCTTCACCAAGCCCTTAGACCTGAGCATATTTGCTCACTTGCGTAGGGAGCTTGGTGTTTGTTACCCCTTTTAGGTTGGGGTAACTTTGGTATAGTTTAGGTTTTGCATTGTTTTTTTCTTTCTTTGCTTCTCTTTGCTTTTCTTGCATTTTGTCTCATACCATGCATTGCATTGTAACATATGCATTTTCACTTTCACTAGCACTAGAGCTCTTCTGGTATGACAAGTTAGTACTTGCTTGTGCTAGATTGTACAGTTGCTTGCATGATCATGGTTGGCTAAGCTCCTTGAATCTGTCAAATATCTTTTGTGAGCTCAGTCACTTTTGTTTCTTCAAAATCAAAAACCATGATCACCACTTGACTTGGCTACCTAGCATGTGTAGGAATGTTGAATGCTATGCTATCTTTTCATGCTTGGATATGCTAGTCGTATGCCTGTGTTACACTGATGCCTAAGCATTTATGGCACCTTGTTCAAATCTAAAATCTGAATGAATGTGGTTTACAAGTGGTGTCCTATGAGCTAAATTGAAAAGATCCAGGAGGGTTCACTTGTCACACTGATCTAGTTTGAGATAGCTTGTCTTTGCACTTTGGCATGAACTTGGACTAGGCTATGTATGACCAAAACCTTGTCTTAAGCTTCTGATGGTTTTCTGAACCTAGGCTTGGCATTGGTTGGTAAGAAGGGGCAATGACAAGTGAATAACCCCTGGCACATGATCTGATTTGCTTGAAGTTCAAAATTGCTAAATTTGAAATCTGCAAGTCTCTAAACTGCTTATGGCCTGTTGTAGATGCCTTGGTTGAGAGTAACACACCTTGTATGTTTTGCTAGCATCTTGCTGTTCATGCCTATCTTGCTAGATGCTATTCATGTTGGTGATGCTCTCCTTTCAACAACTCTGAAAAACATGCTCCTGATCTGTATAAGATAGATTCAATTGAGCTTGTTTGCATGCTACCTTGCCCTTACTTGCTCTGTATGCTAGAACTTGTATTTACTAGCTTTTCATCCCTGCTGAGCTCTTCATGGTACACTTCATGCAGTTTCATGCCATGTTTTGAGGGGGAGTTGTCCATATTAGGGGGAGTTGAGTTCTATGAACCCTTGATGTGTCCATTGTCAACAAGGGGGAGAGATGTTGACGCTTGAGGAGAGAGAGATGTTGGACAAAGGGGGAGGACTCTGTAGAGATCTAGTTGAGGGGGAGTTTGAGTTTTTAGCATGCTCTTGCATCGGTGTGTTGAGCCTTTTTGCCTCTTTCTGGAGGAGCCGATGTTTTGCCTTAGCATGACTGTGTTGAGCCAGTTTGCCTCTTTCTTGAGGGTTCATGCTTTAGTTTGATCGACTGCGTTGAGCGGTTTCTCTTGTCTTAGGGGGTCGATCTTTGACCTTGTTTTTTGTTGTCTCAATTTGCCCTTTTCTGCCAGTATTTGGTCTTTGGGCATCTTGAGCAACTTCTTCTTTTTCTTCTTTCTTTTTGGTTTTACGCTTTTCCTTTGTCTTTGTTCTATTTCAGGTTATAGGTTGAAGGTGTTGACAATGCACTCATCAAGGGGGAGATTAAGAGCCAATGGACCGGCTCCATTGCCCCTGGAGTGATGAGTGATTGTCAACAATCGCAAGACCCAGAAGGACTTGGGCACAAGACCTCCGATGGACTGGAGGTAGAGGAAAGTCCTCCGAAGGACTGGAGGCACACTCAGCGTCTGTCGGCTATGGGAGTTCGGTATACGGAGGAGCGGCATGGCGACGGCAGGAGTAAGTCCTCCGAAGGACTGCGAGGCTGCCTCGGATGGACAGGGGATGCCAGGCGTCACCGTGGTGCTCCAACCCGAATGTGTGGCGCGAAGGCGTGCGAGGGAGGCTTCGGCGGCTTCGGCTCAAAGCCGTCACCCAAGATACCCAAGCCTTGGTGAGTTGGGCCACGACTCGCCAAGATAGAGAAGATGGGCCAAATCCGGCCGAGGCGGAAACTTCCTAAAGTTTCCCGGTTTCTGACTTCAAAACCGGGGGCGGATCGCGGATTGGACTACTGGCCACGTGGATAGCATCCGAGGATTGCATGGAACTTACGAAGATCAAGACTTCATCGTGGTCGTCCGTCCCGAAATATCCTGTAATCTTTCATTTGAGTCCTTAGGGTTTGTCTAGCTGTGGGGACCTAAGTGCAAAACTGTCTAAATAGCACTCGGGTATAAATAGGTCTAAGGCAGGTCCTTAGAAGTCCTCTTGGCTGCTAGGATTAGTCTTTACTTGGTGATTTTCGTACTTAAGCTTTGAGCTCCATTGTTGGGGAGGTTAGAGTAGGATTTAGCCTCCTAATCTTGAGGGAAGGTGAGGGTGGTTGCTTGGGACGAATTTCTGCTTGTATGCTGAATCTTTAGAGCCATCTTGGGCACTTAATCGAAGCAAATTCGTGCAGCAACCTTGTGTTCTTCTCCTCCCCCTCTCTCTTTGGTTTTTGGGTTCAATCCTTGCTTTTTGGGGAGTTTTTGTTGGGCAAGCTTGAATATCTTTCTTTGCTGATGTTCTGGACTTGCTAGGACATGGAGATCATGACTTAGTTCATCTCAATCCGGCTGGATTGCCACGAGCAAGCCTCTTTTGTGTTTTCCCCTTTCTTGCCCAAGGATGGCCATTTCACAAGATCTGAAATTCCCGCTGATTCCGCAGTTACCTTGAGTTGATCTTTTGGGAATAGCTTTGAAATAGGGTCCTAGATAACCTGTACAAAATTTCGTGAAGTTTGGACAAGGTTTGATCAAGTTTGGATTTGAAAACGTCTTTTCTGCGACCCTATCGAACCATCCGGCAGAGGCCACCGGACAGTCCGGTATAAGGCACCGGATAGTCTGGTCCCACCGGACAATCCGGTGTTGGCCACCGGACAGTCCGGTCCTGCCAGGGAGCTGCTGTGTTCTTCCCAGTTTGGTTTTTCCGCTGTGATTTTGCTACGGATTTTCGCATTCCTCCTTTAAAACCATTCTCTTTGCTTACTGTGAGTCAGTGAGATGCACCTCGATGCGGTGAGTGTCTTGTGGCGGTTATTGCAAAATCCGTTGCTCCACTGTCATTCTTGTTCGGATCTTGAGCTTTCTTGCATTGGTGCGTATCCTCATAGTGGACGGCACCCTTGCGCTGCTAGGCACGTATCTGTTCAGTGGACGGTGCTTAGTTTCGGTTACCACTTGGGGGTTTGTGATTTTGTGATTTTAAGTGCTGCTATTCACCCCTCGGAGAGTCGAATTCGCGGACGAGTGGGAGTCGACCCCGGACATTGATGAGGCTTGGAATCCGGCGCTCATGCTGATTGAGGCCCTACGTCTCGCGGCTCTCGACACGATGGCACTGCTGGTGCACTTCACAATGCACCGGATTGTGCCGCTACAAGAGCACGCAGGGCCAATGTGGCTCTACACCAAGGTGCCGTCTGACCCAATGCGTACCTCTGAGGCGGCGTTGGACAGGGCCGCCGTCACCACAATCGTCAAGACCTGCACCTCCAATGCGGGGGTGAGGCACATGGATCTGGCCCCGGATGTGGAGCCGGTCTTGGGGCTGACGGGCGCCGCCATTCCCGGCGGGCCGATGCCGGAGACGACCTGGTAGGGCCTAGTGCACCCAACGGGGTTTATCTTGTTCTCCGCGTTGGAGGGTACCGGTCCTATGCGGCCGGTGAGGCTGGGGCCGCTCCCCGCCAGCTCCAACAAGAGCGGCAGTTTGTCGAGGGCTAGAAGCTCATCCGGCCCTGCCATCGCACTGGTCCCCGCCACTGCGCCAACCTGTGCCAGGTAGGCGCAGCCGGGGCAAAAGCTCGGGAGCACGTCTGAAGGGGAGCCTTCCAGGAGCGTAGCCACGAATCCCGCTGAAGGAAACCCCTTCGCCCGCATATCAACGAAGCTGACGACTAGGCGACCACGTCCTTGCTTTAGAAATTTTGTTCTTCGTTTCATTAGGCACTGTCTTCCAACACTGGATTCCTGGTTCCAGGAGGAGGCCGTTTTCTTTAGAGGTCGAGGGTGGTTCTAGTAGCATCGGGGCTAGGGACTGGTAGCCCTGCCCTGTTGCCGGCATCGCCCGGGGTTCCAATGGGAAGTTTTGGCAGTGCCGGGGACACATGAGCAACAGCGCCTGCGGCCTCTAGGGCCATACCACATGACGTAGACCCTGACCCCAAGGGGAGGGTGGAGATTTCGCCTCTCGGGGTTAACCCCAACGACAAGCAGGAGCTGGAGGTTCTAGGGTCGCCTAGGGTGACAAACCCCGGGGCAGCTCCGGACGTGGTGGTCATCCTGGATTCCCCCCACAGAGGCCGGCTCCCTCAGCGCTGAGGGCAGGGTCGCGGGAGCCCCGAACCAAGCTACTACGAGCCAGGCCCCCAACGATAGGCCCTTTTTAGGCACGGTGGAGGAGGGGGGGCCGTCCGTTGCTGCTATTGCAGCCAGTGCTGGGCTGGCCTCTATGTCTGCCAGTGGTGGCTGTAGCCCCGGGACTGCCACCTGGGATGTGACCGCCGAGGAGATGAGGGCGACGGTGTCTGAGTCAGATGACGAGGACTGGCTCACGCCCAGGGGGTACCAGCTGTTCACGGTGATCCCACACCTGTGGGAGGAGTTCTCATGGATGCGCCAAGGGCTCTGGCTCCTCGAGGACAGCCTGGCTGGCCGGTGGGCCAGGTTCGAGGAAGAGCTAGCTGCTAGCCCTAGGCGTCTGCACAGGAGACAGAGTCCTCAGCCGCGGAGGCCCTCCGGGAGCTGGACGCTTCCTGAGAGTAGGCCCTGAAGGCGGTGGCGGACCGCGACGCCGCTCGGGAACAGGCCCGGCAGGCGATCGCGAAGAGGGATGGCGCCTATGCAAGTGCGGCCACCTCTGTGAGAAAGGAAGAGGAGGACCTGGAGCTACGCCGCCAGGCACTGAACACTGACTTGGCAGAGCTCGAGGCGAGTCTTGCGCAGGTTAAAGCTCAGGAGTCAAAGGTGGCGATGGATGCGGAGGCGTTCTTCGCGCGTGAAGAGTCCCTACGCCTTAAAATGGAGCAATAGGACAAGTGTGAATGCCAACATGTCTAGCGCTGCCTGTGAGACACATGAGCTAGCCGTGGCTCTAGAGGGGAAGCATCGGGAGTATGTCGCTGCTAAGGCCGCGCTGGAGCACTTGTAGGAGTACGTGGCCGCCCGTGAGGTCACCGTTGCGGTCCAAGAGGAAGCTGCGCTAAAGGCTGATAGAGGAGCGCGACTCGCTCGCCCATGTAGCAGCAAGGGTGGGGCAAGTCTAGGTAGCTCTCATAGATGCACAGTCTATCCACGATGACCACCTCCGGATGTGCTCCCACACGTGCCACAGCGGGTGGCGAGTGTTTGATGAAATGCGCTAGATGATCCATGACATGGGCATCGCGCTCCCTCCGGTGCCGCGAGTAGCGTCCCGTGACTCACTCGGGGGGTTGCAGCCTACCCTTGCTGACCTCGCCTGCGCCTTAGTCAGTGTGAAGGCTTTCCTTGATGAGGCAGTAGAGGTGGAAGGACGAGAGATAGGCCTCGAGTGAGCTCTCGGCACGCTCGTGCTGCTAAAGAGCAGGGTGCCAGACCTCAACGTACGCCGTCTTGCTGAGGAAGGGCCCGACGACAACTGGGTGGATGAGGCGATGGCGGAGTGCAAGCTCGTGGTGGAGGAGATCGTCGAGACCAGCTTGGCCGCGTGCATGCCCGCCCACTCTGGGGGATCCACTGATGAGGAGTAGTTTGCATTTTGAACTTATTTCTTTTGTATGTTGCACTAGTTGCTCTTCTGGACATCACTCGGTGGTACATCATCGCCTTATGGTTGAACCATATTTTGAATGCTTTGTACTCGCTGTCTTGACGTTTAGTCGTGCACAGCTTCCATCGACCCAGGAGGTCTGGCCCCTTGCCATGGTAGCGCAGGCGCCATCTAGTCAGCGCACTGTAGGTGTTGCGGTACTAAGCTTCTTTAATCTGACATGTCTTTTCGGATCAGGTTGAGTAGGGGCTCGGGACGAAGCCGCCCATTGACCGAAGGGGTGTTTGGTGTTTGTTTTTTTATTGCCCGGCAAGACGCAGGTCTGACTTGTCTTGTCTATGCGTGCCCCAGCTGGGTCATGGGGTACCTCTGCACGTCTCAGCTTCGAGCTGTCGCATTAGCCTGCCCGAAGGTAGCTTTTGACCAAGAGTACATGCCTCTAGACACAGAGACTCTGCAGCCTCCAAGGCGCACCTTTAAGTCTCTGCCCTACTGAGAGGCTGAGCACAGCTGGATCCGCAGGATCTGTTTGGCCAACTCGAGGGGCTAAAAAATCCTGTGACCCCCAGGGGCTAAGTTGACGCTATAAATAGGAGGTTCCTCCTACTTCTTCTCGAATCCACCCCGTCGAGTTGTATTCACTTAGGCATAGCTTGGTAGATCTCTTCAAGCCATGGGGCTTTACTTCTCTTCCCAGGCCTCTCTAGTGGGAGCCGCTTCTTCTCTTCATAGGGGCATGGGGTATTTCCTGCCAAGTCCTGCCACCCGGGCAGGCAAGGTGAACCATAGGGTAGCTTGGTCTTGTTTAGCTTGCTCAGCTCAAATCTTCTGGTTATGAGCGTCTCTTAATGTGTACTGGTGTCTGGTTAGGAGCGGCTCTTAAGGTGCCGCTCCGAACCAAACCTCCTCCAAGCGGCGGTCGTCTTGGTCGTCACACCCGCTGGTAGCATGCTGCACCCTTCCCTGTCTCCACCCTATCCGGTGCAATAGCACCGCACCAGCTACGGTGGAAGACCAGGCAGTGGTTCTGTGTAGCCAATGGCGTGCGAGGGCCACGGGCACCCGCTACCCTGGTGTTCTAGCCTCAGGCCCAATTGCTGGGGCACTGCTGGTACTAGGGCAGTGGCATGTGCGCGAGGGGACGACGTTGTCGAGGAGGAGTCGGAGCAGCCCGGTGCAAAGCAGCAGCGAGCCGCTTGGCGGGCTCATAGGTTATAGGCGTCGCCATCCTGAGTCCCCAAAAGAGGATGCCTAGCGGTCCCAGGGCGTGCCACTAGGGCTGGTGAAAAGCCCTAGACATGGGTCCTCGCCCAGGTGCCGCGGGACAGCATCTCAGGGGCTGGCGCGAGCCTCGTGCTGCTGTGCAGTGCTGACGATGTCGGTGTGGAGGTGGAAAGACTTCCGCTCCATGCCTCCCCCAAGTGATCAGGCACCACACAAGGTTGTTGTAGATCTTGTGTCTGCCATGGTCGGCGGGACATAAGGCTTCCTGGGTCTTTGGCCCTGGGATGGGGCCCAGGGCTCCCTTTGATCCAAATCTCTGTATGTCTTGTATCATGTAATATATTGACTGGAATGATTTCTTGTGCTAGTCTTTCAAATGGTAGTAGTCTTTTTTCAGTGTCCCTAGAGCACCGTCCAGGGGTTCCGCCCATCTCCGGGCCTGCCAATGTTCTTCCACGGGCCTCGAGGAGTACGCAAACCTCCAGACTCGTCCCAGAGTCACACCAACCCTGAGGTTGAACTCGGGGGTTCGTCACTCCACCTCTGGCCCCCAGGGTTTCTTCTCAGACTTTATAGGCCCAGGGAGGAAACACCCTTCCTTCCTAAGTCCCCTGAGGGAAAGCCCAGGGCTTAGGGGATCTTCACCCTGCACAAACATTTATCCAAAGGAATAATAATTCTCCCTTCGGGGTACCATTACCTGTACCTTTAGCGTTCTTATTTGGTGCACCCAGGCATGTTCCGAGCTTGGCTCAAATGACAAAGGAGAGGGGGTTCAGGATTAGGGAGTGGCCGAGGTTGAGAGGTGATGAACTGGTGAAGGCAGACCAGGCCGAGTCACGGCGACCCATCATGAAAAACTACGATTTAGCCATGCCCGGGATACTGCTTCGTACCAGAACTCCAAGTCATCTCGCCTTGGCCCCCTAACGCTGGCCCCAAACCTCAGCCCTTGTTAGAGAACCAGGACTATTACCCTAAGTTCCCAAATCAAGCACTTTCTAGGTACATTAAACAAGGCCTCTCAAGGGTATTAGAGTAAACAACGAGATTGATAATTGATTCATTAAAATTTGAAAAAATAATTTACATTTTTCTACAGTTACATGAGCACTGCAGAAGCATAGCAGGTGGCCCCCAGGTAGCACGGGAGAGCGGAAGCTGTGCCATGGTGCCTCAAGGATAGAACTTACGCAAGTACTCGATATTCCATGGAATGGGAGCTCTTCACCGCTCTCCGTGGCCAGACGTACACAGCTACCTCAAGAGACCCCGATCACGCGGTAGGGGACCTCCCTGGTGGGGAAAAGTTTGTTCATCCCTACCCGGGTTAAGATGTGTCTGAGCACAAGGTCTCTCACTTCTAGTGACCGAGGCCTTACATGGTGCTGGTGATACCAGCGTATAGCCTGCTCTTATTTTGTTGCACGGAGGGCGGCTACTATGCGCTTTTCTTCCAAGAGATCAATATCGGCACGCCGGAGTTGATCTTGCATCTCTTCGTTGAAAGCATTTACCCAGGGACTCCCACTGGTGACCTCGGGGGGGGGGGGGCGAGCACAGCTTTAGCCCCGAAGATCAAGAAGAACGGGGTTTCCCTGGTAGCTCGACTTGGTGTCGTCCTATTCGCCCAAAGCACTTTGTGTAGGTGGTCGACCCATTTCTTGCTGTGTTTTCCCAAGCTTTCAAATGTATGGGTCTTGAGCCCTTTGAGGATTTCCGCGTTTGCCCTCTTAGCCTGTCCATTGCTCTAGGGGTGATGCGAGGAGGCATAGCAGATTTTAATGTCCATGTCTTCGCAGTAGGCTTGGAAGATGACACTAGTGAATTGTGTGCCATTGTCGGTGATAACGCGGCTTGGAACTCTGAACCAGGAAATGATCCCTCAGAGGAACTTGGTTGTTGTGTGCTTGTTGACCACTCGTGTAGCGACTGCTTCAGGCCATTTGGTAAACTTAGTCGATGGCAACATAGAGGTACTCGTAGCCGCCGACCGCCTTGGGGAATGGACTGAGAATATCAACCCCCCAGACCACAAAAGGCCATGCAGGGGGATGAGCTGCACGAGCTGAGATGGGGTGTTAATCTGCTTCGCATGAAACTGACATGCCTTGCACTTTTTGACCAACTCAGTCACGTCCTTGAGGGCTGTCGGCCAGTAGAAGCCATTGCCGAAAGGCCTTCCCTGACCATCGTGCGAGACGCTGAGTGACTCCCACACTCGGCCTTATGGATGCCCATGAGAATATCATGGTCTTCCTCCATGGAGACACACTTGAGCAGAATGCCATTTGATGAATGGCGGTAGTGCTCCCCTTCTACCACCACATATCTTTTTGCTTGGTGGATTATGCGCTCAACGGAAGCCTCATCTGCGGGAAGGATGTTGTCTTTCAGGAAACCCCTAATTTCTTGGATCCAATCCTCGGGGGTTACCTGAGCTTCCTTCCTTGCGGGAAGGTGATCACCCTTTGGGGTTTGAGTTTGCTCGGGGTTGGATTTATTGGCCCCCGAGGCTTGGGTTTGCCCGGAGTTAGCGTGTCCAGCATCTTGAACGCCTGGCTGGGGGCATTATCATCCCCTAGCTGGGAAGTCACAGTGACCTGTTGGGGGTTATCCACCATCTCCTGCTGCGGGGGCTCCACCGAAGGCCGGATCACCCGGTTGTGGAAAACGTCAGCAGGTGGGGGTGCCCTTGCCAAGGCAAGGGTTGAAAGTTTGTCTGCGAGGGTATTTTCTTCCCGCGGGATGTACTTGAACTCAATGACATCGAAAGAGAGCTCGATTTTCTTGACCTTCATGAGATATGCAGGCAAGGTGGGCCTTGTTACAGGTGCACTCACCGTTGACTTGGCTGATCACAAGCTGTGAATCACCCTTGACCCAGAGCTGCCATACCCCAAGACTCAGGGCAGTTTGCAGCCTCGTGATCAAGGCCTCATACTCTGTGGTGTTGTTTGAAGTCTTGAACATGATGTAGAACATGTACCGCAGGAGTTCCCCTTCAGGATATGTGAGAACTACACCGGTCCCCTGAGCTCCTGCGGGTACAAGAGCTGTCGAAATATAGCTCCCAAGGGTTCTCGGTGAAGAGGGCACATTGCTCGTTAGGGGCGGTGGGCCCAAGGGCTTCTGGGATTGCATCATCGGCCCCCGGTGTCCACTCAGCGATGAAGTCCGCCAGAACCTGGCTCTTGATCACGTGGCGAGGAATGAATTCAAGCTCAAACTCTGCCAGCTCCACCGCCCACTTGTCAATTCGCCCAGTTGCACGCCAATTTCTCAGCATGGTCCCGAGCGGGTATGACGTCACGACAGAGATCTTGTTGCCTTGGAAGTAGTGCCTCAATTTCTTTGACGCCAAGAGGATGGCGTAGAGCAGATTTTGAACCTCTGAGTATCACGTGGGGGCATCCCGGAGTACCTCGCTTACGAAGTAAACCGGGTGCTGGGTCTTTCGTGGTTCGGGGCCGAGTTCCCACAGCTCAATGCCGGGGAGGTTCAGCCCGGAGTGATCGTGAGTCTCCTTGTCAGGGTCGAATTCCGTTCGCGCGGTGTCTTTTGCTTGTTTGGCGGTTTCCCCGGCTCCTACTGGGTCAGAGCTCATGGCCGAGCATAGCGCTGGACTGGCCATATGTACCGCGGGAACCTCTCTCGTTCCGCAACGAGCACCGTGCTGACCACACCAGCAGTGGCCACGATGTAGAGGAAGAGATGCTCTCCCTCCCTTGGTACAACCAGCACCAGGGGAGAGGAAAGGTACCTCTTCAAATCCTCAAAGGCCTGCTAAGCCTCCTCCATCCATTTGAACGGGTTGTCCTTCCTGAGAAGTTTAAAGAATGGGAGAGCCTGCTTTCCCAATCTCAAGATGAACCAATTGAGGGCAGCCATGCTGCCAGTCAGCTTTTGCACTTCCTTGATACGGGTCGGGGGTTGCATCTTTTCAATAGCTTGAATCTTCTCGGGGTTCGCCTCAATTCCTCGGTGCGAAACCAGGAAACCTAGAAGCTTTCCCATGGCAACCCCAAACACACACTTCTCAGGGTTCAACATCAACTTGTTGCTACGCAAGCTTTCGAAAATGCTAGCCAAATCCCAGAGGAATGATTCACTCTGACGGGACTAGACCACGATATCATCGACATATACCTCAATTGTTTTGCTATTGCAATCTTTAAGAGTGACATGGGCTGCACGCACAAAGGTTGACAAGGAGTTCTTGAGACCGTAGGGCATATTCACATAGCAATACAATCCACAAGGGGTAGTAAAGGATGTCTTCTCGTCATCTTCACTAGCCATCCTAATCTGGTGGAACCCCAAATACGCATCCAGGAATGAGAGGAGCTCACATCCGGAAGTCGAGTCCACAATTTGGTCTATTCTAGGGAGAGGGTATGGATCTTTGGGGCATGCCTTGTTAAGGTTGGTGTAATTGATGCACATCTGGAGCTTGCCCCCAGCCTTGGGGACAACAACAGGGTTTGTGAGCCATTCTGGGTGTTGGACCTCCCAGATGAAGCTCGAGTGCAGGAGCTTATTGATCTCGAGGCGGATGAATTCTTGACTCTCTGCTGATTGTTTGCGAATCTTCTGTTGGATCGGCCACGCTCTGGGCCGCACTGCGAGCTTGTGCTCAATCACCTCCCTAGGGACCCCGAGCATGTCAGAAGGTTGCCAGGCAAAGATGTCGACATTGGCTCGGAGGAAAGCAATGAGCGCGAGTTCCTATTTGGGATCTAGACCCCCGCCGATACGGGCAAGTCTGGGAAGCCTCAGCGCTGATCTGTATGACCTTTGCTGGCACTGCCTCCCCGTTTAGGGAATCCTCCATGGGCTTCGGGGTTAGGACCCTAGGGTTTGGTTCTGGGGCCACAGCCCCATAAAGCGGCCCCCGAGCGATGGTGGGAACCCTAGACCCATCAATCGGAGGCCCCGTGCCTGGGGTTCAATGTACCCCTGGGCCGCGACCACTTGCAGCTTCTCGATCGCGGCGGCGGCCGCAGGGCGATCGCCGGCAATGGTAATGATGCCTTTGGGTCTCGGCATTTTCATGCACAGGAACCCGTAGTGAACTGCTGCCATGAAGTTGTAGAGAAACAGTCAACTGAGGATGGCATTGTAGGGGAGCCAAAGCTTAACCACCACGAACTCCACGTGCTCGGTCCTGTAATTGTTAGGGGTTCCAAAGGTAACGGGCAACGTGCACGCACCATGGGGAAAGATAGCCTCAGGCCCAATGCCCCCAAAGGGTGGGGCCGGAGTAAGCCTTCCCGCCGGGATTTGGAGTTGGTGAAATACCGAAGAGGAAAGGGCGTTCAGGCCAGCTCCGCCGTCGACAAGGACATGCTTGAGACAGGCATTGGCGATGGTTGGGAAGACTATGAGGGGCAACTCCCTCGCACCCGCCATGTTCTGAGGGAGGTCCTAAAGGCTGAAGGAGATGGGTGTGCCTGGCCCATTTGAGTGGGACCGCGCCTCTGGGAGTGCCACGACTGCTGACACCTGCCTCTTCAAGATCTTGACTGTGCGACGTGTTGCCGCACTACCTGCGTTGCTGTGTATGACAACAATGTTATGCTTAGCAGCTTGAAACTGCTTGGCATTGTCCTCGTCGTCTTCATCGGGGTCCGACGGTGGTGCGGGCACCTTGTTCTTTTGGGGGTCACCCTGGATGGGCTTCATGCGCTTATCCTGCTGTTCTTGGGGCTTCTCCCATCTTTCTCGATTCCTGTCTACTATGTTCTTCACTATCCGGCAATCCTTCAAGTCGTGGGAGCTGGAGTCATGAAGTGAACACCATCTCCCGGGCCTTCCGGCATTCGAAGGTCCTTTTTGCTTATTGTCGTCACAGTGGGGCGGCTCGTCGGGCTTGCCGGCCCCTACCGCGGAGACAGCCCCTAGTTAGGGGCCTTCTTCTTCTTTTTCTTCCCCTAGCCCTCGGCTCGGGGGCTCTACTCGCCCATCCCAGGCTAGATAGCCCAAGGATTATGCCAGGCCCGGCCTTCGGCTGCACGCGCACACTTATTAGTGAGTGCGAGGAGGTCACCGATGTCTTGGATCTCACGAGTGGCGAGCTTCTTGAGCATCTTCTCGTCCGGGACTCACTGGCGAAAGATGACGTTGACCGAAGCCGGGGTTATCCAAGGGATTGTGTGTCATACTTGATAGAACCGCTGGACGAACTATCATAAAGTCTCATTCAGTTGTTGCCTCACTACATGGAGGTCTACCCCTGACCCCAGGCGTGAGCAAGTTCTGGCAAAGTTCACCACGAACTGGTGGTAGAGAGCCTCCTAGGAGGCAACAGAGCCTTCGGGGAGATTCATTAGCCTAGGTCCGTGCAGGCCCGGTCAAGGTGACATGGAAATAGTTCGCCATCACATCATTGGCGCCGCCTGCGGCGATGATGGCGGTAGCGTAGATCTAGAGAAACTTCGCCGGGTCGATAGTCCCATCATACTTCTCCGGCAGGTGTGGACGAAACTTCGCTAGCCACGAGGCTCGCCGAAGATGAGGGGCGAGGGCCCAACTACTGCGCCCCAAGATCTAGCTCTGGGGCCCCAGGCCTAGGAGGGACTGCTAACCTCGGGGCACCTGGGCCTCCTTGGGGTTAGGCATTGATCTGGGGATCAGGCGTAGTGGCCGGGCACATGCGCCCAGCGTCCTGACGCCGGTGATCATGACTTTGCTCGATAGCGAGCTGCGCATCCTCCACCGCCTTGCTCCTATCCAAGACCTCACGGAGGTCTCGCGGCTCTGGCTGTTGGTAGTGTTGGTGCTCCGTAGGGGGGCTGCATCCCTGTGTAGGGCTGAGGTGCACTGGGAAAGCAGCGAGGGCTGCTGTTGAAGCGCTCCCTAGTTCTCCCGATACCAGGGAGGGCCCATGCCCTCCCCAGCCCGTAGCAACAAACTTAGCAACATCTTGCCGCCACAGCTCATGTGCCTCCGGCGTGGCATGCGGCGCCGGTGGGTTGCGTAGCAGAGCTTCTGCCGCATCCAAGGCCCTAATGACATGGTCGGAGAAGTCTAGATGGCGTCGAGCCCACCGGCTCAACACCGGCTGGCCCGCAGCTGCAGGACCACGTATGGACTGTGAAGTGGCCCCCTTGCACGGGGCCGCGACGGGCTATGGGGTTCGGCGCAACTGCCCCCGAGCCAGCCGCACTGGGAATCGACCCCGTAGCTGCAGGCGGCGGTGGATGGTGACCCACCACCTTGCGAGGGTTCCTACTACCCGCTGAGGGTGGCGCTCTCCTCCATGTATAGTCAGAGCGGCCCACCCTTAGTGGCGGAGCCGAGGCGACATGTTGTGGCACTCGCTGTGGCGATGGTAGCCGTTCCCTGCGACGTAGCGCTGCTTCGCTGTCAGTACAGCTAGTGGCCGAATGTACGGCTCCCTCTGGAGTCTGCTCTCTAGCAGCCATCGGGGTCAGCGACTAGCATGCCCTGCCCCTACCTGACGCGCTGTTGACGGCACTTAAGCACGCCAAACCTTATACTGCAAGCGACAGTATCGGTGTAGCCTTTCCCCAAGATGAGTATCAAGGGTTTTGTCAATCTGTGGAAAACTTGGTTTAAACTACTATTAATCAATTACTAACTAGCTCTAATAGATCTAATAAACTAAAGATAAAATAGGATCTAATTACTGACTAATCTATATCTAAACTAAACTAAAGGATGATACACGATAATCTAATTATAAACTAGATATGAAACTTAACTATAACATAAACTAGATATAAAACTAACTATAGCTTAAACTAGATCAAGAACAATAACTTAACAAGATCAAACTAAGCAAGATCGGTAAAGAAGCTAGTATGGCTCAAGGATTAGCAAGAGATATGAGACAAACTTCTTATAAACTATGAACCACCCAAAGCATGGATCTAATGTGAAACATAGAATAAACATGATCATGAATGTTCAAGAATTCCTCGAACCTTTCCCCGGGCTCTACTGTCACTAGTAACTAGGTAATTGACGAACTACATGTAAAGATGAAGCATTGCAAAGATATGGATCATAGATCATGTATAAACAAGGAACTAGTAGCAAAGAGACTATTTCATTGATCGAACTCAAGGTTTATCATAGTAAAATAAGAAGAACAGAGACTTACTCGAGATACATCATGAACTTGAAGCGCATAGTTGTCGAATTCGGCGAGACGCACTACATATCAGAAGATGAGCTCGAAACTCCCCGGGAACAGGGGTGGTCGGCCGACCCCTCCGTTCCTGCCTCCTCTCGCTGCCTCCTTTCGCCGAGATCTCCTTCTCGATGAGTCTTGCGAAGATGGACCCTAAACCCTAACTTTGGAGCTTTGGTTTACAATGAATTCGATGGAATTGGATGCCTCTCCCTCTAGGGGGGCCATATATTTATACTTCGGAGAGTCCCCTATACATGGAATTTAATAGGTCGGTTCTAAGAGTCCTAAGACACCGTAAAACACCTATTTCCATGTATATAATAGTTTCTAGAAGAGTCCCTGGTCGTCCATATACTTCCTTGCTTGGAGAAGAAGTCCTTGTCCTAGTCCTTCCCGAAATCAGCTTTCTATATTCTATAGCCTTTATTATTTCGACCATAACTCCCTCATTTGAAGTCCAAATAAGGCAAACTCAGACTCTAAATTGTAGATCTCGAAGAGATCTATAACTTTGGTATTCAAACTTTCTTCATTTGACATGTTTAAGGTCTCCGAATTAGGCACGCAAGGTGCTGCTATCCTGGAATTCGAGAATATTTCGAGATTTAATCGGAGTTTGGATTGGACTCTTGATGAACCTTCCTTATCTTCGTATTCTTCATATTCAAGCAATCCTTAGCCTCCGGAACCTTCTCCATAATGGGCTTGGGTCTTCTTTTGGACTTCAATTGTCCTTCTTTTATTTATCATCTCACCTCTCTGAACTTATAGCATTGATTCATCAACTATTAGCCTTCTCAATTATTGCAATTATTTGCCATTTTTCTGCAATATTTAATAATGTGCAAAAACAAAGAGCATTATCGAAAATGGGGCTATTTGTTAGCAAAACAAGACTAAATCATAAGATTAACTTTTGAAAAGGCATAAAATTATGTAAAAAAAGCATAAATTTAGTCAGTATCTTGCGTCAACAATATCCCCACACTTAGATCTTGTTAGTCCTCGGGCAAAGAGATCGATCAAAAACTCAACTAAATTTAAACTAGTAAATTAACTAAATATAAACTCAACTAAACTTAAGCTAGTTCTAAATAATCACTTCTCAAATTAAACAAGTTCAGAATTCAATTCAATCTTAACATGGGCATTTTAATCAACTTTCATGCATAGAGATCCCCACAGAAATTTTTGAAATCAAACGAATCATAGCAAAACCAAGACTTCTTTTAGAATCAAAATGGAGGGGTTTTTTTTTGTATGAAAAATAATCTCCATAGATCAAGAAATTACATCGGTCCTTCTTTGCCAAGCTCACACGTAGGTACTCATATTTTGTGGCTATCCTATATAAATCACTCTCTCTCACATCTCACAAGAGTTTAAGAGGAGTTTGGTAAAGGCTAACAAAGTTAAATCAACTTATTGTTCAGCTAAGATATCTCCCTAAAGATCGTCTAATCACCTTGAATTAAATTGGTCATCGGAAATAAGAAAATATATATGCATAAATAAAGAGAAGGAAAAATAAGATATAGATAGTGGACATGTGCAATATTGAATAAATGAAGTGGGATAATTCCCGGAAATTGCACATGGTTGGAAAAGTGAAAGCTTTTGCTCATTATTCTGATAAACACTAAGCCTCTCTTTCTCTTTTCCAAAATTTTCCTAATTCTACTTTTTTTTTCTCTTTTCTTTTCTTTTCTTTTCTTTTTTTTACTTGGGCGCCAACTTCTCTTTTTTTTCTTTTTTTTCCGCCCCCTCTGTCTCTCTCTTCTCTGTTTTTTTTCAAACTCTATTCCTTTTTACTCTACTTTTGAATTTTGCTAGATCAAGATAACTATAGAATTTTCCCTCTTGATTGGCAAAAGAGCAAAAACTTCACTATGTGGGTAATGTGTGTCGAAAGATCAAAGGGTTTAAGGATATGGAATTCAGCAAATGCTAGTGCTTCAGTGTAGAACAACTAGTACTGAATATATATGTGGAGGCTAGCAATCAAGAGATAAAAATAGATGACCAAATTTTTCAAGAGATCAAACTTTCTAAAGGAATCAACCTTAACCAAACTCATTTGAGATAACCAGCTTATAAACTGGGTTTTCAACTAGGCTCTAATAGGATTTAACCTCTCTCTTGACAAAGGGATGGAACACTTGATCATAAGAGTTTTTTTTTATAAATAAATAAATCATCCTCCAAATTCTTTCTTAAAGAAGCTAAGCAAAGCTATAAAACATCATCTCTCTAATCAAATCATGGGTTATGCACTACTAATCAATCTTTTAAGCACCACAATAAACATATTATGAATCTAAACAAGATTATTCTTCAAAGTAATCATAAAGAACAAACTTAAATAAAGCGAGAAAATTTATTTCTAACACATACTAACTAAGACTCACAAAATTTTTATTTTATAAGCAAAACACAAAGCCTAAACATATTTGATGATAAACCACCCACACTTAAACAATGCAATATACCCATTGCAATTCATTCAAAGCATAAGATATAATCATCAAATAGATAAATGAAAGCATAATAGTAGGTAAGTGATAAATGTAAAGAGGAGGATTAAGAAAATGTTACAGTCCTGTGTGACGAAGTGTAGCCGAATCTCTTATAATGGAAGGATGAAAATTAGATGGTCTTCTAACCTTCTTATTGGTTGCTTGCTAATGTACAAGCAATCTCATCTTCACACTCTTCACTTGTTTATCATCCACCAATCTTCAAATTTCCTATTTGTGGCTTCACCAAATGTAGAAAGTGTTGATGTAGCTGACTTGATGCCTCTTCGTGTTGTTATATTGCTTCTCTTATGGCATCTTCAAATGTTGCACCACCTTCTTGAATGTCAAACTCATGGAGTCCTTTAAGTACTATGATCCTCTGAATTAGCTCATTAGTCTTCTATGTAAGCATTGCCCATCCTTTCTTCCTTGTCATTGCCATCATCTTCCTTCTCTAGTCATCACCATTGTAGCTGACCTCCTCTTCTTTGTGGAATATCTCCTTGACCATGAACAGAACATGCCTCCAATAATAGATCTATTGGATATCCCTTGAAATTACCTTTCCAACGAGTACTCATGCACCAAAATCCAATTCTGAATGAAGGAATTATGCCATCTTTACTCCAGAGACTTCGTTCTGTCAGACCTGTTTCCAGCTCGAGTC
Organism: Paspalum vaginatum; assembly: GCA_030272315.1. NCBI lineage: Eukaryota > Viridiplantae > Streptophyta > Magnoliopsida > Poales > Poaceae > Paspalum > Paspalum vaginatum. The sequence continues at coordinate 12,799,203 of CM059020.1, read as the reverse complement.
ACGTCCAATGTTTTGGCCATAAATCCTTGTAGAAAATTTCAAATGAAGCTCCGTTTGATCCATTGGAAAGCTAACTTGATGGGGCTTCCAAATATAAGAAAATATTCTGCTTTTATCTTATGGAGTCAACCAAAAACTTGACGACTTCTTCAGGTTCAGATTTGAGCTTTAGAGATGTTGACAATTCTCAATCCTTCAATCCTTGGGTACCATGGTGGCATATGTGTTGGTTCTTGAAACACTTTCCCTCAATGTTCTCCTTCATCTTTATCGTAAAAGGTTCCTCCAATCTTTATAAATTCTCCCCATACCTACAAAACAAATTGAACGCGCAAATCTATTCCCCAGGGTGATAATCGGGAAGTAGATAGAATCTACCTTCATCTAATACATCCAATGATTTCTAACTTGTGGCTTAATTACTCTAGTTGAAACAAGGATTAGTAAAACCTATATGAGTGTATGAATGTGAAAATGTAAATGCATGCATGAGATAAGCATATAAACAAAGACAATGATTAAATCAAGTTCTAAACACCACGTCTACAACATGATTGCTATGTCTCTCTATAGCCATCAAGATTTTAATTAACCAAGATTAAAACACTATGTTTTATTAAGATCATTACCTCATAACAGCACAAGAAAACCAAAGCACATTGCAAAGTTTATAAACTAATCAATGAAATCATGGATAACTAGCAATGTTAAATTAAACTTCATTATGATGATCAACAATCTAGTCTAAGCACCATGCTTACACAAAATTGCTAAGGAAAACATCATCAAAATGTTATCATGAACAAGAAAGCACTCATAATGAAGCTAATTAATCAACCAAGCCAATTAAAATGCAAACAAGCGACTAAATGCAACAGGGTGATATATGCAAAATGCAATCTAAATGAAACATGAGATATGATATGAACGCAATCTAAACCAAATTCTTCTAGGTAATTAGCCGCAAATTAGTCATCAAAGGAAGATGTTTAAGCTTTCTAACTATCACATAAAACTAAAACTAAAACTAACTAAGAACGCGTTGCCTCCCGAAAAGCGCTTAATTTAAAGTCTAGAGCTAGACTAATTACTGTCACAAGTTTAAGAACATTAACAAGATTGGGATTTACAAAACTTGCGATAAACATAAGCATCCATAACCACAATTATGATCAAATTACAGAAGCAAAGCAAATTATGATTAACTATAGCATGGATCATATATTTAGCATTAAACTTTTTCTCTAACTCTAGTTTATTAGGCATAAAATTATCAAAGTTTAAACTAATAGCCTCATTTTTATTTTCAAGAAAATCTAGCCTATAAACAAAATTATTATCAGAATAAGGCTTAGCATCAAGATTTAACTTACTCAAATTGAAAAATTCATTAGAACAAATAAAATTTTGAGAAACATTTTCGTACCTTGGGTTTGAATTTTTAAAGAGCTCATCCCTTGGCGTCTCAATGTGAATTTGAATTTCAACATCTTGAAATGATTCCTTATTGCTTGGACAATCTTCAATTTCACCACTGAGTTGTCCTTCTAAATCTTCAGTCTTGAGCATGGTTGATGTTGAATTAGTCTCTTCATCTTCGAGCTTCATCACATACTGATTCTCTGGAGTGAAGTCTTGAGCAGCACAAATGGTGTTGTCAAATGGAGAAGTAGCTGAGTATCTGGAGTCTTCCTTGAGTCAGCTACTATAAGTTGAGTGACTCCAATGATAGTGTCTTCTCCACTCATCTTCACTTTCTTCAGTTGTGTCAGCTGCCACTGAGTGAGGATAGTTTTGCTCATTGACTGAAAATTCTGCAGCACTTCCCTTGTGATAAAGTCATCCACTAGCTTGTCTGATGGAAGTGATTCTTCAATGTATATTGATGGTAATTCTGATGTCTTCACTTCCACTAAGCTTGAGTTAGCTTCAGTTGTCTTGAAGGCAAGTCGCTGGTCTTCTTCTTCCTCAAACATGCTAACACTTCTCTTCTGTGGAGTGGTCTTGAGCATCTCCTCCTAACTTGGCTTGAACCATTTCGGCAGCATTTCCCTTGTACTTTGGTCTTCACTGATTTTCCTTAGTGGAATTTCTTCTTCCTCTAAGTATTCTTGTGAGTTGAGTGGTTCTTCAAAATCAGCAGACATCCAGTGTAAGTCTTCATCAAATGCAAATGACACTGGAGTATGGAATGTTGGTAGTTGAGCTTCTGGTGTAGGCGCCACCCTATCCACATCTACATCTTTGTCTTCTCTTTCTCTCCTTTCTCTTTCTTCCTTGGAAGTCAAACAGATATTGGATAAGATTTCACTAGCTTCACTGGTTGTCTTGCTCATAAGTGATCCTCCGGCACACATGTTGACATATCTAGAAGCTTCTGAAGTTAATCCGAAGTAGAATGTCTGCAGTGCCGCATCAGATGTCACTCTAAGCTTCGGTCCTTGAGTAAGCAGATTGTTGAATCTTTCCCAAACTTCATCGATGTCTTCACTTTCTTCTTGCGCAAAGTTCCACACTTGCTTTCTCAACTTGTGCACCTTGAGTACGGGGAAGAACTTGGTGACTAATTTCTCCACTAGCAATCCCCAGTCTCCTTGAGCTTCTCTTGCAGCAAGTGGGTACCATCTCTGAGCTTTATCGACGAGTGTGAAAGGAAAAAGATTCTATTTGAACCAAACAGCTGGAACTTCGTCTTGTTGGAATGTGCGACAGATCTCACTGAGCTTCTCCAAGTGCTTGTATGGATTTTCTGATTCAGCTCCACTGAAAGAAAGTTTAGCAGCAAGTCTGATGATCCCTGGCGTCAGTTCATAGGATTTAGCTGCTGGCTTCATGTTTGATTCTTGTGGCTTCAACTCTTGAATTGTTGACTCCCTCAACGTTACGCTCATCCAATATTCTAGTGCTATCGTCATATCTAACACAAGAACACAAAGAAAAACACAAAAACAAAAATCTAAAGACAGCAAAGTTGCTGAGTTAGTCTAAACTATGAACGAACACAAGAACGAACGATGAAAACAAGAACACAATTAGAGAACTAGAATGTAATTAGAGAACACTAAACAATTAGAGACTAAGATTAGAGAACACTAAACAATTAGAGAGTAAGATTAGAACACAAAGACTAAACACAAACTATAGAATTATAACACACTAACTAATTAAAACACAGCTAGCAAACTATTAGCACACAATTAGAACAAGACTATCACAAGATTAGAACTAGATTAGCATACAATTAGCAGACACACACTAATTATTAAAACTAGTAGTAAAAGGCTAATACAAGATTAATAATAACTTAAACGATAGTTTTCCCCGGCAACGGTGCCAGAAAACCTTATACTGCAAGCGACTGTATCAGTGTAGCCTTTCCCCGAGATGAGTATCAAGGGTTTTGTCAATCCATGGAAAACTAAGTTTAAACTACTATTAATCAAAGATTAATCAATTAGTAACTAGCTCTAATAGATCTAATAAACTAAAGATAAAAGAGAGTCTAATTACTGACTAATCTATATCTAAACTAAACTAAAGGATGATAAAATATATTCTAATTATAAACTAGGTATAAAACCAACTATAACATAAACTGGATATAAAACTAGACTATAGCATATACTGAATCAAGAACAAGAGCTTTATAGGATCAAAGCAAGATCGATAAAAAAGCTAATACGGCTAAGAGATTAGCAAGAGATATGAAACAAACTTCTTATAAACTATGAACTACCCTGAGCATGGATCTAACGTGAAACATAGAATAAACATGATCAAGAATGTTATAAACTTGATAGAACCTTTCTGTGATGCCCCAGGCATCTCAAGTGTATTACATTAGCATCATTAGCTTAATTGCATCATTATATGAACATTTCATATTAGGGGCATGAGTGGATTAAGTCATTTGAAGCGAGTTAAACTCGGGTTTTCTGCAACTGCATTTGCATTTGCCCTGTAACTTTAATACTGTTGTGAATTTGACAAAACTATACTACCAAACTTGTAGACAATTTCATAATGAACAACTTTGGTATTTTGTGTCATGACATGCATAAAGGTTTGAATAGAGTTTTAGGTCATTTTATGTAAAACTGAGAAATCTGTCCAAATTTGATCTGAATAGAGATTTCAAATTTTTGTGAAACAAAAGTCATTATCTTGCAAAACTTTGTATATCAAAGTTGTAGGTCCTGAGCAACTGAACAACATTGGTATATAACATATACCATGAAAATGCATAAAAGTATGACTTGTGGAATTTTTAAGTTAGAAGATTCACTTGGTCAAACACTAGTCAGCAATTTGAATTCAAATTATCCACCAAAATTCATATAGAACATGGCACTAAAGTTTATACAAGACATGTATATTATCAAGTTTACAACAACTTTTGTATTTTTAGTTTGGTCTAATTCGGCCTCTAGGATCTTCAAAAATGACGAAAACAAACATGGCTTTCTGCAGTCAAACAGCATTTTCCAATTTTCCGATTTTCTTTTTCTTTTTGAGCCACTGACGAGTGGGCCCCGCTGGGCTGGACGGCCGGCCATGGCCAGAGCTCGTTCACCACGCGGCCGACGGGCTCTGATGGTCGCTGCCCGACCCCTGCCCGGCCTGCCCCGCGCCCCTGGCTTCAAGCGGACGCCATCCCGGCCTCGTTCTCAGTCTGTCTCACTCTCCTTGCTCTCTCTTCGCGTTCACCAAGCACACAGAGTGCCCGGCCATGGGAGCTGAGCTCAAGCTTCGCGGCGCCGCCCGTCTACACGTCCACCCGACCAACTAGCGCGAGCATCACCCTCTCCAAGACCCTCTCCACCGTTTCCCCACCTCCGTGGCCGCCGCCGTTGCCCCTAGCGTCCTCCCCACATTCGCAGCCGCGCGTCGCGCGCGTTCACCGTGCCTCTGCCGTGAACGACCACATCCGGGCAGTCCCCGCGCCATCAGACCGCCTCCGCTGGGTTCACGGCATCACCACGCAGCCCGTGGGATCCTTTGGGGCGCCTCTCCCGGTCTCCATCGACAGATCGAGCCCAACATCACCAAGCACGTGCACTGCGGACAGCGCCGGTTCACGGTGCGTTCCTCGTCGATTCGGGCCTCCCTACGCGTCTAAATCAATGGGGAACGGTAGCCCATCGCCGGGAACACCTTCCCGGAGCTCCTCGGCTCCAAGTCCGCGCCCCTACGCACCGGCGCAGCTCCATTTTCCCCCTCCCTACGCGCAGGTCGCCCCTGTCTGGAGGTAGAAGAAGACCCTTCTAGTTTTTCGATTTAGCCCCTGGACTCTACTGCTTTTACGTTTCCATCTCACACGCTGTTCACTGGGTCTTGCGGATCTCGTGTTTTAGCCCCTGGATCTATGGGTTAATTACGTACAAGTCCCTGGGCTGTGTAGATCTAAGGTCAAACTGCATTTTTTTTATGTGTAACTTCGAAAAATCGCAGTAAATCAAATAAAAATGCTAAAAATGCAAGATCTATTGCATTGTGTTCCTATTTACTAGATCTATAGGCTAGGTATAATGTAGATCTGTGAATTGACTATTTTGCCCTTGGTTTGTTGCTTGTAAGTTTAAACAAAAGAAATAGCAAAATAGGTGTAGATGAACTCCAAAAATTATGAAACATGGACAGTAGCTTTACCGTGTTGTTTAGGCTGTGTGTGATTTTGGGCAACCCTAGCATACACTGATAAATTACTGTTTTGCCCTCATGCATGAATTTTGAGCATTTTACAAGAGTGAAAATACTTGCTACATAAAAAGTGCTCCAAATTTTCCACTGAAATTTGTAGATGCTCTAAGTTGTATATTTAGTCCATTTTTAAAGTTTCAAGGTCTGCATGTATGTTTTGGTTGCTATTTTGAAATAGACAATTAATTGCATGTTAAAATGAATAATAGGAAAAAGTGACTTTATTTTGCAAATTAAATACTGAAAAAAATCATGGTGCTTAATGGTTAAGTTTAGGTTCCAGAAAGTATTTTTCGTGATTTTATTATTGCTGTTGTCTTGCATCTAAAAATGAGTTCAAATAAACAGGGAAAAATGGAAATGCTATCAAATTAAGTTTATTGTTTTGCCGATTTTTGTGTATGGTAATGTTGGTCAAGTTGCTTGCTGCATGTTACTATTCACTTTGCACCGGCACCATACACGTTCATTTGCATTCGTTTGCACTCATTTCATTATATCATGCATATCATTCATATAGTGACGCTTATTGTAGTAACGTGATCGAGGAGACGCCGCAAAGAGCTACATCGGGCAACGGTGTCTAAAAGACCAACCAAGACCCACTCACGACCTAGAGGGCCCATCAGTCGTGTTTGGAAGGAGGAGCAGTCCAAGTGATCAAGGGGTTGCCTGGGGCAAAGCCCCACAACCCGGCAAACTAACATTAGCTTAGTTTGTTGGTTTGGTTGAAAATAAGCAAAGGTAGGCAGGACCATAAATTCCCAGCACATATGATATTGAATGATGTTTGGACATCCGCATTAGGAGTTGTTTGGAAACAATTGCATTAGACTTCTTGGCCGTCCTAGCCCTAGCACCTACAATAGAGTACGTAGGACGAGTATGCCTAGAAATGCTAGGTGCAAGTAGACACGAGTGAATTGGAGTCACTCGTCGTATAGGTGTTTTCAAAGGAAAGGCTTTCAAAATATATGGAAAACTTTAAACATGATTGTGATGGAACTAAATTGAGGCCGGGCGGAGATTTGGGTATATTAAGATGAAAAAAAAAATGATGTGGATGGTTTGGTGGACTCCGCCCGAGCCGTTTAAGGCCTGATTCGCTGTTCGCCTGCTGATCGGCATAACATTGCTAGAGTGCTTATCCGAGATAATGGACCGGTGAAAGTCTTACTTGTGCCATCCGAAGAAAAGAGACAGGTTCCTACCATTCTTGTTGGAGGGAGTTAGGCCTGGGGGAGCTTGTACTCGAGGGAGGGCTGACCCGGTACGGCCGTGGTATCGCTCCTGAGGGGGCAAAACCCGGGGGAATGGCGGGATTGAATCAAACTTGGGATGGGACGAGTGGAGATGGGGGCTATATGTGGGAACGCGATGGCTAGTAAGCATATACCGCTGTCATGATAGTTATTCCCGGGAATTAAAAATCGATTCGAATCGCTGATGCTCACCAGGTGTGAGAATGCCAATGTCACACACGAGCAACGTAGTAACAATCTAATTGTATTTATGATTATATATGTTTTGTTTTCAATACCACATGTTTGTATTTGTATGTTTACATTCCTGCAAGTTATATTATGATGATGTACATTTTGATGATGATGATAATTACATGTTAACTTTTAATTACTATAAAAAGAATGGCTAAGGATCAACTGTTAGTTGCAAGCTTTGCGTCAGCCGTAAGCCCTTCCATTAAGTCCTACTGAGTAATTAGTACTCAGGGTTTGCCCCCACATTTTGAGCAGGTACTGATGACTTTTGGACACTTGCTTGGAGGAGAGTAGTACCGGTGGGCTCGGTGCTTCTCGTCTCATTCATCATTGCATGAAGACTACTTCATTAAGTATTATGTTTCCGCTGCGAGATTTATTTTGAACAACGCTTCCGCTTTGTATTTGAATAGGTATTTGACTACCTATATTTGGTTTGTAAGCACTTTTAACTTATTTTCTACTATAAACTGTCTGTGATGATGTAACTGTTGTGGCTCCATCGAGGGCTGGATGTGTGTGATGTCGGTTCCTCTGGGAAAAGGTAATATCGGGAGCCTTTTTGACTCTCGACGGACGACCGGGTTTAGTTCGGCCTAATCACACTACAAGCCATAGGTGACAGGTGTGCTTAGTTCGGATTAAATCGGCGGTTCCGCCACACTTTCCCTCCAACCACTTGTCACATAAGTCAGGGTAATCGATGAACTAACAAGCCTAAACCATATCTAAGCATGAGCAGATTCAATCAACTAATTAAAGTAAAAAGATCTTCTAAAAGACATGTGGATTAATCAATCCGACCGGATCACATGTAGAGATGAAGCATTGCAAAGATATGGATCATAGATCATGTATAAACAAGGAACTAGTAGCAAAGAGACTATTTCATTGATTGAACTCAAGGTTTATCATAGTAAAATAAGAAGAATAGAGAGTTACTCGAGATACATCATGAACTTGAAGCGCATAGTTGTCGAATTCGGCGAGACGAACAACATATCAGAAGATGAGCTCGAAACTCCCCGGGAACAGGGGTGGTCGGCCGACCCTAGGGGGGTAGGTCGGCTGACCCCCTCCGTTCCTGCCTCCTGTCGCTGCCTCCTTTCCCCGAGATCTCCTTCTTGACGAGTCTTGCGAAGATGGACCCTAAACCCTAACTTTGGAGCTCTGGTTTACAATGAATTCGATGGAATTGGATGCCTCTCCCTCTAGGGGGGCATATATTTATACTCCGAAGAGTCCCTTATACATGGAATCTAATAGGTCGGTTCTAAGAGTCCTAAGACACCTAAAACATCTATTTCTATGTATATACAAGTTTCTAGAAGAGTCCCGGTCATCCATATACTTCCTTGCTTGGAGAAGAAGTCCTTGTCCTAGTCCTTCCCGAAAATCAGCTTTCCATATTTTGTAGGCTTTAGTATTTCGACCATAACTCCCTCATCCGAAGTCCAAATAAGGCAAACTCGGACTCTAAATCGTAGATTGGTAATCAAACATTCTTCATTTGACGTCGTTAAGGTCTTCGAATTAGGCCCGCAAGGTGCTGCTGTCCTGGAATCCGAGAATATCTCAAGATTTAATTGGAGTTTGGATTGAACTCTTGATAAACCTTCCTTATCTTCATATTCTTCATACTCAAGCAATCCTTAGTCTCCGGAATCTTCTCCATAATGGGCTTGGACCTTCTTTTGGGCTTCAATTGCTCTTCTTTTATTAATCATCTCATCTCGCTGGACTTGTAGCATTGATCCATCAACGAGTACCCTTCTCAATTATTGCAATTATTTGCCAATTATTTGCCATTTTCCTGCAATATTTAATAATGTGCAAAAACAATGAGCATTCTTGAAAACAGGGTTATTTGTTAGCAAAACAAGACTTAATCATAAGATTAACTTCTGAAAAGGCATAAAATTATGTAAAAAAGAGCATAAATTTAGTCAATAACTGCCTTCCTGCGGTGGTCTTCTTTTACTTGACCGGGCACTTCGTGTGCGTCTCTAGGGTATGGGTCCCCCGTGACGCCAACAATGTTCTTGTTCGGTCCGAGTAGGGTTGACCGGGCTATCCTGCCAACTAATGGATGCTTTCATCAACTTTTCGGCGTCAGCAAGGGGAGACCGATATGCATGACCGGTCAATCAGCCGATTGTTTATTGTTCCCAATGCACTAAAGATTCCATACTTTTCCAGAAGATGTGGTGCACCCTGGAGTTGGTCGATGCTATGACCACACTGTAGCCAGCGATCAGCTGCTACTTGTCAGGAGAATTGCCATCGGCTGAATGGCTGAGGAGCAAGAATTACTACAAGTGGCATGACTGCTGTCCACAATTGCAAGTCATCGGCCGATCTCAATATAAAGTAGAAGGTCAAGGCTAGTCCAAGCAATCGGCCTCAAAAAAAAATTAAGCCAATGAAGCGCAAGAGCGATCCCATAGGTTAGCACCAACCTCAAGACAGGAGGCTTGAGACTGGTCCCCAATAGCATATTAGGGTTGGTCCTTGTGATCAGTCAGCAGATCGAAGAAGGTGTGAGGCCGGTTCAACCAATCGGCCACAAAAAAATCATGATGCTTAAGGATTTAAGTTGAGGACTAACAATGTCAGCTAATGCGGAGCCGATCCATCGGCTCAGGAGGCAAAAATCAGAAACATGGGAAGACAAGTCGAAGAGTTTATCCTTCTTGCATGGTTTGGAGATGACGCATAAGAAGATTATGATATATTTGGCCAAACTTGGGGGGCATGTGTTGCCGCCATATTTTGACCAAGTCTAGTTGGGCCAAAATGTCAACAAAAGACCATGATGAAGGAAATCGCTTGGCCAGGATTATATCTTAAGTTTGGCCAAATATAATGACAAGTGTGTGCCAAAGGCCCAAGCTGAGATGAAGTCACGGCCTAATCCATGTTAAAGCCTAGTTTATTCGCGAGACTGGTTCGGACTGTAGGGATAGGCTATACGAAAACAAGCGCCCAGGCCATATACGAACTCTGTTTGGGGCATTTTACATATGGATGGAAAGCTAAGGGGACAAGTTTAAGCCTAGTTTATCTGTGAGACTGGTTCGGACTGCAGGGATAGGCTATACGAAAACGGGCGCTCAGGCTACATACGGACTCCGTTTGGGGCATTTTACATATGGATGGAAAGCTAAGGAGATAAACTTTCCAGTGCAATTGGAATCACGTCCAAATAAATTCAGAGTCGATGGGAATTGCCAAAATAATAGGACAACCAGAATCTGCCAGGATTATACAACAAGTTTCGGCTAATATTTAGAAGCTTCATTAGGATCCGGACTGATGGAAGGAAGAGTCCAGATCATGTTATCTTATAATTGAGTCCTAGAATTACTATTGAGTTGTAATCTATTAGTTTAGGAAAAAGTTTTAGTCTATCTCTAGGAATGGGTTTACCTTGAGGGCCAAGTCTCCAGACCATAAATATGTAACCTTTTGTTCATAATAAAGCACGCAAACATTATTCCCTAACAGCGGTGTTTTGTCACCTCAATTCATAGCATATCGCCACCCCTGGCTCCTAGGGTTAATCTCTCTATTTAAGCGCTATGCTGCCCTAGCAAAGTTGCCCGATTGGCTCAGGCAGCAAAGCGCTTACCGGAACCATGGCGGGCCTTGTGCTGAAGCGTTTTTGATGGAAAGGTCAGCCAGTTACCCTGGTGAATCTCCTACCAAGCTACGCGGTTGGTGTGATTCGCTACTTATCCTGCATGATACTGATTTGTCTTAATATTTTCTCTAGTAGATTGCGTTAGGACTGCTTGGTGTCTTGCGTTTATCTTGCATGCTATCGATTTACTATCTTATTTATGCTTCATGCCATAGATCAGTAACATGCAGCCAAGCGTACATAGCTTGTTTGGTTGCTACATTCCATGACATATGCCGCAACATGTGGACATGGCAACTCGAGAGATTGATGTATGCTTGGCACCCTGCTTTACATGCTTTAGATGTATCTTCTGTCCTAGATCAACCCCCTTGGGGGTTTGGATCTATGTTCATGCATGTGACTGATGTTTTTGGTTAAGGATCTTTCTTGATTAGATTCATATGGTTGTATGCATAGCATGTCAATCTAGGGGTGTTGGATCGTCTAGATCATGATTTAAGTAGGGTTTATCTCCTTGCTGCTTTATTGATATACGAACTCAATCGACGACAAGAAGGCAATCGGCTCGTCTGAGCCGATCCACTCGGAGGCCTTAAGCCGATCCATGCAATTGGCTAGGATTTTACACCCGTTTAATTGTCTATGTATCTGCAGGGAGATCCTCTGACAGCACAAACCTCCCCGGCTGGAAGGTCAAGTCGGGTGGCACGCCCGGTATCATCTTGGTGCCGCTTGGAGGGTCGACCGCAGAGGCAGCATACTTCCTGGTTCCCTCGTGTGTTCTTCGCCCGATCCCTGGCGGTTTTTGGCAACAATAGCAAGTCATTCCAATCAAGCTCTAGTGCAAGTGTATAATACAAATGTACATGACGCAACACGGTGAGTATGATACAGAAGATGCATAAAGAAGCAAAAGAAAACCAAAGCAAAAGAAACTCAAAGCAAAACTAAAAGCTAACAAAACTCCCCCTGACTAAAAGGGAAAGGAAACCCCTAACTCCCCTGGCAAACAGTTGAAGTCATCTAGGTCTAGGGATTTAGTTAGAATGTCAGCCATTCGGTTCTCACTCACTACATGCACTACATCAATGAGACCTTTCTCACAGCTATTTCTTAGAAAGTGATATATCACATCTATGTGTTTGGTTCTAGAATGGAGCACTAGATTCTTAGCAATGCTAATGGCACCAGAATTGTCTCACAAGAGTGGTATCCTCCCATAGGTTAGGCCATAATCTTTCAAAGTAGCAAGCATCCATATGATCTGGGAGCAACAACTAGCAGCAACTACATATTCAGCCTCACAAGTGAATTGAGCTACACTAGATTGTTTATGAGAGGATGTTGCCATAGAAAACCGGTGGTGCGGGGCCTCCTGGGCGAAGACACATTAGGAGCTGGGGTGAAGACACACTAGGAGCCGAGGCGAAGACACACTCGTAGCCGGGGATCTTGCCGGATCGCTCGGATCGGCAAACACGAGAGATCGTGTACTCCGGTTAGTATGCGTGTAGATGCTCAACGGTCAATGAGACGTTAGTGAACCATTTGTGATAGCCAAAGCCACATCCATAAATAAAGTAAACATAAAACCTATCTAAAAGCATGAGAGATCAGCTTCTAACTAGGACCTCCAAGGAAGTCCATTCAAAAAATAGATACAAATTATGACATGTATAGATAGGGTGCTCGTGGATACGCTGATCTATCATCATGTCGCATTCACACGATGCAGCGGCATGTCGTGGATTGTAACAAGCGATTAGGTAGCGCAAAATGAGCTACATGAAGATTGATTTATAACATGAGGCATAGGCACATGGGCAGATCGATAAGCATGCAAGGGTAAAGATGAGTCTCATGTCAAGCAAGTTCATCGAGATAAACAATGGATCTCGTGCTGAGCTAAGCTCGACATGAGATTCATTGGGATAACTAGCAAACTGTGCCATCAAAAATGCTTCAATACACGGTTCGCCATATGGATCACGCCCTAATGCCCGGATCTGAGAACCATTAGAGTAGCATGACGATTACCTTGAAAAACCCTAATTGCTCAGGGGTGGCGATGTGCCGAGAGAGATTGGAGACAACCGCTGTTTAGGGAACGTCTGTCGTCAATTTTATTACATAGCATATGGGTACATGTTTATAATCCAAAGACTTGGACATCAAGTATGACTTATGAATCTAAAAAACCCTATTTAAAAAGAACTAGACCTAACTCAACTCGAACTAAACTAAGATACATGGCCCACTGGTCTTTGAAATCGCCTCTTCCTTTGATGATTAAACACAACCCATCAGCCAATCCGTTCATATATGGATCGGCTTTTCTAGCCTATTTAGCCGACCTAGCCCAAAATGTTAGCCGGCTAAATCTTGGAGATAACAGAGGACCAGGAGACTAAACAGGTACCCAAGAACTGGCAGGTACCAGAAGTCGACTTGTGATCCAACCGGCACCCCACAAAGTCAGCATCAGAATAGCCGAGGAGGGAAAGCGATAAATCCACGAAGTACCACAAACCATACTTAGTGTGAACTTGACACACATCATTATCCACTTTACAACAGTGCGGTGTGACACCCTTGGAGACTCCTGAAAATGAGTGCATAGACCTACAACAAACTGTACATCCGGCCTCGTGGAAGTCAGGTACATCATCGACCCGATCATCCCTCGGTACATCTTCTGATCAACCTTCTCTCCATCTTTATCCTTGTCCAGCAAGGTGGATGTACTCATCGTAGTCATCTAAGGCGAAGCATCTGCCATCTCGAACTTCCAGAGTAGATCCCTCGTGTGCTTGCTCTGGTGGATGAAGGTACCCTGTGGAGTCTGCTTGATCTAGAGCCCTAGGAAGAGCTGAAGTTCCCCCATCATCCTCATCTCGAACTCCTTCCTCATCTGCTCTAAAAACTTGCTCACAAGTGCGCGAGAAGAGCCACCAAAAATGGTATCATCCACTTATATCTGAACGATCAAAAGGTCATTGTCATGCTTTTGCAAAAACAGAGTCTTGTCCACACTCCCCATCTCGAAACCCTAGTTAACTAGGAATTTCCTAAGTCTCTCATACCAAGCCTGGGGAGCTTACTTCAAACCATGCAAAGCCTTCTGCAACTTGAACACTCAACTTGGATACTTAGGGTGCTCAAAGCCTGGGGGTTGCCTCACATATACTTCTTCCTCTATATACCCGTTTAGGAATGCACTCATCACATCCATTTGGAATAGCTTGAACCCTTTTGAAGCTGCCAAAGCTAAAAGAATGCGAATGGCTTCTAATCAGGCTATAGGGGCAAAAGTCTCTTCATAATTTATCCCCTTTTTCTGGCAATAACCCTGAGCAACTAGCCTAGCCTTGTTTCTCACCACTACCCTATGCTCTCCATGCTTGTTCTTAAACATTGACTTGGTACCTATAGGATTGCAGTGTGGTGGACGCTCAACTAAATCCCAAACTTGGATCCTCTCAAAAATGTTTAGCTCCTCATGCATGGCATTGACCCAGTTCGGATCAGACATAGCGTGTCCAACATCATGGGGTTTGAAAGAAGCGACAAATGCAGAGTGTGCAAAGACAGCAAGAGAAGTGGACCTAGATCTTGTCACTCTCTCATGTAGTCCACCAATGATGTTTCTCAAAGGATGATCCCGCTGGACCATCTGAGATGGCTGTGGCTCGAAGGCCACCTCCCCTGTGTCCTCATTGGGCCCTGCTGCATGTACTGGTCGATCTTGTAGAGGTTGCTCGCAAATAGTAGAAGAAGAAGGTACTGGAGCTCCGTCTTCATCCTCTGAAAGCAAAGCAGCATGTTCTGGAGCTACAGCAAGCGCAGTATCACCAAAAACACCTCCATCTTCTTCCTCATCCTCAAAGATCGTAGTACCTATCTCCTCATCACCTGCAAGCTCAAAGCTAGGGGTTGTGCAAGGCATAGTTTCATCAAAGGTAACTTCACAAGTCTCAACAATCCTGTTGGAGTCCAAGAGCCAAATGCAGTATGCACGCGAATGCGTGGCGTAGCCAAGAAAAACTCCATCAGAATTGTGAGGTTCGAATTTGTCCAAGTTCCCCTGCTTGAGCACAAAGCACCTACAGCCAAATACCCATAGGTAAATCACTTTTGGCTGCTGCCCAAACCGCAACTCATATGAGGTCTTATGGAAAAGAGCTCGAAGAAAAATGTGATTGGAAACGTAGCATGCGGTGTTAATCGCCACTGCCCAGAATTTCCTAGGAGTCCTATGCTCATCGAGCATCGTCCTAGCCATCTCAACAAGGGTCCAATTCTTGCACTCAACCAAACCATTCTGCTTTGGGGACATATGAGGATGAAAAGTGGTGTTCAAGACCTTGGGTATGGCAAAAGGCTTTGAAATGATCATTCTTGAATTCCGAGCCATTGTCATTGCGTATAGCTCTCATGGCATGATTGGATTTGTTTATCAACCTCAAAACCAAGTCATGAACAAACTCAAAATCCTCATCCTTTGATTCCATGGAATGCACCCAACACCAGCGAGAAAAATCATCCACGATCACTAGAATGTACCACTTCCCACCAACTGACCTCACCCGAGAAGGACCAACTGTGTCCATATGAAACAACTCTCCAGGGTGAGCCGTCATCACCTAATTCATAGGTGTGTGTGGGAAGCAGCAACCATCTTCCCGTGGTGATAGGGATGGCAAACAAGGTCACGCTCACTCTTCATCTCGTGCAATCCTCGGCTTAGGTGAAGTGAGCTAAGCTTTGCGAGCAAATCAAAGCTCAAATGACCTAGCCTCCTATGCCACTTCCACAAATATTAGAGGAGGGGACTAGCCACCAAATAGTGAGAAGGACCGAGGGAGCTCAAGAAATCAACACGAAAACCTTCCCATAAGGCAAACCAGGGCAAACAAGATCTTCTTGAGCATCCAAAACATGAGAACAGCCCTTCTTAAAGCAAACCTCATATCGCTCATCAAGAAATTGCGAAATAGAGAGAAGGTTGTAACCAAGGTTAGCAACCAAAGCAAGATCTCTTAGGACAAACTGATTAGAAACAGGAACAATGGCAACACCTTTCACCTTACCTGTACCTTTATCCCTAAAAATGATGTGCTCACTGGAGCTCACTGTGATTACCAGTCATGTGGCTCGAAGAACCAGAATCCATGTGCCATATGTTCTCCAGGCCTTTGTCCTGCATCAATAGCGGTTCATGGGCTGAGCATATGGTCCGACGCTGGGATTAGTCTGAAAAGAAGCAAACAAGTGTTGAGCCATCTACCCAAGAGAAGGGTTTGTCAGACATCCCAAAACCCTTGTCCCGCACAAACTAAGACCGCTAGTCACCACATCTAGGAAAGCGTGGTCCGTGTAGCTCTCAAAGCCTCGACGGGGTGGACCAAAGTCATACTGCTCATGACCCGGTGCCCTATCATCAAAGCGTCCTCCACCTCGAGCATCCCAAGGAAAACGGTCTCCTCCACCTACACGACGTGGCCAGTGGTCACGCCTAGGCCCATTGTCGAGGTGCAACCTTAGGTCTATCACCCTGATAGAACCTATCCTGGTTCTTCCACTCCATCTCTCTACGCTCACCCCTAACCTGCGGTAGCAAAACTCCACCAAGTGACCCTCCCTATGGCAATAGTCACACATGTACCTCTTGGGTGGAGCACCCATAGGTTGACTTTGGTTCTTAGGCTGTCCCTTAGGCTGTGGAGTGGGCTTGGGAGGAGCATTCCTTTTAGCCCCTTGCTTAGAGCTCTCAGGAGGTGAGTCAATTGAATTCCTCATAGGTAGAGTGTCAAGTGGGTTCCTGACAAAGTTGGGCTTGGGAGTCCATACTTGTTTCTTGGGTGGCTCCCTTGGCTCCTCTACCTAGACCATCCTTATGATTTTTGTGCTCAAAGTAGGGCTTTTCATGGGTAACAGGGAATTTCTCACTAATGGGAATCCCACTCAAGTCACATATCTTCTCATACAACTGATCAAAATCAGTCTAGGTGTAGTGGTAGCCAACCTCTAACTTGTCACTCAACTTGAAAGAGGAAACAATCATGCCAAACTATGGCTCCTTAGCAAAAATCTAGTAGAGAATGGTCCTGGATAGGTATTCTCATCTTCTGACTAGACCTTCTCAATGGCCAAATCATCAAGTCTACCTCTAAGTCCTTCACACTTAGGACAATCAGCACTAATAGGGCTGACCTTCTTCTCAGACTTCCTCAAAGCAGCCCTAGTCTCATCCAGCTCCTTCCTAAGTGTAGGACACACAGAACAAGCACCAACCAAGGTCGGCCTAGCCTTCAACTCCTCTAACACAACAGTCGTAGAGAAAAGTAAATCTATATTACTTGCATGCTTAGAGTGTAATTCAGTCAATTCAACAGCTAGAACCTGACATATCAGTGCATTCTATCTCATCTACTATAACACATGCTTCCTTAGCAAAAGCAAGATCATTCAAAGTACATACAAGTTTAGACTTGAAAGTCTCAAGCTCAGCCTCTAGAGTAGGAACCTTAGCATTTTCAAGCCTAAGATCCTTAGCAACTACCCTAAGCAAGCGCACATAATTCTTCCAAGCAGTGAACATAGCATCATCATCATTATCACTCACCTGAGGCTCGGCATTGGACTTGTTGCAGACGTCCGAGTCGGTGGAGTTGGTTTGATCTCCAGCAAGCGCCATGGTGCAGTAGTTGATCTCGTTGCCGAAGAAGCAAAGTCGAGCGTGTTTGACGATCTTCTTCTCATTATCATCATCATTATCAGAGCTAGAGTCGCTGAAGCTGGTAAGGAAAGCACGGTCGCGCTCCTAGATGTGCTTCTGGTAATGCTTGACAAACTCCTTGTTGTTGAAGAATGACCTCTTCTTCTTGTCGCCACTGTAGTTGCCCTTTTTCTTGTAGGAAGTGTACTCGCCCTTGTGCTTGTAGTCACTCTTGTCGGTAGAGTAATTCTCCTGAGCTCTCCTCTGGGGCAGTCGGCGATAAAGTGGTCCATTCTTCCACACTCGTAGCACTTGAGCTTGTCACCTCTTCTGCGGCTCATCGTGTTGGAGTAGAAGCGCTGGAACTTGTTGGATAGCAGGCATAGCTTCTCATCATCAAGGGCCTCCAGCTCCTCCTCCATAGCTGAAATCAAGGACAAACTATAGCCAATAGAAGGGTTAAGGTTAGCAGCACCACCACAATTGGGGCCAGACATAAGAGCTAGGCTCTTGGGAGTTGGTCCACTCATTTTGGCATGAGCTGAGAGTCAACCTCCGAAGCCTTCAGCTTACTATAGAGCTCATCTGGGGTAAGGGTCTCATAGCCAGCAGACTTGACTACGGACTCCTTCAATTGCCAAATACTACGATCCAAGGCATAGAGAAGCTTGCAAGCCTGCTCATGGTCGTCATATGGCAATGCCCCATTCTTAACATTCACACAAATCTCGTTAGCAATTGGCTGAAAGTGACTGTACAAGTCATCTATGCTCTCACCAGGCAGCTGGGAGAAGTTTTGATACTCCCGCTTGTAGATCTCGAACAACCTAGCCTTGACCTGACTTGTCCCCTCACTAAAGTTTGCAAAGGTAGTCCAGATCTCACGAGCCGTGTACAGGTGACTCACTCTGTTGAATTCAGAGTGGCTCAAGGCTGTAAGTAGGAAATTCCTAGCTTTGTTGTTCGTCTCAGTGTTCCCACTATTGCAGTTGCATCACACACAGCTCTCTGGCAAATGTCCCAGATGGACGATTGTTTGCTATGCAAGAAAGGAGACATGCGAGTTTTCCAATAAGCATATTATAAGCCATCGTAACCTGAAATCTTACTAATAGACTTATCCATGGTCGCCTCTCTGTGGATCTAGAATCGGTTAAGGTATAGAAGACCCTAACTTGGCTCTGATACCCATTGATGACAGAAAGAGCGACCCAAAGGGGGGGTGAATAGGTCGACACCTAAAACTTGGACTCCAAAACCCTCTCTTCTTAAACATGCAAAATCATGTTGCCAAGACGAGGCAACTAACCCTAGGACACATAGAGGAAAGCCTAGCGAAAGCACTCACTCAAACGCCGATCGAAATGATGTAAAACGAGCCAATAGCAGCCGAGACAGAGCATCGGACGGTCCGATGGTCAGCGTCAAATGGTCTGATGGTTACACCATCAGGCGGTCTGATGCACCGTCGGACAAACTGGATAGAAGGGGCTCTTGGGCACCCAGCGATCGTTGAGCGGTCCGATTTCGTTGGTGGAAAAGTCCACAAAGATGGCCGGGCCTCGAAGTCTTCTGCTGGGCATGGGTCTCGTCCGATGGTCACACCGTCGGATGGTCCCTAGCAGACAGAAAATAGCCCGCGAATCCACCAAGAACTGATTCTAATCTTGAGCAAATGAGCTCCAAAATTTACAGGGACTTTGTCTAAATATGGAGAAGCTATTCCCACCAGATCAAGGCCAAAGGAAAAAAGGTTTCTCCACGAATTGACTATTCCCCAAAGTGAAGCTCATAAGCCAAGAACGAAAGATTTCAAGGCTGCCCTTGGAGCTCGAGATTTAGCACACCAAAACGACAATCTCTCCAAGTCCTAGCAGTCCAAAACACTAGCAAGAGAAAGATCTCATGCTTGATCAAGCACAAACACACCAAAAGACCAAGGAACCAAGATCAAAAGCCAATCAAAAGAGGAGGAAACAAGAAGAGGTGCTGCTCGAAATATATCTATTAATGGCCCAAAGGGGTCTTAAATTTGGATCACAAGATGGGATTCGATCACCCAAGCAGCCACCCACTTTCTACCCTCAAAAAGCGAAGGCAAGATCTCTCAAACCTCACTAATCTTGTTGCTCTTTGCTTGATGTTGAAAAATAGGACTCTAACCCTAGCCCTAAACAAGTCTCAACCAGCCAAGAGAGGTGGCTAAGGGCAGCCAATCTCTTATTTATACTACAACTCTATTACCATAAGGCTATTTTGCATTTGACCCCTATATTTCAAACTCATGCACTAACAAGGCCTATAGAGGCTAGAAAAGACCACATAAACTCAGATGAACGGCCATGATGGAGTCCTTGACGTCTTAGGTTTCTCCGCTTGATATCCTCAACGTGTCCAGTAGCTCATCCCTTGGGGTTAACTTTGGTTTTGGGATACTAACAACCAAGCCCCTGGTTTTGACACTCGAATCAGGAAACGATAGTTGAGCCCGGTTTTGACGCTCGAACCAGTAAACGCTTGTTGGGCCTTCAGTCTTGAGTGATTTTACGGCTCACGACACCATCCCGCACCCAAGGTTAAACTTATGGACCGAGCCTAACATGGACCACAGCCTAAGCCACATGCCAGTTCGCTCGGCAGGGATTTTGTCACTGCCACGGTAGCACTCGGGCCCTGCCACCTGATCACGCTTAGGTGGACTTTCCTCCGGGTCATGCTTAGGAGCTGCACGCTCATCCTTTAGCAATTCTTCGTTGTTGACAAGCGTTCATCACAACCAGGATAAAAGACCGGACTCGGTACACTTGAGTCCCTCACTGCTTCGACTCGTCTTTCGCTGCACTGTGTGTCTAGTAGTAACGATCTATGATCTCTTACTTGTACGTGTTCCTATGTCTTACATGCTAGTAGAAAAATGTTTTCATACTATGATAGCCTACTGTGTAACTCTACATCTCCGCCATGTCTAGGGCCACACGTAGGCCTAGGTGCTGCTGGTGCCAGGGCTCACCTCCTCCGAGCTCATTGATGGGCTCCGACTCTAGAGCTCGTGGCGGCCCCCTCTGCCGAGGGAGGGGGTTGATCCACGTGGACCTCGACATCTGCCACCTGCACTAGGGCTCGCCAACGTCGATGCGGACTTCTTGCCTCCAACCGATGAGGGGCATGGCCGGCGTGCGCTTGCCAAGCCTCCGCTCCGCCCCGGCCACGCCGCCTCGTTCCTGCTTCCTAGCGCCTCCCTCTATGTCTCTCTACTTTTTTCCCCCACACGCATCCATTAGGCATATTTGTAGGTTTTTATTAGGCATATTGCTAGATTTCATTATGAAAAATGTTATTTTCATCAGGCAAAAATACAGTATTTTTGCCTAATAATACTAGTATTCTTGCCTAGTGATACTAGTATTTTTGTCTAATAAAAACACAATAATTGCCTATTCGCTATTTCTGTATTGTGCATTTTTTCTTTTCCCCATCTTATGCAAAACGAAAGATGCTTTATTGGTGTTGAGCTAGAAAATCACGTAAGAGCAAAAACTTGCTGCGAAAAAATTTACCAAAACAGAAAAATTTTCCTAAAATGGAATGGCCGTGCGTTAGTCACGTTCAAATTTAATATTCTCACCCATGATACTGTACGATTCGGGCTTGCAGCGGGGCGCGCAGTAAGATTTGGCTAGGCGATTGTAGCGGTGGTTGGACATCGACACGTCCGCGGTACCGTCACGTGGCCGGCCCCAGCGATGCCGGGGGAAACTGCTGGCGGTGAAGTCAGCGTGATCTGCACTTGATTCGCGTAACATGGGATTTGCATGGGGTACGGTGCTAAAACTATTCGTTCACTTAACCTAGTGTTTCAGTTATTTTCAGCTGGACACATGTGGACGAAATTTGTTTTTCAAGTGCTAAATACTAACAGTCATCTCACATGGTGGTGGTATGAACGGGAATGAGAATTAGAACCGAAGGCAGCAAAATAAAGCTATATTATTTTGACTTAAGCACGGTAGGCCGTGCGTATAGATGGTCTGATGGGCCGTGCCCAATGGGCCGGCACGGGGCACGGCCCGGTTAGTCGTGCTGTGGGCCGACACGGCCCGAAGGCGTGCCGTGCTTGGGCCGGGCCAAGGCACGCAGTGCTGGTCCGGCACGGCATGATTGTTTATTTCTATTTTTACTATATATATTTATGTATATATATAATTATTGTCGTATTAAAGTCATAAATAAACAACGGTTCAGCTGACTAGTGGAGGCGGCCGAAGGCTCTCCTACAGCAGGTCTGGGGTTCGAGTCCCTTTAGATGCCTATTTTTGGTGCATTTTTCCTTCTTGTATTGGGCTCGCGTGCTCGCGGGCCGGTCCGGCACGATTAGCAAGCCGCCGTGCCGTGCCTGGGCCGTGGCAGAGGCCCATAGTGCCGCTCGGCACGGCACATTAGCAGGCCATGCCTAGCGGGCCCGTGCCGCCCATTTGGCCACCTATAGCCGTGCGTTTAGCCTCCCGCACAGCCCGCCTCCACTTCGCTCACCCAACTCGTAGACTTGCCCAGACTCGTCTGGCCGTTTTCTTCCTCTCGACACCATTCTTCTTCCTCCCAAGATCCAGCGCTCTCTCCGCCGTGGCGCCCCGAGGTAGCCCCCTCTTCCTCCTCCTCCTCCTCCTTCCTCTGCTGTATTTAGGGTTCGGGGTTGGGGTTTCGGGGTTAGGGGATTTGGGGGTGGAGGATTTGGATGGCTGCGGGCTTAAAGGGAATGCCACCGGTGGCGGCCGGACTTGCGGTGGTCATGGTTGGTGGACGGCGAGGCCGGGCGGCGGGGGCGCCGCCGGTCGGGTGGTGGAGGATGGCGGTCGGGCTGGGTAGGCAATGGGGACGAGGAACCACCTAAGTTAGTAAGGGCAGGTGGACAGGTGGGGTGGGAGGCGGGTGGGGTGGTGCGCCGGTCGCCGGCGCCTGCGGGCAGCGGTCGAGGTGCGGGGGCAGGGCAGCTAGGATTAGCTTCAGTGGGGGCTGCCGGCCGTGCAATCGGTTTAACGCACAGCCGGCCGTGCGTTAGCCGGGTCCTAATTTTTAAGGTATAGGAGATTTTTTTCTCTTTCAATATCTACCGATCGATTTCATTTGGTTTTATTAGTAGAGGTCAAATTTATTTATTTATTTTAATATAACGACAGGAGAACAGAAATGATGTGTTTGGTTTAAGATCAAAGCTACGCCAAATTTTGATCGTAAATTTGGCTTCAAAACAAACATACCTAAAATTGCGATGTTATGGTCGACCTATAGCAGAATGGCACACTTGTAACGTCTTAATTTCTAGATTTCTCAAGAAACTACAAGACAACGATCTCGAAAAATAAAGAATATGCAAGAGAAAGCTGAGGCTGCAGCGTGGCACGCACTTGCGCGGTTTGCAATCCTCGACCGCTCGACGCCCATTTTGACTCTCCCAGATGATATGTACAAGCTGCAAGAGTTGGCACGTGGACGTATTAACTGCATGCATGACGCAAGGGATGATGTGAACATCATTTGAATTTACGTGGCGAGATTAACCTACGACGTCGTGTTCTGCCTTCTGCTGAGAAACTACAAAACTTGCTGACCGCTGAACCCATGAAGATGCCAAAGAAGACCCGCACTGCTGCGCACGCAAGCACTCCCCTCCAAGGTCCCACCGCAGCACTCCACTAGAGGGCACTCACATAAACCGTGCACTCTACACTATTCCCTGCGCCCGCATCTCACCTGCACCAGCACGTACGCCATGGGAGAACTCCAGCAGGAGCGGAATCAGGTGTGCACGGCGCGGCCGCGCGTGCTGCTTCTGTGCAGCCCGTGCATGGGTCACCTGATCCCCTTCGTCGAGCTCGCGCGCCGCCTCGTGTTCGACCACGGCCTCGCCGCCACGCTCCTCTTCGCCTCGGCCACGTCCCCGCCCTCGGAGCAGTACCTCGCGGTGAACGCCACCGTCCCGGACGCCATCGACGTCGTCGCGCTGCCCGCGCCGCCGCCCGACGCGCTTCCTCCCTCCGCGCCCGCGCGCGAGCGCGCCCAGCTCGCCGTCGTATCCAACATCCCGCGCGTCCGGGAGATGGCGAGGGCACTGGCCGCGGAGACGCCCCTCGCCGCGCTCGTGGTGGACATGGTGGGAACCCCGGCGCGTAACGTTGCGGCGGACCTGGGTGTCCCGTTCTACATGTTCTTCACGTCGCCGTGGATGACGATGTCCCTGTTCCTGCACCTCCCCGAGATCGACTCCAGGCGCGCCGGCGAGCACCGGGATGCCACGGAACCCATCCGCCTGCCTGGCTGCGTGCCGATCCATGCCCACGAGCTGCCGGAGTCCATGCTTCGCCGACCGTAGCAGCAGCACGTACACTGGATTCTTGTCCATGGCCAAGGATGCTACTGGAGTCGATGGCGTTCTTGTCAACACGTTCGATGCACTTGAGCCCGCGGTGCGCGACGGTATGGACGGTCTAGATCTGCCGGTCCACCCGGTTGGGCCTTTGGTCTGGACTAGACCGGCCAGTGTCAGAGTGGACAGGGACCACGAGTGCATGAGTTGGTTGGATCAGCAGCCACGTGGATCCGTAGTCTACGTGTCATTTGGTAGCGGTGGCACGCTTACATGGGAGCAGACGGCTGAGCTGGCGCTTGGGCTGGAGCTGAGTCAGTACAGGTTCATTTGGGCTGTCAAGAGACCACACCAAAGTTCAACAATCGGGGCATTCTTCGGGACTAAAGAAGGTGAGCACATTTCCTTGGACTTTTTACCAGAGGGGTTCATTGAGAGGACTACAGGAGTGGGGTTAGTGATGCTGTCTTGGGCGCCACAAACAGCCATACTTGGCCATCCTTCCATCGGCTGCTTTGTGACGCACTGTGGGTGGAACTCCATACTAGAGAGTATTATGAACGGTATCCCTATGGTTGCATGGCCACTTTACGCCGAGCAAAATATGAATGCTGCGATGATGGAAGTCCAGGTTGGTGTGGCAGTTCGGGCCAAAGTTGGAGCTGATCGATTTATAAGGAAAGAGGAGGTCGCCAATGCCATTCGACGTGTGATGGTAGCGGAGGAAGGTGAAAGGACCAGGAGGCGAGTAAGTGACCTTAGAGACCAATCTATCCATGCTTTGAGCAAGGATGGCTCATCAACTCATGTTCTCACACAAATTGCAAACACATGGAAATGTGCTAGTAGCAAATGAAGAAAATCAGAGCATTAGTTGTTTTGTAGCTGTGTCAGGGTGACAATTTTTACACTAGATGATGTATCCCTCACAGAAATCAAGCTACTCCGGATTATTTTTGACGAAGTTCCAAAAATGAGATGCACTACTCTTCCTTCCGAGTCGTGTTCTTATAATATGCTGGACTGCTAGCATATATAGCATATAGAGGTTCTAACTTTAGAAAGGTGATACTCCTTCCGTCACAAATTATAAATTGCTTGACTTTTTTCACCAAATTTGGCTCACTCATCTTATTAAAAAATTTCATAATTGTTATTTGTTTTCCGTGAGATTTAGATTAGCATGTATTTCAATTTAACTATAACTTGCATTTTTATATTTTTAAATAAGATGAGTTAGGTCAAACTTAATGTTAAAAAAGTCAAACGACTAATAATTTGGAGCAAAGGAAGTACATATCTATTTTTTGTTTCAATAAACATTTGTTTGGTCTCATTTGGACATTTGGTGACAAGGATAATTTGTTGCTATGTTGAGCCACGGGAGCAAAGGAAGAAGGCTGAAGGTTTTCAAGATGAATGAAGAAAAAGAGAAAATTATAAACAACAGAATGTGATGATCTCAAGTGGATTTCGTATTGTACAAGTGCTCTCGAGTCTTTTCACCTTTCTGACCAGAAAGTACTGGATTCCGGTCCAATTTTCTGTTTCCGGACCTGTATGTGATGGCCATTCTAGTCTGGAAAGGGATGAATTTCGCTTTCAAATTCAAAATTATTAAAGATAATACTGTTTGGTCAAAACTGTTTATACAGTAAAATGGAATTGTGAACCATGGTCTCGACTAGATACGTACTCCGATTACAAGTTTAAATGATCTGCCATGTAAGGGAGACGCGGCTAACTCTCTACTCCCCTAGAACAATAATGTCTCACCAGTATGTGAAGCCACACTGCCACTGTGCCACATGCGTAAGCGTTAATAAATCAAGAGATCCCAGATCGATCGCACGATTCTTGGGCTGTCTCTGATACTAAACGTCGGCCCGTTCCATCCTCAAGCTCACATTGATCTGTCAGTTATAGATCTAATAATGCGATATTCTTCTTGAAATCTTGGTGGCAGAAATCGGTATGTCTCAATTCTCAACTATAAATGAACTGAGCCTACTTTGCAAGGCAGGGTCAAGTGATGGTGGCGCCATCGATCCGAATGGCTTGATGCCCTCTGTTCAAGGCATGTAACATTTTCAGGGACCTAAATGTACTGCTATTTCTTAGCTCGTTAGTCCGTGTCATGATTGCAAGCACCGGTGGCCTTCTCATATTATTTTTTAAAACAAAGATGATGATGAGGTGATGGCCTGAATAAAAAGAGCATTTCACAGAAAGGATGACAAAATTCTAATTTTCACCGCCAATTCCAAACTTAACCACGTGGACCCAGCAGTCATTGGGTTTGGTTAGAACCGGCAATAATAAGTATTTTCACTGCTGGTTTTTAGCATCCAACAGATAGTGATATATCGCTGTTGGTCCCAATTTCCAAGCAGCGCTAAACCTGCGTATCACTGCTCCTTTCTAGATTAAAGACTAAAATAATTAAACAAGTAATGAAAATGTTGCATTACATCTACATGCGGCAAAATTCAATTTTTAGAGGGGATTGCTCTGGTAAACTGTGGTTAATGGATTCTGTAAATAGCCCATTTCTAGAGGCAGCAGAGTTATTGCACCTAGAAATGCATTTCCTTAGGATCGACCAAATATTACCATCGTCTTTGGAAATCAATTCCCTAAGACTCCACCTAACTCGGCTGCCTCTGAAAATGACTTAAAAGAAGCGGTTCACTTAGGTCGACTTCCTATTCTATATACTCCAACTGAAAATAAGCATACAATTGTATTTTTATATGTATTTCCGTATGCATATCTTAAGAAATAAAAACAGTTATAAAATAAAAATGAAAACAGATTCCATTGTCTCTTCTGTCGCAATTGTAATCACAAGATGGAACATTTCCAGAATGAGATTTACAAAAATTATAATATGTACAAGGCATAATATTCATGACTGCAAATTTTCAAAGCTGTAGGATTCGTGACATACTAATCCACCCCTATGACCTCACAAATGAATCCTACCCCCTGAGTTATAATACATATGCATATGATGCTACTATCAACGAACATACGCATAGGTGTGGCTGATGGCTCCCCCCCCCCCCCGCTCTGCTCTCGCCCCCACAGCGACCGCACCCGCCACCGCCGCTGCAACCGCCGGATCCGCCGCTCCCGCACCGCTTCCAGCAGATCCAGCCTCCAGAAAGGTAGATCCACCCCAGTGCTGCCCCTTGGTGCCAGCCGCGACCCCATCTCCGCAGCCGCTGCCCGCTCCAGCTGCGTCGACCGAGAGACTTGCCGCCCGCCGGACCACAGTGGAACCCCGTCCATCGAAGCGCGTCAGGTTTGCAATTACTGAGGATGGCCCGCCCAACAGCATTCATTCCTCCTCCGCCGTATCCCGCGGCGATTCTGCACGCCCCTTTGCCCCCTCTGCGCCGGTCCTGGGTGAGCAGAGCTCCCCGGGAAGCTGCGCCCGTATTGAAGACGAAATCTTGGGCCTTGGACGACGATTCGGCGCAGGCGGAGTCAAGCCGACCGCCCTGTCCCTCGCCGCGCACCCATGTCACCTCACCCTCTGCCCCCCGGCCGCCTACCGGTAAGCTTGCGAGGTAAATTCGCTTGTTGCTTGGCCAGCGACCACTTCGCCATTGATTGCAGGGACCCGGTAAAATGCATCAAGTGCAAGCGCTCCGGCCATCGTTCGTGGCAGTGCCCCCGGCTCAGCAGAAAGGCTCCCCCAACCCCACATCTCTAGCCCCCCTTGACGCCCACTGCTTCCTACCACTGGCTCCTCCAGCAAATGGCGCAGCCTAGAGACCCTGTGACGAGGCCGGAGCAGCCTTTTCCATTGCATCGTCCACCCGCGACATGGAGAGGGAGCTGGAGAAGCTGAGCTCCCACGCTGTTGTGGCTTGGCTCGGACGCGACCACCCTGACATCGACCTCAACAAGGTGGAACTTGCGTTCTGCTCGCGTTTCGGAGTTCAGGACGGAGGACATCACGGTATCCAGGAGCCCGCCGGCGGACTTCCTCATCATGTTCGTGCACCGCCACCACTAGGACGCAGCTGTCGCCGCACGGGGCTTCCCGCACGGCAATGTGGACTTCCGTGTCAGGCCGTGGCAACCGGTGGCCCTGGGGGACCGCCACGACCTCAACTTCCACGTCAAGCTCTGCTTGGAAGGCATCCTCCTACGCCTGGAACCAGAACATCGCCAAGAGGGTCGTCGCTTGGGCCTGTCTGCTGGACTACGTCGAGGCAGATCGTCTCTCCCCCAAGAGGCGTGATGGCCGCTGCCTCAACCTTTGGGCCTGGACGGATAACCCGTCTGACATCCCGAGGGTTGTCTGGCTCACCATCACGGGCACAACTGATGGTGATCCACGACTGCGTGCCGCCGCCGCCGCCGGGACACTGCGGCCTCACTTTTCGGATTCTCGTCCACCTCGACTTGGTGGAAGGTCCGCCGGGCCGCGAAGGTCGGGCCCCCACGCGCTCCTTCACCTGGCGCCATGGGGTGATCGATGGGGAACGCGGCCCACTGCGATCGGCATGACCCGGCCCTGACAGCACTATGCAACGACCGCCGCCATCGTGACAGGGATGATGAAGACGGAGGAGACGATGGGCATGGACGGCGTCACCACAGTGGAGCTCTCGTCTCTTCCGCAGCCTCTCCCATGCGCCGCGGGAACGTGACCGCTCCGAACCGAGGCGGGACCGACAACACGACAGAAACTCCAACGACCGCCGCCGTCACAGCAAGCACAAGACCCCAGAGGTGCCCGACGCCCACCAGCGGGGCCGGAGCCGTGACCGTCACTCGTCCCGTCGCCAAGGTCACACTCGTCGCTCTCCTCCCCACTGCCAGCAAGCCCGCCACGTGCCAACACCGGAGAAGTCCCTGCACTGCAGCCCAGGCGGCCCTGGCGGGTTGGGTGGAGGACGCCACCCATCTCCCCACCCTCCCTCGCTCGGTGTGGGTGGACCGGCTGGAGAGGATCCTGTGCTGTGGGAGGCGCCACGATGGCAACCATCAGGTAGATTTGTTGTGTCCGCAGAGCGCCGCTTCCTGCCGGGGCGCGTCTACCAGAGGCGCAGCCGCTCTGCGCCACCCGGCGACACTGCAGCAGCTCTGGAGAGCTCGCCGGGTCGTCACACTACTACGTCAGGCAACTCTCCCGCGCTGGCAAACTCCCCTCTGCATCAACCTGAGGCTTCACCGGTCGACCTGCAGCCCACACCGGCAGCGACCTCCTTCACCGATCACATCCTGATGCTGGTGGTGCAGCCACTTCTCCCAGCGCAGGAGCTACAGCAGAGGCCGCCCAAGAAGCAGAACCAGAGAGGGATCAAGCTGAGAGCAGCCGCCCCCTCCCGCAGGAGCGCTAGGCTGGCAGCCATTGCCTAGCCACGGGGTGACATTCAGAGTCACGCCCGGCAGGTGCTCATGAAGCGACTAGGCATATTGCTGGAAGAAAAGCTGGAGGCGGCGAAGAATCAGGACATGGACGGCTTGCTGCAGCGGTACTTCGACCTTTTTGCCGGCCCGCTGTCCGAGCTGGTGCTCAAGGCGCTGGTGGCGCTCTGTGGCCTGGACACCCCTGCGCTGGCCGTCCAGGAGGCTGCTTGAGCCTGTAGTTTGTGTCTGTGCTGCTGGGTTTTGCTTGTCTCCAAGTCTAGCGCAACAAGATCATTCTGTGTCGTTGGCAGGCTGAATCTGTTGTGGCCCTGTCGACTTTCTCCTATTTGGGTCAGCCTCTCCCCGCTCAAGCGCCCGACTGTATCCAGAGGACCTATTGCATTCGTCATCGTTGTAAGCGTCATGTCGTCTACGTCTACTGTGTGTCCAGGAACTTGGTCTCCCTGCTTAATGAAATTCAGCACGTGTGTCACTTGCGGCCTCCTGTTGCTGTGCATAGCACTGCCCATGTTTTTTCTGCCTGCAGATATGCATACAGGGTCTGTTTTGGCCACCAAATGATGCAGCGCCGTTGCCAAATTCTGAATTGGAATGTGAGAGGGCTTAACGCAGGGGCTAGGAGAGATGCAGTGCAGGATCTAGTCCGTGATACAGGGAGCACTATTGTCTGTCTCCAGGAAACCAAGCTTTCCACGGTTGACAGAAGTGTTATAGCTAGATCCCTTGGAACAAAATTCATCAACAGTTTTACTTTCCTGCCAGCGGACCAAACCAGAGGTGGCATACTTCTCGCTGTTTCTGAGGATTACTTCACACTCTCCAATACTTCCACTTCAGCCTATGCGATCACTGCCTTGATCAGCATTGAAGGTGGATGGTACGGACTGGTGGATAACGGTTGTCTACGGCCCTCAATCGGATGATGAGAAACTTCTGTTCCTCCAGGAACTCAGATCCTTGGCCTCCCCAGCCCGTGAGAGATGGCTCATCCTCGGAGACTTTAACCTCATCTACCAAGCCTCAAACAAGAACAACGCCAATCTCAATTGTCGGCTTATGGGATCGTTCAGAGACGCCATTGACGATCTGAACCTCATAGAGATTCGCCTCAGCGGCCGGCGCTTTACCTGGAGCAACGGACAGGCTACACCAATGCTAACACGCATAGACCGGCTATTCTGCACGCCAAGCTGGGAGCTGCTTTTTCCTTCTTGCTACCTCCACTCTCTACCCTCTCTTATGTCAGACCACACCCCTCTGCTGCTACAAGGCGAGCTTCCACGCAGGACAAACAATTTCTTTCGATTCGAAAATTTTTGGGTCCGCTTGGAGGGATTCAAGGAGACGGTTCAAACGGCTTGGAACAAACCAGTGCATTCCGCTCACCACCCTATCCTACGGTTGCACACCAAGCTTGCGCGCGCTGCCAAGGCCATTAAAACTTGGCGCAAATTGAGAGTGGGCGACACAAGACTCCAGCTAGCCATAATCAAGGAAGTTATCCTTCGCCTTGAAACAGGCCAAGAATCTCGCTCCCTCTCGCCAGGGGAGAGGGACCTCCTCAAGCGAGCTAAGGAGAGGGCTGTGGGGTTGGCACTCAATGAGAAGTCTCGGATCAGACAGTGGTCCCGCCTAACTACCATTTGCCTGGGAGATGCCAACACTAAATACTTCCACCTCTCGGCGAGCTCAAGAGCAAGGAAAAATCACATCCAAGTCTTGCAAACGGAGTCGGGGACTTTCTTTGCGCAAAAAGAGAAAGAAAAAATCATCATAGATCATTTCAAGCAGCACTTGGGCACCGCTACTACTAGAACTGCTGCTTTTGACTGGACCGCTCTTGGCTGCTAGCCAATTGACTTATCATCCTTAGAAGCCCCTTTCACTTAGGAGGAAATCAAGGAGACCATCCTCTCTATGCCGCCCGACAAGGCGCCAGGCCCGGATGGCTTCACAGGCGCATTTTTCAGATCTTGTTGGGACATCATCAAGGAAGATCTATCCGCTGCGTTCAACCAATTATATAATCTCAATGGTCAAAATTTCAGATTGTTGAACGCTGGTGATATAGTCCTAATCCCCAAGAAACCCGATGCCCTTCGTGTGGGAGATTACCGCCCAATTAGCCTGATTCATAGCGTTGCAAAAATCTTCTCCAAGCTGTTGGCCAATAGATTAGCCCCCCACCTCGAGAACCTTGTCTCCAAATACCAGAGTGCGTTCATTCACAAAAGGTGCATCCAGGACAACTTCCTCTATGTCCAGAACATTGTGAGACTTTTCCAAAAGTCCAGGACACCGGCACTGTTTCTGAAGCTTGATATTCAGAAAGCGTTCGATACAGTCAACTGGAGCTACCTATTGGATATTTTGCAGGCACGAGGCTTTGGCCTGCGTTGGAGAGAATGGATATCAATCCTTTTTGGCACAGCAAATTCGAAGCCGCTAATTAATAGAACACAAGGTGACAGTTTCGAGCACAAACGCGGAGTGAGACAAGGCGACCCTCTCTCCCCCATGTTGTTCATCCTCGCCATCGATCCACTCCAGAGGATCCTCGACCTTGCCACGCAGCAGGGGATTCTCACGCCTCTACCTCTAGCTACGGCTAAGTTGCGTACTTCACTGTATGCGGATGATGCTGCAATCTTCCTAAATCCAGCACGCGACCAAATTCAATCTGTCAGGCACATCCTTGAGGTCTTCGGGGCTGCCACGGGTCTGACCATTAATTTCGAGAAAAGCTCGATTCTCCCGATCCGCTGCGAGAACATGGATCTAGTAGCCATCCTGCAACCCTTCCCGGGCAGCTGTGAGACGTTCCCCTGTCGTTACCTCGGATTACAACTCCACACCCAACCTCTACAAAAAATCCATGTCCAGCCCCTAGTGGAGAAGATTGGTCAGCGGCTTGCAGGATGGAAGGGCAAGCTCCTCAACCACGCTGGGCGCCTTACCCTAATCACCTCGGTTCTCTCCTCCATGCGAACCTACCACCTGACCATCTTCCCACTCGCGAAATGGGCCAGAAAGCAAATTGACAAAATCCGCCGATCGTTCCTTTGGAAAGGGGAAGAAAACGCGAATGGGGCCAGTGCTTGGTTAACTGACCGACGGTCAGTAGGCCTAAGGATCTGGGTGGTCTTGGTGTCCCCGATCTTGATAAGTTTGGACGCGCGATTAGGCTCCGGTGGCTGTGGCAGGAGTGGACGGATGCTTCAAAGCCTTGGGGAGGACTCCAAGTGCCATGTAACAAGTCTGATCGCCTACTGTTCGAGGCGTTAACTTCGGTATCAATCGGGAATGGCGAAAGGACCAAATTCTGGCATCACAGTTGGCTGGACGTTGAAGCTCCTTGCAACCTCGCCCCGCACCTGTTCCAGCTGGTCAAAAGAAAAAATAAATCGGTAAAGCAAGAACTCTCCAATAGCGCCTGGATAAATCCCTTGCGGAACAAAATCACAACAACGACCCAAATCGAGGAATTTGTTTCGCTATGGATTAGATTACAGCAAGTCTACCTGCAGCCGAATGTGGAGGACACCATTACATGGAAATGGACCTCAGATGGCATCTACTCCTCCAAATCTGCTTATAGAGCACAGTTCATTGGGTCCTACAGTGGCCACAAGATTAACCTCACATGGCGCGCTAGAGCTGAAAACAAGTGCAAGGTCTCCGCCTAGATCCTCATCAAAAACAAGATACTCACGGCGGATAACCTCGCAAAGCGTGGCTGGACACACCAGACGTCATGTTCCCTCTGCAATGGGCCCATGGAATCGGCCCTCCACCTGTGCCTGACTTGCCCCTTCATGCAGGAGGTCTGGAACCGCGTCCTTGCTTGGGAAAACTTGTCTTTACCGCCACATTCTCGACCCGAGTCACGCCACCAATCTTGGGGAATGGTGGGAGAATGCGAGGTCACTTGTGCCAACAAGCTGCAGGAGGGTCTTCGATGGCGTCGTCATCTACACTACGTGGAATACCTGGAAAGAACGTAATCGTAGGATCTTTGAGAATAGCTCGTTGACCTCGCTCCAAGTAGCAGAACGTGTGAAGGACAGTCTTTCGCTCTTTAGGGGTGCGTCCAGACTGGGGTAGTGTGAGCCGGGGCTCAGGAGATGTCCTCCTGTTTGACTCTTTTGGGGATTTCGGTTTTAAAACCCTGTCTGTTCTTAAGGCTTTTGGCCCGTATACTCTCATTTTCCCCTCTTAATTGAAAGGCAGAGCTCCTACCATTAAATTTAAAACAATGGAGTTATAATACATGACACTGAAATATTCATCATGCACAGAATACTGATAAGCAGCCAAGCAAGAATTATGAGTTGCCGAAGATGGCATGATGATTTCAGAAACGTTATATGTCAATAGAACATACAATGGGTCCAGATTGTAAATAAGCACTGACATCTTACACTAGAGGATTACATCAACATAGTCTTGTACAGAGCCAATGATTAAGGTCTAGCCACCATAAGGTGCTATAAGGAAATGGCTAGGTACAGATCTCAGTGATGGAGTTCTGGACAAACTGTGAAATTGCTTTAACAGCTTTCATTTCGACATCATGTTGGTTTAACATCCTAGATTCCAGGTATCTTTTGCCGACCTTAAGTGAGTGGTCCCCACCATCAACAACATGCAGTTCATTCTTGCAGGTCATCTTCTTGCGAGTGGAGCCAAGTCTATCTAACGGGCACAAGCCATCTTTACTTCCCTGTTAACGAAAGGGAAAGAATTGCTATGTTTCACTTTACAAAATTAAAAAAGGAAAAAAAGCCATTACCTGAACAAACATTATTGGAACCTTCAGCTGTAACAGTGTCTCATCTCTTACCACTCCATTCACTCCCTAAGTTGAATAAATCAAAATGAGATGAAAGGAAGACTGTATCCTTAACATCTATTTATTCGCGATCAGTACAGGTCTCTGCATGTAAGGATGTAGGATTGCGAAGCACGTGACTGCAGTCAGGTTCACAAGGAAAACATCCTTGTTTGGGGAGGGACAAAAAGAAATAATTGTAGTCTCAGACTAAGGAATGTGAATCACCAACTTGGTGTCGCTGGATTAAATCTTTTGTTTAAGGAAGGGACATTGGAATAAAAATTAATGACCCGCAAGGTCTATTCTTTCAAACAAGAAAAGGTCTTAGACAAGGGGACCCCCTATCGCCAATCTTATTCAATATCGTGGTGGATATGCTGGCGATCATTCTAGAACGTGCAAAGGATGAGGGTCAAATCAAGGGTGCCATCCCGCATTTGGTCGATGGAGGCTTATCGATTCTCCAATATGTAGATGATACCGTAATTTTCATGGACCATGATTTGGAAGAGGCTATGACTATGAAACTTCTCCTGTGTGCATTTGAACAGCTTTCAAGTCTTAAGATAAATTTTCATAAAAGTGAAATTTTCTGCTTTGGCAAGCAAAGGGGTTTGAATCATCATATTCTCATTTGCTCGGCTGTAAAGTATGATCCTTCCCCTTTAGATATTTAGGCATTCCAATGCACTATAGGAAATTGCGCAACGCAGATTGGGGATTAGTGGAAGAAAGGTTTGAGAACAGACTAAGTGGTTGGAAAGGAAAACTTCTTTCCGTAGGGGGGCGGTTGGTGCTGATCAACTCAGTGTTGTCTAGTTTGCCGATGTTCATGATGTCTTTTTTTGAGGTCCCAAGATTACGTTTCTTCTGGCAAAATGATCATCACAAGAAAAAATACAGGTTAGCTAGATGGGGGATTGTGTGCATACCAAAAGATCAAGGAGGTTTGGGCATCCTTGACCTGGACTCGCAGAACAAATGCTTGTTGGGTAAATGGATTTTCAAGTTAGTTAATGAAGATGGTCTGTGGCAGCATTTGTTGAGAAACAAATACTTAAAGAATAAGACGTTGATGCAACCGTAAAATAAACCAGGAGACTCTCAATTTTGGAGTGGTTTAATGGGGATAAAGGATCAATTCCTAAACCTAGGATCCTTTATTTTAAAAGATGGGACTCAGATTAGGTTTTGGGAAGTACCCCTCGCTATTCAACATTGTGAGGAAAAAGCATGCAACAGTTAAGGAAGTCCTCGGTTCGAACCCTCTCAATGTATCTTTTAGAAGGTCA
Organism: Paspalum vaginatum; assembly: GCA_030272315.1. Classification (NCBI taxonomy): domain Eukaryota; kingdom Viridiplantae; phylum Streptophyta; class Magnoliopsida; order Poales; family Poaceae; genus Paspalum; species Paspalum vaginatum. The sequence continues at coordinate 12,763,762 of CM059020.1, read as the reverse complement.
TTAATAGGGAACAAACTTCGAGACTGGGAGAACCTAGTTGCTAGGCTTTTGAATGTTAACTTGGAAGAGGGTAACGATGTCTTTAAGTGGCAGTTACATAAAGTGAAAACTTCTCAGTGAGATCGATGCACTTGCATTTGGTCAATACGGGCATTAGAGTGTCAATGGAAATTTGGCCTACAAGGTGACCTTTAAAGATTAAAATTTTCTTATGGCACCCGAAAAACGAGGTGGTTTTAACAAAAGATAATTTCTCACGTTGTAATTGGCAGGGCGATAAACCCTGCTATTTTTGTTGTACGACTGGAACAATTCAACACCTTCTTTTTAGTTTGCAAATATGCTAGGTTTCTTTAGCGCACAGTATACACGGCTTTGAGAATCTACCCACCACAAAATATCCAACATCTGTTTAGCAGTTGGGTGAAACAGGAGGTTTGAAACATGAGTCGTTATTACTGATAGGAGCAATGGGTATTTTGTGGGCTCTTTGGCTCTCAAGAAATGATGCTGTATTTGATAAATGCACACCAAAATCTTTCTTGCAGGTACTTTTCAGAGGAACGTACTGGCTTCGGCTATGGGCCAAGTTGCAGCGAAGTGAAGAATATAAGCATGGATTACTACAAGCGTGCCTGTAAGTTGGAAATGGTGGCGATGGAGTTATTCTCTTCGTTTGGGTGGCCTGATGTTGCTAGGGTTTCCTTTCCTATGTGATGGATTGTCCATTTTTATTAAACATGGTATAAGGAGTTTGTAATAATTTGGGTCTGATTCTCTCTTGTGGAGAGATGAAGCCGGAATCTTTTTTCCATTATCTAAAAAAAATAAGAAAACGTTAATTTTCATAAAGATACAACATAGTAAGTGCAACTGTGCAAAAACAGGAGTAAAGCTAAACAGCAACCGTGTGTTTTATGAGCATCCATCACACGAATTTTTCCACCAAGCCAAGAACGCCGTGTCATCTTCTTCCGCAACTCCGGCGAGTTAGGGTTTGGGGTTTCGGGAGTGGGGGGTTACCTGTGATCTCCGGACTTCAAGGAGGATGACGGGGAGGCAGTCAGCCTGGCGGTGGGGGCGAGGGCGCCGCACGCCGTGGGGGTGGAGGAGGACGGTTGGGCGGTTGAGGAGGCAGGGGCATCAACGCTACCTCCTTTAGCCACCCCGGCAAAGCCGGGTTAGCGTGGGAGAGGAGGAGGTGGCGGATCCTCAGGTGGATCTAGCGGAGGTGGGCCTACGGTGGAGTGCGGGGTCGACGGTGAGGAGAGCGCGGCGCGGGGTAGCGGCGGCCGCGAGGAGACGTGCGAGGTAAGTGGGGTCGTGGCCTCGTGGGCGGGTGCTGGGGTGCAGGGTAGGGTTTAGAGTGAAAGAGTGAATCCTGGCCCTCCATCTTAAGATCTAATGGTCCAAAAATCTGGTGTTGGATCCCTTCAAAACACTCATTTGTTAGGTAGACACACTCATACCTAAAATCCACGGAAACCATCTTTTGCCCCTACAAGCAGCTATAAGGAAATAAACTCATTTCTAATCTGGTCATCAGATGAGGAAACAGAAAGCTATGTGCAGATCAACTATAGACAGGCAGGAGAGAAACCTTTAATGGGTAACCCAAGCATACGACAGCACAAACGTCAATGTCATCGGAGTTCGCCACCATGCAGCTGACCCTGAGAATGTTGATACACCATTTTCAGATACATCGGAACAATTAGTAGCGTTGAAGCATTACAATCTACAAGTATTCAGCTGTTGAACTATGCCAAGAAGATGCACAATACAAGTACAAAACAAAGGGGATTTTATCAATCGAAAACTACCTTGATCCCATGGACTTCCCCATCAAAATAATAGGATGCCCCTGATACTTGCTAGCAGCATCCTTCACGACGCCGAGGTGATGATCGACAAGCTTCTCTGCCTTTGGCGGCGCCCTGCGCTTCCCACCGGACATATCTGCGAGTTCAGATTGCTATGTCATGCGACCACTTACTAGCCCTTGCTGACTGATTGTGATCCAAAGGAACGACGAACCACTCTCAAGTGAGCAACTAGTAAATCGAATCAACTAACATGGGTAATCAAAGGTCACCACATCGACGGCATCCAGTGCGTCCTGCACCATCTTCTTCCAACTAGAAGACACAATCGCCGGTTTAGCACATCATGATGCAGGTCCCCCAGGGGACTAATGCTTTACCAAGATTGCGTCCTAAAATCTTATTGACCAGTTGACGAGAGACAGGGACAGCTTACTGGACCATCCAGTCGGAGGAGGAGGGGGCACCCGCACCGTGGGCGAAGACGACTACCGGCTGACTTTTTAGTGTCCGCAGCGGAGGAGCTGGCGCCGGCTCCGGCTCCGGCTGCGGCGAGCTCTGATCCGCGCGGCGGCGCTTCGGAGCCATGAGGAACGGCAATTCACGGCCCGAAAAGAAAAACTAAGATTGAGATAAGGGGAACGGAAATGAGTGCCAGCCGCCCGAGCGCGGGAAACTCAGTGGACTTCCCGCCTTCCGCTGCCGTTGGCAGATTCTTTTTAATTTTAGACGCCGTTATTAAATAGCAGTAGTATTTATTATCACGGTTTCAAAGCTTTAACAGTCATCGTATTAAAATATGTTTATGTAAATACATAAAAATACAAAACATGCCCAAACAGACTGTAATGATAAACAAATCACAATAAAAGTGACTTACAAATATTTAAATAAATAAATGAGTAAAGTTGTAGAGGAAAATCACCATGTCAAATATTTAATAATGGGAAAGTATTTTATGAACCTATTTAAAGTCCCCTTCCACCTATGCGTCAAACTTTAGGTTTTAGATAATCACTCACATAGTGGATCTTATGATAATTCTAAAAATGAATTAAGAGCCGGGAGCTAAAACAAATTAAATAGCTTAGCATAATTCAATCCAATACTATATAGAGTTTATCCTATGAAATTATTATAGAATCACTTCTCTCATCGAATTACTTCTATAGACAATCAAAATTAAATTAGAGATAGATATACACAAATCCATATTCGGTTTGTGCCTATGACATGCCATGCCAAAATTATTTTGGAAAAGCCAAGAATTTTAATTTAATTGAATTGTAAACTCTCAACTATATAGAATTTAGTTTTAAAAAATAAATTCATAATTCAAACCTTTTGGGTTTACTCCTTATGTTTCTTTAGGCTAGTCCATATACACGCTACACTGAAAACAACTTTAACCTTGTTTTCGAGCTAGAAACCAATTAGCACAGAAATTATTACTTAGGCAGGCTCAAATGACATGATGCTTATGATATGCATATATAACCTAGTTGAGATACTAGGGGTATCACAATGGGCATAGTTAATTAATTAGATAAAATAGAGTTGAGTAGTTTGCTTACCTAAAAGATGGTGCATAGGGTTCTGACATGTATAAGGCTTGCTCTTTGGGGGTGCGGTTTGTTTTATCTAGTGTCTTGTTAGTCACCCTTGGAAGAGAACTTTTATACTTAAATAGAGGTAATTTGTAATGGTCGGTTACATGTCTCACAGTGAAACCATGTTGTTTCACCTTGGAAGCGTTTTAAGGGTCTCATCTACCTGAGTCAGATAGGAAACACATGTACTAAAACTTATATATGAGTTGTACTCATGGTCTAAGAGTGTCTCGGAGATCCTCCTGTTGATGACAATTAGAGTTGAGTATGAGATTAATTGTTCGCATGTAGTTATGTTTTGGAATTCTTGCTACGTACACAATGTGTTTCGACTTCTTCTCCCAAATGTATAGTTTTGCTCCATACAACTCAATAAGTCATTGATGCCTTAAAAAAGAAGTAGATATAGAAATATACCAGGTGTTTAGACATATGTTCCCCTAGTCAATATTCCTACGAAGATGGAGTTTTTCTATAAGAGATAGAAGTCTGGTATGCTATACTCAGCTTAATATACTTGTGTCACCTGTGAGTTTAATCAGCGCATATAATAAATTGTCTTTTAGTATTCGCTAATGTAATACCCCAAAATTTAGCACCCAAAATTCTTTTCTAAATTCCCCCTTAACTCAAAATCAATCCCAAAATCTTGTGACTACCAACAATAGGAGTTCAACCCCTCATATAATTTCTTCACCAAATGCCTTACAAATATCTCTCCAAAGTCCCCGCAAAAGTTCCCTCAAAATCACTCTAAAAAATTCCTACCCAAATTCCAAATGAAATTTAGAAAAGATAAAAAGAAAGTCCTTCGTCCTCTTTTTCCGGCCAAGCCCACCAGTTCCCCCTGACCCCGACCCTCTTCGCCTCCCCCCATTTGGGCCGCTCGGGCATCTCGCCAGCCCACGACGGCCACCCGCCCCTCCCCCCGCTCGGTCGAACGGCCCACCAGGCAGCCTAGCCAATCCCCGCCTTTCCCCCTGACCAGGCGGACCCCACCCGTCGGATCCGTCCCCTACCTCCGCCCCTGGATCCCGCCGCGGCGGCGCGCCGCGCTAGAAGCTCCGTGCTCGGCCCCAACACCGTGATGTGCTGGCCCAGTCATCCGCATCGCGCCCGGCCCCGGCACCCCGGCGCACGCCGCGGTGCCGGTGCAAGCGCCCGACCCCTCTCTTTAGTCCCTCCCCGCACCACGCACATCGCGCCCTCCCCTCCGCTCGGCCGAACGGACCACCAGACCGCCTAGCCAATCCCCGCCTTCCCCATTGACCAGTGGACCCTACCTGTCAGACCCGTCCCCTACCTCCGCTCTCGGACCCCGCCGCTGCAGCGCGCCGTGCCAGAAGCACGGCGCGGTGCCTGGCCCCGACCCCACGATGTGCCCGGCCCCGTCATCTGCATCGTGCCTGGCCCCGGCACCCCTGGCACACGCCGCGACGCCGGTGCACGCACTTGACCCATATATATATACATTCCCCCTACTCTCAGCCTATAAATTCCCCCTGCTCTCCGCCTCACCGGACCATGACGCCCCACCCAACACCCACACCCTCCGCACGGCCTGAACACCCACCTCAGAAGGAATTCCAGCGCGGTGATACGCCTCCACCGCTGAACTCGAAATGCCCCCCTCCTCGGCAAAACCCTGCTTTCGGTTTCAAGGTGGGCACCTTTTTCTCCCCTCACACTACCTCGCAGCTAGGGTCCCGCCCCTGGAACCACCTCGCCGACAGGGGGACGCCGGTGAGCCGCTGCTCCTTCCTGCCCCGCCAGTTCAACCGACCCGGCACCACCATTGGGCAGGTGACATCGTCACCTTGCTACCCCCGCTTATGCGTGGGCCCGGCCTTGGCGCTGTTAGGCCGCCATCCAGCGCGCGCGCACGCGTGTTGGGTTGGCCCATCCGCCGCGTCGTGCCTCAAATGGGCCGGTGGCAGGCCGCGCCCCCCCTGGGAACCTTGGGCCGTGCCCTGATTTCGGCCCACAAAGCTTTTCTTCCATTTTCCAAATATTTAATCCTTCCTTTCTAATAAAAATCCATATCTCATCCAAACCAACTCTGTTTTGGATGATCCTTGCACCCAAATTCGTCTAAAATCACCCTCTACCTAACCCCACCCTCTTTCTAAAGTATTTGAGCATGAATGGTTGCGCTTAATGAGTGTTTATTGTTTGTGCACGCTAGACGCCGAACCAGAGGAGCCCTAGGAATCGGAGCCGATCGTTGCGGACCCAGAAGCCGATGACCCCAGTACTAACCTCCGCTGCAACAAGGACTTAGATGATGGCAAGTCCACTGAAATCCTTTCTTGATGCATGAAATTACCGAATTTGTAAAATGACACCTCAACCAGTTCAACCAACAAAACCTGCATGTTTTGCTTGCTGAGGAAGAAACTCGGTAGGATAGCCATCCAAACCTATTTAGAAGTAGTGCGCTTAGGAGGGATCTCTCATTCAACTATACAGACTAAAATCTTGTGGGGGGCTACGAATATGGGTTGCGATGGTTTTTGGGGACAGAGATTGTTGGGTTGATTTTCGAAATAAAATGGGGGAGAACCCCGGCAACAGACTTAGTCGGAATACGGCTTCGAGTCGAAACCGCCGTAAGGGTAGGCTTGAACAAGTAACTTAGCTACCTGCGGTTACCCTATGTCTCGGGATTCGTGGGGAAGACTGGGTATGTGGATGCTCGCGGTATCAAGCAAAAGAAAGTGGTACGGTGGTTGGTTCAATCCGAGCTCTTCATAAGGACCGTTATGATTTTCATCTTGCCAAACTCTTTTAGTACAACCACTCACTCTTTATGAGGCAATGGCCGGGCCCAAGCTGGAGTGGATAGCCTGGTAGCTTCTGTGTTGGCGCACAAGGGGCTAGGGGAAGGGTGGGTGTCAACGGAAGTACCGCGGGGTACTGGAGTGACTCGGATGCCCAAACCCCTAAAGATTCTTCTAGGTGATGATATGAAGGCAAAGGCTTAGTTTGGAATTCATGCACTTATTTGGCCGTAAGCGTCACTGAGTCCAACTTGTGGGAATTAGTACAACCTCTGATCAGAGTAAAACCTATTTGAATAGTCCGTGTCCACTGGTATGAATGGGTTACAGCTTGGTTCTTCATCTAGCCTGTTTTTCCTAAATATAAAGGTGGATGGTTTTGAATAAAAGGGTCATGGATTTCATGGTGGTTGGGTGGTCAAGGTTTTTGATAAGATAGGAATTTAGCCGCTTGGATCGGCAAGTCCAGTGGCACCCTACTTACTGAAAGTTGTTTTCTTGAATTAATAATGGGACCACTAAAATGAACCGTGCATGGTTTCTCTACAAATACAAACTCCAGATATTGCCTTGCATGTAGAAGTAAGTACCCTTCCCAACTCAACAGGAGGATAGTGGGCTTGCGGAGTACGAAAGTACTCACCCTTGCTTTGTTGTTATTTTTTTTCAGATAGTTCTGAAGAGCTGTTCGAGGTGCTCTTTGGCTAGGTCATGGTCCTATTTCCCAACTAGCCTATGGCATTAGGCCCTAGAGGATTGTTTCCGCTGTATCTTACTTTTCCTACAATGGTTATGTAATGGTTTGTAATTGCTAAGTTTGACTCTGTGCTATCTGGAATAAATGTGCTACTAGAACCCTGGGACTAGCATTGTATCACATTTAAGCTCTCAAGAGATTGGGGGTGCTTTAGGTGGTATAAGATCCATAGGTTGGCCATTGGACATGACCTTAAGAAATCTAGGGCTTCTGAGTCTAAGTTATTACAAAGATCTTCTTACGGTCTTACCCTTTCCCCCTTCACTCACACCGCTCTCTTTCTTGATCCAGATGGCGTCCATTAGGATGCATAATGGGCTAGTCAAGACCGGGTTCGTTAAGCTCCTCAGTGACTACACCAAGTATCTAGGCATCTTGGAAGAGCCTCACCACGAGACAGTAGAACATTGAAATGAAGACACCTTGGGCTGCATCATGACCATCCGCATAGGAGCTAGCTAGAACCACCCAACTTTCAGTACCACTACCCTTGGCCACATCACCACCACCGCCCAACAGACGGCTGCTCGCAACACCCTCCGCCGCCTATGCACCATGTACGAAAAAGAGGTCGATCGCTCTTGTCTCCGCTTCTTTCCACCAGACGATAGAACCTGCCCAGTATGGCAGCAACGACTCCATGACTTGGCCAAAACCAAGCAATTCAAGAGAACCCCCATAATCCACCGCATGACCGACTACCTGCTCACCTAGGACAACCACTTCTCCTGAATCAATTCAGAGCTATACTTTAGCCACCACTAAATGCTAGCAGGTGCAGCCCAGGTTTAGAGACTAAAGAAGGAGAAGGCAGACCTTACAAAACAGCTCGCCGTGCTCAGGAGACAGCATGCAGCTCTCAAAGATCGAGAATGTGCAGCGTGGAACACCGTGAGGAGTACGCGGGCTAAGTTTTCTCGTGAGGCTAAGAAGGCTTGTGAAGCTGCAAAGAAGGAGAAAGCAACCTGGGAGGACCAAAAATGCCAGACGGATGCAATCAATGAGTGCGAATGGAGCAACTTCCACCTATTAGTGATGCTTTTAGTTGTACCGCTCCAGAGGGCCCATACCTTCTCTCCCCATTAGTCTTTCCTCCAGAAGCTGATCACACTGGCCTCCTAGATGACATGCTAGCTGGGTTGGTCTAGAAGTCTTAATAGTGTAGCGGTTACCTTGGTGCAAAAAGCTATCAAAGGCTTTCCTATGTATCGTGTAGACGATTGTTTTAATAAAAGATGTTGTGTGGAAATAGTTATGTGTTTCTAAACAAAGAGCATTTAAACTACAACTATATCCTAAGATATACCCTCTTCTCCCTCAGATGGCTTCATGCAACTCTGGGAACGGAAACCCCGACCTGCGGGAAGGGCACGGAGAAAGCAACCACAACGGAGGACGTCTTCCCCCGCCTCCCCAACCGCCGTCCCCGCCACCTCCCCTGCCTCCTCCACCCCCTCCAAAAATGAACCCTTACCTAGAGTTGGCCCAGGCCTTGCCTACTCACGCCTAATATATAGCGCAAAGGCCTCAGCATGGCAAGCCATTGGAAAAGATGGGAGAATTTCTCAGTCTAAAGCCACCTACCTTCTCTGGATCTCAAGGCCCGATAGAAGCAGAGGATTGGATGAGGACCATCGAGAGGAAACTAGAACTTCTCCACTGTAACGAAGAGATCAAGATTGCCCTCGCCACTCATTAGCTCTCTGGTACTGCCCTAGCTTGGTGGGAGATTGTCAAGGCTGCCCATAAGGAAGGGATTACTTGGAACGAGTTCATAGAAGCCTTCCATCAGCACCATGTGCCGGAAACAACCAAGGATCTCAAGGCAGAGGAGTTCAGGCATCTGACTCAAGGGAGCTCCACCATGATAGGGTATATCTAGAAGTTTACAAAGCTGTCCCGCTATGCTCTAGAAGAAGTAAGTTCTGATGGGAAGAAGTGCAAGGCCTTCATAAAAGGGTTGACCCCAGAAATAGCAACCTTGGCATACACCTACCGTGCTCCTGACTTTGCCTCTCTGATCAGCTATGCCATCCAGGCTGAAAAACTCAAACAGGAGAATAAGAGCCAACTTAAAAGGAAGTTCATGGAGTTTAAGTCATAGCGCCAGGAGCACCGACAAAGGCACTTTGTGGGCCAGGCGTCCCGAGGCTCATTCAGCACACCCTTTAAAAGTGCCGACTCAGCCCCATCTCGCCTTGGCCCAACCCAAGGCAATTCCCAGCAGAACACCTTTCGTGGCAATGGACTGACATGCTACAACTGTGGGGAATCTAGTCACTTCATCACCAGCTGCCTACACCCCTACCACGGCAAGCAGGCTGCATCAACCTTCTCCAACTCGGTGAATGGATCTAGGCAACCTACGACTACTAGGAATCGCCCGGCCACCAGTGCCCAGTCGTACAAGAAGTCCCAGCAGTCTGTCAACAAGACTCGCGCCAACCATGTTGACGCAAAGGAAGCACAACAAGTCGCAGGAGTGGCACTCAGTGAGTTCTTAGTAAACCCAGTTATGGCAACTATGCTATTCGATTCCGGTCGTCACACTCCTTCATATCAGCCTCATTTGTAAGTAAAAACAAAATCCCCACCACTCCGCTTCAAAAGCCACTTCTAACCCGAACACCGAGAGCAGATATTACCTTTCAATTTGGTTGTAAGGGGGTTCAAATCATTCTAAGTGGGGTAGCTTTCAAAGCAGACCCAATTGTATTAACCTCCCAGGGGATAGATGTCATCTTAGGAATGGATTTGCTAAGCAGTCATAAGGGTGTTATACACTATGCCAATAAGACCATCAAATTGAGTGGCAGTGAAGTAATCTGTAGTACCCAAAAGACCTCACAAGACCCTATGAACTTCCAGATGGAGGCCAAGACCTTAGAGAAGGTGCCCATAGTATGTGAGTACCCGGATGTTTTTCCAGAGGAGCTACCGGGCATGCCCCTAGACCGAGATATTGAGTTTATCATAGACCTATACCCGGGGACTTCCCCAATTGCCAAAAGACCTTACTGGATGGCCCCCACAGAATTGGAAGAGCTAAAAGAGCAGCTCAAGAAACTAAAACAGAAAGGATTTATCCGACCTAGTTCATCCCCCTAGGGAGCACCCGTGCTATTTGTGACCAAAAAGGATGGCAGCCTAAGAATGTGTGTGGATTACCGATCCCTGAATGGGATGACTATAAAAAACAAGTACCCTTTCCCAGGGATCGATGATCTATTTGATCAACTCAAAGGAGCCAAGTTCTTCTCCAAGATAGACCTAAGGTCGGGAAACCACCAACTCAAGATTAGGGAGAGTGACATATACAAAACCGCCTTTGTTACCCGATACGGACAGTATGAGTTTACAGTCATGTCCTTCGGATTGACCAATGCACCAGCATACTTCATGAACTTGATGAACAAAGTGTTCATGGATGGATTAGATAAATATGTCGTCATCTTTATCGATGACATACTTATCTATTCCAAGGACAAGGAAGAGCACGAGCATCACCTTCGGACGGTGATAGAGAGGCTGAGAAGCCACAAATTATATGTGAAGTTCAGGAAGTGTGAGTTTTGGCTAGAAAGGACTCCTTTCCTAGGGCATATCATGATTGCGGAAGGAGTGGTAATGGACCCTGAGAAAGTACGAGCAGTGATGGAATGGCAGCAGCCCATCAACACAAGTGAAGTCAGAAGCTTCATTGGGTTGGCAGGATACTATCGTCGGTTCATAGAAGGATTCGCCATGATAGCTAGACCTATGTCTGCATTGCTCCAAAAAGATAAGAGGTTTGAATGGACAGAAGCTTGTGAAAAGAGCTTCCAGGAACTAAAGCAAAGATTGACCACCACCCCAGTACTTACACTTCCAGATATTCACCGAGGCTTTGTCGTATATTGCGACGCGTCCCGGCAAGGATTGGGGTGCGTGCTCATGCAGGATAACAAGGTTATTGCCTACGCTTCCAGACAACTTCGGACTCATGAATGGAATTATCCTACTCATGATCTAGAACTGGCAGCCGTACTGCATGCCCTAAAGGTCTGGAGGCACTATTTGATAGTAAACAAGTGTGAGCTTTATTCAGATCACAAAAGCCTCAAATACATTTTTACCCAACCAGACCTAAACATGAGGCAGTGTAGATGGATGGAGTTAATTAAGGACTACGATTTAGAGATCCACTAACACCCAAGCAAGGCCAATGTTGTAGCAGACGCCCTCAGCAGAAAGGCATATAGTGACGAGTTAGTTCCAACCAATGAGCACTTAAGACAAGAATTTGCAGAACTCAGAATACATATTGTGCAAAAACCAAGTAAAAAGGTCCTAGCCATACAACCCACCCTAGTCGAGAAAATCAAACAAGGACAGAAGGTTGATGAGGAAACTCAAAAAATTATACGGCATGTCGGGAAAGATGGTACCACATCTTTCAGAATCCGTGAAGATGGCATCCTATGGTACAAAGATCGGTTGTATGTACCAAAGGAAGGAGAGTTAGAGCAACCATTTTGGAAGAAGCTCACAACTCGGCTTACTCCGTCCACCCCAGGGCTACCAAGATGTTCAAAGATCTAAGCGAAAGCTGTTGGTGGAAACGAATGAAGGCTGACGTGGCCACCCACGTAGCACAATGTGATGTATGTCAGTGAGTGAAAGCAGAACACCAAAAGCCCACTGGGTTGCTACAACCCTTACCCATTCCAACCTAGAAATGGGATGAAATAGGGATGGACTTTGTAACTGGTCTACCCAGGACTAAGAAAGGCAATGATGCAATATGGGTCATAGTGGATAGACTCACCAAGACTGCTCATTTCCTGCCAGTCAGGACTACTTATGGTGGAGCCAAGCTGGCACAACTGTACATTGAAAATGTATTAAGGTTGCATGGGCTGCCTAGCAGAATTGTATCAGATAGAGGAACCCAGTTTACATCCAAGTTCTGGAAAAGCCTACATGAAGCCGTGGGTACCAACCTAGACTTTAGCTCGGCCTACCACCCTCAAACTGATGGTCAAACAAAAAAAGTAAACCAGGTTATGGAGGATATGTTAAGAGCTTATGTACTTGCCTATGGTAAGGATTGGGAATCCAGCTTACCCTATGCAGAATTCTCCTACAATAACGGATACCAAGCCAGCCTAGGGATGGCACCATTTCAAGCCTCGTATGGAAGGAAATGTATAACCCCACTAATCTGGGCAAAAGACAAGGACCCTGCCCCCACCGGACCAGCCATCCGCAAGGAGGCAGAAGAGAAGGAGGAAGAGATCAGGGAAAAACTCAAGATAGCCCAGACCAGACAAAAGAGCTAAGCTGACAAGAGAAGGCGGGAGCTCTGTTTTGAGATTGGTGACTCATTATATTTGAAGGTATCCCCAATTAGAGCCACATGGCTGAAGCGCCCCCAAATTCATGAGAGCTTAAATGTGATACAAATGCTAGTCCCAAGGTTCTAGCAACACATTTATTTCAGATAGCATAGAGTCAAACTTAACGATTACAAACCGTTACATGGTAATCGCTGGAAAAGTAAGAAACAGAGGAAGCAAATCCTTTAGGGCCCAATGCCATAGGCTAGTTGGAAAGTAGGATCATGACCTAACCGAACAGTGCCTCGAACAATTGTCTGAACTATCTGTAAAATTATCAACAAAACAAGGGTGAGTACTTTATGTACTCCGCAAGCCCACCTTCCTCCTATTGAGTGGGGGGGGGATGTATCTATCTCTAAATGCAAGGCTTTATCTAGGAGCTTGTATTTGTGGAGAAACAATGCAGGGTTCATTTTAGTGGTCCAGTTATTAACTTATGAAAACAAGGTTTTAGTATGAAGGAAGAGTGCCTCCAGACTTGCCGTTTCGAGCGACCCAGATTTATCTTAACCATACCCTACTTCCGGGTTCCATTTTCATTCCAACCATACATTTAAAGAAAACCATACTAGATGAAGAACTAAGCCGTAACCCATCCATACCAGTGGACACGGACTATTTGAATAGATTTTACTCTGATCAGAGGTTGTACTAATTCCCACAAGTTGGACTCAGCGACGCTTGCAGCCAAATAAGCGCCCGAATTCCAAACCAAGCCTTTTGCCTTTGCTTCATCACCTAGCAGAACTTTAGGGGTTCGGGCATCCGAGCCACTCTAGTACCCCGCGGTACTCCCGTTGGCACACCACCCATCCCCTAGCCCCTTGTGCGACAACACATAAGCTACTAGGCTATCCACTCCCACTCGGGCCAGTCCACTGCCTCATACAGAGCTAGTGGTTGTACTAGAAGAGTTAGGCAGGATGAAAATCATAGCGGTCCTTATGGAGAGCTCGAGTTGAACCCACCACCGTACCACTTTCTTTTACTCGACACCACGAGCATCCACCTACCCAGTCTTCCCCATGAATCCCAGGACGTGGGGTAACCACAGGTAGCTAAGTTACCCGTTCAACCCTGCTCTTATGGCTGTTTCGGAGCGTAGCCATATTCCGACCAAGTCAGTTGCTGGGGTTCTTCCCCATTTTATTTCGAAAATCAACCCCAACCACCTCCATTCCCTCTTACAAACTTTTAATTCATATAGTTGAATGAGCGATCCCTCCTATGCGCACTACTTCTAAATAGGTTTTGATGCCTTTCCTACCAGGGTTTCTCCTTAACAAGCAAAAACATGCAGGTTTTTAGTTGGTTGTACCGGCCAGGATATTTGTTTTGCAAATCTAGGTATTTCATGCATCAAGAAAGGGTTCCAGTGGACTTGCCATTGTCTAGGTCCTCGTCGCAGTGGAGGTCGGTACTAGGGTCATCGGCTTCCTGGTCCGCAACGGTCGGCTCCGGCTCCTAGAGTTCCTCCGGTTCGACGTCTAGTGTACACAAACAATAAACATACAATAAATGCAAACATTCAAGCTCAAAATACTTTAAAAGGAGGTGGGATGGGTAGACGGGAATTTTAGAAGAATTTGGGTGCAAGAATCACCTACAACGGAGTTGGTTTGGAAAAGATATAAATTTCTATCCAAAAAGACATGTTTAAATAATTGAAAAATGGAAATATAAAGCTTTGTGGGCCGAATCTGGGTGCGGCCCAAGGCAGCTTGGCCTGCCTTCGGCCCGTGCAAGGCGCGGCACAGGTGCTGGGCTGGCCCAATGCGCTGGTGCGCGTGCGCGTAGGGATGGGAGGGCGGCATAACTGGCGTTTGGCGCTGGGCCCACAAGTTATTGGCTTCGGCGTGATGGGGAGGGCAGACGGCGGTCCGACCTAGGGCTAGCATGAGCCGGTTGAGGCAGGGGTGGGGTGGTGGTGGTGCGGCTCCCTGCCGGAGCTGCCACCGCCGCCGGGGGGGGGGTCGGATCGAGGGAGGTGGGAAAGAGCAGTGGTGCGGGGTCTTTGCTTGGATAAGGGAGGGCGTTCACCTTGCGCAGGGGCGAAGTTAGGAAGTGGGTGGGGAGCTCGGTGGAGGTGAGCGGCGGGCGGCGCTGTCACCGCGCCGGAGCTTCTCCGGGATGGATGTTCAGGCTTGGAGCGGGCTGTGGTCCGACGAGGCAAGGTGGGGGGAGGGGTTTATTGGAGCGGCGTGGGCTCGAGACGGCGGCGTGCCGGTGTTGGGAGGAGGGGGGGCTGGGCGCGGTGCGCGCTGGTAGTGTGGTGCGCACCGGGGTAGGGGACGGGAGCGGCGGCGCGCTAAAGCGCAGGGCGGGGCGGGGCCGGGCGCGGTGCTGGAGGCGGTGCAGTGCCAAGACGGGGCCTGTGTGAGGTGGCGCTGGCAGGCGCGTGGCGTGACACCGGGTGGGGGATGGGCGCGTGGCAAGGTGGGGGACACCCCTGACAGGTGGGGTCCACTTGTCGGGGAGCATAAGAGAGAGGGGGGGTGCGGGGGACAGAGTGCGCTGGGCGGGTGGGCAGCCCAAGTGGCCCAGGTGGGGGAGGGAGAGTGGGGCTGGCTAAAAGGGGTGGGGGGAATCTAGTGGGCTGGGCTGAGATGGGGTTTTGCCTTTTTCCTTTACCCCCATTTTTCTCTTTTTTTTTTAAATTTTTATTTAAATTTGGGGGAAACTTTGAGTGTAATTTTTGGTGGAATGGTGTGGGGACTTTTGTAGAATTTTTTGGTACAGTAATTAGTGAGGGTGTTTTTGGGAGGCTTGAGCTCCCATTTTGAATAAGTGCATAATTTATGGTTTTAATTTTGGGCTAGCAGTGGATTTAGAGGAGTTTTGGGATTCAAAATTTTAGGGCGTTACAAACCTACCCCACTTACAACGAATATCGTCCCCGAGATTCGGTTGCTCCCTGAATAGGTGGGGATATTCCTTTCGCAGGGCATCTTCTCGCTTCCATGTGGATTCTTCCTCGCCATGACAGCTCCAATGCACTCGGCAAATCTTGATGGCCGAGTTGCTGGTCTTTTTGACAGTTGTGTCCAAAATCTTTATCGGTACTTCTTGGTATACCAGGTCAGGCTTCAAATCCTAGGGTATCTAGCTCAACCTATTTCTCAGGCTCTTTTAGACACTTCTTGAGCTGTGATACATGAAATACATCGTGGATATCAGACATTGACTCTGGTAGCTGCAACCTGTAGGCCACCTTTCCAATCTTCTCCTTGATCTTGTAGGGTCCAATGCTATCAGGGTGCTAATTTCCCCTTTACTTGGAATCGTCGGGTGCCTCTAATTGGAGACACCTTCAGATACACTGAGTCACCTACCTCGAAACTGAGCTCCCGCCTTCTCTTGTCAGCGTAGCTCTTTTGCCTGGTCTGGGCTATCTTAAGCTTTTCCTTGATCTCTTCTACCTTCTCTTCTGCTTCCTTGAGAATGGCTGGTCCGGTAGGAGCTGGGTCCATATCTTCTGCCCAGATTAATGGGGTCCTACACTTTCTTCCATACAAGGCCTCAAATGGTGCCATACCCAGGCTAGCCTGATAACCGTTGTTGTAGGAGAACTCTGCATAGGGTAGGCTGGATTCCCAATCCTTGCCATAGGCGAGTACACATGCTCTCAACATATCCTCCATAATCTGGTTTACCCTCTCTGTCTGACCATCTATCTGAGGGTGATAGGCTGAGCTAAAGTCTAGGTTGGTGCCTAGGGCCTCATGCAGGCTTTTTCAGAACTTGGAGGTAAACTGGGTCCCCCTATCTGATACAATCCTACTAGGCACCCCATGCAACTTCACCACATTCTCAATATACAACTGTGCCAACTTGGCTCCACCATAAGTGGTTCTGACTGGCAGGAAATGGGTGGTCTTGGTGAGCCTGTCCACTATGACCCAAATCGCATCATTGCCCTTCTTGGTCCTAGGTAGACCAGTTACAAAATCCATTCCTATCTTCATCCCATTTCCATGTTGTGATAGGCAGGGGTTGTAGCAACCTAGTGGGTTTTTGATGTTCTGCTTTTACCCGCTGGCATACATCACACTGCGCCATGTGGGTGGCCATGTCTACCTTCATTCCTTTCCACCTAAACCCTTGACTAAGGTCCTTGAACATCTTGTTGGCCCCGGGGTGGATGGAATAACCTGAGTTGTGGGCTTCACTCAAGATGGTTGCTCTAATTTCTCCTTCCTTTGGTACGTACATCCGATCCTTGTACTGTAGGATGCCATCTTCCTGGACTCTGAAGGAGGCGGTCCCATCTTTCCCAATATGCTGTATGATTTTCTGAGTTTCCTCATCAACCTTCTGCCCTTGCTCGATTTCTACGACTAGGGTAGGTTGTATGGTCAGGACTTTTTCTCTTGGCTTCTACACAATATGTACCCTGAGTTCTGCAAGCTCTCTTCTTAGGTGCTCATTGGTTGGGACCAACTCTTCACTGTACGCCTTCCTACTGAGGGCATCTGCTACCACATTGGCCTTGCCCTGGTGATAGTGGATTTCCAAATCATAATCCTTGATTAACTCTAGCCATCTGCGCTGCCTCATGTTTATGTCTGGTTGGGTGAAAATGGACTTGAGGCTCTTGTGGTCTGAGTAAAGCTCACACTTGTTCCCTATTAGGTAGTGCCTCCAAACCTTTAAGGCATGCACTACTGCTGCTAGTTCTAGATCATGAGTGGGGTAATTTCGCTCATGAGTCCAGAGCTGTCGGGAAGCGTAAGCAATGACCTTGGTATCTTGCATGAGTACGCACCCCAATCCTTCCCGGGATGAGTCACAATATACGACAAAGTCTCAGTGGATGTCTGGGAGTGTAAGTACTGGTGCAGTGGTCAATCTCTACTTCAACTCCTGGAAGCTCTTTTCATAAGCTTCTGTCCATTCAAACTTCTTATCCTTCTGGAGCAATGCAGACATGGGTCTGGTTATCTTGGCGAACCCCTCTATAAACCGACGGTGGTATCCTGCCAATCCAATGAAGCTTCTGACCTCACTTGTGTTGATGGGCTGCTGCCATTCCATTACTACTTGTACTTTCTCTGGGTCCACTGCCACTCCTTTTGCAGTGATGATATGCCTTAGGAAAGCTACCTTCTCTAGCCAAAACTCACACTTGCTGAGCTTTGCATATAACTTATGGCTCCTTAGCCTTTCTAGCACTGTTCGAAGGTGGTGCTCGTGCTCTTCCTTGTCCTTGGAATAGATAAGTATATCATCGATGAAAATGATGACATATTTTTCCAATCCATCCATAAATACCTTGTTCATCAAGTTCATGAAGTATGCTGGTGCATTGGTTAACCCAAAAGACATGACTGTAAACTCACGAAAGCAGTTTTATATATGTCACTTTCCTTAATCTTGAGTTGATGGTATCCTGACCTTGGGTCTATCTTGGAGAAAAACTTGGCTCCTCTGAGTTGATCAAATAGGTCATCGATCTGCGGCAGAGGGTACTTATTTTTGATTGTCACCTCATTCAGGGATCGATAATCAACACACAACCTTAGGCTACCATCCTTCTTGGTTACGAATAACACGGGTGCTCCCCAATGGGATGAACTGGGTCTGATAAAGCCTTTTTGATGTAGTTCTCTGAGTTGCTCTTTCAGTTCTGCGGGGGCCATCTGGTAGGGTCTTTTGGCTATTGGGGCAGTCCCTGGGTATAGGTCGATGATGAATTCAATATCCCGATCTAGGGGCATGCCAGGCAGCTCTTCCGAAAACACATCCGGGTAGTCACGGACTATGGGCACATCTTCTAGGGCCTTGGCCTCTATGTGGAAGTTCAAAGGATCTCGGGAGGTCTTTTGGGCGCTATAGATCACCTTAGCGCCTTCTGGGCTGATTAATTTGACGGTCTTGTTGGCACAGTGTATGACGCCTTCGTGACTGCTCAACCAGTCCATTCCCAGGATAACATCTATCCCTTGGGAGGTTAATACTATTGGGTCTGCTCTGAAGGCTACCCCACTTAGAATGATTTGAACCCCTTTACAACCTAGTTGACAGCTGATGTCTGCACCCGGTGTGCGGGTTAGGTGTGGATTTTGAAGTGGAGTGGTAGGGATCTTGTTTTCACTCACAAATGTGGCTGATATGAAGGAGTGTGATGCACAAGAATCAAATAGCACGGTTGCCATAACTGAGTTTACTTGGATCTCACCGAGTGCCACTCCCGTGGCCTGCTGTGCCTCCTTTGTGTCAACGTGGTTGATGCGAGCCTTGTTGACTGACGGCTGGGACTGCTTGCTTGTCTGGACGCCAGGCTGCCAAGCGGTTACCGGTGGCGGTAGGTTGCCTAGGCCCATTCACTGAGTTGGAGAAGGTTGATGCAGCTTGCTTTCCGTGGTAGGGGTGAGGGCAGCTGGCAATGAAGTGACCTAGCTTCCCCACAGTTGTAGCATGTCATCCCATTGCCACAGAAAGTATTCTGCTGGGAGTTGCCTTGAGCTTTGCTAAAGCTGAGACGGGGTCGAGCCAGCGCTTTTAAGGGGTGCGCTGAATGAGCCCCGGGATGCCTGGCCCGTAAAGTGCTTGTGTCGGCGTTCCTGGCGCTGCGACTTGAACTCCATAAACTTCCTCTTCAGCTGGCTCCTTTCTTCCTACTTGAGCTTCTCAACCTTAATGGCATAGCTGATCAGTGAGGCAAAGTTAGGAGCCCGGTCGGTGTATGCTAGGGTTGCTATTTCCTGAGGTCAACCCTTTTATGAAGGCCTTGCACTTCTTGCCATCGAAGCTTACTTGTTCTAGGGCATAGCGGGACAACTTGGTGAACTTCTAGATATACTATGCCACAGTGGAGCTTCCCTGAGTTAGATGCCTAAATTCATCTGTCTTGAGGTCCTTGGATGCCTCCGGCACATGGTACTGACGGAAAGCCTCAGTGAACTCTGCCTAGGTAATCCCCTCCTTGTGGGTAGCCTTGACAATCTCCCACCATGCTAGGGTAGTACCAGAGAGCTGATGGGTGGTGAGAGCAATCTTGGTTTCTTCACTACAATGGAGAAGATCTAGTTTCCTCTCGATGCCCTCATCCAATCCTCTGCTTCCATGGGATCTTGGGATCCAGAGAAGGTGGGTGGCTTGAGCCTGAGAAATTCTCCCATCTTTTCCAAGGGCTTGCCATGCTGGGGCCACTGAGCCATGTACTATGCGTGGGCAGCCAAGGCCTGAGCCAACTCCAGGTAGGGGTTCTTTTCTGGCGATGGTAGGGGAGGCGGGGGTGGTGGTGGAGATGGTGGTGGGGGTGGTGGTGGAAGACGTCCTCCGCTGTGGCTGCTTTCTCTGAGCCCCTTCCTTAGGTCAGGGTTTCCATTTCTTGAGTTACAAGAAGCCATCTGAGAGAGAGGAGAGTATATCTTTAGGGTATAGTTGTTGTTTGAATGCTCTTTGTTTAAAAACACTTGAGTATAGCACACAAAATCTTTTATTTCAATCAACCTTCTACACGATACATAGGGAAGTTTTTGATCGCTCTTACTCCAGGGTAACTTCTACACTACTGGGTCTACTAGATCAAACCAGCTAGCATGTCATCCAGATGGCCGGTGTGGTCAGCCTCTGGAGGAAAGGCTAAAGGAGAGAGAAGATATGGGTCCTTCGGGGCGGTACAACATGAAAGCATCACTAATGGGTGGAAAGTTCCTCCAATCGCACTCCTTGACCGCGTCTAGTCTAGCAGTTTCGGTCTTTTCGGTTTGCTTTCTCCTTCTTTATTGCCTCACGAGCCTTGTGAGCCTCATGAGCAAACTTGGCCCTCGTACTCCTCACGGTATTCCATGCCGCACGTTCCCAATCCTTGAGAGCTGCATGCTGCCTTCTGAGCACGGTGAGTTGCTTTGTCAGGGCTATCTTTTCTTTCTTCAGTCTCTTTACCTGGGCTACACCTGCTAGCATTTGGCGGTGGCTAAAGTATAGCTCTGAGTTGATTCGGGAGAAGTAGTTGTCTAAGGTGAGGAATGTATCCGGTCATGTGGTGGATTATGGGGATCCTTTTGAATTGCTTGGTTTCCGCCAGGTTGCGGAGTCGTTGCTACCATACGGGGGAGGTTCTGTCATCTGGTGGGAAGAAGTGGAGGCATGATCGGTCTACTTCTCTTTCATACACGGCGCATAGGTGGCAGAGGGTGTTGCGGGCTAGCTGTTTGTTGGGTGGTAGTGGTGATATGGCCGAGGGTGGTGGTGCTGAAGGCAGGGTGGTTTTTGCTGGCTCCTATGCGGATGGTCACGGTGCAGCCCAAGGTGTCTTCATTCCGATGCTCTACTGTCTCAAAGTGTGGTTCTTCTGAAATGCCCAGATACTTGGTGCAATCACCAAGGAGCTTGACGAACCCGGTCTTGACTAACCCATTGTGCGTCCTAAAGGGTGCCATCTGGATCAAGAAAAGAGTGTGACGTGAGTGAGGAGGGAAAGTAGTAAGAAGATCTGTGTATAACTTAAACTTGTACATCCTAGAATCCTTATGGTCACGTCCTATGGCCAACCTATGGCTCTGATACCACCTGAAGCGCCCCCAAATTCATGAGAGCTTAAATGCGATACAAATGCTAGTCCCGGGGTTCTAGCAACACATTTATTTCAGATAGCATAGAGTCAAACTTAACGATTACAAACCTATACATGGTAATTGCAAGAAAAGTAAGATACAGCAGAAGCAAATCCTTCAGGGCCCAATGCCATAGGCTAGTTCCTGAAGTAGGATCATGACCTAACCGAAGAGTGCCTCGAACAGTTCGTCGGAACTATCTATAAAATTATCAACAAAACAAGGGTGAGGACTTTATGTACTCCGCAAGCCCACCTTCCTCCTGTTGAGTGGGGGGATGTATTTATCTATAAATGCAAGGCTTTATCTGGAGCTTATATTTGCGGAGAAACAATGCAGGGTTCATTTTAGTGGTCCGGTTATTAACTTATGAAAACAAGGTTTCAGTATGAAGGAAGAGTGCCTCCGGACTTGCCGGTTCGACCGACCCAGATTTATCTTAACCATACCCTACTTCCAGGTTCCATTTTCATTCCAACCATACATTTAAAGAAAACCATACTAGATGAAGAACTAAGCCGTAACCCATCCATACCAGTGGACACGAACTATTCGAATAGATTTTACTCTGATAAGAGGTTGTACTAATTAACACAAGTTGGACTAAGCGATGCTTACGGCCAAATAAGCACCCGAATTCGAAACCAAGCCTTTTGCCTTTGCTTCATCACTTAGAACTTTAGGGGTTTGGGCATCTGAGCCACTCTAGTACCCCGCAGTACTCCCGTTGGCACAACACCCATCCCCTAGCCCCTTGTGCGCCAACACAGAAGCTACTAGGCTATCCAGTCCGGCTCAGGCCTGGCCACTGCCTCATACAGAGTGATTGGTTGTACTAGAAGAGTTAGGCAAGATGAAAATCATAACGGTCCTTACGGAGAGCTCTGGTTGAACCCACCACCGTACCACTTTCTTTTACTCGACACCGCGAGCATCCACCTACACGGTCTTCCTCATGAATCCCGGGACGTGGAGTAACCGCAGGTAGCTAAGTTACCCTTTCAACCCTGCTCTTATGGGTGTTCCAGCGCGTAGCCATATTCCGACCAAGTCGGTTGCCGGGGTTCTTCCCCATTTTCTTTCAAAAATCAACCCCAACCACCTCAATCACAGTCCCATCGCAATCCCACTTCATTCCCTCTTACAAACTTTTAATTCATATAGTTGAATGAGTGGTCCCTCCTATGCACAGTACTTCTAAATTGGTTTTGATGGCTATCCTACCAGGGTTTCTCCTTAGCAAGCAAAAATATGCAGGCTTTTAGTTGGTTGTACCGGCCAGGATATTTGTTTTGCAAATCTAGGTATTTCGTGCATCAAGAAACGGTTCTAGTGGACTTGCCGTCGTCTAGGTCCTTGTCGCAGTGGAGTTCGGTACTAGGGTCGTCGGCTTCCTATTCCGCAACGGTCGGGTCCCTGCTCCTAGAGTTCCTCTGGTTCGACGTCTAGTGTACACAAACAATAAACATACAATAAATGCAAACATTCCAGCTCAAAATACTTTAAAAGGAGGTGGGTTGGGTAGAGGTGTAGTGTTGGTTTGGAAAAGATATGAATTTCTATCCAAAAAGACAGGTTTAAATAATTGAAAAAGGAAATTTAAAGCTTTGTGGGCCGAATCTGGGCGCGGCCCAAGGCGGCTTGGCCTGCCTCCGACCCGTGCGAGGCACAGCGCAGGGTGCTGGGCTGGCCCAACGTGCTGGTGTGTCTGCGCGCAGGGATGGGAGGGCGGCATAATGGCGTTTGGCGCCGGGCCCACAGGTCAATGGCTTGGCGTGGCGGGGAGGGCGGACGGCGGTCCGATCCAGGCCAAGCATGAGACGGTTGTGGCTTGGGGTGGGGGAAGGGATGGTGCCTCACCGGGGCTCTTTGTCGGCCAGGGTTCTGGTGGCCGGAGGGTTGTGGCGCGAGGTGGGGGCAGCTGCGGTGGCCCTGGTGCGAGGCGGGGAAGAGAGGTGGGCGGGATTGCTTGGCCCTGGCGGCGATCGCCACCTGGGCATGGCGCGGTGGTGGCGCAGCTCCCTGCTGGAGCTACCATCGCGGCCGGGGGGGAGGGTCAGAATGAGGGGGGGGGGAAGAGCAAGTGGTGTGGGCTCTTTGCTTGGACAAGGGGAAGAGGTGCTCACCTTGCGTAGGGACAAGTTAGGCGGTGGGCGGGGAGCTCGGTGGCGGTCGAGCGGGGGGTGGTGTGTCACCGCGCTGGACCTTCTCCAGGGCAGGATGTTCAGGCCTAGAGCGGGCTATGGTCCGGTGAGGCCAAGCGGGGGGGGAGGGTTATAGGGGAGGCACGGGCTCGAGGCGGAGGTGTGCTGGTGTGTGCGGGGGGTGCCGGAGCTCGGTGCGCGCCTGTGGCGTGGTGCGCATCGGGGTAGGGGACGGGAGCGGCGGCGCGCTAGAGCGTAGGGCGCGGCGGGGCCGGGTGCGGTGCTGGAGGCGGCGCAGTGCCGGGACGGGGCCGGGTGGGGTGGCGCGACGCCGGGTGGAGGGACGGGCACGTCGCAAGGTGGGGGATGCCCCTGACAGGTAGGGTCCACCTGTCGGGGAGCGTGAGAGTGAGGGGGTGCGGGGGACGGAGTGGGCTGGGGGGGCAGTCCAAGTGGCCCAGGCGGGAGAGGGAGAGTGGGGCGGGCCGAAAGGGGTGGGGGGAATCTGGTGGACTGTGCTGAGATGGGGGTTTTGCCTTTTTCCTTTACCCTCATTTTCTCTTTTTTTTTAAATTTTTATTTAAATTTGGGAGGAAACTTTGAGTGTAATTTTTGGTGGAATAGTGTGGGAACTTTTGTAGAAATTTTTGGTAGAGTAATTAGTGAGGGTGTTTTTGAGAGGCTTGAGCTCCCATTTTGAATACGTGCGTAATTTTTGGTTTTAATTTTGGGCTAGCAGTGGATTTAGAGAAGGAGTTTTGGGATTCAAATTTTTAGGGTGTTACAACGGCGATTCCAGGTAAAGGAAAAGTTAGCACCCCGATACATTGGACCCTACAAGATTGAGGAGAAGATTGTAAGGGTGGCCTATAGGTTGCAGCTACTGGTGTCGATGTCGGATATTCATGATGTGTTTCATGTGTCCCATTTCAAGAAGAGTCTGAAGGAGCCAGAGAGACAAGTAGAACTAGATATCCTGGATTTAAAGCTTGACCAGGTATATCGGGAAGTACCAGTAAGGATTTTGGATACAAGTGTCAAGTAAATCCACAACTCAACCATCTAGATTTGCCGAGTACTTTGGAGCCGTCATGGCGAAGAGGAATCCACTTCGGAGCTGAGAAGATGCTTTGCGAAGAGAACACCCTCACCTATTCAATGATCAACGAATCTCGGGGACGAGATTCCTTCTAAGTGGGGTAGGTTTGTAACACCCCAAAACTTATTACCCAAAATTCTTTTCTAAATTCCCCCATAACTCAAAATCAATCCCAAAATCTTGTGACTACCAACGATAGGAGCTCAACCTCTCAAATAATTTCTTCACCAAATGCCCTACAAATATCTCTCCAAAGTCCTCGCAAAAGTTCCCTCAAAACCTCTCAAAAATTCCTACCCAAATTCCAAATGAAATTTAGAAAAGATAAATGGAAAGTCCTTCGTCCTCGCTTTCCTGCCCAGCCCACCAGTTCCCCCCTCACCTTGGCCCGCTTCACCTCCCCCACTTGGGCTGCTCGGGCCATCTCGCCAGCCCATGGCGGCCACGCGCCCCTCCCCCCGCTCGGCCGAACGGACCACAAGACCGCCTAGCCAATCCCCGCCTTCCCCACTGACCAGCGGACCCCACCCGTCCCCTACCTCCGCTCCCGGACCCCACTGCGGTAGCGCGCCGTGCCCGAAGCACCACGTGGCACCTGGCCCTAGCCCCGCGACGTGCCTGGCCCCGACCCCACGATGTGCCTGGCCCCGTCACCCGCATCGCGCCCTGGCCCTGGCACACCCTGCGCGCACCGCGACGCTGGTGCACGCACCTGACCCCTCTCTTCAGTCCCTCCCCGCACCATGCACAGCGCACCCGCATCGCCACCCTCCCCTGCCTCGTGGCCACCACGCAATAGCACCGCAATGGGCCCCTACTCCGGCGACCCCCCAGAGCCGCTCCGACCACCTATAAATTCCCCCCTGCTTTTCCGCCTCGTTGGACCATGACGCCCCACCCAACACCCACACCTTGCGCACTGGCCTGAAACACCTACCCAGGAAGGAATTCTGGCACGGTGTCACACCTCCACCGCCACACCCCCCTCGCCGCTGCTCAACTTGAAATTTCCCCCCCTCGGCAAAACATTGCTTTCGGTTTCAAGGTGGGCACTCTTTCTCCCCCCTCACGCTACCTCGCAGCTAGGGTCCCACCCCTGGAACTGCCTCGCCGATGGGGGGATGCCAGCGAGCCACTGCTCCTCCCCACCCCACCGGTTCAACCGGCCCGGCACCTCCACTGCGTAGGTGACATCATCACCTTGCTACCCCCGCTGACGCGTTGGGCCGGCCCATCTGCCATGTTGTGCCACACATGGGCCAGAGGCAGGCCGCTCCTTGCCTAGGAACCTTGGGCCGTGCCCTAATTTCGGCCCCCATAAAGCTTTTCTTCCATTTTCCAAATATTTAATCCTTCCTTTTCCAATAAAAATCCATATCTCGTCCAAACCAACTCCGTTTTGGATGATCCTTGCATCCAAGTTCTTCTAAAATCACCCTCTACCTAACTCCACCCTCTTTCTAAAGTATTTGAGCATGAATGGTTGCGCTTAATGAGTGTTTATTGTTTGTGCATGCTAGACGCCGAACTAGAGGAGCCCGAGGAACCGGAGCCGATTGTTGCGGACCCAGAAGGCGACAACCCTAGTACCGAACTCCGCTACAACGAGGACCTAGATGATGACAAGTCCATAGAAATCCTTTATTGATGCATGAAATTACTGAATTTGTAAAATGACACCTCAGCCAGTTCAACCAACAAAACCTGCATGTTTTGCTTGCTAAGGAAGGAACCCAATAGGATAGCCATCCAAACCTATTTAGAAGTAGCGCACTTAGGAGGGACTGCTCATTCAACTATAAGGACTAGAATCTTGTGGGAGGCTATGAATATGGGTTGCGATGGGTTTTGGGGATAGAGATTGTTGGGTTGATTTTCGAAATAAAATGGGGGTGAACCCCGGCAACCGACTTAGTCAGAATACGGCTTTGAGCCGAAACATCCATAAGGGCAGGATTGAACGGGTAACTTAGCTACCTGCGGTTACCGCATGTCATGGGATTCGTGGGGAAGACCGTGTATGTGGATGCTCGCGGTATCGAGCAAAAGAAAGTGGTACAGTGGTTGGTTCAACCCAAGCTCTCCGTAAGGACCGCTATGATTTTCATCTTGCCTAACTCTTCTAGTACAACCACTCACTCTGTATGAGGTAGTGGCTAGGCCCAAGCTGGAGTGGATAGCCTGGTTGCTTCTGTGTTAGCTCACAAGGGGCTAGGGTTAGGGTGGGTGTCAACAGAAGTACCGCGGGGTACTGGAGTGAGTCGGATGCCCGTACCCCTAAAGATTCTGCTAAGTGATGATACAAAGGCAAAGGCTTAGTTTGGAATTCGGGCTCTTATTTGGCCATAAGCGTCGCTGAGTCTAACTTGTGGGAATTAGTACAACCTTTGATCAGAGTTAAACCTATTTGAATAGTTTGTGTCCACTAGTATGGATGGATTACGGCTTGGTTCTTCATCTAGCCTGTTTTTCCTAAATATAAAGGTGGATGGTTTTGAATAAAAGGATCATGGATTTCATGGTGGTTGGGTGGTCAAGGTTATTGATAAGATAGGAATTGAGCAGCTTGGATTGGCAAGTCCAGTGGCACCCCTACTTACTGAAAGTTGTTTTCTTGAATTAATAATGGGACCACTAAAATGAATTGTGCATGGTTTCCGCGCAAATACAAACTCCAGATATAGCCTTGCATGTAGAAGTAAGTACCCTCCCCAACTCAACAGGAGGAAGGTGGGCTTGCGGAGTACGAAAGTACTCACCCTTGTTTTGTTGATATTTTTTTTCAGATAGTTCCGACGAGCTCTTTGAGGTGCTCTTTGGCTAGGTCATGATCCTACTTCCGAACTAGCCTATGGCATTGGGCCCTGGAGGATTGTTTCCATTGTATCTTACTTTTCCTACAATGGTTATGTAATGGTTTGTAATCGAAGTTTGAGTCTATGCTATTTGGAATAAATGTGTTGGTAGAACGCTGGGACTAGCATTGTATCACATTTAAGCTCTCAAGAAATTGGGGGCGCTTCAGCTAATGAAGTTGGCTGTATATATACGTGGAGAATAAATCCTAAGAACACATAAGGTGTCATATGGTTTTGTTTGTAAAACAGGGTGTTACAATACCTTTAAGAGATTGAGCCGACATATTTTTAGTCTGATAAGTCACCATAGACATCTCACTATATCTTGACACAAATGTCAATCTACCATTTAATAACATTGTTAAATCCATGAATAAACTCAAAAAAATGTGAAAAACCATGCCAAAGTCCAGGAATTGAACTTGGACATGGGAATTGTAACTAGCTATCTTCACTCGGTTCATGTTTGCTTCCTTATTAGCCCTTGTTTGTCTAGGATGCAACTATGTGATCCTAGATCATATCCTGTCCAAGTAAGGCCATTTAGGGCTGGCTTACTTTATTTGGTTGGGCATGTGGCTAAATAAAGATAGTAATGTAGAATAAATTGTTTCTTATTTGACCTTGGACCAACGAAGCGACACTCAAACTAGAGCCAGCGAGCTAACTCTGTTATGGGGTCAATCATTAAATCAATCTCATAATCCTTCAAATACTCGAGGTGCTCTTGCAAAGTGTACAAAATAAAGAAAGTTTTAAGGTCTAATTGGCATTCTTAGGTGCATCCTTGTACACAAAAGAACTTGAACTTTGTGGAAGAAACTTTAGGTATGTTTCTGGATGGGATAGGACTGATACAACAAAATATTCCCTTTGCCTTTTTTATTTGACCATTTTTAGTAAAAAAATAAACTAGTCGCGATAAAAGTTTAAGTATTAACAATCGAGGATGGAGTTAGTATTAAGGTACTAATCAATTGATATAATATTACTAAGTATAAGAAGCCCTAGTGCTATAACTACCCATGTTCATCGATTGATATAACAATATGAGAACCGAAAGAGCGACCTAGAGGAGATAAATAGGTCAACGCCTAAAACACAAACCCCATAAACCCTCTCTTCTAGAGCATGCAAGGTGGCATAGCAAAGTCCACTCAAAGGAAAGTTTAGTGGAAGCACTCGAATCAACGCCCAAAAGAATAGGCGCAAAACGAGCGAAACAACGCCACGGGCGTTCTAGATAGAACGCACAGGACGTTTTAGCCAATACGCACAGGACATTCTATTCAGTACGCACAGAATGTTCGAGCCAGTACGCATGGGACAGTTCTAGCCTGTACGCACAGGATGTTCTAGATAAAACAAAAACAACCTGGTTCTTGAGCTTCCAAACCCAAAAATTTGACTAAACCTTCTCCAATCTTCAGAAGATTTGATACAGGCTATCCTAACTCCATTCCAAAGCTATTCCTAAAAGATCTATGAAAAAAGATCAAGGGATTAGCGGAAATTTCAGATCTCGTGAAGAGGTGAATACTTCGGCAAGAAAGGGGAAAACTCCAAAATGACTTGCTTGTAGCAATCCTGCGGGATTGAGATGTTATAAGACATAATCTACATATCCTTGCAAGTCCAAAAACAACAAAAGTGAAGGAGAAATCTTGTAGGCAAACCAAGGCACCAAAAGCCCTTGAGAAATCACACAAACACCAAAGGGAAAGAGGGAAGGAGATGCACACTCAAGTTGCTGCCTGAAAATTCCATCTATTGCAAGCCCAAATCAGTCACAAGGTCTGAACACAAGGTGGAATCCCGTTCTCCAAGCTGCCTCACACTTCCTACCCTCTAACTATGTGGCTAGATCAGTCTAAAACCCTCTAATCTTGAAGCTCTTGCTTGAAAACGAAAATGGCTGCCTAAACCTAAGCCTAAGCAACCCTAAACCAGCCAAGAGAAGTGGCTAATGGAAGCTACCTCCTTATTTATACTACAGACTAAGCCCTAAGGCAGTTTTGCACCTGACCTTTATATTACAGACTCTTGACACTTCAAAGGCTCGTGGAGGCTAGAAAAGACCGCAATAACTTGGATGAACGGCGACGATGGAGTCCTCGACGTCTTCAGGTTTCTTCGCCTTTGCTTGATGTCCTCCAAGTGTCTAGTAGCTCAAACCTTGGGGGTAACTCCGGTTTTTGGAATATAGCCAACCTGCCCATGGTCTTGTCAATAGCACCAGGAAACGGTTTTGGCCCTTGGTTTTGACGCTCGAACCAGGAAATGATAATGAACCCGATTTTGACGCTCAAACCGGGAAACGATTGTGGGCTTCATCTGTAGAGTGATTTTATAGCTCACGACACCAGTCTCGCACCCAAGGTCACTCTTATAGGCCGAGCCTAACTTGGACCGTAGCCCAAGCCACCTGCCAGTCCACTCGGTAGGGATTTTGTCACGCCTCGGTAACACTCGGGCGTCGCCACCTAGTCATGCTTAGGTGGGGTTTCCTCCGAGTCACGCTTAGGAGGTGCTCATTCGTCCTTCAGCATGTCTTCAGTGTTGACAAGCGCTAATTATAGGCAGGATGAAAGATCAGACTTGGTACACTTGTTATCGCTAGAATATGGCCGATCCCAACATTGGGCCGGATCAGCTAATGGGCCAAGAGAGCAGCTCAAGGAAGAAGAAGCTAATGTAAATTCTAGGGTTGATGGGCCATGTGTCTTAGAAGTCGAGTCAGATTAGCCCAAATAGATTAGGGTTTTGTGTTGCTCTAGCTAGAGTCGGACTTGACGTCCAAGTCTTCTGACTATAAATAGGTACCCATACTTACGAAATAAAGTTGACGACATACGTTCCCTAGTAGAAGTTGTCTCCATATTGTCTCTGCACATTGCCACCCTTGAGCAATTAGGGTTTTCAAGGTAATCGTCATGTTGCTTTGATGTTTCTTTTATAGATTCATTAGGGCATTAGAGCACGAGCCATATGGTGAATCTTGTACTGAAGCATTTTTTATGGCAAGATTCACTGGTTATCCTGATGAATCTTGTGTCAAGTCTCACTTGACGTGAGATCCACCTTTTATCATGCATGTTTATCGATCTATTTTATACGTTTGTGCTTCATGCGATAGATTGGCTGTTATGCAGCTCATTATAATTTACATAATCGTTTGTTACAATTTATGACTTGCGCTGCAACACGTGCATGCGACATGCCAATAGAAGCTAACCTGGATGGGCAGATCTTTTATATCATGTTTTAGATAGGTTTTATATTTTCATGTGTGCTTCGCTTTGGATGCGGTATATTGTTACGAATCGACACATCTCATGGACCATCGAATATCGGCTCTTTTGCCGATGGGAATTCACGAGCTTTCATGATGCCGATCTTAGCGATCAAGCAAGAATTTAACATTTGCGTCTGTTGTGTGTACTTTGCAGGGAGAATTAAAGCCAACCACCGCATCCACCCAACCTTTCTAGCTGCAAGGTCAAGCCAGGTGACACGCCTTCACCACTACTGATTGGCTTTGTCTAGAGTCGATTGCAGCCGCACATAGGGAGATGAGTGTAGTAGTAGCACCATCTTCGGTCCTCGTGTGCCCAGCCGCGGGGCTCTCGTCTGCTCATTTCTCGCGGCAACACACTTTTGGCAAGCCCGGTGGGACCTCACATTCGTCAACATCATCACTAAGCATTGGCTCCAGAAACTTCAAAGAAGGGCGAGATGGTTCTTTCAGCCCACCATGATCCAAGCACGTAGCCGAAAGACAAGGACGCACCGCCTAGTTTGAGGGATTCCCACTTGAGTACAAGAAGGTGTATGACCGCATACTCACTAAGCTTACCGATTATCTCATTGACCACTTCACCTAGATTCGGAGCAGCGGCATCAAGACCGTGGGGCATCCTAGAAAGCTTGCTTGATCTCCACACCATTGAAGGAATGCAACAGGGCTCTCTAGGACAAGAGGAACATCATGGTCCATCAGGCTATGCTGCGCCAAGCTGAAGTATTGCTGAACTCCATGGAAAACATAGTAGTGCACGTGGGCAAGTCTGTTCTGGCCGGCGAGTACGCACAAGACATCGAGCCATCACTCGGTACTTCTGTTGGGGAAACCAAGTTCTATACTCGGCCGCTTTACATGCCTTCTATAAATGCACTAAAGGACAACAAGGCTGAGTTCATCATGCATGCACCTAGCAACCTAAATGACCAACCCGTATGCTACAGAGAGCCACTAGCTTACATACCAGACAACTACCTTTGTCAGCGCAGGTACAAGTTATTCCGAGAGGGGGAGGAGCCTCCTCGTCGACCTTCGCCAAACAAACAATCCTACAACATAGGTCACACATGCAGCGGCAAGGAAAAGGTCATAGATCACTGAACTCACAGATTGGCAGGCACGATATGGATCACGGCTGATTTTTAACAACCAGGCCGGTTTCGTTGCCAACAATGGGTCACTTGTTCCATCAGATCTAGACGAAATTCCTCAGAAGCTAGTATGGAGTGACACCATTAAGAGGTGCCATCACCTATTTCAAGCTGTACCTCGAGGCCTATGATCAACTCCCACCCTTGCCTAAGTTCATGGTGCCACATTTTTCTAAGTTCAGTGGTAACGACAATACCAGCACTGTGGAACATATCAGCCGATATACGACTCAATTGGGGATTGCATCGTCACATAAATACATGAAAATTCAGCTCTTCTCACTATCTCTGATAGGCCCAGCTTTTCGATGGTACACGTCATTGGCACCTAGGTCTATCACAACATGGAAACGACTAGAAGAACTTTTCCATGCCCAATTCTTCTCGGGTTCGGAAGAAGCTATGTTCACAGATCTAATAGCACTCCGTCAAGGCCCCGGGAGTCTGTTGGCCAGTACATTCAGTGTTTCAGAGAGGCCAGGAATAGGTACTATTCGCTACATCTATCAGAGAAGAACCTAGCTGAAATGGCATAAAACGGCCTACACCGAAGCACTAGGCTTGCCTATGGGCTAATGGACTTAAATTCCATCAGCCATTTGCCTTTCTAAGGTGGCTGTCTATGAATGCAAACATCCAGAGTAATACCAAGAGAAGCCACGTAGGGCCATCACGTACTTGCAGGATGAGGAATCAGCCGATGAAGAGGCCGAGGTTGCAATTGTACAATGGGCCAAGCCAAAGCAGTCCTTGCCTTGCCAATGGGTCAAGCATCCGGTGGCTCCCGTTGGTTGTGACTTTGATGTAACCAAAATAGAGCAAATCTTTATTTTGCTTCTCAAGGAAAAACATTTGGAACTGATGCTAGGCCACAAGATCATGCTAGCTGAAGATCATACCAGAAGATCATACACTTGACTCCCACAGTACAAATGATTGCAAGGCACTGTGACCGTAGATCCAAACCGCCATTAAGCAAGGGAGATTTACTTACTCCAAGGGCCAAGTGAAAATGGACATCACTCTATTCCCTCATGTCAACTTGATGTCCTATGCTCATGGGTAGGCGAAGCCGACTACGTCAACCTGCGATCAAATCAATATTGCAACCACGGATGAACCCTCTGAGTTTCTACGCCGGGTCCAAGGCGCCATCAAAGGTGGTAGAGTCATCACCAGGAGTCAGCCTAGCCTTTTCTTCCTAACGATTCAACATGGTGGATGCCACATCCAGTTCACAGAACAAAGGCCTAGCCAAGGCCAATCCAAACAACGATCGACCATTAGAATTTCGTCAAGGGGAGCGTTTGTCTGCGAAGGACTTAGCCAGGAACCGATGGTCACGCCTTGAGTTGGGCATTTGGATTGGCATGTACATCATGAATGACATGAGCAGTGTCGGACATGCAGCCAGGAAGAGAATCATTTCCGCGACCAACAAAACTAGGTGGCAAGAGCATCACTATCATTCGTACAATGATCCGCACAGTGAACACCACCATCAGGAGTACCGTCGTGAACAGGAGGGATGCCATCATTTCGAACACCGCCAGTATGAAGTACGCCAATACCTCGAGCATCGTTGCAGCGAAGAACGTGACCATCACTTGGGCCACAGGTTCAAGGAGCACTGGGACTGCCCATTTTTTCGCTATTGCTAGAGCTGGGGGAAGGAGCGCTTGCCGACCATCGAAGACTACCCAGAGTGCTAGGCTCCTCAAGGGCCCCAATGGCTAGGATGCCCACGGTCGATCACCGCGACATCGTCTACAGCTGTCACCGAATGTATCAGCGTGTAGAGAGATGGTCCAACCAGAGCAGGAGAAGCCACAATGAGAAGACACGCGCATAATTCCTTCAGCATGTCCCCAGCCGGAGGAACTGAGCAAGAAGCACAAGGAGTGTCATCAACCTAGATGTTGCCCTGATGGTCTCTCTCACTCACAAAAATGCAAGGTGCAACACCTGCGCAGTTTGGAGAAAGCTGAAGCAAATTACCTTCGGCTATTAAAACAAGTGAACTCAGGTCCCGTTACTATACCATCATATCGGCATAACCGTCCTGCATTACTACCCAAATGCCCGATGGTTTGGAGGAGGAAACAACAAGAACCAAAACGAGCCAAGGACCTGATGGAAGACGACGCAGAGGACGATCTACTGGAATATGAGATAGCCGATGGATCGGCCGATGTCAATATGGTATTCTTTTTGCTTGATGAGTTTCAAAACCCTTTTTCAGTCCAAGAGTCGGTTGCTCAGCTTAGTTTGGGACCTGCAGCCATCATATTCGAGAAGCCAGTCAACAAGAAGTACCATCACCTAAAACTGCTTTACCACAAAGGTTACATTAACGATAAACCGGTGAGGAGGATGATGGTGAACACAGGTGCAGCAGTTAACCTAATGCCATACGCAGTGTTCAAGAAGTTTGACAGAGATGATTATGACCTCATCAAGATGAATGTCGTTCTCAACAATTTCAAGGGCGAGCCAACGGGAGCCAAAGGTGTCTTTAATGTTGAACCCACGATCGGGCACAAGACAATCAATACACCATTCTTCGTCATGTACACCAAAGGACCATACTCAGCCCTGCTTGTCCGAGACTGGATCCATGGCAATTGCTATGTACCGTCAACTATGCACCAGTGCCTCATGCAATGGGATGATGATGAAGTTGAAGTTGTTCTAGCTCATGACTCCAATGATGTTACTGTTCCAGAATCTTCAGTTCCGGCGGTGGAGGCCGAAGGAGCAGAATGCCTTACTAGAAGCGAGCAGCTGTATTGGGACTATGTTGAAGGGTCAAAAAATAGGATTATGCTAGTTCCAGCAATCGACGTCGATGCCTAGATACATGTCTCAATGTCAGGGCGGATCTAAGCGATCGATCAATTTTTAAAGAATCCTGTATTGATGTAAGTTGTGTGGCTGATTCGGGCGATCGGCCCCAAAAAATATTTGCACCATCATTATTTGGTAATGAAACGGTGCTGGCCGATTGTGCTTATCAGGCCACTAATTGTTTTGACCAGTATTCTCCCTTTATGATTTGTAATGTTGAGTTTGCAGATGAAGGTAAGTTGGATCTCGGCTTCACGTCAGCCAATGAACTCGAGGAAGTCGACATTGGACCAGGTGACCGGTCACGACCAACATACATCAGCAAGAAATTGATGCTAGAATTTAAGTCGCAGCTGGTAGATCTCTTAAAGGATTTCACAGATTGCTTCACATAGGAATACCATGAGATGCCTAGCCTAGATCGTTCCATCGTGGAGCATCAGCTACCTATCAAACCTAGATTTCATCTCTATGCTCAACCACCAAGGAGATTTAACCCCAAAATCTTGTTAGAGATCAAAGACGAAATCCGGAGGATGACAGAAGCCGGTTTTAGCAGGCCCACTACTGGAAAAAAGCCTTATAGGTACATTTTTGTAGCAACGCTGGTTAAAGCATCATTACACAGAGACGTAGAGATGTTTTTTTGATACGTTTTTCATAATACTCAAATTGATACGATGTTAGACATGATTAGGGTGTTGAAAGACATGGATTGACGCTTTTTAACATGTTATTTTAAACATTCAACATGACACAAAGTTAGTCACGCTATAAACCATCGCTAACATCTAGACACGACATCAAACATGTCAAACAAATATGCATAGGTATGTAAATATGTTTTTGATACAACTTGAAAAATGTTTTAAAATGACACGAATTAAGACGCGTTTTTAATCATTAGTAGCATGTTGACGCACTATAAAGCGTATCAAACCTAGCGATCATATGCACACAAAGACGTTATTTGACATGATATCAAATTTTCAAAAATTTGTGAAAGGCAAATACAAAAGGAATGCATCAATTAATTACTCATTAGTGACATTGTGGTCTAGTGGTGGGGAAGCATCATGTGAGGTATGATGTTGTGGGTTCAATTCTCAGCAATTGCAAGTAGGCAAGCCAAGCTACCTTTCTAGTAGTGATAAATATTTTTTTTTACTATTTTTAATGTTAGTTTTAGACACATATTGAAGCGTTTCTATAAAATGTAACAATATCAATAGACACATTGTATAAATATATTTATGAAAGTGTATCAAAATACATAGCCATGTATTTAACGTTTCTATGTAACGTCTCTTTATCAACTAGATACGCTTAAATAATCCATCCCTAAAAGTTCTGACACAGTGCTTGCGAAGACGCTCCAAGCACGCTTTATAAACACATGCCAACAGGTGACGCAGACACGAAATAAATCGTGTCTATTATATAAATAAAGCTTACCTATAGGTGGGTTTTCCTATAGCGTGTAGATACGCCACGTGGATTTCGAACATCGTGCCTGTCCGGAAGAAGAGTGGTCAGCTACGAGTTTGTGTTGACTTCAGGGATCTCAACAGGGTGACTCCCAAGGATGAA
This sequence comes from Paspalum vaginatum, assembly GCA_030272315.1. Lineage (NCBI taxonomy): Eukaryota > Viridiplantae > Streptophyta > Magnoliopsida > Poales > Poaceae > Paspalum > Paspalum vaginatum. Next base: position 12,727,860 of record CM059020.1, on the reverse strand, counting down.
TACCCAATGCCGGTGGCTGATGTTCTTATAGATGTTGCGGCAGGACATAAAATGATGAGCTTCCTAGACGGCAATGCAGGCTATCATCAAATTTTCATGACTGAGGAAGATATCTACAAAACTGGTTTCAGGTGCCTAGGTAACATTGGATTATTCAACTGGATTGTTATGACCTTCGGTTTCAAGAATGCTGGAGCCACTTACCAACGAGCCATGAACTATATCTTCCACGATCTCATCGGCCGGCTGGTCAAATTTTACATCGACGATGTGGTCATCAAATCGGCTCTTGTTGCTACTGCATTTAGCCGATTTACGTCAAGTTTTGGAGTGTACAAGGACTCTATGGCTTGAAGATGAACCCTAAGAAGTGTGTGTTCGGAGTCATGACTTGGCTTCCTTGGGTTTATGATTCACGAGCGTGGCGTCGAAATTGGTGATAAAAACAAAGGATGCCATAGGAACAATGGTACCTCCCCAGACCAAGAAAGAGTTGCATAGCTTGATCGGCAAGCTGAATTGCATCAGGAGGTTCATATCGACTAGGCGGATTGAGCCGTTAATGCCTCTTGTCAAGATCAAAAAGGATGAGGATTTTGTTTGGGGTCCAAAGCAATAGAAGCGTTAGATGATCTCAAGCAATACCTAATGATGCCACCAGTGCTGGTGCCGCCACAACTAGACAAACCGTTCATTGTCTATCTTTCAGCCGATGAGATTTCCATCGGCTCTGTGTTGATTCAAGAATTTGAAGGCAAAGAACAGGTCATATCTTATCTCGGTCGACACCTCCTCGACGCAGAAACCAGGTACACTGAGATGGAATGCCTCTCTCTTTGTCAATATTTTACCTGCACCAAGCTACGTCACTATCTCCTCAATGCTAAAACTTGGGTGGTGTGCAAAGCCGACATTATTAAGCACATGTTATTGGCTCCTATTCTCAAAGAGAGGATTAGGAAGTGGATGTATGCTCTCTCAGAATTTGACATTCGCTATCAGCCAGCCAAAGCCGTGAAAGGACAAGCTCTGGCCAGCCTCGTCATAGAGAGAATCGAACCCCAATTTAGTTTGTAGGCATCAGACCATGGGTCTTGTTTTTTGATGGATCGGCATGCGAGGCTAGCTGTGGTGTTGGACTTTACATCATTTCCACTCGGGGGCAACTTATGAATTTGTGGATCGGCTACAAGAGAAATATACTAGTAACTAGACTGAATATGAAGCTATTTGTAAAGGGTTGGAACTGTTATTAGATGCTGAGGCTAAGGTGGTCCAAGTTTTTGGTGACTCGAAGGAGGTCATTCGTCAGTCAACAGAAGATTTTGATTGCAACAACGACATTCTATATCATTACTTCGTCAAATGTCAGGGATTGTTAGGCAAGTTCTGGATGATTAGACTTACCTGGATTCCTAGAGAGCAAAATGATGAAGCAAACAAGCTAGCATAGATAGCTTCTAGATATGCGCCTCAGTCTGGTGATACTTGTGTTGAAATTTTACAGTTATCTCCTCAATTACTTGAAGTATCCGGCTCGGGGGGCAGAAAAGAAGATACGACACAAAGCTCTGAGGCATGTGTTGATTGGTGATGATTTGTACTTCTGTACTATTGGTGATCTGTTGCTGAAGTGTCTTGGCCTAGACAAAGCTTTGAAGATCATGCATGACATACACGAAGGTACTTGTGGCACTCACCAATCGACTCACAAAATGAAATGGTTAATTACCAAGTGTGGCTTCTACTAGCCAACTATGTTAGAGGATTGCCTCAAATACTATAGAGGTTGTCAGGACGCTAGAAGTTTGGGGCCATACAAATGGCACTGACTGACATGCTACACCCCATTATCAAGTCATGGCCGTTTATAGGTTGGGGAATGGACATGATCGGCCAAATTTACCCGCATACTTGCAAGGGGCACAAGTGGATTTTGGCAGCCACTGACTACTTTACCAAGTGGGTAGAAGCCATAGCATTAAAGAATGTCACGGCCAAATATGTGATTAACTTTGTCAAAGAACACATCATACATAGGTTTTGCATACCAGACAATTACGACTGATCTGGGGTCCATTTTTGTAGTAGAAGAATTTAAAGTTTTTGCTAGAGAGATGGACATTACCTTGATTAAGTCATCACCTTACTATGCTCAGGCCAATAGGCAGGCCGAGGTGTCTAACAAGAGTCTAATCAAGCTGATCAAGTCTAAGATTGAAGAATACCCCAAACAATGGCACGATCGATTGGTAGAAGCGCAGTTGGCTTATTGCATGTCATGCCACGGAGCTACTAAGTGCACACAAGTTCCAAAATAATTTGACAGCTAAGGAATATGTGTCCCTCATGAACATGAACACTGAGGATCTGACAGAACTTTGACTTTGGGCTCTGGAAAAGATACTAGAAAACAAAGCAAAGGTAGCATGAGCCTATAACAAGAAAGTTAAGCCAAACGGATTCCAAGTTGGTGATTTAGTCTAGGAGATGGTCTTGCCAGTTGGAACTGAAGACCCAGCATATGACAAGTAGTCACCAAATTGGCATGATCCTTGTCGTATAGTGGAGGACTAGGCAACTCATATCGTATGGAGACTCTCGAGGGAGAGAGGTTCAACAGGAACGTGAATGGAAAATACTTGAAGAAGTACTACCCAAGCCTGTGCATCGGTTCCTAGATCCCACATGCTGGGGGGCACTTGTATGCTGTTTCCAAAGGCCGACGTGTTGCCATCGGCCCAAAAAAAATGTGAAATAGATTTCTAGAGCTGATATGTGGCCATCAACTTTAGGTACCCTATATAAATAAAGGAGGGAAGAAATTCTCTATATGGCAGAGGGGGTCTGCCCACTGCTCTAGGTGCTAATGCGTTGTCATCGGCAACATAAAAGTACATATAAAATAGAGGAGCCAATGTATTGACATCGCCTTTAGATACTACAAATAAACCATCACCTTGGAGTCTCCTAGAGATATGTAGAAGCCGTTGAACGATAACCATGACCAAGCACCAATATTTCGATAACAGTACAGGGAGACATCAAGATGACCGTACAAGGAGGGGTAAAGTTCACACTCGCTCTGTCGGTTCAACACCTATGGGACCTTGGATCTTATGCCAAATGCAGTCTAGCCTAGCAGGTAAAGACAGAAGAAAAGTCAAGAAATCGACTCCAGAGAGAAGAGCTTGGAATTGATCATAATTGATCAGTAGAAGAGGCACGAGATGCGTCATTCTAGTTCAAAAATAATGCAACTCTTGATGGAACGCACCCAATTTGCAGTTGTTCATGTGAGCTTCGATGGACCAAGCTAGAAATAGCATGTAGTAAAAGCTATGGATAATCTTAAAATAGGCGTCGTTAATGAGCTGCACATCAGCGTTGCTATAACTGGAGAAAAGGAGTCGAAATCTGACAGTGTTAGCGGTTGTTATAACCTATTTCGACCACCAATACTTCATGTTTCAAGGGTGATTTTTATGCAAGGTTCATACATATTAATGAGTTCCATGAGTTATGTACAAAGATCTTGCAGGAACACGTGTCACGATGCAAATACATGCAAAACATGGTGAAACAAGGTGCATCAATGGAAGGTTGACAATGGGTGACCAAACCCTAGCCGCCCGGCCTCCTCACAGCCTCTCAGCACTAAGGAATGCATCGGGGACTAAGTCCCAGGCCGCCCGGCCCACCTCATTGGCCTCCCGGCCTGTGATTGTCTCCAAACACCTCCAACTTTGACTTGCATGCAAGAGATGACATGTCGAGCACAACTCCACATTGGAATCTAAGAGATCAACATGAAACACCTTGGAAGGCCTCTACCTCATCAATCCAGGCCTCAGATTGGCTAAGTCAGCAATCCAAGGGGAGTGTCATCCAATGGCTAAGGAAGAAACACTAAAGACAATCCAACGTTCAAGGCAAAAGCACATAGGAATAACTGTCAACCACCTCAACCAAGTGCAATGGAGCATTGGATGGCCAAAGTCAAGCGCATCCAAGGGCTGCCCACCGACTTGACCACCACAACCTACCTTTGGACAGCTATAAATACCCTTGAGGTCGTAATGAGTAATTGTGGTGTAGTGGTAGAGAGCACTTGAGAGTATGAAGTGTATAGTGTTGGAGAAGTGAAGTTTTCCCTTAGATTGTGGAGAGAGTGCCTCTTGTATCAAGAAGAGTAGTGAGGTGAAGAGTGAGGGAGTGGGATTTCTCTTTGCTCCCAGGCTTGTAATCTCAGAGGAAGGATATTCGATTCCAAGATTGAGTAAAGTATCTTGTCTTCCACCTTTGTTATTTCATTCCGACTTTACTTTCAGTACTTAGTCTTATGCTTGTCTATTTACGGGAACCTTATGCATGCTTATAGTGTTGGCTATATAGTGTTGCTTGCTCTTCTGGCTCATTACCAGTTTAGTAGTGAACTCATCAAGTAGACATGACGGTGTTTATACTTAGAGTTTACCTTGGTCGGTCGGCTATCCCACGCAGCTCTGGTTGGTAGGCACATTTGGTGACAGCTTTTGTGTTCTCAATATTCCAATCCCGTACGTTCGGATAGGCTCACTTACGATATAACCAAATCCTATGGTACCTGCCTTTCTTGGCTGGGTAGTCAGCACTCTGGTGCCTGGCGGTGGTGCTATAGTTTTGGTGTCTATATTTACATGACAAGTATATTGCTTTGCATGTTTATTATAGTAAGGTGATTTAACATTTGTTGAGAACCTACTTTCTTTTATCCTCTACATTACTAGCTTCACTAGTTCGGTCAGCTGTGTTGTGTGTTATTATACACCTCGTTCCTCGTGGATTCGATACCCCTCGGAATACTCCTAGGTGAAAGGCTACAACACGTTTTCCATGCCCTTGCGGAGTTACGTCTAATAGGCTAAGGAACGCCAGCAATAGGAAACCTCAATCGACTTAAAGACCCAAAGAAGACAAGAGCTGATTCGTTTCCCCAAAATTTAAAAACATCTCAAAGGTTCAAAGCTGATGTGTTGCCATCGCCTTTGAAAAGACTACCTTACATTTTCACATCAATTGGCAAGCCTAGGGGAGATACAATCAGATTCAATACACAGCTGTATCCAAATGATGAGGATTCATTACATTTGGTGATTCGTATATCATTTGGATTAAAGCGAGCTCGAAATACAGATCCACCTGGTATCCACCGCCTTCCTAGAAAATGTAACCGCATCATCCCGTCAACTCAGCTCAATAGCAATGAGTCGAGAACAGAGGGAAAACCAAGGGGTATGTCCAACAAAACATACAGAATTATTCTATGGGTTTCCTGTAGGGAGCTGGATCTATGAACTGCAAGCTAGAGGCTCACATGGTCAAATGGACAGATCGAGACACTTGACCACACCGCAGAGAATAACCCTAGCCTGGAAGGGTGATATTCATGAGGATTCATTTATACTCCGGTACCCTATCCAACTATCCTTGCAAAGAACTACAAGAGGATTCATTTGTACTCTAGGAGCATAGTCGTCCCAATGCCCGACACCTTGGGTATCATCCACCGTTGAGGTTCTACACCCAAACTCATGAGGAATATTGATCGGCGGCGCTGCTTGTCAGCCTTGGTATAATCACTGTTGATGGGACGGTCCAACATGTCTTGGGGAAAGGAAACCCGAGGAATGTTAGTGTAACCTTTGATTGGAAAGACACTGACTCGAGATCGCGCCTACCGACAGGTCTCTAGGATTTCTCTAGTGACAACCACGTAAGTTCAAACCTTTGCTAGCTAATCTTTGTCTTCGATTTGAGGGTACCCTGGCCATTGTTTACTCTCAATGATTTGGGGCTGGTACTGATACTGTTGAGAAGGATCAGCAGAAGTGGTAGTGGATTGAGGACTTGGCGAGTTGTTGGCGGCTCTTAGCCTACCGGATTTTACTCTACAAGCGCATACAGAACAGTTGTAGCCTTTCACCCGGGAGTATTCCAAGGTATAGTATTTATCTATAGGGAAGCATTGAGATAAAGACATAAAACTATCATTCATCCAAATGTTACTACTCATTCATGTCAACCGACAGCTAGGAACGGTCGACACCAAGCACCATTGGCAAGAAAGCAGGTAAAGCTTGGAGGACAATGAGGTGAAAGCTCATATTCCTGATGAGGACTTTCTATAATATGGTGAGCCAGACAAACTAAGCTAGACCAACATGTTGCTCTGATGGAGGTAATGATTTATCTAGTTGTCTAGGATACTTACTTCACCACCGATCCTGCTAACCACTTCTGGGCACCAGAGTGCTGATAACCCAAATGAGAAAGGTGGGTGTCGCAGTGACTCAGCTATGTGACTATAAGCAACCTGAACGATGGGGGTGGACTACACAGGGTACACTCCCGCTGTCACCAAGAGGACCTACCAAAGCCAAGTGCGCTAAGTCTGTACATGCACACCGGCTACCCAAATCTGCATGGGGTTAAACAATTGAACTTGCAAAACTAAGGTGACGAAAAACATAGACACCACGTCTACGTTTAGTAGGCACTACCTCTACTAGATTCCCAAAAAGAAGCATACACAACCATATAAACAGGTGCTCTACAGAGCATATGAGGAATCTATAAGTAGGACAAACTAAATAATCATTACCCCTCAAAGCAACTCTAACTATAGTTTAAAAGACATTACTATGCTAAGGCATGATTAATACCAAAAGCAAGAATAACATAAAAGCTCACAAAAGTAAAGAAATCATAATGCATTAAATAACTCAAGTCTTACAGGAAAGTAAAGATATGAGAAACTCATACTGAATTCCTGAAGACGGCTGTCGAACAACAGAGCCCTACTTCTAACTCCTAACCAAACTTTACTTTTAGAGTGGAGGCACCTCCCGTGGGGCACCTCCTAGAGAGGAAGAGAGAGTTCACATGGTGAATGATACATAAAAGCACCAAAATGGTACATTTTCGGAGTGGGGGAGTGCACCACTATTTATAGGAGGAGGTAGGTGTGTGGGAAGGTAAAAACGGTTGGCCTGGGCGACCACGTGTATGGCCGGCCGACAATCAAAGAGGCCGAGCACCCAAGTCCCATGGCCGGCCGGCCATCCTTTGAGGCCGGGTGGCCATCCGATGTGCCACCTCACTTTTTAATGCCTAGGATGCCTTCTGGAAGTCGGTTTCCGTTGATACACGTGTTGAACATGTCTGGGTGGCCATCATCATGGTCGAGTGGCCAAGTAATGGGCCGGTCATCCTTTTGGGGTGGACGGCCAGCCATGTGAGCCGACCGACCATAGGAATGGCCGGCCAGCCATCATTCTGGCCTTTTAGCCATTCCGTGGCCCATGTGATGGCCTTCCGACGTTGGATTCGACTTGGGCTTGTTCCTCCACATGTTTTTGGGATCTTGGTAACTTCCTTGGATGAATAAGATGAAGGACAAGGCATTTCGGGGTAGTACATGGCCGGCCGGCCATGCCTTTGGCTGCCCGACGAAAGTCATGGCCGCCCGGCCATCTCTCACAGTCCATGCATATTGTCAATCTTGCGATGGCAATAACTTTTGTGTCTGGACTCCAAATTGAGTGAACCGAAGCTCCATTTTGATTATCTTGATGTGCTCTATGCAATGGTTTGGTCCATGAGTTCATTTGAGATACATCATAGTGATGTTATTTGCAATTCATTATCACGCCCTTTTGTGTGAATTCTCTCTTGCTCCAAATGATGTTGTCTTGCATGGAATTGTAGCATCTCCCTGTGATACATCAAAAACCACTAAAACTTGTGGAATTCATTAGTGTTAGGTAAATAATGTATGGAACTTTATCTATACCCTTTTTATTCACCGCGGAATTAGCGATCGCAATTGTGAAATAACGACCACCAACACGCCCCCAAGCTTGAACTTTTGCTCATCCTCGAGCAAAGCTAAGACTTAGGCTTGGTGGATTAGGAGTTGCATCAATGCCAATGTCCTGCAAGTATTAAGTGAACAACTCAACATTCTACCTTTATAATTGAACAAACTGGCATAAGTGTACTCCAACCTTTTTATCCGTACCTGTGGAGCTTCTGGCTTTTCTTACCTTGTCTTCGGCGGTTGAGAGATAAAATATTCTTAGTAGAGTCTCACTGAACTCTATCTCCTTTCTAGTTTCAGTGCTTGGAGGGTTTTGAAAATTTTGAAACGAAAGCACTAGGTTCCTCAAATGGTACCCTCGATCACTCAAGTGGTTGTATATTTCTCATCAAGCCTAAGACTAAACTTTTCCCTAGCAACTAAAAAGGCTTATGTGGAGCTCAAGGTTGTGATAAAGTTAGCTTACCTATGTTATGTATTTTGTTGAGTCAGAGATTGGGCCTAGCGAAGTTGGTGGTACCTCTTATCCCAATCAAATGAGAATGGACATGTTTTGTGGATGGATATGGTCTATGGATGCAAAATCCTTATTTGATGAATCCCCTCTTGAAATTTTGAAGCTTTTGAGAACGTGGAGCTATCATTGTTTTCTTCTTCATCATTTTTTGTTTTCCTCTTTTGCCACTTTTTTTAGCTCCATGTCTACTCGTGTAAGATAATTTTGGGGATGTTCTGGAATATGATTGGAGTATTTATTTGGAGACCATATTTGTGGATGGGTAAGTGGATGATGGATATGGTGGAGAAATGTCTGGTGAAAGTGGATGCTTTAAATCCAGTGTAGATTTAAGCATAACCACACAAAGAAAGGCTAGCAAATGAAGGTGAAAGTGAGGGATTTTTATCAGGGACTTGATGTGCCACTACTTCGTAAGAACTCAAAATTTGACAAAACTCAACATAACAATAGGTAGCATTTGTAGAGATTTCATCATGTAAGCGTTTGGCTCTGGATAGGTATTTAAAACCACTGAGGAACTTCTCATTTTAATTTTCAAAAAGAAAATTCCGAGAATTCACCTTACTAGGATCAAGATGGGTTAAACTCAAACTTTGATTATATCACATTTCACAACAACTTAGACTTGATTTAAAAGCATTTGTTCCACAAGGTTAAAGATTAAAAGTAGGATCACAACAAGTGCCAATAAGTTCAAATTTTTTAGGAGAGTGTCAAGTTGTATACGAAATACTTAGAAAGAATTAACAGAGCAACTATTCATCATTTCCTTTAAGCAAGGGTGTAAACAAAGCTCTAGCATTATAGGAGTTAGTTTATTCATAGTAAAAGCAAATCTTTGTGTGTTTTTAAGTTATGCAATTTTTTATAATTTTTCTTTTATTCGGGGTAACAAAAATAAATAAATCTCTTTAGTGCTATGGAAATTTTTAGGATTTAAGATATTCAATGACTGCTGAGCATTCGGGATACTCACCTGGTGATCTTCCTCCAAGCTTAGTTCTTGCAAGTGATTGCTAAGAAACTGAGCTTTGATATTACCTGGCACCGCCTTCGCCAAGCTTGCTTGCTCCCTGGGTGACGACGATGTGATGTCAACCTCTTTTATTCCATCATTTCTCTGATTCTGCATAGGGGTTAACTCTAATATCCATCCTATTAGTGTGGCACAAATCTTTGGTTGATGGACATATGTTAGAGTTGAATCCCCTATCGTATCTGATGGGTAGGCATTTTCTTCAACTTAGTCCAGAGTGTTTTCAATCTCTTGCAGCAACCAACCATTATGGATTGAATATCAAGGTCCTTCATTTCAGGGGTTGGGGTAGAGGATGGGTGCCTCTTGGCATATCCTCCCCCAAGCATGATTCCTATGGTGCAATGAATCAACCTTGGAATTCTGTCCTGCTCCGCTTCGACTTTCATTTTGGTTCTAAGGGAAGGTGTTTTCCAATCATGGTGTGACGAGAGATCCTCAGATATTGATAAGGGATTTCCCAATGGAACTTCTCAAATTTTCTATCACTGCTGATAGGTACGTTGGGTTCTCGCTCCACGGTTGGTCCACATTAATGTCGCGGACATCTTTTAAGCGCTGCTTCAAGGGCTTGGAATTCTGGTCGTTTTGTAGAAAGCTTGTCAAATGCCTAGACAATTTACTCCCCTATGCTTGGTTTCTGCATTGAATGCTGATTCCAAACTTGCTCCTTATCATGTTTTTCTTGGTCTTGATACTTGTTGTGCATGACATGTGCCACCAGTTGTTGTTTGCCTATGTGCCACACAGCCATCGACTGCACATCATGACATCGATGTTCTCACTGTGCTTGTAGGATTTGTGTTGCCTTTGTGGTGCCTAAGACGGAGCTCCCCCGCAATGGGAGACATTTATGCCAGCCACTTTTGGGATCTACACCACAACTCCATCAGGCGCACAACTTTCCCGTGGGGCAGTAGACCAGTGGCCTACTAGCTTTAAAATTTAAGCATGGACAATAGCATAATGTGAAATGCCTTTGAATGTTACCCTAATATGGTGTGTTCTTGTAGTGTGGAAGTTATCAAGATTTCTCCATTGCTCACCACCACCATTTACTTTGATATCCATATCTCGATGCTATCATTTCCCAAAAAGGGGCTAGATAGCCATCAAGAGGTTGAGCATGAGAGTGTCGGCCATATGGCCTTTCGTCTCATGTGGGGAATGAATGCCTCCCGCAACAGGTTAGTGTACGACATATATAGGGGTCCAAAATGCGTAAAGAGTATTAAACACCGGGCTGTTGTTCATAGAGTGCTAGCAGAGTAGTCTCAATCAAAACCTAGCACACACCTTGTTGCTAAACCATGACTTCTATTTCTTCAACTTTTACTCAAATCCACGGTCTAAAAGAACAGGTATAGTTTTGGAACATCACCGGGATTTTGTCTCCATTGAAGCTTGAGAGATCCGGCTAGTTCAAGAATTGTAGCTCATGAACTAATAACGGAACAATCACTACCAAACATCATCCATAGATTATCTACCAAGCTTGACATTATATCAAATTTGATAGAAAGTGACTAATTCCAACCTAAGAACCACGCTTAATTTGGAAAATTAGCTTCTGGGCACACATTAGGATCTGGCCCAAGCTATGTTGCAATATAAATACAGCTCACAAATTATGTGTCCCCTGAACTTTGGATAGCATGAAAAAGAGGTTCAAGAACCACACATGATCAAGAATTACACAATGGATAGAGCATCATCGAAGAAAATGGGTTTTTTTTATATAATTTGTTTGGATTTTCAAATAAAATGAAGGAGCAACAACAAAAGGATGAACAACATAATAATATTCTAACTCGGCGCTTCCTCAGCAATGGCGCCAGAAAAGCTTGTTGGCAGCTCATAGCCTACCAGATTTTACTCCCCAAGCGCACAGAGACCGCTGTAGCCTTTCACCTAGGAGTATTTCAAGGTATCGTATTTATCCACAAGGAAGCATTGAGATAGAGATATAAAACTATCATTCATCGAAATGTTACTACATATTCACGTCAGTCGATAGCTAGGAATGGTTGACACCAAGTCCCATGGCATACAAGCTAAGCACCGTTGGCAAGAAAGCAGGTAAAGCCATGAGGACAACGAGGTGAAAGCTCAGATTCCTGATGTGGACTTTCTATACTATGGTGAGCCAGACAAACTAAGCTAGACCAACATGTTGCTCTGACTGAGGTAATGATTTATCTATTTGTCTAGGATACTTACTTCGCCACCAAGCCTGCTAACCACTTCTGGGCACCAGAGTGCTAATAACCCAAACAAGAAAGGTGGGTGTCACAGTGACTTAGCTATGTGGCTACAAGCAACCTGAACGATGGGGATGGACTACACAGGGAACACTCTCGCCGTCGCCAGGAGGACCAACCAAAGCCAAGTGTGCTAAATCTATACGTGCACACGAGCTACCCAAATCTGCATAGGGTTTAACAACTGAATTGCAAAACCAAGGTGACCGCAAACGTAGACACCACATCTATGTTTAGCAGGCACTACCTCTACTGGATTCCCAGAAAGAAGCATACACAACCATATAAACAAGTGCTATACAGAGCATACGAGGAATCTATAAGTAGGACAAACTAAATAGCCATTACCCCTCAAAGCAACTCTAACTATAGTCTAAAAGACATTACTATGCTAAGGCATGATTAATACCAAAAGTAAGAACAATGTAAATGCTCACAAAAGTAAAGAAAAGATAATGCATTAAATAGCTCAAGTCTTATAGGAAAGTAAAGATACGAGAAACTCATACCGAATTCCTGAAGACGGCTCGGCAACAACGGAGCCCTACCTCTAACTCCTAACCAAACACTACTTTCAGAGTGAAGGCACCTCCCATGGGGCACCTCCTAGAGAGGGAGAGAGTTCACATAGTGTATGGTACATGAAAGCACTGAAATGGTACATTTTTGGAGTGGAGGAGTGCCCCTCTATTTATAGGAGGATGTAGGTCGGTGGGAAGGCAAAAACGGTTGGCCAGGCAGCCACGTGTATGGCCGACTGACAATCATGGAGGCCGGGCAGCCAAGTCCCATGGCTGGCCGGCCATCCTCCGAGGCCAGGAGGATGTTCGATGCACCGCCTCACTTTTCCAATGCCTAGGATGCCTCTTGGAAGTCGATTTCGTTGATACACGTGTTGAACATGTCCGGGCAGCCAACATCGTGGCCTGGTGGCCAAGTAATGGGTTAGGTAGACTTTTAGGGTGGCCAGCCAGGCCGGCCATGTGAGGTGGCCGGCCAGCCATAGGTATTGCCGGCCGGCCATCATTCCAGCCTTTCAGCCATTCCTTGGCCCATGTGATGGCCTTCCGACATTGGATTCGACTTGGGCTTGTTCCTCCACATGTTTTTGGGCTCATGATAACTTCCTTGGATGAATAAGATGAAGGACAAGGCATTTTGGGATAGTACATGGCCGGTCGACCATGTCTTTGGCCGCCTGGCGAAAGTCATGGCCACCCGGCCATGTCTCATAGCCCATGCATGTTGTCAATCTTGCGACGGCAATAACTTTCACGTCGGGACTCGAAATTGAGTGAACCAAAACTCCATTTTGATTATCTTGACGAGATCTTTGCAATGGTTTGGTCCATGTGTTCATTTGAGATAATTCATGGTGATATTATTTACAATTCATTCTCAAGCCTTTTGTGTGAATTCTCTCTTGCTCCAAATGATGTTATCTTGCCTGGAATTTGAGCATCTCCCTATGATAAATCGAAAACCACCAAAACTAGTGGAATTTGTTATTGTAAGGTACATAATGAATGGAACTTTATCTATACCCTATTTATTCACCGAGGTATTGGTGGTCGAAATAGTGAAATAACGATCGCCAACACGGGTCCTTGAGAACGACATCAGCCAATGTGTGCTATTTATACACCTAGCCTAGGGGAGTGCGGCCGATTTTAGGAAGATAGAAGGAGAAAACTGTAAAAGAAACAAGCCATGGGTATTGATCAGGCACGGGGAATCGGCACGCGTGAATGGGAGTTGAAGAGAGCTACATCCGGCGCTGCTTTCGGTGAAATCATTGCATAGATTGACATGAGGAGCTTTGTGACAAGGACATGGCAGCTTTGTCCAGGGCACACCAAAGTAGAGGCCAGAACCTGTGACTCCGTCCTTTTCTAAAAGATAATGCATCCAGCAGTACTACATGAAAAGGGTCTGGTTTGTGCAAGCGAAGGAGACACGAGCGACACATAGAATCCAAACATGAATCCACCATGATTCAGGCGTGTAGTCTTTTTTCTTAGTTTTAGAATAATTATTATTGCTAAAACCATGGGGGCATGTGTTATTGCCCGAATATGGCCAATCCCAACATTGGGCCGGATCGACTATTGGGCCAAGAGAGGCTGCTCATGGAAGAAGTAGCCTATGTAGAAGTTGGGGCCGATGGGCCATGTGTCTTAGAAGTTGAGTCGTATTAGCCCAAGTAGATTAGGGTTTTGTGTTGCTCTAGCTAGAGTCAGACTTGACATCCAAGTCTCCGGACTATAAATATGTACCCATACTTATGAAATAAAGATGACGACATACGTTCCCTAACAGCGGTTGTCTCCATATTCTCTCAGCGCATCACCACTCTAAGCAATTAGGGCTTTCAAGGTAATCATCATGTTGCTCTGATCTTTCTTTTATAGATTCATTAGGGCATTAGGGCATGAGCCATATGGTGAATCTTGTACTGAAGCGTTTTGATGGCAAGATTTACTAGTTATCCCGATGAATCTCATGTCAAGTATCGCTTGACACGAGATCCATCTTTTATCTTGCATGTTTGTCGATCTGTTTTATATATTTGTGCTTCATGCGATAGATTGGTTCTTATGCAGCTCATTACACTCTACCTAATCGTTTGTTACAATTCACCATGTGCACTGCAACACGTGCATGCAACATGCCAATAGATTAATGTATTTCGAGGACCCTATTTTCACATGTCTTAAGACGCATATGTTTATCTAGTTGGACTTCTTTAGAGGTCTTGGTTAGAAGCCGACCTGGATGGACAGATCTTTTATACCATGTTTTAGATAGGTTTTATATTTTTATATGTGTGTTGGTGTTTCTTAACCTAATGAAATAAAACCAAAAGCGCACAGAAACACGTTGTAGCTTTTCACCCAAGAGTATTCTAGGGTATCGAAATCCACGAGGAACGAGGAGTAACTCAACGTAGAACAGATAAAACTAAACAGTAAAGCCAGTAATTGCAAACATAAATAACAAAGTAGAGTAGGATCGCTACTTTAAATGAAACAATTTAACTTTACTAAACAAACTAGTCTTCTGCTTCGAGACTGTAGAACCACTTTCAGGCACCAGAGTACTGATAACCTAGACGAGAATGGCAGGCGCTATAGGACTCAGCTATGCGTCGATGACAACTTATCCAAACGACGGGGCTGGACTACACAGGACACACACCTAATGTCACCTGGTGGGACTACTAACCGAAGCTGCGTGGGAAAAGACACCTTACAAGGTAAACTCTAGTCTAGACACCACGTCTACATGGATGAGTTTACTACTAAACTAGTTCGAGGCCAAAGAAGCAAGCACAACTATATATTTAAACTAAACAGAGCGCACCAGGCACCCGTAAACTACCAAGCAGAGACTGAGTAAGTAAATAAAGTAAGTATAAAATAAATAAATCAGGGAGCAAGGAACTTTACTCAATCCTAGAAATGGAGTAATATCTCCTCTGAGACTAAGAGCTTAGAATAGAATACCAAAGAGAATTCCAACTCCTTCACTCTACACCTCACTACTCTCTCTTGAGATGTAGGTGGCTCTCTTTACAAAGCCAAGGGTGGCTTCACTACTATACTCTACACACAACTACACAACCACAATTCTATTCTATTGATCCACCACACCTTGCAAGTGACTTCCCAAGGGGTATATATAGCTTGGACGCAGGGGGTACTTGTAGGCGTGTCAAGGTTGGTATTGGTGTAGGTCGGTGGTCGGGTGGCGACAACACATGGCCGGAGAGCCACACCCATGGCGGGTGGCCATGGGATCCACCGACTTAGTGTATCTGATGGTTGATCTTCACTTCCTGAGGTCGGTGGTAGTTGCACAAGTTGGTATGCATGTAAAACGGTTAAACCATATGGCCAGGCGGCTGTTGGCGATCGTTATTTCACTATTTCGACCGCTAATTCCTCGGTGAGTAAATGGGGTATAGATAAAGCTCTATGCATTATTTACCTAACACTGATGAATTCCACGAGTTTTGGTGGTTTTCAATGTATCACATGGAGATGCTCAAATACCATGCAAGATGACATCATTTGGAGCAAGAGAGCATTAGCGCACAAAAGGGCTTGAGAAGGAATTGCAAATAACACCACTATGAAGTATCTCAAATGCCATCATGGACCAAACCATTACAAAGAGCTCATGGAGATAATCAAAATGGAGTTTTGGCTCACTCAATTTGGTGTCTGGATGCAAAAGTTATCACTGTCGCAAGATAGACAAAATGCAGAGGCTGTGAGAGATGGGTGGCCGGACCTTTGGCTGGGTGGCCAAAGGCATGGCCGGCTGGCCATGCACTCCCCCGAAATGCATTGTCCTTCATCTTATTCATCCAAGGAAGTTACCAAGAGCACAAAAACATGTGGAGGAACAAGCCCAAGTCGAATCCAACGTCGGAAGGCCATCAAATGGGCCAAGGAATGGCTAAAAGACTGGAATGATGGCTGGCCAGCCGTGCCTATGGGCGGCCGACCACCTCACATGGCTGGCCGGCCACCCAAAAAGGCTACTCGGCCCATTACCTGGCCACCCGGCCACCACGTTGGCCGCCCGGACATGTTCAACATGTGTATCAACGGAAACCGACTTCCAAAAGTCATCCTTGGCAGTTGGAGAAGTGAGGCGGTGCATCGGATGGCTGCCCTGGCCTCAGAGGATGGCAGCCCCGCCATGGAACTTGGCCGCTCGGCCTCTGTGATGGCCGGCTAGCCACCCACATGGCCGCCCAGCCAACTGACTTGCTGCCCCCACGGACCTTCTTCATCCTATAAATAAAGGGGCACTCCGTCCACTCCAAAATGTACTAGTTTGGTGCTTTTAGTACCATTCACCATGTGAATTCTCTCTTTCTCCCTCTAGGAGGCGCCCCACGAGAGGTGCCTCCATTCTGAAAGTACTGTTTGGTTAGGAGTTAAAGGTGAGGCTCCTTCGTTCCGAAGCCATCTTTAGGAGTTTGGTATGAATCCATTTGTATCTTTACTTTCCTATAAGACTTGAGCTATTTAATATATTTATATTTCTTTACTTTTGTGAGTATTTGCTACATTATTGCTTTTGGTATTAGTCTTGCCTTAACACAGTATCTTTTAGACTATAGTTAGAGTTTCTCTGAGAGGTTGGTGGGCCTGTGCAATTTAGGTGGATGCATCACATTGGAAGGGCCCTCAAATATCTTAGAGCAATGGTCGGCAATAAGGCTAGAGTTGAAGGGTGCATCGCTGAAGCATTTAATGTTAAGGAGATATCATACTTCACTAGTGTACATTTTGCCGAGGAACACAATGTCAATGCTCCTACGATGCGATACAATGTGGACAAAGAACCTCTTCTCACTGACCTTGAAATATTCCAATCTACTAGAGCAAGTGCAAGTGCCAGCTCACCCTACTATTTCGAGTTAGGAGAAAAAGTGTCGGCTCTGATCTACATGTATGCTAACATGAGACCGATGGACCCATATTTCGCGTAAGTGTTCGTTGAGTACTTTGCTTTTTATCCATTTGTATTCTTTGTCCATTTGTATCTTAGTCTATTCCTTATCCTTATCCATTTGTATTCTTCTTACAGTGAGTTCGATAGGAAGAACTGGACATCTAAGAAGCAACCTACAAGCAAGCAGCTGGATAAGATGCGATGAGATGGCATAGATGGAAAACCTAATTTCATCGCCTGGTAGAAGAATTATGTAAAAATCCTTCCGATCCGTACCATATTTTTCTCTCGTATTACATATCAATCGTATACGTCCCTTAACCTGATTATGTCTGTTGTGTAGTGCACAAAAATTGACGGTAAAGTCCATGAAGACTTGGTTCAGCTATCAGAGGGAAATGTGACCATTAGAAGCCACAGTCGGTAAGATGTCAATGGATTCCGGTTTCGCTTAGCCCCATTTGAAGCCGCTCGTCCTCTAGCAGCAGCATGTAACTCTAGGGTTATGGTTCGGGCAAGCGATGAACAAGAATGAGAAACTACTTATTATGGAATCATTCAAAAAATTCTCGAGTTCACAATCATAGGCGATAAGGAACTGAAATTATTCTTCTTTGTTTGTGATTGGTTTGATCCCATTAGAGGGGTTCGAGAGAACCAGTATGGCATGGTCGAAGTCAAGCACAACGAAAAGCTCAAGGGCATCAACAACTGGGTCCTTGCACACCAATGTGACAAGGTTTATTATTTGACATATCCAAACCAAAAGTACGATGCTTGGTAGGTAGTTCACAAAGTCAATCCCCGTGAATGTTTATATACCCCTAGACATGCTGGTTATTGTGCCACTCAGTTCGATGACGTCACTGAGGAAGTTTATCAAGAAGAAGACTTGTCTACATCTTTCGTTGTAGAGCCCGGTGCGGAACTAGATTCGTTGGTCGGAGAGAGTGAGGACATCAGTTTTCCAAACAAACGAAAATGACAAGCACCTAAGAAAAAAGTTCAGTGGATGGGTTTAGCATGGAGGGGACAACTTAATCGTGACGTTGATGAGTTTTGACAAGTAAATCATTTCATTCAACTTTATGTTGTACTTTATGTAAATTGTGAACTAACTCTTATTATTTTATCAACAGGATGAGCCATAGGCTCAAGCAAGTTGCAAAGGGGTTCGCGGGAAAGATGATCCCAAGCAAGAACCTTTTTTAGGGGAGCTCGTCGACCAGCTCTAGGCATGAAGCTTTGCTGAGGTGTGTGGACCCAAACTTGCAGGGAGCTCCTATCGCCCTTCAAAGAACTGAGGTACATTTGTACATAGAGTTTTATATGTATAATTTCCATATATGTTCAATAACTTATCTTATGGTTACTTTTGCAGGGTGAGGAGGATGAGGAGGCTGGAGCTGGGTAGGAGGAGAAGGAGGAGGCTGCAGCTGGGCAGGAGGAGGAGGCTGCAACTGAGGAGGAGGAGGACCTGATGGGTGGGGATGGTTTAGAAGAGGTGGTTCAGAGGAGGGGGACTAGGAGGAGCCACTACGTCAACCCTCCTCCAATTCCTGCCCCCGCAGATAGGAAACTGATCAGACCAATTAGTGACGGGTACGGTCATTATGAGTTGTTTATTTCTATAGTTTGTACATATGACATGTCTTCAATGTTATTTTGTGTTGTAGCCAATGGAGGACGTGACTTGGGACGGGATAGGTCACCGTAGGACTCCTAACGGCCTGCTGTGTAACCTCATTCGTCTTCACAACCTAGGAGTTGTGGTCAAGAATGGTGATACTATACCCGTGATGACCTGGAAGCATTTTGCACTTGCTCCACATGTTACATATGGAAGTATTCAGGGGCTCGTGAAAAACAAGTTTTGGGTAAAATTCTTTCTACTAACTGTTTGATTCATATTATGCCAATTCTTTCTATAGATTGTTGATTCCAATTGTACTGATTCTTTGTATTAACTATTTTATGTTGCAGAAGTACTTCCGTGTGGATCCCTCAGAGGAGGATTATGCAAATAAAGTGCTTGATCAGGATCCGATTAAGATATGCAAGGATTTATTTTCCAACCTTTGGCTTTAGGTAACAAACGCTTGGCTTATGGCTCAAGGGCGGCCATTGGGCCATTTTTGTGATTGTTCAGAGATGTATCTGACCGATGAGGAGTACGGATAGGTAATGGCCTTATTTGGGAATTGCGTTGTTGCTTCAAATATTATGATATACTAACTCGTGTACTTGCAGATCGCACATCCACTGTTTGAAGATCAGCCAGGCCCTTACAAGGCACTTTGTGAGCTGTGGGCATTTGAAGAATTTCAAGAGCGATCAAAGAAGCATAGAAATCCTAGGACCAAGAATGCAACGCATAAGCTTGGGGGTGACGGATACCGTTGAAAGGCTCAACGCACGGTAAGAAACAACTTTATGTTTTATCCTGCAACTATTCGAAAATATATGATTCAAACATCTACATACAGGCTGCTATGACTGGAGAGGAGCTGAGTCCCATTGAGATGTATACTATGGCATAAAGGGGACCAGACCCTTCCCAGCCTGACCTGTTGTGTACTCCGTTGGCCACAGAGCGACTGGTTAGTTAGCCGCCGCTTTAAAATAGTTCTCACAATATATTTTCCGTATAGCTAACTTGTAAAGGTGGTTTGTACTTGCAGTGGGGATATGGGAAGGAGATGGTCAGACATCATGGTGAAGGATTCGATTGGAGGAAGGCACCCGTTGAAGCCCAAGTTGTGTATGATAGCGGTGGCAGCCAGACACATGGACGGTAAGATGTCAAAATGAACGGTGTTGTCTAGTTGTGGTCAATATAACATAGTCCTAATGTTTGAATTTTGAAGGTACTCTATGTTCAACGGCATGATCGACCTGAGACAAGTCCAGAGGGGGTCTTCCTCAGAGAGTTCGGGTGGTAGTAGTAGCCGCCAGTGCCGCACCACGCATGACATGGAGATAGAGAGGCTGGAGCAAGAGATCCAGAAGCGTGATGTGTTTCAAAAAACCCAAGAGGAGTACCTGAAGTAGCACCAAGCTTTTCAAGAACAGCTTCATGCACAACAGATGGCAGCGATTCAAGTAAGTGTCTAAGTTAACATTTACCATTCCTTTCATTATTAAAACATGTTACTAACGTGTTGCATTTTGTAGGCAATATACCAGGCTCAGGGGCTGACATTTGTCATGCCAAAAGTTATATCGCCACCAGTACCACCACAGTGAGGTCAGTTTGCTCAGATGCCTTTTTCTCCAGTGGCTCAGGTGAAAGTTGCTCAACTTAGCTAACTCTAAGTGATTGTAGCCTTTTCAATTTCAGAAAACATTGTAGAACTGTAGCTTAACTTAATTAGTTTATTATAGGGATCTGGAGTGCATGCGTCCAATCCTTACCAAACTCCTCTGCCGGGGTCTGGACAACACGGATCTGAGGTTCGTTTCATTGCTAGTGCCATTAAGCTATACTCATTGTCTCTATGTGTTGTCCATATCTTAAATTCATGGTTAATTGTGTCATTTGTTCTCTTTAACAACAATCTGTACAGCAGCATGACTTTGTAAACAACCTCTTCACCTCCGGAGGTAGTGGCCACAACTCCAACGAGCCAGGTGACAATGTGAGATGAGTATGGACTTGTGTATGAACTTGTGAGTGAGAAGTGGACTTGTGTATGAAATTTAAGAATTGGACTTGTGTTCGGAGTTTGTTTATGGATTTGAGGACTTGTATGGACTATTTGCAGACTTATGTGTATGAAAATGGTTATGGAGTATTGTTTGTATATATGTGATCATGCTATGTGTATGAACTTGTGAAGACTGATGTGTATGATGTGTGATTTGTATATAATATCAAAATCTGGGAAAAAAAGGAATTTTGGGGCAGTTTTGGCCACCAGAAACCATCAATTTTCGGCGACTGGCTCAGGGCCGTCGAAAATAGCCACGTACTATTTTCGGCGGCTAAGCTCAGCCGCCGAAAATAAACCTACACTATTTTCGGCGGCCAGGATTCAGCCGGCGAAAATAACATCCTTATTTTCGGCGGCCAGCTGGGACCGCCGAAAGTCGTTGCCCCGCAGTGGACTTTCGGCGGCCAGGTCGAGCCGTCGAAAATAAGCCTAGCCGCCGAAAATATGTTTATTTTTGGCAAATCCCTTTTGACAGAGCAAAACCACTGAAAATAAGGCTTTAGAACTATTTTCGGCGGCAAAACCCTTATTTTCGGCTGTAGTTGGCCATCGAAAATGGTCTGGATTCCTGTAGTGAATCTGAGCTCGCACCTCGTTGTCCTCCTAGCTTTACCTGCTTTCTTGCCAACTGTCACGCCCTAGTTCTCAACCGACGGAACTAGGACAACATATATGTGCCAGGAACATGTCTCACATATATTATGACAATAGTGACATCACAGAACGTGCATAAAAGGGAAAATAGCGTTACATAGCGTATTGTCACTTTATTACATCAAGACACAGGTCTTTATAACAGAGTCGTAAGCGGAAGCGTAAACGAAAACATAACGAGCCACCACAGGGAAGTCGACTGGGAGACTGATATGCCTAGAACTCATCATAACCTTGAGTGTACTCCTCTGTGCCTTCTTCAACTGAACAGCGGTTGGGTCCACCCAACAAAAGGAAGAAAACAACAAGCATGAGTACACAGTCGTACTCAACAAGCATAACATGAACCATGAGGCTCTAAGGTTGGCTGACACAACTGCAATTGCTTTTAGTTGGTCAAGTTTTATTATCATCTATTTACTAAGGTGAGTAGATAACCATTAACCCAAAAGATATTGCATAAAGAATTAATCAACATTATTAGAGACATAACCAACTCCCAAACCAAACCAAGAACCCACTAATCAGCATAAAGGATCTGGGCCGCTCATGACCGTGAGCACGGCTGACATGTCAGTTTTACACTCTCGAGAGGTTGCACATCTTTACCCACAAGTCGTGAGCTACGCTAGAAGTTCATCACATTTCCTTAGATGAGATGACTAGCAAGCCACACTACGAAGCCTTTACAAAGATCACGTTGGTAAGGTGTAACCGCTGAGGTTTCAAGCTCCGCGGAGATGGGGCCCTACTCTAAGGGGTGAAGCACACAGCACACACAACCCAAAGCAGATCCGAGGCCCATCCCGGCTCACTCCCCCTCTTGCCCCGCAGGTAAGTTACTCCCAAACCAAGGCAATCTAATTAATCAGCTAAGACCGTCCCATTCCAGTCTCATGGTAGCGCTGTTGTCCCAGGTTGTCGCTTTGCAAACCGGTCCTTATGGAGAGTGGCTATGAGCAAAACCACCAAGCACATTGCTCATGCCCCCTAAACCATGTTGCTAAAAAGCCAAACTTTAAAGAGGCATAAACCACTCAAGCCTTGGCACAGAGGGTCAAGCTCACAATTATATTGCATAGATCCATTAATCAAATTATTTACAAAAGAACATGAGTTCGCGCTGCACCTAGCCCAACTTAACCAACATGCAAACCCAAAGGTAAATATTGGAAAAAAGTAGCTAAGGTACAATCCTTATGGCATACAAGATTAAATGCACATGCAATGAGTAAGGGTTATTAGGTGTTGTTCATGTTATACTTGCCTTCCTCAAAAAGCTCTTGTGGCTGCTGTCCAAAACTTGCGACTTGTTGTTCTTCTTCACCTACGAACGGTTCACCGTCTAAACACGTTCACGGCAACATACAAACATTCCCATACACGCATACATGCAAACAAATAACAAAAGATGAGCAACAGTACACCACATCATAAAAACAGAAGATAAAGCTGTTATAAAAACATCCTACGCATTTCTATGAGCACGTGAACGCAAGAATCACCCGAATCGGAGCTAAAATGTGAAAGTTATGCATAAAACAAGCTCCTAAGGGCAAAACTGTGTTAAACAAACTAAACCAGGGGCTGTTTTATGAAAAATGAGGACCTAAACGTAATTAAACATAGCCGCCGAGGGTTTTAGAGTGAAACCACCAGAGCCCGAACTGCGGGTTCAAATCCCGGAGAGCTCAGGGGCTAAACTGATGAAAACAGGACTAAAACATAAATACTTTTCAATGAAGTCGGACTGCGGGTTGATTCTAGGGAAAGACGGGGTCTCAAGCGCTAAACTCCCCGGTTGACCGGGTCGGCGCTGACGCATTCGGTGACGTCGCTTGCCACATCAGCCTGACGGGTGGGTGCGGGCTGAGTCGGATTAAGGGAGGCAATGTGGCGCGGTGTGATTCGCTAGCGAAGGGGTACGGGCTGTTCTAATCGTGGCCGTTGATGATGGATCGGATGGGCGGCGACGAAACGGGCAGGGTGCACCGGCGGTGACCAAAACTCAGGGCGCACTCCGCCTTCCGCGGTGGTAGCTCGTCGGAGCAGCGCTCGCCCGGACCTAGGGTGGTTACTAAGCCCTAGGGCCAGCTCAGGAGGCAGAGGGGGACAAGGCGAAGCTCACCGAGGTGATGTGGACGTCGAGGAGGCGGTGGAGGGAGGTCGCGACGAGGTCCGGCGGGTGAGGATGGGCGGCGCTCACGGACTGAGTGTTGGGGTCGTGCTCCTGACTCCAATACCCGAGAACAGGCCCCGCCAAGACCTTGCGAAAGAAACAATAGAGGTTAGCAGATTGGAGAGGGCTCGCCGGTGGAGAATTTGGCGACGGCGCAACTTACTGAAACGGAGCTCCGGCGGTGGATTGCGGGCTCGGTGATGAACAAGAGCGCGATTGGAGTGGGGTGTGGCAAAGGGAGCTCAAGGCGAACCCGGGGGTCGAGTTTTATAGGCTCTATGCGAGCTAGAACGTAGCGGCCGCGGGGGCGCTGGTTGCGGCTTTGAAGGCTCCCGTCGGCGCAGTGAAGGACGGGGAAGGAGAAGAGGAAACCGGCGTGGGAGTTCGGGGATTGATGGCGGGCAATTAAGGCGAAGGAACGTGGGCTCGGATTCCACCTCGGGGCATTGACGCGGCCGGCAGAGAAGAAGGAAGGGGCGAAAATCGCGGCGAGAGGAGGAAGACGAGGCTGACGAGTGGGGTCAGCCTGGCAGTGAGGGTAAGGGCGCGGCCCACCCGTCAGTGGTTCGTAGAGATGGAGGAGAGGGGTTGGCGCAGCTGGGCCGGCCTTTGGCCCAGGCGGGAAGCGAGGGAAAAAGCTGGGCTGCGGGTTGTATTGGGCCGGTTCTTGGCCCAGGCGGGTGAGGAAGGGGGGCGCGGTGGGCCGCTAGCTGGGCTGGTTGGTCCGGCCGCCTCTCCTTTTCTTTTTTTTTTCTTTTGAATTCTTTTGAATGAGAAAGCAATTGATCTACATATTCAAATAAATTTGAATATGAACCCTTAATTCATACAAACAATAAAGTAATGCACCAGCATGTATGCACAAGAAGGGTTAAGCCTATGGTTGCTTTTATGTATCTTTTTAATTTAAATAAATCATGATAAATGCAAACTAAGCACATAGGCCTTAGAAAAATAAATAAATTGCTTGGTTTTTATTATGAAGTACTGAAATTAAAACTAGGGTGTTACAAACCTACCCCCCTTAACAGGAATCTCGCCCCGAGATTCTTATGGGTGGCTAGCAAGGAGATTAGGATAAGCTGCTCTCATGTCTTCCTCTCGTTCCCATGTAGCCTCATCCTCTGTGTGATGCTTCCACTGCACTTTGCACATTTTGATCCTCTTGTTTCTGGTTACTCTTTCTGACGTTTCAAGAATCTTCACCGGATGTTCCGTATATGATAAATCCTCTTGTACATCCAATCCCTCTAGTGGTGCTTGTTCCTCTGGCACTCTCAGGCACTTCTTTAATTGGGAAACATGGAACACATCATGTATACCAGATAGGTTTGATGGCAATTCCAGTCTGTAAGCCACTTCACCTTTCCTTTCTACCACCTTGAATGGACCAATATATCTCGGCGCCAGCTTTCCTTTTATATTAAACCTGCGGATCCCTCTCATGGGTGACACTTTAAGTACACGAAGTCGTCAACCTTAAAGGTCAGATCCCTGCGTCGCACATCTGCATAACTTTTCTGTCTAGACTGAGCCACTCTCAAATTTTCCCGTACCATTTTTACTTGTTGTTCAGCATCTTTGATGATGTCAGGTCCAAACACTTGCTTCTCTCCTGTTTGATTCCAAAACAATGGAGTCCTGCACCTCCTACCATACAGTGCCTCAAACGGTGACTTCTTCAAGCTGACCTGGTAACTGTTATTATAGGAGAATTCAGCATATGGTAGACTCTTATCCCAACTAGTACCATACTGAATAGCACATGCCCGCAACATATCCTCTAGAATCTGATTTGTCCTTTCTGTCTGGCCATCCGTCTGTGGATGGTAGGCTGTACTGAACCGGAGCTTCGTATCCAACGAATCATGCAATTGCTCCCAAAAACGAGATGTGAACTGTGAACCTCTGTCAGATATAATCCGCTTTGGCACACCGTGCAAGCAAATAATTCTAGAGATGTATAACTCTGCTAACCTTGCACCTGAATAGGTAGTATTCACGGGGATGAAGTGAGCTACCTTAGTCAAACGGTCCACAACTACCCAAATAGAATTATATCCTTTCTGAGTCCTTGGTAACCCCACAATGAAATCCATGCTTATTTCTTCCCATTTCCATTCTGGAACCTTCAGTGGTTGCAACAAACCTGCAGGTCTCTGGTATTCTGCCTTTACACGTTGACATGTATCACAAACTGCAACATATTCAGCCACTGCTCGTTTCATACCATACCACCAGAATCTCTCTTTCAAATCGTAATACATCTTTGTGCTTCCAGGATGAATAGAATAAGCTGTATCATGAGCTTCACTGAGTATCAACTTCCTTATACTATCCACATCTGGCACACAGATACGGTTCTTATACCATACGGTACCTCATTCATCCTCACGAAAGTGTGGTGCCTTACCCACTTTGATCTGCTCACGGATCTCCTGAATTTTCTCATCGGTCTTCTGATGCTCTCTTATCTCTTGCTCAA
Source organism: Paspalum vaginatum (assembly GCA_030272315.1). Classification (NCBI taxonomy): domain Eukaryota; kingdom Viridiplantae; phylum Streptophyta; class Magnoliopsida; order Poales; family Poaceae; genus Paspalum; species Paspalum vaginatum. Next base: position 12,701,679 of record CM059020.1, on the reverse strand, counting down.
GGGTAGGTTCTGCCTCGAAGGTTGCTGTCGTGGTGTAATGTGCAAAACCCAAACTCAGGCTCTCAAATTCTTCACACAACTCTAGTGGCATTTGGAAAGCGACCGCCATGTTAACATAACTCTTTCTGCTCAGAGCATCTGCCACTACATTAGCTTTTCCAGGATGATAGTGGATTTCTAGATCATAATCCTTGATCAACTCCAATCATCTTCTCTGCCTCATATTCAACTCATTCTGGGTGAAAATATACTTAAGACTCTTATGATCCGTGTATATCTCACATCGATTCCCAAACAAATAATGCCTCCAGATTTTCAAAGCATGCACAACAGCTGCCAACTCCAAATCATGAGTAGGATAATTCAACTCATGTTTCCTTAACTGACGTGAAGCATAGGTGATCACTTTTCCTTCTTGCATCAATACACATCCCAGACCTTCTTTAGAAGCATCACAATACACCGTGAAACTCTTTGTTAGATCAGGTAGAGTAAGCACTGGAGCCGTAGTAAGTCTCTTCTTTAATTCTTCAAACGAGGCTTGCCTCGCTTTGGTCCAAATAAATTCAGCACCCTTTTCAAGTAAGGATGTCATCGGTTTGGCCGTCCTAGAAAAACCTTCAATGAACCTTCTATAGTAACCCGCCAAACCTAAAAATCCACGAACCTCTTTCACAGTTTCTGGTTGCTTCCAATCCAATACACTGCTGACCTTGCTTGGATCCACCATGATTCCACCTTTTGAAACAATGTGTCCCAAGAAAGGTACTTGATCAATCCAAAATTCACACTTGCTCAGCTTTGCATACAACTTATGTTCTCGCAGCTTCTGCAAAACTAGTCTCAAGTGTACTTCATGTTCTTCTTCTGTCTTGGAATAGATCAAAATATCGTCAATAAACACAACCACAAACTTGTCGAGATACTCCATAAACACCTTGTTCATAAGATTCATGAAGTAGGCAGGAGCATTTGTCAAACCAAAAGACATCACTGTATACTCAAATAACCCAAATCTGGTAATGAAAGCAGTCTTTGGAATATCAGAAGGTCGAATCTTCATTTGATGGTAACCAGACCTTAAGTCAACCTTTGAGAACACACAAGCACCTTGCAATTGATCAAACAAATCATCTATCCGAGGTAGAGGATATTTGTTCTTAATAGTGACATCATTCAAAGCTCGATAATCCACACACATTCTTCTTGACCCATCCTTTTTATCAGCAAATAAAACTGGAAAGGCCCAAGGTGAAGAACTAGGTCGGATATACCCTTTTTCTAACAACTCATCTATATTTTTCTTTATTAACTCTTGTTCTTTAGGTGCCACTCTATATTGCCTTTTTGCTATTGGTGCTGTACCAGGTAAAAGGTCTATTAAAAATTCAACTTCTCGATCAGGTGGCATACCTGGCAACTCATCAGGGAAGACATCCGGGTAATCACTCACTACTCGAATCCCATCAGTAGGCCTGGCTGTGATCCGATTCAATTGACCATATCCGTCCCTTGGTTCATTTACCATAATCTCCACATTTTTCCCATCTGAAGCTGTCAAGAGAATTTCCCGCTTGGAGCAGTCAATTTTGGCTCCCCATTTGGTTAGTGTTTCCATGCCCAAAATGACATCTATTCCCTCTGATTCTAAAACAATTAAATTTGTGCAGAATTCTACCCCCCTTATGTCCAAACTAACTCCAAGACAGATAGAATTAGTTCTCATCTGCCCCCCAGGTGAGGTGACTAACAACATCCTTCTCATGTCACTTATAGGTATGTTATGTCAAATGGCATATGACTTGCTAATGAAGGAATGAGTTGCACCGGTATCAAAAAGTACAGTAGCAGTATGGGAGTTGACTAAGAACGTACCGAGCACGACGTTCGGAGCCTCCATTGCAGTCTCGGTGGTCACATGATTCACCTTTCCTTGCCACTGTCCCTTGGGCAATTGATTTGCGCGTCCCTGCTGCTGTTGTGGAGGGTTTTGCCTCTGGCTCTGCTGTTGACCCTGTTGATTGGTCGGCATCTTATGAGGGCAGACATTAGCATAATGCCCCTGCTCACCACACTTATAGCAGCTTCTACCAGCGGGAACTGGAGCTTGATTTGTTGTAGGGAGATTGTTTTGCACTTGACGCTGAACTTGATGAACAGGACGAGTAGATTGAGTCTGATAGCGCTGTCCCTGGCTCATCTGTTGGCCCTGACCATGCTGCTGCTGGTACCCCTGCTGTCCCTGGGTACGCTGCTGATACCCCGCTTGCTGAGAACTCTGAACTTGGGGGTAACGAGGACGAGTGCTGCTGCCTGATGAAGAGCCGTTGAACTTCCTCTTCCTTTCTTCTATGTCCTGGCGCTTCCTTTCAGTGAAAAGCGCCCTGTCCACCAAATGATGGAAGGAAGGGAAAGTATGATTCATCAATTGATACTGGAGTTCATCATTCAGACCTTCCATGAAATACTCCTGTTTCTCTCTGTCATCAGCCACCTCTGCAGTAGCATATCGTGCAAGTTGAAGGAACTTGTCCCGGTATTCGGTCACTGACATGTTGCCCTGCTTTAAAGAAAGGAATTCCTTCTTCTTCATTTTCATCAACCCTGCAGGCACGTGATGGTTGCGGAAGTTCTCCCTGAACTGTGCCCAAGTGAAAGTATCCCTGTCCTCTGGCCTGTAGGACTCCCACCAATCTAGAGCTGCACCCCTCAACTGTCCAGAGCCATACAAGACCCTCTCCCTATCGTTGCATTGTGCAATCTCCAACTGGCGTTCAATAGCACGAAGCCAGTCATCAGCCTGTAGTGGCTCTGTAGCATGTGAGAAAGTGGGAGGATGTCCTTTCATGAAATCTCCACGCCTGTCTCTAGGTAGGGGTGGTGGTTGAGCTTGTGCTTGTTGGAGAGTTTGCATTGCAGTATTCACTGTGGTTAACACTTGTGCCATTAGCTGCTCCATGGTGATGGGTGGTGGGTTGGGAACTTGATCGCCTCCTCTCTGGTGTTCCTGGTTGTTACCACCAGCACCACTACCTCTCCTTGTGTTAACCATCTGATTGCAGCATATAATTCATAAGCACATGATAGATATAGTGATGCACAAGAGTGAAAGCGTGACGATAAGGTAGAAAGAGCAATAGAGTAGATATCTTTAACCCAATGAACTAACTTCATTTTAACATTGGTAACACTAAACTTGTTCACGCTGTAGACAATCCCCACAGCTAGATATAACATTCAACTAAAGATCCAAATCAACCATAGTTCATAAAGCAAACATCAAAACATCCAAAAGTAACCGAGTTCCACCCAAAAAAAAAGGACTCAAAAGACTCAAACTGATAAACGGCGAGGCTGTCTAGTCGTCGTGAGGAAGCACGGTGGTGGCGCCACTAGGCTCGCCGTAGCGCGGCTTCTTGCGCGGAGGAGACTGTGCTGGCTCTATGTGCGTCACGTGCGTCGCCTTCAGCAGCTGAGCTCGAAGGAACTCACACTCTAGGTGTAAGCTGCAGTGTGCACCCAACAGAGCATCGTGCTCGGTGCTCAAGGCTGCAGTAAACTCCACCAGTGAGGCCAATTGGATGTTGCCCTCATGCTCCAAGGAAGAGATCTGGTGTCTTGTCTCACCACTCTTGCGGCAGGGAAGGTAACGCCGAGCAGACTGGCCAAAAGCTGTACGGTGGTCCTCACAGAAGACCCCATAAGCCTGTCGAGCTGCGTCGTTGATGGCCGCATCCTGGTCAGAGTGATACGACACCGAGTAGTGCTCCTCAGACAGGGTGGTACCCCCGTGCTCCGGGTTGTCCACCATAAAGCACGCGGATGCACAAAACCTGGGAGGAAACTCGGGGTGTACACTCTCCACCACCTTGTAGCTGATCTCCAGGTTGTTGTAACCCAACTCCTGGATGGCGTCATTGAGCATCCTGGGGAAACTCAAGTGCAAGCCGTTGTGGAAGTGCTTCACGTCTATCCACTGCAATGGAGGCGTGCCACCACCTTCGGCACCCTCGGCGCCAGCAGAGGCGTCTCCAGCGTCATTGCCCTCCTCAGCTTCAGGCTCGTCATCTGATATCACCACCACCTCGGGCTCCGGCTGAGGGGGTGGAAGTATCTCCACTACCTCGTCGTCCTCCAGATCCTCCTGCGGTGCCTGCTCCTCAGGCTGCAGAGGGTCCTCCTCCTGGGGCTCCTCCTCCTGGGGTTCCTCTTCAGACTCCACCTCAGACTCCTCCTCGGACTCCTCGGTCTCCACCTCAGGCTGTACCTCAGGCTCGGGCTGAGGTGGAACGAACGGTCCAAAACGTCGGGCTGCACCGGTGCTCTTGCGGGCAGTCCTAAGGGTGCGGGCCATCTACAAGGAGGATAGAATAAGTTTTAGATTAGTTCTATATGATAGAATGAATAAAGTAAAATTTTCAACATAATGTGAACATAAATTTTTATAGTATACTTGGAGAGAGTAAATTTTATAAAACAGCAGATAAGACAAAGGAAGTGAAATCCTTAAATACGACCATTTCTATCTAGGCTATCGTCCTACAGTCAACACGGCTCTGATACCACTCTGTCACGCCCTAGTTCTCAACCGACGGAACTAGGACAACATATATGTGCCAGGAACATGTCTCACATATATTATGACAATAGTGACATCACAGAACGTGCATAAAAGGGAAAATAGCGTTACATAGCGTATTGTCACTTTATTACATCAAGACACAGGTCTTTATAACAGAGTCGTAAGCGGAAGCGTAAACGAAAACATAACGAGCCGCCACAGGGAAGTCGACTGGGAGACTGATATGCCTAGAACTCATCATAACCTTGAGTGTACTCCTCTGTGCCTTCTTCAACTGAACAGCGGTTGGGTCCACCCAACAAAAGGAAGAAAACAACAAGCATGAGTACACAGTCGTACTCAACAAGCATAACATGAACCATGAGGCTCTAAGGTTGGCTGACACAACTGCAATTGCTTTTAGTTGGTCAAGTTTTATTATCATCTATTTACTAAGGTGAGTAGATAACCATTAACCCAAAAGATATTGCATAAAGAATTAATCAACATTATTAGAGACATAACCAACTCCCAAACCAAACCAAGAACCCACTAATCAGCATAAAGGATCTGGGCCGCTCATGACCGTGAGCACGGCTGACATGTCACTTTTACACTCTCGAGAGGTTGCACATCTTTACCCACAAGTCGTGAGCTACGCTAGAAGTTCATCACATTTCCTTAGATGAGATGACTAGCAAGCCACACTACGAAGCCTTTACAAAGATCACGTTGGTAAGGTGTAACCGCTGAGGTTTCAAGCTCCGCGGAGATGGGGCCCTACTCTAAGGGGTGAAGCACACAGCACACACAACCCAAAGCAGATCCGAGGCCCATCCTGGCTCACTCCCCCTCTTGCCCCGCAGGTAAGTTACTCCCAAACCAAGGCAATCTAATTAATCAGCTAAGACCGTCCCATTCCAGTCTCATGGTAGCGCTGTTGTCCCAGGTTGTCGCTTTGCGAACCGGTCCTTATGGAGAGTGGCTATGAGCAAAACCACTAAGCACATTGCTCATGCCCCCTAAACCATGTTGCTAAAAAGCCAAACTTTAAAGAGGCATAAACCACTCAAGCCTTGGCACAGAGGGTCAAGCTCACAATTATATTGCATAGATCCATTAATCAAATTATTTACAAAAGAACATGAGTTCGCGCTGCACCTAGCCCAACTTAACCAACATGCAAACCCAAAGGTAAATATTGGATAAAAGTAGCTAAGGTACAATCCTTATGGCATACAAGATTAAATGCACATGCAATGAGTAAGGGTTATTAGGTGTTGTTCATGTTATACTTGCCTTCCTCAAAAAGCTCTTGTGGCTGCTGTCCAAAACTTGCGACTTGTTGTTCTTCTTCACCTACGAACGGTTCACCGTCTAAACACGTTCACGGCAACATACAAACATTCCCATACACGCATACATGCAAACAAATAACAAAAGATGAGCAACAGTACACCACATCATAAAAACAGAAGATAAAGCTGTTATAAAAACATCCTACGCATTTCTACGAGCACGTGAACGCAAGAATCACCCGAATCGGAGCTAAAATGTGAAAGTTATGCATAAAACAAGCTCCTAAGGGCAAAACTGTGTTAAACAATCTAAACCAGGGGCTGTTTTATGAAAAACGAGGACCTAAACGTAATTAAACATAGCCGCCGAGGGTTTTAGAGTGAAACCACCAGAGCCCGGACTGCGGGTTCAAATCCCGGAGAGCTCAGGGGCTAAACTGATGAAAACAGGACTAAAACATAAATACTTTTCAATGAAGTCGGACTGCGGGTTGATTCTAGGGAAAGACGGGGTCTCAAGCGCTAAACTCCCCGGTTGACCGGGTCGGCGCTGACGCGTTCGGTGACGTGGCTTGCCACATCAGCCTGACGGGTGGGTGCGGGCTGAGTCGGATTAAGGGAGGCGATGTGGCGCGGTGTGATTCGCTAGCGAAGGGGTACGGGCTGTTCTAATCGTGGCCGTTGATGATGGATCGGATGGGCGGCGACGAAACGGGCAGGGTGCACCGGCGGTGACCAAAACTCAGGGCGCACTCCGCCTTCCGCGGTGGTAGCTCGCCGGAGCAGCGCTCGCCCGGACCTAGGGTGGTTACTAAGCCCTAGGGCCAGCTCAGGAGGCAGAGGGGGACAAGGCGAAGCTCACCAAGGTGATGTGGACGTCGAGGAGGCGGTGGAGGGAGCTCGCGACGAGGTCCGGCGGGTGAGGATGGGCGGCGCTCACGGACTGAGTGTTGGGGTCGCGCTCCTGACTCCAATACCCGAGAACAGGCCCCGCCAAGACCTTGCGAAAGAAACAATAGAGGTTAGCAGATTGGAGAGGGCTCGCCGGTGGAGAATTTGGCGACGGCGCAACTTACTGAAACGGAGCTCCGGCGGTGGATTGCGGGCTCGGTGATGAACAAGAGCGCGATTGGAGTGGGGTGTGGCAAAGGGAGCTCAAGGCGAACCCGGGGGTCGAGTTTTATAGGCTCTATGCGAGCTAGAACGTAGCGGCCGCGGGGGTGCTGGTTGCGGCTTTGAAGGCTCCCGTCGGCGCAGTGAAGGACGGGGAAGGAGAAGAGGAAACCGGCGCGGGAGTTCGGGGATTGATGGCGGGCAATTAAGGCGAAGGAACGTGGGCTCGGATTCCACCTCGGGGCATTGACGCGGCCGGGAGAGAAGAAGGAAGGGGCGAAAATCGCGGCGAGAGGAGGAAGACGAGGCTGACGAGTGGGGTCGGCCTGGCAGTGAGGGTAAGGGCGCGGCCCACCCGTCAGTGGTTCGCAGAGATGGAGGAGAGGGGTTGGCGCAGCTGGGCCGGCCTTTGGCCCAGGCGGGAAGCGAGGGAAAAAGCTGGGCTGCGGGTTGTATTGGGCCGGTTCTTAGCCCAGGCGGGTGAGGAAGGGGGGCGCGGTGGGCCGCTAGCTGGGCTGGTTGGTCCGGCCGCCTCTCCTTTTTTTTTTTCTTTTGAATTCTTTTGAATGAGAAAGCAATTGATCTACATATTCAAATAAATTTGAATATGAACCCTTAATTCATACAAACAATAAAGTAATGCACCAGCATGTATGCACAAGAAGGGTTAAGCCTATGGTTGCTTTTATGTATCTTTTTAATTTAAATAAATCATGATAAATGCAAACTAAGCACATAGGCCTTAGAAAAATAAATAAATTGCTTGGTTTTTATTATGAAGTACTGAAATTAAAACTAGGGTGTTACACCAACGGTGCTTGGCTTGTATCCCATGGTGCTTGGTGTCAATTGTTCCTTGCTATTGGTTGACGTGAATGAGTAGTAATAGCTGGATCAATGATAGTTTGATATCTCTATCTCAATGCTTCCCTGTGGATAAATACGATACCTTGGAATACTCCCAAGTGAAAGGCTACAGCGGTCTCCGTGCGCTTGCAGTGTAAAATCCGGTAGGCTAGGAGCCGCCAACAAGCTTTTTTGGTGCCGTTGCCAGGGAAGCGCCGAGTTAGAATGTTATTCTATTGTTCATCCTTTTGTTGTTGGTCTTTCATTTTATTTAAAAAAACAAAATAAAACAAAAAGAACCATTTTCTTCGATGATGCTCTATCCGTTGTGTAATTCTTGATCATGTGTGGTTCCTGAACCCTTTTTTATGCTATCCAAAGTCATGGGAAGCCAAAGTTGAAAGGCTGTATTTATAGTGCAACATAGCTTGGGCCAGATCCTAACGTGTGCCCAGAGGCTAATTTTCCAAATTAAGCATGGTGCTTAGGTGGGAATTAGTTACTTTCTATCAAATTTGATGTAATGTCGAGTTTGGTAGATAAGCTATGGATGACCTTTGGTAGTGAATGTTCCGTTGTTAGTTCATGAGCCGCGATTCTTGAACTAGCTAGATCTCTCAAGTTTCAATGGAGACACAAAATCTCGGTGATGTTCAAAAATTTAAACCTGTTTTTTTTAGACCGTGGATTTGAGCAAAAGTTGAAGAAATTGAATTCATAGTTTAGCAACATGGTTTGTGCTAGGTTTTGATTAAGAATATTTTGCTAGCACTCTGTGAACAACGGGTCTGGTGGTTAATACTCTTTATACATATTTTTGGACCCTTGTATATGTTGTACCCTAACCTGTTGTAGGAGGCATTTATTCCCCACATGGGAGGAAAGGCCCTATGGCCGACAATCTCATGCTCAACCTCTTGTGGGCTGGCTAGCCCCTTTTTGGGAAATGAAAGTGTCGTGATATGTATACATAAGTAAATGGTGGTGGTGAGCAATGAAGAAATCTCGAATAACTTCCGCACCACAAGAACACGCCATGACTGGGGTGACATGACAAGGCATATCACATTATGCTATCATCTATGCTTAAATTTGCAAGCTAGTAGGCCACTGGTCTACTACCCCACGGGAAAGTTGCGTGCCCAATGGAATTGTGGTGTAGATCCCAAAAGCGGTCGGCATAGACATCTCTCATTGCGGGGGAGCTCCGTCTTAAGCACCACAAAGGCAAATGCAAATCAATGACTACAAGCAAGATGAGAACGTTGATGTCATGACGTGGAGTCGATGGCTGTGTGGCAAAAAGGCAGACAACGGTTGGTGGCACATGTCTTGCATGACAAGTATCAACCCCAAGAAAAACATGATAGGGAGCAAGTTTGGAATCAACATCTAATGTAGAAACCAAACTTGGGGGAGTAAATTGTTTGGCATATGACAAGCTTTCAACAAAATGACCAGAATTGCAAGTCAATGAAGCAGCACTTAAAGGACATCTGCTACATTAACATTCCAGTTGACCAACCATGGAAAGAGATGGAGGAAATGGTTCTTCGTGAATCACATCCAATCCCGATGTACCTCTTAGGAGGTACGTCCTCAGTTGAGATGGAGACATCCTGGGTGTCTTTCTCTACCATGATTGGGTAAGGCCTCCCACTGGAAACAAACGAAATGCAATGCGGAACTCAAAGGGCTGTTTCATGGCACCACAGAAACAAGTTTGGGGAAGGATATGCCAAGAAGCACCCATCCTCCGACCCAACCCCTAAGAGGAAGGGCCTCGATATTCAACTTACGACAATGGTTGAACGCTGGAAGAAATTGAGAATCCTCTGCACTGAGTTGAGTAAGAGTGTTAGCATTGATCTGCTCTACCCATCGGATGTGATAGGGACTCAACTCCAACATATATTCATCAACCTAAAGATTTGTGCTACACTAATAGGATGGATATTAGAGTTGACCCAGCCATAGCATCAGTCTCTATCTTTCCCACTCAATCTGTCTGGGAATGAAGAGCCTGCTCGAGTACTCTCTAGGAGGGACCAAGGTTCTGCGAAACATGATCCTAAGCCTCAGTAGCCTATGACATGACAGTAGCAGCAGAAGAAGAGCCTCTTTAGAAGTACCTGGCCATGATCGTAATTGTGTCACTTGAGAAGAATGAAAGACTACAGGCAAACATGATGCTAGAGCGGGAGATCCAACATCAATGCAGGAGACATTCACCAAAAGGGAGCAATACCATGAGACTGAATTTATCAACACTCTTGACACTATGTAGACGATCCAAAAGGCAGCATGACAGGAACAAGAGTAGAGAGAGGTTGACCCAACATAATTGAGCATACACAAGCAGCATCATCGTCACCCAGGGAGCAAGAAAGCTTGGAGAAGGCAGTGCCAGGTAATATTGAAGCTCAGTTTCTTGGCAATCACTTGCAAGAACTAAGCTTGGATGAAGATCACCAGGTGAGTACCCCGAATGCTCTGTACTGAATTGATTATCTTAAATCCTAAAAATTGCCATGTAACAAAAAAATATTTACTTTATGTTATCCCAAATAAAAAACACCTAGTAAAAATTTGCATTATTTAAAAACAACAAAAAGATTTGCTTTTACCATTAATAAGCTAACTCCTATAATGCTAGAACTTTGTTTATACCCTTCTTAAAGGAAATGATGAATAGTTGCTCAGCTAATTTCTTGTAGGTATTTCGTATACAACTTAGCACTCTCCTAAATTTTGAACTTATTGGCACTTGTCTTGATCCTACCTTTAATCTTTAACCTTGTGGGAGCAAGTATTTTTAAACCATGTCTAAGTTGTTGTGAAATGTGATATAATCAAAGTTTGAGTCTAACCCATCTTGATCCTAGTAAGGTGAATTCTCAGAATTTTCTTTTTGAAAATTAAAATGAAAAGTCCTCAGTGGTTTGGAGTACCTATCCAGAGCCAAACGCTTACATGTTAAACCTCTACATATGCTACCTATTGTTTTGTTGAGTTTTGTCAAATTTTGAGTTCTTATGAGGTAGTGGCACTGTTGGCGTCTCTTAGCCTTAACAGGTTTTACTCCGCAAGCGCACGGAGACCGTTGTAGCCTTTCACTCAGAGTATTCCGAGTATCGTAAATTTCCACAAGGAAGCGGCAGGCGAGAGAGTGTAATTGAATATACTCAAATCGAAATAACTATAAACTTACATAAATTATACCAACTAGTAGTAACAGGGGTAAACGTGACAAAGATAGGTGTATGGTGGGATGGTAAGCCTATCAAAGATATCCGTAGAAAGGTATAGTTGCCTGGGAGTGAGAGCCAATGGACTGGCTCCATTGCCTCTGGAGTGATGAGTGATTGTCAACAGTAGCAAGACCCTGAAGGACTTGGGCACAAGAACTCCAATGGACAGGAGGCCGTTCGATGGACTGGAGGTAGAGGAAAGTCCTCCGAACGAGTGGAGGCATGCTCGGCATCTGTCGGCCATGGGAGTTCTGTACATGGAGGAACGGCATGGTGAGAGCAGGAGTGTCATACCCTGGTTTTCAACACAAAACCAGAGCAAAACCATATGTGTGCCAGGATCTAATCTCACACATATAGAGACAATTAACAGTGATATCATAGACAATGCTTTATTACATACCATTTAAGCAAGATTTACATTAAGACATCTAGTCTTTAACACAGAGTAGCGGAAGCGTAACTATAACTCCAAGCCATTCCACAGGGAAACCGACTGGGGGTCGCTCGCCTAGACCTCCTTGAACCTTCATTTGTACTCCTTTAGGCCTCCATCTTCTGAGCAGCAGTTGGGTATCCACCCAACAAAAAGAAAATTTAAAGGAACAAGCGTGAGTACCCAACTGTACTCAACAAGCATAACATGAACCATGAGGCTCTAAGGTTGGCTGACACGAAAGCATTTGCTTTTAGTTGGTCAAGTTTTATTATCATCTATTTACTAAGGTGAGTAGATAAACCATTAGCCCAAAAGATATTGCATAAAGAATTAATCAACATTATTAGAAACATAGCCAACTCCCAAACCAAACCAAGAACCACTAATCAGCATAAAGGATCTGGGCCGCTCATAACCGTGAGCACGGCTGACATGTCAGTTTTACACTCTCGAGAGGTTGCACATCTTTACCCACAAGTCGTGAGCTACGCTAGAAGTTCATCACATTGCCTTAGATGAGATGACTAGCAAGCCACACTACGAAGCCTTTACAAAGATCACGTTGGTAAGGTGTAACTGCTGAGGTTTCAAGCTCCGCGGAGATGGGGCCCTACTCTAAGGGGTGAAGCACACAGCACACACAACCCAAAGCAGATCCGAGGTCCATCCCGGCTCACTTCCCCTCTTGCCCCGCAGGTAAGTTACTCCCAAACCAAGGCAATCTAATGAATCAGCTAAGACCGTCCCATTCCAGTCTCATGGTAGCGCTGTTGTCCCAGGTTGTCGCTTTGCGAACCGGTCCTTATGGAGAGTGGCTATGAGCAAAACCACTAAGCACATTGCTCATGCCCCCTAAACCATGTTGCTAAAAAGCCAAATTATTAAGGAGACATGAACCACTCAAGCCTCGGCACAGAGGGTCAAGCTCACAATTATATTGCATAGATCCATTAATCAAATTATTGACAAAAGAACATGAGTTCATGCTGCACCTAGCCCAACTTAACCAACATGCAAACCCAAAGGTAAATATTGGATAAAAGTAGCTAAGGTACAATCCTTATGGCATACAAGATTAAATGCACATGCAATGAGTAAGGGTTATTAGGTGTTGTTCATGTTATACTTGCCTTCCTCAAAAGTACTCTTGTTGCTGCTCGCACACGTTGATCCTCAACGCAAACAATCAACTGAAACAACAGATAAAGGAAACTAAGAACAATACACCATACCAATAAATAATTATAATAAAAGCATAAAAAGAACACTAGTCGTTGCTAATAACGTGGGAGCGCAAGAACAAATCATGATAGGGCTTTGAGTTAGGAGATGTAAACATGTAAAAGTGAATGATGATGTGGGGCCATAGATTGCATAGAGATATTGTTGTGGTGGAGGATATGAGTGGTTAAGAGGGAACTAGCGTGCAAATGAGAGAGAGGTATGGTCGATCATGTGGTTGTGTTGTACACTTGGTGATGATAATATTGAGATAGATCAATCAACTAGGATGAGGTGATAAGATAATACAAGGTTACGATGGACGGTGGGAGACTCGTGACTTTGATATACATGGGGAGAATCTAAGTGATGCTCAAATGGAGGTGATTGACAAAAATAGATAATTGAGTAGAGATTGCACATGCTTGCATGGCGCTTGAGGGATGTGGTGTGATTATAAAGACGAGAACTTGCAATCGACGAAGGGACTTAAAGATGGACAATCAACTCTGCTATGCTCATTGCCACATTTGACCATTTGTTTGAGATATGAGGGAGGTCATGAGGGACTGCGTTTATTTACATAGGAACACATCTTGATTAGAGGAAACAACAATACAAGCTGTTGAACAAATAAAAACATAGAATGGGATAAGTGGTGTTTGTGCTGAAACTGCACGTGACAGGACAAAGGGTAATGTGTGCACCAGAACTCTTTCCACGCCACACCATTTAAGGATCTTATTTGTGGAATTGATAAGGGATATGTGGACTAGATTTTTACCAAAGGGTGATAATATTCGACCAATGGGTCAGTGACAAAAGAAGACCCAAGTCAGGGTTATGTAGCCTCTTTTCTGCAGGAAGGACAGCAAACACACCGATCAGAAAGACCATCCAATACCTGGATTAAACTGATCCAATGTCTGCCAAAATTTACAGCAAGGTGTGGTACTATGATATACATGATGTGGGAAAAGGATTCGATGATTGGACAAGAGGATTAATAGAAAAGAACCTTGCATTGGGCAGAAGCTCGGCTGTTCGGGCTGCAGAGATGTGTTCGTGATAATGCTAAAATCTCCGGACCTGTGTCTCCTATGGCCAAGCCAATTTACAAGGGTATGTTTGAGGATATAAGTCGTGTCTCAGTGGAAGGGTTTGCTGATTGGACCTCTGGAACACTGAGAAAATAAGCACCAAAGTGGCAGCAGTGCTGCTGTCTGCACTACAGTGACAGCAAGCACAAAGATGGCCATATCTTTCTCATTGTATCACCAATGGCAAAACTGTTTTATAGGAGTGTGTACAAAGATATTGAGTACGTCTCAGTTGAAGGGCTCGACCATTAGACTCCTGAATCACCAGCAAAACAAGAACCAAAGGCAACAACACCGCTGTCTTGGACAGCTAGAACAGCGGACATATCGACCACCAAAGGTTGGTCTCCGTGGCTCCGATGGCAAAATAAATTTACAGCAGCGTGTTCAAGGATTAGTGTGATGATTCCATAAAAGGATTTATCAATCGGGTTAATAGATCACCAGGGAACACACATGCCAAGTAGGGCAGCCACGGCAGCGTGGCTGCCCGCTAGTGCAGTGAGAAGTTACACAGGTAAATATCTTCGGAACTTGACAGAATTTGATATATGTAACATGATTCATAACAGGGAACAAGTGATCTACACAGCGAGGAAACAAAAGGGTCCTCACCATGGGGTTGGTGGCAGCCGGGGAATGAACTTGACGGTGAGCAGACGATGAAGAGCGATGTTACTAGCTGCTGCTTGCGATTCCACAAAGCTGCAGTCATGGGCGTCATCAGGGATCAAGTGACAATCTTAGGGATTCAGTGCAGCAAGAACCTAGGGGAAAATGAACAAGAGAGAGGGGGCAGCAAGGGGGCACAACTCACCCATGGTCGTCACTTGTAGCACAACGACGGAGACAACAAGGCTGTTGCCAGGAATGATGCCGCAGCAGAACGGATTTTCCATGGTGAGGGCATTCGTTTAGGAAGGGGAAGGATGGTGTAGGGGCACCATGGCAGGAAGGAGAGGGGGCACCCTTGTGTTGGATGAATAATAATAGAAACTGAAGAATTGTGGGAGGGAAATAAGGAGGGGTTATGCATAGGTGATTAAGGAGGGGATGAATGCAGGGAATAAAGAGCAATTAGAAGGAGGAGGAGAAAGGGGCGACCAGCAGGGATCAGGGGCGACCAGGAGGGTTCCCCTCTTTGGTTTCTTCGTGAAAAACTGAGGAAGGGGTGGCCAAGGTGGGTGGGGGCGACCAGGGGGAAGGGGAGACATGAGGAGAGGAGGAAAGGGGCTGTTTTGTGGAGGTTTAGGGCTGGCCCAAGCTGTGGAGAAAGGTGGGGAAAAGAATAACGGATTCTGGGCCTTTGTGCAAGGTCAAAATGATTAAAATGTCGGGCTCATGTCCATGCCAAAAAGGATAAGAACGTTGGGGCTTGACCCATTAATGGAGAAAGGGTGGGTCCTGTATTTGTCGTGCATGTGGGAGAATAGATATGAAATATGGATGACATGAGCTTAACCAAATCAGAATTTTCTCTGGCCTATGGAATGGGAGAGTGTTGACTTGAGAGTCAATATTGATTTGAGCTTGAGAATGAAACTGAGTTGTTACATAAAGAGAGAATAATGTCAATGGACAAAAAATGATAAAAAGATAAACATGGAGACGAGGTGTTTAAGATGTTGACTTTAAAAGAGGCAAGGAGAGTGAGGTTCGGATGAGTTCATCTAAGGTTTTTGAGAATTTTGACTTGGATCAACATAAATAATGGACATGGTATAGAGAATGGTCAACATGATTGGATTCGGGTTTTGAGTCAACCTGAAACTTTAGAGATTGATCGAAGGGTTCAATGGTTGAGTTTGAGTTGGCAAGAAAGAGAAGGACTAGGATTTTAGAGACATGGATTGAGAAGGACTCGAAACCTAGCTGGTTTTGAAATATTTTGAAACCTCATTTTACACACATAAACACTATGCACTTCGGCATGAATGCAACAAACAAATGAATTGAAATTCAGAAAACTTTTTAAAAGCATACCCTTCTTTAAATCCAACAAAACTTACAAGTTCGAAAATTTTAGAAAAAAAAAAGAAAACCTTTGCTTTATTCATTGTTATCTATTCACATCCCAAAATTAGAAATTTTGGGGTGTGACAAGGAGTAAGTCCTCCGAAGGACTGCGAGGCTGCCCCGACGGACAGGGGATGCCGGGTGCCACCGCGGTGCTCCAACCCGAGTGCGTGGCGCGAAGACATGCGAGGGAGGCTTTGGCGGCTTCGGCTCAAAACCGCCACCCAAGCTAACCAAGCCTTGGTGAGTTGGGCCATGACTCGCCATGATAGAGAAGATGGGCCAAATCCGGCCCAGGCGAAGACTTCCTAAAGTTTCCTGGTTTCTGACTTCAAAACCGGGGGCGGATCGCGGATTGGACTGCTGGCCACGTGGAGAACATCCGAGGATTGCGTGGAACTTACAAAGATCAAGACTTCATCGTGGTCGTCCGTCCCGAAATATCCTGTAATCTTTCGTTTGAGTCCTTAGGGTTTGTCTAGTTGTAGGGACCTAAGTGCAAAACTATCTAAACAGCACTCGGGTATAAATAGGTCTAAGGCAGGTCATTAGAAACTCTCTTGTTAGCTAGGATTAGTCTTTGCTTTGTGATTTTCGTCCTTAAGCTTTGAGCTCCATTGTTAGGGATGTTAGAGTAGGATATAGCCTCCTAATCATAAGGGAAGGTGAGGGTGGTTGCTTGGGACAAATTTCTGCTTGTATGCTGAATCTTTAGACCCATCTTGGGCACTTAATTGAAGGAAATTCGTGCAGCAACCTTGTGTTCTTCTCCTCACCCTCTCTTTTTGGTTTTTGGGTTCAATCCTTGGCTTTTGGGTGTTAATGTTGGCCAAGCTTGAATCCCTTCCCTTGCAGATGTTTTGGACTTGCCAGGACGTGGAGATCATGACTTAGTTCATCTCAATCCTGCTGGATTGCCACGAGCAAGCCTCTTTTGTGTTTTCCCCTTTCTTGCCCAAAGATTGCCATCTTACGAGATCTGAAATTCCTGTTGATCCCTTGATCATTTTACGTTGATCTTTTGGGAAAAGCTTGGGAATAGGGTCCAGATAGCGTGTGCAAAATTTTCGTGAAGATTGGACAAGATTTGGTCTGGTTTGGGTTGCAAGACGCCCTGTGTGCGACTCTACCGGATAGTCCTGGCAGAGGCCACCGAACAGTCCGGTTCCATCGGATAGTCTGGCAGCGCCCACTAGACAGTTCGGTGTGAGGCTCAGCCGGGCCATGCCACCGGACTGTCCGTCAGCAGGCACCGGATAGTCCGGTCTCACCGGACAATCCGGTGCTAGGCCATCGGACAGTCCGGTCCTTCCAGGGCACTGCTGTGTTCTTCCCAGTTTGGTTTTTCTGCTATGTTTCTGCACTAGATTTTTGCATTCCCCACTGTAAGTCCATTCTCTTTGCTTGCTGTGAGTTAGTGAGACGCACCTTGGTGCGGTGAGTGTCGTGTGGAGGTTTTGCAAGGTTTCATTGCCTCGGTGGCATTCTTGGTTGGATCTTAAGTTTTCCTGCATTGGTCCGTATCCTCTCAGTGGACGGGCACCCTTGCGCTACTAGGCACGTATCTATTCAGTGGACGGTGCCTAGTCCTGTTTCTATTGAGCTTTGTAGAGCACTTTCTTAGGGATTGTGATTTTGAGTTTTCAAGTGCTCCTATTCACCCCCCTCAGTCACACGTCTCGGTCCTACAATTGGTATTAGAGCAGGTTAGGTTTCTTCATACCTTTACCAGTGAGAAACCAGTAGCGACTATGACTCACTCCGGGAAGATTCCGGTCCTTGGCTCCGATGGCTACTCCTACTGGAAGGGTAGGATGAGGGCATTCTTGCTTAGCCAGGGCCAAGACATATGGGATGCTACTCAAAATGCAAATTTTGTGGTGCTTCCAGTTGCTCAACGTACTACCCCAGCGATTGTGGCTCAGCATGAGGCGAATGCCAAAGCTGTTAACTTTCTCTTCTCAGGACTTCGTCCGGTTGATTATGAGAGAGTGAGCCACCTCGAGACTCCCCATCAGATCTGGTCCCTGCAGAGTGCACACCATGAGGGCACTCCTACTATCAAGGGGCGTCTCGTTGAGACTTACAGGCGCGAATATGAGAATTTCGTTTAGAAGCCTAGTGAGTCCATCGATGACTTGTTTGGTCGTTTTCAATCGATCATCAACAAGTTGTGCGTCAACTCTAGCCCTGAGAGGATCCCATACACCGAACATCAGAAGGCTGTCAAATTGCTGTATGCGTCGGACAGGAAGGTATGGGACATCAAGGTTAACTCGATCATCGAGTCTGAGGCCTATGACACAATTGGAGTGGAGACTCTTTATAGGAAGCTCAAGGCCACAGAGGTGGATTACAAGTTGAGAGATTCTCTCGCTTATACTGGCTCCAAGAGCCTGGCCTTGGCTTCTCCCTCCAGTGAGGCCGCTACTAACCCCCAGCTTCACAACTTTTCATTTTCTGCTCTTATGTCTGTTATAGAGGAGCAGTTGGCGTCACTTGGGGATGATGAGCTTTGCCTGGTGTCTAGACACTTTCAGCGTGCCTATGACAACCGGATAAGCAAGCAGAGGGGTGAGAGGCCCAAGTGCTTCGAGTGCAGAGAGGTCGGCCACTTCATCGCCGAATGCCCGAACAAGCAGAACGACTACTACAAGAAGGGCAAGAGCCACTCCCGCGACTCCAACAAGTACAACTCCAGCAAGCACGACTACAGCAAGCGTGACCACCCCAAGCACCGCTCCGGCAAGATCAAGAACTTCAGGAAGGCTTTCAAGAGGTACCAGAAGGACAACCTGAAAGCGAGACAAGGCTTTCTTTCGCCGAGCTTCGGTGGTCTGTGGGCGGATCGTCCACCTCCTCATTGTCTTCATCAAGCTCAAGCGATGAGGTGATCGTCACCAAGTGGGACAAGAGGAGGGACCAAGGCGGTCTAGCTGGACTCTGCTTCATCTCCACCAAGTCCAAGCACAAGCACAAGATGGACCGGAGATCCTTTTGCTCCATGGCGCTTGATGACAAGGACGACAAGGGCAACGACAACGACTCCTCCGATGAAGAGTAACTCCTGAGCAAGCTGAAATTCTTGAGATGTTGGAGGCAAATAGTTGTGAGTTGAAAGCCCATGGATAAGATGTTGGATAGGGCAGCCAAGAAGTTGCAGAAGCAGAAAGCCAAGTTGGCTGATGCTCTAGCTGAGATTGAGAGGCTGAAGAGTGTGCCAGCCTAGCCTAGTGAGTCTGAGTGCCCTACCTGTGAGACTTTGATGAGAGATCTCTGTGAGCAGAAGAGTAAGTATGCTCATCAGGTAGAGGAGATGGATAGGCTGAAGGTAGAGTTAGGCAAGCTCCAGTCTAAACTGGATGAGCCTATTTTGTGTGATGAGCCTGAGTGTGAGATGTGCCCTCCCCTAGCTGTTGACATAGTTGAGCTGAAAGTGAGGTGTGAGGGATAGCTCAAGGAGTTGGAGGAGCTTAGGGCTAGACCCATGCTTTTGGGTGCGTGCATGGTCTGTCCTACCTTGGAGAGTGAGCTTGAGCGGTTGAGAGCTGACTTTGAGGTGCTTTCAGCACTCTCTGACACTTGTGAGAACTGTCTCACTTTGAGGTTGATGTTGGTGGATAGGGATGCCACCATTAAGAAGTTAGAGAAGTCCGCTCCCTCTATTCCCTCTCTAGACTGCCCCACCTTGTGCTACCCAGACTTTAGTTCTAGAGGATCTGAGAGAGGAGAAACAGACTTTGGTTGATGAGAACAACCATTTGAGAGAGATGCTCAATTGGATGTATGCTAGAGAGCCCCAACTTAGGATGATCTTGGAGAGCACCAAGAGAGCCTGAGGGTGATATGAGTGGACTTGGGTTAGGAGAGTGCGGTACTTCGGGTGAGAAGAAGAATTCCCCAATTAAGCTTAAGACTGCCTCCCCTCATCCTATTCCTACTATTGATGGGGTTTACCATGAGCCTCCTAAGGCTGCCCCCAAAGAAGCAGTTTTAGACACCCAAGCCCTCACAGGCTAAGCTGGAAAGAGTAGTGACTGAGATTCTCAAGCCTCCAGTGAGCAAGGAGAGAGTCCAGCAGCCTGTTCTACCCAAGGCTACTCTACCTAAGCCCAAGGCCCAGCCTAACCCCACTCCCAAGAGGCTTGTCTACCATTGTCCCTTTTGCCAGTGGAATGGCCACTTGGAGTTGTTCTGCTTCAGGAGGAAGCGAGTTGAGAGGCACGGAGAGAGCCTAGGGGGAACCAGCATCAGTTCTACCAGGGTGGTAGGCAGGATCCTTCCCACCGCGGTGAGATGAGAGACCGCTTTGTTCGTGGTGAGAGCAGGCGGCTTTCAGGCCTGTGTTCTTGGAGGTGAGAAATGCTTTGCCGGTCGAGCTCCTAGTCGTTTTCAGCGCGGCTACAGACCTCGTGACCGAGGCTTTGGAGGTAGAGGGTTTGAGAGCTCACGCTTTAGAGCTCGTGAGTACCCAAATAGATGTGATGCTTACTTTGACTGTGCTTACCCCACTTTTGAGCAGATGGCTCGGCACTGGTTCAGCAATTTCGCTAACCCCAGTGCCGGACCATTTGCTCACTCTCGCTTTCCTTGATTTTGTAGGATCGAGGCCTGGAGGACATATGGATCATGGACTCTGGCTGCTCTAGGCACATGATAGGGCACCGCAGATGGTTCTCCAGCCTCAACCCCGTGAGCACCAAGGAGGACATCACATTCAGGGGATAATGGTCAAGGTAAAGTGTTGGGTGTTGGTTCTGTTGCTCTTTCTGGCAAGCTTTCCCTGAGAGAAGTTGCTTTGGTGTGGAATTTGGGGTTCAATTTGGTTTCTGTCTCACAAGTTCTCAAGGAAGGGTTTGAGGTTCATTTTAAGGAGGGTTCTTCTTGTGTGCTTGATGCCAAGGAAAACCTTGTTTGTCGGATTTTGCCTTATGGGCAGGTTTTTAAGGTTGACGTTGCATCTGTTTCTGGCCCTCCTCGGTGTTTGGTTGCTAGTCGTTCTGCTGATATTTGGAAGTGGCATAGGAGGCTTGGCCATTTGAGTTTTGATCTGCTAGCCAGGTTGAGTTCAATGGGCCTAATCCGAGGATTACCCAATTTGAAAGCAGAAAAGGACTTATTGTGCCACCCCTGTCGTCATGGCAAGATGGTTGCCGCTTCTCATGCACCTAGTCAATCAGGTGATGACCTCTTACCTGGGTGAGCTGCTACATATGGACACGGTGAGTCCTACTCGAGTACAGTCGGTCAGTGGGAAGTGGTATGTGCTTGTAGTTGTGGACGATTTTTCTCGCTATTCGTGGGTGTTTTTCATGGAATTCAAAGATGAGGCCTTTGGTTTTGTTCAGGATCTGGTCCTTGAGGTTAAGGAATGAGAGTCATAAGGCCATGAGGGCTATCCTGCAGCGACAATGGCTAAGAATTTCATAACTCTCATTTCAAAACCTTTTGTCGTGACCTAGGTCTTGATCACCAATTCTCGTCTCCGTATACCCTACCACAGAATGGCGTTGTGGAACGAAAGAACCGCACACTTGTTGAGATGGCGCGGACGATGCTTGATGAGCATAGGACTCCGTGACGCTTTTGGGCTGAGGCTATGGATACGGCCTAGTTACATTGCCAACCGCATCTTCCTACGAGCTTTCTTAGGGAAGACTTCGTATGAGCTACCGTTTGGTAGGCGGCCTAGCGTCAAGCACCTGCGTGCATTTGGCTGCAGATGCTTTGTGCTCAAAAAGGGGGGGCATTTGGACAAATTTGAATCTCGCTGCTTGGATGGTATTTTCGTTGGTTACTCCTCTAGCTCTAGGGCATATAGAGTGTGGATCCTTGATACCAAACAAGTGGTTGAGGCCTCTGAAGTTTCCTTTGATGAATCTATGCCTTGCACAACCCCTGCATTTGAGCTTTCAGGTGATGATGAAGAAGGTGCTACCATATTTGAAGATGAGGAAGGCAAAGTAGATGCTGGTGATGCAGGAGCCACTGCACCGGCTGCAGCTCCTGCCCCCTCTGCTACGAGTTCTGAAGATGAAGGAGAACCCTTGCCTACGGCTTCCTCCTCGCTCCCCCGACTGCAAGCTTGAGCAGAGGCTGGCCCCGCTGTGGACGCAGGGGAGGTGACCTCCGAGATTGTTCCATCTCGGCAGGTCCAGCGGGATCACCTTCCAGACAGGATGATTGGAGATCTACACCAGCATGTCACACGCTCTTCGGTTAACTCTCTAGCCTTTTTCTGCCACTCCGCATTTGTTGCATCCTTTCGAACCCCGGGATGTGTCTCATGCATTATCTGATCCTAGTTGGGTGAACGCCATGCATGAGGAGTTGGAGAACTTTGAGAGAAACCATGTTTGGGATTTAGTTGAACCTCCACCAAACTTCCACCCTATAGGAACCAAGTGGGTCTTCAAGAACAAACATGGGTGAGGATGGAATGGTTGTAAGGAACAAAGCGAGATTGGTTGCCCAGGGTTTCTGTCAGAAGGAGGGGATAGATTATGAAGAGACCTTTGCTCCTGTAGCTCGTTTAGAAGCCATTAGGATTCTGGTTGCCTTTGCTGCCTCTAAAGGCTTCAAACTGCAGCAGATGGATGTCAAGTCCGCCTTCCTAAACGGTTACATAGAGGAGGAGGTATATGTGAGACAACCTCTTGGCTTTGAGAGTGCCAAGTTTCCAGACCGGGTGTATAAGTTGAGAAAAGCCCTTTATGGTCTGAAGCAAGCTCCAAGAGCTTGGTATGCTAGGTTGAAAGCTTTTCTGCTCAAGTCTGGGTTTGTGATAGGTTCAGTAGACAAGACCTTGTTTCTGTTGAGTCGTGGTGGTGACACCCTTCTAGTTCAGATATATGTTGATGACGTTATCTTTGGTGGTTCATCTCACGCTTTGGTGTCTAAGTTTGCTGAACAGATGAGCAGTGAGTTTGAGATGAGTCTCATGGGTGAGATTCAGTTCTTTCTCGGGATACAGATCAAGCAAGGCCCAGAAGGAACCTTCGTCCATCAAGCCAAGTACACGAAGGACATTCTGAGAAAGTTTGACAAGGGAGATCTCAGGCCCATGGCAACTCCCTTGTCAACGCAGAGGGCACTTGATGCTGATGAAGAAGGGGAGGTGGTGGACCAAACAGAGTACCGAGGGATGATCGGCTCACTTCTGTACCTGATGGCGACCAGGCCGGACATTCAGTTCGCGGTCTGCCTCTGTGCGCGTTTTCAGGCCTCACCAAGGATGTCACATCGTCAAGCGGTGAAGCGCATCTTCAGGTACCTGAAATACACTCCTGAGCTTGGTCTTTGGTTCTCTTCAGCTTCGATGCTCTCTCTCAGAGGATATTCTGATGCTGACTTTGCGGGTTGTCGGCTGGAGCTGCAAGTCTACTTCCGGCACCTGCCAGTTTCTCGGCTCTTCTCTTGTCTCTTGGTCCTCACGCAAGCAATCTAGCGTAGCCACTTCCACAACAGAAGCCGAATACATTGCTGCTGCTAGTTGCTACTCCCAGCTGCTTTGGATGAAGTCCACTTTGAGTGACTTTGGTCTCAGTTTTAGGAAGATCCCTCTCCTAGTAGACTCTACTTCTGCTATTTCTGTAGCTAAGAACCCCGTCTTGCACTCCAGAACCAAACACATAGACGTGAGGTTTCACTTCTTGAGAGATCACTATGAGAAGGGAGATATAGACTTGATCCATGTAGAGACTGAGAACCAGTTGGCCGATATCTTCACCAAGCCCTTAGACCTTAGCGTGTTTGCTCACTTGCGTGGGGAGCTTGGTGTTTGTTACCCCTTTTAGGTTGGGATAACTTTGTTGTAGTTTAGGATTTTGTTTTGCTTTTTCTTTGTTTTTCCTTGTTTTCTTGCATTTTGTATCATACCATGCATTGCATTGTAACATATGCATTTTCACTAGCACTAGAGCTCTTCTGGTATGATGAGTTAGTACTTGCTTGTGCTAGATTGTACAGTTGCTTGCATGATCATGGTTGGCAAAGCTCCTTGAATCTGTCTAATATCTTGTGTGAGCTCTGTCACTTTTGTTTCTTGAAAATCAAAAACCATGATCACCACTTGACTTGGCTACCTAGCATGTGTAGGAATGTTGAATGCTATGCTATCTTTTCATGCTTCGATATGCTAGTCGAATGCCTTTGTTAAGTTGATGCCTAAGCATTTATGACACCTTACTTGAACCTGAAATCTGAATTTCAACTGAGTACATGTGTATCTTATGAGCTGAAATGAAAAGATCCAGGTGGGTTCACTTTGTCACACTGATCTAGTTTGAGATAGCCTGCCTTCGCACTTTGGCATGAACTTGGACTAGGCTGTGTATGACCAAAACCTTGTCTTAAGCTTCCGATGATTTTCTGAACCTAGGCTTGGCATTGGTTGGCAAGAAGTGGCAAACACAAGTGAATAACCCTTGGCATATGATCTGATTTGCTTGAAGTTAAAAATTGCTAAATCTGAAATCTGCAAGTCTCTAAATTGCTTATGGCCTGTTCTTCGGTTGAGAGTAGCACACCTTGTATGTTTTGCTAGCATCTTGCTGTTCATGCCTTTCTTGCTAGATGCTATTCATGTTGGTGATGCTTTCTTTTCAACAACCCTGAAAAACATGCTCCTGATCTGTATAAGATAGATTCAATTGAGCTTGTTTGCATGCTTCCTTGCCCTCACTTGCTCTGTATGCTAGAACTTGTATTTACTAGCTTTTCATCCTTGCTGAGCTCTTCATGGTACACTTCCTGCATTTCATGGCATATTTTGAGGGGGAGTTGTCCATTTCAGGGGGAGTTGCGTTCTATGAACCCTTAATGTGTCCATTGTCAACAAGGGGGAGAGATGTTGACCCTTGAGGAGAGAGATGATGGACCAAGGGGGAGAACTCTGTAGAGATCTAGTTGAGGGGGAGTTTGATCTTTTAGCATGCTCTTGCATCGGTGCGTTGATCCTTTTGCCTCTTTCTGGAGGAGCCGATGTTTTGCCTTAGCATGACTGTGTTGAGCCAGTTTGCCTCTTTCTTGAGGGGTCAAGCTTTAGTTTGATCGACTGCGTTGAGCGGTTTCCCTTGTCTTTGGGGGTCGATCTTTGGCTTTGTTTTTGTTGTCTCAATTTGCCCGTTTCTGCTTGTATTTGGCTTTTGGGCATCTTCAGCAACTTCTTCTTTTCTTCTTTCTTTTCGGTTTTACGTTTTTCTTCTTGTTTTTGTTCTATTTCAGGTTACAGGTTGAAGGTGTTGACAATGCACTCATCAAGGGGGACATTGAGAGCCAATGGACTGGCTCCATTGCCTCTGGAGTGATGAGTGATTGTCAACAGTAGCAAGACCCAGAAGGACTTGGGCACAAGACCTCCAATGGACAGGAGGCCCTCCGATGGACTAGAGGTAGAGGAAAGTCCTCCGAAGGACTGGAGGCATGCTCGGCGTCTGTCGGCCTTGGGAGTTCGGTACACAGAGGAGCGGCACGGTGACGGCAGGAGTAAGTCCTCCGAAGGACTGCGAGGCTGCCCCGATGGACAGGGGATGCCGGGCACCACCACAGTGCTCCAACCCGAGTGCGTGGCGCAAAGGCGTGCGAGGGAGGCTTTGGCGGCTTTGGCTCAAAACTGCCACCCAAGCTAACCAAGCCTTGGTGAGTTGGGCCACGACTCGCCAAGATAGAGAAGATGGGCCAAATCCGGCCCAGGCGGAGACTTCCTAAAGTTTCCCGGTTTCTGACTTCAAAACCAGGGGCGGATCGCGGATTGGACTACTGGCCATGTGGAGAACATCCGAGGATTGCGTGGAACTTACAAAGATCAAGACTTCATCGTGGTCGTCCGTCCCAAAATATCCTGTAATCTTTCATTTGAGTCCTTAGGGTTTGTCTAGTTGTAGGGACCTAAGTGAAAAACTGTCTAAACAGCACTCGGGTATAAATAGGTCTAAGGCATGTCATTAGAGACTCCCTTGGCTGCTAGGATTAGTCTTTGCTTTGTGATTTTCGTCCTTAAGCTTTGAGCTCCATTGTTAGGAAGGTTAGAGTAGGATTTAGCATCCTAATCAAGAGGGAAGGTGAGGGTGGTTGCTTGGGACAAATTTCTGCTTGTATGCTGAATCTTTAGACCCATCTTGGGCACTTAATCGGAGCAAATTTGTGCAGCAACCTTGTGTTCTTCTACCTCCCCCTCTCTTTTGGTTTTTGGGTTCAATCCTTGGCTTTTGGGTGTTAATGTTGGCCAAGCTTGAATCCCTTCCCTTGCTGATGTTTTGGACTTGCCAGGACAGTGGAGATCATGACTTAGTTCATCTCAATCCTGCTGGATAGCCACGAGCAAGCCTCTTTTGTGTTTTCCCATTTCTTGCCCAAAGATTGCCA
Organism: Paspalum vaginatum; assembly: GCA_030272315.1. Classification (NCBI taxonomy): domain Eukaryota; kingdom Viridiplantae; phylum Streptophyta; class Magnoliopsida; order Poales; family Poaceae; genus Paspalum; species Paspalum vaginatum. The sequence continues at coordinate 12,675,469 of CM059020.1, read as the reverse complement.
TCTTACGAGATCTGAAATTCTCGCTGATCCCTTTATCATTTTGCGTTGATCTTTTGCGAAAAGCTTGGGAATAGGGTCCAGATAGCCTGTGCAAAATTTCGTGAAGATTGGACAAGATTTGGTCTAGTTTGGGTTGCAAGGCCCCCTGTCTGCGACTGTACCGGATGGTCCGGCAAAGGCCACCAGGACAGTCCAGGTTCCACCGGATAGTCCGGCAGCGCCCACCGGACAGTCCAGTGTGAGGCTCAGCTGGACCGTGCCACCGTACAGTCCGGCTAGCAGGCAACGGATAGTCCGGTCTCGCTAGACAGTCCGGTGCTGGCCATCGGACAGTCCGGTCCTGCCAGGGTGCTGCTGTGTTCTTCCCAATTTGGTTTTTCCGCTGTATTTCTGCACTAGATTTTTGCATTCCCCACTTGTAAGTCCATTCTCTTTGCTTGCTGTGAGTCAGTGAGACGCACCTTGGTGCGATGAGTGTCGTGTGGAGGTTTTGCAAGGTTTCGTTGCCTCGGTGCCATTCTTGGTTGGATCTTAAGTTTTCCTGCATTGGTGCATATCCTCTCAGTGGACGGCACCCCTGCGCTGCTAGGCACGTATCTGTTCAATGGACGGTGCCTAGTCCTATTTCTATTGAGCTTTGTAGATCACTTTCTTGGGGGTTGTGATTTTGAGTTTTCAAGTGCTCCTATTCACCCCCCCTCTAGTCGCACGTCTCGGTCCTACACGAAGGACAACAAGTGAGATAAAGTGACCCACTCTATTTCTAATCGGCTGCAATGGTTATTCGTGACTAACTAAAAAATTCAATTAACAAGTCAGGGTCTTGCGTTGAACGAAATTCTAGAGTCTCGAGGGTACCAAGGGTAGATAGTTGGTCCTGAAGGAGAGTATAGCTAACACCTACGGGCCTCCCGAATGACGGGCTTGGACTACACAGGCACAACACATGCTGTCACTGAGTGGGGCTACCAAGCAAAGCTGCGTGGAGAGGATGGCACGCTATAAACGTGTTCAAGCGAAGCTTGAACAATGATAGACCATCCTTGATTAGAGGAGAGGGTCTAGCCAGAGCCTAGCGTCTAAGTCTAGGGTTGAGTGATACCACCAGCAAGAATAACAAGAATTGAAAAACAAAGTTAAACACAACCTATGCCTCACAAGTGTGGAAAGAAAGGTACACCACACTCTCTAGAGATAGAAATTAGAGTAAAATATAATTGAAATTATATTGAAGATAATCTGAGTCCAAAAGATACAAAGCTTTACCACAGACTCGAAGATAACTCCAAAGACTCCGAGGCAAAGCTCGACTCAACTCTAACTCCCAAGACTATGCTAACTACTAAGGGAATAGTGTAGCACTCTAAGATAGAACTTGAACTCAACTCCACACCTTTACAAATGAGCTCTCGCGGCCTATTTATAGCTTATACATGTGAGGGAGGAATTTGTAGGTGCACTAGGTCGGTTGGAGGTGAAAGTCGGTGGCCGGGCGACCATGGCGGTGGCCTCCGACCTTAGGGGTGGTCGGGCGGCCGCCCGATCTGCCGACTTTGGCAATCCAACGGCTAATCTCCTTTCTTGAGGTCGGTTGGCGGTTGAAATGGTTGATGCACATGTAAAATGTGAAACTTGGATGGTTGGGACGGCCATGCACCATGGCCGGGTGGCCAGGTGTCTACTCTTGATTTGCTGCATGACACTTCCCTCGAACTTGTGGCATCACTAATTGATGTTTTAATGGTCTTTCGGCCCTTGTATTCTTTGGATGCTTGATACAATAGTTGGATTGACATTGCCTTTTGTTTCTTTCCATGCAGGAGTGAAGTGGAGTCAAACTGACTCAGAGGGGTGGTTGGCCGGCCATGCCACGTGGTCGGGTGACCTGCCAGGTGGTCGGGTGACCACCCTGGTGGCCGGCCGACAATGGGACATGGTCGGGCGGCCATAGGCATTGCCCCATTTTAGCCCATCTTCACTTCTTGGCCTTGTTTCATCCATTGTGTGTACATTTTGATACCTGCATCCAATTATTCATGTACATCTTGTGGAACTCATTAGTAGTAAGTCCAAATATTTCACATATTTCGCTTCATTTGGTGGATAATTGACGGTTGATATTGTGAGATTATGAACGTCAACAGGCAGTTCAAGTCCCGATCAAAAACCCTCACACCCACCTTTATTTGCTAGCCTTTCTTCGTTTGGTTTTGCGTAAATCTACACTAGATTCAAGCATCCACCTACACTAGATACTCCTCCACCATACTATCATCCACATACCTATCAACAAATATGGTCTACAAATAAATACTCCAGGTATATTCCACAAACATGCCCAAAGTTCTCATACAAAGAGGAGACATGGAGCTATCAAAAAAAAAGAGAGAAAAAAGGGTGGAGAGAAAAAAGAAGAGAGAAGAGAAAAAAAATGATAGTTCCATGTGCTCAAAAGCTTCAAAGTTCAAGAGGAGATTCATCAAATAAGGAGTTTTCATCGGTAGACCATATCCATCCACAAAACAAATCCATTCTCCTTTGATCTGGATGAGAGGTATCACCAACTTTGCTAGGACCAATCTTTGACTCAACAAAATACATGACATAGGTAAGCCAACTTTACCTCAACCTTCAGCTCCACATAATCCATTTAGTTGATAGGGAAAAGTTTGGCTTATGGCCTTGGTGAGGAATATAAAACCACTTGAGTGATTGAGGGTACCATGAGGAACTTGATGCTTTGACAAAATTTTCAAAACCCTCCGAGCATGGGACCTGAAAGGAGATAGAGTTCGGTGACACTCTACTGAGATTGTTCCATCTCTCAACCGCCAAAGACATGCTAAGAAAAGCTAGAAGCCCCACAGGTATGGATGAAAAGGTTAGGGTACACTTATGCCAGGTTGTTCAATCATAAAGGTAGAATGTTGGGTTGTGCACTTAATACTTGCAATATATTGGCATTCATGCAACTCCTGATCCGCTAAGCCTAAGTCTTAGCTTTGATCGAGGATGAGCAAAAGTTCAAGCTTGGGGGCGTGTTGGCGATCATTATTTCACAATTTCGACCGCCAATTCCTCGGCGAATAAATGGGGTATAGATAAAGTTCTGTGCATTATTTACCTAACACTGACGAATTCCACGAGTTTTGGTGGTTTTCGATATATCACAGGGAGATGCTCAAATACCATGCAAGATGACATCATTTGGAGCAAGAGAGAATTAGCGCACAAAAGGGCTTAAGGAATTGCAAATAACACCATTATGAAGTATATCAAATGCCCTCATGGATCAAATCATTGCAAAGAGCTCATCGAGATAATCCAAATGGAGTTTTGGTTCACTCAATTTGGAGTACAGAAGCAAAAGTTATCACCGTCGCAAGATTGACAAAATGCATGGGCTGTGAGAGATGGCCGCGCGGCCAGACCTTTGGCCGGGTGGCAAAAGGCATGGCCGGCTGGCCATGCACTCCCCCGAAATGCATTGTCCTTCATCTTATTCATCCAAGGAAGTTACCAAGAGCCCAAAAACACATGGAGGAACAAGCCCACGTCGAATCCAACGTAGGAAGGCCATCACATAGGCTAAGGAATGGCTGAAAGGCTGGAATGATGGCTGGCGGGCCATGCCTATGGCCGGCCGACCACCTCACATGGCTAGCCGTCCACCCAAAAAGGCCTCCTGGCCCATTACTTGGCCACCCGGCCACCATGTTGGCTGCCCAGACATGTTCAACACGTGTATCAACGGAAACCGACTTCCAGAAGGCATCCTAGGCATTGGAGAAGTGAGGCGATGCATCGGACGGCCGCTTAGCCACAGAGGATGGCCACCAGGCCACGGGACTTGGCCACCTGGCCTCCATGATGGCCGGCCAGCCACCCATGTGGCCGCTCGGCCAACTGACTTGCTGCCCCCACCGACCTTCTTCGTCCTATAAATAGAGGGGCACTCCCCCCATTCCAAAATGTACCAGTTTAGTGCTTTTAGTACCATTCACCATGGGAATTCTCTCTTTCTCCCTCTAGGAGGCGCCCCACGGGCGCTGGCTCCATTCTGAAAGCAATGTTTGGTTAGGAGTTAGAAGTGAGGCTCCGTCATTCCGGAGCCGTCTTCAAGAGTTTGGTATGAATCCATTTGTATCTTTACTTTCCTGTAAGACTTGAGCTATTTAATATATTTATCTTTCTTTACTTTTGTGAGTATTTGCTACATTATTGCTTTTGGTATTAGTCATGCCTTAGCACAGTATCTTTTAGACTATAGTTAGACTTTCTCTGAGAGGTAATGAATATTTAGTTTGTCCTACATATAGATTCCTCGTATGCTCTGTATAGCACTTGTTTATATGGTTGTGTATGCTTCTTTCAGGGAATCTAGAAGAGGTAGTGCTCTCTAAAGGTAGACGTGGTGTCTGAGTTTGCGGTCACCTTGGTTTCGCAAGTTCAGTTGTTAAACCCCACGCAGTTTTGGGTAGCCAGTGTGCACGTACAGATTTAGCGCACTTGGCTTTGGTAGGTCCTCCTGGTGACAGCGGGAGTGTACCCTGTGTAGTCCACCCCCGTCGTTTGGGTTGCTTGTAGCCGCATAGCTGAGTTACTGCAACACCCGCCTTTCTCATGTGGGTTATCAGCACTCTGGTGCCCAGAAGTGGTTAGTAGGCTGGGCGGCGAAGTAAGTATCCTAGACAACTAGATAAGTCATTACCTAGGTCAGAGCAACGTGTTGGTCTAGCTTAGTCTATCTGGCTCACCATAGTATCAAAAGTCCTAACTAGGAATCTGAGCTCTCACCTCATTGTCCTCCTAGGTTTACCTGCTTTCTTGCCAACGGTGCTTGGCTTGTATCCCATGGTGCTTAGTGTCAATCGTTACTGGCTATCGGTTGATGTGAATAAGTAGTAATAGCTGGATGAATGACAGTTTGATATCTCTATCTCAATGCTTCCCTGTGGATAAATACGATACCTTGGAATACTCCCGGGTGAAAGGCTACAGCGGTCTCCGTGCACTTGCGGAGTAAAATCCGGTAGGCTAAGAGCTGCCAACAGCGACCAAGTGATTTGCCAACTTATTTGATCCTTCGGTTGATATTGCTCCATAAAGTCGATGGTGGTTACTTGAGTCGGTGCAGATGCAAAAGGGTTAAAACACAAGGCCGGGCGGCCACGTGTTCCTCCTGAATTGGCTGGATTGTTGATCTCCCAGATTGTGATCCTTGTGTCATGGCCTTCTGACTCTTGGATTCATTGGATTCTTAGTTGCACGTTTGGATTTGAGTTGATTTGTGTTACTTTGCATGCAGGCTAAAGGACATGTCAAAGTAGCTTCGTGACATGGCCAGGCGGCCATAACTTTTGTGCTGGGAGCATCCCTAGGCCTCCTTGTGCCTAGGCTTGGCCGAGCGGCCATAGTGCATGGTCGGGCGGCCATGTTGGATGGTTGGGCGGCCATAGGTGATGGCCGGCTAGCCATGCACCTCTGCCCTTGTGCTTCTGTTAGCCTGTCCCCCTTGGATGGTGGATGGGTGGCCATGTGGGATGGTAGGGCGGCCATGGACATGGCCGGTCGGTCATGCAATTTTGCATAGCTACCTCTCCCTTGCCACTTTGCCTTTATTTTTCTTATTTCTTCACTATTTTGGACGTGAGAAGCTCATGCGTACAACTTTCATGCACTACTCATGGAACAAGTTAGTGATACATGACAACTTGATAAATTATGCCCTCAATCATGAAATGTTGGTGGTCGAAATAGATTTTATAGAACGCCAACACCCCCCACACTTAAACCTTTGCTTGTCCTTGAGCAAAGAGGAAAGTTAAGCACAAATGGGAAAGGCGTAGCATCAACATCTACCATAGCAAGCACAAGGTCATTTCCAACTATTTCACCTTACCCAGGATTTCAAAAGTGTCTACACTTTGGTTTTGGAATGTTGAAACTTGGAACAAGAATATCAAAGTTAACTTCAGGTTCCCACATCACATAAGTAAAGAGGTTTTCAGCATTTTCAAAAGCAATGTATGCCAACTCTTTTGATCTCAAGACCAACTCTTGGTCATTCAAAGTACAAGGTGTCCTTGCCAAAAAAAATCTTACATTCCTCACATCCTATACTACCAAGGCTTTTTTGTGGAGCTAAGGTGGTTGGGAGAATGAGGCTTTCCCATCACGTTTATATTGTCGAATCAAATCAAATGTCAAGAAAGAATTCATAATCAAGTGAGATTTGGCCAAGTGCAAGTGTAGTGTAGGGATTTGTCTCTTGTAGATGCCTTGCTTGAATCCCATGTTTGAGTAGAGGGCATGGAGTCCTTCTCTTTTCTCTATCATCATTTTTTCTTTCTCTTATTTTTTTGAACGTCCATGCCTCTCACTCTTTCAAACGAAAAGTTGGGGATCATTGAAATTTCATTGCATACCTTTTTGAGAGAGTTTATTTCATGGAACATGCATGTGAAGGCCAAAATTCTCGATTGATTCGAACTCTTTTAATGGCACGAGATTTGATAAGACTCAAAACAATCGAGGAAGCAAGAATGTACTAGTTTTCTTTTCATATTTGTGGCACTAGTGGGACAAAGGATAGGAACTTGGGATAATTCAAGATGGAGCCCTCTTTTTATTTTGCAAATAAAACTCTTACTCATGTGGGGAGTTCTTTTAGTTTTCTCAAATTGTCTCATATCACAAGAATCAACAAACCAAACTCAAGTGGTTCCCTAATCATGATAGTATCCAAAGGCAAGATTACTTTAGCATAGGAAATAAAATGGTGCGAACACAAGTTAAATATGACATTAAGAACGTGTAGATCATCATTTGATCAAGTTCATGTGTAAAGTGTAAAATTGAGAGATATACAGAATATAAACGAGTGTTTCTAACCTCCAAGTATAGGTTCGAGCTGAAAATGGGCCAACCAGCCCATGACAATGGCCAGGCGGCCAGGCTGATGGCTGGGCGGCCACTCTTTTCGTATATTCGACTCGTGCACTGGTTCATTTTTGTTGAGATAACCTCAGGGGAATGTGACAGGTTCGCGTGACTTGTTTTCATGAAAAGTGGAGACCGGGCGACCATAGGGTTGGCCGACTGGCCATGGATTTTCGCCAAATCCCCTGAAAATTTCTGAGTAGCGTGGTGGTGCCCTATATAGTGTGTTTTGCTCATGTTTTCTGCAGGGTTAGTGACAAGAGGTCGAATGGCTTTGAGCATTCTATCCAAACACATTATTGAAAAGGGAAACTGTCCTACCTTTATTAAATGGAGTAAAATTAAAGGCGCTTATTACATGAGATATTTAATGAAAGAAACCAAATGTAATAGTTAAAAGAACAAAAATTAAATCCACCTATGATAACTAGAAGCACTGGGTATCTATGGTGCAGGTGGATCATAAAGCTCAGGATGCCCAATTGCTTCTGCAAGGTGGCAAACTTTGGCAGACATCCCCTTTCTAAGGATATCAATTTTATCATTGATTTCCATCAGCCATAGCTCGCCTTTAGCGCAGTGCTCTTCTAAGTTCTGCAATTTTGCCTTGAGCGCTACAATCTCCTCCTTGAGGACTGCCACCATTTCCTTCTCTTTATCGAAAGAATCTTCAAAGCATCCTAGTGGTCCTCTAATTGGAGCTGGCTGGACACCTAGTTCACTATCCTCCTGGGCAGTGTTGAGTCAATAGATTCATCTATGGAGGCATCCGGCTTGGGGACCCTAGGGACATGCACCTTTCCATACCTTGTGGTCATTTTCATGCCATGGAGGCTGTGGGTAGATACACCAGGGATGTCTGGATTGCTAGATGGCCCGAAGCCCTCCTCTTGGAAGAGGCTCCTCACACACTTCTCAGGGGCGTGGACTCCGGTGGTAGGACGAGGAGATGGGCGTGCAACCTTCTTCGCGATCGCCCTCATCGGAGGGAGACCACGTGCCGGCCTTTCCACACTGTGGGAGTAGCGCGGGGAGGCCGGGTGGCCATCTGCAATGGCTGAGCGACTTGCAGAGGTGGCCGGGCGACCATCAAGCTTGACTGGGCGGCCATTAGGGCTAAGCCCAGATGGCCATGGCAAGGTCTGGTCGACTTTCTCAGGGCTCTCCTCTCGTGGGATGCACTGCAAGGGCCATGGGGACCCCTCAGACAATGGTGTGTATGATGCGGTGGTGCCCGAGGTGATGGAGATGATGGCTTTGCCCTTGCTAGGAGGAGAGAGGGGTGCCATGGTTACGATTTGGGTGAGAGATGAGAGTGGAGTGTAGATGAGGAAGAAGGTGGCTCTTCTTTCCTTAAAATGGTGAAAATCCTCGTCCTCATCCACTCAACAGCCCCGAAGATGTTGGACCTGAGCTCCAAACTTCAAAATTCAAGTTTTGGAGGCCGAATGGCATCGAGGGATGGTTGGGCAGCCATCACCTTGGCTGGACGACACACCTAGGGCCGGGCGGCAAGGCCCATGGCTGTCCAGCCTTGCCAACTTGGGCTAGACAAGCCACAAGCTGCGGTTGCCATTGTAGCTGAGTTGTTGGTCCAATTTTCATAGGTGGGACGTCGGTTTTATTGAGATTTTTAGCAAAAGGTGAGATTAGATAGAATTTTATGGGATAAAAGAGCTAGTGCACATGGCTCTTTTAAGGTCTAAGCTCAACCATGGACGTGTGATCAAACTACCTCATGAAGCTCGGAGATGTCCATTTCTTCGAGCGGAGGCATTTCGGGCTCTAGAAAGACTTTAAGGCGTTGTCCATTCTCCTTGAAAATCCTTCCGTCATTGTCCTAGAAGGTGACGGCGCTGTGATTGGCAGCTTCAAGAACCATAAAAGGTCCTTCCCACTTACTTCTAAGTTTCCTATGACCAAATAAACTAACACGGAAATTAAACAGTAGTACCTTATCCCTTGGTTTGAACATTTTGACCTTGAGTCGCTTGTCGTGCCATCTTTTTGTGTGCTCCTTGTGTAGATTTGCACTATGGTATGCCTTCTCCCTCCATTCCTCCATCTCAACCAGTTGGATTTGCCTGCTTACTGCCTGCTGACTGGAGATCCATGTTCCACCTTTTCACCACCCAATGAGATTTGAATTCGAGTTCCACAGGAAGATGACAAGACTTACTGTACACCATTTGGTATGGTGTCATGCCAATGGGAGTCTTGTACGCTATATGGTATGCCCAAAGAGCATTGGGTAGCTTGGATACCCATTCTTTTCCCATAGCCTTGATAGTCTTTCGCAATATGTTTGTGATTTGTTTATTTAACGTATCAGCTTGGCCACATGTCTGCGGATGGTAAGGGGTGGCGACGCGGTGGTCCACACCGAGGTCAGCAAGACACTTCCCAAAGCACTTGTCAATGAGGTGTGCACCTCCATCATTGATGATGACCCGTGGCACTCCGAAACAAGGAAAGATGATCTCCCAGAACATTTTGAGGAGTGTCGTGAATCCACTGCTGGACATAGTATTGCCTCAACCCATTTTGATACATAATCCACTTTGACCAGAATGTACTCCTTGTCTCCATTCTCGGGAAAAGGTCCCATGAAATCTATGCCCCAGACATTGAATATGTCGAGTTGAAGATTGATTGTGAGCAGCATAGCATCTCTTGGATTTATTTCCCTTGGCGCTGGCACCTTGGACACCATCATACAAATTCTTTTGCGTCTTCATAGATAGTGGGCCAGTAAAACCCACTCTGTCAGATTTTTGCATGAGTCTAATAAGCCCCATAGTGACTTCTATAAGAGCATACATGACATCTATCAAGGACTTGCGATGCTTCACAAGCTGGAATGCAGCAACTTAGGAGTCCATATGCATAGAGTTTGTATAGGTAGGGGTCATCCTAGAGATAGAACCAACTGTTGTGGGCCAATTTCCTCTTGTCTACTCCTTCAGGGACATAGCCAGCAACTATGTAATTCACTAGATTTGCATACATTGGTTGGGATGTTGTTACCCTTAGGAGCTGATCATCTCTCATGTAGTCTTCGATCGGCAAGGGCAAAGTTTCTTAGAATTTTATTCATGGGAGATGATCTGCAACTGAATTCTCTACTCCCTATTTATCTCTTATTTCAATATCAAATTCTTGGAGTAGCAGCCCACCGTATCATTCGTGGTTTTGCTTCTTTCTTGGTGAGGAGATATTTGAGAGCTACATGATCTGTGTAGATTATGACCTTCGATCCTACCAAGTATGATCTGAATTCATCAATCGCAAACACCACCGCTAATAGTTCTTTCTCGGTGGTCGAGTAATTCAGCTGCGGGCTAGTGAGTCTTTTGCTAGCATATGATATGGCATGATGCTTTTTGTCTTTGCTCTGACATAGTACTGCTCTAACTGTGTAATCGCTAGCATCGCTCATGATTTCGAATAGTAGGTTCCAGTCGGGCGGCTGAATAATTCGGGCTGAGACCAGTGCTTTCTTGAGCGTGTGAAAAGCTTTGAGGCAATCCTCATCAAATACAAGAGGGTATATCCTTAGCTAGTAAATTGGTCAACGGCCGGGCTATCTGGGACAAATTTTTGATAAATCTCTTGTAGAACCCTGCATGGCCTAAGAAGCTTCAGATGGCCTTGATGTTGGTGGGTGGAGGTAGTTATTCAATGTCCTCGATCTTTGCATGATCCACCTCTATGCCTATTTTAGAGATTCTATGTCCCAATACGATTCCTTCTCTAACCATAAAGTGGCACTTCTCCTAGTTTAAGACAAGACCAACTTCTTTGCAATGTTGAAGAACTTTTTCAAGATTCTCCAAGCATCCATCAAAACTCTTGCCATAAATAGAGAAATCATCCATGAACACTTTCATGATGTTCTCGATGAATTTGGAGAAGATTGCCATCATGCACCGCTAGAATGATGCTGGAGCATTGCACAACCCGAACAACATTCGCCCGTAAGCGAAAGTTCCATATGGGCTTGAGAAAGTGGTCTTTGTAGGACCGTGACGTGTGACTAGAGGGGGGTGAATAGGAGCACTTGAAATCACAAAATCACAAACCCCCAAGTGGAAATCGAAACTAAGCACCGTCCACATGAACAGATACGTGCCTAGTAGCGCAAGGGTGCCGTCCACTGTGAGGATACGCACCAATCCAAGAAAGCTCAAGATCCGAACGAAGAATGACAGCGGAGCAACGGATTTTGCAATAACCGCCACAAGACACTCACCGCACCGAGGTGCGTCTCACTGACTCACAGTAAGCAAAGAGAAGGGGATTTAAGGGAGGAATGCGAAAATCCGTAGCAAAATCACAGCGGAAAAACCAAACTGGGAAGAACACAGCAGCTCCCTGGCAGTACCGGACTGTCTGGTCGCCAACACCAGATTGTCCGGTGTGATCGGACTATCCGGTGCCTGACTCCGGACTGTCCGGTGGCACGGCCTGGACAGTGCCTCACTGCCGGACTGTTCGGTGGCCTCTGCCGGATGGTCTGGTAAGGGTCACAGAAAAGATGATTTCAAATCCTAACTTGATCAAACCTTGTCCAAACTTCACGAAATTTAGCTCAGGTTATCTGGACCCTATTTCAAAGTTATTCCCAACAGATCAACTCAAGGTAACTGCGGAATCAGCGGGAATTTCAGATCTTGTGAGATAGCCATTCTTGGGCAAGAAAGGGGAAAACACAAAAGTGGCTAGCTCGTGGCAATCCAGCAGGATTGAGATGAACTAAGTCATGATCTCCACATCCTAGCAAGTCCAGAACATCAGCAAGGAAAGGGATTCAAGCTTGCCCAACAAAAACACCCAAAAAGCAAGGATTGAACCCAAAAACCAAAGATAGAGGGGGGAGGAGAAGAACACAAGGTTGCTGCATGAATTTGCTTCGATTAAGTGCCCAAGATGGGTCTAAAGATTCAGCATACAAGCAGAAATTCGTCCCAAGCAACCACCATCACCTTCCCTCAAGATTAGAAGGCTAAATCCTACTCTAACCTCCCTAAGAATGGAGCTCAAAGCTTAAGGACGGAAATCACCAAGTGAAGACTAATCCTAGCAGCCAAGAGAGCCTCTAATGACCTGCCTTGGACCTATTTATACCCGAGTGCTATTTAAACAGTTTTGCACTTAGGTCCCTATAGCTAGACAAACCCTAAGGACTCAAACGAAAGATTATAGGATATTTCGGGACGGACGACCACGATGAAGTCTTGATCTTCGTAAGTTCCACGCAATCCTCGGATGCTCTCCACGTGGCCAGTAGTCCAATCCGCGATCCGGCCCCAGTTTTGAAGTCAGAAAACCGGAAAACTTTAGGAAGTCTCCTGCCTGGGCCGGATTTGGCCCATCTTCTCTATCTTGGCGAGTCGTGGCCCAACTCACCAAGGCTTGGGTAGCTTGGGTGACGGTTTTGAGCCGAAGCCGCCAAAGCCTCCCTCGCACGCCTTCGCGCCACGCATTCGGGTTCGAGCACCGCGGTGGCGCCCGGCATCCCCTGTCCATCGGGCTAGCCTCGCAGTCCTTCGGAGGACTTCCTCCTGCTGTCGCCTTGCCGCTCCTCCGTATACCGAACTCCCATAGCCGACAGACGCCGAGTGTGCCTCCAGTCCTTCGGAGGACTTCCCTCTACCTCCAGTCCATCGGAGGGCCTCCTGTCCATTCGGAGGTCTTGTGCCCAAGTCCTTCTGGGTCTTGCTACTGTTGACAATCACTCATCACTCCAGAGGCAATGGAGCCGGTCCATTGGCTCTCAGTCTTACTCTAGTCCTCCGAGTGAATCAGAATCTGGTGCTAGCCAGAGTAGCCATCGATGTAGCAAAAGAAGGAATGTTTGGCTAGTCTTCCTTGCATATCATCAATGAAGGGAAGAGGAAAGTGATCTTTCCTTGTGGCAGTGTTGAGTTTTCAGGTAATCGATGCACATCCTCCAATCGGTGACAATTCTTTGTGGAATTAATTCGTTGTTCTGATTTTTGACAACTATCATCCCTCCTTTCTTTGGTACAACTTGAACTAGACTGACCCATTCGCTGTCACTCACGAGGTAGATGATTCCCGCATGTAGTAGTTTTAGTACCTCCTTCTTGACTACCTCTCTCATTGCATTATTAAGTCTCAGTTGAGGTTACCTGGTTGGTTTGTGATCACCTCCATGGGAATGCGATGATTGCATAGGTTGGGACTGATTCCTTTCAGATACTGCAGTGAATACCCAAGCATAGTTCTGTACTTTTCCAGAACTGAGCTCTTACTATTTGTTAGTTTGTCACTAATGATTACCGATGTGTCCTCATTGCTATGGAGGAAGGCGTGTTTCAGGCCAGGCGGTAGTTGCCTCTATTTTTGGAGCTTCAGGCCATAGTGATTCACCCAGGTCTTCAAACTCACATGGCTCATCTACCGTATTGGAGTCGCTAGAAGCCTCTTCCTCTAGGCTGACTTCACCCATTTCCCCAAGTGAAAGGATCATCACTTCTTCTAAAGGGTCAACCTCTAGCTTTGCCTCAGTTTTAGTGTTGAGTGATCTATCGATGTTGACATTGATTTCCTCATTGCCAAACTAAAGCTACAATCTCCCTCTATATACATCTGAGCCAGTGAAGGCGGTGATTGGGATCCCAACCATAATAAATGGTGTCGATCCCTCAGGGATGTCGAAGACATGAAAGTCCAAGAACACCTGAGTATACCGCAAGGTTGTTGGAATTACTCGCAGAACACCTTCGCATGTCAAGTATCCACCATTTGCCATTGCAGACGCATGGTAGACCTTCATAGTGGCTGTGTCGGGTAGTAGCAGTCCATGACATGCTTAGGGATTATATTGACTCCTACCCTTGGTTCGTATATAATATCTTGCAGTTGAAGCCTTGATACTTGGCCAGGGATGACGCTAGGGTCTGGATAGAATTTGATTGTTTTTGTGTCCAACCGTCTTTCGCCTAACCATTCCTAATTAATAGCTGCAGAAAGACAGAGCAGGTCCTCCTTCATTTGTTCTATATGATATGGTAGGACATATGCTAGTTTGCAGGTCATGGAGAAATGTCAGCCTACTTTAGGCAACTGAGAGGCATCACCAAAGTCCATGAATATTTCATCCTCGAATGAGAACGGAGGTGCCGATGGAGGAACCGTCAAGGCTAAACTGACCCTCTCAGTCTGCCAAGACGATGGTTCTAGGATTTCCTCAATTTGAGGGGGTGATGGTGGATATGGATGATTGGATTGGTCTTGTTCTTCATTTGTATTGTGCTGAGGTGGCTTTTGTGGATGTCGAGGTAGTTCTTCTAAAGTGCCAAAGTCAGAAGCCTTCCCTCGATGGCTGTCAGATGCTGAGAATGATCCTCTAGACACTAGGTTAAGGCAGAGTTCAGCACCAGGCAAGAGGCCTTAGATGAAGTGCTGCATCAACATTGACTCCAAAATAGCCAAATCTGATCCTGACGAGACCAGTCGTGTGAAATGAGCCCAAGCTGCCCCTAAAGATTCTCGATTTCTTTGTCGAAAAGATAGAACTTCACAACATAGATCGACAACCTTGATTGGTGGAAAGAAACGAAGACATAAGTTGGCTTTTAATGTCTGCCAACTACCTTCTACCTTACCAACTGTCTGCTTGCACCAGATTTTCGCCTCCCCAGTTAGTGAAAACGGGAAAAGCAACCATTGAAGTGTTTCCCTAGACATTCCTGAGATAACCAAACAGCTGCAAAACTACTTGAACTCCCAAAGGTGTGAGTAGGGACACTCTGAATTCCAATCCCAGCGAATGATTGATCCCAAACCATGGCTATCAAGCCAGGAGGTGATGGGTGTGTATGATGATGGAGGCTCAAAATAATCGCCCTTTGGAGCGGCGAGTTGAAAGGTAGGAGAGGAATCCATATGGTGGTGATATGTGGTATTTGGTGGGGATATATATGTGGTGGTTGTGTATGGTATGAGGATGGATGGCCTAGGTTCTAGTTGAATTAGCTACCGTTCCCTGGCAGCGGCGCCAGAAAAGCTTGTTGGCGTTTCTTATCCTACCGAAATAAATCCGCAAGCGCACGGAAACACGTTGTAGCTTTTCACCCAAGAGTATGCCGAGGTATCGAAATCCACGAAGAACAAGGAGTAACTCAGATAAAACCGAACAGTAAACCCAACAATTGCAAAGATAAATAATATGGCAGAGCAGGATCACTACTTTAAATAAAACAACTTAACTTTACAAAACAAACTAGTCTTCTTCTTAACAGGTTCACTTAGACACCGAGACTGTAGAACCACTTCCTGCACCAAAGTGCTGATAACCTAGGCAAGAAAGGCAGGTGCTACATGGCTGGCGGGTGCTACATGACTGTTGCTGTGGGAAACCGGTGGGCGGTGTACCAATAGGTCAACACAATGCGAGCTAGGAGGTGTATGTGGACGTAGCGGTCGCTCCTCCTTGCTGCAGCTCCTAATCGGCTAAACGGTTAGCCGACTGCTAGCTATGGTGATGGTTGGGCGTGCCACCTAGGATTGACCTTACAGCCAGGAATGTGGTGGTGGTGATAGTGGTCGGCTCCTGTTCCCCCTGCACGAACAAACGAAATAGGGTAAACGTTAAATACTAGCTGGATCGCTCGGATCGGCTCTCCCGCGTCCGGTCTTGGCATCGGCAAACCTCCATCGATACTCCACAAGCCGATCCAATGCTGCTTAGGCGATGTATAGAAGATGCACAGAAATAAAGTGGTCTACTTACCCAGATCGGCTCTTTGATAGAAACCAGCGTAATAAATAAACAGAGTATTATTTCTAGCTAGGAACCGATCGAGGTGCGGGAAAGTATGGAATACCAACATCAACCTAAATATGGTGGTGGCTTGATGCAGCATATATTGCAAAAGATAATAACATCAAAGGGTAGCATGATGGTAAATTGTGCACGATCCAATCTATGTCGTGAAGCTCAGAGAATAAGTAGATCGGGTCGATGCACATGATAACTAGCAGATCTTGCCAACAACAACGCTTAGTACAAGATCTACCATAGGCAGAACGCAGTAATGCCCTATCAACATCTACGAAAGAAGTCAATAGAGCAGCATGACGATATACCTTGAAACCCTAATTGCTTAGAGGTGGCGATGCGCCGAGAGAATGTGGAGACAACCGCTGTTGACGAACGTGAGTAGTCTCTCTTTATTTCATAGGTACGGGTGCATTTTTATAGTTCGTAGACTTGGATAGCAAGTCTATCCTTTCCTAATTCAAACCCAAATCTTAATTAAACTGGAGTCCCAATCGAACTCTCTACCAACGAAACTATGTTTCCTAAGATACACGGGCGCTCGACCCAAAAGGCAAAATACACGCTATCTCTCCTTTGGATAGCCCAACTTTTAGCTCAAAACTGCTTTAGGCCCCTTAACCTAGGGTCGGCTGGTTTCGCCAAATAAAGATTTTATTTCAAAACCAAATGAAGATGGTTTCCCTACCGATCTGTCACGTCGAACCTGAAACGCCACATTACCAAATGAGAAACGGGCGCTGACCACCCCGTCCCATCGGACATGGAACGCCACGCGGTTCATGATGACCATTCGGCGCCTTGGTAACCGTGCTACGCCTCTTCATCCTCCTCGAATCTAGTACTTAATAAGTAGAGAGGTTCCCCTGTTTTCTTCACAGCGGCAACCATCTCTTCTTCCTTCTTGAGCCAAAGAAACCCGAGAGACCCCTTGATCTCCGTCATGTCGTCTAGGGGTAGCAACATCCCAGAACATCCTTCCTCCCCTTCCATCGCAGGGCCCTTGGGCCTCCTTCCCCGGTGGAGCGCATCTCCTCCTACTTGGAGAGCATGGCACCGGTGCTCCCGGCAGACGCCGCACCGACATTGGCGCCACCGCCTCCTCCAGCCATTACCCCTGCTCCGCCGGAGATCATCGTCGTCTCCAGCGACGACTCCGGCGCTGACTCTGACGCCGGCCGTAGCAGCGGGTCGAGCACTCCCCCGCCGGCGCTCTATGTCCACGACGATCAGATGGAGCCACCACCGCCGATCATCCCCCTCGAGCTCCCAGTAGTACTACCACGACGCAATGTCGTAGAGCTCTGGGTCCTCCGAGTACGGCGACTCAGGAGATGACAAGGGACGAGGACCTCGACGTCCTCACCCTCGATCCCCTTCTCCCTTTAGGCGACGACGACCTCTTCTCCTGGGATAACGGAGAACAAGGGGATGGAGGAGGCTGAGGAGCCCGAGGAGTAAGACGACGACGACGCCGCGCCGAAGGAGCCAGACGAGGACGAGGACCTCCTAGCCCAGGGAAATGAAGGTCCCTCAGACCTTGAGCTCTCCGACGGTAAGGACATCAACGACGAGGCAGACGAGGATGGCGAGGATGCCGGTGACAAGTCATCTGAAGATAGCGATGCTTGAAGCGCTTTATGTTTTAGTTTTAATCAGTTAATTTTACCTTTTAGCCGCTGCGTCGGTTTTTAGGGAGAATCCTCGGATTTTGAGCAAGCCGATAGTCATGAAATCGGCCCTAGGGACCCCCCCCCTTTTATATTTTGTCATCGATGTATATATTCCTTAGTAAGAATATATAAACTAATGAACTTTCCTTTACTGACTCCTTTGTCCAAAATCCCTCTGAGACTCCGTAACATCGGCTTCAGCAGCAACGTACTGAGCCGATCTTAAAGATTCACTTTCGAGATAGGCACAATTAGATAGACTCAATGGCATTGGCTTAGTGGCAACGCACTAAGCTATGCTCAAAAATCGGATCCTGAATCGGCATCGGCTAACTAGCCAATGGTGGTCCCACACTCTGACCATCCAGCCAAATGCATGAACCCTTTGGCCAAATTCCAAAAATCCCACGTTACACCATTAGGTACGGACAGCCCCTTATAAAAGGCAAGCGAACCAATTCCAAAACCTGCCTTCCACCTCTTGACGCAAAAACACTTTGCCATTGCAATCCATCTTTAACCAACCTGGTGAAATGACGGCGCCCAGCAGTGCGGTTGAGGAAAAGACTCTCTGCGAGCGAGTTTTTTATTTGAAGGTAAAAATTTCTAACTCCCTTGGATTACTACCTCCCTGCATTATGTGGTAGCCTTTCTCGCTCGGAGTCTTTTAAATTTTTAAGATTAGGCCGATGAAATTTTACTCCCTTCATCAGCCAATTCCACAACTTTCAGTCTAGGGCCCAAATCCTATGAACCCCCGCATGACCTCATCAGAACCGAGACCAAATGCTTGCCGTTTGTTCATACCACTCCAGACCTAGATCTGTGGTCAGATCAACTACGAGCCTAGCCATTCCCAATGGAGGGCTGGGTTGACTGGTATAAACGTGTTGAACAAGCGCATGGTTCCACCTAGCAAGTCACCCGTATAGCCGATGCCTTAACTCTGTCCCTTTCTCCCATGGAGAAAGATGATAACTTGCTTAGATCCATCGGCTATTTCTGGTCGGATAGTGTGAACTGTTTTTTGTTTGGCTCTGGCCCCAGGACCCCAACATTGATGGATGTCGTCATGATTCTAGGCCTCGATGTGCATTCCTCCTGTCCTTCTCCTTTCTCCTTAACCGAATGCCCTCATAAGAAAATAGTGGAGAAGAACGGTACCCGAAACTGGAGCCAATACATCAGTCGGCACAATAAACAAACCGGCCCTGTTTCAGTGAAAGAACACATCACCTTTCTGAATCTTTGGCTTGACCATTTTCTTTTCAATGGTCCTTCTTTGGCCCTGACAAAGAATTATCTGAACCTGACCAATGCTCAAGCCAATGGCCAATCTTTTGCCCTAGGAAAACTTTTCTTGGGAATTCTATATCGGCATCTGTCTCTGAACACCCAACGCATCTTATCGAATCAGCATATGAAGTCAAGAGGACCTTGGTGGTTTGTTCAGCTTTGGTGCGAGCTCTACTTTCGCACTAAAAGTCCAGACTTCCCTCGATTAGAATCCCAATCTTTCCCAGATTCTTCTGGTAAGTCTAATCGTTGTACTTCATTTGACCAAGCCCTGCATCAGCTACCTGTAACCAATGTTGCCGCTGCAGAAATGGCCAAGTGGTACAACTGCTTCTATAGCTCCCAGAACACACCTTCTTATGATGCATATGCTGAATTAGAGCATTTCGAAAATTCATCTTTCTTCAGACTAGACAGTTGCCCCACTGATGAAGAATCCCGAGCCATATCCAGCATCATGATCACTCTATGCCTCCTCCCGGTCAGTATGAGCACTAGCAATAGGATCAACAAACCAGGGTATGAATCATACCAACCTGTCTTAGCTGCTCGTCAGTTTGGCTTAAATCAGACTTCTCCATGTCTGATCATTCATGAGAGAATTCAGAGCCAAGCTGATCTGACCCAACCACTGGTAGCTTCCAAAGCCTACGCCGTTTTTTCTGACCTGAAGCTACAAGTGCCTGGTTATCTGGAGTTCGTATATACTTCCAATGGCTTTAACTTTTGGTGGGATTAGTAGAGACCCCACCTCTTGTAGGGCGCAGTTGCATTGGCTCTTGTGGCAATCGACTCAGGATACCAAGCCACACCAGAAGAGGTATGTTCACTTCAGCCTTGATTCTTTCCCTTCACCCATTATTCCTAGAATCTAACCGAGTTTTCTTCTACTTAGTTACAAGAAGGTCTAAGCCCAACCAATGAATCGGGCTAACCATTTAAGTATCTGCAAATGGCTCCAGTGCCATTGTATCAAGCCAACACACCTTCTCTCGATAAAGTTATCTTTGCTGCTCCTGGCTTGAAACGACAATGAGAAGGGAGAGGGCCCATCCAGCCGAGATTTAAAAATACATCCATCAAGAAGCCAGTTGCTCCCTCGGATCCATCACTTCCTGATTCACCAGTAAATTTCCTCCTGATTCCTTGGATTTTCTGTCACCATCTGCACTGATTCAAAGAACTACATGTATAATGCAGGATGATCATATCCGCAGTCGGGAGCACGAAGCCGATGTAGGAGGAGCTTTGCTCGAGCGTTGTGATGCTCCACCTGAGGACACATCCAGCCACGCAGGAGTCGAAGTAGAGGTTGATTTGCCTGAGGTAAGACCACCACATACCTTTATCATCCCGTCTTTACCTCAAGACTGCCTGATCTTACTGCCCCTTTCTTGTTAGCCCTTCAATGTTGCAAAACTGTTGAACTTTGATCCTTCTACCATCGGTGAAACATTGATAACCAAGAGCCCGCCTATGTCGCCTTCATCTGCTGCACACATGGTCGCCAAACTCGAGGACATTGTGGAGCGATTGGAAGCCCCAATCGAACAACTGTTCATTGACTGTGATGAGATCTGACCGGTCTTTGAGTCAATTGCGGATGATCTTCCTTCAGACCTGAAGCAGGCGCTTCGGCCTACGGCCCATCTGGGCTTCCTCTGTGAGGATGTTCTGGCGACCGCCACGCGCATTGCCTCTCGTGCTAGACAGCCAGCTTTGAAGGAAGAAATTGTCAGGGAATGTACGGCAGCAAACCAACTCAAGGCTGCTCTTGATGATCAAAGTGTCAGTAAGCAACTGCTGTCAACTAGGGAGGAGTTTGACTGCGAAGAAGATCAAACTGAATGAAGAAATCAAACACCTCCAACAAGACTTATCCGAGGTTGACGCAGCCATCATAGCCAACGATGCAGACATGGAAAAGATTGCAAGTGAAAAGCAACAACTGTCCACAACGCTCAAGACAAACCTGGTGCACATCCATTTGCTGAACAAGAGTCTAGTCATCAGCTCTGATGAACCAGATCACCAAATCATCAACTCAGGCGACGAGGTTCGATTGAAGGCTCTTGTCGCAGTCCGCCATTTTATTCATAAACTTTATGCTCCATCGTCTATATAATGAACTCGTAACTAGAACCTTCATTTAATCTGGCATGCCTCTGTTTGGCATGCCCCCTGAGCATATTTGACAATGGACCAAATCTTTATTAAATATTTTTTATTCTAAAGGCGATGCATAATTGCATCGGCTCTAATCGAGGCCAATGGCGTACATCGGCCCATACTTTTGTAATCTTTCTTTTTGTTATTATTATTATTTTCTCAAGGCGATGTTAACACATCGGCTCTGTCAAGTCCAGATGGCCTCGCATCGGCCTTGCATTGAAATAGATCAGGTTCCGATCCATAAGCTGGGATAGTACTTTTTCAAGTATTTGCCATTGATGTTTCTGCTAAACCGTACTCGTTCCAGTGTTTCCATCCTGTAGGAGTTTCCTGGAGCGGTTTCTACTATACGAAATGGCCTGTGCCAGTTAGGTGACCATTTTCCATATGCTAGGTCCTTTGTTCCAACTGGCAAAACTAGCTCCCACACAAGATCTCCAACTTGAAAACTCTTCGGCTTTACTTTTTTGTAATGAGCTCTTGCCACCTTGGCCTTGTTGTCCTTGATCTTTTTTAGAGCCCTAGAGCCAAAGTTCCATCAGATCATCTGTGTTGATGTTCATGAGCGCTGAATATTCATCGGCTGTTAGGTCATTTTGAAACTGAACCCGTCGAGAGCCGATGTTGATCTCCCAAGGCATAACGGCCTCCTAGCCGTAGACCAATTGATAGGGAGTGCATTTGGTAGCCCCATGACATGACATTCGATGTGCCCATAATGCTTCATCCAGCCGATCATGCCATTGCTTGGGATATTCGTCAATCTTTTGCTTGATCAGCTTGATGAGACTTTTGTTTGATGCCTCGGCTTGACCATTAGCCTGAGCATAATACGGTGAAGATTGTATCAAGGTGATGCCCATCTCTTTAGCAATTTTTTTGAATTCTTCTGCCAAAAGATAGACCCTTGATCTGTGGTGATGGTCTATGGTATCCCAAATCGATGAATGATGTGTTCTTTGACAAAATTTATCACATCCTGGGCCATGACATTTTTCATCGGTACAGCCTCCACCCAGTTGGTGAAATAATCGGTTGCGGCCAAAATCCATGTGTGGCCCTTGCTAGTTGGAGGGTTGATTTGTCCAATCATGTCCATGCCCCAGCCTCTGAATGGCCACGGCTTGATAATAGGATTTAATGGTCTAGCCAGTGCTATCTGTACGGCCCCAAATCTTTGACACTCCTGGCAACCTTTATAATATTTGAAACAATCCTCCAGCATAGTCGGCCAATAACAGCCAGACCTTCTGATCAACCACTTCATCTTCTGAGCCGATTGATGAGTACCAGCAAATCCCTTCGTGTACATTGTGCATGATTTTGAGCCGCTTCCGTCGGGCCTAGGCATTTTAACAACAAGCCTTCAATGGTTCTAAAATTCTTCTTCACCAATGAGCACATGCTTCAGAGCTCACTATCTTGTCTTCTTATCTGCCCCCTGAGCCGGATTCCTCAAGTAATTGAGGAGATCGGCTCTCCAGTCGACTGACGTCAGTTGCAATGTGTTGACACAGACGTCCTCGACTTGCTCTGCATAGCCAGAAGCTATTTGTGCGAGTTTGTTAGCTTCGGCATTGTCATCCCTTGGTATCCACTTGAGCTGAATGTAAACAACGGAGGAGATATGGATACAACAAATCACTTGCACAATTGAAGTCCTCCGTTGACTGGTTAATGGTGACTTTTGAATCACCGAAAACTTCGACTGCTTCGGCACCTGCGTCCAGCAACAGTTCAAGACCTTTGCACAAAGCTTCATACTCCGTCTGGTTGTTGGTACGACGCTCCTTGAGGAGAGAGGCAAACTCATATTGTGCCCCTCAAGGGGAGATGATGAAAAGCCCAATGCCACAACCCGTGTCGCACACAGACCCATCGAAGAACAATGCCCAAGATGATATGCCGATGAAATGGGACCGTGGAGCCGATCGCTCTATAATAAGATTGGCTAATGCTTGGCCTTTGAAGGCTTTAGCTGGCCGGAACTTGACGTCAAATTCTGACAAACCGAACATCCATTTGCCGAGCCTCCCTTTGAGGATCGGTGCTGACAACATATGCTTGATGACATCGGCTTTGCAGACGATCAGCACCTCGGCGTTGAGCAAGGTAATGCCGCAGTTTGGTGCATGTAAAATATAAGCATAAACATAAGTGTTCCATCTCGGAGTACCTGGTCTCCGCGTTAAGTAATCGTCGGCTGAGATAGTAGACGACACGCTCCTTGCCATCAACTTCATTGAATCAGCACAGAGCCGATGGAAACTTCATCGGCTGAAAGGTAGACAATGAATGGGAGGTCGAGTCGAGGTGGGGCCATCATTGGTGGTGCTGTCAGGTACTTTTTCAGGTTGTCGAATGCTAGTTGTTGATCAGGGCCCCACACAAACTCGCTACTACGCTGTGTCTTGACCAAAGGCATAAACACTTTAAGTTTTACCAAAAGGTTAGGGATGAACCTCCTGATGTAGTTAATCTTGCCGATCAGCTGCTGAAGCTCCTTTTTGGTTATTAGTGGTGTCATTGTCTTAATGGCATCCTTACTCTTCGAGCCGATCTCTATACCTCATTCATGAATCATGAACCCAAGGAATTGTCCAGCAGTGATGCCGAATGCACATTTATCGAGATTCATCCTCATGCCATGTTTACGAGTACGCTCGAGGACTTGACACTAGATCGGCTTAGTGGTTCTCCTACAACACTGATTTGACCACCGTATCATCAATATATACCTCCACGAGCTGGCCGATGAGATCATGGAAGATGTAGTTCATGGCCCGTTGGTAAGTTGCTCCAAGCATTGCCTAAGCCGAAGGTCATGACCACGAACTTGAAGAAAGCTTGTGGGCAACGAAAAGCTGTCTTGTAAACATCTTCTTCGGCCATACAGATTTGATTATACCCGGCATGGCCATCAAGGAAGCTTCATCATCTTGTGACCAGCTGCAGCATCGATGAGCGACTCTACAATGGGCATCGGGTATTCGTCCTTTGGGGTAGCTCTGTTCAAATCCCTGAAGTCGACTGCATATCCTGAGCTTACCATTTTTCTTCCAAATAGGAACAATGCTCGATATCCAAGTGGCATATCGGCAAGGGCGGATAAACCCAGCGTGAATCATCTTCTCTATCTCTTCTTTGACTGTATCAATGATTTTCGCGTTGATTTTCCTGGGATGTGGAGCAAATGGTCGAAAACCAGGCTTGATTGGCAGCCGATGTTCAACAATAGACCGATCAAGACCTGGCATCTCGTGGTACTCCTAGGCAAAGCAATCTGGGAACTCCCTGAGCAGCTTGATCAACTTGGCTTTGAACTCCAGATCGAGCTTTTTACTGATCCACGTCGGCCTTGGTCGATCCCCTGAGCCAATGTCGACCTGCTCAAGCTCGTCGGATGGCGTGAAACCAAAACTGAGCTTGCCCTCCTCAGCGAATTCTTGAGTGGATCCTGATGACGCCGGACAGGGATGGGAGCACGCAACTTCTGATCCTTCTTCATCAGGAGTTGATTGATCATCGCAAAAAAGAACATCCTTATTGGAAGAAACATGTATTAAATTAATGTTTTCGGTGCCGATCACACAGATCAGCCAATGCAGAAATCTTACACAAAATATGATTACAAATTTTTTGGGGCCGATCACGCAGATCGGTCACTACGGGTCATGAACCCGTAGAAAGTTTACACCAACCAGTGAGCCGATCAGAGGGATCGGCGGATACACTAGCTATTTCATCATCTAAGGTTGGTCTCCGGTTGCACGAACTGGCATGATCCTGTTTTTTCTAGGTCGACAAAGCCCCAGTCCGAATTTTGCCGACCTGAGAGGCACTCTGTTTCTTTTGTCCAAAATTGTGCCTCAGACAATGCGACATTGCAGGACTCGTCAGCAGGGACCACTTCGATCTCATCGCCATTTCACTTAATCAGGCATTGGTGCATAGAAGACGGGACGCAGCAGTTGGCATGGATCCAATCTTGGCCAAGCAGGACAGAGAGAGGGCCGTGATCGTCGACGACGAAAAACGAAGTGTTCATGGTCTTGCTACCAACCGTCATCTCAGCATTGAGAACACCTTTAACCTTCGACGGGTACCCTTTGAAATCTTTCAGCAGTGACGTAGGTATCAACAAGATCCTCCGTAGACCTGCCAAGCTTGCGACACAAGGAATATGGCATGATATTAACGGTCGCACCTGTATCAATGAGCATCCTGCTGACGGGCTTGCCATTGACGAACCCTTTTACGTGTAATGACTTAAGGTGCCGATATTTTTTGTCGATCAGCTTCTCAAAAATAGCAGCTGTGGGGCCGAGGCTGAGTTGTGCCATCAACTCGGCCATCTGCTCCTCGCTGGGGGGTCAGGAAATCGTCTGGCAAGTAGAAGACCATGTTGACATCCGCCGCGGCCTTCTTTAGAACTGCGTTGACTTCCCCTTCAAAGTCATCCCCATGGTCCGATTGACTGTCGCTGTCCATGTCCAAGGTGTCGTCTTCTTCGTTCACCTTTGACGAGCTGGCCGCAGCTAGTTTGGCTGGTGCTTCAGCCACCTCAGACTGCAATTTGCACTTCCACACGAAGTTGCGCTCTGGACGCAAGCTTACAATGTCAAAGATGCCACCAAACTTTTTTAGCTGCCGAAGGTACTCCTCTTCAGCTTGTTCCAAGCAACACAAGACGTTGAACCCTGTGCTTTTGTGACCTAGATAGGCCCTCTGGACACCATCTTGGCATGTGGTATTCCTCACGACGTCGACCATCATTGGCCTCCTGGATCGGCGTTCCACGCTGCTGCGGAGGAGGTGGCGCCCGCCATCAGAAGTGGGGATGCTTGTCGCTTCTTTGACGGGGACTCAGGCCATCGCGCTGAAGGCACGCGGTGGTGAGGTGGCAAGGGTGCATGCCTCAAGCACTCGAACACCGACAGCCTGTCGTGCCCGGTCCAGCGGGTAGAACACTCTCGGCATTCATTAGGGGTTGGGAGCCTGCTCATACCTTGGCTCCAGCAGTAGTAAAAGTACATGGCAGCTCCAATGCTCCCTGTGGTTGGCAAGGTTGAGGCATTCATCACGTGCTCGCGAGCTCTCCCATCATCGTGTGCCATGCCTGTGCGAGCGTGGGTACTCCCAATGATGCTCCTTGCTGACAGTGGCATTGCCTGCGGTATTACGCTTCTTCCTCGCGATGGTGCTCCTCATCACGCTGGTGACGCTGTGAGTACAATCCCATCAATGCCCCAAAGTTTGGGCAGAATCGACGATTTCTTTCGACAGTTCTGGCCGAAGTGTGCTCTTCAGCGTTAAACTGAAGAGGTAGGTCATCGCGTGGGTCAGCCTTGGTCTTCCCCTTCTCTTCCACAGTGGCCCAGACCATGTTGATTGAGATGGATGGCCTAGGGCTGGGTTCTTCCATGGCACGGCGAAGGACTCTCCCTGCAGCGATCGCTCCCCGCACTCGAGCGCCGAAAGCCGATTCAGTTGAGCCGATCGGCGAATCTTCCCATTCCCAGGGTGGCAGGACTGCGTGTACCGAGTTGACCGGGAAAGGCTTTGTCTCGTTCTTCATTGGAGGACGGGCAAAAACCAGCCTTCCCTGCTCGATGGCCCTCTGGATTTAGGTCCTCAAGACCCTACAGTCATTGGTATTATGACGATCGAGCTTGTTTTGCCATTTGCAGTACTTGCGGTTACGTATTTCTTCGACCGAGGCTGTTGATGCTCGGCCAGTGTCACCAAGTGCTTCTCTTTGAGCAGTAGGTCGAAGATCTACTCAGTCTTGGACATGTCAAAGTCAAAGCCAGGAGTGGGTTCGGTCGCTTTACCCACTGACATTGTAGCGACTGGCTCTTCCTCGATCATTGGACGAGGTATGTATCCGCCGTCATCCAACGCGTCATCTTCATCGACTTGAATGTAGCCTATGTTCCTCTTGTGCTTCTCCTAGAGGATTTCGGGATGACTTCGTTCATAGGTCGAAACTTTGGAAACCAAGTGGCCGACAGACTCAAAATCAGTCGGCCCATAAACTGCTTTGACGGCCTTGTTCATGCCCTTGAAAGCTAGCTCTGCCAATGAACCTCTCCGGTAGGTGGAGAGAGTAACACCTGTTCCTCAATTCACGGAACCGCTGGATGTATTGCTGGACCAATTCTCCTGGATACTGGTAGATGCTAGCCAGGTCAGTCAGAGTTGCCTCATTAGAATTGGAGAAGAACTGGGCATGGAACTTCTCTTCCAGCTGCTTCCAAGTAGTAATTGATCCCGGGGCCAACGTGGTGTACCACCCAAATGCTGGCCCACTGAGCGACAAGCAGAAGAGCCGAATCTTCATGTGCTCGCCTCGAGAGCCGACTCCTAGCTTGTGCCAAATACCGACTGACGTGGTCAGTGGTACTAGCGCCATCGTTGCCGCTGAACTTGGTAAAATCCGAGATCTTGAATCGCGAAGGGGGCTCGAGGAGATCATATGCCTCCGGGTAGGGTTTAGCATAAGTAATTGCCCCCCGTTTGGGTGCCATCCCATACTGATTCTTCAAGATCTCCTGCACAGCACTATTGAGATCGCCTGCGGGATGTATATCCTAGGCTAATCGAGTTGGATCGGCCCAGTTCCGTAGGTGCTGCCACTCAATCATCTCCTGATCGGCCGATTTCATCGGCCTTTGGTGTGGTTGAGCCTCCAGTGTAGTGTACCTTGCGCTTGAGCTGGTCGCTTGTTGACAACTACTAGAATGGGGTAGGGGTGGGAAGGTCGGTCCCCTTCTTCTAGCTGTCGGTACTTGAGCTGGCAGAAGTATTCCTTAGGGATGACCAGTGGTGGCATAGAGTAAGCACGAGGCTCCTAGGGGAATGCCGTCACGTGGAGGGTGCATGACGAATTCGGTGATGTTATCCCCCTAAACCTCAATATGAATGGGGGCGAGTGGCCTGGAGTAGAACATGGCTTCTTCAACATGGTCGTTCAGCTCGGGGCCGGTGGTATGCAGTGGTTCACCGGCCATGGCAGCTCTGACAGTCTTGACCACAATGTTGTCCATGCGGTTTATGGTCGCCTCCAACTGCCGTATGAGGGCATGAGCCGTGATCCTTTGGATCTCTTCGCGGAGTGCCTCCGTGCGCTACTGTGATGGAGTCATGTGGTTGACCTTGTCCAGGAGCGACTCGTGAACTCCCTGGATCCTGATGGCATCGTGACGAGTGCGTCCGTACATGGCAAGCACCTTTTTCTTGAGATCCTTGATGATCGAGGCATAATGCTTCTGGTGATTCTTGGGCAGGTCTTCCATAGTGTCGATGTGATGAGAACATGTACAACATGCATATGATCAAGGGCCAAGAGAAGATGGAGTTTGAAGCCCAATCCGAGTTGAGGTCCAATTTATTCGCGAGGCCGGTTCGGACTGCAGGAGTAAGCCTCAGTAAAACTGACGTCCAGGCCACATACGTGCTCCGTTTTGGACGTTCTACATATTGTTGGAAAGCTAAGGACATAATCTTTCTAACCCTGGTGGTCCCACCTCTGAATTTTATCAGAGTCGATGGAAATCATCGAAACAATATGACGGACAGAATCTGCCAGGGTGCCACTGGAGCGGTTTTTGGGCCCGCTGGCCTTGTACACCCTAGGGTTGCTCGGCCACCCCCTTGGCCGCCCCCTATACCTCTCTCTTGTATATATTATGTAGCCATCATTATATTAGATGGGTTTTGCTTAGATTAATCTGTCATCGAACAGTTTCGCCGTCATCAGTTTGTGAAACCCCTAACTTGTGCACAAGATTAATCTTGACTGCGTTTATTCCTCGTTCTTGCTTGTGTTCTCTCAGTTGCATTGCAGGAACTGATAGCCTTCTTGGCGAGGTCGATTGCGCACGTCACGCGGTCGATAACCATCGGAGCAGTGGTGTAGTGATTGCAAGGATTCGATCGATCGAGTTCTCCACCCCTAAACCGACTTATCCATACCTCTCGGAAGATCGGAACCCCTATCCCTATCATGATGGACATGATTTCGTCCTCTTTTTCAATTCTCTTAACTCCAGCCATGACGATCGTGTCCCACCGAGCGTGCCAAAAATGTGTTGCCGAGGGAAACCGGTGGGCGGTGTACCAACGGGTCAACACAATGCGAGCCGGGAGGTGTATGTGGACGTAGCGGTCACTCCTCCTTGCTGCGGCTCCCAGTCGGCTAAACGGTTAGCCGACTGCTGGCTATGGTGATGGTTGGGCGTGCCACCTGGCTTGACCTTACAGCCAGGAAGGTGGTGGTGGTGATGGTGGTCGGCTCCTGTTCTCTCTGCACGAACAAACAAAACAGGGTAAACATTAAATACAAGCCGGACCGTTCAGATCGGCTCTCCTGCGTCGGGTCTTGGCATCGGCAAACCTCCATCGATACTCCATGAGCTGATCCAACGCTGCTTAAGTGATGTATAGAAGATGCACAGAAATAAAGTGGTCTACTTACCCAGATCGGCTCTTTGATAGAAACCAGCGTAATAAATAAACAGAGTATTATTTCTAGCTAGGAACTGATCGAGGTGCGGGAAAGTATGGAATACCAACATCAACCTAAATAAGCCTCTTGTATCATGCAAATCTAACAAAATATGGTGGTGGCTTGACGCAGCATATATTGCAAAAGATAATAACATCAAAGGGTAGCATAATGGTAAATTGTGCACGATCCAATCTATGTCGTGAAGCTCAGAGAATAAGTAGATCTGGTCGATGCACATGATAACTAGCAGATCTTGCCAACAACAATGCTTAGTACAAGATCTACCATAGGCAGAACGCCGTAATGCCCTATCAACATCTACGAAAGAAGTCAATAGAGCAGCATGACGATATACCTTGAAACCCTAATTGCTTAGGGGTGGCGATGCGCCGAGAGAATGTGGAGACAACCGCTGTTGACGAACGTGAGTAGTCTCTCTTTATTTCATAGGTACGGGTACATTTTTATAGTTCGTAGACTTAGGATAGAAAGTCTATCCTTTCCTAATTCAACCCCAAATCTTAATTAAACTGGAGTCCCGATCGGACTCTCTACCAACGAAACTATCTTTCCTTAGATACACAGGGCGCTCAGCCCAAAAGGAAAAATACAAGCTATCTCTCCCTTGGATAGCCCACCTTTTAGCTCTAAACCGATTTAAGCCCATTAACCTGGGTCGGCTAAATTCTGGCGCCAACAATGACTCAGCTATGCGTCGATGACAACTTATTCGAACGATGGGGTTGGACTACACAGGACACACACCCGCTGTCACCAGGTGGGACTACGAACCAAAGCTACATGGGACAAGAGACCTGACAGGGTAAACTATAGTCTAGACACCACGTCTACATGGATGAGTTTACTACTATACTGATTTGAGGCCAAAGAACCAAGCACAACTGTATTGTTAAACTAAACAGAGCGCACCGGGTACCCGTAAACTACTAAGCAGAGATTGAGTAAGTAAATAAAGTAAGTATGAAATAAATAAAGCAGGGAGCAAAGAACTTTACTCAATCCTAGAAATGGAGTAATATCTCCTTTGAGACTAAGAGCCTATAAATAGCAATACCAAAGAGAATTCCAACTCCTCCACTCTACACCTCACTACTCTCTCTTGAGACATAGGTCTCTCTCTTTACAAACCCAAGGGAGGCTTCACTACTATACACACAACTAGCACAACCACACTTCTATTCTATTGATCCACCACAGCTTGCAAGTGACCTCCCTAGGGGTATTTACAGCTTGGAGGCCAAGGGGTACTTGTAGGTGTGTCAAGGTCGGTAGTGGTCTAGGTCAGTGGCCAGGGCGGCCACACCCATGCCCGGGCGGCCATGGGATCCACCGACTTAGTGTATCCGATGGTTGACTTCACTTCCTGAGGTCGATGGTAGTTTCCAAGTCAGTGTGCATGTAAAACAGTTAAACCATATGGTCGGGCAGCCATACCCATGGTCAGGCGGCCATCCGATTTGCCGACTTAGTTGATCCATCGGTTGATATTGCTTCCACAAACTCGGTCGCGGTTACTTGAGTCAGTGCACATGCAAAACGGTTAAAACATATGGTCGGGCGGCCATAGTGATGGCTGGGTGGCCATAGTGATGGCTGGGCGGCCATGTGTTCCTCCATGATTGGCTGCATTGTTGATCTCCTAGATTGTGATCCTTGTGTCATGGCCTTCTTACTCTTTGATTCATTGGATTCTTGGTTGCATGGTTGGATTTGAGTTGATTTGTGTTACTTTGGATGCAGGTTGAAGCACGTGTTGAATTGGCTTCGTGACATGGCCGGGCAGCCATAGGGATGGCTAGGCGGCCATCACTTTTGGGCTAGGGAGCATCCCTGGGCCTTCTTGTGCCTAGGCTTGGCTGCGTGGCCATAGGGGATGGGTCGAGGAATCCATTTATAAGGGCGGCGTGGGCAGTCTGAGTTGAGTTCAATGAGGGGCTTGACAGCGCGAGCTTGACAGCGGTCCGATTTTGACCTAGACGCAGGTTCGAATCTCCGCGGAGTCCGCGTCAAGGTGGGGGACACGTCTTAGGGTGCTGACGTGCGGACCACGCGCACGGGGGAAGCTGTGGCGTGGGGCCATGCGAAGAGAGACTGCGGGCACGCGGGATTCTCGGACGGAGGTGGAAGGAGGAGTTGATAGGCAGGGGCCACTAGGCAGTGACTCGGGGGCACGGCCCACAAGGCAGAGAGAGAAGGAAAGAAGATAGTAGGTGTGCGGCTGGGCTGGCCCGCAAGTCAGCCTTGGTGGGGAGGAGGTGGAGCAGGCCAGGGAAGTAGGCCAAGCTAGCTCACCTGGGTTGCTCACCCTCTCCTTCCTCTGTTTTTTTAATTTTTTGAATCCCTTTTGAACCAAGAAAGCAAATGCTCTATAAATTCAAATAAATTTGAAATTAAATCCTTAATTCACACGAACCGAAAACAATGCACCAGCATGAATGCACCTGCAGGGTTGATCTATAGTTTATTTTAATCAATTGTCGAAATTAATAAATCATGAGAATGTAAGGCTAGGCATAGGAACCTTAGAAAATTAAATAAAGCCTATTGAATTTATTATAAACTGCTGAAACTAAAATTACAGTGTTAGAAACCTACCCCCCTTAACAAGAATCTCACCCCGAGATTTAGGTAGGCTGGTTAAGCATAGAGATCGGGGTATGCTGCCTTTAACTCATCCTCTTGTTCCCATGTTCCCTCGGCCTCTATATGGTGACTCCATTGTACTCGGCACATCTTGGTCCTCTTGTTCCTAGTAACTCTGTCTGATGTGTCGAGAATTTTCATAGGATATTCTATGTAAGTTAGGTCCTCTTGTACCTCTAGTCCTTCAAGTGTTGCTTGCTTTTTGGGCACCCTCAAATACTTCTTCAAGTGAGAGACATGAAACACATCATGCACACTTGACGGACTAGGAGGCAACTCCAAGCGATAATCCACTTCACCTTTCTTCTCTAGTATCTTAAACGGCCCAATGTATCTGGGTGCTAGCTTTCCTTTCAGATTGAACCTGCAGATCCCTCTCATTGGTGAGACCTTCAATGTACATATGGTCGTCCACCTTGAAAGTTAGATCCCTCTTGCGAACGTCGGCATAGCTTCTTTGCCTGGACTGAAGCGATTCTCAAATTCTCCCGGACAACCCATGCTTGATGTTCAACATCCTGGATTATGTCAGGTCCAAATACTTACTTCTCACTGGTCTCATTCCAGAATAATGATGTTCTGCACCTCTTGCCATATAGTGCTTCAAACGGTGATTTCTTCAGACTGGCTTGATTACTGTTTTTATAAGAGAACTCATCATAAGGTAAGCTCTTATCCCAACTAGTACCATACTGCATTACACATGCTATCAACATATCCTCGAGTATCTGATTAGTCCGATCTGTGTGCTCGTCTATCTATGGATGATAGGATGCGCTGAACCTAAGGTTCGTGTCTAAAGAAGCATGCATCTGTTCCCAAAAGTGAGAAGTAAACTGTGAACCACTGGTTAGATATGATCCTCTTGGGCACAGCATGTAGGCACACAATTCTAGAAATATAAAACTCTAGCCAACTTTCCACCGGAATAAGTAGTGTTAACTGGTATGAAGTAAGCAACCATAGTCAAACAATCCACTGCTACCCATATTGAGTTATAACCCTTCCGGGTCTAAGGTAAACCCATAATGAAGTCCATAGTGATTTCTTCCCATTTCCACTCTGGAACCTTCAACGGCTGTAATAAACCTACCGGGTCCCTGATGCTCGGCCTTCACACACTGGCAGGTATCACAAATAGCCACTGTTGGCGGTTGTTATAACCTATTTCGAAGACCAACATTTCATAGTTCCAAGGGTGATTTCTATGCAAACTTCATACATATTAACCGGTTCCATGAGTTGTGTACAATAGTATTGTAGGAACACATGTCATGGTGCAAAATGTACAAAATATGGTAGAACATGGTGAACCAAGAAAGAAAGGATGGACATGGTCTAAGGACCCAGGCCGCCCAGCCTATGATCTAGGCCGCCCGGCCTGCCATTGGATCCGAATGCCACCATTTTCCACCTGCATGCATGAAACAACGTGTCAACCACAAGTCCACCGTGGAAACCAAGGAAAGAAAGACAGAGACCTCGAGAGGTCTCCACCTCACCAATCCAGGCCACGGATTGGTTAAGTCAGTGATCCAGGAGAGTCTCATCCAATGGCTAAGGAAGAAACACAAAGAGAATCCAGTGGTTGAGGCAAAAGCACATGAGATAACCGCCAACCGACCTATAACTGCCTTGGAGTGTCAATATCAACCATGGGATGAAGTAAGGCGGTGAATCCAAGGGCACCCCAGGCCGCCAGGCCTCCCCCAGGTCACCCAGCCTGGCCCTCCCCCTTCTAACTGCCATACCGACCCTACAAGTACCCCTCACTAACTTGGGTACTATAAATACCCCCTAGTAGCTCACTTGTGAGGTATGTGTGTGTGTAGAGTAGTGGTATAGTAGCACTTAGAGTGAAGTGTATAGTGTTGGAGAAGTGAAGCTTTCCCTTAACTTGTAGAGAGAGTGCCTCTTGTATCAGGGAGAGTAGTGAGGCGAAGAGTGAGGGAGTGGGAATTCTCTTCTCTCCCAGACTTGTGTTCTCAGCGAAAGGATATTCAATTCTAGGATTGAGTAAAGCTCCTTGTCCTCTACCTTTGTTATTTCATTCTTGCTTTACTTTCAAACTTAGTTTTATGCTTGTCTGTTTACGAGAACCTTGTGCATGCTTATAGTGTTGGCTATATAGTGTTGCTTGCTTTTCTGGCTCATTACCAATTAGTAGTAGACTCTCTGAGTGGCACGACGGTGTTCATACTTAGAGTTTACCTTGGTTGGTCGACTATCCCACGCAGCTCTGGTTGGTAGACACATTAGGTGACAAGCTTTTGTGTTCTCAGTATTCCAATCCCGCACGTTTGGATAGACTCGCTGACAATATTGCCAAATCCTATAGTACCCACCTTTCTTGGCTAAGTAATCAGCACTCTGGTGCCTGGCAGTGGTGCTACAGCTTTGGTGTCTATGTTTACATGACAAGTATATCTCTTTGCATGCTTAGTATAGTAAGGTGATCTAACATCTGTCGAGAACCTGCTTTTCTATCTTTTATCCTCTATATTGCTAGCTTCACTAGTTCAGTTGGTTGTGTTACGTGTTATTATACTTCTCATTCCTTGTGGATTCGATACCCTGGAATACTCTTGGGTGAAAAGGCTACAACGTGTTTACCGTGCGGTTGCGGAATTATATCTAAAGGCTAAGAAATGCCAACAAGCTTTTTCTTACGCCGTTGCTGGGGAACGGTAGCTATTTTAACATAGAACCAAGGCCGTCCTATCTCGCACTATACCACCTCTATCACCACCACACCACCATCATATCACCATTCCACCCAATGGATCACATGCCTATCTGCGAATTATCTGCTCCGAAGGGCGATTTTCTCGAGCCTCCACCATCATCCGCCCCTATCATCACAGATGGCTATCAGCCATGTCCTGGCTTGATAGCCATGGTTCGGGATCAATGTTTCATGGGATTAGAGTCAGAGAGTCCCTACACACACCTCCGAGAATTCGAGCAGCTATGCAGCTGCATCGTAATCTCAGGAATGCCTGGAGAAACTCTTTGATGGCTGCTCATTCCGTTTTCACTTATGGGAGCAGCAAAATCTTAGTATAGCAGAGCAGTCGGTGCAATAGAGGGGAGTTGGGAGAGACTTAAAGTCAAGTTCTGTCTACATTTATTCCCACAACATCGAGTTGTTGAGCTCCGATGTGAAGTTCTCAATTTCCGACAAGAAAGTAACGAGGACTTGGCCGCAGCCTGGTCGTGTTTCATAAGTCTGGTCACATCCGGCCCTGACTTGGCGAAACAAGAATCCATGCTCATGCAGCACTTTGTCCGAGGCCTATCACCACGGCGCAGGACTATGTATGGATTTAGCATCAGGAGGATCAGTTTTCTCACTTAACCGCCCAGAAGGATGAAAAGTCCTAGATAAAATCCTCGAAAAATCCTTTGATGGCGATAAGATCGAGAAACCACGCTCATATCCACAAAATCCACCTAAGCCCAGCTGCCACGAAGAAATTCAGAACACTCATCCATGAACTCTACTATCCCATCAAACCCTCATGATAGAGGATGTTCCTAAACCAAGTACGTCACAGGACACTGAAAGGGTCAATACCTCTGTGACAAATCCTCCGTCGGTTCCGCCATTCTCATTTGAAGATGACTTATTCGCAAGCTTTGGCAATATATCTCAGTTGCCCAAAGTGAGCCGACGCTTCAAAAGGACCTCTCAACCAGTATATCTCTTCCCACAACAGATACATCAAATGAGAGACGACCTACTCTGGCTTACAGTTGTGATAAATCGGGAATGGCTAGAAGAGAGAAGGCTTGACACGAAAATCGTTAGGTTCTACCCAGAACCAACTCTCATCCCTGGCCATGTATCCGACAAGCTTCCACAAGATATTCTCTATGACCCTCGAGTTGGGGTGAACATCATTCCTAAACATGTTGTCGACACCTACTTCCCCACTCAACCATGATCAAAATCCGACATTTCGCTTGAAGGGGAACATGAATGAATCGTTGGAAAATCATGGAGTCATTCGGGTCATACCAATTACCTTGCGGGACAAGCGGATATTCGTAGACTTCCATGTCTTCGACATACCCGAGGGGCATATGCGATTCATATTGATTGGGCTCCCCATTGCTTCCCTGATCAACTCGACTACAAGTCCTGGACAGTTACAACTTCAGTTTGGTCAAGAGGTGCTCGAAATTGACATGAGTAGAGCACTGAATACTAAAACAGAGTCTAATGCCAGAGGTTGACCCCTTAGAAGAAGTGATGGGTATTTCACTTGAGGAAGAGGAGGATCGACACAGCCTTGAGGAAGAGGCTAGCAACTTCAGTTCGGTAGAAGAGCCGCTTGAGTTCGAAGAACTGGGTGAATCTCTACGGCCCGAACCCCTGAAAATAGAGCTTAAACAGCTACCGCCTGGCCTAAAGTACGCCTTCCTCAACAGGAATCCGGACAAACCGGTGATCATCAGCGACAAGCTGACTGAGAATGAAAGCCGACGATTACTCTCAGTCTTGGAAAAGTACAGATCAGTGCTTGGGTACTCGTTGCAAGATCTGAAGGAAATCAGTCCTAACCTGTGCACACATCGCATCCTCATGGAGACAGAACATCGGCCAACAAGGGAACCACAACGCAGACTCAATAATGCGATAAGAGAGGTAGTCAAGAAGGAGGTACTTAAACTCCTACACGCGGGTATCAGTTATCCCATACAAGATAGTGAATGGGTCAGTCCAGTCCAAGTCATAGCCAAGAAGGGAGGAATGACAGTTGTGAAGAATCAAAACAATGAGTTAATCCCTCAGCGCACTGTCACGGGATAAATAACGTGCATCGACTATAGAAAACTCAACTCAGCCACCCGAAAAGATCACTTCCCCCTTCCTTTCATTGATGAAATGCTTCAAAGACAGGCCAATCACTCCTTCTGCTATCTCGATGGCTACTCTAGTTATCACTAGATCCCAATTCACTTGGATGACCAGAGTAAGACCACTTTCACATGTCCTTATGACACATTTGCTTATCGACGGATGTCGTTCGGACTGTGTAATGCTCCAGCATCGTTGCCAGCGATGCATGATGGCCATATTCTCTGACCTGATAGAAAACATAATGGAAGTCTTCATGGATGATTTCTCAGTCTATGGCAAGACCTTTGATGGATGTCTAAAAAACCTTGAAAAGGTTCTCCAGAGGTGCAAAGAAGTCGACCTTGTACTGAACTGGGAGAAATACCACTTTATGGTCAGAGAAGGGATTGTGCTAGGACATAGAGTCTCAGAGAGAGGAATAGAGGTGGACCGTGCAAAAATTGAAGTTATTGAGCAGCTTCCACCTCTAGCAAACATCAAGGCACTCTGAAGCTTTCTTGGTCACACTGGATTCTACAGGAGAATCATCAAAAACTTCTCCTTTATTGCTTGGCCACTGACTAATCTTCTAGCTAAGGACACACCCTTTATGTTTGATGATGCCTGCCTCGAAGCATTCCATACACTTAAGAAGGCTCTAGTCACAACACCCATCATCAAACCACCAAACTGGAATGCTACATTTGAAATCATGTGCGATGCTAGCGACTATGTTGTAGGAGCAGTCCTAGGCTAAAGCAAGGATAAAAAACACCATGCCATATCCTATGCGAGCAAGACGCTTACTAGCCCACAGCTGAACTACTCCACCACTAAAAAAGAGTTACTAGCAGTTGTCTTTGCCATTGACAAATTCATATCATATTTGGTGGGAGCTAAAGTTATCATATATACAAATCATGCAACTCTCAAATACCTTCTCACCAAGAAAGATGCAAAGCCACGACTGATACGGTGGGTCCTACAACTCCAACAATTTGACATAGAAATTAGAGATAAAAAGGGGGTAGAAAATTCAGTCGCAGATCATCTCTTACGAATGCAATTTGAAAAAACATCATCCTTGCCGATTGATGATTACATGAGATGACACCCTCCTAAAGGTCACCACATCCCAACCATGGTACGTAGATCTGGTCAATTACCTGGTTGCTAGATATGTACCTGAAGGAGTTAACAAGAGGAAATTGATCCATGATTGCCAGTTCTATCTCTAGGATGACCCCTACCTATACAAACTCTGCACATATGGACTCTTACGTCACTGCATTCCCTCTTGCGAAGTACCTCAGATCCTTGATAGATGTCACTTATCTTCCTATGAAGGTCACTATTGAGCCTATCGGACTCATGCAAAGATTTGGCAAAGTGGATTCTACTGGCCAAATATGTACGATGATGCCAAAGAGTTCGTGCGAAGGTGTTCACGGTGCCAATGCTAAGGAAATATTAACCCAAGGGATGCTATGCCACTCACAAGCAACCTTCAACTCGATGTATTTGATGTGTGGGGCATATACTTCATGGGGCCTTTCCGCAAGTGGGGAGACAAAGAATATATCCTGATTGATGAGGACATGCCCAATATGCAAATGACAAAGGCCCAAGCCAATATGGAGTTTGAAGCCCAATCCGAGTTGATGTCCAATTTATTCGCGAGGTTGGTTCGGACAGCAGGAGAAGGCCTTACGAAAACAGACGCCCTGGCCACACACTGGCTCCGTTTTAGACGTTCTACATATTGACAGAAAGCTAAGGAGATAAGCTTTCTAGCCAAGGTGGTCCCATGCCAAAATACACTCCGAGTCGACAGGAACCGTCGAAGCAAGTTGACGACCAGAATTTGTCCAACACTTCTTTTTGGGCCTGAAGGCCTTGTACTCCCTAGGGTTGCTTGGCCACCCTCTTGGCCGCCCCCCTAGCCCCTCTCTTCTATATACGCAGCAGCCGCCGGTAGGATAGGCAGGTTTTGCTTACATTAATCTGTCGTTAAACAGTTTCGCCGTGGTGAATACTCCGGTTTATGAGACCCCAATTCGTGTGATATATTAATCCTTTCTATTCGCAATTTCAGTTGCATCTACCGTGTTCTTGCTTGTGTTCTTCGATAAACAGGCAGGGATAAGCCTTCGTGGTGAGGTCAATTGTGTGTGCATGGTTGATAACCAAAGGAGACGTGGTGCTGTGATTGCAATGTCTGAATCGTGTTGATTGGAAGCCGGATCGTGTGTGTCGTGCCTCCGCCAAATCGATAGTTACCTCCACCTGATAGAAGATCGGGAATACCCAGTCCCCATCAAGTGGTATTCAGAGTAAGGTTTACCATCAGGTTTGCTTGCCGTTATCCTTAGTAGATTAGTTTTGTTTCATCCCATAGTCCACAGAAAGCTGTATAAAAAGTTAGGGTTTGTAGTTCATCATATCCCATAGCCAAGTTTAGCCTTTGCACTTTTTGATTTTGGAGTCCGCATCATTGAGTTTATGTCTATAGTCATAGTGTTGTTGTTGGTTTAGATCTTGTTCTTAGATTGGTTTGAGTTTTGCATCGTGTCAACGAGTTTTTTTCCCATCACGTCATCGCGTCTGGTTCGGATTAGTTTCTGTCGAGTTCGGTACTTTGATGATATCTTCCGCATACAAAGTTGGATTTTGATGTTCTAGTACTTTCTGGAAAGCTTGTGAAATTATCTGTAACTTTGTCAACAGTGAGTTTTTCAGAAAAGGCTATTATCACGGCCTAATTCCAGTTGGGAGAAAATCTGTTTGTGACCCAAAATTTTCTGCATAGTTTGTATTTCGAGGTCAATATCTCCTGTTTGCTTTATCCAAAAGAGGTGTTCCATATATTGTAAACAAAGACAAAAAGTAGAGCTACAACTTTGGTATTATAGTTTTTAGCATTTGAGGTCAATAAAAGTGCGAAATCATCTGTGCAAATTTGGATAGAAATCTATGATTTACAGACGAGAGTTTTGTGATAGTGTGGAGTTGTATCTTGATCTTGCAGGCACTTTTGAGAAGAAAAAGAAAAATAGAAAGAAAAAGGCAAGTGCATAGAAAAGAGACGCACAAAAAAAGCATAAAAAGAAAAGAAAAAAATCAGAAGTGCTTGTATCCTTTGTGTCCTTTGTACTTTATATGTGTGACTTGCTTGCTTGAGCTAGTTCAAGGAATAAGTTTAGGCCAGCAACTTAGACTAGTACTTTGGATACTTATTCAATTTTGCTATCTGATTCCGATTTATGCTGATCCTTGCTAACATATGAAGCCTCCCAAAGCTCCACATACATATACTTATGATTAGTACAGGTTCAAACTTTGCAATCGCATCGCTCACGCCCTCACGGTATCACGAATTGCCACTGGTTGTACCATCCACTGCTTTGACTCGGTAAGAACACTCGTAAAAGCTTGGTAAGACGCTTGAGAATGTGTGATTCCACTGCCTATACAAAGTAGTTGATAGGAAAAATATACTTTTTGTGTGTTTTGTTGTTTTCTGCTAACAATGACAGGATATAGCACTGCTCGGAAGGAAAATATGAAGACACATGAGAGCTACGCCACATTCCAAACGTCCATATAAAAAATTTCAGGTATTAATTAGGAAACAAAGTTTGATAATTTATATTGTGAAATGTCCCTTAGTAGATTGAAGCGCACAAAACAACGAGATAGAACTGTCATGACATATTATAAGAAATTCAAATCTATATTGTTGTGTTGTGATTTAGATGAATCTGATGAAGCCATTGAAATATATTTCTTAAATGGTCTTAATAAGAAAATTCGAGGCATTATCGTTGATATGGAATATAATTCTCTATATGATTTA
Source organism: Paspalum vaginatum (assembly GCA_030272315.1). NCBI lineage: Eukaryota > Viridiplantae > Streptophyta > Magnoliopsida > Poales > Poaceae > Paspalum > Paspalum vaginatum. The sequence continues at coordinate 12,634,699 of CM059020.1, read as the reverse complement.
ATTGTTTTAGCTTGTGAGATTGAGAATCAAATTAAAAATGATACATGTCTTACTGAAATTGAACATCGTGAAACACATATTGCGGACGCTTTGCTTGCTACTAACCTTGGGCAGGACATTGAAACTAATGATGAGAGGGACAACACACTAATGGTGGATGAGCATTGCATCAAGCGTGTAACCACAAGTAATAACATGGGTGCAAAGATCACACAAAGTGAGGAAATTTGTGATGCACAAAATCTAACCACAATTCAGGTTATTGAAGAAGAATCCAAAGTACAATCTTGTGATAACTTTATTTTGTCACAAGATGATTTTGATGTTGTTCTTTGTGATAAGGAAAGGTTGTGTGCTGATTTATCTATTATTTCTATGCTGCAACTTATGAATAGGCATGACTTTGTTGCTCTCGAAACAACTATTTGTGCTAAAAATAAATTTTTTCTTCCTATTGCTAGTGTATGAGCACAATTTGTTTATATTATTTAAATACCTTGGGTTATATTGAACTAGATGTTCTATGTAATTTAAATAATTTGAAGGTGAAATTTTCTTTTAGTGCAGATTTGCCATGGTTATCTACATATACATATCATGTCATTGGGCAATATAATCACAAAAGAGAATATATGGTGCATCGTATTTATATATCATCGAATTTAGAGTCTCTTCTTATTGGTGAATGTGATCAGTTAGAGGACTGCACTAACGCTAATCATATCACGTCGAGTTCTCCTTGTTATTTGTTTGTTGTGTCACAACTAGAGTAAATTTTAAGAAAGGGAGCAATGTTGGATAATGTCAGGTATGTCAACTACTTCCCCAAGCATCAACGACTTTTAGTTGGGGATGACTCAAAATCAAGAAGGGGAGAATGATGAGGACATACCCAATATGCATATGACCAAGGCCCAAGCTGAATAGGGAGTTTGAAGCCCAATCTGAGTTGATGTCCAATTTATTCGCAAGGTTGGTTCGGACTACAGGAGAAGGCCTTATGAAAACGGACACCCCGGCATTCTACATATCGACGGAAGCTAAGGAGATAAGCTTTCCAGCCTAGGTGGTCCCATGCCAAAATACGCTCTGAGTCGACGGGAATCATCGAAGCAAGTTGACGACCAGAGTTTGTCCAACACTTGTTTTTGGGCCTAAAGGCCTTGTACTCCCTAGGGTTGCTCGGCTACCCCCTTGGCCGCCCCCCACTACAACATATATGGGATTATATGACGTTTCTCTTATGACAATGGATAAATACGTCATTAATCTATGACGTTCATTTTAGGTAACATCACAATGGTTCACCAAGAGGTTGTAATAGTGACAAATAGAATAAATTATCACAAATAATGCCACTAACATATATATATAAACGTCATGGATTAATCTGTCGTTGAACAGTTTCACCGTGGAGAATACTCCGGTTTGTGAGACCCCAATTCGTGTGATATATTAATCCATTCTATTCGCAATTTCAGTTGCATCTACCATGTTCTTGCTTGTGTTCTTCGATTCGCAGGCAGGGATAAGCCTTCGTGGTGAGGTCAATTGTGTGTGCATGGTTGATAACCAGAGGAGACGTGGTGCTGCGATTGCAAGGTGCAAATCATGTTGATTGGAAGCCGGATCGTGTGTGTCGTGCCTTCGCCAAATCGATAGTTACCTCCACCTGACGGAAGATCGGGAATCCCTGTTCCCATCACCAAATATGTGTGATGATGCCAAAGAGTTCGTGCGAAGGTGTGCACGGTGCTAGTGCCAAGGAAACATTAACCCAAGGGATGCTATGCCACTCACAAGCAACCTTCAACTCGGCGTATCTGATGTGTGGCGCATAGTCTTCATGGGGCCTTTCCGCAAGTGTGAAGACAAAGAATATATCATGATCGCAGTGGACTATGTATCAAAATGGGTAGAGGCACTGCCTGTGCTCTGCGGCAGATTCGAGGCATTCGATCAGAATGTTTTACGACACCATCTTTCCTCAATTTGGTACACCAAGGGTCATCATCAGTGATGGAGGACCTCACTTCATAGATAAAAGATTCATGAGATGCCTTGCAGTACTCGATGTGGATCACCATGTCACCACTCCTTATCATCCTGCAGACAAGTGGCCAAGCTGAGACATCAAACTAGCAGATCAAAATCATCCTGCAGAAAATTGTCGAAGCTTATGGGAAAAGATTGGGTATCCAAGCAACCCGACGCTCTATGGGCGTAGCGCACAGCATACAAAACTCCCATTGGCATGACACCATACCAAATGGTGTACGGCAAGACTTATCACCTGCCCAGTAGAACTTGAGTTCAGGTCTCACTGGGCAATAAGGAAATCGAACATGGATCTCCAATCAACGAGAATTCGACGTCAGATTTAGCTCGCCGAATTGGAGGAATGGAGGGAGAAGGCCGACCACAGTGCCAAGCTGTACAAGGAATGAACTAAAAGATGGCACTATAAGCGTATCAAGATCAAGACATTCAAACTAGGCGATAAGGTACTACTCTTTAATTTTCACGTTTGTTTGTTTGGTCATAGTAAGCTTAGAAGTAAGTGGGAAGGACCCTTTTTGGTCTTTGATGATGCCGATCACTGGTGCCATCACCCTCTAGGACGATGATGGGAAAGTCTTTAAGGCAAACCAGCAACGCCTAAAAGTCTTCCTAGAGCCCGAAATGCCATAGCTCGAAAGAAGTGGATGTCTACGAGCTCGAAGAAGTGGCATGATCACATGACCATGGTCTAGCGATGACCTTAAACAAGCCATGTACACTACCATGCTCCGTCACTTTTCTATCTTATCTCACCTTTTGCTTCCACTGCACCAAAATCTCAACAAGTGACGACATAACATGATAAAGTAGGGTTTCAGTGCACCTAGAAGGGCAAAACCGACCCCTGGTCTGCCAAACCAGAGTCAGCGAGGCTAGGTCCAGGCTATCCAGCCCCCTAGTGAAGCCGCCCGGCCCTAGGTCCAAGCCGCCCTAGCCTCACATAGGCCGCCTGGCCTCCCACCTTAGCGCCCTGCCGCCTCCCTTTGAAAATTTTCGAAGAAGAGTTGATCCCTAAGCCCCCGGACTTCGTTGAGTAGATGAGATCAAAGTTCCATGAGTTAAACAAGAGAGTCTCCTCCCTTTCGGTCACTCTCCTCATTGCCATCTCATCTCCACTCGAGAAACTTAGCCATGGCCTCCAACAACACTCCATCCAAGAGCCTAGCCCTCAGTTCCGGCACCACGGCGACCTACTCGCCGGCGTCCAATGATGAGCTCGTCCCAAGATGGGATATACCTATGGGAGACGGCACCATGAAGGTGCTAGACGTCACTCCACTGGTCACCCAGCCACCTCCTTAAGCCGCCCGGCCTAGGAGGCAGGCCGCCCGGCTTGGAGCAGGGCTGTCCGGCCTCCACCCTGCGCTCTCGCAGTGCGGGGAGGGCTGCACGTGGCCTATCTCTTGCACGCACCATTGCAAAGAAGGAATATAGGGCAGATTCGCCTCGGCCTAAGGTTGGGACTATCGATCCTAAGTTACTGGTGTGGAAGCTCTTCTCGGATGACTCTATGGAGGACACGGGCAATGGAGTGCCCAAGAGCCCAGGATCGCCGGCCTACACCATTCGGGGTGGACTCACTCCCACCGGCAGATGGGGGAAGGTGCTTGTCCCAAAGGGCAAGGCAGCGGAACTTCGGGGGGACGCATCTATTGATGAGTCCATTGATTCAACTCCCCCTAGAAGGACCATCAATAGGATCTCCAAACCTCCTCCAATTCGGACTCCACCGGGCCAATCTGAAGATTCAGTTTAGAGGAGGAGGAGGAAAAAGAGACCATCGAGTCTCTCAAATTGGAGATCAAAGCGCTCAATCACGCATTGCAAAGAATTGAAGAGCGCTGCGCGGAAGGCGAGCTTTGGAAGTGGGAGATCAATGACAAGTTAGAGATCATTAGGAAGGGCTTCTCTTCCAAGTTTCGTTGCCTTGTGGAAACCACAGGGCATCTCGATATCAATCATCCAAAACCATAGATGCCCATGGTTTCACAATAAATTTTAGTATAGGCGCCCTTTTGTTTTCTTAGTGCTTAGGTTTTGTTTTATTTCTTTCTTTGTATGAATAGTGCCTATGTTCTTTGTTTCCTTTAATTCAAATGATTAGTGCTTAGTTCATTAAATATATCGTATACCATGCTTTGAGTTCAAGTGGGGAGGGGGGAAGCACTCCACTTCCCCCATACTCTCATCACTAACCCTGCAGAAATGAATAAGAAATACGATGTACAGGGTTGCACCTCGTTGCACACAAATTTTGGGACAAATCGGGCCAAACCCAGGACGCCCGGCCTCCAACCCAGGCCGCCCGGCCCGCCACGTTGATGAAAAACGTAACACACGCAGAAAAGGACGTCCTAGAGCGCTTCTCCACATAACACGATCGGTGCAATGGTTGAATGGCCCCATTGTTAGGCTGCCTTGCCCCTGACCAAGCCGCCCGGCCTGGTCCTAGGTTGAGTCAGCCCATCTTCACCTCGACCTTGCACATGGACTAGGTATTATCGTACATTTTTCACATATGGTCCTTATATTCCATTCTATACATGAAACTTGAATAAAATTTACTCTACATGATCATGTTGACAACTTGTGTCCATGCTAGTACAAACTTTACTCCCTATGTTAAAGTAAAATTGCCCATGGATATTTGTTTAGGGACCCACTTTGATTTAAGATGTTGATTCATGAGATATGAGTAACATGAACACACCCTAGTGATCTCCCACTTGAGCAAAGAGTTTTTGTTTTGCTAAGATGCTAAAAATGTGCTCTCCTCCAATGCTCTCAAGACACATATCCTACCAGTGCCACAAATGAAAATTCTTATGAATCAAAAAGGCTTCTCTGAATGTTTTGAACCTTGTCAAATTTTGTGCCATCAAATGAGTTAGAATCATTCGAGATTCTTGGCTATCACATGCACGTTCATTCCACAAAGTTCTAGAAAGATGTGTTATGCAAGGATTCCAATTACCCCTCATCAATCATGCAAAAAGAGATGAAAAGAGGCATGAAATTGAAAAAAAAAGAGAGAGAGGAGAAAAGAAACGAAAAAGGAAAGAAAAAGAAAGCAAAATGCCATGCCCTATCTCGCATCAAAAAGGGGAATACAAAAGCACACTTACAGATAGCTTTCCGCCACACTTGCACATAGCCAAAATCTCTGAGTTGATTCATACTCTTTGCTTGACACTTGATTTGACTAGGTGATATAAATATGATGAGATAGTCAGGTTACCTCTCTGCTCCACTCAAACATAGATTTAGGAGGAGAGGCAACACAAGGATTCTCATCCTTTGAGCGATTGAGAAGTGATCTTTAGAACAAAGGAATGAGCACTATACTCTTTGAAAAAGTGAAAAAAACTTGTTTTACTCATAGTTGGGAGGAAACTGTTATGTTACTTGTGGCTTGTTCTTGGTCTCAATGTCCCAAAATCAAAGTGTAGACACCGTTGATATCCTAGGTATGATGAACTAACATTGGGAGTAACTTTTGTGCTTGCTAAGACTATGTTTGCCTTATGCTCCCTACACCATGCTTAACTCTTCTTTGCATGAGGACGAGCAAAGATCTAAGTGTGTGTGTGTGGGGGGGTGTTGGCGTTCGTTATAACCCATTTCGACCACCAACATTTCATGTTCCAAGGGTGATTTTTATGCAAAGTTCATACATTAACTAGTTCCACGAGTTGTGTACAAATGTATTGCAGGAACACATGTCATGGTGCAAAATGTACAAAATATGGTAGAACATGGTGAACCAAGATAGAAAGGATGGACATGGTCTAAGGACCTAGGCCGCCCAACCTGTGATCTAGGCCGCCTGGCCTACCTCTGGCTTCGAATAACACCATTTTCCACCTGCATGGATGAAACAACGTGTCAAAAACAAGTCCACCTTGGAAACCAAGGAAAGAAACACAGAGACCTTGGAAGACCTCCACCTCACCAATCCAGCACACGGATTGGTTAAGTCAGCGATCCAGGAGAGTCTCATCCAATGGCTAAGGAAGAAACACAAAGAGAATCCAATGGTTGAGTCAAAAGCACACAAGGTAACCGCCAACCGACCTATAACCGCCTTGGAGTCAATATCAACCATGGGATGAAGTAAGGCGATGAATCCAAGGGCACCCTAGGCTGGCCGGCCTAGGGGTGAGGCCACCTGGCCTCCCCTAGGTCGCCCAGCCTAGCCATCCCCCTTCTAACTGCCATACCGACCCTACAAGTACCCCTCACTCACTTGGGTACTATAAATACCCCCTGGTAGCTCACTTGTGAGGTATGTGTGTGTGTAGAGTAGTCATATAGTAGCACTTAGAGTGAAGTGTATTGTGTTGGAGAAGTGAAGCTTTCCCTTGTAGGACCGAGACGTCCGACTAGAGGGGGGGTGAATAGGAGCACTTGGAAACTCAAAAACACAACCCCCAAGTGGATGCTCTGCAAAGCTCAAGAGAAATCGAAACTAGGCACCGTCCACTGAACAGATATGTGCCTAGCAGTGCAAGGGTTCCGTCCACTGTGAGGATACGCACCAATGCAGCAAAACTCAAGATCCGACAAAGAATGACACCGGGGCAACGAACTTTGCAAAAACCGCCACAAGACACTCACCGCACCGAGATGCGTCTCACTGACTCACATCAAGCAAAGAAAATAGTCTTAAAGGGGGAATGCAAAAATCCGAAGCAAAAACACAGCGGAAAAACCAAAATGGGAAAAACACTGCAGCTTCCTGGCAGGACCGGACTATCCGGTGGCCAACACCGGACTGTCCGGTGGGACCGGACTATTCGGTTCCTACTGCCAGACTATCCGGTGGCACGACCCGGGTAGAGCCTCACACCGGACTATCCGGTGGAACCGGACTGTCCGGTGGCCTCTGCTGGACTATTCGGGAGAGTCGCAGACAAGGGGTTTTCCAACCCAAACCAGACCAAATCTTGTCCAGTCTTCACAAAATTTTGCACAGGCTATCTGGACCCTATTCCAAAGCTTTTCCCAAAAGATCAACACAAAGTGACCATGGAATCAATGGGAATTTTAGATATCGTGAAATGGCAATCTTTGGGCAAGAAAGCGGAAAACACAAAAGAGGCTTGGTCGTGGCAATCCAGCAGGATTGAGATGAACTAAGTCATGATCTCCACGTCCTAGCAAGTCCAAAACATCAGCGAATGAAAGGATCCAAGCTTGGCTAAAGCAAACACCCAAAAAGCCAAGGATTGAACCCAAAAACCAAAGAGAGAGGGGGAGGAGAAGAACACAAGGTTGCTGCACGAATTTGCTTCGATTAAGTGCCCAAGAAGGGTCTAAAGATTCAGCATACAAGCAGAAATTCATCCCAAGCAACCACCCTCAACTTCCCTCAAGATTAGGAAGCTAAATCCTACTCTAACCTCACTAACAATGGAGCTCAAAGCTTAAGGACGAATATCACCAAGTGAAGACTAATCCTAGCAGCCAAGAGGCCTTCTAATGACCTGCCTTGCACCTATTTATACCCGAGTGCTATTTAGACAGTTTTGCAGTTAGGTCACTACGACTAGACAAACCCTAAGGACTCAAACAAAAGATTATTGGATATTTCAGGACGGACGACCACGATGAAGTCTTGATCTTCGTAAGTTCCACGCAATCCTTAGATGTTCTCCACGTGGCTAGTAGTCCAATCCGCGATCCGCTCCCGATTTTGAAGTCAGAAACCAGGGAAACTTTAGGAAGTCTCCGCTTGGGCTGGATTTGGCCCATCTTCTCTATCTTGGCGAGTCGTGGCCCAACTCACCAAGGCTTGGGTAGCTTGGGTGGCGGTTTTGAGCCGAAGCTGCCAAAGCCTCCCCCACATGCCTTCGCGCCATGCATTCGGGTTGGACCACCGCGGTGGCGCCTGGCATCCCCTGTCCATCGCGGCAGCCTCGTAGTCCTTCGGAGGACTTACTCCCACCGTCGCCGTGCCTCTCCTCCGTGTACCGAACTCCCATGGCCGACAGACGCCTGAGCATGCCTCCAGTCCTTCGGAGGACTTCCCTCTACCTCCAGTCCATCGGATGGCCTCCTGTCCATCGGAGGTCTTGTGCCCAAGTCCTTCTGGGTCTTGCTACTGTTGACAATCACTCATCACTCCAGAGGCAATGGAGCCGGTCCATTGGCTCTCAATCTCCCCCTTGATGAGTGCATTGTCAACACCTTCAACCTGTAACCAGAAATAGAACAAAGACAAAAATAAAAGCGTAAAACTGAAAAGAAAGAAGAAAAAGAAGAAGTTGCTCAAGATGCCCAAAAGCCAAATACAAGCAGAAAAGGCCAATTGAGACAACAAAAACAAAGCCAAAGATCGACCCCCTAAGACAAGGGAAACCGCTCAACGCAGTCGATCAAACTAAAGCATAACCCCTCAAGAAAGAGGCAAACTGGCTCAACACAGTCATGCTAAGGCAAAACATCGGCTCCTCTAGAAAGAGGCAAAAGGCTCAACGCACCGATGCAAGAGCATGCTAAAAGCTCAAACTCCCCCTCAACTAGATCTCTATAGAGTCCTCCCACTTGGTCCCACATCTCTCTCTCCTCAAGGGGCAACATCTTGGTATCTCTCTCCCCCTTGTTGACAATGGACACATCAAGGGTTCATAGAACTCAACTCCCCCTGAAATGGACAACTTCCCCTCAAAAGATGCCATGAAATGCAGGAAGTGTACCATGAAGAGCTCAGCAGGGTTGAAAAGCTAGTAAATACGAGTTCTAGCATACAGAGCAAGTGAGGGCAAGGAAGCATGCAAACAAGCTCAATTGAATCTATCTTATACAGATTAAGAGCATGTTTGTCAGTGTTGTTGAAAAGAAAGCATCACCAACATGAAAAGCATCTAGCAAGATAGGCACGAACAGCAAGATCTATCAAAACATACAAGGTGAGCAATAGGCCATAAGCAATTTAGAGACTTGCAGATTTTAGATTTAGCAATTTTTAACTTCTAGCAAATCAGATCATATGCCAGGGGTTATTCACTTGTTTTTGCAACTTCTTACCAACCAATGCTAAGCCTAGGTATAGAAAACCATCAGAAGCTTAAGACAAGGTTTTGGTCATACACAGCCTAGTCCAAGTTCATGCCAAGGTGCAAAGGCAAGCTATCTCAAAATAGATCAATGTGACAAGTGAACCCACCTGGATCTTTTCAATTTAGCTCATAGGACACCATTTTGTAAACAACATTCATTCAGATTTCAGATTTGGGCAAGGTGCCATAAATTCTTAGGCATCAGTGTAACAAAGGCATACGACTAGCATATCCAAGCATGAAAAGATAGCATAGCATTCAACATTCCTACACATGCTAGGTAGCCAAGTCAAGTGGTGATCATGGTTTTTGATTTTCATGAAACAAAAATGACTTAGCTCACAAATGATATTAGACAGATTCAAAGAGATTAGCCAACCATGATCATGCAAGCAACTATACAATCTAGCACAAGCAAGTACTAACTCGTCATACCAGAAGAGCTCTAGTGCTAGTGTAAGTGAAAATGCATATGTTACAATGCAATGCATGGTATGATAGAAAATGCAAGAAAAGCAAAGAAAAGCAAAGAAAAAGCAAACCAAAAACCTAAACTACACCAAAGTTACCCCAACCTAAAAGGGGTAACAAACACCAAGCTCCCCACGCAAGCAAGCAAATACGCTAAGGTCTAAGGGCTTGGTGAAGATATCGGCCAACTGGTTCTCAGTCTCTACATGGATCGAGTCTATATCTCCCTTCTCATAGTGATCTCTCAAGAAGTGAAACCTCACGTCTATGTGTTTGGTTCTGGAGTGCAGGACGGGGTTCTTAGCTACAGAAATAGTAGAAGTAGAGTCTACTAGGAGAGGGATCTTCCTAAAACTGAGACCAATGTCGCTTCAAGGTGGACTTCATCCAAAGCAGCTGGGAGTAGCAACTAGCAGCAGCAATGTATTAAGCTTCTGTGGTGGAAGTGGCTACGCTAGATTGCTTGCGTGAGGACCAAGAGACAAGAGAAGAACCGAGAAACTGGCAGGTGACAGAAGTAGACTTGTACTCCAGTCGACGACCCACAAAGTCAGCATCCGAATACCCTCTTAGAGAGCAACGAAGCTGAAGAGAACCAAAGATCAAGCTCAGGAGTGTATTTTATGTACCTGAAGATGCACTTCACCGCTTGATGATGTGATAGCCTTGGTGAGGCCTGAAAACACGCACAGAGGTAGATTGCTAACTGAATGCTCCGGCCTGGTCGCCGTCAGGTACAGAAGTGAGCCGATCATCCCTCGGTACTCTCTTTGGTCCACCACCTCCCCTTCTTCAATAGCATCAAGAGCCGTCTGTGTTGACATGGGAGTCGCCATGGGCTTGAGGTCTCCCTTGTCAAACTTCCTCAAAATGTCCTTCGTGTACTTGGCTTGATGGACGAAGGTTCCTTCTGGGCCTTGCTTGATCTGAAGCCCGAGAAAGAACTGAAGCTCACCCATGAGACTCATCTCGAATTCACTACTCATCTATTCAGCAAACTTAGACACCAAAGCGTGAGATGAACCACCAAAGATAATGTCATCAACATATATCTGAACTAGAAGGGTGTCATCGCCACGACTCAACAGAAACAAGGTCTTGTCTACTGAACCCATCACAAAACCAGACTTGAGCAGAAAGGCTTTCAACCTAGCATACCAAGCTCTTGGAGCTTGCTTCAGACCATACAGGGCAATTCTCAACTTATGCACCTGGTCTAGAAACATGGCACTCTCAAAGATAGGAGGTTGTCTCACATATACCTCCTCCTCTATGTAACCATTTAGAAAGGCTGACTTGACATCCATCTGCTGCAATTTGAAGCCTTTAGAGGCAGCAAAGGCAAGCAGAATCCTAATAGGCTCTAAACAAGCTACAGGAGCAAAGGTTTCCTAATAATCTATCCCCTCCTTCTGACAAAAACCCTGGGCTACGAATCTCGCTTTGTTCCTCACAACCATCCCATCCTCACCCAGTTTGTTCTTGAAAACCCACTTGGTTCCTATAGGGTGGCAGTTTGGTGGAGGTTCAACTAAATCCCAGACATGGTTTCTCTCAAAGTTCTCCAACTCCTCATGCATGGCGTTCGCCCAACTAGGATCAGATAATGCATGAGACACATCCCGGGGTTCGAAAGAAGCAACAAATGCGGAGTAATAGAAAAAGGCTAGAGAGTTAACCGAAGAGCGTGTGACATGCTGGTGTAGATCTCCAATCATCCTGTCTGGAGGGTGATCCCAGCTGGACCTGCTGAGATGGAACAATCTCGGAGGTCACCTCCCCTGCATCCTCAGCGGGGCCAACCTCTGCTCGAGCTTGCGGTCGGGGGAGTGAGGAGGAAGCCATAGGCAAGGGTCCACCTTCATCTTCAGAGCTCGTAGCAGAGGGGGCAGGAGCTGCAGCCGGTGCAGTGGCTCATGCATCACCAGTATCTACTTCGCCTTCCTCATCTTCAAAGATGGGAGCGCCTTCTTCATCATCACCTGAAAGCTCAAATGCAGGTGTTGTGCAAGGCATAGATTCATCAAGGGAAACTTCACAGGTCTCAACCACTTGTCTAGTGTCAAGGATCCACACTCTATATGCCCTAGAGCTAGAGGCGTACCCAAGAAAAATACCATCCAAGCAGCGAGATTCAAATTTGTCCAAATGCCCTCCCTTTTTGAGCACAAAGCATCTGCAGCCAAATGCACGCAGGTGCTTGACGCTAGGCTGCCTACCAAACCGTAGCTCGTATGAAGTCTTCCCTAAGAAAGCTCGTAGGAAGATGCGGTTGGCAATGTAACAGGCCGTATTCATAGCCTTAGCCCAAAAGCATCACGGAGTCCTATGCTCATCAAGCATCGTCCGCGCCATCTCTACAAGTGTGCGGTTCTTTCGTTCCACAACACCAGTTCTGCGGTGGGGGTATAAGGAGATGAGAATTGGTAATCAAGACCAAGGTCACGACAAAAGGTTTCGAAACGAGAGTTACGAAATTCTCCGCCATTGTTGCTCCGGATCGCCCTCATGGCTTTATAACTCTCATTCCATAACCTCAAGACCAGATCCTGAACAAAACCAAAAGCTTCATCTTTGAATTCCATGAAGCACACCCACGAATAGCGAGAAAAGTCGTCCACAATTACAAGCACATACCACTTCCAACTGACCGACTGTATCCGAGCAGGACCAACCGTGTCCATATGTAGCAGCTCACCCGGGTAAGAGGTCATCACCTGATTGACAGGTGCATGAGAAGCGGCAACCATATTGCCATGATGACAGGGGTGACATACTAAGTCCTTTTCTGCTTTCAAATTGGGCAATCCTCGGATCAGACCCATCGAGCTCAACCTGGCTAGCAGATCAATACACAAATGGCCAAGCCTCCTATGCCACTTCCAAATATCAGCAGAAGGACTAGCAACCAAACACCGAGGAGGGCCAGAAATAGATGCAAGATCAACCTTAAAAACCTACCCATAGGGAAAAATCCGACAAACAAGGTTTTCCATAGCATCAAGCACACAAGAAGAACCCTCCTTAAAACGAACCTCAAACCCTTCCTTGAGAAGTTGTGAAACAGAAACCAAATTGAACCCCAAATTCCTTACCAAAGCAACCTCTCTCAGGGAAAGCTTATCAGAAAGAGCAACAGAACCAACACCCAACACTTTACCTTGACCATTATCCCCAAATGTGATGTAGTCCTTGGTGCTCACTAGGGTTGAGGCTGGAGAACCATCTACGGTGCCCTGTCATGTGCCTAGAGCAGATGGAGTCCATGATCCATATGTCCTCCAAGCCTCGATCCTACAAAATCAAGGAAAGCGAGAGTGAGCAAATGGTCCGGCACTGGGGTTAGTGTAACTGCTGAACCAGTGCCGAGCCATCTGCTCAATAGTGGGGTAAGCACAAGTCAAAGTAAGCATCACGGCTACCTGGGTACCCACGACCTCTAAAGCGTGAGCTCTCAAACCTTCTACCTCCAAAGCCTCGGTCTGAAGATCCATAGCCGCGCTGAAAACGACTAGGAGCTCGACCAGGGAAAGCGTCTCTCTCCACTAGGAGCACGGGCCTAAAAGCCGCCTCCTCTCTCACCAGCAAAGCGGCCTCTCTTCTCACCGCGACGGGGAGGATCTTCCCTACCACCCTAATAGAATTGATCCTGGTTCCCCCAGGCTCTCTCCTGCCTCTCAACTCGCTTCCTCCGGAATCAAAACTCCTCCAAGTGGCCATTCCGCTGGCAAAAGTCACAGTGGTAGACAGGCCTCTTGGGAGTGGGGTTAGGCTGAGCCTTGGGCTTAGGTGGAGTAGCCTTGGGTGGAACAGGCTACTGGACTCTCTCCTTGCTCACTGGAGGCTTGAGAATCTCAGTCACTACTCTGTCCAGCTTAGCCTGTGAGGGCTTGGGCGTCCAGAATTGCTTCTTTGGGGCAGCCTTGGGAGGCTCGTGGTAAACCCCATCAACAGTAGGGCTAGGCTGAGGAGAGGCAGTCTTAAGCTTAATTGGGGAACTCTTTTTCTCACCCGAAGTACTGCACTCTCCGAACCTAAGTCCACTCATATCACCCTCAGCTCTCTTGGTGCTCTCGAAGATCATCCTAAGTTGGGGCTCTCTAGCATACATCCAACTGAGCACCTCTCCCAACTAGTTGTTCTCATCAACCAAAGTCTGTTTCTCCACTCTCAGATCCTCCAGAACTAAAGTCTGGGTAGCACAAGTAGGGCAGTCTAGAGAGGGAATAGGGGAAGCAGACTTCTCTAACTTCTTAATGGGGGCATCCCTATCCACCAACATCAACCTCAGAGTGAGACAGTTCTCACAAGTGTCAGGAGGTGCTGAAAGCACCTCAAGGTTAGCTCTCAACTGCACAAGCTCACTCTCCAAGGTAGGACAAACCATGCACGCACCCAAAAGCGTGGGTCTAGCCCTAAGCTCCTCCAACTCCTTGAGCTGTCCCTCACACCTCACTTTCAGTGCAGCTATGTTAACAGCTAGGTGGGGGCACATCTCACATTCTAGCACATCACTCAAAATAGGCTCATCCAGTTTTGACTGGAGCTTGCCTAACTCTACCTTCAGCCTATCCATCTCCTCTACCTGATGAGCATACTTGCTCTTCTGCTCACAGAGATCTCTCATCAAAGTCTCACAAGTAGGGCACTCAAGCTTACTAGGTTGGGCTGGCATACTCTTCAGCCTCTCTATCTCAGCTACAGCATCAGCCAACTTGGCTTTCTGCTTCCGCAGCTTCTTGGCTGCCTTCTCCAACAACCTATCCTAGGCTTTCAACTCACGACTATTTGCCTCCAACATCTCAAGAATTTTAGGTTGCTCAGGAGTTACCTCTTCATCGGAGGAGTCGTTGTCGTTGCCCTTGTCGTCCTTGTCCTCAAGCGCCATGGAGCAAAAGGATCTCCGGTGCATCTTGTGCTTGCTCTTGGACTTGGTGGAGACGAAGCAGAGTCCGGCTGGACCGCCTTGGTCCCTCCATTTGTCCCGCTTGGTCACGATCTCCTCATCGCTTGAGCTTGACGAAGACGAGGAGGAGGAAGACGATCCGCCACACAGACCACCAAGCTCGGCGAAGAAGGCCTTGTCACGCTTCCGGTTATCCTTCGGGTAGCTCTTGAAAGCCTTCCGGAAGTTCTTGATCTTGCCGAAGCGGTGCTTGGTGTGGTCACTCTTGCCGTAATCGTGCTTGTTGGAGTGGTACTTGTTGGAGTCGCAGGAGTGGCTCTTGCCCTTCTTGTAGTAGTCGTTCTGCTTGTTCGGGCATTCGACGATGAAGTGGCTGACCTCTCCGCACTCGAAGCACTTCGGCCTCTCGCCCCTCTTCTTGCTCATCCGGTTGTCATAGGCGCGCTGAAAGCGGCTAGACACCAGGAAAAGCTCATCATCCCCAAGTGACGCCATCTACTCCTTTGTAACAGACATAAGAGCAGAAAATGAAAAGTTGTGAAGCTGAGGGTTAGGAACGGCCTCACTGGAGGGAGAAGCCAAGGCTAGGCTCTTCGAGCCAGTATAAGCGAGAGAATCTCTCGACTTGTAATCCACCTCTGTGGTCTTGAGCTTGCTGTAAAGAGTCTCCACTCCAATTGTGTCATAGGCCTCAGACTCAATGGTCGAGTTAACCTTGATCTCCCATACCTTCTTGTCCAACGCATACAGCAACTTGATAGCTTGCTGATGGTCGGTGTATGGGATCCTCTCAGGGCTGGAGTTAACGCACAACTTGTTGATGATCGATTGAAAATGACCAAACAAGTCATCGATGGACTCACCAGGCTTTTGAACGAAATTTTCATATTTGCGCATGTAAGTCTCAACAAGACGTCCCTTGATAGTAGCAGTGCCCTCATGGTGTGCACTCAGCAGGGACCAGATCTGATGGGCAGTCCCAAGGTGGCTCACTTTCTCATAATCAACTGGACCATGTCCTGAGAAGAGAAAGTTAACAGCTTTGGCGTTCGCCTCATGCTGAGCCACAATCGCTGGGGTAGTGCGCTGAGCAACTGGAAGCACCACAAAGTTCGCACTCTGAGTAGCATCCCATATGTCCTGGCCCTGGCTAAGCAAGAAAGCTCTCATCCTACCCATCCAGTAGGAGTAGCCATTGGAACCAAGGACCGGAATCTTCCCGGAGTGAGTCATAGTCGCTACTGGTTTCTCACCGGTAAAGGTATGAAGAAACCTAACCGGCTCTGATACCAATTGTAGGACCGAGACGTGCTAATAGAGGGAGGGATGAATAGGAGCACTTGAAAACTCAAAAACACAACCCCCAAGTGGATGCTCTGCAAAGCTCAAGAGAAACTGAAACTAGGCACCATCCACTGAACAGATACGTGCCTAGCAGCGCAAGGGTGCCGTCCACTGTGAGGATACGCACAAATGCAAGAAAACTCAAGATCTGACCAAGAATGACACCGGGGCAACGAACTTTGTAAAAACCGCCACAAGACACTCACCGCACCGAGGTGCGTCTCACTGACTCACAGCAAGCAAATAAAATAGTCTTAAAGGGCGAATGCAAAAATCCGAAGCAAAAACAAAGCGAAAAATCCAAAATGGGAAAAACACTGCAGCTTTCTAGCAGGACCAGGACTATCCGGTGGCCTACACCGGACTGTCCGGTGGGAGCGGACTATCCGGTGCCTGCTGCCGGACTATCTGGTGGCATGGCCCAGGTAGAGCCTCACACCAGACTGTCTGGTGGGCGCTGCCCGGACTCTCCGGTGGAACCGGCCTGTCCGGTGGCCTCTGCCGTACTGTCCGGTAGAGTCGCAGACAAGGGGTTTTCCAACCCAAACCAGACCAAATCTTGTCCAATGTTCACGAAATTTTGCACAGGTATTTGGACCCTATTCCAAAGCTTTTCCCAAAAGATCAACACAAAGTGACCATGGAATCAGCAGGAATTTCAGATCTCGTGAAATGGCAATCTTTGGGCAAGAAAGCGGAAAACACAAAAGAGGCTTGCTCGTGGCAATCCAGCAGGATTGAGATGAACTAAGTCATGATCTCCACGTCCTAGCAACTCCAAAACATCAGCGAACGAAAGGATCCAAGATTGGCCAAAGCAAACACCCAAAAAGCCAAGGATTGAACCCAAAAACCAAAGAGAGAGGGGGAGGAGAAGAACACAAGGTTGCTGCATGAATTTGCTTCAATTAAGTGCCCAAGAAGGTTCTAAAGATTCAGCATACAAGCAGAAATTCGTCCCAAGCAACCACCCTCACCTTCCCTCAAGATTAGGAGGCTAAATCCTACTCTAACCTCCCTAACAATGGAGCTCAAAGCTTAAGGATGAATATCACCAAGTGAAGCCTAATCCTAGTAGCCAAGAGGCCTTTTAATGACCTGCCTTGGACCTATTTATACCCGAGTGCTATTTAGACAGTTTTGCACTTAGGTCACTACGACTAGACAAACCCTAAGGACTCAAACGAAAGATTATAGGATATTTCGGGACTGGACGACCACGATGAAGTCTTGATCTTCGTAAGTTCCACGCAATCCTCGGATGTTCTCCACATGGCCAGTAGTCCAATCTGCGATACGCCCCATGTTTTGAACTCAGAAACCGGGAAACTTTCGGAAGTCTCCGCATGAGCCGGATTTCGCCCATCTTCTCTATCTCGTCGAGTCGTGGCCCAACTCACCAAGGCTTGGGTAGCTTGGGTAGCGGTTTTGAGCCAAAGCCGCCAAAGCCTCCCTCGCACGCCTTCGCACCACGCATTCAGGTTGGAGCAACGCGGTGGCGCCCGGCATCCCCTGTCCATCGGGGCAGCCTCACAGTCCTTCTGAGGACTTACTCCTACCATTGTCATGCCGCTCCTCCGTGTACCGAACTCCCATGGCCGACAGACGCCGAGCATGCCTCCAGTCCTTTGGAGGACTTCCCTCTACCTCCAGTCCATCGGAGGGCCTCCTGTCCATCGGAGGTCTTGTGCCCAAGTCCTTTTGGGTCTTGCTACTGTTAACAATCACTCATCACTCCAGAGGCAATGGAGCTGGTCCATTGGCTCTCATCCCTTAGCTTGTAAAGAGAGTGCCTCTTGTATCAAGGAGAGTAGTGAGGCGAAGAGTGAGGGAATTGGAATTCTCTTCTCTCCCAGACTTGTGTTCTCAGTGGAAGGATATTCAATTCTAGGATTGAGTAATGCTCCTTGGCCTCTACCTTTGTTATTTCATTCTTGCTTTACTTTCATACTTAGTTTTATGCTTGTCTGTTTACGGGAACCTTGTGCAGTCTTATAGTGTGGGCTATATAGTGTCGCTTGCTTTTCTGGCTCATTACCAGTTAGTAGTAGACTTTCTGAGTGGCACGACAGTATTCATACTTAGAGTTTACCTTGGTTGGTCGGCTATCTCATGCAGCTCTGGTTGGTAGATACATTAGGTGATAGCTTTTGTGTTCTCAGTATTCCAATCATGTATGTTTGGATAGACTCGCTGACGATATAGCCGAATCCTATAGTACCTACCTTTCTCGTCTGGGTAATCAGCACTCTGGTGCCTAGCAGTGGTGCTACAACTTTGGTGTCTATGTTTACATGACAAGTATGTCTCTTTGCATGCTTAGTGTAGTAAGGTGATCTAACATCTGTCGAGAACCTACTTTCCTATCTTTTGTCCTCTACATTGCTAGCTTCACTAGTTCGATTGGTTGTGTTACATGTTATTATACTCCTCATTCCTAGTGGATTCGATTCCCTAGAATACTTTTGGATGAGAAGGCTACAACGCGTTTACTGTGCGCTTGCGGAATTATATCTGAAGGCTAAGAAACGCCAACAACCACATACTCGGCCACTGCACGCTTCATCCCATACCACCAGAATCTCTGCTTTAGGTCATAATACATCTTCATGCTTCTAGGATGGATAGAATAAGTTGTATCATGAGCTTCACTCAATATCATCTTCCTAATGATATCAACATGGGGCACACAGATCCGATTCTTGTACCATAGGGTTCCCTGTTCATCTTCCCTGAAGTGGGGTGCCTTGCTTTCCATGTGTAACTCTTGAATTTCCTGGAGCTTCTCATCCTCTTTCTGGTGTTTCCTTATCTCCGATTCTAGTGTTAGCTCGGCTTCAAAGGCTGCACCTGTAGTATGACATATGAATCCCAGACTCAAACTATCAAACTCTTCACATAACTCTCGCGGCATCTGGAAACCCAAAGCCATGTTAGCATAACTCTTTTGACTCAAAGCATGTGCCACCACATTAGCCTTGCCAGGATGATAATGTATTTCCATATCATAGTCCTCGATCAGTTCTAGCCATCTTCACTGCCGCATATTCAACTCACTTTGAGTGCAGATGTATTTGAGGCTCTTGAGATCAGTACATATCTCACAACGCTTCCCAAACAGATAGTGTCTCTAGATTTTTAAAGCATGCACCACTGCTACAAGTTCCAGGTCATGTGTCAGATAATTCACCTCATGCTTGTGTTGTTGCCGTGAAGCATAGGCCACTACCTTTCCTTCTTGCATCAGAACACATTCCAGACCTTCCCTTGATGCATCGCAATACACTATGAATTTCTTCTATTAGTCAGGCAATGTCAACACCGGGGCCGTAGTCAGTATCTTCTTCAACTCATCGAAGGCGGCCTAGCGGGTATTTGTCCATTTAAATTTTGCATCCTCCTCGAGCAGGGTAGTCATGTTTTTGCAACCTTAGAGAAGTTTTCGATGCGTCTCCAATAATATCTGACTAAACCCAAAAATCCAGGGACCTCCTTCGGTGTTTGCGGCACCTTCCATTTAGTTACAGCCCTAACCTTTCTTGGATCTACTGCTATTCCTCCTTTGGAGATGATGTGACCAAGGAAAGTCACTTCGTCAATCCAGAATTCACACTTGCTTAGCTTGGCATATAACTTGTGTTCCCTCAACCTTTGCAGCACTAACCTTTGATGTTCCGCATGTTCTACTTCTGACATAGAGTAAATCAGAATATCGTCAATGAAAACCACCACATATTTGTCCAGATAATCCATGAACACCTTGTTCATCAGATGCATAAAATAGGCGAGAGCATTGCTCAGACCAAAATACATTACCGTATACTCATACAAGCCATACTTAGTGTTGAAGGTAGTCTTAGGGATATCCGAGGGACGGATCTTCAACTGATGATAACCAGACCTCAAGTCAATTTTGGAGAAAACACAAGCACCTTAGAGTTGATCAAACGAGTCATCAATGCGGGGAAGCGGGTACTTGTTCTTAATGGTTACTTTATTCAGAGCCCGGTAATCCACACACATCCACTTGACATTACTATCCTTCTTCTCAACAAGCAAAATTGGAAAAGCCCAAGGAGAGGACCTGGGACGAATATATCCTTTAGCTAACAACTCATCTATATTCTTTTTAACCGCATCTTGTTCTATAGGTGCCATCCTATATTGCCTCATTGCTGTGGGTGCAGTGCCAGGTAAAAGCTCTATTAAAACCTCAATATCCTGGTTAGGTGGCATACCTAGTAATTCATCCGGGAAAACATTTGGATAATCACACACTACCCGAATACCATATGTGGATCTAGCCTCCATCTGATGCAAATATCCAAAAGGACTTGATGCACTAATAACAACTTTTCGACCATCTAAAGCTGTCAAATGAACGGATCGACTGGCACAATCTATCTTGACAACCCATTTAGTAAGAGTTACCATACCCAAGATGACATAAATGCCCGCAGAATCTATGATTATTAGCCCCGTGCGGAATTCTATCCCTCTTATATTAATACGAACCATAGAACATATAGAACTGGTATTTATCATTCCCCTTGGATAAGATATTACCATGGGTCTTTTTATGACACTTATGTGTATGTTATGTTGCTCAGCATATGACTTGGTGATAAATGAATGAGTAGCACCTGTATCAAAATTATACTGTAGCAAGCTGAGAGTTGACTAGGAACATATCGAGAATGACATTGGGAGCTTCTGCTGTACTTTCTACCATCACATGGTTCAACTTGCCCTACCATGGCGCCTTGGTCTATTGGTTCCCTTTGGGGCACCCATGGTGTTGCTATGGTGCATCGTGCTTGGCGCCCTGCTGGTTGGACTGCGGCTTCTATGAGCAATTGTTAGCATAGTACCCACTGTTGAGCACCTAATTAGGTAGGGCCATGAAGGCCAGTGCCACCGGATAGTCTGGTGGTGTGTACCGGACTGCCCGGCAGGCTGCACCGAACTATCCGGTGTAGTTGAGTCCGAGACGAATTACTAGATTTTAGCGAGATCTTTTGGGATTCGACTTGTACAAGGGTTAAGACAACCCACCCCTATAAATATAAAAGGGCCAGGCTGATTGACGCATCCACGATCAAACCAATCTATTATTTTACCTACTTTTATGCATATCTCTATTTCCAAACCCTAATTCTCTTCTCCAACCCTGATTTTTGCCTCTCTTCGCCTCTACGCCAACTTGAGGAGCTCTAGGTGGCATGCCGATGCTAGAGCAACCCCTAGCACTGATCCTCCCTGATGTGGTCCCTCCCTGGTGGATTGGTCTAGGTCATATCGTTGGTGATTGGCTCTAAAATGTGTCAAGACACTTTTTTGTCGACTCCGTTGGGGACAACGGAGGTAAATTCGAAGCTAGCAACCATGGTTGAGCTTTTGGATGCATCTGAAGTCATGCAAGGCAACATCATAAGGCCGGCTTTTGACAATTTGCCAGGCCAATGAGTGAAAGCACTTCGACGACATGATGAAGCAAGCAACAGCGGGCATGATGAAGAGGTTCCTAGAGACATTCACCATGGATCGCCACCAGAAGGTGACTAAGGAGAAGGAACTCACCCTTGACACTCTTTTGCCATCGATCTCTTCATCAACCACTAATGTAAGTAACTCAGGAAGCCTTCAAGCATTCAGATCTATGAAGAGTTATGTTGATCGGGGTCATAATTAGTTAGCCGATCAATTGGGCGCATTACAAAACTCTATAGATGGATTAGTAAAGGCTCAATGGAAATCCGTTGCTCCTACGTTCCCCTCACATGAACCAAGTATGGAATTGGTTGCACCTAGCCCATCGGCACCGAGCGGGTCTCAGCAGGCCCAGCCGATGTATGGCATGCCTGCAAAATTTTATCCAGGGCCGATGTATGGCATGCCTGCAAAATTTTATCCAGGGCAACGGAAACCTCCTGTCTTCGCTGTTGGGCAAACCG
The DNA here is from genome assembly GCA_030272315.1 of Paspalum vaginatum. Lineage (NCBI taxonomy): Eukaryota > Viridiplantae > Streptophyta > Magnoliopsida > Poales > Poaceae > Paspalum > Paspalum vaginatum. The sequence goes on along the minus strand of CM059020.1, from coordinate 12,612,902 downwards.
GCTCAGCCGGCTGTTGGTGCTCTATATTGACAAAATAAATGCATCATTTTATGTGGTTTTTCATTGAATATGAGCGTCAACTATGTCTTTCACTAACATTTATCAATGATTATTGTGGATTTTGCAATATTGTTTTGGAATTGCACTAAGTCAGTCGACCCTAGGGACTTTTTATGTTGGTTCGCGGTTTCCTTTTTACAGCACCATCCCCAGTGCATCAATAGCGAGGCTAGGCCCCGAGGTCGGGCATCCAATTCATTATCAAGGCGACAAGATGTAGAGAAGAGCGACATCCACCAGAAGGGAGGTGAGGGTCGAGTTGTAGGCTAGGGATTAGAGGTTCTTCTAGTTCCTAGAGGTGATTAGAGGCCTTGCATGGCTCTCTAATTACCTTGCTCATAGAGGCTCTTCATATCATTGCGGGAGGTATGGCCATGGTTGTTACTTTGATATGATTATTAATGAAGTATTGATCTGGCTCTAATTATCATATTCTTGGTGCTAATTCTTCATGTTCTTGATGTATACGCATGAGTATTTGAATCATGGTCTTAAGGGTTATGTTCTTCTAGCGATCTTGGTCTTTGATCTTGCTTACTAGTGATACGGTTGCGTAGCTAGTTCTTGTGATCATGGTGATTAGAAGTCTAGTTATGTTTATCATGTTATTAGACTATGCGTAAGTGTATGCCTTATGAGAGCTTCTGGTCGATTACCCTGACTTATGTGACAAATGGTTGGAGGGAAAGGTTAAGCTCAATTGAGGGGCTTTGGTTAATGACCTTGCTTTAATCATTCTATGATAAGCAGGCTTGATCATGCTTATATCTGTCTTGAGCTGCTAGTTATCTCGAGTGCTCTAAACTCTTGGTTGTTCCAGTCATGCTTGTTTTGGATCCAATTAGAGCTTGATTAGACTCTGTTTAGTTTCTCCTATTCGGATGTTCTAATTATGTTCTAGTTGCTTATCATCTAACTCTGACATAGATTAGAGGTAGATTAGACATAGAATTAGAGGTAGATTAGATACCATCGAAACCTTATCTTTACTTTAAGTTTAGGATAGTTAATTCTCTATTAGTCGTTTGCACGGATTGACAAACCCATGATACTCATCTTGGGGAAAAGCTACACCGATGCTGTCGCTTGCAGTATAAGGTTTGGCGTGCTTAAGTGCCATGAACAAGCTTTTCTGGCGTCGTTGCTGGGGATACGATAAATCGAGTTTAAACTAGCTTAAGCTTATGTAAAAAAAATTGTAAATAATGACTTGTTCATATCTGTTTTGTGTATAGTTTCTTTTTGGTTCAATTCTTTGATTCTTTGTGTAAATATCTTGTTTATACTTTTATTCTCAGATTATCATTTCGTAAATATGATTCCCTTCGTCTAGTTCATGTGAATTCATTCATATGAATTCTTTCATTGATTTCTTTTGAATATATCTCTCTCGATGTATAGTTCATTTGTCTCTCTTGTATATATATTTCTTTCACTAACATTGGCAGCAAAATGGGCCTCGGTCCAATAAAAAAATCTTTCCAAGTGTAGCTCTTTAATGGTAGGTGCTAACGCTGTTAGTGGCCCATGATCTATTATTAAGCTTTTCTACTGCCATCATGAAGAAGTAATCATGATTATAGAAGCCAAAAGAAGAAAGAGAGCAAAAAGAAGATTACTTGAGAAGGTTCTAGAAATTATGGATTGCTTGTGTACAAGGAAGATGAATATGAAGAAGGTTTATCACAAGATCAATCCAAGCTTCAACCTAATCTCGAGATACCCTCGGAATTCAGGATAGCGGTACCTTGTGGGGCCAATTCGAAGACCTTAATGACATTAAATGAAGAAAGTTTGAATACCAAAGTTGTAGATCTCTTCGAGCCCGACAACGGAGGGTCCGAACTTACATTATTTGGACTTCAGATGAGGAATTTATTGTCGAAATACTAAAGGTTCGGAATAAGGAATTTCGGGAAAGACAAGAAGCATTCCTCTCCAACATTAATGGTGCTTGTAATCATGGTATTCTGAAGAAGAAGATGAAGCTGCCATGAGTTCAATGATGAGATTTGAACTTCACTTCTTCAGGATTAAGGTAATTCTCATTTGAATCTAATTAAGTATAATTGAAGAATGCTTGATTTTGATTAGAGATGTTTCATAATGATCATTAAGATGTTGTTTGGTTGATTGTAATCCTATCCCTTCTCATGTTTTGTTTTTCGTTTTTTTTTGTGAAACCTTTGTTCACCTAATCCATATTCATGTGATAACTTTGTGTTTATATAAAAAAATTGAGAGCCAAGATTTGTGCAAAAGTAGAGGGGGCTAACCACTTCTTCATCCTCCAAAGTGATTTAGCTCAGGTTTATTTTATGTGCAAATTGCTTTTGAAATTTTAAACATGAACATGTGCATGTTTTTCATGAACATATTATATGTGCATAACGTTATCTTTAGAAGATTGAAATTTCAAAACCTTTGGCTCTCTACAAAAAGACCCCTTGTTAGAATTTTATCTAAGCCCACTTTTATTTTATTTTTTTCAAAATTATCTCTCTAATTTGGCCAAAATCATTAGGAACCCATCATCTTGTTTATTCCTTGTTTGATTTTTTGAATCAAAATCATCTATAAGTTAATTGTGCCTTAGTGTTTCGCTAAGTGATTTCATTTGAATTATGGTTGTCTTTGTTCATGAATCAAATGTTTGTTTAAATCCCAATCAACCATGTAACTCTATATTTATCTCTGATCAATGCTATGATGTTATTATGTTATATATATGTGTATGTGCACTATGAGCTAACCATGCAGAGAAATTCATCATTCATCTGAAATGATAAGATCAATGTGGTAAAAAAGTAAAGGACAAATTCGTGATGATTGATAGAAGGATTTGACAAGAATTTGAAGACATCATCAGAATTTGCAAATGTTTGATTGAGTTTGAAATTGAAGAGTGATTGGACTAAATGGAGGAGGAATTGAAGACAAGTACAAAGCCTATGAAGAATAATCAGAAGATCAATTCAGCTATTCAATATAAGGAAGTTGCGAGTCAATCATCAAGACATATTTCCAAATTTGCATCACATTCAAGGAGGCTACAAGACTTCACTCTCACATGTCGGAGAAGCACATCAATGGCTACCACCAGCAGCCATGATGAACATTTTGGTTGAGAGGAAGGAAGAAGATGGTCCACTTGAGATGGTTGAGGAACTAATAAAGGTCAACCATTTGAGAAGAACTCCATTGAAGTCAAACTAGTTGATCCTGGCCGGTAGCTAGTTAACTAGAGGTGGAGATGAATGAAGCCAAGTGAATCAAGATAAAAGAAGAAGCTGGTGGTGCTAACTGATCCATGGAGGTAAAAAAATATTTTAAGCCATCATTAACATTTGGATGTTGTGGAAATCTTAACAATGGTGCTTCATACCATAGAAATTTAGTGGACTCAGTTTCCATAAGACCCAAGTACAAAAGGTTGAAGATTGTCAACATCAACAGAGCTAAAAACAGAAAGCTGAAAATGTCATCAACATGAAGCTCGACCTCAAGAGGCAAAAACAGAATATTTTCTTATATTTGGAAATTACATGAAGTCCTCTTTCCAACGCAACAAGAATCACTCAATTTGGAGATTTCTACAAGGAGCAATGTGCAAATCATTGAAGGCTGCACGGGCTGAATTGAAATCTGGACAGAACGCAGTGCTTGAGTAAAAAGGGCATAACTCCTTAATACGGAATCGGATATTAACGCATAAGTACTCGTTGGAAAAATAATTTCAGAGGCTATCCAATGGACCTATTGTTTGAGGCATGTTCTGTTCGAAATCAATGAGATATACAATGAAGAATGAGGTGGCAGCTACAATGATGATGTCTACTTGAGGTAGATGATGGTAACAATGATGAAGAAAGCTTGGGCAATGCTTGTATGGTGTTTTCATGATCAAGTTCAGTTGCAAAGAGCTTCAAGGACATTGGCACTTGAACACACATGCAGAGGATTATGCACACATGTGATGCTCTGATCAAGACACGATGAAGCTGCATAATCAAGTATCAAGCTGCATGGATACTTTGGATTCTTACTCCAAGGACCATGGCTTCACTTCAACGGAGGTAAGTGAGAAGTCTAGCTCTATGACTTTAAATAAAGCGCTTTTCGAGAGGCAACCCGTTCTTTTTAGTGTTAAGAGTCTTTGAGTCTTTTTAGAGAGAAATGGGAAGCAAGACACCACCCTTTGAATCTTTAGCTTGTGGCTAGTTAACTTAGTCTAAGCTTTATTTTTTTTAGATAATCACCATCATATCATTGCATATTGAGTTTTCCACCATGCATTTGCATTTTCATTTGTTTCTTCACATTTGTCATGTTAGTATGGGGATTTTCACAAAACTTCTTGATGGTTGCTTTATTTTTAAGAGAATAGTGTACATAATATTCTTGTTGGTAAATTAAATGTAAGCATGGTTCTTAGATTTAATTTGAGACTATCATCATTTGGTTTGATTGAAAGTTTCTTGCTAATCATGTCTCTTTTGTGGATAAACTTTCTGCCTTTGTTATGTTAACATGTTTGGTTTCTACCTTTCATGTTACTAGCTGCATTCATACACGCTTGCACTCACATACACCCACTAGTTTTTTGTTTCTGTTTTACTAAGATTAATTAGGCCACAAGTTAGAAGTCATTGGGAATGTTTTTGGACTATGGCAAATTGTTTCTACTCTTGACCGTTACCTCGAGAGTAGTATGTGCACTTGAATTGTTTTGCAGAAAATGATTTGATAACAGGAAAATTGAAGGTATCTCTGGTAACATCTTTCTAAAACCTTCTCTTTTCATTTTGAATTCTGCAAATATTTTCCTATCTCTATCAACTTGGTGTTCCCTTTGTATTTCTCTTGTTTTTAGTATGTTAGTTTAGATTTATAGTGTGACTAATGCTACAACCATGATCTATGCTTAACTGATTAAATAAATGACAACAATGCTTTAAAGAAAATGATGAAAGTTGCCGCTTTATCTTTATCATGCTTTGGTTTTGATTAGTCAAATTAGCAGGCTCTTATAATACATGCTTAATTGGACAAACCAGCAAATTTGTGATTGATTATGATTGTTCATAAAGACCCATATGATTTAATTTCACAAGGCTTAATGTTTGTCATGATCATCTCCTTGTTTATTTTTACTGCTTATAAATGTCATGATCAACTTTATGAGGATATCTTGCAATTGCCATTCCTACCAGAGCCGTATATTTTTTTTAAACCATAGATTTATCAAATTTGTTTTCAAATGAATTGGATCAAGATTGTTTTCTATGGTATGAGACATAGAAGCTGGTCATTCATTTTGTGTTACCTTTTTCATTGCTAGCCTTTTCTATCCATGCATTGTGATTCTCTACATTGGAGGATTTGCAAACCTCGCAGGATATCCACCCAAAAACCAAAAATATCTCTTTGTGTATCTCTTTCATCCACAACCTATTTCAATTGGAGTATGAAAATTTTAATCTTGGAGAATGGTGCTATCAAATTCTGATAGCAGCTCTATTTCATTTGTTTATCCACCACTCATATTCAAGAATGAGTATCATTCAAGAGTGGGGGTGAAGGTCAATAGCTATAAAAAATCGGGCAAGAAGAGTCTTTGAGGAGGCAAAGAAAAAAAGAAAAAAAAGGAAAAAGAAAAAAAGAGAGAAAAAAACCTTGGGCCATGTGGCGCCATATGTTTAAAAAAAGGAAAAGAACTCCTCAAATTCTCCAATGCCCGATGCAAAAGTTTCTTCAAGGATATTTGAAAATTTTTGAAATTCATACTCCAATGTTTCCAACCATGTGCAATCCAATAGCAAGGACTTCATTTGTGCCTTGAGATCACCCATTTGACATTTGCACATGTCCACTCTTCTAAATGTATCTGTTCTATCCATCCCCTCTCAACATTATTTTATTCCAGGACCTTTTTGACAAGTCTCAGTAAAACCAGCAGATTTCTTTTTTGGTTTGACAATATTTTGAGAACAAATTTTGATTAATTAGGATCCATACCAAGCTCCAGATAAGCTTCCACTTTATATATTTTTGTTGAAGACCATTTTGATATTGAGAACTAGAGAGTTGAGTGTGTTCCTCTAGCTTTACAATAATTTATCTCTTAAGGTTTGATTATCTTTTTCAAAAACATATTGCCAAAATGAGGAGATGTGTCTTTGATAGATTTAAACTCTTGTTGAATCTTTTATTGTGGGATGAGCTTAGCTGAATATCTTTTCTTTCATGATTTGCTGGTTCACACTAAAAATTTGAGAGAGCTTGCTAGTTTGATTGGTTGAGATTAAGGTATGAGAAAGTTAATGAAAGGCAATGCTGATTCTTTACTTACTCGAGGACGAGCAAGGTCTAAGAGTGGGGGTGTTGCTGGCGCTCTATATTGACGAAATAAATGCATCATTTTATGTGGTTTTTTCATTGAATATGAGCGACAACTATGTCTTTCACTTACATTTATCACTGATTATTGTGGATTTTGCAATATTGTTTTGGAATTGCACTATATTGATTTTTGCAGGTTTTAAGGCCGACTTTTGGCAAATTCACAATTGATCCACCTCGAGAGAGGAAGAGCCCAGAGAAAGATGAAGCCCAAAGGCCCTCAAAATAGTATGGGTTGGCCGACTCTAGGCCACCTAGGTCAGCCGAGTCACACCCTTCTTGAAGCTTCTGGAGGAGATCTTCGGGGATGTGCTTTGATTCAACATTATAAGGAAAGATGTAAAAGGGTTATGCCAAAGGATCTCGGGAAATCATGAAGATATGCTCAAGCATGGAAGATTTGGCACAAACAGACTTATACCGAAGATTCCAGAGATCTATGACCCACATGTTGAGGCCATTTATTCATCAAATCAAGCAACAACTGACGTGGGAAAAGATGAGTACAAGAGGAGCCAAAAAGGCTAGGAGTCGGCTGACCCTACCCCCCTAGGTCGGCCGACCCATGGTCTTTTTACATCGGTTCACGGTTTCCTTTTTACAGCACCTTCCCCAGGGTATAAATAGCGAGGCTAGGCCCCGAGGTCGGGCATCCAATTCATTATCAAGGCGACAAGATGTAGAGAAGAGGGACATCCACCAGAGGAGAGCTGAGGGTCGAGTTCTAGGCTAGGGATTAGAGGTTCCTCTAGTTCCTAGAGGTGATTAGAGGCCTTGCATGGCTCTATAATTACCTTATTCATAGAGGCTCTTCATATCATTGTGCGAGGTATGGCCATGGTTGTAACTTTGATATGATTATTAATGTAAGTATTGATCTGGCTCTAATTATGATATTCTTGGTTCTAATTCTTTATGTTCTAGTTCTAGTTCTTCATGTTCTTGATCTATACGCATGAGTATTTGAATCATGTTCTTAAGGGTTATGTTCTTCTAGCGATCTTGGTCTATGATATTGCTTACTAGTGATATGGTTGTGTAGCTAGTTCTTGTGATCATGGTGATTAGAAGTCTAGTTATGTTCATCATGTTATTAGACTATGCGTAAGTGTATGCCTTATGAGAGCTTCTCGTCGATTACCCTGACTTATGTGACTAGTGGTTGAAGGGAAAGGTTAAGCTCAATTGAGGGGGTTTCGTTACTGACCTTGGTTTAATCATGCTATGATGAGCAGGCTTGATCATGCTTATATCTGTCTTGAGCTGGTAGTTATCTCGAGTGCTCTAATCTCTTGGTTGTTCCAGTCATGCTTGTTTTAGATCCAATTAGAGCTTGATTAGACTCTGTTTAGTTCCTCCTATTCGGATGTTCTAATTATGTTCTAGTTGCTTATCATCTAACTCTGACATAGAGTAGAGGTAGATTATACATAGAATTATAGGTACATTAGACGTAGATTGAAGGTAGATTAGATACCATCTAAACCTTAGCTTGACTTGAAGTTCGGGATAGTTAATTCTCTATTAGTCATTTCCACGGATTGATAAACCCATGATACTCATTCTGGGGAAAAGCTACACCGATACTTGTCGCTTGCAGTATAAGGTTTGGCATGCTTAAGTGCCGTTAACACCGGCCGTGTCCACGGGACAGTCTGGGGTCACCACCGGACAGTCCGGTGCTTCACTAGACAGTCCAGTGCCTCTCATCGGACTATCCGATATGCCCAGTACAGGGGCTATCATGGTCCCACCACACACAACAGTTCCACAAACTTTAGTAGATCCTAACCGAAGGATTGTGTTAAATACGGTAGGAGTAGAATACTTCACACCGCCGAAAGAATTAGAGGGATTTCTGCCACCTTTCACTATGGTCTCTTATAGGTACGGGATCAGTTCCACCGAACCAGTTCGGGTGTGCCTAGAGGTCCTGTTCCTAACCTCACTTATGACCAGATCTAGTTTGCACAAAACCCTACGGCTTCTAAATCTTACAGCCAAAAATCCGATGCTTCCACATTAGAGGTTAAGGAAGAAATATGGCAAGAATCAGTGGCCATGCTTAAGAAAAAAAACGGCTATTGATGTCACGGGTTCAACTGGCTCGTATCAAAAACCCTATGATTGTAGATTCGATGCTCATGCCTTCCCTCAGGGCTCAGTTTGGATATCACTGGGTTTGGGATTGGGATTGGGATATCCTATCCCACCATCCCACCTTATCGCTATCCCATTCTATAAAATACTCACATTCATTTCTCTATCCCAGTAAACAAACATTGCATAAAACATATCCCACCCCTCTTATCCCTGTCCCAACTCCCATTTCCCTGTATCCAAACGAGCCCTCAAGGCTTTAGAATACCGGAATTTTGTGAAGTTCTCTGATAAGGACAATAAAAGTACTTAGGGAGCATATCAGTGAATTTTTAGCACAATTAGGAGATCTAGCCAAAAGGGAAGCTTTCTGGATTCGGATGTTTTCTTTATCTCCTACAGAAAATGCTTTCACTTGGTACTTTTCTTTGCCTCCCAATTCAATTAGTGCTTGGGATGAGATGGAGGCAAAATTTCATGATCACTTTTTCTCAGAAGAGTATGAACTAGAATTGGCTGATCTATCTAAAGTTTGGCAATGGTCATGAGGAATCGGTTCATGATTATATTAAGAGGTTTGGAGATACTAGGAATCGATGCTTCCAATTGGTAGCTGGATTAGCTCTCGAGGGGATGAAGCCATATATTAAGGAAAAGCTAGCTAGCACGTGATTTTATTCTCTATCTTTACTACATCAGCATGCTTTGGCTGTGGAAAGCCAAAGTAGAGAGAGCCAAAAGGCTGCACGTCATAATGTAAATCTTGTATAGTATGATTCGGCTAGTTCCGACGATGATTCTAAGTAAATTTATGCAGCACAGTTTACTTGGTCTAATAAGAACAAACCTATTACTTGTCCTTCCTTGAGACCGATTAACAAGAATCAGCAAGAAGAAGTAAAATTTACTTTTGATGTTGCTAAATGTGATAAGATATTTGATGAGCTTCTCAAAAGTGGAAATATTACCTTGTCGCTACACTATCCCTTTTGCTGATGAGTTAAAAAAGAAAGCATATTGCAAATGGCATAATTCTTTTTCTCATGCGACTAATGTTTGTAATGTTTTCTGTCGACAGATATAATCGCTCATGAATGAAGGCCGTATGAGCTTTCTAGAGATGCAGATTGACAAGCAGTCATTCCCCATGAACACTTTGGACATGAGCGGCAAGAAAATCTTGATTTGGCCGGAGGTGGCTGATGCAAGCGAAGGCAAAGCCGTGGTCATCGGCTCTTCAAGACTAATCGATGAAAATACTAAAGTTTTGGCTAGGGAGGTGAGCAAGCAGAACACTACAGATGGCAGGGATACACTAAGGATCACTGTTGGCGTTCCTTAGCCTTCAGATATAATTCTGCAAGCGCACGGTAAACGCATTGTAGCTTTTTCACCCAAGAGTATTCCAGGGTATTGAATCCACAGAGAACAAGGAGTATAATAACACGTACCACAACCAACCGAACTAGTGAAGCTAGCAATGTAGAGGATAAAAGATAGGGGAGCAGGTTCTCGACAAATGTTAGATCACCTTACTATACTAAGCATGCAAAGAGATATACTTGTCATGTAAACATAGACACCAAAGCTGTAGCACCACTGCCGGGCACCAGAGTGCTGATTACCCAGCCAAGAAAGGTGGGCACTACAGGATAAGGCTATATCGTCAGCGAGTCTATCCGAACGTACGGGATTGGAATACTAAGAACACAAAAGCTGTCACCTAATGTGTCTACCAACCAGAGCTACATGGGATAGCCGACCAACCAAGGTAAACTCTAAGTATGAACACTGTCGTGCCACTCAGAAAGTCTACTACTAACTGGTAATGAGCCAGAAAAGGAAGCACTACTATACAGCCAACACTATAAGCATGCACAAGGTTATCGTAAATAGACAAGTATAAGACTAAGTATGAAAGCAAAGTAAGTATGAAACAACGAAGGTAGAGGACAAGGAACTTTACTCAATCCTGGAATTGAATATCCTTCTGCTGAGAATACAAGTATGGGAGCAAAGAGAAATCTGGCTCCCGCACTCTTTTCCTCACTACTCTCCTTGATACAAGAGGCACTCTCTCTACAAGCTAAGGGATAACTTGACTTCTCCACACTATACACTTGACACCAAGTGCTACTATGCCACTACATCTACACACACCCACAAATGAGCCACCAGGGAGTATTTATAGTACCAAGAGATTGAGGGGGTACTTGTAGGGTCGGAATGGCGGTTACAAGGGTGTGGGCCAAGCCGGGCGGCCTGGTAGGAGGCCGGGCGACCTGGGGTGCCCTTGGATCCACCGCCTTACTTCATCCTTCGGTTGATATTGACTCCCCAAGGCGGTTGTAGGTCGGTTGGCGGTTATCCTCGTGTGCTTTTGCCTCAACCATTGGATTCTCTTTGTGTTTCTTCCTTGGCCATTGGATGGGACTCCCCTAGATTGCTGACTTAACCAATCCGTGGGCTGGATTGGTGAGGTGGACGCCTTTCAATATGTTTATGCTTCTTCTCTTGGTTGCCACGGTGGATTTATGTTTGACACGTTGTCTCTTGCATGCAGGTGAAGATTGGTGGCATTCAGAGCCGGAGGCAGGCCGGGTGGCCTGGAAATGGGCCGGGTGGCCTGGACAACAGGCCGGGCGGCCAGGGTCCTTAGCCCTTTTCCAGCCTTCCTTCTTGGTTCTCCATGTTGACCATGTTTTGTATCTTTTTGCACCGTGACATGTGTTCCAGCAAGACTTTTGTACACAACTCGTGGAACCGATTAATATAGATGAACTTTGCATGAAATCACCCTTGGAACATGAAATGTTGGTGGTCAAAATGGGTTATAACGACCGCCAACAACCCCCCCCCCACACACACTTAGATCTTTGCTCATCCTCGAGCAAAGGAGAGTTAAGCATGGTGTAGAGAGCATATGACAACTGTAGTCTTAAGAAGCAGAAAAGATACTCCCAAATTGGTTCATCTTACCCTGGATTTTAATGGTGGCTACACTTATGATTTTGAGATGTTGAGACTAAGAACGAGCCACAAGTACCACAACAGTTTTCTCCCAACTATGAGAAAACAGAGGGTTTTCTCACTTTTTCGAAAAGTATAGTGCTCATTCCTTTGTTCTCAAGATTACCACTCGATCACTCAAAGGATGAGAATCCTTGTGTTTCCTCTCCTCCTATTCTAAGTTTGAGTGAGGTTGAGAAGTAACTTGACTATCTCATGATGTTTGTATCACCAAGTCAAAGCAATGTGTCAAGCAAAGAATATGAATCAACTCAAGAACTTTGGCTATGTGCAAGTGTGGCAGAAAGTTTATTGGTAAGTGTGCCTTGGTATTCCCCTTTTTGATTCGAGAGAGGGCATGGAATTTTCTTTTCCTCTTTCTTTCTTTCTTTTCTCTTTCTCATTTTTTTTCAATTCAATTCCATGCCTTTCTTCCTCTCTTTTTGCATGATTGACGAGGGGTAATTGGAATGTTTGTATAGCACATCTTGCTGGAACTTTGTGATATGGACGTGCACGTGATAGACAAAAGTTATGAATGATTCTAACTCATTTGATGGCACAAAATTTGACATGGTTCAAAAACATTTAGAGAAGCCTTTTTGATGCATAAGAATTTTCATTTGTGGCACTGGTAGGACATGTGTCTTGAGAACATTGGAGAAGAATACATTTTGATATTTTAGCAAAACAAAAACTCCTTGCTCAAGCGGGAGATTACTGGGGTGTATACATGTTACTCACATCTCATGAATCAACATCTTAAATCAAAGCGGGTCCCTAATAAAGAGTATCCATGGGCAATTTTACTTCAACATAGGGAGTAAAGTTGGTACAAGCATAGACACAGGTTGTCAACATGATCATGTAGAGTAAATTTTATCCAAGTTTCGTGTATAGCATGGAATATAAGGACCATATATGAAAATTTTGCGATAATACCTGGTCCATGTGCAAGGTCGAGGTGGAGATGGGCTGACTCAGCCTAGGACCAGGCCGAGCGACCTGTTCAGGAGTCGGGCAGCCTGACAATGGGGTCTTTCGACCTTTGCATCGATCATGTTGCTTGAAGAAGTGATTTGGGACGTCATTTTCTGCATTTGGTGCGTTTTTCATCAACTTGACAGGCCAGGCGGCCTGGGTAGGTGCCGGGTGGCCTGTGCTGGAGGCCGGCCGGCCTGCCTTTGGCTCGGTTTGTCCCAAGTTTTTATGTGCAGCGAGGTGCGACCTTGTACATCATGATTCTTCGTTCATTTCTGTAGGAGTTAGTGACGAGAGTTTGGGGGAGGCTAAGTGCATTCCCCCCACACTTGAACTCAAAGCAGGGATAGACAAAATAATTATTGAACTAAGCATTAATCAACCCAAAACAAAGAGATAGGCACTGTCCATACAAAGAAAGAAATAAAAGAAACAAAACCTAAGCACTAAGAAAACAAAAAGGGCGCCTATACTAAAATTTATTGTGAAGCCATGGGCATCTATGGTTTTGGATCATAGATATCAGGATGCCCTGTGGCTTCCGCGAGGTGGCGGAACTTGGAAGATAAGCCCTTCCTAAGGATTTCTAGCTTATCATTAATCTCCCACTTCCAAAGCTCGCCTTCCGCGCAGCGCTCCTCAAGTCTTAGCAGTGCGTGCTTGAGCGCTTTGATCTCCAACTTAAGAGACTTGATGGTATCTTTCTCCTTCTCCTCCTCCTCCTCTGAATCTTCAAATTGGCCCGGTGGAGTTTGGATCGGAGGGGGTTTGGAGATCCTCTTCTCAGTCCTCCTATGGGGAGTGGAGTCGATGGACTCATCAATTGATGCGTCGCCCCTAAGGACGTTCTCCAAGTGCTTAGGGACCAACACCTTCCCCCACCTTCTGGAGGGAGTGACTCAACCCCGAATGGTGTAGGTTGGTGATTGTGGCCCCTTGGGCACCTCTTTGCCCATGCCCTCCACCAAATCTTCCGAGAAGAGTTTTCGGATGGGCACCTTGGGGCTGATCGCCCCGACCTTAGGTCGAGGGGAATCTGCCTGAAACACCTTCTTCACGATGGTTCGAGTAGAAGAAAGGCCACGTGCAGGCCTTCCCACACTGCGTGATCGCACGGTGAAGGCCGAGCGGCCTTTCTGCAGGTCGGGCGGCCTACCCCGAGGGGGTGGCCGGGTGGCCAGCGGTGCCACATCCAGCACCCTCATGGTGCCAGTTCCCTATTGGTACATGGGTGAACTCAACGTCGGAGACCGGCGAATAGGTCGCCGTGGTGCCGGATGTTAGGGCAAGGCATTTGAATGGAGTGTTGTTAGAGGCCATGACTTAGTTTTTCGAGTGGAGATGAGATTGGAATGGAGAGAGTGGTTGGAAGGGGAGAAACCCTTGTGTTTAAGTCGTGAAAGCTCGATCTCATCTACTCAACAACGTCCGACGGCTTAGGGATCAACTAAACTCGAAAAAATTTCGAAAAGAGGCGGCCAGGCGGCCTGTATGGGGCCGGGTGGCCTGGCCCTTGGGCCAAGCGGCTTCACCAGGGGGCCGGGCGGCCTGACATGAGGTCGGCATGGTTTGGCAGACCAGGTGTCGGTTTTACCCTTCTAGGTGCTTGAAACCCTATTTCATCGTGTTGTACCATCACTTTGTTGAGATTTAGTGATGTGGAAGCAAAAGGTGAGATAAGACAGAAAAGAGAGGAGCATGGTAGTGTACATGGCTTCATTTAAGGTCGGAGCTAGACCGTGGCCATGTGATCATGCCGTTTCTTGCAGCTCGTAGACGTCCACTTCTTCGAGCTGTGGCATTTCGGGCTCTAGAAAAACTTTTAGGCGTTGCCCGTTTGCCTTAAAGACTTCCCATCATCGTCCTAGAGGGTGATGGCACCGTGATCGGCGGCATCATGGACCAAAAATGGCCCTTCCCACTTACTTCTAAGCTTACCATGACCAAACAAATGGACGCGAGAATTAAAAAGTAGTACCTTATCGCCTAGTTTGAATGTCTTGATCTTGATACGCTTGTCGTGCCATCTTTTGGTTCACTCTTTGTATAGCTTAGCACTGTGGTAGGCCTTCTCCCTCTATTCCTCCAATTCGGCGAGTTGTATCTGATGTCAAACTCCCGCTGATTGGAGATCCATGTTCCATTTCCTTATCGCCCAGTGAGACTTGAACTCAAGTTCTACTGGCAGGTGACAAGTCTTGCCGTACTCCATTTGGTATGGTGTCATGCCAATGGGAGTTTTATATGCTGTGCGATACGCCCATAGAGTGTCGGGTAGCTTGGATACCCAATCTTTTCCCATAGCCTCGACAGTTTTCTGCAGGATGTTCTTGTTCTGCTTGTTCGATGTCTTAGCTTGGCCACTTGTCTGCGGGTGATAAGGAGCTGGTGACACGGTGAATCCACACCGAGTTCTGCAAGGCACCTCTTGAATATTTTATCTATGAAGTGAGGTCCTCCATCATTGATGATGACCCTTGTCATACCAAATTGAGGAAAGATGGTGTCGTAGAACATTCTGATCGAATGCCTTGAATCTGCCGCGGAGCACGGCAGTGCCTCTACCCATTTTGATACATAGTCCACTGCGATCAGGATGTATTCTTTGTCTCCACACTTGCGGAAAGGCCCCATGAAGTCTATGCCCCACACATCGAATACATCGAGTTGAAGGTTGCTTGTGAGTGGCTTAGCATCTCTTGGGTTAATGTTTCCTTGGCGCTGACACCGTGAGCGCCTTCGTATGAACTCTTTGGCATCATCGTACATATTTGGCCAATAGAATCCACTTTGCCAAATCTTTGCATGAGTCTGATAGGCTCCATAGTGACCACCATAGGAAGATGAGTGACATCTATCAAGGATTTGAGGTACTTCGCAAACTGGAATGCAGCGACGTAAGAGTCTGTCTGCGCTAGAGTTTGTATAGGTAGGGGTCATCCTAGAGATAGAACCGGCTATCATGGATCAATTTCTTCTTGTCAACTCCTTTAGGTATATATCCCGTGACCAGGTAATTGACTAGATCTGCATACCATGGTTGGGATGTGGTGACCTTTAGGAGGGTGTCATCTCTCATGTAGTCATCAATCGGCAAGGATGATGTCTATTCAAATTGCATTCGCGAGAGATGATCGGCAACTGAATTCTCAACTCCTTTCTTATCTCTGATTTCTATGTCAAATTCTTGGAGTAGTTGGATCTAGCCGTATCAGTCGTGGCTTTGCGTTTTTTTTTTTGGCGAGGAGGTATTTGAGAGCTGCATGATCTGTATATATAATAACTTTGGCTCCCACCAAATATGATCTGAACTTGTCAATGGCAAAGACAACTGCTAACAACTCTTTTTCGGTGGTGGAGTAATTCAGCTGTGGGCCAGTGAGCGTCTTGCTTGCATAGGATATGGCATGATGTTTTCTATTCTTGCTCTGGCCTAGGACTACTCCTACAGCATAATCGCTGGCATCGCACATGATTTCAAAAGGAGCATTCCAGTCTGGTGGTTGGATGATGGGTGCTATGAGTAGAGCCTTCTTGAGTGTATGGAATGCTTCAAGGAAGGCATCATCAAACACAAAGGGTGTGTCCTTGGCTAGGAGATTAGTCAGAGGCCGGGCAATAAAGGAGAAGTTTTTGATGAATCTCCTGTAGAACCTAGCATGGCCAAGAAAGCTTCGAAGTGCCTTGATGTTTGCTGGAGGTGGAAGCTGCTCAATGACTTCAATTTTTCCACGGTCCACCTCTGTGCCTCTCTTTGAGACTCTGTGTCCTAGTACAATCCCTTCTCTGACCATAAAGTGACACTTTTCCCAGTTTAGGACAAGGTCGACTTCTTTGCACCGCTGGAGAACCATTTCCAAGTTCTCTAGACATCCATCAAAGGTCTTACCATAAACTGAGAGGTCATCCATGAAGACTTCCATTATGTTTTCTATCAGGTCAGAGAATATGGCCATCATGCAATGTTGGAACGATGCTAGAGCATTGCATAGCCCAAAGGACATCCGTCGATATGCAAACGTGCCGTAAGGACATGTGAAGGTAGTCTTACTCTGATCATCCGGGTGAATTGGGATCTGGTGATAACCGGAGTAGCCATTGAGATAGCAGAAGAAGGAGTGATTGGTCAGCCTTTCGAGCATCTCATCAATGAAAGGAAGGGGGAAGTGGTCTTTCCGGGTGGCTGAGTTGAGTTTTCTATAATCGATGCACATTCGCCATCCCCTGACAGTGCGCTGAGGGATTAACTCATTGTTCTAGTTCTTCACAACTATCATTCCTCCCTTCTTGGGTACAGCTTGGACTGGACTACCCCATTCACTATCTTGTACGGGGTAGATAATACCCGCTTGTAGGAGTTTAAGTACCTCCTTCTTAACTACCTCTCTCATCGTATTATTGAGTCTGCGTTGTGGTTCCCTTGTAGGCTGATGTTTGGTCTCCATGGGGATGCGATGTGTGCACATGTTAGGACTGATTCCCTTCAGATCTTGCAGTGAGTACCCAAGCACTGATCTGTACTTTTCCAAGACTAAGAGTAATCGCCGGCTTTCATTCTCAGTCAGCTTGTCACTGATGATCACCGATGTGTCCGGATTCCTGTTGAGCAAGGCGTACTTTAGGCCAGGTGGTAGCTGTTTGAGCTCAATTTTCGGGGGGTCGGGCCAGTAGAGATTCACCTAGTTCTTCGAACTCAAGCGGCTCTTCTACCACACTGAAGTCGCTAGCCTCTTCCTCTAGGCTGTGTTGATCCTCCTCTTCCTCAAGTGAAATACCCATCACTTCTTCTAGGGGGTCAACTTCTGGCTTAGATTCTGTTTCGGTATTCAGTGCTCGACTCATGCCGATTTTGAGCACCTCTTGACCAAACTGAAGCTGTAACTGTCCTAGATTTGTCGTGTTAATCAGGGAAGCAATGGGGAGCCCAATCAATATGAATGGCATTGGCCCCTCAGGTATGTCGAAGACGTGGAAGTCTACGAATATCTGCTTGTCCCGCAAGGTAACTGGTATGACCCGAATGACTCCATGATTTTCGAATGATTCATTCTTGTTCCACTTCAAGCGAATTTCAGATTTTGATCGTGGTTGAGTGGGGAAATTAGTGTCTACAATATATTTGGGAATAATGTTCACCCCAACTCGTGGGTCATAGAGAATATCTTGTGGAAGCATGTTTGATACATGGCCAGGGATGAGAGTTGATTCTGGGTAGAACCTAACGAATTTTATATCAAGTCTTCTCTCTTCTAGCCATTCCCAATTTATCACAGCTATAACCCAGAGTAGGTCCTCTCTCATTTGATGTATCTGATGTGGGAAGAGGTATGCTGGTTGAGAGGTCCTTTCGAAGCGTCGGCTCACTTTAGGCAACCGAGATACATTGCCAAAGCTTGCGAATAGTTCGTCGTCAAATGAGAACGGCAGAACCGACGGAGGATTCGTCACAGATTCACTGACCCTCTTAGTGTCCTGTGACGTGCTTGGTTCAGGGACATCCTCTATCATGAGGGTTTGATGGGATAGTGGAGCTGGTGGATGGGTGTTCTGACTTTCTTCATGGCAGCTGGGCTTAGGTGGATCTTGTGGATATGAGCGTGGTTTCTCGATCTTACTGCCATCAGAGGATTTCTCGAGGATTTTATCAAGGACTTTCCATCCTTCTGGGGTAGTTAAGTGAGAGAACGATCCTCCCGATGCAAAATCCAAACATAGTCCTGCGCCTGTTGATAGGCCTCGGACAAAGTGCTGCATGAGCATGGATTCTTGTATTGCCAAGTTAGGGCCAGATGTGACCAGACTGGTGAAACGTGACCAGGCTGCGGCCAAGTCCTCGTTACTTCCTTGTCGGAAATTGAGAACTTCACATCGGAGGTCAACGACTCGATGTTGTGGGAAGAAGTGTAGACAAAACTTGACTTTAAGTCTTTCCCAACTCCCCTCTACTACACCAACTACTCAGTTATACCAAGATTTTGCTGCTCCCGTAAGTGAGAATGGAAAGAGCAGCCATTGAAGAGTTTCTCCAGGCATTCCTGAAATTACGTGGCAAATGCATAGCTGCTCGAATTCTCAGAGGTGTGTGTAGGTGCTCTTTGAGTCTAATCCCATGAAACATTGATCCCAAACCATGGCTATTAAGCCGGGACATAGCTGATAGCCATCTGTGATGATGGGGACGGATGATGGTGGAGGCTCTAGAAAACCGCCCTTCGGAGCGGATAATTCGTAGAGAGGCGTGTGATCCATTGGGTGGAATGGTGATATGATGGTGGTGTGGTGGTGATAGTGGTGGTATAGTGGGAGATAGGACGGCCTTGGTTCTGTGTTAAAATAGATACCTGCTCCCCCGCAACGGCGCCAGAAAAAGCTTGTTGGCGTTCCTTAGCCTTCAGATATAATTCCGCAAGCGCACGGTAAATGCGTTGTAGCTCTTTTACCCAAGAGTATTCTAGGGTATTGAATCCACAGAGAATGAGGAGTATAATAACACGTAACACAACCAACCGAACTAGTGAAGCTAGCAATGTAGAGGATAAAAGATAGGGGAGCAAGTTCTCGACAAATGTTAGATCACCTTACTATACTAAGCATGCAAAGAGATATACTTGTCATGTAAACATAGACACCAAAGCTGTAGCACCACTGCTGGGCACCAGAGTGCTGATTACCCAGCCGAGAAAGGCGGGCACTACAAGATAAGGCTATATCGTCAGCGACTCTATCCGAACGTACAGGGTTGGAATACTGAGAACACAAAAGATGTCACCTAATGTGTCTACCAACCAGAGCTGTGTGGGATAGCTGACCAACCAAGGTAAACTCTAAGTATGAACACCATTCGTGCCACTCAGAAAGTCTACTGCTAACTGGTAATGAGCTAGAAAAGCAAGCACTACTATATAGCCAACACTATAAGCATGCACAAGGTTCCCGTAAACAGACAAGTATAAGACTAAGTATGAAAGCAAAGTAAGTATGAAACAACAAAGGTAGAGGACAAGGAACTTTACTCAATCCTGGAATTGAATATCCTTACCGCTGAGAATACAAGTATGGGAGCAAAGAGAAATCCTGCTCCCACACTGTTCTCCTCACTACTCTCCTTGATACAAGAGGCACTCTCTCTACAAGCTAAGGGATAACTTGACTTCTCCACACTATACACTTGACACCAAGTGCTACTATGCCACTACATCTACACACACACACCCACAAATGAACTACCAGGGTGTATTTATAGTACCAAGAGAGTGAGGGGGTACTTGTAGGGTCGGTATGGCAGTTACAAGGGTGTGGGCCAGGCCAGGCGGCCTGGTAGGAGACCGGGTGGCCCCACCCTAGGCTGAGTGGCCTGGGATGCCCTTGGATCCACCGCCTTACTTCATCCTTCAATTGATATTGACTTCGCCAATGTGGATTGTAGGTCGGTTGGCAGTTATAGTCGTGTGCTTTGGCCTCAACCATTGGATTCTCTTTGTGTTTCTTCCTTATCCAGTGGATGGGACTCCCCTAGGATTGCTGACTTAACCAATGCATGGGATGGATTGGTGAGGTGGAGGCCTTCCGATATGTTTGTGCTTCTTCTCTCGGTTGCCATGGTGGATTTGTGTTTGACACGTTGTCTTTTGCATGTAGGTGAAGATTGGTGGCATTTGGAGCCGGAGGCAGGCCGGGCGGCTTGGACAACAGGGTGGGCGGCCCTGGGTCCTTAGCCCATTTCTAGCCTTCCTTCTTGGTTCACCATGTTTCACCATGTTTTGTATGTTTTTGCACCGTGACATGTGTTCCTGCAAGACTTTTGTACACAACTCGTGGAATCGGTTGATATGTATGAACTTTGCCTAAAATCACCCTTGGAAGATGAAATGTTGGTGGTTGAAATGGGTTATAACGACCGCCCACAATCACCAGCCGGTTTCTTAGCTTTGGGGGGGCAGTAGAACTAGCAGGGAGCTCCCAAGACAACGCCACCGGACAGTCCTGGTGATGCCCACTGGACAGTCTGGTGCCCACTAGCAGTGCCCGAGGACTTTCAAGGCAAGGCAGCCAGAAGTGGGGACATGGAAGAGGCATCTGGCAAGGACCACTGGTAAGCTGTATCAGTCTGGTCCTACGTTTGATCAGTTGCTTTCAAAGTATGTTAACAAGAAAAAGGCCGCTCCTCGCAATCGGCCATACAAGCGACCAAGGTCACTACCATGGGAAGCCAAGTCCATGCAAAATAAGAAGCCAACAGAAATGACTCAGATTGTGGCTTAGCTAGTACCACCAGCACTTGTGGTACCACCAATGATGTGGGGTCCTCCGCAAGAATTTCAGCAAAATCCAACCAGGGGTAATATAACCATGTGTCCGCCTTATGCTTAGAATCGTTATTGCTATCCAGGGTAGGGGCACAACAAGGTTTTGTTTCTGATAGGTTGGCTCCTTCTGCACATGACCAATTGTATGTTCCGCAATCCGGTCTGTGGTCTCAAAATCAGCAACGATGCCACAATTATTGGCCTCCAATGCCAACAAATCTGGCAGGGGGCAACCGCAGCCATAGCAGCCGCAACCAATATATGTACCTCCTACTACTAAAAATTTTCAACCAAAACCAGTTCAACCCGCAAGGACACGGGTTCAACCAGTAGCATCACCAGTTCAATCAGCACCTCAAGTGACAACCGGTGTTGTTAATGTTGGTACTAATAACGTGGTATTCAACAACAATCACAAGATGCCGATGGTCTTTGGGAAATCGGTTAATGCTACAGTGAAGCAAGCTTCATTTAAAGTTGATTCGGCTAAGGATCATAAAAAAAGCTCCAGCAGAGTTACCAGCAAGCCACCACCAGATCCGAAGTATTCCATCCCTCGATGCTATCCTTCGGGTTTGACTCATACTCAGAAAAGGACTTTGCAGCGCTTGCGAGCTAAGGAAAAAAGGGAAAAGGAGGCTGAGGTAATCTTCAACAAAACACACCCTATGTTCCCTCAGAAGCAATGGAAGACCAAAGCCGCTGAAGATCCCATTCAAACAGCTGGACTAAAGCCAGTCCCAGTCACTGGATTGTCCGGCGGTGTCCACCTGACTATTCGGTGCATCGGATTGTCCAACGCCACCTATCGGACAGTTCGGTGGCCAGGAGGCAGCAGCAACAGGAGCTATGGCAGCAGCACCTGCAATCACCAAGGATCCTACACCTCTTGCTTAGAAGAAGACATACCGAAAGAAGAGATGGTGGACTACGAGGCTTCTCCCGAACATCTAGGTAAGGACGTCAATATGATTACTTTCTACGTCGACCATAACATTATCAGAGAAGATAAGGAGGTGATGGCTCAATTTAATTTTGGACCAAGAGATGCTGTCTTTCCAAAACCGACAGAATAGGTTAATCACTTGAAGCCTCTCTTTGTTCGAGGTCATATTGATGGAGCGCCCGTGTCTCGAATGTTGGTTGATAGTGGTGTGGTTGTTAATCTGATGCCGTATGAACTATACAAGAAGCTCGAGAAATCAGATTCTGATTTAGTCAAGACCAACATGACACTCAGTGGCATGGGGGGGGCAAAAATCCCATTGAGACTCGAGGGGTAGCTTCCATGGAACTTACCATTGGGAGTAAGATGACCACCACTGCTTTCTTCGTCGCTGATGTAGAAGGTAACTTCAGCTTAATTCTTGGGAGAGATTGGATCCATGCCAATCAATGTGTGCCTTCTACTTTACAGCAATTCCTTATTCATTGGATTGGCGATGAGGTCGAGGTGGTTTATGCTGATCCATCGGCTTGCATTGCTACGGCCGATGCACCGGTAATCTGGGCTTACGATAACACTAAGTGCTTGAAGGGTGTTGATTTGTCCAATTACCAATTTCTAAGTGTAAGCAGAGAAGGCTTTGTTCCTATGATGTTAGAGCCGATCGAAAATCGGCTAAATCATATCATGTAGATCCAATGCATATATGAGCAGGGAATGAAGATCAGAAGAAACAGGGCACGATGGAGTCTCAGCAGCAGGCAACCTCTACACGGACGCCAGGCAATCTGGTAGGAGTCACTGGACTATCCAGTGCGACGCCGGACAGTCCGGTGGGTCCTGCTAGACAGTCCAGTCATGGCCAGAATACTGGATGTAATATTGTTTTTAATTTTGGTTGTAATTTTATTTCTAATTCTTTTGTAATAGTGGAGTTGAGAGACTTAGATAAGTTAGGATGAGGGTTTACATCGGCTGATCCTTTAGAAGAAGTAGATATAGTTGATGGAACTATTCCACGGCTGACATTTGTAAACAAGACCTTGAAATCCGATTCTTGGAATAAATTGATAGGATTATTAAGAGAATATTTTGATTGTTTTGCCTGGAGTTATACTGAGATGCCTGGGTTAAGCCATGATATTGTTGAGCATCGGCTACCTATTAAGCCTGGTTTTCGACCTTTTAAGCAAAGGCTACGGCATTTTGGTTCTGATATCTATCCTCGTATTAAAGATGAGATTCACCGGCTTTTAGAAGCCAATTTTATTAGACCTTGCAGGTACACTGATTGGGTTTCTAACATTGTGCCGGTGGAGAAGAAAGACTCCAATAAGCTTCGGGTGTGCATCGACTTCCGAAATCTAAACAATGCCACGCCTAAAGATGAGTATCATATGCCTATAGCCGACATGTTAATGAATAGTGCTTCTGGTAGTAAGGTTATTAGTTTTCTTGATGGTAATGCTGGATATAATCAAATCTTTATGGCCGAAGAGGATACGTCTAAAACGGCTTTTGTATGTCCTGGCTTCATTGGTTTGTTTGAGTGGGTTCTTATGACATCTGGTTTAAAGAATGCTGGTGCTACTTATCAAAGGGCTATGAACTTTGTCTTCCATGAGCTACTAGGAATTATCTTAGAAGTTTATATTGATGTCATAGTCGTTAAATCGGCCGCTTTTGATTCTCATTTAGCCGATTTACGTAAGGCATTTGAAAAGATGCGCAAGTATGGCTTAAGGATGAACCCACGTAAATGTACTTTTGGTGTGTCAGCTGGTAAGTTCTTAGGATTTATTATTCATGAGAATGGCATAGAGATTCGAAAAGTAGAAGCTCCGATGTGCAAACTTGATATGCAGAAGTTTCTCGGCAAACTAAGTTATCTATGACAGTTTATATCTAATCTTGCCGGAAAGGTTGATGTGTTTACTCCTATTCTTCGGTTAAAGAATAATGGTGATTTCACTTGGGGGCAGAACAACAAAAGGCATTTGAGCAAATCAAGGAGTATTTGTCTCCGGCACTGGTGCTTAAGGCGCCAAAGAGTGGAGTTCCTTTCATATTATAATTGCTGCTGAAGACAGGGTGATTGGTGCTGTTTTAACTCAAGAAATCGAAGATAAAGAGCATGTGGTTACATACTTAAGTAGGAGATTGATTGATGTCGAGACAAGGTACACCTTTATTGAAAAGTTATGCTTATGTTTGTTTTACGCGTGTAGAAATTTAAGGTATTATTTGTTATCTAGCTCTTGTGTAGTTGGTTGTCAAACCGATGTGATTAAATACATGTTGCGTAATCCTATCTTTAGTGGTAGAATTGGTAAGTGGGCTTATGTTTTGATAGAATATGATTTGGCTTACGAACCCTTCAAATCTATGAAGGGCCAAATTGTAGCTGATTTTATAGTTGAACATCGGATTAATGACTCTTATGAGCTAGACTTGCATTATGTGTCTTTCACTCCATGGATGCTTTATTTTGATGGATCAGTTTGTAATGAGTGTCAAGGCATAGGTGTAGTGCTAGTTTCACCTCAAGGTGTTACATTTGATTTTTGGCTGATTGGAATTTCATTGTACTAATAATCAAGACGAATATGAAGCGTTGTTGTTCGGTTTAGAATTATTACCATCCATGGGTGTGAAGTGTGTTAAGGCTTTTGGATATTCTCAGTTAGTGGTTCAACAGGTGTTAGGAGAAAGCCAATTTATGATGGGATTTTAAATTCTTATTTAGAGTGATGTTAGGATATTATTCGTTCTTGATGAATTTGGCATCTCTCATATATTTAGATCTGACAACTCTAGGGCTAATAAGTTGGCATGGGAAGCATCTGGTTATCGTGTTTCGAAAGGCAAATTTCATATTGCTAAGAAACCGATGCTCGAAGAAGGATGTGTGCTGAAACTGCGCACACCGGACTATCCGGTAGGGTGCACCGGACTGTCCAGTGAGGTATCGGATTGTCCGGTGAAGGACACCAGACTATCTGGTGGGACGGTAAAAGACTTGATTTTGGCTTTGGATGAACCGGCAAGTAACATAGCCGATATTCATGCTTGGAGGAAGCCTTTTATTGCATATCTACGAGACCAAGTGCAAGAACAGAGAGAAAAGTTCGGCGTACTGCTTTTAAGTATACTTTGATTAATGATGATTTATATCGTCGAACTGCTAGTGATGTTGCGCTCAAAGGTTTAGGTCCTGATGATGCTGTGTTGGCCATGGTTGAGGTGCATGAGGGTATTTGTGGCACTCATCAATCGTCTTTGAAGATGAAGAGGATCTTGAGAAGGGCTGGATTTTATTGGCCTACAATGATTGCCGATTGCTTCAAGTACTATAAGGGTGTCATGTATGTCAAAGATTTGGAGACGTTTAGATAGTACCTGCTTCTAAGTTGCATCCTAATATCAAGCCTTGGCCGTTCAGAGGATGGAGCCTAGATTTTATTGGAGAGATTCATCTGTCATCTTCTAAAGGACATCGGTTCATGTTGACGGCTACTGATTATTTTACTAAATGGACTGAAGTTGTTGCCTTGAAGAATATGACACATAAAGAGATAACTGAGTTTATTACTGAGCATATCATTCATAGATTCGGTATTCCTCAAACTTTAACTACCGAACAGTGTGCTTCTTTCATGTCTAAGGACGTACGTGAATTCACCAAATCATATAAGATTAAATTGCTCAATTCCTCTCCGTATTATACTCGGGCTAATGGTCAAGCCGAGTCTAGTAAAAAAGTGATTATTAATCTCATCAATAAAAAGATCGCCGATCATCCTCGGCGTTGGCAGGAAGTTTTGTATGAAGCTTTATGGGCTCATAGATTATCTAAACATCGTGCTACTAAAGTTTCTCCTTTTGAGCTTGTGTATGGTTAGGATGCTTTGCTACATGTAGAGGTAAATTTGGATGCATATAGGTTTGCAAGGCAAAATGACTTGGATGTCGGTGAATATCATGATTTGATGATGGATAATAATGATGAAGTGATCGACAAACGATTGATGGCTTTGAAGGAGATTGAGAAAGACAAGCTTATGGTCACCAAGGCATATAACAAGAAGGTAAAGGTAAATAATTTCTAGGTTGGAGAGCTCGTATGAAAGACGGTGTTGGCATTGAAGATGAAGGATAGAAGATTCGGCAAGTGGTCTCCAAGCCGGGAAGGTCCTTATAAAGTGAAGCGGGTGGTTCCTGGTAATGCATATATGATGGAGGATCTGTAAGGTAAGGAACTGCCCAAAGCATTGAATGGCCGTTTCTTGAAGAGATATTACCCAAGCATGTGGCAAGATGCTTGAAAAAATAGATGTTTCACATCGGAGGTTTAGTTTTGCTTCGGAATTGTTATATTAAGAGGTATCTGTTGATTCTCGAAGATGTAATTCTTTCTAGTGCTTTTAGTTCATGACCTTCACTAAAAGGTAGGGGGCATGTGTTGAGCACCTAATTGGGCAGGGCCATGCCGGCCAGTGCCGCTAGACCGTCCGATGGCGTGTACCGGACTGTTCTGTGTAACCGGACTGTCCGGTAGGCTGCACCGAAGTAACTGGTGTAGTCGAGTCCGAGATGAATTACCAGATTTGAGCGAGATCTTTTGGGATTCGACTTGTACAAGGGTTAAGACCACCCTGCCCTATAAATATAAAGGGCCCAGGCCGATTGACGCATCCACAATCGAACCAATCTATTATTTTACCTACTTTTATGCATATCTCTATTCCCAAACCCTAATTCTCTTCTCCAACCCTGATTTTCGCCTCTCTTCAACTCTACGCCGAGTTGAGGAGCTCTAGGTGGCCTGCTGACGCTAGAGCAACCCCTAGCATTGATCCTCCCTAACGGGGTCCCTCCCAGGTGGATGGGTCTAGGTCATGTCATTGGTGATTGGCACTAAAACATGTCAACACCCGCTCGCACCACACTTGAAGCACTTACTGACCACTAGAACCATTGCCTTATTGGGTGTAGGGGAGTTGGATGGCCCTTGGTGTTGAGATGAATAGGGAGGGAAAGACTGCTGATTCTAAGTCTGATAGCGTTGACCCTAACCTGTCTGTTGTTGCTGACGCTACTGGTAAACCTACTACTGTGGGTTGCGTGGACGAGTGTTGCTATTGGAGGTAGCAGGGTGGAGTTTTCTTTTCCTATCCTCAATCTCCTTATGCTTCTGCTCAGTGAGTAAGGCACGATCCACCAGGTGATTGAAGTTGTTGTTCATCAGCTGTAATTGGAGAGTGTCATTAAGGCCCTCCATGAAATGCTCATGTTTATTACTATCTTGTGCAAGTTCTGTGGGAGCATAGCGAGCAAGCTGTAGAAACTTGTCATGGTACTCAGTTACTGTCATGTTTCCCTATTTTAGAGAGAGGAACTCCTTATTCTTCATCTTCATTATGCCCACAGGCACATGGTAACTCCGGAACCTCTCATGGAACTAAGCCCAGGTGAGGCGTTCTCTGTCCTGCTACCTATAGGACTCCCATCAGTCCAAAGCAGCACCACGAAGCTATCTTGCTGCATACAGGACCCTCTATTGATTGTTACACTAAGCAATGTCTAGCTGTCGCTCACTGCACGAAGGTAGTCGTCAGCCTAAAGCGGGTTAGCAGAATGTGAGATGGTAGGCGGGTGTCCCTTCATGAAGTCTCCATGTCTGTCCCTCTGCTGCTACGGTGGGCAGGCATGAGCTTGCTGCAAGGCCTGAACAGTGTTGTTGACCATCACCATCAGTTGCATCTGAAGTTGATAGAACTATTCTGCGATCAACTGTGGTGGGTTGGGCAGGTGCTGGACATTAGCCTGATTGTTGTCTTCCAGTCCCTTGCCTCGGTTCCTAGGGTTAACCATCTGTTTGTAGAAATCGAGACAGCATGAGTAAACAATTGTTGCACATATCCAAGATGATAAGCAGAGCTGACAGATAAAGTAGAGAGAACAATAGAGTAGATGGCTGCATATAATCCAACGAACTAACTTTAGTAATTAAATTAATCTTCATAGTTGTTTATGCTATGGACATTCCCCATAGCTAGACTAGCACACAACCAAAGAACCAAATCAAGCATAATTCACCATGACAAGCATTCACACACCAAACTTTAACTCAAGTTCAACACAATAGACATAACTCGACTCAAAACGACCAGATAGAGCCACTAACGATATAACATAAAGGTAGCCTAATCCTTGAGAGGGAGGATTCTAGTAGAACCATCCAAGTTGCCTGAACAGGTTCTCTTGCGAGGAGGCGACTGAGCTAGATCCATTATTGGCACCTTGGGATTGGGGCCTGACACTCCGTCCTGCAGAGCATGGAGCCCGAACATGTCCTTGTCACGGTGATGAAGCTCGTTAGCGGTTCTGTCGAGGAGGGAGAAACTGTCAGCCACGTACTCGAACAACGTCTCTAGTAGCAGGTTAATAGATGGAGTTATTTCTTGCCATGTTGCCTCAGGTCAGTGATGCGGAAGGTGATGGTACTCGTACTAGTGAAGGTAGTTGCGGAAGTCGTGGCAAATGACTCCCAAATTCTGACGTGCAGCATCTTCAATGGCGAACTCCATCAACTCATGGGATGCTATATACTGGTGTTGCCGCACCATGGTTCCTCCTCCGTTGTTGGGGTTGGGCTTTAAAATCATCATACAGGCAGTCCACATAGGGCCGGCAACAAGATGCTGACCCTCTCGGCACTCATACTTGATGTCGTAGGTGGAGAAGTCTAGATGGTCGATGCACTTGCGTAGGAGCGTGGGAAACTTTAGATTGGCACCGTCATGATCATGGTACTTGTCCATACAAGTGAGGACTATTTTCGTCTCTCTAGCAGGGCTGACAAGGATGTCGACGTAGAACGGCTACTCGGGAATGTCAAGCAGTGGCGTAGGAGTTGGTGTAGGCGTAGGAGCATCGTCATCGTCTGAGCTGATGTAGTAGACAAGCTCCTCTAGGTCTTCCTCATCTGAGTCATCAGTCAGGTCGATCACTTCATGAGCTTGTGGAGGTTGTGCTGGCATTGACTGGTGGATGGGAGGCTGCGGCTGGGGTGCCTGCTCTTCAAGCTTGTTCTCAGGTTGCTAGGGTGGGTGTGCAGGTGCTCGCTGCGGAGATGGTGGTGCAACATGGTGGAGGCTGCTCCTGGTCAACATCGGCATCTGCTACAAAGATGACAAAGAAGGGGTCAAGAGAAGGCTATGTGAAAAAAGGAATAAACAAAAACTTTTCAACATAGAGTGGACAATTAATCAGTAAAAACAATAAAGAGAAAATTTTTAAAAGTCAGCAAGCAAGACAAGAGCATGTGAAATCCTTAACACGACCAATTCTATCTAGGCCCTCGTCCTAAAGTCAACATGGCTCTGGTACCAAAATTGTCACACCCAGTTTCCAATGAACAAAACCGTGCAAATATATATGCGCTAGGATCAAGTCTCGCATTTACCTGACAAATTAGAAGGTACCATAGACACATGTCATAGATAAAAGTGTACATAACATTTAATATCATTATTACATAGCGACATCATGTCTTTAACACAGAGTCATAACGTTGCAGAAGCGTAAAATATAAAAGATAACTGTGGTGCCACAGGGACGTCGACTGGTGAACGAAGCACCTAATACTCGTCATAGTCTTGCACATAATCTTCAACATCTCCATCAACTGAGCAACGGTTGGAATTTTCCGCCCAACAAGGAATAAATCTAAAGAAGCTAGCGTGAGTACATCAACTCGTACCCAACAAGCATAACACAAACTATGAGGCTTTAAGGTTAGCTGACACAATTGC
Organism: Paspalum vaginatum; assembly: GCA_030272315.1. Taxonomy (NCBI): domain Eukaryota; kingdom Viridiplantae; phylum Streptophyta; class Magnoliopsida; order Poales; family Poaceae; genus Paspalum; species Paspalum vaginatum. The sequence goes on along the minus strand of CM059020.1, from coordinate 12,583,281 downwards.
ATGAGCTTTTAATTAAACAAACTTTATTAAAGCCTGATTACTATTGTTGATTAAAGAAACAATTAACCCAAGGATATTGCATAAAGAATTAAATAACATTAAATAGATATAACCACCACCATAACAAAAACCAAGGTTACCCACTAATCGCTAGAAAGGGTTTGGGCCGCTCGTAATCGTGAGCATGGCTGACATGTTAGTTTTACACAATCGAGAGGTGGCGCATCTTTACGCAGAAGTCATGAGCTATGCTAGGGGTTCATCACAACACCTTAGATGAGATGACTAGCAAGCACACTACGAAGCCTTTACAGAGATTATGTTGGTAAGTGTAACCGCTAAGATTTCAGGTCCCGCAACGGTGGACCAAGCCTCACGGGGAGAAGCATATACATCACATAAAGCACACTCATCCTGAGTAGCGCGAGTGCCATAGAAGCTCACCTCTCCTCTTACCCCACAGGTAAGTTACTCCCAAACTAAAACAACCTAATTAATCAGCTAAGTCCATCCCATTCCGGTCTAGGTGGTCACTTTGTGAACTGGTCCTTAATAGAGAAACCCGCAAAAGCACACAAGCACATTGCTCAGGCTCCTTGAACCATGTTGCTAAAAAGTAGATTATTGAAAAGGACATGACCGCTCAAGCACCGCAGCACAGAGGGTTAAGCCTAACAATTAATTGCATAGAACCATTAGTCAAGATTAATTAACAAAAGGACACGGGTTCGCGCTGCACCTAGCACAACATACTCAAATATAACCCAAAAGGTAAATATCAGGATATAAGTAGCTAAGGTGATATCCTTATAAGTATTCAAAATTATATGCACATGCAGTGATTAAAAGGAATTATTGGGTGTTGTTTATGTTATACTTTACTTCCTCGAAGTTTCCCTGGGGATGCTGCTCAAAAGCTTCTGGAGGCGGTTCTTCGAACACAACTAGCTGATCAACGTCTATGCATCGAGCATCGCACCACACACGCATCCAGGTACACGCATATATACATGCAACCAAGAGCAAAAAGATAAGAAACGGTACACCATTACATAAAACAGAACATAAAACAGGATTTAAAATTAATCTACGCGTTGCTACGATCACACGGGCACAAGAATCGTTGAAAACGGATTTCAAACGATGAAAATATGAGCTTTTGAATGCTGCTAAGGTCAAATGGTAAATACTTTTAAAAAATCAAGGCTAGAACCTTAAAAATAGGGCCTGGTATTGAATAAGGTGTACTGCGGCTTAATTTTCAAAAACTACAGGGACTCTTTAGCAAAATGCCACTGGCTGACTAGCGGTTGACTAGAGTTGATCGGTCATCGGTGCTCCTAGGCTGTCAGAACATGATCGAACGGCAGGGATTTGATAGAGGCGGGGCTTGGCCAGGGAGGAAAGGCAGACTATGGGAAGGCTCGCTAGGGGCTTGATGCCGGCAAAGAGAGGATAGAGGCGGCCAGCGGTGAGCAAGGGTAGTGGCTACGGTCAGCGCATGAGGACGAGCGACGAGAAGGCGGAAGCGAGCATCCAGAACCTGTGGAAAGAGCTTGGGGTGGTTCTTGCGAATTCCGGCGGCAAAAAGTCGACGGCAGCGTGAGCCCAAGGGCTTGGGCGCGAGTTTTGTGAGACAAAAGTGGCGCAACGGTGGGTTGGGGAATCCTTTTATAGGGCAGCACGGGCAGTCCGAGTCAAGTTCGATGAGGGGCTCGACAACGCGAGGTTGACTAGGGTTCGATTTGACCTAGACGCGGGTTCACGTCTTCGTGGTGTGATGCCCTAGCATCTCAAGTGCATTACATCAGCATCTTTGATTTAAATACATCATTTCATAAGCATTTCATGTTGAATGCATGAGTGAGCTAGGTGAATTGAATCAAGTAAACTTAGTTTCTTTGAATAGGCCTCTGACATGTCCTTGTAGCTTCAATACTGTTGTGATCTAAGCAAAACTTTATATACCAAACATGTAGACAATTTCATGATGAACAACTTTAGTATTATGTGTTGTGACATGTATAAAGGTTTGAATAGAGTATTGGTTCATTTTCTGTCAATATGTGAAATCTGTCAAAACTTGATCTGAATAGTAATTTAAATTTCTGTGAAACAAAATTCATTATCTTGCAAAACTTTGTATATGAAAGTTGTAGGTAATGAAAAACTGAACAACATTGGTATAGTAAACAACATTGGTATAAACTTTGTAGGTAATGAAAATTGATTTATGGAATCTTTAATTTGGAGGATTCAGTTGGTCAAATACTGATCAGCAAATTGAATTCCAATTATCAACCAAAATTTATATAGAACATGGCATCAATGTTTATCGAAAAGTTGTAGAGTATCAAATTTACAAAATTTCTTGTATTTTGTCTTTGAGCAGAATCGGTCTCTATGTTGCTCGAAAATGAGACTTTCAAATGAGGGTTCCTGCAGTCAAACTGGGATTTTTCATTTTTCACATTTTTCCTTTTCCTTGAGACAGTGACCGGTGGGGCTGACCTAGGCATGGACGTGATAGCGCCTAGGCCGAGCTCGCCACGCGGCCGCCATGGTCTAGCACCACCCAGCACGCTACACCCCATCCCCTGCCCACGCCTGCCTCCATTGGCTTGAAGGAAGCAGAGAGTGTGCCCCCTCACTCCCACGCTCTCACTCGCCTCCCTCTCTCCCTTGCCTCCTGCTCCAACTGTGAGCACCACCAATTTCCACGGCCACCTTTCATGAACTTTGCGTGAGCTTGCATCGCCGTCCCTCTGGCCTTCCTCTTGCCCTGCTATAGCGCACGCCCGCGTCGCCTCGTCATCCTCCACCAGTTCCCCACCTCCGTGACCGTTGTCATAGTCCTTCCACCCCTCCCCATGCACGCGCCACCGTGAGCCGCGGTGCTCCGCCAGCCCTCACTATGGAAGACCACTCTACGCCGTCTACCCTGCCTCGAGACCGACACCGCCAGACTCACCGTGGGCTCGAGCATCTCATGCGCCCCTCACCGTCCTCGATCCGCTCCTACAACGCCGGATCCGCTCCCAGACGCCACCATGTGGACGCCATCCCCTCCGTCCGGTTGACCGCCGCCGCTTCACTTGTCCGCTCCACCCCGTGACGAGAATAGTGGGGAAAGCTTCCCCGTCTCTGGGAACACCTTCCCGGAGTGGCCTACGACTGACATAGCCCTCTCGATGCGCCGGTGCAGGTGCCGAAATGCTGCGCGGTTGAGCCCCATCTAGAGGTTGAAGAAGGCTCTGTCCTTTTTGCATTTTAGCCCCTGAACTCTAGTGTTTTTGTGTTTATCTCATATGCACTGTGCAATGTGTCTTGCATAACTTATATTCTGACCCCTGAAGTATACGATTAATTATGTTTAGGTCTGGATTTGGCATATGAGTTTGCAGTGCTCTAAAAATTTGTAGAAAACCGCTAAAATTGTGAAACTTGTTTTCTTAGATTGCTTATGAGTAGATCTATGTAGTGGGCTAGATTTTGTTGCATGAAATGACTTTTTGCCCATGAATTGTAAAATGCAATCTAAATCGAAATAAATGCCAAAAGTGGTCTAAGTGAACTCTAAAAATTATGAAACTTGAACAGTAGCTTTTGTATGATATTTAGATACTGTGGTTATTTTTGGAAACCCTAGCTTGCACTGCTAATTTACTGTTTTGCGCTCATGTATTTAATTTGTGCATTTTATGTGTATGAAAATGATTGCCACATGAAATGTGTCCAGAAAAATCTACCATAATTATATGTTGTGCATCTAGCTTAGTATAGTGTTTTTTAAATATATCATAGACTTTACTTGTTGTCTTGATGGTGTTTTGAACTAGACTCGATATTGCATGATTAAAACAAACAATAGGAAAATACTGACTTTATGTGCAAAATAAATTTCATGAAAAATTTGGGAGCATGCTAGTTGAGTCTAGGTTCTGGAAAGCATTTTTAGGGATTTTATTGTTGCTTTTTTGACTTGCATCTAAATAAGGGTGAAATAAATAATGGAAAATAAAAGTGCTGCCGAAAAAAGTTTAATTGGCTTGCTGATTTTTTTTGTACATGATGCTTATGTCAAAATGTTTTTGCTGTAGTAATCTCATGTCCAGAAGCTAAGTGTATGAACTAAGATAAATCCAAGAACCATAATACTAAATAGCTTACTAGATTTTCTGTAATTAAATTACAACTCTTTCATTGCTGAAGTATGGATGATAACATTATACATCATATATCTACATGTCATAAATAGTTGGCTCATTTGGCATTGTCTAACACCTTGCAGTGAAAATGAGTGTCCATATCATTAAACAAATATATTGCAGAGTGAAACTATTGTATGTCTCCTAGGAATGAATGATGTTTGCATGGTTGCAATTTGTTAACTTGCTACATGTTTAAATGTATATCACACCGACATATCCATGCATTCATTTCACTCTTTTTCAACTTCTTATCATGCTACTTGTTAAACTATATCACATTAGCATCACATGCATCCAATTGCACTCATTCTACATCATGTCATTCATATAGTAACGCTTATTGTAGAAACGTGGTCGAGGAATTGTCGCAAAGAGCTAAGTCAAGCACCGGTGTCCAAAAGACCAACTAAGACCCACTCACGACCTGGAGGTCCCATCATTGTGTTTGGAAGGAGGAGCAGTCCATGTGATCAAGGGGTTGCCTAGGACAAAGCCCCACAAACCAGCAAACTAACATTAGCTTAGTTTATTGGTTTGGTTGAAAATTAGCCAAGGTAGGCAGGACCATGAATTCCCAGCAAATATGATATTGAATGATGTCTAGGCGTCTGCATTAGGAATTGTTTAAAAACAATTGCATTAGACTTCCTGGCCGTCCTGGCTCTAGCACCTACAATAGAGTACGTAGGACGAGTATGCCTAGTAATGCTAGGTGCGAGTAGACACGAGTGAATTGGAGTCACTCGTCATATAGGTCTTTTAAAACAGAAAAGGTTTCAAAATATGGACAATTTAAACATGATAGTTGATGGAACTAAATGGAAGCCGGGCGGAGGTTGGGCATACTATAAAAAAATGATGATGTGGATGGCTTGGAGGACTCCGCCCGAGCTGTATAAGGCCTATTCATTGTTCGCCTATTGGTCGACAGTAACATTGCTATAGTGCTTATCGAAGACGTGGGACCGGTGAAAGTCTTACTTGTGCCATTCGAAGAATAGAGACAGGTTCCTACCATTCTTGTCAAAGGGAGTTAGGCCTAGGGGGAGCTTGTCCTCGAGTGAGGGCTGACCCAATAAGCCATGGTATCGCACCTAAGGGGGCAAAATGCAGGGGAATGGCAGGATTGAATCGAACTTGGGATGGGACAAGTGGAGATGGGGAGTATACGTGGGAACGCGATGGATATTAAGCATATACCCCTTGCATGGTAGTTATTCCAAGGAATTAATAATCGATTCGAATCGTTGATGCTCACCAGGTGTGAGAATGCCAATGCCTTTGACGTTCATCATAGTAACAATCTAAAAGTATTTATGTTTATACATGTTTTGTTTTCAAGACAACATGTTTGTACTTGTATGTTTACATTACAGCAAGTTATATTATGATGTTACATATGTTTATGATGATGAATAATCACATATTAACTTATAATTGTTCTAAAAAGAATGGCTAAGTATCAACTAATAGTATGCAAGCTTTGCGTCAACCGTAAGCCATTCCATTAAGAACTATCTGAGTAATTAGTACTCAGGGTTTGCCCCCACATTTTGAGCGCAGGTACTGATGACATTTGGTCAATTGCTTAGAGGAGGGTAGTACCAGTGGGCTCGGTGCTACTCGTCTCGTTCATCATTGTATGAAGGCTACTTCATTAAGTATTATGTTTCCGCTGCGAGATTTATTTTGAACAACGCTTCCGCTTTTGATTTGAACATGTATTTAAATACCATTATTTGGTTTGTAAGCACTTTAACTTATTTTCTACTATTAATTGCCTATGATGATGTAACTATTGTGGCTCCATCGAGAGCTGAATATGTGTGATGTCGGGATCCTTGAGCAACGGTTTCATCGATGGCCCTGTTGGGTAGCTCGACGGACAATCAGGTTTGATTCAGTTTAAGTGCACTGCGAGTCATATGGTGACAGGTGCGCTTAACTCGGATTAAATCGGCGGTTTCGCCCCACGTGTTGTCTGCGTCGAGGTGGGGGATGCGTCCGGGCGCTGTCGTGTGGACCACGCGCATGGCGGAAACGGTGGTGCGGGGCCATGCGCAAAGAGACTAAGGGCACGCGAGATTCTCGGACAGAGGTGGAAGGAGGAGTTGATATGCGGGGGCGCCACTGGTCAGTGACTCGGGGGCGCAGCTGTGATGCCCTAGGCATCTCCCGAGTATTATCAAGTGCATACTTTGTTTAATTATTTCTCATAAGCATCATTTCATCTCATACTAATGTGCATTTGAGTAAACATGGTGAAAATAGCTAAGTAATGCATTCAGTTTCGCAAAAATGATGCTGTAAATGTGGGCATACCTTAAATCTTAGGGAGATTTAGGTAGAACTTCTTATACCAAACTTGTAGGTCTTAAGGGGGCAAACAACTTTGTCAATTAGAGCTTGGATGGAAAATGGGCTTAACTTAGTGAAAAGGAACTTTTGGTGTTACCCAATAAACACACTCCAAATCTGGCTTATTTAGAATTCTTCTTTTTTCTATAACCTAGAGTCCTTCTCATGTAAAGGTCCAATTGGGAAAGTTTTAGGTTATGAAATCTTGAACAACTTTGTCAAAAAGACTTTTGGGAGAAAATGGCTAGAAATAGGACTTTTGAATTATCTAAGGAAAATAGTTCTTAGTCCAAACTGAGGGCTGACAGTTAAACTCGAATTTAAATCCAACTTAGAGCCAGAATTTGAAATTGGTTCTTTTGACAAAGTTGTAGATCTCAAAAGGTACAACATTTCATTCAATTGGGCCCTTTTCAAATTCGGCGCGTAAATTGGTCAAATTTGCGAAAATCAGAAACCTGATTAGCTGGTAAAAGGGATTTTTCCTTTTTCGGAAATTCTTTTCTTTTTCCGTCTCTATGCCAGGTGGGACCCAACCGTCAGTCCGCCCGCGCCAGCGCACGGGGTGGATTCCACCGCTCCTTTGCGCAGTGCACCGAGTCCATACACCGTACACTCTATTTCCGACCTTGGCCCCACCTGTCAGAGTCATTGGTCCATGGACCCGGTTCACCTGCGCGCGCCCTCTTCCCTCACCGCCCGGGCGCGCCCACGCGGCGCTGCGCGCCGAGCGCCGTGGCCACGCGCCGGCCTGCCCGGCCGCCGCGGCCACGCGCTGCTGCCACGCGCGGACAGCGCGCACGGCGCGCCACCAGGGCGAGGGCGAGGCCGACCCTTTTTCCCGAACCCTCCTCCACGCGCTCGGCCTCTCTGACTCTTTTCCCTTTTCGACCTCGCGCCGTCCGCCATTGACGGAGCTCGCGCGAGCTCGCCCCCGGCCACTCCTGCCCTCTCCCGAGCTCAACCGCCACCGCGCCGAGCTTCGCCGCCATCGACTCTACCTTCCCGCCAAGACCGCGTCGCCCGAGACCCCTCCACCGCGGCGTATTGCACCGCCGGACCTCGCCGGCCAGGAGCGTTCGTCGCCGTCTCTCCCCGCGGTCTCCCCCGCCGTCTGAGGTAGTGGATAGGGTTCCCCGTCCTCCTCTCTCTCTCCCCGACACCTCGCGGCGAGCTTCCGTGCCCCGTAGGGCCGGATTGACGGCGCGCCACCAGAGCTCCTCCTCCTGTCGCGAGGAGGAAGATGACGGGAGGAGGGAGATGGAGTTTTTGCGCTATCGCCCTCCTAGTTTAACAGTTTTATGTTTCTGTACAGAGCGCTGTACGCTGAGTCTTGTAAATCTTGCGTACTAGCCCCTGGGGTTTCGAAATAATCACAATCTAGCCCCTGGTTCTGTTGATTTTCATTTTTAAATTGTTTATTTCGGCAGAAATCTTTGAAAAATCCTAGAAAATTCAATAAAAATCAGAAAAATACCAAATCAGTTGCATTGAAATCCTTTTGAATAGATCTGTCTAGGGAATATGATGGTTGAGTAGGAAAAGACAGTTTTGCCCCTGTTTTTGTGCAAGCATGAAAAACCTTGATAAATAGGAAATATGGGTAAAATGAACTCCAAAAATTGTGAAATTTGGGCAGAGGCCTTAGTATTCTGTGTAGGCTCTGTATAAATTTTGGTAGCTCAAATGTTCACTGTTAATTACCATGTTGCCCCTACATGTGATTTTAGCATAGAAATAAATGAGGAAATGTTGTTTATATAGAAATTAGGCTCTAAATAGTTGTACGTATTTTTATTTGTGCTCCTTATAGCATAAAGAGTTCACTACTGATATGGAATGCCATGCATGTCAAAATTAGTTAGTGTTTTGATATTGATAAGTTCATGCATGTTTAAAATTAATAAATAGAAAATATAGTTTAATTGAAAATTTCTGAATTTAGGGCAGCAACCTTGCTAGTATGGCCTAGGCATAGTATAAGAGTTGGTAGCTTGAATGCTTGCTATATTATCCTTACCTAGTAGTTAAGCATATAGTGAACCATGAAAAAGAGTTCTAGATGATAGTAGACACCGGTCTTTCCGCATAAATCGATGCGATTCAGTCACACCCCCACGTTGTTTTATGTGACAAGATAAGCTATCTTAGATGATGGCTTGTACGATTTCTTAGAAGTTAAACAAGCTTTATCACGAAAGTACATAATACTATTCCATAACCCTTGCTTTCTTGCATTGCACTAATACATGCTCCAATTGCATCATGTCATGCATATAGAGTCCGCGAACGAAGAACCACCGCCAAATCAGCCCGACACAGAGGAACCAGAAGAGGAGTTGCACCAGGAACCAGAGGGCCAGCAGCAGGAACCCGACTACGCTCCGGAGGAAGCTACTGACCCTAGTGAAGAAGGTAGGCAGGACCATACTCAACCCAGCAAACAAATTATACTTATGATTACGCATATGCATTAGGAATTGCTTGGAACCAATTGCATTAGACTCCCTGGCCGCCCTGGCCCTAGCACCTATACATAGAGTTCGTAGGACGAGTATGCCTAGAAATTGCTAGATACGAGTAGACACGAGTGTGTGGACTCGTCACGTAGGTGTTTTCAAAGTTTCCAAAGCTTACAGTTATATCCATTATTATTACTGCTCATGAATTAAATGGAGACCGGGCGGAGATTTATTTCAGTATATGCTTTTCATGAGGTTGTACTTCGGACTCCGCCCGAGTCGCATAAGGCCCGTTCGCTGTTCGCCTATTGGTCGGCATAACATTGCTAGAGTGCTTAACCGGGAAATGGGACCGGTAAAGTCTTTCCTGGGCTCGTCCGAAGCACAGAGACACGTTCCTACCCGCTGGTTGAGAGGAAGGTGGCCCGGGGGAGCTTGGTACTCATGACGGGGAGACCGAGATGTCGGCAGGCTCGTCATGGGGGCACAACCCGGGGGCTAGGCGGGTGTGAATCGAACTTGGGACGAGGCAGGTTAAGATCGGGGCTATATGTGGGAACACGATGGCTAGTAAGCATATACCCCTGGCATGATAGTTATTCCCGGGAATTAAAATCGATTCGAATCGCTGATGCCCACCAGGTGTGGGAATGCCAATGCCTTTGACGTTCAACGTAGTAATTACTTAAACACTCTGGTATTTAATACTCATGATTTTGGAATACCACATGTTTGAATTGAACTGTTTACCTTACCGCAAGTTACTTTTGTGTTAAAGGTTATACAAATGATGAAAACTTGCTATTTATGTACACATGTTTCTGTTTAAAACTAAAGGCTAAGGATCCACTTGCTAGTAAGCCGCTTCGCGTCAGCCGTAAGCCATTTCCATTAAGACCTACTGAGTAATTAGTACTCAGGGTTTGCCCCCATATTTTGAGCGCAGGTATGGAGTTCATGGTGTGTACTTGTGTTGGAGGCGGGGCATGCCCTCATTTAGGATGAGGTAACTGAGTGGCACGAGGGCAACATCGGTGGGCTCGATGTTGTACCTCTAATGCAAATCTTTTGGTGATAACATGGTGACCTATAAACTTATATTTCCGCTGCGAGAAACTTTCGAACTGGCTACCTTATAACCTTATGTTGGACTTGTATTTTATGTAAAAACTGGTTTGTAACTAAGTCTAACTTTATGCTATTCAACTGCCTGTGATGATGTATCTGTTGTGGCTCCATCGTGGGTCAGATGTGTATGATGTCGGTTCCTCTGGGAAAAGGTAATATCGGGGGTCGAATGACTCTCGACGGACGACCGGGTTTAGTTTGGCCTAATCACATTACAAGCCAGAGGAGGCTAATGTGCTTAGTCCGGATTAAATCGGCGGTTCCGCCACAGCTGGTATCAGAGCCGATCATACACAGATAACAGACATATCATCCAGTTTTGATTTGCAAACCTATTTTCGAAAACCCTTTTTCGAAGTATTTGAAAAATGAGAGTATCGATATGCCCATATTAAGGATGTTAGTGAAATACCAGGTGACATCGCTAACATTCTGACTTAGATAGAACTCATATGCATATTCGGTGCTTTGGGAAGCAACATTTCGGCCATAGCCATCCCCAGTACTGGCGGAGCGCTATTGGGATTTGCGGACTGTTGTGAACCCTGCATTCATGCTGATAGGGCAGAACTCCTTAAGGGGGGTGGTCACGCCATTGGAGTGTTTCGTGACCACTTTTCCTTCAACCAAAATTATAGCTAGATCTTGTTGGCCACCGTTTCTCTCCCCAGCAATTCCCCAGTACTGGAGGAAGACTGGGTGTGTTGGGAGAAATGGCGCCACTACGTCGTCCACCAGACGTAGCTTAAAGAAATTCGTGGATACCACTTCTAGGGTTAGAGTGGTAATGATTGGTCATGGTAATGATGTTGGTATGCGCATGCATTTTTCTGCAGGTACACTAACCACGTGCGAAATTAAGAACGAGTAGAGAACGACTAGTTGCATTAGAGAGTGCCGTGCATACATGTCACCGGATACTCGCTAGTTATATAAATTGTATATAAGGTGTGTGATGTGAGAACGAATAGGACGAGTCATGCATCATGCTTATTTTTACTTGTTCATACTTGGGGGATTATTGTTAAAAGTCAAATAAGTAAAATGAAAGATTCAAAGATGTTTTCTGCACCCATCACCCACTTAATCGTTGAAATTATATGCAACCTATGCCTATCACTGATTAAAGTCTCTTATTTAAAAACAGATGGCCAGGACCAAGCAAACTGCCGCAAAGCCACCAGTGCGAGGGGACTCCGCGTACAGGAGGGAAGGGCTGCTCCCCTCCCACCAGTGACCCACACCCCTCCTCAGCTTGAGAATGGGGTGGTCCACACCCGTTGCCGTGAGGAGAACGGCCTTGCACAGATCCTTTGTCGGGCTCTGCGAGAGATGAGGCGCAGACCGTGCCCCTTCTTCTCTGTGCAGACAGTGCACGCGGAGGGACACTGCATGGCCAGTGTTGTCCTTCCTTCGAGCCACACCGCGGTCCGGCAGACGATCACCGTCTACGGGGCCAATGAGGAGGACGCTTACGACAAGGTCACCTTAGCAGCCATCACCTCACTCAGCTCCTCGGGTGCAGCAGGGATGTCAGTGCTGCGCTACCTCCCCACCGACGGCTACGACGACGAGTGGCTCCGTCATCACAACGTGCTGGAGGAGCAGATTGACACCAAGCCCTATGCTGCGACCATGCAGTTTGCTCACAGCGTACACGGGATGTACCTCCGTGCCGAGGACCGTGTCTCCCACTACCGCGACCAGCACATGTATGCACAGGACCGTATTGAGGAGCTGGAGGCAGAGTTGGCCGAGGCACAGCAGCGCCTGGCGCAGTACGAACAGGACCCTTCAGTTGCCCCTGTGGTGGAGGATGAGGACAGCATGGTGTCTGACGCGCGTAACGGGCGTTAGAGAGTTTGATGACAACACTGTGTGGTGAAGCTTTTTGTAAATGGTGCACGTTATGAGCGATGTTTTGTATTATACCGCTCCGTGCATTTTGCCATGACTGTACTAAACAATGGTGAGGTCGAGAGAACTCACTTATGTACGTCATGTAACCCGATGTAGAACCTTAAGCTAGTGTTTCGATGTGATGGATGAGATGGCACACGTGTGTACTAAGTAAACCCTTAGTTTATTAAGACTCTATAAGTATGGTTGTAGTAACTACTGGATGCGCATGGACAATGTGGAATGATGCGATGCCTTTAAGCTTGGAAAATGGCACAATTGAGTTTGAAACTCGGAGTCCAGCTGCTTCTATTGTGCAAAGCCTAAGAGTTTAGGACAACTTTTCTAATGATGATCAGACCTAGCCGGTCGTTCTGGTAATCAAATGGTTAAGAGACAGAAGCTACTGTCTACTCACGCGAAACTGCACGACCCGGTGACAACGTGCCATTGCTTGGCCTTGCGAGATAAAAGCTAACTGTTTTGCTACAAAATTTATCTGTACTCACAAATTGCCTACAGTCCTGTGATCTTTCTATCACCATATCTTTGCGCAAGGGCTATTGGACTGAACCCATATGACTCCATTTTGCAGATGGTGAACACTCGCACTGGACAGTCATCGGGGCAGTCAGCGCAAGGCGCTCCATCCCCGCCGGAGCTGGCCACTTTGGTGGTCCAACAAGCTGAGCTGATTCGGTTATTAGCAGAAGACCGCCAGGCCCGTGGGCAAGAACAGCCGCGGGAGTACCGGCCACGTGGCATTACCTACCAGGACTTCGAGGGGCTGCGACCCCCAGTTTTCACCAATTGCCCCGAGCCACTGGCGGCAGACGACTGGCTTCGCACCATCCAGTCCAAGTTCACCCTTCTGCCAGGGATCAACGAGCAAGAGAAGGCTCGATTTGCTGCTCAGCTCCTTCATGGGCCTGCGGGAGCATGGTACGCCACTTTCCTCGCCATGCAGGAAGAGGGCCACGAGCCCACATGGGAGGAGTTCCGTCAGGCTTTCCGGGCTCACTACATCCCGGCAAGTTTGATGGAACAAAAGCGACGTGAGTTCCGAGATCTTAGGCAGGGAAACAGGACCGTCATGCAGTATGTGCAGATCTTTATCCACCTCTCTCAGTATGCTCCGAGAGATGTTGCTACTGAGCCGGAGCGGGCCGAGAGACTCCTAGAGGGCCTTGACCCTACTCTCCGGACTCACTTGGCACGGCGCTACCAGAGCTTTACTGAGCTGGTAGACACTGCTCTCGACATGGAGAATCGTCTACGTGCCGCTAACGAGGATCAGAAGCGCAAAAGGATAGCCAACACATCAGCGACGGGCCCTTTACAGAAGCAGAAGACCGCATACAAACCTCAACAGCAAAATTATCAGCAGCCTCGTTATGTGGTCCGACCCAACCAACCAAGGTGGATCCATCGGGCAGCACCGCAGCAACAGTACCCCATTTATCGAGCACCCGCACAGTTGCCAGTTCCCCGTGCTCCCATCGTTCCGGGGCCGGGTGCTCCGTGCTTCAACTGCGGCAAGATAGGTCACTTCAGTCGTGACTGTAGGGCACCCCGCAAGATACAGGGTCCTACCCCAGCTGGTGGAAGTCAACAAAGCAAGCCGAAGGGACCCGTGCCCAAGATGGGTCGTGTGCACTATGTGCACATGGATTAGATTTCCGCCGGAGAACCGGTGCTTGCTGGTACGTTCATGATCAACGGTCAACCGACCGTCGTGTTATTTGATTCTGGGGCCACACATACTTTTATCAGTAAAACATATGCAATGAGGCATGGGATAAAAATGTACAAGTTGAAAGAAAACTATCAAATTACAGCACCGGGATCACCTATTGAAACCAGTTTGGGGGTTAGACAACTTAAGCTGAGCATTGGCACAGAAAATTTTATCATCAACCCCGTGGTACTACCACACCAGGGGATTGATATTATTTTAGGTATGAATTGGATGAAAGAACACGATGCAGTCCTGGACGTTGGCAGCAGGACAATACAATTAAGGTCAGGCATTAACGGCAAGGCTATGCTGATACACATGCCAAATCAAAAACACATGACCCCCACGGTTAATGCGACTGAACTACAAGAGGTTAAAAAGATACCGGTAGTGTGTGAATTCCCGGACGTGTTTCCGGAAGAACTTCCTGGATTACCACCAAAACGGGATGTAGAGTTTACCATTGAACTCGTTCCAGGCACGGCACCTGTATCAAAAAGACCATACAGGATGCCACCTGATGATTTGAAGGAATTGAAAACACAGCTACAAGAACAATTAGACAAAGGGTTCATTAGGCCTAGTTCATCACCGTGGGGTTGTCCAGCTCTCTTTGTTGAGAAAAAGGATCATGGTGGGAAAAGATTGTGTGTTGACTATCGGCCACTGAATGCAGTGACCGTCAAAAACAAATACCCACTGCCACACATCGACATTCTATTTGATTAGTTAGCTGGGGCTAAGGTCTTTTCTAAAATTGACCTGAGGTCTGGCTACTATCAGATAAAGGTTAGAGAAGAGGATATACCCAAGACAGCATTCTCTACCAGATACGGCTTGTATGAGTACTTGGTCATGTCATTTGGACTAACCAACGCACCGGCTTTCTTCATGTATATGACGAACTCGGTGTTTATGAATGAACTCGATAAGTTCGTGGTGGTATTCATAGATGACATACTAATCTACTCCAAAAAATGAAAAAGAACAAGAAGAACACTTGAGGGTCGTGCTCACTCAGCTCAGAGAGCATAAGCTTTACGCCAAGTTTAGCAAGTGTGCGTTCTGGCTGAAAGAAGTGGGTTTCTTGGGTCACGTGCTATCTGAAAAGGGAGTCGCAGTTGACCCTAACAAAGTAGAAGATGTGCTAAATTGGAAACAACCAGAGACCGTGACTGAAATCCGGAGTTTTCTTGGTTTAGCGGGCTACTACCGCCGCTTTATCAAAGATTTCTCCAAAATTGCAAAACCCATGACCTCATTGACCAAGAAAAATGCAAAGTTCATTTGGAATCCGAGTTGTGAAGAAGCTTTCCAAACATTGAAGAAATTGTTAACCTCAGCACCAGTGCTAGCTCAACCGGACATTACCAAGCCATTTGAGGTGTATTGTGATGCCTCCGGCAATGGACTTGGCTGTGTCCTGATGCAAGAAGGAAGAGTGATTGCTTATGCCTCCCGTCAATTGAGAAAACATGAAGTAAACTATCCAACACATGACCTTGAGTTAGCCGCAGTCATTCATGCACTAAAAATATGGAGACACTATCTGTTAGGCAACACATGTCACATCTACACTGATCACAAAAGTCTCAAATATATTTTCACTCAACCTGAAATCAATATGAGGCAGCGACGATGGTTAGAATTGATAAAAGACTATGATCTGGAGATACACTACCATCCGGGCAAGGCCAATGTAGTGGCCGATGCTTTAAGCCGCAAAGTTCATTGCAATATGATAGAAGCCCGACCTACAGCAAGAGTGATCTGTTGTGAGATGAATGACATTGAAACACCTCCGGAACAGCATGCAGAGCTTTATAATATCATTATTGAGCCCACAATCAAAGCACAAATCATAGAAGCTCAAAAGCAAGATAAAGGGATGGCATATATTCGTGAGGGTATTAGTGAAGAGAAGAAGGCGTGTTTTACGCTTGATGACCAAGGCATTCTGTGGTTCAGGAATCGTCTAGTGGTACCTAAGGACATGGAATTAAAGAAGAAAATACTAGAAGAAGCGCACACTTCAATGTTCACAATACATCCAGGCAGCAATAAGATGTACCAAGACTTGAAGCAAAAATTTTGGTGGACCGGCATGAAACGAGAAATCGCCAAGTACGTGTCTGAGTGCGACGTGTGCAAGAAAGTAAAAGCTGATCACTTAAAGCCCGCTGGAATGCTTCAACCACTAGATGTTCCAGCGTGGAAATGGGAGGATATACACATGGATTTCATTGTGGGGTTGCCTCGAGCTCAAAAGGGGTATGATTCGGTATGGGTAATAATAGACAGATTTACAAAGGCAGCCCACTTCCTTCCGGTAAAAACGATATACCATGCCAAGACCTATGCTGAGATTTATTTAGCTCGTATCCTTCCTTTGCATGGAGTCCCAAAGACCATCACTTCGGATCGAGGATCACAGTTTATCTCCCGTTTCTGGGAGCAATTGCATACTGCTTTAGGGACCACTTTGATTCACAGTTCGGCATACCACCCTCAAACCAGTGGTCAAGTAGAAAGAGTAAATCAAATCCTAGAAGACATGTTAAGGGCCTGTGCACTAGCTTACTCCACCAAGTGGGATGAGTGTCTACCTATGGCAGAGTTTGCCTATAACAACAGCTACCAAAAGAGCTTAGGAATGGCTCCTTTCGAGGCTCTTTATGGTAGGAGATGCAGAACACCACTAAACTGGTCCGAACCAGGAGAGCGTGTTACCTTTGGCCCTGATTTAGTGGTAGAAGCCGAAGAACAAGTGAAACTCATACACCACCATCTCAAAAGAGCACAGTCCAGACAAAAAAGTTACTCGGATAAAAGGAGGAGGCCACTAGTCTTTGATGAGGGGGATCATGTGTATCTCAAAGTATCTCCGATGAAAGGGGTACAACGGTTTGGGGTAAAAGGGAAGTTAGCACCAAGGTACGTCGGTCCATTCAAAATCATTGGGAAATGCGGATCCGTCGCCTACCGGTTAGAACTACCACCACATCTAGCTGCGGTTCACGATGTGTTTCACGTCTCACAACTAAAGAAGTGCTTAAGAGTGCCGGAGAAAGTGGTAGATACCTCTCAAGTTCAGATTGAACCAGATCTCACATACGAAGAACATCCCGTAAAAATCCTCGATCAAAAGCAAAGATCCACCCGGCGAAAAACAATCAACTTTTACAAAGTTCAATGGAGTAATCACTCCGAAGAAGAAGCCACGTGGGAGCAAGAAGAATACCTACACACTACGTATCCTGGTTTTCTACCATCCACCTCAACTCGGTATGTTATAACAGCTTAGTTTCAGGTTCTAAACTCAATACATGCACCCAACACTAACTACAACCAATTTAACCACCCACGTCACTCCAAAAATCTCAGGACGAGATTTCTTTAAGGGGGGTGGGTTGTGATGCCCTAGGCACCTCCCGAGTATTATCAAGTGCATACTTTGTTTAATTATTTCTCATAAGCATCATTTCATCTCACACTAATGTGCATTTGAGTAAACATGGTGAAAATAGCTAAGTAATGCATTCAGTTTCGCAAAAATGATGCTGTAAATGTGGGCATACCTTAAATCTTAGGGAGATTTAGGTAGAACTTCTTATACCAAACTTGTAGGTCTTAAGGGGGTAAACAACTTTGTAAATTAGAGCTTGGATGGAAAATGGGCTTAACTTAGTGAAAAGGAACTTTTGGTGTTACCCAATAAACACACTCCAAATCTGGCTTATTTAGAATTCTTCTTTTTTCTATAAACTAGAGTCCTTCTCATGTAAAGGTCCAATTGGGAAAGTTTTAGGTTATGAAATCTTGAACAACTTTTTCAAAAAGACTTTTGGGAGATAATGGCTAGAAATAGGACTTTTGAATTATCTAAGGAAAATAGTTCTCAGTCCAAACTGAGGGCTGACAGTTAAACTCGAATTTAAATCCAACTTAGAGCCAGAATTTGAAATTGGTTCTTTTGACAAAGTTGTAGATCTCAAAAGGTACAATATTTCATTCAGTTAGGCCCTTTTCAAATTCGGCGCGTAAATTGGTCAAATTTGCGAAAATCAGAAACCTGATTAGCTGGTAAAAGGGATTTTTCCTTTTTCGGAAATTCTTTTCTTTTTCCGTCTCTATGCCAGGTGGGACCCAACCGTCAGTCCGCCCGCGCCAGCGCACGGGGTGGATTCCACCGCTCCTTTGCGCAGTGCACCGAGTCCATACACCGTACACTCTATTTCCGACCTTGGCCCCACCTGTCAGAGTCATTGGTCCATGGACCCGGTTCACCCGCGCGCGCCCTCTTCCCTCACCGCCCGGGCGCGCCCACGCGGCGCTGCGCGCCGAGCGCCGTGGCCACGCGCCGGCCTGCCCGGCCGCCGCGGCCACGCGCCGCTGCCGCCCGCGGACAGCGCGCACGGCACGCCACCAGGGCGAGGGCGAGGCCGACCCTTTTTCCCGAACCCTCCTCCACGCGCTCGGCCTCTCTGACTCTTTTCCCTTTTCGACCTCGCGCCGTCCGCCATTGACGGAGCTCGCGCGAGCTCGCCCCCGGCCACTCCTGCCCTCTCCCGAGCTCAACCGCCACCGCGCCGAGCTTCGCCGCCCTCGACTCTACCTTCCCGCCTAGACCGCGTCGCCCGAGACTCCTCCACCGCGGCGTATTGCACCGCCGGACCTCGCCGGCCAGGAGCGTTCGTCGCCGTCTCTCCCCGCGGTCTCCCCCGCCGTCTGAGGTAGTGGATAGGGTTCCCCGTCCTCCTCTCTCTCTCCCCGACACCTCGCGGCGAGCTTCCGTGCCCCGTAGGGCCGGATTGACGGCGCGCCACCAGAGCTCCTCCTCCTGTCGCGAGGAGGAAGATGACGGGAGGAGGGAGATGGAGTTTTTGCGCTATCGCCCTCCTAGTTTAACAGTTTTATGTTTCTGTACAGAGCGCTGTACGCTGAGTCTTGTAAATCTTGCGTACTAGCCCCTGGGGTTTCGAAATAATCACAATCTAGCCCCTAGTTCTGTTGATTTTCATTTTTAAATTGTTTATTTCGGCAGAAATCTTTGAAAAATCCTAGAAAATTCAATAAAAATCAGAAAAATACCAAATCAGTTGCATTGAAATCCTTTTGAATAGATCTGTCTATGGAATATGATGGTTGAGTAGGAAAAGACAGTTTTGCCCCTGTTTTTGTGCAAGCATGAAAAACCTTGATAAATAGGAAATATGGGTAAAATGAACTCCAAAAATTGTGAAATTTGGGCAGAGGCCTTAGTATTCTGTGTAGGCTCTGTATAAATTTTGGTAGCTCAAATGTTCACTGTTAATTACCATGTTGCCCCTACATGTGATTTTAGCATAGAAATAAATGAGGAAATGTTGTTTATATAGAAATTAGGCTCTAAATAGTTGTACGTATTTTTATTTGTGCTCCTTATAGCATAAAGAGTTCACTACTGATATGGAATGCCATGCATGTCAAAATTAGTTAGTGTTTTGATATTGATAAGTTCATGCATGTTTAAAATTAATAAATAGAAAATATAGTTTAATTGAAAATTTCTGAATTTAGGGCAGCAACCTTGCTAGTATGGCCTAGGCATAGTATAAGAGTTGGTAGCTTGAATGCTTGCTATATTATCCTTACCTAGTAGTTAAGCATATAGTGAACCATGAAAAAGAGTTCTAGATGATAGTAGACACCGGTCTTTCCGCATAAATCGATGCGATTCAGTCACACCCCCACGTTGTTTTATGTGACAAGATAAGCTATCTTAGATGATGGCTTGTACGATTTCTTAGAAGTTAAACAAGCTTTATCACGAAAGTACATAATACTATTCCATAACCCTTGCTTTCTTGCATTGCACTAATACATGCTCCAATTGCATCATGTCATGCATATAGAGTCCGCGAACGAAGAACCACCGCCAAATCAGCCCGACACAGAGGAACCAGAAGAGGAGTTGCACCAGGAACCAGAGGGCCAGCAGCAGGAACCCGACTACGCTCCGGAGGAAGCTACTGACCCTAGTGAAGAAGGTAGGCAGGACCATACTCAACCCAGCAAACAAATTATACTTATGATTACGCATATGCATTAGGAATTGCTTGGAACCAATTGCATTAGACTCCCTGGCCGCCCTGGCCCTAGCACCTATACATAGAGTTCGTAGGACGAGTATGCCTAGAAATTGCTAGATACGAGTAGACACGAGTGTGTGGACTCGTCACGTAGGTGTTTTCAAAGTTTCCAAAGCTTACAGTTATATCCATTATTATTACTGCTCATGAATTAAATGGAGACCGGGCGGAGATTTATTTCAGTATATGCTTTTCATGAGGTTGTACTTCGGACTCCGCCCGAGTCGCATAAGGCCCGTTCGCTGTTCGCCTATTGGTCGGCATAACATTGCTAGAGTGCTTAACCGGGAAATGGGACCGGTAAAGTCTTTCCTGGGCTCGTCCGAAGCACAGAGACACGTTCCTACCCGCTGGTTGAGAGGAAGGTGGCCCGGGGGAGCTTGGTACTCATGACGGGGAGACCGAGATGTCGGCAGGCTCGTCATGGGGGCACAACCCGGGGGCTAGGCGGGTGTGAATCGAACTTGGGACGAGGCAGGTTAAGATCGGGGCTATATGTGGGAACACGATGGCTAGTAAGCATATACCCCTGGCATGATAGTTATTCCCGGGAATTAAAATCGATTCGAATCGCTGATGCCCACCAGGTGTGGGAATGCCAATGCCTTTGACGTTCAACGTAGTAATTACTTAAACACTCTGGTATTTAATACTCATGATTTTGGAATACCACATGTTTGAATTGAACTGTTTACCTTACCGCAAGTTACTTTTGTGTTAAAGGTTATACAAATGATGAAAACTTGCTATTTATGTACACATGTTTCTGTTTAAAACTAAAGGCTAAGGATCCACTTGCTAGTAAGCCGCTTCGCGTCAGCCGTAAGCCATTTCCATTAAGACCTACTGAGTAATTAGTACTCAGGGTTTGCCCCCATATTTTGAGCGCAGGTATGGAGTTCATGGTGTGTACTTGTGTTGGAGGCGGGGCATGCCCTCATTTAGGATGAGGTAACTGAGTGGCACGAGGGCAACATCGGTGGGCTCGATGTTGTACCTCTAATGCAAATCTTTTGGTGATAACATGGTGACCTATAAACTTATATTTCCGCTGCGAGAAACTTTCGAACTGGCTACCTTATAACCTTATGTTGGACTTGTATTTTATGTAAAAACTGGTTTGTAACTAAGTCTAACTTTATGCTATTCAACTGCCTGTGATGATGTATCTGTTGTGGCTCCATCGTGGGTCAGATGTGTATGATGTCGGTTCCTTTGGGAAAAGGTAATATCGGGGGTCGAATGACTCTCGACGGACGACCGGGTTTAGTTTGGCCTAATCACATTACAAGCCAGAGGAGGCTAATGTGCTTAGTCCGGATTAAATCGGCGGTTCCGCCACAGCAGCCCACAAGGCAGAAAGGGAAGGAAGGGAGAGAGGAGACGCGCGGCTGGGGTGGGCCGCAAGCCAGCCCAGGCGGGGAGGAGGGGGAGCGAGCCAAGGAGCCAGCCCGGGCTAGCTCGGCTGGGCTACTCGTGATCTCCTTCCTCTCTTTTTTTTTTGAATCCCTTTGGAACCAAGAAAGCAAAAGCTCAATAAATTCAAATAAATTTGAATTTAAATCTTTAATTCACACAAATCGAAAACAATGCACCAGCATGATTGCACAAGCAGGGTTGATCTATAGTTTATTTTAATCACTTGTGCAAATTAATAAATCATGAGAATGCAAGGCCAGGCATATGAACCTTAGAAAATTAAATAAAGCATGTTGAATGTATTATAAACGACTGAAACTTAAATTAGGGTGTTACACCCTTTGTCCCATAAAAGCAATGCGAAGTCGACATGAAAACAATCAAGTTTGGGTCAAATGGATATATATAAAACCCTAGGACATCCCTAGGATCCTTGAGGCAAGGAGGCAAAGACCTTGCTAGAAGTAATCTGCAAACACCATGTTGTCATCTAGACTTCAACAATGAAGTGATCTCTTGTTGAGGAGATCACACCATGCACATCAAAGCAATGAGGCATCAACCACCATCACTTGGAGGTAAGGCTATCCTAACCAGAGAGCCCATCCAACAGCCCATATTTCAAACTCCTTTCTGTCTACAGTCCACTTACAGTGCAAAATAATGTTTTGGGCGTCCACTTTAGGCCTTCTATAGAGCATGGTCTAAGGGTGGTCAGCCAAACATTGGCCTCACGTTAGACTCAATGAGAGGGTAGCTCCAAGATAACCTTGACCTTATAAGGCAGGGTGAGTAAGGAAGTATTGCACAAAGATGTTGTGGACAGAGGAGAAGAGGGTAGAGGAGGGAACATGATGGTCCTACTAAGGTGAAGGGACTTCTATAGGACATAGAAACAAAAAGGGGAAGGGATATCGCCCAAGGGTACAATGTGTGCTCCTCCTCGGCTTCTCATGGAAGGCCTTTGAAAGAAAATCAAGCCAAAAACACCTAGAACATTGACTATGGACCCCACAGAAGATGTCTTCATCAGGTGATAGCTAACATAGTCCCCCTCATGCAAGCCTGCTTAGGACTGAGAAGGGAGAAGGGTCGTGTTGTAGGAATGGGCCTATGTCATGCTTGTCAAACCCCTATGGTGTCAAGCATCAGAGGATGGATGTCATTGAGAGTCGAAGATTCCCCTATCGTAAGGGTGAGAAGGCATATAGAAACCTCAAACTCCCTATGGTCCTTAAAAGAACCGACTGAAAAGGTACCGCAAACCCTAGACCTCTTTTTGTTTAGGGCTTTACATGAAAGGGAAGGCTATTAATAAAAGAAATGCATATCTAGAAGAAGGCGGAAGATGCTAAATGAGAAGGGCCATACCTAGAGGTAAAAAAGGCTAATGGCATCTAGGGAAAATCCACATACAGAGAGCCAAATGGACAAAAAATACCACCATATGATGTGAGGGTAGGATTGTCAAAACAAGTAAAAGATGTATTAGCATACTACCATCCACCGCTATAAATAATCCCATTGAGGCAGGACTAAGGATGTAGGGGATCTCTAGTTTTTGCCAGCCAATCATTTCTTTGCTCCCTCTTTCATTTGGCCTTGGAGGGTCCCTTTGGAACCATAAGGCTATCTCTAGCAGCTTCATCATTCCCCATTCCTCATTACAAACTCCACTCTATAAACAATGTCAGAACAATGCCAAACAGTGTGTGAATCTTCAAAATGAGGGAACTATTGGAGTTGGCCTAACACCCAGCTTTTGAGTGTCAAGGTAGTTCACGTAAATAGCGGGCCTAAAGTCCTAATATTCTAAAGCTGTAGTATTCAAGACCTTTGGAAATTTAATGCTCTATTTGGTCACATGGATAATCTATCAATAGTATTCCTTCTATCTCAAAAGATAAAACATATTTTACTTCATTAAGACAATGCTTTCACCAATAGTTAATTGAGATACATTTTTTATGATTAACATTTTTAGATTCATATTCATGGGTACTTTTTATTATTATAATTTTGATCTCATAAATGCTAAACAAATGAAGCAATTGCTACTCAAAGCCTTGTCTTAACAAAATTAAAACATGCCTTATATTTCGAAGATGCAAGAAGTACATTAGTTAAATCAGACTTTGAAATAGGGAAGCTCTGAGCATGATTATAACAAAGAGTAAAGATCTTACTAAGAAAACTCTTACAAATATAAAATTATTTTCCAGCAACCATGCAGTGAATCAGTGATCTCGTTGTCATTGCATAGAATATGCTCCTCTGACGAAAACTGAAGGACCGAAATGGGTGACTCAAGCGGGTAGTGAATATGAGACTGTAAATATTCAACCACAAAAACATGCCTTCTAGTGTACGTTCAATATGATGTAGTAAGGACAGGCTACTAACCCTAGGACATGGGTATAGGAAAATTTTTGCAGATCAATAGTAAAGACATCCACAAAAAACAGATGCAAATGTGCTGGCTGAAACTCATAGAGAGCACTAGATGGTCTGATGTGTGATCACTAGATGGTCTAATGTATGAGCACTAGAGAGTGCTAAACAAGACTATCAAGACACTGCACACCAGACAGTCCGGTGTGTACACTAGATAAGAGGAATAGTGGGAACACTTAATATCCAATGGCCAAGCCAAACACTAACCGAATAGTCCCGTGAGTACAAAATATACCCTAAGTCTTTGTTTCTTTTAGAAAACTATCCAAACTTGATGAAAGCTACATCAAACCAAATCTAATCAATGTGAAACTTTAGATCAATGAATTTTAGACCATTTGGAGGGTACTCCAACAAATGATCTAAAACTTATCAAGTGACCTCTCGAAATTAGGTTCACAATGGAGAACAAGGCAATAAATTGGTCGACCTCTCAAGATCCATATTCATGCGAGCTCATGGGAATCAAGAGTCAATCCATGACCAAGACAAGTTTTTCCACATCCTTGCAATACCAAGGAACCAAAAGAATAAGGTTTCAACCATAAGCAAACAAGAAACACCAAAAGCCAAATGATTTCATCGAAAGAACCAAACTAGAGAGGGGAAGGGCAAACTGCTGCGCTAAATCCCAAGGCATAGCTATGATACTTAGATTGCTTAGAGAATCACAAGTACAAATGCTCTACATCCTTCCAATGACCATCCTTCCCTCTTGATTTGATTACAAGACCATAAAACACTCAAATCCCTCTAGATCTTGGACTCTTTCACATGTAATCCCTTACTTGCAATCTCCTATGTAGGACCGAGATGTGCGACTAGAGAGGGGTGAATCGGAGCACTTGAAAAACTCGAAATCACAGCCCCCAAACTTGGTGCACAGAAACTTCACAAGAACCAATGCTAGACACCATCCACTAAACGATACGTGCCTAGCAAGCGCAAGGTGCTGTCCACTGAAAGGACATGCACCAAGAGAGAAAGAGCAGGCAACTCAATGACCACAATGATCGCAAGTCACTACAAGCACCGAAACCTGCAAGTTCACCACTCGACACTCACCACACCAAAATGCGACTTACTAGAACACATCATGTTAAGAGTATGGTTAGACAGTGGGAAAAGAAAATCCAATGCAAAAACATAGTGGAAGAATGAAATAGCGGAAACAGGGCAGCACCCTTGGCCTCACCGGATTGTTTGGTGCCAGGGGCTAGACTGTCCAGTGCCACGGGCCAGACTGTCCGGTGCCATGGGCCGGACTTTCTGGTGACACTGGATAGTCCGGTGGCAGCTGCCGGACTGTTCGGTGGAACACTCTGGGCAGACCTGACGCCGGACTGTCCGGTATGCGCTGCCGGACTGTCTGATGGAACCGGATAGTCCGGTGGATGTATCGGATAGTCCGGTACAGTAGCAGAAAATGAGTTTACAAACCCTAAATCCGATCAAATATTGTCCAAACTTCACAAGATTTTGCACTGTCTATCTGGACCCTATTCCAAAGCTATTCCCAAAAGATCAACTCAAAACAAACAAGGGATTAGCGGGAATTTCAGATCTTGTGAGAAGACAATCTTTGGGCAAGAAAGGGGAAAACTCAAGATCAACTTGCTCGTGGCAATCCTGCGGGATTGAGATGAACTAAGTCATAATCTCCACATCCTAGCAAGTCCAAAAGAGCCAAAAGAACAGGATTAACTAGCGGGCAAAGTAAATCACCAAAAGCCTTTGAGTTTCATAAAAAATCAAAACTAGAAAGGGGAAAGGAGATAGCTGCACACATGAGCACAAATTGGGGACAAATCTTCCTTGTATTAGAAGTGAAAATAAGTTCGTAAAAGGTTTCTCACAGCCTACCACCCTTCATCCTCCTACTATTGCAAAGTACTAGCTCTAGGGGACTCCAAATCCTAGATTAGCACCCGGTTTTCACTCTAAGCACTTGGCTGGTTAGAAAGCTAAGCCTAGGGTTTCTAGAGGTGGAAGAGTCACCTAAATGACCAACCACTTAGGTATTTATAGCTTAGGGCTAACTGACTCAGTTTACACTAAGAC
The DNA here is from genome assembly GCA_030272315.1 of Paspalum vaginatum. Taxonomy (NCBI): domain Eukaryota; kingdom Viridiplantae; phylum Streptophyta; class Magnoliopsida; order Poales; family Poaceae; genus Paspalum; species Paspalum vaginatum. The sequence goes on along the minus strand of CM059020.1, from coordinate 12,557,420 downwards.
CCCTGTATTACAGAAATGCCCGAAGGGGCTAAACTGGAAAAGACCCAACTTTCTCGGGGACGGACGACCGCAATGGAGTATTGAACTTCTTCAGTTGCACGCAATCTTCCGGATGATGTCCACGTGGCCAGTAGTCCAAATCTGCCGATAGTTTTGAAGTCAGAAACCGAGAAACTTTAGGGTTTCCTTTCAAGGCTTAGAACAGCCCACTCCACTCTATCTCGGCGAGAATTGAGCCCATTCGTTGAGTCTTGGTAACTTGGTGGTAGGGTGGCGGATTTGAATGAATCCGCCATAGCCCTCACATGTATTCACACCATGCACTCGGATTGGAGCACCGTAGTGGCACCGAGCATCCCCTGTCCATCGGGGTCGCCTCGCTGTCATTCGGAGCTCTTACACTTGCCGTCGTCGTGCCGCTTCTCCATGTACCAAACTCCCATGGCCGACTGACGCCGAGCATGCCTCCTATCCTTCGGAGGACTTTCTTCTCCATCTATGTACAGTCCATCGGAGGGCCTCCAGTCCATTAGAGAGCTTGTGCCCAAGTCCTTCTGGGTCTTGACTTCTGCTGACAATCACTCATCACTCCAAAGGCAATGGAGCCAGTCCATTGGCTCTCAATCTCCCCCTTGATGAATGCATTGTCAACACCTTCAACCTGTAACCTGAAATAGAACAAAGAAAAGAAGAAAAGTGTAAAACTGAAAAGAAAGAAGAAAAAGAAGAAGTTGCTCAAGATGCCCAAAAGTCAAACACAAGCAGAGAAGGGCAAATTGAAAAAACAAAAACAAAGCCAAAGATTGACCCCCTAAGACAAGGGAAATCGCTCAACGTAGTTGATCAAACTAAAGCATGACCCCTCAAGAAAGAGGCAAACCAGCTCAACACAGTCATACTTGGGCTCCTCCAGAAAGAGGCAAAAGGCTCAATGCATAGATGCAAGAGCATGAAAAGCTCAAACTCCCCCTAAAATGCGTCCTCAGAAATGCAAGATGAATTCACAGCTCCCCCTCAACTAGATCTCTCCAGAATAATCTCAGAGGTCACTTCCCCCATGTCCTCAGCAGGGCCAGCCTCTACTTGAGCTTGTAGTCGAGAGAGTAAGGAGGAAACCGTTGGCAAGGGTCCTCATCTTCAGAGCTCATAGTAGAGGGGGCAGGAGCTGCAGCCAGTGCAGTGGCTCCTACATCACCAACATCTACTTGACCTTCGTCATCTTCAAAGATGAGGGTGCCTTCTTCATCATCACCTGAAAGCTCAAATGCAGGGGTTGTGCATGGCATAGATTCATTGAACGAAACCTCATAGGTGTCTACCACTTGTTTGGTATCAAGGATCCACACTCTATATGCTCTAGAGCTAGAGGCATACCCAAGGAAAATACCATCCAAGCAGTGAGATTCAAATTTGTCCCAATGCCCCCCCTTTTGAGTACAAAGCATCTACAGCCAAACGCACGCAGGTGCTTGATGCTGGGCTGCCTACCAAACCATAGCTCGCATGAGGTCTTCCCTAAGAAAACTCGTAGAAAGATGTGGTTTGCAATGTAACAGGCCGTATTCATAGCCTCAGCCCAAAAGCGTCCCGGAGTCCTATGCTCATCGAGCATCGTCCACGCCATCTCAACAAGTGTGCGGTTCTTTCGTTCCATAACACCGTTCTGAGGTGGGGTATAAGGAGATGAGAATTGGTGTTCAAGACCTCATGATAGAAGATGTCGAATCGAGAGTTTCGAAATTCTCCACCCTTGTCGTTGCGGACAGCTCTCATGGCCTTATGACTCTCATTTCTCGACCTCAAGACCAGATCCCGAACAAAACCAAAAGCCTCATCTTTGAACTCCATGAAGAACACCCACGAAAAGCGAGAAAAGTTGTCTACAACGACAAGCACATACTACTTCCCACTGACCAACTGTACTCGAGCAGGACCAACTGTGTCCATATGCAACAACTCGTCCGGGTAAGAGGTCATAGCCTGATTAACAGGAGCATGAAGAAGCAGCAACCATCTTGCCATGACGACAAGGGTGGCACACTAAGTCCTTTTCTGCTTTCAAATTGGGCAAACCTCGGATCAGACCCATTGAGCTCAACCTAACTAGCATATTAAAACTCAAATGGCCTAGCCTCCTATGCCACTTCTAGATATCAGCTGAAGGCCAAGCTACCAAACATTGAGGTGGGCCAGGAACAGATGCAAGGTCAACCTTAAAAACCTGCCCATAGGGAAAAATCTGACAAACAAGGTTTTCCTTAGCATCAAGCACACAAGAAGAACCCTCCTTAAAGCAAACCTCGAACCCTTCCTTGAGAAGTTGCGAGAAAGAAACCAAATTGAAGCCCAAACTCCTCACCAAAGCAACTTCTCTCAGGGAAAGCTTGGCAGAAAGCGAAACACCACCAACACCCAACACTTTACCTTGACCATTATTCCCGAATGTGATGTACTCCTTGGTGCTCACGGGGTTGAGGCTAGAGAACCATCTGCGGTGCCCTGTCATGTGCCTAGAGCAATGGGAGTCCATGATCCATATGTCCTCCAAGCCTCAACCATGTAAAATCGAGAAAAGCGACAGTGAGCAAACGGTCCAGCACTAGGGTTAGTAAAACTGTTGAACCAGTGCCAAGCCATTTGCTCAAAGGTGGGGTAAACACGGTCAAAGTAAGAATCACCATGATCTGGGTAACCACGACCTCCAAAGCTTGGACTCACAGACCATCTACCAAAACCTCAGTCACGAGGTCCACAGCCACACTGAAAAAGACTAGGAGCTCAGTCGGGAAAGCGTCTCTCACCACCAGGAGCACGGGCTTGAAAGCCACCTCCTCTCACACCACGAGCAAAGCGTGCTCTCATCTCACCGCGACGGGGAGGATCCTACCTACCACCCTGGTAGAACTGATCCTAGTTTCCCCAAGTTCTCTCCTTCCTCTCAACCCACTTCCTGCTAAAGCAAAACTCCTCCAAGAGACCATTCTACTAGCAAAACTCACAGTGGTAGACAGGTCTCTTGGGCATAGGTTGGGGCTGTGTCTTGGGCTTCTAGTGTGGTGGTGAAGCCTATGGTGGTGCAGGCTGCTAGACTTGCTTCTAGCCGGAAGGCTTAAGCACTTCTTCCACAATCTTGTCCAACTTGGCTTGTGGTGGCTTGGGGGTCCAGTATGACTTCCTTGGGGCATCCTTAGGTGGCTCATGGTAAACCCCATCAATAGTAGAAACAAGCTTGGGAGAGGCAGTGTCAAGCTTGATTGGGGCACTCTTCTTCTCACCCGAGGTACTACACTCTCCTAACCCCAAGTGCACTCATGTCACCTTAACCATGGTTGTTTCCCTCTATGATCATCCTAAGCTGAGGTTCTATGGCATACATCCAGCTCTGCACCTTTCTCAACCTATAGTTGTCCTCTTCAGGGATCAACTTCTCTCTCAGATCCTCCAGAACTAAAGTCTGGGCAACACAAGTGTCACAATCGAGAGAGGGAATCGGGGGAATAGACTTCTCTAGCTTCTTAATGGTGGCATCTTTCTCCACCAATAGCAACCTCAAAGTAAGACAGTTCGCACACATGTCAGGGGGTGCTGAAAGCACCTCATGGTCAAGCTCACTCAATGTAGGACAGACCATGCACGCACCCAAAAGCGTGGGTCTAGCCCTAAGCCCCTCCAGTGTGATGCCCTAGGCATCTCAAATGCATTACACTAAAATCATTAGCATAATGACATCTTTTCCAAGGCCTCTTATCTTGAAAAGCATGCCTAAACTAGGCCAATTGAGCAACTAAACCTAGTTTTCAGAAAAAGCTGTGTTTGAATTGTGGATATAACTTTAAGGCCATTGTGTTTTTCATAAAACCTTACATACCAAACTTGTAGGTAATCCCATAAGGAATGACTTTGGTATTTTGTGCTTTGGCATGCATGAATGTTGAAATCAAGTTTTGGGTCATTTTATGGGAAAATGTGACTTTTGCCGATTTCAGCCCTGTTTGGTAAATTCAAAATTTTGTGAAACAAAATTCAAAATCTTGCCATGTCATGAATACCAAAGTTGTAGATCATGAGATTCTATGCAACTTTGGTATAATTCACCTTCCGTGAAAATGCACCTAAAATGGACTTTTATAATTTCCAAGTTGGGGGTTTTAATTGGTCAAACAGGAGTCAGCAAGTGATTTTCAAATTTAAATCATTTTGTATTTGGAATCTGGTATAGGTCCTTTTGACAAAGTTGTATATTTCAAAATGTACAACATTTCATTCAATTGGGTCTTTTTCAAATTCGGCTCCTAAATTGGTCAAATTTGCAAATTTCAGAAACCTAATCAGCTGGTCAAAGGGGGTTTATCTTTTTACGATTTTCTTTTATTTTCTCGTCTGTATGACAGGCGGGACCCACCTGTCAGCCCCGGCCGCGCCAGCGCACGGACCCGCTCCCTCGCTCGATGCACCGAGTCTATACACCGTACTCACAAATTCTGGGATTGGCCCCACCGGTCAGCCACCGTGGTCTATAGACCGGGTTCACCCACGCGCCTCTCTTTTCTCTCCCCGCCCGCGCGCGCCCACGCGGCGCTGCGCGCCGAGCGGCCGTGGCCACGCGCCGGCCGTCCCGGCCGCCGCGGCCACGCGCCACTGCCGCGCGCGGACAGCGCGCGCGCGACGCGCCACCGGGGCGAGGGCGAGGCCGAGCCTATTTCTCGAGCCCTCCTCCCCGCGCCCGCGCTCTCTGGTTTTCTTCTCCTTCATTCCCGCGCGCTCGCCATTGCCGGAATACCGCGAGCTCGCCCCCAGCCATCTCCGCCCACTCCCGAGCTCAACCGTCACCGCGCCGAGCTTCGCCGCCCTCGACTCTACCTTTCCGTCTAGACCGCGTCGCCCGAGACCCTCCCGCTTCGGCGTATTGCACCGCCGGACCTCGCCGGCCAGGGGCACTCGTCGCCGACCCTCCCCGCGATCTCCCCCGCCGTCTGAGGTAGTGGGTAAAGCTCCCCGTCTTCTCCTCTCTCTCCCCGGCACTCCGCGGCGAGCTCCCGAGCCCCGCAGGGCCGGGATTGACCGCGCGCCGCCGGAGCTCCCCTCCCGTCGCGAGGAGGAAGACGACGGGAGGAGGAAGACGCACATTTTGCGCTATCGCCCTTCGGGTTTAACAGTTTTACGTTTCCATACCGAGCACTGTACACTGAGTCTTGTAAATCTTGCACAGGAACCCTCAGAAACTATGGATATTTATAGATGAGTCCTGAGTCTGTGTATTTTCGATTAAAATGCTTTTAAAAAGGCTGAAACTTTGAAAAATCATAATAAAGTGTATAAAAATCCAAAAATAGCAAACTTTGTTGCATTTTGTTCCTAATAAATAGATCTACAGAATGGGTATGATGGTTGAGTAGGAAAAGACAGTTTTGCCCCTGTTTTTGTGCAAGCATGAAAAACCTTGATAAATAGAAAATATGGCTAAAATGAACTCCAAAAATTGTGAAATTTGGGCAGAGACCTTTTTATTCTGTGTAGGCTCTATGAAAATTTTGGTAGCTCAAATGACCACTGTTAATTACCATTTTGCCCCTACATGTGTTTTTAGCATAGAAAATAAATGCAGAAATGTTGTTTATATAAAAATTAGATTATAAATGGTTTTACCTAGTTTATTGTGCTCCTTATGGCATAAAAGAGTTCTAGATGGTAGTAGACATCGATCTTTTCGCATAAATCGATGCAACTCAGTCACACACCACGTTTTTTTTTATGTGACAAGCTAAGCTGTCGTAAATGATGGCTTGTACGATTTCTTAGTGCGAAACAACTTTCGCCTCAATATGCGTAACTTTTTCCATACATCACCGCATCGCATCTACATCTGCATCGTGAAGAAGCATTACAGTAATACATACTCCTTTTGCATCCTGATATGCATATAGATTCCGCGAACGAAGAACCACCACTGGAGCAACCGATCGTGACGGAGCCAGAAGAGGAACTGCACCCAGAGCCAGAGGACCAGCAGCAGGAACCCGACTACGCTCCGGAGGAAGCTACTGACCCTAGTGAAGAAGGTAGGCAGGACCATACTCTCCCAGCAAATAAATTATACTTGATGATTACACATATGCATTAGGAGTTGTTTGGAACCAATTGCACTAGACTTCCTGGCCGCCCTGGCCCTAGCACCTATACATAGAGTTCGTAGGGCGAGTATGCCTAGAAATTTCCAGGTACGAGTAGACACGAGTGTGTGTACTCGTCACGTAGGTGTTTTCAAAATCGCAAAAGCTTACAATTATATCCCTTGTATTTGTTGCTCATGAAGAAAATGGAGACCGGGCGGAGATTTTATTTCAGTGTTTACTATTCATGATGTCGTATCCGGACTCCGCCCGAGTCGTATAAGGCCCGTTCGCTGTTCGCCTGCTGTTCGGCATAACATTGCTAGAATGCTTATCCGGGATATGGGACCGGAGAAGTCTTTCCTGGGCTCGTCCGAAGCACAGAGACACATTCCTACCCGCTGGTTGAGAGGAAGGTGGCCCGGGGGAGCTTGGTACTCATGACGGGGAGACCGAGATGTCGGCAGGCTCGTCATGAGGGCACAACCCGGGGGCTAGGCGGGAGTGAATCGAACTTGGGACGAGACAGGTTAAGATTGGGGCTATATGTGGGAACGCGATGGCTAGTAAGCATAAACCCCTGGCATGATAGTTATTCCCGGGAATTAAAAATCGATTCGAATCGCTGATGCCCACCAGGTGTGGGAATGCTGATAGTGCACACGGGCAACGTAGTAATTACTTAAACTCCCGGTACCTTAATATTCATGGTTTTTGGAATACTACATGTTTGAGCTGAGTTATTATCTTACAAAGACTTACTGTTATGTTGGCAATCATAGAGACAATGAAACTTGTAATTTATGTTAATTAAGTTGCTGTTAAAAACTAAAAGCTAAAGATCTACTTGTTAGTAAGCTGCTTCGCGTCAGCCGTAAGCCAAATCCATTAAGACCTACTGAGTAATTAGTACTCAGGGTTTGCCCCCACGTTTTGAGCGCAGGTATGGAATTCATGGTGTGCACCTGTGTTGGAGGCGGGGCATGCCCTCATGTAGGATGAAGTGACTAAGTGGCACGAGAACAACATCGGTGGGCTCGATGTTGTACCTCCAATGCAAAACTTTTGGTGATAACATGGTGACCTAAACTTATATTTTCCGCTGCGAGAAACTTTCAAACTTGCTACCGTATAATATTATGTTGGACTGGTATTTTATGTAAAAACTGGTTTGTAAATAAATCTACTTTTATGCTATTTAACTGCCTGGGATGATGTTTCTGTTGTGGCTCCATCGTGAGTCGGATGTGTATGATGTCGGTTCCTCTGGGAAAAGGTAATATCGGGAGTCGAATGACTCTCGACGGACGACCGGGTTTAGTTCGGTCTAATCGCACTGCAAGCCAGAGGTGGCAGGTGTGCTTAGCCCGGATTAAATCGGCGGTTCCGCCACAGCTGGTATCAGAGCCGATCATACACAGACAACAGACATATCATCCAGTTTTGATTTGCAAACCTATTTTCGAAAATTCTTTTCGAAGTATTTGAAAAGTGAGAGTATCGATATGCCCCTATTAAGGATGTTAGTGAAATACCAGGTGACATCGCTAACATTCTGACCTAGATAGAACTCATGTGCATATTCGGCGCTTTGGGAAGCAACATTTCGGCCATAGCCATCCCCAGTACTGGCGGAGCGCTATTGGGATTTGCGGACTATTGCGAACCCTGCATTCATGCTGATAGGGCAGAACTCTTTAAGGGGGGTGGTCACGCTATTGGAGTGTTTCGTGACCACTTCTCCTTCAACCAAAAATTATAGCTAGATCTTGTTGGCCACCGTTTCTCTCCCCAGCAATTCCCCAGTACTGGAGGAACACTGGGTGTGTTGGGAGAAATGGCGCCACTACGTCGTCCACCAGACGTAGCTTAAAGAAATTCGTGGGTGCCACTTCTAGAGTTAAAGTGGTAATGATTGGTCATGGTAATGATGATGATATGAGCATGCATTTTTCTGCAGGTACACTAACCACGTGCGAAATTAAGAACGAATAGAGAACGACTAGTTGCATTAGAGAGTGCCGTGCATATATGTCACCGGATACTCGTTAGATATATACATTATATATAAGGTGTGTGATGTGAGAACGGATAGGACGAGTCATGCATCATGTTTACTTTTACTTGTTCATACTTAGGGGTTTATCGCTAAAAGACAAATAAGTAAAAGGAAAGTCCAATGATGTTTTCCGCACCCATCATCCACTTAACCGTTAAACTTATATGCAACCTATGCTTATCACTGATTAAAAATCTCTTTTAAAAACAGATGGCCAGGACCAAGCAAACCGCTCGTAAGGCCACCAGTGCGAGGGGACTCCGCATACAGGAGGGAAGGGCTGCTCCCCTCCCACCAGTGACCCACACCCCTCCTCAGCTTGAGAATGGGATGGTTCACACCCGTTGTCGTGAGGAGAACGGCCTTGCGCAGATCCTGTGTCGGGCTCTGCGTGAGATGAGGCGCAGGCCGTGCCCTTTCTTCTCAGTGCAGACGGTGCACGCGGAGGGACACTGCATGGCCAGTGTTGTCCTTCCTTCGAGCCACACCGCGGTCCGGCAGACGCTCACCGTCTACGGGGCCAATGAGGAGGACGCTTACGACAAGGTCACCCTAGCAGCCATCACCTCACTCAGTTCTTCGGGTGCAGCAGGGATGTCAGTGCTGCGCTACCTCCCCACCGACGGTTACGACGACGAGTGGCTCCGTCGTCACAACATGCTGGAGGAGCGGATTGACACCAGGCCCTATGCTGCGACCATGCAGTTTGCTCACAGCTGTACACGGGATGTACCTCCGTGCCGAGGACCGTGTCGCTCACTACCGTGACCAGCACATGTATGCACAGGACCGTATTGAGGAGCTGGAGGCAGAGTTGGCTGAGGCACAGCAGCGCCTGGCGCAGTACGAGCCGGATCCTTCAGTTGCCCCTGTGGTGGAGGATGAGGGCAGCATGGTGTCTGACGCACGTACCGGGCGTTAGAGAGTTTGGCAATGGCATTGTGTGATGAAGCCTTTTGTAAATGGTGCACGTTGTGAGCGATGTTTTGTACTATATCGCTCCGTGCAGTTTATCATGACTGTACTAAACAGTGGTGAGGTCGAGAGAACTCACTTATGTACGTCATGTAACCTAGTGTAGAACTTGAAGTTAGTGTTCCGATGGGATGGATGAGACGGCCCTTGTGTGTACTAAGTAAACCTTTAGTTTATTAAGACTCTATAAGTATGGTTGCAGTAACTGTTGAGTACGCATGGATGATGCGAATGATGCGATGTCGTTAAGCTTGGCCTTGAGAGATAAAGTCTAACTGCTTTGTTACAAGTTTACCTGTGCTCGCAATTGCCTATAGTCCTATGATCTTGCTGTCACCATATTTCTGCACATGGGCTATTGGGCTGAACCCATATGATTCCATTTTGCAGATGGTGAACACACGCACGGGGCAGTCATCAGGGCAGTCAGCGCAAGGCGCTCCACCCCCGCCGGAGCTGGCCACTTTGGTGGTCCAACAAGCTGAGCTGATTCGGATATTAGCAGAAGACCGTCAAGCCCGTGGGCAACAACAGCCGCGGGAGTACAGGCCACGTGGCATTACTTACCAGGATTTCGAGGGGCTGCGACCCCCTGTTTTCACCAACTGCCCAGAGCCACTGGCGGCAGACGACTGGCTTCGCACTGTCCAGTCCAAGTTTACCCTTCTGCCAGGGATCAATGAGCGAGAGAAGGCTCGATTTGCTGCTCAGCTTCTTCATGGGCCTGCGGGAGCGTGGTACGCCACTTTCCTCGCCATGCAGGAAGAGGGCCATGAGCCCACATGGGAGGAGTTCCGACAAGCTTTCCGGGCTCACTACATCCCGGCAAGTTTGATGGAGCAAAAGCGTCGCGAATTCCGAGACCTCAAGCAGGGCAACCGGACCGTGATGCAATATGTGCAGACTTTTATCCACCTCTCACAGTATGCTCCGAGAGATGTTGCTACTGAACCGGAGCGGGCCGAGAGACTCCTAGAGGGCCTTGACCCTACCCTCCGGACTCACTTGGCACGGCGTTACCAGAGCTTCACTGAACTGGTAGACACTGCTCTCGACATGGAGAATCGTCTCCGTGCTGCTAATGAGGATCAGAAGCGCAAAAGGATAGCCAACACCTCAACGACTGGCCCTTCACAGAAGCAGAAGACCGCATACAAACCTCAACAGCAAAATTTTCAGCAGTCTCGCTATGTGGTCCGACCCAACCAACCAAGGTGGATTCATCGGGCAGCACCGCCGCAACAGTACCCCATCTATCGAGCACCCGCACAGTTGTCAGCTCCCCGTGCTCCCATCGTCCCGGGGCCGGGTGCTCCGTGCTTCAATTGTGGCAAAATAGGTCACTTCAGTCGTGACTGTAGGGCACCCCGTAAGATACAGGGTCCTACTCCAGCTGGTGGAAGTCAACAGAGCAAGCCGAAGGGACCCATGCCCAAGATGGGTCGCGTGCACTATGTGCACATGGATCAGATTTCCGCCGGAGAACCGGTGCTTGCTGGTACGTTCATAATCAACGGTCAACCGACCGTCGTGTTATTTGATTCTGGGGCCACACATACTTTTATCAGTAAAACATATGCATTGAGGCATGGGATAAAAATGTACAAGTTGAAAGAAAATTATCAAATTACAGCACCGGGGATCACCTATTGAAACCAGTTTGGGGGTTAGACAGCTTAAGCTGAGCATTGGCACAGAAAATTTTATCATCAACCCCGTGGTACTACCACACCAGGGGATTGATATTATTTTAGGTATGAATTGGATGAAAGAACACGATGCAGTCCTGGATGTTAGCAGCAGGACAATACAATTAAAGTCAGGCGTAAGTGGTAAGGCTATACAGATACACATGCCAAACCAAAAACACATGACCCCCACGGTCAATGCGACTGAACTACAAGAGGTTAAAAAGATACCAGTAGTGTGTGAATTCCCGGACGTATTTCCAGAAGAACTTCCGGGACTACCACCAAAACGGGATGTAGAATTTGTCATTGAGCTCGTTCCAGGTACGGCACCTGTGTCAAAAAGACCATACAGGATGCCACCTGATGATTTGAAGGAATTGAAAGTACAGCTACAAGAACAATTAGACAAAGGGTTCATTAGGCCTAGTTCATCACCGTGGGGTTGTCCAGCTCTCTTTGTTGAGAAAAAGGATCATGGTGGGAAAAGATTGTGCGTTGACTATCGGCCACTGAATGCAGTGACCGTCAAAAACAAATACCCACTGCCACACATCGACATTCTATTTGATCAGTTAGCCGGGGCTAAGGTCTTTTCAAAAATTGACCTAAGGTCTGGCTACTACCAGATGAAGATTAGAGAAGAGGACGTACCCAAGACAGCATTCTCTACCAGATATGGTTTATATGAGTATTTGGTTATGTCATTTGGGTTAACCAACGCACCGGCTTTCTTCATGTATATGATGAACTCGGTGTTCATGAATGAACTCGATAAGTTCGTGGTGGTATTCATAGATGACATACTAATCTACTCCAAAAATGAAAAAGAACATGAAGAACATTTGAGGGTCGTGCTCACTCGGCTCAGAGAGCATAAGCTTTATGCCAAGTTTAGCAAGTGTGCATTCTGGCTGAAAGAAGTGAGTTTCTTGGGTCACGTACTATCTGAAAAGGGAGTCGCAGTTGACCCTAACAAAGTAGAAGATGTGCTAAATTGGAAACAACCAGAGACCGTGACCGAAATCCGGAGTTTTCTTGGTTTAGCGGGCTACTACCGCCGCTTTATCAAAGATTTCTCCAAAATTGCAAAACCTATGACCTCTTTGACCAAGAAAAATGCCAAGATCATTTGGAATCTGAAATGTGAAGAAGCTTTCCAAACCTTGAAGAAATTGTTAACTTCAGCACCAGTGCTAGCTCAACCAGATATTACCAAGCCTTTTGAGGTGTACTGTGATGCTTCCGGTAATGGACTTGGTTGTGTCTTGATGCAAGAAGGAAGAGTAATTGCTTATGCCTCCCGCCAACTGAGGAAACATGAAGCCAACTATCCAACACATGACCTTGAGTTGGCTGCAGTCGTTCATGCACTAAAAATTTGGAGACACTATCTGTTAGGCAACACATGTCACATCTACACTGACCATAAGAGTCTCAAATATATTTTCACCCAACCCGAAATCAATATGAGGCAGAGGCGATGGTTAGAGTTGATAAAAGATTATGATCTGGAAATACACTACCACCCAGGCAAGGCCAATGTGGTAGCAGATGCACTAAGCCGAAAAGCTCATTGCAATGTGATAGAGGTCCGACCTACAGCAAGAGTAATCTGCTGTGAAATGAGTGACATTGAAACACCTCCAGGACAGCCTGCAGAACTCTATAGTATCATTATTGAGCCCACAATCAAGGCACAAGTCATAGAAGCTCAGAAGCAAGATAAGGGTATGGCACATATCCGTGAAGGTATTAGTGAAGAGAAGAAGGCGTGTTTCACACTTGATGACCAAGGCGTCCTATGGTTCAAGAATCGTCTAGTGGTACCCAAGGACATGGAGTTGAGGAAGAGAATACTAGACGAAGCACACTCCTCAATACTCACGATACATCCGGGCAGCAATAAGATGTACCAAGACTTGAAGCAAAAGTTTTGGTGGACCCGCATGAAACGAGAAATCGCCAAGTATGTGTCTGAGTGCGACGTGTGCAAGAAAGTAAAAGCTGATCACTTAAAATCCGCTGGAATGCTTCAACCACTAGATGTCCCAGCGTGGAAATGGGAGGATATACACATGGATTTCATTGTGGGCTTACCTCGTACCCAAAAAGGATATGATTCCATATGGGTAATTATCGATAGGTTCACGAAATCTGCTCATGTCATTCCAGTCAAGACCACCTATCGAGCAAAGCAGTACGCTGAGTTGTACCTTTCCAAGATCCTATCCTTACACGGGGTCCCGCGAACTATCACCTCAGATAGGGGTTCTCTGTTCATTTCCCGCTTCTGGGAGCAACTGCAGACTGCCTTAAACACCACTCTTGTACGCAGTTCCGCTTACCATCCTCAAACCAGTGGTCAAGTAGAAAGGGTGAATCAAATTCTAGAAGATATGTTAAGGGCTTGTGCACTGACATATTCCACCAAGTGGGATGAATGCCTTCCCCTGGCGGAATTCGCTTATAACAACAGCTACCAAAAGAGCTTAGAAATGGCTCCTTTCGAGGCTCTTTATGGTAGGAGATGTAGAACACCACTAAACTGGTCTGAACCAGGAGAGCGTGTTACCTTTGGTCCTGATTTAGTGGTAGAAGCCGAAGAACAAGTGAAACTCATACACCACCATCTCAAAAGAGCACAGTCCAGACAGAAAAGTTACTCGGATAAAAGGAGGAGGCCACTAGTCTTTGATGAAGGGGATCATGTGTATCTCAAAGTATCTCCGATGAAAGGGGTACAACGGTTTGGGGTGAAAGGAAAGTTAGCACCAAGGTACGTCGGTCCATTCAAGATCATTGAAAAGTGCGGAGCCGTCGCTTATCGGTTAGAGCTACCACCACATCTGGCTGCAGTTCATGATGTGTTTCACGTCTCCCAACTAAAGAAGTGCTTAAGAGTGCCAGAGAAAGTGGTAGATACCTCTCAAATTCTGATTGAACCAGATCTCACATACGAAGAACGTCCCATAAAAATCCTCGATCAAAAGCAAAGATCAACCCGTCGGAAAACAATTAACTTCTACAAAGTTCAATGGAGTAATCACTCCGAAGAAGAAGCCACTTGGGAGCAGGAAGAATTCCTACACACTAAGTACCCTGGTTTTCTGCCATCCACCTCAACTCGGTACGTTACAGCAGCTTAGCTTCTGGGTCTAAACTCAATACGTACACCCAACACTAACTACAACCAGTTTAACCACCCTCGACACTTCAAAAATCTCGGGACGAGATTTCTTTAAGGGGGGTGGGTTGTGATGCCCTAGGCATCTCAAATGCATTACACTAAAATCATTAGCATAATGACATCTTTTCCAAGGCCTCTTATCTTGAAAAGCATGCCTAAACTAGGCCAATTGAGCAACTAAACCTAGTTTTTAGAAAAAGCTGTGTTTGAATTGTGGATATAACTTTAAGGCCATTGTGTTTTTCATAAAACCTTACATACCAAACTTGTAGGTAATCCCATAAGGAATGACTTTGGTATTTTGTGCTTTGGCATGCATGAATGTTGAAATCAAGTTTTGGGTCATTTTATGGGAAAATGTGACTTTTGCCGATTTCAGCCCTGTTTGGTAAATTCAAAATTTTGTGAAACAAAATTCAAAATCTTGCCATGTCATGAATACCAAAGTTGTAGATCATGAGATTCTATGCAACTTTGGTATAATTCACCTTTCGTGAAAATGCACCTAAAATGGACTTTTATAATTTCCAAGTTGGGGGTTTTAATTGGTCAAACAGGAGTCAGCAAGTGATTTTCAAATTTAAATCATTTTGTATTTGGAATCTGGTATAGGTCCTTTTGACAAAGTTGTAGATTTCAAAATGTACAACATTTCATTCAATTGGGTCTTTTTCAAATTCGGCTCCTAAATTGGTCAAATTTGCAAATTTCAGAAACCTAATCAGCTGGTCAAAGGGGGTTTATCTTTTTACGATTTTCTTTTATTTTCTCGTCTGTATGACAGGCGGGACCCACCTGTCAGCCCCGGCCGCGCCAGCGCACGGACCCGCTCCCTCGCTCGATGCACCGAGTCTATACACCGTACTCACAAATTCTGGGATTGGCCCCACCGGTCAGCCACCGTGGTCTATAGACCGGGTTCACCCACGCGCCTCTCTTTTCTCTCCCCGCCCGCGCGCGCCCACGCGGCGCTGCGCGCCGAGCGGCCGTGGCCACGCGCCGGCCGTCCCGGCCGCCGCGGCCACGCGCCACTGCCGCGCGCGGACAGCGCGCGCGCGACGCGCCACCGGGGCGAGGGCGAGGCCGAGCCTATTTCTCGAGCCCTCCTCCCCGCGCCCGCGCTCTCTGGTTTTCTTCTCCTTCATTCCCGCGCGCTCGCCATTGCCGGAATACCGCGAGCTCGCCCCCAGCCATCTCCGCCCACTCCCGAGCTCAACCGTCACCGCGCCGAGCTTCGCCGCCCTCGACTCTACCTTTCCGTCTAGACCGCGTCGCCCGAGACCCTCCCGCTTCGGCGTATTGCACCGCCGGACCTCGCCGGCCAGGGGCACTCGTCGCCGACCCTCCCCGCGATCTCCCCCGCCGTCTGAGGTAGTGGGTAAAGCTCCCCGTCTTCTCCTCTCTCTCCCCGGCACTCCGCGGCGAGCTCCCGAGCCCCGCAGGGCCGGGATTGACCGCGCGCCGCCGGAGCTCCCCTCCCGTCGCGAGGAGGAAGACGACGGGAGGAGGAAGACGCACATTTTGCGCTATCGCCCTTCGGGTTTAACAGTTTTACGTTTCCATACCGAGCACTGTACACTGAGTCTTGTAAATCTTGCACAGGAACCCTCAGAAACTATGGATATTTATAGATGAGTCCTGAGTCTGTGTATTTTCGATTAAAATGCTTTTAAAAAGGCTGAAACTTTGAAAAATCATAATAAAGTGTATAAAAATCCAAAAATAGCAAACTTTGTTGCATTTTGTTCCTAATAAATAGATCTACAGAATGGGTATGATGGTTGAGTAGGAAAAGACAGTTTTGCCCCTGTTTTTGTGCAAGCATGAAAAACCTTGATAAATAGAAAATATGGCTAAAATGAACTCCAAAAATTGTGAAATTTGGGCAGAGACCTTTTTATTCTGTGTAGGCTCTATGAAAATTTTGGTAGCTCAAATGACCACTGTTAATTACCATTTTGCCCCTACATGTGTTTTTAGCATAGAAAATAAATGCAGAAATGTTGTTTATATAAAAATTAGATTATAAATGGTTTTACCTAGTTTATTGTGCTCCTTATGGCATAAAAGAGTTCTAGATGGTAGTAGACATCGATCTTTTCGCATAAATCGATGCAACTCAGTCACACACCACGTTTTTTTTTTATGTGACAAGCAAAGCTGTCGTAAATGATGGCTTGTACGATTTCTTAGTGCGAAACAACTTTCGCCTCAATATGCGTAACTTTTTCCATACATCACCGCATCGCATCTACATCTGCATCGTGAAGAAGCATTACAGTAATACATACTCCTTTTGCATCCTGATATGCATATAGATTCCGCGAACGAAGAACCACCACTGGAGCAACCGATCGTGACGGAGCCAGAAGAGGAACTGCACCCAGAGCCAGAGGACCAGCAGCAGGAACCCGACTACGCTCCGGAGGAAGCTACTGACCCTAGTGAAGAAGGTAGGCAGGACCATACTCTCCCAGCAAATAAATTATACTTGATGATTACACATATGCATTAGGAGTTGTTTGGAACCAATTGCACTAGACTTCCTGGCCGCCCTGGCCCTAGCACCTATACATAGAGTTCGTAGGGCGAGTATGCCTAGAAATTTCCAGGTACGAGTAGACACGAGTGTGTGTACTCGTCACGTAGGTGTTTTCAAAATCGCAAAAGCTTACAATTATATCCCTTGTATTTGTTGCTCATGAAGAAAATGGAGACCGGGCGGAGATTTTATTTCAGTGTTTACTATTCATGATGTCGTATCCGGACTCCGCCCGAGTCGTATAAGGCCCGTTCGCTGTTCGCCTGCTGTTCGGCATAACATTGCTAGAATGCTTATCCGGGATATGGGACCGGAGAAGTCTTTCCTGGGCTCGTCCGAAGCACAGAGACACATTCCTACCCGCTGGTTGAGAGGAAGGTGGCCCGGGGGAGCTTGGTACTCATGACGGGGAGACCGAGATGTCGGCAGGCTCGTCATGAGGGCACAACCCGGGGGCTAGGCGGGAGTGAATCGAACTTGGGACGAGACAGGTTAAGATTGGGGCTATATGTGGGAACGCGATGGCTAGTAAGCATAAACCCCTGGCATGATAGTTATTCCCGGGAATTAAAAATCGATTCGAATCGCTGATGCCCACCAGGTGTGGGAATGCTGATAGTGCACACGGGCAACGTAGTAATTACTTAAACTCCCGGTACCTTAATATTCATGGTTTTTGGAATACTACATGTTTGAGCTGAGTTATTATCTTACAAAGACTTACTGTTATGTTGGCAATCATAGAGACAATGAAACTTGTAATTTATGTTAATTAAGTTGCTGTTAAAAACTAAAAGCTAAAGATCTACTTGTTAGTAAGCTGCTTCGCGTCAGCCGTAAGCCAAATCCATTAAGACCTACTGAGTAATTAGTACTCAGGGTTTGCCCCCACGTTTTGAGCGCAGGTATGGAATTCATGGTGTGCACCTGTGTTGGAGGCGGGGCATGCCCTCATGTAGGATGAAGTGACTAAGTGGCACGAGAACAACATCGGTGGGCTCGATGTTGTACCTCCAATGCAAAACTTTTGGTGATAACATGGTGACCTAAACTTATATTTTCCGCTGCGAGAAACTTTCAAACTTGCTACCGTATAATATTATGTTGGACTGGTATTTTATGTAAAAACTGGTTTGTAAATAAATCTACTTTTATGCTATTTAACTGCCTGGGATGATGTTTCTGTTGTGGCTCCATCGTGAGTCGGATGTGTATGATGTCGGTTCCTCTGGGAAAAGGTAATATCGGGAGTCGAATGACTCTCGACGGACGACCGGGTTTAGTTCGGTCTAATCGCACTGCAAGCCAGAGGTGGCAGGTGTGCTTAGCCCGGATTAAATCGGCGGTTCCGCCACATCCAGCTCCCTGAGCTGCCCCTCACACTTCACTTTCAACTCAGCTATGTCAATAGCTAGGTGGGGGCAAGACTTGCACTCGAGCTCCTCACTCAAAGTAGACTCATCTAGTTTAGACTGGAGCTTGCCTATCTCAACCTTCAGCCCATCCATCTCCTCTACATGACGAGCATACTTGCTCTTCTTCTCACAAAGGTAATTCATCAAGGACTCACAAGTAGGGCACTCAATCTCACTAGGCTTGGCTTGCACACCCTTCAGCCTCTCAATTCCAGCCAAAGCATCAGCAAGCTTGGCTTTCTATTTTTACAGCTTCTTGGCTGCCTTCTCCAACATCTTATCCTAGGCTTTCAACTCACAACTATTCTTCTCCAGCATCTCAAGAATCTTAGCTTGCTCGGGAGTTACCTCTTAATTGGAGGAGTCATTGTCATTGCCCTTGGTGTCCTTGTCCTCAAGCGCCATGGAGCATAACAATCTCTGGTTTATCTTATGCTTGCACTTGGACTTGGTGGAGATGAAGCACAGACCAGTTGGACTGCCTTGATCCTTCCTCTTGTCCCGTTTGGTGATGATCTCATCATCGCTTGAACTTGATGAGGACGAGGAGGAGGACGTTCCACTGGAAAGACCACCAAGCTCGGCGAAGAAGGCCTTGTCCCGCTTCCGATTGTCTTTCTGGTAGCTCTTGAAAGCCTTCTTGAAGTTCTTGATCTTGCCAGAGCGGTTCTTGGCATGGTCGCGCTTGCCGTAGTCGTGCTTGCCGAAGTGCTACTTGTTAGAGTCAAGGGAGTGGCTCTTGCCATTCTTATAGTAGTCATTCTGTTGTTCGGGCACTCGGCAATGAAGTGGCCAACCTCTCCGCACTAAAAGCATTTGAGCCTCTCGCCCCTCTTCTTGCTCATACGGTTGTCATAGGCGCGCTGAAAGCAACCAGACACCAGAAAGATCTCTTCATCCCCAAGTGACGCCAACTGCTCCTCTGTCACAAACATCAAAGCAGAAAATGAAAACCGTGAAGTGGGGGGTTAGCAGCAGCTTCCTTGGTGATAGAAGCCAAGGCCAGGCTCTTGGAGCCAGTATCATTAAGAATATCTATCATCTGGTAATCCACCCCTGCGGCCTAAAGCTTGCTATAGAGCTCCTCTACACCCAAGGTGTCATACCCTGCCGACTCAAGAATGGAGTTCTTCTTGATCTCCCACACTTTCCTGTCCAAGGAATACAGCAGCTTGATAGCCTACTGACGGTCAGTGTAAGGGAGAACAGCGAGGCCAGAGTTGACATGGAGCTTGTTGATGATCGACTAAAAATGACCAAACAAGGCATCCACAGACTCTCCCGGCTTCTGGGCGAAATTCTCATATTCGCACCAGTAAGTCTCCACAAGACGACCCTTAACTGTGACCGTCCCATCATGGTGTGAACTGAGCAGAGACCAGATCTCATGGGCAGTATCACGGTGGCTCACCCTCTCATAGTCGGTTGGACCAAGTCCAGAGAAGAGAAAGTTCACCGCCTTGTAGTTCGCCTCATGCTGAGCAACGAGCACCGGTGTGGTACGCTCAGCAACTGGGGAGCTCCATAAAAGTCATACTCTAAGTAGCATTCCATATGTCCTCGCTCTGGCTAAGTAAGAAAGCTCTCATCCTACCCTTCTAGTAAGGATAGCCATCCGAGCCGAGAATCGGAACTTTCCCGGACTGCGCCATAGTCACTACTGGTTTCTCACCGGTAAAGGTATGAAGAAACCTAACTGGCTCTGATACCACTTATAGGACCGAGACGTGCGACTAGAGGGGGATGAATAAGAGCACTTGAAAAACTCAAAATCACAGCCCCCAAACTTGGTGTGCAGAAACTTCACAAGAACCAACGCTAGACACCGTCCACTGAATAGATATGTGCCTTGCAAGCGCAAGGTGCCGTCCACTGAAATGATACGCACCAGGCGAGAAAGAGCAAGCAACTCAACGACCACAATGATCGCAAGTCACCGCAAGCACCGAAACCTGCAAGTTCACCACTCGGCACTCACAGCACCGAAATGCGACTTATAGGAACACAACAAGTAAAGAGTATGGTCAGACAGTGGGAAAAGCAAATCCAATGCAAAAAGACAGCGGAAGAATGAAATAGCGAAAATGGGGCAGCAGCCCTAGCCACACCGGACTGTCTAATGCCAGGGGCCAGAATGTCCAGTGACACCGGATAGTCCAGTGGCAGCTGTCGGACTATTCGGTGGAACACTCCGGGCAGGCCTGATGTTGTACTATCCAGTACGCACTACCGGACTACTCGGTAGAACCGAAGAGTCCGATGGCTATATCGGATAGTCTGGTACACTGGCAAAAAATGTGTTTTCAAACCCTAAATCTGATTAAATATTGTCCAAACTTCACGAGATTTTGCACAGGCTATCTGGACCCTATTCCAAATCTACTCCCAAAAGATCAATTAAAATGACCAAGGGATTAGCGGGAATTTCAGATCTCGTGAGAAGGCAATCTTTGGGCAAGAAAGGGGAAAACTCAAGATCAACTTGCTCATGGCAATCCTATGGGAGTGAGATGAAATAAGTCATAATCTCCATGTCCTAGAAAGTCCAAAAGAGCCAAAAGAACAGGATTAACTCACAGGGAAAGCAAATCACCAAAAGCCTTTGAGTTTCATAAAAAATCCAAACTACAAAGGGGGGAAGGAGATAGCTGCACACATGAGCACGAATTGGGGATGAACCTTCCTTGTATTAGAAGTAGAAATCAGTTCTTACAAGGTTCCTCACAGCCTACCACCCTTCATCCTCCCACTAATGCAAAATACTAACTCTAGGGGACTCAAAATCCTAGATTAGCACCCGGTTTTTACTCTAAGCTCTTGGCTGGTTGGAAAGGAAAGCCTAGGGTTTCTAAAGGTGGAAGAGTTACCTAAAACACCAACCACTTAGGTATTTATTGCCCAGGCCTAACTGACTCAATTTACACTAAGACCCTATATTACAGAAATGGCCGTATGGGCAAAACTGGAAAAGACCCAACTTTCTCAGGGACGGACGACCACGATGGAGTCTTGATCTTCTTCGATTGCACGCAATCTTCCGGATGACGTCCATGTGGCCAATAGTCCAAATCTGCCGATCAAACCCCGGGTTTGAAGTCAGAAAACTAGAAACTTTAGGGTTTCCTTCCTAGGGTTGGAACAGCCCACTCCAGTCTATCTCGGTGAGAATTGAGCCCATTCGTCCAGTCTTGGTAACTTGGTGGTAGGGTGGCAGGATTTGAGTGAATCCGCCGTTGTCCTCGCACGTCTTCACACGATGCACTCGGATTGAAGCACTGCAGTGGCATCCAGCATCCCCTGTCCATCAGGGTCGCCTCGCCATCCTTTGGAGGTCTTACACTTGCTGTCGTCATACCGCTCCTCCGTGTACCGAACTCCCATGGCCAACCGACACCAAGCATGCCTCATGTCCTTTAGAGGACTTTCTTCTCCATCTACCTCCAGTCCATCGGAGGACCTTTAGTCCATCAGAGGGCTTGTGCCTAAGTCCTGACGGGTCTTGACTTCTGTTGACAATCTCTCATCACTCCAGAGGCAATGGAGCTGGTGCATTGGTTCTCATCCTAAGCCTAACTTAAGGTTTGTAAGTGGAATAGGTGCCTCTAATGGCTTCCACGCTTCATAAAGACCAAACTACCCTTGTACTTAAACTCTTAACTAAGTGGCCCATTGGGGCAAAACTACAAAGATGCATGTAACTCGAACAGATGGTTGTGATGACTTGCTGATTTGGCATAACCATGATGCCATCTCTGGATATGCCACCACATCCATAGCCTGATCTTGCCCATTGTTTTGAAGTAGAAACAAAGAAACTTAGCACACAATTATGGGAAGATTATGAACCATGTGTCAAAGCCTTTGTGACTTGGTTCCTCCAAGACGATGCCCACATGGCCTTGTCATCTACGAATGGTTTAGAGGCTGAGACCATCAAATAGATCCACCTTGTTAGTTTTAAGCACTAAAACGAATGCACCTCCTGACATTGATGTGTTCCTTCATTGTGTTCTTAGACCTCCTAAGGTACTCTTGACATAGTCCAGTCCTAACATGGCTACACTATCATTGTTGCATGTCCTTGCACCCTTTGGATCGCTGGATTGCATCACCCACAGACCTGTTTAACATCCTCTGGCCCTAGCATCTTCAGGCCGCATGGTTGCCAAAGACTGTTACGTGTGACGCTGCGTGGCCACCATAGCTCAGCTCGTCGAAATGTCACCGCAGAGTCCATAGATGCATGTCCTCATAGGTCCTAAATCACTCGTTGTCGAGCACTATGCCATCCATGTACATGTACGTCACAAGCCAATTGATCACATGCCTCCGCAGAGCACATAGTTAAGTTTACCCAACAAACACCTACACACTCCACACATTGACAATCACTTATCACAACTTGGAGCAGAACATTAGAGATCGAGTGCACAAGCCATGACAATATTCATGCACGCCGCACATTGTGGCCCTATGACATAAGTCAAAGGTGGCTTCTTCCTTGGTGCACTACATATAAAAAAGATGCAGCAAGATAATGTGACTATTGCACATACCCAGTCACCTACCCATCATGCCACAAACACACAAAAGAAATGGTGGTGATCTCCGTCTCGCACGCTGGGCCGCATCAATCGTGGGAACAACTAGTGTGCAACTTATCGGAGGCTTGATTCCGACTACACCATCGTGTTCCTTGCAATAAAATTATCAAAACAGGATCACACTTAATATGTTCTGAAAAAATATTTTTTAAAAATATTATTTTAATGCAACATATCTATAAGATAGGGTGATGTTTGTGTAGCAGAAAATATTTGAATCCCATCTGCAAAATATTTTAGTTCCACAAATGGGATACTCCATCGTTCGTAAAAAAATACAAAATTTAGGAAACAAATTCTACCTTCCTTAAAAGTATTCGCACTAGAATGAAATTGTTATATCTTAACATGAAAATATATAACTTAAGAATTAAATGATTCTAGTTTTACAAGTAGAATATTTTCTATGTGGATAGTAAAACTGTACGAAATAATACAAATAGAAAGAAAATGGATTGGAAAGAAAAATAAATGCAAAAATCTCAAAAAGTAAAACAAAAAAAGAAGATCAATAAATAAAAAAGGACGAGTAAACTTAAGGAAAAAAGGACAAATGTAAAAAAAGGAAAAGCCATCAGAAAGGAAACGAGGAAAGATGAGTGGACCAAACTTTGGCCATAACTAGGCTGCAATGGGGCAAAATCCAGGTGACATATTCAACGACTATTAACTTTTTGGTCGCATAAGAAATCAATGTTCCATCACCCTCCAATATTGGGAAAAATTTAAGCAAGCTCAAATAATTTGTTCCACTTGTTTCTTCTCTCTGTATTCGACTGATTTGAACCAAATTTATTATTCTATGAGATAAATTGTTCCACTATGCTTGATGCAAACAAAATGAATTGTTTTATGCATATTATAATGTTTCTACATGAATATGAATTATTCTACATGAACAATAAATTATTGTACAAGAATGGTTTGACATGCACAAGAAATTATTATACACGCATAATTTGTTGTTGTACATGGAAAATGAATTTTACGACATGGTTAATAAATAGTTTTAGATGCATAATGAATTATTCTACATCCATAAACAAATTATTCTATGATGTACTGATTAAATAATTCTAGATGAATATAAAATTGTTCTGCATCATGTGAAAAATAAACTATTATATGCAAGGAGGAAGGAACTATATATGAAAATTAAAAGATGACATGACACAAGTGAGGTAGACAGATTAGAAGAGAGAAAATAAAATAAAAGATTTTAAAAGTATAATGCTTAATCGCTATGAAATAACAATATTTTGATGTCTGTGTAGCAATGCCAAACCTTTGCGGTGTGTATATAAAAAAAAGGAGAAATATGAATTAGAGAACAAATGATGTGAAAGTGGAATAGAAAAAAAAAGGATATAAGACATTATTATTATAGTCCGCAAAACAAAAAAAAGGTGAAGTAAATTTATTGAACTGGTAAAACAATTAATTTTAGTGGTAGACTAATCTGTTGTGCTTATTTATCTATCAAGTCTACTAGTTCATTGAACAAATATATACATCTAGAAATTTTTGTGTGAACATTCGAACAAAAAATTGTATACTTGGAATAAATTATACCAAGTCATTAATAATTATCAGTATATCTAGAACAAGTTATGTGAACTGAAGGAACAAAGAATCATGTTGCAAGAAAAAATCTTGTTCATACACCTGAAATAAATCATATACTTGCAATAACGGTTGGTGGCTTCTTTTGGGAACACTAGACTGGCTTAAAAATATAAATTGTGCGAATAAAAAATTATATAGTAAGAGCAATTACAAAACTACAGAATAAAAATTTTAATGGTTGAACTAATGTACATTGAGAGCAAAAAATATTGTGAATGTATAAAATCCTATATCCCAAATTATATTATAACTTGCAATAAAACCAAGAAAAGAAACAAAATGGATGAAGAACAAGATTTTGGTGATTCATATATGACTTTCCATTAGTTCCATTTTAGAACAATTGGATACAACTCTAGGTGAGTGATGAAATTCAATCAATCCTGTATCAAATTTACAAAACCCAATAATGATTACTGTGGCGGAACCGCTGATTTAATCCGAGCTAAGTACACCTGCTACCACATGGCCCACAGTGCACTTAGACCGAATCAAATCCAGTAGTCCGTCGAGCTACCCAAAAAGGGGCACTCGATGTAACCATCACCCAGGGATACCGACATCACATACATTAAGCCCTCGAAGGAGCCACAACAATTACAATAACCCATCACTTCATACAAACATAGCTTGATTTGTTACAAAACCTTTGCTCAAAATGAAATACAGTCATATTGAAATAGAGTTTCAAATAACTCATAGTGAAAAATGTAACATAACAAAGATATAATTATGCAGTGCAAGTAAAACATCGAGTAATGACATTGAGCCTACCGTTGTCATTCTCGATTACAAAGTTCTTGAAAAAAAAATATCAACAACAAACGATGAGTACGTGGGGTACCCGTAGGACTTACACATGGGAGGTATCAGCCCAACACATTTGAGAGTATGCAAGGCTTTCTATGGACTTAACTCTAACCCGACACATTCTCCTTTATGAGCATAAGCTTAATTGATCCATTAATTATTATCATCATGATCCATAATTCATATATCTCAATATTCTCGACACATAGATCATCATAAAGTAACTTATAGAAAAGTAAACACACAAGTACAAATATGTAATATTGAAAAACATGATTAAATAAATAACATACTTAAGTTATTTCTACATTGCTCGGCAGTGATATTAGCATTATCACACCTAGTAGGCATAAGCGATTCCAATCAATTTTAATTTTCGGGAATAACTACAATGCCAACGCTATATGCTTACTAGCCGTAGCGTTCCCACATATATCCCCCATCTCAATCTGTCTTGTAGTGCCCCCACCAAACGAATGGGTTGTGCCCACATGGTGAGCCTGCCGACATCTCGGTCTCCCCACCATAAGTACAAAGCTCTCCCAAGCCTTCTACCACCATCTAGTTGATGGGCGGCACCTCGAAAACTTTGGACGAGCCTAGGAAAAACTTTCACCGGTCTTATATTCCGGATAAACATTCTAGCAATGTTATGTCGATCAGTAGTCAAACAGCGGACGGACCTTAAACGACTCAGGCATAGCCAAATGATACAACAACGCACCCCTCAAAAGTAAACTTATGCTCCGTCCGGTCTCATCTTTCCATCACATTCTATAAATCAGATGCATTGACTCTAACCCGCATAAGCTTACTAAAAGTGGGTCCTTACTTTCAATTTTCATTTCTTTTATAAGCATAAGCTTAATTGATCCATCAAATATAATCATCATGATGCATAATTCATATATCTCAATATTCTCGACACAAAGATCATCATAAAGTAACATACAGAAATGTAAACATACAAATACAAGCAAGTAATATTGAAAAACAAGATTAAATAAATAACATACTTAAGTTATTACTACGTTGCCCGGCAGTGATATTGCATTCTCACACCTGATGAGCATCAGCGATTCGAATTGATTTTAATTCCGGAGAATAACTACAATCCCAGGGGTATATGCTTACTAGCCGTAGTGTTCACACATATATCCCCCATCTCCATCCGTCTCGTCCCAAGATTCAAAACGGCCCTACCTAACCCGTGGGTTGTGCCCCCATGGCGAGCCTGCCGACATTACGGTCTCCTCGCCATGAGTACAAAGCACCCCCAGGCCTTCTGACTCCATCTAGTTGATGGGCGGCACCTCAAAAACTTTGGACGAGCCTAGGAAAAACATTCACCGGTTCCATATCCCGGATAAATATTATAGCAATGTTATGCTGATCAGCAGGCAAACGGCGGACGGACCTTAA
Organism: Paspalum vaginatum; assembly: GCA_030272315.1. Classification (NCBI taxonomy): domain Eukaryota; kingdom Viridiplantae; phylum Streptophyta; class Magnoliopsida; order Poales; family Poaceae; genus Paspalum; species Paspalum vaginatum. The sequence continues at coordinate 12,530,979 of CM059020.1, read as the reverse complement.
CTACTCCGGCGGAGGCAAATGATACAACAACGCAAACCTCAAAAGTAAACATATGCTCCGCCCTGTCTCATATTTCCATCATATCATATCATATTGCTTTTGAATTAGAGTTTTGAAAAACCACTATAAATCAATTGAATTGACTCTAACATGCAGAAGCTTACTAATAGTGGGTCCTTACTTTCAATTTGCATTCTCTTTTACAAGCATAAGCTTAATCGATTCATCAATTATTATCATCATGATCCAGAATTCATATATCTCAATATTCTTGACACATAGATCATCATAAAGTAACTTGCAGAAATGTCAACATGCAAGTACAAGAGTGTAATATTGAAAAACAAGATTAAATAAATAACATACTTAAGTCATTACTACGTTGCCCGGCAGTGATATTGGCATTCTCACACCTGGTGAGCATCAGCGATTCGAATCGATTTTAATTCCTAGGAATAACTACAATGCCAGGGGTATATGCTTACTAGCCGTAGCATTCCGACAAATATCCCCCATCTCAATCCGTCTAGTCCTAAGATTCAAATCGCCCGCACCTAACCCCAGGGTTGTGCCCCCATGGTGAGGCTGCCGACATCTCGGACTCCCCACCATGAGTACAAAGCTCTCCCAAGCCTTCTGCCTCCATCTAGTGGATGGGTGGCACCTCGAAAACTTTGGACAAGCCCAGAAAAGACTTTCACCGGTCTCATATCCCGGATAAACATTCTACCAATGTTATGCCGATCAGCAGGCGAACAGCGGACGGACCTTAAACGACTCAGGCAGAGCAATATGGTACAACAATGCACCCCTCAAAAGTAAACTTATGCTCCGTCCGGTCTCATCTTTCCATCACATTCTATAAATCAGATGAATTGACTCTAACCCGCATAACCTTTCTAAAAGTTGGTCCTTACTTTCAATTTCCATTTCTTTTATAAGCATAAGCTTAGTTGATCCATCAATTATTATCATCATGATGCATAATTCATATATCTCAATATTCTCGACACAAAGATCATCCTAAAGTAACTTGCAGAAATGTAAACATACAAATACAAGCATGTAATATTGAAAAACATGATTAAATAAATAACATACTTAAGTTATTACTACGTTGCCCGGCTAGTGATATTGCATTCTCACACCTGATGAGCATCAGCGATTCCAATCAATTTTAATTTTCGGGAATAACTACAATGCCAACGCTATATGCTTACTAGCCGTAGCGTTCCCACATATATCCCCCATCTCCATCCGTCTCAGTCCCAAGATTCAAAGTGCCCCCACCTAACCCCTGGATTGTGCGCCCATGACGAGCCTGCTGACATCTCGGTCTCCTGGCCATGAGTACAAAGCTCCCCCAGGCCTTCTGACTCCATCTAGTGGATGGGCGGCACCTTGAAAACTTCGGATGGGCCTAGGAAAAACATTCACCGGTTCCTATATCCCAGATAAACATTCTAGCAATGTTATGCTGATCAGCAGGCAAACAGCAGATGGACCTTAAGCTACTCGGGCGGAGCCAAATGATACAACAACGCACACCTCAAACGTAAACATATGCTCCGCCCTGTCTCATCTTTCCATCAAATCATATCATATTGCTTTTGAATTAGAGTTTTGAAAAAACCACTATAAATCAATTGAATTCACTCTAACCTGCATAACCTTACTAATAGTGGGTCCTTACTTTCAATTTCCATTCTCTTTTATAAGCATAAGCTTAATCGATCCATCAATTATTATCATCATGATCCATAATTCATATATCTCAATATTCTCGACACATAGATCATCATAAAGTAACTTGCAAAAATGTAATACAAGTACAAGAATGTAATATTGAAAAACAAGATTACATAAATTACATACTTTAGTTAATACTACGTTGCCCGGCAGTGATATTGGCATTCTCACACCTAGTGAGCATCAGCGATTCGAATCGATTTTAATTCCTAGGAATAACTACAATGCCAGGGGTATATGCTTACTAGCCGTAGCATTCCCACAAATATCCCCCATCTTAATCCGTCTAGTCCTAAGATTCAAAGCGCTCGCACCTAACCCCTGAGTTGTGCCCCCATGGTGAGGCTGCCGACATCTCAGGACTCCCTACCATGAGTACAAAGCTCTCCTAGGCCTTCTGCCTCCATCTAGTGGATGGGTGGCACCTCAAAAACTTCGGACGAGTCCAGAAAAGACTTTCACCGGTCCCATATCCTAGATAAACATTCTAGCAATGTTATGCCGATCAGCAGGCGAATAGCGGATGGGCCTTAAACAACTTCAGCGGAGCCAAATGATACAACAACGGACACCTAAAAAGTAAAGTATGCTCCGCCTTGTCTCATCTTTCCATCACATCATATCATATTGCTTTTGAATTAGGGTTTTGAAAAACAATTTTTGAGCAGTGCACTACCATCTCGCGATTGAATATCTCCACTCGACTTCTACCATCGAAGCATGGCTAAGCATAGACTTTCACCTATCCATACTACTTAGGATATCAGGGATTTGTGCATGTGGGTTCCATAAAACTCCTAAACATAATGCACAAACAAATATAGGGTGGTGAGACTCCCTAAATAGGTGTAGATGCCTAAGGGGCCTACCTTTGTTGTTGCGATAACTTGAACAAACTAATCTAAAGTTAGTTTGCTGGGTTGTGAGGCTTTGCCCTAGGAAAGCCCTTGATCACTTGGATGACTCATCCTTCCAAACACGACTGATGGACCCTCCAGGTCGTGCTTGGGGCTTAGTTGGTCTTATGGACCACCGTTGCTTAATGTAGCTCCACGCGCTTGTTTCTTGATCACATATCTGCAATAAGCGTCACTATATGAGTGATATGCATGATGCATTGAATGAGATGCACGAATATCAAGCACACATATGAACTCCTAGGAACAATCATTTCAGAGACATAATAGAAGGGTGATTGATAGACTACTTAAATAGGGAGTACTCTTATGGACACTAAGCAACCATACAATCATACAAGCGCACATATACAACTTTCAAGTTACTGATCATATTAACTGTTGATGGTCGTCATTATTTGACGATTTTGACCATCAACTATCCTTGAAATGAAGTGAAACATGTATCTTTATTGGACTAACCCTTGCTACTACTGAGTTCCATAAGATGTACAATGAATATTTGGATGTAGGTACCAAAAATGTACATAAAATGGTTGCAAACACGTCAAGTACAAAAGATGTGCAATGATGGTAAAGGGCCATGGCCGCCCGGCCATGTGGCTGGCCGCTCGGCCAACTTTCAGCCCAACAATGGCAGACCAGCCACTAGTCAGGGGCTACATGGCTGCCCGGCCACCTCACTTGCCATGTCTTCGATCCTACATGCAAACAAAAACAAGACAATGAAGATCCAACCATACAAAAGGGTATCCAATATATCCAAGGGTTGAAAGAGCACCAAAACAAAGATCAGTGACGTCAAGAATCCAAGGGACCAAGCATGCAACCAACCAGTGGAACACACGTGGCCGCCCGGCCACATTCCTTGGCCACCCGACCACCCCTCGGAGGCATTTTACATGTGCTCCAACTGTATCAACCGCCAACCGACATGAGGGAATAATATCAAGCATTGGATCACCTAACTCGGTGGATCCTATGGCTGCCTGGCCATAGGGGTGACCTTGGCCGCCCGGCCACCGACCTCACCCCTAACCGATCCTTCACTCACTAGGCTATAAATAGACCTCGGGAGCTCATTTGTAAGGTGTGGAGTTTAGTTCAAGAGCTATCTTAGAGTGCCACACTCTTCCTTTAGTAGTTAGGATAAGAGTTGAGTCGAGCTTTGCCTCGGAGTCTCCAGAGTTATCTTTGAGTCTATGGTAAATCTTTGTATCTTTTGGATTTAGATTATCTTCAATATAATTTTTGTTATATTTTATTCTAGTTCTATCTCTTGTGGGTGTGGTGTACCTTTTCTTGCACACTTGCTAGGCTTAGATTGTGTTTACTTTGTTATTCAATTCTTGTTATTCTTACCAGTGCTATAACTCAACTCTAGACTTAGACGCTAGGCTCTGGCTAGACCCTCTCCTCTGATCAAGGACGGTCTATCGTTGTTCAGGCTTTGCTTGAACAAGTTTATAGCGTGCCAGCCTCTCCACGCAGATTTGCTTAGGTAGCCCCACTCGGTGATAGCGTGTGATGTGCCTGTGTATCCCAGGCTCGTCGTTCGGGAGGCCCATAGGTGTTAGCTAGGTCCTCTTTCGGTTGCCAACTATCTACCCCCTGGCTCCTCGAGGGTGCTAGAATTTCGCTCGATGGGAAGACCCTGACCTGCTCAATTGAGTGACATCAGTTTTCACGAGTAATCTTAGCAGCCGAATAGAAATAGAGTTTGGTGACTTTATCTCCTCGTTGTTCTCCTAGGCAACTATACCTTTCTACGGTTATCTCTGATAGACTTACCTCTCCACCATACACCTATCTTTATCACGCTTACCCCTGTATAACTACTAGTTGGTATAATTTATTTAAGTTTACAACTTATTCGATTTGAGATTATTCAATTACACTCTCTCGCCTGCCACTTCCCTGTGGATTTTTACGATACTCGAAATACTCTGGGTGAAAATGCTACAGCGAATCCGCGTGTACTTGTGGAATAAAATGTGTTACGCTAAGAGACGTCAACATTAACAACATGTTAATGATGTGACCCGATAGAAACAAGCCATGGCTACTTGGACTACTAAGACGCATGCATGAAGTGTGGTGGTGTTCATTTCCATTTTGCAAGGCATACATATCATGTAGGGTATAGGAGTGGAACACATTATGGATTGCTAATTCCAAGACTCTCTTATCATACCAAATGTAAACAAGCATTGAACAAGCATATAAGTGAATAAATCACATATAATTTGTCTTATGCCGAGTTATTGTTATCTATATTCAACAATATACCATATTTTTATGATTAAGGATTTGCAACTAGGCATATGAAAATAGAACATGCACAAGGTGTGAGGCTCATCTGTACATAAGTTCGTACGTATCAAGTATGTTAGATAGGAGAAATCACAAACTAACAACATTGCATGCTTATTAACATCCCTTTTTATTTTCTTCATTTTTAAGCCTATTAAAATGACTATATATGGATCCCTCAAGTGACAGTGACCAAAATTCATGAAACATTCACACAAGCATACCTACACAGTATTACAAGAATTTTGGTGGAATGTTTGTAACAAAATAAATAGCATTTTTCTATTTTATTGATTAAACCAACATAACAATTGTCGTTTTCAAATCATCACCAAAACAGCAAGCAATACATATGGAACTTTATTTCTAGCCTTCACTAGACGATATGGGTACAATATAATTTTTATGGATTTTTCTGGACATGTTTTATATGGTCTACATTACCGTATTCAACAATTACACTAACGCACATGCATAGGAGTAGATATATAATTAGACAGTGGGTTCTATAGCTACCAAGCATATAGGTGAACTTACATATCATGAGTAGCACATAAACCAAGTTTCGTAATTTTTGGAGCCCATACGGTCCACTTTTGCTATTTATTTAGTTTTAAATAGCATGCAACATATCAAGGGCAAAACAGTTATTTCGCTCACAAGAAATCTAGCACAATAAGTTTCACATTTTTATGATTTTTTGTGATTTATTATGGCATTTCAAAGTTAAAATCTGAATTTACTCTTCCAATAACTAAAATCTCACGGCCGGGACCTTAACATAAGTAAACCTATATACCAAGGGGCCTGCACAAAAGTTCGACAAGACTCAGTGTACAGGGATTGCATAAAAACAAAAGGTGGAAGGGTGATTTTTGCAAAACAACCTGCGGGGGCACGAGGCGCGCAGCGACTATCGTTCTCGCGTACGGCGACACGCGAGGAGGCGGCTACGTCACCGTCCGCGGGTCTGACAACATGTTCTCCGGCTCCGGGGACCATGTTCCCGTAGATCCCATCACACGGGGAGGTCTAGACGGCTCGGTAACGCGCAGGAACCGGCGGCAAACCCCGTGCACAGCTCGATGGCGCCCGCAACTCGATCCATCCGCACCGGTGAGGGAGGAGGCCGGGGTCAGGTGTGCGAGATGCGCTGGAACGAGGGGAGTCCGGCAGGGGTGGTCTGGAGATGAAGAATGCAGGTCAGAGGTGGTGCTCCATGGGGAGGTCCGTCTCGCCATTGGGCTTCAAGATGACGCCGGTGGTGGAGGTGGGGAGGCACACCAAGGGGTGGCGCACTGGGTGGAGGAGAATGTGGTGAGGCTGGCACCATGGCAGATAGGTGCGAGGGGCACATGAACAGAGGTGGCGCGAGCTTGTCCATGCGCCATCCATGGCGGACATGCTCTGCGCGTGGAGAGCGAGCGGAGAGAGCATGGGGAGGGAGAGCGAGTGAGAGGGTGAGAGCAAGACGCTCTCGCTTTCTTAGGGGCGAAGGGAAGGCCAACTGGGGCAGAGGACCGGAGCTAGGCATGGCCAGGTGGTGAATGCCACGTGCCCATGGATGTGGCGAGCGAGCTATGTCCACTGTCGGCGTTCGCCCTGGGCAAGCCCACCTGTAAGTGAGACGAGCAGGAGAAATAGGAGGGAAAATTGAAAAAAGCTGTTTGACTGCATGAACCTTTGTCTAAATTTCGCATATTTAGTGAACATAGAGGCCGATTCAGTGCAAACTCAAAATACAAAAGTGTTGTACATTTTGTGCTCTACAACTTTCCTACAAGCTTTGATGCAAGGTTCTGTTTAAATTTTGAGTGAACATTTGAATTCAAAGACTGACCTCTGTTTGACCAACTGAATGCTTAAATTTGTATATTTCTTTAGGCCTATTTGTATCCCTTTTCTTGAGATAGGTATTATACCAAAGTTGTTCAGTGTTCCATGATATACAACTTAAATATATAAAGTTTTGCATGATAAGTCGTTTTTGTTTTGAGAAATTTCAATTAACTAGACAAGTCAAGTTTGGACAGATTTCTCAGTTCAATAGAAAATGACCCAAAACCTTATTCAAACCTTAATGCATGTCCGACCACAAAATACAAAAGTAGTTCAACATGAAATGTTCTACAAGTTGTGCATAGAAAGCTTCACCTAAATCATAGCAGATTTTGAATTACAAGAACAACAATTCCAGGTGTCACTCAAACTGGCGGTTTTAATTCGTATAGAGGGTCCCTTGTTTCCGTCTTTTGGAATATCAACTAAAGTCCAATCACTTCAAGGTCTGATGCATTTGAAAGGGGATAAGTTTAATTTAATTTGATAGTCAGGTAGATGTTGAAGTTGTATAGGGAATCGTCTTTTGGAATATCAATTGAAGTCCAATCACTTCAAGGTCTGATGCATTTGAAAGGGGATAAGTTTAATTTAATTTGATAGTCAGGTAGATGTTGAAGTTGTATAGGGAATTCAAAAGTAATTTCTGATTGAAATTCGGGGAAAAATCCAAAAATGCAGGTTTAGAAATTATTCTAAGTATGGATGGTTCTAAGTTGAAGAACACCTATTAAACCAAAACTTTTGTATTTGATATTTTGCTCAAAATCTAATATAATTTGAAGTTGTGTCCTCTACAAGTTTGGTGTACAAAGTTGTCTTTGAATGACCACATATTTTGAAATATGGGCACCAACATGTGCAAGGGTCAGGTCAAAACAGTAGGTTTGGTTTGCATAGGGTCTTTCTTGCTTCAACTTTTGAAGTATCAAATGAAGTCCAATGACTTTGAGATCAGATGCGTTTGAAAAGGTGATAAGTTTAATTTCATTTCATAGTCAGGTAGATTTTGAAGTGCTATACTGAAACCAAAAGTAATTTTAGATTCAGATTCGAGGAAAAGCTGAAAATGCAGGTTTAGGAATTATTCTAAGTATGGATGGTTTTGACTTGGAACTTTTTGAACCTCTTAACGGCTGATTTTAAAGATGGTCAAAATATCAAAGTTGAAGACGACATCTCAAACTAAAACTTTTGTATTTGATGTTTTGCTCAAAAGCTATATAGTTTGAACTACCCAACCAACCAACGCGAGGTTTTGTCTTTTGCATAGAAAATTTTTGACTTGGTGATTTCTTCACCTAGTTCTCATTGCTCTCTAAGCTCTATTAAGTTATGATTCATCATTATCATGTCTCAACTTGTGGTTTAGGCCTTTGAGATGCTAGAGGAATCACAACCCACTTGCCTTACAGAAATCTCATCCCGAGATTTGGATGAGGCAGGGTTCTGCAGCTTGGTCTTAGCATCACGGTTCGTGACTTTATGAATGCACGTGGTAATATCCAAGTCTTCATTTTTTAGCTTTGTTAACTAGCATGTGAATGGTCAGTACCTCATTAACATGATGTAGTTACAAAGCACCATCTAGGAAGGCTAAGGGGTCTTTCTAAGGTACTCGACAAGTCATGACATATGTCAGAGCGAATGAACAAACCATGAAGAGAATGTGGCGGTAGTGAGCAAGTGACAATGATAGAAGCAAATGGGAAAAGTGTTACTTCCTGACTTTGATAGCAAGATTTGAAACATGATAAATCTTTGATTTATCCAACCACTAGAAGCAAAGTGTACACAGTCAAAAATTGAACAAAGCGGAATCTTGTGATTCAAAGGAATGTCAATGGGTGTGTTTTTGAGAGACATTCATTTTATTTGATAGGGACTGTGTACACATATAAGATACTAAATCAAAATGTCTTCAAAGAGTAAAATATGGTGAAGCATATCACATCCTACTCATCATAACAAGAAAGGCACAAGAGGGAGAGAAGATAGGCCATATTTGCCTAGATAAGGTGATGGTTTGTACGATTTCTTAGTGTTGGTCAGGACTGAACAAGAAAATGAAAGTAGCTGACATGTACTTACTAACGAAACAATTGACAAGTGTTAGTAAGCTCTCTTCTTGGGTAATTTCTAAGAGGAAGAAGAAAACTCATGGAAATGACGATATGGCAAGAGCACCAGCCGAGAACAAAAAGCTAGTACGGAGGATGTTCGTGAATTTCACCCTCGGCGAATAAGGTTCAACAAATGAAGGGAAAATATCTAACAAGGCAGTGGGAGTCAAGTCGACTGTTCCCACCAATCATCGAAGGCAAGGTTAAGCAAGGCATTGAATAGATATGAACATGTCATGGGATTGAGGTGGATCATACCCACTGGTCAAGAAGGCAAGGTGAAACAAAGCAATGGAAAGATGTAACGAGATAGTGGAAATGGGATCGATCATTTCAATATAAGCAAATGAAAAGATGTGAATAAGCAGAGGGTGAAGGTTGGCTATTCCTACAACTCAAGAAAGGCAAGGTGAAACAAAGCAATGGCGGTATGTAACAAGGTAGTAGAAACTGGAAGCGGGTACTTCTACGAAATGAGTAAAACGGTGTTGATTGCAGCAAGGAAATGTCAATGTGAATGTTCCACTCCTGAAACGATGTCACACCTTCGTATGTCTCGATACCAGTGCGCACCTAGTGGCACAACTATGTGACGGCTGTACACATAGGACCCTAGGTTCTATCGCGGCACCATAGACTGCTTAGGTAAACCCCACATCACGAGCGGCATGACCATCCAATCTGAGGTGATGTGAATAATATTAGATTATGGCTAGGAAATGAACCATGATGTATGTATAAAATACAGGAGTTTATAATACATGAACCACAACGTATGAATTATATGAATCGAAGAGGAGAGAAGGCATTGATTTGCAAAGGTTTGGAGCAAGGGAATAATGTGAGCTAGAACAGAGTGCAACTAAATAAGTGTTGCATCGATTACAAAAGATTGGAGTACATGAATGATAAGGGCTTGAAACATGGTCATCTCCAAAGTCCGTGTGCTATCATAGTAGGAGCTGGAGTACATTAAACACGAGGACGAGATACAAATCGATTCTATGGAGATGGACACATAGGTCTTCTTGATTTATGAGGGTCAGAAAATCCTATTATGAAAGTTTGACCCGAACATTTCCATACTAGTTAGTACCCAGCTAGTACTGCCTAAACGTAAGATTGACACGTTCAAAACGAAGACCGGTTCCTTCTTTCAGCCATGCTTGGTGCAGTGTTAGGCTTCACGTGTGATATGCCATGGAACAGTAGCCTTGATCTTCCACCGAGTATAAGAACATCGCCAGATTCAAGGTTGATCTTATTCGCTCTATCCTTGTCTCGAGTATCGCCGAACAGGAACTCAGCAGTGTCGCCTATGGAGACCGAGATGATAGGTACACCTTGGCTGAGGCTACTTTTTGATTCATCCTTTTCTTGATGGAGCCCGAGCTTCCCGGAGTCATTGTAGTAGTTGACTATGCATATGTCAGGATTGATTTGAGGAAATTCGCTTGCAGCAGAATTTGCAGTTTGAGCAGTTGTCTTGAAAGCTTCTGGTATCGTAGGGACTTGTGCACCATCGCATGGACGTGTTGGCCCATAGGAGCCTATAGTTCGGTCCCAATTCTTCCCTAGACACATCATCCATAGTTTCATCTTGGTTCCATTTTTGAACCATCCCACATCACAGATGTTGAACTAAAGCCGTGTTAGTGGAAGACTCTCCCGCTTTTCTTTTCTTCTCGTGACCTTCAGGTGATGTTGTTTTAACCTTCATGGGCTCGAGGTGATCAGGGCATAAGTCAAAGGGCTACGACATGTATAGTAGAAAGAAAAAGACTCCTGTAAATTCAAATAGTTCTAAAAGCCTGGTGCCGTCATAGTGCGTTTCGCGTTTAAGTGCTCAAGGAAATACGCCGATAAGTGAACAAATCGCAAGACATTAGCACAAATTTATATAGTTCTTTTCTAGCGTGTGTAGTTTACAACTAGATTTCTGAGGGTCAATCGATGGACTTTATAGAAACTCAGCATATGAAAGTCGTGCGAAAGTCTATACTCTACATCATTGCTATAGAAAATTTATGTTGGTGTTGTTTTGAAATAGTTCAAGTATTCAAATTTGTGAGTTACGGAAAAATCTGTCCAGATTAAACAGCTGCACAAAACCTACAATTGTTCAAAATAGGAACGATTTCAGACTAAGAGCAGAATACCAAAGTTGTTCTTTTTTATGTTTCCTACTACATTGTTATAGAATGTTTCAGTCATTTGTGAGTTTAAGACAGATGAAACTTCAGATTACCATGATAAAGTCTAATATGTCCAGATTCGAGTCCTGTTTCAAATTCTGTTTTGTTGATCTGGTTAGAAGTGTTTTCATGTCATGGTCAAAATAGCAAACTTGTTACTGGTTTCATATACTATAACTTTGGTATAACAAGCTTTAGCTAATTTTGTTTACATCATGTCTAGAACTTCAATTTGCATGCTTAGCACTTGCTGTCCTGATTTAAATTTCAACTTGAAGTGACTGTAAGACATTACCAAGAGCATATTTGCAAAAAAGTTAAAATAGGAAAGTTATTCATCAAGTCATTAGCTACAACTTTTATTTATAAGACTTTGGCTCAAAGCATTTAGATCTACGCCAGATTTAAAACATTCATCGGGAGGTCGTATAGGCACGGACTTTCAGATTGGACTCGTTTTAGCTCGTGCTTCACAATATAAGCATTTTCAAGTCATGGTCAAAACTGAAAACTTATTATAAACTTCATGTACAACAACTTTTATATAGATGTATTTATCTAGTTCTATATGTAAAATTCTCAAAGAACATCCAAATGTGAGCCTCTCCTATGTGTCTAGACTTGATATTTCGCCCTAAAGTGACCTTGGAGCATCCTTATATGCATTTTGGCAACAGGAGTAATATAGAAAAGTTGTTTGTTCAGTTATTATCTACAACTTTTGTATAGAAAGTGTTTCGCCAAAATCATTTGGATCCATACTGATTTTGAAGTCTTTAACAGATGATCACATTGGTGCAGATTTTTGGCTCGGGCTTGTTTTAGCTTGCACCTTGCAATCTATGCATTTTCATGGGAAGTGTTATATATAAAAGTGGTCAAAAGTTTAGTACTCTACAAGTTTGTTATACATGATATAGGTAGGTTCTATGGTAAAAAATGCTTAAACTTACAATTTTATGTGCTGGTTTTTATTTGTTCATATTTCTCTCCTTGCTTCACCGAGCTATAACCCCACTACACAAGCATTTTCTTGTTATATGAAGAATACAAAAAGGTGTTCTCATAGTCGTTGCCTATAACTTTTACACATAAAGTTTTAACAGAATGATGTTGGAACACATTTTAAACTTAAAAACTTTGTGAAGGTTTGGATTTTGGACCAATCAACATGTTTAATGTATTTTGGCTTGCATTTGTTGAACCATTCATATTTAGAGTGAGTGATGCATAGAAAAGTTGGCACAAATTAAATGTACTACTTGATTCACATACTTAGTTTCTGCTAGTTTTTTTTGTATTTTAAGCTACGTACCAAAACGGTAGCAACACACATTCAAATACATTACGTATCTAGTCACTCTCAAGCAACAAAGAGCTAGGCATGTGAGATAAAGGTAAGATAGTGTGACACGATGCATGATTCATCCTATTCGGTCTCACATCACACACCTTACATATAATATATATATCTAATGATATTCCGGTGACATATATGCACATCACTCCTTAATGCAACTAATCATTCTCTATTCGTTCTTAAGTTTGCACGTAGTTAGTATACCTGTAGAAAAATACATGCTTATACCAACATCATCATCACCATCGCCATACATTACCACTTCTAATCCTAAATGTAGCATCATGAATTTCTTTAAGCTACGTCTGGTGGAGGACGTAGTGGCGCCATTTCTATCAAACACACCCAACGTTCCTTCAGTACTAGGGAATCGCTGGAAGAGAAATGGTGGGCAACAAGATCTAATTATAATTTTTCTCAAAGGAAGAATGATCACGAAACACTTCAATGGCATGACCACCCCCTTAAATAGAACTATCCTACCAGCATGAATGCAGGGTTAATAATAGTTTGCAAATCCCAATAGCGTTCCACTGGTACTAGGGATAGCTATAGCCCAAATGTTGCTTTTCAAAACGCCGAATATGCATGTGATTCTATTTAGATTAAAATGTTAACAATAGTCACCTGATATATACTAACATCTTTAATATGGACATACGACATACTCTCGTTTTTCAATTACTTGAAAAGGGGTTTCCGAAAATAGGTTTATAAATCAAAACCCGATGATATGACTGTGGTCTGTGTATGATCGGCTCTGATACCAGCTGTGGCAGAACCTGCCAATTTAATCCGAGTTAAGCACGCCTGTCACCTCTAGCTCGCAGCACACTTAGACCGAACTAAATTCAGTAGTCCATCGAGAGTCCTTCGGCTCTCGATAACACCAAACCCAGAGGAACTGACATCATTACACGTTCAGCCCACGATGGAGCCACAATAGTTATATCATCACATGCAGTTGAAATACAGTATAAATAGACTTAGTTTACAAACCGATTTCAAATAAAATACAATTCCAACATAGTTCCATACGATAAGCATGTTTCAAAGTATCTCGCAGCGGAAATTAAAGTTCGAAGTTCACGATAACATTCAAAAGACTTGCATCAAATGAAACAACATCGAGCCCACCAATGTTGCTCCTGTGCCACAGATGATGACCCTCAGCCCTGATGGAGACAAGCACCTCCACCAACATAGGCACAAACGAAGAACTCCATACCTGCGCTCAAAATGTGGAGGCAAATCCTGAGTACTAATTACTCAGTATGACTTAATATAATGGCTTACGACTGACACAAAACTTGCTTACTATTACTATTAAGTGAATCCTCAGCCATTAATTTTAAGCGGTGACCTATTAACATAAAGTAATAAGATGTTACAGTGCATATATCATCATGATAATAAATTGCACAAATGTAATATACAAGTACAAGCATGTGGAATTTCAAAACAAGAATAATAGATACAGTGTATCCAAATAGTTACTACGATAAACGTCAAAGGTATTGGCATTCTCACACTTGGTGAGCATCACTGATTGGAATCGATTTTAATTCTCATAAATAACTACAATGCCAGGGGTACATGCTTACTAACCGTAGCGTTCCCACGTATATCCCCCATCTCATCCTGTCTCGTCCTAAGATTTAAAGCACCCCCACCTAACGCCTTGGTTATGCCCCCTTAGAAGCAATACCACAGCATACCGGGTTAGCCCTTCCTCGAGTACAAGCGCCTCAGGGCCCATCGTCCTCCTATAAGCGGATGGGTGGCAACTCGAAAACTTCGAACGAGCTAAGGAAAGACTTTCACCAGTCCCATGTCCCGAATAAGCGTTCTAGCAGTGTTATGCCGGCCAATGGGCGAACAATGAACAGACCTTAAACGACTTCAGGACGGAGCCGAATAACACAACAACGCACACCATAAAATAAACTTATGCTCCGCGCGGTCTCCATTTAAATCGTAAGCATAGAAATACTTTGCCAATAGTATAAATCACCTACGCAACGAGTGACTCCATTCACTCATGTCTACTCGAACCTAGCATTACTAAGCAACTCATCCTACGGACTTGATGTATAGGTGCTAGGGCCAGGACGGCCAGGGAGTCAAATGCACTTGTTTTCAATCAACTCCTAATGTGGATGCGTAATCAGCAATCAATTAATATCATATTAGCTGAGAGAATCTTGGTCCTGCCAACCTTTGTTCTTGAGTAATTTGAACAAACTAATCTAAAAAAGTTAGCTCGTCGGCTTGTGAGGCTTTGTCCCAGGCAACCCCTTGATCAGTTGGACTGCTCCTCCTCCCAAAACCACTCCAGGGGCCTCCAGGTGGTATTTGGGATTTGTTGATCTTTTGGACGGCGTTGCTTGAAATAGCTCCACGCACTTGCTTCTTGACCACGTATCTGCAAGAAGCGTCACTATATGAATGATATACATGATGCAGTGGATGAGATGCATGAAGATCGAGCACATATAGAAACAATCAATTCAACGATAGACCAAAAGGTGATTTATAAGTACTTAAGCATGGAATACCTTCGTGCACACAAAACAACATACACTCATACAACTATATGTACACCCATCAAGTTACCCATCATAAATGAAACATGTTAATGTCATGACTTGATAAAGACAACACTAGTTATTTATTTACTTAGGTTACTAAAATACATGCATGAGGCGTGATGTTCATTTTTGTACAGCAAGTTGAGCATATCTGTTGTTCATTTTTACATAGCAAGGTTGACCATATCATGTAGCGGACACAAGAGGAAATACAAACTTCA
Organism: Paspalum vaginatum; assembly: GCA_030272315.1. Taxonomy (NCBI): domain Eukaryota; kingdom Viridiplantae; phylum Streptophyta; class Magnoliopsida; order Poales; family Poaceae; genus Paspalum; species Paspalum vaginatum. Next base: position 12,515,671 of record CM059020.1, on the reverse strand, counting down.
TTTTTATCACAATAATATCCCTTTATCATTTTCCTCGCTTTTGACCCTATTTAAGTAACTACTTGTGAACCCCTAATGATACAGCAACCAAAATACCTGAAAAATCACACAAGCATATTCTTACAGGTAACAAGTATATATTAATCATGGTGGAATTTCTGGAACACATTAAATAGCACTTTTCTATTTGATTGTTTAAATCACCATAGCATCTGTCATTTTCAAATCACATAGCAATCAGCAAGCAAACCACCTGAAACTTTATTTCTAGGCTATACTTAACCAAAATAGTATAATATAATTTCTATGGATTTATTAGATCAACTTTTATAAATCATGCACTCTCATATTTATAAAAGAGCAAAATGCACCGGAGGTCCATTAACTTTTTGCGTTGTACCGGTTAAGTCCAACTCTCGAAGTGCATTACTGGGTCCATTAACTATTTTAGTGGTTCATTGCAGGTTCATACCCCTTGGTTTTATGTTTTTTTTTTCATTTAGCCCCTTGATTTTTTTTCTTTCATCTCCACCTAGGTCCTGTCCCGCCGTCCTTTGCCTCCATACACACCGGATGCCTCCCGTCACCCGCAACCTGGGCCCTCGCCCTCAGCGACGCTCTGCTCCTGCGCCCGGGCAGCCTCGGTGGCCCCGCGCTACAGCGGCCCGCGCGCCGGCGTCCCTGCTTCCCTGCACGCCGTGCCTCAGTAGCCCGGCACCGCGCATGCCGTGACCACGCGCCGTCGGCCCCGCTCCGGCATTCCGGCGGCCCAGGCGGCCCCACGTGCCGCACCCGCGCCCACGTTCCAGCGGCCCAGGCAGCTCCGTGCGCGACGCCGAACAGACACGCTTCATCCACATGCCCTCTGCAAGCTGTCGGTTCCGCCTCCTCTGGTAGCTGTCGCCGCTGCTGAGTGCGCTCGTACAGGATGGGGCGGTGGACATGGACTCCTCCCACATCGTGGGCCTGCAGGAACGGGCTCCTCATCGCTGAGCTTCAAGGCTGCAGCCCCACCATGCTGAACCGCGCCGCCAGGGGCACCGTGTTGGTGTTGACCTCCTGCTCCACCAGCGTGACCACGCGCGCACGGCCGGAGGACGTGGGCTCACCAGGGACACGCTCTCGTCCAGGATGCGCGAGATCAGCATGGCACCTCGTGCACGATATGTCCCCCTGCTTCGGGATCGCATTCCATGGCACCCACCTCGCCATCGTCCACGCCGTGGCCGACCACTGCGCCATCCACCTCGTCGACTTTGACGTCAACGTCGCGTAGCACATGGCACTCATCCACGCCCCCTCCACCCACGGCGTGGCGGGCACCTGCCTCAACGTCACAGCCGTCGCCGGCCGCATGTCACCGTTCGCGGCGGCATTGACACAGGCGCTCGTGGCCGTGGGGCAGCGGCTCACACAGCACGCCCAGCAAGCGGGCGTGGAGCTCTGGTTCAGAGCGGTGACCTGCGTCGAGGCCCGGGGAGGCGCCGCGCGAGCGTTAGGCCGCCGGGGTCGGATCGTCGCGCCAGTCGGGCTGTGGGGCGCAGGGAGGAGCTATTGGGTCGGGGTCCGCACGAGGAGGAGCTGCTCGGTCAGGGTCCGTGCGGGGGAGGAGCGCTGCAGGCCGGTGTCGGCCAGGGAGGAGGCGAGGTCACCGACAGGGGTGAGCGCAACGGAGAGGGACTGGGAGAGGGGAGCGAGAGCGAGAGGCGCCGCCGCCCTGGCCGTCCGCGCTGCGCTTGCCTGAGAAGGGCATAAGTGAGACGTTGAAAGACAATTTAGGGGCTAAATGAAAAAGTAAATATAAAATGAAGGAGTATGGACTTGCGGTGAACCATTTAAAAAGTTGATGGACTTAGAAATGCACTTCTGAGAGTTAATAGGACCTAACCGGCACAATGCAAAAAGTTAATGAACCTCCGATGCATTTTACTCTCTATAAAATACACTAATAATAACCTAGGGTAGATCTGTAATTATGCAGTGGATGCTTGGGGTTAACCAAAAATACATGTGAACATATAAGGTACAAACAACACCTAGCCCAAGTTCCATAATTTTAGGAGCTTATCTACCCTAGTTTTGTTAATTAATTAATAATTTCTTGCATGCATAAAGTAGGGGTGAAACAGTCATTTCACGGCACAAGGCCTAGTATAGATCCATTCACAAGCAATGCAGCAAAACAAGTTTCACATTTTTATGATTTTTCTGTGATTTTTTATGGAATTCTGAAGTTTAATACATCAAAAATCCTATTTTCAACTAAATGCACATTGTCCTTGGACCTAGATATAAATAACCATATACTCCAGGGGCCTGCAAAAAAGATTGTATAGACTCAGTGCATAGTTACTCTCATCGTTATGGAAATAGACTAAACGCTAGGGGGTTATTCGAAAAATAGACCTCCTTCCTCACTATAGGCAGAGGCGAGGCGCGGCGGCCCGGCTTCTTGCGCGCAGCGCGGTGCATAGTGGTAGCGAAGTCACCGGCGCCAACTCTGGGAAGATGTTCCCAGACGAGGGGAACATGTTCCCCTAGATTGCATCGCGTGAGGAGGCCAGGGCTGACGGGGAACACGCGTGAACCGATGGCGAACCATGGCAACGGTGGCACCGCTGTGATGAAAGGCGACGCTCGATCCGGTGGCGCAGGGGAGGAATGGGCACTCCAGTGAGTGCATGAGCTGCGCGTGAGGTTGGTGAACCCGTTTCTGTAAGTATCAGCGCAGTGAAGGGCTCCGCTGATGGGTCCACACCGTGAGTTGCGGCAGTGGTGATGGCAATCAATGGCGGGCACGCCGGAGGTGGTAAGGAAGCTCAAGATTCTGGGCAAAGTGCCCCTTAGGTAGAGGTGGTCGCGGCACGCTCCATGGTTGGACGGGAGGGTAATGGAGGCAGCGAGTAAGCGGAGCATGTTGCCATGGCGGCAACGGCGGCCGTGCTCTACTGCATGAGGAGAGGGCTGGGGGAGGCAACATTCGTGACCTCAGAGTGGCGGCGAAGGTAGAGCGAGTTCTGGCAGATAGGGGGCGTGCGTCAGGAGAAGCAGAGATGGGCTGATGCAGCGGTGGTGCGAGCCCGAGCGAGCTCCGCCAATGGTGAACAACGCTCTAGGGGCGCTCGCATGCAGGCGAGAATGAGGACGAGGGAGGCGTAGGAGGGAGAGGGGGAGGGCGAGCGTAGGGGGACCGGGGCGCGGTCAACCTCGACCTTATGCAGGATCGGCAGCCATATTGCACTTGGGCAGAGCATGCCCTCCACGTGGGTGCGAGGGAGAGGAGGAGGGAGGTGACCGCGTCGTGGACCGAGTCTGCGAGACCGGAGACCAAGGTTGCAGAACGAGCGGGTGGTCCATAGAACCAGGTCCGCGGGGGACGCAGGTGGTTTTGCGAAACTGGTGGCGGACGGCGGTTTCCATCCTGCCGGAGTCGAGGCCCAACAGGTGGGACCCACACGTCATAGACTCAAGGGAAAAGGAAAAATCCCGAAAGTGGGAAAAAGGAGTATGACCAACTGGATACCTGTTTGAAAATCTCATATTTGAAGCATATAGAGGCCTAATTTGGAGAAACTCAAAATACATTAACTGCTCTAAATTTTGTTCTATACAACTTTTTTATAATCTTGAATACTATGTTCCGTTGACGTTTTTGGTTCAAATTTGAATTTAATTTGCTAATCCTAGTTTGACCAACTGAACGCTTTTAACTTAGAAATTCCTAAAGTCATACTTGGGTAAATTTTCATGAGAAATGTTATATAACACAGTTGTTCAGTTCTTAATTTTATACAACTTTCATATATAAAGTTTAGCATGACATGGACTCTTGGTTTAGAGAAATTTGAATTTACTAGACACACCTAGTTTTGGTAGATTTCACGCGTTGATACAAAATGACCTAAAAGTCTATTCAAACCTCTATGCATGTCACAACACAAAATACCAAAGTTGTTTACTATCAAGTCCTCTACAAGTTTGGTATACAAAGTTGTCTTTGAATCACCACAGATTTTGAAATATAGGCACCAACATGTGCAAGGGTCAGGTCAAAACAGCATGTTTGGTTTACATAAGGTCTTTCTTGCTTCAACTTGTGAAGTATCAAATGAAGTCCAATGATTTTGAGATCAGATGCGTTTGAAATATGATAAATTTAATTTCATTTCATAGTCAGATAGATTTAGAAGTGCTATACTGGAATCAAAAGTAATTTTTGATTCAGATTCGAGAAAAAAGTTGAAAATGCATGTTTAGGAATTATTCTAAATATGGATGGTTTTTACTTGGAACTTTTTGAACCTCGCTGATTTTAAAGATGGTCAAAATATTAAAGTTGAAGACAACATCTCAAACTAAAACTTGTGTATTTGATGTTTTGGTCAAAAACTAATATAGTTTGAACTACCCAACCAACCAACATGAGGTTTTATCTTTTGCATAGAAAACTTTTGACTTGGTGATTCTTTCACCTAGTTCTCATTAGTCCCTAAGCTCTATTAAGTTATGATTCATCGATGCCCCCGGCATCTCAATTACAATGCCATAATAAATAATAATTTTTAGATACAGGTAGTAATTTAACAAAATAGACATGTAACATATGGACTAAGAATCCATCAGTCACATTTTATGGTCTACATCAGTACCATGCAGACTCCATCAAATGACAGGAAATTTTGACTGATGAACAAACAAATTTCAAATTTCAAGTGATTGATATAGAACAAATATGAAAGAAATAAGGCAGAACATAGTGGAAACACACAAACATGAACACAAAATGGTGGCGGAAGAAGAATAAAAGAAACATGCTAAAATAATAGAAAAAGAAAAAAGACAGAGGAAAAAACAAAACACAGAAAGAAACAAATGTGGTAGCATGGAAGGAAAGGGTCAAAAGGACAATGAAAAAAACAGTAGGGGATTGAATTTTAGTGTCTCATGAGCTAAGGCGATTTTTAACGCAGGGTTAGTGCACGATTAGCAAGAGTGCCACACAAGGTTCAGCCTACATAAGTGCGTATCATGGTTTTCATCTAGCTGAAACTCTCTCACCTCATCATAAATATATTAGGCTTGTTATCAACCATGTTGATATATGATAGTGTCTAACGAAATCTTCGGGCGACGAAAAACATCAGGAAAACGATGCGGCCAGGTATACGTTTCCTGAAGATTCCCGGCATAAACCACCAGTACCAAATAACACCCTGACACCCTCACAATCACAAAATTACAATAGTAGCAGTAATAATTTCGTATCACGAAGACACTATCCATAGAGTGATAGAATCACACCTCACGAAACCCAAGCACCTCACCAACCACTTCTTTCCATTTGTGACGCAACCTCACAATTTTTTTTGCACACTTTAGGATTTGTCCACCTAAAAACATAAATTATTATACATGAGTAGAAAAATGAGCTATATATGGAAATTAAGGGTCCCTTTGGAATACTAGATTTTCACTAGTCTCACACGAATTTTAATTTCATAGAAAAAACACAAAATTTTCAATCCAAAGGGGACCTAAAAAGATGACATGACACTATCTATGATTCTATGTTGATAGATTAAGTGGTAAACTAATCTATTGTGTTGATTTGTCTATCAAGTCTAATAGTTGAGAGAACAAATATATATACATCTAGAACAATTTATGTGAATATTCTACTAGGTCATCAACAATTATATTTACATCTAGATCAAATTATGTGAACTAATGGAACAAATAATCATATTGAGCATAAAATATTATAGATACACCTTAAATATATCATATGACTCAAATAGTGGTCGGTGGCTTATATTAGGAACAATAAAACGGCATAGAAAAAATATATATTGTGTAAAGGGAAATTCCATTCTACATGAGCATATTTGACCAAATGAAAGGTATGTACATAGAGTACGTGATCATACTTCATCATCCGGGGTAGTATATATGTCGAGTATGTCAATGTACATACAGTATGTGGACATACTTATTTATATCTACTAATATAAAGGTACTATCATAATATATAAAAACTAGGGCAATTTTGCAATTTTTATATGTGTATCAATGGAGTATCTTAAAAATGTGAACATACTCAACCCGATAAATAAGTTTGCAAATATACACTTATTGGTTTATGAAAGGAAAATGTAGCTACGTACGAATGTAAATGTTATGAGCAATTGGAAATTACAGAACAAAAATTTTATTGATTGAACAATATTGTATATTGTCAAACCATTAATGCATTGAGAAATAATGTATTATAGATGTATTAAAATATTATGTCACAAAATATCGTATTATAAATTGGGAATAAAATAAAAAGAAAGGATATAATTGAAGAAAATAAATGTAAAATAAAATGAGAAAGAAACAGATGAAGGTGTATACAACTAGAATTCTGTAGCAGTTATATGAACCCAAGAAATAAAAATTGGTATACCTAGACCAAATTATACAGCTTATGGAATATGATTGGTACACCTAGAATAAATATACTATAGACATAGAACTGGATTCTAATACATAAAAATAATAAATTTAATATAGAAAGATGGAAAGAATAACAACTGAAAACTAAAATAATTGGATTGGTAAAGAAATAATAGAATGCCCAAGACCGGAGAATGATGACCCATACCAAATGCCGGCCTTCAGAATATGTTCTCAGTCGCACTCGAATTTGATGCAGACGATGTACGATTGCTAGATCAATGCTTGTACGTCTTTTGACCCTTGATTCTAATGCGGCAGCAAATTTTTTTGGATCATACCCACTCTTCATTTTAATTTATTAATGGGTTTCCCACCCCATCTTTATTTAAGCAATGAGGGAGAATAAAGTGGAAAGACATAGCCTGCCACACTCATGCGCGGTAGCTGCGGTGTCATCGCAAGTGAGGCGTGAAAAATGTCCGCCACATTCTGTGGCGAGATTTCTATGGTGTTATGTAGCGTGATTCCTGTGGCTGCCACAATTCTATCAGGAACCAAACATACATGGGTTTTGGTGTGGCTGCCACAACTGTAGCGTGGTATTTTGTGGCGTGAAACCAAACGCATAAACAAAAAATGGAGATAGAAGAAGAATGAAGAAACTTGCTAAAATAGTAGAACAAGAAATAATGCAGGGGGGAAAAGAAAACAAAGCACAGAAAGATAAAAAGAAAACGAATGATATAGCATGTAAAGAAACGGACAATGAAATGAAACCAGGAGAGCACTCATGGACTCCTGCGCTAATGTTTAATGGGCCGCAATATCAACTTTGGCCGGTAATTGAAATGCACAATGCAGAAAAGAACAGTAAATATTCGGCCGCGTAGGTCCCGAAGATTCCCAGCATAAATCGCCTACACCAAAATAACACCCGACGCCCTCACAATCACATTCGTATCGTAGCGGTAATGATTTTGATCATGGCCATTTTTAGTTTGAATTTTATTCTCGTTAAATAAGGTCCTACATCAACGATTTTGTGATGTGGCAAGGCATTGACGAAAAAAGAGGTAAACGAGTTTCATATGAATAAAACTCTATCTACAGAATGATTCTGCAGTCCGATCTCACATTTATAACATGGGGTCCCAATCAATACATTCTGTACTCGTATCTTGATCTGTATATGGCTACGGAGTACCGAAACCTATCTAAATTCAGTCTAGAGATAATAACAGAGTACCCAACCAAATTTACAGGCACTGGGCCGCCTCCGCCTGGCCTGCCTCCACGTTGCCCAATGGGCCGCGCCACCTTCAATCTAGCTGGCCCAAACTCCACCGCTCGGACATCTGCACACACGTTGGCCATCCAACCGAGCGCAATGCTGCTGGCTGCCCTCCTTTGGTGATTTCTCATGCAAATCGACCAATGTTTGCCCAAACTGCATGCAAAGCACCACGTCGATGGTCCAATTATAGGCCCAAGACAAATATTAATATATTATACATACACAATACATTATACCACATCGTTAACTTAACTTTTGATTCGCAAACTCATAACCAGTCAATTTGACCATCGGAACCGAGCATGACAGGCTTGGTGAACTTGAGAAAAGGAAATAAATAATGTGGAAAAGGAAACGGGGAAGTTAAATTATATATACATGGGTGACCATGACAAAAACTGAAACAATATGCCAGTCTCGATCAGACAAGACGAGAGATGTTGGCAGAAGGGAGAGATATTAAGTTGGTCTAAGCAGCAGGCCAGACAGACATGCTATGTGAGAACCGGATTCATTTTTAGCTCTAATCCAAATTTAAATTAAATTTAAATTTATAATTAAGGCATATGTCAAGTCGTACATAAACTATGTTTTCAAACTTCGATAGAAAGCTAAATAAATAAAATATACAATCTAAATGGCACCATCCAAAAATTTACTCGCGACCAGGCGCATGCAGAGGCACAGGTACAGGTACAGGTACGGCATCAGAGGCCTGCCTTGCCTCTCTCACCCACAGCGCCCATGGCCGCGTTTATTCTATATGCGAGACATGGATTCATTTTTAGCTCTAATTTAAATTTAAATTTATTCACTATTCTGATTCAGACATACGTCAAGTCGTACATAAATTGTGTTTTCGACATTCGATAGAAAGCTAAATAAATAAATTATACAATCTAAATCACACCACCCAAAAATTTACTCGTGACCAGGCCCATGCCTCTCTCTCCCACAGCGCTGCGGTGGCGTCGGACGCCCCTATGCCTTTCTCGCCCACAACGCCGATGGCCGCGGTGGCGTCGGACGCCCCTATGCCTCTCTCACCCATAGCGCCGATGGCCACGTTTATTCTATATGCGAGACCGGGATTCATTTTTAGTTCTAATTTAAGTCTAAATTAAATTTAAATTTATTCGCGATTCTGATTCAGACATACATCAAGTCGTACATAAATTGTGTTTTCAACGTTCGATAGAAAACTAAATAAATAAATTATACAATCTAAATGACCCCACCTAAAAATTTACTCGCGATCAGTCGCATGCGGGAGGCACGGGTATAGCGTCGGAGGCCCCCATGCCTCCCTCGCCCACAGCGCCGATGGCCGCGTTGCCGTTGGACGCCCCTATGCCTCTCTCGCCCACAGCGCCCATGGCCGCGTCGTGGAACACCACTTGGGGTCGGGATGTTGGGTTGGCGGCAGCTGCCGCTTGGAGGGAAGCCGACGAGGCAACCAAGCGGAGGTTCCGTAGCAACGCTCTGACATTTTTCTAATACATTGCATATGAAACAATGCATTCTCAGCGCAGTAGCTTGTAACACAAATACCAAACCTTAGAATGGCCTGGCACACCATCCACAGAGTGACAGTATCACGGAGCTACACCTCACCAACAGCTTGTTTCCAAAGCCGACGTAACCTCGATCTCACCGTAGACTGGAGACGACATGGCCCGCGCTGCCGCCGCCGCCGCCTGCTCAGCCGCCATCGTCCTCCTCCTCCTTTCCGGCGCCGTCGTTGCCACCGGTGGCGCCCCGGAGTTGTTGACGCCGGTACCAGACAGTTCCGGCGTCGAGGAAACGAGCAGCCTGCTGCCAGTGCACCACGACGGAGGCGAGGAGGACACCAAGGCTGGCGGGGGTCGGAGCGCCGCCGCCAGCGAAGAGGCAACCTTGACTTCCGCTGAGGCTGAGGAGGAAGGCAAGAAGGTTGGATCCGACTGGGGCAAGGCAAAGGTGGACGACGACGACAGGGGAGACTCTGACTCAGATTCAGACTCTGGTTTCGATTCAGACTCAGATTCAGGCTCTGGTTCAGACTCAGACTCTGACTCTGGTTCACACTCCGATTCTGATGATGACGATGGCGACCACCACAACGCCAAGCTTGGAGGCAAGAAGCAGCATCCGACTCCAGGGAGGAAGGCAGCTCGTGGCGATAACGAGGTACCTAAAATGGTAATCCAGGTGTGAGCTTCGTGCTTCTGCAAAGATCGATCATCGATCATGAACAATTAAGCGTGTTGATCGGTAGATGACATGCTTAGATCATTATATGTGTGTGATTACAAAATGAGATGTAGTGTTGGTGTTAATATGCGTGGCTGGTCATTTAATGACCAGACTATACAGTATATATTCAGCTGCAAACATGCTGATGCACGCTTCAGGATACTCCTGCTGCCATCTGCTGTAGTCCTGTAGTATAATCCAATAAACATATATTTGCAGAGTCTGCTCTGTTCCTTATCTGACATTTTTTTTAGATTTTTTAGAATACTAGGGAAGAACCCCTGTCTTTTAACCACGAAATGACGGTTTTAATCGTTTACAGCACCAACAACCCCACGCTGGGCTAGCTCATCACCCACACCCATTGCAGTGGACCTGAACACCATCAAAGCAACCAACAAATTCACCGTGCAGCTGAGTCAATATCGTAACACCAAACCACCGTATTGCTGAAACATTCCTCCCAAGCACCGACTGCTGCTGGATGATGAACATAATTAGTGTTGGTCATGAATATTCAGCCAACAAAATTTGTGTCGCTGTATCCGAGCAGATGAAGTGTATCAGAAAATTTCAGATGTAGCATCTGCACCATGACGTTGTTAAACAAGGGGTACTTAACAACTATTCATACAAAAGAATGAAAGATAGACTTTCACTTTCATTATTTCTAGCATAGACTATGCCAAGAAAGTGGTTGCCTCGAAAGAAATTTATGCATCGAGTCCAAAAGAACTTTTAAAGTTTCTCCATATGCCTCTGTACCGGGATGTAGCTAAGCAGACGATGTACTTAGTATGATATTCATCAAAGTAGAGAGAAGTTGCACACACGGACACACTGCAAAATCCTATCAACAAGAGAATGCCCGGGCTAACTGCTAAGACAGAAAAAAAGAGATAGTGCTTCCATATATAAATAAATAGACACTTCATTTTTCATAACTTGATCCGTTGAACTAGCTTCATCAGTTGAAAGTAGCCTCCATTGTGGGCCTTTTGTTATTGTCTTCCGCCATTCTGGGCATTCTTGCTTGCCAATGAAAGCCAATGGACCGGCCTCATTGTTCTCATGGTATGATGAGTGATTGTTAACAAGAACAAGTCCTCCGATGGATAGGAGGCCATACGATGGACTGGAGGTAGAAGATGAAAACCTCGATGGACAAAGGCAAAAGTCCTCCAATGGACTGAAGGCAAGACTCAGCGTCAGTCGGTCACGGGAGCTCGATACACGGAGGGCGGACTAGCGACAGTGGTTTAAGTCCTCCGATGGACCACGAGGTAGCTCCGATGGACAGGCAGAGCCGGGCACATCCGTGGTGCTCCAATCTGAGTGTGTGGCACGAAGACGTAAAAACTAGCCACCCAAGTTCAAACTACTTGGTGTGTTGGGCCACGACTCCAAGATAGAAGATTGGGCGAAGCCCGACCCAGGAAGATAGAAGAATAATGTTTTCCGGTTTCTGACTTCAAAACCGTGGGCAGGATTGGACTACTGGCCACGTGGAGTGCATCTAGTGATGGCGTGCCGAAGAAGAAGGTCATCGCTCCATCGTGGTCATCCAAATATATCATTTTCATTTCAGCCCTTCTGGGCATTTCTAGACTATGGGTCTTAGTGTTAATTGGTGTCGTTAGGCCGAGTGCGTAAATAGAATAGTGGGCTGTCTTGGATAGGTGACTTGGGTAGTGACAAACCCTAGGCTTAGCATTTTCCTAGCAGCCAAGGTGCTTAGATAGAAAATTGAGTCCTAGACTAAGTTTTGGAGAGCCTAAGTGTAGGACATTGCATTAGTGGGAGGATGAAGGGAGGTAGGCAGTAGGAACCTTTGTAAGAACTCGATTTGAGCAATACAATAAGCAAGATTCATCCCAAATTCGAATGCTTGTGTGTAGCCCACCCTCCTCCCCCTTTCCCTTTGGGTTTTGGATGAAACTCAAAGGCTTTAGGTGATTTGTGTTTGCCCGAGAGTTAATCCTTCTCTTTTGGTGTTTTGGACTTGCAAGGACGTGGAGATTATGTCTTAGAACATCTTAATCCCATAGGATTGCCACAAGCCAGTCCAAAGTTTCCCTTCTCCACGAGATCTGAAGTTCTCGCTAATCTCATGATCTTTTTCGGTAGATCTTTTGGGAATGGCTTCGGAATGGTGCTAGGATAGCCTGTATCAAATCTTGTGAAGGTTGGAGAATGTTTGGTCAAGTTTTGGGTTTGGGAGCTCAAGAACTAGGGCTATTCCAGGGTCCACCGGATAGTGCAGCAAGGCTCACGGGATAGTCCTATGACACCGGATAGTCCGGTGAGGCTCACTGGATAGTCATATGAGACCGGACTTTCCTACAGTGCCAGGTAGCCAACTTTGTTTTTGGTGTTTTTCGCTTCCATGCTTTTGGTTCGACCTCACTTGGGTGTTCCTCACTGTATGCCCATACTCTTAGCTAGCTGTGAACCAGTGCGGTGCATTTCGGTGCGGTGAGTGGCTGGTGAGACACTTGTGCGTGAGTCAGTGTCTTGCTTGTCTTGAGTTCACTCTTTGGGTCGTCGAGCGAGGTTTTCTTCCGTTGTTTGGCTAGGTACGTATTTTTCAGTGGACGGTACCTTGTGCTATGTTTCTAAGTCAGTTTCGAGTTGAGGTTTGAATTTGTGTTTTAATCTCCTCATATTCACCCCCTCTAGTCGCAATCTATGGTCCTACAAGTGGTACCAGAGCCGGTTAGGTTTCTTCATACCATTACCGCTGAGAAACCAGTAGCGACTATAACGCACTCCGAGAAGGTTCCAGTCCTTGGTTCCAATGGCTACACCTACTGGAATGTAGGATGAGAGCTTTTCTACTTAGCTAGAGCTAGGTCATATGGGATCCTACTCAGAGTCGACTTTTAGGGTGCTTCCCGCTACCAAGCGTACCACTCCGGCGCTCGTTGCTCAGCACGATGCAAATGCCAAGGCAGTGAACTTTCTCTTCTCAGGACTTCGTCCAATTGGCTATGAGAGAGTGAGCCATCTTGAGACTGCTCGTGAGATTTGGTCCCTACTCAGTGCACACCATGAGGGAATAGATACAATCAAGGCTAGATTGGTTAAGACCTACATGCGCGAATATGAAAATTTCGTCCTAGAAGACTGAAGAAAAAACTATGGATGCTTTGTTTGGTCATTTTCAATCGATCATGAATCAAGCTCCATGTCAACTCTACCCCACTGCGCTCCCATACACTAACCATCAGTAGAATGTCAAGCTAGTTGTATGCCTTGGAAAAGAAATTGTGGAAGATCAAGATGAACTCGATTCTTGAGTCAGCAAGGTGTGACACCATAGATGTAGAGGAGCTATATAGCAACCTCAAGACCATAGAGGTGGATTACCAGATGAGAGATACCCTCAATGATACTGGCTCCAAGAGCTTGGCCATGACTTCTAGCTACAGAGAGGCTGCTACTTACCCCCTACTTCACAACTTCTCATTTTGTGCTTTGGTGTCTGTGATAGAGGAGAAGTTGGCGCTTCTTGGGGATAAGGAGCTTTGTGCGTTGTCTAGTCGCTTTCAGCATGCCTATGACAACAGTATGAGCAAGAAGAGGGGCGAAAGGACCAAGTGCTTTGAGTGCTGAGAGGTCGGCCACTTCATCGCCGAGTGCCCGAACAAGCAGAACGACTTCTACAAGAAGGGAAAGAGCTACTCCTGCAACTCCAAGTCCAGCAGGCACCACTCATGCGACTCCGGCATGTACCATTCCAGCAAGAGGGACAAGGATATCAAGAAGAAGTTCAAAAACTTCTTGAAGGACAACAAGAGGTGTGAGAAGGCTTTCCTCGCCGAAGTGAGCAAACTCTATAATAAGTCGGCTACCTCTTCTTCCTCCTCCAGTTCAAGTGATGAAGAGTTTGCCATCAAGAGAGGCAAGAAGAAGGAGCTTGGTGGTCCAACTCGCCTATACTTTGTTTCTGGCAGACATGAGCCTAAGCACAAGCTAAAGGAGATAAATTTATGTTCTGTGTCCCTGAGCAACAACTACAGCAACAACGACTCTTCTTTTTTGGTGATGAGGTAATGGCTGATGATGCTCAAATTCTCGAGATATTGGAGGGGTATAGTAATTCTTTAAAGGCCTAGGATCAGATGCTTTAGAATGCTACCAAGAAGCGGCAAAAGTTGAAGGCCAAGCTAGCCGATGCTAGGGTAGAGATTGAGATGCTGAAGAGTGTGCCAGCTGCAGCTTGTGAGATTGAGTGCCCTAGTTGTGAGGCTATAACGATAGATCTAGGTGAGCTGAGAAGTAAATATGCCAAGCAGGTAGAGGAGATGGATGGGCTGAGAGTTGAGATATGCAAGGTCTAGTCCAAACTAGACGAACCTACTTTGAGTGTAGAGCCTGAGTGTGTGTCTTGCCCCCACCTAGCTATAAACATAGTTGAGCTTGAAGATGAAATGTGAGGGGCAACTAAAAGAGTTGGAAGAGCTTAGGGCTAGACCTATGCTTTTGTGTGCGTGTATGGTATGTCCCACTTTGAGAGCTGAGCTAGAGTAGCTGAGAGCAGACTTTGAGGTGCTTTCAGCACCTTCTGATACTTGTGAGAGGTGTCTCATTTTGAGGTTGCAATTGGTGGAGAAGGATGCCACCATTAGGAAACTTGAGAAGTCAGCTGCCGCCATTCCCCCTTTGGACTGTGAGTTTTGTGTTGCTCAGACTGTGGTGATAGAGGGACTGATGGGGGACAAGCTAGACTTGGATGATGAAAACGCTCGGTTGCGTGAGGTACTGAGTTGGGTGTATCCAAGGCAACCCCATTTAAAGATGATCATAGAATGCACCAAGAGAGTTGAGGGTGACATGAGTGCAGTTGGGTTTAGGGAGTGCAGTACCTCGGGTGAGAAGAGAGCACCAGCCAAGCTTAAGACTGCCTCCCAACCTACTACTGATGGGATTTTCCATGAGCCAACCAAGGTTGCCCCAAAGAAGTAGTACTGGACACCCAAGCCCTCACAGGCTAAGATGGACAAGATAGTGACTGAGATTCTCAAACCTCCTATGAGCAAGGAGAGAACCTAACGGCCTACACCACCCAAGGCAACACCACCACACCCTAGCCAAGGCAAAACATAGCCTAACCCACTTCCCAAGAGACGTGTCTACCACTGTGAGTTTTGCTAGAGAAATGGTCACTTGGAGGAGTTTTGCTTCAGGAGAAAGCAGGTTGAAAGGTGACATAAGGCCTAGGGGAACCAAGATCAGGTCTACAAGAGTGGTAGGCAAGATCCTCCTCGACGTTAGTTTGAGAGATAGTGCTGAGTTGGTGGTGTGTGTGGAGGCAGCATTACGGACCATGCTTCGACGCTTTGCTGGCCAAGCTCCTAGCCATTTTCAGCGCGGCTATGGCTCTCGTGATCGAGCCTTTGGTAAAGGGTATGTGAGTCCACTCTTTGGTAAAGGGTATGTGAGTCCACTCTTTGGTAAAGGGTATGTGAGCCTGATTGTCATGATGATTTCTTTAACTGACCCTTCTTTTGAGTAGATGGCTCGACACCGGTTTAGCAGTTTCTCTAACCCCAGTGTTGGACCATTTGTTCCTCCATACTGTCATTGATCTTGGATGTTTGAGCCTTGGGGAACATGTAATGAGTCAGATTTGATGGTTCTCGAGGCTCTGAGGTTGCTCATATGGGGTTGTATCCTTTGTATAGTTGAAAGATTTGTTCTTTGCTCTTTTTTCTGTATAGCCTTGGGGAACATGTAATGAGTCAGATTTGATGGTTCTTGAGGCTCTGAGGTTGCTCATATGGGGTTGTATCCTTTGTATAGTTGAAAGATTTGTTCTTTGCTCTTTTTTCTGTATCTTATCTAACTTGTGCTCTTTGTCCTGTGTTTCTCTTGTACTTAATCTTCATGGTTGTATGCTTGGTGGACTAGCCACATATCCTGCTAGCTTTCCTGATGCTAGTTGTATGCCTCCTTTGCTAGTATAGTCTCCCTTGCATGACTATGTGTGATCCCTATGAATTTTGTGCCATGCTTTCTTAGCTTTGACATGTTATTCACTTGTGATCATTTTGAGTGTTCTTAGCTATTTTAGCTTTCACTTTCTTTAGTAGATTTTGCATGCTAGGTTTGTTTTTGCTTTTATGGGCTAGCTACATGACATGCTAGCTTATGTGGTTCCTTCATATATCATATCTTGTTAGCTTTGTTTGTGTTGATGGTTTAGTCACCTTTGCCTATTGGTGTGTGATCCTTATGAACAACTTGCCATGATAGTATTGTTTTGGAAATGCATTCATTTGGATCACTGTGTGTTTCTTAGCATACCTTTGTGTGTTTAAGCTTTTCTTGTTAGGTTGTCATAGTTCATGAATTTCATGTCATATGATTCTACAAGTGGCTGCCTTACCAGACAGTCCAGAGGACTTTCACCGAACTATCCAATGCTACTGGACAATTCGGTACCTGGCATCGAACAGCCCGGCTGGGCCAGGTTAGCTTGATCTTTCTTGGGAGTGTTATTGGCATGTTATTCATGTGATATCATGTTGGATGTTGCTTCCTCTAGCATAATCTTGTGTAGTATTGCTACCTTGTCTCAACTTTTGCCCTTGGTAGTATAGACTTGTGCCTAATTCATTTGCTTGAGCTAGTGTCTCCCTTGTGTTTGTGAGTTTTGCATATATGCGCTCACTTTGTTTTGCAGGATTCATGCTTTGTGCTTATTCCCACAAGTGGCATTTGTTAGCTATTATGCATGTTTGCCTCGTCTAACTCTTGACTTGAGCCATGGACATTTCTAGTTCATTGGTTTCTTTTGTTTCTCTTGGTTCTAGCTTTTGTACAGCTAGGTAACTCGAGTTGAGGGGAAGCTCCACTCTACTACATGAACCTTGGAGGAGGACACTTGTACCACTACTTCCACTTCCACACGTGTTTCACCTCTACAAGGACCGCTTCATGTACATGCAGAGATGGACCCACTAAGGATGCAGGGAAGGTGACTTTAGGGCGTGCATGTACCCCAAAAGGTCTAGCAGGATTGCTTTAAAGCATTGAGCTTGTTAGGTATGTGTGATGTGGTTCTTGTCCTCCTTCGGGAAGATTTTGACTTTGGTTTCTTGGATGGCTTTTCTGCATATTTGAATCATTTCATGCATTGCATCTTGTATCATATGCATTTTCACTTCACTAGCACTAGAGCTCTTCTGGAATGTCTAGTTAGTACTTGCTTGTGCTAGATTGTATAGTCCTTGCATGCTCATGATTGGCTAAGCTCCTTGAATCTGTCTAATATCATTTGTGAGCTAAGTGACTTTTATTTTCTGAAAATAAAAAAACCATGACAACCACTTGACTTGGCTACCTAGCATCTGTAGGAGTGTTGAATTCTATGCTATCTTTTCATGTTTGGGTATGCTAGTCGTATGCTTTTGTTAAGTTAATGCCTGCCCAAATCTGAAATCTGAAATAAATTGTTTACAAGTGGTGTCTTATGAGCTGAATTGAAAATATCCATGTGGGTTTGCTTGTCACACCGACTCCGTTCAAGACAGCTTGACTTTGCACCTTGGCAAGAACTTGGACTCAGCTGTGAATGACCAAACCTTATACTAAGCTTCTAATGGTTCTCTGAACCTAAGCTTGGCATTGGTTGGTAAAAGTGACTAGACATGTAAATAACCAATGGCACAAAACTAGAACTTGCTTAAGTTTCACAAGTGGTTGTCAGCATTCCTTAGCCTACTAGATATAACTCTACAAGCACACGAAAAATGCATTGTACCCTTTCACCCAGGAGTATTCTGGGTTATCGAAATCCATGAGGAACGAGAAGTATAACAATACATAACACAACCAACCGAACTAGTGAAGCTAGCAATGTAGAGAGTAAAAGACATAGAAGCAAGTTCTTGACAAAAGCTAACCTCACTACACTAATCATGCAAAGCCCTATACTTGTCATGTAAACATAGACATCAAAGCTAGCAGAACCACTGCTAGGCACTAGAGTGCTGAATATCCAGCCGAGAAAGGCGGGTGCTACAGAATTCGGCTATATCGTTCAGTGAGTGTATCCAAATGTACGGGATTGGAATACTGAGAACTCAAAAGGTGTCACCAATATAACTGTCTACCAACAAGTGTTGCTTGGATAGCACACCAAGGTAAACTCTAAGTATAAACACTGTCGTGCCTATTCAGGGAGTTCACTACTAAACTGGTAATGAGCCAAAAGAGCAAGCAACACTTTATAGCGAACACTATAAGCATGCACAAGGTTCCCATAAATAGACAAACATAAGACTAAGTATGAAACTAAAGTAAGAATGAGATAGCAAAGCTGGAAGAAAAGGAATTTTACTCAATCCTAGAATCTAATATCCTTCCTCTGAGATTACAAGCCTGGGAGCGAAGAGAATTCCCACTCACTCACTCTTCATCTCACTACTCTCCTTGATACAAGAGACACTCTCTCTACAAGCTAAGGGAAAGCTTTACTTCTCCAACACTATACAACTTCACAATCTCAAGTGCTACTGTACCACTACACCACACTGCTCCCAATGACCAGGGGAGTATTTGTAGGAGATTAGGTCGGTGGTAGTGGTTAAGTTAGTTACTAAGGGGGTACGTGGCAGGCCGGGCGGCTAGCACTTGGCTGGGCGGCATGGCTTCCAAGCAGGTGGCTTGAGTCAAGGCCGAGCGGCCCTCCGATGCGCCGACTTTGGTCATCCAACGCTCCATAGCATTTGGTTGAGGCGGTTGACAGTTAAAATGATGTGCTTTTGCATGGAACATTTGATTTACTTTGTGTTTCTTCATTGGCCATTGGATGACAGTCCCTTGGATTAGTGACTTCACCAGTCTGTGGCTGGGATCGATGATGTATAAGCCTTCCGAGGTGTTTTTGCTTCCTATACCAGTTTCCATCGTGGACTTGTCTTTGAGACGATGTCAGTTGCACGCAGGTTGAATGGCATAGCATTTGGAGCTGGAAGTAGGCCGAGCTGCGTAGCTCATGGACTGGTTAGCCTAGGACTTAGCCTTGAATTTGAGGGGGCTATCAGGAGGCCAGGCCAGGCGGCCTGGAGTGTTGGACGGATGGCCAGGGTTTTGCCCTCCTTTCCTTATCTCCTCAATTCTCCTTGCTTTTGCCTTGTTTTCCATGTGTTTTGGATGTTGGGAATGTTCCTGCATGAACTTTGTACACAACTCAAGGAACCGGTTAATAAGTATGGAATTTGCATCAGATCACTCTTGAAACTTGAAATCTTGGTGGTCGAACTGGTCAGTAATGACCGCCAACACCCCCGCACACTTAGATCGTAGCTCATCCTCAAGAAAATGAGAGTTAAGCATGGTGTAGAGGGCATATGACAACTATGATGTTAGCAAGAACAAAAGTTACTCCCAAGCTAGTTCATTTCACCCAAGATTTCAAAGGTGTCTAGCACTTTGATTTTGAGATGTTGAAACTAAGAACAAGTTCCATGTACCACAACAGTTTTCTCCCAACTATAAACAAAAGAGGTTTTCAATTTCCGAAAGAGTATGGTGCTCCATTCCTTTGTTCTCAAGATCACCTCTCGATCACTCAATGGTTGAGAATCCTTGTGTTTCCTTTCTTCCTAATCTAGGTTTTTAGTGGATCTGAGAAGAAATGGGGCTATCTCGTCATGTTTGTGTTACCAAATCAAATAAAGTATCATGCAAAGATTATGAATCATATTGAGAATTCCGTGTATGTGCAAGTGTGGTGGGAGATTTATTTGTAAGTGTGCTTTTTGGTATTCCCCTTTTTGTTGCGAGAGAGGGCATGGAGTTTTCCTTATTTATTATCTTTTTCTCCTTTCCCTTTGTTTTGAACTCCATGCCTCTTTTCCTCTCTTTTGCAGAATGACAAAGTGGTGTTTGGAACCCTTTGCATAGCACAGCTTATGAAGACTTTGTGGTGTGAACATGCACATGATGGCTTGAATCTCAACTGATGCTAACTCATTTGGTGGCACAAGATTTGATAAAGTTCAAGTCATTAGGAGAAGCCATTGATGCGTACTGATGGTCATCTATGGCACATGTAGGACATATCTTAGAGAACATCAGAGATATAGCACCTTTTTATGTTTTACCAAAACAAAAGCTCTTTTACTTTAACATCTTGCCACTTATATCTTACGAGTCTACTTCCTAAACCAAAGTGGTTCCCTATCAAGAGAGTATGCATGGGTAATTTTACTTTAACATAGGGAGTAAAGTTTGTGCCAGCATAGACAAAGTTGTCATGATGATCATGTAGAGCATACTTTTATCCAAATTTCATGTATCGAGTGGAAGATACGAATCATATATGCATGATAATACCTAGTTCTTGTGCGTGGCTAACATGGACATGGGCCAAACCAACCCTGTGCCAGGTCGGGCGGCCAGGTTAGGGGCCGAGCAGCTTAGAGGACGGGTCTTTCGACCTTTGCACGGGTTCATTTTCGTGGACAAGTGTTCTGGGATGTATTTCTCTGTATGTGGCATGTGTTCTACATGTTTCACAGGCCAGGCGACCAAGGGAGTAGGTGAAGTGGCCAACACTTCTCATCGTTCGCCCCTGGGTTTTTAGTGTAGTGAGGTTTTACCTTGTATATCGTGTATCTCAATGCAAGGGTAAACGAAATTTATTGCACTAACCATGAAATTAAACCCTGAACAAACTAGAATGGAAAGATAGGCGTTGTTCATACAAAGAAAGAAATGAAACAAAACAATTAAGCACTAAGGAAACAAAAGGGCGCCTATACTAAATTTTATTATGAAGCCCGGGGCATCTATGGCATGGGCACCGTTCACCTACACGGCCGTTTAGACCGTTTACACAGTGTGTAAACGCTACACGGTGGCTCTACTGTGCAGTTTAGGGTCTAAATGGTGATTACACGGTTAACCCGTTTACACTATTGTTTAATCTGTTTACGTGACCATTTAATCCGTTTACATGTCTTGCAAAAGATGATTGGGAGCTATTAACTCTATTTAACCATGTCTTAGATGACATTTGTTGTTTCTAAATAGTGAATTATTATGTGATCCGAGAACAGCCAATAGTAATAACAACCTATGGTTTTATTTTTTTGTTTACTTGTCTCTTAAAATGGGCAATTCATAATTTTTGGGAAACAAAATATCATTTTTATATTTTTCGCATGCATACATATACGATGTACACACTAGTGTGCACATTCTAAACGCTACACAGTGCCTCACCGACTATTCACAGTTTACTGTTTAGGAAAACAATGGGCATGGGTGGATCATAGATGTTGGGATGCCCCATGGCTTCTGCAAGGCGGCAGACTATGGAAGATAGGCCCTTCCTAAGAGTTTCTATCTTGTCATTGATCTCCCGCTTCCAAAGCTCTCCTTTTGCGCAGCAGTTCTTCAAGTCGATGCAAGGCGTGCTTCACCACTGTGAGCTCCAACTTAAGAGACTATAGTCTGTTTCTCCCCTTCCTCCTCTGATGAATCTTCAAATTGGCACGGTGGAGTTATGATTGGAGGGGGCTTCATGGCCCTCTTGACGGTCCTCCTCGGGGAGTTGAATCAATGGACTCATCAATGGACGCATCCCCTCGGAGTTCTGCCTTCTTGAGCTTAGGGACCAACACCTTCCCCCAACCGGTGGGAGTAGGACCTCCCTAGACGGTGTAGCCGGGGGATCCTAGGCTCTTGGGCACTCCATTGCCCTTGTTCTCCACAGAATCATCTGGGAAGAGTCTCTGCGGTGGAATCCTTGGACTGATCATCCCGACCTTAGGATGAGGAGAATCTGACCTAAGCTCCTTCTTCGCAATGGTTTGTGCAGGAGATAGACCATTTGTGGGCCTCCCTATGCTGCGAGAGCGTGTGGGGGAGGCCGGGCAGCCACAGGTGACAGGACTAGCCAGGCGGCCTACCCATAGGCCGGGCAGCCTAGGATGAGGTCAGACGGCCAGGGGCTGTACATCAAGGGCCTTGACTTGGCCATTTTCGACCGAAATGTCCCACCGTGGAAAAAGCTTGTCATCGGACGCCGGCGAGTAGGTTGTCGTGGTGCCCGAAGTGAGGGCTAGGCTCTTGGATGGGGTGTTGTTGGAAGCTATGACTTAGTTTCTCGAGGTAGATATCAAATGGGAATGGTGAGAGTGATACGAAGGGGGAAACTCTCGACCTTAAGATGAGAAAGTCTCGATCTCATCTACTCAACAAGTACCGAAGGCTTAGGGATTAGATCGACTTCCAAAATTCGAAGGAGGGCAACCGGGCGGCAAGGTGGTGAGGCCGGGTGGCTACACATGGGGCCGAGCGGCCTGGCTCTTGAGCTGGCCAACCTCTGAGAGCCAATGGACCAGCTCCATTACCTCTGGAGTGATGAGTTATTATCAACGGAATCCAAAGACCCAGTAGGACTTGGGCACAAGACCTCTGATGGACAGGAGGCCCTTCGATGGACGGGAGGTAGATGGAAGCCCTCCGAAGGACTAGAGGCATGGCTCGACGTCGGTCCGCCATGGGAGTTTGGTAAACGGAGGAGTGACACGGTGACGGCAGCTGTAAGACCTCTGAAGGACTGCGAGGCGAACCTGATGGACTGGGGATGCCGAGTGCCATCAGCGGTGCTCCAACCCGAGTACATGGCACGAAGACGGGCGAGGGCGTTGGTGGATTCACTCAAATCTACCACCCTACCACCAAGTTACCAAGACTTGGCGAATGGGCTCAATTCTCGCCGCGATAGAGTGGAGTGGGCCATTCCAGGCCTAGGAAGGAAACCCTAAAGTTTCTCGGTTTCTGACTTCAAAACCGGGGGGTTGATCGGTGGATTTGGACTACTGGCCACGTGGACATCATCCGGGAGTTAGCATGCAACCGAAAAAAATCAAGACTCCATTGCGGTCGTCCGTCCCCGAGATAGTCGAGTCTTTTCTGTTTTGGCCCTACGTGCATTTCTGTATTATAGGGGTCTTAGTGTAAACTTTGTCTGTTAGGCCTAGGCTATATATACCTAAGTGGTTGGTCATTTAGGTGACTCTTCCACCTCTAGAAACCCTAGGCTTAGTTTCCAATCAGCCAAGAGCTTAGAGAGCAAATCAGATGCTAATACTTTGCATTAGTGGGAGGATGAGGGGTGGTAGGCTGTGAGGAACCTTGTAAGCATTGTTCTCCACTTCTAATCAAGGCAAGATTCATCCCCAATTCGTGCGCATGTGTGCAGCCATCTCCTTCCCCCTTTCTAGTTTGGATTTTGGGTGAAACTTAAAGGCTTTTGGTGATTTGTGTTTGCCCGCGAGTTAGCCCTCTTCTTTTGGTGTTTCAGACTTGCTAGGACGTGGAGATTATGACTTAGTTCATCTCAATCTAGTAGGATTGCCACGAGCAAGTCGTTCTTGAGTTTTCCCCATTCTTGCCCAAATATTCCCCTCTTCACGAGATCTGAAATTCCCGTTAATCCCTTGATCTTATTGAGTAGATCTTTTGGGAATAGCTTTGGAATAGTGATAAGATAGCCTGTGCAAAATTTCGTGAAGATTGGAGAAGGTTTGGTCAAGTTTTGGGTTTGCAAACTCAAGAACCGAGGCAGTTTTCTAGGCTCACCGGATAGTCCGGTGCCACTTCACCGGATAGTCCAGTGGACTTAACCTCCTCTAAATGGGCTGAATTTTTAGTATGTTGTTCCCATGTTGTTGTGAGCTTGTGGTTAAAATTTCATGATTTTTGGAGCCTGTTTGACTTAGTTTTGGCAATTCTCTTTGCAGTCGAGTCTACCTGAAATCTGGCTGTCGGACTATCCGATAGAGGGTGTCTGACAGTCCGGTGTTCCCTGGGTTTTTGACCAATTTTGCATGTTGGTTTGATCCCTGGGTTCTTGCCTTGTTCCAGGTGGTTCTAGGTGGGTCTAGTGCTGTTCCTAGGGTCTGTAGCAGCTCATTTGCTAAGAGATCTTGGTGTTCTCAAGGCGGGTTCTTTTGTGCTATCTTTGGTTTTCGCTGTGGGTGGTTTGCTTCGGTCTAGCTTTGTGTCAATCACTTCATGCCTATACTCTTCACTTTCTATTCTTCAGCGAGGCATGCTTCGGTGTGTTGAGTGGCTGGTGAGCGATTGTGGCAAGATTCGTTGCTTGGCTGGACTTGCGGTCATTTGTGATCGTCGAGTTAGTTGCTTCCGCTCGCCTGGTGCATATCCTTCCAGTGGTCGGCACCTTGGTTTCTGCTAGACACGTATCTATTCAGTGGACGGTGTCTAGCGTCTATTCTCATAGCACCAGCTTGGGGGTCGTGATTTGAGTTCTCAAGTGCTCCTATTCACCCCCTCTAGTCGCACGTCTCGGTCCTACAGCCTTGCCAACCCTAGATTGGCAAACTAGCTAGAGTCAGTTTTCCCCTTTTTGGTGAACTAAAACCCTTTTCATCATGAAGTTTCAGACTTTTTGTTGAGATTTTAGTGAAATGGAAGCAAAAGGTGAGATGAGACAGAAAAGTTGAGATAGCATGGTAGTGTACATGGCTCATTTTAGGTCGGAGGTACACCGTGGCCATGTGATCATTGCCTGTTCTTCCAGGTCGTAGATGTCCACTTCTTGAAGCTGTGGCATTTTGGGCTCTAGGAAGACTTTTAGGCATTGCCCGTTCACCTTGTAAACCTTCCCGTCATTGTCGTGGAGGGTGACACTGTGATTAGTGGCATCAAGGACCATAAAAAGTCCTTCTGACTTACTTCTAAGATTACCATGCCCAAACAAATGAACGCGAGAATTAAAGAGTAGTACCTTATCTCCCGAGTTGAATGTTCTGATCTTGATACGCTTATCGTGCCATCGTTTAGCACGTTCTTTGTAGAGCTTGGCACATGGTAAGCCTTCTTTCTCCTTTCCTCCAATTCAGCAAGTTGAATGTGTCGTCGAACTCCTGATGCTTGGAGATCCATATTCCACTTCTTCACCACCCAGTGAGATTTGAACTCAAGCTCTACTGATAGATGACAAATCTTGTCATACACCATCTAATATGGTGTCATGCCGATGGGTGTTTTATATGTTGTGCAATACACCCAGAGAGCATCGGGTAGCTTGGATATCCAATCTTTTCCCATAGGTGTGATAGTCTTCTGTAGAATGTTCTTGATTTGTTTGTTTGATGTCTCAGCTTAGCCACTTGTCTGTGGATGATACAGAGTGGCAAGACGGTGGACCACACCGAGTTCTGCAAGGCACCTCTTGAATATTTTATCTATGAAGTGTGGTCCTCCATTGTTGATGATGACCCTTGGCGTACCAAATTGAGGGAAGATGGTATCATAGAACATTCTAATCGAATGCCTTGAATCTGCCATAGAACATGGCGGCATCTCTACCCATTTTGATACATAATCCACTATGATCAGGATTTACTCTTTGTCCCTAGACATGCGAAAGGGTCCTATGAAATCTATGCCCCACACGTCAAATATGTCCAATTGAAGGTTGCGTGTGAGTGGCATGGCGTCTCTTGGATTAATGTTCCCTTGGCATTGGCACCTTGGACACCTTCGTATGAACTCCTTCGCATCATCGTACATATTTGGCCAAAAAGAATCCACTTTCCCAAATCTTTGCATGAGTTCTATAGGCTCCGTAGTGACCTTCCTAGGGAGATGAGTGACATCTATCAAGGACTAGAGGCACTTTGCAAATGGGAATGCAATGATGTAAGAGCCTGTTTGCACAGAGTTTTTATAGGTAGGGGTCATCCTAAATATAGAACAGACTGTCGTGGACCAATTTCCTCTTATCAACTCCTTCAGGTGCATATCATGTGACCATGTAGTTGACCAGACCTGCGTACCATGGCTGGGATGATGTAACCTCAAGAAGGGTGTCATCTCTCATTTAATTATCAATCAGCAAGGACGATGTTTCTTCCAATTGGATTCGTGAGAGATGATCTGCAACTAAATTCTCAACTCCTTTTTTGTCTCTGATCTCTATGTCAAATTCTTCAAGTAGCAAGACCCACCGTATCAGCCGTGGCTTTGCATCTTTCTTGGTGAGGAGATATTTGAGAGCTGCATGATCTGTATATATGATGACTTTGGCTCCCACCAAGTATGATCTGAACTTGTCAATGGCGCAGACAACGGCTAATAGCTCTTTTTCAATGGTAGAATAATTCAGTTGCGGGCCAGTAAGCGTTTTGCTTGCATAGGATATGGTATGATGTTTTCCATCCTTGCTCTGGCCCAAGACTGCTCCTACAGCATAATCGCCTGCATTGCACAATATTTCAAATGGAGCATTCCAGTTGGGTGGTTGGACTGATGGGTTCTGTGATGAGACCCTTTTTGAGTGTTTGAAAGGCCTTCAAGGCAAGCATCATTGAACATGAAGGGTGCATCTTTTTCTATAAGATTAGTCAGTGGTCGGCCTATAAAGGAGAAGTTTTTAATGAATCTCCTATAGAACCCTGCATGACCAAGGAAGCTTTAGAGTGCCTTGATGTTAGATGGCGGAGGTAGCTGCTCAGTGACTTCAATCTTTGCATGGTCTACCTATAGGCCTCTTTCCGATACTCAGTGGCCTAGCACAATTCCTTCTTTGACCATGAAGTGACATTTCTTCCAGTTTAAGAAAAGGTCGACTTCTTTACATCTTTGGAGGACCTTTTCTAGGTTCGCTAGACAACCATCAAATGTCTTGCCGCAGACTGCGTCCATAAAGACTTCCATTATGTTTTCTATCAGGTCAGAGAATATAGCCATCATGCATCACTGGATCGATGCCGAAGCATTGCATTGTCCAAACGACATCCGCCGATAAGCAAAAGTACCATACGGACAGTTGAATGTGGTCTTAGTTTGGTCATCCGGGTGAATTAGGATCTGGCAATAATCGGAGTAGCCATCGAGACAGCAGAAGATGGAGTGGTTAGCTAGTATTTTGAGCATCTCATCAATGAAGGGAAGAGGGGAGTGATCCTTTCGGGTGGCTATTGACATCTCTTAGCATAACAGATTTTACTCCGCAAGTGCACGAAGATTGGCTGTAGCTTTTTCACTCATAGTATTCCAACTATCGTAAAAATCCACAGGGAAGCAAGGGCGAATAGGTGGAATGCTATGTTCGAACTTCAAGCAGTATTGTAAAATAATAACTACCAACTATTCTTACAACAGGGGTAAGATAAACAAGATAGTGTATGGTGGATGAGAGAACGGGGACCAAAGTTGTCAGCAAAATAGGAAAGCTATATGGGAGGACAACGAGCGAGATTAAGATGTCCAAACCCTATTTCCTAAATACGGCACAGGAGTACTCATGGTTGATCTAAGTTAATTGAACACAATTAAACTAGGATCTTGTGTCGAAGCGAAATTCTAGACTACACCGTGGTGACACGGGGATATATAGTTGGCAAACTGAACGACAACTGGCTAACGCCTACGGGCTTACCAAATGACGGGATCAGAATACTGAGACTCCCTAATGCTGTCATCAAGAGGGGCTACCGACCATAGATGCGTGGGTAAGATGGCACGCTAAACTAGTGATCAAGTGGAAACTTGATAACTAAAGTTCTTCCTTAATTAGAGGGTAAGAACACTAACTTAACCTTAGATCAGAGCCTAAGGAAAGTTTATAGCACCGGTGGGTCTAGCAAGATTCAAAGAACTTAAGAACAACACAAACATAAGCTTTGGTCTAGTGTGCAATAAGGTACACCACACCAGGCAAGTGTAAGAAATAAGTAAAGTATAACTGAAATATAAGCAACGAATTGTATTATGCTAGAGTAGCAAAGGTACAAAAGATACAAGAGCTTTTACCAAGACTCAAAGCTAACTCTGGAATCCCTAAGGCGAAGGCTCAGACTCTACTCTAACTCCCAGTACTAACCTACTGCTACAAGACTAAGACAATGGTGTTTTTCTCTTTAATGCCACACTTTGCAAGTGAGGTCTAGGGGCCTATTTATACACACTCGAGTAGAGGGGGTACTTATAGGTGAGGGAGGTCAGGTATGGTGGTTACAAGGGACAAGTGGCCGGCCAAGCGACCAGGTAGAGAGGTCGAGCGGCCCCAACTTGGCCGGACGGCCTGGTGATCTCTTGGATCCACCGCCTGTTATCACCAAAATTTAGTCGATAGATATTTGGGCTGGATCAGCTGATGGGCCAAATATGGTCATCCAAGGAAGAGGCGATCCCAAGGGCCAATGGGCCATGTATCTTTATTTTAAGTCTATATATCTAGCCTAGTTTGAGTCAAGTTAGGACTAGCCCGTCAGAAATAGATTTTTTAGCTATAGAAAGAGTTATGGAAAGAGTCGAACTTATTTTCCATGTCTACGGACTATAAATATGTAGCCAATGTTCTACGTAATGAATGGATGATATACGTTCCTAGTAGCTCGTGTCTCCAATCTCTCTCGGCGCATCGCCACCCCTAACAATTAGGGTTTTCAAGGTAATCGTCATGCTACTCTAACGGTTCTTAGATCCGTTAGGGCATTTGGGTGTAAGCCATATGGTGAACCATGTACTGAAGCATTTTTGATGGCACGGTTTGCTAGTTACCCCGATGGATCTCAGTGTCGAGCCTTGCTTCGACCACGAGACTCATTAGTTATCTCAATGAATCTTGCGGCATGCTTTGCTTGGCGTGAGATCTATCTTCACTTTTGCATGTTTATCGATCTGTTTATGTACCTATGCTTCATGTAGTAGATCGATCTTCATGTAGCTCGTGTTATGCTACCTAATCGCTTGTTACAATCCACGACATGCTTCTGCAGCGTTTGCACGCGACTTGCTGGTAGATCAGCATAGCTCGAGCACCCTAGCCATATACGTCGTAATTTGTATCTGTCTAGTTAGATGGACTTCTTTGGAGGTCCTGCTTTTAAGCTGATTTGATTATGCAGATCTGTTACATCATGTTTTTAGTTAGAGTTTTATATTTACTTATATTTGAACACAGTTTTGGCTTTTACTATGTCTATTCATGCACACTAAATCGACCATCCGTTATTTTTACATCAGCCGACTAGAGTACGCGACATCTCGTGGTTGCTGATCCTAGCTGATCAGGCAGGAACTTGATGTTTGCATTTGTTGTGTATGCTTTACAGGGAGAACAGGAGCCAACAATCGCGACCACACAACCTTCCTGGCTACAAGGTCAAGCCAGGTGGCATGCCCGCTGTTGGCGGTTCTTAGCCTAGCAGATTTTACTCCTGCAAGCGAACGGAGACCGCTGTAGCTTTCACCCGATAGTATTCCAGGGTATCGTATTTATTCACAGTGAAGCATTGAGAAAGAACACTGATTTGTCGATCATATAGTTTTATCTATCTAATTCATGTCAAACGATAGGTGGAGATATATGAAAGATAAACAAAAGGCAAAAACGAAACACCATGAGATATAGGCCAAACACCGTTGGCATGAAAACATGTTTAGCTAGGAGGACAACGAGTCAAGACTAAGGTTTTGGTCTTCATTCTTTACTAGCATACAAGAGCTATCCGTGCTAAGGTCGAAAGGACTTCAACAGAGGCGATACTTGCCTCGAGCGAAATTCTAGAGTCTCAAGGGTAATAGGGGTAGATAGTTGGTCTCGAAGGAGAGTCTAGCTAACACCTATGGGTCTCCCGAATGATGGGCCTGGACTACACAGGCACACCACACGCTATCACCGAGTGGGGCTACCAAGCAAATCTTGCGTGGAGAGGATGGCATGCTACAAATGTGTTCAAGCGAAGCTTGAACAACAATAGTTCGTCCTTAGCTAGAGGAGAGGAACTAACTGGAGCCTAGCGTCTTGTAGCACTAGCAAGCACAACTGAGAATCCATCAATTCTAACTTAGCACAACTCAGGCCATGATGCAACGCTCTAACTATTGATCACATCATGTAACTAACTAAAGAAGAAGAAGAAGTGCATTAACTAAGAAGGTAAAGCACTAATCATCATCGGGAAAGTAATGCAACAAATATATAAGTAAGAATGTAAATACATTACCAGGGACTCCCGACCGACTTCGACACACGAAGCTTGCTTTAACTCGTAACTAAACATTGAATTCAGAGCGGAGGCACCACCTGAGGGGCGCCTCCAAGTGAGGGAGAAAGAGTTACATGGTGTTGGCACATAAAAGCACCGAACTGGTACATTTTTGGAGTGAGGGGAGTGCCCCTCTATTTATAGGACAGAGAAGGTTGGTGGGGGCAGCAAGTCAGTTGGCCGGGCGGCAATGTGGGTGGCCGGCCAGCCATCACGGAGGCCAGGTGGCCAAGTCCCATGACTGGGCGGCCATCCTCCGAGGCCAGGCGGCCGTCCAATGCACCGCCTCACTTCTCCAACGGTTAGGATGCCTTCTGGATGCCAGTTTCTATTGATACAAGTGTGGAACATGTCCTAGGCAGCCAAGTAATGGGCCAGGCGGTCTTTTGGGGTGGCCGGCCGGCCATCATTTCAGCCTTTCAGCCACTCCTAGCCCATGTGATGGTCTTCCGACATTGGATTCAACTTGGGCTTGTTACTTCACATGATTTTAGGCTCCTTGTAACTTCCTTGGATGAATAAGATGAAGGAAGATGAATTTTGGGGAAGTGCATGGCCGGCCGGCCAAAGGTCTGGCCGCCCGGCCATCCTGTCTCGCAGCCAGCGTTGTCAATCTTGCGATGGCCGTAACTTTTGCATTCGGACTCCAAATTGAGTGAACCAAAACTCCATTTTGATTATCTCGACGAGATCTTTGCAATGTTTTGGTCCACAAGGGCATTTGAGCATACTTCATAGTGATGTTATTTGCACTTCATTCTCAAGCCCTTTTGTACATGATTTCTCTCTTGCTCCAATTGATGTCATCTTGCATGGTATTTGAGCATCTCTCTATGATACATCAAAAACCACCAAAACTCATGGAATTAGTCAGTGTTAGGTAAATAATGCATAGATCTTTATCTATACCGCATTTATTCACTGAGGAATTAACGGTCGAAATGGTGAAATAACGACTGTCAACACCCCCCCAAGCTTGAACTTTTGCTCGTCCTCGAGCAAAGCTAAGACCTTAGGCTCAGTGGATCAGGAGTTGCGTCAATGCCAATGTCCTGCAAGTATTAAGTGCACAAACCAACACTCTACCTATATGTCTGAACAAACTGGCATAAGTGTACCCCAACCTTTTTATCCATACCTGTGGCGCTTCTGGCATTTCTTACCTTGTCTTCAGCGGTTGAGAGATGGAACAATCTCAGTAGAGTGTCACCAAACTCTATCTCTTTTCTGGTTTCATGCTCAGGAGGGTTTTGAAAAATTTGAAATGAAAGCATTAAGTTCCTCAAATGGTACCCTCGATCATTCAAGTGGTTTTGAATTTCCTCACCAAGCCATTGGCCAAAATTTTGCCTATCAACTAAAAGGCTTATGTGGAGCTCAAGGTAGGGGTAAAGTCAGCTTACTTATGCTACGTATTTTGTTAAGTCAAAGATTGGTCCCAGCGAAGTTTGTGATAGCTCTCATCCCGATCAAAGAAGAATGGACTTGTTTTGTGGATAGATATGGTCTATGGATGGAAACTCCTTATTTGAGGAATCCCCTTTTGAAACTTTGAAGCATTTGAGTGCATGGAGCTATCTTCCTCTATTCTTTCTTTTCTTCTTTTTTTTTTCTCTTCTTCTTTCTTCTTCTTTTTCGATAGGCTCCACGTCTCCTTGTACGAGAATTTTGGGGGACATTTATGAAATATGACTGGAGTATTTATTTAGAGACCATATTTGTGGTTGGGTATGTGGATGATGGATATGGTGGAGAAACGTCTGGTGAAGGTGGATGCTCGAATCCAGTGTAGATTCAAACATAGCCTGACAAAGAAAGGCTAGCAAAAGGAGATGGATGTGAGGCATTTGATCAGGACTTGAAGTGCCACTACTCCGTAAGAACTCAAAATTTGACAAAACTCAACATAACAATACGTAGCATATGTAGAAGTTTAACATGTAAGTATTTGGCTCTAGATAGGTATTTCAAACCACTGAGGAACATTCTCATTTTAATTTTCAAAAAGAAAAATCCAAGAATTCACCTTACTAGGATCAAGATGGGTTAAACTCATACTTTGATTATATCACATCTCACAACAACTTAGACATGGTTTTGAAAGCACTTGCTCCCACAAGGATTAAGATTAAAGGTATGATCACGACAAATGCTAATAAGTTCAAATTTTAGGAGAGTGTCAAGTTGTATACAAAATACTTACAAGGAATTAATAGAGCAACTATTCATCATTTCCTTTAAGCAAGGGTATAAACAAAGTTCTAGCATTATAGGAGTTAGTTTATTCATGGTAAAAAGAAAATATTTTTGTTGTTTTTAGATTATGCAAATTTTTATAGGTGTTTTTTTATTTGGGATAACAAAAAGTAAATATTTTTTTTTGTGTCATGGCAATTTTCAGGATTTAAGATATTCAATTCAGTATAGAGCATTTGGGGCACTCACCTGGATAGTCCACCCCTAGGCTTATATTTTGCAAATAAATGCACACTTAAATGCTTAAGATCACCTGGCTGCGATGAGACAAAACACCTTTGCGAGTGAGAACGCGTTGTCGACCATGCTCGACTTGCCTTCCATTCCGCTCATACTCGACCATATTCCATAGGGTATTCCTTCCTAATGTACTTGGCTCTCCATCACTCTGGTGTGCCTCCTCGAGATTCTCCTCCTTCCCATTGTCTTCTACCTGGGTGAAAGGGAATTGATCCGGAATTCCACACGCGTCGAGGGGTCCATCTTGGATTTGAGATTGTGAGTGCTATTGATCTAATGAACTTCGACAGTAGGTTGTCGTGGTGCCCTTCTTCCGTCCTTGACCAGCTGTCATCATTGAGACAATGGAAGAAAGCTCCCGTGATGGGCGCATCTCTGGAGAAACTCCTTTGCCTCTGTTACTAGCGTGTCAACAATCGTTTGACAGCGCTGTCAACAAGCGTCACAAAGCTTCGGTCTTCCTCCGTAGATGATGCTGCACACTCAGAGGCAGATGTTGTCTGGAGCAACTCCAGTGACGTTGAAACCACCACCAACCTCTTGGAGACAGGTGGAGGTGTTCAAATCCCTTGATGGATTCCATGTAGCAGACACACCCGAGCTTTGATGACAACTTGGTTGCCAAATGCACTTGGTGGAGGGACAATTAGGCTGCTTCACAAGAGGAGAAGTTTGGAATATCCTCTTTTACTCATGCAATTACCAAACCAAATTCCTTGGTGTGGCCTAGTGTCTTCTCCCCCAAGTTGCCTGGTGGCCTTTTGGGGTGGCCGGCCGGCCATGTGAAGTGGCTGGCCGGCCATCATTTTAGCCTTTCACCCACTCCTTGGCCCATGTGATGGTCTTCCAATGTTGGATTCGACTTGGGCTTGTTACTCCACGTGTTTTTGGGCTCCTGGGAACTTCCTTGGATGAATAAAATAAAGGAAGAGGCATTTTGGGGGAGTGCATGGCCGGCCAGCGATGCCTTTGGCCGCCCGGCCATCCTCTCTCACAGCTGACGTTGTCAATCTTGCGATGGCCGTAACTTTTGCTTTTGGACTCCAAATTGAGTAAACCAAAACTCCGATTTTGATTATCTCGATGAGACCTTTAGAATTGGTTGGTCCATGAGGGCATTTGAGATACTTCATAGTGATGTTATTTGCACTTCATTCTCAAGCCCTTTTATACGTGATTTCTCTCTTGCTCCAATTGATGTCATCTTGCATGGTATTTGAGCATCTCCTTCTGATACATTGAAATCTACCAAAACTCATGGAATTCGTTAGTGTTAGGTAAATAATGCATAGAACTTTATCTATACCGCATTTATTCACTGAGTAATTGATAGTCAAAATGGTGCAATAACAACCGTCAACACCCGCATCGCCACGCACGACCAGGATTGGCTTCCCTGCTGACAGCTGATTCTGGCAGCACAAAAGGGAGACGAGTGCAGTAGCAGCGCGATCCCCGGCTTTTGTGTGCTCTGCGCCCGAACCTCTCCACCGGTATTCAGGTACAACACACTTTTGGCACGCCTAGTGGGACCTCATCTTTGTCAATATTATTGTTAAGCAATGGCGCCAGAACCTTCCGTGAAGGGTCCACTGAAGATTTCGGCCGGACATGATATGAGTATGTGACCGAAAGACAATGATGCACCATCCAGACTTGATCAACTTCCAATTGAACACAAAGAAGCTTATGATCGCATACTTAGTTGGATTAGCTGAAGAAGTTCTTAACCACTTCACCTGGACTTGAAGCTGTCATGTCAAGTGCACAGGGTATCCAGAGAATCTGTTGGATGGTGTAGACATCTCAACACCATCTGAAGAGTGCACCAAAGCACTACGAGTGGAGATGAACGAGATGATAAGCAAATCCATGCTCCGTCAGTCTGAAGCATGTGTTGAATTCGATGGAAGGCTTGGTAGCACGTGTCATCAGAGAAGTCTTGGCAGGCGAATACCAAGAAACTAGACCGAAGATCGGCACTTTCTTCGGAGAAACCAATTTCTACACTCGGCCGATTTATGTACCTCCTATCCAGACATCAGAAAATAACAAGTCCGAGTTCATTATGCATGTGCCAAAACATTCTGGCGATCAACCTACATGCTATGATGAACCACCAGCATTCATACCAGAAGGTTTCTTCTACCAGCTCGTGTACAGGCCGCTACATGAAGGAGAAGAACCTCAACATAAGCCATAATCAAGCAAGCAACATCACCATGCAAGCCACATGGGCGGTGGCAAAAGTAAAATCAATGATAATGAGGTTGCTAATTGGTTGGCTCAGTTCGGATCGGGTCCGGTTTTTCATAACTAGGCCAGTTTTTCTATCCCTAATGGATTGGCTTCTCCAGCCGATCTAGATGAATACTTTAAGAACCAATTTCGGTTGATGCCAGTGAAGGGTACTACCACCTATGCCAAGCCATATCCTGATGTGTACGATCAATTGCCACCACCACCAAAGTTTAAAGTTCTAGAATTTTCAAAGTTCAGTGGTAATGATAATACTAGTACTGTGGTGCACATCAGCTGATACTTGGCACAACTGGAATCGTAGCATCAGCCAAACATATGAAAATTTGGCTCTTCTCTTTGTCTCTCACAGGCCCCGCTTTTCGGATGGTACACATCATTGGCACCAGGATCCATCACAACATGGAAGCGGCTAGAAGAATTATTTCATGCACAATTCTTCTCAGGTTCGGAGGAAGCTACTTTTTCAGATCTAATGGCAATTCACCAGCGTCCAAGGGAGCCTGCTAATCAGTACATTCAACGGTTCAAATAGGCCAAGAACAGATGTTACTCTCTTCATCTATTAGAAAAATACTTGGCTGAAACGGCATACAATGGACTGCTTCGACACACAAGATCTGCCTATGGGCTGACCGATTTCAATTCCATCGGCCATTTATTATCCAAAGTAGATGTTTATGAGTGTACTCATATGGAGCAGTACAAAGAAAAGCCGCGTAGGGCCGTTAACTTCTTGCAAGACGAAGAATCAGCTGATGAGGAAGCGGATGTGGCGTTTGTGCTGTGGGGTAGGTCAAAGCTGTTGTTGCCTTGTCAATGGCTCAAGTGCCCAGAAGCGCCCGTCGGTAATGATTTTGAAGTAACCAAGACTCAGTAGATCTTTGACCTCTTACTCAAGGAGAAGTGCTTGGAATTGACACCGAGTCACAGAATTGCACCGGCGGAAGAACTGAAGGGGCACAAATACCATAAGTGACATAACACTTGATTCTCACAGTACAAATGACTGCAAAGTGTTGCGCCAACAGATTCAGGCCGCGATTGAGCAACGGAGGTTGGTCTACCCCAAGAGGCAAATGAAGATAGACAATACCCCATTCCCTAATGTTAATATGGTTAGTATAACATCTGTCTTTCATCGGTAGGAAGAGCCGTTGGATCCAAACCAGAATAGGATCAAGATTGCCACATCAATAGAATCATCTGAGTTCCTACAGCGGATCCAAAATGCCATTGAGAATGCTAGGGTCATTGCCATGAAGCAACCAAGTCCCTTTCATGTAACAATCAACATGGAAGATGCTGCTTCGAGGTCAAGAGACCAGGGTAAAGCTAAGGCTGATGCAGATGATGATCGGCCATTAGAGTTCCAACCAGAAGAGCATTTATCTGCAGAAGATATAGCCAGGAACCGCAGGTCACGGCCCGAGTCTGGATTTCTGATCGGCATGTATGCTCAACATCATGAACGACATGAGCAACGCCACAAGCAAGAACAAGAGGAGAATTATCTACGCAAGCAGCGGTACTGGCGACAAGAGCGCCGCAACCAATCAAGTTATGGTCCATGTTGTTACCACTATGAGTGAGAAGAACATCATCGCCTTAACCAATGGAGAAATGAAGAACGTCGCTATGGCAAACACCGTTGTGATGAAGGGCGACGTCACTCCGAACGACGACAGAGCCGTGAGTTAGGGGGACATTGGGACTGCCCGTTTTTCCAATACTGCTAAGAGCCAAGGAATGAAGCACTTGCCAACCTTGGAGGATTGCCCTGAGTGCTCAGTCCCTCATCGCCCAAAGGAGAATGTATCTGTTTTCCAACGTCTGGGCCGTTGACATTCATCACCACGACGCCACTTACAACTATCTTCGGACAAACATATGCGTGACCATGTGAGCAAGTCAGAGCCAAAGCAATCAAATGCATGAGTTAGGAGAGTCAAACACAAAGCGCAAGGAATGCTACAAACCCAGCTAGTGTCCAAACGATCTATCTCGCTCCCAAAAACACAGAGTACAACGTCTACGCAGTTTGGAAGAGGCTGAAGCAAACTACCTTCGACTGTTAAAACAAGTCAATTCAGGCCCTATTGCTATACTAACGTACAAGCACTAGGCTTCCTCCTGTGTTACCTAAGTGACCCACTATTTGGAAGAGGAAGCAACAAGAACAAGAACAACTAGGGGATCCAATGGAAGATGATGCAGAAGACGACCTGATGGAGGATGAAATGGCCAACCCATCGGCCGATATTAACATGGTATTCTTCTTGCCTGATGAATTTCATAATCCTTTTGCGATGCAGGAACCAGTGGCTCAACTCAGTTTGGGGCCGGTAGGTATTTTGTTCAAAAAGCCGGCCGACAAAAAATATCATCATTTGAAGCCGCTATACCTCAAAGGTTACAGCAATGGGAGACCTGTGAGCAAGATGATGGTGGACACAGGTGCATCAGTCAACTTGATGCCATATGCAGTGTTCGAGAAATTCGACAGGAACGATGATGAGCTTATTACGACCAATGTTGTTCTCAATGATTTCAAGGGTGATCCAACTAGAGCAAAATGTGTCTTCAACGTGGACCTAACCATTGGGAACAAGTCGATCCACACTTCCTTTTTTGTTGTGGATACCAAAGGACCTTACTCGGCCCTGCTTGGCCGAGATTGGATTCATGCAAACTACTACATACCGTCAACTATGCACCAATGCCTCATACGATGGGATGGTGATGAGGTCGAAATTGTGCCTGCTGATGACTCCACTGATGTCATTGTCACAGAATCATCATTCTGGGGGGCAGAAGGAGCAGAGTGCCTTACATGGGCAGGAGCAGCTCGATTGGGATTTCATGGAGGGATTAGAAAGAGGACTTGTACTAGTTCTAGGAGCCGGCATTGATGTGTAATGACAAATCTTTGTGTGTGGGGCCGATCAGAATGATTGATCGAACTTGTAATAAATTATTACAATAATTTATGTTGAATGGCCGATCTAGATGATCGGCCGCCAAAAGAAAAAGTATATAATAAGATATGGGGATCTTTAATATGTTGGAGGTTAGAAAGCCGATCTCCTCAATTACCTGAGGGCTTTGGCTTGGGGGGCAAGACATGTTGGCACATGTATATAGGACAGTTGGCCGATGTTTTGCCATCGGCCCAAAAAATATGAAAGCCGATGTGTTGCCATCGACTTTAGGTACCCCATACAAATTTTTTTAGCTGATGCTTTGCCATGGACTTTAGAAACCTCTATACCAAAAGAAGATGGTACACTATCATCAAGTCTTAAATAACACTATGCCTGGGGGGCATATACATGCATATGCAAAATACAATTGTTCCAAATTGTCGTCCTCAAACTACTGGAGTTTGAATAGGTGTGATGGCCTTAAGGCAGATAGAATCAATAGAAGAAATAATTAGATTGTCTGACTCATTGATGCCCGGCGTTAGGATGAGCTGTTAGTTTTTTGACTTCAGCCAAGCTAGATGACAAACTCTCTTTCAACTTTTGCTTGGTAGCCTTGATTTCTTCAAGTTTAGACGATGCAGTTTTGATGTTTTCGTTAATTGTCGCGAGCTTTTGCTGAAGACATTGGATATCTTTGGCAATCTCAGTCCTTGACTTCTGCAAATCTGTGAGCTTCGAAGATAATCTAACGAGGCTTTATCATCATCAAGAGCAACTTTCTATTGGTTCAAGACTACACATTTGTCAGCAATTTCTTTCCTTGAGGAGGATTAGGGAGTCTCGGGACGCAATACAGGGCTGGGTTGTTTCCACTTCTTCTCTGAAGAAACGCAAGGTACGCCACTGGATGTAATATTCATCTCAGGTCAGTTGGCAGTTGATCTACTACCGATTCCAAGGTTGCACGAAGTAATTCACTATCTTTGACCAGTTGCATGACTGGGGTGCCAAGCAATTTGGCCATCTCATGAAGTTGACTGGCTACATCAGCTGGCACAGAATTGGTTGGCAATGGAATTCTCTCTTGCTCTTGCCCAAAGCTGATGTCTAGAGTTGAAGGATCAAAGTCAAGCAATGCTGACAAATTGATAAACTACAGAAGATAGCAAAGTCATATAAAAAGAGCCGAGTAAAGACAATCTTGTCAAGCAGTGAATTTACCTCGGTATTTATAGAAGTTCCTTCATCAACACTTTGATGCATCTCTAGATCAGAGTTATTCTGCTGATGGGAAGCACTATTGCCAATGGAAGAAAGATTGATTGTAGAGAGTTTTTGTGCTTCTTTTTCTCGAATCGGCGAGGCATTGCTTTTATTAGTTGAGTTTCCTAACTAAAGGGGGTATAAGTACATTGTCCAGGTAAAGAGTGTAGTGTTGACGTTCATAATCTCACGATATCAACCATCAATTATCCACCAAATGAGGCAAAACAAGTGAAATAATAGGGACTAACCCTTGCTACTAATAAGTTCCACAAGATGTACACAAATATTTGGATCCAGGTACCAAAATATGTGCAAAATGGTTGAAAACAAGTCAAAGATCAGAGATGGGTAACAATGGCAAAAAGGCCATGGCCGCCCAGCCATGACCCATGGTCGCCCGATCATGTTCTAGGCCACCAGTGGCTGCCAGGCCACTAGTCAGGTCCAGCCTAGCTGCCTAGCCATGTGGCATGGCCGCCCGACCACCTCACTTGCACAACTTTGATCCAACATGCAAGGAAACACAAGGCAACGAAGATCCAACCATACAAAAGAGTATCTAATATATCTAAGCGTCGGAAGGACATCAAAACATGGATCGGTGACATCATCAATCCGGGGGACCCAACATGCAACCAATTAGGGGAAGATATATGGCCACCCGGCCACTATTCTTGGATGCCCGGCCACCTTCGGACATGTTTTGCACGTGCACCAACCGTCAACCTAGTTGGGGAAGCAATATCAACCGTTGGATCACGGAAGTTGGTGGATCCTATGGCCGCCCGACCATAGGGGTGGCGGCCCGGCCAGCTGTCATGGCCGCCCGGCCACCGACCTACCCCCTAACCGACCTAGTGTGTCTATAAATACCCCACTCACTCGGTTGTACTATAAATAGGCCCGGAGAGCTCATTTGTAAGGAGTGGAGTTGAGTTCAAGTTCTATCTTAAAGTGATACACTATTCCCTTAGTAGTTAGGATAGCCCTTGGAGTTAGACTTGAGTCGAACTTTGCCTCGGAGTCTCTGAAGTTATCTTCGAGTCTGTGGTAAAGCCTTGTATCTTTGGATTCAGATTATCTTCAATATAATCTCAGTTATATTTTACTCTAAGTTCTATCTCTTTCAAGTGTGGTGTACCTTTCTTTGCACACTGGCTAGGCTTAGGTTGTGTTTTACTCAGTTATTCAATTCTTGTTATTCTTGCCGGTGCTATAACTCGACCCTAGACTTAGATGCTAGGCTCTGGCTAGATCCTCTCCTCTGATCAAGGACGATCTATCGTTGTTCAAGCTTCGCTTGAACACGTTTATAGCGTGCCATCCTCTCCACGCAGCTTTGTCTGGTAGCCCTACTCGGTGACAGCGTGTGGTGTGCCTGTGTAGTCCAGGCCCGTCATTCGGGAGGCCCGTAGGTGTTAGCTAGACTCTCTTTTTGACCAACTATCTACCCTTGGTACCCTCGAGACTCTAGAAATTCGCTCAACGCAAGACCCTGACTTGTTTATTTGAATATCTTGGTTAGACACGGATAACCTTTGCAGCCGATTAGAAATAGAGTTTGGTGACTTTATCTCACTCGTTGTTCTCCCAGGCAACTATACCTCTCTACGGAAAGCTACTGTAGACTTACCTCTCCACAAATACACCTATCTTTGTCACGTTTACCCTTGTTTGGCTTCTAGTTAGTGTAACTTATCCAAGTACTACTTTCCATTCGATTTGAGTATATTCAATTACGCTCTCTCGCCTACCGCTTCCTTGTGGAAATTTACGATACTCGGAATACTCTGAGTGAAAGGCTACAACGGTCTCCGTACGCTTGCGGAGTAAAACTTGTTAAGGCTAAGAGATGCCAACATGTAGGACCGAGACGTGCGACAAGAGGGGGGTGAATAGGACCACTTGAAATATCAAAATCATAACCCCCAAAACTGGTGCTATGAGAACTGATGCTAGACTCTGTCCACTGAATAGATATGATTCTAGCAAAAGCAAGGTGATGTCCACTGAACGGATACGCACCAAGCGAGAAAAAAGCTAGCAACTCAATGATCACAAAGATCAAAAGTCACCCCAAGCACCGAAAACCTGCAAGTTTTCCACTTGATACTCACCGCACTGAAATGTGACTTACTGATATACAGCAAGCAAAGAGAATAGTCAGATAGTGGGAAAAGCATGTTTGATGCAAAAACGTGGCAGAAGAACCAAACAAACACAAAATAGGGCAGCTCCGCTGGGATCACCAGACTATCCAGTGCCAGGCGCCGGACTATCCGGTAGCACCGGATAGTCCAGTGGGGACTGCCGGATAGTCCATTAGGAAGCCTCCAGGCAGACCTAGCACCGAATTGTCCGGTAGGCTATGCCGGACTCTCCGGTGAGACCAGAGAGTCTGGTGGCCTACCGGATAGTCCGGTTGAGTCGCAGGAAAAGAGTTTTCACACCCCAAAACTGATCTAAACTTGTCCAATCATTACAGGATTTTGCACAGGCTCTCCGTACCCTATTCCAAAGCTTTTCCCAAGAGATCAATTCAAAATGACCAAGGGAATAGTGGGAATTTCAGATCTCGTGAGAAGGCAACCTTTGGGCAAGGAAAAGGGGGAATCTCGAGAACACCTTGCTCATGGCAATCCTGTGGGATTGAGATGAACTAAGTCATAATCTCCAGATTATAGCAAGTCCAAAAGAGCCAAAAGAACAAGATTAACTTGTGGGCAAAGCAAATCACCAAATGCCTTTGAGGTTCATCCAAAAACCAAACTAGAGGAGGGAGAAGGAGATGGCTGCACACAAGAGCACGAATTTGGGACGAATCAACCTTGTATTAGAAGTGGAAATGAGTTCTTACAAGGTTCCTCACAGACTACCACCCTTCATCCTCCCTACTAATGCAAAGT
The DNA here is from genome assembly GCA_030272315.1 of Paspalum vaginatum. NCBI lineage: Eukaryota > Viridiplantae > Streptophyta > Magnoliopsida > Poales > Poaceae > Paspalum > Paspalum vaginatum. Next base: position 12,473,799 of record CM059020.1, on the reverse strand, counting down.
ACTAGCTCTAGGGTACTCTAAAACCTAGATTAGTACCCGATTTGCTCTCTAAGCACTTGGCTGGTTGGAAGCTAAGACTAGGATTTCTAGAGGTGGAAGAGTCACCTAAATGACCAGCCACTTAGGTATATATAGCCCAAGCCTAACTGAGTCAGTTTACACTAAGACCCCTATATTACAGAAACGCCCGTAGGGGCCAAAACGAAAAAGACTAAACTTTCTCGAGAACGGACGACCGCAAAGGAGTCTTGATCTTCTTTGGTTGCACGCTAACTCTCGGATCACGTCCACGTGGCCAGTAGTCCAAATCCGCTGATCGACCCCCAGTTTTGAAGTCAGAAACCGGGAAACTTTAGGGTTTCCTTCCTAGGCCTAGAACAGCCCACTCCACTCTATCTCGGTGAGAATTGAGCCCATTCACCGAGTCTTGGTAACTTGGTGGTAGGGTGTCGGATTTGAGCGAATCCACCAACGGCCTCGCACGTCTTCGCGCCATGTACTCGGGTTGGAGCATAGTGGTGGCACCCATCATCCCCTGTCCATCAGAGTCGCCTTGCAGTCCTTCTGAGATCTTACACTTGTTGTCGCTGTGCCGCTCCTCCGTGTACCGAACTCCCATGGCCGACCCATGCCGAGCATGCCTCCTACCCTTCGGAGGAATTTCATCTACCCCACGTCCATCGAGGGTCTCCTGTCCATCGGAGGTCTTATGCCTTAGTCCTTCTGGGTCTTGGCTTCCGTTGACAATCACTCATCACTCTAGAGGCAATGGAGCCAATCCATTGGCTCTCAATCTCCCCCTTGATGAGTGCATTGTCAACACCTCCTACGTGTAACCTGAAATAGAACAAAGACAAGAAAAACAAGCATAAAACTGAAAAGAAAGAAGAAAAGAAGAAAGTTGCTCAAGAAGCTCAAAAACCAAACACAAGCTAAGAAGGGCAAATTTAGGCAACAAAAATAAAACCAAAGATCGACCCCCTAAGACTAGGAAAACCGCTCAATGCAGTCGATCAAACTAAAGCATGACCCCTCAAGAAAGAGGCAAACCGGCTCAACACAATCATGCTTATGCAAAGCATCGGCTCCTCTAGAAAGAGGCAAAAGGCTCAACGCACTGATGCAAGAGCAAACTAAAGGCTCAAACTCCCCCTGAAATGCATCCTTACAAATGCAAGATGAATGCACAGCTCCCCCTCAACTCGTTCTCTCCAGAATTCTCCCCCTTGGTCCATGAACTCCCCTGGGAGCAACAATCTATCCCATAAGTCAACATCTAGAATCTGACTCCCCCTGAACTAGACAACTTCCCCTCAAAATATGCCATGAAATGCTGGAAGTGTACCAAGAAGAGCTCGACAGGGATGAATAGCTAGTAAATACGAGTGCTAGCATACAAAGCAAGTGAGGGCAAGGAAGCATGCAACCAAGCTCAGGAGCATGATTTTTAGGGTTGTTGAAAAGAAAGGATCACCAACATGAATAGCATCTAGCAAGGTAAGCATGAACAGCAAGATGCTAGCAATGCATACAAGGTGTGCTACTCTCAACCAAAGCATATACAACAGGCCATGAGGAATTCATAGACTTGCAAATTTCAGATTTAACAATTTGTAACTTCATGCAAGTAAGATCATGTGCCAGGGGTTATTCACTTGTCTTAGCCACTTCTTACCAACCAATGCCAAGCCTAGGTTCAGAAAACCATCAGAAGCTGAAGACAAGGTTTTGGTCATACAAATCCTAGTCCAAGTTCATGCTAAAGTCCAAAGGTAAGCTATCTCAAACTAGATCAGTGTGACAAGCAAACCACCTGGATCTTTTCAATTTAGCTCATAAGACATAGCTTGTATACAGTTTTAGTTCAGAACTCAGATTTAAGCAAGGTGTCATAAATGCTTAGGCAACAACTTAACAAAGGCATACGACTAGCAAATCCAAGCATGAAAAGATAGTATAACATTCAACATTCCTACACATGCAAGGTAGCCAAGTCAAGTGGTGCTCATGGTTTTTGATTTTCAAGAAACAAAAGTGACTTAGCTCACAAATGATATTAGACAGATTCAAGGAGCTTCGCCAACCATGATCATGCAAGCACTGTACAATCTAGCACAAGCAAGTACTAACTAGTCATTCCAGAAGAGCTCTAGTGCTAGTGAAGTGAAAACGCATATGATACAATGCAATGCATGATATGATACAAAATGCAAGGAAAACAAAGAAAAGACAAATCAAAAACCTAAACTACAACAAAGTTACCCCAACCTAAAAGCGGTAACAAACACCAAGCTCCCCACACAAGCGAGCAAACGCGCTAAGCTCTAAGGGCTTGGTGAAGATATCGTCCAACGGATTCTCGGTCTCCACATGGATCAAGTCTATATCTCCCTTCTCATAGTGATCTCTCAGAAAGTGAAACCTCACGTCTATGTGTTTGGTTCTGGAGTGCAAGACGGGGTTCCTAGCTACAGAAATAGCAGAAGTACAGTCTACTAGGAGAGGGATCTTCATAAAGCTTAGGCCAAAGTCACTCAAGGTAGCTCTCATCCAAAGGAGCTGGGAGCAGCAACTAGCAGGAGCAACGTATTCGACTTCTGTGGTGGAAGTGGCTACGCTAAATTGGTTGCGTGAGGACCAAGAGACATGAGAAGAACCGAGAAACTGGCAGGTGCTGGAAGTAGACTTGCGCTTCAGCTGACAACCCACAAAGTCAGCATCCGAATACCCTCTAAGAGAGAGTGTCGAAGCTAAAGAGAACCAATGACCAAGCTCACGAGTGTATTTCAGATACCTGAAGATGTGCTTCACCGCTTGATAGTGTGATGTCCTCGGTGAAGCCTAAAATTGTGCACAAAGGCAAACTGCAAACTGGATGTCCAGCCTACTCGCCGTCAGGTACAGAAGTGAGCCAATCATCCCTCAGTACTCTCTTTGGTCCACCACCTCCCCTTCTTCATCCGCATCAAGCGCCGTTTGTGTTAACATGGGAGTCGCCATGGGCTTGGAGTCTCCCATATCAAACTTCCTCAGAATATCCTTCATGTACTTGGCTTGATGGATGAAGGTTCCTTCATGGCCATGCTTGATTTGCAGTCCAAGGAAAAACTGCAACTCTCCCATCATGCTCATCTCAAACTCCTTCGACATCTGCTCAGAAAACTTAGTAACAAGAGAGTGAGACGAGGCACCAAAGATGATATCATCCACATATATATAGACAATAAGAAGATCACAACCGTGCTTGAGGAGAAATAAGGTCTTATCAACACTCCCCATTTTGAAACCCTAGTTTAGCAAAAAAGTTTTCAATCTATCATACCAGGATCTAGGGCCTTGTTTCAAACCATACAAGGATTTTTACAATATGTAAACATGGTTAGGGTGTTTAGTATTTTCAAATCCAGGGGGTTGCTTGACATAAAATTCTTCTTGGATGAAACCATTTAGAAAAGCATACTTCACATCCATTTGAAAAAGCTTAAAACCCATGGAAGCTACAAAGGCTAAAAGAATATGTATAGCTTCTAGGCGTGCAATTGGAGAAAACATTTCCTCATAGTCTATCATCTCTTTCTGATAAAAACCCTTAGCCACAAGTCTGGCCTTGTTCCGCACAACAATGCCATCCTCCCCTTGCTTATTTTTGAAAACCAATTTTGTAGCAACATGATTGCATTGTGGTGGTGGCTCTACCAAAACCCAAACCTCATTCCTCTCAAAGTTTTTTAACTCATGCATGGCATTAACCCAATTACCGTCAGAAAGAGTGTGTCTAACATCCTTGGGCCCAAAGGAGGCAACAAACACAGCATGAGCAAAGAAAGCGATAGAACCTATCTGGGACCTCAAGGTCCTCGCATGCAAATCACCAATGATCCCATGCGGAGGCTGATTGCGCTGGACTTGCCGAGATGGAACAATCCCAGAGGTCACCTCCCCTGCGTCCTCAGCGGGGACAGCCTCTGCTCGAGTTTGCAGTCGGGGGAGCGAGAGGAAGCCACCGGCAAGGGTCCTCCTTCGTCTTCAGAGCTCGTAGCAGAGGGGGTAGGATCTGTAGCCGGTGCAGTGGCTCCTGCATCACCAGCATCTACTTGTCCTTCCTCATCTACAAAGACTGGGAGTTCCTTCTTCATCATCACCTGAAAGCTCAAATGCAAGGATTGTGCAAGGCATAGATTCATCAAAGGAAACTTCACAGGTCTCTACCACTTGTTTGGTATCAAGGATCCACACTATATATGCTCTAGACCTAGAGGCGTACCCAAGGAAAATACCATCCAAGCAGCGAGATTCAAATTTGTCCAAATGCCCCCCTTTTTGAGCACAAAGTATCTACAGCCAAATGCTCACAGGTACTTGACGCTGGGCTGCCTACCAAACCATAGCTCGTACGAAGTCTTCCCTAAGAAAGCTCATTGGAAGATGCGGTTGGCAATGTAAAAGGCCATATGCATAGCCTCAGCCCAAAAGCATCGCGGAGTGCCATGGTCAGCAAGCATCATCATGTGCCATCTCAACAAGTGTGCAGGTTCTTGCATTCCATGACACCGTTCTGAGATAGGGTATAAGGAGACAAGAATTGGTGTTCAAGACCTAGGTCACAACAAAAGGTTTCAAAATGAGAGTTACGAAATTCTTCGCCATTGTCGCTGCGGATAGCCCTCATGGCCTTATGACTCTCATTTCTTAACCTCAAGACCAGATCCCTGAACAAAACCGAAAGCCTCATCTTTGAATGCCATGAAGAACACCCACGAAAAGCGAGAAAAGTCATCTACAACAACAAGCACATACCACTTCTCACTGACCGACTGTACCCAAGCTAGACCAATCGTGTCCATATGCAACAACTCACTCGGGTAAGAGGTCATAACCTGATTAATAGGAGCATGACCTTCAAAACCTCATTCACTGAGGTCCATAGCTGCACTGAAAATGACTAGGAGCTCGGCTGGCAAAGCGTCACTCACCACTAGGAGCACGAGCCTGAAAGCCGCCTCCTCTCTTACCTCAAGCAAAGCGGTCTCTCAACTCACCGCGACAGGGAGGATCCTACCTACCACCATGGTAGAACTAATCCTGGTTCCCCCAAGCTCTCTCCTGCCTCTCAACCCACTTCCTCCTGAAGCAAAACTCCTCCAAGTGACCATTCCGCTGGCAAAACTCACAGTGGTAGGCATGTCTCTTGGGCATAGGCTGGGGCTATATCTTGGGCTTCTGGTGTGGTGGTGAAGCCTTAGGTGGTGCTGGCTGCTAGACTTGCTTCTTGCCCGAAGGCTCATGGTAAACCCCATCAATAGTAGAACCAGGCTGGGGAGATGCAGTGTTAGGCTTGATTGGGGCACTCTTCTTCTCACTCGAGGTACTACACTCTCCCAACCCAAGTCCACTATTGTCACCCACACCACGCTTGCTTGCCTCTATGATCAACCTAAGCTAAGGTTCCCTGGCATACATCCAGCTCAGCATCTCTCTCAACCGATAGTAGTCCTCTTTAAGGATCAACTTCTCTCTCAGATCCTCCAGAATCAAAGTTTGGACAGAATAAGTGTGACAGTCTAGAGAGGGAATCACGGGAGCAGACTTCTCTAACTTCTTAATAGTGGCATCCTTCTCCAGCAACCTCAAGGTGAGACAGTTCTCACATGTGTCAGGAGGTGCTAAAAGCACCTCAAGGTAAGCTCTCACCTGCTCAATCTCACTCCTCAAGGTAGGACAGACCATGCACGCACCCAAAAGTGTGGGTCTAGCATAAAGCTCCTCCAACTCCTTGAGCTGCCCCTTGCACTTCACCTTCAGCTCAACTATGTCAACAGCTAGGTGGGGGCAAGACTCACACTTAGGCTCCTCACTCAAAGTAGGCTCATCTAGTTTAGACTAGAGTTTGCCTAACTCAATCTTCAGCCTATCCATCTCCTATACCTTATGAGCATACTTGCTCGTCTGCTCACAAAGATCACTCATCAGGGACTCATAGGTAGAGCAGTCAAACTCTAAGCTGGGCTTGCACACTCTTCAGCCTCTTAATCACAGCTTGGCTTTCTGCTTCTGCAGCTTCTTGGCGGCCTTCTTCAACATCTTATCTTGGGCTTTTAACTCACGACTATTCTTCTCCAGCATCTCAAGAATCTCAGCTTGCTCAGGAGTTACCTCTTCATCGGAGGAGTCATTGTCGCTGTCCTTGTCGTCCTTGTCCTCAAGTGCCATGGAGAAGAAGGATCTCCGGTTCATCTTGTGCTTGCACTTAGAGTTGGTGGAGATGAGCAAAGGCCAGCTGGATCGCCTTGATCTCTCCTCTTGTCCCGCTCGCTGATGATCTCCTCATCACTTGAGCTTGACGAAGATGAGGAGGAAGAGGACGTTCTGCAGCAAAGACTACCAAGCTCGGCGAAAACAAGGCCTTGCCCCGCCTCCGGTTGTCCTTCTGGTAGCTCTTGAAAGCCTTCCTCAAGTTCTTAATCTTACTAGAGCGGTGCTTGGCATGGTCGCGCTCGCTGAAGTCATGCTTGCTGGAGCGGTACTTGTTGGAGTCACGGGAGTGGCTCTTGCCCTTCTTGTAGTAGTCATTCTGCTTGTTCTAGCACTCAGCGATGAAGTGGCCGACCTCTACGCACTCGAAGCAATTGGGCCTCTCACCCCTCTTCTTGCTCATCTGGTTGTCATAGGCACGCTGAAAGTGGCTAGACACCAGGCAAAGCTCATCATCCCCAAGTGATGCCAACTGCTCCTCTGTCACAGACATCAAAGCAGAGAAGAAAAAACTGTGAAGTGGGGGGTTAGTAGCAACTTCCTTGGAGCTAGAAGCCAAGGCTAGGCTCTTAGAGCTAGGACCATCGAGAATATCTGTCATTTGGTAATCAACCTCTATGGCCTTGAGCTTGCTATAAAGCTCCTCTACTCCCAAGGTGTCATACCCTACCGACTCAAGAATGGAGTTCTTCTTGATCTCCCACACATTCCTGTCCAAGGAATACAGCAGCTTGACAGCCTACTGATGGTTAGAGTATGGGAGAGGATCAGGGGCATAGTTGACACAGACCTTATTGATGATCGACTAAAAATGACCAAACAAGGCATCCATAGACTCTCCCAGCTTCTGGGCAAAATTCTCATATTCGCGCTGGTAAGTCTCCACAAGCTGACCCTTAACTGTCACCGTATCCTCATGGTGTGCACTAAGCAGGGATAAGATCTCATGAGTGGTATCAAGGTAGCTCACCCTCTCATAGTCCGCCAGACCAAGTCTAGAGAGGAGAAAGTTCACCGCCTTGTAGTTCGCCTCGTGCTGGGCAACGAGCACTGGTGTGGTACGCTCGGCAACGGAGAGCACCATAAAAGTCATACTCTAAGTAGCATTCCATATGTCCTTGCTCTGGCTAAGCAAGAAAGCACTCATCCTACCCTTCCAGTAGGGATAGCCATTCAAGCCGAGAACCGGAACCTTCCCAAAGTGCACCATTGTTAGCGGCCGTTATTTACCTATTTCGACCGCCAATTCCTCGGTGAATAAATGGGGTATAACTAAAGTTCTATGCATTCTTTACTTTGAGCTAACCAATTCCACAAGTTTTGGTGGTTTTCCATGTTCCACAGAGAGATGCTCAAATACCATGCAGAAGTATACCATCTAGAGCAAGAGAGGATTCACAGATGAAAGGGCTTGAGAAAAGAATTACAAATATCATGAATAAAATGTATTCAAATTCTCTCAAGGATAGCACCATTGCGAAGAGCTCGTCGAGCTGATCAAAATGGACAAATTATTTGCCTCGTTTGGAGTCTCGATGGAAAAGATATAAAAATGCAAAGAAATCAAATTAAAAAGGGAGCGTTGACGTCATCACGAAGTCAGCGCCGCTAGATCCGTACAGCGACTGAGTGGGAAGCAGCCAGGTGGCACCATGTGGTGGGCCATCATTGGCTTCCCGTTGAAGCCACGGATCACAATCCGTGTCTAGCCAGGCGGGGCCATTCACGACGTGACACGTGGCGCCCAGGGGGCGGCGCGCACATGCCCGCGTGGTGGGCGACCCGCTCGGCTGGCTCGGAGCCACGCGGCACCCACTGAGGTGACGAGGCGTGGTCCGCCTGCTCGGCCAGCCCGGTCTGGCCACGTGGCGCGAGCGGAGGTGACCGAGATGCGGTCCAGCCCCAGTTCAGCCCCGGTTCACGCGGTTCAGCGGCGGTTCAGGCCGCCGCAAGACTGGTTTGACCGGTCCAGTGGCCTAGGGAGGTATGCAAGGTCGGTTTTTAACATAGAAGCACTGTTAACTGCCGGTTCTCTCTTCTAACGATCGGTTGACTGACTTAACGGTCGGTCTTTTGGCGGTTCTTAGCGCCTGCATGTGTGGAATGTTGTTCTTGACCTATGTAAGTCGGTTACCAGGAGAGGTGGCGCCCAAGGAGCAATTGGAGGAAGAATCAAACATGTGATACCTTAGAATATTCCCCTCTCCTCTACTTATAAATAGAGAGGCACCCCCTCACTTCGCTATGCCCCTCACCATGTAACTCGCTCTCTCCCTCTCTAGGAGGCGCCCCTCGGGCGGTGCCTCCACTCTGAATTCATTGTTTAGCTAGGAGTTAGAGCAGGCTTTGCAGTCTCGGAGTCAGTCAGAACCTTCGGTAATGCACTTTATTTTGTTACATCTTAAGCAATACTTTCCGATTAATGACAAGTGCGGGTACTTTATCTTTCTACTCAATTCACTTATCTTCATCTCTATTAGTTACTCGTGTTTGGTATGTATGCCACTGCATTTATTTGCTAGTACCTTTTCCAATTGGGCATGCCAAGTTTGAGGCCTGAGTTGTGCTAAGTTAGAATTGATTGAGCTTTGTTATACTTGCCGGTGCTATAAGACCCTCCTAGACTTAGATCTTGGAGTCTGGTTAGCTCTCACCCTCTAGCTAAGGATGAGTTTTAGTGCTCAATCACTATCGTGGAGATAGGCCTAGAGCACTAGTATAGCGTGCCATCTTACCGACGCAGCTCTAGTTGACAGCCTCTCTTGGTGACAACATTAGAGGTCTCAGTATTCCAATCCCGTCGTTCGGTAAGGCCGTACGCGTTAGCCAGTTGCTGTTCGGTTGGCAAACTATCTGCCCCCGTGGCTCCTCGGTGTAGTCTTGAATTTCGCTCGACGCAAGCCATAGTTCTGTTTGAATCCTTTCGACCTTAGTACAGATAGCTCTTGTATGCTTGTAGAGATGGAAGACCAAACCTTAGCCCTCGACTCGTTGTCCTCCTAGCTTAAACATGAGTTCGCACCAACGGTGTTTGGTTTGTATCCCATGGTGTTTGGGCTTTACCCTTTTCTTGTTATCTTTTAGAATGAATGAGTTGGTAGTAGCTAGGTGATCGATGAGTTTGTATTCTTCCTCAATGCTTCCCTGTGGAAATAAATACGATACTTGGAATACTCCCGGGTGAAAGCTACAGCGGTCTCCGTGTGCTTGCGGAGTAAAATCTGTTAGGCTAAGAACCGCCAACAAGCTTTCTGGTGCCGTTGCTGAGGAAGCGATGAGTCAGATTACTCATTTATCTTTCATCTGGTTCTTGTTACCTATTTCATTCTATTAAAAACCAAAAAAGTATAAAACTTTGAAAACCCCATCCTTCAATCTTTTTCTTTGTCCTTTAAGTAAATCTTGATCATGCTTGTTCATGCTACCTTTTCTTTGAGAAAAGGTTTATCATGCTTGTTCATGATACAAAGTTTACCGTGAAAGCATAGCTTGGATTAAAATCTAACGACTATCCAGAGACTAATTTCCAAATTAAGCATGGTGCTTAGGTTGGAATTAGACTCTTTTTATCAAAACAATGCATGGCATGTAAGATAAATGAGCTATGTGTAGACTTTGGTAGTGATGTTTTGTTCCTGGTTCATGAACCACAATTCTTGAGCTAATCGAATCTCTCAAGTTGAAAGGAGATGCAAAATCTCGGTTATGTTTCAAAAAAAAATTGAACCCGTTTTTTCTCAAGACCGTGGATTTGAGTAAAAAGTTGGAAGATGGAAAGTCATGGCTTAGCAACATGGTTTGTGCTATGTTTTAATGAGAAACTTTTTCTAGCACGTTGTGAGCAACGGTCCCAGTGTTAACACTCTTTACACATAGACCCCTGTATATGTTGCACACTAACCTATTGTAGGAGGCATTCATCCCCACATGAGAATAGAGACCTCCTTCTCGACACTCATGCTTAAAACCTCTTGCGATCTGTTTTGCTCTTCTTGGGAAAATGATAGCATCATGCCTGAAGAAGTTGTGGTGGTCAACATAGACATTGGCGACACAGGATTATCTTCAACACCACACAAGAATCGGCATCATTCTAAGGTGACATGCAATTTGTTATCTCCTATGCTCGAATTTGCAGCTAGTAGACCACTTGTCTACTACCCCAAGAGAAATCTATGTACCCAATGGAGTTGTGGTGAAGACCCCAAAATCGGCAAGCATAGACATCTCTCATTGTCGGAGAGCTCTGTCTTAAGCACCACAAAGGCAAACATGGACAAATCAATGTCCATAAGCAGGGTGAGAACGTCAATGACATGCAGTCAATGACTGTGTGGGACATGGGCAGTCAACAACTGGTGGCACGTCATGTTTGACAAGTATCAAGCCTAAGAAGAAGAGCAGTGAGCATGATAGGGAGCAAGTTTGTAATCAACATTCAATGCAGAATCCAGAATCCAAGCTTGGGGGAGAAGATTTTCTGGCATCTAACAAGCAATTTGCGGCAATGAGAAACAACCTAAACTGCCGAGCCAACAAAGCAGGGCTCAAATGTGTTCGCTACTACAACATTCCATTGACCAGCCATGGAGCAAGAAGGAGGAGCAGATTTCTCTTGAATCACATCCTCTACGACGCCCAAACCCGAGGGACTGCTTAGCAGGATCATCCTCAGTTCAGATAGAGATTGAGCATCGATACAGCCTTCAACAACATCGATGAAGGTAAACCTTTCTAATAGCTATTTTCAGCATTTCTCTTTTTAGAGGTTGCTTTAAATTGTAAGCCTGTTAATGATAACACTTGAAACAACCTTTGCCTTGCTAAGATTCTATGACCATAGGATCTTATAGTAGTGCTATCATAAGCCAGCTGCTTCACAAACAGCTAACCTCAGAAAAATCTTGAATCATTTAAGATGAGGTAGCAGGCTAGGTAGACAATGCACACGTCGAATCCTAACATGCAAGGAAAGGTAAAAGGAGGTTTTCTGGAGATCATGAAGGAAGAACGAAAGTGCCATCATGAAGAAATCTATTCTCAACATCCTAGGTGCCTCTTTGCACCATGATTGGACAAGCCTTCCACTGGAAACAAAATAAAAGTCTAGGCGGAACAAGGGAGAACTTCGTCAAGTAGAGACGAAGGTGTGCTCTCAATCATAGAAGTTTGATTCATCACACCACAAGAATCAAGATTGGAGGAGGATATGCCGAGAGGCACCCATCCTCTAACCCAACTCCTGAGAGGAAGAACCTCAATGTTCAACCCATAGTGGTTGATCACTGCAAGACTTCAACAATGCTGTACATCACTTGGGAAGCGAATGTCAGCTGTGAGGTTGCAATCAGTAGATCGTCGGTCCATTGCTTCACTGGAGGAAACACATGGTTTGGACAACATGAGATATATGAAGAAAGATCACCCGAAGTGTGGAGGAATGCGACTAGAGAGCGTTCCTTAATTTCCTTTCTCCTAGGCAGTTGTGCAACAAGATTTGCCAATGGTCAGGAATCAACTATTCTACCCGTCGGATGCGAAAGGCCATCAACCAGAGATTGGTGACAGGTACAAATGACAGTGAACTCAGTTCCAACGACATCCGTCTCCATCTTTCCCACTCAATCTATTTGGGAATGAAAGCAAGTGATCTATGTGAAGCCATAGTCATCACTTGGAAGTCTGCTCAAGTACACGTTCTCAGAAAGACCAAAGCTCTGTGAAATCGGATCTCAAGCCTCAACAGCCTATGATTATCAGTAGCAGAAGCAGAGGAGCACCTCTCAAGGAGTATCCTACTTCTCCTGTTAGCAAGTGGAAGATTAGCCTAAACCCAAGGAAAGGAGTCCATAAGGTCAACAACAGATCAATTCTATGATGGATCTCTTGAGGGGGTGTCCCCAAAGTAGAATTATCACCTACTTTTCGATGTTAGAAAAGGATCCTTGGCAATCATCCATTTCATGTGACAAGTAGGGAGCAAGGCTACCCACTAGTGTCACTGGGAAAAGAATGTCAGCCGAAGCCAAATGAAAAGTTGGAGCGGGAGACCCAACATAAATACAAGGAGCGACATTCACTAGAGGGGAGTAGTATCATCAGATCTGATATGTCTACCCCAACACTATGAAGAAGGTCTAGATAGCAGCATTGGAGATATGATAGAAAACCTCAAAACATTCATTTCAAAATTACTAGAGAAGGCAAAATAAGAGTAGAAGGAAATTCGCCTAACATAGGTGAGTATAAACAGAGGTCGAGCAGCATCGTCGTCACCTAGGGAGCAAGCAAGCTTGGGGGAGGCAATGCCAGGTAATATTGAAGCTCAGTTTCTTGGCAATCACTTGCAAGAACTAAGCTTGGGGGAGGATCACCAAGTGAGTGCCCCGAATGCTTAGTATTTCACGTCCACATCCTTAATCCTGAAATTTACCATGACACCAAAAATATTTCCTTCCTATTACCCCAAATAAAAGAAAAGCTATAAATTTTTTTTTGCATAATTCGAAAATAACAAAAGGATTTTATCATGAATAAGCTCACTCCTAGCTATAATGCTAGAATTTTGTTTATACCCTTGCTTAAAGGAAATGGTGAATAGTTGCTCTATTAATTCCTTGTAAGTATTTCGTGTACAGCTTGACACTCTCCTAAAAATTTGTACTTATTGGCATTTGTCGTGATCCTACCTTTAGTTTTTAACCTTGTGGGAGCAAGTGCTTTCAAACCAAGTCTAAGTTGTTGTGAGATGTGATACAATCGAAGTTTGAGTTCAACCCATCTTGATCCTAGTGAGGTGAATTCTCAGAGTTTTCTTTTTCAAAATTAAAATGAGAAAGTTTCTCAGTGGTTTGAAATTCCTATACAGAGCCAAATGCTTTATATGATAAAACCTATACATATGCTACCTATCGTTGTGTTCAGTTTTGTCAAATTTTGAGTTCTTATGAAGTAGTGTCACTTCAAGTCCCGATCAAATCCCCCAGATCCATCTTCATTTTGCTAACCTTCCTTTGTCTGGTTATGCTTAAATCTTAAATCTACATTGGATTCAAGCATCCACCTATACCAGATATTTCTCCACCATACAAAAACCATTTCCATCATCCACACACCCACCCACAAATATGGTCTCCAAATAAATACTCCAGTCGTATTGCAAAAATATCCCCAAAGTTCCCTTACAAGAGGAGACATGGAGCCATTGAAAAAAAGAGAGAAAAGAAAAAATAGAGAATGAGAGAAAGAAAGAGAAAAAAAAGGAGGACAAAAGAAAAAATAAAAGAAAGTGATGGCTCCATGTACTCACATGCTTCAAAGTTCAAAAAGGAGGTTCATCAAATAAGGAATTTTCATTCATAGACCATATTCCGTCCACAAACAAATCCATTATCCTTTGATCGGTATGAGAAGTATCACAAACTTCACTAGGACCAATCTTTGACTCAACAAAATACATGGCATAGGTAAGCCAACTTTATCCCTACATGAAGCTCCACATAAGCCTTTAGTTGATAGGGAAAAGTTTGGATTGTGTCCTGGTGAGGAATCAAAAACCACTTGAGCGATCAAGAAAACCATTTGAGGGAACTTAGTGCTTGGATTTCAAAATTTTCAAACCCTCCGAGCATGAAACCTGAAAGGAGATAGAGTTCAGTGATGCTCTACTAAGATTGTTCGATCTCTCAATCGCCGAAGACACGGTAAGAAGCCAGAAGCCCCACAGGTATGGATAAAAAGGTTGGGGTACACTTATGCCAGTTTTTGTTCAATCATAAAGGTAGAATGTTGGGTTGTGCACGACATTGACATTGATGCAACTCCTGATCCACCGAGCCTAAGTGTTAGCTTTGCTCGAGGACAAGCAAAAGTTCAAGCTTGGGGGCATGTTGGCGGCCGTTATTCACCTATTCCGACTGCCAATTCCTCGGTGAATAAATGGGGTATAACTAAAGTTCTATGCATTATTTACTTTGAGCTAACCAATTCCACAAGTTTTGGTGGTTTTCAATGTTCCACAGAGAGATGCTCAAATACCATGCAAAAGTATACCATCTGGAGCAAGAGAGTATTCACAGATAAAAGGGCCTGAGATAAGAATTACAAATATCATGACTAAAAAGTACTTCAAATGCTCTCAAGGATAGCACCATTGTGAAGAGCTTGCCATATTATTTGCCTCATTTGGAGTCTCGATGGAAAAGATATAAAAAATGCAAAGAAATCGAATTAAAAAGGCAGCGCTCAGCGCCGCCAGATCCGTACAGCGACAGAGTGGGAAGGAGCCAGGCAGCACCACGTGGCGAGCCACCATTCGCTTCTCGTTGTAGCCATGGATCACGATCCATGTCCAGCCGGCACGCCTGTGCCCGCGCGGTGGGTGACCCGCTCAGCCGGCTCGGAGCCACGCGGCGCCTGCTGAGGCGAGGGTGCGCGGTCCGCCAGCTCGGCCGGCCCGGTCTGGCCACGTGGCGCGAGCGGAGGTGACCAACGTGCGGTCCAGCCCCGGTTCGCGTGGTTCAACGGCGCTTTGGGCCACCGTTAGACGAGTTTGACCGGTCCAGTCGCCCAGGGATGTATCCAAGGCCGGTTTTTGACCCAGAAGCACTGTTAACTACCAGTTCTAGCTTCTTACGATCGGTTGACCGACTTAGCTGTCAGTTCTTGGCCGATTCTTCACGCCTGCACATGTGGAATGTTGTTGCCGACTTATCTAAGATGGTTACCATGATAGGTGGCGCGCAAGGAGCAATTGGAGGAAGAATCAAGCATGTGATGCCATGGAATATTCCCCTCTCCTACACCTATAAATAGAGAGGCACACCCTCACTTCACTATGCACCTCACCATGTAACTCACTCTCTCCCTCTCTAGGAGGCGCCCCTCGGGAGGTGCTTTCACTCTGAATTCATTGTTTAGCAAGAAGTTAGAGCAGGCTCTGCACTCTCAGAGTCGGTCGGAACCTTCGATAATGTACTTTATTTTGTTACATCTTAAGCATTACTTTCCGATTAATGACAAGTGTGAGTACTTTATCTTTCTACTTTATGCACTTATCTTCATCTCTATTAGTTACTCATGTTTGGTATGTTTGCCGCAGCATTTATTGGCTACCACCTTTTCCAATTGGGCATGCCAAGTTTGAGGCCTAAGTTGTGCTCAGTTAGAATTGATTGAGCTTTGTTATACTTCCGGTGCTATAAGCCCCTCCTAGACTTAGATCTTGGAGTCTGGTTAGCTCTCACTCTCTAGCCAAGGATGAGTTTTAGTGCTTAATCACTATTGCGGTGATAGCCCTTGAGCACTAGTATATTGTGCCATGTTACCCACGCAGATCTAGTTGGTAGCCTCTCTTGGTGACAGCATTAGAGGTCTCAGTATTCTAATCTTGTCGTTCAGTAAGCCTGTAGGCATTAGCTAGTTGCCGTTCGGTTGGCCAACTATCTACCCCCATGCCTCCTCGGTGTAGTCTAGAATTTCGCTCGACGCAAGCCATAGTTCGGTCTCAATCCTTTCGACCTTAGTACGGATAGCTCTTTTATGCTAGTAGAGATGGAAGACCGAACCTTAGCCCTCGTCTCGTTGTCCTCCTAGCTTAAACTTGAGTTTGCACCAATAGTGTTTGGTTTGTATCCCATGGTGTTTGGTCTTTACCCTTTTCTTGTTATCTTTTAGAATGAATGAGTTGGTAGTAGCTAGGTGATCGATGAGTTTGTATTCTTCCTCAATGCTTCCCTATGGAAATAAATACGATACCTAGAATACTCCCAGGTGAAAGCTACAACGGTCTCCGTGCGCTTGCGGAGTAAAATCTGTTAGGCTAAGAACCGCCAACAGCCATAGTCGGTACTAGCTTCTCACCGTTAAAGGTATGAAGTAACCTAACCGGCTCTGATACCACTTGTAGGACCGAGACGTGCGACTAGAGGGGGGGTGAATAGGAGCACTTGAGAACTCAAAATCACAAGCCCCAAAACTAGTGCTATGGGAACTGATGCTAGACCCATTCATTGAACAAATACGAGTCTAGCAAAAGCAAGGTGCCGTCCACTGAACGGATATGCACCAAGCGAGAAAAGAGCTAGCAACTCAACGATCCCAAAGATCGCAAGTCCCCCCAAGCACCAAAAACCTGCAAGTTCGCCACTTGACACTCACACATGGAAATGTGACTTACTGATATACAGCAAGCAAAGGGAATGGTCAGATAGTGGGAAAAGCACGTCCAATGCAAAAACGCGGAGGAAGAACCAAACAAACATAAACAGGGCTGCACCCCTGGGATCACCGGACTGTCCGGTGCCTAGGGGCAGGACTGTCCGGTAGCACCGGACTGTCCTGGTGGGAAGCCGCTAGGCAGGCCCAGCACCGGATTGTCCGGTAGGCTACGCCGACTGTCCGGTGAGACCGGATAGTCGGTTGGAGTCACAGGAAAAGAGTTTTCACACCCCAAAACTAACCAAAACTTGTCCAATCATCACGAGATTTTTCACCGGTTCTCTGGACCCCATTCCAAAGCTTTTCCCAAGAGATCAACTTAAAATGACAAAGGGAATAGCGGGAATTTCAGATCTCATGAGAAGGCAACCTTTGCGCAAGGAAAAGGTGGAAACTGATGAACATCTTGCTCGTGGCAATCCTACAGGATTGAAATGAACTAAGTCATAATCTCCACAACATAGCAAGTCAAAAAGAGCCAAAAGAACATGATTAACTCATGGGCAAAGCAAATCACCAAAAGCCTTTGAGTTTCATCCGAAAACCAAACTAGAGGAGGGAGAAGGAGATGGTTGCACATAAGAGCATGAATTTGGGATGAATCAACCTTGTATTAGAAGTGGAAATGAGTTCTTACAAGGTTCCTCACAGCCCACCACCCTTCATCCTCCCACTAATGCAAAGTACTAGCTCTAGGGGACTTTAAAACCTAGATTAGTACCCGATTTGCTCTGTAAGCACTTGGCTGGTTGGAAGCTAAGACTAGGGTTTCTAGAGGTGGAAGAGTCACCTAAATGACCAGCCACTTAGGTATATATAGCCCAGACCTAACTGACTCAGTTTACATTAAGACCCCTATATTACAGAAACGCCCATAGGGGCCAAAACGGAAAAGACTCAACTTTAATGGGGACGGACGACCGCGATGGAGTCTTGATCTTCTTCGGTTGCACGCTAACTGTTGAATGCCTTCCACATGGAAAGTAGTCCAAATCCACCGATCGACCCCTGGTTTTGAAGTCAGAAATCGGGAAACTTTTGGTTTTTCCTTCCTGGGCCTGGAATGACCCACTCCATTATATCTCGGCAAGGTGGCGGATTTGATCGAATCCGCCAACGCCCTCGCATGTCTTTGCGCCATGTACTTGGGTTGGAGCACAGTGGTGGCACTCAGCATCTCCTGTCCAGTCGGAGTCGCCTCGAAGTCCTTCGGAGGTCTTACACTTGCCGTCATCGTGCCGCTCCTCCGTGTACCGAACTCCCATGGCTGAATGATGCCGAGCAAGCCTCCTGTCCTTCGAAGGAGTTTCATCTACCTCCCATCCATCAAATGGCTTCCTATCCTTCGGAGGTGATGGGGACCAGGGGATACCCGATCTTCCGTTAGGGGGAGGGTAAGTCGATTTGGCGGCACGAGACACTCACGATCCGGCTCCCGATAGGCACGATCAAGCCCTGCAATCGCAGCACCACGCATCCTCGGGTTATCAACCGTGCCCTGCCTGGTTGACCTCGCCACGAAGGCTAATCCATGCCAGTGAATCGAGAACACGAGCAAGAATAAGAAAGATTGCGACTAAACTTGCAGATGAATGATTAATCTCACAAAGTTGGGGACTCACAAACCGGAGTGTTCTCAAACGGCGAAACTGTTCAACGACAGAGTAATCTAAGCAAATCCCATCTAATCTAATGGCAGCTGCTGTGTATATATAAGGGAGAGGGTTAGGGGGCAGCCAAGGGGGTGGCCGGGCAACCCTAGGGCTTACAATGCCTTCAGGCCCAAAAACCGTTGTGGGATAGATTCTGGATGTCATCTTGCATTGGTTATTCCTGCGAACTCCGATAGAATTTTGAGATGGGACCACCTGAGTTGGAAAGTTTATCTCTTTAGCTTTCTGTCGATATGTAGAACGTCCAAAACGGAGCCTGTATGTGGCCTGGGCGTCCGTTTCCGTAAGGCCTACTGTAGCAGTCTGATCCTGACTCACGAATAAATGGTACTTCAACGTGGATTGTGCATTTAAATTGCACCTTCGCTTGGGCATTGGTTGTATGCATATTGGTCATGTCCTCATCGTCTTGGTTTTGAGTTCGTTCTCGACTCAAAGTCGTCGATACTTGCGGAAGTAGTTGTTCCAGTTCTTGACATTGATCCAGCGTTGCTCCCCTTTTTGAAATTGAACCTGTTGTGACAAAACAAACAAAGAAAAACAAGAGTAACTCGGTATGATAGGATTAGTCTTAAAACAGCCATCTATTCCATTAAATTGTTGCACAACTAAAGAAAATTTTAAATTTGAATAGATATAAACTCGATGAACCATATATTCTCCTTTACAGTCATACTTGCCAATGACAGGATACGTATGTTTAGATAACCATGGCAAATCAGCAAGTCTAAAAAACTTTTCATTCAAATAATTCATATTACAAAGAATATCAAATTTAATATAACCCAATGTATTCAATGAAGATAACAATTTCAGCTCATCATGGACACAAGTAATAGGGTGGAAAATATTATTTCCAGCACAATCGATTGGTTCAGTTGCATCAATATCAAGTTTATTCACAAGTTGTGCTGTAAAAGTAACAGGAATATCATCACACAATCTTTCATTGTCACATGGAGAAGCAAGACAATAATCGTGTGACAAAGGTACATCAGAAAAAATTTTCACTACAGATTGATCTGCAATAGCATGTACTGTGGACAGATTTGGTGCATCAAAAATTTTCTCACCTTGTGTGATCTTTGCACCCATGTCATTACCTTTGTTTACATGCTTGGTGCAATGCTCGTCCTCCATTAGTGTATTGATTCTCTGATCTTTAATTTCAATATCCTAGTCCAAGGTAAGTAGCAAACGAAGTCTCCATGATATGTGTGTCATGATGTTCAATTTCAGCAAGATATGTATCATTCTTAATTTGATTCTCAATCTCACAAGCAATATCTATTAAATTATGTAGAGAATTATATTCTATATCAACAAGAATATCCCTGAATTTTCTCATTAAGACCATTTAAGAAATGAATTTCAGTGGCTTCGTCATATTCATCTAAGTCACAACACAACAATATAATTTTGAATTTCTTATAATATTCCGTGACAGTTCTATCTTGTTTTTTTAGATGTTTCAATCTACTAAGAGACATTTCACGATATAGATTATCAAACTTTGTTTTCCAATTAATACTTGAACCTTTTGACGTGGATGTTTGCAATGTGGTATAGCTCTCACTTGTCTTCATATTTTCTTTTCGAGTAGTGCTATACCCTGTCTTTATTAGTAGAAAACAAGAAAACACACAAAAAATATATTTTCCTATCTACTACTATTTATAGGTAGTGGAATCATAGACTCTCAAGCATCTTACCAAGCTCTTACGAGTATTCTTACCGATGCAACCGGTGGCTGGTTCATGATACTGTGAGAGCGTGAGCGATGCGATTGCAAAGGCCAAAGCTATACTGACCAGAAGTATATATATATGGAGCTTTGGGAGGCTTTATATAATAGCAAGGATTAGCACAAATCGAAATTAGATAGCAAAATTGAATAAGTGTCCAAAGTACTTGTAAAATTTGCTGGCCCAAACGTGTTCCTAGAACTAGTTCAAGCTTGCAAGAAAGACACCGAAGCACAAAGGACACAAAAGATGCAAGCACTTCTGATTTTTTTTCTTTCTTTTTTTGTGCGCCTCTTTATTTATGCACTTGCCATTTTCTTTTTTTTATTTCTTTTTGTTCAACTTAAAAGTGCCTCAAAAACAAAACACAATTCCACACTATCATAAAACTCTCGTATGTAAATCATAGATTTTCTACCCAAACTTGCACCGACGATTTCGCACTTGTATTGTCCATGAAATGCAAAAACTTATAATACCAAAGTTGCAGCTCTACTTTTTTCTCTTTCTTTTCAATATATGGAACACCTCTTTTGGATAAAGAAAACATGAGATATTGACCCCGAAATACAAACTGTTCAGAAATTTCTGGGTCACGAACAGATTTTCTCCCAACTAGAATTAGGCTGTGATAATAGCCTTTTCTGAGCCACTCGCTGTTGACAAAGTTATAGATAATTTCATATGCTTTCCAGAAAGTAATAGAACATTAAAATCCGAGTTCGTATGTGGAAGATATCATCAAAACACTAAACTGGACAGAAACTAATCCAAACTGGACGCGATGACGTAATGGAAAAGAACTCAGTGACACGATGCAAAACTCAAACCAATCTAAGAACAAGATCTAAACCAGCAACAAGACCATGACTATGGACACAAAGTCAATGATGTGGACTCCAAAATCAAAAAGTGCAAAGGCTAAACTTGGCTATGGGATATGATGAACTACAAACCCTAACTTTTTATACGGCTTTTTGTGGACTATGGGATGAAACAAAACTAATCTACTAAGGATAATGGCAAGCAAACCTGACGGTAAACCTTGCTCTGAATACCACTTGATGGGGACCAGGGGGTTTCCAATCTTCCGTCAGGTGGAGGGTAAGTCGATTTGGCGGCACGAGACACTAACGATCAGGCTCCCGATCGGCACGATCAAGCCCCTGCAATCACAGCACCACGCGTCCTCTGGTTATCAATCGTGCGCTGCCCAATTGACCTTCTCAAGAAGGCTAATCCCTGCCAGTGAATCGAGAACACGAGCAAGAACAAGAAAGATTGCGACTAAACTTGTAGATGAATGATTAATCTCACAAAGTTGAGGACTCACAAACAGAAGTGTTCTCAAACGGCGAAACTGTTCAACGACAGAGTAATCTAAGCAAATCCCATCTAATCTAATGGCAGCTGCTATGTATATATAAGGGAGAGGGTTAGGGAGCAGCCAAGGGGGTGGCTGGGCAACCCTAGGGCTTACAATGTCTTCAGGCCCAAAAACTGCTGTGGGACTGATTCTGGATGTCATCTTGCAATGGTGATTCCTGCCAACTCCGATAGAATTTTGAGATGGGACCACTGGGTTGGAAAGTTTATCTCCTTAGCTTTCTGTCGATATGTAGAACATCCAAAACGGATCCTGTATGTGGCCTGGGCGTCCGTTTTCGTAAGGCCTACTCCAGCAGTCCTATCCCGACTCATGAATAAATTGTACTTCAACGTGGATTGGGCTTTAAATTCCATCTTCACTTGGGCCTTGGTCATATGTGTATTGGTCATGTCCTCATCAAGAGGTGTTGTGCCTAAGTCCTTCTGGGTCTTGGCCTCCATTGACAATCACTCATCACTCTAGAGGCAATGGAGCCGGTCCATTGGCTCTCAAAGAGGAAATTGCTCTCATTAGGAAACTTATAGTAGAATCAGCATGGTCAGAGACAGATGGAGTAGGGGACCATGTCCTGGAACTTCTGGTCTTCTTATAGCTAGAGCTTTTGGCTAGTGATCAGTTTGCCTCATCATGCTGGCGTTGTCAACGTTCACCAGAAAATATTATCTTGACAAACGGAAGTGCTGATTTCCCATACAATGGCACAGGAGTCATGGGAGAATAAATGAAAGGCTCTCCTATTTCTTTGGTCAGCATTGGTCATTTCCTCACGATGTATAAAAGAAAGTCAATATTATGGTAAAGACTGTTGTTAGAAAATTGAGTTACCTCCATTGACGAAGGATTATAAGAGGAGTCGAGGCAATGAAGCATGGTGCCAAGAGGACCTCTGAATAGATGCGGCTTCCAAGCTCCCCACCAATTGTCAAAACCATCCGCAGTGTACATAAATTCCATGTCGCATGGGATGGGAATGGGAAATTCAAAGAAAAGGGCTATATGCACGAAGAGTCAGGAGCCGTTTAGTGAGATCGGCTCAGCTTTGAAACTTTTGATGAAAGATGAAGCAAGGAGAGATCTGGTCTAGACCAAATTGTCGAGTAGCTATAATCGGCTGATATCATTCATAGCCAGGCTTAGTGATTCTGTTGGTAGTACTCATGCTCACAGGAAGCAGGCAAGGACAAATCATGGTGGCATATATTTGCCGAGTGTCATCATCATCGGCAAAGCTATCCAGTCTAAAGGAGGGATTTTCAAAGTTTTCTGACTCTGAGTAGGCGTTGAAGGTCGCTATGGTACGTTCATGAAAAAATAATTTATACCATTTGGCCATCTCTATTTCATCGTATTTGATGCTTGGAAGCCTATATAGTGCCTGACCAAAGAGAGTACATCATATGCTCTTGCCTGAAGAAGTGGGGAAAGATATGTCTTGCAAACACGGGAATCTCGGGATGTACCATTGGAAGTATAATTGACACCAAATCTGCAGAAACCACCAAGAGCCTTCCGATTTAATGCGTTCATTATTTAGAAGTCTGCTGGTGTTCAAGTAAAGGTGTTGATACAGTATGCCCAGAAACAGTTTTCCTAATGCAAATCTTTGGCCATTAGCCAGAGCATTGGCCAAATCCAAATAATTTTTGGTTGGAGCAACGCAAGGACCACAGAAAAGGAAGTGGTCTAACTAGAGATTCAGAAAAGCTGTATGTTCTCGATGATCAACTGACCCCAAACGTTTGTTATGATGATCGATATATTGGCCCCAGTTCTTGGCTATGGCCTTGTCCACAATCTGATGCCTACAAACTTCCAAGGAAAAAGGAGAAGGACATGACGAATGGACATCTAAACCCAGGATCATTGTCACATCCATCAAAGTGGGGGTCATGGGGCCGAGGCCGAACAAGAAACAATTCAAGGCATCGGACCAGAAATAGCCTATTGCTCTTAGAAGGTTCACATGCCTTTTCCATTGGAGACAGAGTAAGGGAAAGAGCATCAGCTATTCATATTTTGCACCAGACTGATGATTCAAAATGTTTGGCTACCCACTTATACCAGCTAACCCGTCCTTCCATGGGGAATGGCCAACATCTAAGTTGGTTTGTCCAACTGTCTAGGATCTGGATTTTGAGCTACAAAAGGGATTCGTTTGGTTTACAGAAGAAATAAATCCAATGGTGGCTCAAAAGATTGCGGTCCTAAACTAAAATATTTTGAAGTCAGAGATTGAGGAATCAAGATATCATTTGGCCGCATATTCACAAAAATAAAAGGGAAAGGGGAACGTGTGAATAACGCGATTATCTTTTCCTACAAAAAAGGAAAGGCCGACGTAAATACCTTCAGGCCAAAGAATCTTTAGGGAAGCCTTTCCGCCATTAACGAGCTCGGTGTGTCTGCCATGTCTGAAGAAATGAGATATCTAGAAGGAAATGAGTGGCCGAGACAGCATGAGATAGGTGCGTGTCTTATTTTTATTAAACACATTTAAAGTTCGATTCCGAAGTCGATTTTCCAAGATGAGCCGATGAGAGATCGGCTGATCCCAAAGTGGAACATCGTCAGTTTGAAGCAAAGGACAAAATCTGATGCTATGCTATTAGATCAGGCTCATGAGAATGTGGCAAAAATAAAGTCGCAATAATGAAAACAAGATCTATTTAATATAAAGCTTCATTACTAAGGATTTTTACAAAGCATAATACTAAGCAAAAGCTAATTAAGGGGATAATCCACTTTGAGCTTATGCAACGTCTTTTTGAACCGTAATAGCTAACTGGTGCTATTGTCCAATGGAGCACATCGGCCGGCGCTGATATTGCCATCTTCATTTCTGATGGCGATGGGGACGCGGCACCATTGGCGAGGATGGGGACAGTGGCTTCTTTCGCTTCTTCCCTAAGTCATCGAACCATGGCATGTCAACGCTGGAGGTTGGGGAGTCGAGGACTGCCCCTATGTCAGTGTAGCCACTAGTGATGGACGATTCAGAGTCGGTGTTGACCCCAAACTCCTGACCAACCATCATCACGGTAGGATGGCAGCTCCAGGAATGGTGGTGACTTTGGGCGAGCGCTCCGGGGAAGGCCACAGCAACGGCGACGATGGAGGAGTAGGGTCTGGGCCCCAACAAGCCAGCCAGGCCTTGTCCGTTTCGGTAAGCGGTTCCTCCTCTTCCTCTGAGTCGGCCGCCTTCACTGGCAGCGTAGTGTCTGCTCCCGCTGCCGGCAAGGGAGCAAAACCCAGCAGCACCTCCACGAAGGGAAGCGGCAGAGACGGAGAGCACAGCGATGGCGGTGGAGTAGTGCTACTTCCTACAAGAGACTCCATTGGCGGTGATTTTTCTTGAAGAAAGGTCGGGGTTTTTTCTACCGATACGAGGGAAGATGGGGAAAAAGACTGTAGCTAAGGTGATGGCTAAATACTACTTTGGGAGGAAGACGAAGAAGCTCTAGGAGTGAGTTTTGAGGAAAGAATACAAGCAGATGTGACGGGAGTAGGGGAACCATGTGGCTCTCCATCTTTGCATTAACTCAGCTTTGGAATAATTATTATTGCCAAAGCTAGGGGGGCATGTGTTATCACCAAAATTTAGTCGATAGATATTTGGGCTAGATCGGCTGATGGGTTAAATATGGCCATCCAAGGAAGAGGCGATCCCAAGGGCCAATGGGCCATGTATCTTTATTTTAAGTCTATATATCTAGCCTAATTTGAGTCGAGTTGGGACTAGCCCGTCAGAAATAGAATTTTTAGCTATAGAAAGAGTTATGGAAAGTGTCAGACTTATTGTCCAAGTATACGGACTATAAATATGTACACATGTTCTAAGTAATGAATGGACGACATATGTTCCTAGCAACTCATGTCTCCAATCTCTCTCGGTCATCGCGACCCCTAACAATTACGGTTTTTCAAGGTAGTCATCATGTTGCTCTAATGGTTCTTAGATCTGTTAGGGCATTAGGGCATGAGCCATATGGTGGACCTTGTACTGAAGCATTTTTTATGGCACGGTTTGCTAGTTACCCCGATGGATCTCATGTCGAGCCTAGCTCAACCACGAGACGCATTAGTTATCTCGATGAGTCTCATGTCAAGATTTGCTTGGTGCGAGATCTGTCTTCACTTCCGTATGTTTATCGATCTATTTATGTACCTATGCTTCATGTGGTAGATCGATCTTCATATAGCTCGTGTTACGCTACCTAATCGCTTGTTACAATCCATGGCATGCCGCTGCAGCGTGTGCACGTGACCTGCCGGTAGATCAACATAGCTCGAGCACCCTACATATACACGTCGTAATTTGTATCTATCTACTTAGGTAGACTTCTTTGGAGGTCCTGGTTTTAAGCTGATTTGATTATGCATATCTATTACATCATGTTTTTAGTTAGGGTTTTATATTTATTTATCTTTGGACACGGTTTTGGATTTTACTATGTCTATTCATGCACACTCGATGGACCATCCCATGTTTCTACATCGGCTGATTGGAGTACATGACATCTTGTGGTTGCCGATCCTAGCGATCAGGTAGGAACTTGACGTTTGCATCTGTTGTGTACACTTTATAGGGAGAACAGGAGCCAACAATCGCGACCACACAACCTTCCTGGCTGCAAGGTCAAGCCAGGTGGCACACCCGCATCACCATGCACGACCAGGATTAGCTTCTCTGCTGAGAGTCGATCGGAGCCGCATGAAAGGGAGATGAGTGCAACAGCAGCCTCTCCGCTGGTATTTGGGTGCAACACCGCATCTCTCCATCCAAAGATCCATATTGCATCCCAAAGTCTGTTAGAAGTCAGTTGGTGGTTGAGACATGTGCTTTCTTTTGGATCATTGGATCTTCACTTGTGTTTCTTCCTTAGCGATAGGATTGATGTGTCCTGGATGGCTGACTTCACTGATCTAAGTGCTAGAGTCTTCTAGTGCTTTGCATGTTGCTTTCATGGTTTACACCTTGGAATTGTGTTGACACATCACTTGTATGCATGCAGGTCGAAGATGAAGTGGTTTGGCCACTTTCACAAGCCGGGCAGCCAAGGGGGAGGCCGAGCGGCCAGGGCTCTTCCTGACTTTGCTATATTTTGCCTATTTTCAGCTGTTCTTGCACCTACAATCAAATATTCAACACAGCTCATGGAAATGCATTAGTAGCAAGGGCTATTCTACACTTTGATGTATTTTCCTTCATGTTCATGCTTAGTTGGCAGTCGGAGATAGTGCAATAACGACTGTGAATAGTGGCGGAGTTGAGTTTTCTATAGTCAATGCACATTCGCCATCTATTGAAAATACGTTGAGGTATTAACTCATTATTTTGATTCTTGATGATTGTCATTCCTCCCTTCTTGGGTACAACTTGGATTGGACTGACCCATTCACCATCTTGTATGGGATAAATGATACCTGCATGTAGGAGTTTGAGTACCTCCTTCTTGACTACCTCTCTCATCGCATTGTTGAGTCTTTGTTGTGGTTCCCTTGTAGGCCGATGCTCAGTCTCCATGAGGATGCGATGTGTGCACAGGTTGGGACTAATTCCTTTCAAATCTTGGAGGGAGTATCCAAGCACTGATCTATACTTCTCCAAGACTGAAATTAACCACTGGATCTGATTCTTGGTCAGCGTATCGCTGATGATAGCCTGTGTGTCTAGGATGCTTATTGAGGAAGGTGTACCTTAGGCTAGGTGGTAGCTGTTTCAGCTCGGTGATTCATCCAGTTCTCCGAACTTGAGTGAATCTTCTACCGCACTGAAGTCGCTAGCCTCTTCCTCTATGCTGGGTTGATCCTCCTCTTCCTCAAGTGAAATACCCATCACTTCTTCTAGGGGTTCAACCTCTGGCTTAGACTCTATTTTGGTATTCAATGCTCAACTCATGCCAATTCAAGCACCTCTTGACCAAACTGAAGCTGTAGCGGCCCTGGACTTGTCGTTGTGTTGATAAGGGAAGCCATAGGTAGTACAACCAATATGAACAACCTAGGTCCCTCGAGTTTGTTGAAGATGTGTAAATCTAAGAACATCCACTTGTCCTGCAAGGTGATTGGTATGACCCGAATATTCATTCTTGTTCCACTTCAAGCGAATGTTGGATCTTGATCACGGTAGAGTTTGGAAATGAGTGTCAACAACATATTCAGGAATGATGTTCACACCAACTCGTGGGTCACAGAGAATATCTTGTGGGAGCATGTCAGATACATGACCAGGGATGAGAGTTTGTCGTGTGTGTAACCTAACGATTTTTGTGTCAAGTCATCTCTCTTCTAGCCATTCCTGATTTATTACCGCTGTAAGCTAGAGTACATCCTCTCTCATTTGGTGTATATGATGTGGGAAGATGTATGCTGGTTGAGAGGTCATTTCAAAGTGTTGGCTCACTTTGGCTAATAGAGATACATTCCCAAAGCCCATGAGCAACTCATCATCGAACGAGAATGGAGGGACCAACGAAGGATTCGTCATAGATGCACTGACCCTCTCAGTGTCTTGTAATGTACTTGGTTTAGTGATGTCTTTAATCCTGAGTGTTTTACGGGATAGTGGAGCGAGAGTTTCAGTGCTATGATCTTCTTCATGGTAGCTGGGCTTAGGTGGATCTTGTGGGTATGAGCATGGTTTCTCAATCTTACTGCCGCCAGAGGATTTCTCAAGTATTTTATCAAGAACTTTTCTTCCTTCTCGTGCAGTCAAGTGAGAGTATGATCCTCCTAAAGCTAAGTCCAAACATAGTACAGTGCCAAGTGAGGGGCCTCAGACAAAGTTCTGCATGAGCATGGACTCCTGTATTGTCAAGTCCGGTCATAATGCGACCAGGCTGGTGAAACGTGCCTAGGCCATTGCCAACGTTTCTTGACTTCCTTATCGGAACTTGAGAACTTCACATCGGAGGTCAATGATTCGATTTTGTGGGAAGAAGTGCAGATAGAACTTGATTTTGAATTTTCTCAACTCCCCTATACTGGACCAACTGCTCTATTGTACCAAGATTTTGCTGGTCCTGTATGTGAAAACGGGAAGAGCAACCATCGAAGAGTTTCTGCAGGCATGCCCAAAATTGCGATATAGCTACAAAGCTGCTCAAATTCTCAGAGATGTGTGAAGGGACTCTCTGATTCTAATCCCACAAAGGATTGATCCCGAACCATGGCTATCAGGCCAGGATGTAGCCGAGAGCCATCGGTGATGATAGGTGTGGATGGTGGTGAAGGCTCTAGAAAATCATCGTTCGGAGCAGATAATTTACAGATAGGCATGAGATCCATTGGGTGATATGGTGGAATGGTGGTGGTGGTGGTATAGTGAGAGATAGGACAACCTTGGTTGTGTGTTAAAATAGCTACCGTTCCCTGGCAACGGCACCAGAAAAGCTTGTTGGCATTTCTTAGCCTACTAGATATAACTCCGCAAGCGCACGGAAAACACGTTGTAGCTTTTCACCTAGTAGTACTTTGGGGTATCGAAATCCACGAGGAACGAGAAGTATAACAACACACAACACAACCAACTGAACTATTGAAGCTAGCAATGTAGAGAGTAAAATACAGAGAAGCAAGTTCTCAACAAAACTTAAATCACCTCGCTACACTAATCATGCAAAGCACTATACTTGTCATGTAAACATAGACATCAAAGCTGTAGAACCACTGCTAGGCACCAGAATGTTGTATACCCAACCGAGAAAGGCAGGTGCTATAGAATTTGGCTATATCATCAACGAGTGTATACGAACGTACGTGATTGGAATACTGAGAACACAAAAGCTGTCAACAATTGTGTCTACAAACCAAAGCTGCATGGGATAGCACACCAACCAAGGTAAACTCTAAGTATAAACACCGTGGTGCCTAGACACTGAGTTCACTACTAAACTGGTAATAAGCCAAAAGAGCAAGCAACACTTTATACCCAACACTATAAGCATGCACAAGGTTCCCGTAAACAGATAAGCATATGACTAAGTGATGAGGACATGATCAATACGTATACGACCAAGGCCCAACAAAAGATGAAGTCACAAGCCCAATTTGAGTTTAGGTCCAATTTATTCATGAGGCTAGTTCGGACTACAGGAGGAGGCCTCATGAAAATGGACACCCAGGTCACATATGAGCTCTGTTTTGGACGTTCTAAATATTGATGAAAAACTAAGGAGCTAAGCTTTCCATCCCTAGTGGTCCCATGACTAAATACAATCCGAGTCGACTAGAATAGATGAAGTAAGTTGACATCTAGCATCTACCCAACACCTATTTTTGGGCCTGAAGGCCTTGTACTTCCTAGGGTTGTCCGACCGCCCCCTTGGATGCTCCTACCCTCTATCTTCTATATACACAGTAGCGGCCATTAGATTAGATGAGTTTTGCTTAGATTATTCCATTATGAACAGTTTCACCATTTGAGAATACTCTAATTTGTGAAACCCAACTCATGATATTAATCCTTTCTATTCACAATTTCAGTTTGCATTTACCATGTTCTTGCTTGTGTTCTTAGATTTGCAGGCAAGAATAAGCCTTCATGGCAAGGTCAATCATGTGTGCACGGTTGATAACCAGAGGAGACATGTTGCTATGTTTGCAGGGTTGGAATCATGTTGATTGGAAGCCGGATCGTTTGCCGTGCCTCCGATAAATCGATAGTTATCATAACCTAACGGGCCCCTTCTTGGAATTGAACTATTGAGACAATGCAAACAAAGAAGAACACAATGAACTTTATGTGATACGGTTAGTTTTAGTAAATCCCCTTAGTTGATTATCATGTTCACCAACAAGAATGGAGTCCAAACTTGATGAGATATAAACACGATGCACCATATATTCTCTGTTATGATTATATTGCCTAACATGATATGTAAATCTAGATAACCAGGGCAAATCAGCACTAAAAGAAAGTTTCCCCTTCAAATTATCTAGATTACATAGAATATCCAATTCAATATAACCCAAAGTATAAAGAAGATAACAATTTCAGTTCATGATGCATACTAGCAATAGGGAGAAAATGTATATTTTCAACACAAGTAATTGGTTCGGGAGCAACAAAATCATCTTCATTCACAAGTTGTGGCATAGAAATAATAGATGAATCAGCACACAACCTTTCCTTGTCACATGGAGGAGCAAGATAATAATCATGTGACAAAGATAGATCAGGAAAATATTCCACTATAGAGTGCTCTACGGTAGCATGAACTTTGGACAGATTTGGTGCATCAAATATTTCTTGACCTTGTGTGAACTTTTCACCCATGTCATTACTTGTGTTTACATGCTTGGTGCAATGTTCATCCTCCATTAGCATGTTATCTCTATAATCACTAATTTTCAAGTCCTGCCCAAGGTTAGTAGCAAACTAAGCCTTCACGATATGTGTTTCACAATGTTCAATTTCAGCAAGTCATGTATCATTTTCAATTTGATTCTTAAGCTCACAAGCTAGATCAATTAAATCATGTAGAGAAATATATTCCATATCAACTAGAATATTCTGAATTTTCTCATTAAGACCATTTAAGAAATATATTTTGTTGGTTTCATTAGATTCACCTAAATCACAGCATTGCAATATAGTTTTGAATTTCTTATAATATGCCATGACAGTTCTATCCTATTATTTTAAGCGTTTCAATCTACTAATGGACATTCCACGATATAAATTATCAAACTCTATTTCCCAATTGATACCCAAACTTTTTTATGTGGATGTTTGCAATATGGTGTAGCTCTCGCATGTCTTCATATTTCCCTTATGAGGAGTGCTATACCCTATCATTATTAGCACAAAACAAAAAACACACAAAAAGTATATTTTCCATCAACTACTATGTACAAGAACTGGAATCACATACTCTCAAGCGTCTTACCAAGCTCTTACGAGGGTTCTCACCGATGCAAAGTAATGGATGGTACAATCGGTGGCTGGTTCGTGATACCGTAAGAGCATGACGATGCAATTGCAAAGGTTGAACCTGTACTGATCAGAAGTATACATGTGGAGCTTTGGGAGGCTTTATATAGTAGCAAGGTTTATCACACTTCGAAATCAGGTAGCAAAATTAAATAGGTGTCCGAAGTACTTGTTAAAATTGCCGGCATAAACTACACAAATTACATCAAAGTACAAATAACACAAAGGATGCAAGCACTTCTAATTTTTCCTTTTTCCTTTTCTTAGTTGTTTTTTGTGCATCTTTTTTTATGCACTTGCCTTTTTGTTTCTATTTTTCTTCCCAAAAGTGCCACAAGATCAAAATCAAGAAGATACAACTCCACACAATCACAAAACTCTCGTCAATAAATAATAGATTTGCTACCCAAACTTGCACAGACGATTTCATAGTCTTAACAACCTCAAATGTTAAAACTCACAAATATATTTACTTCTAACACAAATAACTCAATCAAGACGGCGTTTTCTGGAAATCTCACAGTTGACAAAACTGTAGATAATTTTCTCAGCTTTCCAGAAAATACTAGAACATGAAATTCCTAGTTCATGTGTAGGGTTTATGATCAAAATACCAAACTGGACAAAGATAATTCTGAACCGGACGTGATGACGTGATGGAAAAGGATACGGTCACACGATGCAAAACTAAACCAAACTAAGAACTCATTCTAAACCAGCAACAAGACCATGATTATGGGAAAAAACTCAATGATGCAGACTCCAAAAATGAAAATATGCATAGGATAATTTTGGCTATGGGACAAGATGAACTACAAGCCCTAACTTTTTATATGGCTTTTTTGTGAACTATGGGATGAAACAAAACTATGGGATGATAGTAAACCTTCCTCTGAATACCACTTGATGGAGGCTAGGGGGGTTTCCGATCTTCTGTAAGGTGGAGATAACAATCGATTTGGGATAGGCCCGATCTTCTGTGAGGTACGTCGATTTAGGGGTGGAGACTCTATGTTGGTGAAGAAGGCTCCAAGCCAAAGGTCCGAATCCTTGCAACCATGACACCACTGCTCTGATAGTTATCGACCACGTGATGCACGCAATCGACCTCGCCAAAAGGCTATCGTTCCTGCAATGCAACCGAACAACACCAGCAAGAACGAGGAAAAATGCAAATCTCAATTGAGTTGCACAAGTTGGGGTTTCACAAACCGGTACACGGCGAACTGTTCTCGACATAATACTCTTAAGCAAAACCCAAACCGTAACTTGTGTGGCGGCTACGGTTTATATAGAGTTTAGGTCGACCAACAAGGCCTAGACGCGTCTATGATGGACTCCAAGATGATACAAGGGCCAACAGCCAAAAAAGAGTGAAAACAGCCATTGGACAGATTCTGATCTCTAACTTGCGATGTGAATTCCCAATGACTCCGAACTGACCTAAAACTAGCGGCATTGGAAAGGTTATCTTCTTAGCTTTCCAGGCATATGTGGATCGTCCAAATCGGAGTCTGTTTGTGGCCTAGGCGATGATTTTACTGATAACTGGTGCCGGAGGCCGAGGAAGTCAACTCCGAGTAGAATTAGGCCTCCATCTTGACTTGGACGTCCTTCCTGCCCTCCTCCTAGTCTGAGTTGTTTTCCAAGGCCTTAATGTTCCGCTCCTAAGTTCCTAAGTACAATATAATCAACCATAACATTAGGTAGCATACTATTCTCAAAAGTATATGTACGGACACTTAGAAACAAGCTCACCTGTTGATTCAATTGTTCTGCACGTGCTCTTGTAATAGGTCCTTACATAATCACAAGAGTGATGTCCTCATCATTCTCCCCCTCTTGAATCGAAGTCGTCCTCGATGCTAACTCATCCTCTTCTCCCAAATATGGTTTCAAATCTGCAATATTAAATGTGGGAGTAACCCCGAAATCTGCAAGCAACTTGAGCTTGTATGCATTATCATTAAATTTTTCAAGAACCTTAGAAGGACCAGCAGCTTGAGGCATAAGTTTGGACTTTCTCAAATCAGGAAAACGTTCTTTGCGCAAGTGTAGCCACACCAAATCACTAGGTTCAAAAAGCACTTGTTTCCAATCTTTACTACCAGCAAGTTTGTACTTTTCATTCATGGTTTCAATATTATTCTTAGTTATTTCTTGTATGTTTCAAATCAAATCAGCACGTTGTGATGCATTCAAATGCAAAGGTTCCTCGAAAGGCAAAGATATCAAATCAATAGAAGCATGAGGATTAAAACCACAAACCACCTGGAAAGGGCTAAACTTTGTGGTACAGTGAACGGATCTGTTGTAAGCAAACTCAATATGAGGCAGACACTCTTCCCATATTTTCAAATTTGTTTTCAAAATAGCCCTAAGCATAGTAGACAAAGTTCGATTAACAACTTCAGTTTGATTGTCAATTTGGGGATGACATGTAGTAGAAAACAAAAGCTTTGTCCCCAATTTATTCCATAAGCTCCGCCAAAAGTTACTCAAAAATTTTGCATCACAATCCGAAACAATAGTATTAGGGAATCCATGTAAACGAACGATCTCATGGAAAAACAAATCAGCAATATGAGAAGCATCATTTGTCTTATGACAAAGGTATAAAATGTGCCATTTTTGAAAAGTGATCCACAACAACAAAAATGCTATCTCTCCCCCTCTTAGTCTGAGGCAAACACAAGACAAAGTCTATAGAAATATCAGCCCAAGGAACAATTGCAACCGGGAGAGGCAAATAAAGACCATGTGGATTAAGGCGAGACTTAACGTTATGGCAGGTAGTGCAACGTGCCACAAACCGTTCAACATCCCGCTTCAATTTGGGCAAAAAAAAATGACCACCCAGCACATCCGTCGTTTTCTTCACACCAAAATGACCCATCAAACCTCCTCCATGCGCCTCTTGCAAAAACAAATGACGAACAGAGCTATCTGGGATGCATAACTTGTCAGCCCGAAAAAGAAGTCCATCATTCAGCACAAACTTATTCCATGTTCGTCCCTCTCTACAATTTTCAAAATCTTCTTTAAAGTCAAAATCAGCAGCATATAACCCTTTTACGGTCTCTAAACCGAAGATGCGATGATCAAGTTGTGACAATATAGTATAGTGGCAAGATAAAGCATCCGCAATGACAATTTCTTTTCCTTTATTGTGCTTAATGATGTAAGGAAACGACTCTATAAATTCAACCAATTTAGCATGTCATTTATTTAGCTTAGCTTGACTTCTAATATATTTCAAAGATTTATGATCAGAATGGATAACAAATTATTTAGGCCAAAGATAATGCTGCCAAGTCTCCAAAACACGCACCAAAGCCTATAACTCTTTATCATAAGTCGAATAATTAATAGATGGTCCGTTCAATTTTTCACTAAAGTACGCAACAGGTTTATCTTCCTGTAGGAGCACGCCTCCAATCCCAATTCTGCTCGCATCACATTCAAGCTCAAAAGTTTTTTCAAAATCCAAAAGTTGTAGAAGAGATGCATGTGTCAACTTATCTTTCAACGTGTTGAAGGCTTTTTCTTGTGCTGGACCCCAATGGAACGTTATACCTTTCTTCGTCAACTCATTAAGTGGGGCAGCGATGGTGCTGAAATTTTTCACAAAGCGCCGATAAAAACCTGCAAGACTAAGAAAACTGCGCACCTATGTGATAATCGTCAGTGTAGGCCAGCTCCTAATGGCGTCAATCTTCGTCTCATCCACTTCAATTCCCTGTGGAGTAACAACATAGCCAAGAAAACCAACTCGATTTAGGGGTGGAGACTCGACGTTGGTGATGAAGGCTCTGAGCCAAAGGTCCGAATCCTTGCAACCACGACACCACTACTCCGATGGTTATCGACCACGTGACACGCACAATCGACCTCACCAAGAAGACTATTGTTCTTGCAATGCAACCGAAAAACACCAGCAAAAACGAAGAAAAACGCAAATCTCAATTGAGTTGCACAAGTTGGGGTTTCACAAATCGGTACACGGCGAACTATTCTTGATAGAATACTCTTAAGAGAAACCCAAACCCTAACTTGTGTGGTGGCTACTGTTCATATAGAGTTTAGGTCGAGCAACAAGGCCTAGACGCATCTATGATTGACTCCAAGATGATACATGGGCCAACAGCCCAAAAAGAGGGAAAACAGCCCCTGGACAAATTCTGATCTCTAACTTGCGATGTGAATTCCAAATGACTCCAAACACCAAATGACCTGACTGGTGGCATTGGAAAGGTTATCTTCTTAGCTTTCCAGCTATATGTGGATCGTCCAAATCGGTGTCCGTTTGTGGCCTGGGCGATGATTTTGCTCATGACTAGTCCTGGAGGCCGAGGAAGTCGACTCTGAGTAGAATTGGGCCTCCATCTTGACTTGGACATCCTTCTTGCCCTCCTCCTAGTCCGAGTTGTTCTCCAAGGCCTTCATGTTCTACTCCTAAGTTCCTAAGCACAATATAATCAACCATAACATTAGGTAGCATACCATCCTCAAAGTATATGTACGGGCACTTAGGAACGAGCTCACCTAATGGTTCAATTGTCTTGCACGTGCTCTTGTAATAGGTCCTTGCATAATCACAGGAGTGATGTCCTCATCATTCCCCCCCCCTCTTGAATCAAAGTCGTCCTCGACGCTAACTCATCGTCTTCTCCCAAATATGATTTCAAATCTACAATATTAAATGTGGGACTACCCAAAATCTGCAAGCAACTCGAGCTTGTATGCATTATCATTAATTTTTTCAAGAACCTTAGATGGACCAGCAGCTCGAGGCATAAGTTTGGACTTTCTCAATTCAGGAAAACATTCTTTGCGCAAGTGTAGCCACACCAAATTACCTGGTTCCAAAAGCACTTGTTTCGTACCTTTACTACCAGCAAGTTTGTACTTTTCATTCATGGTTTCAATATTATTCTTAGTTATTTCATGTATGTTCCAAATCAAATCAGCACGTTGTGATGCATTCAAATGCAAAGGTTCCTCAAAAGGCAAAGATATCAAATCAATATGAGTACGAGGATTAAAACCATAAACCACCTGGAAAGGGCTACACTTTGTGGAAGAGTGAACAGATCTATTGTAAGCAAACTCAATATGAGGCAAACACTCTTCCCACATTTTGAAATTTGTTTTCAAAATAGCCCTAAGCATAGTAGACAAAGTTTGATTAACAACTTCAGTTTGACCGTGAGTTTGGGGATGACATGTAGTAGAAAACAAAAGCTTTGTCCCCAATTTATTGCATAAGCTCCACCAAAAGTGACTCAAAAATTTTGCATCACAATCCGAAACAATAGTATTAGGCAATCCATGTAAACGAACGATCTCATAGAAAAACAAATCAGCAATATCAGAAGCATCGTCCGTCTTTTGACAAGGTATAAAATGTGCCATTTTCGAAAAGCGATCCACAACAACAGAAATGCTATCTCTTATGTGTGATAATGAGGGTGCCGTGAAATTGGCCACAAATCCTGTTCAACATTCAAGAACCAAGCATATAGATATTGGGCATCATTTCTTGAGAGATTATGTTGGTAAAGGGGATATCACTATTTGTGCAATTGGCACGGAAGATCAATTGGCTGATATCTTTACAAAATCTTTGGATGAATCAAGGTTTTACAAATTAAGAAATGTGCTCAATGTGATTGTATGGTATATCTTGTATCCTTCACAGTCATTTATTTGAGTATTTTTCAATATATTTATGGTTAAGTGTCAATTCTTGCTCTTTTTGCATATCTTGTGTGCTAGTGTGCTCTTGTGTTTGCATACTTGCTCTTGTTGCAGCCATAGAGTCCATATGTAAGCAATGATCCCATTTCAAAGTTCAAATCTTCAAAATTTCAACAAGTTCTCAAGCAGTACAGTCTTGCAACGGTGGACTATCCGTAGGTAAGGGGCGGACTGTCCATAGTAAGGATTGAAAAAGCTGACAGAATCTGATGGGTTTCTGGGAGTCTGAGGAAATGAGCTGCGGACTGTCCGCCGTAGGGATTGAAAAAATCACCAGGGACTGACTGCAGTTGGTGGTGGTTGAGTCGGACAACGGTGGACTGTCCGCCAAAGGACCGCAGACTGTACGTGCGTCGGGATTTAGGCTAGTTCGACAAAACGAAGGGACCCAAGAACCAAGTCTGTAACCATACCTCTTCATTTGAGCCCAAGTTCTCCTCTCTTTCTCCTCTCTCCCAAAAGAAGAAAAGGTCACTCTTAAGTGAGGGGATCATTGGAGGCTTTCCTAGACAGTCCACACACATCCTCGGACACTCGTCAACATCCTCTATCATGTCCTCTCGAGGCATTGGGAGCTCCATGAAGAAACTTACATCCTGATTCAAGAAAAGTGCAAACAAGAGGCAAAGAAGGGATGATGCAGATGAGGACTATGATCCCGATCTTGATTCTGAAGCTCCGTCCTCAGTTGGTGGTGGTGATGATTAAGTGGAACATGAAAATCTAGATGCAAAAGGTGAACCGATTGATATTACTGGATGGGCATATGAGGAAAGGCAGTGGACAATTGATCAATACTCAAGTGCAAGAACGCCCTACCAATATGTTATGCCTCGTGACACAAATGTGCTTTACTTTCATACTAGGCCCAGTTTGATGCTTTTTTGAGTCACATAAGGAAAGTTAGTATACACAAGCATCAGACCATTGACTGGAATTATATGCTCTCAGAACCTGTAATGAATGATTTAGTAGAAAGGTTCAATCAGAGTGGGTAATATGAATTTCTTGCAAACCGTGTTGATTACAACGAAATGATAATTCGCCAATTCTATGCCACTGCTGAGGTAAATATGGAAGCAAAAACCATTGAGTGGATAACTAGCAAGAGAAAGTATGATGCTACTTTTGAGGAGTTTACCATTGCTAACAAACTTAACTACCAGTTGATCTCTAATGGTATTGATTTGCTACATGAAGATGCCATTGTTAATGTTAATCAATTTTATGAGCATGCTCGGATGAACATCCCTACAATTATTAGTCAAACCACTGGGCTACATCATTGTTGGGGACTAATTACTAAACAAAATGACGATAACAGGGCAACATCAAATACGAAGGAACCCTCTCTTTGGAGTCCTCGGATGCAGTGCAGTTAAACGCTGAGAAGGTTAGAATGGGAACTCTATGCCCAATTCGAAGGTGTAAAAATCAAGTGCATGACGAATGAAACTTAAATGATAAAGCTAGTACACGAAGAAAGTCATTCATTATACCTTTGAACCCATTAATTAGGGCATCATGTACAATGAGAGGCGCCCAAGTGTCACTGTCAAAAGCCTACCCTTGTCGGTTGGTCTCCCCGGTGTTTATATGGGACGACCACTGGCATTCCTTACAGTATTTTTACATGGCTACCATCGACTATATCCAACATTTCACACAAGCTACATGTACATTTGGTAATTTCACCTTTGAAGCGAATTCGAATACGCAAGGTCTCGACAGCTGTTCATAGCTCAGCTTCGTTGCTGCCTTGCTCGATCATCTTTGCCTTCGGAGCTATACTCGCATTTCGAAGCTCCTCAGCACCATCTGTTCTTCTATCAGTTGATTTTCTCCTATGAATCAACAGTTGCCCTTCGGACATCACCTACTATTTTGACCTTCGGCTTGAGGCTGAAAGCCCTTCGGACATTGCCACTTCTCTTGACCTTCAGCTTGAGGCCCAATCACCACACTGATTTCTAGGCTGTTGTTCATTCAGGAACAAGTGCTAGCTTCTTCCCTCGCTACCTAAAACTCACAATCAGAAAACAAACAGACGAAGCAGCTAGGCTAGGACCTTCGGCCCCAACGGTAGCTCCTCGCGAGATTAGTTCATTTTTCCAAGATGAGCTCAAACCGTGATTGAGTGAAAAGGCCAAAGGTTCTATTCATGCTTCGGATGTACGAGACGGATCCCCCCCATTTGAGATTATTTTGGAAAAAGGGCAAAAAAATAAATGAAAGAAAATCTGGAAACGAACGAGAGTGCCATGGGTGACACGCGTCAGCTTTTTATTGGTTGTCATCTGTTCGCTACGCGCCATTTCGAACACCGAGACTCTGAAGCCTCGCAAACCGAGCCATCGGATATTTGGGAGGTCCAGCATCACTCAAGAAGACTTCAAGTACTATTAGTAGATGGATTTTACCAAAGATCGGAGCCGATGCCATTGACCTGCAGATGAAGAGACTCCTACCCCTCAGCCTAATGAGATTATTTTGTTTGACAATTTCTTTACCGCTGGGCTTCGTATGCCCATGAACCCCTTAATACCGAAGATACTAGAGCGGTTCGATATATTCTTTCATTAGCTTACACCCAACGCCTTTGTTAGATTGGGTGTATACATATGAGGATGGCGAGCCAGGGTCTGGAACCAAACCTTGAACACTTTTGACAATTACATGAGCTGCACTACCAAACTAAAGCTGATAAAGTAACTGAGCTCCATCCAAACATTGGGTGCTACAAATTTCAGAGCCGCAGTGACTTGCCTAGCCCCATGACAGCATATCGGAGCAAATGGTCCAGCGGCTGGTCGCAAAAGTGGTTCTACTATTCAGTTAATATAGAGAAAAAACCAAAATTTGCTCCGTGCTTGATGAGCCCGCTAAGGCAGTCGTTTGGCCTAAAACGACCGTTGTGTGCCCAGTCCGATGTGGTGGTAAATGCCACCATGGCCTACAGAATCGTATGTTCTCAAATTCACACACGTTGTCTAGTTCAGGAGTTTGCAGCCAGTGGGGTGATGCCTCTTTGGAACAAGTTTTCCATGCCCGAAGCTGACGGAGAAGTGGATTGTATGATGCTTGTTCGCTTGCCATACAAATTTACACCTTTTGGCAAGTACAAAACACCCAACGAGGCTTGGTGAGAAGGGGTTGAAAAGGCCGTGGATGCGATGCTTGGCAATTATACCAAAGCTGAATACAAGTGACTTCGCCAGGCATTCGGCGACCGCCCCAAGCTTTGACTAAACCGCGTGTTCGACGCTTTCGGCGTTGAATATCTAGATTTTGAGCACTTTGACATGGACATCATGGCCCCAAAGAGTAAAACATCTAAGAGCAAGGTTGCCGAGGTTACGGGAGCGGCTGTAGCTAATCCCACGGCCTCAAAGAAGGGTAAAAATTACAAGGTTCCAGCGAAGGGGTTTTCCCGCCAAACTCTTAAAGACTCAAATGTTGCTAGTATTGGGAGAGATCTCCCTGAAGATCATTCCCACGAAAGACATTGTGGCAACAAAGGGTCAGATTGCTGCAGCTTCAGAGGATGACCCCACATCTCATGGGCCTACTTCTGAAGCTAACAAAATTTTCGATTCGATGGTCAGTGGCACTGGTCCTTCACATGCTTTAAGCCCTCTTGGATCACACACCATCCAATTGGGAAAGAGAGGCTCGTGCCCTGCTGAATTCGAGAGGATTCCTCAGATTCTTGATCCGTCTGACACCATTGAGGATGAGGATTCTACGGGTGCTTCACTTCGGTTCAAGGCAACCGATGAAAACAGGTCAGCTATGCTTGAAACTCAGCAAATGTTGATTGAGCCCACCAAGGCGACTGGTGTTGCTAATGAAGACGCTGAACATGAAAATGTGTTGGATGACATAGCACAAGTGTTGGTGCTGGACTTTTAGAAGGAACTGGCAGGGCCACTTATGAAGAAGGTTCACACTGCTTACTGTAAGGGTTTGCTTCGGATTGTTGGAACTAAGGATGTGGGTTAGGAAGAAAATGATAGGCTGCATGCTGTTGCTGCTCGGCTTGGTTATGACGAGAGCTGCACCGTTCTTGGTGGTAACTATATGAAATCCCTGTAGTGTACAGGATCCGAAGCCAAGATGCATGTTGCAGATGCCTTAGGTAGGTCATTTTGCTTCCCTGACACTGAAGAAGAGATCTTATCCCTGCCCAGTGCAGAGCTTGCTGGGCAATTAACCACTATATGCATGAAGGTAAAATTTTATACAGTTGTTCCTTTGTTGCTTGCGATGTCACATGCACATATGTTCACGCTGATTCAAATTTATTTTAACAACTTTAGGGTCTGCTTCTTTCGAAGAGTCTTCCGAAGAGGATGCTGATGGAAGATTCGTCGACCAATGC
Organism: Paspalum vaginatum; assembly: GCA_030272315.1. NCBI lineage: Eukaryota > Viridiplantae > Streptophyta > Magnoliopsida > Poales > Poaceae > Paspalum > Paspalum vaginatum. Next base: position 12,432,446 of record CM059020.1, on the reverse strand, counting down.
AAAAATTAATTCTCTTCAAAAGCGTATCGATGATCTTGCTCAACACTATGAACTGACCGCAAAAATAGAGCGCGAGGCTCATGAAAAGGCTGTCCAAGAACTAACAAATCAAGTTGTTTTGCAATTGACTCATGCGAAGAAGCTTGAGGATGTCAATTCCGTGCTCAAGGCTAAGATAGAAACACAAATGGCCGCTACTTTGGAGGTATCTAAGCTTCTTAACTAAGGAAAAAGAAGAAAGGCAATCAGCCGAGAACATGATTAAAGTTCTTATGAAATCAGATGATTTGCATAATTCTGAAGCCAGGGAGCTTCATAAAAAATATAGAGGACAAAGATAGAGAACTGGCTGCTTTACGCACTTAGCTTGAATCTTTATCACAGAAGAAGAATGAAGATAATAAGGCCATTTCTGACAAGATTTCATCCTGCGCAGCCAACGATGACTCGGTCTTTTCCCATATTGGAGCTCAGCTGTCAAACTTGAAGCTTTGAGTTGGGTGACAACTTAAAGGCACTGGATTGGGTGAACAACGAAATTACAGGGATACCCAAGCTTATGGGTGCCTGCGGGGTGTATTGTGCCATGGCCAGGGCTAAAGCCATCGCTTCTTCACTCCAAAAGGTGGATTGTGACCATGTCCACAGAGTCGGTGCCCCTTCCTTTCCCCTAGCTTCAGTTGATGACATTTTCCAGTGCAACCGAGACTGCGAAAACATCGGACGATGTGTTTTTAACTTATTGTGGAAGAAAGGGCTTAAGACTAGGGTTGCAGTACAAATCCAGTGAGCATCGGAATGAGGTAGGCTGCTAATTACACTTAGAAAAACTTTACTTTCCAGCCAGCTCTTTCTTTATTGCAGACTAACTACTTTGTATGATGCTCATGTTTCTAGGTCCGTGGATGCAGTTTAGAAACGCTCTGCAGAACGACGCCACGGAGCTGACACTCAACCTGTTGCCCCGGTCGCGGCTCCTAATGAAGTCCCGCAGCCAACACAGCCTTTGATGCCATAAGAGACTCTGAAGCTGGAGGATGCTTCGAGATTCAAGGAAACTTCGAAATTGAATGACAGAGATGTGGAAGCCCAAACATGAACATTGTGCTTATATCTAGGCTGAACAATTCAAGTTGTAACATTGACATATTATTTTTGCTGAGTGCTGGGCACCATTATCAAACACTTTTGGGTAGTGTGAACGCGGGTCGATGCCCCACTTGACTGGATATCTTACTGTAAAGTAACTAAGGTAGTTTAGTCAACATATTTTTCTTTGATTCTACTATTTAGTGTGAACAACTTCAGCAAGCATCGTTGCTGAGGAAGACGAAGCTTTTATTGTCACTCATTTTGCGAGACATGTGCTTGCGAGACTGATGTTTTGATTTGGCAATCTTTTTGAACTTCGAAGCTAATAATTCTGCATATTCTATCCTAAGCTAAGCCCCTTTTGGGCAATCATTCCAAGCTTGGAAACATATTTTTGCGAAGTTGGGATCGAAGCACCTTTTATTAATGGATTGAAGAGAGCTTCGATTACATTTAACAGGCGGTGGATACACCCGCGACACAATAGTATTACAAGCGTATAAATCATAGATGCGCCATCACCTTGCCACGGTATCATCAACATCAGTCGCATGATGAGCAGCCAGTTTTGTGACACCGACACTCATGTCACTTGTTGCACGCACTTGGTTTTAAAAACCTGCACGCAGCAGCTAGAGGGTCGCGCACTGACACGTTACTACTAGTGCGACTAGGTAACATCATCACTAAAACCTCTACCACCTACCTTCGAAGCATGTTGAGGCTGGCCATTCGGCGAGGTGACGATGCAGCCTTCTCATTCCGTGAACAACTCCATTAGGAGCATCTCATGACTTGATCCGTAGCCAGGGATAACCTGACGAAGGGGAGATATTAGGAGAATCTCACGGCTTGAACTACTTTGTGGTAGACGACAGAGAACACCTACACCAAGATACGCTTTGTTTGTGAAGGACTTCATCGTCCGGCCCTACTATCCATGGGCTTGAGTGTAGTATTCTGCATGAAGAGGTATGCTTGTTGTGTTTGTGCTAGTTGGGCGAGCGTGGCACTTCGATATATAGTCGCCCAAGGATGGCAGCTTCCTAGCGTGTTTTCTCCACACCGAGGGAATCCGAAATGCTATCATTGCGAATAGGCGTGCTTCGAGCCTGCCACCTAAAGACGACGCACTACGTGCCCATGGAAAGGATGTGTCATGCCCTATCTTTTTTAAAGGCGACGCTCGAAGGGAATCCGATGCCCTGCTTTGTTTTTTGTGCCGAAGATGCTCTAATCAGAGTTTGCATTTTTTTTTTACAAATTTGCGCTAAAGCCATGCTTTTCCTAGCATGCGTGATCTCAGTCCAAAGTGCAATGTGTAATGAGGATAGGATTCAAAAGCAGACGTTTGTATGCTGCTTTTTTGTCATCGACTGCGCACGAGGAAACCAATGTGAATAGTTGCATGACAAAGAATCCGATGCTCTTTATTATTAACAAACGAATAGTTCAGAAATAAAAATCTGGTGCCTCACTGCATTTTTGCATGACGAAGGTCACTTTAATCAAAGCGCAGCTTTTTTGCACGTTTGCGAAGACGCCATGCTCTCATTGGTGTGTGTGATTTTATGTACTCTGTCGTATGCGATTTTGGCGATATCCTTCGGTGTCGAACTGACGGTTCAAACCGAAGTTTCGCTTTGAGAAAGAAAGAATTTTCTAAGGAAACTTTGCTTCATTGATTCAAAGCCCGATTACAAGCATCTGCCCCATTAAAAACTTTACTCCCCTTTGCTTCAGGGATTCCTCTGTAAGGAAAAAGGGTGCAGTGCTTTTTGCTACTTTGTGCATAATGAAAAAACAAAAAATCTACTACTATAGATAATAGCGCCGAAGATCGTTTATATTCCATGACCTTGGCACTTCCTCGCCAAACATGTCTTCGAGCCTAAATGAACCTGGCCAATTTGATTCTTTCACCAAGAAAGGGCCATCCCACTTACTGTATCTTTGTTGGCTACCCTTCAAAAGACAAACTTACCTAGTTCGATGGCTTTGACCTTTACCTTTCTGTCCCTCCATTTCTTAGTCTCAGCTTGGTACCTTCAAATATTGTCCACTGCTTCGAGTCAGATCGACTCGAACCGTATCTTTGTTAACCATTTGATTCTCCTGTTTAGCTTTGGGGTCCGTCGCTCTTCGGGATTTATGTTTTAACTCTTCAGGTGTCATTGCTTCTTCTCCATGCATCAGCTTGAATGGCGTAAATCCTGTGGCCCTAGATACTGTGGTGTAGTGACTCCACACCATATTTGTCAATTCTTCTACCCACTTGCCTTTCGGAAGCCCCATAAGCTTCTTTGATATTACAGAAAGTATTATGCCGTTCGCTCTTTTGACCACGCCGTTTGATTGCGGGTGTCTCACCGAAGCGAAATTGAGACCCGTGTCGATCTAATGGCAAAATTTTCTGAATCCTTTTGTATCAAACTGAGTCCCATTATCAACAGATAATGCCCTAGGGGGTGCCAAAATGACACACAATGTTTTGCCAAAAGAGCTCTTGCCTCAATCCACTTGGTGAAATATTCAACGGCTACAATGGCGTATTTTAGATTTCCTTGAGCATTTGGCATTGGGCAAATCAGATCCATGCCCCATCTTTGCAGTGGCCATGTTGGCTCAATCAACTGAGTGTACGAAGCAAGTTGATTTTAATGCTTCGACATTCTCTGACAATTGTCGCAAGTTTGGACTAATTCTTCTGCATCGGCTACTGCCTTTGGCCGATAAAAACCCATTCTGTAAACTTTTCCTAGCAACTTCGTCAGGCCTATATGAGCCCCACACATTCCTAAGTGTATTTCTCTCACTAGCTCTTTACCTCCTTCACTTGCGAGGCATTTGAGCAATGGTGCACATACTCCTCCTTTGTATAACTCACGATCAACCAACTTGTACTGCCTGGCTCGCTGACTCATTATTGCGATCCAAGCTTCGTCATCACTCTGATGGGTGTTGTCCAAATAGGCTATGATTTCTGATCTCTAGTCTTCACTCATTATTGGTGAAATGGATAGCACTGCTCTCTCTTGCAGTTCAACTGAAGGTGCTCTGAGCACTTCGAAGAACACATCCGGTGGCAATGGCGTTCCTTGAGAAGCTACCCGAGCCAATGCATCGGCCTCATCATTGTCATTTCTGTGGATTTTCTTCACAGTGGAACCTTGGAAGTAGGATTCCATCCTTCTTATTGTATGCAAATACTTTTGTAATCTTTATTCTTTAACCTTTGAAGTTTTTTCAATGTGCTCCGATATAACTTGAGAATCTGACATTAGGACGGCTCTTTTAACTCCCAATGCCTTCAGCTTCCTCAAACCCAACAAAACTGCTTTGTATTTTGCTACATTATTTGTACTTGGGAACTCGAGCCGTATTGCAAACGCTGATTTTATCCCCGAAGGTGATCGGAGCACTACTGCTGCTCTAGCCCCTATTGCTATATACGATCCATCACAATGCACCTACCAGATTTTATCTTTGGATAGCAATTCTACATTTTCCCCCACTGGAGTCCACTCAGCTACAAAATCAGCCAGTGCTTGCAACTGAATTGCGGTTCTATGTACAAAGTCTATGAGATACTCGTTTAGTTCTGATGCCCATTTTCCTATTCTCCCGTTGGCCTCTTTGTTTTGAAGCACATCTCTGAGTGGCATAGACGATGCTACTATGATGTTATATGCTTGAAAGGAATGCCAATGCTTCCTTGAAGCCATAACAACAGCATAAATCACTTTCTCAATTCTGAATAGTTCATCTTTGTTGGTGTAAGTGCTTTATAATAGACTGGCCTTTGTTTCTTCTAGCCTTCTATCTCTTTTTCTTGCACCAATGCAGCACTAACCACTGTCGGAGCCACATCAACATACAGTAGCAACGGAGTCCCTTGCTCTGGTGACGACAATGTTGTTAGGTGTACCAAGTGTTCTTTAAGATCTTCAAATGCTTTCTATTGTTTCTCGCCCCAAGTAAATGGATTGGTTCCTCAGCAATACTTCAAAGAACGGCAAACTTCGCTCTGCCGATCTGGAGATGAACCTGTTGAGAGATGCCAACCTCCCTGTTAGTTTCTAGATGCACTTCTTTGATTTTGGAGGTTCCATCCGAAGTATAGCTTCAATTTTTGTAGGGTTTGCTTCGATGCCTTTTGATGACACCACGCACCCCAGAAATTTTCCTTTCGAAATTCTGAATATGCTTTTCTCAGGATTAAGCTTCAGCCGCGCTTTTTAGAAATTGACAAAAGTTTCCCTTAAGTCAACAATGTGATCTTCTCTTTTGATGCTTTGAACTATGATGTCATCAACATATGTTAACACATTTCTTCCCAACTGATCTCCTACCACTTTTGCAGTCATTCTATTGAAACTACCGCCAGCATTCTTCAGTCCTTCGGGCATTCTGATGTAGCAATATGTTCCTAACGAAGTGACGAAGCTCGTCTTTGGTTCATCTTCCCTCCAAAGCCAGATTTGGTGATACCATGAATATCCATCTAGTAAACTCATCATTTCGGAGTTCACAGCTGAATCTACAAGACTGTCAATGCATGGGAGGGGGAACTCATCCTTGGAGCATGCTTTGTTCAGATCGGTAAAGTCAATGCACATGCACCACTTCCCACTTAGCTTTTTTACCATGACCACATTGGCTATCCATTCTAGATACTCTATTGGCCTGATGACCCCAGCTTCGTGTAGTCTATTCACCTCAGATTTTGCTCATTCGGCTCTATCTTTTGACGTTTTTCTCAGCTTTTGTTTTTTGGGCCTTACTGTTGGATCAACGTTCAGTGCGTGTTCTATGATGCTTCGTTCAATGCCACATAGATCTTTTGCAGACCAAGCAAATTCATCTTTGTTAGATTCAAGGAATGACTTCAACTGTAATTCCTTTGTTTCGGACAACTGAAACCCTACTAGCATTGTTTGATGTGGCATGTTCTCATCAAGGATAACCTACTTCAGCTGTTCTGCTGCTTCTGCTTTTTCTCTTATTGTTATCTCCTTCTAAGCTTTGGCTTTCTCTTCCTCTATGTTGTGAATCTTTCTATCACCTGGACACCATTTCCCCTCGGCCCTTCGGGCATCTTCTTGACTTCTGTATACAGAGACCACTCCTTTATATGCAGGTATTTTCATTACCAGATATGCCTGAGTGTAGCGTGGCATCGAAATTATTGAGTGTCCCCCTACCAAGAATTGCAGTGTATGGGTAATTGACATCCACAACATTGAAAGTGATGAATTATGTCCTTGGGTTGTTGACTTCTCCAAAAGACACCTGTAATGCTATTTTCCCCAAGGCTTCCACCTTTGTTCCTTCGAAACCACACAATGGATTCATGGCAAGCTCTAAGGCCACATCACCTAGATTCATCTGCCTGAAAGCTTTTGCCATTAGAATATCAGCTGAACAACCATTATCCACTAGAACATCATGTATGACATAGCACCCAATGTAACAATTGATCACCATTGCATCATTGTGTGGGTAATCTCTCAAACGAAGATCACTTTGATCAAATGTGATTGGCACATGTGGCCACTTTGTTTTTATGTATGGTCCCTGAACTCCGATGTGATGAACCCTTTTCTGATTCTCTTTCTTTTGCTTCTTGGATTCAGGCTCCAAACTTGAGCCCCCCATTGTAGGAAATATGTGCTTCGAAGCAGGCACTATGGTATTTACTGTTTGCACTTCGGCCACTTCTTTATCTTTCACATTCTCTTGAAATGGCTACTGTTGTAGTGGCACTACTCAATAGTTGTGCGGGGATGCTTGCGGTTGAAATTGGTTTGAAGAAGACCACTGCTGCTGTAGCGGCGGGCCTAGCGGTGGAGGAGGCAAATCTTGCTGCTGAGGGTATGTGAGCGCGGGAAAGTGCCCCGGGGTTGGTGGTGGTAAAACTTGCCTGATGGCTATAAGCCAAAGATGTCAGTGTGCTCGAAGGCGGTGAAGGGAGAGCCTGCCTCTGAGTGTACATCAAAGCATGGATATTCTGTATTGCATAGTTAATCGGGCAGTATTGTTGAACCTGGTTGATTTCCTTCAGGGTGGTCTGCGACGAAGACTCACTTAATTCCTTCTTCTGAATTTTGATCTCACAGTACTTTGTAGTATGGCCCTTGTCTTCTCTGCAAAATATGCAAAACAACTTGAGAGAATTCTATATGGACCATCGAATGGTAGCCAATTTCTTCATAAACCATTGAAAAATTCAGTATAGATATAAAAGTCACCGAATCAAGTTTTCAGTTCTCTACATGCCATTCCGGTTACTTCTGTCAGGTTCTGTTGGCATACAATGACTTGTTTGGGACACGTATTTTCGTATAAGTCCATTTTCCCTCTAGGCCCATCCGGCATATCTCCCGTCCTCCTTCCGCCCGAGCGGTATTGCTGGGCTCCTCTTCCATCCCCTGCCGCCAAAGCTCTTCTCCATGGAGTCGCACGCAGCGAGGGCCATGCTACCAGCCGAGCAAACCAGCCACCGCCTCACCACAGCCTACAGCCGCCGGGCATCGCTCAGCTCCGCCTCGGCTGCACCGATGCCGCCGCCGGCTGCACCCACATGCCGCTCGATATCCTCTAGCAGCGCGCCCTGGGCCTCCACCTAGCGGCGCCATGTCCAGGAACAACTGCTGCAGCTCCAGGATGCATCGCTCCACCTGCGCCACCTCCTCTGCGGCCACCTCATGCTTCGCGCCTGCCAAGGGGCGGACTGCAGCCCCGCCTGCAGCGCCGCGTCAGAGTCGTCGGTGCAGGAGACGACGTGACTGCCGCAGGCCTGCTTGACGCCGCCATGTCCTGCTCAGAGCGCCGCCTCGCCTCCGCCATGGTTTGCCTCCCTAGCCCCTCCAAGGTCTCCGACTCGCCTTCTCCGCACCGCCGCTGCCCGTCCCCATCCCATACCCCACCACCGCGATCTCTCCTCTAGCCCATACCAGGACCATCGCTGCAACCACTCCGCCAGCTGATGGTGACTGCATACGGCGACTCAAGATTCCAGCCGCCGACGTTGTAGCCGTCGCCGACGACACGGAAGAGCGGGGACTGCACGCGCCAGGAGGCGGACATGGCGACTCGGGCGGCGGCCTGTGCGGGAGCTGTTGGGCGTCAGTGCTGCTGTCAAGGGACGGATATGATGCAGGTGAGGTGCGGAAGCCGTGCTGGCAGGCGGTGGTAGAGGAGAGGTAGTGCAGACAGTGACGGGGCAAAGGTCTGCACGGCCTTGCATCGCCGGGTGTGGCGGAGGCCAGATGCGAGGGCAATCTGGTCATTTATCCTGAACTTAATGCCCGTTACCTGCAACAGATGACGGGAGTGGCACGTAGAGAACTGGAAACTTGATTCGGTGACTTTCACATCCATAAGAGTTTTTCAATGGTTCATGAAGAAATTGGCTACCATTCGATGGTCCATATAGAATTCTCTCGAGCAACTTCTTTTGTAACCTTCCCCCATTGTTTCTTCCGCTAAAGTTTCGTCCTCCTCGACCACCTTAGAAGTTGTGGCCTCCTTGATATGGCCTTGATTCTTGCTTGAAGTCAGGCTATTCTTCTTCAATGTCGAACACATTTTGGGATCTAGTCTGACCATCCATCTTGAAGCTTGACCTGTTCCGCTTGTTGAATTGCTGATTTGCTTCTTTTGATTTCTGCTGATCCTATTGCCTGAGCCAAAGATCATTATCTGCTCTGCAGAATTCATTCATTTTTTTGTGTAGTTCAGCTATTGACTTTGGTGGCTTTCTTGCAAAATATTGTGTAGATTGACCGATCCTAAGGCCATTGATGGCAGTATCGATAACAACTTCATCAGATATGCCAGTTGCCTGAGCCTTGATGTTCAAGAACCTTCAGAAGTAACTTTGCAGGGCTTCTGCTGGTTCTTGTTTGCATGCGAACAACGTCTGAGATGTGACTGCCAAGGAGTGAAAACCTTGAAAATTTGTTAGCAAAGCCTCTTTCAACTGTTGCCAAGAATGTATTGATTTGAGCTTCAAAGACAAGTACCACATCTCAGTAATTCCCTGAAGTGTCATCACTAACGATTTTGCTAACATAGCTATGTTTCCTCCGAAAGAAGCCAATGTTGCTTCGTAGCTCAACACGAACTGCTTCAAGTTTGACTGGCCATCATAGCTGGGTAACAAAGTTGGCCTGTAGCCGACTGGACAAGGAGCAGCTAGTAACTCTTGTGACAGAGGTGATGTAGCATCGAAGATGTAATTTACTATTGAAACTTGGTTGCTGTTTTGCCTTGCCTGACTATACTACTGTTGATCATCCTGAATGTACTCTGAAGCCTCTTCTATCTGAGATTTAAACTGCTTGAGCCTTGCTAACTTTTTCCTCCTAATGTACAGCTCTTCGTTCATTTGTTCGAGCTTTGCCAGGTCCTCGTCATCAATGTCTGGCAAAAACGCTAGTTCTAGGGATGCCTTCCTTTTTTGTTCTGCAATTTGTTGTTTCAATGCCTCTCTGTCTTCTTGTGTTTCCATATTGACTTCATTTTCCTTATGTGCTTCGCCATGCCTGGGGGGATATTTCAGCGTTTTGGTGATCTTGTGCTAGGTTTTCCCCTGGGAATTCGTACCTGCCTTCGGATGAGATGGCTTCATTGTTCCATGGTGAAAGGTATACAGTGGGTGGGTGCTGTTGACGGTCGTTATTTCACGATTACGACTGTCTGTTCCTCGGTGAATAAATGGGGTATACATAAAGTTCTATGCATTATTTACCTAACACTGACTGAATTCCACGAGTTTTGTTGGTTTTCGGTGTATCACAGGGAGAAGCTCATATTCCATACAAAAGAAGGTTATTTTGAGCAAGAGAGAAATCACGCACAAAAAGGGCTTGAGATAAGATTTCCAAATTCCATCACTACAAAGTATCTCAAATGCCCTCAACATCCTCACTGTTGCGTAGAGCTCGTCGAGACGATTCCAATAGACATATTATTTGCATCAATTGGAGCTCATATGCAAAAGATATCGAAAATACAAAAATATAGGGCCTGCTGACGACATCGCTGACGTCAGTAGACCCCTCCGTACCGACAGCAGGCAGGAAGGCACATGAGGGCGACATGTGGCGGCATCCCATTGCATGGGCAGGGGCGACGCGGATCACAATCCGCCCCCCAGCATGCCCGCACCAATCAGGAGGCAACACGTGGTGTCCAGGGGAGCGACGCGCGCTCGCCCGAGCGTGGGCAGCACCGGAACCGAGCCGGCCAACGGGAGCCCGCCACATGGTGGACCCCTGGTGGCGTAAGGGCGTGGAGGCGCGGTCCGCCGGGACAGGTGATGGCCTGGGAGTGGCTGGCGACGTCGGTTTTGACCGTTAGAGGCCTGTTGGAGCGGTTGACCACCTGTTTTGACCGATTTTTGACTCAGATCCACTCCAACGGCCGGTTCACCCCCTTAACGGCCGGTTCTTGACCGGTTTTCAACTTCAACACATGGAGAAAAGTTCCACCGACCTTCCTATGTCAGTTGCCCGGCCAAGTGGCGCCCAAGGAGCATTTTGGGGTTAGAATCATGCATAGGATCCTTGGAATATTCCATCTCCTCCACCTATAAATAGAGAGGCACCCCCCTCACTTCACCTGTACCATTCACCATGTGAAATCTCTCTTTCTCCCTCTAGGAGGTGCTCCACGGGAGGTGCCTCCACTCTGAAAGTAGTGTTTAGGTAGGAGTTAGAGGTAGGGCTCCGTCGTTCCGGAGTCGTCTGCAGGAGTTCGGTATGAGTCTTCTTGTATCTCTACTTCCTTGTAAGACTTGAGCTATTCAATACTTATCTTTTTTTTACTTTTGTGAGCATTTACTTTACTCTTGATTTCAGTATTATTCCTGCCTTAGCATAGTAATGTCTTTTAGACTATAGTTAGAGTTGCTTTGGGAGGTGATGAATATTTAGTTTATCATGCTTATAGATTCCTCGTATGCTCTTTATAGCATCTTACTATACGGTTGTGTATACTTCTACCTGATAGCCTCAATAGATGTAGTGCCTGCAAACGTAGACGTGGTGTCTACAATTGTGGTCACCTTGGTTTCGCAAGTGATTAGACCCCACGCAGTTTTGGGTAGTCGGTGTGCATGTAGACTAGGCGCACCTGGCTTTGGTAGGTCCTCGTGGTGACAACGGGAGTGTACCCTATGTAGTCCACCCTCGTCGTTCGGGTCGCTTGTAGCCGCATAGCTGAGTTACTGCGACACCCGCCTTTCTCGTCTGGGTTATCAGCACTCTGGTGCCCGGAAGTGGTTAGCAGGCTCGGTGGCGAAGTAAGTATCCCAGACAACTAGATAAGTCATTACCTCCGTCAAAGCAACATGTTGGTCTGGCTTAGTTTAACTGGCTCACTTTAGTATAGAAAGTCCTCATCAGGAATCCGAGCTCTCACCTCGTTGTCCTCCTATCTTTACCTGCTTTCTTGCCAACGGTGCTTGGCTTGTTTCCCATGGTGCTTGGTGTCAACCGTTCCTAGCTATCGGTTGACAGTGAAAGAGTAGTAATAGCTGGATGAATGATAGTTTGACATCTCTATCTCAATGATTCCCTGTGGATAAATACGATACCTTGGAATACTCCCGGGTGAAAGGCTACAGCAGGTCCCCATGCACTTGCGGAGTAAAAATCCGGTAGGCTAAGAGCCGCCTACAAGCTTTTCTGGCACCGTTGCCGGGGAAGCGCCGAGTTAGAATATCATTCTGTTGTTCATCTTTTTGTTGTTGCTCTTTCATTTTATTTGAAAACCCAAAAAAATTTAAACAAGAAAAAAACATTTTCTTTGATGATGCTCTATCCATTGTGTAATTCTTGATCATGTGTGACTTTTGAGAATCTTTTTCATGCTACCCAAAGTCATGGGACGCCAATGCAAATAGGCTATTCATGTCGGAACATAGCTTGGGCCAGATCCTAACACGTGCCCATAGGCTAATTTCCAAATTAAGCGTGGTGCTTAGGTTGGAATTAGTCGCTTTCTATCAAATTTGATGTAATGTCAAGTTTAGTAGATAAGCTATGGATGATTTTGGGTAGTGATGTTCTGTTGCTAGTTCATGAGCCGCGATTCTTGAACTAGCTAGGATCTCTCAAGTTTTAATGGAGACACAAAATCCCGGTGATGTTTCAAAAATGCACCCGTTTTGTTTAGACCGTGGATTTGAGCAAACGTTAAAGAAATGGAAGACATGGTTTAGCAACATGGTTTGTGCTAGGTTTTTGATTGCGAATATTTTGCTAGCACTCAATGAACAATGGGCCCGGTGGTCGATACTTTTTATACATATTGGACCCCTGTATTTGTTGTACACTAACGTGTTGCAGGAGGCATTCAATCCCCACACGAGAGGAGAGGCCTTGTGGCCGACATTCTCATGCTCAACCTCTTGCGGATTATCCAGTACCTTTTTGGGAAATGACAGCATCAGTGATATGGGTATCAAAGTAAATGGTGATGGTGAGCAATAGAGAAATCTTGACAATTTCCGCACTACAAGAACACACCATACTAGCAACATTCAAGGGGCATATCACATTATGCTATCGTCCGTGCTTAAATTTGCAAGATAGTAGACCACTGGTCTACTGCCCCACGGGAAAGTTGCTTGCCTGATGGAGTTGTGGTGTAGATCCCAAAAGCGGCCGGCATAGACGTCTCTCATTGCGGGGGAGCTCCGTCTTAAGCACCACAAAGGCAAACACAAATCAATGTCCACAAGCATGGTGGGAACGTCGATGCCATGATGTGCAATCAATGGCAGTGTGGCACATGGACAGACAATGAATGATGGCACATGTCATGCACGACAAGTACCAGGCCTAGGAAGGCAAATTTAACATGATAGGGAGCAAGTTTGGAATCAGCATTCACTGCAGAATCCAAGCTTGGGGGAGAAATTGTCTGGCATTTGACAAGCAAGTTTGTGGCAATGAGAAGCAACCAAAATTTCCATGCCAACGAAGCAGAGCTTAAAGGATGTCCGCCTACATTGACATTCCATTGACCAAGCATGGAGCAAGAACCCGATGTACCTATCGTCAGTTGAGATGGAAAATTAGCATCAAGACTTCCTTTATCATGAAGGAAGAAGGAAAAGGCCATCACAAAGGAACCATTCTCAACATTTGTGGGTCTCTCGTTACACCGTGATTGGACAGCACCCTCCATTGGAATCAAAATGAAGGACAAGGCGGAACATGAAAACTTCAAACAAAAGGGTTGTTTCATCACACCACAAGAATCAAGCTTGGGGGAAGATATACCAAGTGATATCATACATCCTCCAACCCAACCCCTGAAGAGGAACGACCTTGACATTCAACCTACGACAACGGTTGAGCGCTGGAAAACACTTACCATGCTCTGCATCACTTGGGAAGCAGACATCTCTCATCCTGAGAAGTTCGTCTCCAAGACCAGATGTCTCTACAGTAAGAGGTTGCAATGGGATATACGTAGAGACATCACCCAAGTATGGAGGAATGCTACGAGTGAGCATTCCTTAATTCCCTTCCCCTAGCTGGACATCCAACAAGACAAAGTAGTTCGCTAGAGGTCAGGTTGATCTACTCTACTCATGAGTCAATGCGCCAATGAGTCACCCACATGACATCACGAGCATGGCGCAACATGAGTTAGCATGCCAATGAGTCACCCACATGACATCACAAGCATGGTCAGCAACCATCAACTAAGGTTGGTGGCAAACTGCCAAGGATGCAAAGGAGTCAACTCCAACAAACATCCGCCTCTATCATTCCACTCAGTCTGTTTGGGAATAAACAGTTGGCCATGACTGAGATTGTGTCACCTGAAAGAATGTCAGACTTAAGTCAAACATGATGTTGGAGCGGGAGGTCCAGCAAGAGACATTCACCCACGATAGTAGTATCATCTGATCAGATGTGTCTAATCAGAGCTCCCAAGACTTTGCAAACGGTCCAAACAGCAGCACGAGAGAAACAACTGCTCATCAAATAGTCATTTTAGAAATAGAGGAGACAAAATAAGAGTAGAGAGGGAAGGAAATTCGCCTAACATAGGTGAGCAACACAAGCAGCATCGTCGTCACCTAGGTAGGCCTGCTAGTGGGTCGGGTAGGAATGGGTTTTGTGGGGCGGCTCTTGACGTGGGGCGTATTCGGGCGGGTAGAGATGGGTATTCAAAGCCAGCAGGGCGGGGTGGGTGGGGTTTCCCATGAATACGGGTCGGGCGCGGGTTGCAGTGGGGAGAACAGCCGCCCCCAGCCTCCAACACAATCTCTGTGAGTTTGCCTGACCGAAGAGATGATGACGCGCGACCATGGTTGCCGGCAGCGGCGGCCACAGCCCACAGCCGCTCCCTTGCCTCCTCTTCCTCCTCCGTCGCCCCCATTAACGCCGTCTTCTCCCTCCTCTCCCTGCACATTGTGCTCAGCCTCCTCGATGCCGGCGCGGGTGGCACCACGCGTGACTAGCCCGCCGCCACCCTAGGTGGCGACGTGCATAAGGGCCTCCACACGCTCGCCGAGCAGGTGGTGCAGGTCGTGCTCACTGACGAGTCCGGCGTTGGCGGCCCACGCGTCACCTTCGCCACGACGTCTTCGTGGACACATCGCTGAAGCTCAAGCCAGCCTTCTAGGAGGTCACCATGACCAAGTACATGGCCGAGACACAGGTGCGTGCGTGTTCGTCCTCCAGCGACACCCTCCTTCCCCTTTCTCTTATCCAGTTCTCATCCTCGTTGCCCCTTCTTCGTTCTTATCCAATTTGAAGATCTTCTGTGACGTCCGGCACTATCCACACAACTAAGAACATCCCCAACATCCTCATTCTGTAGCTGAGATCTGAATGCTGGTTACTTGCGAGCTACGAGAAAGGTGAGGTTATGGTCATTTGTTTTTTATTTTTTAACGTGGAAAGAGATGCTAATCTGCAGTACGCACCCCAGGATCTTGAGATGGGTCGAACTCGAAGACAAGGAGAGCATTTGCAAACCAACAGAGTCTGGCCAGTTCACAGGAGCGTGAGAGGCATAGATTATTATGTTGTTCTTCTCACGTTGAGGGTACCTGCGCTGCCTGGACAGTCCGTGGCAAAATGCATGGGTTAAACCCACCACCCACATGGCGGGTCAGGGTGGGTTATTAAATCGATTATTTGGGTAGGGTTGGGGTGGGACAATTTTATCAATAGCTGCGGGTCAGGGTGAGTATGGGGTGGGTTTAACCCCACTAGCAAAGCTACACCCAGGGAACAAGCAAGCTTGCAGGAGGCAATGTCCAGGTAATACTGAAGCTCAGTTTCTTGGCAATCACTTGCAAGAACTAAGCTTGGGGGAAGATCACCAGGTGAGTACCCCGAATGCCTCTATACTAAATTGAATATCTTAAATCCTGAAAATGCCATGACACCAAAAACATTTACTTTTTATCGTCCCAAATAAAAGAAAAGTTGTAAAAATTTGCATAACTTAAAAACAACAAAAAGATTTGTCTTTTTTTACCATGAATAAACTAACTCCTAGCCATAGTGCTAGAGCTTTGTTTATACCCTTACTTAAAGGAAATGATGAATAGTTGATGTGTTAATTCCCTGTAAGTATTTCGCATACAACTTGACACTCTCCTGAAATTTGGACTTATTGGCATTTGTCGTGATCCTACCTTTAATCTTTAACCTTGTGGGAGCAAGTGCTTTTAAACCATGTCTAAGTGTTGTGAGATATGATATAATCAAAGTTTGAGTTTAACCCATCTGGATCCTAGTAAGGTGAATTCTCGGAGATTTCTTTTTGAAAATTAAAATGAAAAAGTTCCTTAGTGGTTTGAATACCTATCCTAGAGCCAAATGCTTTACATGCTAAACCTCTACATATGCTACCTATTGTTATGTTGAGTTTTGTCAAATGAGGTAGTGGTACTTCAAGTCCCGATCAAAATCCCTCACACCCATCTTCATTTGCTAGCCTTTCTTTGTCTGGTCATGCTTAAATCTACACTGGATTCAAGCATCCACCTAAATCAGATATTTCTCCACCATATCCATCATCCACTTACCCATCCACAAATATGGTCTCCAAATAAATACTCCAGTCATATTCCAAAAATATCCCCAAAGTTCTCATACAAGAGGGAGACATGGAGCTATTGAAAGAAAAAAAGAGAGAAAAAGAGAAAAGGAAAAGGAAAAAAAAGAGAATGATAGCTCCATGCACTCAAATGCTTCAAAGTTGCAAGAGGGGATTCATCAAATAAGGAGTTTTCATCCATAGACCATATCCACCCACAAAACCAATCCACTGTCCTTTGATCGGGATGAGAAGTATCATAAACTTCGCTAGGACCAATCTTTGACTTAGCAATATACATAACATAGGAAAGCTGACTTTATCCCTACCTTAAGCCCCACATAAGCTTTTAGTCGATAGGGAAAGGTTTGGCCAATGGCCTGGTGAGGAATCTACAACCACTGGAGTGATCGAGGGTACCATTTGAGGAACTTAATGCTTTCATTTCAAAAAATTTCAAAACCCTCCGAGCATGAAACTTGAAAGGAGATAGAGTTCGACGACACTCAACTGAGATTGTTCCAATCTCTCAACCACCAAAGATAAGGTGATAAAAGGCAGAAGCCCCACAGGTATTGATAAAAAGGTTGGGGTACACTTACGCCAGTTCGTCCAATCATAAAGGTATAGAGTTGGTTTGTACACTTAATACTTGCAGGACATTGGCATTGATGCAACCCCTGATCTGTCGAGCCTAAGTCTTAAGTTTTGCTCGAGGACGAGCAAAAGTTCAAGCTTGGGGGGTGTTGACGGTCAATATTTCACAGTTTCGACCGTCACTTCCTCGGTGAATAAATGGGGTATACACTAAAGTTCTATGCATTATTTACCTAAAACTGACGAATTCCACAAGTTTTGTTGGTTTTTGGTGTATCACAGGGAGAAGCTCATATTCCATACAAAAGAAGATTATTTGGAGCAAGAAAAAAATCACGCACAAAAAGGGCTTGAGATAAGATTTGCAAATTCCATAACTATAAAGTATCTCAAATGCCCTCAACATCCTCACCGTTGCGTAGAGCTCGTCGAGACAATTCCAACAGACATATTATTTGCATCAATTGGAGCTCATATGCAAAAGATATCAAAAATACAAAAATATAGGGCTTGCTGACGACATCGCTGACGTCAGCAGACCCCTCCGTACCGACAGCAGGCGAGAAGACACTGGAGGGTGAGATGTGGCGACATCCCATTGGCCAGGCAGGGGCGACGCGGATCACAATCCGCCCCCCAGCCTACCGCGCCAATCAGGAGGTGACACGTAGTGGCCAGGGGAGCGACGCGCACTCGCCCGCGCGTAGGCAGCGGCGGACCGAGCCGGCCAATGGGAGCCCACGACGTGGCGGCCCCTAGTAGCACACGGGTGTGGAGGCACGGTCCTGTCGGCCCGCCGGGACCGGTGGCAGCCTGGGAGTGGCTGGCTACGTTGGTTTTGACCGTTAGAGGACTGTTGGAGCGGTTGACCACCTGTTTTGACCAGTTTTTGACTCAGATCCACTCCAATGGCCGGTTCTTGACCGGTTTTCAACTTCAACACATGGAGAATAGTTCCACCGACCTTCCTATGTCAATTGCCTGGCCAGGTGGCGCCCAAGGAGCGTTTTGGGGGAAGAATCATGCATAGGATCCTTAGAATATTCCATCTCCTCCACCTATAAATAGAGAGGCACCCCCCTCACTTCACTTGTACCATTCACCGTGTGAAATCTCTCTTTCTCCCTCTAGGAGGTGCCCCACGGGAGGTGCCTCCACTCTGAAAGTTGTGTTTCGGTAGGAGTTAGAGGTAGGGCTCCGTCGTTCCGGAGTCATGTGCAGGAGTTCAGTATGAGTCTTCTTGTATCTCTACTTCCTTGTAAGACTTGAGCTATTCAATACTTATCTTTTTTTACTTTTGTGAGCATTTACTTTACTCTTGGTTTCCGTATTATTCATGCCTTAGCATAGTAATGTCTTTTAGACTATATTTAGAGTTACTCTGGCAGGTGATGAATATTTAGTTTGTCATGCTTATAGATTCCTCTTATGCTCTTTATAGCATCTAACTATACGGTTGTGTATACTTCTACCTGATAGCCTCAGTAGAAGTAGTGCCTGCAAACATAGACGTGGTGTCTACAATTGCGCTCACCATGGTTTCACAAGTGATTAGACCCCACGCAGTTTTGGGTAGTCAGTGTGCATGTAGACTAGGCGCACCTAGCTTTGATAGGTCCTCCTGGTGGCAGCGGGAGTGTACCCCGTGTAGTCCACCCCCGTCGTTCGGGTTGCTTGTAGCCAGCATAGCTGAGTTACTACGACACCTGCCTTTCTCGTCTGGGTTATCAGCACTCTGGTGCCTGGAGGTGGTTAGCAGGCTCAGTGGCGAAGTAAGTATCCTAGACAACTAGATAAGTCATTACCTCCGTCAAAGCAACATGTTGGTCTAGCTTAGTCTAACTGGCTCACTTTAGTATAGAAAGTCCTCATCAGGAATCCAAGCTCTCACCTCGTTGTCCCCCTATCTTTACTTGCTTTCATGCGAACGGTGCTTGGCTTGTATCCCATGGTGCTTGGTGTCAACCGTTCCTAGCTATTGGCTGACGTGAAAGAGTAGTAATAGCTGGATGAATGATAGTTTGACATCTTTATCTCAATGATTCCGTGTGGATAAATACAATACCTTGGAATACTCCCAGGTGAAAGGCTACAGCGGTCTCCGTGCGCTTGTGGAGTAAAAATCCAGTAGTCTAAGAGCCGCCAACAGGCGCCAAATGTTGGGGACCTGTTACCGAACAAAATGACGACAACAGGGCAACATCAAATATGAATAAACTCTCTCTTTGGAGTCCTTGGATGCAGTGCAGCTAAATGCTAAGAATGGTTAGAATGGGAACTCTATGCCTAGTTCGAAGGTGTAAAAATCAAGTGCCTGATGAATGAAACTTAAATGATAAAGCTAGTGCACGAAGAAAGTCATTCATTATACCTTCGAACAGGTTAATTATGGCTGACGTCATGTACAACGAGAGGCGCCCAAGTGTCACAGGCAAAAGCCTGCCCTTGTTGGTTTGTCTCCCCAGTATTTATATGGGACAACCACATGCATTACTTACAGTGTTTTTACATGGCTACCCTCAACTATTCCCAACGCGTCCATCAGATTTCACACAAGCTACGTGTATATTTGGTAATTTCACCTTTGAAGCCAATTCGAATATGCAAGCTCTCGACAGCTGTTCACGGCCTAGCTTCGTCGCTACCTTGCTCGATCGTCTTCGCCTTTGGAACTTTACTCGCATTTCGAAGCTCCTCGGCACCATCTATTCTTCTATCAATTGATTTTCTCCTATGAATCAACAGTTGCCCTTCGGACATCACATTCTATTTTGACCTTCGGCTTGAGGCTGAAAGCCTTTAGGAAATTGCCACTTGTCTTGACCTTCGGCTTGAGGCCTAATCTCCACAATGATTTCCAGGTTGTTGTTCATTCAGGAACAAGTGCTAACTTCTTCCCTCGCTACCTAAAACTCACAATCAGAAAACAAATAGACAAAGCAGCTAGGATAGGACCTTCAGGCCCGACAGTCATCATCCTGCTGTGATCAATAAAATTGCCCGAGTGACTATCTTGCCCAAGACTGGTGATAGAAGCAATATCCGTGATAAGTTTTGGAACATAATCCATCATGTGTTGGATGGAGAAGTCATGGATGTCATTACATTTTTGACGAATCATATCAGTGATCTTAAGGTGGAAAAGATAATGAACCTTTCATATGCTCCCTATATCATGGCTTTGATCTTTGCAAAAACAAGGTTCAAAGGTGAATGTGATGTGACTCACTCCTCATTTAGACCATTCAAGGACGACAGGACTTTTCTTGAAAGGGCTCTCACTCCATTCTGTGATAATGAGGAAGAGGCATCTGAAGATGAGGATGACAATACTAATCTGGGTGCTCAGAATATGCTTGTAGACGGTCGTAATCTCACGATATCAACCATCAATTATCCACCAAATGAAGCGAAACATGTGAATTAATTGGACTAACCCTTGCTACTAATGAGTTCCACAAGATGTAGATGAATATTTGGTTGCAGGTACAAAATTACAGGGAAAATGGATCAAACAAGGCCAAGAAGGGAAGATGGGCCGAAATAGGAAAATTGCCATGGCCGCCTGACCAAGTCCCATGGTCGGCCGACCACCTGGCAGGTCGCCCGACCATGTGGCTGGCCACCAGACCATGTGGCATGGTCGGCTGACCACCCAACTAAGTCGATTTGCCTCCCCTTCACTCCTGCATGCAAAGAAACAAAAAGCAATGTTAATCCAACCGTTGTACCAAGCATCCAAGGGCCAAAAGAACATCAAACCATGGATCGGTGGTGTCACTAATCCCAGAGAAGAGCCATGCAGCAAATCAGAGTAGGACACATGGTCGCCTGACCTCATGCAAGGTCGGCCAACCATGTAAGGCTCTCATTTTACACATGCACCAACTGTCCCAACTACCAACCGACGTGGGGAATCAAGGTCAAGCCGTTAGATGGCTAAGTCGGTGGATCGGGTGGTTGCCCGACCATGGGGCTAGGTCGGCCGACCACCGCCTTACCCCCTAAACCGACCTTAGCCACCTACAAATACCCTCCTCACTTGCTGGACTATAAATAGGCCCCGAGAGCTCATTTGTAAAAGTGTGGAGAAAGTAAGATAGTCACATTCTACCTTAGAGAGTTTCATTTCCACATCTTAGTAGTTAGGATAGTCCTTGGAGTTAGAGTGAGTTGAGCTTTGCCTCAGAGTTCTCAGAGATCCCTCTGAGTCTTCGGTAAAGTTCTTGTATCTTTGTACTTTTTTTATCTCCTTTTTATCTCTAGTATAATTTATTTACTTTACTTTATTTCTATCTCCTGCAAGTGTGGTGTACCTTTCTTTGCATACTTGCTAGGCTTAGACTGTGGTTACCTTAGTTATTCAAGTCTTGTTATTCTTGCCAGTGCTATAATCCAACCTGTACGCTAGGCTCTGGTTAGCTCTCACCCTCTAATTAAGGGCGAGCTTTATTGCTCAATCACTTTCGTGGTGAAAGCGCTTGAGCACTAGTATAGCGTGCCATCCTCTCCACGTAGATTTGCTTGGTAGCCCCACTCGGTGACAGCGTGTAGTGTGCCTGTGTAGTCTAGGCCCATTCATTCGGGAGGCCCATAGGTGATAGCCGGGTTTTCTTTCGGTGGTCAACTATCTACCCCCTGACCCCTCGAGGGCGCCGGAATTTCCCTTGACGAGAGACCCTGACTTGTTTACTTGAGTTGCTAGTTAACCACGACATAGTCTTTGCACCCGAATAGAATAGAGTTCGGGAACTTTATCTCACTCGTTGTCCTCCTAGGCAACTGTACCTTTCTACGTGTATCTTAGGTAGTTTATCTACTTCTTCACCATACACCTATGTTTATTTGATTTACCCCTGCCTAGATACTAGTTGGTATATTTCTTTAAGTTTACGGATCTTTCGATTTGAGTTTATCCAATTATACTCTCTTGCCTGCCGCTTCCCTGTGGACAAATACGATACTCGGAATACTCTGGGTGAAAGGCTACAGCAGTCTCCGTGCGCTTGCGGAGTAAAACCTGTTAAGGCTAAGAGACGCCAACAATGCCACAGCCTCCTCCACCTGAGCAGTAGTACTGGTTGCCACCTCCTAGATATTTTGATCCATACTTTGCCACAGTGCAGCAAAATCTTGGTCAGCAGTTCACTACTCAGTTGCAGGCCGGATTTCAGTATTTTGGGCAGCATGTTCAGACCAGTGTGTATCAGCCCATCATGAACAGGTTGGATGAAATGCAAACATCTTTGGGCGCAAGTATGCTGGCCCTAAATGATCAGTTCGACACCTTGTGTACTCATGAGGAGGTTGAGCAGTTAAGTCAGCAGCAGCAGAATCTTTAGGGATAGTTAACACTTTCTCCATGACCTTTGATGAGTTTTTTGGCTACTTCCACTCCATCTATCCTCGGCCTATTCTTCCACCGGCGTTTCATCCTTATGCTCCATACTTTCCACCTCCTCCTCCACCGGGAGATGATGCTCAGTGATTGTGTCTTTTTGGCTTAACTGATGCCAAAGGGGGAGAGAAAGAAGAAGTTGATATGAAGCTTTGATCATGGGATATTCGATCTATGAGGAGGTCATTGATGGACTTTGTATCTTGCATTGCATTGCATAGTCTTGAACTTGGCATATTTGTGTGATTGCATGAACCTTGTATTCCCTTTAAGTACTCTGTGTGTGCTAGAACTTGGTAATCTTTGTTTATCTAATTCTCGTAGCTCTAGCTCTCTTGTGGTGGCACTGAGTTGGTTGATTATATTGTGTGGCTAACCACTATTATTACGATGATATCTCTATTGCCTTGGTCTCCATTTTATAGAGGAAACTCCGCCAAAATTTTTCTATCAAACTATATGTGCACAAGTTCCTCTTAAATCTCCATGCACATATTTAGGGGGAGTGTTGGCGTCTCTCAGCCTTAATAGGTTTTACTCTGCAAGCACACGGAGACAGCTGTAGCCTTTCACCCAGAGTATTCCGAGTATCGTATTTGTCCACAGGGAAGTGGCAGGCAAGAGAGTATAATTGGATAAACTCGAGTCAAAAGATCCGTAAACTTAAACAAATATACCAACTAGTATCTAGACAGGGGTAAGTCAAATAAAGATAGGTGTATGGTGAAGAAGTAAATAAACTACCTAAGATACACGTAGAAAGGTATAGTTGCCTGGGAGGACAACAAGTGAGATAAAGTTCCCAAACTCTATTCTATTCGGCTGCAAAGCCTATGTTGTGGTTAACTAACGAAACTCAAGTAAACAAGTTAGGGTCTCGCATCGAGTGACATTCCAGCGCCCTCGAGGGGTCAGGGGGTAGATGGTTGACCACCGAAAGAGAACCCGGCTATCACCTACGGGACTCCCGAATGAACGGGCCTGGACAACACAGGCACACCACACGCTGTCACCGAGTGGGGCTACCAGGCTAATCTGCATGGAGAGGATGGCACGCTATTCAAGTGCTCATGCGCTTTCACCATGAAAGTGATTGAGCACTAAACCTCGCCCTTAATTAGAGGGTGAGAGCTAACGAGAGCCTGGCGTACATGTTGGATTATAGCACCAGCAAGAATAACAAGACTTGAATAACTAAGGTAACCACAGTCTAAGCCTAGCAAGTATGCAAAGAAAGGTACACCACACTTGCAGGAGATATAAATAAAGTAAATAAATAAATTATACTGGAGATAAAAAGAGTACAAAGATACAAGAACTTTACCAAAGACTCAGAGGGATCTCCGAGAACTCCGAGGCAAAGCTCAACTCACTCTAACTCCCAAGACTATCCTAACTACTAAGATATGGAAATGGGACTCTCTAAGGTAGAATGTAGCTCTCTTAACTTCTCCACACCTTTACAAATGAGCTCTTGGGGCCTATTTATAGCCTAGGAAGTGAGGGGGGTATTTGTAGGTGGCCAAGGTCGGTTTGGGGGGTAAGGCGGCGGTCGGCCGACCATGTAGGGGGTCGGCCGACCTAGCCCCATGGTCGGGCGACCGCCCGATCCACCAACTTGGCCATCTAATGGCTTGATCCTGCTTCCTCACGTCAGTTGGAAGTTGAGACAGTTGGTGCAAGTGTAAAAGGAGGGCCTTGCATGGTCGGCCGACCATGCATGAGGTCGGGCGACCACGTATCCTGCTCTGACTGGTTGCATGGCTCCTCTCCTGGATTAGTGATGTCACCGATCCGTGGTTTGATGGTCTTTCGACCCTTGGATTCTTTGGATGCTTGGTACAATGGTAGGATTAACATTGCTTTGTGTTTCTTTGCATGCAGGAGTGAAGGGGAGGCGAACTGACTTAGTTGGGTGGTCGGCCGACCAGGGGACATGGTTGGCCGGCCATGGCAATTGCCCCATTTCAGCCCATCTTCACTTCTTGGCCTTGTTTCATCCATTTTTCATGTAATTTTATACCTACAACCAAATATTCAAGTACATCTCGTGGAACTCATTAGTAGCAAGGGTTAGTCCAATTAGTTCACTTGTTTCCCTTCATTTGGTGGATAATTGACGGTTGATATCGTGAGATTACGACCGTCAACAACCCCCCAAGCTTAAACTTTTGCTCATCCTCGAGCAAAGCTAGGACTAAAAGTGGATGAGGAGTTGCCGCAATATCGAAAATGAAGGAAAATTCTTATATGCAACTCAACACTCAATCTTTTGCCCCGAGTAGTGAAATAATTAAAGCTTACCATATGCAATACCTGTGGTGCATCTTTTTGCTTACCTTGCCTTGGGCTGTTGAGAGATAGAACGACTTTATTGCAGGAATAATTCTAACTCATACTTTTTGGATGTCCTTCTCAGGTGTTTTCCAGATTTTCAAAACAAAGAAGCTTTCCCAAGGTACTCTCGATCGCTAAAGGGTGTTTCCTCGCCAAGGGCCATGATTTTGGCCAACATTATCTTACACTAAGGCCTTTGTGTATCTTTAGGTAGGGGAGAATGTCGCACACTTTAGAATGTTTATTTTGCTAAGCCAAAGATTGGACCAAAGAGTATACTCTATCACTTCTTTTATTTGATCACTGGAGTATGCGTGGTAGCACTGAGTGCCTCCTTCTCTTCATTTTCATCCCTTGTAGACTTTTATGGATTTGGAGGGGATATGGAGCTTTTACTTTATTTTTGCCATGCTTGAACTTGCATGCTTTTCATTTTGCCATGCTTTTGCACGCATTTTTTTTACCTTTTTTTTTTTGCCATGCCTTTGCATGCTTTTCTTTTTAGCTCCATACCCTTACTGCTTGAGATTTGAATTTTAAGGGATCATGAGAAGTATTTGGTAGACTTTTTTGGTGGATGCAAAGTCCGGAGTGGATCACTTGCATTTATGCTTTTGTACTCCAGCTATCAACAGAAAGTGATATTTCTACTCAATGAGACTCAAAATTTGACAAAGCTCAAAACATCTCTAAGTAGCTCTTTGTAGCAGTTTCAACTATTTGGAGCATTTTCGGCTCTGGTAGGAATTTTCAACCAAGCGGAGCTATATTTTGTTGTTTTCAAACATAAAAAACCTGAGACATTCATCCTACTAGGAGCATGAAAGAATCATCCCACAATTAAATCATATCATCATCTCCCAATAACTTAGACTTGTTATCACAAATGGCAACCACAAGGTAAAACTTCTGGTTCACTTCTTTTATTCCCAAACTCAAGACTAGGCTAAGCATAAGTCACATGCAAGAATTAAATCATTCACTTGATAGAGCAACTATTCATCATTTTCAAAATGAAGCTAGCATGTGAACTTTATTCAAGGGAGTTGTTTATTATGACACTTTCTTTTGGTAACTAACTTAAACTAGATGGGAAAAAAACTACTTTTTAAACTTCTCATCGCACGTACCTGTGCATTGGTCGGGTTTCTCCCCGCAAGCTTCAATATAGCTCAGTCAGAATAAAACCTTCGGTAGCTGAAGAATTGACGGTTCTGCTGAGAATGAGAGAGGAAAAAGGGGTTTGGTCAGCCGACCAGCCATGCAGAGATTTTTTTTTGTGTTTTTTTTAATGCAAAAAAAGGGTTATAAAAATAAATGCTGAAAAACACAGTGTGTGCAAAACCAAAAACAAAATTAAACATGCAGTGGCGTGCAAGAAATTAAATTTGGCAGGAAAATAAACATGCTGTCGAAAGATAATGCCAATTTACTTGTTGGCAAGGGTCTTCCACACCCTACCATTCGGGATATCAAGAGGATGCAGGTAGGCAGGGTTTCTTTCGTTGTATTTTACACGCCGTTCTTCTAGTTGTCAGGACTTGCATACCGGCGTCGACCATCTTTCTAGGAGCTTTGCCTCCTGTTTCCTAGGCCTTGGAACTAGCCTTTTTCAGTTGCGCCTCCCGCAGTTCAGATTCTCTTTTTTTGCCGGATGGTAGCCTCCTGGTCTGATTTCAAATGTGTGATGAGACTGTCCATCTTTTGCTCAGAAACGTCTTCATGGGTATAGGTCTTTGGCATATATCTCTGTGGTTGACATCGAAATGTCTTCACTTGGTTGCACTTCTCCACTTTCGGCTTGAAGGTGAATGTCTCCTTTATGCCGTTGATGTTGAGGTGGACTTCTCCGGCCCCAACATCAATACTTGCGTCTGCAGTACATAGGAATGGCCACCCAAGGATGAGTGGCGCCTTTACATCTATCTCCATATCCAACACCACGAAGTCCACCGGTATGAGGAATTTCCGGATTTCACCGGCACGTCCTCAGCGATCTCTGTGGGGTGTCATATAGATTGATCCGCGAGCTGCTAGGCACATGGTGGTGCGAGCGAGTGCAGCGTGATTGATTTTGTCAAAGACCACTTTGGGCATAACACTGACGCTTGCTCCGAGATCACATAAGGCTTGATTGAAGACTTGGTTCCCAATTGAGCATCGAATGGTAGGACTTCCAGGGTCCTTTTTTGTTTTGTGGGGGCTGATTGAGTATAGCTGCGCTACACTCTTCTGTCAAGTGCACTATTTTCATTGATGGTAAGGGCTTCTTGTTGTTGAGGATATCTTTCAAGTATTTCGCATATGTCGATACCTGCATAGCATCTAGCAGAGGTATGTTGACATATAATTTCTTTATTACCTCAATAAACTTACTGTATTGTTCATCAGCGGTAGCGTTCTTGTGGCGAGAAGGAAAAGGCAGCACCGTAGTGTCATAGAACTCATGTGGAAGCTGTCTCCTGTGCTGTTTTCTCCTATGCTGTAGGTACTACTCTCAATGTCATCCTTCTCTTCGGGTTCGGTTGTCTTCTTCTTCTGCTCTTTTCCTTGTCTAGAGAAAGGGATGTGAGGACTTGACTTCTAGCCTAGTTGAGGATGATTCCTGTTGTTGAAGTTAGGATTATTACTGATGAAGTTCGCGTCCTCCGGTTGAGTTTCGGAGCGGCCATTCCCCGAATACCCCGAGCTTCCGCAGACTACGCTAGAGTTGAGAGCCTGAACAGGTGCTGTCTCTGGAGTATCTCCTAACCTTTTCAATATAAGGTCCATCTTGGCGGCAAGCATGTCGGTGCTGTCGATGTGCTGGACACCACTGGGATCAGGTGCTGGACCTCTCTTCTTTCCATCCTTGATTTGTGGTCATCTTCTCAATGAGTTCCTTAGCAGCTCTCACACTCAAGGATAAGAAGGATCCTCCTGCGGCTGCATCCAGGTGCTCTTGTGCAGCACGATTTAATCCATGAAAGAAATTTTGGATGATGAGCCATTGTTCCATTCCATGGTGGGGGCAAGCCGCGATATACTCTTGAAATCTTTCCCAGGCTTCCGCCACTGTTTCATCAGTGAGCAGTTGAGAGCTCGAGATCTTGTTCCTCAGTGCATTGGTCTTTCCCAAAGGGAAGTACTTGGCAAGGAATGCATTGGAGCACACATCCCATGTAGTGAATGTTGCACGGTTGAGGTAGAACCATTGCTTCACCTTTCCGACAAGTGAAAATGGAAAGAGGCGTAGTTCGACGGCACTAGGGGATGCACCTTTCAGGGTAAAAGTACTGAAGATTTCCAGGAAATTGCTGCAGGTGACTGTTGGCATCCTCCATAGCTAGTTCACAGAAAGGGATAGCTCGAACCATATGGATGACTCTGGGTTTGAGCTCAAAGTTCTCTCTTGTCTGAACCTTAGGTCCTGTGGGGACATTGTTGCTTGATGGGATAGAGAACTCACGGATGGTCTTCTCGGCCATAACGTTGGTGAACGGAGTTTGACTTGTTGAAGCGGTTGGTTCAAGTTCCGTTGGTACAGGTATCTGCCCGTGGATAGTCTTTGAATGAACTCTCCTGAGCAAAGACTCTGGATTATTGCTGGAAGTTTACCGGTAGGTCGAAATCGGTCATACACCTCTCTGTTGCATCCACAACAAAAACAACAAAGCAAAGTAAGCCTGCTAAAAACTAGTGGCAAATTTATTAAGTGTACGGGGTTTCGAAATGAGATTATCAATTATATCTCTGCCTATTGCTTCCCCGGCAACGGCGCCTAGAAAAGCCTGTTGGCGTCTCTTAGGCTTAACAGGTTTTACTCCGAAAGCGCACGGAGACCGCTATAGCTTTTCACCCAGAGTATTCCAAGTATCGTATTTGTCCACAGGGAAGCGGCAGGCAAGAGAGTATAATTGGATAAACTCAAGTCAAAAGATCCGTAAACTTAAATAAATATACCAACTAGTATCTAGACAGGGGTAAGTCAAATAAAGACAGGTGTATGGTGAAGAAGTAAATAAACTACCTAAGATACATGTAGAAAGGTATAGTTGCCTGGGAGGACAACGACTGAGATAAAGTTCCCAAACTCTATTATATTCGGCTATAAAGACTTTGTCATGGTTAACTAAGGAAACTCAAGTAAATAAGTTAGGGTCTCAGCGTCGAGCGAAATTTCGTCACCCTCGAGGGCTTACGGGCCTCCCGAATGAACGGGCCTGGACTACACTGGCACACCACACGCTGTCACCGAGTGGGGCTACCAGGCTAATCTGCAGTGGAGAGGATGGCACAATATACTAGTGCTCAAGCGCTTTCACCATGAAAGTGATTGAGCACTAAAGCTTGCCCTTAATTAGAGTGTGAGAGCTAACCAGAGCCTGGCGTACAATTTGGATTATAGCACTAGCAAGAATAACAAGACTTGAATAAGTAAGGTAACCACAATCTAAGCCTAGCAAGTATGCAAAGAAAGGTACACCACACTTGCAGGAGATAGAAATAAAGTAAATAAATAAATTATACTGGAGATAAAAAGAGTACAAAGATACAAGAACTTTACCACAGACTCAGAGGGATCTCTGAGAACTCCTGAGGCAAAGCTCGACTCACTCTAACTCCCAGGACTATCCTAACTACTAAGATATGGAAATGGGACTCTCTAAGGTAGAATGTAGCTCTCTTAACTTCTCCACACCTTTACAAATGAGCTCTCGAGGCCTATTCATAGCCTAGGAAGTGAGGGGGTATTTGTAGGTGGCCAAGGTCAGTTTGGAGGGTAAGGCGGTGGTCGGCCAACCTAGCCCCATGGTCAGGCGACCGCCCGATCCACCAACTTGGCCATCCAACGGCTTGATCCTGCTTCCTCACGTCGGTTGGAAGTTGAGACAGTTGGTGCACGTGTAAGATGAGGGCCTTGCATGGTTGGCCTACCATGCATGAGGTCGAGCAACCACGTGTCCTGCTCCGACTAGGTTGCATGGCTCCTCTCCTGGATTAGTGATGTCACCGATCCGTGGTTTGATGGTCTTTCGGCCCTTGGATTCTTTGGATGCTTGGTACAACGGTTGGATTAACATTGCTTTGTGTTTCTTTGCATGCAGGAGTAAATAGGAAGGCGAACCGACTTAGTTGGGGGGTCGACCGACCATGCCAGGTGGCCGGCCGACCATGGGACATGGTCGGGCGGCCATGGCAATTTCCCCATTTCAGCCCATCTTCACTTCTTGGTCTTGTTTCATCCATTTTTCATGTAATTTTATACCTGCAACCGAATATTCAAGTACATCTCGTGGAACTCATTAGTAGCAAGGGTTAGTCCAATTACTTCACTTGTTTCGCTTCATTTGGTGGATAATTGACTGTTGATTTCATGAGATTACGACCGTCAACAGGGAGCTACCTCTACTTTATCGAGTTTTGATATGGCTTATTCATTATTCATGATTGGAACTTCATTAATGGATAAGTTGTTCAAAACTCATTCTCAAATCCTTCCTATGCCTTTGGTATATGAATGATTTGATTCTTTATATTCAACCTCTTCAGACAGGTTGTCATACATTACCAAAAAGGGGGAGATTGTAAGCTTCTAGGCCCCTAAGTTGTGTTTTTGTGATTAATGACATTGTGTGTGGACTAGTAATTTCTTTGAGAAGATTGAGAATGTAGGTTGGTCCAGGCATAAAAAGCTACTTCGGAAGCTTTGGAAGCTAGAAGTGAATCTTGGTGATGGATATCATATTGTAGGTCTTTGCTTTGATCGGTCAAGTGATGTTTTAGTGAAGAATATTGACCGGATTAATAGTGTAGATAGTTGTACTATCAAGAGGGGTCAATGTCTTTTACTTGACGGTCTTGTGGTGTCTCATCGCTCATATAGTTGATACATTTGCATGAGGGCTAACTGCGCTTCGACTTGCAAAACAAAGATTCAATACAAAAGCTGTTTTTTGAATGGGCTGAATTTCAGAGCGGCGGAGTGTCCTGGCCCTAGTGCAGACTGTCTGTAGTTGTGAGTTATTTTCCAACAGAGTTGGTCTAGGTCCCTGCTGGTTTTTGAGCCTCAAACTCAGACAGTTCTGCCTTGGAGGGCGGACTGTCTGCAGTACTTACTGGTATTTTGGTCAGGGAGCTGGAGGTTGCTGTCGGGGGTTTTCATGTGAACGGCGGACTGTCCGGGCTCCTATGGTGGACTGTCTGCCAGTCAGTTTTCCCGGCACATCCAGAGCAGCACAGTCCCTGGTGCTTTGAGTGTTCGAACGGTGGACTGTATGGGGCCTATGAGGTGGATTGTCCGTTGTTCATTTTTTGAGTGACTCTGACAAGCATTTAATGCAAAACTAGTCGTTGGTTTTTAAGTGCGGATTGTCTAGGATTTGTACTGCAGACTGTCCGCGAACTCCCTATTTTTGTGAGTTTTGCTCATAACGTCTAGTTGAGAGGATGGGGCCTATATATCGTGTAGCCAAGGGTTTGGGCACCTCTCTTGGCAATTTGGAACACTTGTTGAGCATTCTTGAGCCTTCCCTCTCCTCTCTCTCACTCATATTGCTTGAGATTCCATTCTAGTGAGATTGAGAGCTTCCAGTGCATTGCATCAAGGGTGTGAGCTTTGAGGCACTAGGAGTCCATCAAGCAAGCATCATTGGCTTGTTACTCTTGGAGGTTGCCGCCTCCTAAACGGCTTGGTGGAGGCTCCCCGTCGAGCTCTTCAAAGAAGATTGTGAAGGAGCCGCAAGTGGTGGTTGTCAAAGGCTTGGTGCCTTGCCTCACCGAGGTGGTGAAAAACAACTCTAGTAGAATCGAGGTTTGAGAGGTTCATTGACCAATCTAGCTCAAAGATCAAGTGGAGTCTTGATAGAGGAGCGGTTGGATGCTTTGAATCCACCTTAACGTGGATTAGCGTTGACCGGCAAGTCATCGATACCACGAGAAAAATCCGGTCTATTGTGTGGTGATTTCATTGCTCACTTTACTTTCTTGCATTTACTTTGAGCAATTACTTTACTAGAGATTGATATATTATCTTGTCACCATAGGTTGCAAACCCACATAGCTCAACATAGGCTAGAAGATTTAATTCTCTTGTGGTTCTAATTAAATTGCCTAGTGTCTTTGATTTTAGTTAATACTGTCTATTCACCCCCCCTCTAGCCGGTAATCTTGATCCTACAACAGGACCTGCTGAGGATGCTAGGAGGTGACCTCCGGTCAGATAGTCGTCCTAGATGTTCCAGCAGGATCACCCATCGAGGAACATCATTGATGACTTGAACTGTACACACTACATGGACCTATTGCACTTCTCTAGCTGTTTTCTCACATTCAGCTTTTGTAGCCTCTTTCGAGCCCTAGGTTGTTGGACATCCTCTTTCTGATACAAACTAGGTCAATGTCATGCATTGCGGACTTGAAAATTTTGAGAAAAATCATGTTTATGTTTAGTCGAGCCCCCACCACATTGCAATCCCATAGGCACCAAGTGGGTGTTCAAGAACAAGCAGAGAGAGAATGGTGTAGTGGTGAGGCACAAGGCTAGACTTGTTGCTCAAGCTTTTTGCCAAAAGGAGGGGATAGACTATCAGGAGACATTTATCCCAGTAGCTCAATTAGAAGCCATCCTTTTAGCTTTGGTAGCTTTGAAAGGGTTCATGTTCCAAATAGATGTGAAGAGTGCATTCCTGAATGGGTATATAGAGGAGAGGTATATGTCAGGCAATCCTCAGGCTTTGAGCATCCCAAGTATTCGAATAGAGTGTACAAGTTGTTGAAGGCTTTGTATGGCCTGAAGCAAGCTCCTAGGGCTTGGTATGAGAGACTTAGGAAATTCCTAGTTATCTAGGTTCTAGATATGGAGTGTGGATAAGACTCTATTTTTGTGAAAGCAAGGCAACGACCTATTGATTGTTCATATATAAGTGGATGATATCATTTTTGGGGGCTCTTCTCATGCACTTGTTAGAAAATTTTCTAAACAGATGAGAAAGGAGTTCGAGATAAGCATGATGTGGGGACATTAGTTGTTCCTTGGGCTTAAGATCAGGCAGACACCACAAGGTACCTTTGTTCACCAAAGCAAGACCACACAAGACCTACTCTGGAAGTTCAAGATGACGGATACTTCACCACATATGACAGTGGTGAGTGTGTCTACCATGCTAGTACAAGGATGAAGATGGTGAGGTGGACGATCAAAAGGTGTACTGTAGGACGATTGGGTTCTCACTGATGTACCTAACGGCCACCAGGCCATGATATACAGTTTGTTATAGGTCTATGCACTCATTTTAAGGCGTCACCAAGGGTGTCACACTGCACTGCTATGAAGCCGATTCTGAGGTATGTCAAGTTCACCCCAGAGTATTGTTTGTGGTACTCTACAGATTCATCGCTTTCCCTCCTTAGCTATTCTGATGTAGATTTTGGTGGGTGCCAGTTGAATCACGCAAGTTGACTTCTGGTACTTGCTACTTTCTTGCTACCTCTTTAGTGTCCTAATCCTCTTGCAAGTAGTCTAGTGTTGCCCAATCTACATGTGAGGCTGAGTATTTTGCTGATACTTGCTGCTACTCCTAGATCCTATGGATGCTTGCTACTTTGAGAGATTATGGCCTTACCTATGGAATGATTCCACTTCTATGTGACAACAAGAGTGCTATTAGAGTTGATAAGAACCCAGTGCACAACTCTAGAACAAAACACATAGATGTGAAATTTCACTTCCTAAGGGATAACTCTAAAAAAGGCCTCATAGACCTTGTGCTTGTGATACATAGAACCAAGTTGCTGACATTTTCACCAAACAACCTATACTTGCAATCCTTCAACTGCTTGCGACGATATTTGGGAGTGTGCTTTCCCTTTTATTCAGGAGTTTTGTTAGTCTTATGTTTTGGTTTTGTGTTTCCTTTTGCTTCTTTGTGCATTTTGTTTTAGACCCATGCATTGCCTCATGTACATTTGAAGTATACATAAGCATTAGAGCACTTTTTGAATGGACTGCCAGTATTTGCTTGTGCCATTCTATATAGTTGCTTGCTTGATCATGAATGGCTTAAGCTCTATTAAATCTATTGAATACTAATGTGAGAGCTAAGTCATTTTGTTTTATTGAAAATTCTAAACATGATCACCATATGACTTGTCTACCTTGCATGTGTAGGAGTATTGGATGCTTATGCTATCTTTCCATGCTTGGTTATGCTAGTTGTCAACATTTGATTGTTGATGCCTAAACATTTGTTGATATAATTTGCACTTTGGTGACAACTTGGACATGGATCTGAATTGCTAAAACCAATGGTTTGAGCTTTTGATGGTCTTTCTTGACCTAGGCTTGGCTTGGTTGGTAACAAGTGGCTTTACAGGCAAACAACCCCTGGCACCTAAGTGAAACTTGCTTGAAATAAAAAATGTCTAATTTGAAATGTGCAAGTCTCTTGATTGCTTTATGGCAAGTTATGTTCGCTCTGGTTAGGATTAGCACACCTTGTATGCATTGTTGTCATTTTGTTGTTCATGCCTATCTTGCTTGGTGCTATTCATGTTGGTGATGATTTCTTTTAACCAAAGTTGAAAATGCATGCTTTGCTCTTGATCTGTGTATGATAGATTCTTTTGAGCTTGTTCCATGCCCGTTGCCCTCACATGCACTGTATGTTAGAACTTGTGATTTCTAGCTTTCCGTACTAGTGAGATCTTTGGTACTCTTGTGGCATTTTCACAGCATTTTTGTTGGGGGACTTGATGTGTGCATTGTCAACAAGGAGGAGAGTTGAGAGAGAAGTCACCAACCATAGGACTCAGGAGGAGAGATTATCTAACTATGGGGAGTGTTGCATGTGAGATAGGTTGTGATGCAAGGGGAGTTGGAGTTTTTAGCATGCCCTTTTGGCTAGATGTGTTGAGCCTTTGCCTCTTTTTGGAGGCATTGTCCTTTGCTTCTATTATGACTGTGTTGTGACCTACATCTTTCTTTAGGGGTCATACTTTGTTGATCGACTATACTGAGCAGTTACCCTTGTCTTAAGGGGTGATATTTTGTCTTTGCTTTTGTTCACAAGGGGGAGTGTTGCATTGTGAGATGGGTTGTGATGCAAGGGGAGTTGGAGTTTTTAGCATGCTCTTTTGGCTAGCTGTGTTGAGTCTTTGCCTTTTTCTGGAGGCGTTGTCCTTTGCTTCTAGCATGACTATGTTGAGCCCTGCATCTTCCTTGAGTAGTCATGCTTTGTAGATCAATTATGCTGAGCAGTTACCCTTGTCTTAGGAGGGCGATCTTTTGGCTTTGCTTTTGTTCACTAAGTGTCCCCGTTTCTGCCTTTGCAAGGTTTTTGGGCACTTAAGTGAATTTTCTTTGTTTTTCTTTCTTTTCTTATTCTTCACTACGCTTGTGTTCTCTTGTCTTTGCTTTCAGGTAGTCGGTGAGGGGGAGATTGATGGACTCGATGACTAAGTCTGGTCAGTCAGTCCTGGCTGTGATGAGCGCTTGTCAACCACAAAAGCCCTGTAGAAGGACTAGCACGCACTTCCTAAGTGTACTTGGCTTGACAAAAACCTATCCATTGATTAGCAAGTGGCTCAGGGTGTACTTGGGTCCGTTTTGGCTTCATATGGACTTCAAGTTCACGCGAAGGCTTTGCGGACCTTAAAACCACCACCGACCCAAAGTGAAGCCCATTATCTTTTCTCGGTTCCATCGTCAAAACTGAGGCCCAAGATGGTTTCCAAGTTCCATCATCAAAACTAGGGCAAGGATCATTTCCTGGTTCCACTGTCAAAACCAGGGGCTAGGTTGCCTATTCCGCCAAAACTGAAAGTTATCCAAAGGGAAGGACTACTAGACATGTGGAGGACATTGGGAGATTGCTTCGAGGCGAAGAAGATCAAGGACTCCATCATGTTCGTATATCCATGTTACAAGGTGTCTTTTTAGCCCCTATGGGATTTTTAGTGTTAAGTGTATGTATCTTAGGGGGCAGTTTGCAAAACTGCCAAGTAGAAGGTTTTGTGGTATAAATAAGAGGGCTGCTTTCATTTGCAACCTCTTGGGTAGAAATTAGGGTTTGCTTAGGTCTCTAAGCCTAGGTTTTCTTGCTCCAAGCAAAGTGCTTAAGGATAAGTGAGTTCTTGAGTGATCAAGACTCCACAAGAAGAGTATATGATGAGGGTGGTCTCCATGGATACAAATCCATCTTGCAATCCTGACATATCTAGAAACAATTTGGGTAACCAATAAATTGTATTTCATGCAGCAGCTTGTGTGCGTTACCCCCCCTTTCTAGTTTGGGTTTTTATCTCAATCTTTGGCCTTTTGAGTGTTGTTGGATCCTTCTTTTGCTGTGATTTGGAACTGATAGGACGTGGTTGCATTGTGGTTTTCTTGTGCTAAATCCTTGAATCCATGAGCAGCCCTGAGTTCTTTTCTTTCCCTTGTTCTCCACCTCTTGGATATTCAGATCCATGGAGAATCCCAGGGATTTTGGTTCTGATCTATTGGGAAAAGTTTCTCCATGGCCTAGAGAAGATCCATACAAAGTTTTGTGAGGTTTGGAGATCTTTTGTGCAAGATTTGATTAGGTTTTTGTAGATCTATGAGCTATTTTTTCACCCAAACTCGGATGCAATTTTAGTACACACTAGACTGTGAAGTGGCGTGCACACAAAACCGTCCGGTGCGTTGTGCAGTGAGTGGGCGGAATTTTTGAGGTCTAGCCACACCTTGAGGATTTTGTACGCAGGATAGAGTCCATTGTGTACATCGACTATCTGGTGTGCTTTCGTGCATTTGGATAGAATCTTTATCAGTTTTTTCTGGTTGTGTGTAGCGGACTATCCGATGCGTGTGTCAACCAATGACTTTAGCTCAAGTAGTTTGTTCACACTGGACCATCTGCTGCATGCACATTGTACCATCCGGTGCATACTGTTGGGAGCTCATTTGCTCATTTTGCATCGGCGTTTGAGCTAATGCTTCCACAAGGCTTTCCTCATTGTGTTGTAGGGTTAGGAGCTTCACCTTGCTACATGACCTTGCACATTTTGAGAAGAGCTTAGACTCGACCTATTCACCCCCCCTCTAGGTCGCCCTTCTCGATCCTTATACTGTGATGCCCCTGGCATCTCAAAGACACTAACACAGACTTAGAAACATGCTAGTGCTAATTTATATCTTAATCATACCTTAAGAACACTTTGAAATTGGTGGAGTAATCACCAACTCAAATCTCCTGTTCAGATTACAAAGCCTATCATTGTATGGTCAAGTTGTTGAAAATCCGTACACTTTCATGTGAAACATCCAATACAAACATTTTAGTCTAAGATGAGTTCTTCAACTTTGTTATACGGACCATCCTCAAAATCAAATGCTAGAAGGTCCAAAAGTTCGAATCAAACACAACCAACGTTTGTTTTAAAAAGTTGGCAAAGGTGTTTTTTTATCAGATTCAGGCCCTCAACTTTAGTAAGCACCTTAGCTCAGCTTCATTACCAAAGTTGTTGTACAAACAATAACCTACACTTTTGTTACCACTGAACATGTTTCAAAACTGTCGTTTATCTACTTTAATTTGCCCACAAACATTGGTTGGAAGTCAAATCCCATCATACTTAAGTCATCAAGTCTGGAATTTTCAGGTTTTCCTCAACTTAGTTTCTCAATTAATTTTGATTTTTCCACACAACTTAAAATTATTCCTTTATATGTAATACATTTCGAGTGCATCTGATGTTAAAGCAAGTGGACCTCATTTAGTCACTCAAAAGTTTGACACAAGAAAGACACTACATAAATCAAAACTATAGTTTGACTTGACCCTTGCCTATGTTTGTGTTTATATTTCAAACTCTGGGATGAACCAAATAAAACTTTATCTACAAACCTTGTAGCAAATTTCATAATGAACAACTTTGGTATTGTGACTATTTACATGCATACAGGTTTTGGTAGGGTTTTTGACTAAATAAGCTCAAGCTGCTAAAATAGACCAAAGTAGAGCAGTGCTATAAATTCAAGGTTCTGTGAAACAAAAGTTGTTATCATGAGAAACAATATATACAAAAGATGTGGATCACAAAATTCTAAACAAGATTAGTATCATTCACCTTGCATGAAGATGCATAGAACATGGACGTTAGGAATTTTAAAGTGTGCAAACAAATTGGGTAAAACTAGGGTCAGCTGCTAAATTCTAATTTACACTAATCTTTACTACAGAACATGGTATCAAAGTTTATAAAAAAGTTATAGAGAGAACAATTTCACCTGAAAAATCAATGGCCTATCTCCCTCCCTCACTGCTATTCTCAAGCACAAACATGCCGCCCGCCATGGGACCCCATGGCGAGCTCCACACGCTTACCACCTCTGACCTCCTCCCGCCCTACCACCGTTCACATAGGAACCACTACCGCATCTGAATTACTTCTCCCCAACATCAAGATCTTCAACCTCACCTCCATCCACTTCAGCATTTTGAGCACCACTGCCACCAGCCTCATATCATCATGGTGTGCCACCACCCATGCTCTCTTCCACCTCCACATCACCTCCTTCAGGTGCGCTACCACCACACTGAGCTAGTGCGTGCGTCCTCACCATCCCTCCTGCTTGTGTCGACAGTCCCATTACTGTGCCGCCAAGCTCAACACACCACCGCCCCTCTATTCACTCCCATGCCTTGGTGATGAGAATGTTCCCAGACCTATCATGACGGCAAGTGCCAATGAAGTTTCGGTGATTGCAGCTCCAGTCAGTCAAGATTCTCCAACTATGGTGTCCATTGTTTGTGAACTCAATGAGATGGTCTGGGAAATTTCAACCAATATGAAAGACAATGAAGGCATAGTTGTAGGACCGAGACGTGCGACTAGAGGGGGGTGAATAGGAGCACTTTAAAACTCACATTCACAACTCCCCAAAACTGGTGCTAAAGAGAACAACTAGACACCGTCCACTGAACAGATACGTGTCTAGCAGCGCAAGGTGCCGTCCCCTGAGAGGATACGCACCAATGCGAGAAAAACTGAGATCCAACACAAAGAGGGCAACGAGGCAACGAACCTTGCTAAATCTGCCACACGACACTCACCGCACCAAAGTGCTCTCACTGACT
Source organism: Paspalum vaginatum (assembly GCA_030272315.1). NCBI lineage: Eukaryota > Viridiplantae > Streptophyta > Magnoliopsida > Poales > Poaceae > Paspalum > Paspalum vaginatum. The sequence continues at coordinate 12,393,842 of CM059020.1, read as the reverse complement.
CACAGTAAGCAAAGAGAATAGTCTGGAGGTAGGGAATGCAGGAATCCGAAGCAAAATCACAACGGAAGAAGCAATCAGAGAAATCACAATAGCTACCCTGCCTGGACTGGACTGTCCGGAAGAACGGGTCGGACAGTCCGGTGGCACCGGATAGTCCGGTCTCCCCTGTCGGACTGTCCGGTGGGAGGTCCCGGAGAGGCACTAGCACCGGACTGTCTGGGGGGCGCTGCCGAACTGTCCAGTGGGACCGGATTGTCCGGCGGCCTCTGCCAGATTGTCTAGTAGAGTCAGAGACTAACTCTTGTCCAAACTTCATGAGATTTTGCATAGGCTATCTGGACCCTATTCCAAAGCTTTTCCCAAAAGATCAACGCAAAATGACCAAGGGATCAACGGGAATTTCAGATCTCGTGAGATGGCAATGTTTGGGCAAGAAGGGGGAAAACTCAAGAGAGGCTTGCTCGTGGCAATCCAGCAGGATTGAGATGAACTAAGTCATAATCTCCATGTCCTAGCAAGTCCAAAAGAGCCAACAGAACAGGATTAACTCGTGGGCAACACAAATCACCAAAACCCCTTGAGTTCCATCCAAAAACCAACTAGAAAGGGGGGAGAAAGATGGCTGCACACATGAGCACAAAATTAGGACGAATCTTGCCTTGATTAGATGAGGAAATCAGTTCTTACAAGGCTCAACTCAGCCTACCACCCTTCATCCTCCCACTAATGCAAAGTACCTAGCCTAGGGGACTCTCAAATCCTAAGCTAAGCACCCGATTTTCTCTCTAAGCACTTGGTTGGTTGGAGACTAAGCCTGGGGTTTCTTAAGGTGGAAGAGTCATCTAAATGACCAGCCACTTAGGTATTTATATCCCTGGCCTAATCGACACATTTTACACTAAGACCCCTATATTACAGAAACGCCCGTAGGTGACAAAACGGAAAAGACTCGACTTTCTAGGGGACGGATGACCGCGATGGAGTCTTGATCTTCTTCGCCTGCAAGCTAACTCCCAGATGACGTCCACGTGGCCAGTTGTCCAAATAAGCCAATCAACCCTTGGTTTTGAAGTCAGAAATCGGAAAACTTTAAGGTTTCCTTCCTAGGCCTAGAAAGGCCCACTCCACTCTATCACAGCGAGAATCAGCCCATTCACTGAGTGTGGTAACTTGGTGGTAGGGTGGCAGATTTAAGCGAATCCACCAACACCCTTGGCTATCTTCGCGCCACGTACTCGGTCTAGAGCACCGTGGTGGCACCTAGCATCCCAAGTCCATCGGGGTCGCCTCGTAGTCCTTCGGAGGTCTTACTCCTGCCGTCGCCGTGCCGCTCCTCCGTGTACCGAACTCCCATGGCCGACCGACATCGAGCATGCCTCCAATCCTTCGGAGGGCTTCCATCTACCTCCAGTCCATCAGAGGGCCTCCTGTCCATTGGAGGTCTAGTGCCCATGTCCTTCTGGGTTTTTGCCTTCTGTTGACAATCACTCATCACTCCAGAGGCAATGGAGCCGGTCCATTTGCTCTTAATCTCCCCATTGATGAGTGCATTGTCAACACCTTCTACCTGTAACCTAAAATAGAACAAAGAAAAGAAAAACAAGCGTAAAACCGAAAAGAAAGAGAAAAAGAAGAAAGTTGCTCAAAATGCCCAACAACCAAACACAAGCTAAGAAGGGCAGATTGAGGCAACAAAAAGAAAGCCCAAGATCGACCCCCTAAGACAAGGGAAATAGCTCAACGCAGTCGATCAAACTAAAGCATGACCCTTCAAGAAAGAGGCAAACCGGCTCAACACAGCCATGCTTAGGCAAAACATTGGCTCCTCCAAAAAGAGGCAAAAGGCTCAACGCACCGATGCAAGAGCATGCTAAAAGCTCAAACTCCCTTAATGCACAGGCTCCCCCTCAACTAATTCTCCCCCCTTGGTCCATGAACACTCCTACAGGTCGACATCTCTCCGCCTTGTTGACAATGGACACATCAAGGGTTCATCGTATCCGAGTCCCCCTGCACTAGACAACTCCCCCTCAAAATATGCCATGAAATGCAGGAAGTGTACCAGAAAGAGCTTAGCAGGGATGAAAAGCTAGTAAATACAAGTTCTAGCATACAGAGCAAGTGAGGGCAAGGAAGCATGTAACAAGCTCAATTGAATCTATCTTATACAAATCAGGAGCATGTTTTTTCAGCGTTTTGGAAAAGAAAGCATCACCAATATGAATAGCATCTAGCAAGATAGGCATGAACAGCAAAATCCTAGCAAAACATACAAGGTGTGCTACTCTCAACCAAAGCATACACAGTAGGCTATAAGCAATTAAGAGACTTGCAGATTTTAGATTTAGCAATTTGTGACTTCCTGCAAATCAGATCATGCGCCAGGGGTTATTCACTTGTCTTTGCCACTTCTTACCAACCAATGCCAAGCCTAGGTTCAGAAAACCATCAGAAGCTTATGACAAGGTTTTGGTCAAACACAGCCTAGTCCAAGTTCATGCCAAGGTGCAAAGGCAAGCTATCTCAAACTAGAACAGTGTGACAAGCAAACCCACCTGAATCTTTTCATTCCAGCTCAAAAGACACACATGTACAGATTTAATTTAGATTTCAGGTTTAGGTAAGGTGTCATAAGTGCTTAGGCATAAACTCAACATAGGCATACGACTAGCATATCCAAGCATGAGAAGATAGCATAGCATTCAACATTCCTACACATGCTAGGTAACCAAATCAAGTGGTGGTCATGGTTATGATTTTCAGGAAATAAAAGTGACTTAGCTCACGAATGATATTAGACAGATCCAAGGAGCTTAGCCATCCATGATCAAGCAAGCAACTGTACAATCTAGCACAAGCAAATACTAACTAGTCATTCCAGAAGAGCTCTAGTGCTAGTGAAAGTGAAAATGCATAAGATACAATGCAATGCATGATATGATACAAAAATACAAAGAAAACAAGGAAAAGCAAAGAAAAAACAATACAAAACCTAAACTATAGCAAAGTTACCCCAGCCTAAAAGGGGTACCAAACACCGAGCTCCCCACACAAGCGAGCAAACACACTAAGCTCTATGGACTTGTTGAAGATATCTACCAACTGGTTCTCGGTCTCCACATGGATCAAGTCTATATCTCCCTTCTCATAGTGATCTCCCAAAAAGTGAAACCTCAGATCTATGTGTTTGGTTCTAGAGTGCAAGACGTGGTTCTTAGCTACAGAAATAGCAGAGGTAGAGTCTACTAGGAGAGGGATCTTCCAAAAGTTGAAACCAAAGTCACACAAGGTGGACTTCATCCAAAGCAGTTGGGAGCAGCAACTAATAGCAGCAATGTATTCGGCGTCCGTAGTGGAAGTGGCTAGGCTAGATTGCTTGCGTGAGGACCAAGAGACAAGAGAAGAGCTGAGAAACTGGCAGGCGCCGGAAGTAAACTTGCGCTCCAGCCGACAACCCGCAAAGTCAGCATCCGAAAACCCTCTAAGAGAGAGCATAGAAGCTGAAGAGAACCAAAGACCAAGCTCAAGAGGGTATTTCAGGTACCTGAAGATGCGCTTCACCGCCTGACGGTGTGATGTCCCCGGTGAGGCCTAAAAATGCGTACAAAGGCAAACCACGAACTGGATATCCGGCCTAGTCGCCGTCAGGTACAAAAGTGAGCCGATCATCCCTCGGTACTCTCTTTGATCCACAACCTCCCCTTCTTCATCTACATCAAGCACCGTTTGTGTTGACATGGGAGTCGCCATAGGCTTGAGGTCTCCCTTGTCAAACTTCTTCAGAATGTCCTTCGTGTACTTGGCCTGATGGATGAAGGTTCCTTCACGCCCTTGCTTGATTTGCAGTCCAAGGAAAAACCTCAACTCTCCCTTCATGCTCATCTCAAACTCCTTCGACATTTGCTCAGAAAACTTGGTAACAAGAGAGTGAGACGTAGCCACCAAAGATGATATCATCCACGTATATCTGGACAATAAGAAGATCACTACCATGCTTGAGGAGGAATAAGGTCTTATCAACACTCCCCATTTTGAAACCCTGGTTTAGCAAAAAAGGTTTTCAATCTCTCATACCAGCCTCTAGGGTCTTGTTTCAAACCATACAAGGATTTTTGCAATTTGTAAACATGGTTAGGGTATTTAGCATTTTGAAATCCAAGGGGTTGTTTGACATAAACTTCTTCTGGAATGAAACCATTTAGAAAAAGCAGACTTCACATCCATTTGAAAAAGCTTGAAACCCATGGAAGCTGCAAAGGCTAAGAGAATACGTATGGATTCTAGGCGTGCAACTGGAGCAAATGTTTCCTCATAGTCTATCCCCTCTTTTTGACAAAAACCCTTAGCCACAAGTCTTGCCTTGTTCGACACAACAATGCCATCTTCCCCTTGCTTATTTTTGAAAACCCATTTTGTACCAATAGGATTGCAATGTGGCGGTGGCTCTACCAAAACCCAAACCTCATTCCTCTCAAAGTTTTCTAATTCCTCATGCATGGCATTAATCCATTTACCATCAGAAAGTGTGTGTCCAACTTCCTTGGGCTCAAAGAAGGCAACAAATGTAGCATGAGCAAAGAAGGCGATAGAACCTGTCTAGGACCTCAAAGTCCTCGCATGCAAATCACCACTGATCCCATGTGGAGGGTGATCCCGCTGGACCTGCCGAGAAGGAACAATCTAAGAGGTCACCTCCCATGCGTCCTTAGCGGGGCCAGCCTCTACTCGAGCTTGCGGTCGGGGGAGTGAGGAGGAAGCCGTTGGCAAAGGTCCTCCTTCGTCTTCAGAGCTCGTAGCAGAGGGGACAAGAGCTGCAGCCAGTGTAGTGGCTCCTACATCACCAACATCTACCTAAACTTCCTCATCTTCAAAGATGGGAGCTCCCTCTTCATCATCACCTGAAAGCTCAAATGCAGGGGTTGTGCAAGGCATAGATTCATCAAAGAAAACTTCACAGGTCTCAACCACTTGTTTGGTATCGAGGATCCACACTCTATATTCCCTAGAGCTAGAGGCGTACCCAAGGAAAATACCATCCAAGCAGCGAGATTCAAATTTGTCCAAATGCCCCCCCTTTTTAGCACAAAGCATCTTCAGCCAAATGCACATAGGTGCTTGACACTGGGCTGCCTACCAAACCATAGCTTGTACGAAGTCTTCCCTAGCCCCGTCTTCGCGCCATGTACTCAGGCTGGAGCACCGCGGTGGCACCCGGCATTCCCAGTCCATCAGGGCCGCCTCACAGTCCTTCAGAGGTCTCACTCGTGCCGTCACCATGCCGCTCCTCCGTGTACCGAACTCCCATGGACGACCTACATCGAGCTTGCCTCCAGTCCTTCGAAGGGCTTCCATCTACCTCTAGTCCATCACAGGGCCTCCTGTCCATCAGAGGTCTTGTGCCCAAGTCCTTCTGGGTCTTTGGCTTCTGTTGACAATCACTCATCACTCTAGAGGCAATGGAGCCAGTCCTTTGGCTCTCATCTCCCTGTAGGTACATGAACAACAGATCGGCATGAAAATCTAGTCAGATCACTAGGATCGGCTCCAGTCATCTCCATTGATCGTCTCTTCAGATCCACTCTGTTCTGCATGGTTAGTTTGATAACAAGGCACAGCCAGGAGCGAGATAGGGAACCCTATTTAAAGCATGACCTAGATGACGCAAACCCCTTGGGTAGACATCCGCTACATGCTTGACTAGATGAATCTAATCAAGATGCACAACATAGATCAGAACCCTCAAGGGGGTTCATCCACAAAATCTGGTATGATCTAGAGCATGTAAAATAGGGTGCTATGTGTGTGTACATGTTGTGGTGTCATGTCGTGGAATGTAGCAGCCAGACAAGCTATGTGCGCTTAGCCACCCACTGTCGATCTGTTCGCGTGGGGCATAAACAGATATGTAGATCAGGTGTGGGTGCGGTAACTAATGGAACTCAGGCCAAGCAGAGCTTGACGTGAGGTTTATCGATAGCTAATGGATCCAGTGGCAAGTGGGGTTTGACATGAGCTTCATCTAGATAACTAGCAGATCTCACCATCAAAAATGCTTCAGTACGAGATCTACTAGGTAAGAAAAATGCTCAAACATGTCCTAAAACGAACACGAGGAAGGATTAGAGCTGAATGGCGCTTACTTGGTTCAAAAACCATGGGGGCTAGGGGTGGCGATGCACCAAGATTAAGGTGATGAGACACCGCTGCTAGGGAAAAATGTTATCGTGTTTATTATGGTACATGGGGTTACATATTTATGGCCCGGAGGCTTCGACGTCAAGTCCGACTTGCTTAGCGAAACTCTAGATTACTTTCTATTTCCTAAGATACATGGCACAGCGGGGCCCAAACGGTACATCACGCCACCGCTGCACGGACGGCCCATTAAGCACTTCAGCCGATCAGATGGCGAATCCTAAACCTGTGAGGATTTGGCGACAATAGTTGCGCCACCAATTTGGTCCACTGTTCCATGTATCGTGTGAGAGTCCATCTTGCATGCATCTATGGTTGCTAGGAAGTCTCCTAGCTGATATATTTAGTTGTCGTCATTAGACTAGGAGATTGTACTAGATATTTTGTTTAATTGAGTTTTCGTCGAGGGTTTCCTCTGAAGAACAGTGAGAGCTTGGTCTTGCTGCCGATAGTCAAATCAACGTTCATATCTTCTTTGTCTTCGGTTGGATTCCCACTGAAGTCGTTAAGCATCACATTGGTCTTGACCAAGTCTTCCATTGACATGCTGATCTTTCAACATAGAGAGTAAGGCATAAGGTTGACCATAGTTCCTGTGTCCACCGTCATTCTGCTGATCGGCTTGCCAACAATGTACCCTTTTACGAACAATGACTTTAAGTGCCTGTACTTCTTCTTCAGCGGTTTCTCAAACACAATTGCAGCTGCTCCAATACTGAGCTCCCCTATGTCTTCTTCTATCGGTGTGTTGCGATATTCATTGTGCAGAACGAACACCATGTTGACATCAGTTGCAGCCTCAGCTGATTTTACTAGCTATTGTTCACTGGCATCTTGCAGGTGTTTCCTTGTCCAAACCAGCTGGCATTGCGGTCGTGTAGGCTTAGGTCCCGTGCGTTCCTTCCTCAACAATCAGATATATTCTTCTTCTACCTACTCCAGGTTCCTCAAGTGTTAGACCTTCTGCTTCTAAGTTTTTGATAGTCAATTAGGGCACCACCTCAGTTGGGCATCCTCCTTGTACTCTTGCTCATCTTCCTCTTCCATCAGCTGGTAACTATATGAGCCAGCTGATCAGTCATGGATCTGTTGAGAAGTGCCTCCCAAGCACTGGAAGATAGATGTCTCTAGTGACATGACCTTGTACACTCAGGACAGTCGTCAATGGTTGGCAACCTCATCATCCTTCTGCTCCAGCAAAATTGAAAGAAGGGATAGTCCCAAAGATAACAGCAGAAGTTGTGCCAATCGTGATAGTATTGTTCTTCCTCCCAGCGTCTATACTGATAACAGTGTTGCTCTTGACGCCGCTGCTCTTCTTGGTACCACCATGCCTTGCAATGGTAACGATCTTCCTCTTCTTTTAGGCATCAACACCGCTCATACTGCTCATATCAATGGGAGTACATGCCGATGAGATCTTTGGACTGTGGGCGGAAGCGACGATATCGGGAGATATCTTCCTCCAATATGTGACATTCTGGATAAAATTCTTAAGGCCGATCGTTCGGATCAGCCACTCCCTTCCCCATGAAGCTCGATGCAATGTCGACCATACTGATGGTCAGGAATGGATTCTTATGAACGTGCATTGGTTTCTTGCCAAAAATCAATCGGCCTTGCTCAATGAGAGCCAATGGACCGGCTCCATTGTCTTTGGAGTGATGAGTGATTATCAACAGAACCCAAAGACCTAGAAGGAATTAGGCACAAGACCTCTGATGGATAGGAGGCCCTCCAATGGGCTTGAGGTAGATGGAAGTCCTCTGAAGGACAGGAGGCATGCTCGGTGTCGGTCGGCCATGGGAGTTCGATACACAGAGGAGCGGCACGGCAATGGCAGGAGTAAGACCTCCAAAGGACTGCGAGGTGACCCCGATGGACAGGGGATGCCGAGCGCCACCGTGGTGCTCCAACCTGAGTACATGGCGCAAAGACGTGCGAGGGCATTGGCAGATTTGCTCAAATGCGCCACCCTACCACCATGTTACCAGATTCAGTGAATGGGCTCAATCTCGCCAAGATAGAGTGGAGTGGGCCGTTCCAAGCCCAGGAAGGAAACCCTAAAGTTTCCTGATTTCTGACTTGGGCTATATATACCTAAGTGGCTGGTCATTTAGGTGACTCTTCCACCTCTAGAAACCCTAGGCTTTGTTTCCAACCAACCAAGAGCTTAAAGAGCAAATCGGGTGCTAATCTAGAATTTGAGAGTCCCCTAGTCTAGTACTTTGCATTAGTGGGAGGATGAAGGGTGGTAGGTTGTGAGGAACCCATTGTAAACTGATTTCCACTTCTAATCAAGGGAAGATTCTTCCCCAATTCATGCTCATGTGTGCAGCCATCTCCTTCCCCCTTCTCTAGTTGGATTTTGGATGAAACTCAAAGGCTTTTGTTGTTTTCCTTTTCCCACAAGTTAACTGTTATTTAGGCTCTTTTGGACTTGCTAGGACATGGAGATTATGACCTAGTTCATCTCAATCCTACAGGATTGCCACGAGCAAGTTCCCCTTGAGTTTTCCCCTTTCTTGCCCAAATTTTCTTCTCTTCACGAGATCTGAAATTTCCAATAATCCCTTGATATTTTTGAGTATATCTTTTGGGAATAGCTTTGGAATAGTGCTAGGACAGCTTGTGCAAAATTTTGTGAAGATCCGAGAAGGTTTGGTCAAGTTTAAGGTTTGCAAACTCAAAATCCGAGGCTGTTTTCTGGGCTCACTGGACAGTCCGGTGCAACTTCACCGGATAGTCTGGTGGAACTAACAGTCTCCAAATGGGCTGAATTTTTAGTATGTTGTTCCCCATGTTCTCCTCAGCCTGTGGTTAAAATTTCAAGATTTTTGGAGCCCATTTGACTAGGTTTTGGAAATTTGCTTTGCAGCCCTGTCTGTCTGAAAATTCCCTATCGGACTATCCGGTAGGGCATGTCGGACAGACCGGTGGTTGCAGTGGTTTTGCCCTTAGATTTGGTCTAAGTTGTTCCTAAGGGTTGTGTCTTGTTCTAGGTGTTTTTGGGGGAGCCTAGGATCATTCCTAAGGTCTTTAGCACCTTATTTGCTAAGAGGCCTTGGTGATCGCTAGGTGGTTGCTTTTGTGTTGTTTGGAGGCTTTTGCTTGAGTGCTTTGCTTCGTCCTTGTGTTTTTTATCGAATTTGCATTCCCCACTACCTGACCATTCTCTTTACTTATTGTAAGTCAGTGAGTCGCACTTCGGTGTGGTGAGTGTCGTGTGGCGGACTTGCAAGTTCCGTTGCCTCGGTGACGTGCAATCTTGTGTTTGTTGTGTTGCTCACTGTTTTCTCACTAGGTGCGTATCCTTTCAGTGGACAGCACCTTTGTGCTACTAGATACGTATCTGTTCAGTGGATGGTGTCTAGTTTCTCTCTCAAGCACCAATTTTGGGGGTTGTGATTTTGAGTTGTCAAGTGCTCCTATTCACCCCCCCCTCTAGTCTCACGTCTCTTTCCTACACTCGATAGCTGACTGGATCTGCTAGTGAAGGACCTTGCACTCCTTAGTGTTATGAGTGGCCACGTTGTGCCACTTGTAGTACTTGTGTCCCCTTAATTCTTCAGCAGACAGAATCTTATGATCAGCTGAGAGCTTGAGCTGATTTGACTCGAGTAGCAAGTCAAAGATCTGGTCGGTCTTGCTGTTGTCGAAGTCAAAACCCATAGATGCTTTTCATCCCTTGATCCACTGACACAGGAACAAGTCTGCCCCCAAGCCCTCAAGACTACTGCTACATTGGCTTCATCAGCCGATTCCCCATTCTCATTGTGCAACTGCAGGAAGGAGATTGGCTTTCTGTATCTCTTTGGATATGCCTCGGGTCTTTGCCTCTCATTAGCCGATACCTTAGTTAAAAGTTCGTCGATCAACTCAAAATTGGTGTGACCATATGCATTATTGGTGGGTTTTAGCAATCCACCATGGGCGATTTCAGCCATCTGCTTCTCAGTGAGACGAAAAGAGTAGCATCGGTTCTTGATTTTCATGAAATGTTGAATATACTAAGCAACCACCTCTCCTCTCTGTTGCCAAAGAGTACTCAGATTGGATATGGACATCTCGCTAGATCCTGAGAAGAAGCGGGCATGAAACTGATCCTCCAGCTGTTTCCATGAGGTCATAAAGCTTGGGGCAAGTGAGGTGTACCACCCAAACATAGGCCCCGACTATGACAGTGAAAAGAGTTGAACTTTCATATTCTAAGCTATGTTGACGGTTGTTATTACACTATCTCCAACCATCAACTATCCATGATTATGAAGGGAAATATATCAAAGTGTAGACTAAATCTTTGCTATTGACAAAATTCCATGAGTTGTGATGTATATTTGATTGCAAGCACAAGATCAGTAGAAAACACGTCAAAATGGTTAAGTCAAGAAGTAGGGCTAGAACTCAAGCCAACCCCCCCTAGCTTGTCAGCCTAGGGTTTGGCCACCCAGCCTTCCCCCTTGGCCGCTCAGCCTCCTACTTCAACCAATTTGGTTCAACTTAGACTTGCATGCTCCTAAAGAACGTGACCATGCAGCATCAAGGTGTATTCCACCTAAGCCGCATGCAAACCATCGGAAGGCTTGCCACTTCATCGATCCAACACTTGGATCAGTGAAGTCAGCAATCCTGGGCACTCCAATCCTACAGCTGTTGACGGCACTTAAGAACGCCAAACCTTATACTGCAAGCGACAGTATCGGTGTAGCCTTTCCCTTAGGGTGAGTATCTAAGGTTTTGTCAATCCGTGGAAAACTAGGTTTAAATTACTATTAATCAAGGATTAATCAATTACTGATTAGCTCTAATAGATCTAATAAACTAAAGGATGATAAACTATAATCTAATTATAAATTAGATATGAAACTTAACTATAACATCAACTGGATATAAAACTAGACTATAGCATATACTGAATCAAGAACAAGAGCTTGATAGGATCAAAACAAGATCGATAATGAAGCTAATACGGCTAAGGGATTAGCAAGAGATATGAGACAAACTTCTTATAAACTATGAACCACCCTAAGCATGGATCTATCGTAAAACATAGAATAAACAAGATCATGAATGTCATAGACTTGCTCGAACCTTTCCCCGGGCTCTACGGTCACTAGTAACCAGGTAATCGATGAACTAGCAAACCTAAACCATCTCTAAGCATGAGCAGATTCAATCAACTAATTAAAGTAAAAAGATCTACTAAAAGACATGTGGTTTAAACAACCCAGGCCAGGTCACATGTAGAGATGAAGCATTGCAAAGATATAGATCATAGATCATGTATAAACAAAGAACTAGTAGCAAAGAGACTATTTCATTGATCTTACTAAAGGTTTATCATAGTAAAATAAGAAGAACAGAGAGTTACTCGAGATACATCATGAACTTGAAGCACATAGTTGTCGAATTCGGCAAGACGAACAACATACTCGAAGACGAACTCGAGACTCCCCGGGAACAGGGGTGGTCGGCCGACCTTAGGAGGGTAGGTCAGCTGACCCCCTCCTTTCCTGCCTCCTCTCACTGCCTCCTTTCGCCGAAATCTCTTTCTCGACGAGTCTTGCGAAGATGGACCCTAAACCATAACTTTGGAGCTCTGGTTTACAATGAATTCGATGGAATTGGATACCTCTCCCTCTAGGGGGGCCATATATTTATACTCCGGAGAGTCCCCAATACATGGAATCTAATATGTCGGTTCTAAGAGTCCTAAGACACCTAAAACACCTATTTCTATGTATATACAAGTTTCTAGAAGAGTCCCGGTCGTCCATATACTTCCTTGCTTGGAGATGAAGTCATTGTCCTAGTCCTTCCCGAAATCAGCTTTCCATATTCTGCAGCCTTTAGTATTTCGACCATAACTCCCTCATCCAAAGTCTAAATAAGGTAAAATCAGACTTTAAATCATAGAGCTCGAAGAGATCTACAACTTTGGTATTCAAACTTTCTTCATTTGACCTCGTTAAGGTCTCCGAATTTTGCCAGCAAGGTGCTGCTGTCCTGGAATCCGAGAATATCTCCAGATTTAATTGGAGTTGGGATTGGACTCTTGATAAATCTTCCTTATCTTCGTATTCTTCGTACTCAAGCAATCCTTAGTCACCAGAACCTTCTCCATAATGGGCTTGGGCCATCTTTTGAGCTTCAATTGTCCTTATTTTATTAATTATCTCTCCTCCTTGGACTAGTAGCATTAATCCATCAACGAGAAGCATTCTCAATTATTGCAATTATTCACCAATTATTTGCCATTTTCCTGTAATATTTAATAATGTGCAAAAACAAAGAGCATTCTCAAAAATGGGGTTATTTGTTAGCAAAACAAAACTAAATCATAAGATTAACCTCTGAAAAAGCATAAAATTATGTAAAAATGGAGCATAAATTTAGTTCATATCTTGCGTCAACAACAGCTAAGGAAGAAACTGTTGGCGTCTCTTAGCCTTAATAGGTTTTACTCCATAAGCGCACAGAGAACATTGTAGCCTTTTACCCTGAGTATTTCGAGTATCATATTTATCCACAGGGAAGCGACAGGCGAGAGAGTATAATTGGATAAACTCAAATCAAAGTCACCATACTTTAATTAATTTACCAACTAGTATCTAGGCAGGGGTAAGTTTGGTAAAGATAGGTGTATGGTGAAGAAGTAAATAGACTACCTAAGATACATGTAGAGAGGTATAGTTGCCTGGGAGGACAATGAGATAAAGTTCCCAAACTCTATTCTATTCGGCTGCAAAGACTATGTCGTGGTTATCTAAGGAAACCCAAGTAACAAGTCAGGGTCTCGCGTCGAGCAAAATTCCAACACCCTCGAGGGGTCAGGGGGTAGATAGTTGACCACCGAAAGAGAACCCAGCTATCACCTATGGGCCTCCCGAACGAACGGGCCTGGACTACAAAGACACACCACACGCTGTCACCGAGTGGGGCTACCAAGCAAATCTGCGTGGAAAGGATGGCACGCTATAAACGTACTCAAGCAAAGCTTGAGCAACAATAGATTGTCCTTGATCAGAGGAGAGGACCTAACCAGAGCCTGGCGTACAGGTTGGATTATAGCACTGGCAAGAATAACAGGACTTGACTAACCAAGATAACCACAGCCTAAGCCTAGCAAGTATGTAAAGAAAGGTACACCACACTTGCAAGAGATAGAAATAAAGTAAAGCATAAATATATTATACTGAAGATAAGAGTACAAAGATACAAGATCTTTACCGCAGACTCAAAGATATCTCCGAGAACTCCGAGGCAAAGCTTGACTCACTCTAACTCCCAGGACTACCCTAACTACTAAGATGTCAAAATGGCACTCTCTAAGGTAGAATGAAGCTCTCAATTTCACCACTTCTCCACACATGAGCTCACAGGGACTACCTCAATTTCACCACGTCTCCACACATGAGCTCACAGGGACTATTTATACTCTACAACCAGGAGGGGATACTTGTAGGTGGCTGAGGTCGGTTGGGGGGCGAAGTCGGTGGTCGGCCGACCATGCAGGGGGTCGACCGACCAAGCCCCATGGTCGGAAAACCGCCCGATCCACCGACTTGGCCATCCAACGGCTTGATCTTGCCTCCTCACGTCGGTTGGCAGTTCGGACAGTTGATGCACGTGTAGAATGTGTAACTTGGGAGGTCGGCCGACCATGCACAAGGTCGGCTGACTAGGTGTCTTGCCCCGATTGGCTGCATGCCTCCTCCCACGGATTTGTGACATCAACGGTCCTTGTCTTGATGGTCTTTCGGCCCTTGGATTCCTCGGATGCTTGGTACAACGGTTGGATTAACATCTCTTTGTGTTTTCTTGCATGAAGGGATGAAGTGGAGTCAAAACCCCCTTGGTAAGGTAGTCGGCCGACCTACCACGTGGTTAGCCAACCCTGGCAAGTGGCCAGGCAGACCAAGGAGGGTCGGCCGACTTGAGGGTGGTCGGTCGACCTGGGCCATGGTTGGCCGACCATGGGATTTTCCCCATTTCAGCCCATCATCATATATAGTCCATGTTTCATCCAATTTATGTGAATTTCCGTACCTGCAACCAAATATTTATACAAACCTAGTGGAGCTCATTAGTAGTAAGGATTACTCCATTTTTATTCACATGCTTTGCTTCATTTGGTGGATAATTGGCGGTGGATATCGTGAGATTACGACCGTCAACAGAAACAAATGTGAAATCCAATGATCTAGAAGAAAGCACAAGATTGTACATGCCAACCGACTTCTAACCAACTTTGGGAGGCAATCAAAGACATTGGATGACTAAGGCAATGGATCCAAGGGTTGTCCTGCCTACCACCTAGGCCGCCTGGCCTAGACCTAGTGGCCCAGACTCCCTACCAAGCCGGCCGGCCTGCCACCTATCCTCATGTAACCGCCTTAACACCCACAACCGACTAACATCATGTATAAATACCCCTCCTGCTCGAGTAGGTATAAATAGGCCCCTAGACCTTACCTATGAACTATGGAAGTGAAGAGTAACATGCCATTATCTTAGTCTTATTGCAAAAGGATAGTCCTAGGAGTTAGAGTTGAGTCTGAGTCTTTGCCTCAAGGATTCTAGAGTTAGCATCATGTCTGGTAAAGCTCTTGTATCTTTTGTACATCTGCTACTCCAGTATAATATAATTCCTTGTTCTATATTTCAGTTATACTTTACTTTATTTCTTACACTTGCCTAGTGTGGTGTACCTTCTTGCATACTCGACTAAGGCTTAGGTTTGTGTTGTTCTAAGTTGTTTGAATCTTGCTAGACTTGTCGGTGCTATAAACTTTCCTTAGACTTAGATCTAAGGTTAAGTTAGTTCTCACCCTATGATCTAGGAAGAACTTTAGTGATCAAGTTCTGACTTGATTACTAGTTTAGCATGCCATCTTACCCACACAGCTCTGGTGGGTAGCCCCTCTTGGTGATAGCATTAGGGAGCCTCTGTATTCCGATCTCGTCATTCGGTAAGCCTGCAAGCATTAGCCAGTTGTCATTCGGTTGGCCAACTATCTACCCCCATGCCACCTCGGTGTAGTCTAGAATCTCGCTCGACGCAAGATCCTAGTTCGTGTTTGGATAATTGAGCTCAACCGCGAATACACCTATGCAGTAGTTAAGAAATAGTGTATGGATATCTAAATCTCACTCGTTGTCTCCCAGATATCTATACCTAGTTTGTTGACTGCTTTGGTCCCTTGTAGGACCGAGATGTGCGACTAGAGGGGGGGGTGAATAGGAGCACTTGAAATCACAAAATCACAAACCCCCAAGTGGAAACCGAAACTAAGCACCGTCCACTGAACAGATATGTGCCTAGCAGTGCAAGAGTGCCGTCCATGTGAGGATACGCACCAATGCAAGAAAGCTCAAGATCCGAACAAGAATGACAGCGGAGCAACGGATTTTGCAATAACCGCCACAAGACACTCACCACACCGAGGTGCGTCTCACTGACTCACAGTAAGCAAAGAGAATAGTCTTAAGGGAGGAATGTGAAAATCCATAGCAAAAACACAGCGGAAAAACCAAACTGGGAAGAACACAGCAGCTCCCTGGCAGGGCCAGACTGTCCGATGGCCAACACCGGATTGTCCGGTGTGATCGGACTATCCGGTGCCTGACGCCGGACTGTCCGGTGGGCGCTGCCGGACTATCCGGTGGAACCGGACTGTCCGATGGCCTCTGCCGGATGGTCCGGTAGGGTCGCAGAAAAGATGATTTCAAATCCTAACTTGATCAAACCTTGTCCAAACTTCACGAAATTTAGCACAGGTTATCTGGACCCTATTTCAAAGTTATTCCCAACAAATCAACTCAAGGTAACCGCGAAATCAGCGGGAATTTTAGATCTTGTGAAATGGCCATTCTTGGGCAAGAAAGGGGAAAACACAAAAGAGGCTTGCTCGTGGCAATCCAGCAGGATTGAGATGAACTAAGTCATGATCTCCACGTCCTAGCAAGTCCAGAACATCAGCAAGGAAAGGGATTCAAGCTTTCCCAACAAAAACACTCAAAAAGCAAGGATTGAACCCAAAAATCAAAGAGAGAGGGGGAGGAGAAGAACACAAGGTTGCTGCACGAATTTGCTTCGATTAAATGCCCAAGATGGGTCTAAAGATTCAGCATACAAGGAGAAATTCGTCCCAAGCAACCACCCTCACCTTCCCTCAAGATTAGGAGGCTAAATCCTACTCTAACCTCCCTAACAATGGAGCTCAAAGCTTAAGGACGAATATCACCAAGTGAAGACTAATCCTAGCAGCCAAGAGAGCCTCTAATGACCTGCCTTGGACCTATTTATACCCGAGTGCTATTTAGACAGTTTTGCACTTAGGTCCCTACAGCTAGACAAACCCTAAGGACTCAAACGAAAGATTACAGGATATTTCGGGACGGACGACCACGATGAAGTCTTGATCTTCGTAAGTTCCGCGCAATCCTCGGATGCTCTCCACGTGGCCAGTAGTCCAATCCGCGATCCGCCCCCGGTTTTGAAGTCATAAACCGGGAAACTTTAGGAAGTCTCCGCCTGGGCCGGATTTGGCCCACCTTCTCTATCTTGGCGAGTCGTGGCCCAACTCACCAAGGCTTGGGTAGCTTGGGTGACGGTTTTGAGCCAAAGCCTCCCTCGCACGCCTTCGCGCCACGCATTCGGGTTGGAGCACCGCGGTGGCGCCCGGCATCCCCTGTCCATCGGGACAGCCTCGCAGTCCTTCAGAGGACTTACTCCTGCCGTCGCCATGCCGCTCCTCCGTATACCGAACTCCCATAGCCGACAGACGCCGAGTGTGCCTCCAGTCCTTCGGAGGACTTCCCTCTACCTCCAGTCCATCGGAGGTCCTCCTGTCCATCGGAGGTCTTGTGCCCAAGTCCTTCTGGGTCTTGCTACTGTTGACAATCACTCATCACTCCAGAGGCAATGGAGCCGGTCCATTGGCTCTCATCCTTGTCTTCTCATCCACCATACACTATATTTATTTATCTTACCCCCAACTTATGAATAGTTGGTGTTATTAGTTTACAGTACTACTTAGTTCAAACATATCATTCCACCTGTTCGTCACTGCTTCCCTATGGAGTTTACGATACTCGGAATACTCTAAGTGAAAAGTCTACATTGAATCTCCGTGCGCTTGCAGAGTAAAATTTGTTACATAAAGAGACATTAATAGGGTACAGCAGCTACTCCCAGCAGAACCATGTATCAGCTAATATGCTCGATAGTGTTGATGTTGTTGGTGCCATTAAACTTGGAGAACTCTGCCGCCTTGAACTTTGGAAGGGGTGGTAGCTAGTCGAACACCTCTAGATATGGCTTTGCATATTTGATCACCCTCACCTTGGGCTACAACCTAAATTGGTAGGTTAGAGCTTCCATAAAACCGCCATCGCTATTAGGAGCTAGCCCACCACAGTGTGTTGCTTGCCATTGGAGTAGATCATCGTTAATGGCCTTCAACTTTTATGGATACGTATAATATAGCTTTGGAGGCGGCTTTTCATTTTGAAGTAGAGGTTTGTACTGCATCTCGCACCAACATCCTTCTGGTATGAACATTGGTGGCTTGTCATACATGGAAGGCGAATCTTGCATGCTTTCAGTAAAATAAATGACAAACTCGGCCTTCATGCCTTCTGGTGCTTCAAACTGTCTTACTTCTAGAGGCTAAGTATAGAGTGCTTTCTATCCTTTGAATGAGCTAAAGGTAGGTCCAGGAGCAGTATATTATCTGGCAATGATAGATCTCGCAACTTTTTCAATGACTTGTTCCAAGGAATTGATGAGAATTTCAGACTGACATACCAAGGCATGACAGATCATGTAGTTCATCTCCTGGCAAATAGTCATGGTGCGTGCCTCTAAGGGAATAGTCGGGTCCACCCCATTGAGCAATGATTTCGGATGGCCAACGGTCTTGATGCCTCCATACCGAGTCCACATGAAATGATCTAGGATCTCAACAACTAGCTTGGTGAGATGACGAACATAAGACTCCCTTTTTTTTCTGGATTCAGATCTTCTAGCTTGGCAGGTGTGTACTTACCTTCTAGCCATGTACTATGATCATGACGATCCGAGATGACCAGCTTGTCGTTGCCATGGGGTTTGGGACGGGGCCATCGCTTCAAGTGCTTGGTGAAGTTTTTCGATGACGGTGTGGTCCCACCAGGGTTTCTAAAAGATGTGTCATCACCAAAAGCTAACGCACAAGGCGGCCAACACACCAAGGAACTGGGAGGTACGCTGCCACAATGGTCGAT
Source organism: Paspalum vaginatum (assembly GCA_030272315.1). Lineage (NCBI taxonomy): Eukaryota > Viridiplantae > Streptophyta > Magnoliopsida > Poales > Poaceae > Paspalum > Paspalum vaginatum. The sequence goes on along the minus strand of CM059020.1, from coordinate 12,375,377 downwards.
CCCTCCTAACCGTGGTTCCTACCTTCCCCGAGCGTCGTGTGGACGGTGAGCGGGGGTCCTGGGCATGCCACCTGGCTTGACATACTAGACAGGGAGGTTGGTGTGGTGAGTGTGTTGGAGAATCACCCTGTGGATACATAAACAACAGATCGGCATTAAATTCCAGTTGGATCGCTGGGATCGGCTCAAGGCATCTCCATGGGCTCATAAGAGCGAATTGCCTCCTTGCATCTTGATAGGTTAGTGTGTAGATAAAGCATAACAAGGAGATGAAAACCCTGCCTAAAGCATGGCCTAGATGATTTAACTTCCCTAGATTGATTTGCTATGCATATAACTAGATAGATCTAGCTAAGATGAAACTTAACTGATCCATTAATCACATGCATAAACATAGATTGGAACCCCCAAGGGGGTTCACCTCAGAAAGTAGATACAAATCTGAAAGACAAGGTGCCAAGCTCACATTGATCTCTCAAGCTGTCGTATGCACATGTTATGGCGCATGTCATGGTATGTAGCAACTGGGTGAGCTATATACACTTAGCTGCACATTGCCGATCTGTTACGTGAAGCATAAACAAATATATGGATTGGCAGCATGCGTGATAACTGATGGATCTCGTACCAAGCAGAGCTTGACAGGAGATTTATTGGGATAACTAGCAGATTTCTCCATCAAAAATGCTTCAGTATGAAGTCTACCTATAAGGAATGTGCTGGGGTATCTGACCCAAGAAAGGGAGAGGTGAATTGGTTCGCTAATCGCTCTTCTAAAAACTAGGGCTTTCTAGTGCATAGAATAAACCTATCACGTCCTACTAATGCTAGTTATGTCTAAGGTCTATCTATGTGCTCTCTAACTTATCCAAATGACTTGCAACCTATAGCCAAACCTAATCAAACTAACTAGGAAAGCTAAAGGCGCACAAGAAAGTAAATGCGGTAAGTAAAGAGGTAAGGGCAAAGGGATGCAAACTCCCGAGAAAATACGAGGATTTAATGTGGTTCACCACTAAGGGCTACGTCCACGAGTTTGCCACCAAAGGCAATATCCAAACCAGGCACCAAGACTCTTCTGATGATGTCTTGTGCTCATCACCAAATGGCACACAACAAGCAAAGGATAAGTGCCACTAAGCCACCAAGGCCTAGCCACCGCCACCACCTCTCTCGGTCACAAGGCATCGGATTGCACTACGGAGTTGAAGGTCTCCTTGTCCCCACACAAGTTGTCACCACTGCTCCATACTAATGAAGAGGGGTCTAGCAACAAGTACAAGTCCCTTGACTGCAGCCAAGTCTTCTCCTCTATCTCATGCAGGAACTACATTCAAGAAGAGGTCACAAGCTCACTCTCTCTAAGCTCTATCCTAGCTTGGATAATGCACTAAGCTCACATATGGTGGTTGGAGTAGTAGATGTGCTTGGAATCCTCCTCTACACTAGCTCTGAACTTCAGTGTCTCTAACTCTATGAAAATGGCCGAGCGGGGTGGCTTATATAGCCCCCCAAACAAAATTAGCCGTTGGCCAAAATCCGTTGACGCAGTGAACATCGGATTGTCGGGTCCATGCTTTTTCCTAACTTCAGACAATATAATCCAGTCCATTCACTTTTCCAATGGTCACTGAAATCAGACGTCATTGCACTTTGGTCCAATCTATTTTCTGATCTTCAGGGCAGACAATCTGGTCTTCACTATTTGCCTGACTTTTCAATTCTTCACACTTTCGGGAAAACTTGTCTGGAGGTATATCCGGACATGCGAAACCCCCATTGGGGCAGCCCTTCGGGCCTTGCCTTTGGCTTTTCTTCTTCTTCATCCCTTGGACCCAAATACCTGAGAATGTGCATCTAGACAAGTACATTACTCCAAGGGTTGGTTGGCAATTAATCACCGAAACACAACCATGGAAATATGGCACACGAGGCCATTTTCCTTACACTACTAGGTAAGCAAATGCTAAATAGTCCTAACATGACGAGAAGAAGCATTAGAGCAGCATGGTGCTTACTTGGAGAAAAACTAGGAGCTAGGGATGGCGATGCGCCGAGATTGAGGTGAACAAGACACGCTCTGCTTGGGAACGTATGATGTTGTTCGTTTATTTCGATACACAAGGTTACGTATTTATAGTCTGGAGACTTCGACGACACGTCCACCTAGAACTAGGTAAACCCTAATTTACATCCCATCTACAATATATTGCCCATTGGGCTCCAATGATACAAGAAAAATCTCCATTGTGTGGGCGGCCCATGAAGCACATGAGATCGATTTATTGGTTGTTGACGTCTCTAGCATAACAAATTTTACTCTACAAATGCATGGAGATTCGTTGTAGCTTTTTCACTTAGAGTATTTTGAGTATCATAAAAATCCATAGGGAAGCAGTGGCGAATGGGTAGAATGATATAACGTTTGAACTAAGTATACTGCAAACTATATAAACACCGACTATTCTTAAGTCAGAGGTAAGGTAAATAAAGATATTGTATGGTGGAATGAGAGAGCAGTGACCAAAGTAGTCAACAACTAGGTATAGCTATCTAGGAGGACAAGGAGTGAGATAAGATATCCAAACTTTAAGACTTAACTATTGCAGAGTATTATTAGCGGTTGAGCTAAAGTATCCAAATAAGAACTAGGATCTTGCGTCGGTGAAATTCTAGACTTCACCGAGAAGGCCTAGGGCGCCAATTAGCTAATACCTACAGGCTTAACAAACGATGGGATCGGAATAAAAAGGCACCCTAATGCTATAATTGAAAGGAGCTACCGACCAGAGCTGCGTGGGTAAGATGGCACGCTATACTGGTGATGAAGCAAAGCTTAATCGCTAAACTTCTTCCTTGATCAAAGGATGAGAACTAACTTAACCTTAGATCTAAGCCTAAGGAAAGCTTATAGCACTGGAAACCTTAGGTCTAGCAAGATTCGACTAACTCAAGAACAACACAATCCTAAGCCTTGGTCTAGTGTGCAAGAAGGTACACAACACTAGACAAGTGTAAGAAATAAAGTGAAGTATAACTGAAATGTAAAACAAGGTATATACATTATAATGGAGCAGCAAAGGTACAAAAGATACAAGAGCTTTTACCAAGACTCAAAGCTAACTCTAGAATCCCTGAGGTGAATGCTTAGACTCGACCCTAACTCCTAGAACTATCCTACTACTACAAGACTAAGACAATGGTGTGCTTCTCTTCATTTCCACCCATTGCAAATGAGGTCTAGGGGCCTACTTATACTCTCAAGAGGGGACAAGTGGTATGCCAGGTGGCCAAGAAGGAGGCCGGCTGGCCTGCGTCTAGGTCGAGCGACCCTTGGATCCACCGCATTGCTTCATCCAATGGTTGTGAGTGCCACCCAAAGCCGATTTGAAGTCAGTTGACAGTTATTTCCTTGTGTTTTCTTTGGACCATTGGATCTCACTTGTGCTTCCTTCTCAACCTTGGGGTGCCCTAGATTGCTTATTTCACCAACCCAAATGCTAGATCGATGAAATGGTAAGCCTTCCGGTACTTGACATGTCACTCTCTCAGTTTGTACCTTGGAATTGTGTTGACATGTCACTCATGTGCATGAAGGTCGAAGATGGATTGATTTGGCCACATTTACTGGCCAGGCGGCCAGGCCCACTAGCCAGGCGGCCAACATTTCTTTCAGACTTAGGCAAATTTGCATGTTTTCTGTTGATCTTGTACTTGCAATAAAATATTCAACACAACTCATGGAATTTGGTCAATAGCAAAGGTTTAGTCTACACTTTGACATAATTCGCTTCAAAAGAGTGGATAGTTGATGGTCAAAATGGTGAAATAATGACCATCAACATTGGTCATCCTAGATCGGCTAGGATCCGGCGGGAACACCATGTCTATCATTTGCATCCTAAAAATAAAATAAATACACCTAAAAAATAGTAGTCCCAATTAATTCATCTTGGCATTTAACCACTAAAATCACATCAAGGCATAAAGCACAACTGCAAACACATTAGTCCCAATTAGTCCATCTTGGCATTTAACCACTAAAATCACATAAAGCACATCGAGCCTAGGCTTCGTGTCTGCTGATACTCACGACCATACATAGCTTTAGGCTTGCTAGCTAATGATATCCACAACCTAACATGGTCCATGCCACGCAAGAGATCGACATTTGCTAATTTGAACAAAGTCTACATAACCCACTAAGCTATAGTAGGTAGTATACTTAACCCACCAAACTCAAAAACAAGATGTTTAACCCCTTAAACTTTGAAAAAACAGACAAAGCAACCCCTAGGTGGTTTTGGAGGGTGGTTTTGCCAACATGGAAGCCATGTCAGTGCCACCTCAATGGAAATGTGGTGCCAGGGCCCACACGTTAGCTACTCTATCTCATTTGCTGCCTATTTCTCTTTCATTAGCTCTTGTCGCCCTTCCCCATACCCTGGCCGCCGCACGCCATGTGGCGGAACCGCCGATTTAATCCGAACTAAGCACACCTGCCACCCATGGCTTGCAGTGTGATTAGGCCGAACTAAACCCGGTCGTCCGTCGAGAGTCAAAACGACTCCCGATATTACCTTTTCCCAGAGGAACCGACATCACACACATCCAGCCCTCGATGGAGCCACAACAGTTACATCATCACAGGCAGTTTATAGTAGAAAATAAGTTAAAGTGCTTACAAGCCGAATATAGGTAGTCAAATACCTATTCAAATACAAAGCGGAAGCCTTGTTCAAAATAAATCTCACAGCGGAAACATAATACTTTAAGAAGTAGTCTTCAGGCAAATAAAGAATGAGGCGAGAAGCACCGAGCCCACCGGTACTGCTCTCCTCCAAGCTAGTGTCCAAAAGACATCAGTACCTGCTCAAAAAGTGGGGGCAAACCCTGAGTACTAATTACTCAGTAGGACTTAATGGAAGAGCTTACGGCTGACGCAAAGCTGGCAGCTAACAGTTGATCCTTAGCCATTCTTTTTATAGTAATTAAAAGTTAACATGTAATTATCAACATCCTCAAAATGTTCATCATCATAATATAACTTGCAGGAATGTAAACATACAAATACGAACATGTGGTATTGAAAACAAAACATATATAGTCATAAATACAATTAGATTGTTACTACGTTGCCCGTGTGTGACCTTGGCATTCTCACACCTGGTGAGCATCAGCGATTCGAATCGATTTTTAATTCTCGGGAATAACTATCATGCCAGGGGTATATGCTTACTAGCCATCGCGTTCCCACATATAGCCCCCATCTCCACTCGTCCCATCCCAAGTTCGATTCAATCCCGCCATTCCCCCGGGTTTTGCCCCCTCAGGAGCGATACCACGGCCGCACCGGGTCAGCCCTCCCTCGAGTACAAGCTCCCCCAGGCCTAACTCCCTCCAACAAGAATGGTAGGAACCTGTCTCTGTTCTTCGGATGGCACGAGTAAGACTTTCACCGGTCCATTATCCCAGATAAGCACTCTAGCAATATTATGCCGATCAGCAGGCGAACAGCGAATCGGGCCTTAAACGGCTCGGGCGGAGTCCACCAAACCATCCTCATCATTTTTCATCGTAATATACCCATATCTCCACCCGGCCTCAATTTAGTTCCATCACAATCATGTTTAAAGTTTTCCATATATTTTGAAAGCCTTTTCTTTGAAAACATCTATACGACGAGTGACTCCAATTCACTCATGTCTACTCGCACCTAGCATTTCTAGGCATACTCGTCCTACGTACTCTATTGTAGGTGCTAGGGCCAGGGCGGCCAAGAAGTCTAATGCAATTGTTTCCAAACAACTCCTAATGCGGATGTCGAAACATCATTCAATATCATATTTGCTGGGAATTTATGGTCCTGCCTACCTTCCTCACTAGGGTTAGTAGCTGCTTCCTGAGCGAAGTCGGGCTCCTGCTGCTGGTCTTCCGGCTCCTGATGCAGCTCCTTCTCGTGCTCTTTTACGATCGGTTGGCCCGGCGGATATCCTTCGCTCGCGGGATCTATATGCATGACATGGTGCAATCGGAGCATGTATTAGTGCAATGCTTTGCTTCATGATGCGAGTGTGATGCAAGGAATCATGATTTAGGGACTAAAGTGATGCATTTTCGTGATGAAACTGGTTTAGTATTAAGAAATCGTACAAGTCATCACCTACGGTAACTTAGCTTATCACATATAACAACGTGGGGTGTGTGACGAGGTAACATCGTTTTATGCGAGGCAACCGAAGTTTACTTAAATAAGCATTTTGCCTACCATTTTCAAAATAGGGTCAAACTTTACATGCACAGTACCCCATTTCAACAGTGAGCTATTTATACCACAGGGAGCACAAATAAAATGTGTAAAACCCTTTAGAGCATAATTTTTTATATGGATACCTTTTCCTTATTTCTTTTTATGCTAAAATCACAGGCAGGGGTAAAATAGTAATTAAAAGTGAGCACTTGAGCTACCAAAAATCACAATGAGCCTATATACCCTAACAACACTGCTGACCAAGTTTGGCAATTTTTTGGAGACCATTTAGTCCACATTTCCCAATTATATTGATTTATCAAGCATGCACAAAAACAGGGGCAAAACTGTCTTTTCATGCCCAACCATCCTACCCATTCTGTAGATTTACATAAGAGGAGTACAATGCAACAAGGTTTGTATTTTTCTGATTTTTATTTGATTTATTATGAATTTTCAAAGTTTCAGCCGAATTAATAATTATTTAGATGAAAAACCACAGATTTAGGGTCCTTTTCGTGATTAACTGTAAACTACAGGGGCTAGTTTGCCAAATAACCCAAGACTCATACCACTGTTCGCTGGACTTAAACATAAAAACAAAAAGCTGAGGGGCTGGATCTAAAAGTTGCCAGCCCCTTCTTCTACCTCTGGACAGGGAGGGGGCACGACGCGGCCTCGCGTTCCGGCGGCGTCGCCGGTGCGTGGAGGCGGGGACTTGGAGCCGCGTTGGTCCCGGGACGTGTTCCCGGCGACGGGGTCTCTTTCCCCCAAGGCGGCGTCGCACGAGGGAGTGGGAGTGGGCGGGGAACGCGGTGAACTGATGATGTGGCGGCGCACGGCGCTCGGGGCCGCGTTGCACGGACTCCGGTCGGGGAGGCAGGGAGCGGCGGAGCGGGACGGTGCGTGAGAGGCACGGCGAGGTGGGGAGTCCGGCGGCAGAGTCGAGGAGGCGAGGGGAAGCGCCAGGGTGGCCGGCCACGGTGAGCTCGAGCTCGGGCCGATGGAAACGGCGGCGGCGCGTAGGGGCTGGTGCTAGAGACGACGGCGGTGGGCGAAGGCTTAGGTAAAACGTGGCTCGGGGCAGGGCGACGCTGAGGCGCACGTCGGGGAGGTGGGAGGAGGGCAGGGTGTGAGCTCGAGGTCGCCGGCTATGGCGGCCGCAGCTCTGGAGCGAGCGAAAAGGCAGAGGGCGCAGTGAGTGGAACGCGGGGTCGCGGCTGGACTTGCAGGAGCGAGTGAGCGCGGAGGGAGCTTGCACGGCAGGCCGGACGAGGGTGGCGCGTGGCCGTGGCGTGGCGCGCTGGCGCCCATGGCGTGGCGCGCTGGCGCCCTTCGCCCGCCGCGTGGGCGCAGGGGAGGGGAGGAGGAAGAAGGCGTCGCGCGGGTGGACGCGGTCCATGGACCGGAGGTCGCTGACAGGTGGGGCCGGGCTGCGGTGGACCGGTGAACCGGGTGTACGAAGCGACGGAGAGGTGGGACCCGCGAGGTGTCGTCATCCGAGACCGGGCGGGAACCCGACAGGTGGGTCCCACATGTCATAGACTCATAAGAAAATGAAATTCCCGAAAATTGTAAAGTGGGGTTTGACCAACTAACCAGGTTTCTGAATTTTGCCAATTTGACCAACTTAGGAGCCGAATTTGAAAAGGACCCAATTGAATGAAATGTTGCACCTTTTGAGATATACAACTTTTTCAAAAGGACTAATACCAGATTCCAAGTGTAAATATGATTTAAATTGAGTTTAACCTGCTGACTCCAGTTTGACCAACAAAATCTTCCAACTTAAAAATTCCACAAGTCATATTTTTATGCATTTTCATGGTAAATGTTATATACCAATGTTGTTCAGTTGCTCAGGAACTACAACTTTGATATACAAAGTTTTTCAAAATGTTGACTTTTGTTTCACAAAAATTTGAAATCTCTATTTAAATCACATTTGGACAGATTTCTCAGTTTTACCGAAAATGACCTAAAACTCTATTCAAACCTTTATGCATGTCATGACACAAAATACCAAAGTTGTTCATTAGGAAATTGTCTACAAGTTTGGTATGTATAGTTTTATCAAATTCACCACAGTATTAAGGTTACCGGGCAAATGCAAATGCAGTTTGCAGAAAAATCGGTTTTAACTCGCTTCAAAAGACTTAATCCACTCATGCCCCTATTATGAAATGTCCATATAATGATGCAATTTAGCTAATGATGCTAATGTAATACGCTTGAGATGCCTGGGGCATCACACGCCACTCCTCTCCCGCATCGCCCTCGGCCAATCCGACGCTCCTCAAGCTCTCACACACCACCCTTGACCTACCTCCCTATACCGCTAGGCATCAAGGGCACCACTGCCGAGTTGCATGGGTGTCGCAGTAATGTGAGGCTAGGCAAATCGGCACTGCCACCGCCGCGGCGCGGGCGACCTACCATCGTCAAGTCCGAGTTCACGACCACTAGCCGCATCACCTGTAGTGCCACCACCACAACAATCGCTCCTCGAGCGCTCAGACCCGAGCTAGCCCAGTGGCATCTTCACCTAGCGCACATTATCTCCTCGTCCATGTACATCGGGTCCCACTCACCAATGCATACGGCTCCCGCTAGCTGCCGTCGTCAGGGTGAGCTCATAGTATGTGAGTGCCATTGTTGTAGCCCTTGGGTGCGCTGGTGAGGCAGCGGTGCGGGCGAGCCACCACCGTAGGCGCTAGGCATCAGGTGCGGTCGTGTGGGTGAGTTGCCATTGTAGCTGCTGGGCGCGCGAGTGAGCCGCTGCTGTAGAGGTTGGGTGCTGCTGCCGGTGCAAGGGCATAGGAGAGCCATCGCCACGGGTGCGTGAGCTGCCACTGTAGGCGCTCGGTGTCACCGTTGGCGCAAGCGCATAGGGGAGCCACCATCGAGCGTGCGGGTGCACTGCCGTTGTAGCTACTGGGTGCACGTGTGAGCCACTACCACTGGGGCTAGGTGCGCAGATTCTGCCACTGCGGCCGTGTGCACGGGTGAGCCGCGAGGGCGCCACAGGACGACCACCGATGGTCATGGAGATGCCCCGCTAGTGTTGCTTGACGATGAGGTCCACAATGCGTTTGGGAGGGAGAAGGGGAGAAGATAGAGACCTGATCACCTGACATGTGGGACCATGCCACGAGTTCTATGACGTGGCGCTGACAGGTGTGACATGGTGGCAAAACCATGCTCCAAAACTGTTAGGGGTTTTTTGTCTGGTTTTCTAAAGTTTCGGGGAGGGGTTAAACACCGGTTTTGATTTTGGGGGGTTAAGTATAGTCCTAGTACAGCTCTGGGGTTACGTAGACTTTTTCCAATTTGATTATAAACTCTTTCGTCATGTAAGTGTAAGAGCTACTTTTGTTGATTTACTCATAAGCGTAGTTATCCTTAGAAAAACTATTTTACTGTGGTTGTAAAATATTTTTGTACCAATTGGAATCATTTCTCACCGATTAGTTGTGCTTGTGAGGACTGAAAGGACGACCTAGAGGAGGGGGCAAATAGGTTGACACTAAAACCCTATGACCCCAAAACCCTCTCTTCTCTAACGAGCAAGAACACATAGCAAGCAAAGTGCTACTAACCCAATGACTCAACGAGGAAAGCACACAGCAGAAGAAGGTCGCTCAAGCACCGACGAAACAGATGAAAGCGATCAAGGCCACAAACCTAGGCTAGCGAGCCCCAACAGCCACTCTACATAATCAAATGCCTCACTGGATGAACCAATGAGTTCGAGTATGGGCACACAGTAGAGAGACACTAACCCAAAGTCTCGGCAAAACATCCAAGCAAAAAGAGCCAAACAAGGCAACCATCCAGAGCAACACTGGACTGTCCGATAGGGCAACTTGCGCAGCCAAGCACTGGACTATCTGGTAGCACGTACCAGGCTGTCCGGTAGCACTCACCGGACTTTCCGATAGCACGCCGGACTATGCGACAGAGCTGCAAAAAATGAGCTCCCAAAACCTAATATTGACCAAATCTTCTCCAAACGTCACGAAATTTGGCACAGGCTATCTCAGCACTGTTCCAAAGCTATTCCCAAAAGATCTACTGGACAAGATCACGAGATCAGGAAGAGGGGAATACTTGGGCAAAAAGGGGACAACTCAACAATGACTTGCTCATGGCAATCCTGCGGGATTAAAATGTTATAAGACATAATCTCCACGTCCTTACAAGTCCAAAATAGCAAAAGAGAAAAAAAAATCTCGTAGGCAAACTTAAACACCAAAAGCCCTTGAGAAATCACCCAAAAACCAAAGGGAAAGGGGGAAGGAGAGCACTCTCAAGATGCTGCACGAAATTCCATCTATTGCAAGCCCAAATCAGTCATAGGGTCTGAATACAAGGTCGAATCTCATTCTCCAAGCTATCTCCCGCTTCCTACCCTCTAACTATGGAGTTAGATCACTCTAAACCCCTCTAATCTTGAATCTTTTGCTTGGAAATGAAAATGGCTGTCTAAACCTAAGCCTAAGCAACCCTAAACCAGCTAAGAGGAGTGGCTAATGGCAGCCACCTCATTATTTATACTACAGACTAAGTCCTAAGGCAGTTTTACACTTAAGCCCCTATATTATAGACTCAGACACTAACAAGGTCTGCATAGGCTAGAAAAGACCGCAATAACTTAGATGAACGGCCATAATGGAGTCCTCAACGTCTTTGGTTTCTCCACTTTCGCTTGATGTCCTCCACCTATCTAGTAGCTCATCACTCGAGGGTAACTCTGGTTTTTGGAATACCGCTAACCTATCCTGGTTTTGACGATAGAACTAAGAAACGCTCTTGGGCCCCAGTTTTGACACTCGAACAGAAAAACGACAATGGACTTCATCCGTAGAGTGATTTTACGGCTGACGACACCATCCCGCACCCAAGGTCACTCTTATGGGCCAGGCCTAACTTGGATCGCAGCCCAAGCCACCTGCCAATCCAGTCGGTAGGGATTTTGTCACGCCACGGTAACACTCGAGCACCGCCACCGGGTCATACTTAGGTGGACTTTCCTCCAGGTCACGCTTAGGCGGTGCTCGCTCGTCCTTCAACAAGTCTTCGGTGTTGACAAGTATTCATCACAACTAAGACAAAAGACCAGACTCGGTACACTTGAGTCTCTTAGCTTGTTGCTCTAAGAAATATATTCAAATACTAAATTTAAATTTAAACGATATTGCTCACACTTTTTGTGATATTGGATCCACTGATTTAGACATTTTTATACTATTTTCTACGACCATTAGATTTTGCCGGATGGATGACATTTATCCTGTTCTCGAGCAAGACTTAAGAATATCTCCTCTCTCAACCTGCTTCCCCACTTCACTTCCCATATCCGGTCTCAGCGCAACGTCGCGAGTCGCAAGCCTCGTTGTGCCGACTTGTGGGACCCGACACCTCTGCCCCGCACCTCCCTCCCCTGGCATGCGTCGCCACCGCCTCTCCATAGCTCCATATCCACTCCCTCCCATGTAGCCCTACTGTCGTCATTCACCCCTCCCCAAGCACTAGTGACAGACTTGCCTCTTGGAGGTGCGGCTCCACTGCGACGGTGGGATCCGGTGGCACTGAGATAGGACGCAGGCATGATTTTCTAAGTCGAAGCAACATCAGGCAATAGGCAGCAGCTAGCCACCGCGCATGGCGTCCCCATAGCTGGCTTCGGCTCTGATTTACTCTAGTAGCAAAGCTAGATGGCGCGGAGGCAGAGTATCACTTATCCTTATTTCTTGGTTAATCTGAGTTTTTGTTTTGTGTTTTTATTATTCGTTTTATTGTGGTGATTTTAATTTTTTTTACTCCAAATGATGTTTCTGATACAAATGCAAGCATTGACAGAGGACTATGCAGAGAAGAATTACCCAAGAAGGAGAGAATGTCGCTTCATGATATCCAGGGCATGAAATCAAGGAGGGCGTGTCAAGGTTAAAATGGCTTTCTACAGTCTTAGTCATAATTTTTCCTATCATGCTTGATAATGTGGGCATATTACGCTCATTAGGCAATAGACATGGGTTGGACTAGGAAAAAATAGTGTTCTGAACATTGGTACACTCTCTTAGTCTCTTTCATGCTCCATGATTTTGGCAATAGCAAGCTTAAATTCTTCTATTCTAAATTAAAATTAATCTCAATTTACTCCTAACAAATAAGTCACATGTGAGGATGGTGGAATTCTGGAGATGTATCATACAATTGCCAACTTCAGTACATTAGGCTGTCTCCAACGGGATCCCTATCCTTATTCCTCATTTCAAACTCCACTCTATCTACGGTGTCACAACAGTGCGAAATATTGCAAGAATCTTCATTTTGCCGATCCCCATTGGAGACAGGCTTATAGAAGCTGAAAAAATGCTACATACTGAAAAGTTCAGAAAGTGACAATGGAAGCTGGAAGCTGGGTTGTGAAGTTGAGCTAAGTTTTAATAATGAAACATGATACTGCTAACATGGTGGCAGTAGGAGCCCAGCAGTGGCACTTCTACTTGGTAGAGTCATAGCTTATTTTCTTTTCCTGAAAAATCATTCAACGTTTGATACATCTTTCAGCTTATTTCTATTGTTTAGTGGTTTTTGAGAAGCAACAAATACCGGTATCATGGACCATGGCTAGCACATCCATGAGGTACTACAATATGGATACCATCAGGAATTTTACTCTATTCAGTCAGTGCAATTATTGTTTGATAGCCACTTCAGATTCTCCTATGTTTTGTGTTACATTGATAACAACAGCTTTGCCTAAGCTTGCCAATACATTTTTTTTTTTGAACGTAATGGTAGGAGCGCTGCCTTTTAATTAAGAAAATAAGAGTTAATCCAGTTTTTAAGGAAAACCGGGCCGAAAACCTTTACACCACGGGCGGTTAGATTGGGTCATCAACGCGCGCCGCATAACACCAACACCCCACACAAAACACGTCGGCGGAAACCCACAGTCCGACGCAAGTCATTGTTGCCGAGCATTGCCACAAAGCAAGCAGCTCCGACTTCCTCTACCGGACCTCCATCCTCTGCGACAAACCAGCCACAGCCAAAAAAGCGCAAAGAGTGTCATCATTACCGAGCTAGGTTGCACCCCAACAACGTAGCAGCTCCGACTTCACCGTAGCGCCTGCCTCCAAGCAAGCTAGACACCACCAACAGGAGATCTGATCCCACTACGAGCTCTGGAAAGAACCTCCAAGGCAGCCGCACCAACACACAACGAGTACCATCCCACCTAGACCGGAGAGCCGCAGCACGGCATCGTTGCCCAGCTACACCGACCCATCAGTGAGCAGCTCCGACTTCGACATAGGAACTCAGGCCAAGGGGGAATGGCGCGCGCGAGGTAGGCGGCAAACCGAAGAAGCACGGCCTTGCAAGCCCGGACAGCGGAAGACGATCGCCACCAAGGCACCGTGGGGCTCCAAAGCAACGCCTCCATGGAGGAAAACGACGTCGCACGCCGTCGCCGCCAACCCAAGCAGACCTAGGCAGGGTTTCCCCTGGAGAATCCCCACTGTGAGGGCGAGGTGCATACAACGACGCTCCCAAGGGAGAAAGCGACACCTCTGGCGCCGTCGGCGTCGGCTCTGGCAGTAGCCAGCCCTAGCTTTCGCCCAGCACCTCCACCACACGGCGCGGCGGCCACCTGGAGGCAGCGGCAGAGGACCCGGCTTGATGAGCAGCAGGAAGGCCGACGAGCAGCCCCGGCCAGGCAACACGAGCTCCCCGGACGGAACCGAGGAAGGAGGGCTAAGGCCGGCAGATCTGGTGCTGCACCACCGGATCCGACCGCCTGCAGCCCCAGCACACAGCACTGACGAGGAGAACCCACGCGGAGGCGGCAAGGCCGAACACACAGGGTGAAACCCCCGCCCGAGCCACCGCCACCACACCACGGAGGAAGGAGAGCTGGGCCGGCTGATCTGGTGCAGATCACCGGGATCCGGCCGCCAGCAGCCCAAGCCGTGGCCGACGAGGAGGCCCCAAGCGGGAGCGGCGGGCCTGAGCACGCGGGAGCGAAGCCTAAGCCATCGCCGTCGCCGCCGCCCCACGAAGCCCGGACGCCCCCGAGTCAGGGCCGCCGCGCCCTCCGCATCCGCAGGTCGCGAGTGCCGGTGGCGTCCTCCGCCGACTAATATTTTATTCTATGATACTGCAGATCGACAATAGCAAAAGGTTTGAATTCGGGGTTGGGAAGGTGTGTGGCAACATGAAGTGCAAGGCCTGCACCAAGGTCGCCATCTTCTCCCTCCCTCAACGTCGACTTCCCCAAGGACAACTCCAAGCCTGACCACCCACTTCCTTGATTATTTTCATTGTTGCTAATAGTGCCTAGGTAGCAGCAGAACACATGGTTCAGATGCTGGAGTCTCACCCGAGCATCAGAGGCATTCTTCACCTAGGTCGTTCGGCAAATGTTTGGAATTGTCTTAGGGGAACTCTTCCAACTAGGATATTGAACTAATATCTGGAATCCTCAAACATGAGGGCCTGAACAAGATGAATGACAGAATCAAAGACACCCTGTTTACAAATGTAATCATGTACTCTACTTCTCCGATGACTAATTATTTAGCTTACTGTGTTGTTTCATTTGCTCAACTGGTTTGCTGTAGGATGATTAAAATCGTATGGTTTCGTATACGTGCTCAGTAAATAGTAAACACAAACTAGCAATGCCTCTTCCTACATTTGGCTTTGAAACGTTATGTTAATGTATTGTTAGCTAAGTTAAAACTATGTAGCAGTGACAAGATAAACAAATTTATGCACTCAATTCAGAATCCTCAAGGGTTCCCCCAAGCATTCAAATGTTTCATTGAAATTGTTGTTTCATTCATATTTTGTGCCCGTAGCAACACACGGGCCATTACCTATTTTGATATAATTTGTTTTCTAAAACCGGAACATCCAGTTCTAACAAAAGATGCCGCAACTGGTGTTTGCAATTCGGTGCTGTGGCGGTTAGCCAATCTTCGCGCAAAGACGCATCAGCTTGTAGTCACGAGAGCTGACAATGGACCTACATAGAGGGCATTACCAGTTCACATCACAATGGCATTAGCGTATAAACAACCGTATGGTGCATATAACACAGCGGCATTACGAGAATCAAACCAAATCGAAGGCCCAAGCCCTGTGGCAATGGAAATTTTATCTATTCAAGAACACCAACCAATATAGTAGACATCTCAAAATGATGAAGGTGGATCTCCATACACCAAAAGAGGCAAAAATCGCTCCATGCTTCCCTGATTTCTACACGTACTAGCAGTATGCATACATGCCACGAGTTATCTAGGTGCAGTTCCTACGGCTAAACCATCTCTAACATACAAGCTACTACAGACATTTAATTCTAAGTACCACTAATCCTTCCAGGTTCCAAGGTACATACATGCAGAAGACAATGGCGATACTACCAGTCTCAAAAAGATCCAACATTCCGGCAAGCCTTTGAAGCTTCTTATTCCTTGCTGAACCACATGTCTGTACCGGTGTTAACACTCGAGCGGCGATGTAGGGGACTCAACCGCTCGGCGCTCGGATACCTCTGCAAGAGAGGTGAGGTTGCACTTGATCACAGCCTCGACGAAGTAGCATGTCTCATCCTTTGTGTTGCCATCAGGCACATCAACGACGAACGACTCGATCACAAGGGTACCTGGCCTCCCATCAATGCTCTCCGGGTGGACCGTTACAATGGATGAGTAGTTCTGAAAAAAGTGGCAAAGGCAACTAATCAGTATGGATCAAAGGATCCGCTTTAAGCAGGCGCAAAGATGCTCAATGTAGGCACTGACATAATCAAAAACTATGCTTTACAATCAAGGATTCAAGGGACAGCACACGAAACATCAGAAAAATTTTCAATCTGAAAACGAAGAACAGAGGACGAGTAACAGCATCCCAAGATATGTCCTTTGATACTATTCCAGATAAGAAGTCAAACAGTACGGGTTTCGACTATAACCCTTCCAGGCTGGCAGAACAATCACGAGACGGCAAGGTAATCTCGTTTTAACTGATGAGTAATTCCTTGCCAGAAGCTGATTACAACAATATGGCAAAGCATTATGCCCAAATTGATACTCCTAAGTCATAAGGATTTGGATCTCAATCCCAGCTTCGAAACAGCCAAGATGCCATAGAAACTGTCTGTCACACAAAGAAATATTTCCAATCTTCCAAAATAACAAAAACATTTCATTCATAGCATTCGGTGATCTCTGTCAACTGAAACGATAACTTGCAAGCATGATTTGGAGAGAGAAAATGGTAAAAAATTAAAGCAAGCATTGTTTCTAAAAGTAGAATGATACTATTGTACTAACAAACAAGAAAGGAGAGCGAGCGGGTGCATGAAACAGTGTGTGCAGTAAACCAATCCCAAGTACTAGTACTAAACGGCCAGGTAGCAGGGCAGCATCACGTACCTGGAGGCGGTGGTCGCCGCCGACGAACTTGACGCCGAGTATGTGCTCGTCGTCGTCGAGCTGCTCGAGGCGCTCGGTGCTGGTGGTCGCCGGCAGGCCGGTCTTGACGTTGACATCGCGCAGGCTGCCGATCTCGAGCTGGTCCCCGCGCACGACGCAGCGGCTGACGAAGGGCTTGTACCGCTGCGGCTGGTCGAAGCTCCGCACCAGCTCCCACACCTGCGACCGATCGCATCAGCGCCAACCACGATGGTAAATCGGAACAGAGCACACGCGGCGGAAGTCTCACGCTCTCCTTCCATCTGGGCGAAGCGACTATTTGACGCGAGCAAGAACATAGGGTCGGAGCAGGAACACCCAACAAGACATGAGGAATTGGGCGAATAACTCCAGATCCGGAAGAGATACCGGCCGGAGCTAGGCTAATACCCGTACCCAACCACCACCACCGCGCCGGAGGAAAGGAAGACCGAAGAAGGGAAGGGGAGAGGGGATGGAACCTACGAGGTGGACGGGCGCCTTGATGTGCTTGACGAGGGTGGAAGTGCACTGGTGGTCGGCGGGCGCGTGGCGGTGCAGGCGCCGGACGTGCTCCGCCTCCCCTCCGCCGTTGGCCACCACGTGCTCCGCCCGCGCCGTGGTGCCGCCGACCAGGCCCACCATCTCGGGCTTCCTCCTCCTCAGCCGCGGCTCCGATCAGCGGTTGCTTCGCGTCGCCGGCGTCTCTCCCAGCTCCTCCTCACCCGTTTACTTGGCTCGTCGGCTCGCTCGGTGGCCTCGAATGGATGCCTGGCCTGGATGAGAGGAAGAGAGAGAGGGGCAGTGGGCTGCTGGGTTTGGTTGGTCTGATTGCTTCCTTGCGCGACGAGCCGGCGGTGGGTACAAAAATCTGCGGGCGGAAGGGGGCGGCGTGGGGCCCAGCTACGAGTTATCCATGCGCGGGCCCCGAGGGCGGGGCGGCGAGTGGGGCTGGGGGCGTCCGTGCGTGCTCTGGGTCCATGGACCCACGCCGCCACCACCGCCACAGCAAAGGGGGACCCGGGGGCTCGAGCGAGCGAGGCGGCTGGCTGGCTCTACGTGCTACTCCGTACGTCTGACCCACCGACTGATATTTTTGTCTGCTCGGCTCGGTCGGCGCGTAACGGATATGGAGTATACGTGCGATAAATATCTTCAAATATCGATGACGTGATCCCGTCCTCGATACGTATTGCTGCAGCAACTATATTCCAGTATTATTTCTGTTATTAAATGTTTATAGTACACTATTTTAAATTAGAATGTATTAAATACAAAAAATAGAGTGAATATTTGTTAAATGCAGTATAATACCCCCTCTGTTCGTAGATATAAGGTGTGGTTGACTTTTTTTCATAACTTGATTCATCATATTCACGGATGTATGATGCGGCTGAGTTTTTTACATAACTTTAATTCTTCATCTTATTTAAAAAAACTATTCAAACATGTGAAAATATGAATTATCTCAAATTATATTTAGTGATAAATCAAAAGGACAACAAAATAAACGATAATTTATTAAATTTTATGAATAAGATGAGCGCTTAAAATTTGAAAAAAAAAATCAACTGTGTCTCGTCGGAGGCACTATATCCCTGCCATTGTATGAGCGAGGGCCGTGAGAGGCAACTATATCGATATCGTCTAGCAGTCACTAGCTTGGTGTGGTGCTAGACACAATATACTAGAGTGCATGCGCTTATCACTAGTCTCTCTTGGAACATGACAAAAAGTTTTCGAAATTATGGATTTTATTATTTTTTATCATGAAATTTCTACACAACTTATCGAAAAAAGTTTTGCGTTCTACAGAAAGTCTAAACTTCTGTCATGGAAGGATGTGTTAGGCTATTCTCAATGAAACTTTTATTCTTATTAAATGGGGTGACATGTCAACAATTTTGATGATGTAGCAAGATATTAATGAAAAAAGAAATGAAACTCTGCATGTACTATTACCTAGACATTGTGTGTCTTGAATGTTGCATATGGAATCGCGCCAAATGAAAATATACATTATCAATTATTTCAATTATAATGAATTTAGACACATACATATAAAATTGCATTAATCTCATCAAAGCTTACAGCCTATTATAATTTGGTATAGAGACAACAGTTATGTTCCAAGTTGTAAGAGATTCTATGGTTTGGATAGATTAATTCAATACACCATGTATATGGTTTGTATATCATTTTACATTCGCCCAATGTCTATATGATTATAGCAGAAAATTTGAGTAAAAACTTTTGGCAGTTTGGAACAGAGGGAGTAGGTATGTTATTATTCACAGAGGAAGAAAGATATGACTAATAGGAAGTATAAAAATCATTATGCCGCCTATGTCAAATATAAGAAATACGAAAAATCTATCTCTGGTCCCTAAACTTGTATTGGTGTGTCAACCCGGCCCTTAAAGTTTCAAAGTGACCATCCCAGTCCCTAAACTTGTCTTGTCTTGGTGTGTCAAGCTGGGTCCCTAAAGTCTCAAAGTGACCATCCCGATTCCTAAACTTGTGTGAGTGTGTCAAACCGATCTCTAAACTTGTCTTGGTGTCTCAACCCGGCCTATAAACTTGTCTTGGTTTGTCAACCCGGTCCCGGTACAAATGGTCACTTTGAGACTTTTAGGGACCGGGTTGACATACCGAGACAAGTTTAGGAGCCGGAATGGTCACTTTGAGACTTTAGGGACCCGATTAATACACCAAGACAAGTTTAGGGACCGAGATGGTCACTTTAAAACTTTAAAGACCAGATTGACACACCAAGACAAGTTTAGGGACCAGAAATGGATTTTTATATGGGAGGACAACTAGCCATCAAGCTTATCACCAAGCAAACATATCCTATATCTATATAGATAGTGGCCACTAACAATCATTTACTGCTATAAAGCTTGCACCACATTGAGCCACGTCATCTAAAGTTTACATCGATCAGATCATGTGTCTCCATTTCATCTCACCGTTTGTTTTGTTAGCCTTCATCAATCAATTAATATATTTAGGCTTCGGCCACCTGCACACATTTTTTTCCACTAATTCTAGAACCGAAACATGTGAGAAGAATTGAATTGACACTATTGGAGTTTTTCTCACAGTAAAACTGACCACCCACTACTGGGCATGTAATTGCTACCTCCATGATTCTCAGGAGGCGAAAAAGGGTGAGAGTATACATATTTCTACCTTACTGTAATCTCTAAAACGCCATCATCATTCGCTACCTCCTGCATATCTTAGTGGCGTATTCGTTCATCACCATCGCCGAGACAAGCCCCGAAGTAATCTATAAGACAGCTGTTTACATGCTTGATTATCTAATATGCCCCGGACTTCTGTTTTACTATCTTTGTTTTTATTCAGCTTCTAAGAGAATCCATTTGAAACCACTAAGAAAATGTCCGCAACAAGTGATTATGTCAGCCAAGGTATTTCTATCATCACCACGTACCTTTAATGTTGTTGCAATCTTTGCGTTCTTCGTTTAACTAACATGCATATTTTGGTCTAATATTTGTGTTGTTCACATCCTGAATTGTGTTGTTGACATCATAATGAAATGTCTACCCTAGAAATCATTTTAGCTATTTTATTTACATGGGTTTTATAGAATTATTTCTAGATATCAAGTAAGAATAGACCTACGGTAGTTCCAATTTTCCTTTTCTTCTCCACCAAGTGAATAGTTTATTTGAATAGCCTTTCTTTCTTCAAGAATGTATCGGAAATCGCTCTTTAACCCGCAGCAATGCGCGGGAAATCACCTGGTTCATATTGCCAACGTGATCCAGCTTGTCTGTCCACCAACAGGCTGTAGCCCAATGGCAGTTTTACGTCTTTTGATGAGTACATCACTCCTATAATTAT
Organism: Paspalum vaginatum; assembly: GCA_030272315.1. Lineage (NCBI taxonomy): Eukaryota > Viridiplantae > Streptophyta > Magnoliopsida > Poales > Poaceae > Paspalum > Paspalum vaginatum. Next base: position 12,354,779 of record CM059020.1, on the reverse strand, counting down.
GCAATGACCTATTAAAAAACACATGCAAGACAATTGAATCAACAGGTGAGCTCGTTCCTAAGTGTCCTATACATATACTTGTGAAGATGGTATGCTACCTAATGTTATGGTTGATTATATTGTACGTAGCAACTTAGGAAAGGACCATGAAGACTTTGGAGAATAGCTCGAACCAGGAGGTGGGCAAGAAGGACGTCAAAGTCAAGATGGAGGCCCAATTCTACTCGGAGTCGACTTCCTCGCCCTCTACGACCAGTCATCAGTAAAATCATTGCCCACGACACAAACAGACTCCGATTTTGACAATCCACATATGCCTGGAAAGCTAAGAAGATAACCTTTCTAATGCCACTGGTTTTAGATCATTTGGAGTTTGGAGTCATTAGGAATTCATGTCTCAAGTTAGAGATCAGAATCTGTCAAGGGGCCGTTTTCCCTCTTTTTGGGCTGTTGGTCCATGTATCATCTTGGAGTTCATCATAGACGTGTCTAGGCCTTGTTGGTCGACCTAAACTCTATATAAACAATAATCGCCGCACAAGTTAGGGTTTGGGCTTTGCTTAAGAGTATTCTAGTCGAGAACAGTTCGCCGTGTATCGATTTGTGAAACCCCAACTTGTGCAACTCAATTGAGATTTGCGTTTTTCTCGTTTTTGCTGGTGTTCTTCGGTTGCATTGCAGGAAGGATAGCCTTTTTGGCGAGGTCGATTGCGCGCGTCACTGTGGTCGATAACCATCAGGAGCAGCGGTGTCGTGATTGCAAGGATTCGAACCTTTGGCTGGAAGCTTTCACACTAACGTCGAGTCTCCACCCCTAAACCGACGTACCTCACAGAAGATCGGGCCTATCCTTTATCATCTTTGGAGGTTGGAGGTCCTAGGTTCGACTGGGAGCAAATGTAAACAAAGTCGTTAAAAAATCCTCCTCGTCGGTGAAGCCGAGGTTTGGGGGGTTTCTCGACCGGTTAAGGTTCGTCGTCTTCTGTCTTAACACAAAGCTATGGGCGGTCCATCCCCACTAGTCAAGTTTATTTATTCTACATTGGATGTGCTTGACATCGGCGCACCTTTTGATTAGTGTTTCTATTTTTCAAATTACAAGACATATGGTTATTGATTTTTTTCATGTAGTACTAACCTAAGTAGTGATGCTGACTAGATGGTAGACATCATCCCACCGTCTTACCAACGGTAGCTTTTTTTCACTTCAAATTTCACATTATGTCTAAGTATATACTACTAAATTTGGAAGCATTTTCGTTTCCATTTACATATATAACATTTATTACCAGATTTTTTAAATATTATTTGTGTCCAATGTTTAATATGAATTTTTTAAAAACATTATAAGCTTTCTAAGATTTAGCACCCTGTTAATATCTCAGTAATTTAGAAGGACTTCATATGTATCAACAGTTTGCGATACAACCAAATAGCACCGCGGTAACCATACAAACTTTACTTGCAGCCGAAGCACTACACATATAGAGGATATTTAGTTCACTCAGGTCTTGTTTGGGTACTCGTGGATTAGAGTTGATTGGAGTGGAATGTGAGGGATTCGAAGAAATTTTGAACTATTGAGAATTTAAACGCACACCAATCCATCCATTTCACTCTAAATCCATTCCAATCCACGAATACCCAAACAACGTCTCATTAGGGCACGTACAATGGGGTGCTTAAAGAAGGTGCTTAGCAATAAAAATCCGATTTATTTTCTGGCACCAAGTGCTTAAAAGATATATGAGATGCTTACTTAAGCATTGGTGCTTAATGAGTGCTAATGAGGTGGTTACACATATATAAACATCTTACTTACATTATATAAATTAGTTTTCTAGACGGTGCTTAGCATTTCTTTCTTTCTTTTAAACACCTCTATAAACAATAATACATTGCACTGTCCTCTTATATATTTGGACACACGTGGGATGGGACCTCTTCTATTTTTTACCGTATCTACTGGACCTGCCAACATCTGGGTGCAGCACCGCTGACTGCTTGTATTTACTCGGCCATTCACTATGACACGTGGGCCGAGAAGCCAGCGCCCCACTTGTCATTGAAGTTTACCGACCTCTTCCCCGCCGTACCAGGCTACCAGCAATGCAACCAAAGGCTGGTCCTCGTGCTGCCTCACTGTCAAGTGGGATCAACGTGGCGAAATTACGTGCCTCCCCACACGATGGTGGGTGGTGCGGCGGTGGGACGGTCCCTCCGCGTCGGGGTCGGTGCTTCAGGCCGGCAAGGCAAAGGTGACCTCACGCTGACGCCGTAGGAGTAATGTACGAACAGAGATACCGCTCGATAGAGCGGGCACGACGCCGCAACGCGCCAGCACAGTACTGGCTGTACCCTTCTTGAATCCTTCGATCCACTTAGCCAAGCATCCAGATTATTCCAAAGCACTGTATCCTACGTCTGCGGCGTTTAGCCCGCCCAACCGAGCGGAGCCAGAGATGGAACAACAAAGCAGAAGTGCGGAAATGATGGTGCTCCCGTTGCTCCATCATGCATGCCTTGCCGCAGGCAGAGGCGAAGCTAGCGACGATAATATCTTGGTGCACCGCTTTAAAGAAATACATAATTTAGCAAATTTATGTGGTGAACAGTAGCTTAATTAGTGGTAAAAAAGCAAATCACCCTGGTGTCGGTGCACCAGGTAGAGTCAACGTGGCTTCGCCCCTGCTCAATGTGTTGGTTAGTTTTTTAAATAATTTCATTTTTTTAAAATATCATGTATAACTGTATAAGTATTTGACTCCCGTGCATATGGATTTTTGCACATCCAAATAATCAATATAGCAGACTTTAAAAATAAATATACTGAGAGAGACATGCATAAGCATAATTAATCATAAGTATAGCAATACAAAATGAACGAACTTGCGTAAATTGATGGAGATAGCGCTGTGCGGTGAAAGAAAAAATATTGTATTTTTCGTATGAGAGAAAAAAAAATGTTATGGCTAAAAGCTAGACAGGTCGGTAGGCCATTATTCGTGTGGTGAGAACCGAGGCAGGCAGGCAGCACCACTGCACGAGAGGATATGGATGGGTAATGATGGATGAGCGTGACCCTTGCCTGGCCAGTTGGTATCTCCGTAGTTTTTTTGGCGTGAATGAACCCATTCCGTTTTTGAAAGAAGCAAGCATAAAAGGCTATCGACAAAAGTGGTACGCCACAGAAAGTGCAAACAAACTTATCAAAACCCGGTGAGTGAATGCCTGTGCCTATGAGCTTTTACGAAAGCCCAGGCTTTTCTCCGATCCAGTGAGTGAAATCCAAGCCTATTCAAAAGCCTATTGAAACTTTCCTTGCTTTAAGGCCTATGACCACCTATTAGCTTGACTTTACTACTTGAACCAGAAGCAAGCCCATAAGCAGTGAAATTCGAGGAATTACCCCCATTTATACCACCATGCTTACTATTTACCGCCCTACACCGTGAAAATAGAAAGATTTAGATATTATCTGCCGCTATTGAATTGACGACATGGAAGTGCGCATGGTTTTGGCTTTGTTCAAGACAAAGTGCAGTTTTAGGGTGAAACTATATTAGGATTAAATATTTAACAATTATGAATAAACTAATGAAATAGAAGAGCATGCAGAACAAGAGGGCGGGACACTTTTTTTTTCTGGTTTTGAATGACTTTTAGTTTTGTTCTATTGTTGCTTCGGTCATCTAGGAAAAACTTCCGAGAGGGAAACAACAAATATTTCCAAGGAGAAGGCAAGAATCATTTTCATGTTGGTCCTGTGCAGGCAGGATGGTTGGTTTTATGATTTTTTTTCCGTTGGCTAGGGTGCATATTAATCCCTTTTGTTTAAATAACATGAAGGAAAAAAAATCCACCATAGCATGGGGAAGTGCTAGAGCATCCATGCCAGAGGGCCCAGGCAGTGGAGGTGGTTTTGGCTCCCTCAATAATGGTCTAGTGGTACCCTAATGCCCCGTGAGCCTAAGAGGGTGTTTGGTTATCTAGACATACACCCATGTCTAGATACATCCATGGATTTTTTCCATGGAACCAAACAACCCCTAAAGACTTCTGCGGTTCCACACTATAGCTATGGTCCACAGTTTTGGGAAGCTGGTGTCCAAAATTCTTGTCTTGAGGCTCGCTCTTAGAATAACAGAGTTAGTTGCGGCGAATCAGACTACATTTATCCGTGGCCGATGCAGTCAGGACAACTCCAAGTACGTGCAGTGCACAGCGGCATTGCTGCGCAAGCGGAAGGTTCCATCGACGCTCCTAAAACTGGATATTTCTGCAGCCTTTCGTCTCCCTTTCTTGGCTAAGGGCTCTCAGCTTCAGCTCAAGATGGGGGAATTGGATCCCTATTCTCCTCTCGTTCGCCTCCTCGCATATATTGCTGAATGGGCAACCAGGACCTAACATCCTTCACAAACAAGGGGTCCAGTTGGAGGACTCCCTCTCCCGATGCTCTTTGTCTTTGCCATGGATGCTCTACACCGGTTGTTTGCCAGAGCACTTGAGACCGGTGTGCTGCAGTGGCTGAATGCTACTAGCATTTTGCATAACTGCAACCTATACACCGATGATGTCATCATCCTCTCACACCCGATGTTGTAGGAGGCAAATGTTGTCAAGGCTTTGATCCAGACCTTCGGTGAAGCCTCGGGGCTGCACACCAACCTAGGGCAAATGCTAAGTCTCCCGATCCATGTTGACCAAGTCAAATTTGTGGTAGTGGTGGATGTGCTAGGATTGTACCAAGAGGCATTCCCGATATCCTACTTGGGTTAATTTGCCACTGAGCCCTAATCCAATTCCCATGGTGCGGTACCACGGGCTAGTCGAGAAGGTGGCAGTGAGGCCACCAACATGGCATGGTCCCCTCATGTTGAGGAGTGGAAGGCTGGTGTGGGTTCAGTCAGTCCTTACTACAGTTTCGATTTACACAATGACAGGGACAACCTTCCTTCTTGGGCATGGAAGGAAATCGAGTCAATTTGCTGGAAGTTCCTCTGGGCGGGGAGTGATGCCTCTTTTCGGGAGAAGTGCCTGGTGAAGGGATCTAGGCCCTAATTGGTGTTTTGGTAATTGTGACAACGTTGTGTGGACTAATGTTTCAATTGAGTATATTGAAGGGAATTAAGTCCACCGATAAATGAGCTCGGTTGATAAAGATTAAGTGTGGTGACTGCTTCATGGATGGATAGCTCAAGGCAAAGGTATAAAGATAGGTTTTGAGTTTTACCCGTCAAATGGTGCTTAGAGGATGGAAATTGACTGGGTTAAATAGGCTAGGTAACTGTACTATCAAGAGGGGTCAATTGTCTTTACTTGGTGGGTCTTTAGTGCCTTATCGATCATATAGTTGATGACATTACATGGGGGCTAACCACGCTTCGGATTGTGAAAGAAAACTCTATTTAAAAGCTTGTTTGAAAGAGGGATGAAACTCTGTACTGCGGACTGTCTGGACCTAAGAGGCGGACTGTCCGTAGGTCTAACTCTTTCGGTGGTCAGAAACTGGTGGTTTCTGTGGTGAACGGGAATGTCCACGGCGGACTGTCCGGCCCTGGGAGGCGGACTGTCCATAGTTAAGAGTTGAAATACCACCAGTGCGCTGTGTTCCCTATTGAGGGTTTTATAGTTGATCCGCGGACTATCCACTCAGGGTTTGCCCACACATTTTGAGTGCAGGTACCGACGACATCTGGATAGTTGCTTGGAGGAGGGTAGTACCGGTGGGCTCGGTGCTGCTCGCCTTGCTCATCATTGCATGAAGACTATTTAAGTACTTTGATTTTGCTGCGAGATGTTTTTTTTTGAAATTGCTTCCACTATGTAATTTGAACTTGTATTTGAATTCAACATGGTATGTAAGAACTTTATCTTATTTTTACTATTAACTGTCCGTGATGATGTAACTGTTGTGGCTCTATCGAGAGCTGAATGTGTGTGATGTCGGTATCCTTGGGCGATGGTTTCATCGAGTGCCCTGTTGGGTAGCTCGATGGACAACCGGGTTTGATTCGGTCTAAGTGCACTGCGAGTCATGTGGTGACATGTGAGCTTAGCTTGGATTAAATCACCGTTTCTGCCACATGTCCGGCCTTGGAGGGCGTACTGTCCGCAGTACTCCTCTGGAGTTTGGACAGGGACTATTGGTTTTGTCTCGTGAACCGCGAACCGTCTAGCACCTAGGTGCAGACCGTCCACAGTTGGGACCTTGAGGATGGGCAGAACTTTGGTTTTTTTATGGTTATCTTGCGAACTGCGGGCCGTCTGGCCCCAGGTCGTGGACCGTTCGTAGTACTAATCCCAGCCACCTTGTAGAGCTCTGAGGTGCTAAATAGTTTGAACTGCGGACCGTCCGGGCTTTGTACTACGGACCGTCCGTAGTTCATTTTTAGGTAGCTCTGACAGTCATTAAATGCGAATATAGCCATTGGATTTCAAGTGCGGACTGTCCGAGATTTGTACTACAGACAGTCCAGGAATGCTCTGTTTTCATGGGATTTGCACATAACGGCTAGTTGGAGAGAGGGGGTCTATATATAGAGGGTGGCCTGCTCTTGGCATTCTGGCTTGGCACTTTGGGTCACATATTGCATACTCTTGAGCCCTCTCTCTACTTTCTCTCACACACTTTGATTTGGGGTTGAAATCTAATGAGATTGAGAGGAATCTAGTGCATTGCATCAAGTGTTTGATCTTTGGGGCACTAGGGAGATCATCAAGCAAGGTCATTGACTTATTACTCTTAGAGGTTGCCGCCTCCTAGACGGCTTGGTGGTGGCTACTGTGGAGCTCTCCAAATGAGACTGTGGAGGAGCCCCGGTGGAGGTTGTGAGAGGCTTTGTGCTTGCCTCACCGGAGTGGTGAAAAGCAACTCTAGTGGATATCAAGGTTTGGAGAGGTTCATTGGTCTGAGCTGTCTCGTATGCCAAGTGGATTCTTGGTTGAGAGCAGTAGGATTTCACTGAATCCACCTCAACGTGGATTAGGGGTGACCGGCAAGTCACCGATACCACGGGATAAATCTTGTGCCATGTGTGTGAGCTTTCTCTTACCCATTTACATTTAAGCATTTCTTTGTGCATTACTTTACTAGAGATTGAATTGTTACTTGTCACCCTAGGTTGCAAACCCACTTAGCTCAACATAGGCTAGAAGATTTAATCCTCTTGTGGTTCTAATTAATTTTGCCTAGTGTCTTTGATTTTAGTTGTTACCGTCTATTCACTACCCTCTAGCCAGTAATCTCGATCCTACACCTAGTTGCCTAGCCAGTGGTGGCAAGACCTTGTCAGCTAGGGGCCTCAGAATTCTAGACCTCAAGCTCCTCAATATTGCCCTCCAAGCCAAGTGGCTCTGGCTGCAACATTCTGAGAATGATTGCGTCTAGATGGCTCTACCAATCAAGTTGGCTGCAGAGGGTGCTCCTTTTCTAGCTCTTCAATCATTGTGGAAATTGGAAATGGGGAACAAACTCTTTTCTACAAGATAGGTGGTTGGATGGTCGATCAGTGGAAGACATTGCCCCTATGCTCGCGGCGCTAGTCCTATGGTGAATGAGAAGGCGACAGTCGGTGGCTATTATACGTCCTGGCCATTACGGAGGACCTCAAAGTTTGGGACAGGGTCTCATAAATTTATCTGCATGCAGACACATTGGACAAGACGTTGTGGCGGTGGTCTTCTGATGGTGAAAGTACAATGCAAGGTTAGCATACCTGGCACTGCACCAAGGCTCGACACCATTCGCGAATCAAGAACTCATTTGGAAGACTTGGTTGCCACTGCGAGTGAAGCTATTTCTCTGGCTTGCTTGTTACAGGTGACATTGGATCGCAGATCGCCGCCATTGCCATGGTCTGCCCGCCAGGACTCTCTGTGACCTTGATGCTGAGACCAACGACCATCTCTTCATAGACTATCATTTTCCATCTCCTCTGCGCCCAGCCGGCGCCTTTGCCGCCTCCTAGGCCTAGGATGATGCGGAGGAGTCGAGATGGATCCCGCTAAAGGCTGCCGCCTATCCCCAGCCTCGGGTAGGTGCATGCCAAGGCCGTCGAGGTCGCCTAGCCACTGCCGCGGGTCCATTGCTCGGCCGGCCTCTCACCGCGGTCGATCCCACCCCAACTGCCATCATAAGGTTCGTTTCCCTGGTGGGCCTCCCCCCAACCGCCACCACAGGGTCGGCCAGCCGCCGCTGTGAGGCGCATTGGCCCCTGGTCGGCCTCGCCCAGCCACTGCCGAGGGGCCGTCACACCGGCTTCTTCTCTCAATCATGCTACTCCATTGGGTCAAGTTGTGGCCGTAGGAAGAAGATTGACATCCTTTTGACTATGACATGTGTGGTCCACTAACCAGTGCTGCTAATATTGTTAAAATGACACATTACATCGATCCCTCCAAATCTCTCAAACCAAAAAAAAAAAAAACAAAGATGTGACCGTCCCATCCAAAAAACCATGGATGAGTCCATCCCATACCGCTTTGTCACCCAACCAAACATTGCCTTGCATTAGTTCAACGCTTTCGTGCCTTTGCTTCCAGTCCACATGCTCCTCACCGGTGTTCATGGCAGGGATCCCACATCCTTAATTATTTGGAGTCACCGAGATCAAATGCCTCCAGCGATAACTTTCAGAGAACCAGAGAGGATAGCCAACAACCTTTTTGAGGAAACTGGTGAGAGTAGCCAAGTCAAATGTGTGTTGTTTTTCTCACCTATTGGTAGCGTTGATAGCAATCATTAATGCTATTAGAAGATAATTGGTCTCAATTAGTGAGCGTCATTATTATGGGCATAATGGTCACAATTCCATTTTCTCATTTTGTGCTATGATCGATATACTCAGCATCTCATTCTTCACCTTCGCATGCAACAAGAGGAGGAGAATGAGCAATATCTTCGAGCCCGCTGAGAGCCAATGGACCGGCTCCATCGTCTCTGGAGTGATGAGTGATTGTCAACAGTAGCAAGACCCAGAAGGACTTGGGCACAAGACCTCCAATGGACAGGAGGCCCTCCGATGGACTGGAGGTAGATGGAGAAGAAAGTCTATTGAAGGACTGGAGGCATGCTCAGTGTCTGTCGGTCATGGGAGTTCAGTACACGGAGGAGCGGCACGGCGACGGCAAGAGTAAGTCCTCCAAAGGACTGCGAGGCTGCCCCGATGGACATGGTATGCCGGGCGCCACCGTGGTGCTCCAACCCGAGTGCGTCACACGAAGTCATGTGAGGGAGGCTTTGGCGGCTTCAGCTCAAAATCGCCAACCAAGCTACCCAAGGCTTGGTGAGTTGGGCCTTGACTCGCCAAGATAGAGAAGATGGGCTAAATTCGGCCTAGGCGGAGACTTCCTAAATTTTCTCAGTTTCTAACTTCAAAAACAGGGGCGGATCGCGGATTAGACTACTGGCCACATTGAGAATATCCAAGGATTGCGTGGAACTTACGAATATCAAGACTTCATTGTGGTCATTCGTCCCAAAATATCCTGTAATCTTTCGTTTGAGTCCTTAGGGTTTGTCTAGTTGTAGGGACCTAAGTGCAAAACTGCCTTATCAGCACTAGGGTATAAATAGGTCCATGGCAGGTCATTAGAAGGCTCTTGTCTACTAGAATTAGTCTTTGCTTTGTGATTCTCGTCCTCAAGCCTTGAGCTCCATTGTTAGGGAGGTTAGAGTTGGATTTAGCCTCCTAATCTAGAGGGAAGGTAAGGGTGGTTGGTTGGGACAAAATACTGCTTGTATGCTCAATCTTTAGACCCTTCTTGGGCATCTAATCGAAGTGATTTCGTGCGCATCCTTGTGTTCTTCTCCTCCCTCTCTCTTTGGTTTTTGGCTCCAATCCTTGGCTTTTGGGTGTTTGTTTTGGCCAAGCTTGGAATCCCTTGTATTGCTGTTGTTTGGACTTGCTAGGACATGGAGATTATGACTTAGTTCATCTCAATCCTGCTGGATTGCCATGAGCAAGCTTCCTTTGAGTTTTCCCTTTTCTGCCCAAAAATTGCTCCCTTCACGAGATTTGAAATTCTTGCTAATCCCTCTATCTTTTCAAGATGGTCTTTTGGGAATAGCTTTGGATTAGGGTCCAGTTAGCCTGTGCAAAATTTCATGAAGTTTGGACAAGGTTTGTTCAGGTTTGGGGCTAGAAAATTCTTTCCTGCGACCCCACCAGATAGTCCGGTAGGGCCACCGGATAATCCGACTCCACCGGATAATCCGGTGCAGGGGACTGCCCGGGGCTTGCCACCGGATAGTCCAGCAGTAGCCACCGGATAGTCCAGTCCCACCGGATAATCCGGTGTTGTCCACCGGACAATCCGGTCCTGCCAAGGAGCTGTGGTGTTTTTCCCTCTTTGGTTTTTACCACTGTGCTTTTTCTTTGGATTTTTGCATTCCCTACTTCTAGACTATTTTCTTTGCTTGCTGTGAGTCAGTGAGGCACCTCGGTGCGGTGAGTGTCGTGTGGTGGATTTTGCAAAGTCTCAGTGAGCGCTGCGAGCATCCGGCCAAGGACGACTCGCCCCCACGCCAGGGCCCTGGCAAGGGGAAGGCTACCAGCGACGGCGGGCCCGCCGCTGGAGGCAAGGAGATGGGCTACCAGCCCCCGGAGCGGGAGCTCAAGAGCGTCTACGCTCTAGGCCACTCCAGCTCCGAATCCAGCGACAACGAACATCGCAAGAGGCTGTACGTCATGTATGGCGGAAGCTGGGAGGTCTCCTCCCGGCGAGACGTGAAGGCCCTGCGCCGAGAAGTCCTCTCGGTCAGGCCGAGCGTCCCAGGGGTGGCTCCACACCACAAGTGGAGAGACACCACCATCTCCTTCGGGCCGGCGGACTGCCCGGAGAACATGGCTGGGGCTGGCGTGCTGCCGATCATCACGTCGCCAGTGGTCGCCAACATACGGCTCCACCACGTGTTGATCGACGGCGGAGCCGCCCTCAACATCATCAGCCACGCAGCCTTCAAACAGCTGCAGATTCCGGAGTCACGCCTGGCTCCGATGCGCCCATTCTCCGGCGTGGGTCCAGTGCCGATCTACCCGAAAGGGAAGATCGACCTGCCGGTCACCTTCGGGACCCCGGAGAAATTCCGCACAGAGAACGTCCAGTTCGATGTCGCGGAAGTCAACCTGCCGTTCAACGCCATCATTGGCAGACCGGCACTTTACCGCTTCATGGCCGTTGCCCATTACGGGTACTTGGTCGTGAAGATGCCGTCCCCGGCGGGTGTTCTCACCGTGCCGGGAGACCGCCACGCAGCCGTCGCCGCGGTAGAGAAGCTCCATGCTCTCGCTACTGACGCAGCGAACCCTGCGGGGGACAACCCCTCAACCTCTCGGGCCAAGGTTCCTGTTAAGGAACTAAAGGTGCCCAAGGTACGCCCTTCCGACCCAGAGGACGTGCCAGTCAAGACCGTCCAGATCGGGGCGGGAGCCTCCCAGACCACCCGCATCGCAGGGAACCTGGGAGAGAAATAGGGAGACGCGCTCATTGCTTTCCTCCGGGCAAATGTTGACGTGTTCGCCTGGGAACCGTCGCAGATGCCTGGGATCCCTAGGGAAGTGATTGAGCACCGTCTGAAGATCAGCCCGGACACCAAGCCGGTGCGGCAAAAGCCACGAAGGCAGTCCGTGGAGCGCCAGGACTTCATCCGTCAGGAGGACCGGAAGCTCCTGGACGCGGGCTTCATCAAGGAGGTCCATCACCCCGAGTGGCTGGCCAACCCGGTGGTCATCCCCAAGGCGAACGGGAAGCTTCGGATGTGTATCGACTACACCAGCCTCAACAAAGTATGTCCTCCAGACCCTTATCCCCTCCCACGCATAGACCAGATAGTAGATTCCAGCTCCGGGTGTGAACTTTTGTCTTTTTTGGATGCGTACTCTGGGTTTCATCAGATCCAGATGGATGAGGAGGATAAGAGGCATACAGCCTTCGTAACAGTAGATGGGTTGTATTGTTACGTTGTAATGCCATATGGTCTGAGGAATGCTTTACCTACGTTTCTGCGTGCCATGAACTTCACGTTCCATGACCTGATCAGAAACATAGTAGAGGTCTATGTCGATGACATTGTCGTCAAGACCAGGGTAGGGTCGACCTTGATGGAAGACCTGGCCCTTGTTTTCGATAGGTTGCGCACAATGCGCACGAAGCTGAACCCCGAGAAATGCGTCTTTGGCGTCTCGGCTGGCAAGCTGTTAGGTTTCCTAGTGTCACATCGCGGCATAGAGGCAAACCCAACCAAGATTAGGGCAATCGAGGCTATGCGGCCGCCGGCCTGCATCAAGGACCTCCAGAAACTCACTGGGTCCTTGGCAGCCCTCAGCCGGTTTATCTCAAAGCTAGCTGAGAGAGCCCTGCCCTTCTTCAAGCTTTTGAGGAAATCCGGACCATTCATATGGACCGAAGAGGCTGAACAAGCCTTCCAGGAGTTGAAGCAGCATCTCACTACTCTGCCCGTTTTAGTGGCGCCAGAGTCTGGTGAGACCATGTTTCTCTACCTCGCGGCGACATCCGAGGTAGTAAGCATGGTCTTGGTCGCCGAGCGACCAGCCCATCCCCACGAGGGAGACACCGGGGTCCCCCAAGTGGAAGGTGGTGGTCCGCCCACCACAGGAGCTGCAGCCGGCCCCGATACCGGAGGTCCGGTTGGCACACTGCCCTGCCAAGGCGGTGAGCCACCAGAAGCTGGAGGCCAAGCCGCCCAGGGGGCCAGCCTGGCAGGGGGAGGTGGCCTAGGACCTACCACTAAGGTCTGGACCACCCAGAAGCCAGTATATTACGTCAGTGAGGTCCTCCACGGGGCAAAGGCCAGATATCTGGAAGCTCACAAGTTCGCCTACGCGTTACTTATTGCTTCCAGAAAGTTGCGCCATTATTTCCAGGCGCATAAAGTTGTCGTGGTGACCTCTTACCCGTTAAGAGCAATCCTGCGCAATTCTAACGCCACTGGGAATATTGCCAAATGGGCCGCGGAGCTGGCAGAGTTCCAACTCGACTTCCAGCCCCGCAGCGCTACCAAGAGCCAGGTCTTGGCCGACTTTATCGCAGAGTGGACTCCCACCACCACGGAATCTGGAGGTCCGCAAGCCGAGGCGGAACCTTCCCGACCAGACAGGACCGTCCGGGTTTTCACCGAGCCGCACTGGACTCTCTTCTTCGACGGGTCCGCCCGCGAAAAAGGGTCCGGAGCAGGAGTGGTCCTCATGGACCCGAACGGGGATCAAGTAAAGTACATAGTATGCTTTGAATTCAAAGCCACTAACAACATGGTGGAATACGAAGGCTTGATCTTTGGGCTCATGATCGCCCAGTCACTGGGAATCAAGCAGCTCCTGGTTAAGGGGGATTCCCAGTTAGTGATCAGACAGGTCCGGGGGGAGTGCTGCTGCAATAACCCCCAGCTCGCAGCATACCTCATGCGAGTGAGGGAGCTCGAGAAGGACTTCGAGGTCCTGGAACTGCAGCACGTTCCCAGGAACCTCAACTCAGTGGCAGATGACCTCTCCGCGAGGGCATCGACTCGCTGCCCAGTACCCGAGGGCGTCTTCAAAAGACAGCTGCTGAGACCAACCGCCCAGCCAGCCGAACTGGGCGAAGGGGGCAGAACTAGCACCTCGAAGCTAGCAGTCCCGGTGGTCCTCCATCTCTGGAGCCCACCAAGGATCGTGTGGACTGATGACCCCGGCATGTCATCAGGGACACATCCAATGGCTCAGGGCAGTCCCGATGCACGGATCTCCGAGATCCGGGACTACCTGAAGGACAAAATCCTTCCCGAAGAACGTGTGTCCGCTGAGCGCATAGTGCGATTGGCTAAATGCTACACGCTAGTAGAAGGGGATCTCTACAGGCGTGGCGCCAATGGCATCCTCATGCGATGCATAACCCGGGAGGAGGGCCGCGATTTACTCGCGGAGATCCATGGAGGCGAGTGCGGGAATCATTCAGGGTCCCGTACGCTGGTCGGTAAAGCCTTTCGGCATGGCTTTTACTGGCCGACAGCGCTCCAGGATGCAGCTGAGCTAGTAAGGTCCTGCAAGGCGTGTCAGTTCCACACAAAGCAGATACACACACCGGCTCAGTCTCTGCAGATGATTCCACCCTCTTGGCCCTTCACGGTATGGGGGGTAGACATCCTGGGACCTTTCCCTAGAGCTGTCGGTGGGTACCGGTACCTCTACGTCGCCATTGACAAATTCACAAAATGGCCTGAGGTAACCCCAGTAGTGAGCATCACCCAAGGAACTGCAACAGCTTTCCTTAAGTCCATTGTGTGCCTGTTCGGCGTCCCCAGCCGTATCATAATGGACAACGGGACCCAGTTCAGGAGCCGGGTCTTCCAGGACTACTGCGACGGCGTTGGCATCCAGTTATGCTTCGCGTCTGTAGCACATCCTAGGAGCAATGGACAGGTCGAAAGAGCTAACGCGGAAATCCTCAAGGGGCTCAAAACCCGCACCTTCAACTGCTTGGAAAAGGACGGTGCGAAATGGGTTGATGAGCTCCCCTGCGTGCTATGGGGGAACCAGACCACACCCAGCCGAGCAACCGGGGAAACCCCATTCTTCCTGGTATACGGGGCCGAGGCATGCCTCCCACCAGAAATACTCTTGGGCTCCCCACGGGTCCAAGCTTTTGATGAATCTTTGCAGGAACAGGCTAGGCGCGACGACGTCGACCTCGTCGAGGAGCAAAGATGGCAGGCTGCAATCCGGAACGCACGGTACAACCAATCGCTCAAACGCTATCATGAGCGAACCGTGCGGGGCAGGGTACTCCAACCTGGAGACCTGGTCCTGAGGCGCATCTTGAGCCGAGAAGGGCGCAACAAACTCTCCCCTAGCTGGGAAGGCCCCTTCAAGGTGACAGAAGTTAGTCGCCCCGGTTGCGTTCGCCTCGCTACGGAGGAAGGAGTTCCGCTGCCGAACCCATGGAATATAGAACACCTCCGTAAGTTTTATCCGTAGGCAAGAGATTGAGGGCGACCCTCTTTCCTTTTGTAAGCTAAATAGGACCACCATGTGGACCAGAGCGGTGAAGGTCCGCCCTTGTAATCCCGACCTCTGGCTGACATCACATGACACCCTGTACCGCTTGATTAGAGAAAGAGTTTAGCCCTGAAATCTTTGTCTCCGCTGATTACCCTACTGCTTACTCAGCTGCCATCTTTTCAATTTTTCCTAACCCCTGCGTGGAATCCTACTCTTGCCAAAAATCTCCTTGGAACCAGCAGGACTTAGCAGCTTGAGTGTGAAATGGTTAGCACAGATGCTGGGAAGGAGGTCCGGAATACTGGGTGCCAGGTCCAGAGAAAAGGGGCTCGCCTTGGTAGCACGGAGCTGTCAGCTGCTTAGCCTGGTCTCATACCCTAAGCACTGAACACTCCCTACCATGCCGTGAGTTCCCCCTAGTATCAGGAACAGCGCACTTAGTGCTCCGGACCACCTCCTAAGCTAATGGCACACCCCCTAACCTCAGCAGCAAGGTCCGGCTGCGACACCAAGGACTTCGAGGCAGCGCGGTTACCTTTGTTTCGCTAAGAGAGGTCCGAACGGCTGTAGGACCGGACCAAGGCTAAGATGTTCTGGACTAAGGATGGTCCAGGGCTGTGTCGCAGTTTTGCCTGGTTCCGTACCCTTAACTCACACACCCTGCTATTCCGCGAACAGACATCCTGGCCCCTGGCCCGGACGGCAAACGCTCCGGACCTCGAATAGCGGAAAAGGCAAACTCAGAGTAGGTCCCGTAGGTGCGACACTGACATTTGCCGTGAGTTGCATGCAGGTCTGGCCTCTGACTCAGTGGTAGCCAGCCTCAAAACTTAGAGCCTACCTACCAGGGGGCCAGGGAGTCAGGTAGCAACACACCAGCATGCAGCAGGGAGTAAATGGAGATAAGTCGCAACTACCATTCTTATATTACTTTTCCATACTAATGTTTTACATAGCCTTGTGTAAGTAAAAAAAAAAAACAAAACAGCAAAAGCTGTTGCTCTACGGCGCTGGGGAGGCTCCTGTCCCTGGTGCATCTGGGTCCTCGTCTGCAGGGGTCCGCTGGAACCGGGCGGCAACGACCTCCACCGCCTCCTGCACGCTATCTCGGGCGGCGGCCTCCGCTTCCTCCACCGGACCAGCAATGACCGGGTCCAAGGAAATGGCGGGGTCGTGGCTCCGAAAGCAGACCAGGAGGTGCTCCACCATGAGGCAGCACAGCTCGCGGCCCTCGGCTTCAAGGCGCTCCCCGAGCGTGGAGTCTAGGCGCCGGAGCCGCTCCACCGCGGAGTCAAGGACGGGGAAGGCGTCCGCAATAGTGGACGGTGGCTCTGTCACCCGGATCGGACTCAGTCCGAGCGATACCAGAGCCGAACTCGCCTCCCCGGCCCGGTCGGCGATGCGTTGAAGGCCGGTGCGCATCTGCTCCCGGTCCTCCGCCGCCGCCTGCTGGGCAGCACCCTGCTTCAGCTGCTCCAGGGCGGCCCGCTCAACCAGCAGCTCCTTCTCCTGGTTCGCCAACTCTGCCTCCTAGGACCTCACCCAGTCCTCACGGACCTTGAGCGTGGCAGCCTGGCGAACAGCGGAGTCCCTGAGAGCCTTGGCCGATGCCTCGCGCTGAGCAATGGAGTCCTCACGGGCCGCAACTGCTGCCTCGCGCTCGATAAGCCTCAGCTTCATCTTGTCGAGCTCAGCGTTGACAGCAGCGTGCCGCTCGGACACCTCCACCAGCTCTAGCCGGCGCTGCTCCACGCCTTTCCACGCAGACTCCAGCTTCGCCTGATCGCGCCTCAGCCGCGCCTCGCCCACCTCAGCCTGTTTCTCGCGGACCCCAACCGCGCGCTCTCGGCCAATGAGCCTCTGCAGGTCCTCATGGAAGGCCGCGCGGTCGGCATCGAGCTCTGTGCGGGCAGTGGAAAGCTCCGCACGAGTCCGGGTGTGCTGGGCGGTGGCAGCTTCGATCTGCTCCCCTAGACGGGCCCGCCAGCCGTCCAGACCCTCGCGCACCTGCTGCAGCCGCGCCCACTCCAGCTGGAGCGCTTCCTGGGCGTCGTCCAGGGCCTGGCGCACCCGACGCAGCACGCGAGGGAGAGGGGCTCCACCCGGCTGGGGCAGGAGCGGCCTACCTAGAACCTCCTCCAGTTCCCCCTCGGCAGGCGGCGGAGATCCGAGGCTGGCCGTCTGGGCGGCGGGCGACGAAGGCTCCGAGATCCGAGTGTCAGGAGCCGCCCCTCGCGCAGGCCCTTGGGCCGCAACGCCTTCCGGCATCGGGCTGCCTGGTGCCTGGTACTGCGCGTCCGGAGCTGCCCCCCCAGCAGGCACTCGGGGTGCGGTGTCGGCCCCCGAGGCGCCCCCCGGCGTCGGTCCACCTGGGGCCTAGGGCCGGACAGATGGGGCGGCCTCCGGTGCAGACCCCTCAGTCGTAGCCCGGGCCCGCGAGGCATTCTCTGCCGTCGGACCACCAGGGGCGCTCTTCTCCGCTGTGGTCGCCTGGCCACCAGAGCCGCTGGGGGGAGGAGCGCCGGCCGGGCGTGTCGGCCTAAACAAAACACACGGCGAAAGGTTGAGAAGCCTGAAAAAGATAGCCGTGGTACCGCGAAGTGTTCGAGACTAATTTAAAGGACTTACCTCAAAGTAGGCGCCGACCAGCGGCCACGAAGGCCAGAGCCTCGCCGCGGCTGCCGTTCCGTGGCCGGCGCTGCCGGTCGCTGCTGTTGCCGCGGGCCCGAGGCCGGCGGTGCCGGAGAGGGCCGCCGCTGCTTGTCCGGTGTCGGAGGAGGTGCCCGGCGCTGTGGGTGCCGCTGGTCCGGATGCTGCGGTGGCACTCGCTCCCCTTGCCCAGAGGAGCTTCCTTCCCCCGAGGTCCGCTGGCGCTTCGGGTCGGGCTCCGAGACAAAGGTCCCGTCGCCGCGAACCAGCCTTCGCCGCGTCTCCTCGCCACCCGCCGGCGGAACAACGGGGGACGCTGCCACTGGCCTCTTGCCCTTGTCAGCAGGAGCAGTGCCTCTGGCACTAGAACCCCCAACCGGGGCGTCGTCGATGTGGACCCCCCGGTTGGGGTCGCCCCCAAGCTGCCGCGTCGCAAGGCCGCCGTCGTCGAGCGTGGGCATCTCACAGAGCACCGCCGTCCGCAAGGCCTGGTCGCGGCAGAGCGGCACGATGGCGGACGGCAGGCGCAGCTGCTCCGGAGAGAAACTCTCGTCCCTGACGCACTGCACCCATTCCTCCAGCAGGAGCGGCGTCAGGTCGTGGTCTTCGCCACGCACCACCCGGCTGCAGTCGTTGGAGCCGGTGTAGCTCCACGCCAGCCTTGGCCGCATTTGCAGGGGGGCGAACCTCTGCCTGAGGAAGTCCGCTAGAACGTGCATCGAGGTCAGCCCGCCGCTGACGAGCTCGGTGATCCTGGCCAGCACGGGGGAGAACTCGGGTGGCAGATCCGTCGAGGCACCCCACTCCGGGAGGGATGCGTCGGGACTGCTATCAGGGAGAGCCAGCCGGTCGTTCGGCTCGGCCCTGACGATCACCTAGTCATTGCGCCAGTGCTCCCACTTGGCGCTGGCGAAGGTGGGGAGGTAGGTCGACCTTCCCCCAGACCCCTTCAGCAGGAAGTAGTAGCGGCCAATCTCCGTCGAGCTCCTCCTGGAACACCTCACCGAGAAGAAGTGGCAGAAGAGCGTCACGCTGGGAGGAACCCCCACGAACATCTCACAGAGGTGGGCAAAGATTGCCGCATGAAGGATGGAGTGGGGGGTGAGATGCTGGAGCTGCAACCCAAACGCCTCCAGCAGCAGCAGCATGAAGAAGGAGGAGATCGGAATCCCCAGACCACAGTAGAGGTAGGGGACGAAGAGGACGAACTCCCCCGGCTGCAAGTTGCAGTGGGGGAGGGAGCCCGTGCGAACATTGTCGCAGCGCTCCGCGTCCGTCCAGCCGAGCAGGCGGCGGACGCGGGTGAGGTTCTCCTCGGTCTCCCGGAAAGATTGGTGGCCCGAACCCATCGCTGAGGAATCTGGCGGTGGGGAAGAGAAGGAGCACACAGCAGACATGAAACGAGAGCTCTGCTGCGAGGAAGACAAAGCGCCGCGGCGGATGCGAGGGGTGCAAAAGCAAATGCCTGAAGGGTGTGCTCGGCCGATGGTTGAGAACCCTATTTGACGGTTGCCCCCAAATCCTCCGCAAGCCGCGGGCGTCAAGCGTACGCGCACACGGACGCACCCACGGACCCCCAGGTCTATGACAGCAAGGGCTCGAGGGGGCGGTCACGACAGGCGGGTAGAAGAGCAAGTGGAGCAGGAAGGCGAACCGGCGGCCGCTCGCGGACGTGCGTCTCGGCGCAACGCGCGGGGCCTCTGCCTTTCCGCTTTATGCATGGCTGCCCACGTAACCATCTGCCCCCGCCTTAATGGCAGGAGAAGGGGTAGGTGAACCGCCGCTGCGGTTCCCGATGCGGGTCTACCCCCACGTTTCCCAGGAGATTCCCACGATCGGGCGCCCCCAGATCGTGGGGGCCCACGGAGCCACCCCGCGGGGTTCGGTGGACTAGGCCCCCTCCAAGGTCGGGTAAGGCGGACGATCGGCAAGATCAGACGTGCCGAGCTCTCAGCAGGGTCAGGTGAGTCAATGCCTCGACCAAAGATCAAGTAGTGGGCCCTGCCCAACTACGAGCTTAACAGCTAGGCGCCGGTAACCACACATGGCTCCCAACGGCTTGAGTAGTAAGCGATGATGGGCTCACCTCAGGTTCGAAAAACTCACCGGAGGCGAGCCCAGGGGCCACTGTCGGTACCCAGCTAACCGGGTACCCGCTTACACTAGACAAAGATCACCAAGGATGGCAAGACCGCGTACAGACGAGCCCGGCCTACCCCTTGTAAAAGCTGGGCCGCGCTCCCGGCCCACAGGGGAGGCCCCGGACCTCTTTCAGCGAGGTCCGACCCCCCCGACCACGCGAGGAGTCCCTCAGGGGAAGGTGAGGTCCGGACCTCTCGGAGGTCCGGAGCCCGCGCCTTCAGTGGTCCGGGGCCGCCACGTGCCCACAGGGTACGGGGAGGTCCGGAGCCAGCGCCCTCGATGATCCGGGGCCGCCACGTGCCCACAGGGCACAGGAAGGTCTCGCGCTGCCACGTGCCCACAGGGCGCGTGGCGGGGCCTTCAGGCAGGCGCCTCGCCCACCTACTGCATTTATTGCGGGCAAGTGGGCATGCCCGTTGCCGCTGCCACCGCCGCTGTCAGACGGGCACGCCCCGATGCCGCTGACACCGCCGCTGTTAGACGGCGTGCCCCCGTTGCCCGATGACGCCGCCGCTGTCAGGCGGGCGTGCCCCCGTAGCACGCTGACACCGCCGCTGTCAGGAGGGCGTGCCCCCGTAGCACGCTGACACCGCCGCTGGCAGGCGACGGCGGCGAAGCAAAGGGGCGCGCCTTACCGAGGTGCGACGGCGATAGCAGGGCACTACAGTTGATTTCCCCGGCTACGCTGGGGTCTATATTGAGTAAACAAGTACGCTGTACTCATCATGAGCCGCGCCACGCGCGGCGATCGCGCTCAGCCTAATACTAGGTAGCGGCGCTACAACGCTACTATGAGCGCCCCATCCTGTCACGCCAGCACGTCGCCTGCCCCTCGGCCTCTGAAGCCTCTCACCGGGTTTAGCAGCCGATGGGACAGGACGGCGTAAGGCAGGACGGCGTGGCGCCGTATCCGGATGGTAGGACAACATGGCGGATCTCCCAGGCCATACCAGGTCGCGTCAGTGGTACAAGCGCAAAGCATGGGAGCATTGGACATCAAGCGCAGGATAGAACTATAGCATAGAGGAAATGGGCCGGGACCACCTGTCGGGGCCCGGCCACCATGTACGTGTCCCCCTTGGGCTATAAAAGGGGAGGCATGCGCAGCATAGAAGGACAGTCTCCTCAGACCACACAGACTCAACCCACAAGCTCAGAGGCTCCTCTGAAAACCCACAAGGCACAAGCACACAGTCTTCACTATCTTCTCCTACAGACAGAAATACAAGAACACACCCACAGTGGACGTAGGGTATTACGCTCCGGCGGCCCGAACCACTCTAAACCCTCTCGTCACCATCGTGCCACCATCGACCAGCTAACAACGATCGCTCCCCCTAACTACTCTTAGTACTTAGGATCTCGGCCGGGTGCGTTCCGCCACCCTACCAGGAGCACGCTCGCTCCGACAAGGTGCTTTCAGCACCCCCTGACACGTGTGAGAACTGTTTCACTTTGAGGTTGATATTGGTGGATAGGGATGCCACCATTAAGAAGTTAGAGAAGTCTACTCCCTCTATTCCCTCTCTAGACTGTCCCACTTGTGCTACATAGACTTTAGTTCTAGAGGATCTGAGAGAGGAGAAGTTGGTCCTTGAAGAGGACAACTGTAGGCTGAGAGAGGTGCTAAGTTGGATGTATGCTAGAGAACCTCAGCTTAGGATGATTATAGAGGGAAGCAAGCGTGAATAAGGTGACAAGGGCGGACTTGGGTTGGGAGAGTGTAGTACATCGGGTGAGAAGAGTGCCCCCAATTGAGCTTAAGACTACCTCTCCCCAGCCTGATACTACAGTTGATGGGGTTTACCATGAGCCTCCCAAGGCTGCCCCAAGAAAGTCTTACTGGACACCTAAGCCACCACTGGCTAAGCTGGATAAGATTGTGAAGGAAGTGCTTAAGCCTTCAGGCAAGAAGCTACTCTAGCAGCCTGCACCACCTAAGGCTTCACCACCTCACCAGAAGACCAAGACACAGCCCCAACCTATGCCCAAGAGACTTGTCTACCACTGTGAGTTTTGCCAGCGGAATGGTCACTTGGAGGAGTTTTGCTTCAGGAAGAAGCAGGGTTGAGAGGCAGGAAAGAGCCTGGGGGAACCAAGATCAATTCTACCAGGGTGGTAGGTAGGATCCTCCCCGTCACGGTGAGATGAGAGACAGCTTTGCTGGTGAGAGAGGAGGCGGCTTTTAGGCTCGTTCTCCTGGTGGTAAGAGAAGCTTTGCCGGCCGAGCTCCTAGTTGTTTTCAGCGCAGCTATGGACCTCTTGACCGAGGCTTTGGATGTAGAGGGTTTGTGAGTCCATGCTTTGGAGGTCGTGGTTACCCAAATCGTCGTGATGCTTATTTTGACTGTGCTTACCCTACTTTTGAGCAGATGGCTCGACACTGGTTCAGCAGTTTCACTAACCCCAGTGCCGGACCATTTGCTCACTCTCGCTTTCCTTGATTTTGTAGGATCGAGGCCTGGAGGACATATGGATCATGGACTCCGGCTACTCTAGGCACATGACAGGGCACCACAGATGGTTCTCCAGCCTCAACCTTGTGAGCACCAAGGAGTACATCACATTCGGGGATAATGGTCAAGGTAAAGTATTGGGTGTTGGTTCTATTGCACTTTCTGGCAAGCTTTCCCTGAGAGAAGTTGCTTTGGTGAGAAATTTGGGCTTCAATTTGGTTTCTGTCTCGCAACTTCTCAAGGAAGGGTTTGAGGTTCGCTTTAAGGAGGGTCCTTCTTATGTGCTTGATGCTAAGGAAAACCTTGTTTATCGGATTTTGCCTTATGGGCATGTTTTTAAGGTTGACCTTGCATCTGTTTTTGGCCCTCCTTGGTGTTTGGTAGCTGGTCCTTCTACTGATATTTGGAAGTGGCATATGAGGCTTGGCCATTTGAGTTTTGATCTGTTAGCCAGGTTGAGCTCAATGGGTCTGATCCGAGGATTGCCCAATTTGAAGACAAAAAAGGACTTAGTGTGCCACCCATGTCGTCATGGCAAGATGGTTGCCGCTTCTCATGCACCTGTCAATCAGGTGATGACCTCTTACCCGGGTGAGCTAGCTGCATATGGACACGGTTGGTCCTGCTCGGGAACAGTCGGTCAGTGGGAAGTGGTATGTGCTTGTAGTTGTGGATGACTTTTCTCGCTTTTCGTAGGTGTTCTTCATGGAATTCAAAGATGAGGCTTTCGGTTTTGTTCAGGATCTGGTCTTGAGGTTAAGGAAAGAGAGTCATAAGGCCATGAGGGCTATCCTGTAGTGACAAAGTCAGAGAATTTCGTAACTCTCGTTTCGAAACCTTTTGTCGTGACCTAGGTCTTAATCACCAATTCTCGTCTCCTTATACCCCACCTTAGAACGATGTCGTGGATCGAAAGAACTGCACACTTGTTGAGATGGCACCGACAATGCTTGATGAGCATAGGACTCCGCGACGCTTTTGGGCTGAGGCTATGAATACGGCCTATTACATTGCTAACCGCATCTTCCTACGAGCTTTCTTAGGGAAGACTTCATACGAGCTATGGTTTGGTAGGCAGCCCAGCGTTAAGCACCTGCATGCATTTGGCTTTAGATGCTTTGTGCTCAAAGGGGGGGGCATTTGGACAAATTTGAATCTCGCTGCTTGGATGGTATTTTCTTTGGGTACGCCTCTAGCTCTAGGGCATATAGAGTGTGGATCCTCGATACCAAACAAGTGGTTGAGACCTGTGAAGTTTTCCTTTGATGAATCTATGCCTTGAACAACCCCTGCATTTGAGCTTTCAGGAGATGATGAAGAAGGAACTCCCATCTTTGAAGATGAGAAAGTTTCAGGTAGAAGCTGGTGATGCAGGAGCCACTGCACCGGCTGTAGCTCCTGCCCCCTCTGCTACGAGCTCTGAAGATGACGGAGGACCTTTGCCTACGGCTTCCTCCTCGCTCTTTCGACTGCAAGCTCGAGCAGAGGCTGGCCCCGCTCAGGACGCAGAGGAGGTGACCTCTGAGATTGTTCCATCTTGGCAGGTCCTAGCAGGATCACCCTCCAGACAGGATGATTGGAGATCTACACCCGTGTTTCTCACGCTCTTCGGTTAACTCTCTTAGCCTTCTTTTGCTACTCCGCATTTGTTGCTTCTTTTGAACCTCGGGATGTGTCACATGCATTATCTAATCCTAGTTAGGGAACGCCATGCATGAGGAGTTGGAGAACTTTGAGAGAAACCATGTTTGGGATTTAGTTGAACCTCCACCAAACTGCCACCCTATAGGAACCAAGTGGGTCTTCAAGAACAAATAGGGTGAGGATGGGATGGTTGTGAGGAACAAAGCGGGATTGGTGGTCCAGGGTTTCTGTCAGAAGGAGGGGATAGATTATGTGGAGACCTTTGCTCCTGTAGCTCGTGTAGAAGCCATTAGGATTCTGCTTGCCTTTGCTGCCTCTAAAGGCTTCAAACTACAGCAGATGGATGCCAAGTCAGCCTTCCTAAACGGTTACATAGAGGAGGAGGTATATGTGAGACAACCTCCTGGCTCTGAGAGTGTCAAGTTTCCAGACCAGGGTGTATAAGTTGAGAAAAGCCCTTTATGGTCTGAAGCAAGCTCCTAGAGCTTGGTATGCTAGATTAAAAGCTTTCCTGCTCAAGTCTGGGTTTGTGATGGGTTCAGTAGACAAGACCTTGTTTCTGTTGAGTCGTGGCGGTGACACCCTTCTAGTTCAGATATATGTTGATGATGTTATCTTTGGTGGTTCATCTCACGCTTTGGTGTCTAAGTTTGCTGAACAGATGAGCAGTGAGTTTGAGATGAGCCTCATGGGTGAGCTCCAGTTCTTCCTTGGGCTACAGATCAAGCAAGGCCTAGAAGTAACCTTCATCCATCAAGCCAAGTACACGAATGACATTATGAGGAAGTTTGACAAGGGAGACCTCAAGCCCATGGCGACTCCCATGTCAACACAAATGGCACTTGATGCAGATGAAGAAGGGGAGGTGGTGGACAAAAGAGAGTACCGAGGGATGATAGGCTCACTTCTGTACCTAACGGCGACTAGGCCAGACATCCAGTTCACAGTATGCCTTTGTGCGCGATTTCAGGCCTCACCGAGGACATCACACCGTCAAGTGGTGAAGCGCATCTTTAGGTACCTAAAATACACTCCTGAGCTTGGTCTTTGATTCTCTTCAGCTTCTATGCTCTCTCTCAGAGGGTATTCGGATGCTGACTTTGCGGGTTGCCGGCTGGAGCGCAAGTCTACTTCTGACACCTGCCAGTTTCTCGATTCTTCTCTTGTTTCTTGGTCCTCACGCAAGCAATCTAGTGTAGCTATCTCCACCACAGAAGCCGAATATATTGCTGCTGCTAGTTTCTGCTCCTAGCTGCTTTGGATGAGAGCTACATGGAGTGACTTTGGCCTAAGTTTTAGGAAGATCCTCTCCTAGTAGACTCTACTTCTGCTATTTCTGTAGCTAAGAACCCCGTCTTGCACTCCAAAACCAAACACATAGACATGAGGTTTCACTTTTTGGGAGATCACTATGAGAAGGGAGATATAGACTTGATCCATGTGGAGACCGAGAACCAATTGGCATGAACTTTGGACTTCCTTTGCACTTTGCACTTTGCACTTTGGCATGAACTTGGACTAGGCTGTGTATGACCAAAACCTTGTTTTAAGCTTCTGATGGTTTTCTGAACCTAGGCTTGGCATTGGTTGGTAAGAAGTGGCAAAGACAAGTGAATAACCCCTAGCACATGATCTGATTTGCTTGAAGTTAAAAATTGCTAAATCTAATATCTGCAAATCTCTAAATTGCTTATGGACTGATGTAGATGCTCTGGTTGAGAGTAGCACACCTGGTATGTTTTGCTAGCATCTTGCTGTTCATGTTATTCATATTGGTGATGCTTTCTTTTCAACAACTCTGAAAAACATGCTCCTGATCTGTATAAGATAGATTCAATTGAGCTTGTTTGCATGCTTCCTTGCCCTCACTTGCTCTGTATGCTAGAACTTGTATTTACTAGCTTTTCATCCCTGTTGAGCTCTTCATGGTACACTTTCTGCATTTCATGGCATATTTTGAGAGGGAGTTGTCTAGTTCAGGGGGAGTTTAGTTCTATGAACCCTTGATGTGTCCATTGTCAAAAGGGGGAGAGATGTTGACCTATGAGATTGTTGCTCCCAGGGGGAGTTCATGGACCAAGGGGGAGAATTCTGGAGAGATCTAGTTGAGGGGGAGTTTGAGCTTTTAGCATGCTCGTGCATCGGTGCAGTTGAGCCTTTTGCCTCCTTCTGGATGTAGCCGATGCTTTGCCTAAGCATGACTGTGTTGAGCTGGTTTGCCTATTTCTTGAGGGGTCATGCTTTAGTTTGATCGACTACGTTGAGCGGTTTCCCTTATCTTAGGGGGTCGATCTTTGGCTTTGTTTTTTGTTGTCTCAATTTGCCCTTTTTGCTTGTGTTTGGCTTTTGGGCATCTTGAGCAACTTCTTCTTTTCTTTTTTCTTTTCGGTTTTACGCTTTTCTTCTTGTCTTTGTTCTATTTCAGGTTATAGGTTGAAGGTGTTGACAATGCACTCATCAAGGGGGAGATTGAGAGCCAATGGACCGGCTCCATCGTCTCTGGAGTGACGAGTGATTGTCAACAGCTAGCAAGACCCAGAAGGACTTGGGCACAAGACTTCCAATGGACAGGAGGCCCTCCGATGGACTGGAGGTAGATGGAGAAGAAAGTCCTCTGAAGGACTGGAGGTATGCTCGGCGTGTGTCAGCCATGGGGTTCGGTACACGGAGGAGCGGCACGGCGACGGCAAGAGTAAGTCCTCCGAAGGACTGCGAGGATGCCTCGATGGACAGGGGATGCCGGGCGCCACCGCGGTGCTCCAACCCGAGTGCGTGGTGCGAAGGCGTGCGACGGAGGCTTTGGCAGGCTTCAGCTCAAAACCGCCAACCAAGCTACCCAAGCCTTGGTGAGTTGGGCCTTGACTCGCCAAGATAGAGAAGATGGGCCAAATCCGGCCCAGGCGGAGACTTCCAAAAGTTTCTCAGTTTCTGACTTCAAAACCGGGGGCGGATCGCGGATTGGACTACTGGCCACGTGGAGAACATCCGACCATTGCGTGGAACTTACGAAGATCAAGACTTCATCGTGGTCATCCGTCCCGAAATATCCTATAATTTTTCGTTTGAGTCCTTAGAGTTTGTCTAGTTATAGGGACCTAAGTGCAAAACTGCCTTATCATCACTAGGGTATAAATAGGTCCATGGCAGGTCATTAGAAGGCTCTTGGCTGCTAGGATTAGTCTTTGTTTGTGATTTTCGTCCTCAAGCCTTGAGCTCCATTGTTAGAGAGGTTAGAGTAGGATTTAGCCTCCTAATCTAGAGGGAAGGTGAGGGTGGTTGTTTAGGACGAAATCCTGCTTGTATGCTGAATCTTTAGACCCTTCTTGGGCATCTAATCGAAGTGATTTCGTGCAGCATCCTTGTGTTCTTCTCCTCCCTCTCTCTCTCTTTGGTTTTTGGCTCCAATGCTTGGCTTTTGGGTGTTTATTTTGGCCAAGCTTGGAATCTCTTCTATTGCTGTTGTTTTGGACTTGCTAGGATGTGGAGATTATGACTTAGTTCATCTCAATCCTGCTGGATTGCCACGAGCAAGCTTCCTTTCAGTTTTCCCTTTTTCTACCCAAAAATTGCTCCCTTCACGAGATTTGAAATTCTTGCTAATCCCTCTATCTTTTCAAGATGATCTTTTGGGAATAGCTTTGAATTAGGGTCCAATTGCACCTGTGCAAAATTTTGTGAAGTTTGGACAAAGTTTGGTTAGGTTTGGGACAAGAAAACTCTTTCCTGTGACCCCACTGGATACTCCGGTAGGGCCACGGGAGAATCCGGCTCCACCGGATAGTCCGGCGGTTCCCACCGGATAATCCGGTGCAGGGGACTGCCCGGGGCTTGCCTACCGGATAGTCCTACAGCAGCCACCGGATAGTCCGTTCCCATCGGAGAGTCCGGTGTTGGCCACCGGACAATCCGGTCATGCTAGGGAGCTGCGGTGTTTTTCCCTCTTTGGTTTTTACCGCTGTGTTTTTCCTTCGAATTTTTGCATTCTCCACTTCCAGACTATTTTCTTTGCTTGCTGTGAGTCAGTGAGACGCACCTCGGTGTGGATGAATGTCGTGTGGTGGATTTTGCAAAGTTTGTTGCCTCAGTGCCATTCTTGAGTCGGATCTTGATTTTTCTCGCATTGGTGCGTATACTCTCAGTGGACGGCACCCTTGCGTTGCTAGGCACGTATCTGTTCAGTGGACGGTACCTAATTCTGTTTCTCTTGAGCTTCGCAGAGCATCTGCTCGGGGATTGTGATTTTGAATTTTAAATGTTACTATTCACCCACTCTGGTCACACGTCTCAGTCCTACATCCGCTCATCTATGTTCTCTACTGCCTCTCTGAGTCCGAGATGGGCAGCGAGTTTCTCATGCATCGAGGAGCACCTGATCTGTAAATCTACTAGTAGTACTAGTATAATCTGCAATCTTTTTTGAACGTAGTATAATTTGCAATCTAATTTACTAGAGATTGCAGATCAACCGTAATAGTATAATCTGTTCTTTTATTACCTATACATAGTTCGTAAACAACGGATTAATCCCATTAGCTCTAATTTTCCACCTTTTTAATGGAAAGGCATGGTCACGGAAAAAATAGTTAAAAACATGTCTCATGTTCTTATTTTCACTATCGATTTTATAGATGTTTATGAAATTTGATTCATATATAAATATATTATATTAATAATATCTCACATATTGCCAAGGCTACTATACTATTGTCCTATTGATAATGAACGCGTGTCAAACTATGGAAATTTTCTACACCTAGGGTTGTGAGGACAAGCCATTAAGCCAACAAATTGCCTCCGAGGCTCCGACCTCCATCCCATGGAGATTGTCATTCTACCTTTTATAATTTTTACCACAAAGAGTCCAATCCAGGTATTCTAGGAAGTCATTTTTTTGCATGGCGCCATGCAATACAACATGACCACTGAAAATTAAGGGGCACAACCTTAACGCTAACATGTTTAAAAAAAAACTAGAATGGCAATCTTCTTGGAACGTAGGTAGTATTTTGGCAACCAGGAATATATAGATGCAATTTTGTTAGTCAAAGTGCAGGACTAGTAAGAGGTTATTTGAAAACATATACAACAAGCGACGATAAGGAATATAAATGCAATGCAAGTGGTTATTTATTAGTGCCTCTTTGTCATCGCTCGGGCTCTAGAAAATTTTAGTCCTCTTTCTAATTTTCTAGAATTCCATTGGGACAAACCATTATTTTCGTGTGTGTAGATTAAATATAATCATTAAACCACTTTAATTAAATCTACAAACTCCAGCTCCAGTGTTCCTTACGAGCTTTTGCATTTCTTCTCTTTGTGGTAGTGATCCATTTAGCAATACAATAAACTACTGTGCTTCTCTCTTTTTTTAAATACTCCCTCGGCGCTGTTTTAGGCTTTTTAAGGACGGATTAGGGAAGATGTGATATGACGCATGCCATTAATTAACAGATTAATCTTTTTTTATGCATCCAGATTAATTTTCTTTTAAAGCTATTAATCTCCTAAAACCATACTCACGCCCATATTTCAAACTCCTCATGTCTACAGTGCGCGTACAGTGCATAACAATTTTTTAGCCTTCACTTCACTGTGAGCTCTTTGATGAGCATAGTCAGAAGCAATACTTATTGTTGGATAAATTTTGAATCTCAAACGTCACTTATTGTGGGACGCGGAGCGAGTATCTTTTTGTTCCATCTAGATTTGGGTTATGTTCTTGTACATTGTACATTGCTATGATGCAGGATGTTTACTTCTTTCAACATCGTATTCACTTGAAATATTGACATTTTTGTATCACAGGGAAAAAGGAAAACAATTCATTTACGACATATTTATGGTCAATTAAGTTTATTACTAGAAGCCTGGAACCGTAACATTCTTATTAATAGATGTGCGCATTAATCAAAATCGATTCAATGGCTGCATTATTCGATGTAGAACAGTACTAAGTACAAGGCTTCAAGCAGAATTGAAGCTGTTAATGCTTCGATAAAGCACGGTAATTTGCTTAGCTAGTGTTGCTGTTAACCTCATGTAGTCATGTTGCCTTGTTGCGGGATGAGACAATAGTCAATAGCTCGCACGGTTGTTGAGCTCAAATTAACAATTCCTTTTACAACACCAAGCGGATAATACTGTAGGATCTTGCCCCCACGTCGCCCCCACGGGTGACTCGGGCGGACCCCACGCTGCCGCCGGCGGCGGAGCTCTCCTTCCCCCACCTCCACCTCGCCGCCGCCGGAGCTCCCTGCTGAGAGACTCGTGCGGGCGCCGGGATGGCGGCGGCGGGGAGTCTCTGTCTCCCCCTGCCTGCTCCCTCCTCCCTTCTCCTTCCCCAGTCCTCCATTGCCGGCGGCGGCCAGGGGCTTCCCGGTCTCGGGCCCCTATGGCGTGGATCCGGCCCCTCTTCGCCGGATCTGCGCCGTGGCGGCCCTCGTCGGCGGTGGGGCGGCGGCGAACGTCGACGCGGCGCGTGGCGGTCTTCATCGATGGCGACGTCGTCGGCGGGTGCGGCAGCGGCAGACAACTTGGACGCGCCGCCGGCCAACTGCGCCGCGCTGTTGGCTGCATGGGGTGGCGCGGCTGGTCCGGGACGGCGGCGACGGGGTGCTGCGGGTCCTAGTGGCGTGGCCGCTGGGTTTCGACGGCACGTGCTGGTGGCGCTCCGGCGGCGCGAGTAAGGGGTGCGGTGACCTCCGGACAGGGACGACGGCAGGATGGCATTGGACGGCAGCAGGTTGGTGTGGTGTTGTGGCATCCGGTCTTCCCCGGTTGATGACCGGCGGTGAGGCTCTGCGGTGGTGTCCTGCTGCGCGGCGTGCAGCAGCTGCGGTAGTAGCACAGTGGGTGGCGGCGGTGCAAGAGTGTGCCGTCCCTGGTTGAGGCATGGGGCGACTTGCTGCGACGGAGTGGTGGCATCGGTGGTTGGCATCAAGGTCGCTGCATGCCCGTCGCGGTGACTGCTCGTAGCGGACCTAGCGGCTCACCCTGCTTGGCAGTTGTGAGTGCGGTGAGGGACTGCGTCGGAAGACGGCGCTTGCAATGGCGACAAGTGTGGCAACTTTGCTTGCAGCGGTCTACGGTGGTTAGCCCTGCTTCGCCATGGCTATTCCGGTGTAGGACAATGTCAAAAGATGGCATAGGTGGCTTTGATGTCAGGCAGCTGTGCTTGGGCGACCTCTAGGTGGCTGCACTGTGGTGGTTCAGAGCTTCGGTGACGGATTGGCTGTGCGGTGTTCAGGGGGTGCAGAGTAACCTTGCTCTTCTTTCTGACGGCAATTCAAAAAACAGATCCTCATCCGGGTGGCTAGAGACGGGTGTGGCGAGGCCCCCGTGAGAGTGTGGAGTTTAGCTGGCAGAAGCGGCGAGGCCCCTACGTGTGGTGTGGTGGACTCACAGGACCTGGATTTGGTGTGTTTACTCCGTTGGTTTGGGTGCTAGGCTGCAGCGGCTCTAGCGGCGGGAGGTCTCGTATGACGGTGACCTTCTTGGTGTAGTGCGGTCTGCGCCTCTTGTTTCACTGTCAGTTTTAAGATGTGGTGGGAGCTTCATCACCTGCAGCGCAGAACCTGTGGTTTGTTCGCAGCTTTAGGTGTGCAGTGGGTTTGGTGGTGGTGGTGAAAGCCTTGCCCATTATTCGGGCCGACGATGGCGATGCCTTTGGGTGCCGTTTGCTTCTTTGGAAGTATTGTCGTTCCATCCCTATTCCTTCTGTGCATCGTGTTCCAGGGTGAAAACCTTGACCTTAGGGTCAGGCGGCGGCGGCGCCTGCGGCGTCGCGCTCCCCGTTGGAGGCGTCGCTTTGTAAGATCGCGTCTTGTCTAGGTTGAGTTCGTGGCTGTCTCGGTGGTGAGTTGGTGGTGAGTATTGTGCCGTGTTGAAGTCCCAATCCAACTGGCCAGTTGAGTTGAGTGGTGCGTTGTTGTTGTTCGTTTGTTACCCGGTCTGGATTTTTTTTTCTATATTAATATAATCGGTAGCTCTTCTGCCTGGTTCGTTTCAACATGGCACACTAATGTAAGAGACCTGTTTGGATTTCTGGCTAAGCTAAGTTCCTCACCTCATCTCTGGCGATGCCTAATTTTAGGTTAGGTGTCAAAATTTAGCTCCTAACTCGAAGCAAAGTTGAGAAAAAAAACTATAATGCTTAGGTTCTTTTTTATTTCACGCGATTGATTTTTGTTTTCAAAACTTTAATCACTTGTCTTATTTAAAAAAATCATAAGCTATCATCTATTTTTTAGTTATTTGTTTTATCATTAAGATTAGTTTGAGCATGTATTGTATTTTTACGTGTTTGTGCATTTTTTTAATAAGGCGAACGAATGAAAGTTAAAAAAGAATTAAAAAAAAAATTACTATAAAAAACCAAACAACTATCTAAATATATTATGATATGTCTAACTTGATGTGACGCAGCATAATTGTAATATCTGTCGCAAGTGGCAGGCGGCGCAAGTGGCAGGCGGGCAGCACATGGCTCTCGAAAACGACATGTTGTGTATGGGCCCCATACTGGCAGATGCCTCGGCATATTCTACTTTTGGCATACGCTGTGCCGGTGGTAAGGTTAAAAGCAACGGTGCTCTGTACGGTGACCTCACAATTAAACGCAGTATTTTATATATCTGCAGCTGTAGATAGAAAAATGAGTAGTTAGAATAGCGAATAGAGATGGAAAGTGATTGAATTTAGCCTAAAACGGGCATTTTACTCACAGGCCAGGCCATTTCCTTTCAACATGCACTAAGAAAATAGCAGTACATGTGGCCCTCATGTCAACCGGAAGCACAAGCAAATGCACGAGCCACGAACTGCAGGCGGGTGTTTGATAATAAACTAAATTTTAGCCTTATATCATATCGGAGGTTTAGACGCTAGTTAGAAATATTAAATATAATTTAATTAAAAAACTAATTACACAGACGAAGACTAAACGGCAAGACGAATTTATTAAGCCTAATTAATCCATGATTAACGAATGGTACTGTAGCATCACATTCGTTAATCATAGATTAATTAGGCTTAATAAACTCGTCTCGCCGTTTAGTCCTCATCTGTGTAATTAGTTTTATAATTAGATAATATTTAATATTTCTAAATAGCGTCCAAACATCTGATGTAACGAGAGCTAAAATTTAACCCGGAGAACCAAACACCCCCTAAATATTGATCAGCGGGCCACTTGAGTCTTAAAGCATTTGTTTGGTATTCCATTCCAGTTTCCATTGAACAACAAAAGATTTGGAAGGGGACACCATACCTTCGTTTGGGTGAGGTGGATAGTCTCCAGACTCCGGTAATTAATAAGTTCTCCTTGTGAATGCTAGTTTTGTAAACCATAACATTATTTTTACTCATTTTGCATTCCAAAAAAGTATGACTGCTGTACGATTAAGGATTTAATTAAGTTTAGTTAAATACAAAGATACACGCACTCAACCGGCATTAGCTCAACTAGTTAGACTATTTATGCATGGTAGAATCTGTCCATCTAGATTTGAATATTGGACATAGCACATGTTCTCATATTCAAGATCAATTATTTTTGTTCAATGGTATATAGCGTATGTGTATCTATGCGTATATATATGAGTTGATGTCAGCATCCCCTTTCTTTTTGGCTTTCTTGTGGCACGGAAGCCATGCTTTAGGGGAGATACATGTCAACTTATTGCTTGGGTGAGTAAATATATTCTTGCAGTTTTATAATTTAAATTCATTTGTCTACCGACTTACCTTTCACAATAACCAACATCTTCAAGTTTGCTATTCAATTCTCTTTTTTTTGTATGAGTAGTTGCACAAATTAGCAACACACATAGTCATAATTATATGACATGCTTCAAGTACTTGTGATAACATATAATTATACTTTTATTTTACTTACCTAAACATTTTTTTGTCAAAGCGTAAACAATAAAATTAAAAAATGCTAACTATTTTGAAATAGAGGTTTGTATTAATTTTTATACCCCTTTTATTTTGTTGATACATTTGAACCTTTTTGTTGCTAAGAATTAATACTTCGAACTGATATTCGACACCTAATTTTTCTAAATATTTAACATTTTCCATTAGAACCTAGAATAATTTTATCATGAAGGTGCAGTTTTTTCATGAAACTATAACTTTTCTAATAGAATATATTTTGACGCTACAACATTTTATATTTTGAACATGAAACAATTATAGTAAAATTATAACTATGAAGATAGAACTTCTTAAATCTAGAGTACTTTTTATAGAACAATTTTGTCATGATTTTTTTCATGAACTTGAAACAATGTTTTCCCAATAAAAAAGTGCTGATCTTTCGTTAGGAAATATTCACAAAAAATGTCATCCAAATATAATTATGGGGTTTCTTGCCTGTGTAATTAGATGCTCAATTTTTTTAAATATGTTTCTTAACGTTTTGATTATTTTGAGATACACGCCACGTCGTTAGTTGTGCCAAGGCTCCTCCATGCAACTACCCAAGCGCGTGAATGCAAATTGAGCCCACATGTGCACCTCGACCAGGACAAAAAGCTTAGCAAGCGAAGCGGGCTATTTGCGGCTAATAATTAGCTACCTAATAAGTATAGCTAAAATTAGCTAGCTAATTATTTGATGGCAATCTATTAGTTCGATGATGTTTGGTTCTAACAACTCGTGCATTTGATTGGTGAGATGAGAGGGGACGGGATGGAATGATCCCACTTTTCCTACTGTTTAGATGGGAGTTAGATGGGACGGGATCATCCCCTCTAGTGAATATTCCTCCAAAAAAAGGGACGGCGTCGTGCTCTCGTCCTGCGCATGGAAGCCACGGCATGGCGTAGAGAGGAGCGGGAAAGAGGCGCTGGGATGGTGTAGACCGCCACCGAAGGCAAGACCGGCCCGGGGTCATCACCAAAGGGCGGAGGCGGAGCATTGCTAGGTGAGCCGTCACCAGAGATGGGACCTGCGCAGGGCAAGCCGTCGACAGAGGCGGAGCGGCGTGGGACAAGCGGTCGCCAGAGGCGGTGTGGCGCAGGGCGAGTTGTCGCCGGAGGGCAGAGCGGCGTGGCGTGACTCGCCGCTGGAGGTGGAGACTGGCACGAATGGCTTGGCCCGCCGCCGGAGGTGGAGATGGGGCGGCGCGGCCTGTTGCCGGAGGTAGAGATAGGGCGACGGGGCCCGCTGCCAGAGGTGGAGACAGCGCAGCGCGGCCCGTCAAAGTTAGGAGTGGCACGGGGCGAGCCGAGGCCGAGGCAGGAGCAGCATGGCACAACCTTGTCCATCGTCGAAGGCGGAGCAGACACCGTGGAACTGTTGGAGGTGGTGCGGAGAAGAAGATAACGCTGCGGAGGTTGACATACATGGCACATTTGTCATGTACATCTAATCCCATTATTCTTGTCCCCCAACCAAACAGAGACGGTATGGGATGGACCTGTCCTCAAAATTAGGGATGGGGTTGGATGGGACTGTCCCGTCTCTTGATGTCCCCGAACCAAATACTATCTTATATACTAGCTAATAGGTGTTCTGGTTGATGAATGTGAAACGCCCCACTTCATGATGGAACTAAAATATGCTTTATTACCATCCCAGGAGTTTGGTAATCACATTCTTACATCAGAGTGATACAAATCCGTTCTAAATGGGTCAGACAGCAAGGGGCGCAACTCTGAAAATGTAAGTAGCGATTTATAAAACGTAGGCCCAACTTCAACATATCACAGTTGGGAGGCAGATCGTAACCCTTAATCGAGCACATATATGGTGACTTCATTTTCTCTGAAAAACAACAACATAGTAAGGGTGAGTACATACGTACTCCGCAAGCCCACCTTCCTCCTATAAAGTTTGGGGAGGTTGACTATAGCTATATGCAAGGCTATATGTGGAGCTCAAGTGTTTTGCAATAAACAATGTGAAGTTCATTTGGTTGCCAAATTTTAGTTTTATGAAAACCGAGTTTTTACTCAAAAGGGGTGGCCATTGGACTTACCGGTCCAAGCAGCCCATCACTTATTCACCACCAACCAGCATCCACTACTGTACCATAACCACAACCATTCCATTCACCATTTTAGTTTATGAAAACTTGCTAATTGAAGAACCAAGCCGTAACCCATCCACACCTGTAGACATTGACTATTCGAATAGATTTTACTCTGATCAGATGTTGTACTATGACCCACAAGTTAGACTCAACTGTAGTTTACCATCGTAAACACCTGAATTCCAAACCAAGCCCTTACCATTACTTCATGGTCTAGAAGTGCTTTAAGGATCAAAGCCACCGAGCCGCACCCTAGTGTCCCTTGACAGACAACCCATTCCCTTCACCCTTGTACACCAACACAGCTGCCGCTAGACTATCCATGCTGGCTCGGGCCTAGCCAATGCCTCATATAGAGCGAGTGGTTGTACTAAAAGAGTTAGGCAAGATGAAAATTAATGCGGTCCTTATAGAGCACAGGTAGAACCATTCCCCCTTTCCATTGCTCGACACCGCCAGCATCCACATACCCGGCCTTCTTCACGAAGTCCAGTATTGGGGTAACCGTGAGTTGCTAAGTTACCCGTTCGTAGTCTGCCCTTAAATGGCTTTTTCGGCGCGTACCCGTATTCCGACAAGTTCGGTTACCGGGGTTATGCCCCATTTTATTTCAAAACACACCCACACAACCAATTTCCCATACCCAACAAGTTCCACAACCATAATCCAACATAACGTCAAGATTATGATTGATAATTAAGTGACTGATCCCACCTATGCACTGCTACATCTAAATAGGTTTGGGGTGACTAACCTACTAGGGTTTTCCTTAGCAAGCAAAATCATGCAAGTTTTTATCGGTCGAAACTGGCCAAGGTGATTTTTGTAAAACTAAGAATTTTATGCTTGAAGTGAGGATTCCAATGGATTTGCCTTTCAACTTCAATATAAAGCGGTTGACGTACAGGCGGCATGCTTTCTTTGGTTGCCAGGTTGAACGTCCCGGTTACCGAACCCATCGGACTTTCCGATGCACCATACGTGTACAGACAGGGAAGCAGACAAATCGAGGTACAATATAAGCTCAACGGGTTTTTGGCGACGGAATTGCCGTGATTGGAGTTTGGATGGAGAAGTTAAGGATTCTCTGGGGTTCTTACTGGCGGTATTATTTCAAGCGGTTGGGGTTGTGCAGCGAGCCTTCGGGCAAGCTTGAGAGCTCAGTAACGGCAGTTACAGAGGCGCCATGGTAAGAGTGGTGGAACGGTGGTGCGAAGGCGGCGATGTCGAAGGGGTGGAGGTCGCATAGTGATGGCAGGGTGGAAAGACTTTTATGGAGGATAATGACGAGGAAGTGAAGCTTGATGAAATGCAAGCGGTGATGGTTCTTAGATGATTTTCGATATCGCCATCATCTAAATTCGAGAGTTGGAGGGACCAAGATAGGGACCATTCGAGTTTATTGAGAGTAGGATAATAACTGATGGAGATGTACCCGCGCGGCAATTTCCAGATCCGACTTCGAGTCATATCGGCTCTGGCATGAGCCGATGCTGAGTCTGATCGGGACTCGATCCATCGAGTCTGGCTCGGAAGCTCGCATATGGTATGCGCAGTTAGACCTCCATCGGGACTTGGATACTTGATGCACAAGCAATTAGAATCCTAATGGGCCTTTACGTGGCTAAAGCCTATTAGTGGAGACTATATATATGCATGAGAGGGCGCAGCTGTGAGAGCCATCGCAGAAAAGGTTTCTGCGAAACCCTAGCTGTGCCCTAGTCCAATCTCTCAAGATCCTTCGTTAAGTTTGTGGTCCTAGCACGCCAGAACTCGGCGTCGCCTTCCCGCACATGTGGATACCATAGAGGCATTGTTGCGACTGCTATGCTAATCAACCGACCGGCTTTGAGGGAGGCCGACTGGTTCTTGATCGAGATTGGCTGAAGGAATCGGCAACGGCTCTCCTCACCAACAACCACTCGGTGCGTGCGACTCGGCACTCGGCTGCCTCGACTCATCTTCCGCTACACTGCATGTTTAGTGGTAACTATCTATGATCTCTTACTTGTACGTATTCTTGTGTTTTACCCCATAAGCCCATAGTGGTATCAGAGCCGATCGAACATAGCTTTATGATCTAGATCGATGTAATAGATTGTATCTATTACCTTAGTAGATTGGATCTATTATGGCTCCATGAGAACAGATTGGATCTGACACATTGATTCATTGGATGGATTGATGGTAACAGATCGGATCTGTTATAGGCTCCGCGTATTGGTTCATTGGATGAGCCGATGCGGTCGGCATGAATGTAACTTGCACTTAGTTTGATTGGATCAAGCAGATGAGTTATCATAGATTCGATCTATGGTCCATAATTTTTGTTATCACTGCTTATTCTTTCTTGCATTAGATGTGTTAGAATAGATTCCCTTAGAATAATTCAAGAATTATTGATGCCCTTCCAATCACTACACCTATAAAGAATAATTCAATAATTATTGATTCCCTTCTAATCGCTACACCTATAAGGGTTTCGATCGTTGTTTGGTGGGTCTGCCAAAGCAGGGTGCCTTCAACTATCTTAATCAAATAGGGTGGATGTCGGACATCCGCGTGTATATGGGGTTGGTTTGCTTGACAAGGCTATCAAATCAGATTTGAGCCTTGGGCATGACAGTTGGATGTCTTGACATATGATGTCGCCCAACAAACGAGAATCACATAGGATGTGATTGGCAATGGTTGTCTACCGGTTTTGCTAAATTTCTAGCAGTGATGCCAAAGCTCACTAGAAGCTTAGATAAACGTAAATCGTCCACTATGAGTCGTGAAATGGAATACGATTGCAAACATATAGTGGGATAATCTTTTGTTAAATTGTTTAATAAAATATCTACATAAAACATTGTGCTAAATCTTTGCATATTTACTTCCTGTTGTAGTTGATCATGGCCGCTAATCCCACTTCGAGTTCTGGCTTTAATTTGCGATCTATTCTTAATAAAGAGAAGTTGTCTGGAACCAACTTTACTAACTGGTATCGAAACTTGAGAATTGTTCTCAACCAAGAGAAAAATGAATATGTTCTGGAGCAGCCCTATCCCGATGAACCTGAGGATGGTGCCAGTGCTGCTGACCGCATGGCTTATGAGAAGCACTGCAATGATTTGCTTGATGTTAGTTGTCTCATGCTTGCTACTATGTCCCCTGAGCTTCAGAAGCAATATGAGGACACGGAAGCCTACAATATGATTGTAGGGCTCTGTGGCATGTTTGAGAACCAGGAAAGGGTCAAGAGGTATCATATCTCAAAGGCCTTGTTTGGTAGTAAGCTAGCTGAGGGGAGTCCAGTCAGCCCTCATGTGATCAAGATGATTGGTCACATCAAGGCTCTCGACAGACTTGGTTTTGAGCTGGATCCAGAGCTTGCGACATATGTGTTCCTCCAATCTCTGCCTCCTAGTTTTGAGCCATTCATCATGAACTTTCATATGAACAGCTTGGATAAGACTCTTACCAAATTGCATGGGATGAGGATAGCATCAAGAAAACCTCAAATCATGTGATGATGGCTCAATGGGATAGCAAGAAGAGGAAGGGCAAGGGCAAGGGTAAAGGCAAGGCTGAGGATAGGATCCAAAAGCCGAAGCCTGATGCTAAGCCTACGGTTGGCCCCTCTCCCTTGGACAAGTGCTTTCACTGTGGTGATTGTGGGCATTGGTCGAGGAACTGGCAGAAGTACTTGGAAGAGAAGAAAAAGAAGGGAAGCGAGGCTTGCGCTTCAGGTATTAATGTTATTGAAATTAATCTTGCAACTTCTTCTAGTGAATCATGGGTATTTGATACCGGATCGATGATTCATACTTGCAAATCGTTGCAGGGACTAAAACAGACTAGAAGTTTTGCAAAGGGCGAGTTGGACGTGTGTGTCGGCAATGGAGCAAAGGTTGCTATGTTGGTAGTAGGCACATATCACTTGTCGCTTCCATCAGGATTAGTGATGGAGTTAAATAATTGTTATTTTATTCCAGCATTGAGCAAAAACACTATCTCATCTTCATGTTTGGAGGAGGATGGTGGTTATGAGATAATAATAAAGAACAAGTATTGTTCTATTTATTTGAATAACATGCTCTATGCACATTGTTCATTAGTGAATGGATTGTATATTCTTGATCTTGAGGATGAGCCAATTCTTAACATTAATGCTAAACAACTCAAGTCAAGTGGTTTGAATCCTGCTTTTATCTGGCATTGTCGTTTGGGCCATATTAACAAGAAACGTGTAGAGAAGCTCCATAGAAATGGACTACTCGACTCATTTGATTATGAATCATTTGAAACATGTCAGTCTTGTTTACTTGTCAAGATGACAAAGACACCCTTCACTGGTCAAGGTGAAGGGCGTCTGAGTTGTTGGCCCTTGTACATACTGATGTATGTGGTCCAATGAGCTCTATTGCTAGAGGCGGTTTTCAGTATTTCATTACTTTTACTGATAACTTTAGTAGATATGGCTATATCTACTAGATGCGACATAAGTCCAAGTCATTTGAAAGGTTCAAACAGTACCAGAATGAAGTACAGAACCACTTGGGCAAGATGATAAAATTCCTACGATTGGATCGTGGTGGAGAATATCTGAGCCAAGAGTTTAATGATCATCTAAAGAGTTGTGGAATTGTTCCACAGCCGACTCCACCCAGAACACCATAGTGGAATGGTGTATCCGAGAGGAGGAACCAAACCTTGTTGGACATGGTGAGGTCGATGATGAGTCAGACTGATCTTCCGTTATCCTTTTGGGGTTATGCTCTAGAACTGCTGCGTTTACACTGAACCGAGTTCCATCGAAGTCTGTGGAGACACCAGATGAGAAATGGACTGGGAAGAGTCCTAGGTTGTCTTTCCTTAAGATTTGGGGTTGTGAGGCTTATGTCAAATGTTTGACGTCTGATAAGCTCCATCCTAAGTCAGACAAATGCTAATTTGTGGGCTATCCTAGGGAAACCAAAGGATATTATTTCTATAACCGGGAGCAAGCAAAAGTGTTTGTTGCCTGGAATGGTGTCTTTTTGGAGAAAGAGTTTCTCTTAAAAGATGGAACCAGTCAAAACCAGGTGCAACTCGAAGAGGTTCGAGAAAGACTGAAGAATGGTTCTGATCCGACTGCTTTCCAACAGGATGAGTTAAATGTTGAGCACTCTGTTGAAAAACCATTAGCCCCGCGTAGGTCACAAAGGGCACCTCGTGCACCGGGCCACTACATGTTCCTCACCATGGGTCGGCAGGATGTATTGTTGTTGGACAATGAAGAGCCTAAGACTTACAAAGAAGCTGTGATGGGACCCGACTCTGAGAAATGGCTGGAGGCCATGCGATCCGAGTTGAAATCCATGGCTGACAACCAAGTTTGGAACTTGGTCGAGCCACTTGATGAGGTACGACCTATTGAGTGCAAATGGGTTTTCAAGAAAAAGATAGATGCTGATGGAAATGTTCACATCTATAAAGCATGGCTTGTAGCAAAAGGGTTTCGTCAAATTCAAGGTGTTGATTATGATGAAACATTTTCGCCTGTAGCCATGCTGAAGTCTATCTAGATCCTCCTAGCGATTGCCACATATCATGACTATGAGGTGTGGCAAATGGATGTCAAAACGGCTTTCCTTAATGGAAACCTAAGTGAGGATGTGTACATGACACAACCTGATGGTTTTGTCGATCCAGAGAATATTGGAAAGATGTGCAAGCTTTTGAAGTCCATTTATAGACTCAAGCAAGTATCTCGGAGTTCGAATCTATGTTTTGATGAAGTGGTCAAAGTGTTTGGTTTCATCAAGAATGTAGAAAAACCTTGTGTATACAAGAAGGTCAGTGGAAGCGCACTAGTCTTTCTGGTCTTATATGTAGATGACATATTGTTGATCGGAAATGGCATTCCTATGTTAGAAGCTGTGAAGGACTCATTGAGAAAGAGTTTCTCGATGAAGGACTTGGGAGAAGCAGCTTACATCTTGGGCATAAAGATCTATATAGATAGATCTAAGCGCTTAATTGGATTAAGCCAAAGTTCATATATTGACAAGGTGTTGAAACGGTTCAACATACATGATTCCAAAAAAGGTATCTTGCCCATGTCACCTGGCACGATCTTAAGCCGGACTCAGTGTCCATTGACTACTGATGAGCAAAAGAGGATGAGTGAGGTCCCGTATGCCTCCGCAATCAGATCCATCATGTATGCTATGATATGTACTCGCCCAAATGTCTCCTTTGCTCTAAGTGTTACGAGCCGATATCAGTCTTCTCTAGGTGAAGGTCACTAGATTGCTGTAAAGAATATCCTTAAATACTTGAGAAGGACTAAGGATACGTTCCTAGTGTTTGGAGGTGAGGAAGAGCTCATTGTAAAGGGTTACACCGATGGTGGTTACCAACAGATAAAGATGACAGTAGATCGCAAGCCGGATTCATGTTCTGCCTCAATGGTGGAGCGGTTAGTTGGAAGAGTTCCAAGCAAGATACAGTAGCTGATTTTGCAATAGAAGCCGAGTACATTGCAGCTTCGGAAGCTACAAAGGAAGCAGTTTGGATTAGAAAGTTTGTTTCTGAGTTGGGTGTTGTTTCGAGTGCTTCGTGCCCATTGGACCTTTACTGTGATAATATCGGTGCCATCACACGAGCCAAGGAACCTAGATC
Organism: Paspalum vaginatum; assembly: GCA_030272315.1. Taxonomy (NCBI): domain Eukaryota; kingdom Viridiplantae; phylum Streptophyta; class Magnoliopsida; order Poales; family Poaceae; genus Paspalum; species Paspalum vaginatum. The sequence continues at coordinate 12,312,201 of CM059020.1, read as the reverse complement.
ACACCAAATGTCCAAACATATACTCAAGCTATATCACCTGATCAGAGAGATTATTGATAGAGGTGATGTGAAGATATGTAAAGTGCACACGGATCTAAATGTGGCTGATCCGTTAACGAAGCCTCTCCCACAATCTAAGTTTGAGGCACACACGAAAGCAACGGGTATTAGATACCTAAGTTGACTCTAGTGTACGCGGGATGAGAATTTGTTATGTTTTATTTCGAATAAATGTTATTCACTTTTGTTCCTTGAACATGCTGCTGTAAACAATGGATCAACGAGTACGTGACTCATTTGTGAAACTCTTAGTTTAAATGCCGTGTTCTAAATGGTCCCTAGCCTATAATCTTTACGTGGGACAGTAATGATTCAAGGGTTAGCACATGGATTGATTGATGATCATGTTTCACGGATCATAGATATTGGATATCAAATCAATGATGTGGACAAATGTTAGAGAACATGGTGTCGGATTGACTCACTTCGAGACGTTGCTGGGATTGTTATGCTTGTATGTGCCATCAAGCGCTCTCGAGTGATATACCCGCTAAATCCTTTGACCAGAGATCACCATTGTTTCTCACTGTGTATAGTGGTGTACTTAGGGGTTACCAAACTCTATTCCGCAACTGGGTAGTTATAAAAGTAACTTTTGGGTGCATTGCGAAACATGGATTGGGATGTGAGTGGATCAAGATGGAATTTGCCCCGCCTACATAACGGGAGAGATTGCCTCTAGGCCCCTTGAGGTGGCTGGATTAGAAAATGCATGGCTGTGCTATGTGATTAATGGTTAATCACATTTTGGACTAATGGTTAGTCCAATAATCCACCATTGACGAGTGAAATTAGTCGGACTATTAAACAAGGGTGGCACAAATCTCGCCTTTGGGTCTGACTGGCATCGTGTGGCAAAAGGATATAGGATGAGTTGTATATCAACATTCGGTTGATATGATCATTGTGCTTTCAGGGGTCAACATGTGCTGCTAGGTGCCGCTGTTGATCGATTGGCTTGAGAAAGGGTTTTTCGCCATGGCCGACTATATGAGAACCTACAAGGTCACACACTTAAGGGACTGAGACACCAGGATATTGCTTCTAGGCAAGTAGGAGATTGATGGAGATGTGCCCGCGTGGCAATTTCTAGGTCCGACTCCGAGTCGTATCGGCTCAAGTATCAGCTCTGGCATGAGCCGATGCTGAGTCTGATCGGGACCCGACCCATCAGGTCTGGTTCAGAAGCTTGCATTTAGTATGCGCAGTTTGACCTCCATTGGTACTCGGATACTTGATGCGCAAGCAATTAGAATCCTAATGGGCCTTTACTTGGCTAAAGCCCATTAGTGGAGACTATATATATGCATGAGAGGGCACAGCTTATTGTATCGGTTTTGTGAGAGCCGTCACAGGAAAGGTTTCTATGCAACCCTAGCTGTGCCCTAGTCCAATCTCTCAAGATCCTCCCTCAGCTTCGTGGTGCTAGCACGCCAGAACTCAGCGTCGCCTTCCCGCCCATGTGGATACCGTAGAGGTGTAGAGGCGTTGCTGCAACTGCTACGCTAATCAACCGACCGGTTTTGAAGGCAGCCGATTGGTTCTTGATCGAGGTTGGCTGAAGGAATCGGCATCGGCTCTCCTCACCAACAACCACTCGGCGTGCGTGACTCGGCACTCGGCTGCTTCGACTCGTCTTCGTCTGCACTGTGCGTCTAGTGGTAACGATCTATGATCTCTTGCTTTTACGTGTTCCTGTGTTTTACGCGGTAGATGAAAAACGTTTTCATGCTATGGTAGCCTACCGTGTAACCCTACAATAACGGCATCAATCACTAGAATCACAAAATTTGTGGGGCTAGTGTGAAGCTCTAATGGGCGTAGGACGTCATCATAGTGGCATGATAGCATCTTCTGGCCAGAGGAAAGACTGTGGAAAGTGTATGGATAGATAAAGCTTGATTTTAGATAAATTTTGGCGCCAGAATCGCCTAAATCGGAGTTGGAGCGGAAGATATGTGAATTTTGTATATTTGGAAGAAGACAAGGAAAAGAAAAAGAATATTCTTGGGATATTCCAAAATCCGAATATTTTGAAACCAGAGAATAAAATCGTATTTTTGGATTCTAGCGGGACGGAAAATATTGGTGGATTGCTCATGAGCAGAGGTCTATGTTGGTATTAACGATCCATGCCTATTGTGTCAAATGTGACACAGTATTGTCGACGGACTCTAGAAACTCTTAAAATCATGACATTAATCAGAGTGGTAGATATTGATTTTAGATGAATTCAAAAAGAAAAATAAACAGAATCGGAGCTCGTATGGTTAAGAGACAGAAGAAAAGAATGGTACACGATGGAACATGCTAGCTTGGGGTTGCAACCTTGACGTGATTACGCGTAGGCTAATCACTGGGCGGTAGTGGCCGGCGGGGGCATATAAGGGGTAGGACCACCGGTCATAGGCCTGGGAGTGGGAAAGTTTCCACCAGGGGAACAGACCAGAGGCAGGTCCGAGCAGCAGCGGCTTCTCGCCTGGCACCACTGTGAGCAGCGGACAGGGCTCACCCGAGCTTCACCCGAACGACGGGTCCGGGCACCACTCTCCAATCCAACAGCATGGGGAGAGAGAGGGCGCGATGGGGATTCATCTCTAGTGCTTTCGGGCGTGGGAGAAACTGCGGGAGGTGGTTGGCCACGTGCGCCATGGGCGCCGGCCAGGGAGCTCGTGGAGAGCTCGGTACAGGTGGGGAGAGGGCGAAATGGGGCTGGGCGTAGGTAGAAGGAGGTGGGGTGGAGCTCATGGTGGAAGCAATCGAGCCATGGCGGCCTCTCGACGAAGAACGCCGAGGCGCGGTGCTCCTGCGGAAGAACAGAGCAGGTGGAGGATTGGAGGGAAATTAGAGGTGAGCGGCGGAGCTATGGCGCGTCACCGCGCCGAGGTCTGAGGCGGGTTTGGGGTAGGGAGGGGGTAGAGCTTGGAGGGGACGGAGGCAATCGGTGTCGGCTTTTATAGCCGGTGGAGGAGAAGGGTCGGTGTAGCGCGGAGACGCACGGTAAGGCGTGGAGGAGAGATGGGGTGAGACATGGCAGCGCGATGCACCGGTGACGTGGGCGTGCATCAGCAAAGAGAGACCGGTGCGGAGATGGAGGCGGGGCCAGAGCGTTGTGTCCCCAAGCGCGGTGTGCGCGATGATGCGCCTTGCTTGCGGCGTGGAGACGGAGGTGACTTCACGTGGCCGGGAAGGGACCGGCATGATGGGGCCGAGCGGGGCCGAGAAAGGGGCCGGTGCGCGGCGCGGCCACGTGTCGCGATGCGCGACGATCGCCGGTGCGCGACGATCGCCGGTGCGCTCTGTGCGGTGTGTGGTCAAGGACCGGCAGACGGTGGGGGAAGAAGAAGCTGGGGTGTGGGGCCGGCTTGGCAGCAAGAGAGGTGGAGGCGAGTCAGACCGCCTTAGCTTGGGCCAGGAGAGGAGATGGGGCGGTTGGTGGCGTCGGCCCAAGGGAGGGAGGGGAAGGGAGCAGGCCGGTAGGATGGGCCGAGGGGAAAAGGGTAGAGGTGGACCGTGGGTGGTGCGGCCGCCCAGGGAGGGAAAGAGGATGGGCCGGTTGCAGCCGAGAGGGGAAAGGGGATTTTTCTTTTTTTTTTTGGATTTTGGAATTGAATTTTGGAAAGAAAATTGAGATATTTTATGGAGGGATTTTGGAAAATATTTTGTGGGGATTTTTTGTGGAGGGTATTTTGGAATATCTGGGATTTTTGTTGAGCATATATTGATATACACGTCCACAAGCAAGGTTTTGAAATTTTGAATTAGGAAGAGATTTAGAAGAAAAATTCCTTTCCTAATTTTCGGGATGACACAGAATGTCCCGAGCACTTTCTATGTGAGGCCATATCCTATACAATCAGCAAATATTAAGCATCCGATATAAATCCAACTTCTGTTGCTGTTTTGCGCTTATCCCCCCACCTCACCCTCAATCTTCTCCTTGAATGCTTGCTATAAAGGCTCCCTGATAAATGCTAACTCGTTGCCCACACTGCTGAATGCTCGTCGAAGAAGATGCCGCACACACGCGCGCCGGGTGCGGACGGCACGCGCCCGTCCTGCTCTTGCTCCGGCAGAATAACGCCTGGGGCGCGAACGCGCGCACTGTCGGAGAACCACTCCTCCTGGGCCCCAACCGACGCGCCAGCAGAACTGGCACAACAGCAGTGCCGCGGAGCACTCAGGAACGGATAGCACCTCGGCCACCCACACCATGTCCTCCTCCTACATCGCGCGGAGGGCCTCCTCCTCCAGGACCACGTACCTCTGCTCCTCCTCCGTCTCTCCCACTGAAGTGTCGGTGTTAGCATCCTAGACCTCTTCGAGGCGGCTGCTTCATCGTCCTCGCTGTCATCGTACTACAGATCCAGGGAGTGCGGCCGCCGCCGCCGTGCACCTCTTGCTACGGCTGTCGTTGTCCTCGCCGTCAGTGAATTTGGCGGCGATGAAGGCGTATAAAGCGAGCAAACCAAAGCATCGTAGAGAGTTACCGGGCTACAAGTTAGCGATTCAGATTCATCAAGGAGTGTTTAGAAAGTATTCAATGAGAAGATTGAGGGTGGGGAGGGGGGGTGGTGCAAAACGGCAGTGGACATTGGATTTAGATTGGGACCCATAATATTTGTTGGTCGCACGATTGCACCGTGTGACTAATTGCACATGATATGGCCTTTTTTCCACACATGATATGTCAGCAGTATGTTATTAGTTGATCAATTTTGATGGCATAAGACTTTATACGTCCCATTAGCTAATAATATTAGTTGTGTTGAGCGAGTGAATGAGATAACTAATGGCTAGAGTTCAGCTCATTGTTAACTAATCTATTATCTTGCTCCGGTTGATCCTTTAGCTGCTAATTAACTACATGGCACTCTCAGTAATCCATCAGTCTTTGTATGCAACATTTCTATTATCTCACTGTTATTTTCTGTTCTGTTTTCAACCGGATTGGGATGGCTGTGATATTGTTATGATTTGTGCTTGATTATCCAATAATTTCTAGTGTTTGTTGTTGAGCATTTTTATATACTAGTCCACCAACCCGTGCATTGCACGGGTTGTAGGATATGCATATTTACATGACTCTTATAATATGAATAGTTTAATAGAGAAATTGTTTATGATCCAGCTTGTACAGTCATCTTCTTTAATATGAATTTAGAGAAGTTCACATATTTAGAACTTTATCGGCGAGTGGTGAGCTTGTGATGGATCCTAACGGCCATGGTTATCTTATAAACAATAGATGGAATCAACAGTTCAATCATGTCTTCTTATTCCGGTTTGCATCCCTCCATTTTGCTTCTTAGCCCGAGGAAAGTTGTACAACATATGGGTGTTGGAGTTTTCTTTCTAAATTTGAACTGTGTAGACATGAAGTTAATAACAATGAAGTCGGTAACTATTAGTTCACTTGCAAATGAATTTTGTACTTGGATGAGCAGCATATGGGAATGTTGGAATCTTCTTGTTTTTTGGATTTGAACTGTGTGGGGTCAACACCAGTGAAATCAGCAATTGTTAGGTCACTTGCAAATAAATATTGAATATTTGGATGACCACAACTCCTTGCATCGACTTAATTTATTAAAAAACTCCATACCAATGATATGAGGAGTTTCTAATAACGATCAAGGTTCTAAAAACATTTCTAGGCACCGATAAGTGTCTACTTAATCATTTTTAGGTAAACAATACAATTTTTTAGCCTAACCGTCTACTAATTGGTCAACCGGATTAATCAACCGGAGTAATTTATCTTTTGACTGATTAATAATCACTTTGGTGGAGTAACTTACCAAAAATTGATATTAGTGACATCCACCATCCTTAAGCGCACCATGGATGTTAGCCAAAATCATGGTTGATGATTATGCTTTAGTTTGTCTTATCATGAAGACTTGAACTATCTCTGTGCATCTTTGTCATGAATGATGTCTTAATCTCTTATTTTGCACTATTGTCTGGCCAATTATATATATACCAATTAATTTATGATAAACGATCAATAACTGATTAATCCTTAAACTCTAGCTCTTTGATTGATTAGCGATTTTTGGAATCATGCTAACGATGATTTGGGACCTACTTTTTCATTAATGACTTAAATGTAAACGGTATGAACACATATGCATGTATCTAAATCATTGATCACATGCATATCAAAAGGAGTTTTTTTTTCAAGAATTGATTGTATTAAATAAATGGAACAGCAATGTCCTTACCTTTTTGTCCTTGCAGGCTCCTTATGAATTATCATAATCTAGAATGTATAGATTACATTAGGTAGACAATGAGATATTTTTTGTTTCATTCTTAAGATTATATAACATAGATTACATTATCTGAGAGGAACAAACATAGCATAAATAGCCATGTATCAAGAGACATGATGGATAAATAATATATGTATCCAAATAATTGTTTGACATGCATGCAAAAAGAGGGGGACAGAGGCATGATAAATATATAATAACTTTTCAAAGATTGAAGGATAAAATAAACTTCACCACAAATTCATATGCAAAATTGAACAGCAATGCATTTACCATTTTTCCCATGTGAACATAAATCCTTAGCTTTCGTGCTTACTCCCCCCTTAACCGACCCGACTGCCAACCTCCAAGTGCGCCCAGCTCTGCACGCCTCAAGTGTTCCTGACGACTCATGTCCAGCCATCCCATGACCGCTAGTCTGCCAAAATTTCTGCCCCGGCCAGTCCCATGCATCGTGGCGCTCGACATGCAGTTGAAGGGCAAAGCAAATTAATCTGATTAATGATTGATGCAGAGGGACACTCACCCGGCCCTTACCAATCTGATAGAAAATATGTATGTACAGTGAACATGTGAATGATGGACCTGTGCTTGCCAACTCGCCGTGCTCATAGAGCAGATGTGGTCTTCTTGCGCAGCTGGGGCTGAGATCGATGCAGCCATGCAGGAAGGGTCAAGTTGCCGACTGGAGGGAGATCTGCTCTGCAGCCGGCCGAGCTCGAGATAGCACACGGCCCGACAGTCACTGCCATTACCGCTCTTGCCAATATTTCGTGTGCCAATAAGCTAAAAAATTTAGGCTTCAAGTTGGGCTCTAATGACAATGTTGTTAACATATTGATTAATGCCTTGAAAAAAATGGAAGTTGATACGATGGCTGTGATAAAAAAATCACAGAGCTCACCTGCAGCAACTAGTTTGGAAGAGAACAACCTGAGCAGTCCCTTTTCTGTAAGTGATGATGAGGCCGATGAATTAAACAATGACCTCTTAGCTCACTTATTAAAAGATGCAGCTGAAGTGGATTTTGATGATGTAAACGTAGACACAAAAATTTGTGATCTTAAGGCCTCTGCAAGAAAGTAAAAAAAAAACACGTTAAAAAGCATAAGGGCCAAAAGGGTAGGGATAAACCAACATCAAAAACAAGAGTTTCCCGATGAAAGGAATTTTCTGGAGTAGCAGAGGTCTTTCAGACTTGGCTAAATACCGGTACATTTCGGAGGCTATGAGAGATCACGATCTAGACTTCTTTGTGGTAATGGAAACCGGAAAGCAGGATATGTCTAAGGCGAATCTGGCACGTCTGTCTAGTGGTGTAGATTTTACCTGGCATTGTCTCCCGCGGCGGGGCAGATCTGGAGGCATCCTTCTAGGAGTCAGGGCGAATGCTCTTGACATATCCCTTATCATAGAAGGAGAATTCTATATCAAATTCCACCTTTGTAACAGAACAGATAAATTCAAATGGATTTTGATGGCTGTATATGGCCTAGCTCAGGATGAGTTCAAGTCAGCTTTTCTTACGGAGCTGGTACGGGCATGCCAGCATAATCCTTTACCTACTCTCATTGGAGGGGATTTTAATATCTTAAGAAACGGCAAGGAAAAGAACAATGACAGATTTAACTGCCGGTGGCCTTTTCTCTTCAACGCTGTGATTGACAGCTTTGATTTAAGAGAGATAGACCTAACCGGAAGACAATACACCTGGGCAAACTCCCTTCCCAAACCTACGTATGAAAAGCTAGATAGAGCCCTCATGTCAACCGAATGGGAATTTAAGTATCCCTTGGTTATGGTTCAAGCGCTAGATAGAGGCATCTCTGATCACACCCCGTTGCTCCTTGACACCGGAACTGCTGCCTTCTTTGGGAGTAGTAAGCAATTCAAGTTTGAACTAAATTGGCTTCAGCGGGAAGGTTTCATGACCGTGTCAAGGAAATTTGGGTTAAAACAAGCAAGGGCCAGAATTCGGTACAAAGATGGAATAATAAGCTGAGCGCCTTGCGGAGGATCCTCCGAGGTTGGGCGGCTCAAACTAATGGAGATTACAAGAAAAAAAAATCAGAACTCCAAAACATTATCTGCTCATTAGATACTGAAGCCGAAGTCAGAGATCTGAATGAGGTCGAGCTAGAATGTTTGACCCAGTTGCGAGACCACCTGACTAAGCTTCTTAGAGAAGAAGAGACTAAGTATTATCAATGGGCGAAAGCTAAGGATGTCCTCCTAGGGGATAACAACACAAGATACTTCCATATGATCGCCAATGGGAAACACCGAAAAAAGAGAATCTACTCACTTGAGAATGGCGATACAAAAGTAGAAGGTCATGCTAATCTTAAAAGCTTTATCACCGAGTTCTACAAGGGTTTATTTGGTGAACAGGAAGAAAATTCCTTCATTTTAGATGAATCCATCAATCATGACATACCTCAGGTCTCTAGTCAGGAAAATAACTTGCTCACAGTTGATTTTTTAGAAAGTGAGATTAAGGAAGCCATCTTTTCAATGAATCACAACAAGGCTCCAGGTCCAGACGGTTTTCCGGTTGAATTTTATCAACAGTTCTAGAAAACTGTCAAGGGGGACCTATTGCAAATGTTCATGGATTTATCCAAGGGAGACCTCCCTCTATTTAGCCTTAATTTTGGAGTGATTACCCTCATCCCTAAGGTTCAAGATGCAAATGTGATTCAGCAATATAGGCCAATTTGTCTACTTAACGTGAGCTATAAAACCTTTACCAAGGTGGCCACCAACAGGCTGAGTGCGGTAGCAGATAAGGTAGTAAGTCCAACACAAACCGCTTTTGTTAAAGGTCGTAATATCCTGGAAGGGGTGGTAATCCTTCATGAAATAATACATGAGCTACATCGAAAAAAACAAAGCGGAGTAATCCTAAAGCTAGATTTTGAGAAGGCTTATGACAAGGTGAGGTGGCCTTTTTTATTTCAAACACTTTGGATGAAAGGCTTCTCATCCAAATGGATATCTTGGATTAAGACCTTCATCTCCGATGGAAGTGTAGCGGTGAATGTTAACGACGACATCGGACATTACTTCCAAACAAAGAAAGGGCTCCGACAAGGGGACCCTTTGTCAACTCTCTTGTTCAATATCATGGTGGATATGCTAAAAGTGTTCATCAGTAGGGCAAAAACGGATGGACAAATTGTGGGTGTCATTCCCCACCTGGTAGATGCCGGGCTTTCTATCCTCCAGTACGCAGATGATACTATACTCTTGATGGATCACGATCTGGACAAAGCTCGCAATATGAAGCTTCTTCTATTTGCATTTGAGCAAGCTTCAGGCCTAAAGATCAATTTCCACAAGAGTGAGTTGTTCTGTTTCAGGGTAGCCCAGGAGGAGTTAGCACTATACACGGATCTCTTTGGATGCAAAGCGGGGAACCTTCCCATCAACTACCTTGGTATCCCTATTCACTTCAGAAAGTTGAGGAATCGGGACTAGGTTAAAGTTGAAGAATGCTTTGAGAAAAGACTTAGTAGCTGGAAAGGGAAACAGCTGTCTATCGGAGGGCGCCTGACTTTGATTAATTCGGTGCTTAGTTGCCTTTCGATGTATATGATGTCCTTTTTTTCCTTACCTAGAGGGGTCCTTAAGAAGCTGGATTACTTCCGTTTGAGATTCTTTTGGCAGGGGGACGAAAACAAAAGGAAATATAGACTTGCTAAATGGACCATTCTGTGTCAACCTAACGACGAAGGAGGACTTGGTATCTTAGATTTGAATACTAAGAATATTCCCTTCTTAGCAAATGGCTGTATAAATTACTCACCTCTGATGGATTATGGCAACAATTACTCCGCAACAAGTACGTAGGCTCAAAGCCTTTGGCTCAAGTGGAATGGAAAACTGGTGACTCCTACTTTTGGTCATGCCTTATGAAGGAAAAACCAAATTTTCTTCGCTTTGGAACGTTTTTTGTAAAGGACGGATCCCAAGTAAGGTTCTGGGAGGATGCTTGGCTGGATAGAATCCCTTTAAAGGACCAATATCCATCCTTGTATAACATTGCGAGATCCAAATTCATATCTATAGCCAAAGCTATGAGTTCTTCTCCCCCTAACTTTTCCTGGCGGAGACGGCTATTTGGAACCAATTTGGGCAATTGGTTCTCTTTGCTGTCACGCATCGAGGGTGTGGAGTTATCTCCAGACCAAGACACCTTTCTCTGGAATCTAACTCCGAATGGTAGATTCTCAGTAAAATCACACTATGTTGCCTTGATGACTAGGAATATTCCTAATGTTAACAAAGAGCTTTGGAAGTTAAGGGCCCCCCTGAAAATTAAAATTTTCCTATGATATTTACGAAAGGGTGTTATTCTCACAAAAGATAATTTGGCTAAACGAAATTGGCAAGGCGGCTTAACGTGCGCCTCCTGCCACAAGGAAGAGACCATTAATCATCTTTTCTTTGAGTGTCGACTAGCCCGGTTAGTCTTGAGTATTTTACAGATGGCTACTAGCATCAATCGACCACAAAACGTGGAACATATGTTTGGAGATTGGCTTCAGGGTCTTAATAGAGTGCTAAAACCTATGTTTCTACTTGGAGCGGCGGTCTTGTGCTGGGCGCTCTAGATCTCTAGAAACGACTTAGTTTTTAAGAAAATACTCTTTTGTTCTCCTATGCAGGTTATTCATTTGGCGACACAATAGCTTTCAAGTTGGGTTATCCTCCAGCGAGAGGAAGTGCAGCCGTTGGTTGCTGCGGGGTCGCGGCTTTTGGTGCGAACGGCAACGGCTTTTTTTCCCAGGCGCATGGGTGGCGCTCTAGTCTTCGGATTGACTGCCGCTAGCGGGGGGCGGTGCTGTGTTTTCTTTTTCTTTTAGATTGGCTATGTGCTTTAGCCAGAGGCCGAAGGTTTGTACCAAAACTTTATATCTTCTTGATGTAACGCTTTGGTAACATTTTATAAAGCTTCCTTTATCCAAAAAAAAATATCCTCGATCGGTCGTTCTAGGGCGAGTTCGAGGTGCGATGTTGGCTGGCGATCTGCTAGCAGCAGGGGATAAGATGGATTGCGTGCAGATGAGATTCGAGTAAGGTAAATCTTATATTAATTAATGGTAAAGGTGGGTAATTTTCGATAAACTGTTAGGGATTATTTTAGGTTTTCTATCTGATGGCTATTATCGTTGTTGATGATTACCGGTCACGAATTGATGGCCAAATATTTTCTTTTTTTTAGAATTTTTAGGATTTTTTTCTAGCATGCCTATGTAGGATTAATCTGCAGGCTTCAAAAAGAGCCTCTAATTCGTAATAGTAAGATACTACTTTTACTTTTTTAATATGTTTGTTTAGTTTTAAATTAAACTAGCCGATGAAAACATTCGAAAATAGAAGTAGTTTTTTTCAAGTATGACGTCCGGTGGTTTTAAATATTTTGTTTTTAGTGAGTCATCCTAAAGTATTAATACATGGAACGTGCGAGATAAGGTGTTGACGGTTGACGTGCGTAGCGGTGCGGTGTGAACACGTGCTTGGGTCTCTCTAGCTCATAGGCACCACGAGGCTGCAACTTTTAGGGATGAAAATGGTCGGAAACGATCGGAAGAAGTCTAAATTGTTTTCAGATTCATATTTTTCTTCGGAAACGGAATTGAAAACGATATTGCCGGAAACGAATACGGTGTCGGTATTATGGGAACTTCAGGAACGAAACTATCTGATCGGGAATATAGCTCGATATCGTTCGGGAGTCGATAATTTATAATTTGAAAAACGGCTAGCCAATATTACACAAACTAACAAAAATCATCACATATTACATACCAAATCAAATAGTACAATTCAAAACAATGAAACAATTCAAATTCATAAATATGATTATTGATTCACCATCTTTATAAACGCACATAAATGGCAAGGTAAACAAAATTTGACCTAAAAGTAAGCAATAGAAGTGCGAGTGATAGATGATGCTTGATGGTATTGTGTTACATATAGATTTTTAGACTATATTGTTAAAAACGGTATATTATCAACGGTAATTACCGCCAAAATACGGTAAAACCCGGAAAATATCGGAAATAGGAAAAATTGTTTTCGTTTCCGTTTCTGTATTTTTTTACGGTTATCATTTCTGTTTTTTCAGTTTCCGTTATCGTTTCCGTTTTACCTAAAATCATGGTAAAACCTCGAAAACAATTCCAGTAAACAGAATTTTCGGTTACGGGTTTCATCCTAGCAACTTCTATATCTCGCTGGTTATATTATATTTTTCAATTTTTTTCGGGCCTATTCAGTTGGCGGGCAGCAGCGGGCTCTGCAGCTGCAGCCGTTGGCGGCCACCCCCCGCCGGCCGAACAGGCCGTCTTTTCTCTCTCTGTGTCTCTTGTACTCCACAGTTTTTTTTTTTTTTTGACGTCTTCCTTCTTTGCCCCTCCTCTCGACTGTGAATGGCGGGCTCGCCGCCACTGCTCCGCCGCTGCTGCCATGCCCGCCTTTCTCGCGCTGACCCGTCCCTGCCCTTGCTCGCGGCCCCCGTACTCCACCGCGACCCTCCCCCCACCCGCACGCTGCGAGCCGCTGCCGCCCTCACTCCGCGCCACGCCTACGCCCGTCCCCCACGCCCGACCCACCGCCGAGCCGTCGCCCCCCCATACCACGAGCCGGCCGCCGCGAGCGCTGCGGCCGCGTCATCTACCTAGCGGCGGTCATCCAAGCAGCAGCCATCTCTGCCTTCCTCGAGCTGACCCGTCCCCACCCCCTGCTCACGGCCCCTGTACTCCACCGCCGCTGCTGCCATCTCCGCCTTCCTCGAGCTGACTCGATTTGATTTGACTTGGGTGTTTGTGCAGCGAGGCCATCTGGAATGAGATCCAGAAGCTGCGGGCTGCTAATTTGGAGCTCGCTTCAAAGAACGTGCTTTTGCTGATCAGGAGCCGGTTGTTGTTTCGATCGATTGATCCACGATTCTTAGAAAGGTATTGGTTCGATTGATTGCTGCACCAAATATTGTTTGGATTGTTAACTGCTAGGATGTGCTTGCATTAAAAAAATGGCTATTTGTTAATTTAATTCCAACGTACTCCTGCATGCTTTCTGATTAGTTGAACCACCTGCATGTTTTCTGAGTAGAGTTCAACATAGAGACCACGATGCTCTGTATTCTGGTTAGTTGAACCACCAAGTGTCCAAGTGAAATATCCATTACCGTTTTTCACATGCAAGGGTATATACTCCAAAAAATTGCAGTATTCCATTGCATGTTTGTTAATTAGATATTCCATGGATGACTACTAACTGAATGGCCAGACCTACTGCTATTCCTTGATTGCAATCAAACTCATGTGTCCATTGCATTGCTGCAGGAGTCAAAGCCAGATGTGGTGAAAATGTGCATAATAATAAGCCTCTGCAGATACCAGTAAGGCTCTGTTTGCTGACAGTGGCCGTGGCACTTCAGGGGAAGCGCTGGATGCGAGATCTCAGTATTGCAGTTCATGGACCTGTGGAGAGCCTTGCTGGCTGACCTTTCCTTGGAGGCCCTGTGGTGGAGGTGCATCTGAATCAAACAGAGGATCACATCTCATGGCGATTCACAACAGTTCACAACAACAGTGCCAGATTGGCTTATAATATTCAGTTCTTGGGTTCCTTTAATGGTAATTAATCGGACAAACTTTGGAGGGCGAAGACGGAATCGAAATGCTGCTTGTTCACCTGGTTGTTCCTGCAAGAGAAAATCTGGACGGCTGATAGAATTTTTAAAAGAGGAAGAAACACCAACCCAATCTGCCAGCTTTGTCATACAACACCTGAATCCATCATTCATCTCAGTGCAAATTTTTCTCTGTTAGCCCCGGGCAGTGCTTGCCATGTGTGTTTTTTTTCTTTTACTTCTACCAACAGTGTAAATTTTTGTAGCCAAATTCAACAATCGGACTAGTCCATGACAAATATCATCACTTTGTATTCAGTTCTTGATTGTAAATTGAGACTTGTATTGTGTATCACTGTGTATAAGTAATGAAAATGTACTCTTGTGCACATTTTTTCAACCTGGTGTCTCTTGGCATCTTCAATCTGTATCTCTTGGAATGCCTATGTTACTGCATGAAACATTTTTGCATACACAGAAACAAAAACAAACATCTGTCAACAAATGTGCACGTTTGACTCAAGATCATCAAGCAACAACTAGAATTTAAACAATGAAAATTATAAAATTTCACGGCTGATACTTCCAGAAAATGGCATCTTTTTGCATATAAACAATGATAACAAAAATTGAAACCATAACTGAAACCAGAAGTTTCAAAGCTGGAAGTTTTAGAATACTTCTGGAACAATGATTTGCTGAGCATCCTTTTCAGAACTGAAACCAAAAGCATGGCATATAAACTATCCTTTTCAGAACTGAAACTGAAATTTGTGACAAAAAAATGGCCACAGAACTTCCATAACTGAAACTATGGGCTGAAAATATATTACTACAGCAATGTATTAATTGTACATGTCACAGTAAAGTCTGAAACACCTTGATAAGATGAGCATCCAGAAACAAACACAGATATTAATTCTAGACAAATAAAAGTGGGCACCCTATATATATATTATATATATATAACCCATATTCAACGGCCAGCATGTTAAATAGCTATTCAACGCGTCAGGCAGCCCTCCCAATCAACAGCGATAAAAGGTTGTTCCGCGACAGTAAAATCATTTCCAAACTAAGGCTGAATCCAGCGGTTCTCCTGGATGGCTCTCCCAAAATTAAATGCCGCACTGTTACAACACTTAGACAGAGAAATGGGTAGTTGGAACAGTGACAGGGGATGGAGGATGGAGACCTTTTGGATTCAGCCTAACACGTGCCATCCCGCAACCGTAATAAATAGCGGCACGGCAGTAAAATCAGTCCTGAAACAATTGACAAGAGTAAAAAAAACAATCATACTTTGGTTGTCTCTAGCGGAGCATCTATACGGACTGCTTATAGTACTGTTTTCAAAACGATGTATCATGTTTCCAAACATAAGTTCCTACTGATATGCGGATACAAATAATAGACGGTCAGCAAATATCATATATATAAATTTGTACGATTAATTATTGTATCAATGATTTATATGGTCTGGATGACCAGATTTTTACCGTCTCAGTGATTTTGTGCAACCTAAGAGACATTATTATGGTTAAAAATAGATATTTACAGTTCTGGAACAAGGTTTTACAGTTAAAAAACATATATTTTACTGTTCTAGAATGAGGTTTTAGGTCATGGGTGGTTATTTCGCTGAGCTGATTTTATTGTCATAAGAAACAACAAACATTTACGGTTTTGGAGTGACATTTTACAATTGTGAGGTGTGATAATTTTACGGTTCATGCTGTTTCAAGGGTGGAAATGGCTGGAACGTTGAACTGATGCATGTAGACACAAAGTTTTACAGTTGCGGAATAGTTTTACTGTCGCAGGTTGAATTGGACTTGATGACAAGGCTGATGCTAAGTTTTACGGTTGCGGGAGCAATTTTTACTGTTGCGGGCTGAATTTGGCTAGACGACGGGATTGACGCGTTGAATAGCTATTTAGCGCTGTCATACATACATACATATATATGTATGTATAATATATAATAACTATTTAACGCGACGGCGGTTCCGCCGAGACTGAGCCAAAAAGGACAGCGAACCCCGCGACAGTAAAATGTTGTACCCGCAACTGTAAAATCTGTACGTAATTAGGCCGTACTTGTAAAGCCGTTCGATAAACGGAACATGTAAAACCAGAGCCAAACTCCCACAACCATAAAAATTACTCCCGCAAGCGTAAAAGGCACTCCCGGAACTGTAGAACTTAGTCCAAAGCCCCGAAACTGTAAAAGATGCAGACTAAAAGAGTATAAATGGATTTCTGCATTCGTAAAAATTGACTGGATCCATTCCCTCAATCGTAAAATTGATTTAGAATAAGCAAAAATGTGTTGGCTTATTTGCAACCGTAAAAAGCATATATACGTTGGTTCCCACACCCATAAAACCTGACCAGATGAACTCACGCACCCATACTGTCTTGTTTGTGTTCCATAATTGTAAAACAATAGGTGTAGTAGTCCTACGACGGAAAAATCATCAGTCCGGCATATTCGGAAGTAGAAGTTGTAGCAGTAAATTTGGTATTTTGGAGAAACAATTTTCTATTTGGTGCAACATTTTACATCATCCATGGATATATCTTTTAAAGTTAATAAAGGAGTTACATTACTTGGTACTTGGTACTAGAATTAACACATATTGCAACAATAATTTTTTCCTAACGATAATAATAGTAGCCACACGCTCCACAATAACAAGTGTAAAAAAAATTTTGTCCGTAAAATCAAGCATTTTAACTTGTTGGCCCAACCCCTCTTCCATAATTGAAAAACCATCCTACAACCATAAATGATGTTACACAACCATTTAGGCTAACATTGCTAATAATAACAATAAAATAAAATAAAGCAATTTTAATAGTAGAAGTTGCAGTTGTAATTTGGTTTTGTGGAGAACTAATTGTCTATTTGGTGCAACATGATATATCTATCGGTATATTTTTTAAAGTTAATAAAAGAGTTGTATTAGATATTACATGGTACCAGAATTAACATGCATTGTGAAAATAAATATTTATTCCCTAACAATAATACTAGCTGCAGCCAACCCCAAGCCCCGACAACAACAAATCCTTATCTGATAGGCGTAAAAGTTTGCTCGTTGTAGCCATAAAATCAAGCATTTTACCATGTTAGCCCAAACCCTCTTTCATAACAGAAACAATCATTCCACAACCGTAAATAATGTCTCATGTAACCGTAAATTTAGGTATTTTATCAAATTTATCTCGAATTAGTAAATAAATCAATCATCCTAGTAGTAAAATATTTCCTTTTAGTAATAGAACTACTCGCAAAGCCTTCATTGTAGCAATATAATTGTATGATCATAGACATAGAAATAGTAACCTGAATAAAAAATTAAGGTGTACATTGATTTTGCAACAGTAACAAGCTAAGAAAACATTAGAATAACAATTATTTAAGTTCATCTAACGCTAAAACCACTGCGAAGCAGTATATTTATTTGATTTTCACGACAGTAACAAGAAATTAGTTGGTGGGCGTAAGATATCGCTCAAGATCGTAAGAAGTGCTTCCCGCAACCATAAAATAGCAAGAGACATTGAGAATTGATTCCGCAATGATAAAAATAATCTTTACTCGTGAGATGTGGTTCTTTGGGGTCATGCTGGATTAATAACACATGTTGTGACAACAATAAATACTTGTTTTCTAACTGTAATACTAGTTGTAACGCAACAACAATAAATCATCATCTCACAAACGTAAAAGTTTGCTCATTATAACCATAAAATCAAGCTTTTTAGCAAATTGGCCCAACACCTCTTAAGGCAATAGATAAAATTGTCTTACAATCATAAATGACGTTTCACATAACTGTAAAATTAGCCATTTCATCAAATTTGTCTCAAGTTACTTGCCCATGTCATAAATCATGTTTTACGTAACCGTAAAAAGTTGAAACCCCCCGGCAATAGTATAAGTTGCCTCTGCTACTGTAAAAGTCTTCTAGAATGACACCCGGAGTAGTCAATCAGTTTTATCAGTGCTTCCTCACTCTAGTAAGCCTTCGTGACCGTAAAATTGAGGAAAATTTAGCCATTGTGACCGTAAAGTTCTATGGTAAAATGCCCAATTGTAAAATGAGCAATAAGATTAATTTTGCAAGAGAAATGTTGAATCCCCAAGCCCTTGTTCACGTGCAATATTAAAATGCCATGGGAATATAAACACCGACAACCGTAAACAAGCAATGAGATTAATTCCAAAGAGTAATGTTCAGCCCCTGAGTACGTACAAGGAAATGTATAGAAACAAATATCATCAATTTATTCTCTATGGTGCCGCACTAAATAATACTGCTGCTAATATCATCGGAAATTTGTTCATCAGCAACTGTAAATAAGCGGTGAGATTCTCAAGACGGGTATTTCCCACTGCTGTAAAATGGCATCAGCTTTCTTAGGCCGTAAAATTCAACTGATTGATTAAGTAATCATAAAGTATGTTGAAAAATTGAATCCACAAACTAACGTATGATTTCTACAAATCAAAAATACAATTATTTGATTTCTACAAATGTAAAAGTAAGAATGCTTCAGTATATCACACCTAAAAGGATTACATTAATTTTCCATCAATGCATCAATATTTCACACAGGAGCATATATCAATATTTCACACTGGAGCATCATGAAATCCAACAATAAGAAGCTGCGGTGTGGTTGTTTAAAGCTGTAAACCTTCCAACAGCATTGCTGCACATCTTCAGCCCTTTTTCTTGAAAGTATTTTTTGCCTTTAGGAATGAAGCTATATCCTTAAGCTGAGACACAAGCATGAGCCCAGATTTAGTTCCAAGATTGAAAAGTAGTTCAATTGGAACATACTCCTAGAGTGTTCAAATGAGTGACATGCTCCTGCAGACAACATGTACAGTAGTAAAAAGGGGCAACCTGAAATCAGAATGATCAATATTGCTGCAACGAGTATTGATAGAAACTGAACTAGAAACAGAGAAACAAAATGGGGCAAAATATCAAAATGTGCAAGGTTCACTGTCAGATAATGTAATTTTGCGGATTCAGTAGTAAAAATGGGAGAATCTAGAGGTAGTAGGAATAAATTACATCATTTTACTACTCCAATCGAGTTTTTACTACATTCTTCTTCTATTGAAAAAACATTACTGCTACCTCAACTGATTTTAATCTTTGTACTAGTGTATGTGATAGATATTCTAAATAGAGAGAGGTTTGACACTGATGCTAGGAACTAAAAAGGTAGCAGCATATATAACTGTGGAGAAGACATTAACTACTGAAAGTCGAACAATGCATGTGTCACCTAGAGTAAACGAGCCTCTTCAGCAGCGCGCGTCGCTGCGCGTGGCCGCGCTGGCCCAGTCGACGCTGTGTCACCCGCGTGCAGCAGCAGGAGCGATCAGAGACAGGGTCTTGTGCGGTTGGGAAAGTGTGCGTTCCCAACGCGCGCGTTGCGTAAGAATTGGGTAGAGTAAGGACCGGGACCGAGCCTAGCTCGGGTGGCAAGCCTTCACCGTCGTGCAGACTGTCCACCCGGGTTCGATTCCCACGGTGTTTTTTTTTTAATTAATTGGTGGGTTTTTCACCACTTCATTAAAAATTGAGTAGTTTTTTTTAATTAATTGGCCTCTTCAGCAGCGCGCGTCGCTGCGCGTGGCCGCGCTGGCCCAATCGACGCTGTGTCACCCGCGTGCAGCAGCAGGAGCGATCAGAGACAGGGTCTTGTGCGGTTGGGAAAGTGTGCGTTCCCAACGCGCGCGTTGCGTAAGAATTGGGTAGAGTAAGGACCGGGACCGAGCCTAGCTCGGGTGGCAAGCCTTCACCGTCGTGCAGGCTGCCCACCCGGGTTCGATTCCCACGGTGTTTTTTTTTAATTAATTGGTGGGTTTTTCACCACTTCATTAAAAATTGAGTAGTTTTTTTTAATTAATTGGTGAGTTTTTTACCACTTCATTAAAAATTGGGTAGAGTGAACTGTTGTTTGATGAATATAAATTCATCTGACAATGTGCCGTTATCAAAATTGAACTCGAACCTAATTTTAGAGGTACTTATGCCTTTCTTTGCAGGTTCTGTTTGACAGAATGTTTATGATGAACAAGCAAACTTGATATATATTGTTGAACAAAAAATGAACAGTAAAAATATACTTCAAGAACAACACACTAATTGGATGAGAATTCACTAGCTTGCAGCCTCATAATCAATAAAGAAATGCACCAATCTAATTTAAAAAGGCATTACAAGTGGCCTTACCTTGTATGTAGGAGGCGGCGTTGCAGAAGGGTGGTGGCTGTGATTCCAGAACCAAAGAAGCACGACAAAATCCCAATCACCTGCACGCAGTCGAAATTCAGGCCATAAGATTCCAACATCTCCAACAAAAGAAACAAAAAGGAGAACTCACGTCTTCAGGCTAATCCTTTGGGGGTGCATGCCAGAGTGATCGGACGAGCAGATCAGAATAAAATCCTCCATTCGTGGTTCTACAAATCTGCATACGGGAACCAAAATTTTGATCAGAAATCAGCTAATTACTCATATGTATTAGAATCGTATTGGGGATCTCTCTGATGGGCAGAATTTTAGGAGGAAGCCACGTAGCTCACCTCTTGCCAAGACTGGGACACATCGCCTGGGAGACATGGATCCGTACTGCGCAGTCGTCTCCTTGAGGTGCGTCGCCACACACTAGATCAAGCCAGCGGAGATGCACCTCGATTCATTTGCCGGCGGAGATGCTGCACGCCGATCCACCGGGGAACAATGACAAGCAGGACGAGCGAGCGGGAGGTGCCGCACGGTGATTCATCTCGCCACCGTGGAATACGTGCAACTGGGGATTGGGGCGGGTGGGATAGTCGGATAGGGAGGCGAGAATTACGAGAGAAAAATACAGGACTGATCGTTGCTTTCCACACTTCGGTCTTCACCTTCCTATATGGGAGAATTACGTGTTTTACAGTGACGGCTGCTTCTTGGCCAGAACTTTACGATAGCGGGGCTCATCAGCATTCATATATTAGGGTCAAAGTCCGTTTGTTACGATTTTTACATGGTGGTGATTTTTACTATTGCGGTAATAAAATATAGACTGAAGGTGGAGGATGAGGTCATTTTACGGTTGCGGGTGGTAGTTTTTACGCTTACGGGGTTGGTTGGTTTGCTCGCCGGAGGGGATGGCTGCAATCGCTGGCGCGTTGAATATTCAACACGCAGGGAGTAGAATAAATAAATAAATAAATAAATAAATATATATATATATATATATATATATGGAAATTCCTTTCTACATGCGCATATAGCTACACTCACATGTGTATCTCAACATTTTAAGGGTATCTGGTCGAACGAAAGGTATGTACACGGAGTATGCAATGATACTAGGTCATCTGTGGTGGTATGTGCATGAGGTATGCGAGTATACCTGAGATATGTGGACATACCACATTATATGTATCAATATAAATATATTATCATAATAAATTAAAATCAGAGGACTGATTTGTAATTTTTTCTGACATTTGAAATATCTTAAAATAAATATGTGAATATACTCAAACCGATAAATGAGTATGCGAACATACTCATTTATTTTAAGATACTTCAAATGTCACCGTATGAAAAAATTACAAAGCAGCCTCTGATTTTAATTTATTGCGATAGTACATTTATATTGGTAAGGTATGCCCACATAACTCAAGTATACTCCCATACCTCACGTATATACCACCACATATGGTTTAGTATGATCACATACTCTGTGTATATACCTTTCGTTCGACCAGATACCTTCAAAATCTTGAGATATAGAGGTGAGTGTAACTACGCGCGCGCACACCCACATATATATTAGGCTGCATAGAGATACTATATATATATGTAGATGTAGATGTATATGTATATATAAATAGCATTTTTTATTAGAAAGGCCTTTGTTTTAAGTATCGATTCGGGTCTCTGAAATCTCAGGACCACCACTGCTCAAAACCATCACGTGACACATCCTATGGTGGGCTGTCGTACATAACACAGGTAAAGTGTGTCCTACAAGAATCAATTGGCGGACATCTTTACAAAACCTTTAGATGAGAGTTACTATTGTAGGTTGTGAAGTGAGCTAAACGTGTTAGATAATAGTAGTATCATGTAAGTTGTCATGCCATATTGAAAGGACCTTGATGTTGTCTAGAGGGGGTGAATAGGCGTAACTGAAAAATTACACCACTTAAAAACACACAATCAGCCCTCACACCGGATAGTCCGGTGGGTCCTATCGGACAGTCCGGTGTCACGCAGAGACTAAACTCCACAAGTGTAAATATGCGAGTAAATACTTATTGAGCTATGTGGAGCTGTGTAATATGTTTCTAGTGATGATGAGGAAATCAGCAATACTCATTCCCTGCACTCAGAAAGATAACTTGCACACAAATAATAATGATAGCAGAAGTAATAATATAATGCAAGTAAATGAATCAACCACAAGCACAAAGCTTGGGTCTCCCAGCAGGAGCACAACGCACACGACAAGATATTTTATTCCTGAGGTTCGGGCACACCCGCAAGTGTCCGTACGTCCTCGTTGAGGCACCCACCAAAGCTTGAGTTTTTTTTAACTCACGGCCTTCTCTTCACAACCACCACGGCTATGAAGGTGCGCACCGCAGATACTCCGAAGAACGGGGGTAATCATCTACAAGAGAAGTGGCACTCACAAGCCGAGTGCCCTTCGGGTCGCTCTCGCCATCTAGGAGGAAACCGCCAAGAGTATCAAAAATGCTTTCCGAAAATACTTGACAACTGTGCTCAGAAGCTAGGTGCTCACAATGTAGCTCACACAAACTCAAAAATCCTCTCCCAACTCAAGAATTCCACTAGTTTAGCTCAATCTCACAAAGAGAGTGTTGGGGAGTGTTTCTTAGAGCCTCCGGAAGAATATGGATGTGGAGGGAAGCAAGCACCTTCACCAAGAGGTGGTGGGAGGGTATAAATACCCAAGCCTACAAAAACTGGCCGTTGCTCTGTGTCAGGCTATGTGATGCCCTAGGCATCTCCTGAGCATAATCATGTGCATACTTCGTTTAATTACCTCCCATAAGCATCATCTCATCTCATGCTAATGTGCATTTGAGTCATATGAACAAACATGATGAAAATAGTTTAGTGATACACTCAGTTTTGCAAAATGACGCTATAAATGTGAGCATAACTTAAATCCTATGGAAATTTAGGTGAAACTTTTTATACCAAACTTGTAGGTCTTAAGGTGGTAAACAACTTTGTCAATTATAGCTTGGATGGAAAATGGGCTTAACTTAGTGTAAAAGGTCCCTTGGTGTTACCCAACAAACACACTCCAAATCTGACATATTTAGAATTCTTCATTTTTCTATATCCCAGAGTCCTTTTCATGCAATGGTCCAATTGGGAAAGTTTTAGGCCATGAAATCTTGAAAACCTTTTTAAAATTGCTTTTGGGAGAAAATGGCTAGAAATAGGACATTTGAATTATCTAAGGAAAACAGTTCTCAGTCCAAACTGAGGGCTGATAGTTAAATTCAAATTTAAATAAAATTTAGAGCCAGAATTTGAACTTTGTCCTTTTGACAAAGTTGTAGATCTCAAAGGGTACAATATTTCATTCAATTGGGTCCTTTTCAAATTCGGCTCGTAAATTGGTCAAATTTGCAAAATTCAGAAACCTAGTTAGTGGTCAAATCCCATTTTTCATTTTTCGGGATTTTCTTTTTCTCATGAGCCTATGACAGATGGGTACCACCTGGCAGGGCTGCGGGTTTCCGCCCGACACCCGCAGCTGTGGGCCCCACCGGCTCCCTCGCTCCATGCACCCGGTCCATGCGCCTTGTTCCTATCCCCGGCCATGGCCCCACCTGTCAGCCTCATCGGTCCATAGACCCAGCTCACCCGCGCGCCTCTCTCCTCCCTCCCCGCCCGGGCGCGCCCACGCGGCGCTGGCCTCTGAGCGCCGTGGCCACGCGCCGGCCTCCCCGACCGCTATGGCCACGCGCCGCTGCCGCTCGCCGACAGCGCGCACGGCGCGCCTTCAAGGCGAGGGCGAGGCCCGGCCTCCTTTCCCCGAGCTCATTCACGCGTTCGGCCTTCGTCTCCCTCACTCCCCACGCCTGGCAGTGCGCGCTCGCCATTGGAGCCGAGCTCGGAGCTCGAGCTCGCGCCCTCCCCTCCGTCGCTCCCCGTGCCTCCACACCTACACCGCGACCTTCGCCTCGCTCCCGCGCACCTCGCGCCCTAGACCTCGTCGCCGTTCCCCTCCCGAGCGCCGAGATCAGCCCCTACCTCGACGTCAGCGACGCGCCAGTTCACCTCCGGTTCACCGCCGCCTTCCACCTCGACCACGCCCTCTTCGACGACGCCGTCACCTCAAGGTAGAAGCCCCGAATGGGGAACACCCTCCCCAACCCGTGTCGCGGCCGCGGCGAGCTCCGGCTCGCCGGCGCGCGCGCTCCTTCCCGCGTGGCCGCGGGCGTCGCGAGGAAGAAGAAGGGGGCCGAGCAAATTTTAATCCAGGCCCCTGCTTTTTTTCCATATTCGCAAATCGGTCCACCGCGCTGTACGCTGAGTTTTGCAAGACTTGCGTACTAGCCCCTGGGGTTTCGAAACAATCAGCAATCTAGCCCCTGGATCTAATGATTTTCCTTTTAAATTAATTATTTCGGCAGAAACCTTTGAAAAATCATAGAAAATTCAATAAAAATAAAAAAAATACCAAACCAGTTGCATTGTAATCCTTTTGAATAGATCTGTCTAGTGAATATGATGGTTGAGTAGGAAAGTACCAATTTGCCCCTGATTTTATGCAAGCATGAAAAACCCTAATAAATAAGAAATATGGACTAAATGACCTCCAAAAACTGCCAAATTTGAACAGCAGGGTAATTAGGATATATAGGCTCACTATGATTTTTGGTAGCTCAAAGGTTCCCTGTTTGATTACCATTTTGCCCCTGTATGTAGTTTTAGCATAGAAATAATTGAAGAAATGATAATTGCATAGAAGTTGTGCTCTAAATAGTTTTACACATTTTATTTGTGCTCCCTGTAGTATAAATGACTCACTGTTGAAAGGGAGTACTATGCATGTCAAGTTTAGTTAGTATTTTGAAAATAATAAATTCATGCAGGAATAATTTAATAAATAGAAAATGTAGTTTAAATGAGGACAAAAAAATTCTAAAGTTGGGCAGAAGCCTTACTAGCAAACCTAAGCTTAGTATAAAATTTTGATAGCCCAAATGCTTATTGTCTATTTACTGTTTTACCCCTGCCTAGCAATTAAGCTTATAATTAGCAAAAGACAAGGGGTCTAAATAAAAATTAAGCCATAGGGGACTTCATAGTATTTATCTGAATTCTAATTGTTAAAAGTAGCTCACCGCTGAAAACGAGAGGCTATACATGTAAGGTTGACCTATTTCAAAAATGGTAGACTTAAAGCCTATGTAAGTAAGTAATAGAAATTATGAGATTCAGTACATTAATAAATGCCACCATGGGTCATATTTGGAAGTAGGGGAGTATGTAAACCTTAGCCGTTGATTTGGAATGCAATGTAGGTTTTCACTACAGTTTTAAAAATGCATGATGGTAACGCTAAGCTAGCTAGGGTTAAGTAGGGTTCAAGTAGCTTCAGCCGTTTCATGTGAATCGATACTACCCCGTCACACCCCCACATTGTTTTATGTGACAAGCTAAGTTAGCGTAGATGATGGCTTGTACGATTTCAAAAAGCTAAACAAATTTCATCACGAAAATACATTACTGTTTTCCATAAACCCTGATTCCTTGCATTGCACTCGCATCCTGAAGCAAGCATTGCACTAATACATGCCCCAATTGCACCATGTCATGCATATAGATTCCGCGAACGAAGAACAACCGCCGAACCAACCCGTCGCGGAGGAGCCCGAGGAGGAGCTGCACCAAGAGCCAGAGGACCAACAGCAAGAGCCCGACTCCGCTCAGGAGGCAGCTACTGACTCTAACGAGGAAGGTAGGCAGGACCATACTCAACCCAGCAAACAAATTATACTTGATGATTACGCATATGCATTAGGAGTTGCTTGGAACCAATTGCATTAGACTCCCTGGCCGCCCTGGCCCTAGCACCTTTACACAGAGTTCGTAGGACGAGTATGCCTAGAAATTGCTAGGTACAAGTAGACACGAGTGTGTGGACTCGTCACGTAGGTGTTTTCAAAGTTACAAAAGCTTACAGTTATATCATTTATTATTGTTGCTCATGAATTAAATGGAGACCGGGCGGAGATTTATTTCAGTATATGCTTTTCATAAGGTTGCACTTTGGACTCCGCCCGAGTCGTTAAGGCCCGTCCGCTGTTCGTCTGCTGATCGGCATAACATTGCTAGAGTGCTTAACCGGGAAATGGGACCGGTGAAGTGTTACCTGGGTTTGTCCGAAGTTTTCGAGGCTCCGCCCATCTACTTGCTGGAGGCCGATGGGCCCGGGGGCGCTTGTACTCGAGGGAGGGCTGACCTAAAGAACTGTGGTATCGCTCCTGAGGGGGCATAACCCGGGGGTTAGGTGGGGGCACTTTGAATCTTGGGACAAGACAGGTGGAGATCGGGGCTATATGTGGGAACGCGATGGCTAGTAAGCATATACCCCTGGCATGATAGTTATTCCCGGGAATTAAAAATCGATTCGAATCGCTGATGCCTACCAGGTGTGGGAATGCCAATATCACTATCGGGCAACGTAGTAACTACTTAAACCCTTGGTATTTAATACTCATGGTTTTTGGAATACCACATGATTGACTTGAACTGTTTACCTTACTGCAAGTTACAGTTGTGTTGTAGGTTATACAAATGATGAAAACTTGTTATTTATGTTACACATGTTACTGTTTAAAACTAAAGGCTAAGGATCCACTTGCTAGTAAGCCGCTTCGCGTCAGCCGTAAACCAAATCCATTAAGACCTACTGAGTAATTAGTACTCAGGGTTTGCCCCCATATTTTGAGCGCAGGTATGGAATTCTTGGTCTGCACTTGTGTTGGAGGCGGAGGATGAAACGACATGAGTGGCACAAGGGCAACATCGGTGGGCTCGATGTTGTTACCTCTAATGCAAATCTTTTGGTGATATCATAATGACCTCTGAAACTTAAAATTCCGCTGCGAGAAACTTTCGAACTTGCTACCTTATAACATTATGTTGGACTTGTATTTTATGTAAAAACTGGTTTGTAACTAAGTCTAATTTTATGCTATTCAACTGCCTGTGATGATGTATCTGTTGTGGCTCCATCGTGGGTCAGATGTGTATGATGTCGGTTCCTCTGGGAAAAGGTAATATCGGGAGTCAAATGACTCTCGACGGACGACCGGGTTTAGTTTGGCCTAATCACATTACAAGCCAGAGGAGGCTAATGTGCTTAGTCCGGATTAAATCGGCGGTTCCGCCACAGGCTATCACCGGATAGTTCCGTGGGCCTCACCGGACAGTCTGGTGGAGGCCAACTAGCCATTACAGTTGAAATGGCTCCATCGGATAATCTGGTGGAACCCACCGGATAGTCCGGTGGAAGTTGCTGCACCAGATGGCTAAGGCACTGAGCCTAGGTCACTAGAGAAGAAATGTGTAGGTGTTTATCTCCATTAGAGATACACCTAGCTAAGAGTTAAAAGCACCAGAAAAGAATCAGAGAGCTCTCATACTAAAGCTCGGGCATTTTCCACAAGGGATATGCCACACTCAATGCCATATGCACTACAAGCGATGCAATGGCTCGGCACTCTCTGAAACTAGCTATGAGCACATGTTGACTAGTGACTTCCGAGCTTCGCTTCCCTCTTGATAGTACGGCATACCTATACTCAAAATAAATATAAATCTAGATGAAATCCACTTAAGTCTTTACTTGATGAATAATGCCATATTGAAATATATCAATAGAGAGGGATAGCCAAGCTGAGCTTCTTCCTTTGCGAGCTATCCTCTTTGAGTTGAATAGTTGGACTTCAATTTAGAAAACCTCTTCAATAGGTAGATGGAGCATATTTGATCATTATCCATTAATTCACTTGATCTTGATTATAATTGGCTTTGATATGCAATAGTGTGTATCCATGATTAGCCACTTGTTATGAGAATCTAATTTAAGTAGTGACGTCTAAATGAAAGAGATAGAATCAAAGTCACTTTTCTCAATATAAAAACCAAATGCATCAAAGTGCATCAATATCAGGAAGCCAACTACATCCCGCACTTAGGCAATGTAATCCACTGGAGATGGTTGCTCAATGTCATGGTGTCCACTATAGATGAAATACTACTTGTGTCAGTAGATGTACAATGGACATTCAATAACCATCAATATGTGATAGATATACAATGAAAACCACAATACTCAACATATGAGTGATTCATGCTCATTCATGAGATATATTCATTATAATTCATTCTTTTACATGTGACCATATCAAATACACCTGTAAGACCCTGTCAAAACATCTCACAAAGAGATTAGACTTTTAATTGGGTTGTCACTCAATACACCAAAACCACTAAGGAGCCTTGCTGCATTTACACATATAATTTGCATTGATATGTATATGCTTAGGCACATGCCAAACTACTTCAAGATAGTGATGAGCATGGGTTTTGCGTGAGCCTGTTGCCGCCATATTTTGACCAAGTCTTGTTGTGCCAAAATGCCAACAGAAGACCATGACGAAGGAAATCACTTGGCCATGATTATATCTTAAGTTTGGCCAAATATAATGATAAGTGTGTGCCCAAGGCCCAAGCCGAGATGAAGTCAAATGCCTAATCCATGTTAAAGCCCAGTTTATTCGCGAGACTAGTTCGGGCTGCAGGGATAAGCTATATGAAAACAAGCGCCCAAGCCATACACGGACTCTGTTTGGGGCATTCTACATATGGATGGAAAGCTAAGGAGATAAGCTTTCCAATACAATTGGAATCACATCCAAATATGTTGGGAGTCGACGGTAATTGCCGAAACAATATGACAACAAAAATCTACCTAGATTATACCACAAGTTTCGGCTGATATTTAGAAGCTTCATGAGGATAAGGCCCGATGGAAGGAAGAGTCCAGATCACGTTATCTTATAATTGAGTCCTAGAATTACTATTGGATTGTAATCTATTAGTTTAGAAAAGAGTTTGAGTCCATCTCTAGGAAAAGGTTTACCTTGAAAGCGAAGTCTCCGGACTATAA
Source organism: Paspalum vaginatum (assembly GCA_030272315.1). Classification (NCBI taxonomy): domain Eukaryota; kingdom Viridiplantae; phylum Streptophyta; class Magnoliopsida; order Poales; family Poaceae; genus Paspalum; species Paspalum vaginatum. Next base: position 12,282,957 of record CM059020.1, on the reverse strand, counting down.
ATATGTAACCCATTCTTCATAATAAAGCACGCAAACATTGTTCCCTAACAGCGGTGTTTTGTCACCTCAACTCTCAGCGCATTGCCACCCCTGGCTCCCAGGGTTAATCTCTCCAGTTAAGTGCCATGCTGCCCTAGCAGAGTCGCCCGAGTCAGCTAGGGCAGCGAAGCACTTACCGGAACCATGGCGGACCTTGTACTAAAGCGTTTTTGATGGCAAGGTCAGCTAGTTACCCCAGTGAATCTCCTACCAAGCTTCGTGGTTGGTGAGATTCGCTAGTTATCCCGCATGCTACCGATTTGACTTAACGTTATCTCTAGTAAATTCCATTAGGGCTGCTTGGTGTCTTGCATTTATCTTGCATGCTATAGATTTACTATCTTATTTAAGCTTCACGCTGTAGATCGATAACATGCAGCCAAGTGTAAATAGCTTGTTTGGTTGCTACATTCCACGACATGTGCCGCAACATGTACACGCGGCAACTCAAGAGATCGATGTACCCTTGGCACCCTGCTTTACATGCTTTAGATGTATCTTGTTTCTTAGGTGAACCCCTTGGGGTTCCAATCTATGTTATGCGTGTGATTAGATCTATCTAGTTATGCGCATAGCGGATGTCAAAACCTCACCTTCACCAACTTTTCCATCAAGTTATGACAGGGGAAACATCCGGTAAGGGTGCAGTGAAGATTTCGACCCGCCATGACCCTACTACATGGCCGAAAGACAAAGATGTGCCTCCCAAGCTCGATGAACACTCTCCTAGGCATAGGGGGGGTCTATGAACGTATCCTGGCCGAACTATCCAAAGAACTTCTCAACCACGTCCCTTGGACTCAGACCGGTGGCGTCAAGACCATCAGGCATCCAAATGCTCTACTCGAAGGCATTGACACCTCCGTACCCTCGGAGGAATGTACCCATGCTCTACGCAAGGAAATCAACTACATGATCCACCACATGTTGGTACGTCAGTCCAAAGTTCTTGTCAATTCCCTCAATGAGATTTCTTGTGAAGGTTGCCAGGGACATCCTAGCTGACATTGCCAAATGTCGGGCCCTATCTTTTGGTCCTACAAGGGAGAGAAGGCACTCTACGATCGGCCATTGTAGCCGATTTAGTTTGAGGCACCAGAGGACATGAAAGAAGAGTTCATCCTATATAGCCCTGAAGCACCACACGATGTTCTAACAATGTTCAGCAAGCCTCCGGTGTATTTACCCAAGGGCTACTAATGCAAAGTGCTGTACAGGCTACTACGGGAAGGCAAACAACCATATCGGCGGATAGCAAGCTCATCCCATGAGAAGACCAAGGTTGCCGATTCAGATGTGCACCAGTGGTGAGCTACTTTTGGTGGCAGGCCGGCTCCTAGCAGTTAGGCCAGTATTTTCGAAGCTCAAGCCCAACTCATGTTGAAGGCCGATTTATTCGCGAAGCCGATTCAGACAACAGGGATAGGCTACACAAAAATGGATGCCGAAGCTACATACAGATTCCGTTTTGGATGTTCTACATATGGATGGAAAGCTAAGGAGATAAGATTTGCAACCCAATAAGAATTACATTCAAATACATTAGGAGTCAATGGGAATTGCTAAAATAGTGGGGCGTCCAGAACTTGTTGCGTTAGGCATCGACTAATATTTATTGTATCAGCACGTCCTCATCACGCATGCATGCGATGCTCAACCATCGACAGGATGGCCGATCAAGACCATCGGCTCCTGATAGGTACAAGGACAAGCAACATTCATATGGGAGGAGTTGAGGCCGGTCTACGTGTGATCGGCCGACAGTGAAGCACACATCTCTTGGCTGCATCAAGATTTCAGAGCTGGTGATTGTTGTGCCATTGATTAAGCTCGAGAGGCGGTGGAGAATGCCTTAAGAAAATAAAAAAATGAAGAAACGGCCGGCACAGGCTATCGGCTATGCATCAGAAGGGCACAATTATTATGAAGAGGGTGAAGTGCATGCAACAGTGACGGTGTTTTACCATCGGCTTTAGGAAACCGGATCACGATGCAAAAGACCATGAAGCCATCGCGTCTCTAGCACTATCACTACAGTAGGTTCACCCAACACCGGTGCTCCTACAGCGTCACCACCATGTGCTACTTCGGCTCTCGTGCTGGAGCATCCATCACATCAGTCGATAGGTTCAGGCACCGTGTTCCTTCGGCACCACCATCATCGGCTACTCTAGCTACCTTGACAAAGCATTTGAAGAACCTCTGGATTGCAATGTGCTGATTGGATTTCAAACCGACTTCATCCTAAGATCAGATAAGATTGTTGCTATCGGCTTGTCAATAGCCGATTTGACCGCTATGTACGACAGCCGGCATAATGCTGCCAGCTATGCACTGAACATCAGATGGACACAAGTATTATTAAGAGGGTGTGCCGATGTCTTGCCATCGGCTTTAAGAAATAGGACCACAAAAAAAGTCGTTATGTCTGTAGCAGTTGGTATTCCTGCGGCGTCACCATCATCAACTAATCTAGATCCCACACCAGAGCATTCGTTGCGTCAGCCGATCCGGTGATGTTTTTGATGGCATGGTCAGATAGTTACCCCAGTGAATCTCCTACCAAGCTTCGCGGTTGGTGAGATTTGCTAGTTATCTCGCATGCTACCGATTTGTCTTAACGTTTTCTCTAGTAGATTGCATTAGGGTTGCTTGGTGTCTTGCGTTTATCTTGCATGCTATCGATTTACTATCTTATTTATACTTCACGCTACATATCAGTAACATGCAGCCAAGCATACATAGCTTGTTTGGTTGCTACATTCCACGACATGCGCCGCAACATGTGCATGCGGCAACTCAAGAGATCGATGCACGCTTGGCACCCTGCTTTAGATGTATCTTCAGTCCTAGATAAATCCCTTTGGGGGGGTTTGGATCTATGTTCATGCATGTGATTGATGTTTTTGGTTAAGGATCTTTCTTGATTAGATTCATATCGTTGTATGCATAGCACATCAATCCAGGGAGTCGCATCTTCTAGATCATGATTTAAGTAGGGTTTATCTTCTTGCTGCTTTATTGATATACTAACCCAATCGACGGCGAGAAGGCAATGGGCTCATCTGAGCCGATCCACTCGGAGGCCTTAAGCCGATCCACAAGATCGGCAAGGATTTTACGCCCGTTTGCTTGTTTATGTATCTGAAGGGCGATCCTCTGACAGCACTAACCTCCTCAGCTGGAAGGTCAAGCCAGGTGGCACGTCCAGTATCATCTCAAAACTGCTTGGAGGATCCACCGCAGTGGCAGCGTACTTCCCGGTTCCCTTGTGTGTTCTTCGCCCGAGCCCTAGCGGTTTTAGGTGACAACAGAGCCGCTGGTCCAAAGTTTTGCTCATGGCTTATTTAAAGACTCATCATGACGAAGCTTGGAGGAGGAAGTAACGTGGCATGTGTAGATTTAAATTCTTATGTGCATTGCATTCCTTGTCATATAGTTGTGCACTCATGATTAAATTCTCTCCATGCTTGTTGGTAGCTTGCACTAGCATTGCATCTAGTAGTGTCACAAAGGGTCACTTTTGATGACATTGAAACTTGTTTCATGTGAAAGCATCGGAAATCATGAAAAGAGAAGCAAGTAAAGGTTTGACATTGTTCTTCAGGCCTATTGAGTCAAGTTCCCAAGGGACAAGAGCTATAAGTCTCTAGTTCTCCTAGGAAAACACTCATACATTTGTTGGATCTTAATTGCCAATTTTTCTTAGATTCGTTGGTTCCTCTCCTCTCGTGGTGCCTCCTCCCCCACACGTTACCACCTCTCTGTGTGGCACTGGCCACTGCCTCCATTACGCCTCTCAATCTTTGGTGTTCTCTTCTCTCAATCTCGTGGTGAGCATTCGATTCTCATCTCTTATCTTTTGCTATCTTGCACATCACCAAATCTAGGGTTCCTATTTCTTGATATTGAAGCATGAGTTTGCAATGAGGATTCAACATCATGTCAATGCACCTATGGATATGAGCAAACAGACTCTAGTGTGTGATGGTCACACACTCTAGTTGATTTTGCCCACAGACTTTTTGCTTGTCATGCATGCTACAAAGTCACAAATCCATTTCTTGCTTTAGGTCTCACCTTGTCTATAGTGTCATTTCCACTTATAAAATACTTCCAGTCTATCTATTCCTTGAAAATCTGCATATGGGAAAGGACAAGGGAAAAGCCATTACCCCTAAGCAGTGTAGCAGCAAGAAGAGGAAGCGCTCGCGTCAAGACCGTGAATGCGAGTAGGCCGAGAGAGCGGCGGATGCTTTTAACGCCCCGCAGAGTCACCGAGCTAGAGATAGGGGCTAGGAGGACTAGATTGAGTTTCCAACTATCGCCACACCTCCTGCCCTCATTGTCATTCCCTAGCTATCCAACTACAGGAGCTACCATAACAGGAAGCTCATGAAGCTCCATATACAATCTCAGATGTTCAGTGGCGCACTGAGCATTGAGACCCTTGAGTTGACAGGAGGTTCTGGACCCTCATCTAGGCCTCACTCTACCAGAGTTACATGCTCACAAGCATGGTCTTATTCAAACATGATGTGCTCAGTATCCCGTGGATGAGAAATGTGGTTAATTAGAACCTCTATCAATACTTCAGTCACATCCCCAGGTTGCCAGACTTGCTAGAGCACCATCACATGTTTGTTGAGGACTGGGTCTGTGTCTTTTATGCCACACTTTACATTGGCTCAGACAGATATAACATCTAGTTTATGTTTCAGGGGCAGCTGATACGGCTATATAGAGACCAGGTGGCACAATTGCATGGCCTACAATCACATGAGTACCAATTGGACACTATAGTCTATGGTGACTTAGACCCCCTCGTTGATCAAAGGTCGGGGGATGCTCTTACTACAAAGAAGGTTGCAGTTTGCTTCAGGGAGTAGTTTTGGGCCAGGTCACCCGTGGCTGCAGTGATTCGCCATGCTCTGATGAAGATCCTACTACCTCGTGAGAGAAGTCGAGTGTCATTCACTACTTTGCAGCAACACCTACTCAGGTCCCTCCTTTAGCAGATCTAATTCTATTTTGTTGATTTCTTGATTGCAGAGATGGAGGATGTGATCACCAATGGGACAGGTATACACAGGAACTTCCCCCTTGTTCTCTACGCTGTGGTGGTTTTCTTTTGAAGAATCCATTGCCGGATCATCATCGCCATGTCATTCTTCCTCCACTTTGGTGATTTCTCCATTTGATGGGAAATAGGGGTCCCGATCTTCCGAGAGGTATGGATAAGTCGGTTTAGGGGTGGAGGACTCGATGTTGGTGAAGAAGGCTCCGAGCAATCGATCGAATTCTTGCAATCACTACACCACTGCTCCGATGGTTATTGGCCGCATGACGCGCGCAATCAACCTCGCCAAGAAGGCTATTGTTCTTGCAATGCAACCGAGAGAACACAAGCAAGAACGAGGAATAAACGCAATCAAGTTTAATCTTGTGCACAAGTTGGGGTTTCACAAACCGATACACGAACGACGAACTGTTCACGACAGAATACTTCTTAAGCAAAACCCATCTAATCTAATGATGGCTACAGAATACATACAAGACAGACATCTAGGGGGTGGCCAAAGGGGTGGCCGAGCAACCCTAAGGCGTACAAGGCTAGCGGGCCCAAAAACCTGTCCAGCAGCACCTAGCAGATTCTGTCTGTCATCTTGTTTCGACGATTCCCATCGACTCTGATCGAATTCAGAGGTGGGACCATAAGGATTGGAAAGATTATCTCCTTAGCTTTCCAACGATATGTAGAACGTCCAAAACGGAGCCCGTATGTGGCCTAGACGTCTGTTTTACTGAGACCTGCAGTCCGAACCGGCCTCGCGAATAAATTGGACCTCAACTCGGATTGGGCTTCAAACTTCATCTTCTCTTGGGCCATAGTCACATGCTTATTGGTCATGTTCTCATCACCATTGGTGAGGTCTCTCACACCCTCTCATCCTCTCTGTGACTCTACATATTCGCCGTTTTTTTCCTCCTAGATTGATCATCTACACCTACAAATTCTAATATCTTTCTCGTTCTACCTCCGATTAGAGTGATTCTTGTGCTCACGAGTTCATAACGATGCATAGAACAGTTTAGTAAAGCTTTTAGCTTCTGTTTTTAATGTAGGATGTACTGTTTTATCTTTTTTTTGTATTTGTTTGCTTGCATGTGTGGACCTGTGTGCATGTGTGGTGCCCCGGTGACGTATAGGCGTTGATCTTCTTCATGCAATCCTGAGTGCAACATCAAGACCAACCTCCAAAAGGCTCTGAGCAGTGTCTCTTTTTGAGGAAGGCAAGTATAACATGGACAACACCTAATAACCTTTAATCATTGCATTATGCATGTGTTAATCTTGTATACCCATAAGGACTATACCTTAGCTACATTTATTCAATATATACCTTTGGGAATGCATGTTGGCTAAGTTATGCTAGGTGCTGCGCTAACTCATGTCCCTTTTTTCAATAATCTAATTAATGGTTTTATGCAACTTATCTTGTTGAGCTTGAGCTGTGCTGTGTGCTTGAGTGGTCCATGTCTCGTATTTAGATTTCTCTAGTTTGGAGCAATGTGTCAACCACAAGAGGGGGTAGGATAGGTACTTGTGTTACTCGACCGCCAAGGGTGGTGTATTCTTTATGAGGTACTCATGTGAAGCGCCCCAGTTTCCATAATGAGACTAAAATGAACTTTATTACCATCCCAAGGTTTGGTAATCACATTCTTACATCAGGGTAATACAGATCCACCCTAAACAGGTCAGACAGCAAGAGGCGTAGCCCTGAAAATCTAAGCAGCGGAATATAAAACGTGGGCCTAATCTCATAGTTGGGAAGCAGGTCGTAGCCCTTACTCATTCTCGCTCCAATATATGTCCATAGCACTGAGAAAACCAACAACAAAGCAAGGGCGAGTACATACGTACTCAGCAACCCACCTTCCTCCAAAGGAATTTGGGGAAGGCTAACACTGTATGCAAGGATATATCTAGAGTTCTGGGGATGTTTTGCATAAAAGTAGTTTGTATGTAGGGTTTGAGATAGTTGTCAAGTTTTAATCTTTTTGAAAACTAAGCTTTTCCCAAAAAGGTTTGCCACTGGACTTTCTGGTCCAACATGGCTCATGGCATTCCAGCCAACACATTTTCCAATCCAACACCCACCGCTGAACAAAAAACCATTTTTATCCCATCCCAAACCAATTCCATTTTATTTTATGAAAACTGCTAATTGAAGAACCAAGCCGTAACCCATCCATACCATTGGACACGGACTATTCAAATAGGTTTTACACCGATCAGAGGCTTTACTAATTCCTGCAAGTTGGACTCAGCGGCTTGTTACCGTCGTAACTGCCAGAATTCCAAACCAAGCCGTTGCCCTCACTTCATGGTCTAGCAGTGCTTTAGGGATTCGGGCCTCACTAAAGAGCGAGTGGTTATACTAAAGAGTTAGGCAAGATGAAAATCCTAATGGTACTTATGGTGAGCTCAGGTAGAACCATTCCCACTTTCCAATGCTCGACAGCGTGAGCAACTACCTACCCGGTCCTCTCCATGAGTACTGGGACATGGGGTAACCGGAGATAGCTAAGTTACCCGTTCAAACCCAGCTCTTTAAAATGGCGGATCCCGACCGTGGGTCGTTTGCCGAGGTTCTTCCCCATTTTATTTCAAATCACACCCACATCCACTTTCCCATACCCTTCATATTCCACATCCATAATCTAACATAACGTCAAGATTATGATAGATAATTAAATGAGCGATCCCACCTATGCGCGCTATATCTAAAATAGGCTTAGGTGGCTGTATATTTTGCTGGGTTAGCTTAGCAAGCAAAACATGCAAGTTTTTATGTGATTATTTAGCCAAGGGTTGTGTTTGTAAAACATAGGAAATTAATGCATCAAGTAGGGATTCCAGTGGGCTTCCCTTACAACTCAAAGGGTAAGGGGCTAACATATGATCAGCACGCTTTCTCTGGTTTCTTGGTTGAATGTCCCAGTGATTGGACTGCTCGGCCTCTCTGGGGCCTCCTACGTGCATAAACAAGAAACACAAAAAACGAGGCATAATATGAGCTCAACGGGTTTGGTGGTGTAGAGCTTGGATGGAGGAGATAAGGATCAGCTGGGTTCTTACTGGTGGTATTACTGCAAGTGGTTGGGGTGTAGCGAGTTTTTGGGCGAGTTGACGGGCTTGGTAACGACAGTTACGGAGACACCACGGTAGGAGTGGTGGACGCGAGTTGCGGGGCCAACGATGCCGAAGGGTTGGCGGTCGCATGATGATGTTTGGAAGGGAGAAGATCTTTTTGTGGAGTGTACGGATAGATTGAGTTTGTTTTTAGACAAATTTAGGCGCAAAAATCACCTAAATTGGAGTTGAAACGGAGAAAATATGGGCTATTTAGTGGCTAGGAAGTAGATAGGGATTCTTTTGGAAAGTTTGGGGGTGGATATGGACCTTTTCTTGGCGAGATATGAAATTTGGCCCGCATAGAAAGGAAACTTAGGCCGGGGAAAGAATTTGGCCCAAACAGCCTTTTAGCCTAGTTCGAGTGGTGCGGGTGTGGGCGTGGGTAGCCAGGTGGGCCCTGCCGGGGTGACGGCGTAGAGGGAGGCGAACGGCGGCCGGTCCGGGGTGAACCGACTCACTCTGGCCTGACGGAGCTTGCCACCGGGTTTCCCCGCCGGCGGCGGTTTCGGCGACGAGAGCTCCCTGGCGAGCACCAGCTCTCGACGGTGAACGCGATTGCGGGGTCGATGGTGAGGATTGGTGGCCGAGGGTAGGGTCTCCGCGGAGGTGGTGGAGATGCTCATCGGTGGTGAGGAGTTCTCGCGTGGCGGTGGCTCTGGTGGAGGAGGAAAGTGCGGCGGTGAGGTGCCCGGTTGTTGGGATAGGGTGTGGCGAAGCTTTCCCTCACTTGAATCGAGTAGGGAAGCAGCGGGCATAGAGAATTTGGGCAGCGGGCGGAGTGAGCTGTGGCGGTGCTTATGGCGTGTCACCAAGCCAGAGCTAGCTCTGGGGTGGATTGTTCAGGCCGAGGGTGAATGGGGTGGTGCGAGGGTGGAAGCGGACGGCGTCGGCTTTTATAGCCGGTGGATGGGGAGAGGGTGAGTTTGGCCAGGCGGCGCGGCAGGGACCGGGTGGGGTAAGGCTGGCGCGGAGCCAAGTGGCAGTGCGGCAGCTGCGGGACCGGGCGTGTGGTGTGGAGTCAGGGTAGGGCGATGTGGTGGGGTTCGGCACGGTAGGGGCCGGGACGCGACGCACAGCGGAACAGCGCCGGCGCGCTCCCATCCAAGGTAAGGGACGGGGGCTGGCTGCTGGGACCCAAACGGCAGCGAAAGGGAGGCGTGGGGCTAGGGTGGCAATGAGAGAGGGTGCGGAGATGGAGCCGGGCCATGGTGGGCCAAATTTGGCTGGGAGGCAGGCCGAGGCAGGGGAAGGGACAGGGAGTTGGGTTGTGCCAAGAAAGGGAGGGAGGGGATTGGCCCATCCAGAGATTTTTCCTTTTTCTGATTTTGACTTTGGGTATTTGGTAGGGAATTTTGTGGGGAATTTTGGGAAGGAGTCTTGGAGAGATTTTTGAAAAGAATTTTGTGGAGCATTTGGTGAAGAATATTTTGGAATATTTGGGTTTTTGTTGAGCTCATATTAACACACTCAAAGCAAACAAGCAAACAACCAAGGTTTTATGAAAATTGATTTTGAATTAGAAGAAAATTTCTGGGGCTGAATTTTGGGGCATTACATCATGCCTTGGGGAAAGGTGCACTCCCTAATCATGAATCCTGTAGTGTGTTGCTTCTCATTGGAGAGTCTTTGTAAAGGCGTGGTAGTGACACCCAGCCGATTCACCAAAGGATTGAATAAAAAAGGGGTTTGGCCGCCTCTGGCATATGGGAATCACGACCGGTGGGTAAAGTGTACAACCTCTCAAGAGTATTTAAACCTGGTATATCAGTCTTGCTCACGGTCATGAGCAACCCAGATCGCTTTTTGATTAGTGGATCTTGGTTATGGTTCGGAAAGTCGTTTCTTGTATCAATAATGATGGTTAATTCTTTATGCAATATCTTTTGGGCTAATGGTTTATGTACTGATGTTAGTAAATAGCTGTTAATAAAATTTGACCAACTAAAAGAAAATGCAGTCGAGTCAGCCAACCTTAGAGCCTCATGGTTCTTGTTATACTTGTTGAGTACGAGTTGGTGTACTCACGCTTGTTTCCTTTACTTTATTCCTTATTGGGGGGAAAATTCCAACCGCTGCTCAGAAAGATGAAGGTCATGAAGGAGTACAAGTGAAGGTTCTAGAGTTCTAGGCGTGCAACCCCCAGTTGGTTTCCCTATGCACAGCTAGAAGTTATAGTTACGCTTTCGCTACTCTATGTTAAAGACTTGACGTCTTAATGTATATGTTGTTTAACGGTATGTAATAAAGCATGTTCTGTGATATCACTGTTTGTTGTCTCTATATGTGTGAGATTAGATCCTTGCACACATATGGATTTGCTCTGGTTTTGTCCATTGAAAACTGGGGTGTGACAAAGTTGTATTAGAGCCGTGCTGACTGTAGGACGCAAGCCTAGTTAGAATTGGTCGTTTTAAGGTCGAAATTCTTATATTTGATCCTTGTTCTTTCTATCTTTGTTGCTTCTTACCTTTTGCTTGCTTATCTCCTCTTTGTCTAATATCTTTCCACCTCTCTTGTCATCTATCTTGTTGATCTTTTCTTTTAGAACAATACTTACTTCTCTTATGCTCAATCGGTAGTGAGTTTTTGCTAAGTTAGTGGTTTCTAGGAGGTTCTACCTTATAGCTGTAAGATCGACTAGATGCGAGATGATGTGGTGTGCTTGTGATGTTTGTAATTATGATCATGATTGATTTGGATCTTTGTGTTGACTGTGATGTGTGGTGGAGTGATGTCCACTGCTACATCAAGCTTGTAGGGTAGTGTAGTTAGTGGGTTGGGTTTCTTTTCGGTTTAGTTCTCAACCTTACCTATACCCTTGCATCCCTCTCTCAATCACTCAACCCATGCTCATGTTATCTCCTCCTACATCAGATGGTCAATATCAAGAGTAAAACTAGAAGCAATGATGCAAACAACAACCAGGAACAACCTCAGGCATCGATTCCACTAGATGTGCAACAGATGTGTGTATTGAGTGCTCAACTCTTGCAAGGAGTGAATCAAGTTATAACTAATTTGTCGCAATCTCATGCCCAAGCTCAACTACAAGCTCAATCAAGAAATGCACTCCACGAGTTCCTAAAGGGTCATCCACCAACTTACTCCCACTCCGTAGATCCCATTGAAGCTGATGATTTGCTTAGAGCAGTGGAAAGGGAACTTGACATAGCCCAATGTACTGAGAAGGAGAAGGTCTTGTATGATTCAGGACAACTACAAGGAGCTGCCTTGGATTGGTGGGAGTCTTTCCATCTTTTCATGTGGATCAAAACAACATCACCTGGCAGGAGTTCAAAGAAAACTTCAGATCATATCATATTCCCGCTGCCATTATGAAATTGAAGAAGAGGGAGTTTCTAAACTTGAACCAAGAATCTATGTGTGTGATAGAATATCAAGACAAGTTCATACGATTGTCAAGATATGCTCCTAGTGAAGTGGATAGTGATGAGAAGAAGCAGAAACACTTCCTAGATGGACTCAATGATGGACTCCACTATCAACTGATGAACCACACCTTCCCTAGTTTCTCGCAGCTAGTGGACCATGCAATCTTGACAGAGCACATGCGCAATAAGATGTTGGCTAAGAAGAGGGAGATTGTGCTTCAACAACAGTCAAGAAGTAACATTCACCCTCATCTCATCGAACAACCAGTATTTCAGCCTCACCCAATGCACCAATATGGATATGCAGGACAACTATGTCAAGGCTCTAGTTTTCAAGCATTACCCTAGTTACTCCCAGCTAAGCCTCAAATAGAATCATATGTCCTCATCATACCTACACCAAAACAATGCCATCATTGTGGTGAGAGTGGACATGCTTCCAAGAAATGCCCACTGAAGATCACTCAGAAACAACAGACCAATAACAGTGACCTGAAGCAGAATCAACAACAACAAGTTCACAAAGTCAACAAAGGAAAGCCAAATTATGTCTATGCCAAGATAAACAATGCCACAATTGAGGATGCCTAGAGTGCTCAAAATGTCGTGTTAGGTATGTGCGAAGTTAATTCAACCCCTGCTACAGTTATGTTTGATTCCAAGGCTTCTCATTCTTTCATCACGGCACAATATGCAAATGAACACAAGATGTCTATGCGACCAATGAAGAAACCTATGCATGTTAGTACCCCGAGAGGTGAAGTTAAAGCAAATCACATCTGTTCAATGATTTGTCTTAAAATAAGGGGGGTAGACTTCCCTGCAGACTTGGTAGTTTTGGAGTCAGAAGGAATTGATGTCATTCTTGGGATAAATTGGCTAGCAGCAAGAAAGGCAGTAGTACGTGGTACAGAGAGGTTAGTAATCTTGACAATCGCATCAGGAGACACAATTGAGTATGTTGCACCATCGCCATCAACTATGGAGTGAATGGTAAATCAAATGGAAGGAGCCTCTATAGAGAATATCAAAGTGGTTTGTGGATTTTCTGATGTCGTTCCTAGGTGAGTTGTCAAGTATGCCACTCGAATAAGAAGTTGAGTTTTCTATTGAGCTATTGCTTGGTACAACACCAAAAATGTGCTAATGGGCTATCTTGATAAGTTTGTGGTAGTGTTTATATTCTAGTATACTCCAAGAATGAGGACACGAAGAATGTCTGAGACTAGTATTGCAGAAGCTCAGAGATAATCAGTTGTATGCTGAGTTAAGCAAGTGCGAGTTTTGGCTTAATGATGTGTCTTTTCTTGGGCATGTCATCTTAAATGAAGGAGTCACATTGGACCTAGAGAAGGTATAGGTCATGTTAAATTGAGAAGCACCTCAAGATATGTCCAAAGCTTCTTTTATATGGTAAGGTATTATCAGAGGTTCATTGAGGGATTCTCAAAGATTGTGAAGCATGACCACATGGTTGGAGAAGAATGCTAAGTTTGTGTTGACTTCAGATCGTCAAGCTATATTTGAAGAGAATTGAAGGAAAGGTTGAGTACTCACCAGTGTTAGCTTTTCTAGATATCTGCCAGAGCTTTGCAGTGTATTGTGATGCATCTCGACAATGGTCTTGGTTGTGTTTTGATGCAGGCAGTAGCTCATGGATCAGAATAGCTCAGAAATTATGAAGAGAGCTATCAGCTCATGATCTGGAGTAGCAGTTGTTGTTCATACTCTGGAGATTATTAAAGTTACACCAACACAGCTTTGGGTTCAGATGCGTTTGGCGTTAACGTATGGAGTTTGAAAGTATCCGTTTTTAGCTTCTCTAATCAAACCAAGGGAGTTACCATGGAACTATAACCTACATTTGAGCAAGCAGTCAGAAAAGGTTAGTCAGAGGGCTAAAAAAATATCAATGGGATCAAGGAACAAATTACCATTCAAGGCATTATATGGTAGAGAGTGCAGAACATCGTTGCATTGAAGGACCAGCTTGGAGAAATATCATTGTTTGGATTAAGAGTTATGGAAGATGTAGGACGACAAGTGCAAACCATCCAAGAATCAAAGAATAGCTCCATTGAGGCAGATGCATTGAAGGGCAACTATGTTTCTTTGAAGGTGTCACCTAACAGATATCGCTGCTGATTCAAGGTAAAAAGGAAAGTTAGCACCTAGATACTTTGGGCCATTCAAGATCCTTGTAGGAAGATGTGAAGTTTCTTATCACCTTGAGTCACCATCCAGATTGTCAGGTGTGCATTATATGTTTCAGGTGTCAGTGTGCCAGAAGAGCAGTTACCACTTGATGATATCGATGTGCAAGATGATCTCCTATACTGAGCATCCGACTTAGATACATGAGACTGAAGGAAGACTTAAAAGAAGCAAGGTGATCAAAATGTGCAAAGTTAAATGAAGCAACCTTGAAGCTAGAAGAAGAGTTGAGGCACCTTACCTTTACCCTCTCCTTGCTAGCCAACCATGAATCTCGGGACAAGATTCTTGTTATGGGGGGTAGAATTGTAACACCATTTTTTTTGCACACTGTAAAATTTTGACAACTCAAATGCAATTTACTAAGGGTTTTTTGTGATTTAGCGTGCATGAAAAAACATTTTATTTAATTTCTATAATTAATTAACTAAAATGAAACATAGAGCATAACTTGTTTGATGCATTCATGCCGTTGCATTGGTTTTATGTTGAGTGGTTGGCTAAGGATTCAAATTCAAATTTTATTTGAATTTATATTGTGTTTAAGTCTCCAAAAAAGGGTTTGAAAAGTTTCAAAAACAAATGTCCAAGAACCCCTTGCAACTCCCTTTCTTCCTTTTGGCCTAGCCTTCTCTCTGCCTGGGCCATGGCCCAATCCTTCACACCTCTCCCTCAGCTCATGGCTACCGCCTGACCTCCTTTCTCCTTTCCCGTCCAACTCCAAGTGGAGTGATCCATTCCGTTCTCACGGCCTAGCTCCTCCCTCTCATCATCTCACTCCCTGGACGGTGGCTACGCGCCCTTTTTGCGGCCGTAGGTAGGACCCCCTGTCAAGAGTCTCCCACACCGCTCTTTCTTTGTCACAGAAACCTCGCTCGTCAGGCTTCCATTTTCCCCTTTGCCACCAGTCATGCTTGTCATCTTGTCTCACCATGCCAAGCTCATGCAGTTTTGAGGGTGAAAACCTTCCTTCGCCACCAATCATGCTAGTCATCTTGTCTCACCATGCCAAGCTCATGCATTTTGAGGGTGAAAACCTTTTTTAAATGCATTTGGTCATTGTCAAGTTGTTTTTGCGAATTTTCCAGATTTATCTGGAGGCTTTCCATTTCCTCAGAGCAAACTCCATTTACTGGAGTCTCTTTCCAAGATTTTCATGAGTCTAAATATTTTATTCGAGGTCATTGGGTCCAAAAACATTTATAGGATTTTTCCTATAATTTCTGGAGTATTTGGAATGTTTTTGGGCCAAGGCCCATTTAATTCCCAAGCCACCTCATCCACCAGGACCATGCTACACCGTTTGGGCCATATCTTTCCCATATGGAGTCCGTTTAGGCTGTTCCACCACTTCTCGGAAAGCTAACGACGTTCCCTATCCAATCCAAGTGGAATCACATTGAAAGCCCATCTACATCAACATGAATTCACCAAACAAAACTGCCATTCAGTTCTGCCCAGTTTTGTCCCACCTTGCTTTTTGATCGGAAGGTGAAGGATTCGCAAGCCTATATATTTGGACCACCCCTATGGGAATAGGTGCACCAAAGACTCCTTTGCAGGGGGCCCCTAGTTTGGGAACCCTAAGGTAGTCCCCTATCTCCCATATTTTGGGTGCACCGCCGGATACTACGCTTCAGCCGCTGCTATTTGTACGCCCCTTCATCGGAGTGTCTTCGTATTCGTGAGGATATCATCGATCACCATAAATCTACAAGTTTCTTTTCTTCGGTAAGGTGTTTCTCTCCTAGCCATATTCTTATTCAACTTTGATGAGAAATTAATTCATATTCATTCATCTCTGGTGAAATCTAAGATTACTTAGGTGCTCTTCTCGTTGTTCTCTACACCGTGGTGGTTTTCTTTTGAAGAATCCAGTGCTGGATCATCATCGCCATGTCATTCTTCCTCCACTCTGGCGATTTCTCCATTGGTGAGCTCTCTCACACCCTCTCATCCTCTCTGTGACTCTACATATTCGTTGTTTTTTTCCTCCTAGATTGATCTTCTACACCTACAAATGCTCATTTCTTTATCGTTCGACCTCCGATTAGAGTGATTCTTGTGCTCATGAGTTCATAACGACACATAGAACAGTTTAGTAAAGCTTTTAGCTTCTGTTTTTAATGTATGATGTACTGTTTTATCTTTGTATCTGTTTGCTTGCATGTGTGGACCTGTGTGCATGTGTGGTGCCCCGGTGACGTATAGGCGTTGATCTTCTTCATGCAATCCTGAGTGCAACATCAAGACCAACCTCCAGAAGGCTCTGAGCAGCGTCGCTTTTTGAGGAAGGTAAGTATAACGTGGACAACACCTAATAACCTTTAATCATTGCATTATGCATGTGTTAATCTTGTATACCCATAAGGACTATACCTTAGCTACATTTATCTGATATACACCTTTGGGAATGCATGTTGGTTATGTTATGCTAGGTATTGTGCTAACTCATGTCCCTTTTGTCAATAATCTAATTAATGGTTTTATGCAACTTATCTTGTTGAGCTGGCCCTCTGTGCTGTGTGCTTGAGTGGTCCATGCCTCATTTATAATCTTGGTTTAAGGGGCATGAGCAATGTGTTGTGTGCTTTTGCTTGTGGCTACTCTCCATAAGGACCTGTTCTTGAAGTGATTATCTGGGACTTAAGTACAAGCACGTGGGATGGATATGTCCTTTGGCTACTTATTTAGATTTCTCTAGTTTGGAGCAATGTGTTGACCACAAGAGGGGCAGTGTGATGCCCCCGGCATCTCGAAAATCTTAACACGTGATTAGATTAGCGGTAGTCAGAGATTTGGCTTAATAATGTCTAGAGAAGAGCAACAACTAGGTTAGTAAATCACGAAGTCAAAAATTTTCAGTAAAATATGAAAAACCCCTGAGTGCATTTAAGACTATAGTGTAAAATATGATGTGTTTTGGACCAAACTCTCTATAACAAACTTGTAGACAATTTTAGGTAGATCAACTTTGTTTTTGGGTGTGGTGACATGCATAAAGGTTTGCAAGATGTTTTAGCTCCTTTTCTATCTTCTGGTGAATTCTGTCCAAATAGACCTGAATGGAAAATTCACATTTTGAGCAATCAAAAGTCCCTATCATGCAAAACATCATATAAGAAAGTTGTAGATAATTAAAAACCACACAACATTGGTATAATACTCTTTCTCTGAAAATGAGCATAAAATAGACTTTAGGAATTTCTAAGTTGTATTAAACCTTGGTCAAACTTGAGACAGCAGGTTAAATTTAAATTTAATCATATTTAAACTTAGAATCTGATATTACTCCTTTTGACAAAGTTGTAGATCTGGAAGAGTAGAACAACTTTTGTATTTTGGGTTTTGTCAAATTCGGCCCCTAGGATGTTCAAAAACAACAATTTCTAAAACATGTCTCAGCAGTCAAACAGCATTTTTCATTTTCGCGAATTTATTTTCTCCGTGAGTCGCTGACGAGCGGGCCCCACCTGTCGGGCTGCCAGCGCCAGCGCATTCCACTGCCTTCCTCACCCGCGCACCCGGTCCATAGACCATCTCCATTTTCTTTTGTCTTGGCCCCACCAGTCAGTGACTCCGGTTCACCGGACCCGGTCCACCGCGCGCCTTCTCTTTTCCCCTCTCCTCCCGCTCGCCCACGCGGCGCCGGCGCCCGGCGCTGCCGTCCACGCGCCGCTTGCCTCCGCGGGCACGCGCCGCCCGGCCGCCACGCCGAGGCCACGCGCCGCCTGCCCGCGCCCGGCCTGCGCTTTCCCCCTGCCGCGTGCCCCGCGCCCTCGCCACTACCTCTGCTCCCTGCCTCCCTGCTTGCCACGCGCGGAGCGCGTCCGCCATGAGAGCTCGCAGCGAGCTCACACTACCTCGCCTCTCCGTAGCCCCTCCGCCCCGCCCGTCACGCGTCCCGCGCTCGCCTCCATCTCCTCCACCGGTTCCCCCACCTCAGTGGCCGCTTCCATAGCCTCTGGACCCTCCCTACCGTGCCGCCCGCCATGGCCACCATGGCGAGCTCGAACTCACCGTGGACGTCCCACCTCGGGCCATCCCCGCGCCTCCACGACCCCACCAACAGAACCGCCACCACCCCGCGCACCTCAAGCGCTCTTCATTCCTCGAATCCGCCTCCCCTCCGGCTGGAATCGCCCCGCGCCGCCCCAAGCGCCGTGCGCCACCGCCGTCCAGTTCACCGGCGTTCCTCGGCCACAGTCGCGACCTCGCGCGACACCGTCTTGGGGGAAAGAAGCCCCGTCGCCAGGAACACCTTCCCGGACCCGCTCGGCTCCAAGTCGGCGCTCCCACGCGACGCGCCGTACGCGGAAAGCCGGCCGCCGCACGCCCCCTGCCCTGTCGGGAGGAAGAAGATGGTGATTTTACAAAAATCCCCCTGTCATATTTCATTTTTATGCGCCCTGTTTGATTACTGTGCACTGAGTCTTAGACAAATTCCACGCAGGACCCTGGGAGCTACGGATATTTCCGATCTAGTCCCCACCAGAGGGCTTTTCCATTTTTAAATTCTTTTTCTCGGTTTAAACTTTGGAAATTCGTAATAAATCAAATAAAAATCAGAAAAATATAAACTTTGTTGCATTGTATTCCTATTAAATAGATCTATAGAATGGATATGATAGTTGAGTAGGAAAAGACCTTTTTGCCCCTGTTAATGTGCATGCATGAAAAACCTTAATAAATAGGAAATGTGGGTAAAATGAACTCCAAAAATTATGAAATTTGGGCAGAGGCCTTGTGAACATGTGTAGGCTTTGTATAAATTTTAGTAGCCCTAGCATTTACTGTTTAATTACTATTTTGCCCTTGTCTTATATTTAAGCATGTTTTAATTTAAGAAAAGTTTGCTATAATGAAAAATGTTCCAAGTGACTTTAGGGGCTTAATATGAGCTCTAGGTTATGACCATAACTCACTACTAGCATAGGAGGTGGTGCATGTAAGGCTTTGGCTCTAATTTGAAAATGGTAGAAGTTTCTGGAATGCAATATAGGTCTTCACTACTGTGGAGATATGCACGCTAGGAATTCTAAGTTAGCTATGTGAAATATGGTTATTCATACGGGTGCTTGACATTCAGGCATCTAAATTGCTACATCATGCATATCATTCATATAGCGACGCTCACTGCAGATACGTGATCGAGAAGCAAGTGTGTGGAGGTACTTCGAGCAACGGTGTCCAGAAGACCAACTAAGACCCAAATACCACCTGGAGACCCCTGAAGTGGTATTTGGAAGGAGGAGCTGTCCAAGTGATCAAGGGGTTGCCTGGGGTAGAGCCTCACAACCCGGCAAACTAACTTTAGTTTAGTTTGTTCAAGTTATCAACAACAAAGGTAGGCCCCTTAGGCATATACACCTACCTAGGGAATCTCACCATCCTTTATTTGATTGTGCATTTACGTTCAGGAGTTGTTTGAAACCCCACCTGCATAAATACCTGACACCCTAATTAGAATGGTTAGGCCGAAGTCGATGCTTAGCCATGCTTAGACGGTAGAAGTCGAGTGAAGATAGTCACTCGCGAGATGATAGGACTCAAAATACTTTACAAAAGTTTAATATGAGAGAAATATGATATGATGTGATGAAAAGATGAGACCGGGCGGAGATATGGGCATATTACGATGAAAAATGATGAGAATGGTTTGGTGGACTCCGCCCGAGTCGTTTAAGGCCCGATTCGCTGTTCGCCTGCTGATCGGCATAATATTGCTAGAGTGCCTAACCGGGATAATGGACCGGTGAAAGTCTTACTCGTGCCATCCGAAGAACAGAGACAGGTTCCTACCATTCTTGTTGGAGGGAGTTAGGCCTGGGGGAGCTTGTACTCGAGGGAGGGCTGACCCGGTGCGGCCGTGGTATCGCTCCTGAGAGGGCAAAACCCAGGGGAATGGCGGGATTGAATCGAACTTGGGATGGGACGAGTGGAGATTGGGGCTATATGTGGGAACGCGATGGCTAGTAAGCATATACCCCTGGCATGATAGTTATTCCCGGGAATTAAAAATCGATTCGAATCGCTGATGCTCACCAGGTGTGAGAATGCCAGTATCGCACACGGGCAACGTAGTAATAACTTTAATATCTTGATCATTTAAGTATGTTTTTATATTACATGTTTGTACTTGTATGCTACAATTCCGCAAGCTTCTTTATGATGATATATATGAGCTATGGATGATGATAATAACTATAATGAACCTAATGAGGTTTATACTTTAGAAATAAATGCTACTTGAAAGTAAGGACTCACTTCTAGTAAGCTTGCGCGGGTTAGAGTCCAGTCCACAAAAAGCCTTGCATAATCTCAAACGTGTCGGGTTGAAACCGCCCACGGGTAAGTCCTACGAGTACCTCACGTACTCACCCCTACGTTGTTGATGTTTTTCTTTTCAGGAGTATCATAATCGAGAATGACAACGGTGGGCTCAATGTCATGGCTCGATATTTTATTTTCCGCTGCAAGAGTATATCAGTATTACGTTACGGTTTCCGCTGCGCGGCTATTTTGGAATTCTAATTCAGTATGATTGTACCCCATTTTGAGTAAATATTCTTAAACAAATCAATCTATGTTTGTATGAAATGATGGGTTGTTGTAATTGTTGTGGCTCTTTCGAGAGCTTAACGTGTGTGATGTCGGTATCCCTGGGTGATGGTTGCATCGAGTGCCCTTTTTGGGTATCTCGACGGACGACCGGGTTTAGTTCGGCCTAACCACACTGCAAGCCAGAGGTGGCAGGTGTGTTTAGTTCGGATTAAATCGGCGGTTCCGCCACAGGCAGGGTAGGGACTTGTGTTACTCGACCGCCAAGGGTAGTGTATTCTTTATGAGGTACTCATGCCTTGGGGAAAGGTGCACTCCCTAACCACAAATCTTGTAGTGTGTTGCTTCTCATTGGAGAGTCTTTGTAAAGGCCTGGTGGTGAAACCCTGCCGATTCACCAAAGGAGTGAATAAAAAAGGGGTTTGGCCGCCTCTGGCATATAGGAATCACGACCGGTGGGTAAAGTGTACAACCTCTTGACCTGGTATATCAGCCGTGCTCACAATCATGAGGAACCCAGACCCCTTTTTGATTAGTGGATCTTGGTTATGGTTCGGAAAGTTGTTTCTTGTATCAATAATGATGATTAATTCTTTATGCAATATCTTTTGGGCTAATGGTTTATGTACTGATGTTAGCAAATAACTGTTAATAAAATTTGACCAACTAAAAAGCAAATGCAGTCGAGTTAGCCAATGTTAGAGCCTTATGATTCTTGTTATACTTGTCGAGTATGAGTTGGTGTACTCACGCTTGTTTCCTTTACTTTATTCCTTGTTGGGGGAAATTCCAACTCCTGCTCAGAAAGATGAAAGCCATGAAGGAGTACAAGTGAAGGTTCTGGAGTTCTAGGCGTGTGTCCCCTAGTTGGTTTCCCCGTGGATGGCTCAAAGTTATAGTTACGCTTCCGCTACTCTATGTTAAAGACTTGATGTCTTAATGTATATGTTGTTTAACTATATGTAATAAAGCATGTTCTGTGATATCACTGTTTATTGTCTCTATATGTGTGAGATTAGATCCTTTCACACATATGGATTTGCTCTGGTTTTGTCCGTTGAAAACCGTGGTGTGAAATTGACATTATTGATGCCAAAGGGGGAGAGTTATTGAAGCGCCCCAGTTTCCATAATGGGACTAAAATGTGCTTTATTACCACCCCAGGGTTTGGTAATCACATTCTTACATCAGAATGATACAGATCCGCCCTAAATGGGTCGGACAACAAGGGGCGCAGCCCTGAGAATCTAAGCAGCGGAATATAAAACGTAGGCCCATCTTCCTCACGCCACAGTTGGGAAGCGGGTCGTAACCCTTACTCATTCTCGGACCAATGTATGTCCATTGCACTGAGAAAAAAACAACAACAAAGCAAGGGTGAGTACATACGTACTCAGCAGCCCACCTTCCTCCAAAGGAGTTGGGGAAAGGCTAACACTATATGCAAGGATATATCTGGGGCTTAAGAAAGTTTTGCAGAAAAATATTTGTATGCAGGGTTTGAAATAGTTGTCAAGTTTTAATCTTTTTGAAAACTGAGTTTTTCCCAAAAAGGTTTGCCATTGGACTTTCCGATCCAAATGACCCATGGCTTTCCAGCCAACACATTTTCCATACATCCAGCATCCTCTGCTGAACCAAAAACCATTTTTATCCAATCCCAAAACAACTCCATTTTATTTTATGAAAACCGCTAACTAAAGAACCAAGCCGTAACTCATCCATACTAGTGGACACAGACTATTCGAATAGGTTTTACTCTGATCAGAGCTTGTACTAATTCCCACAACTTGGACTCAGTGGCACGTTACCGTCATAACTGCCCGAATTATAAACCAAGCCGTTGCCTTTGTTTCATCACCTAGGAGAACTTTAGGGGTTCGGGCATCCGAGCCACTCCAGTACCCCGCGGTACTCCTGTTGGCACACCATCCGTCCCCTAGCCCCTTGTGCTCTAGCACAGAAGCTACTAGGCTATCACTCCGGCTCGGGCCTGGCCAATGCCTCATACAGAGCGAGTGGTTGTACTAAAAGAGTTAGGCAAGATGAAAATCATAACGGTCCTTACGGAGAGCTCAGGTAGAACCATTCCAACTTTTCAATGCTCAACAGCCGCGAGCAATCCAGCTACCCTGGTATTCTCCACTGAATCCCGGGACAAGGGGTAACCGCAGGTACCTAAGTTACCCATTCATACCCTGCCATTATGGCTGTTTCGGCGCGTAGCCGTATTCCGACAAGGTCGGTTGCTGAGGTTCTTCCCCATTTTATTTCAAAAACCACACACACATCTACCTTCCCATACCCTTCATATTCCACATTATTAGCATCAAGATTATGATATATAATTAAATGAGCGATCCCACCTATGCGCGCTATATTTGAAATAAGCTTAGGTGGCTGTATATTTTGCTGGGTTACCTTAGCTAGCAAAACATAAGTTTTTATATGATTAACAGGCCAAGAGTTATGTTTGCAAAACATAGGAAATTTATGCATCAAGTGGGAATTTCAGTGGGCTTGCCTTTCATTTTGTTGAAGCTGTTGATATAACAGTTGTTGGACGTATTGGCGCAGACCATCGAGTAGTATACTGCGAGGGGTAGGCCGAACGGACTCTCCGGTAAGGCCTAGTGCACAAACAATGAAAACACACAATCGAAGCATAATATGAGCTCAACGGGTTTAGTGGCGTAGAGCTTGGATTGCGGAGATGAGAGTCTGCTGGGTTCTTACTGGTGGTATTACTGCAAGTGGTTTGGGTATAGTATGTTTTCGGGCGAGTTGGCGGGCATCGGTCATGACAGTTTCAGAGATGCCAAGGTAGGAGTGGTGGACGCGAGATGCGGGATCAACAAAGCCGAAAGGGTGGCAGTTGCATGTTGGCGTATCGGAGAAGATCTTTTTGTGAAGTTGTGGAGAGAGCAATGATGTTCAGATGATTTTCGGTATCGTCATCATCTGAATTCAGGGCTCGGGCAAGCTAAGACAGGAACCTTTAGGATTTATGTGGAATAAGAGATCAACGGCATCGATCACTAGGCTCACAATGTTTGTGCGACCGGTGCGAAGCACTGACTAGACGTAGGACGGCGTCATGGTGGCTGGTGGTTGGTGTGGGAGAAATAATGGATGGATTCACCTGTCATTCACAGGAGAGGGGGGATGTTATAACTAGGCAGAGGGGCATGAGCAGGCCCGAGCAGCGCCTCTGCTCGGCTGCTTGCCTCGTGCCGCCGTGAGCAACGGGCACGGATGTTCAGCTTTGGTGGTTAGTCAGCGCGGTGGAGGTGGTGGACGCGGAGGTGCTCGCTGCGGACAGCCATTGGTGGTAGCTTAGGAGCTCGTGGAGAGCTCGATACAGGTAGAGAGAAGGGGGGAGCGCGGCTTGGGGATGGTGGAGGGATGTGGTGAGGTGCTCATGGTCGGAGCAATCAAGCTATGGCAGTCGGTAGGCAGGGACTTTGGTGGCTATGGTGGTGAACACGAAGGTGGAGGAGAGAGCTGTGCGTGCACTGAACGGGGAAGGCAAGGAGAAGATGTCCACGGTGGGAAACGCCCGGGTGAGCCGGGGACTGGTATCGGCGGTGGTGAGCTTGGTTTGGTGTGGATAGAGGCATGGGGGTGGGGGGCTATTTATAGCCAATGGAGGAGGAGGCCGATGATGTGTCATAGAGATGGGAGGTCCACATGGTGTGGAGATGGGTGGTCCAAGTGCCACGGAGATGGGAGGTCCACATGGCACGGAGATGGGACGTCCAAGTGTCGCGGAGATGGGAGGTCCAAATGGCGTGGGGATTTTTTTTTGAATTGAATTTTGGAAAGAATTTTGGTGGAGAGTATCTGCGATATTCGGAATTTTGTTGAGCTCATATTAACATACTCAAAACAAATAAGCAAAATTTTCGAAAATTTGATTTTGAATTAGGAAGAGATTAGAAGAAAATTCCGGGTGCTAAATTTTGGGGCACTACAAATCTACCCCACTTAAAATGAATCTCGTCCTCAAGATTCGGCTTAGAAGGTTTACAGGGTTTGCTTTACTTCAGCTAGCTACTTGCTGATTCTTCACACGGAATGGAAGGTGGAATTTTAATAACAACTACATGTCCAACTTGTTTCCTCCTTTTCTTCATTTCTCTTATCTTCCTTGTTGGGACTGTTCATACAAGCCTTCCACATACGAGCTGGATCATCTACTTCATGAACTTAGAAGGTTGATCCATTGGCTGGCAGCTTCAGGCAGGGGCTCTTCCTAGAGAGCTGTAGAAATTCAGTAAGGCACTTTCTGTTCTCTAAACGGTGGCATAATCCGGGCGACTCGTCCAAAGGGATGGATCCATCAACCTATGGGATCCAGATTATCCTACACCAGTGCTAATAGAAGGGAGGCTACCCCACTTAAATAGGGCGGTTGCCCCTACTTGAGTAGGCTAGGCACTCTTCTGGAAGTGAGGAGCTGCTATGTCTTCCAACTATTGTTGCGGTATCACCAGACAGAGGGTAGGCTGGAGAAGAAACAGCTATTTAGAATAGCCTTCTTCCTGTCACATTTCTTGTTGCCCCAAGCACTTCTTTTCCTTTCTTCTTGCCTATCTTCTGCCCTGCTTTGGGTTTCTTGACCTTGGCACAGCCTTGCTAGCAGGAAGCCTCTTCTTGCTTCTGCTCGGCCTGGGGGAGGGTGATCAACCGAAGGAGGATTAGGAGGCATAGGAGTAAGGTTTCAGCGAAGAGTATGTAGCAGAGTGGGATGCAGAGTTTGGGCTCTGGGTTCATATTCTGGGTGGGGGCGGAACGTGGATCTCACAAATGATTCCTCTTCTCGCGAAGTGGACGAGAACTTTCAGGATTTTAGAGAGGAGTACGCAATGGATAAGGAAGAGTAGAAGGATTGCTATGTTTATCATCTCGTGGTGGAGTTGGCAGGCGGTTTGGGTGGGTTTCTGAGTCGTTCTTCCCAGGGGAGAGGGCGGTGGATTTCCTAGAGGAAAAGGAGACAAAGTGGAAGGGTGATAGCGGTGATAGTGTAGTAACTTAGGAGGAACTGTCCTACCCAAGAATCACAGAACATGGGGGAAGTTGTGGCTAGTTAGGTTTGTGGAAGAGGAACGGTGAGGGGTTTGCTCTGCGAGGTGAGTAAGGGGCTGAGCTCAAGGGAGGGGTGGTTTTATCGGCGCGCGAGGGCGGCGGTTAGAGTGTGCTGTGCACCGAGGTGACACAAGCGGTGGAGGTGAGGTGGGAGCATGCGGTGGCACGCGAGAATGGTGGAGTAGGGGACCGGGCATCTCTGGATGGCGGATGGGGGCACGTGGTGGTCGGTGGGGGACGGTGGTGTAGGGGCCAACTTTGGCCGACAGCAGGCACGTGGGTGCACTGACAAAGATGGCAGGTGGTGGCAGGCGTTGTGCGCACACGGCGGCAGGGGCGAGTGGGTGGTGGGGGCCGGGGCATTGGATGCGGCGGGTGTGGCAGAAAAGGCAGGGCGGTGGAGAGATATGAGTGGCGAGGGACTGTGGTGGATACTGTTTGCAGGGGGGTTATGGTACAGGATGTTTCCTTAGATCTTATCCATTTTCCCAAGGCAATGATTTCCTTTAGCTGTGCTTTCCTTAGGCAGAGCTTTGTTAGCTTCTGACCGTCCTTTATTTTGACTAGAGCTTGTCCTGGTCACTCCTTTTAACGGGCACATACTCTTCAAACTAATGGGTTTTAAGGTGAGAAGAGATAGCAGAGGTGAGAGCTAGTTCTAATGGCGATTTTATGAGCACTCAAACAGGGCAACATTTGATTCTGCTGACACAGCAGGAGACAAACCACAACAACAAGACACAAGAAGGAAAACAAACACACAAACGCGACTACTCGCGCATAACTGACTTTAACTTCTGACTGCCGGAGGCTCTGTTTGGCGATGGCTGCTGGACACTGGATCCTTCTCCAGGAAGTGAGAGTGTTAGGAAGGGTGCTGAAGCTTCCTCTTGGTGGATGGTTACAGGGGCTCCTCCCAGATTCTGCTGTTGCTCAAGCAGGGAGTACTAGAAACCAGGTTGGTGCCTTGGCTCCGTTTGCCAAGGAGGGTTTGATATTCCTCCTAGCAGGGGATACTGCATTTCCAATGGTGATAGGTGACGGAGGTCAAACAAACTCCGTGTTGTCATGCTGCTTGGACCAGGGTTGGTTTCTTGCCTCTGTAGCAGTCTGGCTCTATACTGGGACAGAAGGTCTTCTGTTATGCGGTTGCGAGCTTCCAACCTATCGTGCATGAGGCTCAGATTATCGTACTCATCATCCAAGGCTAGCAGATCAAGAGCAAGATAGGCTATGACGGGATCCTCGGTTTCCTTAATGATATTCAAGACTTCCACTTTTCTAGTCCAGCTTGTGGTCATCTTGTTGAAGGGTGGGAAGAATCTCATTGGGGTGTCTTGGATTGCCCTATGATAGGTTGAGCACAACTTTCTTATTGCATCACGAGCTGTAACGTGACACGCATCCACAAATCGATGACTGGTAGCTGTGGAATGCCATCCTTCAAGGGTGCGGTTGTCCTTGATGTACAACGAAACCATCCATTTCTGTTCTCCACTCTCGATGATTTCTTTACCTAGGTACTCAGGGTATCCGGAAATCCTGAGGTACCGTATGGTATCCCTTAGGAGCTCTGGAAAACCTTTTACATCTTCACATAGGCTGACACATCCGGCAGTTGCCATCTGAACGAGACCCGTAGGACTCGGTCTTAGAACAAAACTACTAACAACACACAAACAAGCAAGACAACGTCTACAACGCACGCATTCTACACGGTAACTCTTACAAGGGTGCTAACCAAAGCGAAGGAAAACTTCACTACCCAACTGTAAGAGGGACACTGGACACAACTAACTTCGGACCATGCGACTTCATTCCATGTCTGGCTCAGGGACCTCATTCTGACTCATCTAAGCTGATGTCGATGATGTCTTCTACTGGTGGTTGAGTTGCGATGACTGGGTCGTCTTCCTCGGTTAGTCCGCTGGGCGAGGCAATGCCTGAGGGTTCTAGCCTTGCTTCTATTGGCGAGGTTGCCGGTGGAGCCTTTGGGTTGCTCAAGGAGACAGGACTTGGAGGTGGGGCTCTGGGTAGCTCTTCTTCCAAGTACTCTGGGCACTCTAGCTCGGGTGCGGGGATCTTCGTCAAGGTGAGGGGTTTTGTTAGCCCTGGTGGAGGATTTGGGAGGGGCTTTGGATTTGGCTGGCTCTCAGGCTCGGAGAAGGTGACTGGTATGCCTTCCAACACTAGGACTTTCACTGAGAGGTCTAGGTACTTTCTCTTTTTAAGGGGCACGGGGCGACCATCGAGGATGGGCTTTTCTTCTACCATTGCTGCTTTGCAATGGAGCGGTCCCGAGTCTTTTGAGCCCAAAGGCGGTCCCATTAAATAGCTTGGTTGGCATGTCCTTTAGTGCCTGGCGCCATTGATAGGTCTCTTGTCGACTGTGCCATACTGAGCAGCCACTTATGGTGAAGGGGGCAGGATTAACTGTGGATACTATTTCCTTGTTTTATGTTGCACGCCTTCTGGCTATTCATCGGTCATGTGCTTGACCAGAGTGGTCCATATCTTGAGATTTTGCCATGTGTCCTTGTGATGGTGATGTGTCTTATGGCGGGCACTGGTTCCTTTAACATCGATCCATCACGTCCATCCATGTATCCTGGCTTTATTGGTGTGTCGCTCAAGTTACCAGCTTTCTTCTACTAGAAGCCTGACTCCTTGGTGATGGTCATTGGGGTAAGAAAGGGCCAAAACTTTTTGAAATAGAGTAGGATGGGGAGCAGAGATATTCTTCAAACAGTTTTGGACTCAAAAACGTTTTTCCAACCTTAGGGTTACGTCCTACGGCCAACTACGGCTCTGATACCACCTGAAGCGCCCTAGTTTCCATAATGGGACTAAAATGTGCTTTATTACCATCCCAGGGTTTGGTAATCATATTCTTACATCAGAGTGATATAGATTCGCTCTAAACGGGTCGGACAACAAGGGGCGCAGCCCTGAGAATCTAAGCAGCGGAATATAAAACGTAGGCCAATCTTCCTCACGCCACAGTTGGGAAGCGGGTCGTAACCCTTACCCATTCTCGGACCAATGTATGTCCATTGCACTGAGAAAAAAAACAACAACAAAGCAAGGGTGAGTACATACGTACTCAGCAGCCCACCTTCCTCCAAAGGAGTTGGGGAAAGGCTAACACTATATGCAAGGCTATATCTGGGGCTTAAGAAAGTTTTGCAGAAAAATATTTGTATGCAGGGTTTGAAATAGTTGTCAAGTTTTAATCTTTTTGAAAACTGAGTTTTTCCCAAAAAGGTTTGCCATTGGACTTTCCGATCCAAAGTGGCCCATGGCTTTCCAGCCAACACATTTTCCATACATCCAGCATCCTCTGCTGAACCAAAAACCATTTTTATCCAATCCCAAACCAACTCCATTTTATTTTATGAAAACCGCTAACTGAAGAACCAAGCTGTAACTCATCCATACCAGTGGACACGGACTATTCGAATAGGTTTTACTCTGATCAGAGGTTGTACTAATTCTCACAAGTTCCAAACCAAGCCGTTGCCTTTGTTTCATTACCTAGGAGAACTTTAGGGGTTTGGGCATCCGAGCCACTCCAGTACCCCGCGGTACTCCCGTTGGCACACCATCTGTTTCCTAGCCCCTTGTGCTCTAGCACAGAAGCTACTAGGCTATCCACTCCGGCGCGGGCCTGGCCAATGCCTCATACAGAGCGAGTGGTTGTACTAAAAGAGTTAGGCAAGATGAAAATCATAACGGTCCTTACGGAGAGGTCAGGTAGAACCATTCCAACTTTTCAATGCTCGACAGCACGAGCAATCCAGCTGCCCTGGTATTCTCCACGAATCCCAGGACAAGGGGTAACCGCAAGTAGATAAGTTACCCATTCATACCCTGCCCTTGTGGCTTGTTTCGGCGTGTAGCCGTATTCCGACAAGGTCGGTTGCTAGGGTTCTTTCCCATTTTATTTCAAAAACCACACACACATCCACCTTCCCATACCCTTCATATTCCACATGATTAGCATCAAGATTATGATATATAATTAAATGAGCGATCCCACCTATGCGCGCTATATTTAAAATAAGCTTAGGTGGCTGTATATTTTGCTGGGTTACCTTAGCTAGCAAAACATAAGTTTTTATATGATTAACAGGCTAAGAGTTATGTTTGCAAAACATAGGAAATTTATGCATCAAGTGGGAATTCCAGTGGGCTTGCCTTTTATTTTGTTGAAGCTGTTGATATAACAGTTGTTGGACGTATTGGCGCAGACCATCGCGTAGTATACTGCGAGGGGTAGGCCGAATGGACTCTCCGGTAAGGCCTAGTGCACAAACAATGAAAACACACAATCGAAGCATAATATGAGCTTAACGGGTTTAGTGGCGTAGAGCTTGGATTGCGGAGATGAGAGTCTGCTGGGTTCTTACTGTTGGTATTACTGCAAGTGGTTCGGGTATAGCGTGTTTTCGGGCGAGTTGGCGGGCATCAGTCATGACAGTTTTGGAGATGCCAAGGTAGGGGTGGTGGACGCAAGATGCGGGATCGACAAAGCCGAAAGGGTGGCGGTTGCATGTTGGCGTTTCGAAGAAGATCTTTTTGTGAAGTAGTGGAGAGAGCAATGACGTTCAGATGATTTTCGGTATCGTCATCATCTGAATTCAGGGCTCGGGTAGGCTAAGATAGGAACCTTTAGGATTTATGTGGAATAGGAGATCAACGGCATTGATCACCAGGCTCACAATGTTTGTGCGACCGGTGCGAAGCACTTACTAGGCGTAGGACGACGTCATGGTGGCATGATGGTGGCTTCCGGTTAGGACAAAAGATTATGTGGAGTGTACTGGTAGGTAGAGTTTGATTTTGGATGAATTTAGGCGAAAGGATCACCCAAATTGGAGTTGGAACGGAGAAGATACGAATTTTGTATATTCGGGAAAAGAAAAGGAAAAAGAGAAAGGAATATTCTTGAAATATTCCAAATTCTGAATATTTGGAAACGGGAGAATAAAATCGTATTTTTGGATTCTGGAGGAACAGAAAATATTTCTAGACTGCTTGCGAGCAGAGTTTCAGGCTGGTGTCAATGGTCCACGCCTACAGTGTTGAATGTGGCACCGGCTCGTAGGCTCCTCTGGAAACTCCTAAAATCATGAATTAATGTGGACGGTATGTATTGATTTTTTATGAATTTAGAAAGAAGAAACAATGGAATTAGAGCTAATATGGTCGAGAGATTAATTCGGAAATAAATGAATAGAAGAAGAGGATGGTACAAGATTGGACCTGCTAGCTCGAATAACACGTGATTAGTGATGGCCTAATCACCGGTGGCTGGTGGTTGTTGTGGGAGAAATAATGGATGGATTCACCTAGTCATTCACAGGAGAGGGGGGATGTTATAATAGGCAGAGGGGCATGAGCAGGCCCGAGCAGCGCCTCTGCTCGGCTGCTTGCCTCGCGCCGCCGTGAGCAACGGGCAGAGGCGTTCAGCTCTGGTGGTTGTCAGCGCGGTGGAGGTGGTGGACGCGGAGGTGCTCGCTGTGGACAGCCATTGGTGGCGGCCTAGGAGCTCGTGGAGAGCTCGGTACAGGCAGAGAGAAGGGGGAGCGCGGCTTGCGGATGGTGGAGGGATGTGGTGAGGTGCTCACGGTCAGAGCAATCAAGCTATGGCAGCCGGTAGACGGGGACTTTGGTGGCTATGGTGGTGAACACGAAGGAGGAGCAGAGAGCTGCGCGTGCACAGATCGGGGAAGGCAGGGAGGAGATGTCCGCGGCGGGCATCGTCCGGGTGCGCCGGGGCTGGTCGCGGCGGTGGTGAGCTGTTTGGTGTGGATGGAGGCATGGGGTGGGGGGCTATTTATAGCCGATGGAGGAGAAGGCCGATGATGTGTCGCAGAGATGGGAGGTCCACATGGCGCCGAGATGGATGGTCCAAGTGTCGCCGAGATGGGAGGTCCACATGGCGCGGAGATAGGACGTCCAAGTGTCGCGGAGATGGGAGGTCCAAATGGCGCGGGGATTTTTTTTGTTGAATTGAATTTTGGAAAGAAATTTTGGAAAGAATTTTGGCGGAGAGTATTTGCGATATTCGGAAATTTGTTAAGCTCATATTAACATACTCAAAACAAATTAGCAAAATTTTTGAAAATTTGATTTTGAATTAGGAAGAGATTAGAAGAAAATTCCGAGTACTAAATTTTGGGGCGTTACAGTTATCTTTAAGGGGGTTAGGGGAGCGTTAGAGTGGAGCCATGGGGAGTCAGCTGCTAGGGGAGATTTGAGAGTATGTCATTTGTGTATAGCTAGGACCCCAGCTTAATGGTTCTTTTGGATATTGATTCATGGACATGATGTTCGCTCTTGTACTTGACTCTTGTTTATTATGTCCATGTATCCCCTTGGTTGACACTTGCTTGTGTGCTTATTTTCATGTCATTTACTTCGAGCATTGTATTTAATTTTCATTTATTTTTTATGCTCTACTCTTGTACTGTCATCAATCACCAGAAACGGAGAGATCGTGAGAAACATAACCTTTAGAGGTAATGATTTACGTGATCAATGACAACCCTAAATGTGTTCTTGATGAGTTCATGACATGAAGGATAATTATATTACGAACGTTCTCGTTCGTTGATCGAAGGAGACCCATCAACTTCAATTTTGTGGAGAATGGCTTTTGATTGGATCATCTAGCAAAAAGAAAAGGATTGCTAGCTCTAAGTGTCACAAAGTCGAAAGGACACTTAGGTTCTTTTACTAGTTTGGTAGACAACTATACTATCAAGAGGGGTCGAGGTAAAGCTTGATAGATCTCCTTCAATGTTATTCTTAATTTCAAGTCTATCTTGGTCCTAAAGCTCATACACATAAAAAGTGTTAAAACACACTCACCCAAACTTGTTTGAACCAGAGAAACCCCTTCGACACTAGCGTATCCCCGTATGTAATGCGGATCAGTCTTCTTTTGCATGTGTGGGACCACGCGCGGGCCTCAGCGTAGCTCACACAATTAGTCTCAACAACCCAGATCCAGCCCTCGGATCTGGGTAGGGTCCAGACAGTCAGTGGGGCCGTATCCGGATTAAAACCGTCCTTGACTCGGCGAGGCCGAACCTAGTCGCCTACTGGACCTGACCACATGGGGGCACCAGACTTGGCCATGTGTGGGCACCGGATCCGGCCATGTACATACGCAGTCTGTGTCGGCTTGCGTTGTCTTGTATCGTCCCGGACCCCTGCTTGGGTTTTGGAGCCGGTCCTCGACCACGATCTTGGCTGGAGACCACCATGTACTGGGCTCCGACGCCTAGTAGCCTGCTCGCCCCACAGCTATCCTAGCCTGCTCGCCCCACAGCTATCCTAGAGCCACTCCCCTCGAAGGGGTCCAGCCCTGAGTCTTGACGCAAAGCTTTCTGGTCTATGTGGAACACTTTGCCAATGTGCCGGGAACCCTAGTTCCCAGTACGTTGGCACATTCTGTTTACTCCCTCCAGGTCCAAATTAGTTATTGTTTTAGATATCAACGCAGTCTCCAAAACATAAGTTTGACCAATGTTTTTATTAGAATATAAATAAATATCCTAAAATTTTTAAATTATTATGAAAGTATTTGTTAAGACAAATCTATATGTATGACTTTGAAGATTGAAGACTAAATAAAATAGAAGTTATATATAGTCAAAATTTAAAAAGTTTGACTTATATCTTTTCTAAAACGACAACTAATTCGGATCTGTAGAGAGTACAATGCTTGTGTCATGTTTTGCATGATCAAATACATGCTATGCTAACCAAGCCTTATAACAACAATCTACTGTAATAGTTAAACACTTAAAAACTAATACAAAGCCGAAATGCGGGAGCTCCACCAAATCGAGCCTACAAAATAAAGTATTTGTACTTTAAATATATATTTATACAACATTGAAAGCCAAAACCCAATGAAAGACGATAAAGGTACGGGACAAAATATAAAGATGCATACCTTTATTTGGCTAGCGTCTGATTGAAAGGGATTAAGTGAAATTGAGAGCAATTTTGACTTTCTATGATTTAGTCTCCCTGTATCTAGGGAAATCTAACCCAAAGCGAATAAGGAATTTTTTACTTAGATTGTTTTTAATGGATTGTCTAAATAGATTCTTATACACTGTAGCGCTACTATAAACAGAAACGCATTTTAACAAACGGTTAGAGACGGTCTTAAATAACCCATGCCTACGGAGTAGGGCCCTGTTTGGTTACGGGCCATAGCCTCGGCCCTCTCCTCTCGCTTGCGCGGCGCCGCGCGCCGCACCACCTCGCCTCGTCTCCCGCCCGAGGAGCAAGGCGCACTGCCACTGCCTCCGTCGCTCATCGTCGCTCTCCTTACTTCCCCTGTGAAGTGCGAACCCCAGCCAACGAAAGGTAAGCAATCACTCTCGCTGACAAATTTTGCTACCCAGAAAACAATACGGAGACCCTGGTGCAGCCCAACCGAGTGTTTCTACAGACCAATCATTCCCCGCTCACCCGCCCATCCCTGTAGCCACTGTAGTGCGGAAGCGGGACGGCGCCGGCGAATTTCTCACAGCTCTCCCTTCTCTGTCGTTGTACTCTTTGCCGCTTGGGACCGGTGTGCTGCGGCCTCTGGAGATCCACCGGAGCTTGGTTCTATTTCTTCCTCCCCTCCGCTGGTAAGGAAGGCCCGACTTGCTTGTATTGGATGGGGTGTTCCTCTTGCTCTGCAACAATCGGTCTGTTCATTGTCCTGGGCGCTGAAATCTAGATATTTCTTGTTGTACGGACACTCCGGTTCGTCCATCTTGCTGCCGATTTATTTGCTGCAAATTTCCCAAACCTTTTGGAGGTTGAACTGGCCCACGTTATTAGGTCCACTCTCTCCCTGCTGTAGTCCTGTGCTAGTTAGCTATTTGGTGTATTTTAAGATTTCGAGTTCTGTTTTAGTAGATGGTCAAAGGAACTGATGCAGCAAAATTAGAAGACTTCAATTAAATTTCAACGTTCTTTTTCTTTACTTTTCTATGCCCAGTTGAGTTGATGTACATTTGGGTATTAAATAATTATTATATTTGGAGTTAAGTTCGTAATTGAATTTCTCCTTGCTGAAATACTGCCAATCTCCATAACCTGCTTCCTCGAAAAAAAGAAAAGTCCATGAGCCGCTTGTCTGACTTCCTCCACATGAGTGTATAATATGGCAGAGTAACTAATGTTTCTTTCCTTTCAGAAGATAAGTGTTGATTGTCATTGCTGAGGTCGCAGCTCTGTAAACAACGATGGGGGAGGGTTCCCAGGTGAGCTTGTGTACTGCTCGACTGTTTTGTTAAGGGTGCGAATGGACATATGTGCTTTCGTTTGATTTGATGATGCTGTATTCCACTGAATTTTACACGCAAAGTAATGTTTGCTCCAGCAAACAAATTCTGGAATAGTTTTGCATGTGTTATGCCTTAGCACTTGGAGCAGTTAAAAGATATTTACGAGATGAAGAATGGAAAGGGCTTATTGTCTATGAATATGTTTCATTCATTTTATAGTGATTAATATGCTAATTCAGGTAAAGGTGTGTTTACTGTTCTGAACTTCATGCTATTTGTTTGAATGTTGAGTGTGCCATTCTTTTTCTAGTCTTAAATGTTGGAAAACTGTGTATTGATGTATTCCGTATCTGCAATGGCGTATCAGTGCAACTTGGGTCTTAATGCATTGTAAAAAGAAAAATAACTGTCACTGCCCACTACCTGGGATGGATCAAACCATCATAAAACGATTAGCAGCACTATCCTCACTTGCCTATCACATTCCACTTCACACTCTGAAAACAAAAATCATTTCTTTGGAATAGATTAGAGACCCATGATAGATATAATATGAATATTTTCCATGTTAATCTCTATGTTAGATTGAATCCTTTTTCATTTGGAGCATTTTCTTTGTGAATCTCTTACTCCCTGTATACTTTTGTGAAGTATTAAAAGGTGGCTACGTCAGGGTTATTTATACCTCACATTAATACCTTAATTCTTGTTGCTGTTTTATGTAGTTCAATGTATCTGTATTTCCCGTGCTCTCATCATTTGTAGGTACCTCTTATCTCTTTTGCTGCAATTTTATTATCACCTTCTGGATTTTTGTGCAGGATATTGAGAGCAAGGAAAAGTTGCAGTCATTGGTACAAGGTGGTGATGAAGAACAAGCTGAACAGCTAAATACAAGAGTCACTGATGCAGCTGGAGGAAATTCTGGGTCGTTATCGGCTTGTAGTAATGATAATAAAAAGGTTTCTCGTGAAGACATTGAACTTGTAAGATGAAGTAATTCTATTTTGAATATTGGAATGTGCTGAGTTTGCCTTGATGTCTTCTATTGTTTCTGTTCAACCAAAAAAATATGTTTGTGCAGGTCCAGAATCTGATAGAGCGTTGTTTACAGCTATATATGAATAAAGGAGAAGTTGTTAGAACTCTTTCAAATCGTGCACGAATAGAACCTGGCTTCACAACTTTGGGTGAGGCTTTGATGTATTTGATACTACAATTTAATTTGTGCAATTTATTCACTTTTGTTTTTTCTACATCAATAGGCTTGTATAACTAGATCAATACTCAATAGAGGTCACATGGTGGTTTTGGCAATTGACATAGCATTATTTTGAATTTTCTTATGGTGGTGACCTTTATGAACTGTCAAGTTTCATTACACTTGGTGTCACTTAATGTATATTTCTGTCAATAAAATCTGCCATTTAATGTATATAATATACCTCTTTATCTAAAGGAACCAATTTAAGCCATGTCCTGGTTGCAATATTATTTGTGAAAGTAAGTTGGGTACCTTCGACTGTTAAGAGAAATTTTACTCCGTGGCTGCCATGCTATAACTTTTACCCAAAAGAGTGATGCTATAGTTCTTAAGGGCTACTGAAATGATTTAATAAACCCATTTCATTTAATATTATTTCTAGACCTTTATTTGAATAATATGCTTTCTTTATTTGTTATTCTCATTATGGTATTTGTATTTTTCTAGATTTTTTAACTCGTTAGTCAAGATCTAACCTTGTGGATCTTAGAAACATTTTAACCAAAAGTGTGTTATTCCACGTCTTTTATGACAGCCCATTACAATTTCTCATTCAAATGTATCTTCTAGGACACCACTGATCTCTCACCATCTTTTCATTTTCAGTCTGGCAAAAACTTGAAGAAGAGAATTCTGAGTTCTTTCGGGCGTACTACATAAGGCTGGAATTGAAAAAACAGATTAACTTGTTTAACCATTTACTGGAGCATCAGTACAACCTGATGAAGTATCCAGTACCCCAGCAGGTTCCTTTTGCTCCAATGCCAAACGGAATTCGTCCTATGCCTGGTAATTGTGAATTTTGTGCTGCAATCTTGCAACAAAATTAGAACAAGTAAAAGTTAATAAATCTGTTTGTTTCAGCCTCGCCCTTTTATTTCAACACGACACTTGCTTTGATTCAACAGTTTTGGTAGTTGTCATCAGACTTCTGTTCAAATGTTATGATGCCCAATTTCCCTTTGCTTCCACACACACATTGCAGTTTCTCAATGGATGCCCTATTGCCCTATGCTTCTTTAGGCTATCTTCAACTGTTCTTCTCTATACCGCTCCTCTAAAAGATTCCGTCATCTATATCTATTTCTCTCCAACATCATCCTCTATATGTTAAAACACATATTAGTGACCTATTTTGAACTAGATTTTTGTTACACATGTATTTGTCGTAATCTTAAATGCCATCTACATGCTTAATATTTGTTAATTCATTCTATAAAACATAAAAATAGAGAGAGGAGAGGAGAGAGAACTTTTATATATAGACTATAGAGAGGATGACTTGAGGCGTATTTGGATCTGGAGGCTAAATTTTAGCTCACGTCACATCGGATGTTTGGATGTTAGTTAGAATTATTAAATATGGTCTAATTATAAAACTAATTACATGGACGAGGACTAAACGACGAGACGAATTTATTTAGCCTAATTAATCAATGATTAACGAATGGTTACTGTAACATCACATTTGCTAATCATAGATTAATTGGGCTTAATAGATTCGTTTCGCCATTTAGTCCTTATCTGTGTAATTAGTTTTACAATTAGACTGTATTTAATATTTCTAACTAGCGTCTAAACATCCGATGTGACAGGGCTAAATTTTAGCCGGAGGGATCCAAACACCCCCTTATGGTCCTCTGTATATAGAGGAGCCTTTTGAGGCCCTTGTTCAAGAAGATACAGGAGAGGAGATTTTACTTGGAGCTGGTTTTAGGCTGTCAGCTGCAGCCTTGGTTATCTTCCCTTGGCTGTTATCCAGCTTAGAAAGAGACATAGATACACAATGATCTGGCTCATGCAAGTTATGTGAGACAGAGTGGATAAGCTTTGGCAATTATAACACAGATTCAGTCCTCATCTTGAACAGCCTGTTCTTATTTACTGCATTCAGCTGGGAAATGCCAATGTGGTTTTTGTGTTCCTATTGTTGTTTTGGACCTTGCTTTTCTAATTATGTTTGCAGTCGAGGATTCTTTCAGTGTAACCGGGGCTGGATTGGAACCGGTTACCGGCATCAGTCCAGGTCCTGTGAAACCCATGAAAAGCATTAAAAAAACTGTAGTCAATGTACTTTAACAAGCTGAAGCGCTTCAGAGATCATTACCAACTTATCAATCCAAAGTGTGCAGGCTACCTTTTTTTACTTTGAAGATGTAAAGCGTTACACAGCCAACAAACAAATCATTATAAGAAACGAGGTGTGTACTTCTTCAAAAAAATTTGTTTGCCTTTCTTATTCAACGCCACCTGTTGCCAGCGCAGTTAACAATATGCCAATGGGATACCCTGTACTTCAACAACCTGGAATGGCTGCTCCAGGTCAACCTCATGTTAATCCAATGACCTGCGGTCCACCAAGAAGCCATGTAGTAAATGGAATTCCTGCACCAGGAGGTTATCATCCCATCTACATGAACTCAGGAAATGGGTACACATCTATTTTGTCTGGTTTCATTTTGCTTCCAACTTTTGTTCAGGTTAAGATAGCATGGTAAATTAGAAGTGGTAAAGATGTTCTGTAAACAAAATTTACAATTAACCTTTGGGATTTACAAATATTCTCAAAAAATTGGAAATTCCTTCTCGTCGAACCCTCTAGTTATTGCATTTTCTATATGTTTGGTTATCGTATGAAATCTAGCTGGGAAAACTTATGAAAATATTATCTACAATTCATGTATATGCGAGCAAGATGATTGCTACATCTAAGTAATTTTTGGAGTTCAATACTCCCTCCAGTCACAAAAAAGTGAAGTTTTGGTCTTAAGTCGACCACTGCATATTTGGTTGCATATGACTTTAATGTTTGAATCTAAATATTTCAAAATGATATTTGTATTTTTCTGCTAATGTAGATTCATAAAACCATACTTTTTGCTATGTCTTATAAATAAATTGGAACAAAAGGGCTAGTCAAAGTTGTGTTTTGGAGTCTGTTGATGTTCAAAATGCCATTTATTTGTGACCGGAGATAGTATTCTAGTACTCTTAATGATGAGACAAAATGTAGAGTGTAGATTATATCCAAGCTTCATATTAGATTGATCTAGTGACCTCATATTTTCTTTCTGTTGTTGAAGCATAATGGAGAACGGAACACATGAAACTGCAAATGCTGCCACAGCGTGCAGTGCTATGTCATCTGAGATGGCTGTGAGTCCATCTTCTGCGATGTCAAGCAACCATGTATCTTTCACTCCATCAGAGATATCAGGGATGTGTGTGGATGAGTCTGGAGCAAATGCCACATTCGGGGCTGATGTCAGAAATGGAGGGCCTCTGCAAATAGGACCTGATGGTTCTTCCTTAGGCCAGCAGATCTGGGATTTCAGTCTTTCTGATCTATCAGCAGATTTGACAAATTTGGGAGGTATGCTCATATCTTTGGACATCTTATCATGAATAGCATTTCCATCTAAAATCGGTTCCTCCAGATAAATTTGGCATAATACTGATTCGTTAGATTTGGAGGTATGACATGTAGTACGGAATATTTCTTCATTTCTCTCTGTTTTCTTTCGCGATGGCCTTCGGGGCTCGTGGAGAGGTGGTGGGGTGGGGGGGAGTAAGATTCATAAGTAGACAGCTTCTGTGCACAATGAGTTACCTGATTTGGTTTTCCTTGAAACCATTTAATCATGTCTAGTTGCAGAAGAGCAAACTTCAGAAACTCTTGTGTTTTTCATAACATGTTTCTCACTCCTGGTAGTTTTTTGCTGTTATTGGCCTTCAGACATGTCAGCTCTTGAGAACTACTCAGGCAACCCTTTCCTTCCTTCAGACTCAGATCTCCTCCTAGATTCCCCAGATCATGATGACATCGGTAATTTCGACCACCTCTTAAGTTTCAGTTGTAAATAAAACTAATCACTATTGAACTCTGATACGTTGATGTGCTTCCAGTTGAGTATTTCGCTGATGCCATCAATGGGCCTTCTCAATCAGACGAAGAGAGGTTATAGGCAAAGATACTCAGGCTGTTACTCAGACCAGGCCGCCACTACCTCTTAGTTTCTTGGCAAACTGCAGTTTTGTATCACATGGAACTGTCGTATTTAGAAAAACTATCTGTTTACATTAACGCCTCAAGCTCTTGTCCTGCTGGGTGCAAGCAACCCACATTAATGTAGAATTTTGTAGCGGATATACTAATTATTTCAATAAATGGCGGTATAGCCTTGTTCGTCATCTGGGGAGCCCTTTTTTGTCATCCCAACTTCCCTAGTCCTAAATCATAATTATGGCTGCTGCAAATGGTGAAAGTTATACTTCTGTCTCAAATAATATATTTTATGTTTGGTCAAATTGGACATTGTTCTCCCTGCCCCTTTGAAGTATGACTTGAGTTTAACATGATGGAAGGATGAACCATAGTACAATTCTGTACTCCTATATAGTAGGCAACTAGGCATTATTTTTTGAAGAAATAGTAGGCATTACTATACACATATTTGGCTTTTATTGTGTGTCCTTATGAGTGTCCAGACACTGCTGCTGAAATGGTGCGTTGCTAGTTGAGATGTAATTGCAAGTGGCAGCAGGAGGCAGAGCGTGGCCTCCGTTAACATTTCTAAATGGAAAACCGAACGTTTGCTGCGTTGCCATTTTTACAATGGTTGTATGATTGTATCTTGAAATATTGCCATTCTTTATGTTAGCATTTCCTCTCCTTGTTTCTTAAACATTCTAAAGGTTCATAAAACAGAAAATTTTCACCCAAGCATGTAAAAAAATAAGTTATAAAAACATCTCTGGAAAGAGCTTTTGTTTTTGCTTGGAGGTGTCTGCTTTGCACAAACCACAGTTGAAAAGCCTCATCTCCTCGGTCTTAACCCTACTCTGGTCACCCGCTCCTTCCTGGTGCCTCTCTGATCCTCATCGTCACGGTATCGCCGGAGCAGACGCCAGACAGCCAAAGGGCTGCTCTCTGCAAGGATGGTGGTGGCGGGGAAACATCCTCCTATCTTCCTCCATCGTACTCTTGATCTGACTTCTGTAAACGCAATGGTGGCTGCATCATGCGAGGTTGGGGATTGATCTGATGGCTCCATGGCCAGATTGGGTGGCCCCTTCGCTGGATCTAGTTAAATGGCGGCGTGGCATGGGTGACGGGACGCTGGGATGCCATTATGGCAACTACTCTGTGCTCGTAGATGTGTTGCTCCTAGTGGCCTCCCTATAGTTTGCGATGGTGGTGTGCCGCCACTCGTGGCAAGAACGACGGCGTGGGGGGTGCTCGTGGTTGGAGGCAGCGATGGATTCGGATAGGATACGGACGGATTTGAATTCGGATGTCACTGATTACCATATTTTTATTCGAATTCGGATACGAATGCGGGTGTCATCGGATATGAATACAAAACGGTTGTTTCGGATACGGATTTAAATTCGGATATCTACTTCGTTTTAACAATAATAATTATCAACATGCTTTTACGGTGGTTTTAGTAGAAAAAAATCATTAGACAAGTAAAGATTAAAGCACAAGCGTAAAATACAAATTGATAAGTAAATATTCAAATAAATATCTAAAGTTTTAATGCATAAAAATAATTAATATTAAATAAATATATCCATATAAATATTTTTTGAATAATTTAAATGATACACAACAACATATATTAAATTAAAATCATTTTATAATAATTACTAGTCATATAAATAACATTTAGATGGCTTATAATATAATGTATGTTTTATGGATACGGATGGTACCGAATATTTCGGATACGGATCTAGAATCGGATAGAGAAAAACAATGAAAAACGGATTCGGATACATCCATTTAGTATCCTATATCAAAATCGGATACGAATACGGATATCCATATTGATATTTTTACCGGATACGGATACGGATAATTCGGATATTTTGATATCCATATCTATCCCTAGATGGAGCTGCTGCTTGTGTCCCCCTCCACTGGGTATGGTTCCTGCTTGTCGTCTTGTCTCCATTAGTCGCGGCAACGACTTGGGGGCAAGCGGCTCATCTGTGCAAGGGTGCAAGCAACTCATCTGGTGTGTACGCTGCTCATCTAACGGCGTCTTAGTTTTTTACACATAAACCCACCCACTCTCCCTCAGGTGCAAAGCCAAATTGTCAACGACTCTTTGAAAAGAATGCACCGGTGCATGGCAGGCCATCCCTTCAATCTCACCCAGCACAATCACCTAAGGGTCTGCTTTGCTCGATGAGACGCCTTTGCCGTTCCTCTGAAGAGCGTTGGACTTGAATGTCAGACCGACGCAGGGGTGAATTAAGGATTTTTAAAAATTAAGATTTTATAAAACAAAAACTACTAAGCAAAATCTATACAAGATAAAATTAGCTATGTGCACTACGACTTTACTAAGTGTAGCTAACTCTACCGTGGTCAAGCCTTGCGACTTAGTTTCACCTAGAAACTAACCTGTCAAGCTAGTCCACGAATGTAAACACATAATTACAAAAATGTAAATGCGGAAACTTAAAGATAGGATAGAGTGATGCAAACTCCTGGTGACGATGTCGGCAATGGCACAAGA
The DNA here is from genome assembly GCA_030272315.1 of Paspalum vaginatum. Taxonomy (NCBI): domain Eukaryota; kingdom Viridiplantae; phylum Streptophyta; class Magnoliopsida; order Poales; family Poaceae; genus Paspalum; species Paspalum vaginatum. Next base: position 12,240,361 of record CM059020.1, on the reverse strand, counting down.
TGGAGATACGAAGATTTTCCTTGAAGTTTGGGAAGACTCGCACATCTCTGCCCCTGCTCCTTGTTTAGTGCCCTTGCAAGGCTTTGCTCTCGCGTAGTTCTCAAATGAATACAGCCTCGCCCTTGTAAGAGTGGAGGATGCCAAAGCGACCTCCGCAAGGTCAAGCAACCTGGTCGGGTAACTCCAGATATCCCCAGTACACACTCACCCAACCATTTCTCTCGCGTAGTCCTTCACGGACTACAGCCTCGCCCTCGCAAAAGTAGAGGATGGACAAGGCCGTTGGGGGTTTTCCAGCCAGCCTTCTCACGGAGGACGCTCTCCGCCATCTCCACTAAGTGAGCTTTGGCCAAAACACCGAGGGCCTCACTCCCTCTCACAAGGTAAGGTGGCGGCCACTCCACACTACGAAAGGTCTTGCAAGACTTACAAACCGTACACTTACAAAGGCAACGTGCATGTAGGCATGAGGTAAAACAAATACACCTAAGCAAAGATGCTCAGAAGCTCTAGCTATACCGGGATGTGCCTCTTTATTTCTTGTGATGGTTGGGCTCTAGGAAATGTGTCTCTACACTACAAATGGGCTTTGGAAATGTGTCTCAACACTACAATGAGCTCAGAAGTCACCAACCATAGAATGGAGGCTGGCCAAGGGGGTATAAATAGCTCAAGCCTCAAAACTAGTCATTGGGAGGCAACTACTCTGCGCAGACTGCTACCACCAGACCATCCGGTGCGTACAACACCAGAACGTTCGGTGCGTACTCCCAACTAGCCGTTGGAGTCGACCGTTGGATCTTCCCTTGACCATTGTGAGCACCAGACCGTGAAATCAAAAATAATTTTAGAATCAAATTGGGGTAATAGCTAAAAATTCAAACTTGAGAATTATTCTAAGTATTGACTTAATGTGACGAGTTTAATCAATGTTTAATTTAAATATGTTAATGGTAGTGTCTGTGTTATGCGCACTAGCAGTCCGATCAGGGGTACGTCATTGGCCAGGTTTATTGTACGAGGCGGTCGTCGAGAGGTGTTTGATGGTATACAGAACACATGATTTAGACACGTTCGAGCCACTAAATCGCGTAAGACCCTACGTCATCTATGGTTGTTTGTGTATATTGCTTGATCGTTAGATCATGCGTTTGATCATTCATTGTCTTTTGAGGGGCCCTGCTGGCCAGTTATATGGCTTGAGCGACAGGGTTACAAGGAGTTCTAGTCCTATTAGGATTGGTTACATCTCCTACTAGGATTTCTCGTATACATTGAGTCCTTGTCTGGCACATAGCGTTGAATCTAATCTTCGCTTGGCTGACCCATTGCCATGTCGACCGACCGATTTCACGTACATGATAGGCCCTATGGGGTATTCCTGACAAACCTCCGAGCCTTGAGCTGATTAGCATAATCAGGTTAAGGGTCTTGACGTCTCGAGTCCTCATTGCGTATTTATTTTGATCTTCGATTGGTGTGCACCGAATAGGTGCACCCAATGGGTATAGTCCTCTCCTGAGGTTCAAGTTGACTTAAGCAGCAATCGACTTGAAGGTCTAGCGTATTCAAAAAATCTCATCGTTGTATAGCCAATGGTGTGCACCGAATAGGTGCGCCCATTGGGTGTAGCCTCTTAGCTTCAAGTCGACTTGTGTAACAATCGACTTGAAGGTCAAGCGTGATCATCTCGTAATGACGAAGTCTTTGAAAATGGATTCTTGATGAACTCCCAAATGGATTAGGAGCGATCCGAGTGGTTATGTTGAATTCTCGAGCGGCTTAGGAACAATCCGAGTGGTCAGTGTAGACTTTGATGCAATGGTTGACGTGCTTGTTTAGTGGAAACACCACATCACTACCCCAGTGACACAACCCCCAAGTCAAAGGAGTTGGCGACCCAAGATTTGTGAAAAGGATCAACTTCTCTATCACACATGTATTTACTCTTGTATGGCTATTTGTTTTCCCCGGCCAGTTAGCCTATCTTAGCTCTATCACATACACGCTTAGGCAATCGATCCATGGCACAGTGAGTTGGCTCTCTTGCCTCAATCTCGTACATGTTTAGTCATCGATTCCATGTTGCAAGACTAGGCTAAGGCTTGTTCAACCTGAGTATCGATGGGGTTGATGAAATAGTCGGCGAAACCACTGTGCGCTCGACTAGTCACATCTCCAACCAAGTGGTGGAGTTGCCAAGCTGAAGAAGTAGTCGGCAAGGTCGACAAAGAACTTGCCAAGGTAGCTGGGTGCTCAGCTGGTTACGCAGTGTAGCCCCCGAGCTGAAGCAGTTGGCAAGGTCAACGAAGAAGTTAGTTAGACAGTCGAGTGCTAGGCCGGTTAAGTCTCCAACCCAGTGGAGCAGCCCTCAAGATTTGTGAGAAGGACCATTAATAACTTCTCCATCGTGCTATAACGAAAACAGGAAAAATATTATGTAGCCTCATGTTGAATACGAAGAAATAAAAACAATAGACTTAGAGTTTTTTTCTTCCTATGTATTTACTCTTGTATGGTCATTTATTTTTTTCCGAGCAGTTGGCCTATATTGGCTCTGTCACATACAAGCTTAGGCAATCGATCCATGGCACATGGAGCTAGGTCTCTTGGCTCTATCCTCGTACATGCTTAGGCATCAATTCCATGGCGCAAGACTCGGCTAGGGCTTGTTCAACCCAAGTATTCAGCCAACCATAAATATGAAAGTGAGTTAGTTGTTTATGTCGGTTTTTGTCCAAATAGGAGTGTGGACCATTGGCTGACGTTGGTGCCTTCGTTATGTGCGCATGGCTGCATGCATAGAGTGTTTCGCTTCTGCTGTCCTCACTGATTATCATACGAGGAGGTTGTCGACAGGTGTTCGATGGTATACAGAACACAGAGAAAACAAGATTTAGACACGTTTGAGCCGCTAAATCATGTAACACCCTACGTCCTGTATGGTTGTTTGTGTATATTTCTTGATCATTGGATCATGAGTTTGATCATTCGTTGCCTTCAGAGGGGCCTTGCCGGCCGGTTATATAGCACGAGCGATAGGATTACAAGGAGTTCTAGTTCTACTAGGATTGGTTATATCTCCTACTAGGATTTCTCGTATACATTGAGTCCTTGTCTGGCATCTAGTGCCGAATCTCATCTTTGCCTGGACAACCCGTTGCCATGTCGGCCGACCAGTTTCACGAACATGATAGGCCTTATGGGCGTATCCCTGATAGGTATATTTTGAACATGTTAAGTGCAACAAAAATGTATTATGTGGTTTTGTACAACAACTTTTGTACGAAGCTCAAGCTAAGGTGCTTAAAAAGTTTGAAAATAGTTGAAGAGCATTACTATAAACTAAACCTTTTGTATTTGATGTTTTGCATGAAAACTCATAGATTTTTGAACTACACAACCAAATTAGTTTGCTGTTTCTTACGGTTAGATAGAAGATTTTTGACTTAGTGACTTTCCCACCAGTTCTTGATGCTCTATTAGCACAACTATTATTTAAAGACCACTTCTATGTATCTAAGTTTGTGTTCGACGTTGTGACACCCACCGAAGGTTTTAGTCACCTCCCAAGTCACCAAGACAATTGTGCTTACTAGGAATCACCATTCATAATTAGTGAGGTCGAACTTATGCATAGTACAAATCCTTTACCTTTAGGCTTCCATGATCGTTTAGTAAGATCTGGAAAAGATCACCCTAGTCTCTAAGTAAGTCCATCTATGTGATGCGAAACACCAACAGTATAGTAATAAGCATAGATCTTCACTTTCATCACAATTCTCACCAAGGTAGTTTCACCAAGGTAGAGGCACACGATCCTATTAGATCTTCTCTTGCGCACTCAATTTGAGTAAAGAGTGAAAGCTCAATGACTCATGAAGTATACAGAGTTAGGAGTGTCAAGAATACTCAAATCTATACGAGGATAGGTGTAGCTGCGTCGAGCCTTCTCTAGAGTTGGGTTGCAGTTTGGTAGGTGGATTGTGCTAGAAGTTTAGTCTAAGATTGGAAAAAATTATAGATCACCCTCTAATGTATATAGTGGCGCATACTTTACCCCCCCCCAACCAAAAAAAGTATAGGTAGCACATTAAACTTCTTAAAACCGAATAAATCACCCCATAAACCGGATAAATCACCCCATCCTGGTATTAGGGCTTCTTCCGCTGACATGGTGTCCGGTTTTGAGACTGGGCACCATGGTTTTGGTTTTGGCTTGGCATGTTGACATCCCAGTCCACCAAGGCTGTCTGGCCCCACGTGTCATTGGTGTCCTCCCTTCTCCTGCTTGTGGATAAGGCTGGGGTCACAACACGATAGCAAGCAGGGCCAGGGCTGGGGTCGCAGAGAAGCGGCGGCGGCGGTCGGACGGCGGAGCAACGGACACGGGCGGAGTTCTGTGACGGCGGCGTGTCAGTCCGGCAATGGAGAGCCAGCATGGTGGATGTGGAGCGATGCGTGGCACAGGACAGGGGCGGCGTATGATTGCCGCGACCCTCCTGCGTGGCTGCGTGGCGCGGCGGTGGAGCGCAACGCGCGCAGGCGCACCAAGCGGAGGGGCGCGCGCAAGCGAGGGGGCCGGCGCGGGTGAGATCGGCATGGGGCGAGTAGCGACGGCAGGGACGAGGCGATGCCTGGATTGAGGAAGGCTTCTTGGCGAAGATCCTTCGGAGGCGGTGGCGAGCGGCACCGGGAGGCGATGGAGGCCGCAGGCGGCGGGGCCACGGTCGCGAGGAGCGGCATGGCATAGTTTTTCATCGATCGGCCCAGGACGGCGAGGCGGTGGAGCGGCCAGAACTCAAACTCCAGGGAGGACGCCGCTCCTCCTCGCCTCGGCGACCGCACCAATCAGCAGCGGTGGGGCGGGGCACAACAGCTCCCGCACGCCCGGCAGTAGCAGCGGCGGCAAAGGAGCTCGTTGCTCCCCATGCCACCCGGCAGCCGTATGCTCGCCCTCTGGTCCTCCACGCACCGACTGGAATGCCAACATGGCAGCCCAAGACCAAAACCATGGTGCCCAGTCAGCAAAACCAGACGCCACGTCAGCGAAAGGAGACCTAATACGAAGCTGGGGTGATTTATCCGGTTTCAAAAGGTTTAATGTGTTATTTATACCTTTTTTGTTTGGGGGTAAAGTATTTGTCACTGTATGCTTCAGGGAGTGATCTATACTTTTTTTCCGACTAAGATTCTAGGGTTCTTAGAGCATGATGTATCTCATTTTCTTAGGTTACACTGTTTGGCTGTAGAAGCCGAGATGATATTTCATCTGAAAATAAGCATCGTCTTAAAAAATGATTCTCTGAAAAATGCATGCCCAATCTAAAATGATTTCAAATTTCAACTAAATGTTCTATAGGTGTGCGCCAAATGTGTTGGAGCAAAGCATGTCAAAATCTGCAGCAATTTGCTGCATTGTCTGTGACACATCTGTAAAGACTGGCGCATCATTTTATTTATTTTTTGATAGCATGCTGCCTGCGGCACCAGTTGATGCTCTTTGCTACGCTGCGTAGTGGCAGTACCCAAGCAGACCAATGATACAATGCCTTCTCTTGGTTGGCCAAAGGTTGTTCCTTGTGTTCCCCGGAGATGAGCCAAAAGAGAAAGACACCTACGATTGCGGCTTTAATCTTGGGATACGGGACTGTGGCCAGTGGGAACAGGAGGCATTGTGTGTATAGCCACTAGCCAGCAGTCTGCTGCCATTGCGACAGGCACAATTGCGGCTCAGCCCTATTTGGTCCATGCATACGAGAGCATAGACAGATCTGCCTCCACTTTTGACCGGATCGACGCCGGAAATGGAGCTCGTAAACAGTGTTTTGACTATCTTAACATAGCCCATCCAACCAGTTCAACCATTCGTATTTCAAACTCTTCTTAATGCGAGTACAACAAAATAGTGTTTTAGACACTCACTTTGAGTTTTTTTGTGAGCATGATCTAAGAGATCTAAGAGAACCTCGAAAACTGTTACGCACCGAGAGGCAGCCGAAAAATAGCAGGCACACACTTATCCTCATTCCTTTTCCTGTTCTTTTTTCAGCATTGGACGACTAGAGGAATCTTTTAAGTTGTACTTCATCATAAATAAATAGTATCCTTCTACACATAATGACATACACAACGAGAAAACTTGAAACTTAGACCATCAATATTTCCTAAATACATTTATATTGGAAGGAAGCATGGAAATCAGACGTGTAAGTAACTATCTTAAGAAACGTTTTTAAGTGGGTGCTACAACATTTATGCCTTGATAATGAGAATCAAATTGACAGTGTAATGGAACTCGAGTCCTCTCTTCTCACGTATTGTGGGTATTTGGCATGTAGCACGCATGTAGACCGGATTATGTTTCCCAGTGGACTCAAAAGCTTAAAACCTTAGATCACCGGTTCCATCGTAGCTTTTCCCTCAGTTTTGCTTCGACGGTGGACGATCTTTTGCTTTGGTCGTCCTTTGCTTTTCTTCCCTTTATTTATGTTTTGTCCCAGGCCCAACAAGGCAACAATCATGGTCTACGTAGTCCCACACTACTGAAACACAAGGATGATGTAGCGCTTGGCTAACCCTAGTGCTAGTATCATAAACACTAAAAGCCATGACACTTAGAATTTTTAGCTGACATGACATGGCACATAATTAAAGAGGAGAGAAAAAATATACACCCATCCATCATTAAATATACTCTAAGGGTGTATTTAGAAGCAAAGTATTTCTATGATTTCCAATGCAATACCATGGTATGTGATAATAATGCAGTACTCTACATTATAAAGGCGTTTTGCTGATTAAAAAACTCTATTTTGAAAACCATGGTTTTTCGGATACCATGGTATATTTTAGAGTATATGAAATTCCACTTCAACCTAAAATTTCATGTTTTCTGCTAGCTTCGTGCATATTTTAAATCAAATATCATGGCATGTGATATTCCACTCAAATGATTTTGTAAGAAAAGTATGCCCTAAGCCTCATGCTCAGTGTGATTAATATATTTTTTGTGATTGAATGTCAATAAGGACCATTTAGAGCTAATATGTTTGCTAGTGCATTTTGTTTAAATCTCAGGGATGCAAATGATGGACCTGAGGTACAAATACCTCAGAGGAAGTGATCAAAAGCACAAGATAAGAGCTTCAAGATCAAACAAAAGATCAAAGGCATCAATGCAAGGAAGCTGCAGAAAAAGTCCGGTCAGTTTGTAACAAATATGACTGGATAGTCAAATCCAACATAAGTTGAATGAATCATATAGTCATCACTCCAAAAACAGAAGAAGGCCAAGGAAGGTTGTACTGACCGGACCATCGATTGGTTCACGCCGGACAGAACTGGCGATGGAGTGACCAAGTGCACTTACCATCAGACGGTCCAGTGCTCATACACCGGACCATCAACGGACACAAGGTGTTGAAGATCTCAATACCCAGTAGATTTACACTAACCAGACCGTCTGGTCCTACACAAGACAGTCTGGTGTTCAAATATTGGATAGTTCCACGCCAATAGTCGATCCAATAGTTAGGGCCTGATTGGAAGCCATGTATTTTCATGGTTCCAATGCAATACCATGACATATAGGGATACTATAGTATTCTTGCCCAAAGGATTTTGGTTGCTCTTAAGAAAACTTTTTCTTAATACCATAGTATTATCAATACCATGGTATTTTGGAGTACTATAAACTCCACTCTATACCAAAGTTTCCTATCCAAGTGAGTCAGAGACTAGTAAAACCATGGTATGACTATGAAACCAAACAAGTGCTAAGAATACTATGGTTTTTGTGAGAAGGGAAATACCATGTTTATGTCAAAACAAATATAGATGACGGTATTTTAATACCATAGTATTGAAAATTTTACTTCCAAACAGGCCCTTAGTTGGGAAACTGTGCTCACTGTGTGGTTGTTGAGGGGCACTGAACAATCCGGTCCATATAGACCAGATGGTTTAGTGTTCACTGTGTGTTGTAACTTTTCCCAATGGCAACTTTTATGGTTTGATCTATATAAATACATATTTGCGAGGTAAGTCATCAAAAGTGCTTTAGGTGCTTATTTGGACATAGCTTAGTTCTTGCAAGCATGTGCTTATGCTTTTTAGCACATTGCTTTTGGTTGCAACCAAGTTTAGTGTTGAGGTTTGTATACCTCGTGTGCCCAGTGCTTGCACACACCAAGATTGTAAGTGTGGGGCTTTTACTATTATGAGACGCTCCAAAGTTTCAGGTGGCATCCTAATAAGCATACTAGAATATGTGTTAGGTGGGGTTTGTGAAACTTGAGCTCTCAAATATATGTCTCAACACTAGAATGTAGCCTCGGGGCACAAGCATATTACGATGGTTGGGAAGGAGGCATTTATACTCAAGCCATCAAACTAACTGATGGGAAAAAATTGCTCTGCATAGTCAACATCGGACCGACCGGTCCGGTGAGTACATTTTCCCAACTAGCCGTTGAGTCCACCCTTATTGTTGAAATGGCCGGTGTCAATCACCAGAACATCTAGTGCATGTAAATAGCATCAAGACTTGAGTTTCCAAAGCTTCTGGTACATCTGTTCGGTGTATCAACGGATCATCCAGTGCATGCAACTTGCACGTGATCGCTCCTTCTTCATCTTCTACCACTCTAGTGATAATCACTGGACCATCACCATTTGGTGCATGTAATTTGCAATGGGTCTTGAAACTTCACTTGTGGTCTTCTCCTTAGCATTGGACTGTTTGATGCTTGAAAATCAGGCCAGTTGATCGATCGATGGGGATTTCGTATTAGGCACCATGGCTTTTTAATAGATGGCTTGGTTCTTTATTGGTGATCTTCAAGGTCTTCTCTTATGCTTCTTGATCCTTCATTTGAGGTGTCCGTACTCTAAGTCCATTACTTGCATTATGGAACTAAAACAAATGTACTAGCAAACACATTAGTCTCCAAATTGTCATGGTTGTCATTCAACAACCAAAACCACATTAAGCATTCTAAGAATGATGTTTAGGGTCCATTTTTCTTACAAACCTCTCCAATGATTATTTATCTACAAGCTTGTCTCATATTGTTATTAAAGCTATATGGGCAATGTACTTGTAATTATAGTGTTTCTATTATAAACTAATTCTATTAACTCTCTTCATTAACTCTTGTACATTTAAGATAAATGTCAGCGAGTATACCATCTTTCATATGGTTGTATACATCCATTACATGGCCAATTAGACAATCTAGCAAGCTGCAAAAGTGCATATGCAGAGAAGAGTATGCATATGGTATGGAAAATAAGGCAGTCAGCAGGGGTGGACTAGGAGGAGCCACACCGTCAGCCCTCCTTCAGTTCCCACCCTTTGAAGAGGAGACTGATCTTCAATACTTTGTATACATGACATGTGTTTTATTTTTTTCTGTTTTGTAGCATATAGGAGGACACATCTTTCGATGGACAAGACACATGAGGACTCTTAACGGCGTGTTGGGTAGCATTATTCATTTATACAACCTAGGAGTTGCGCAAAAGAATGGTGTGACTACACCCCGCTCAAGCTGGAAGCATTTTGCACTTACTCCACGTGGTACTGTTTAAGGACTCATAAAAACTAAATTTTAGGTAAAATTCTTTCTATTAACTGTTTGATTCCTATTATGCAAATTTTTAGTGACAAAACTAAATTTGATCTTGCAGAAACATTTCTGTGTGGATCCCTCAGAGCAGGACCATGCAGATCGTGTTCTTGAGCAGGCTGCGAAGAAGATATGCATGGATGCATTTCCAATATTCGGCTTCAAGTAACGAACGCTTGACTTAAGGCTCAAAGGAAGAAATTGGGTGGGTTTCGTGATGGTTTAGAGATTTACTTGATAGCTGAGTAGTATGGATATGTAATAGCCTTATTTTGGAACATGTGCTCTTGTTTTAGATTTTAAGATTGTTGTTATGATATACTGACACATGTTTACATGCTAATGTTTATAGATCATCCAGCCCTACAGTGCACTTTGTGAGCTATGGGTTTCTAAAAACATTCAAGCACGGTCAAGGAAGAATAGAAATTCTGGGACCAAGAACACATCTATCACATACGCTTAGGGTGATGGATACCTTCATAAGGCAAAATGCATAGTAAGAAACTGCTTTAAGTTTTTCTCTTCTAATATTCAAAATTATACGATACTAACATCTACATACAGGAAGCTAAGACTTGAGAGCAGCTGACTGACATACAACTGTATGTCATGGGACATAGGGGATCGGACCCTTCCAAGCCTGAGTTGTTGTGTACTTGACCATAGTTTTAAATTAGCTCTCACAATATTTTAGGCATCTAAGTTGTAAAGTTGGTTTCTACTTGCAGGAGGAATATGGAAAGGAGATGGTCAGACACCATGGTGAAGACTATGATTGGAAGAAGGAACCCATTGACGGTGCAGCTGTGTATGCTAGCGGTGGCGGCAAGGCACATGGATAGTGAGATATCAATATCCACGGTATTTTCTATTTGTGTTCATTAGAGTAAAGTAACAATGTCGATACTATATTTGAATCTTGAAGGTACTCCATGTTCAACGGTATGATCGACTCGAGAGAAGTTTGAGCTCAGAAAGGGTCTTCCTTGCAGAGTTCGGACAGTAGTAGCAGCCGCCACTGTCACACAACACAGGACATGGAGATAGAGAAGTTGCATCAAGAGCTTCAACAGCGTGATGCATTTTGCAGGCAATGTTCTAGCAGGAGGGACAGGCTGTTGTTTTCCCAAAATTTAGGGTGCCACCACAACCGCCATATGGGGAATGTATGCTCGGATGCCTCTTCTAAAGCTTAGGTTAGATAAAGTTTCTCAACTGTAGCTAGATCTAGTTGATGGTAGCCAAACTTAGTCAACTTTAGCCAAACTTGTAGAACTCTAGCCAAACTTATTTAACTCTAGCTATTTGTAGTCAATGTAGCATAACCAACTTAGCTACATTTGATCAATGAAGGGTAACTTGTTCTCTGTTGTAACTGGGTTTGCTCAACGTGGACAAAACTGATCAATCAGATAACTTTGATCAAGGTTAGCTGATTTAGTTGCTGGTAGCGAAACTTACAATTTTAACTAAAGTTGCTCAACTTTAGCCAAATTTACTCAACTTGTGTATAATAGGGATCCGGAATACATGCACCAAATCCTTACCAAACACTTCCGCCAGGGTTAGGACAACTTGGAGATGAGGTTCATTTCATCACTTGTTCCATTATTCCTCATTAGTGTTGTCACATATCTATAATTTATGGCTAATTGTGTCATCTATACTCTTTGTGTGTTAGCATTCTGGATGTCACATAAATTTTGTAAACAGCTTCTTCACTTCCGGAGGTATTCAGATGCTATGTGAGCGGTATGAGTGGTAGACTAGCTCACCTAATTAAATAAGATTTATCATTTGTATTTGTGCATGGATTTGAGATATGACTTTGTTTATGGATTTGTGGACTTGAGATGTGTGTATGCACTCGTAAAGGTTGAAGACTTGATGTGTTTGTGTGTGTTTGCTTGAACGGATTGGATTATTCTTGTCTTATGTGGAATTGTTCAAATAAATGGTTATGTGTGTTTTTTGCGTGAAAAATTAGAATGAAACAAAATTAAAGGTGGCATTTAGCCCCTGGAAATGGTAATTTTCGGCGGTCTAGAGGACGCCGTCGAAAATTGTTTTGGTGGCTAGGCGAAGACGCTGAGAATAGGCCTTTATTGTCTTCGATGATTAGTTCAAAACTTATTTTTGGCGGTTTGCACTAACTGCCGAAAATTACTGGGCCGCTGCTAATTTTTGGCGGCCGCCTCAAATAGCAAAAAATAAGCTTATTTTGGCAATTTTTTCGGCGGTTTCCGATGCCGAAAGTTCACGCGATTCCTGTAGTGTATTAGGCCCTTTTTTACATAGAAATTGTATAGAAACTTTTATATGAATAATGTAGGATTCGGAGTTTTTTCCCATGTTTTAAATGAGCTCTTAGTACCAAATGGTTATATTCTCGGCCAGCCATCAAATCCCATTAAACATAAGGCTTTTAATCTATTTACCCTACAGGAGCAATCACTGCGAATTCAGACCAAGTACTATTAATACTGCTAATCAACTGCACAAAGGGTAAGAACCCCAAAACGGAAACCCGGTTTACACTTTACACACGTTCTCGCTCCATGGTCCACATCACACTAGCTACCTCATCTGCGATATCCCCATGCATTGTTTCTGCCGCATAAAACGGAGTGCCCAGTGTGCACTTTAAAAAGGTCGGGCTCATGGACTTGGCAGGTACTGCTATTGCTACAGAAATCGTGGCTTGATTAACTGAGGCCGGCCACCGGCGGCCTCCCACAGAGGTCAAAAAGCCTCGGAACAAAACGCAGTCGGGCGCGCGCGGCGCGCGCGCCTGCGTGCATCAAACGACGCGAAAGAGTGGGAAAATTATCCCCGTCCGCGGCGGCGTGTTTGTAGATCCGTGTTTGCATGTGCGCGCAAAAATTCGGCAGCCCGCCCCCCACCTTGAATGGCGCCAAGCATTACGGGTGATTTTCCTGCGAACCTGAACTCGATCGATTCAACAAAATATGTTAACTTTCACCTTGCCAACAAAAAAAAAACCTTTAGAGCGTGTCAGGTAACGGCTGTTCAGCAAAATGAGTAGCTTCCCCCGAGTTGACATTTTGGACATGGTCCAACCAAAGGTCCAAAGCATAAAACTAGTAGATGAATTTATCAGGGTTGGAAACTGTGATCATAAGGAAAATATCAGCCATCCGACGGGAAAATACACCTACACTAAGGGTCTGTTTGGATTCGTGTAATAGTGAGAATCCGCTAAACTTTAGCGATCCAAATAATGGGGAGATAATGATTAGCTAGACTCCATATTCTCATTATCTACTGAATGCCAGATAATACCAGCTAATGAGAAATAATTGGACTTTTCCTTCATTATTCCACCTATTATCTAATCTATTAGCTGTGGATCCAAACACTACCACCTATTATCCATCAAGGTAACCATTATCTAGCTAATATTGGCTACTACATATTAACTAGATAATGAAAATCTACCGTGGATCCAAACAGACCCTAAGTACAAAACACTACCTCCATTTCAAGTAATAATTCGTTTTTTTGGTTTGTTGTAAATTAAAGTTATTTATCTTTGACCAAATCAATATAGAAATATTTTAACATCTACATATTGAATAAAAACACAACCATTGCATGGTATATTTAATGCGACTAATTTGATGTTTATAAATCTCTCACTAGAGGAAAAGATCTTGATGAACTTTGTCAGCTTGCCTCAAAACCGACAAAAATTAATTAACTTTTGTTTTTTTTTGATGGGGTTGACAAAATTTCCGCATAGTAACCTTAGCAGTCGAAAACTGACGAAAATTAATGAAAACAAACAAAACCAATTTTTTTCCGGTATATACTATGGACTCCTGTGGTTTATGTTTATTTTTCTTGAACTTAATTAGAGCTAGCTAAAATATCCTAATTTAGTACAAGGTTAGAATGATTTATAATGTACTCCCTCCGTTCTAATTATAGATCGTTTGGCTTTTTTAAATCAAGTTTGACTTACTCGTCTTATTTCAAAATTTCATAATTATCATTTATTGTGATTTAGTTTTGCATATAATATATTTGAACTATGATATGAATTTTTCATATCTTCATAAATTTTTTCAATAAGACAAATTGTTCAAACTTGGTGTAAAAAAAATCATATGACCTATAAATTGGGATAGAGGGAGTGACATCCAAAGATATTTGCCTAAAGGAGAAAAAACTTAAAAGTGTTTTCACCTGATGAGTACTCTTCTCTGTCACGAAGGATACTTTCTTGCATAGCATGGATCGATAACTGCCTAGTAGGAATATGCTCATGTGTATAGATGCATATAAAAAAACAAGGCCTATAGATTTTTGAAAAAAGAAACAACTTTTAAATCTTTAACTAATGGTTTAGTTAAATGTATATATTTTTAGTATATTCATGTTATATACTTAGATTTATATTCAAAAGTAGTTAATATGGTGATAATTTTACATTTGTTGATGACATGTTTATAAAGTAGCAGATGTCAAAATCCTGCTTTAAATACCGCGTCAAAAATCTGTAGGCCTTAAATTTTTAGATGGAGAGGAATATATGCAGTGCTCTAGCATGTGGCTGTATTCGCCGTTTTTCAAACACTCTTGGCAAGCATCTTTCATAGTTACGCTGTGCACATAGGACATAGGGTCTTGTATGCTAGTGGTTGTACCATCTTATTGCATTCTTCATAAGTCATGGGTTCGATTCTTAAGGTCATAGGTTCGAGATCTAAAGGTCATAGGTTCGATTTCCTGTGTAGCGAATTTAAAAATGACCGTTAAAAAAATCCCCTTCGCCAGCAAAAATCAGGATTCAGAGGTTTTCTCAACCAGTTAAGATTATTTGTCTTCTACCTTAATTAATTACAAAACTATGGGAGGTGGTTTACCAGTTGTATAAGATCCTCATACAAATGGCTGAAACATGCTGTGAATATTGGATAAAAATAGTTAAAATATTTAAAATGAGGTCAAACAATATAATAAATTATGCTAAAAATTGTAACGAAAAAATGCATATGTATTATAAGAAAATTTTCTTAACATATGGTGATTTTTCCTAATTAAATTGATCTTGTTGTCTAACCTTTACGGAAAAATACATATATGGGTGAGCTTTGGATGTGCCGAGTTACAAAGTTTTCATGCATCAATTGATATGCTTTTTAAAAGAATTTTCATATTCTTTTATATTTAGGCTATTTTCACATGATACGCTCCAACTCCATATGTCCTGCTATTCGATTGAGAAAGAACTGATGACAGCAGTTGAAGGCTAAGGCAACACTCCTTAACTCACTAATGCGTTCTTTTTTATCAAACAAAGTACATGGTACTCCATATTCTTATCTTTTTAGCTTTAGTAGATACTCCTGAAAATTGCAATTCAAGCTCCTTCTTTGCTTGCCTTTAATTAGTTTATTTCCTTTTTCAGCTCATATGGTCTTCTTTTACACTAGGATCGCTTGTTGCTCAAGCATGCTGTTAATTGTTCTCAACCTCTAGCAGACAAAGAACACATGCATTTTCCTCTCAAATACAAATACTGCAATCTTGTTACCAACCAACGTTGAGGCTAAAGAGCATTCTGATATTTATCACTGCGCACATTTAGTCTCTTAAATGTAAATACTTGAATACGTGTATGAAAGTATGATTACGTGTATTCAAGCATTTATATTATGAGAGGGCAACTTGAATATTTTGGCAAATTCAATCGGATTTTGTTCTTGTTGCTGATTTGAAGCACGCTTTGACTTTGTGCAGGGGAGATTCCTCATTTTCTAAATTCCCAATTCTTTGAGTCAACGCACACAAATGAAAAGGACAACATGATGTGGCAAATGCTTGACTTAGTTACCACCCTGAATGCTTGACTTAGCTACATGAAAAACTGTGGAATGCCTATTCATTTCCGTGACCGAATAATGTATAGGAAAAATGCATCCAACAAAAGAAAAAAAAAAGTAACCTGCCGCATCATGAGCAAACAAGGTTTCTGTTTTGCATGAAGCACTTGCTAAAGTCTGAAAGGTGAGCCGCGGTACTCAAGTAGTGAAGCGCCACCTTTGAATCTCTATCGATGTCCCCTCTTCCCTCCAAATCTCTAATTTATAAGTACTTGCTTTGAGCTCCCTCCAAGCCAACCAGGCAACCAGTTCCCCTGCTCACTCACTCTGGCTCACACACTCCCACTCCCACTCACTGGTGCACTGCCATGGCCAAGAACGTGATTGCACTATTTGGCCTCCTCGCATTTGCATCGGTGGCGAGGATGGCTTCCGGGGCTGGTGGCCATGACTATGCCATGGCATTGAAGAAGAGCATCCTCTACTTCGAGGCGCAGCGGTCCGGCGTGCTCCCGCCCAACCAGAGGGTCACGTGGAGGGAGAACTCCGGTCTCTTCGATGGAAAGGCCAATGGAGTATGTACAATGTGCTCCATATACTTCATTCATCAAAGTTCAATGGTGTGTGCTGAGCAACCTTTTTTTTTCTGTTTTTGTCTCGTTCGTTCTCAGGTGGACCTTGTGGGAGGGTACTACGATGCGGGGGACAACGTGAAATTCGGCCTGCCCATGGCGTTCACCGTGACCATGATGTCGTGGAGCATCCTGGAGTACGGCAAGCAGATGGCGGCGGCCGGCGAGCTGCGCAACGCCATGGACGCCGTCAAGTGGGGCACCGACTACTTCATCAAGGCCCACCCGGAGCCCGACGTGCTGTACGGCGAGGTGGGCGACGGCGACACGGACCACAGCTGCTGGCAGCGCCCCGAGGACATGTCCACGAGCCGGCAGGCGTTCCGGATCGACCCCCAGAACCCCGGGTCCGACCTCGCCGGAGAGACCGCCGCGGCCATGGCCGCCGCCTCGCTCGTGTTCCGCAGCACCTACCCGGGCTACGCAAACCTGCTCCTCGAGCATTCCAAGCAGGTAGGCTAGTAGTTCTTCTGCCGAATGCCAAACTGAATGAGCAGAAATGGCTCCACATTGTTGTTACACCTCTGATCTGCAATACCGCCCCTGTTCCCCTGTCGTGTTCAGCTGTTCCAGTTCGCCGACAAGTACCGGGGCAAATACGACGCCAGCATCCCCGTCGCCCGGAACTACTACGGATCCTTCAGCGGGTACGGGGTAAGTCGCCGGAGAACGGAAATGTGCCACATCTGATACTCAGCTGCAACAAACACATTAACACAGTGGCCTTCATTGCTCTGGCTGTACATGGCGACATGGCGTGGTGCAGGATGAGCTTCTGTGGGCGGCGGCGTGGCTGTACGAGGCGACGGAGGAAGGGTGCTACCTCGAGTACCTGGCTCGCAACGGCGACGCGCTTGGCGGCACGGGCTGGTCCATCAACCAGTTCGGCTGGGACGTCAAGTACCCCGGCGTGCAGGTCCTGGCAGCCAAGGTACGGCAAGGCTAGCTTTGCAGAGTGCAGAGCACTCGTACCTACAGTACTGCACATGACATTCTGTCCACACACATATACATGCTGACAACAACCGATCAACCTGCTGCTTGCACTTGCACGCAGTTCCTTCTCCAGGGCCGTGCCGGCGCGCACGCCGCGACGCTGCAGCGGTACCGGCAGAACGCGGAGTTCTTCGTGTGCTCCTGCGTCGGCAAGGGCGCCGTGAACGTGCCGCGGACACCGGGCGGCATGATGTACCACCA
The DNA here is from genome assembly GCA_030272315.1 of Paspalum vaginatum. Classification (NCBI taxonomy): domain Eukaryota; kingdom Viridiplantae; phylum Streptophyta; class Magnoliopsida; order Poales; family Poaceae; genus Paspalum; species Paspalum vaginatum. Next base: position 12,223,048 of record CM059020.1, on the reverse strand, counting down.
GCGCTGGAACAACCTCCAGTTCGTAACCAGCGCGTCGTTCCTGCTGACGGTATACGCGGACTACGCCACGGCGCTGCCGGGCTCCTCCGGCGGCGGCGGCGCCGTGCGGTGCCCCGCCGGCGCGGCGCGGCCCTTCGAGATCCTCGCCTTCGTCAGGTCCCAGGTGAACTACATCCTGGGCGACAACCCGCGGGGCACCAGCTACATGGTCGGCTACGGCGGCAGCTTCCCGCGGCAGGTGCACCACCGCGGCGCCTCCATCGTGTCCGTCAGGAGGGACCCGTCCTTCGTCAGCTGCCAGGAGGGGTACGCCAGCTGGTACCCGCGGCAGGCAGGCAACCCCAACGTCTTGGAGGGCGCCATCGTCGGCGGGCCCGACGAGTACGACGACTTCGCCGACGAGCGCAACAACTACGAGCAGACGGAGGCCGCCACCTACAACAGCGCGCCGCTGCTCGGCGTCCTCGCGCGCCTCGCCGGCGCCTGCGGCACAGGGATGGAAGAGTACCAGCTGCCGCCCCCGGGCGCCGCCGCCAACCAGACGTCGCACCACCGTCTTCCTCATCACACGCCGTCGTCGTCCTCGTTCCCGGTCCAGATCGAGCAGAACGTGACGAGGACGTGGGCGAGGCGGCGCACCACGTACTACCGCTACTCGGTGACGGTGACCAACAGGTCGAGGAAGACGGTCCGGGAGCTCCACCTCGGCGTCTCGGAGCTCCGCGGCCGGCTGTGGGGCCTCGACAAGGCGCGGTACGGGTACGTGCCGCCCAAGTGGCTGCCGGCGCTGCGCGCGGGACAGAGCCTCAGCTTCGTGTACGTGCAGCCCGGGACGCCGGCCAACGTGTGGGTCACCGGCTACAAGCTAGTCTGAAGTCACAAAGTGACTGTGCTAGCAGCTAGCATTATTAGCAAACTAGGATTGGACTGGCGTGTTGTGTTGCGCTGCAATTTGGAGTGTCTGTGTGAGCGTATATGGAGGACGGAGTGAAGAGACCACAAATTATGTGCGAGTGCTCATCCTCTTCCTCCAAGAGTGTCGTCCCGTAGTAGTGTTTTGGTTAGGTTGCAGAGGGACACCGAGAGATGGAGTAAGTGCTCATCCTCTTGCCCTTGGACGTTCACGAATGTTGTATCGGACGAGGGACGACACTATTTGAAATTCTAATCAAGTCATTAGTACAATGATTTTGCATTGTGAATTTGTGATTCGATAAGATTATAACGTGCAAACTTGAGACTTCAGTTTTCTGAAGTAGAGATTGGCCAACTCAGGGCGCGCAATAGAGAACCTCCGAGTAAAGATGACAGTCGATAAAGCGACTGGGAACTAAAATGGAATAAAAAAACAGAATGTTGTGGTGCATCAAGAATTCAAGATGGAAAGATAAAAGATACTAATGGAAGCGAACGTTGAGAAGATATTGTTAGGATCTTGTCGCGGATCTAGTGCCCGTACCCATAACCACTAGGGTTCTTGGTGTTCATGATTGCTCATAGACGTATCTCGATTCGTAGAGAGAGGGGGGGAGAACAAAGTGTACCTCCGGGGACGAGTGGAGAGCTCGACCGGTGCGCATAGGCAACGGGGTTCCCATGACGCCGGTGAGGGAAGGAAGGCGTCACGGGCACGGCAGTGGCATTTCCCTCCACTCCCGCACCAAGGAGATCGGGTCCTGTGTGTGGTCGCGAGCAGAGCAGCGAACATTCAGTTCGCGTGCCACTCATGGCTCATCTTTTATAGCGGTGTGGGGTGGAAGGGGGCCACAACCTCAAGGGGTTTTTGGCCTCCGATCAAGGCCTTAGTTCTGGATCTGGGCCTAGTTGGGACGTCTCCCTTCCAAGCCCGAGATCAATCTAACATTCTCCCCCTTGGTCTCGGTCTATCTTGTTTCTTCAAACTCCATCCTTTGATAGATCAATATATTGAGACTAATGCGTCGCAGATGGCCAGTTACGTGCCACTGAACTCATCGACTACAATACATATCTCTATCTCAGAATGAGACTCTTTTATAGTGGAATAGCCCTAAATCCAGAATCATAGGTTTTCCAATAACCCCAAATGCCGGCTGCATGCTCTCTGAACACGCTGGGGTGGAATACCTTAGTGAGCGGATTCGCGAGCATCCCCTCACTATCACGTGCTCATTCTCAATTATCTATTCTAGATTTTCTCTCTTTCACAATATAAATCTCAATGTCAATGTGCCTAGCGGACACACTTGACTTCTTGTTGCGATAGTACAATACACTGCCGACTCATTGTCGTAGTATGTCTTAAGTGGTATTTCTATAATATCAACCACTCTTAATTCGGGTACAATTTTGTTTAGCCACATTGTCTGCCCCGTTGCCTCATGATAAGCTACAAGGTTCAGTGTACATTGTCGACGATGTAACAACTGACCATATCCAGACGTGGACCTCACGATGTCTTTACACCCTGTCCAGTTTGTATCTTTATAGCCCAAAGGTCTATAAGGCATTTGTCTTTCTATAAATCATCATGAGGTCTTTTGTCCTTTGCAAAAATCACAGGGTTTTTCAATCATCTCGATTCGTCCGACATCTGTCAAGTATCCCGATCATAAAAGTCAAGTCAAGGCGAGTGCATATTCGAGCACACATTTTGCCTCCGATCGTTGAAGCATTTGGAATTAATTCCATTTAATCAATCTCACGTTCTTGTGTCACTTCATCTGATCTATCTCATGTTCTTGTGACACTTTCATCTTTCATCTGATCTGTCGCCTTTGACTATTGGAGCAGACGCTGCATTACAGCTACCATACTATGTCTATTCAAGACATTTTCTAGTATGTTCTTGTTTCAATCTCTGTGGATTTGAATCCTCAGGACACAGGGTGCCTATCCCACATTTTTCATATCATGATTCAAGAACAAGATATTTCTTTGTCTTTAGCAATAAATGCTTATCGTTGCTAGCTAGTAGAATATCATCCACATATAGCATTAGGAAGTTATACCTCCAATTCTTTAATCCTTGCATAAATGCAATGCAATTGTCCTCCTCTTTCAACATCAAACTTTCTAATAGTCTTATCCAAACTTTAGGTACTAACACCTAGAAGCTTGCTTCAAACCCATACATTGGATTTTCTTTGGGTGGCAACCCATCTTTTCCTTTTTCTTTCATGACAAAACCCTTAGGTTGAGCCATATGAATGTTTTCTTTCAACTCTCCTTCAGGAGTGCTATCTTCACATCCGATTGATCTAATTCTGAATCAAATAAGCAACTAGTGCCATAATGATACTAAAGGAGTCTTTCGATGAAACAACGAGACGGTTTCACCATTGTCGATTTCTTGATTCTGAGTAAAACCAATTGTCATAAACCTTTCTGTATTCCTCTTGGAGTCGTTTAATCTCGTAGACCAAAAGAAACGGCCTACTGTCTTGGCTCCTTTAGGAATTTATTCCAAGTCCCACACTAGATTCAAACTTATATATCTAATTTCATATTCTATGGCGTCAACCATACTATAAGAGTTGGGACTTCTTATGTCTTCCTCATACCAAGAGGGATCTACCTCTGAAGGTATATCATCACTGAGATATGTATCACAATCATCAAAGATCTATAAATTTTTATGACTTTCTCATAAGCACGTCTTGTTCTATTTCTACGGGTTGCTCTGGTGATGGATCATCAGCAATAGCCTTTCATTCTATCTCTTTAGCCTCAACCACAGTAGGAGCCAAAAGCTCAGACACTATGTGAGTCAAGAGTTTCTCGTTTAGTCATTTATCGTGCTTGACGAGCCAACATCCACAGCAGGGGTCACAACAACAACCGTCTAAAACGGAGCTGCAACCTCAGCAGGTATTGAGAAATAGGGTTCTTCTACCATCGGAATTGGGATGTACATCCTCTACTCCTCAAGGTTCATTTCTCAGAATACCATGCTCCCCCAGATCTTGTCATTGTCTAGAAACACTAAGTGTCTCATTTCTACATACTTCGTATGTCTATCTTGGCAGTGAAACCCGAAACACTTCAATCTTTCAAGTCAGCCAATAGAATGGCACCTTATTATCTTCTCATATCATCTCCCTAGAGCAAGGTTAAAAGCCAATGGAATGGCAACTTGCCCTTTTCATCTTATCTCCCTTGGGCAGGGTAAATAGTCTCAATTCTCTTTATCTTAGTCGGTATCTTAAGCACTCATGTACTTGGAATCTTACATAAAGGTATGAATGGCGGTTTTGAATACCCTCCATCCACAGGTTTGCCCGGTGTCATATACCAGGCATCTAGGTCATTATCTTGCAAGCAACTTGCAAAAACAGGTTCCTGGAACTTGTCCATATGGTGTATGGCGACCGTAGTACTCCCCTACGATCAGATATCACATCTTTAGTCTTTAAGACATGCTCTCGTTCTTTCGTTAAAATTCTTTTATGCAGTCAATGCATTAGTCTAAGTCTCTGAAGTCTGGTGGGTGGGGAGTTTCAGGTTTTAGTCAACCAAACTTTCATATTCTCCCCTTTGAAATGTAGCCTAAGCAATAGACACAATTTCGACGAAAGTTTATCCACCGTATCATTTCTTGCTTATAGCAACGGATGTATCTTTTTCTTTTCACTTTGCACAAGGAAGGCAAAGAGAGTATATCTCATCAGATGGTGAGACTCACATTCTCATTATTACACTGAATAATGAACTCATGATTCCCAAAATTGCAGGAATGTTGTCAAAAATTTCTATCATAGAATCTGAAATCACGTTTCTCACAAGGAGGAAACATATTAAAATATCTCTTACATACAAAGCCATCATCTAATTCTCAAAGAAGATTTCTCATAACTTTGACATTATATTCTTTTTGCATTAGCAAATTCAATTCTTGTCGCTACACATGGTAGCATCTTTTCTCGAGGGATCCCGTCAAGATCTAGGCAACTATTCTCATAGTGCCCTTTCTTCTTGCAGTACATGCAAGTGTGTACGGAATGTTCCTCTTGTTGTCTATCTTGGAGCTGTTGTCTGTGGTGTTGGCTCTAGTTCACTTAGAGCACTCACCATGTCTTCTTTCTCACGCCAACTGGAGTTGTCACCCCTGTTTAACAATTCTATGATCCTCAATTCCCTGATAATCATATTATCATTCGAGCCTTCATAGAAAAATATATGAGATCAGGATAGACTCAAAAACATTGTCTCTGAAACAAGTGTCTCGCATGAATTAAACTCAACGTTGGTCAAGATTAAAACACACTTAAAAGTCATTCTTTCTAGGAAAAGTATATTGCATGAGTTAAACTTAACGTTGGTCAAGTTTAAAATACGCTAACAAATTCTCTTTTCAATCTTCAGAGACAAGTATCTTTTCAATTTTCTGAATCAAATATCTCTTGCATAAATTAAATTCAACGTTGGTAAAAAATAAAACATGCTAGAATCAATTCTCAAGTCAATTCAATATTCTAAATTCATCGTTGGATGAAAATAGAGCTAAAACGAATCATAATCATGGCCCGTCATCAAAATTAACGTTGGTTAAAAATTAATGATAATGCCATCAATCTATTGTCATCATGTATTTCTCTATTAATTATCCACGTTGGTTTCAAATTGTTCAGAGATAATACATATTAAAATCGTATCATCAGCAGTGGAAACATGGTCGAAATCAAGTATCTAATTATGAGTCTAAAAAGCTCCAAGCATAAAGCCAATTAATCATGCAAAAAATGCATCTATCAATAATCTGAAAAAAAATTCCAGGAAAAAAAATCACTGCGCTTCTTCTTAATCTGGCCGAAACGGCCCACAAATCGGCCCAACGACCTGAATGCGGGGCGGCGCGCGTGCCAGGCCGAAGCCAACTTGGGCCTGGGCCGTGCATCTGGCCCAGCCCAGCTATGGCCCCTGCCTCACTCTCGGCCGTCGGATCCCATCCGACGGTCCGTGTTTGCTTCTACCGGGTATAAAAGCCGGTTTTTTCGCTGAGGGTAGTGAAAACCCTAGCTCATTTCTCCCTCACGCCGCAGCCTCTGCCTCCTCTGGTGATGGCGCGAGCGGACGGGGCAACCGCGGCAGCGGCGCAGCCGGTGCTGGCGAGTGGCCCGGCGGCCGCCTCTCTTCTTTCCCTCTCCCGCGCCGTGCTCTTCCTGCTCCCCCTTCCTCGGCTGACCACGCGGACGCGAGAGGACGGAGCAACGGCCGGTGTCTTGCGCCGCCGCGTGACCCCTCGCCTGCAAGCGCGCTCCCACAAGGGTGAGCGCGCCGTCGTCAAGTGGCCTCGCGGTGGTGCTCCTCGATGCCCCCCGCGCACGCTCCCCCGACCTCCGGGTTCACAGCGGCGGCAAACTGGCGAGCGACGAGGCGTCGCACCCCCGATTGGCTGCGACGTCGCGATGGCCAAGTGAGTTATTTTCTCAGATCCGAGCCTCTATCTCGGGATCTAGAAGTTCATTTTTTTCTTTTCTTTGTCCTTGACCCGTGAGTCAATTATCTTCGCTAGGGTTCGGGTTCGGGGCTACACCTTGCTCTGGTACCAATTGTTAGAATCTTGTCGTGGATCTAGTGCCCGTACCCATAACCACTAGGGTTCTTGGTGTTCATGATTGCTCATAGACGGATCTCGATTCGTAGAGAGAGGGGGGAGAACAGAGTGTACCTCCGGGGACGAGTGGAGAGCTCGACCGGTGCGCATAGGCAACGGGGTTCCCATGACGCCGGTGAGGGAAGGAAGGCGTCACGGGCACGGCAGTGGCATTTCCCTCCACTCCCGCACCAAGGAGATCAGGTCCTGTGTGTGGTCGCGAGCAGAGCAGCGAACATTCCTGTGTGTGGTCGCGAGCAGAGCAGCGAACATTCAGTTCGCGTGCCACTCATGGCTCATCTTTTATAGCGGTGCGGGGTGGAAGGGGGCCACAACCTTAAGGGGTTTTTGGGCCTCCGATCAAGGCCTTAGTTCTGGATCTGGGCCCAGTTGGGACGTCTCCCTTCCAAGCCCGAGATCAATCTAACAATTGCGGCATTTTCCATTAACCCAAAAGCTAAATCGATTTAGCTCTGACCTGAGATCTTCCCCTAAATGGAAATCTAGATTCGGAGACGAAGAATCCGAAAATAGCAAAGAAGAAGGAGAAGGAGAAGGAAAAGGAGAAGGAGGAGAAGGAGGAGCAAGAGAAGGAGGAGGAGGAGAAGAAGAAGAAGAAGAAAGAAGAAGAAGAAGAACAACCTCGACCGCCGACAAGGTTAGGGTAGAGGGTAAGGGTTAGGGTTTAGGGTTGGGTGGGGTTACATGTGTCGTCTCCGGCCTTAAAGATGATGCTAGGGAGGCCGGTGACCCCACGATGGTGGTGGATCGAGGCGGAGGGGCGGCGAGGTGGTGGGGCGCCGCCGACCGTAGGTGGCTGAGGACAGCGGTCGAGCGGTGCCGATGACAAGGTTGTAGATTTACCTCGGTGGCGGCGGTAGCCACCGGAGACACGGTTGGAGGGTTGGGCAGGGCGACAGTGGCGAGGAGGAGGCGCGTAGTGTGGTAGTGACGGTCGCAGGGGCAATAGATCCGGCGGCAAGGGCATCGCCGGATCAGGAGGGTGGAGGTGGTAGCAGGGGTGTCAACTGCGGTCACGGAGTGGTGCGGTAGAAGACGAGGGTGGCGACTGCGGGAGGAGGACGATGAGAGGGGTGGCCCGATGAGAAGGAATTGAGGGAGACGAGGGGCTGCGCGGCGAGGTCTCTAGCTAGGTTTCTTTTTTAAAAAAAAAAGAATCATATGTTCTATTTTAGGAAAAATTAAGAGTCTTCCTTTAAGCCTAAACAAATACCTCTCACTTGTTAGCTTTTGGGATCAAGCCTCGATAAGCATCTCATCGGAAAAACAAAGATTCCAGATATCTTTAGCCTCCCATTTAGAAGCCGGTATCCATGCTTAGAATCTAGAATTGACATTGACACCCTCCAATTCCGTCGTTCGGTTGCCTTTGGTATTGGCAGGCGGAAACAAGCTCCAATACGTGTGCAACACAAGCTCTCACACAATTCCGAGCTATCCCCTCCACGTTCAACTAAATTACATTCCAATTCCTTTCTCGTGATTTCACGTGCCATCCAAACAAATTGAGGCCTATTTCAATGTCGCTCAAATATGATATTTGATCTATTTCAATTTCGTGATTCTCAGTATCAACATCCAAATGAAGCTTCTCTCATCTAAAATAAAAAGATATATGCGCTAACGGGGCGTCATTTTGAATGGACCCAATTACAAGGCTACAAAACTTATGGGGTGGTGGCACACGAGCTGGTTTGGTCTAATAGTATTTTTTTTCTCTTGAGACGTACGTGCATCGCGCATGTTACAAATCTGGTTGTGCAGTTTAAAAGAGCGAGATTTTAGTATTATCTTTTACCTAACAAAAATTTCATACCATTCACATTTGTCCCACTGCATAGGTTGAAAAGAAATGGAAAAAGTTGGAAAGGGTCCAAAAATAATAGAAGCAAAATGTTTCCAACGTTTAGTCTTTTATAGTCTCATTTTGTTTTGTACCTGTACCCATGTGATACTTTTTTGTCTTGAAATTAAAGAAAGAGAAAAGGTGTCAATCAAGTAGTTATTAGTTTCTTGTTTCTTTTTCCATTCCCTTTTTTATTGGCAACAATTTCCTTTCTCTCGTTTTCCTGCTCTTCACGTGATCCGCGTAGGCCCACCAAGTATATAGTTTGAGATGTGGTTACAGAGTGCGTGCCACACTTACATCTACGCTAGTCACATAAAGAGCGGACAACGTAGAGGGAAAAGAAGGAGATGACCACGAAAAAGGAAACAGGGAGAAGGAATTAAAAGAAAAAAAAGATCTATGATGTCCTTTCTTTTTCATTATTCCAAGACAAGAAAAATACCTAGTAGATGTGGGTACAAAACGAGGTGAGAAAATACTAAATAGAAAACTAAGGGTGAAAAACATTTTCCTTCTATTAATTTTTGACATTTTCCAATCCTTTCTAACTTGTGCAATGGAACCAATGTTAAGGGTACATATGTTTCATTAGGTGAAAATAATATTAAAAACTCACTATTTTATTTCTCGAGACTGGGGCAATCATGAGCTATATATATGGGATGTTACAATCCCATTGGAATGTTGAAATTTCTCATGCATCCCATATGAATTTTATGTAATGTTTTAAATAGTGATTTATAGGATTTAGCAGCAACCATCTAAAAACGCTATTAACACTGCTATGTCTCGCTATAGCGCGTTATTTTTACTGCAATTGTTACAAAGTTAAGCCTTCAGAACCTCTATAGTGTCGCTATAGCACTGCTATTTAAAACACTGATTTCATATGATAGTATAATTCAATTATAAATAAAAATAGGAATAGGTGAAAGTTACCCAGAGGGGATGAATAAGCAATCCTGAAAACTCACGCAAACAACAAACGAAAATCAGTAACAGACCGATTCAACCAGTGTGCACCCATTCAACTGGTAGTAAGTGATTGAATCGATGCTCATCGGTTGAACCGGTGGGCAGCAAATAAACACGAATAGATCTCTAAATCTACTTGACCAACCCGTAACTTCCAAGAGGTTCCTTGGGACTAGTTCTTGTAGATTCGAGAGAGGCTTGCCTTAGCACCTGGACAGACAATAGATCCACACGAAACTTTGCCAACCCAAGTGAGACAACTAAAGAACAACAAGGACACGAAGAGCAGCAAGCAAGCACACGAGACAAGGATTTACATCCAAAATTCGGGCACACAACAAATGTGTCCCTACGTGCCTATTGTTGAGGAACCCACAAAGGGTTAGTTTCCAAACCCTATCCTATTCTCTCCAATCATGAAGATCGGAAGAGATATACTAACTATCACTACTCAATGAGCGAGTAATACAAACTTCCCGGACCACACAAGTCTTAGGTGCTTCGACGGGCGACGCCTAGCTGTCTACGAGCACGAGGCTCAAAGAGTAAAAAGTCCAGCAAGTTTGCTTCAACGATGAACAAAGCTCACAAAGAACAAGAGAGAGGATGAAGAACGATGCTTGAATGCTCTCTTAGATCTCACCAACTCACACACACAAACAATGGATGAATCTTGCTCAAGAGAGTGGAGAGTGAGAGAGAGGAGTGAATGCACAAGGAAGCTTTATCTCATGTTAGGTTTAGTGCCAAGAGGGAGAGGAAGAGGAAGAAGAAGGGGAATAAATACCCACACCCACCAACTAGCCAGTTACTATAATGTTACAGGCTAAAAAGTGGCTTATCGATTGGACTGGTGAGGCAGGTCCAGAAAAGCACAAAGTCACCAGAGACGACACACCGATGGGGGGAGGACCGACCAGTTGAACCGATGGTCCAACCAATGGGTCTGCCAGAGAAGGTTGGCCGGTTGGAGAAGGACTCACCAGTTGCACCGGTGGTCCAACTGATGAGCCTGCCACAGGGAGTAGACCGGTTCCCGGCGATGGACTGGTTCCAAGCGATGGACCGGTTGCACCGATTGGTCCAACCGGTGGGCACCGAGAAATGCCAATTAAAGATGTGATGAATGAGACTAGAATTTTGTTGGAAGCACTTGAACCTTGTGAGCTCGATGACACTAGAGGCACTGCTTTTTAAACACCTCCTTGATAATATGATGGTTCTTACACTCAAGAGATAAATTATAAAACTAATGGCGCTTGCTCTTGAGAGTGAACCACTTAGAATATTTTTTTAAATGAGTGAGGTTCCTCTTTTCTTGCTTACCATCAACCTATCAAATAAGCCTTGGAGGGATTCTTCCTTGAGCATATCAAAGCTATCCAACTCATCTTGAATGAGCTTAATCTTGCTAAGTTTTGCCTTGTGATCACCTTCATGAGCCATCTCCAGGTTATCCCAAATCATTTTTGCAACCTCTATGCCCTTGACTTTCATTTGCTCTTCGGGACTCAAGCCATTGTTGATCGCACATGCGGCTTGAGCATTACGATGTAGATCTTGCATCATCTAGGGGGTGATGTCTTCATATTTCTTAGGCATATGCACACCTACATTCACAACTTCCCAAAGACTTGGATGCAAAGAGATTAAATGCATCTTCATTTGGTGTGACCAATCGGCATAGTTTAACCTAGTCAAGATAGGTGGCTTGTTGATGGGCAACAAAGTGAAGTTTGAAGATATATTGCTTAAAGAGAGTAATTAAAAGAGATTCGATTGTACTCCTTATTGGTGGACGAGGTTGCTTTCTTTGGCAATGGCGGTGGTTTTGTTGAGGATGAATCCATCTTCTCCATCTTAGCCATGAACTTCTTTGTGATCTTCTTGAACATCTTCCTAGCCATATTTTTGGCCATCTTCTTCATCTCCATTGTAGCTTAATCTTCATTCTCATCACCCGAAACTGAGCTTGAGCTAAGATCGAAATAGAGAAGATCTTCTTCTTCTCCTTCCACTTGAGTTGTCTAGTTCATTCCATCCTTGATACCAGAAGTTCCACGCCTCGGTAGCCATTCCTCACGCGGTTAAGCACTAATCATGAGGATTAGGCTCTAATACCAATTGAAAGCTGCCTAGAGAGGGGGTGAATAGGCAGTCCTGAAAACTTGCACAAAATACTGACAAAAATCAGTGACATACTGGTTCAACTGGCATTAACTGATTCAACTACTTGTGACCATTTGAACCGATGCTCACTGGTTGAATTGGTGGGCAGCAGAGAAACACGAATTGATCTCAAAATCTACGTGACCAAATTTGACACCGTAACTTCCAAGAGGTTCCTTGGGACTCATTCTTGTAGATCTGAGAGGGGCTTGCCTTAGAACCTACTCAAACAATAGGTCCACACGAAACTTTGCCAATCAAGGTGAGACAAGTCAAGAACAACAAGAACACGAAGAACACAAGTAAGCACACGAGACAAGGATTTAGATCCAAGGTTTAGGCACACAACAAATGCGCCCCTATGTGCCTATTGTTGAGGAACCCACAAAGGGTTAGGCCTTTCCAAACCCTATCATCTTCTCTCCAATCACGAAGATCGGAAGAGATGTACTTACTATCACGGCTCAATGAGCGGGTAATGCAAACATTCTAGAGCACACCACAAGACTTGGGTGCTTCAATGGGCGACGCCTAGACATCTCGGAGCACGAGGCTCCAAGATTAAAAAGTCCACCAAGTGCTTCAAGGGTCACCAAAGCTCACAACGAACAAAAGAGAGAGGATGAAGAATGATGCTTGAATGCTCTCTCAAGATCTCACCAACTCACACACACAAACAATGGATGAATCTTGCTCAAGAGAGTAGCGAGTGAGATAGAGGAGTGAATGTACAAGGAAACTTTTTCTCATGTTAGGTGGAGTGCAAAGAGAGAGAGCAAAAGGGGGAAGAAGGGGGTATAAATACCCCCACCCACCAACTAGCCATTTAATGTAACGTTACAGGCTAAAAAGCTGCTCACCATTTGAACTAGTGAGGCAAATATAGAAAGCACAAAGCCACTAGAGATGGACACCGGTTGGAGGAGGTCCAATCGGTTGCACCGGTGGTCCAACCGATAGGTTTACCAAAGCAGGCTGACCGGTTGGAGGAATCACCAGATCGGTGGTCCAACCGATGAGCCTGCCAGATGGAGCAAATCAATTTCGGGTGATAGACCAGTTGGACCGGCCGATGGGCACTGAGAAAACACCAACTGAAGATGTGATGAACAATACTAGAATTTTGTTGGAAGCACTTGAACGTTGTGAGCTCGATGACACTAGAGGCTCAATTTTTTAGACCCCCACTTGATAGTACAATGGTTCCTATACTCAAGAGCTAAATTAGTAAAACTAATGACGCTTGAGCTTGAGAGTGAACCATTTCGAATATTCTTGAAATAAATGAGTGAGGGGCCTCTTTTCTTGCTTCCAATGTCTCTCTATCACTTGTTTTCTTGATGTGTAGTTGTAGAGCACTTACACTTGCTTGATATAAAATTGTATGGCACTTTCCACTTGATTTATCACTATATTCATGATCATCGAAAACTGAAGCGCCCCAAATTCCATAATGGGACTAAAATGTGCTTTATTACCATCCCAGGGTTTGATAATCACATTCTTACATCAGAGTGATACATATCCACTCTAACGGGTTGGACAAAAAAAGGGGCGCAGCCCTGAAACTAAGCAGCAGAAAATAAAACGTAGGCCCAAACTTCCACACGTCACGGTTAGGAAGCATGTTGTAACCCTTACTCGTTTGAATATATGTTAATAACATCATCTTCACTAGAAAAATATTAACAAATCAAGGGTGAGTACATACATACTTAGCAGCCCACCTTCCTCCATACGGAGTAGGGGTATAGCTACATCTATATGGAGGATATCTAGAGCTCAGGAAAAGTTTTATGCAGGGTTTGAGATAGCTATCAAGTTTTATCCTTTCTGAAAACAGGTTTTTTTTCTCAAAAAAGTGTTTGCTACTGGACTTATCGGTCCACATGGCTCAAGGCGTGCCAGCCAACACATTTCCACACTGCTACTGGGTTTTACCCACGTAGCACCAACATCCACCAAAAAGCATTTTGATCCAAACCAGCCTAATCAATTTAGTTTATGAAAATCTGCTAATTGAAGAACCAAGCCGTAACGATAGATATTACTCTGATTAGAGGTTGTACTAATTCCCACAAGTGAGACTCAGTGACTACTTACGGCCAAATAAGCGTCCGAATTCCAAACCAAGCCTTTGTCATCACTTCATCGTCTAGTAGTGCTTTAAAGATCCGGGCCACCGAGTCACTCCAGTATGCCGCGGTACTCCCGTGACACACAACCCCTTCCTTTCATCCTTGTGCGCCAACACAGCTGCCACTAGACTATCCATTCTAGCTCGGGCCTAGCCAATGCCTCATAAAGAGCGAGTGGTTGTACTAAGAGAGTTAGGCAAGATGAAAATCAATGTGGTCTTTATAGGGTGCAGGTAGAACCATTCCACCTTTCCATTGCTCGACGCCGCGAGCATCCACATACCCGACCTTCTCCACGAAGTTTGGAACCTGGGGTAACCGCTAGTTGCTAAGTTACCCGTTCAAACCCTGCCTTTTAAAATAGTTGTTTCGGCGTGTAGCCGTATTCTGATAAGATCAGTTGTTGGGGTTCTTCCCCCATTTTATTTCAAAAACACACCACACATCCACTTTTCCTATACCCATCAAGTTCTGCCACCATAATCCAACTCAACGTTAAGATTATGATAGATATAATAAAATGAGTGATCCCACCTATGCGCACTATTCTAGATAGGCTTAGGTGGCTATATTTTACTGGGATACCTTAGCAAGCAAAACATGCAAGTTTTATTGTGATTATCAGGCCAAGGATTGTGATTGCAAAACAAAGGAAATTTATGCATCAAGTGGGGATTTCAGTGGGCTTGCCTATTGCTTCATCGAAGATACACTGACAGCTGAGGGCGAGGATACATCATCTCCCAATTGCCTTGGCGTACAAAATGCTGGGAGCGATGGAACCTTTCCCACTACTTGCGTTGCTCTCTCAACCGTTGAGCGCGATGGTGTGCCAACCACTGAGCGTGTTGGTACAACATCCATTGCAAGCGCATGTTGCTTTCTTCATGCATCGCGAAGGTTCTCGCGAGAGGCATACCGATCAGGATCTCCGGTATAACCTACATGCACATACAAGGAAACACACACACACACACATCGAGGTATAACATGAGCTCAACGCGATGGAAGGATGTTTGGACGGGTAGAGTATATTTGGTGAATTGTTGGTGGTGCTTACCAGTGGTGGAGGCTCTGGTAGGGTGCGAGGGGCAACAGGTTGGGTTGCAAACTACCGGCCACGCTGGTGGGCACGGTAGCGGTTGTTGCGGTAACGCCAGGGTAATGGCCTAGGTCGGCCAAGGTGGAAACGAAATTGGCGGGATGGTGGTCGCATGATGACGTCAGGGTTGGGGGTTTTTGTAGGAGGGAGCGATGCAAGAGTAGGACTTGATGGAATATGATCGGCGGGATGATTTTGGAGATCAGAATCATCTAGAAAAGGATTTGGAGAGACCAAGATAGGAACCTTTGGAATTCATGGAAAGTAGGAGGGCAACGACATCAAGCACTATGCACACAATATTTGTGCGACCAATGTGAAGCACTGACTAGGCATAGGACGACGTCATGGTGACATGGCGGCGTCTTTCGGCCAAAGAAAAAGACTATGTGGGGTGTATGGATGGATAGGGCTTGATTTTTAGATGAATTTAGGTGCAAGATCTCCTAAATCAGAGTTGAAAAGATATGAAGTATTTAGTGTAGAAGGGGTAGAAATATACTTCCTATATAGTTTGAGGAGTGAAAAAGGACTTTTCTTGGATGAACTTTGTGGATCTGGCCCGAGTGGAAACAACCTGGGCCGAGTGTGGCCCAACACAACGCAAGGCGCGACCAACTAGGCTGGCCCACGCGACGTGGAAGGGGCGCAATGGCACGGGTGACGCCGTCCGGCGTGGGGCCCACGCGGCAGTGGCTGAAGGAGGGGGAGACGGCGTCTAGGAGGTGACGGCGCACAGACCGGATCGGTCAAACAGGGATAGACCGGTGGACTCCCAGCGGTGGGCGGCAACGGTTCGCTGCCGTCTTGCCGGCTCCGGCGACGAGGTCACCGGCAGGAGCACTGGGACGAGGAGACGGACTCGGTGACGGGGCTGGTGATGTTGATTGGTGGTCGGGAGTCACGTTTCCGTGGTGTGGCGTCACGACTGCGCGCGGTGGCGAGAGTGGCGTGCCGTGGTGGCTCTGGTGGGGAGGTGGGAAGGTAATGGTGGGGCGCCGATGTGGTGGAGGGTGACGAGGCGGAGCTCTAGGAGTGAGCTATCGGGGGATGGGGCAGTGGAGGCGGTGGGTTCGAGTGGCGGGGTCGGCTCGCCGGAGTAGGGGCTCGGCAGAGCCGGGGAGAAGAGGAAGGGAGGGTGTGCCCGTAGCTTGCAATGCCCAAAAATTGGGGGCCAGTCACGGCGGTGTGCGTGTGGGTGTGAGGATGGAGCGATGAGCAGCTGCGTGGGCTATTTATAGCCTGAGAAGGGTGGTGTTTGGGAGCTTGTCGTGGCGGCGTGGCGCGGTGATGCGGGGGTCAAATGGCGAACAATGTGTCGGCGACGTGGAAGTGCGGTGCGACGGCGCGGCGTTGTCGTGATGCGCGGTGCGCGTCGTGCAGCGCGCGGAGGGGAAGAAGACAGGAAGAGGGGAAGAAGACAGGAAGGGGGCACGGTGCCGACAGGTGAGGCCGTGCTGTAGAGAGAGAACGGGGGGCAGCGGTTGGCGGGCCGCGGTGGGGAGGTGTGGGGCCAGGGCGAGGGAAGCAGGCCGGCGAGTGGCACGGGCCGAAAGAGGAAAGGGGGAGGAGGGATTGGGCTTCGCAGATGGCCGGCGGCCCAAGAGAGGGGCGGGATTTTCCCTTTTCTGATTTTGGTGTTTGGGTATTTTGAGAATATTTGGGAGATTTTTGTTGAGCTCATAAACATACACACACAAAGTTTTCGAAAATTGATTTTGAATTAGGGGAAGATTAGAAGAAAAATTTCGGTCCTAATTTTTGGAGTGTTACAAAAACACTGGTTATTTTTAATTCTTTGTCAACATTCACTAAACCCTCTAGGAGTTGATTGCACTTACAATCTTCCCCTTTTGGCGATAGTTGACAAACCAATTAAAAGTGTTGCATAGAGATAATTATCACAAACTTTTGAGTAAGAGTATTTATGTGGTTCTTCCTAAATTTGTACGTAACAAAATTTGCAAAGTTGGCCTAACATGCCAATGCATGCACAAACAAAGGGAAGTGAAAGTCACTGATGATTTTGGGAATTGAAAAAAAGTCTATATAACCCCTAGAATATGGATCGTAGGATAGCAATCTCAATTGAAAAAAAAAGATTTTCTAACACCTCAAACTTTAGAAGAAAACCCTGCGTGGTTTCACTGATGTGGCACGTCTAGGGCCCACACGTCAGTGCCACATGTGCAAACTTATGGAATAAGGCCCACACATCATGTCTTTCCCCTCCGCTCTCTCCTTTCTCCGTCGACCTAGGCACTCCTACTGTTGGCGCTCCCCCCGTTGCTCCCTTAATCGCCAATCGCCGTCAAAACTCACTCCCTTCCTATAGCCGCTCCTCGCCACTGCTCGTCCTCTCCCTACGCGCATCTTGCTCCCTTCCGGCCACCGTGGTTCGCCCCTCCTCCCTACCCACTTTCACTCACCCTCCTCGCTCGGTCGTTGCTGCGTCGTGCAACATCGTCATTGGTGTACGCTTGCGGAGATGGTAGGTAGGCATGTGGGGGTGATCTCACTGGCGACGCTTCTAGAGGTGATAGTGCACGGGTGGCGGCAACGATGAGCTCGCGGACAGCGGCAGCGCTCATGGAGATGGTGTGCGGGCAGCGGTGTCGACAAATTCACGGGTGGTAGCGGGTCACGAGCTGCGGGCTCATGGAAGGTGGCTGCTTAAGAGGTGGAAGGGAGAAAACAAGAAAAAATTTGTTGCAGACATGACCAGTGGACCAAAATGCCACAACAGTACTCTATTAGAGGTTGTCTGCCACGTACGCAAGACCGCGCTCCAAATGTGGTATGGAAAAAAAAAAATCCAATTTTTTAGTTGGGGTTACATGTATGCGCCTTCTGATATAGACTTTTCCACGCGAATTTTGATCCCATCATTCCTGACTCCGGTTACCTCTCAATCGGTAGTTCGCAGTTTCACACCACTCCCCCCCATGGCGGCCGCCGCCAACGCCTCCGCCACTGGCGGCGAGTTGCGGCTGGTCGACCTCTGCATCGACGCTGCCGCGCGCGGCGCCGCCACTGTGGAGGCCTGGCGCCGGCAGCGCCGCTCCCTGGAGCGCCTCCCGTCACCGCTCGCCGACGCTCTCTTCCGCCGCCTTGCCGCGCGCCGCCTCCTCTTCCCCTCCCTCCTCGAGTAAGCCTACCGCCTCCTGCTCTCGTCGTCCTAGCGCTGCCCAGTCAAGATGCCCGATTTGCGGCATTCCTCATGCCGACTCTGTTTCCTATCGTTCGTAGGGTGTTCAAGTGGTCCGTGGAGGAGGTTGACCTGAGCGGATCTCTCGCCGTGGACGCCGAGTGGCTGTCGTACCTGGGCTCGTTCCGTTACCTGAGGGTCCTCAAGCTGGCTGACTGCAAGAACGTCAATGACAACGCCATCGCGGATCTCGCTGGTTAAGATGCTGAAGCTTCCCCAATCATGATTATGCCATGATTTCTAGTGATCATTCATTTTGGTTGAGTACCTACGATTCGTTTGTAACCTGGTTTTGTTGCCGCTTTAGGAATGGAAACATTGAAGGAGTTGGACTTGTCTAGGTGCACAAAGATCTCTGATGCTGGCCTCAGACATATAGTGACAATTCGAAGCTTGGAGAAGCTGCACCTATCTGGTACTAAGTTGAGTGACAATGGAGTGATGCTCATTTCTTCATTGCAAAATCTAAGTTTCCTTGATCTGGGGGGAATTCTTGTGACCAATAAAACCCTACGGTCTTTGCAGGTATGGAACCACTAATTTCATTCACTTTTATGTTTCCTGTGCCTTAATTGCAAACCATGTACTCAAGACATGTATACTTTTTTCAAGTAGAATTACTAGTAAAAACTACAAAGGTTGCCATGTAGGCATCTGCACAATATTATCTATTAAGATATTTTAATATTCTTTGCATCTGTATAAATCAAATGTGATACACCACTGTGCACATTCTGTTTATCAAACTGTCAAACAATGAATACATGATCAAAACAAGTGGCAGGGACAAATTTGTAATCTAACCCGAACTGTCCTATAATACTCAGAACTGTTTCATGGTATCAGATAATCGATTTCTTATAGCTACTTCATGGTTCTAGGTATTAACACAACTCGAACACCTTGATATATGGGGCAGTCAGATTACAAATGAAGGAGCTTCTGTTCTGAAAGACTTTGCAGGGTTGAGGTTCTTGAATCTTCATTGGACAAGTGTCAATCGTTTATCAGTTCCTCCAACCATACGTTGTCTAAATATGAGCAAATGCAAAATTTATTCTATTTGTGATGAGGATTCTGAAGTTCCTGTTGCTCTAGAAAGTCTCATCGTCTCTGGAGCTGAATTTGGCAATATTGATAAAGTATTTTCTAGAATCAAAGCAAACTCACTGTTATACTTGGACATGTCTAGCTGTGA
This sequence comes from Paspalum vaginatum, assembly GCA_030272315.1. Lineage (NCBI taxonomy): Eukaryota > Viridiplantae > Streptophyta > Magnoliopsida > Poales > Poaceae > Paspalum > Paspalum vaginatum. Next base: position 12,203,814 of record CM059020.1, on the reverse strand, counting down.
TTTAAGCAACTTGTCTTTCATGGAAATGATGAAAAATCTAGAGCATCTGGACCTTAGCTCCAACAGAATATCTGATGATGCAGTTGAATATATTGCAAAAGTGGGAACAAACTTGAAACATTTGAGCCTCAAGGGTACTGGCATAACTTCTCAGGCACTGTGTGTTCTGGCAGGGACAGTTCCGAACCTCACTTCATTGTCTTTATCCGATACAAGAATTGATGACTCTGCTCTAGGATATATCAGTATGATGCATTTGCTGAGAACGGTAGATTTAAGCCAGACAAGTATTCAAGGTTTGCTTTTGCTTACCAAATACTCCCTCCAGTCAGCCATACTTGACATTCGTACACTAAAATCTAGTTATTTTAAGCTTGGTTTGTTGTCTGAAATGTCAGTAAACTTAACTGGAGGTGTTACATCTTTTCTTAGATCACATCAATTTACTTTCTGGTGCTAAAAACTTGATTTTATTTTGTGGCAGGGTTTGCTCATACTGAAGTAGGTGCCGAAAAAATGTTGTCCTTTTCTGCACTTGAGCATCTCAAATATCTGGAAAGCTTAAATCTAGAGAATATCCCACTAATAGCTGAAGTTATACCTCCTTTGGGATCCTTTGCAGCATTGAAATATCTGTATCTGAAAAGTGATTACTTGTCCGATCCTGGCTTGCATGCCCTTTCTGCTGCCTCAAGCTTGATACATCTTGGGTTCCGTGGCAATATATTGTCCAATTCTGGCCTGTTACAATTTGTACCCCCTGCCACACTATCTGTGTTGGATTTAAGTGGTTGTTGGATCTTAACTGGAGATGCTGTTTCAACATTCTGTAAGCGTCATCCTATGATTGAAGTGAGGCATGAGCTCATGCAGGAACTTAAGGCAAATAGTGTTAGTAGGTCCCAACTTCATAAAACTAGACAATCTCAACAAGTGAAAGCAAAGGTTGCTATGAGTTTTGCTGCCCCAAGTAGGCTTCCTGATTTCCGCTTTGTAGGTGAGCATGTTGATGCTATAAATCATTTCCTGTCTCTACATTTTTAGTTTTAAATAGAGTCCTATCTGATGCTGTGTATTTTTATAAAATATATTGTTAACCAATTTGCCTTTTGACTTGAACAGATGAAAGGATAAAATACAACATTGTGGAAATGATGGAGATGCAAGGCCTTGTTAAATCAAATTCAGTAATGCATGGTGTGCATCTTCCACCCGAACTGCGAAGGCTCAGATGATATAAGTGTTTGTTGGACCTTAATTTCTTATGCATCTACTGCTAGCATGCCATTTTCCTTAGATCAACTATTCTTGGATGTGACAATTTTGAAAGTGGAGTAGTAAGCATGTTACAACTATCAGCTGCAACATATGGTGATATCAGTGGATAAGATGATTGTTACTTGTCTCTCGGCCCCTCCTACTGCAAATATTCTCCTATTCCTAAAACAATTGGTCACTATGAACTTTTTTGCCATTTGCATTAGGCTCTCGGCTGTGACCATGATTCCGAATTGTTGGTGCTTTTCGATCTTGTGCTGTTATGATCTTGGCAGGTTCCTATTTTGGTCACGTTCAACTTTTATATGATCCTCTTGGCCTTTATTTGTGGTGAAGGGAGTTCATTGTGGTGTGCCATGGTCCATGTAAACATTTTCATTGATGTAATATCCCTATCACACCAATTCTGTGACTTTGAAAATCAAATTCCATGAAATAATTGCTGCAGTTAACCAGCTTCATTTTGCTTTGTTTTGACGATTTACAAGTTTACATGGCTGTACTGTATTCAATTTTCCTCCGAGGCTCAATCTTAGGTTATATGCTTACGCTCATACAAGCAATAACATGTTGATCCATCCACAAGATGCTTATAATGAGAAGTGGATATGACGGATTCCTCCTGAAACGTGTTTGCCTTGATTTGAAATGAAAATCACACGAAAGCTGTTTTCACAATCACAACTTGCAGCTTCCAACTAAATTCTGAATTTTCTGCTTCGACCTTGCATTGCCAATCTACCTGATTCATTATGCATCGATGGTCAAAGATAGAAAAGTATGATGTCTATTTAATGTAAGAGGGAGTATTAACTGCAACTGCACTACGGTACTACTACTAAACAAATAGTACCATTACAACAGCTTAGCTTTATATAAACTACTGATATTGTGAAGGAGCTAGAGATAGTATGAACATTAGTTAGTCAGCAATGCTCTGCTGCGCCAGAACTCTCTACCTGGTTCTTCAGCAAAGCCAAACCTGAACTTAGCTCTCCAGTTACCAGTATTCTCCACATGAGCACTCCCCATGCTTCATCTTGTGAAATCTGTTGCTATCTCTCAATATTATCTCCCTTCCAGTAGCCTTAGAGACATACTTGAGTGCTGAATGACAATCAGCACACACTCGGAGGTTCTTAAATATCCTTATTGGTTTTGTTGCTGACGTACATCTGATCAAACCAAACGCTACAGCGAGCTTCTCACTGTGCTGAAGCAGACACTGCTCCTTCATCTCGTCTGACATGTCATGTAGCACTATGCTTGTGTCTGGTACATAACCCATGCCTTTGATTTCCCTTATCAATGTGTCCAGCTTTGCATAGATCTCCTCTGCTTGCGGATGGCTGGTATCACCAGCTCGGAACTCGTGAATGGTGTTTTCAGCATGCATCCAGCTCAGCCCTGTATCTTTCATCAAGTTTCTGTCCCTCATCACACTCCTTATCCTCGCAACCTCATCCCAGAAACCAGCATCAGCATATAAGTTGGAGAGTAGGACATAGGGTGCTGGATCTTGTGGTTCGAGCTCTATGACATGGTTAGCGGCAATCTCACCGATCTCCATGTTGTCATAGGTCCTACAAGCACCGAGAAGTGTCTTCCAGACCAATGCATCTGCTTTACAAGGCATTTTATTAATGAAAGATAGGGCTTCTTGAATATGTCCTGATCGTCCAAGCAGATCAACCATGCAAGCATAATGCTCCATCCTTGGTATGAGACCATGGTCCTTCTGCATCATTGTGAAGTGCTCCTTCCCTTGTTTGATTAGACCAGCATGACTACAAGCAGATAAAACAGCAATGTATGTGACATCATTTGGTGTCACACCAGCTGAGATCATATCATTAAACAATTCCAGAGCTTTCTCTGCATACCCATGTTTCGCCAAACCACTAATCATTGAAGTCCATGAGATCACATTATGGTCATTAATTTCATCAAAGGCTCGGCAGGCATCTCCTAGGTATCCACACCTAGAATACATAGACACAAGAGAATTTCCTACGCCTCTATCTGACCCAAATCCAGCCTTCAGCGACAGGGCATGCAGCTGCTGACCTTTGGTTAGCATCCCTACACTGGCGGCGGCACTGATCAGACTAGCAAATGTGAATGGGCTCATGCCTACATCCACTCTTTGAATCTGATAATCTTGAGAAGTGTTGCTCGGCCCACCTCCATCAAAATGACAACCGAAGTTCTTCTGATATAAGTGGTTGAATGTCTGCCTAGCCTCCTCCATGCAACCAGATTCAGCATACATGCTTACCAGAGCATTCCCAACAACATTTACGTCAGCTAAGCTGGATTTGATGCAATGAGCATGAATTTGCGTTCCAGAATCATGATCACCAAGGTTTGCACATGCTTTAAGCACACTAGAATATGTGACATGGTTTGGTCTGATGCCTTCATTTAACATCTCGCATAACAGTATCATCACCTTGTCCTGCGATCCACATTGCACATACCCTGACAAAAGTGCTGTCCATGACATCACATTATGCTTGAGCATCCGATCAAAGACTTTCGTAGCATTGTGCATGGACTCTCCGATGTGGGACTTTGCATACATGTCCACGAGCCCACAGCTCACACAACTGTCTGATTCCAGTCCAAGCCTGATAGCCAGAGAGTGCAGTTGCTGCCCCAGCCTGAATGATCCCAACTCTGTACAAGCTGATAACATACTGCTCAGGGCATACTGATCTGGCAGAAATCCATTTTCCAGCATGTCAAGAAATAACTCTACAGCCTCGCCCACATAGCCTCCTTGAGCATATCGGGTAATCAGCAGTGTCCAGACAACCACCGTCCTTTCCACCAATCCATCAAACACCAGGCGTGCCGCGACCATGTCCCCGTTCTTCGCGAACATGTCAATCAGGGTGCAGCCCACGGACACATCGGTGCCCCAGAATCCCAGCTTGAACACCAAGCCAAGTACCGCGTCTCCAGCCGAGTGAAAGAGCCCGCTGACGAAGCAGGCCTGGGCCGTGGCGCACAGTGTGAATGCATTCGGCCGGATCCCTGCCTCGAGCGTCTCGCCGAACAGTCGGAGCGCCTCGGCCTCCGCACCGTTCCGCGCGAGGCAGGATGCCATGGCCGTCCAGGAGACGACGTCCCGTAGGCCAGCAGGCATTCCGTCGAACACGCTGCGCGCGGCGGCCACGGCGCCGCACTTGGAGTAGAGCGTGACGAGGGAGTTGGCGACGACGGCGTCGGCCTCAAGAAGTGGCCCGGTGCGGAGGAGGCGCGCGTGGAGCGCGCGGCCCAGGCGAAGGTCGCGGCCGCGGGCGGCGGCCGTGAGGAGCGCCGCCGCTTCGGAGGCCTGGAGCACGGCGTGCTCGGTAGCGCTCGTGATGGGGAGCTTGCGGTGGCGAGGAGAGGAGGCGGTGGGGGTGCGGACGGGAGGTGAAGATGGAGATGGGATATTGGCGGGTAGGGTGGAGCAGACCGCGGCCATGGCGGGAAGGGGAGGGGAGGGGAGGACGGCGATGGTGTTGGTCGTTGGATAACTCGCATTTTGGAGTGTGCAGCTAAGATTTTTTTCTCTCCGCCTTCGGATCTTACTGTCCATGCATCAAACATGTGCATTCTTCAAAGGAAAATAGAAAAGTTTACATGTGCATTCTTCAAAGGAAAATAGAAAAGTTTACTTACCCGGGCTCATTTATGTAGTTTCTCGTATGTTGGGATAAAATGAGAAGGGTATCTTCCTGTGAAATTTCTTGTATTTAACAAATAATTACCAATGTTACCGTGGACTAACTCTTTTAGGTAGTGTTCGGTAGATACGATGAAGTTGCATAGGTTGAGGCGGCTCCACTTTTTGGTCTGTTTGGTTTAGGGAGCGGCTGGGTGGGTGGCAGAGGAGGCACAGGCAAAGGGGAGAGAGGGAGAGCGAGAAAAATGGGAGAGCGGATGACATGTGGGCCCTTGTCCACATCAATGATGAGGTGGCAAAACAGTGTCCAAACCAGCTATCTACGTCATCAACCGTCCGAGGTGCTAAGTTTAGTTGGTTTTCAGAGTTGAAGTGTCTTTGGCCGAAATAATAGTTGGGGGCTAAAGTTGGATAGGCGGAAAAGTTGAGGGGCCAAAATGGACTTAATCCAAAAATTAATAAACAACATCCATTGAACAATAATATAAAAAAAATACTTTGTCTATTCTCAAATGTTCACCTCTAGCTAGTTCTTTTTGAACTAAAAAGCGTAAAAAAACCAGAGGGATAAAACATTGCATCGTTTATGACAAAAGCAACGTAAAGCTACTTCATATTATCATGAGAAGATAAAATATGCAATGTTTACCTGTTTCGAGGGTGAGCATAAGGTTGACATGTCATTAACATCATTTTTTCGCTTGTTAGGAGCCATTCTTAGTGGGTGTTTTATTTGAGTTTCACTTATTATTAAATAGTAGAGTAAAATCTTTATATGCCATCGAAACTTATGATGATCGCTTGTGTTATTTGAAATTATGCATTCCATTGTATGGCATCGGTTTTAATTTTAAATCCCTTATGTACCACTACCGTCAACTCCAAAGGTGACACCGTTACTTTGTTTCGGAAAAGACCATCGTACCCCTACGTAATAATCCCTTTCTCCCTCTAGGTCCAAATTAGTTGTTGTTTTTATTAGAATATAAATAAATATCATAAAAAAATTTATATTTTTATGAAAGTGCTTGGTAAGACAAATACATACGTATGGCTTTCAAAATTCAAAACTGAATAATATAAAAGTTATATATAGTCAAAGTTTTAAAAGTTTGACATTTCGCTTTTCTAGGACCATAACTAATTCGAACCTAGAGGGAGTACATGCCATTGGCGCCCACCAGCTTGACTCGGGTCACCATGTGGATGGGCGGGAGCCAGTGGACACCAGCAAGCTCCGAGAGGCTCATCACGCCGAGTCTTCTTCTCTCGCTGCTTGTTCGCCTGCTCGTCCGCTCCCTCGCGGTTGCCGCTCTGCCCCGCCACGCCCACCACCCTCGCGTGCGGTCGCTCTGCCACGTCGCGCCCGGCGCCCTCGCGCGTGGCCGCTCAGCTCTCCACCCTGCCCTCACGTGCGGCCACTTTGCCCCGTCGCGGCCAGCACCCTCGAGCTGGCTGCTCGACGCTCCGCCCTTGCCGCAACCAGCTCCCTTGCGTCAGCCGCTCGACGCTCCACCCCACTGCGGTTGGCTCCCTCGTGCTCGCCGCTCCGCCCAGCCGCAGCACCTCGGTGCTCCCTTGTGCTTGCCGCTCTGCTCCGCCGTGCCTGGTGCCCTCACTCGCGCATGGACCCCGTCGAGGGCTGCCTAGAGGGCGGACGAAGGCAGGCGGCGCCATGCACCAAGGCGCGTCGCGAGGGCGGCTAGAGGCAGGAGGTGCCGGGCACGCACTGCCTTAAGGGTGGATAGAGGGTAGGCGGCATAGGACACCGTGGGCCGTTGGTTGGTTAGGGCTGGCTACTCAGGGAAGATGGCCACGGTAGGGCGTAAGCTAGGCACCGGCTGCTAGTAACTGATCATTTTAGAGTTGACGGCAATGGCACATAAGGGACTGAAAATTAAAACCAAAGGCATACAAGGGAATGCATAATTTCTAATGTCACATGAGGGATTGTTATAAGTTTCAGTGGCATATACAGAATTTACTCTAAGTACTATGACACATCAACATTGTTTTTGACATGGCAAGATATTTATAGGGGAGATATATACAGTTTTATGGGATGTGTGAGAGTTTCATCTAGATGAAATCCAAAGATAAAATCTGATGTGGGGTACTTTAGTAAGTGTGCAATCAAACTTTCCTTGGGATTTGGGAATGACCTTAATAAATCAAACGGTAAGAGCACATACAACGGGAGGTGCTTAGCGAAAAAACCGGTTTATTCTCACCATAGCATTAGCACCTAGTGCTTAAAAGATGGATGAAATGCTTAAGTAGCATTGATGCTTAATGAGTGCTTAGAGGGTGGTTGTGTCCATCTAAGCACCTAATTACATCATAGGAATTAACTTTTCTAATGGTGCTTAATGTTGAGTCTATCAAGCACTTGTACCTATCCACCTTGCATTGTACATGACCTTAGTTAGTGAAAGGATAGATTTAATTGGGTTGACGAGTCAATTTAACTAGGTGGACCGACTAATGCGTGGGGTATATATTAGCCTCGACATTGACAAAAGGTAGGTGTTGGTCGCTCTTTGATACCAGGTACAAATTGATGCCTTTGATACCACGTACTAATGAATGCATCTTTGAGAATATGAGGCTTGCACTCATCTTTACTTACTACATTTATGTTTCTACATTGTGTGCCTCTTCGTTTCATTTTTTAGACTAGCTTGATATACATTAGAAAGAACAAGGCAAAATTTGTTCTAGGATACAGAACTTCTATGGAATCTGCCAACACACACCACTAATCTTCTATCTCTAAATAGGTAAACCCACTACATGATTTCTCTTGTCATGCGTGAAGCCACATTATCTTAAGGGAGCCACTAAGTTGCATGCCATGCCACCATCTACTAAGAACTCTATTTATATCTCTCATCGATTCTCTGTGGCTTCATGCATGCAATGTTTTTTTGGTATATGTATGGGGTGCCACTTAAAAACTACAGTAACGCACGGGAAATTCCGCAACAACGCGCGGGGTTTCATCTAGTGGTATAAATGGTTGAGTACCATTATGAATTAGTGTCTATTTGGCGAAACACACCGCAATAACTATTTTAGTCATTATGGCTATTTAGTGAAAGGGAAGGCGAGGGAAATGCCAATTGTACGTTGTACCCTTGTCTTCAATCTCGTGCATCTCCCCTCTCTCTGTACACCATTACTGTCTAGCTCACAGTGGCGAGCATGGCTAGCTAGCTCTCGCCGTCCTGCCCAGGCTCCACTGTCGTTGTGCCAAGGCTGCGCCTGCCTCTACCCCCTACCCCTCGCTGTTGTCCTAGTGCGCCTGGCATCGCTGCTGCCCCAACCCCCACCTACCGCCTACTACCTCCGCCGTCATAGCTCCCGCAGTTATCTCAAGCCACCGTGTGCTGCCGCCACTAGCGTCCACACTCTACCGCTTTTGTCTCCCACACATATGACGCTAGGGCTGCTGACGCCATAACCTCCCTCCTGTTCTTCCACCCTCCAATGGTGCATCCTGTCATGGCTCCCCATGGCTTTCATGTCTTATGGGCTGGCGGGGTTCCTTGAGAGGCATAACATCCAGGATGAGTTCGAGGAGATCGAGCATCCATGCCTTCTGGCTGCCACTAGGAAAGCGGAGATCATAAGGCAGACAGTGACTTTGCAAAGAAGCAGCGAAGGAAGACGAGTACAGAAGAGTGACACGAACTAGAGAGCTTGTTAGAGTAGAATATGACATATGGACCTCATTTCATGGAGGGCAATCATGACTTTTGCTAGCCCCTTTCTCCCCTTAAAACATGAGAAATGATTAAAATAATCGACATGGTGTGTTTTGGCAAATAGCCACTGATTCATAATGGTACTTAGCTAATTATACCATTAGAGGTGTGAGTTGGCAAATTCCATTTCGAGAGTTTTCTCACCCTACCATAGTTCTTCACTTCTTCTTAAGCTGATTTTGAATAGTTGGTGTGCATCTTTGAGTGTCTGCACTAAAAGACTATAGCTCAACATTTGGATATATTGTTATATGTTTTCTAGTGAGAATTGAGCAAAGCCCTAGGATTATAAGTTTCTAGTTATCCTAATTCAACAACCTCCTATGAGAAGCTATATGTTGGACCTATGTGAGGACTTGACCTAGCCGCATATGTTATTGGAGTGCCTAAGCAATTCAGGAGGAGTGGAAATCCATTTGGAATGTCTTTCCTCCATGCGTCCACGTGTGAACACCACCAACAACCTTGATAGGGAGGATGCCGATGTGGATCTAGATATGATACTAGATCTCCTCGAGGTGGCATTAATCTTCTTGAGACTATTGGCCAACCTATGACATATGGAGGATGACACAGATGTGGTAGGAACCATAGATGTCAAGCATGACCATGGGTGATACCATTGGATGTACATTTCCTCCGCATCCCCATCAACCTATCACTATTGGTTCAAATGAAACCACTCATTATAAATTATCACTATGATGTCTATAAAGAAATGTACATGACTACTCAAGTGATAACATAACCATTTGAGACTAATATGTTTGCTAGAATATTTAATTTAGTTATAGGGATGCATGTGATAAACTTGAAGAACAAAACATCAAAGTGGTGACCAAGAGTACAAGAGAAGACCTAGATGGTCACCCAGAAGACTAAATACATCATATTAAAGAATCCTTGATGCTTGGCACATCGATCTAGAATTTTTCAAGCACAAGACGTTTCGGTGACAAGGGTGCACAATGCACGAGACAGTTCATTAATGATGAAGGCACCAAAAACAAAGTCAATAAAGCAAAGCCAAACTCTTATAACTGGATGGATAGGTGATGAGGAGTCTATGAACACTAAATGGTTTGGTGTTCATAAAGACTTGGCAGAGAATGTTGAGGCAGTGAAGGGAAGATCAACAGTAGTGCATAATGCACTAGATGGTCCGATAAGAACATTTGGTGGTCCGATGATATTTACCAAACCAAAGTGACCCAAGAAAGAGAAGTTTGAATGTGCTGATACAAATAGACACACTACAAAATTCGTTGATAAACACATGATGATCAAATATTAACACCACATAGAGCAACAATCCAATTATGGAGCAACGGTCGTTCCAATGGCTAGCTAGAAAAGTGAGCATTGGATGGTACCATGATCACTAGAAAGTTGCAGATTGTTCTCAATAGCTAGTTTGATGGTAGGCTATAAATATACCCATGCTTGGCTATCTTAGTAGACTTGGATTCTTTGTATCTTATTCTAGTGTTGAGACACATTTTGAGAGCTCTAGCTTCATAAAGTGAGTATAGTGCATATCTTGTTATAGCTTAGTTGCTTGTGAACACTTGCTTAGGCTGAGAGCCAATGGACTGGCCTCTTTGCTCTCCTGGTGTGATGAGTGATTGTCAATGGTGCAAATCCTTCGATGGACAAGAGGCCATTCGATGGACTAGAGGTAGGAGATGAAGACTCAGATGGACTCAGGCAGAAGACCTCGATGGACTAAGGTAGAAGTCCTCAAATGGATCGAAGGCACAAGACTCGGTTCGGTCGGCCATGGGAGTTCGGTACATGGAGGGGCGGAACAGCGATGGTTGTGTAAGACCTCCAATGGACCATGAGGTAGCTCTGATGGACTAGAGAAGCAACGTGTGACCGTGGTGCTCCAACCCGAGTGCATGGTGCGAAGATGTGCGAGGGCTTTGGCGGCTTCGGTTCAAAACCGCTGTTGGGGTTTTACACCAGCAGTGCACCACGGGATACGTCACGAGGTGCTTTTGAGGGTCGGCGAGATCAACATAGCTCGATGGTTCGTCGGAAAAGCGACAAGACACAGAGATTTATACAGGTTCGGCCACGAGATGCGTAACACCCTACGTCCTATTTGTGGCGAGATGTATTGCTTCGAGTTCTCAAGGTTACAATGAGGGCTAGGGCTTTGCTCGAGAGCGTGTTTGGTGGATTCCGATGGGTTGGGATATTCTATGTAGGGGTCCCTCATCCGCCTTATATAGTCTGATGGATTCTTGGTTTACAAGTTAAGTTCCATCTATATCTCCTAGTCAGTTTAGATTACACGAGATCAAACAGAATCTTAATCTTTATCGTATCTTCTCTGATCTCCAAGAATCTCGGACCTTGAGTCCGAGCTAAGCTTCCTTCTTTGCTCCCTGGATTACGACGTCTTTGTCTTGATCTCCAAGTCTTCTCGACCGTATTTGGGCCTGAGCTAGGCATCCGACCCATGAGATTAGCCATTCACCCGACTCAGGCCCACCGGCGGCCCATGTCCTGGATCCACGCCATGAGGAGCCAGGGGATATTCATCCCCCACAAGCCCCGAGGCTCGAGTTAATTCAGAGGGCAATTGACTTGAGACTCCCAAAGCCAGCCTCAGCTCCGAGTGAACCACGCTGCCGAGTTAACTTTCATATCCCTCCAATGGTTGCACCGACTAGGTGCACCCATTGGGTGTAGCCCTCGAGCTTTAAGCTGACTTGAGCAACAATCAGCTTAAAGATCCAAAAGAATAACAGATTTTGACAGCTCTGCCTCCAGATCAATCGTCCTCTCATTTCATTGGTCGCACCAACTAGGTGCACCCAATGGGCATAGCCCCCGAGCTTCAAGTTGACTTGCGTAGCAATCAGCTTGAATGCCCAAATAATCTGAAATTTTCAAAGTATATATTCCCCCCGAGTCAATCAATGCATCTTTTCAATGGTTGCACCGACTAGGTGCACCCATTGGGTGTAGCCCCCGAGCTTCAAGTTGACTTTAGTAACAATCAGCTTGAAGGTCCAAAGAGCTCTCCCGACTCATTATTGCCCTAGCTGAAGTCTCCATGCTTTGTCCCAATAGAAAATTTCGAGAAAAAAATTCCCCACCCATTGGGTGTAAACCGGGAAACTGCCAAGAATACGAAGACCCATTCCTTTCCTTGTCATATATGCTTTACCTTGAAAACACAACCGCTCACAGATCCAACTTTCGTGAACCGTCTCACATGTAGATCAGCGACACGTGTCCATCCCGAATATGAAACGCCATCCCTGTGCACGTACTTGCAGAAGCCGAAGCGGCGCTTCGCCCGCTATATAACCAAGGCCCAAGACCTTGCATCAATCACACCTTCATTGCCTTACGCATACATCAAAGCTCACTGCCAAAGACTTCCATCCTTCGAACACCATGGCCGGCAACCGCAGGAATCGCCCTAAGTTCTCCGACTCGGAGGACGAAATCTTCTCCAGCGGCCTCGGCGAGCAGGACCCGCCCAGCGACGCCGAGCCCCACGGCGACAGCGATGACGACAAGGGGAAGAAGCCGCTAGAGGAAGCGGACGACGACTCCTCTGACGACTCTGACCAGTACAACTGGAAGGAGAAGACGATGCTCTAAGACCTCAACCACCCCGTCCTCGGCGGTCCGGACGACGATGACAGCATCGAAGAGGAGGACGAGGAGGACAACGAGGATGAGGACGACGACGATAGAGACGATGGTGGCGACGACGACGACGACGATGGTAGCAGCGATGAGGACACCGTCCTACCCCCCAAGAAGCGCCGCTGCATCGGCAATTAGAATAGGAGTAGTTAATTAGTAATGTAATGTTCCATAGTGAAGTCCCTCGTATCCGTAGGAGTAATCTTGTAATGAACTATATCTTCTAATGAATGCTTCGTGTTCCTCTTTTTCATGAGCTCATCCATGTGATAATAGAATTGTTCTCTTCCATGAATAATCACTATAAGATTTGCTGTACGACTAAACCATACTTAGCCACTGAAAAATGAAATCACCAAACGAAAACGTCATCATCTAAACACTTAGTTGAAATCATGATCCTCCGAGTCAAATAAGTTGCTCGAAAAATAACTCCATTAAATGCCATTGAACCGAGTAAAAATACCCGACTCAACTCATCCGACCGAACAATGTCTGATTGAAATCCAGATAACCCTTACAAATGCCACACCGACTGAAATTGTGCCGACTTAACTTTAAGAGAACTGCTAACTTGTCAGATTCACAGAAAAATACCAACGCCGTGAGTTTCCTTAAGGAAAAACAAAACTTCCCAACTTAACGTCGTTAGGTATTAAAGAGGGCCGATACCCTAACGGTTCCTTCCAATCGAATCCTCATTCCCCAACTTCCGCATTTACTCTGCCACCAGCGCCAACGAGTTTGAAACCCTTGTCCAAAAACCTCCCGATCTACACAAGAATCCTTCTCATCCATGGTTCCAAAGAAGAAGACGATCAGTGAATGTGGGAACACCAGCTAGGGGCTCCCACACGATGAGAACCGGCCAATCCCATCACCATTTCTTGCTTTCCATATGTCTTTCATCTCTGAATCTTATCTAAATCATCTTGTAGAAATGGGAGTTCTCCCTCCCAAGGAGTTGGGTGGGTGGATAGATTGTGAGGGTGAGAACGTCCCCACGGAAGATACCCATGAGTCCTTGGTTTTTACCCCTTTCTTTGTGCATAGACTAGGACTACCTCTCTATTCTTTTGCACGAGGCTTACTCAATTTCTATTCAATCAATCTGTCACACTTGAATCCGAACTCATTCCTCCAAATCTCGATCTTTATCCATTTGTGCAAGGCTTTCCTTGGGATTGTCCCGCACTTTGGTCTTTGGAAACACCTTTACCACTACAAACCCAGTACTCGAGACATGGTCTTGCACGTAGTCAGAGGAGCTAGCTTAGAACTGCGTAGAGGGCGAAGGTTAGTGTACCTAGAGATCTCGCTTAAGGACAGCAATAGAGGATGGCACTCCGAGTGGTTTTACATGAGCAATCATGGGGATTCCTTGTCGTCCCGTTTAGGTCATCAGCCGAACCCCAAACTGAGCAGTTGGGAAGAGGCACCAACTGTAGAGGAGAGTGCTGAAGTAGAGATCTTGCTCAAGGATATCGCAGACTTGAAAGAAAACGGCCTGACCGCCCATGCCATAGTCATAGATTTCATCTTCCGAAGCATCCAACCAATGAAAGACTGAGTATATCCGGCCTACCTGTATGTTGGAGCAAGCGATCCCACACGAGAAACTAGTCGAGCTATTACTGCAGAGGATATCAAAGCTCGAGTTGGTTTGATGTTGAGAGGTGACGTCTTTAATGAGGGATCACCACAACCATACTCTGCATGGAACCCTTCTCCATCTGTAAGTACTTTAGCTTGCTGACCGACTCCCTTGTGTATCTTGATAATGTAAACACCACTAAATATATTTATTGACTCCATCTTTGCAGAGCAATATTGCCAAGTTCCTGTCCAACCCTCCTGAGCAAAACACAGACCAGATGCTGAAATCGAGGGTCAGAATTGACCTCTGAAGAAATAGAAGTTGTAGTTACAGCAACACAAAGCGAAGGCAATAATGAAGCCGCTACATACATAGTCATCTGACGCCCAGCTGAGGACAGCAACGCTGGAGAAGATACCAGGGTTCAAGAAAAGCAAGCCCCCGAGCATGAAGGCACTGGCGCTAAAGGCCCAGCCCCTGAGCATACAATAGCCACGAAAGAAGGTGACTCTGCCTCAAAGGTGCCCAAGTGCACCCGAGCCAAGGCATCGACAGCAAAAACCGAAGTTCCTTAGAAAAAAGAGAACCATCAGGGAACAAGTTAAAGTTCAGAAATCCTTTTCCATCGTGCCCGACTTAGCATCACCATCCAAGAGACCGAACAAGGAACCCAAGGTACAAGAGAAAACTGACAACAATGAAGGCTCTTCTCTTGGCCATATTGATTGGAATATGCTGATTGATGAAGAAGAGGAGGAGGAAGAAGAAGTCCCACTTCAACGTCGCGAGAGGAGGTCCAAGAGAATGCAAGATGCTGAAGCCACAGCCTCCCCTCTGACTCAACAACACATGCAAATGGAAGAAGAGCTGAACTTATCAGACATTGATCCTGAGTTAGATCAGTTTGTAAAATCATTCCCACACCCAGATGAAAGCGGTCTCACACCACCACGGCATGCCTGATTCCTTTAATTGTTGTTTCTTATTCCCACTTCTACCATCAATGTCCCGACTGAATCGAATATCTTTGCAGGCCTTCCATGGAACAAGATATGATGCTTCCCAAGCCTGGTATTAGCCCGACAGAAGCCCCTGAGCTTGGGTCCATTGTGACCGAAGCCCCCGAGCCTGGGTCCGGTACGACCGAAATCCCCGAGCTTGAAGCCCCGGAGCGACCGACTGAAATGGAGTTGAAACTGTACAAGCGATCAGCAAGACGACATAGATACGAGGCCGCCGATCAACTGGCAAGATGTACTCAGCAACCCCGAAGGAGGAAACACTCTGGGCCACCAAGAGCATGCCGTAGATGAACATGAAACAAGGCATGAGGATGAGACAACTGCCGGTGACAAGCCAACCTACACTGAAAGTACACCAGACATTTCAGCACCGGTGCCAAGCCCCCAAGACAAAGGCACAGAACCAATAGGTGACACAAGCGCCATTGCTGGGACCACTTCACCTGATCTGGTGGCCCCAAAATTGCAACTCACCGTTGGTCCCACTGAATCAAGGCCGTTCGCAGCTTTTGAGGTAAGTCATTATCTTGAGCACAACGATCCTTGATATCAATATTGCCGAGGAACTGAACCCCTTCTGCAGAATTGGCTTGATCAAGCTACACGATGGCGTGAACAACTTGCTCCAATACTTGGAAGTGACGTGGTCAGACTACGTCAACAACTAGCCAATTTTGAAACAGCTCGTGCTATTGAAACCACTGGTGATTATCTGCCCTCTTAGATTCCCATTCAACCTATCATCCCACATACTTACATCTCATGCATTGGAGTGCAACTGCTGCTAAGAAGATCGCTGATCTGGAGAATGCATTAGCTCAGCGTGATGTCGCATACTGCAATGTCATACTCGAGCGTGACGAAGCTTGAGACATTGTTCAAAATTTGCAGCGCAAGCTTGAACGTGAGAGAAAACAACATGAGGTAACTCGCCAAGAAACCCAATTGGCATATTCTTTACTTACAGAAGCCTATAAGCTAAATCGGTCTGCAGGATGAGGCACTGCAATAGAGATGGATTCGAGAAATCTTTCCAAAATACATCTAGTGCCTTGACAGTGATTGAAACGAGCCATAAGTTGACCCAGGCAGAACTCTAAAAGGAGATATCGGAGTTAATTGAAGCCGACAAAATCCGGGCTGAAATTCAGAGCAAGAACAGAGACTTGGACAAGGTGCTGAAGTCCACACGGCAGGCTCTCAAAGAATCCCAGCAGCTATGAGAGAAACATCGCCAATACTTGGATCTCACGATACGAAATTATGAGGTTGCCAAGAAGAACTATGAAAAGCGGAAGGACAGCTTATGAGAAGACCAAGGAACTGATGAAGTCTGTGATAGCTGCAATGAACACCATGCTGAACATATGCGCCCCAGAAGTTGGAGCTTCACGGCCAGTATTAGACCAGGTGTCAACTTTGGTGGAAGACGCCAAGAATCATCTTAGTGGGAGGTTGAAGTCAATTCTGTAACATGTCCTGCTTATGATGAAGATAACCCGGCCAGAGCTGAACTTAACCGAGCTGACAGCAAAGGTTGCAGTCGATCCAAGTGACACAACAATTGATAGTTATGCCACCGAGATCCAATCTATAGCAGAAAAACTTATCGCAGAATTTGAGCCATAAACTGGAGTCCTTGCTTGCTATATTCATGTAAATGATGCCATAACTTTGTAACTGAATGATACCTGCTATGGATGTCAGAAAACCAGATTAGCACTCTTAGTTACTATGAAATCCTTGACGCAAATGATGTCATGTGAAGCCAGGCCCTTGAGTCAGCCTTTCAATCCAGAGTTTCTCATCAAACATAGAGTTCATGCGTGTACTATCTCGAGACCAAAAATGCAAGCGAATATCAGGCTTAAACCTTTGCGTTAACTCAAACTAAAAACTATCGAGCACGCAATGCATAGGGTCGGATTGCACCCTTATGTTACGAGTAAGTGCAGGCATGTAGCACTGGCTGTCGGTCCGCTACCTAAGCCAATTGCCCCATAGTAAGGGTCGGATTGCTCTCTTTTTGTGAAGACGCGAATGCATGTAACACCAGCTGTCAGTCTATGACCTAGGCTGATGGCCCCGTGAGGAGGGCCAGATTGCACCATTTTTATGAGGACGCGAAGGCATGTAATACTAGCTATTGGTCGTATGACCTAGGCTGATTGCCCAGTAAGGAGAGCCAGATTGCACCCTATTTTGAGTGAGCGTAGGCATGTAACACCAGCTGTCGGTCTTACGACCTAGGCTGATTGCCTTATAATTAGGGTCAGACTGCACCCTATCTTGAGTAGGAGTAGGCATGTAACACCAGTCATGAGTCAGGTCAGGACCCATGACTGATTGCCTAGTTATGCGAGGATGAGGACATTACCGCTAGAAACACCATGCAGTCATGCCATAGAGAGAAGACATATGCATAGAGATCATGCATTTATTCATTATCCGAATAGATCTGACCGAACACGAACGAGGACGAGTCAAATCATGACTAACCAAGAGTATGAATGAGAGTACATGGCTTCGGAGTTTGCAGGGGGCCTAAGAATAGAACTTGTGAAGATGCTCGATGTTCCAGGAGTTCCCAATTGGAGTACCGTCCATCTCAGACAAGCGGTAGGACCTTGGCCGAGTTACTTCCATGACGATGTAAGGTCTCTCCTAAGGAGGGGACAGCTTGTGATGCCCGATCCACTTGAGAACCCTACGGAGGACCAATTCCCCAACTGAAAAGGAACAAGGACACATATTACGTTCATGATAACGCCGTAGAGTCTACTGATAGCATGCCGACTGAATCACCGAATTGAGTCGCTCTTCCTCCAGTAAGTTGACTTCCTGAAGCTACGTGCTCTCTACCTCTGCAATGTCTTTGAACGCTAGCCGCGGTGCCCCATGTGCTAAGTCAGCGGGTAGCACCGCCTCCGAGCCGTACACCATGAAGAAGGGTGTGTTTCCATTGAGAGCTTTACTTGGGTGCATTCTGAGACTCCAAACTACATATGGTAGTTCCCTGATCCATTTGCCTGCCAACTTCTCATCCTTATGGAAGACTCTTTTCTTTAGGGCATCCAGATTCATCCCATTGGCACGCTCGACTTGGCCATTAGCACGAGGGTGTGCTACTAAGACATACTTGATAAGTATTGACTTCTCATTGCAAAAGTTGAAGAATTTCGAGCCTGTGAAGTTGGAGCCTAGATATGTGATAATGCTGTTCGGAATCCCAAAGCGAAATATAATCTCCTAGATGAAATCTACCGCTTTTGCTAAAGTCAAAGATGCAATTGGTTTGACCTCGATCCATTTGGTGAACTTGTCAATGGCCACCAGGACATGGGTGTAGCCACCCTGATTCCTCTTGAGCGGTCCAATCATGTCAAGCCCCCATCATGCAAAGGACCATGAGACAGGAATGTTCTGCAGCTGTTGAGCTAGCAAGTGATGTTGATTTGCGAAGAACTGACAGGCCTCGCATCGCTTGACCAATTCCTCAGCATCCTACTTGGCTGTTGGCCAGTAGAATCCAGCCCTGAATGCTTTTCCAACCAACGTCCTGGAGGCAGCGTGATTACTACATTGCCTAGCATGGATTTCCATCAACAAACTCCTACCCCGGGACACGTCAATGCATTTCAAGAGAACTCCAGCCACGCTGCGTTTGAATAGATCATCACCGATCAATGTGTAGCTGGCCGTGCGCCGGACAAGTCGTTCGACTTCTGCTTTTTCATCAGGCTTGTCACCATCCCTGATGTACTTGATGATTGGGACCCTGCCAGTCAGCCGGAGCCTCCTCTAAGCTCAGAACGTGCTGCTCTGGGGGTTCTAACTCGCGATCAATGGATGGACAAAATAGCTCTTGGGCGAACGCACCTGGGGGAATTTTGGCTCAGGAAGAACCAAGCTTAGAGAGTAAGTCGGCGTCTGCATTGTTGTTACAGTCCACATGATGAAACTCTAGCCCATCAAACTTATCCTCCAGCTTGCGAACTTTGGCACAGTATTTGTCCATCACTTCCGTGGTACAGTCCCAATCCTTGTTGACTTGACTAATCGCCACTAGAGAATCCCCATAGACCATGAGGCGCCTGATGCCGAGTGAGATCGCAGTGCGCAGACCATGCAGCACAGCTTCGTACTCTGCTGGATTGTTGGATACTGTGAAGGGGATTTGCAGTACGTACTTGAGTTTCTCGCCTTTTGGGAAGGTTAAGATGACACCTGCCCCGGCACCTTCTATCTTGAGCGACCATCAAAGTACATCTTCCAGAATTCTAGAGGCTCCGGGTCATTTGGTACCTAGTTCTCTATCCACCCGAAGATGAAGTCAGCTAATGCTTGGGTCTTGATGACGGTGCGTGGGCAGAATTCAATGTCATGTGCTCCGATCTCACATGCCCACTTGGCAATTCTTCCTGTGGCCTATCTGTTTTGCAGAATCTCACCGATGGGGAATGAGGTGACCACCACGATCTTGTGCTCTTTGAAGTAATGATGAAGCTTGTGAGCTGTGATAAGGACTGCATACAGTAATTTCTGGACCTGAGGGTACCTTATCTTGGATGGGCTGAGTACTTGATGAAATAGGCCGGGTGTTGAGTCGGTTGAATATGTCCTTCCTCTACCCTTTCAACCACTAGAGCTGTACTAACCACATGAGTTGTACAAGAGAGGTACAACAACAAATCTTTAGCTGCATGGTCTGCCGTGGCTCGGTTCGGTGATTTCAGTACTGGGGGAGTCGTCAAGAATTTCTTGAGGGCCTCGAGTGCTTCTTGAGCCTCTGGCGTCCACTGGAACCTATTCATCTTCTTCAACAGCTTATAGAATGGCATTCCACGCTCACCCAGCTGTGAGATGAATTGGCTTAGCACGGCCATGCACCCTGTGAGCTTCTGAACCTTCTTCTATGACTTAGGTGGCTGCATCCAAAGAATTGCATCAATCTTCTCCAAATTAGCTTTGATTCCCCTCTTGCTGACGACAAACCCGAGTAACTGCCCAGCTGGGACCCCGAACACACACTTGGCAAGGTTAAGCTTCTAGTGCAACTTCCTGAGACTGTTGAAGACCTACTGTATGTCATTGATGAAGCCTTCCGGATCCTTCATCTTGATTACCACGTCATCGATGTAACCTTTGACATGCTTACCCCAGTGCTCGGCCAGACACGTCTGGATTGCATGCTGGTACGTAGCTTCAGTGTTTGTTAGTCCAAACAGCATAGAGATGTAGCAAAATGCCCCAATGGGCATGATGAACGTGGTGTTCTCCTGATCCTCCACTGCCAGGCTAATCTGATGGTAGCCCGAGTAACAGTCTAGGAAGCAAAGGAGGGAGCATCCGGCCAGTAGAGTCGACCACTTGATCTATCCTAGGTAGCCCAAAGGGATCCTTCGAGCAGTGCTTGTTGAGATCACTATAATCAACACACATCTGCTAGTCTACTTTATTCTTTTTGAGAACTAGTACAGGGTTTGCAAGCCACTCGGGATGCATGACTTCTCTAATAAACCCGGTAGCTTGGAGCCAGGTTAACTTCACATGGATTGCTTCCCTCTTGTTTGGGGTGAATCGGCGCAGCCTCTGCTTGATCGGCTTCACATTGGGAAACACCTTGAGTTTGTGCTCGGCCAGTTCTCTCGGGACTCCTGGCATATCTGTACGCTTCCATGCAAATACGTCCCAGTTGTCCCTTAAGAACCGGACGAGCACGCCTTCCTATTTGGGAGGGAGGACTGTACTGATGGTCACCGTCTTCGAAGCATCATGGAGGTCGAGGCTCACTTCCTTGGTTGCCACGGTCGCTTGGATAGCCGAGCTGGGGAATCGACTCATGAGTCAGAATTGGCACATCATCCTTTGAGAGCTGAGCCGCATCGTCGATGAGTTGGTGCTAAGCTGTCGTGGTAGTTGCAGCAAAGGCCGTCTGGAAAGCATCCCAGGCGCAGAGAGCAGAACCGTTGAAGTCCACCCACACGGAGAGAACTCCTCGTGGGGCCGGCATCTTCAGGACCAGGTAGGAATAGTGGGGGACAGCCATGAACTTGGCTAACCCAGGCCGCCCGATAATGGCATTGTAGGCGGAGTCAAAAGTTGCCACCTCGAAGCAGAGAGTCTCTGTGCGGAAGTTATCCTTCATTCCAAAGGTGACGGGCAAGCTTATGTGTCCTAGCGGATATTCTCCCTCGCTAGGCTTGATCCCGAAAAATGGACTGTCTGATTCCTGCATATCATTGATGGAGAGCCCGAGAGATAGCAGAGTCTTAGGGAACATGACATTGATGTTGCTTCCTCCATCGATCAGCGTCCTCATGAGTCGGCTCTCATGGACCATCGGACTCACCAACAGTGGATACTTGCCCGGATGGTCGTAGTTGAGCCAGTGATCTGCCCGACTGAAACAAATCAGCATGTCTGACCAGTTGTATGGTGTTGGAGGCTCTTTAGTGGCCGCCATGACTTGGCGGTCGACCAGCTTCTGCTGCCTCATGCTTTCTAGGGAGCCATGCCCCCCGATGATGACGTTGACGTGCTGGTTGATGTTTGGGAAGCCGACACCATTGTCTCTGTTCTGCTGAGGTAGAGGTCCCTGATCATGCGGCAGAGGTGGTGGCGGAGGCAGAGGTATGAAAGGCCTACCATGGGCAGTCGAAGCCTTGAAGTCCCTGCAATCACGCAAGGTGTGGTGCATCTCCTTGTGATAGGGACACAGCGCGTTGAGGAGTTGGTCGAGTGAGCGCCCGCCCCCTTGCCATGGAGGGGCACGCGGGCACATGGGCGGTGGCCCCATAGCCTGGACTTCCGCCCGAGGTCTCTTGTCCCAGCGGCGATCTTGGCGCGGGGGCTCTTCGCGCTTCCCCCAATCTTCTCGACGCGCATCGACTAGGTCCCGAGCCTGCTCGTCCGTGGTAATGTATTGATCAACATCATGGAAGAGCTTCTCAGACGTGACTGGAGCCTTATGCAAGAGGGCCTTCACAAAAGCCTCATCATTGGAGCCATGGAAGAAATCATCGATCCCCGCCACATCAGCGATGTTGGGAATGCGATTCTGCATCGACTGAAAGCGCTTGAGGTACGAGCGGAGACCCTCGCCATCTTTGTGCTTGATGGACTTGAGGTCCTAGGGCTATGCCGGCTTATCCAATAGTGACTAGGAAGTTGGTGATGAAGCGCCAACAGAAGTCATCCCAGTTATCGATATAGTCGCGCATGAGGTGACGCAACCATTGTAGCGTATCTTGTCCCATCACGATCGGGACATAAGCAGTCATCACATCCTCGCTCGCCCCTACGGCGCTAGCTGTAGTTGAGTATACAGCCAGCCAGCCGCTTGGGTCGAGCTCTGCCTCATACTTGTCAACGTTGGAGACTTTGAAGTTCTGAGGCCATGCCACTCCACGAAGCCATGCGGTGAAAGCCAGGATACCGACCACGCCACGATGGGCTGGTTCATTCCGACCTCCATCTTGAGCAGCTCCATCGTGGCGTTGCGGAGACCGAGGGCGAGCTCCCTCTAGTCAGTCGTAAACTGAACGTCGGGGCGTCGGGCTGTTGACGGATGCTCCAGCCGAGTTAGCCCTGCCCCTATTATCTTGGTGAGATGCCCCGTAGTCATGATCGTAATCATTGTGGTGCCAGATTTCTTCTGCGTGCCGCTCCACGCGCTGATCTCTTGTTGTTGTTGCACGCGTCACGCCCCACGTTGAGGGCATGATGAGCATCAGGTACTGCTGGGGCGTTGGCAGGAAGGAGATGATTGGCCGCCTGCTTGGGGCTGAGCGCAGTCTTCTCTGTTATGTGCCCTCCCCCCATGATTGCGGTCGTATTTCTGAGCCTGCATGCACCGGCGATGTCGCCACCGACTGTTCCTTTGACAACGAAACTCAGCTTCTTCAGGTACCTCCTCTGACTTGGATGCCTCATCTTGTGAGATGGGAAGGGTCAGGTCTTGATTTCCCGCACGATGATGACGATGGATATTGGGGCGCCAGTTGCGATGTCGCCTTCTTTCGCGTTGTTGTGGGGTCTCCCCGTTCACAGAGGGCTCATCATCAGAGACAGGTTCATCCTCCAGTTGTCCGTTTATGACGAGTATCTCAGAGAAGTGTGTTAGCTGACCCCAAGCCCGCTCGATCATCGAGGAGCATCGCCGATCCCTCCGAGTGAAGCCCTAGGTCAGAAGGCATGGACCCTATCACCGTAGTCGTGGCTGGCTCATCCCTGAGCGTAGTGGAAGACTCTAGGTTGCAGATCATTTGCAGGCAGGAAGGCTCGCCTCCCTCTTGAGGAATAGGTGGCTGAGTCAACTACCACAGAGACCTCAAAAGCACAATTTCTGATTTAGCCACCACTTGTGAGCTGCACCATGTGGCAGTTCTGCCTTTTGGAGAAGAGCTGACAACAAGGCCCAGGCGAAGGCCAGTCACTGGCTCCTCGACTGCGTAGTAGACGTCGTCGTCCATGAGTGACACGGGTGTTGACCCCGAGACAGGTCCTCCGAGTGCTTCCCTGCCCCCTCTTTGGATCGAGGTGGCTGAGGTAACTGGTGGCGATGAGGACTGGCGGCCTCCCGTCATGCATCCTCATCGTCTTTGAGGAGAGCCGTGGTGTGAGGGATGAACCGCAAGTGCGACAAACTTGATTGATAAGTGGCGGTGATGTTGCGAAGGCCATAAGGAAACCTGGATGGAGCTTGATCTCGCGTGCAGACCGTGGCCCTGCGGCTTTGGCCTTTGGTCGGCAGTGGGGTCGAGACCTCCCGACGCAAAGCGGTTGCCAACATGGGAGCTGAGGACGTGCGGCGAGCCTCTGGTTGCTGCAGTTTCCTCCCCCGACTGACCTGAGTCTAGACCCGGGTCGAGGAGGTGGAAAGTGCAGTGCGTCGAGTCAGTGAAGGCATGGTCGTCAGTCGGGGCAAAGAAGTAGAAGCAGATCCGCACCCAGCTGGCGCCATGATTGCCCGTCGAGGTCCCGAGCCAGATTGAGTTGGGGTGTGCTTCGATGATCTACCCGAGGTGGGGCAGATTGAGGCGGTGTGGTCTTTATGGCAGACTGACGTGTCGATGCTCGAGGACGAGTTGGCTCGACGCCGATCGCCGTGATGGCTGGCCTCTGGCTAGCCACCCGCTGGACATATCCAGGAGCTATTGAAGTTGGGGAAAGCTTCAGAGTTGACAGCGAAGCCTTAGAGCTGCGCGTCTCCTCTGCATCACCGATGATGTCGGTGTAGATCGCCGGTTTTGTCGGCGATGAACGAGATATATCCAAAGTGGATCATCTCGCCGAGAGTGAACTTGATGACTTCATTGGAGAAGTTGGCCATGGAGCTAACTTGAAGTCGATGTCGTCGAGCCCCTACCTGGCGTGCCAACTATCGGGGTTTTACACTGGCAGTGCACCACGAGATACGTCACAAGGTGCTTTTGAGGGTCGGCGAGATCAACGTAGCTTGATGGTTCGCCAGAAAAGTGACAAGACATAGAGATTTGTACAGGTTCGGGCCGCGAGATGCGTAACACCCTACGTCCTGTTTATGGTGAGATGTAGAGTTCTCAAGGTTAGAATATGGGCTAGGGCTTTGCTCGAGAGCATGCTTGGTGGATTGCGATGGGTTGGGATATTCTACGTAGGGGTCCCTCATCCGCCTTATATAGTCTGACGGATTCTTGGGTTACAAGTTAAGTTCCATCTATATCTCCTAGTCAGTTTATATTACACGAGATCAAACAAAATCTTAATCTCTATTGTATCTTCTCTGATCTCCATGAATCTCGGACCCTGAATCCAAGCTAAGCTTCCTTCTTTGCTCCCTGGATTATGACATCCTTGTCTTGATCTCCAAGTCTTCTTGACCGTATTTGGGCTTGAGCTAGGCATCCGGCCCTATGAGATCTGCCGTTCACCTGACTCAGGCCCACCAGCGGCCCATGTCCTGGATCCACGCCATGAGGAGCCATGGGATATTCATCCCCCACAACTGCCACCCAAGTTCAAGTTACCCAAGACTTGGCGAGTTGGGCCTAAAGCTCACCAAGATAGAAGAAATGGAGGCCCAAGTGGTGACTTACTAAAGTTTCTCGGTTTCTGACTTGAAAACCGGTGGTGCAAGGCAAAATGGACTACTGGGCACATGGAGGGCACCAAAAGATTGCATGGAAGTTAAGAAGAGTAAGACTTCATCATGGTTGTTTGTTCCCAATCTATCTAAACTTTTCGTTTTAGCCACTTTGGGCATTTCTAGTTGTAGGGGCTTAGGTGGAAAACTGCCAAAAATGAACTAGGATATAATAGGCTATGGGCTGTTCATTTAGACCTCTCATGGCTGGTTAGGGTTTTCTTTCCTTAGCGATTTTCACGCCCAAGCTTTGATCACGAAGATTAGTGACATTACAGTGAGATTAGCCTCCACATCAAGAGGGTGTGAGAGGGAGGTTGCTTGGGGATGAGATCTTTTGTTGTAATATGATCTTGAGGCCCTTTTGGGGCCTTTAATTGAAGTGATTTCATCGGCCCCTCATGTGCTTGTTCCTTCTTCTCTTTTCTTTTGGTTCTTGGCTCCAATCCTTGGTTTTTTGGGTGTTTATGCTTTGGCCAAGCTTGGATCCTTCTATTGCTGGTGTTTTGGACTACTATGACATTGTTGGATTTGGTTTTGTTTGCCAAATCCTTGGATCCATGAGCAGCCCCTCATCTTTCATTCTTGCCTTGTGAGCTTCACTTTCGAGAAAAGTCAAATTTGTTGAAAAAACTTGGGCTTAGGCCTTGATCTATTGGTAATAGCTACTCCAGAAAAGATCCCTGCAAAGTTTGGAGCTCATTTGCTCAAGATTTGGATTGGTTCTTGGTGGATTCGTGGGCTAATTTACTCTATTCATGCTGTATTTTCTCACCATCAGACCATCCAACGGTTGACCATCGGACAAGTTCAGCGAGTGTTGCAGTGGGTGGAGAAATAGAGGCCCAGCCTGTTATCACCAGAATTTAGGCAATCTTGGGATGGGCCGGATCGGCTGATGGGCTGAATTGAGGCCGGCCAAAGCATGCAGAGGCGGTTTATTGTGGGCAATAGCAAATGTATTGTACCAAGTCGAGTCGAGTTAGAGTTAGCCCAACTAGAATATGGTTTTTTTTTATCAAACTTATTGTCCAAGTCTCCGGACTATAAATAGGTATCCATATTCTATGTAATAAAGTCGACGACATAAGTTATCACGTAGTGGCTGTCTCCATATTCTCTCAGCGCATTGCCACCCTGAGCAATTAGGGTTCTCAAGGTAATCATCAAGCTGCTCTAATGTCTCTTTAATGGATTCTTGAGGGCTTCATGGCGTGTGCCTTTTTACCACGGTAGATCTTGTACTGAAGTGCTTTTGATGGCAAGGTTTACTAGTTATCCCAACGAATCTCATGTCAAGCTTTGCCTAACACGAGATCCATTGTTTACCTTGCATGTTTGTCGATCTGTTTATGTATCAATGTTTCAAGTAGTAGATCGATTTCATGCATCTCGTTTTGCGTTGCTTAATCGCTTGTTACAATCCACGACGTGCACTGCAACACGTGCATGCAACTTGCCGATAAGTTAGCATACTTTCGAGTTCCCTGTCTACACATGTCTTAGATGTTTTTGTTTTATCTAGATGAGTTTCGTTGGAAGCTCTGGTTAGAAGCCGATTTGGTTATGCAGATCTTTTATATCATGTTTTAGATGGGTTTTTTTTACCTTCCTCACTTTGTTCTGGATACGGTTTATTAATATGTATTATAAATCATCCAAGGTCGGCATAATTGCCGATAGACCGTCATAACCTGTAATGCTGATTTGAGTGATCCGGCTAGAATGTAACATTTATATTTGTTTTGTATGCTTTACACAGAGAATTAAAGTCAACCGCTGCATCCAACAACCTTCCTAGCTATAGGTCAAGCTAGGTGGCATGCCTGCACCACCGCTGATTGGCTCCATTTAGAGTCGATTGGAGCCACACCACGAGAGGTGACCACATTAGTAGTGCGATCTTCTGACTCGTGTGCTCATCTGCAGGATGATCGCCTGCCGATTTCCTATAGCAACACACTTTTGGCACACCCAGTGGGACCACATCAAGAATTCACCATCAATGTGTCATCATCAATGCCACTGAAGCCATTCACCAAGATCATTGAACAGGAAGATGGGACGTTCGTCCCCGAGGGCAAGACAGGCCCTCCAATGTTCGTCGACCTTGAGGGAGAACACCGTGAAAAATATGAGAAAGTCATGGAAGATCTAAAGGCAAAGGTACTCAAGCACTTTGTCTAGACTCGCCTTGGAGGCATCATATGTGCTGGCCACCCTGAATTGGCTCTCGATGGCATAGACATCTTCACGCCATCAAAGGAGCGCAACTGTGCTCTCCAGGAGGAAATGAACACCATGATCCATCATGCCCTACTGCGCCAAGCTGAAGTCGTCCTCAACTCCATGGATAACATTGTTGCACACGTGGTCAGATCGGTCTTGGCTGGAGAGTACACCCAAGATCTCAGGCCATCACTCAGTCCACATGTCAGGGAAAAAAGTTCTACACTTGGCCCCTGTAGATACCACCGATCAACGCCCCCAAGGTACTAAGACTGAGTTTATCCTCTACGCAATGCAAGATCTGAATGATAGGCCTACATGCTATGAGGAACCATCGGCCTTCATACCGGAGGGCTACCTTTGTCAGCTCAGGTACAGGATGCTACGAGAAGGAGAGGAACCCTACCACATGGCTAACACTAAACAAGCAGTCTACCAGGTAGGCCACACTAGCAATAGCAAAGACATGACCAGTGATCATGAGCTGTTGGAGTGGCAAGTTAAATATGGCTCATTGTTGGCCTATAATGACCAGGCTGGCGCCGCCGAATTAGCTCATATACAAGAGATCCTTAGGACCTAGTACCGCCTCTCTCCAAAGAGAGGCATCACCACCTATGCAAAGCCGTATCCTGAGGCCTATGATAAACTTCCTCCTCCACCCAAGTACAAGGTACCTGAATTCTCCAAGTTCAGCGACAACGACAACACCAACACTGTTGAACACATTAGCCGATATACGGCTGAACTGAGAATTGCAACAACAGTCGAACATATGAAAATTTGGCTTTTCTCGCTATCTCTGACTGGACCCACGTTTGGGTGGTACACATCGCTTATTCCCGGATCAATCACATCCTAGAAGCAGTTGGAGGAGCAGTTCCACGCTTAGTTCTTCTCCAGCACTGATGAGACCACCCTGTCGGATTCACCGGTCTCCGCCAATGCCTTGGGGAGTCTGTTAGTCAATATGTATGGTGCTTCTGGGAGGTCAGGAATAAATGTTACTCGCTCCATATGTCAGAAAAGAACCTAGCTGAGCTGGTTTATGGTGGCCTATTGAGAGCCACTAAAAGCACCTACGAACCAACTGATTTCGATTCCATCGGCCAACTCATCTCCAAGCTATCGGCTTATGAGCGCTTGTATCCGAAATCATACCAAGAAAAGCCTAGGAGACCCATAACATATTTATAGCCCACCGAAAAAGAATCGCCCGATGAGCCGAGGTGGCTATCGTACAGTGGGCCACAGTAGGCTAGCCACTGCCCTACCTATGGCTTAAGCACCCCGAAGCACCTAGTCGGCTACGATTTTGATGTATCCAAAATGGAGCAAATCTTTGATCTCCTCCTCAAGGAAAATCATCTTGAGTTGATGGCCGGACACTAAATTCCTCCGACCGAGGAGTTGAGAGGTCGCAAATACTGCAAGTGGCATAATACGACCGATTACCACAACATGGTCGATTGCAAAGCCTTGCGACAACAGATCTTTTCTAGACTTCTGATGAAGATAGACAAGAATCCTTTCCCTCATGTCAATATGCTCGGCATCGTATCTTCTTCTCAAAGTCAATCCAGCCCAAGCACGCTGGCCAGATCCTTCGAATTTCTCCAACGTGTCCAGGGTGATGTCGAGCAAGGCATGGTGGTGACCAGGGATGCACCTAGCTGGTGGAATGCTTTCTTCTTGCCAGCAGTTAACATGGTCGATGTGGCCACCAGCTCAAAGAGGAAGAGCAAGGCTGGACCAGACGATGATCGACCCCTAGTTTTCAAGCCGCAAGAACACATCTCGGTCATGGAGGTCGTGAGGAACCATCGGTCGCGCCCTAACTCTGGCACCTTGATCAGCATGTACGCCTGACGTCATGAACAATAGGAGAAGCGGCGGTGCCATGAGCAGGAAAGCGCTCATCATCACGAGTAACGCGACTAGCAGCACAAACCTCACCATCACCTACACTGTGACCTGCGCGAGGAAAACCACCACCTGGAGCACCATCGGGAGCAGGAGGAGTGTCACCACTTCTAGTGTCATTGAGATGAGAAGCGTTGTGATGCCCTAGGCATCTCCAGAGCATTATCTTGTGCATCCTTTATTTAATTACCTCTCATAAGCATCATCTCATCTCATGTTAGTGTGCATTTG
Source organism: Paspalum vaginatum (assembly GCA_030272315.1). Lineage (NCBI taxonomy): Eukaryota > Viridiplantae > Streptophyta > Magnoliopsida > Poales > Poaceae > Paspalum > Paspalum vaginatum. The sequence goes on along the minus strand of CM059020.1, from coordinate 12,174,293 downwards.
ATTCATATGAACAAGCATGATGGAAATAGCTAAGTGATGCACTCAGTTTTGCATGAATGACGCTATAAATGTGAGCGTAACTTGAATCCTATTGAGTTTTAGGTGAAACTTTTTATACCAAACCTGTAGGTTATAATGTGGTGAACAACTTTGATAATTGGAGCTTGGATGGAAAATGGACTTAACTTAGTGTAAAGGGTCCTTTGGTGTCACCCAACAAACACACTCCAAATCTGAAATGTTTAGAATTCTTCATTTTCCTATAAACTCATGCAAAGGTCCAATTGAGAAAGTTGTAGGCCATGAAATTTTGAACAACATTGTAAAAAGGGCTTTTGGGAGGAAATGGCTAGAAATAGGACATTTGAATTTTCTAAGGAAAATAGTTCTCTGTCCAAACTTAGGATTGCTAGATAAATTCGAATTTAAATCATATTTATACCCAGAATTTAAACTTAGTGCTTTTGACAAAGTTGTATAGCTCAAAGTTGTGAACATTTCATCCAATGGGCATATCTCCAGAATCGGCTTCTAAATGGGCCAAAAATGCATTTTTCAGAGAGGGAGAAAACATACTTTTAATTGTGCTTCCTCTGAGTCACTGACGGGTGGGACCCACCCTTCAGAATCCCCTGCTCCCCTCAGGTTCTGGCCGCCAGCGTACGGCCGGCGCGCCCCAGCCATGGATCGAGCCTCTCTCTCCCTCCCCGGCCGCGGCTCTAAGTGGAGAGCGCTTCCCTCTCAGCGCTCTTTCCTCCCTTCGCCCGCACGCTCTGTTCTTCATTTTTCCTCCCCGCCTGCCATTGCCGGAGCAAGGTCGAGCTCGCTACCGGCCGCCTCCGTCCTCTCCTGAAGCCCAACCACCACCACGCCGAGCTCCGCCGCCCTCGACTCCACCCCTCCGTCTAGACCTCGTCGCCCGAGTCCCCGCCACCGCGGCGTATTGCACCGCCGAACCCCGCCGACCGAGAGCTCCCGTCGCCGACCCTCCCCGCTGTCTCCCCCGTCGATTGAGGTAGGGGGTAAGCATCCTCGCATCCCCCCTCTCTCTCCGACCATCCGCGATGAGCCTCCGGGCTCTGCCCGGCTGTTCCGGCCGCGCGCCGCCGGTCCTCCCCCTCCCGGCGCGAGGAAGAAGAAGAGGGAGGAAGGAGACGGCGAGTTTCGCGGTCTAGCCCCTGGTGTATTCCGTTTTTGCAAACCGGTTTACCGCACTGCTGTATGAGTCTTGTAGATCTCGCGTTCTAGCCCCTCGGATCTAAGGTTAATCACGAAGAAGCCCCTGGATCTACGATTTTACTTTTTATTCATTTAAAAATCAGCAGTAAACTTTAGAAAATCGTAGTAAATCATAGAAAAATCCAAAAACAGCAAACTAAGTTGCATTGTAATCCTTGTAAATAGATATATCTGTGGGTGTGATGGTTGAGCAGGAAAAGACCTTTTTGCCCCTGATATTATGCATGCTTGATAAATCAATATAAATGGGAAATGTGGACTAAATTGTCTCCAAAAATTGTCAAACTTGGACAGCAGTGTTTTTAGGGTATATAGGCTCACTGTGATTTTTGGTAGCTCAAGTGTTCACTTTTTAATTACTGTTTTGCCCCTGCATGTGATTTTAGCATAAAAATAAATGAGGAAATAATAACCATATAAAAATTATGCTCTAAATGGTTTTACACATTTTAATTGTGCTCCCTGTGGTATAAATAGCTCACTGTTTAAATAGGGTAATGTGCATGTCAAGTATAGTTAGTGTTTTGAAAATAATAAGTCCATGCTTGTTTAACTTAATAAATAGGAAAGGTAGATTAAATAAGCTCCAAAAATTCTGAATTTTGGGCAGAGGCTTTGCTAGCAAATCTAGGCTTGGTATAAAATTTGATAGCCCAAATGCTTACTGTTTATTTACTGTTTTACCCTTGCCTAGTAAGTAAGCATATAATTAGCAAAAGAAAAGGGTTCTATATAAAAATAAGCTATAGGGGGCTTTGTGGTATTTATTTGGGATCTAGATGATGTAAGTAGCTCACCGCTGAAAACTTAAGGCTGTGCATGTAAGGTTTGACCCCATTTTTAAAATGGTAGACTATAATGCTCATTTAAGTAAATAATATGAAATAGGAGACTAGTATATTTAATAAATGCCCCAATGGATCATATTTTGAAACATAGGAGTATGTAAGTCTTAGCCACTGATTTGGAATGCAGTATAGGTCTTCACTACTGTTTTAGAAATGCATGATAGGAAAGCTAAGCTAGCTAGGTGGAAAATAGGTGTTTAAGTAAGCTTCAGGTCGCTTCACATGAATCGATGCTACCTCGTCACACACCCCACGTTGTTACGTGTGGGATAAGCTAAGCTACCATAGGTGATAGCTTGTACGATTTCGTAGTACTAAACAAGTATCATTACAAAAATGCATAACTTTATTCCATAAATCATGATTCCTTGCATCGCACTCGCATCATGAAGCAAGCATTGCACTAATACATGCTCCAATTGCACTATGTCATGCATATAGATCCCGCGAGCGAAGGACACCCGCCGGACCACCCGATCGTAGAGGAGCCCGAGGAGGAGCTGCACCAAGAGCCGGAAGACCAGCAACAGGGGCCCGACTTCGCTCAGGACGCAGCCACTGACCCTAGTGAGGAAGGTAGGCAGGACCATACTTAACCCAGCAAACAAATTATACTTGATGATTACGCATATGCATTAGGAGTTGCTTGAAACCAGTTGCATTAGACTCCCTGGCCGCCCAGGCCCTAGCACCAACACATAGAGTTCGTAGGACGAGTATGCATAGAAATTCCTAGGTACGAGTAGACACGAGTGTGTGGACTCATCGCGTAGGTGTTCTCAAAGTTACAATAGATTACTATTAAGTCAATTATTACTGTTGCTCATGACTTAATTGGAGACCGGGCGGAGATTTATTTCAGTATTTACTCTTCTTAATGTTGCACTTTGGACTCCGCCTGAGTCGTATAAGGCCCGTCCGCTGTTCGTCTGTTGATCGGCATAACATTGCTAGAGTGCTTAACCGGAGAATGGGACCGGTGAAGTCTTACCTGGGTTTGTCCGAAGTTTTCGAGGCTCCGCCCATCCACTTGCTGGAGGCCGATGGGCCCGGGGGCGCTTGTACTCGAGGGAGGGCTGACCTAGGGCACTGTGGTATCACTCCTGAGGGGGCACAACCCGGGGGTTAGGTGGGGGTGCTTTGAATCTTGGGACATGACAGGTGGAGATCGGGACTATATGTGGGAACGCGATGGCTAGTAAGCATATACCCCTGGCATGATAGTTATTCCCGGGAATTAAAATCGATTCGAATCGCTGATGCCTACCAGGTGTGGGAATGCCAATATCACTATGGGGCAACGTAGTAATTACTTAAACACTCTACATCTAATACTCTTGATTTTTGAATATCACATGTTTGAATTGAACTGTTTACCTTACTGCAATTTACTATTATGTTGGTGGTTATACAAATGATGAAAACATGTTTACTTATGTTATACACGACACGGGTTAAAATCAATGGCTAAGGATCCATTTGCTAGTAAGCAGCTTCGCGTCAGCCGTAAGCCAAATCCATTAAGACCTACTGAGTAATTAGTACTCAGGGTTTGCCCCCACATTTTGAGCGCAGGTATGGAGTTCATGGTTTGCACTTGTGTTGGAGGTGGTGCCTGCCCCACTTAGGATGAATCGGCATGAGTGGCACAAGGGCAACATCGGTGGGCTCGATGTTGTTACTTCTAATGCAAATATTTTGTGATATCATGGTGACCTCTGAACTTATCATTCCGCTGCGAGAAACTTTTGAACTTGCTACTTTATAACTCTATGTTGGACTTGTAATTTATTTGAAACCGGTTTGTAACTAAGTCTAATATTATGCTATTCAACTGCCTGTGATGATGTATCTGTTGTGGCTCCATCGTGGGTCAGATGTGTATGATGTCGGTTCCTCTAGGTAATGGTAATATCGGGGGTCAAATGACTCTCGACGGACGACTGGGTTTAGTTTGGTCTAAACACATTGCGAGCCAGAGGTGGTAGGTGTGCTTAGCCCGGATTAAATCGGCGGTTCCGCCACAAGCGTGACCACCACAATGACCACAGGTTCAGGGACACTAGGATTTCCCATTCTTTCATTACTACTGGAGCCATGGCATGGAATGCCCGCTGACGGCAGAAGACTTCCCAGAATGCTCTACCCCACACCATCAGCGACACTCACGACTCTGTGTTCTAGCGCCTGGGGCCCGCATCGTCACAATTCGCCACCGAGACAACCGCGACTAGAGGGACCAAGCAAGAGATGTGAGGAATGCCACTTGCCTTGATGGTGCCCTGACGGCCTCTCTAGATCACAAAAACATAGGGTCCAATGCTTGCGCAACCTCGAGGAAGCCGAAGAAAATTACCTTCGGCTATTAAGACAAGTGAACACAGGACTAGCGGCTGTACCCCCACCTCAGCGTGAGTGCTGGATGGTTTGGTGGAAGAAGCAGCAAGCCTCCAAATAGCCAGAAGCTTGGGGGAAAGATATCACAGCTCTAATGGAAGATAACACTGATGACTTTCTCGCAGAGGAAGCGATCGGTGGATCGGCTGATGTCAACATGGTTTTCTTCTTGCCTGAGGAATTTAGCAATCCTTTGATGATTCAAGAATTGATGGCTCAGCTCAGCTTAGGCCCCACAGCTATCGTCTTTGAAAAGCCTGTCGATAAGAAGTACCGCAATTTGAAGCCACTCTACCTCAAATGCTATATCAACGGCAAGCCAGTCAACAAGATGATGGTCAACATGGCTGCATCCATCAACCTCATGCCATATGCAGTGTTTGAGAAATTCAGCAGAGTTGACGAGGACCTCATCAAGACAAATGTCATCCTTAATGACTTCAAGGGGGAGCTGACGGGCGCGAAGGGCGTTTTCAATGTCGAGTTGACTGATCGGGCACAAGATGATAAACACTTCATTCTTTGTCATGGACACAAAAGGACCTTACTTGGCCTTGCTTGCCTGAGACTAGATCCATGCCAACTACTGTGTACCATCAACCATGCATCAATGTCTCATCCAATGGGATGGTGATGGGATCGAATTCGTAGCCGCTGATGACTCCTGTGATGTGTCCATAACAGAAAATTCTTTCTAGGGGGCAGCGGAGGATGAATGTCTTACTAGAAGGGAGCAGCAAGATTAGGACTTCGTGGAAGGCACAAAAAATGGACTCACGCCTGCTCCAGCAACCGGCATCGATGTTTAGATATGTGTATTCGTGTCGAGGCTGATCTGAACGATCAACCAGTTTTCAAAGGACACTATACGGATATACATCGTAAGGCCAATCCAGGCGATAGGCCCCAAAAAATATTTGTATAACCTTTGGTTAATGATAAAGAAACATTGGCCGATGATCATCATCAAGCCCCTTGTTACTCTGATCAACCAGTATCTTTTACAATTTGAAGTGCCAAACTCACAGATGAAGGGAAATTGGGTTTTGGTTTCACAGCGGCCGACAAACTAGAGGAAGTCAACATCGGCCCAGCATACTCACCTCGACCAACGTATATCAGTAAGAAATTGGAGCCAGAATTCATACCTCAGTTGGTCGATCTCTTGAAATAATTTGTAGACTATTTTGCGTGGGAGTACCATGAAATGCTGGCCCTAGATCGGTCCATCTTAGAGCATTGACTATTAATCAAGCCTGGTTATCAACCCTACACTCAACCCCCTAGGGGGTTCCATCCTAAAATCCTACTAGGAATTAAAGATGAGATCCAGAGGATGAACAAAGCTGGTTTTATCAGACCATGCAGGAATGCCACATGGATTTCAAACATTGTGCATGTTCGAAAGAAGAGGGGTAAGCTGTGAGTCTATGTCAACTTCAGGGATCTCAACATGGAAAGCCCCAAAGATGAATATCTGATGCCAGTAGCCAACATCCTCATCGATGCTGCGGCATGACATAAGATGATGAGTTTCCTAGATGGCAACACAGGCTATAATCAAATTTTCATGGCTAAAGAGGATGTCTATAAGACAGCCTTCCGATGTCCTAGGAACATTAGTTTGTTCGAATGGGTTGTCATGACCTTCGGCTTCAAGAATGCTAGAGCTACCTACCAACGAGCCGTGAACTATATTTTTCATGACGTCATCGGCCGACTCGTCGAGATCTACATTGATCATGTGTTTGTCGAATCGGCTCTATCCAAGACCCATTTAGCCGATCTATACCAAGTCTTGGAATGGACAAGGCTCCATGGCTTGAAAATGAACCTCAAGAAGTGCGCGTTCGGAGTGACCACTAGACAGTTCCTTGGGTTTATGATTCACGAGCACGATGTCGAGATTGGCGACAAGAGGAAGCATGCCATTGCAACAATGGTTCCCCCACAAGACAAGACACAGCTATAGAGTTTGATCGGGAAGTTCAACAACATCCAGAGGTTCATATCAAACATTGCTGGCAAGATTGATCTGTTTATGCCTCTCGTCAAGATCAAGAGCGATGATGAGTTTGTTTGGGGGCCATAGCAGCAAAAGGCGTTTGATGATATCAAGCGATTCCTAACATTACCACCATTATTGGTGCCACCCTAGCTAGACAAGCCCTTCATCATCTACCTATCAGCCGATGAAATTTCCATCGGCTTAGTGCTAAGTTAAGAATTTGAGGGCAAGGATAAGGTCGTGACTTACCTTAGTTGGGGGCTCCTTGAAATAGAGACTAGGTACACTGAAATGGAATGATAGTGCCTTTGTCTATATTCCACCAGCACTAAGTTGCACCACTACTTGCTCAACGCTGTAGGACCGAGACATGCGATTAGAGGGGGGGGTGAATAAGAGCACTTAAAAAACTCAAAATCACAACCCCCAAACTTGGTGCACCGAAAGCTCACAGGAACTAACGCTAGACACCGTCCACTTAACAGATACATGTCTAGCAATCGCAAGGTGCCATCCACTGAAAGGATACACACCAAGCGAGAGAAAGCACGCAACTCAACAATCACAAAGACCGCAAGCCACAAAGAGCAATGAACCTAGCGAGTTCACCACCCAACACTCACCGCACTAAAATGCAACTTGCTAGAATACAGCAAACAAAGAGTTTGGTCAGTCAATGGGAAAAGCAAGGTTGAAGCGAAAACACCACGGAAGAATGAAAAACACGAAAATGAGTTAGCTGACTTGGACACACCAAACTATCCGGTGCAAGGGGCCAGACTGTCCGGTGACACCGAATAGTCCGGTAGCAGCTGCCGGACTGTTCGGTTCTCAAAGAATGAACAGAAAATGACCATGAGATTAGCTGGAATTTCAGATCTCATGAGAAGGCAATCTATGGGCTAGAAGGGCGGAAAACTCAAGAACTACTTGCTTCTGGCAATCCTGATGGATTGAGATGTTCTAAGACATAATCTCCACATCCTAGTAAGTTCAAAAGAGCCAAAAGAACCAGATTAGCTTGCGGGCAAAGCAAATCACCAAAAGCCCTTGAGTTTCTTCCAAAAACCAAACTAGAAAAAGGGGGAAGGAGAGGGCTGCACACATGAACTCGATTTGGGGAGAAATCTTTCTTAGATTAAGATGGGAAATCAGTTCATACATAGTTCCTCACAACCTACCACTCTTCATCCTTCCACTAATGCAAAGTACTAGCTCTAGGAGACTCCAAATACTAGATTAGCACCTGGTTTTCACTCTAAGCACTTGGATGATTGGAAAGCTAAGCCTAGAGTTTCTAGAGGTGGAAGAGTCACCTAAATGACCTCCCAGTTAAGTATTTATAGCCCAGGCCTAACTAACTCAGTTTACACTAAGACCCATATATTACAGAAACGCCCGTAAGGGCTAAATTGGAAAAGACCCGACTTTCTCGGGGACGGACCACTGCGATGGAGTCTTGATCTTCTTCGGTTGCATGATATCTTCATGATGACATCCACATGGCCAGTAGTCCAAATCCGCCAATCGATCCCTAGTTTTGAAGTCAGAAACCAAGAAACTTTAGGATTTCCTTCCTGGGCCTGGAACAGCCCACTCCACTCTTTCTCAACGAGAATTGAGCCTATTCGCTGAGTCTTGGTAACTTGGTGGTAGGGTGGCGGGTTTGAGTGAATCTGCCAACTCCCTCGCACGTCTTCATGCCATGCACTCGGGTTGGAGCACTACGATGGCACCCAGCATCCCTTGTCCATCGGGGTCACCTCACAGTCCTTCAAAGGTCTTACACTTGCCGTTGCCGTGCTGCCCCTCCATGTACCGAATTCCCATGGCCGACCAACACCGAGCATGCCTCCTGTCCGTCAGAGGACTTTCTTCTCTAAGTACATCCAGTCCATTGGAGGGCCTCCAATCCATTGGAGGGCTTGTGTCCAAGTCCTTCTGGGTCTTGACTTTCGTTGACAATTACTCATCACTCCAGACGCAATGGAGCCGGTCCATTGGATCTCAAACGCTGAGACTCGGGTGATTTGCAAAGCCGATGTGGTCAGCACATGCTATCGGCTCCTATACGCAAAGGTCAGCTCGGCAAATGGATGTATGCCCTCTCAGAGTGCGATCTTTGCTACCAATCAGCCAAAGCTGTCAAAGGCCAGGCTTTGGCCGATCTTATTACATAAAGGATCACTCTGCCATTTCAATACGTGAGCATCAAGCTGTGGGTGCTATGCTTTGATGGATTGGCATGCGAGGTAGGTTGTGGCCTATGAGTTTTTGGTTCGGTTAAGAGGGCGACACACCAATAACCGAACAGAATATGAAGCCATTTGCAGAGGAATGGAGCTACTACTTGACACAGGTGCTGAAGCAATAGAAATCTTCAGCGATTCTAAAGTGGTGGTTAGTCAGTTAACAGAAGATTTTAACTATACCAGCAATTCTCCCTACTTTGTCAAGTGCTGGGAATTGATAGCCAAATTTTGAATGGTGACACTCGCTTGGATACCTAGGGAGTAGAATGACAAAGCGAATGGGCTCGTGCAGATAGCTTTCGGGTATGTGCCTCAGGACGACGACACCTATATCGATATTTTGCAATCATCTGCTGTAGACTGGAGAGCTGATCTCCCCAATTACTTGAAGGATTTGGCTCAGGGGCAGACAAGAACACATGACACAAGCCATTGAGACACAGATTGATTGCTAATGAGTTGTACTTCTGGCTATTAATAGTCTACTCTTAAAATTCCTTAGGCTAGCCGAGGCGCTGAAGATTATGCACGATGTACACGAAGGCACTTGTGGCACTCACCAATCGACTCATAAGATGAAATGGCTGATCAGGAGATCTGACTTTTACTAGCCATCTATGGTTGATATGTTGCACCCAGTCATCAAACCATGGCCCTTCTAAGGATGGGGCATGGACATGATCGGCCAAATAAATCCACCTACTAGTAAAGGACTGTTATTGCGAAAATCTAGCCAATTGCTATTTGGGATGGATTGGCTAAATGGGCTGATCCATGGGCTAAGATATCGACTGATGATCCATAGATGATCGTCCAGAGAAGAGACGATTCCAAGGCGTACAGGCCATGTATCTTTTATTTTTGGTGAATTTGAAGTTAGTCCTGAGTAAAGTAGGGCTTTCTTAGCTAGAGTTGGACTTGACGTCTAAGTCTCTGGACTATAAATATGTACCCATACCCACATTATAAATTGATGACATACATTCCCAGCAACTCATGTCTCCAATCTCTCTCGGTGCATCGCCACCCCTGAACAATTAGGGTTTTTCAAGGTAATCGTCATGCTGCTCTAATGGTTCTTAGGTCCGTTAGGGCATTAGGGCATGAGCCATACAACGAACCATGTACGGAAGTGTTTTTTATGGCACGGTTTGCTAGTTATCCCAATGAACCTCATGGTAGGCTTAGCTCAGCACAACATCCATTATTTATCTCGATGGATTTCACGTCAAGCCTTGCTTGGGGTGAGACTCATTTTTATCCTTGCATGCTTATCGATCTGTCCATGTATCTATGCCTCACGTTATAGATCAATCTTCATGTAGCTCGTTTTGTGCTACCTAATCGCTTGTTACAATCCACGACATGCCACTGCAGCGTGTGCACGTGACATGCCAATAAATCAGCGCACCATGAGCACCCTATCTATATATGTCGCAATTTGTATCTGTTTACCTAGATGGACTTCCTTGGAGGTCCTGGTTAGAAGCCGATCTAGCTACACAAATCTTTTATATCATGCTTTTAGATAGGTTTTATGTTTACTTTACTCATGGATGTGGCTTTGGCTATCACGAATGCTTCACTAACATCTCATCGCCCGACGAGCATCTACACGCATGCCGACTTGAGTACACGATCTCTCGTGGTTGCCGATCCAAGTGATCCGGTAGGAATTTAACATTTAAATATGTTGTGTACGCTTTACACTGAGATCTGAAGCGTCGCATCCATCCAACCTTCTTGGTTGCAAGGTCAAGCCAAGTGGCACGCCCGCACTACCATAGCCAACCACATCGGCTCTGCTCAGAGCCGATCAACAGGGAGACAAGTGCAGCAGCAGCATGATCCCTGGTTCCTAGTGTGTCTTCGCACCGGAGGCCTCACACCACTGATTTTCTGCGGCAACACACTCTTTGGCATCGGTGGGACCTCACCTTCATCAACTTTTCCATCAAGCTATGACGGGGGAAAATCCAACAAGGAAGCAATGAAGATTTCAACCCACCACGACCCTGCCACGTGGCCAAAAAACAAGGATGCCCTACCAAGGCTCGATCAACTTCCACCTGATCATAAGAAGGTCTACGGCTGTATACTCAATGAGCTATCAGAAGAGCTTCTTGACCACTTTACTTGGACATGGAGTGGTGGCATTAATTGCGTTGGACACCCAGAAAGTTTCCTCGATGGTGTGGATGTTTCTACACCATCAAAAGAGCGCAATAGAGCTCTGCGGGAAGAGATGAACTCCATGGTGGGGCAGGCTATGCTACGTCAGGCAGAAGTACTATTGAATTCCATGGAGAACAAAGTGGCGTGCATGGTCAAGGAAGTCCTTCCTAGCGAGTACACGTAGGAAGTTGGACCGCAGATCGGCACTTCTTTTGCCAAAACTAGGTTCTATGCCCAGCCACCTTATATGCCTCCTATCAGTCCTCGAGAGGGGACCAAGGCTGAGTTTGTCATGCACGCACCTAGCAATCTCAATGACCAACCTGTGCGCTATGACGTACCGCCGGCATTCATACCAGACGGCTACATGTATCAACTTAGATACAGGTTGCTATGGGAGGGCGAAGAACCTCCTCGCTAGCCACCCAAATAGCCTCATCCTACAAGCCACATGGGCAGTGGCAAGGATAAGACTCATGATCAAGAGGTTTCTGAATGGCAACCGCGATTTGGATCCGGTCCGGTTTTCAATAACCAGGCCAACTTTTTTGCTACCAATGGATCGGCTGCTCAAGCCGATCTGGATGAGATTCTCAGGAATTGGTACAATGTAACGCCGGTGCGAGGTGCTATCATCTACTCCAAGCCTTACCCTGAGGCCTATGATCAATTGCCAAGTCCATCCAAGTTCAAAGTACCTAAATTTACCAAGTTCAGTGGCAACGATTATACTAGCACGGTGGAGCATATCAGACGATACATGGCTCAACTAGGTATCACAGCAATAGCCAAACACATGAAGATTCAGCTCGTTTCACTGTCTTTGATGGGCCCAACTTTCAGATGGTATATGTCATTGGCACCTAGGATTCTTATGACATGGAAGCAGCTAGCAGAGATGTTCCACGCACATTTCTTCTCAGGAGAAGAAGAATCATCTTTCACAGATCTCATGTCAATTTGTCAGCACCCTGGTGAGCCTATGAACTAGTATATTCAGTGCTTCAGGGAAGCCAGAAACAAGTGCTATTAGCTGCAATTGTCAGAGAAGAACTTGGCTGAGATAGCATATGGTGGCTTACATCAAGCTACCAAACTCGCATATGCGTCGAAGGACTTCAATTCCATCGGCTAGTTAGTTGCAAAAGTTTCAGCATACAAGCATGCACATTCAGAGTAGAGCCAAGAGAGGCCTCGAAGGGCTATCACATACCTGCAAGATGAAGAATCGGCCAATGAAGAAGCCGATAGTTGCAGTGCTACAGTGGACCAAGCCAAAGTAGCCGCTGCCTTGCCAATGGCTCAAATGCTCGGAAGCTCTCGTTGGTTACGACTTTGATGTGGCTAAGACAGAAGCTGGGTTCATTAGACCATGTAGATATGCCACATGGATTTCAAATATTGTGCCTGTCCGTAAGAAGAATACTCAGCTTTGGGTTTCGTTGATTCCAGAGATCTTAATAGAGCAACCCCCAAGGACGAATACCCGATGCCGGTAGCAGACATACTCATAGATGCTGCTGCAGGCCATATGATGAGTTTCCTGGATGGTAACACCTGTTATAATTAGATTTTCATGGCAGAGGAAGACATCTATAAGACCGCGTTTTGCTGCCTAGGTAACATCAGTTTTTCAAATGGGTTGTTAGACTTTTGGTTTTAAAAATGCTGGTGCTACCTATCAACAGGCCATGAATTATATCTTCCACGATCTTATTGGTCGACTTGTTGAGATTTACATCGACGATGTCATTGTTAAATCGATGTTGCAAGACTCACACTTAACCGATTTGCGTCAAGTCTTGGAGCGCACGAGGCTCTATGGTTTGAAAATGAATCCCAAGAAGTGTGCATTCAGAGTTACTGCTGGTCAATTCCTTGGGTTTATGATTCGCGAGTGTGGGGTCGAGATTGGCGGCAAAAGCAAAGATGCCATTGTGACTATGGAATGCCGAAAACCAAGACTGAGTTGCCAAGTTTAATAGGCAAGACAAACTACATCAGGAGGTTCATATCAAATCTCTTGAGACACATTGATCCATCATGCCTCTCATAAAGATTAAAAAAGATGAAGCGTTTGGGGACCAGAACAACAGAAGGTATACGATGATCTCAAACAGTATTTGACGTCACCTCCTGTGCTAGTGCCGCCTCAACTGGGCAAACCATTCGTCATTTATCTCTTGGCCGATTAAACCTCCATCGGCTCTGTGATTATTCAAGAATTTGAAGGTAAAGATCGAGTGATCTCTTATCTCAGCAGGCGTCTCTTAGACATAGAAACTAGGTACACTAAGATGGAATGACTCTGCCTCTATTTATATTTTACCTACACTAAATTGCGTTACTATTTACTCAACACCAAAACCCTGGTAATTTGCAAAGCTGATGTGATCAAACACATGCTGATGAGGACATCACTCCTATGATTATGCAAGGCCCTATTACAAGAGCACGTGCAAGACAATTGAACCAACTGGTGAGCTCGTTCCTAAGTGTCCGTACATATACTTGTGAGGATGGTATGCTACCTAATGCTATGGTTGATTATATTGTACTTAGGAACTTAGGAGGGGACCATGAAGGCCTTGGAGAGCAGTTTGGACCAGGAGGAGGGCAAGAAGAACGTCCAAGTCAAGATGGAGGCCCAATTCTCCTCGGAATCGACTTCCTCGGCCTCCAGGACCAATCATCAGTAAAATCATTGCCCAGGCCACAAACGGACTCCGATTTTGACGATCCACATATGCGTGGAAATCTAAGAAGATAACCTTTCCATTTCCACCAGTTTTAGGTCATTTGGAATTTAGAGTCATCAAGAATTCACATCGCAGGTTAGAGATCAGAATCTGTCCTGGGGCTGTTTTCCCTCTTTTTGGGCTGTTGGCCCATATATCATCTAGGAGTCCATTATAGACGCGTCAAGGCCTTGTTGGTCGAACTAAACTCTATATAAACAGTAGCCACCACCCAAGTTAGGGTTTGGGTTTTGCTTAGATTAATCTGTCATCGAACAGTTTTGCCGTCATCGGTTTGTGAAACCCCAACTTGTGCAACTCAATTGAGATTTGCGTTTTTCCTCGTTCTTGCTGGTGTTCTTCTGTTGCATTGCAGGAACGATAGCCTTCTTGGCAAGGTCGATTATGCACATCACGTGGTCGATAACCATCAGAGCAGTGGTGTCGTGATTGCAAGGATTCAAACCTTTGGCTTGGAGCCTTCATCACCAACGTCGAGTCTACACCCCTAAACCGACGTACCTCACAGAAGATTGGGCCTATCCTATATCAATTGGTATCAGTTTCTAGGTGGCCCATTAGGTAATTCCATTTATCCTTCAGATTAGTTTTGTTTTCATATACCTACAGTCCAGAAAAAGCAAAAAAAATAAATTCCGCTGTCCCATTACCTATAGTGCCGCAATAGTCATTTTCAGTTAGCTTTGTTGAGTTTTCATCCTTTGTGGTTGAGTTCGTTGCTGGTTAGGGTTTGTTCTTCATCGTTGTGCTTGTGTCTCCATCCCCATCCTTGTCCATAGTTTGCTTTCGCCTTCATTTGTCCTTCCATCCACTGCCGTGAAACCCATCCATCGCCGTGAAATCCTAATTTGAGGTGTCATCAGTAAAACGGCCGTAACTTTTCGCTCCGGACTCAGAATAGGGCAAAAATATACATTTCCAAAAATGGCAGAAAATTTTGCTTCGCCGAGTTTGCCGCCGTGATTTTTGCGAAAATCGGCCTAGAAAATAGGGTTTTCGGGCCTTGAAGTTTCTGCACGCCTGTGTTTCACATGTTTTCTCTCACGGTTTTGGCTCCACATCACACATCTGGTTTCTGTTTGTTTTGAAATTTTTTGTGGTACTTCCTGCTGTTACAACAAAAGTGTCAAAAACAAAAGTGAAAAAAAAGTGCAAAAAAAGAAAAAAACAAGTAAAAAAAAGAAAAAAAAACAGAGAAAAGAGTTGGAGGAAAGGCTTTTGTTGTTGGTGTTGTTTCCACCTCCACCTTCTACCTTGTTATTCCTATGACAATCTGTGCTTTGATTTGGGGACTAGCTTTTGGCCAGCAACAAACACCTACTTTGGATCATTATTCAGCTTTGCTTAACTGTTACACTATTGTATTTGCTTAGCCACATATTGAGCCATCCCAAGCTCCACTATATTTGTCTCTTGAGCAGTACATGTCAGACCTTGCAATCATCCCACGTTCTAGGTGTGTTATTGCCAGTTTGCCACCATCGTCCCTTCCAGGGCGCCATCGTCCTTTGCGCTGCATGGTAAGAACATTTGCAAGCGCTTGGTACATGTTTGAGTGTGAGTGATTCCACCTACCTATGAGATAGGGATAATCTTCTGTCATTGTATCTATTTTTGTTTTCACTAACCATGGCAAGTGATGAATCCCCTCAAGACTTTAATGACTGTGTTTCTAAGAACAAGCTTAAGAAGCTTATTGCTGCGCAAAACAAGCTTATTGGTGATTTCAGGGCAGAACTTACTCCAGTTGTGACCGAGCTTCGCACTACGGTCAACCATTTGGTGTTTCGGCTTGACACGGGGGAGAACAAGGTTGCTGCCTCTAGTCAAGCTTCTTCTGCTTCCGAAGAATCCAAGGCGTCCTCTAATCATGAAGTTGAAGACGAAGATGATGTTTATACCGAGCAAGACTGGCGTGGTAAAGATAACAAAGGTAATAAGGGCAAACGACCCCCACGACGTGGCCCCAAAGGTAACAAATCTGATAATGATAACCAAGTTTGCTATGGTTAAATTTAAAATTCCACCCTTTAATGGATCATATGATGCCGATGCTTATTTAGATTGGGAGATGACTGTTGAACAAAAATTTAATGCTCATAAGATTCCAGCTGCTCAATGTGTTCCGTATGCTACTAGTGAATTTACTAGTTATGCTATTCTATGGTGGAATGGTTTAGTTAAACTTGGTCAAGATCCTTCTACATGGTCCAAGTTAAAATGTTCTATGCGTAATCGTTTTATTCCTCCTTCTTATAAGCATGATTTAAAGAAAAAATTGCAACGTTTTGATCAAGGCACTCGTTCTGTTCATAAGTACTATAATGATTTGCATGTTGCAATGTTGCAGTTGTGATATTGATGAGGAGGATGAAGATACTATGACTCGTTTTTATTCCGGTTTGCGGAAAGAAATACAAATATTGTTGATTATAAAGATTACTCCACCACAGACCAGTTGTTCTATATTGCTATGTTGGCAGAACAAGAAGTGCAGGGACGTGCGCTACTTTCGCGCAACACCTTTGGTGTTTCTTCTTCCAGGTTAGCTTCAAGCAAGGGACGTGCCGCCCCCACTAACACGAAACGCGCTTTACCACAACCTGAGGTGAGCAAATCTGCTTTTGTGCCTAACCCAGCGAGGACCGACGTTTCCCCTGCTACGCCATCATCAAATATTGTGTGCCATCAATGCAAAGGCATGGGACATGTTATGCGGGAGTGTCCGAGCAAGCGAGCCTACATTGCTACAGATACCGGTGGGTACATCAGCGCTAGTGATGTTGAAGATAATTTGGTATTGTAAGCTAACATTGCAGGTACGACTGAGGAAAATGCATATGCTTATGGCGAAGAATTATCATTGATGGTGGGAGTTGCAATAATTTGGTGAGTGCTGATTTTGTCAAAAAATTTGGTTTTTCTACACGTGCCCACACTCACCCATATTATATTCAGTGGCTTAACAACAGCGGTAAGGCCAAGATAACACATAGTGCGTGTGTCCATTTTTCTATTGGTACATACCATGACTATGCAGATTGTGATGTTGTTTCCATGCAAGCATGTTCTCTTTTGTTGGGTAGACCTTGGGAATTTGATACTAATGCAACCCACCATGGTAGAACTAATACTTATACTTTCATGCATAAAGGCAAGAAAATTATGTTGCTTCCTTTGACCCCTACTGAAATTCTGAAATGTGATAGGGCCATAGCTGAAACTGCAGAACGTGATAAGGCTTTAGCTTCTGAAAATCAGCAAGCATCAAAATCTGTTGTGCCCTTTAAAACTGAACCATCCATACCATCTGCTATTTCTCCTGCTATTAAGTTAAAGGGTGGTGCTATGCTTGCTATAAAATTTGATCTTGCTGCTTGTGCTTTTGATTATGCTTCTAGCTATGCTTTATTGTGCAAGAGGGTCCGGTTTTCGATTGATGATATGCCTCCCTCATTGCCGCCTGCTGTTGCTAACCTTTTGCAGGAATTTAAGAATGTTTTCCCTACGGAAATTCCACTGGGACTACCACCATTGCGAGGGATTGAGCATCAAATTGATTTGATTCCGAGTGCCACCTTGCCCAACCGTGCTGCATATAGGACCAATCCAGAGGAGACTAAGGAGATTCAAAGACAAGTCCAGGAGCTATTGGACCATGGGTACGTACGTGAGAGCCTTAGTCCTTGTGCTATTCTTGTCATTTTGGTTCCTAAGAAAAATGGTATGTGGCGTATGTGTGTTGATTGTAGAGCCATTAATAATATAACTATTCATTATCGTCATTCTATTCCTCGCTTAGATGACATGCTTGATGAATTATGTGGCTCTGTAATGTTTACCAAAATTGATTTGCGTAGTGGCTATCATCAAATTCGAATGAAATTAGGCGATGAATGGAAAACTGCTTTCAAAACAAAGTTTGGCTTGTATGAGTGGTTAGTCATGCCATTTGGGTTAACTAATGCACCTATCACTTTCATGCGCTTGATGAATGAGGTTCTCCGTTCTTTTATTAGAAAATTTATGGTGGTTTATTTCGATGATATTTTGATCTATAACAAATCTTTGGAGGATCATCTCGATCACCTTCGCGCTGTTTTTGTTGCGCTACGCGAGGCGCGCTTATTTGCTAACCTTGATAAGTGCACCTTTTGCACCAATCGAGTTGGTTTTCTTGGCTATGTTGTTACTCCACAGGGAATTCAAGTGGATGATACGAAGATTGATGCCATTAGGAGCTGGCCTACACCGATGACTATCACACAGGTGCGTAGTTTTCTTGGTCTTGCAGGTTTTTATCGGAGCTTTGTGAAAGATTTCAGCACCATTGCTGCCATACTTAATGAGTTGACAAAGAAAGGTTTGACGTTCCATTAGGGTCCAGCACAAGAAAAAGCCTTCAACACGTTGAAAAATACGTTGACACATGCACCCCTTTTACAACTTCCGGATTTTGAAAAACTTTTGAGCTTGAATGTGATGCGAGCGGAATTGGGATTAGAGGCGTGCTTCTATAGGAAGGTAAACCTGTTGCGTACTTTAGTGAAAAATTGAACGGGCCATCTCTTAATTATTCGACTTATGATAAAGAGTTATATGCTTTGATGCGTGTTTTGGAGACTTGGCAGCATTACCTTTGGCCTGAAGAATTTGTTATACATTCTGATCATGAATCTTTAAAATATATTAGAAGTCAAGCTAAATTAAATAAATGGCATGCTAGATGGGTTGAATTTATAGAGTCGTTTCCATACATCATTAAGCACAATAAAAGAAAAAAATGTCATTGCGGATGCTTTATCTCGTCGCTATAGTATGTTGTCACAATTTGATCATTGCATCTTTGGTTTAGACCATAAAAGGATTATATGCTGCTGATTTTGACTTTAAAGAGGCTTTTGAAAATTGTAGAGGGGGTCGAACATGGTGAGAGCCAATGGACCGGCTCCATTGCCTTTGGAGTGATGAGTGATTATCAATAGTAGCAAGACCCAGAAGGACTTGGGCACAAGACCTCCGATGGACAGGAGGCCCTCCGATGGACTGGAGGTAGAGGAAAGTCCTCCGAAGGACTGGAGGCACACTCGGCGTCTGTCGACTATGGGAGTTCGGTATACGGAGGAGCGGCATGGCTATGGCAGGAGTAAGTCCTCCAAAGGACTGCGAGGCTGCCCCGATGGACAGGGGATGCCGGGCGCCACCGCGGTGCTCCAATCCGAATGCGAGGGAAGCTTTAGCGGCTTTCGGCTCAAAACAGCCACCCAAGCTACCCAAGCCTTGGTGAGTTGGGCCACGACTCGCCAAGATAGAGAAGATGGGCCAAATCCAGCCCAAGCGGAGACTTCCTAAAGTTTCCCGGTTTCTGACTTCAAAACCGGGGGCGAATCGTGGATTGGACTACTGGCCACGTGGAGAGCATCCGAGGATTGCGTGGAACTTACGAACATTAAGACTTCATCGTGGTCGTCCGTCTCGAAATATCCTGTAATCTTTCATTTGAGTCCTTAGGGTTTGTCTAGCTGTAGGGACCTAAGTGCAAAATTGTCTAAATAGCACTCGGGTATAAATAGGTCCAAGGCAGGTCATTAGATTAGCTCTTGGTTGCCAGGATTAGTCTTCACTTGGTGATTTTCGTCCTTAAGCTTTGAGCTCCATTGTTAGGTAGGTTAGAGTAGGATTTAGCCTCCTAATCTTGAGGGAAGGTGAGGGTGGTTGCTTGGGACGAATTTCTGCTTGTATGCTGAAGCTTTAGACCCATCTTGGGCACTTAATCGAAGCAAATTCGTGTAGCAACCTTGTGTTCTTCTCCTCCCCCTCTCTCTTTGGATTTTGGGTTCAATCCTTGCTTTTTGGGTGTTTTTGTTGGGAAAGCTTGAATCCCTTTCTTTGCTGATGTTCTGGACTTGCAAGGACATGGAGATCATGAATTAGTTCATCTCAATCCTGCTGGATTGCCACGAGCAAGCCGCTTTTGTGTTTTCCCCTTTCTTGCCCAAGGATGGCCATTTCATAAGATCTGAAATTCCTGCTGATTCCGCGGTTACCTTGAGTTGATCTTTCGGGAATAGCTTTGAAATAGGGTCCAGATAACCTATGCAAAATTTCGTGAAGTTTGGACAAGGTTTGATCAAGTTTGGATTTGAAAACGTCTTTTCTGCGACCCTACCGGACAATCCGGCAGAGGACACCGGATAGTCCGGCAGCACCCACCTAGATAGTCCGGCGTGAGGCACTGTTCGGGCTGTGCCACTGGACAGTCCGGCATCAGGCACCGGATAGTCCGGTCCCACCGGAAAATCCGGTGTTGGCCACCGGACAGTCCGGTCCTGCCAGGTAGCTGCTGTGTTCTTCCCAGTTTGGTTTTTCTGCTGTGATTTTGCTTCGGATTTTTGCATTCCTCCTTTAGGTCCATTCTCTTTGCTTACTATGAGTTAGTGAGACACACCTTGGTGCGGTGAGTGTCTGGTGGCGGTTATTGCAAAATTCGTTGCTCCGCTGTCATTCTTGTTCAGATCTTAAGCTTTCTTGCATTGGTGTGTATCCTCACAGTAGACGGCACCCTTGCGCTGCTAGGCACGTATCTGTTCAGTGGACCGTGCTTAGTTTCGGTTACCACTTTGGGGTTTGTGATTTCAGTGCTCCTATTCACCTCCCCTCTAGTCGCACGTCGTCAGTCCTACAATTGGTATCAGAGCCGGTTAGGTTTCTTCATACCTTTACCGGTGAAAAACCAGTAGCGACTATGACTCACTCTGGGAAGATTCCGATCCTTGGTTCCGATGGCTACTCCTACTGGAAGGGTAGGATGAGAGCTTTCTTGCTTAGCCAGGGCCAGGACATATGGGATGCTACTCAGAGTGCGAACTTTGTGGTGCTTCCAGTTGTCCAGTGCACCACCCCAGCGATTGTGGCTCAGCATGAGGCGAACGCCAAAGCTGTTAACTTTCTCTTCCAAGGACTTGGTCCAGTTGATTATGAGAAAGTGAGCCATCTTGAGACTGCCCGTCAGATCTGGTCCTTGCTGAGTGCACACCATGAGGGCACTGCTACTATCAAGGGGCGTCTTGTTGAGACTTACAGGCGCGAGTATGAAAATTTCGTTTAGAAGCCTGGTGAGTCCATGGATGACTTGTTTGGTTGTTTTCAATCGATCATCAACAAGTTGCGTGTTAACTCCAGCCCTGAGAGGATCCCTATACACCGACCATCAGCAGGCTGTCAAGTTGCTGTATGCGTTGGACAGGAAGGTATGGGAGATCAAGGTAAACTCAATCATCGAGTCTGAGGCCTATGACACAATTGGAATGGAGACTCTTTACAGCAAGCTCAAGGCCACAGAGGTGGATTACAAGTTGAGAGATTCTCTCGCTTGTACTGGCTCCAAGAGCCTGGCCTTGGCTTCTCCCTCCAGTGAGGCCGTTTCTAACCCCTAGCTTTACAACTTTTCATTTTCTGCTCTTATGTTTGTTATAGAGGAGCAGTTGGCGTCACTTGGGGATGATGAGCTTTGCATGGTGTCTAGCCGCTTTCAGCGCGCCTATGACAACCGGATGAGCAAGAAGAGGGGACGAGAGGCCCAAGTGCTTCAAGTGCGGAGAGGTCGGCCACTTCATTGCCGAATGCCCAAACAAGCAGAACGACTACTAAAAGAAGGGCAAGAGCCACTCCCACGACTCCAACAAGTACGACTTCGGCAAGCGTGACCACACCAAGCACCGATCCGGCAAGATCAAGAACTTCCTGGAAGGCTTTCAAGAGCTACCAGAAGGACAACCGAAAGCGGGACAAGGCCTTCTTCGCCGAGCTTGGTGGCCTGTGTGGCGGATCGTCTTCCTCCTCCTCGTCTTCGTCAAGCTCAAGCGATGAGGAGATCAGTCACCAAGTGGGACAAGAGGAGGGACCAAGGCGGTCTAGCTGGACTCTGCTTCGTCTCCACCAAGTCCAAGCGCAAGCACAAGATGCACCGGAGATCCTTTTGCTCCATGGCGCTTGAGGATAAGGACGACAAGGGCAATGACAACGACTCCTCCGATGAAGAGGTAACTCCTGAACAAGCTGAAATTCTTGAGATGTTGGAGGCAAATAGTCGTGAGTTGAAAGCCCGGGATAGGTTGTTGGAGAAGGCAGCCAAGAAGCTGCAGAAGCAGAAAGCCAAGTTGGCTGATGCTTTAGTTGAGATAGAGAGGCTGAAGAGTGTGTCAGCCCAGCCTAGTGAGGCTGAGTGTCCTACCTATGAGACTTTGATGAGAGATCTCTGTGAGTAGAAGAGCAAGTATGCTCATCAGGTAGAGGAGATGGATAGGCTGAAGGTAGAGTTAGGCAAGCTCCAGTCTAAACTGGATGAGCCTATTTTGAGTGATGTGCCTGAGTGTGAGATGTGCCCCCACCTAGCTGTTGACATAGCTGAGCTGAAAATGAGGTGTGAGGGACATCTCAAGGAGTTGGAGGAGCTTAGGGCTGGACCCACGCTTTTGGGTGCGTACATGGTCTGTCCTACCTTGGAGAGTGAGCTTGTGCAGTTGAGAGCTGACCTTGACATGCTTTCAGCATCCCCTGAC
Organism: Paspalum vaginatum; assembly: GCA_030272315.1. Classification (NCBI taxonomy): domain Eukaryota; kingdom Viridiplantae; phylum Streptophyta; class Magnoliopsida; order Poales; family Poaceae; genus Paspalum; species Paspalum vaginatum. The sequence goes on along the minus strand of CM059020.1, from coordinate 12,152,054 downwards.
ACTTGTGAGAACTGTCTCACTCTGAGGTTGATGTTGGTGGATAGGGATGCCACCATTAAGAAGTTAGAGAAGTCCGCTTTCCCTATTCCCTCTCTAGACTGCCCTACTTGTGCTGACCAGACTTTAGTTCTGAAGGATCTGAGAGAGGAGAAACAGACTTTGGTTGATGAGAACAACCGGTTGAGAGAGGTGCTCAGTTGGATGTATGCTAGAGAGCCCCAACTTAGGATGATCTTGGAGAGCACCAAGAGAGCTGAGGGTGATATGAGTGGACTTAGGTTAGGAGAGTGCAGTACTTCGGGTGAGAAGAAGAGTTCCCTAATTAAGCTTAAGACTGCCTCTCCTCAGCCTAGCCCTACTGTCGATGGGGTTTACCCTGAGCCTCTTAAGGCTGCCCCAAAGAAGCAGTTCTGGACACCCAAGCCCTCACAGGCTAAGCTGGACAGAGTAGTGACTGAGATTCTCAAGCCTCCAGTGAACAAGGTGAGAGTCCAGTAGCCTGTTCCACCCAAGGCTCAGCCTAAACCCACTCCCAAGAGGCCTGTCTACCACTATGACTTTTGCCGGAGGAATGGCCACTTAGAGGAGTTTTGCTTCAGGAGGAATCGAGTTGAGAGGCAGGAGAGAGCCTGGGGAAACCAGGATCAGTTCTACCAGGGTGGTAGGCAGGATCCTCCCCATCACGGTGAGATGAGAGACCGCTTTGCTGGTGAGAGAGGAGGCGGCTTTCAGGCCCGTGCTCCTGGTGGAGAGAGACGCTTCCCCGGTCGAGCTCCTAGTCGTTTTTAGCACGGCTATTCTGACCGAGGTTTTGGAGGTAGAGGGTTTGAGAGCTCACGCTTTAGAGGTTGTGGGTACCTAGGTAGACGTGATGCTTACTTTGACTGTGCTTACCCAATTTTTGAGCAGATGGCTCGGCACTGGTTCAGCAGTTACACTAACCCCAGTGCTGGACCATTTGCTCACTCTCGCTTTCCTTGATTTTGCAGGATCGAGGCCTAGAGGACATATGGATCATGGACTCCGGCTGCTCTAGGCACATGACAGGGCACCGCAGATGGTTCTCCAGCCTCAACCCTGTGAGCACCAAGGAGTACATCACATTCAGGGATAATGGTCAAGGTAAAGTGTTGGGTGTTGGTTCTGTTGCTCTTTCTGGCAAGCTTTCCCTGAGAGAAGTTGCTTTGGTGAGGAATTTGGGGTTCAATTTGGTTTCTGTCTCGCAACTTCTCAAGGAAGGGTTTGAGGTTTGTTTTAAGGAGGGTTCCTCTTGTGTGCTTGATGCTAAGGAAAACCTTGTTTGTCGGATTTTGCCCTATGGGCAGGTTTTTAAGGTTGACCTTGCATCTGTTTCTGGCCCTCCTCGGTGTTTGGTTGCTAGTCCTTCTACTGATATTTGGAAGTGGCATAGGAGGCTTGGCCATTTGAGTTTTGATCTGCTAGTCAGGTTGAGCTCGATGGATTTGATCCGAGGATTGCCCAATTTGAAAGCAGAAAAGGACTTAGTATGACACCCCTGTCGTCATGGCAAGATGGTTGCTGGTTCTCATGCACCTATCAATCAGGTGATGACCTCTTACTCGGGTGAGCTGCTACATATGGACACGGTTGGTCCTGCTCGGGTATAGTCGGTCAGTGGGAAGTGGTATGTGCTTGTAGTTGTGGATGACTTTTCTCGCTATTCGTGGGTGTTCTTCATGGAATTCAAAGATGAAGCTTTTGGTTTTGTTCGAGATCTGGTCTTGAGATTAAGGAATGAGAGTCATAAAGCCATGAGGGCTATCCGCAGCGATAATGGCGGAGAATTTTGTAACTCTCGTTTTGAAACCTTTTATCGTGATCTTGGTCTTGATCACCAATTCTCATCTCCTTATACCCCACCGCAGAACGATGTTGTGGAACGAAAGAACCGCACACTTGTAGAGATGGCGCGGACGATGCTTGGTGAGCATAGGACTCCGCGGCGCTTTTGGGCTGAGGCTATGAATACGGCCTGTTACATTGCCAACCGCATCTTCCTACGAGCCTTCTTAGGGAAGACTTCGTATGAGCTACGGTTTGGTAGGTAGCCTAGCGTTAAGCACCTGCGTGCATTTGGCTGCAGATGCTTTGTCCTCAAAAAGGGGGGGCATTTGGACAAATTTGAATCTCGCTGCTTGGATGGTATTTTTCTTGGATACGCCTCTAGCTCTAGGGCATATAGAGTGTGGATCCTTGACACTAGACAAGTGGTTGAGACCTGCGAAGTTTCCTTTGATGAATCTATGTCTTGCACAACCCCTGCATTTGAGCTTTCAGGTGATAATGAAGAAGGCGCTCCCATCTTTGAAGATGAGGAAGGCGAAGTAGATATTGGTGATGCAGGAGCCACTGCACCGGCTGCAGCTTCTGTCCCCTCTGCTATGTGTTCTGAAGATGAAGGAGGACCCTTGCCTACGGCTTCCTCCTCACTCCTCCGACCGCAAGCTCGAGCAGAGGTTGGCCTCGCTGAGGACGCAGAAGAGGTGACTTCCTGAGATTGTTCCATCTCGGCAGGTCCAGCGGGATCACCCTCTAGACAGGATGATTGGATATTTACACCAGCGTGTCACACGCTCTTCGGTTAACTCTCTAGCCTTGTTCTGTCACTCCGCATTTGTTGCTTCTTTCGAACCCCGGGATGTGTCACATGCATTATCTGATCCTAGTTGGGTGAACGCCATGGACGAGGAGTTGGAGAACTTTGAGAGAAACCATGTCTGGGATTTAGTTGAACCTCCACCAAACTGCCACCCAATAGGAACCAAGTGGGTTTTCAAGAACAAACAGGGTGAGGATGGGATGGTTGTGAGGAACAAAGCGAGATTGGTTGCCCAGGGTTTCTGTCAGAAGGAGGGGATAGATTATGAGGAAACCTTTGCACCTGTAGCTCATTTAGAGGCTATTAGGATTTTGCTTGCCTTTGCAGCCTCTAAAGGCTTCAAATTGCAGCAGATGGATGTCAAGTCAACTTTTCTAAATGGTTACATAGAGGAGGAGGTATATGTGAAGCAACCTCCTGGCTTTGAGAGTGCCAAGTTTCCAGACCGGGTGTATAAGTTGAGAAAAGCCCTCTATGGTCTGAAGCAAGCTCCAAGAGCTTGGTATGCTAGGTTGAAAGCCTTTTTGCTCAAGTCTGGTTTTGTGATGGGTTCAGTAGACAAGACCTTGTTTCTGTTGAGTCATGGCGGTGACACCCTTCTAGTTCAGATATATGTTGATGACATTATCTTTGGTGGTTCATCTCACGCTTTGGTGTCTAAGTTTGCTGAACAGATGAGTAGTGAATTCGAGATGAGTCTCATGGGTGAGCTTCAGTTCTTTCTTGGGCTTCAGATCAAGCAAGGCCCAGAAGGAACCTTCGTCCATCAAGCCAAGTACACGAAGGACATTCTGAGGAAGTTTGACAAGGGAGATCTCAAGCCCATGGCGACTCCCATGTCAACACAGACGGCTCTTGATGCTGATGAAGAAGGGGAGGTGGTGGACCAAAGAGAGTACCGAGGGATGATCGGCTCACTTCTATACCTGATGGCGACCAGGCCAGACATTCAGTTCGCGATCTGCCTCTGTGCGCGTTTTCATGCCTCACCAAGGCCATCACATCGTCAAGCGGTGAAGCGCATCTTCAGGTACCTGAAATACACTCCTGAGCTTGGACTTTGGTTCTCTTTAGCTTCGTTGCTCTCTCTTAGAGGGTATTCAGATGCTGACTTTGCGGGTTGTCGGCTAGAGCGCAAGTCTACTTCCGGCACCTGCCAGTTTCTCAGTTCTTGTCTTGTCTCTTGGTCCTCACGCAAGCAATCTAGCGTAGGCACTTCCACCACAGAAGCTGAATACATTGCTGCTGCTAGCTTGCTGCTCCCAGCTGCTTTGGATGAAGTCCACCTTGAGCGACTTTGGTCTCAGTTTTAGGAAGATCCCTCTCCTAGTAGACTCTACTTCTGCTATTTCTGTAGCTAAGAACCCCGTCCTGCACTCCAGAACCAAACACATAGACGTGAGGTTTCACTTCTTGAGAGATCACTATGAGAAGGGAGATATAGACTTGATCCATGTAGAGATTGAGAACCAGTTGGCCGATATCTTCACCAAGCCCTTAGACCTGAGCATATTTGCTCGCTTGCGTTGGGAGCCTGGTGTTTGTTACCCCTTTTAGGTTGGGGTAACTTTGGTATAGTTTAGGTTTTGCTTTGTTTTTTCTTTCTTTGCTTCTCTTTGCTTTTCTTGCATTTTGTCTCATACCATGCATTGCATTGTAACATATGCATTTTCACTTTCACTAGCACTAGAGCTCTTCTGATATGACAAGTTAGTACTTGCTTGTGCTAGATTGTATAGTTGCTTGCATGATCATGGTTGGCTAAGCTCCTTGAATCTGTCTAATATCTTTTGTGAGCTCAGTCACTTTTGTTTCTTCAAAATCAAAAACCATGATCACCACTTGACTTGGCTACCTAGCATGTGTAGGAATGTTGAATGCTATGCTATCTTTTCATGCTTGGATATGCTAGTCATATGCCTGTGTTACACTGATGCCTAAGCATTTATGGCACCTTGTTCAAATCTAAAATCTGAATGAATGTGGTTTACAAGTGGTGTCCTATGAGCTAAATTGAAAAGATCCAGGAGGGTTCACTTGTCACATTGATCTAGTTTGAGATAGCTTGCCTTTGCACTTTGGCATGAACTTGGACTAGGTTGTGTATGACCAAAACCTTGTCTTAAGCTTCTGATGGTTTTCTGAACCTAGGCTTGGCATTGGTTGGTAAGAAGTGGCAACGACAAGTGAATAACCCCTGGCACATGATCTGATTTGCTTGAAGTTCAAAATTGCTAAATCTGAAATCTGCAAGTCTCTAAACTGCTTATGGCCTGTTGTAGATGCCTTGGTTGAGAGTAGCACACCTTGTATGTTTTGCTAGCATCTTGCTGTTCATGCTTATCTTGCTAGATGCTATTCATGTTGGTGATGCTCTCTTTTCAACAACCCTGTAAAACATGCTCCTATTTTGTATAAGATAGATTCATTTGAGCTTGTTTGCATGCTTCCTTGCCCTCACTTGCTCTGTATGCTAGAACTTGTATTTACTAGCTTTTCATCCCAGCTGAGCTCTTCATGGTACACTTCATGCATTTCATGCCATGTTTTGAGGGGGAGTTGAGTTCTATGAACCCTTGATGTGTCCATTGTCAACAAGGGGGAGAGATGTTGACTCTGGAGGAGAGAGAGATGTTGGACAAAGGGGGAGGACTCTGTAGAGATCTAGTTGAGGGGGAGTTTGAGCTTTTAGCATGCTCTTGCATCGGTGTGTTGAGCCTTTTGCCTCTTTCTGGAGGAACCGATGTTTTGCCTTAGCATGACTGTGTTGAGCCAATTTGCCTCTTTCTTGAGTGGTCATGCTTTAGTTTGATCGACTGCGTTGAGCGGTTTCCCTTGTCTTAGGGGGTTGATCTTTGACTTTGTTTTTGTTGTCTCAATTTGCCCTCTTTCTGCCAGTATTTGGCCTTTGGGCATCTTGAGCAACTTCTTCTTTTTCTTCCTTCTTTTCGGTTTTACGTTTTTCCTTTTGTCTTTGTTCTATTTTAGGTTACAGGTTGAAGGTGTTGACAATGCACTCATCAAGGGGGAGATTGAGAGCCAATGGACCGGCTCCATTGCCTCTGGAGTGATGAGTGATTGTCAACAGTAGCAAGACCCAGAAGGAGTTGGGCACAAGACCTCTGATGGACAGGAGGCCCTCCGATGGACTGGAGGTAGAGGAAAGTCCTCCAAAGGACTGGAGGCACACTCGGCGTCTGTCGGCTATTGGAGTTCGGTATACGGAGGAGTGGCATGGCGACGGCAGGAGTAAGTCCTCCGAAGGACTGCGAGGCTGCCCCGATGGACAGGGGATGCCGGGCGCCACCGCGGTGCTCCAATCCGAATGCATGACGCGAAGGCGTGCGAGGGAAGCTTTGGCGGCGTCGGCTCAAAACCGCCACCCAAGCTACCCAAGCCTTGGTGAGTTGGGCCACGACTCGCCAAGATAGAGAAGATGGGCCAAATCCGGCCCAGGCGGAGACTTCCTAAAGTTTCCCGGTTTCTGACTTCAGAACCGGGGGCGGATCGCGGATTGGACTACTGGCCACTGTGGAGAGCATCCAAGGATTGCGTGGAACTTACAAAGATCAAGACTTCATCGTGGTCGTCCGTCTCGAAATATCCTGTAATCTTTCAATTGAGTCCTTAGGGTTTGTCTAGCTGTAGGGACCTAAGTGCAAAATTGTCTAAATAGCACTCGGGTATAAATAGGTCCAAGGTAGGTCATTAGATTAGCTCTTGGCTGCCAGAATTAGTCTTCACTTGGTGATTTTCGTCCTTAAGCTTTGAGCTCCATTGTTAGGGAGGTTAGAGTAGGATTTAGCCTCCTAATCTTGAGGGAAGGTGAGGGTGGTTGCTTCGGACGAATTTCTGTTTGTATGCTGAATCTTTAGACCCATCTTGGGCACTTAATCGAAGCAAATCCGTACAGCAACCTTGTGTTCTTCTCCTCCCCCTCTCTCTTTGGTTTTTGGGTTCAATCCTTGCTTTTTGGGTGTTTTTGTTGGGCAAGCTTGAATCCCTTTCTTTGCTGATGTTCTGGACTTGCAAGGACGTGGAGATCATGACTTAGTTCATCTCAATCCTACTGGATTGCCACGAGCAAGCCTCTTTTGTGTTTTCCCCTTTCTTGCCCAAGGATGGCCATTTCACAAGATCTGAAATTCCTGCTGATTTCGCGGTTACCTTGAGTTGATCTTTTGGGAATAGCTTTGAAATAGGGTCCAGATAACCTGTGCAAAATTTCGTGAAGTTTGGACAAGGTTTGATCAAGTTTGGATTTGAAAACATCTTTTCTGCGACCCTACCAGACAATTCGGCAGAGGCCACCGGACAGTTCGGCAGCACCCACCGTACAGTTCGGCGTGAGGCACTGTCTGGGCCGTGCCACCGGGCAGTCCGGCATCAGGCACCGGATAGTCCGGTCCTGCCAGGGAGCTGCTGTGTTCTTCCCAGTTTGGTTTTTCTGCTGTGATTTTGCTTCGGATTTTTGCATTCCTCCTTTAAGACTATTCTCTTTGGTTACTGTGAGTCAGTGAGACGCACCTTGGTGTGGTGAGTGTCCTGTGGCGGTTATTGCAAAATTCGTTGCTCCGCTGTCATTCTTGTTCGGATCTTGAGCTTTCTTGCATTGGTGCATTATCCTAATAGTGGACGGCACCCTTGTGCTGCTAGGCACGTATCTGTTCAGTGGACGCTGCTTAGCTTCCGTTACCACTTGGGGGTTTGTGATTTTGTGATTTCAAGTGCTCCTATTCACACCCCCTCTAGTCGCACGTCTCGGTCCTACACATGGAATAAGTTTGTGCTGAATGATGGACTTCTTTTTCGGGCTAACAAGTTATGCGTCTCATATAGCTCTGTTCGTCTTTTGTTTTTGCAGGAGGCGCATGGAGGAGGTTAGATGTGCTGGCTGCTCATTTTTTTTTGGCCCAAATTGAAGCGGGACGTTGAACGGTTTGTGGCACGCTGCACTACATGCAATAAAGCTTAGTCTCACCTTAATCCACATGGTCTTTATTTGCCTCTCCCGGTTGCCAGTGTTCCTTGGGCAGGTATTTCTATGGACTTTGTGTTGGGTTTGCCTCGAACTAAGAGGGAGAGAGATAGCATTTTTATTGTTGTGGATCGCTTTTCGAAAATGGCACATTTTATACCTTGTCATAAGACGGACGATGCTTCTCATATTGCCGATTTGCTTTTCCATGAGATCGTTCATTTACATGGATTGCCTAATACTATTGTTTCAGATCAAGATGCAAAATTTTTGGGTCACTTTTGGCAGAGCTTATGGAATAAATTGGGGACAGAACTTTTGTTTTCTACTACATGTCATCCCCAAACTAACGGTCAAACTGAAGTTGTTAATCAAACTTTGTCTACTATGCTTAGGGCTGTTTTGAAAACAAATTTGAAAATGTGGGAAGAGTGTTTGCCTCATATTGAGTTTGCTTACAATAGATCCATTCATCTACCACAAAGTTTAGCCCTTTCCAGGTGATTTATGGTTTTAATCCTCGTGCTCCTATTGATTTGATATCTTTGCCTTTCGAGGAACCTTTGCATTTGGATGCTTCACAACGTGCTGATTTGATTCGGAACTTACATGAAATAACTAAGAATAATATTGAAACCATGAATGAGAAGTACAAACATACTGGTAGTAAGGGTAAGAAACAAGTGCTTTTTGAACCAGGTGATTTGGTGTGGCTACACTTACGCAAAGAAGATTTTCCTGATTTGTGAAAGTCTAAACTTATGCCTCGAGCTGCTGGTCCTTTTAAGGTAATTGAAAAAACTAACGATAATGCATATAAGCTTGAGTTGTCTGCAGATTTTGGGGTTAGTCCCACATTTAATATTGCAGATTTGAAACCATATTTGGGAGAAGAGGATGAGATAGCGTCGCGGACGACTTTGCTTCAAGAGGGGGAGGATGATGAGGACATCACTCCAATGATTATGCAAGGCCCTATTACAAGAGCACGTGCAAGACAATTGAACCAACATGTGAGCTCGTTCCTAAGTGTCCGTACATATACTTGTGAGGATGGTATGCTACCTAATGCTATGGTTGATTATATTATAATTAGGAACTTAGGCGGGGACCATGAAAGCCTTGGAGAGCAGTTCGGACCAGGAGGAGGGCAAGAAGAACGTCCAACTCAAGATGGAGGCCCAAGTCTCATCGGAATAGACTTCCTCGGCCGCTAGGACTAGTGATAAGTAAAATCGTCTCCTAGGCCACAAAAGGACTCCGATTTTGACGATCCACATATGTCTGGAAAGCTAAGAAGAGAACCTTTCCAATACCACCACTTTCAGGTCATTTCGAGTTCGGAGTCATCGGGAATTCATGTCGCAATTTAGAGATCAGAATCTGTCCAGGGGCTGTTTTCCGTCTTTTTGGGCTGTTGGCCCATGTATCATCTAGAAGTCCATCATAGACGCATCTAGCCTTTGTTGGTCAAACTAAACTCTATATAAATAGTAGCCACCGCCCAAGTTAGGGTTTGGGTTTTGCTTAGATTAATCTGTCATCGAACAGTTTCGCCGTCATCGGTTTGTGAAACCCCAACTTGTGCAACTCAATTGAGATTTGCGTTTTTCCTCGTTCTTGCTGGTGTTCTTCGGTTGCATTGCAGGAATGATAGCCTTCTTGGCAAGGTCAATTGTGTGCATCACATGGTCAATAACCATTGGAGCAGTGGTGTCGTGATTGCAAGGATTCAAACCTTTGGCTCAGAGCCTTCATCACCAACGTCGAGTCTCCACCCCTAAACCGACGTACCTCACGGAAGATCGGGCCTATCCTATATCACATGCTATCAGCTCCTATACTCAAAAGATGACTTGGCAAATGGATGTATGCTCTCTCTCTAAGTTTGACATTTGATATCAACCAGCCAAGGCTGTAAAGGGACAAGCTCTGGCAGATCTCATCACAGAAAGGATTGCACAGCCAATTCAATTTTTTAGTGTCAAATCATGGGTCCTTTTCTTCGATGGGTCGGCGTGAGACCTAGGTTGTGGCATTGGGTTATATATTGTCTCTCCTCGAGGAGCAGTCTATGAGTTTGCTATTTGATTGAAAGAACAACTTACCAACAACCAAACCTAGTACGAAGCTATGTGCAAGGGTTTGGAGCTGTTGCTTGATGCAGGCGCCAAAGTAGTAGAAATCTTCGGCGACTCAAAAGTGGTGATCAATCATTTGATAGAGGATTTCAATTGCACTAGTGATTCTCTGTACAGCTACTTCGTCAAATGCCAGGAATTGATTGCGCATTTCTGAGTAATCACGCTAAGTTGGATACTGAGGGAGCAGAATGATGAAGCTAATAAATTGGCATGGATGGCTTCTGGGTACGTACCGCAAAAAGATGAGACTTGCATAGATATCTGGCAATTGTCTGCTATGGATTGGAGAGTCGATCTCCTAAACTATTTGAAGGATCTAGATCGGTGGGTAGATAAGAAGGTGCGATGCAAAGCTCTGAGGCACGTACTGATTGGTGATGAGCTATTCTTTCAGGCGATCGATGACATACTCCTGAAGTGTCTTGGGCCAACCGAAGCATTGAAAATCATGCATGACGTTCATGAAGGTATGTGCGGTACTCACCAATCAGCTCATTGGATGAAGTGGTTGATCAAGAGATCTGGGTTTTATTGGTCGTCCATGTTCAAAGATTGTTTCAAATATTATAGAGGATGCAAAGACTGTCAGCGGTTTGGAGCAGTCCAGATGGTGCCAGCGCATGTGCTAAATTCCATCATCGAACCATGGCCATTTAGAGGATGGGGCATGGATTTACTCGGATAGATCAACCCACCGACCAGCAAAGGACACAAGTGGAAAATAGTAGCCACTGACTATTTTACCAAATGGGTTGAAGCAGTGCCAATGAAGAACATCACAGCAAAGGATGTGATTGGTTTTGTCAAAGAACACATAGTCTATAGATTTGGCATACCTCAGACGATAACAACGAACCAAGGCTCTATTTTTATAGCAGAGGAATTCAAAATTTTTTCCAAAGAGATGGGAATCACATTGATCCAGTCATCACCTTATTATGCTCAAGCCAATGGACAAGCTGAGGCATCCAATAACAGCCTGATCAAGCTTATTAAATGTAAGATTGACGAATACCCAAAGCAATGGCATGATCGGTTGGCAGAAGCATTATGGGCTTATCGCATTGTCATGTCATGGGGCTACCAAATGTACCCCATATCAGCTTGTTTATAGCCAGGAAGCAGTAATGCCATGGGAAATCAACATCAGCTCACGACGTGTTGCGTTTCAAGATAAACTTTCGGCTGACGAATATGCATTGCTCATGAATATTAACACTGAAGATTTGACGGGACTTCGGCTATGGGCTCTAGAAAAGATAAACGAAAACAAGGCTAAAGTCGCATGAGCCTACAATAAGAAAGTCAAGCCGAGGGAGTTCCAAGTTGGCGATTTAGTCTGGGAGCTCGTTTTGCCAGTTGGCACCAAAGACCCGATTTATGGCAAATGGTCACCTAACTGGCATGGTTCTTATCGCATCATAGAAATAGCACTAGGTAATTCATATCGCATGGAGACGATAGAAGGAGTCAAATTCAGCAGAAATGTGAATGGAAAATACTTGAAAAAGTTTTATCCAAGCTTGTGGATTGGTTCTTAAAAATCACATGCTGGCAGGGCACCTATGTGTTGATTCCTGAAGGGCCAACATTTTGCTATTGGCCCAAAAAATATGAAGAGCCGATGGGTTGCCATCGACTTTAGATACCATATATCAAAAGCCGATGCATTGCCATCAACTTTAGACACCATATATCAAATTGTTTTTGGACATTTCACCGTTCCAAAGGCCGATGTATTACCATCGGCTGATTATGTCAATATTCCTCCCAAAAGCTTCAATGGATGGTATCAACCGATCGTTTGATGCTAGGAACCAGACGGATCACACACCCAGGCTAGATAGGAGCCGATACATTACTTTACATCTTTCGCTTAAAGCATTAGATCAATGAGGAGTACAATCAAGATCCAATACATAGTCATGCCCAAATAGTGAGGTATTTACTCAATATTTGTACATCATTTGGATGGAAGCGAGCTCAAGATACAGATCCACCTGGTATCAACTGCTTCCTAGGGAAATATAACCCAGCAGCCCTATCAACTCAACTCAACAGCAATGAGCCGATGGCAAAGGCGAAACTAGTGGGGATATCCTGCGGGGTAAGGTGGGTCATGCTACAAATTTCTTACAAGAGTTCAGAACTATGTATGCAAGCTAGAGGCCTACATAGTCGAGCAACCAAACATATACACTCGACCATACCATGGGAAAGGAACCTAACCCAAAAGGGTGAAACTCATGAGGATTCATTTATAATCTAGTACCCTATTCGACTGATCTTGTAAGAAATTACATGAGGATTCATTTGTACTCCGGAAGCACAATCGGCCTAGTGGCCGAAACCTTGGGTATCATCCAAAACTCAGGTTTTATTCCTAAGCTCTTGAGATATGCCGACCGACGGTGTTTCTTGTCAAGCTTAACAAAATCACCGTCACCAAGGAGGTCAAGCATATCTGGGGGGAAAGGTGATGTGGGGAATATTGGTGTAACCTTCAATGGAAAAATGCCAATGTGAGCCATCTCCTTCTGCCTAGCCTCCATGGTGGTAAGGAGTTCAGACTGGTAAGCTTTGATTTTTGTTGGTCAGTCAGGTTTGGAAGGGGAAGGATACTTCGGCCATCACTACAAGAACCTAGCTAAAATTCGTCGGCCAGAAACCCACTAAGTTAGGCCTATTCTGACGAACTTAGTCTAAGATCATCGGTAGACCGTCGAACTTAACTCGACAAAATTATTCAAATAAGTTTGTCGGGACCGTCAAACTTAGTCTAAGTTCATCGGTTTCAACCGAGCCGACGAACTTAACTGGGTGGCGCCATTAAGTTCGTCGGCCGCACCATAGCTGATGAACTTAGTCTAAGTTTGATGGCCACCTCCGACCGACGAACTTAGTCAAAATTCGACGGCCACCTCCGGCCTCCAGCCATCGAACTTAGTTCATCCGCGCCAGTTAAGTTCGTCGGCCTTCAAACCGACGAACTTAATTTCTTTTTACATTCTCCTGTCTAGCCATCTAAAATTCTAGATTCACAAGCACAAAATCACAGGCAGAATCATACCACACAGAATCACAAGAAGAATCATACCACACGGAATCACATATAGAATTCAATAGTAGCTCATCAAGTCTCACAGATGCAAAGTCTTAAGTAGTCCAACACATACAAATTTGAGTCCCACATGCAAAGTCCAGGCAACAAAAGTTCAAATTAGGGTACATGGAAACCACCATACAAAGTTCATCATATGCATGCAAAGTCCTCTAGTTGAAACCTAACTAGCCTCATCATTTGGATGGTTAGAGTTGTGACCGCTACCCCCTCCGCTATATATATATATATATATATATTAAAGAACTTAAATAGGTCTCTTAAGTCATAGTAACTCAAATAAAGTGAATTGTTTACCTGGGTGGCATCTCCAATAGGGGGGCTTGGCCAGAGGGGACTATCCAATTAGATGGAGGCTGAGAACCCTGGGCATCTCCAAGTAGTGGTCCTTGGGTGGTAGGAGTGCTGGAGTAGTTAGGTGGAACGTAGAAATCATGTACATTAATAGATTAGGTGGTTCAGAGGCACTAACTGATACAACCATAATTTACCTTTGGGAAGAATTGTGGAGGTCGAAACTCTAAGGCATTAGATCCAAGCCTCTGGGACAATTCCTGTTCAAGATTTATTACTTAGATCATAATCAAATGTAAAATAGTATAGCATTGCCTACAGAACATGTTATAGTTCGTACCACAAGATACGTTTTCATGTAATCATTGTCGTCTCGAAGTCTACGAGTTTCCTCTTCAAGTCTACGAGTTTTCTCTTGAGCTTCTTGTTGGGCTCTCGACGTCCCGCGAGAGCTCCCTTGGCCTAGTCCCTTGCGGCCTTAGAATACGATTGTACTCCAAGGCACCATCACCCAACCCCCACCTATGAACATTAGTCAGCAATGATTCTACAACTAGTAACAATAGACATTGAAGTATCTTCAAATTCTGAGGTGTACATACCTGCCATGGCGTAACCCACCGCCGGCATGGTATATGGCTTCAATGTCTGGTGGGGCGCCCCTCCAATCATAGTCCTCTCCATGGCAGTTGGATTAGATGGTCTTTGTACTTTGCCTGCAAAATAGAGTCATTAGTGTATATGCAGTTGTTAGTCGATGTTCACTACTTTTAATATACTTACAAGCCTCTCAATCGCATGCTCATCGCACAAAACCTCTGGATTCTCCAGATTTGGGCCTTGGTGCCCCCAAATAAAGACTTCCACAAAGCTTGGGCGAATGCCACCATTTTCAGCCTCCTGCGATGCAAAGTTAGTGAGATTGACTTATATCAAATTTTAAGGTGGTAACATGCATACATACCATGCATTGTTCTTTGCCAATGAACCCATCTGCTCCGAACCTTTGCATCCCTGGTTTACTAGTTCTGTTACCTCAATTTCTATTCGATACCCCCTGGAAGTCATCTCCTGCCCAATGGTGGCAGATCCACCTCCAAGCTTCAGGATCCTTCATGATCCAATCAACCTATCCTTGAATCAACTCTTCTGCTTCAAGGTGCAGTTTCTTCACTTCTGGTGTCTTTTTCATATTGATATTCTTGACCCTCTTGTGGAAATTCACTATCGCCTGGATACATGCATTGCTGAAAGAGTCCCTGATGACTTTCGTGGCTACCTTTTGGAACACTAGTTTGACATTTTCTCCTTTTCATAGTCGCCTTCTCCATCCAAGCGGTATCATTCCTGCATTATCACATGATGTCAAGTTCATCGTTGTCGAAAGCAGACTTTCGATGAGCATACAAATTGTTAGTCTTGCCAACTCACCCAAAAACCTTTCCACACGGCGCCCAGACAGGTGCCTCCACCCACATCCTGAGCATCTCCTTCCACATGTCCCTTGAGCCCCCAATGTGTCCACTTGTGGGCCACTACTCGATCCCTATTGGGCAGGGTGACCATGCCAGGGTAGTAGAAGCAGCATAAGGCACCTAATGCCGAGTTAACTGGTGTACGGTGGCCTACCCTTGACCAACCCACCTCTCTCAAACTCCTACAATCAAATACATTAAATCATATTAATATGTATATATAAAATAAGAAATTAGTATAACCTAAATACTTGACATCAACAATCGGTACATGTCTCCTGCCGGTACAATCAATGACCTATCTGCTTGGTTACATCGTAGTCTGATGGAGACGGTCTTTCAAAACCTAGCACATAAAAAACGAATTTATAGATTAGATCACATAACACTTGCATAGTACATGTGGAAGTCGAATATGAGACAATTAGTATGACTCATACCTAATTGTGCCTGCTGAAGAAGAAGACCCGCCAGTCCCTACTGCATGTGATGTAGCCAACTCTGTGTCTGCTCCAGCCTCCTCCTCGGCATCTACCTCCATCTGCTCCGCCTGCTGCTCCTCCTCCGCCTACTCCGCCTGTTGCTCCAACTGCTCCTCCAACTCCGCCTACTGCTCCAACTGCTCCTCCGCCTGCTCTCGTGCAGACTCCATACACCCAAGGAGCTACTCCTACCATTGCCTACTCTGCGTAGTGCCCTAAAAAATGCTCCCAACTGACGACAATCCTCCATCAGAACCCTTACTCCTCGACCTGGCCTTACCAAAGGCTTTCTTGGCATGTCGTAACATCTGTACAAATTTAAATAGAGCTTGTTAGTATAAGAAAGCACACATGACATAACATTATAGAGTTTGTTAGTATAAGAAGGCATACATGACATAACATTATGAAATAACATAAATGAAATTACATTATACTTATTAAAATCTCTCGGCATCATCCGCTGCATCGTGGACTTGAATTCTATTAAGATGTTCTTGAATCTGTCAAATCCTTTAAGACCTCCTACATTTTCTATTAGAAGGACCTGGTTCTTCATCTATTAGCTCCATGACATCTGCACCTAATTGATTGAGACCTGCCTCATTAGATATTGGAAAGTCGTCTCCTACATCTTCTTCTTGATACACATCACCAACATCATCTCATGTATTGCTTTCGAGCTCATTGGCATCAAAAAGAGGATATAATTGAGGGTTAACTTTACATGCAACCCACCAAGACTTCATACTAGGGTGTGGATATGGCATGTAGTACACTTGCTCCACCTGACGTGCAAGCACAATGTTACTGTACTGACCTTGAAGCTGGGAGTTGTGCTTCACCTCCACCATCCCGAATTTATCTACGCGTGTGCCATTGCATGGATCAAACCATAGACAATCGAAGAATACAACCTTGAGTACTTTTGGGTCTCTAAAGGTGTACTCAATTATGTTTTGGATCACACCGTAGTATTCAAGAGTGTTCCCATTGGCATCAGACGCCATAGTGACTACTCCACTGTTGCAAGTGGCTGCAAGTGGACGGCTCGCTTCTAATTTCACTGTTCGGAAACAAAATCCATTGATATCGTACCGACTGAAGTTCTTAGCCGTCACATCACCACTTAATAGTTGACGTAGATCATGTGGTATTTCCTTATGGTTCATGCTCTACATGTAAAGTACCGTAAGGTATATGAATCATTATTAGGAGTAGTTTGACAAAAGTCAAGATCTTATAAGAGATGGGAGTTGGAAATTATATATTGGTAAAACCATTGTACGAAGGTTGGCGCATGTTTTGACCCACGGAGACAGAGGTTATCAAGTTGCTTCTATGTAGCTTGTCTAGAGGATTTCCAGTATTCATTGTCGAACACCCTGCATCATTTGTTAACTACGTTATAAAACATACTTCACTAAATTGTGGAAATCCTAATACATTGACATCATCACTTAAGGAAAACATTGTTGCACTTCTTCCATGTTGGTGAACATATACAACATTGTTGAGTTACGCTCGGCGTAGTCCACGTGACGATGACTTGAAGCCCCAACACTTTTACCCTTCCATTTGAAGATATTTAGCTCACTATTGGGTGCTTCCGATAAGGTATGGTACCGCATCGAAGGTGCATTCACATTATGTTTCTCCACAGAATACTTGCTTGAGAAGTTGGATATCTCTTTAATTGCAAATGTCTCTGCGATATAGGCCTCTACCCTTGCCTTGTTGCGTACCATTGCCCTAAGCTTTTTCAATTCTCTTTCTGTACCATACATGCACCTGAATTGGACATGCCCTCTAACCAACACCTCCCAAGGAAAATGCACTAGCAGATGCTGCATCACATGAAGAAACCAGGTGGAATTTTTTTCCATTTTGCATAGAAGAACCGGAATTCCAATTTCTAACTCACACATCAACGTCTTTGATATTACCTTTGCACATAACTGCCTATAGAAGTAACTCAGTTCTGCGAACAATTTCCACAACACATCATCAAAATAGCCACGGAACATTACTGGTAACAGCCTCTCCATGAAAATATGTTAATCATGACTTTTTAACCCATTGAGCTTACCAGTGCTGACATTTACTGCCCGTTTTATGTTGGCTGCATAGCGATCAGGAAACTTTAAGGTTTTCAACCACTTCAATATCTCTTTCCTATCTTCTGGCTTCAGACAGTATGGAGCTCGTGGCCTACTCTCCTTTCCATTTGAATTAATTTGGATCTCTAGCCAAGGCCTACCACATATCTCAGCTAAGTCTTTTCTAGACTTCACATTGTCTATTGTTTTATCAGTATCGAAACACATACTTATGATGCTTTCAGCAACAATACACTCCTAGTGCATCAAATCGATGTTGTAAGGTAGAATCAATGCTTTTGCATAAGGGACCTCCCAAAGGAAAGACTTATGAGTCCAGTTGTGCTCTTCACCATAACCCAAGAACCCACCATCATCGTCATCTATGAGCTCATCAAGCCATTTCGCTATTTGTTCTTCTTTCAATCGCTTTGATGGTCATCGTTTCGTAATGGCCTTGCCCTTTCGAAAAGAAACTATATCAAATCTGTACTCATGGCGAGATAGAAGCTCACGTCGATGGCAATCAAAGAAAGATACTTTGCCACCATGGTTTAGAATGAACGCATCAGTGTGTGCCATGCACACAGCAGCCAGACCAAATTCCATATGCCAGCAAATCATGGAATGAAAATAGATATGCGGCACGTAACGTAAATTTTTTGTTAGCAACAACATCATATGCCTCCACCCTTTTCCATAACTCTTTCAGTTCTTCAATTAACGGTTCCATGAAGACATTGATATTCTTCCCTGGATGTTTAGGACCTGGAATAATGTGGCGGAACCGCCGATTTAATCCGGGCTAAGCACACCTGCCACCTCTGGCTTGCAGTGCGATTAGACCGAACTAAACCCGGTCGTCCGTCGAGAGTCATTCGACCCCCGATATTACCTTTTCCCAGAGGAACCGACATCATACACATCCAGCCCACAATGGAGCCACAACAGATACATCATCTCAGGCAGTTGAATATAGCATATATAAACTTCTTTTACAAACCGATTCGAAATAATAATAAAAGTTTCAACATATTACCATATGAAAGGCAAGTTTGAATCAGATTGCGGAAGCGAATTTGAAAACATCTCGCAGCGGAACGAAATACTTTACTAGTCTTCACGCTTCGTTGATCGAGGCGAGCAGCACCGAGCCCACCGGTACTACCCTCCTCCAAGCAGATGTCCAGATGTCGTCGGTACCTGTTCTCAAAAGGTGGGGGCAAACCCTGAGTACTAATTACTCAGTAGGACTTAGTGGATTGGCTTACGGCTGACGCAAAGCTTGCTTACTAACCTTTGGATCCTTAGCCATTGATTTTAAACAGTGGTATATCAATATAAAATATCAAGATTCATCTTTTGCATATAACTCCATAACAACTTGTAGAAATGTAAGCAATACAATACAAACATGTTGTATTCGAAAACATGAGTAACGGACATAATATATTCAAGTAGTTACTACGTTGCCCGACAGTGATATTGGCATTCCCACACCTGGTGGGCATCAGCGATTCGAATCGATTTTTAATTCCCGGGAATAACTATCATGCCAGGGGTATATGCTTACTAGCCACCGCGTTCCCACATATAGCCCCCATCTCCACCTGTCTTGTCCCAAGATTCAAAGCGCCCTCACCTAACCCCCGGGTTGTGCCCCCTCAGGAGCGATACCACGGCCGCACCGGTTCAGCCCTCCCTTAGGAGCGATACCACGGCCGCACCGGGTCAGCCCTCCCTCGAGTACAAGCGCCCCCGGGCCCAACGGCCTCCAGCAAGTGGATGAGCGGAGCCTCGAAAACTTCGGACAACCCAGGTAAGACTTCACCGGTCCCATTTCCCGGTTAAGCACTCTAGCAATGTTATGCCGATCAGCAGACGAACAGCGGACGGGCCTTATGCGACTCGGGCGGAGCCAAACGCATACCACATACGCACACCACATAATAAAATTATTCTCCGCCCGGTCTCCATTTAAATCATAAACATAATATTACTTTCTCAATAGTAATAGTTTTTTAATCTTTGAAGTCACCTACGCGACGAGTGACTCCTTTCACTCGTGTCTACTCGCACCTAGCAGAGCCTAGGCAACTCGTCCTACGACTCTATATATGGGTGCTAGGGCCAGGGCGGCCAGGAGATCTAATGCAATTGTTTTCATACAACTCCTAATGCGGATGCGTAATGAAACAATCATTCATCATATTAGCTGGGAGAATTCATGGTCCTGCCTACCTTTGCTTGTTCTTACTCAGCCAACAAACTAAACTAGGTTAGTTTGCCGGGTTGTGAGGCTTTGCCCCAGGCAACCCCTTGATCACTTGGACAACTCCTCCTTCCAAACACGACTGATGGGCTCTCCAGGTCGTGTCTGGGGCTTACTTGATCTTCTGGAACACCATTGCTTAAAGTAGCTCCCGTACTTGTTTGTCAATCACGTATCTGCAATAAGCGTTGCTATATGAATGCTATGCACGACACAGTGAATGAGATGCACGATCATCAAGCGTTTAACTGGTTAAGTAAAATATAAGGCAAACCTCTAGTTACGCAGGTAATGGATTACTAGCTCAACCAAAACCTCCCGACTGACATTAGCATTAATACTACTTTGATGGACCCGCAGCAATCGTATATGTGCGATTTCACAAGAACATATACAGGAGTTAAGTTGTCGATCATAAACCTAACATGGTAAGTGTGGGGGTTTTTTTATTGAATATACTTGTCTCACATTTTCGATTATTTATGTAAAATTGCATTATTTCTACTATTTTCAAATCAGAGTCACACCCTTACATGCACTACTTCCTACTCTAGCAATGAGTCATGTTCATAACCTAGAACTCATATCAAGGCCCTAAAGTTACTCGGAGCATTTTTCACCATAACAACCTTTTCCTAAATTAATATATGCTTAAATACAACACAAGGGCAAAATAGTAATTAAACAGTCAATGCTAGGGCTACCAAAATTTAGACAGAGCCTACACATGTTAATAAGATCTCTGCCCAAATTTCATAAATTTTTGAAGTTCATTTTACCCACATTTCCTATTTATTAAGGTTTTTCATGCATGCACATTAACAGGGGCAAAAAGGTCTTTTCCTACTCAACCATCATTCCCAGCAGATAGATCTACCTAAAAGGAGTGCACTGCCACAAAGTTTGTATTTTTCTGATTTTTATTTGATTTATGGTGAATTTCCAAAGTTTTCAGCCTAATAAAACACATTAAATCGAAAATCATAACAGTCAGGGACCTAAACATGATTATCTATTAACATCAGGGCTGAATCGTTAGATTCGCAAGACTCAGTGAATAGTGCGGAGACGGAAACATGAAAGCGGCAAAGTCCAGGGGTTAAATCGGAAAAACTCCATCTTCTACCTCCGGCCGACAGAGAGGGCGCGCGGTCGCCGGGGTTCCCGCGCGCGGCGCGTCGCGTGGGGGCACGCGCTTGGAGCCGAGCGGGTCGGGGAAGGTGTTCCCGGCGTAGGGATTCCTTTCCCCCAAGACAGCGTCGCGAGAGGAGCTCGGAGTGCGCGAGGAACGCCGGTGAACCGGACGTGGAGCCGGGCGACGCGGAGGACGGGGCGGCGGCTCGATCTGGTGGGGGAGTGGGGGAACCGGCGCCTCGGGTAGGGGAAATCGGCGGAGGACGGTGGCGTGGGTGTGGTGCTTGCGGCCGTTGAACGCGAGGAGCACCGGAGGAGGCGGGGCGCGAGCTCAGTGGTCGGCCGGTAATGGCGGCCCGCTGCGCGAGAGCAGAGAGCAAGAGGGAGGGAGAGGAGAGCGGAGGGGCGAGTGAGAGAGAGGCGCGGGGCACGCGGCAGGGGAAAACGCAGGCCAGGCGCGGGCAGGGCAGGGCGCGTGGCCTCGGCGCGGTGCGCTGGCGGCGCGCGCTCGCGGTGGCGAGCGGCGCGTGGCCGGCCGCGCCGGGCGCCGGCGCCGCGTGGCGGGCTGACGAGTGGACCCACTCGTCAGTGACTGCAGGGTGGAAAAATCATTTCGGAAAATTGAAAAATGCTGTTTGACTGCTGAGACATGTTTTAGAAATTGTTGTTTTTGAACATCCTAGGAGCCGAATTTGGGAAAACCCAAAATACAAAAGTTGTTCTACTCTCCCAGATCTATAACTTTGTCAAAAGGAGAAACATCAGATTCCAAGTTTAAATATGATCAAATTTGAATTGAACCTGCTGACTCCAGTTTGACCAAAGTTTAAAACAAACTTAGAAATTCCTAAAGTCTATTTTATGCTCATTTTCAGAGAAAGAGTATTATACCAATGTTGTGTGGTTTTTAATTATCTACTACTTTCTTATATGATGTTTTGCATGATAGGGACTTTTAATTGCTCAAAATTTGAATTTTCCATTCAGGTCTATTTGGACAGAATTCACTAGAAGATAGAAAAGGAGCTAAAACATCTTGCAAACCTTTATGCATGTCAACACACCCAAAAACAAAGTTGATCTACCTAGAATTGTCTACAAGTTTGTTATAGGGAGTTTGGTCTAAAACACCTCATATTTTAAACTATAGTCACAAATGCACTCAGGGGTTTTTCATATCTCACTGAAAATTTCTGACTTCGTGATTTACTAACCATGTTGTGGCTCTTCTCTCAACACTATTAAGTCAAATCCTTGACTACCGCCAATCTAATTACGTGTTAAAACTTTCGAGATGCCGGGGCATCACAACCCACCCCCCTTAAAGAAATCTCGTCCCGAGATTTGTGTGAGGTACGGGTGTGTTACCTATCGCGTATGGTAAGGAGTATGGCATCGTGGTTCGTGCCTTTTTGAATGCACATGGTAACATCCCAATTTTTCACTTGTTGGCTTTGTCAACTAGCTTGTGAATGGTTAGTACCTCTTTAACACAAGTAGTCACAGAGCATCATCTCTTAGTTTAGGGTGGTCTCTCTAAGGTACTCGACGAATCGTGCCATATAAGAGAGCGAATGAACAAACCATGAAGAGAATGTGGTCAGCGGGCAAGTGACTGTGATTGAAGCAAAGGAATGGAGTCATTTCCGGACTTCGATATCAACATTTGAAACATGGTAAGTATCTGATTTATCCAGATAATGAAAGCAAGGTGTACACAGTCAGAAATTGAATACGGCAGGGTCTTTTGATGGAAAGGAGTATCATCGGATGCGTTTTTGAGAGACATGTTCATTTTATTTGACAGGGACTGTGTCCACATATAAAATTCTAAGTTATCATGTTTTCAAAGAGTAAGATGTGGTGAAACGTAGCACATTCTACTCATCAGGACAAGAAAGGCACAAGAGTGAGAAGATAGGCCGCATTCGCCTAAACAAGGTGATGATTTGTACGATTTCTTAGCGTTGGTCATGATTGATCAAGAAAATGGCAGTAGCTGACATGTTCTTACTAGCGAAACAAAATGCTAGCAATCTCCCTTCTAAGAGGAAGAAAACCAATCATAGATAAATGACGATAAGACAAGAGCACTAGCCGACAACAAAAGCTAGTGTGGAGGATGTTCGTAAAGTACACCCTCGGGAATTAAGGTTCAACGAATGGATAGAAATATCGACGGAGTTAGTGAGAACGAAATTGACTGTTCCCACCAACCTTCGGAGGCAAGGTCAAACATGGATATGAATTAATACGAGCAAGTCTTAGGGTTGAGACGGATCATCCCCATTGGTCAAGAAAGCAGGGTGAAACAAGGCAATGGAAAGATACTTACAGGATAGGGGAAATGAAATCGATCATGCCCACGAATCAAGAGTAGCGAGATCAAAAACCCGTTTATAAATGTTCCACTACTGAAGCGATGTCATGCCTTCGCATGTCCTAATGCCAACGCGAACCTAGTAGCACAACCATGTGACGGCCGTACACACAGGACTCTAGGTCCCGTCGAGGCATCCAAGACTGCCTAGGGAGACATCACAACAAGAGTGGCTCAATCATTCCACTCACAGAGTCATAATTACTATAAGGTTTTGGTAAATAAAGAGGAAGTCCGAAGGGATATAAGAGCTTAGGGTGCTTGAATCCCATTGTAAAAGAAGTTCCTTGATTTACAAAGTTTGGAGCAAGTAACTAACGAATAGTGGAATATAGTGCATTTAGGCTAGGATTTCTTCGATCACAAAGGTTCGAAGCGCATGAACGACGAGGGTTTTAAAGAAAAAGTTACCAAAGCTCCATGTGTTATCACTACAAGACTAGGAGTACATCTAACTATAGGAACGAGATACAAGTTGACTCTATAGAGCCGGACACCCGAGGTCTTTCTGATCCACGAATGTTGGAACATTCTAATACAAAAGTTTGTCCCAAATTTTATCATACTAATTGGTACCCAGTTAATACTGCCTAAACGTGAGATTGATGCGTCCTGGACGAAGACTAGTTTCTTCCTTTAGCCATGTCGGTGCAGTGTTAGGCTTCACATGGGAGATGCCATGGAATAGCAGTCTTGATCTTCCACCGAGTATAAGAACATCGCCAGATTCGAGGTTGACCTTGGTCGCTCTATCCTTGTCTCGAGTATCGCTGAACAGAAATTCTGCCGTGTCGCCTAGGGAGATTGAGATGATAGGTAGACCTTGGTTGATGCTTCTTCCTGATTCATCCTTATCTTGATGGAGTCCGAGCTTCCCGACGTTGTTGTAGTAGTTAATGATGCATATGTCAGGATTGATCTGAGGAAATTCGCTTGCAGTTGAATTTGCAGTTTGAGCAGTTGTCTTGAAAACTTCTGGTATCGTAGGGACTTGGGCACCATCGCATGGACGTGTTGGCCCATAGAAACCTGTAGTTGGATCCCAATTCTTCCCTAGACACATCATCCATAGCTTCATCTTGGCTCCGTTCTTGAAATTAGGCCTATAGAATCCTCCTGGACCAATACCTAGTTGTCGACACGTACGAACTATCTCGACTTGATCTTCAGGTTTGACGAATCCCTTCAATAAAACCAGACCAGGTCGCAGATGTTGAACTGAAGCCGTATTAGTAGAAGATTCTCCTATTTTTCTCTTCTTCTTGAGACTTGCAGGGGCTGTTGTTTTAGCCTTCGTGGGCTCAGGGTGATCAGGACATAAGTCAAAAGGCTGCGACATCTGTGGCAGGAAAAACAAGGCTTCCGTAAGTTCAAGGGTTTTGAAAACTTGGTGTGAGCATAGTGTTTTCCGCGTTTACGTGTTTAGAAAATATGCCGATAAGTGATTTTTCGCAAAACAATGGCACAAGGCTATGGTATGTTTCTAACACGTGTGGCATCGGTAACTTCGAGACGGGTTTGATTTTTGGGCCGATCGACAAATTTATTGTATTTGACCTGCATTTATTAGACGTTTCATATTTAGAATGAATTAGGTATAGAAAAATTGCGACAACCCAAGTGTACTAGTCGAGTCGCTTGCTTAGTTTTTGCTAGTTCTACTTGTACTTTGAGCTACGTATCAATACAATAGTAACACACACTCAACGCAATATGCTCCTAGTCACTCTTAAGTAACAAAAACAATGCATGAAATAAGACATGATGTCATGATGCATGATTCGCCCTATTCGGTCTCACATCACACACCCTATGTATAATTATATATCTAGCGAGTATCCGGTGACATGTATGCACGGCACTCTCTAATGCAACTAGTCGTTTTCTACTCGTTCTTAATTTCGCACGTGGTTAGTGTACCTGCAGAAAAATGCATGCTCATATCATCATCATTACCATGACCAATCATTACCACTCTAACCCTAGAAGTGGTATCCACGAATTTCTTTAAGCTACGTCTGGTGGACGACGTAGTGGCGCCATTTCTCCCAACACACCCAGTCTTCCTACAGTACTGGGGAATTGCTGGGGAGAGAAACGGTGGCCAACAAGATCTAGTTATAATTTTGGTTGAAGGAAAAGTGGTCACGAAACACTCCAATGGCGTGACCACCCCCCTTAAAGAGTTCTGCCCTATCAGCATGAATGCAGGGTTCGCAACAGTTCGCAAATCCCAATAGCGCTCCGCCAGTACTGGGGATAGCTATGGCCGAAATGTTGCTTCCCAAAGCACCGAATATGCATATGAATTCTATCTAGGTCAGAATGTTAGCGATGTCACCTGGTATTTTACTAACATCCTTAATATGGGCATATCGATACTCTCATTTTTCAAATACTTCGAAAAAAGGTTTTCGAAAATAGGTTTGTAAATCAAAACTGGATGATATGTCTGTTGTCTGTGTATGATCGGCTCTGATACCAGCTGTGGCGGAACCGCCGATTTAATCCGGGCTAAGCACACCTGCCACCTCTGGCTTGCAGTGCGATTAGACCGAACTAAACCCGGTCGTCCGTCGAGAGTCATTCGACCCCCGATATTACCTTTTCCCAGAGGAACCGACATCATACACATCCAGCCCACAATGGAGCCACAACAGATACATCATCTCAGGCAGTTGAATATAGCATATATAAACTTCTTTTACAAACCGATTCGAAATAATAATAAAAGTTTCAACATATTACCATATGAAAGGCAAGTTTGAATCAGATTGCGGAAGCGAATTTGAAAACATCTCGCAGCGGAACGAAATACTTTACTAGTCTTCACGCTTCGTTGATCGAGGCGAGCAGCACCGAGCCCACCGGTACTACCCTCCTCCAAGCAGATGTCCAGATGTCGTCGGTACCTGTTCTCAAAAGGTGGGGGCAAACCCTGAGTACTAATTACTCAGTAGGACTTAGTGGATTGGCTTACGGCTGACGCAAAGCTTGCTTACTAACCTTTGGATCCTTAGCCATTGATTTTAAACAGTGGTATATCAATATAAAATATCAAGATTCATCTTTTGCATATAACTCCATAACAACTTGTAGAAATGTAAGCAATACAATACAAACATGTTGTATTCGAAAACATGAGTAACGGACATAATATATTCAAGTAGTTACTACGTTGCCCGACAGTGATATTGGCATTCCCACACCTGGTGGGCATCAGCGATTCGAATCGATTTTTAATTCCCGGGAATAACTATCATGCCAGGGGTATATGCTTACTAGCCACCGCGTTCCCACATATAGCCCCCATCTCCACCTGTCTTGTCCCAAGATTCAAAGCGCCCTCACCTAACCCCCGGGTTGTGCCCCCTCAGGAGCGATACCACGGCCGCACCGGTTCAGCCCTCCCTTAGGAGCGATACCACGGCCGCACCGGGTCAGCCCTCCCTCGAGTACAAGCGCCCCCGGGCCCAACGGCCTCCAGCAAGTGGATGAGCGGAGCCTCGAAAACTTCGGACAACCCAGGTAAGACTTCACCGGTCCCATTTCCCGGTTAAGCACTCTAGCAATGTTATGCCGATCAGCAGACGAACAGCGGACGGGCCTTATGCGACTCGGGCGGAGCCAAACGCATACCACATACGCACACCACATAATAAAATTATTCTCCGCCCGGTCTCCATTTAAATCATAAACATAATATTACTTTCTCAATAGTAATAGTTTTTTAATCTTTGAAGTCACCTACGCGACGAGTGACTCCTTTCACTCGTGTCTACTCGCACCTAGCAGAGCCTAGGCAACTCGTCCTACGACTCTATATATGGGTGCTAGGGCCAGGGCGGCCAGGAGATCTAATGCAATTGTTTTCATACAACTCCTAATGCGGATGCGTAATGAAACAATCATTCATCATATTAGCTGGGAGAATTCATGGTCCTGCCTACCTTTGCTTGTTCTTACTCAGCCAACAAACTAAACTAGGTTAGTTTGCCGGGTTGTGAGGCTTTGCCCCAGGCAACCCCTTGATCACTTGGACAACTCCTCCTTCCAAACACGACTGATGGGCTCTCCAGGTCGTGTCT
This sequence comes from Paspalum vaginatum, assembly GCA_030272315.1. Lineage (NCBI taxonomy): Eukaryota > Viridiplantae > Streptophyta > Magnoliopsida > Poales > Poaceae > Paspalum > Paspalum vaginatum. Next base: position 12,124,967 of record CM059020.1, on the reverse strand, counting down.
GGGGCTTACTTGATCTTCTGGAACACCATTGCTTAAAGTAGCTCCCGTACTTGTTTGTCAATCACGTATCTGCAATAAGCGTTGCTATATGAATGCTATGCACGACACAGTGAATGAGATGCACGATCATCAAGCGTTTAACTGGTTAAGTAAAATATAAGGCAAACCTCTAGTTACGCAGGTAATGGATTACTAGCTCAACCAAAACCTCCCGACTGACATTAGCATTAATACTACTTTGATGGACCCGCAGCAATCGTATATGTGCGATTTCACAAGAACATATACAGGAGTTAAGTTGTCGATCATAAACCTAACATGGTAAGTGTGGGGGTTTTTTTATTGAATATACTTGTCTCACATTTTCGATTATTTATGTAAAATTGCATTATTTCTACTATTTTCAAATCAGAGTCACACCCTTACATGCACTACTTCCTACTCTAGCAATGAGTCATGTTCATAACCTAGAACTCATATCAAGGCCCTAAAGTTACTCGGAGCATTTTTCACCATAACAACCTTTTCCTAAATTAATATATGCTTAAATACAACACAAGGGCAAAATAGTAATTAAACAGTCAATGCTAGGGCTACCAAAATTTAGACAGAGCCTACACATGTTAATAAGATCTCTGCCCAAATTTCATAATTTTTGAAGTTCATTTTACCCACATTTCCTATTTATTAAGGTTTTTCATGCATGCACATTAACAGGGGCAAAAAGGTCTTTTCCTACTCAACCATCATTCCCAGCAGATAGATCTACCTAAAAGGAGTGCACTGCCACAAAGTTTGTATTTTTCTGATTTTTATTTGATTTATGGTGAATTTCCAAAGTTTTCAGCCTAATAAAACACATTAAATCGAAAATCATAACAGTCAGGGACCTAAACATGATTATCTATTAACATCAGGGCTGAATCGTTAGATTCGCAAGACTCAGTGAATAGTGCGGAGACGGAAACATGAAAGCGGCAAAGTCCAGGGGTTAAATCGGAAAAACTCCATCTTCTACCTCCGGCCGACAGAGAGGGCGCGCGGTCGCCGGGGTTCCCGCGCGCGGCGCGTCGCGTGGGGGCACGCGCTTGGAGCCGAGCGGGTCGGGGAAGGTGTTCCCGGCGTAGGGATTCCTTTCCCCCAAGACGGCGTCGCGAGAGGAGCTCGGAGTGCGCGAGGAACGCCGGTGAACCGGACGTGGAGCCGGGCGACGCGGAGGACGGGGCGGCGGCTCGATCTGGTGGGGGAGTGGGGGAACCGGCGCCTCGGGTAGGGGAAATCGGCGGAGGACGGTGGCGTGGGTGTGGTGCTTGCGGCCGTTGAACGCGAGGAGCACCGGAGGAGGCGGGGCGCGAGCTCAGTGGTCGGCCGGTAATGGCGGCCCGCTGCGCGAGAGCAGAGAGCAAGAGGGAGGGAGAGGAGAGCGGAGGGGCGAGTGAGAGAGAGGCGCGGGGCACGCGGCAGGGGAAAACGCAGGCCAGGCGCGGGCAGGGCAGGGCGCGTGGCCTCGGCGCGGTGCGCTGGCGGCGCGCGCTCGCGGTGGCGAGCGGCGCGTGGCCGGCCGCGCCGGGCGCCGGCGCCGCGTGGCGGGCTGACGAGTGGACCCACTCGTCAGTGACTGCAGGGTGGAAAAATCATTTCGGAAAATTGAAAAATGCTGTTTGACTGCTGAGACATGTTTTAGAAATTGTTGTTTTTGAACATCCTAGGAGCCGAATTTGGGAAAACCCAAAATACAAAAGTTGTTCTACTCTCCCAGATCTATAACTTTGTCAAAAGGAGAAACATCAGATTCCAAGTTTAAATATGATCAAATTTGAATTGAACCTGCTGACTCCAGTTTGACCAAAGTTTAAAACAAACTTAGAAATTCCTAAAGTCTATTTTATGCTCATTTTCAGAGAAAGAGTATTATACCAATGTTGTGTGGTTTTTAATTATCTACTACTTTCTTATATGATGTTTTGCATGATAGGGACTTTTAATTGCTCAAAATTTGAATTTTCCATTCAGGTCTATTTGGACAGAATTCACTAGAAGATAGAAAAGGAGCTAAAACATCTTGCAAACCTTTATGCATGTCAACACACCCAAAAACAAAGTTGATCTACATAGAATTGTCTACAAGTTTGTTATAGGGAGTTTGGTCTAAAACACCTCATATTTTAAACTATAGTCACAAATGCACTCAGGGGTTTTTCATATCTCACTGAAAATTTCTGACTTCGTGATTTACTAACCATGTTGTGGCTCTTCTCTCAACACTATTAAGTCAAATCCTTGACTACCGCCAATCTAATTACGTGTTAAAACTTTCGAGATGCCGGGGCATCACAAATAACCAGGGCAAGGAATACAAACCCCTCTTTCATGAACAACTAGGGAGGCAGATTGTATGGCACGATGAAAACAGGCCAACACGAGTATGGAGCAGCACTGATACTAAAAGGAGTGAATCCGTCCATCGACAACCCAAAGCGAATACTCCTAGGGTCACTTGCAAATTCTGGATCGAAGTGGTCCAAGGCATGCCACGCCTCGCCATCTGACGGGTGTATCATTATATCGTCATCATGCTCACGTACTCTCTCCTTCGACCACCTCATAGGATGTGCTGTCTCCTTAGACAGGTACAACCATTTCAACTGATCAGCCATGGGCATGCAACAGAGTTGTTTAACTGAAACTTCTGTAGTCACCAATTCTCCCTCCTCGTTTAACACCTCTACATATCTTTACTTACCACAACGTTTGCAATGACTCAACTTTTCATCACCATTCCTCCAGAACAACATGCAGTTATCCTCTCACACATCGATCCTCTCATAGCTCATTCTAAGACCCTTCAACATTTTTTTTGACTAGTACATGTCCTTTGGCATCTTATGGTTTGGCGGAAGAATATCATCTATCAGTTTGACTATGAAGTTGTAGCATTCATTTGAAAAGTTGAACTTGGCCTTCATAGACATAAGACGTGTCACCGCCTCCAACATGGTAACCTTAGTCGATTCATGCAGTATGTCATCAGATGCAGCGAGCAGCCTATAAAATTCTTCCACCTCCTTCGGTGGGGTCCTCTCCTCAGCTTCAGGACCAACATCAAATTGCCTACCAAGGTCATTCAGCATCTCATGCATCCTGTCATGATTGTTGTTGTCACTATCTCTCTGAGTGGGCCGCTCTTTGCCTTCTCCATGCTTGCTCCACACCATATAGTCAGGCATGAACCCATACTTACAAAGGTGTTCTTGTACTTGTTCCTTTCGATGGTAGTCACGGTTTGCACAAAGACAATATGGACACAATACTACAACCGCTGGCCCCGCGAATACATGATTCAAGAAAGCATTTGTTACCTGAGCCCATTCCTTTGAGTGTGCACCATCACTTCTCCATCCGTCATACATCGCCCTTCTATCGTCACCCATTATGCAAAGCTAAAAAATTAACCGTTGTCAACGAACGTGGCATAGGAGACTATTCAAACCCTAGTAGGAAAGATGTGTCCTAAACCCACCCAACAATGTAAGTTGTTGCATACGACCCATGACGTGAGATATGGTTGGAGTGGAAATTTCAGCAGCATAACCCCGCTGTTCTCCAAACGCACGCCTGATCATGGTGCGTTGGAGAACAACTGGGGTTATGTAACTGAAATCTCCACTCCAACCATATCTCTTGTCATATATAGGTCGTATGCAACAACTTACATTATTCGGCTGTCCCAAAATATACGGGGGGACAATTCTAGAACCGCGCATGTCACAACCAAATGTGACATGCGTTGTTCCAGAACAGGTGATGCCTATGCTCGCTACTATTTGACGTACGAATTAGACATAAAACAAGTCACTAATTTGATGATGAAACCGAAAAGACATCAAATATATTTATTCATACTCATTATATAAACAATTGGTAGTAGATAAATGCATAAAACCTTATTCATACTCATTATATAAGCAACTACTTAACAAACACTGCCAACCCAAATTAAAACTTAAATTACAACTCTAAGCATAATTAAGGCCTAAGTAGTGGTTCAAAGCACAATTAACAATTAATATACAACAATTATTCAATAATTTCACCGGTTCTCGAAGTGACGCACGAAATTAGTCCATAAGTACCCACGAAATTATTTAGTAACATGCAACAAATCGACGAATTTAAGCCAATATACCTTGTTCGCGAAGCGGTGGTCAAGGGCGAAGCAGCTAGATCGAGGAGGCTCTGCGGCAGGCCGACTCTGTGGAGAGAGACGCAGTGGCTTCGCTAGCCCCCCCAACCCCTCCATGGGCCCACGGGAAGCCTCCCTGCACGGTGGCGAGGCTCCTGCGGTGAGGCTCCTGCGACGGCGAGGGGAGGCCGCGCTGCAGCGGGGGAAGGACCGGCGGTGGGGGACCGACGCGATGGAGGAGCAGTGAGGCTCCCGCTCCAGAGGCTCATGTGCGGGGGGAGGTGGCGTGACAGTACGGTGAGTGGCGCAGGGGGGCAGGGGGAGAGGTGGCCCGATGGGATGGCAAGTGGCGAGGAGCGGCGCTGGGGCGGCAGTGGTGAGATGTCGAGGGGCAAGCAACGAGGTGTGGCGGTGAGACGCTCTCGCTCCGGAGGTCCACGCGCAGGGGAGGCGGCACGATGGGCCGGCGAGCGGCTTGCAGGGTGGGGGAGCGGGCGTGGGGGCGGCGGCAGGGGGAGATGCCAAGGGGCTAGCGGCGAGGCTCGGCGGCGAGAAGCCTCTCGCTCCACAGGTGCACGTGCGGGGCAAGCGGTGCGAATGACGGCGAGTGGCGTGAGGAGAGGCAGCGTGTAGGGTGGGGGGAGGCGGCATGATAAGAAGGCGAGTGGTGGGGGCAGCGAGATGGGACGGCGAGCGGCGCGGGGGCGGCTGCGGCGAGCGGCTGTGCAGGGTAGGGGGAGTGGGCGCAGGGGCGGCGGCGGTGAATGGCTGTGCACGGGGTGGCGGTGCGCTGGGGAGAGACCGAGAGAGAAAGAGAGGGCCAAGAGAGAGAGAGGCAGCCGCACTAGATCTGGATTTGACCTGTATTCTCATTAAGTTCGTCGGTCTGGAGATTGGCCGACAAACTTAAATAAGTTCATTGGTTAGCATGCAGTAACTGACGAACTTAAGTAAGTTCGTGGGTCCAGGCAAAACCGACGAACTTATTCACTATAAGTTCGTGGGCTGACTAGAGCCCAACGAACTTAAAGAAACCCACGAACTTTCTCCTGTTTTCCTATAGTGCATGATCTACTAAAGGTCTCCAATGGGACATAGTGGTATTCTAGGGAAGAATCGGCAGAAGTAGTGGTGGATTAAGGACTTGGTGTATGCATGAGGAAGGCATCGACTAGGGATTCTATTTATACACCCAGGCAAGGGTACTCGGTCGATTTCAGAAGACAGAGGGTGTGCATTTTAAAAGGATCTCACAAGGAATGTGGCCGAGCATGGGGAATCAACATGCATGATGAAAAGGCCAAAGAGACGGTTCTTTTTAGGAGCTACCTTTTTATCAAAGTGACTACTTAGGCTGAAGCATGGGAAGCTATACGACAGGAATGAACAGTGCTTTCCTCTTGCATGCCGAAAAAGAAATGATCCTGTGACTCCCTCTTTTCTAAGACCACCATGCTCGGTCATCAAGAAACATTGATGCTTGATGGCTGAGAAAGACTGAAGGCATAAAGGATCCAAAGTTTGACTCTGCGACCTTTTCAAAGCAGTTCACACGCTGGATTAAAATCTTGGTGGAGCAAAGAGTGAATGCCTCCGATCGATGCTTGAGAGAAGGAGGGAGTACTCATTTACCATTGTGGTTATAAAATAAACATAATTGCTAGAACCAGGGGGGCATGTGTTATTGCTAAAATCTAGCCGATTGGTATTTGGGCTGGATCGGCTAAATGGGTCGATCCACGGGCTAAGATATCGACTGATGAGCCATAGACGATTGTCTAGAGAAGAGGCGATTCCAAGGCCTTCAGGACATGTAAAGTAGGGTTAAAGGTTAGTCCGAGTAAAGTAGGGTTTCTTAGCTAGAGTCGGACATGGCGTCCAAGTCTTTGGACTATAAATATGTACCCATACCCACGTAATAAAATTGACGACGTACATTGCCAGCAACTCGTGTCTCCAATCTCTCTCGACGCATCGCCACCCCTGAGCAAATAGAGTTTTTCAAGGTAATCGTCATACTGCTCTAATGGTTCTTAGATCTGTTAGGGCATTAGGGTGTGAGCCATACAGCGAACCATGTACTGAAGCATTTTTTATGGCACAGTTTGTTAGCTATGCCAATGAACCTTAGCTCGGCACGAGATTCATTGTTTATCTCGATGGATCTCGCATCAAGCCTTGCTTGGCATGAGACTCATCTTTATCCTTGCATGCTTATCAATCTGTCCATGTATCTATGCCTCACGTTATAGATCGATCTTCATGTAGCTCGTTTTGCGCTACCTAATCGCTTGTTACAATCCATGACATGCTGCTACAGCGTGTGCACATGACATGCTGATAGATCAGCGCACCGCGAGCACCCTATCTATACAAATCGTAATTTCTATCTGTTTATCTGGATGGACTTCTTTGGAGGTCCTGGTTAGAAGCCGATATGGCTATGTAGATCTTTTATATCATGCTTTTATATAGGTTTTATCTTTACTCTACTCATGGATGTGGCTTTGGCTACCACGAATGCTTCACTAACCTCTCATTGACTAACGAGCATCTATATGCATGCCGACCAGGGTACAAGATCTCTCGTGGTTGCCGATCTAAGCAATCCGGTAGGAATTTAACGTTTAAATCTGTTGTGTACGCTTTACAGGGAGAGTCGGAGCCGACGGTCGCATCTATCCAACCTTCCTAGCTGCAAGGTCAAGCTAGGTGGCACACCCACACCACCACAGCCAACCACATCGGCTCTGCTCAGAGCCAATTGGAGCCACGCGACAGGGAGACTAGTGCAACAGCAGCGCGATCCTCGGACCCTAATGCGTCTTCACCCCGAAGGCCCCGCACCATCGGATTTCTGCGGCAACAAGGACATAAGTGGACCTTTTTAGGCATAGATTATTTCACCGAGTGGGCGGAAGCCATACCAATGAAGAGCGTCATAGCTAAAGACGTGATCAGCTTTGTCAAGGAGCATATCATATACAGATTCGACATACCCTAGACAATTACGAGGGATCAAGGTTCTATTCTATAGCAGAAGAATTCAAAACTTTTGCCAAGGAGATGAGAACTACTCTAATCCTGTTGTTGCCATACTATGCTCAGGCTAGTGGGTAGGCCGAGGCATCCAACAAAAGCCTGATCAAGCGCATGATAGACGAGTATCCTAAGCAATGGCATGATCGGCTAGTAGAAGAATTGTGGGCTTACAGCATGTAATATTACGATTCTACCAAATGTATGCCATACCAGCTTCTCTACAGCCAACAGGCTGTGATGCCATGGGAGATCAACATCTGATCATGGTGTGTTACTTTTTAAGATAGACTATCCGCAGAAGATTATGCATCTCTCATGAATATCAACACCGACGACCTAACAGAACTTTGGCTTTGGGCTCTGGAAAAGATAAGAGAAAACAAGGCAAAGGTAGCAAGGGCCTATAGCAAGGAGGTCAAGCCGAAGGGATTCCATATTGGTGATCTAGTTTGGGAGGTTGTCTTGCCAGTTGGCACAAATGACCTAGCATATGGTAAATGGTCGCCCAATTGGCTAGGTCCGTATCGAATAATAGAGACAGCTCTAGGCAATTCATACAGCATGGAAACACTCGAAGGAGTAAAATTTAGTAGGAACGTGAGTGGGAAATACTTGAAGAAATATTATCCAAGTTTGTGGGTTGGCTCTTAAATCCCATGTGCTTGGGGGCACTCACTCATCATACCCAGATGCCGATGTATCACCATCAGCATAAAAAAGGATGCACACAAAACAAGGCGATGCATTGTCATCGCCTATAGACACACAAAACAAGCTGATGCAGTGCCTCGACCTTGGCCAAGACAGAATTCAAGTACACAAGGCATATCATACATGGGGCTTATAGCAATAAGCAAAAGTAACATATTTGGTGAGTGTTGACGGCACTTAAGCACGGCAAACCTTATACTGCAAGCGACAGTATCGTGTGTAGCTTTTCCCCAGGATGAGTACCACGGGTTTTGTCAATCCAGGAAATGAACTAATTGAGAACTTATTAACAAGAGTTTATGGTAAACTAAGGGTATAAAACACGACTATAATCTACCTCTAAACTAGCCCTAAGCTACATCTAATCCACATCTAAACTATACTAATACTATAAGATAAGAAATTAGAACAGAACTAGAACACCAATTAAGGGGTATTAACTAGAGTCTAATCAAGCTCTAATTGGATCCAACACATGCATGATATGGGCATCAGAAATAGATAAGAACAACGAGATAACTAGTAGCTCAAGGTAGAAATAAGCATGATCAAGCATAAACTTCATAGCATGATTAAATCAAGATCAATCAACCTAACCCCCAAGATCAAGTTTAACCTTTCCCCGGGCTCTACTGTCACTAGTAACCAGGTAATCGACGAGAAACTCTCAACAGGCATACATAATTAGAGAACATGCTTCTAATTACTTCACATAGTCTAATAACATAATTAGTGCAACTAGAACCTCTAATCACCATGATCACAAGAACTAGATATACAACTATATCATTAGTAAGCTAGATCAACGATCAAGAACGCTAGAAGAATATAACCCTTAATGACATGCTCTAATTAACATGCATCTAGACCTAAAGTTAATTAGAGCTAGAACAAGCATAATTAGAACAAGAAGATGATAATCAGACAAGATCAATGCTTCATTAATAAATTGTATCATACTTACAACCATGATCATACCTTCCCTTGATGATACAATTAGACCTCTGGAGCTAGGTAATTAGAGCACCGTGCAAGGCCTCTAATCACCTCTATGAACTAGAAGAACTCTAATCCTAGACTAGAAACTCGACCCTCTACTCTCCTCTAGTTGTTGTCCCTCTTCTCTACATCTTGTCCCCTTGATAATGAATTGGATGCCCGACCTCGGGGCCTATGCTAACTATTTATACCCTAGAGAAGACGTGGGAGAAAAGGAATCGGAAACTGACGTAAAAAGACCATGGGTCGGCCGACTTAGGGGGGGTAGGGTCGGCCGACCCCTTCCCTTTTTGGCTCCTCTCATGCTCATCTTTTCCGAAGTCGGTTGTTACTTGATTTGATGAATAAATGGCCACTGCATGTGGGCCCTACATCTCTGGAATCATCGGTATAAGTCGGTTTGTGCCAAATCTTCCATGTTTGAGCATATCTTCACGATCTCCCGGGATCCTTTGGCAAAACGCTTCCACATCTTTCCTTATAATGTTGAATCAAAGCATATCCCCGAAGATCTCCTCCAGAAGCTTCAAAAAGGGGGTGGCTCGGCGACTTTGCGGCGGTAAGGTCGGCTGACCAGGACTCCTCTTCTGTCCGATTCTTTCCATCTTTCGTGGGGACGTTGCTTGATGCTTAAGTAATGCTTGTGCGGGGCCTCTTGGACTTTTGGGCTTCTAGAATCTTCGTAATGGGCCGAACTTTGACGAAGTCTTCTAGCCTTTGACATATTTGACATCTTTATTGAATAAATATCTTCATTTTCTTGTAGCTCTTGACACTTCATTGAATCTTCTGATTAGGAAGCCTTGATCCACACAGGGGGGCTATGAGTACATCAAGCCTTCCTTGTTCTTCATCTTCAATTCATGTCATCTAGAGGTCTTTTCTTACTCGAAGTGGATCATGGTGAATTTCGCAAAAAATTGGTCTAAAAGCTGTAAAAATCACATGTAGCATATTTCGAAGACAATATTGCAAAATCCACAATTATAGGTGATAAATGTTAGAGAAAGATATAGTTGACGCATAAAATCAATGAAAAACCATATAAAATGATGTATAATTTTCATACATAAGCCGCGTCAACAACATCCCCACTCTTAAACCTTGCTCATCCTCGAGTAAGTCAAGAATCAGCGTTGCCTTACATTAACTTTTTCGTACCCTAATCTTAATTAATCAAACTAACAAGCTCTCTCAAAATTTTAAGTTTGAACCAGCAAATCATGAAAGAAAAGATATTCGACTAAGCTCATCCCACAACAAAAGAATTAGCAAGAGCTTAAATTTATCAAAGACACATCTCCTCATTTTAGCAATAAGTTTTTGAAAAAGATAATCAAACGTTAAGAGATAAATTCTTGCAAAGCCAAATAAACACACTCAACTCTCCAGTCTCTCAATATCTAAATAGGTATTCAATAAATATATATAAAAAGTGAAAGTTTATCTGGAGCTTGGTATGGATCCTAATCAAAACTTGTTTCCAAAATATTGTCAAACCAAGAAAGAAATCTGCTGGTTTTACTGAGACTTGTCAAAAAGGTCATGGAATAAAATAATGTTGAGAGGGAAAGGATGGAACACACACATATAGAAAAGTGGACATGTGCAAGTGTCAATGGATGATCTCAAGGCACAAATGAAGTCCTTGCTATCGGATTGCACATGGTTGGAATATTTTCTGGAGTATATATACAGAATATCCCTCGCAAATACTAAAAACAACCAAATATAAAACTCTCAAAAATACTTAGAAGATTATTGAGGGGCACAATATATAGATATTTTTTATTTTTAGACGACCACTTGGTCTCTTTTTTTCTTTTTTATATATGGCGACCACTTGGTCTTTTTTTTTTCTTTTGCCCCCTCAAAAACGTTTCTCTATATATACAAAACTACATATGGCAGCTCTCCATCTCCACTCTTGAATAATACTCACCCTCGCCTTTGAGTATATATCTAAACAATTTAACTTAGGGGATGGAGCTGTCTAATAAAAAGAATAATATTTAATCCCTTAAATACTCCAGAAAATAATGGGTTGTGGTCAAGGAGGATACACAAAAAGATAATTTTGGTTTGAGGATGGATATCCAGCGAAGTTTGCAATCTCTCCAATGTAGAGAGACACAATGCATAGATAGAAAAGGCTAGCAAAGAAAAGATACGCAAAAATGAATGACCAGCTTCTAAATTTCATACCCTAGATCACAGTCTTGATCCAACTCATTTAGAAAACAAATTTGATAAATCTAAGATTTAAAATTATATGGCTTTGGTAGGAATGGCTATTGCAAGATAATCTCATAAAGTTGATCATGGCATTTACAAGCAGTAAAAATAAACAAGAAGATGATCATGATAAAGATTAAACCTTGCAAAAATTAAATCATATGGGTCTTTATGAACAATCTTAACCAATCGTGAATTTGCTGGCTAGTTCAATTAAACATGTATTATGAGAGCCCGCTATTTTAACTAATCAAAATCAAAGCATGATAAAGATAAAGCGGCAACTTTCATCATTTTCTTGAAAACAATGTTATAATTAATTTATTAAGCATAGATCATGGTTGTAGTATTAATCACAATAAATCTAAACTACCGCACCAAAAACAAGAGAAACACAAAGGGAACACCAAATTGATATATATAGGTAAAACCTTGGAGAATTTAAAAAAAATGAAAAGATAAGGTGTTAGAAATATGTTACCGAATATTCCTTCAATTTTCTTTGTCATTAAATAATTCTTTGCAAAATAATTCAAGTGCACGTACTACTCTCGAGGTAATAATCGGGAGTAGAAGCAATTTACCATAATCTAATAATATTCCCAATGATTTTTAATTTGTGGCCTAGTTAATCTTAAAACAAAACTAATGTGTGTATGTGAATGCAAGTGATAAGCATATAAACGAAGACAATGATTAAATCAAGTTCTAAACACCATGTTTACAACATGATTGCTAAGTCTCTCTCTAGCCATCAAAACTTTAATTAACCAAGATTAAAACACCATGTTTATTCAAAGTTATTAACTCATAACAGTGCAAGAAAACCAAAGCACATTGCAAAGCTTATAAACTAATCAAATGAAATTGTGGATAACTAGCAAGGTTAATCAACTTCATCATGATGATCAACAATTTAATATAAGCACCTTGCTTATATAAAATTGCTAAGGAAGACATTCGTGAAGTGTTATCATGAACATAAAAGCACACATCATGAAGTTAATTAAGCCAATTATAATGCAAAACATGCAATTTAATCTAAATGTAAAAAAGTGGTTTATGCACGAAATATGAAAAATAAATGCGAAAAGTTTATCCACAAGAGACATGATTAACAAGAAACTTTCAATTAAACTTAATGATGATGGTCTCAAATTAAATCTAAACACTATATTTACACTTAATTTATCAAGAAAAACTCCGTCGAGTAAAATAAAGCATCCATCATGAAGTTTATGAAAATTTCAAAACTAATTAAACAAGTGTGGAGAAAAAAATGATAATGCAAATGCAAGGTGGAAAATGTAAAATTAAGTTAACTAGCCACAAGCAAAAGATTCAAAGGGTGGTGTGATGCTTTTCATTTCTCTATTAAAAGACTCTAAGACACTTAACACTAAAAACAAATAATTAAACGGGTTGCCTACTAAAAAGCGCTTAATTTAAAGTCATAAAGTTATACTTCTTACTGACCTTCGTTGAAGTGAAGCCATGTCCTTGGAGTAATAATCCAAAGTGTCCATGCAGCTTGATAACTTGATTGTGTAGCTTCATCGTGTCTTGATCATAGCATCACTTGTGTGTACAATCCTCTGCTTGTGTGTTCATGTTCCAATGTCTTTGAAGCTCCTTGCAACTGAACTTGATCATGAAAATCTTATGAAAGCTACTGCCCAAGCCTTTTTCATTATTGTTGTCACATCTTCCTTAAATAGTCATCAACATTGTTGCTGCCACATCTTTCCTTGTGGTATAACTCATTGGTCTCGAACAAAACATGCCTCAAATAATAAATCCATTGGGTAGCCTCTGAAATTATCTTTCCAACGAGTACTTGTGCGTTAAAATCCGATTCCGTATGAAGGAGTTATGCCCGTTTTACCCAAGCACTGCGTTCTGTCCAGACTTCGATTCAGCTCGTACAGTCTTCAATGATTTGCACATTGCTCCATATAGAAATCTCCAAATTGAGTGATTCTTGTTGCGTTGGAAAGAGGACTTCATGGGCTTTCCAAATATAAAAAATATTCTGTCTTTGCCTCCTGAGGTCGAGCTCCAATTTGATGATATCTTCAGCTTCCTATTTTCAGCTCTCCGATGTTGACAATCTTCAACCTTTTGGACTTGGGTCCTGGGAAAAATTGTTTAAGCTCGCCTTTGTTTATCTTGAAGCTTCATGAGCATGATTCTTGTCTTCAATCTCTCCTCCATTCAGTCCACTCACTCTTAAATTTGAAACTCAATCAAACTTTTGCAAATTCTAATGTTGTCCTCAAATCTTTGTCAAATCCTTGCATCAATCATCATGAATTTGTCTTGTACTATTTCACCACATTGGTCTCATTGTTTCAAATGAAGTGTGAATTTTTCTGCATGGTTAGCTCATAGTGCACACATATATATAATAATATAATAGCGTCATGGTTTTAATTAGAGATAAAAGTAGAGTCACATGGTTGATTGGGATTTAAACAAACATTTGATTCATAAATCAAAGACAACTATAACTCAAATCGAAATCACTTAGTAAAGCACTAAAGCATATATAAATCATAGATGATCTTAATTCATAAAATCAAACAAGGGATAAATAAAACGATGGGTTCCTAATGATTTTGGCCAAATTAGAGAGATGATTTAAAAAATAAAATAAAATTAGGCTTAGATAAAATTCTAACAAGGGTTCTTTTTTAGAGAGACCAAATGTTTTAAAATTTTAAAATTTTCAAAGATAATATTGTGCACATATAATAAATCATGAGAAACATGCACACGTTGAAGTTTAAAATTTCAAAAGCAATTTGCACATAAATAAACCTAGACCGAACCACTAATGGTGAAATAAGTAGTTAGTCCCCTTCTACTTTTATACAAACCTTAGCTCTCAAAAAAAAATTTATTTAAATACAAATCTTGATTCCTACACTAAACACTAAACTTGAGAATTGACAAACTAGCAAATTTTAACCATCTCTGAGCATAAGTAGATTCAAATCAACTAATTAAAGCAAAAAGATGTACTAAAAGAACATAAGAACGTTGGGCCGGCGCAACATGTTGGAATTAAGCATTGCAAAGATATGGATCAAGAAGCTAGTCTTAACGATTCTCAAAATATGGATAAAAGGAACAAAGGTTTTTTTTTAAAAAACTAAAAACAAAATATAAGTAAGGATACGAGGATAACAATAAATCAAACAACACTTTAATGATTATTATGAAACATCTCTAATCAAACATAGGTAAATTATAATTATATTTATGATTAAAACAATAATTACTTTAATCTTGAAGAAGTAAAGTTCAAATCTTAACTCCATGGTGACTTCAACTTTTTCCTTGGAACGCCATGATTGTATGCACCATCAAGTGTTAGAGAGGAATGCTTCTTGTCTTTCCCGAAATTCAGCCTTCCTTGCTCTGCCCTTTTAGTATTTCGACCATAACTTCCTCATTCAAAGTCCAAATAATGAAAATTCGGACTCTTTCTTGAAGAGCTCGAAAAGATCTACAACTTTGGTATTCGGACTTTCTTCATTTGACATTGTTAAAGTCTTTGAATCGTCTCTACAAGGTGTTGCTATCCTGAATTCTGAGAGTAGCTCGAGATTTGATTGGAACTTGGATTGGTCTTGAGATAAACCTTTCGTGTTTTCATCTTCCTTGTACTCAAGCAATCATTAGCCTCCGAAACCTTCTCGACTAATCATCTTTGTTTCCATTATCTATAGCTTAGAACAAACAAGCTCCAAAAAACATTAGTCTTAAAAATTTAATTGACACAGCAGACATACATTTATCACCATACTCCTTATTGATAACTATAGAAAAATTCAATAATAGATCATAAGCTACTAACAGCGTTAGCACCTACTAGTTAAAGAGTTAGGTTGGAAAAGATATATATTTCTTTATTGGAATGAGGTCTATTTTTCCTATAACGTTAGTCAAAAAAATATATATATAGGAGAAACTATATTTTAATAGAGTTTATAAAAAACTAAACTTATAGAAGAGCTCAACTTATTCTAAACAAAACTATCTAATTATAAAATTAAATGCAAGAAAGTAAATAAAGTAGAATAAACTAAAATAAAATAAAATGCACAAAATAATAGATAAAAGGCTAAATTAAGAAAATCACAAAAATAAAAATCTAATAAGAGTCTAAATTATGACTGAACACAATAACGAACGACGAACTCAAGAACACAATTAGAGAATAAGAATATAATTAGAGGACACTAAACAATTATAGAATAAAATTAGAACACGAAGACTAAACTCAAACTAGAGAATTATAACACAATAACAAATTGGAACATAATTAGAAAAACTATTAGCACACGATTAGAACTAGATTAGCGCACAATTAGCAAACACAAACTAACTATTAAAACTAGTAGTAAAAGACAAAAATAAATAAACTCAAGTTAATTAAGACTCGATTAATTAGTTCCCCAGCAACGGCGCCAGAAAAGATTGTTGACGGCACTTAAGCATGGCAAACCTTATACTGCAAGCGACAATATCGTGTGTAGCATTTCCCCAGGATGAGTACCATGTGTTTTGTCAATCAAGAAAACGAACTAATTGAGAACTTATTAACAAGAGTTTATGGTAAACTAAGGGTATAAAACATGAGTATAATCTACATCTAAACTAGCTCTAAGCTACATCTAATCCACGTCTAAACTATACTAATACTATAAGATAAGAAATTAGAACAGAACTAGAACACCAATTAAGGGGTATTAACTAGAGTCTAATCAAGCTCTAATTGGATCCAAGACATGCATGATATGGGCATCACAAATAGATAAGAACAACGAGATAACTAGTAGCTCAAGGTAGAAATAAGCATGATCAAGCATAAACTTCAAAACATGATTAAATCAAGATCAATCAACCTAACCCCCTAGATCAAGTTTAACCTTTCCTTGGACTCTACTGTCACTAGTAACTAGGTAATCGATGAGAAACCCTCAACAGGCATACATAATTAGAGAACATGCTTTTAATTACTTCACATAGTCTAATAACATAATTAGCGCAACTAGAACCTCTAATCACCATGATCACACGAACTAGGTATACAACTATATCATTAGTAAGCTAGATCAACGATCAAGAACGCTAGAAAAATATAACCCTTAATGACATGCTCTAATTAACATCCATCTAGACCTAAAGTTAATTAGAGCTAGAACAAGCATAATTAGAACAAGAAGATGATAATCAGACAAGATCAATGCTTCATTAATAAATTGTATCATACTTACAACCATGATCATACATTATCTTGATGATACCATTAGACCTTTGGAGCTAGGTAATTAGAGCACCGTGCAAGGCCTCTAATCACCTCTATGAACTAGAAGAACTCTAATCCTAGACTAGAAACTCGATCATCTACTCTCCTCTAGTTGTTGTCCCTCTTCTCTACATCTTGACGCCTTGATAATGAATTGGATGCCTGACCACGGGGCCTATGCTAACTATCTATACCCTGGAGAAGACGTGGGAGAAAATGAATCGGAAACCGACGTAAAAAGACCATGGGTCGGCCGACTTAAGGGGGGTAGGGTCGGCCGACCCCTTGCCTTTTTTGCTCCTCTCGTGCTCATCTTTTTCGAAGTCGGTTGTTACTTGATTTAATGAATAAATGGCCACTGCATGTGGGCCCTAGGTCTCTGGAATCATCGGTATAAGTCGGTTTGTGCCAAATCTTCCGTGTTTGAGCATATCTTCATGATTTTCGGAGATCCTTTGGCAAAACGCTTTCACATTTTTCCTTATAATGTTGAATCAAAGCATATCCCCGAAGATCTCTTCCAGAAGCTTCAAAAAGGTGGGTGGCTCGGCCGACTTTGCGGGGGTAAGGTCGGCCGACCAGGACTCCTCTTCTGTCCGATTTTTTGCATCTTTCGCGGGGACGTTGCTTGATGCCTAAGTAATGCTTGTGCGGGGCCTCTTGGACTTTTGGGCTTCTGGAATCTTCGTAATGGGCTGAACTTTGACGAAGTCTTCTAGCCTTTGACATATTTGACATCTTTATTGAATAAATATATTCATTTTCTTGTAGCTCTTGACACTTCATTGAATCTTCTGATTAGGAAGCCTTGATCCACACAGAGAGGCTATGAGTACACCAAGCCTTTCTTGTTCTTCATCTTCAATTCATGTCATCTAGAGGTCTTTTCTTACTCGAAGTGGATCATGGTGAATTTCGCGAAAAATTGGTCTAAAACCTATAAAAAATCACATGTAGCATATTTCCAAGACAATATTGCAAAATCCACAATTATCGGTGATAAATGTTAGAGAAAGATATAGTTGACGCATAAAATCAATGAAAAACCATATAAAATGATGTATAATTTTCGTACATACGCCGCGTTAACAGTGAGCTCATGGAGTATTCAAGATATTGTTGGATGGCTTTGAGGGCTCTATTTTGGGTCGCGTCAACAAAAGCAATGACAACATTGTCAGGCTCATCCATACCTAGCATGATGCAGGCACTTAAGGCGTGCATTTCAACCAGCTCTGACTTCATCATTTCTACCAGCTTCTGTTTGTCATTGTCAACTTGTTAAATCTCTGACTTTTTCACGTTGATGGTATCACAATCCTGAGAGAGTTTTTGCTGAAGAAGCTTCATTTCTTCAGCAATATCTTGTTCCTCCTTCTCTAGGCCATCTAGCTTCGAAGAATGTTTTGACCGAGCAGTGCCATCATCAAGGGAGACTTTCTGTTGATTCAAGACCGCACATTTCTCGGCAATATTTTTTCTCAAAGATGCCAGGTCCTTATAGGCAACGATGCGAGCGGCTGCTACCTCAACCTCTTTCCTGAAGTAGCCAAGATGTGTCGCTGGCTGGAGTAGTTATCTCAGAGGAAGAGGAAGTTTGTCCACTATTGGGTTTAATGTTGTGCGAACCTCATCACCATTTGTGACCAACTGCATAATCGGAGCGTTGAGCAGTCTTGCTATACTTTGAAGCTGATTAGCGATATCAACTGTTATAGATTTAGGTGGTGAGGAAGCCTTCTCCCATGATAGTGCGACACCCAAAACAGAGGGATCAAAGCTAAGCAGCGATGACAAATTGAAGGGTTGCAGGTTTGAAACAAAAGTATGAGCATCGGCTTGGTCAGAATCAAATAAGCTGTCAGGTATACCTCTAGCATTGGTTGTTCTGCTTCATCAGTATGGCTAGACTTGTTTCCTTCAGGGCCAAATTTCTGTCAAGAAGTTATAGGTTTGTTGGGGTTGACGGCGTCTCCTGGTGGCAGACTTCCTCTCGGTGGACGCTTGACTACAACAAGAAAGGTTACCATAAAGACGTTTCTCAAATTGAAGCAGAGGTAATACGCCAGAGGATCACCGATGAGTCAATGGACATAGACCGAGGAGGTAAGGAAGCCAATACTTTGTGGATGATGACCTCATGTTGAGATTTTTGGCTAATGATCTACTTGCATAATACCGCAGGCATTTTGAACCTGAAGGGAAAAGCAACACCTTATCCAGAGGAGGTGACATTTTCCTATATAGAGGCATGGGAGCTAATGGGGAATAATGAAATCTACCTCATGAAGCGTCAGTGGGCACTAGTTTCTCTTCAAGCTATGCAAGAAAATCAGTTAAAAACTGTAGCTAGAAACAAAGCAAAGTCAGGATGAACGGTGACAATAGAGCTTACCTCTGTTAGTGATTGTACATATGAAGGATCAATGCATTGTAGGAGAGTCCTAAGAGGACCACAAAAGAGGTGTGGTTTCCAGCTTCCCCATTGTTGGCGATCATTATTCACCTATTTCGACTGCCAATTCCTTGCTGAATAAATGGGGCTGTATATAAAGTTCTATGCATTATTTACCTTGAACTAACAAATTCCATGAGTTTTGGTAGTTGTGACTGCTTTTGTAGGGAGACACTCCAATTCCACAGAAATATACATGATATGGAGCAAAGGAAGAAATTGGACAAAGGGCCAAGGCTGGCTAGCCCCACATGTTGGCCAGCCAGCCCCACCTCAGGATGCACGGCCCCACATGCAGGCCGAGCGGCCCTACCTAGGCCGCATGTCTAGGTCATCAAGCCCAAATGCCACACCAACATACCTGCATGCAAGAAAACACATCTCAAGCAACATGCAACAATGGGATCACTACTTGAGATAGATCAAGCGTCGAAGGGAAACCACACTTGGACCAACACTCGGATTGGTGACATCAATGATCCATGCACACATCCTAGCAACCTTCCAAAGAGTGCCAAGTGTCAAGGACTATTATTTGGACAACATGGAAAGAAGCACATCGTCACCTAGATAAGTTGGAGGCCACCCAGTCAACCCCCATTGCCCACTCGACACGTGCAACACATGTATAACCATTATCGACTTTTGGAAGTGCATACAAACCATTGGAGAGGTGAAGGTGGTGGATCCAAGCATCGGCTGACCAAGTTGGGAGGCCACTCGGCCCCACTACTGGCCGCACAACTAGGTGGAGTGGCCGCCCAGCTACCTGTTGCCTTAGGAAACCGATGGGCAGTGTACCAACGGGTCAACACAATGCGAGCCGGGAGGTGTATGTGGACGTAGAGGTCGCTCCTCCTTGCTGCGGCTCCCAGTTGGCTAAACGGTTAGCCGACTGCTAGCTACAGTTGTGGTTGGGCGTGCCACCTGGCTTGACCTTACAGCTAGGAAGGTGGTGGTGGTGACGGTGGTCGGCTCCTGTTCTCGCTTGCTTGTGTTCTCTCGGTTGCATTGCAGGAACGATAGCCTTCTTGGCGAGGTCGATTGCGCACGTCACGTGGTCGATAACCATCGGAGCAGTGGTGTAGTGATTGCAAGGATTCGATCGATCGAGTTCTCCACCCCTAAACCGACTTATCCATACCTCTCGGAAGATCGGAACCCCTATCCCTATCATGATGGACATGATTTCGTCCTCTTTTTCAATTCTCTTGCCTCCAGCCATGACGACCGTGTCCCACCGAGCGTGCCAAAAATGTGTTGCCGCGGGAAACCGGTGGGCGGTGTACCAACGGGTCAACACAATGCGAGCCGGGAGGTGTATGTGGACGTAGCGGTCACTCCTCCTTGCTGCGGCTCCCAGTCGGCTAAACGGTTAGCCGACTGCTGGCTATGGTGATGGTTGGGCGTGCCACCTGGCTTGACCTTACAGCCAGGAAGGTGGTGGTGGTGATGGTGGTCGGCTCCTGTTCTCTCTGCACGAACAAACAAAACAGGGTAAACATTAAATACAAGCCGGATCGTTCAGATCGGCTCTCCTGCGTCGGGTCTTGGCATCGGCAAACCTCCATCGATACTCCTTGAGCTGATCCAATGCTGCTCAAGTGATGTATAGAAGATGCACAGAAATAAAGTGGTCTACTTACCCAGATCGGCTCTATGATAGAAACCAGCGTAATAAATAAACAGAGTATTATTTCTAGCTAGGAACTGATCGAGGTGCGGGAAAGTATGGAATACCAACATCAACCGAAATAAGCCTCTTGTATCATGCAAATCTAACAAAATATGGTGGTGGCTTGATGCAGCATATATTGCAAAAGAAGATAACATCAAAGGATAGCATGACGGTAAATTGTGCACGATCCGATCTATGTCGTGAAGCTCAGAGAATAAGTAGATCGGGTCGATGCACATGATAACTAGCAGATCTTGCCAACAACAACGCTTAGTACAAGATCTACCATAGGCAGAACGCCGTAATGCCCTATCAACATCTACGAAAGAAGTCAATAGAGCAGCATGACGATATGCCTTGAAACCCTAATTGCTTAGGGGTGGTGATGCGCCGAGAGGATGTGGAGACAACCGTTGTTGACGAACATGAGTAGTCTCTGTTTATTTCATAGGTACGGGTACATATTTATAGTCCGTAGACTTGTATAGCAAGTCTATCCTTTCCTAATTGAACTCCAAATCTTAACTAAACTGGAGTCCCGATCGGACTCTCTACCAAAGAAAGTATCTTTCCTAAGATACACGGGCGCTTGGCCCAAAAGGCAAAATACACGCTATCTCTCCCTTGGATAGCCCAACTTTTAGCTCTAAACTGATCTAGGCCCATTAACCTGGGTCGGCTAAATTCTGGCGCCAACACATGCCCCTTGGTTTTGGCAAATAATGATTTTATTTCAAAACTAAATGAGGATGGATTCCCTGCCGATCTGTCACGTCGAATCTGAAACGCCACGTTACCAAATGAGAAACGGGCGCACGGTTCCACCTGGCAAGTCACCCATATAGCCGATGCCTTAACTCTGTCCCTTTCTCCCATGGAGAAAGATGATAACTTGCTTAGATCCTTCGGCTATTTCTGGTCGGATAGCCTGAACTGTTTTTTGTTCGGCTCTAGCCCCATGACCCCAACATTCATGGATGTCATCATGATTTTGGGCCTCGAAGTGCATTCCTCCTGTCCTTATCCTTTCTCCTTAACCGAATGCCCTCATAAAAAAAAAGTGGAGAGGAGCAGTACCCGAAACTGGAGCCAATACATCAGTCGGCACAATAAACAAACCGGCCCTGTTTCAGTGAAAGAACACATCGACTTTCTGAACCTTTGGCTTGACAATTTTCTTTTTAATGGTCCTTCATTAGCCCCGACAAAGAATTATCTGAACATGGCCAATGCTCTAGCCAATGGCCAATCTCTTGCCCTGGGAAAACTTTTCTTAGGAATTCTATATCGCCACCTGTCTCTGAACACCCAACGCATCTTATCAAATCAGCATGCAAAGATAGGAGGACCTTGGTGGTTTGTTCAGCTCTGGTGCAAGCTCTACTTTCGCACTGAAATTCTAGATTTCCCTCGATTAGAATCCCAATCTTTCCCAAATTCTTCCGGTAAGTCTATTCGCTGTACTTCATTTGGCCAAGCCCTGCATCAACTACCTGTAACCAATACTGCTGCTGCAAAAATGGCCAAGTGGTACAAATGCTTCTATAGCTCCCAGAACACACCTTCTTATGATGCATATGCTGAATTAGAGCATTTCGAAAACACATCTTTCTTCAGACTAGACAGTTTCCCCACTGATGAAGAATCCCGAGCTATATTTAGCATCATGATAACTCCGTGCCTCCTCCCAGTCAGTATGAGCACTAGCAATAGGATCAACAAACCAGGGTATGAATCATACCAACCTGTCTTAGGTGCTCGTCAGTTCGGCTTAAATCAGACTTCTCCACGTCTGATCATCCATGAGAGAATTCAGAGCTGAGCTGAACTGACTGACTCACTGATAACTTCCAAAGCCTACGCCATCTTTTCTGACTTGAAGCTACAAGTGCCTGGTGATCTAGAGTTCGTACATACTTCTGATGGCTTCAACTCTTGGTGGGATTACTGGAGACCCCACCTCTTTCAGGGCGCAGTTGCATCGGCTCTTGTGGCAATCGACTTAGAATACCAAGCCACACCAGAAGAGGTATGTTCACTTCGCCCTTGATTCTTTCCCTTCTCCCATTATTCCAGAATCTAACTGAGTTTTCTTCTACTCAGTTACAAGAAGGTCCAAGCCCAACCAATGAATTGGGCTAGCCATTTAAGTATCTGCAAATGGCTCCAATGCCGGTGTATCAAGCCAATGCACCATCTCTTGATAAAGTCATCTTTGCTGCTCCTGGCTTGAAATGGCAATGAGAAGGGAGAGGGCCCAGCCAGCCGAGATTTAAAAAGACATCCATCAAGAAGCCAGTTGCTGCCTCGGCTCCATTACTTCCTGATTCACCAGTAAATTTCTCCTGATTCCTCAGATTTTCTGTCACCATCTTCATTAATTCAAAGAACTCCATGTATAATGTAGGATGATCATATCCACAGTCGGGAGCACGAAGCCGATGTAGGAGGAGCTTTTCTCGAACGTTGTGATGCTCCACCAGAGGACACATCCGGCCATGCAGGAGCCGAAGTAGAGGCTGATTTGCCTGAGGTAAGACCACCACATACCTTCATCATGCTGTCTTTACCTGAAGACTGCCTGATCTTACTGGCCCTTTCTTGTCAGACCTTCAAAGTGGCAAATCTGTTGAACTTTGATCCATCTACCATCGGTGAAACATTGATGACCGAGAGCCTACTTGTGTCACCTTCATCTGCTGCACACATGGTCGCCAAACTCGAGGACATTGTGAAGCGATTGGAAGCCCCAATCGAACAATTAGTCATTGACTGTGATGAGATCCAACCGGTCTTTGAGTCAATTGTCGATGATCTTCCTTTAGATCTGAAGCAGGCGCTTCGGCCTATGGCCCATCTGGGCTTCCTCTGTGAGGATGTTCTGGCGGCCACCATGCGCATTGCTTCTCATGCTTGACAGCCAGCTTTGAAGGAAGAAATCATCAGGGAATGTACGGCAGCAAACCAACTCAAGGCGGCTCTTGATGATCAAAGTGTCAATGAATGACAGCTGTCAACTAGGGAGGAGCTTGATGCAAAGAAGATCAAACTAAATGAAGAAATCAAATGCCTCCAACAAGAATTATTGGAGGTTGACACAGCCATCATAGCCAACGATGCAGACATGGAAAAGATTGCAAGTGAAAAGCAACAATTGTCCACAATGCTCAAGACAAACCTGGCACGCATCCATTCGCTGAACAAGAGTCTGGTCATCGACTCTGATGAACCAGATCGTCAAATCATCAACTCAGCCAATGAGGTTTGATTGAAGGCTCTTGTTGCAGTCCGCCGGTTTATTCATAAACTTTCGGCTCCATCCTTTATATAATGAAATCGTAACTAGAACCGTCGTTTCATCTGGCATGCCTCTGTTTGGCATGCCCCCCAAGCATATTTGACAACGGACAGAATCTTTATTAAATGTTTTTTTATTCTAAAGGCGATGCATAATTTGCATCGGCTCTAATCGAGGCCAAGGGCGTACATCGGCCCATAATTTTGTAATCTTTCTTTTTATTATTATTATTTTTTTCTCAAGGAGATGTTAACACATCGTCTCTGTCAGGTCCAGATGGCCTCGCATCGGCCTTGTATGAAATAGATCAGGTTCCGATCCATATGCTAGGATAGTACTTTTTCAAGTACTTGCCATTGATGTTCCAGCTAAACCGTACTCCTTCCAGTGTTTCCATCTTGTAGGAGTTTCCTGGAGCGGTTTCTACTATACGAAATGGCCTGTGCCAGTTAGGTGACCATTTTCCATATGCTAGGTCCTTTGTTCCAACTAGCAAAACTAGCTCCCACACAAGATCTCCAACTTGAAAATTCTTCGGCTTTACTTTTTTGTTATGAGCTCTTGCCACCTTGGCCTTGTTGTCCTTGATCTTTTCGAGAGCCCAGAGCCGAAGTTCTGTCAGATCATCCATGTTGATGTTCATGAGCGTTGAATATTCATCGGTTGTCAGGTCATTTTGAAACTGAACCCGTCGAGAGCCGATGTTGATCTCCGAAGGCATAACGGCCTCCTGACCGTAGACCAATTGATAGGGAGTGCATTTGGTAGCCCTATGACATGACATTCGATGTGCCCACAATGGTTCAGCCAGCCGATCATGCCATTGCTTGGGATATTCATCAATCTTTCGCTTGATCAGCTTGATGAGACTTTTGTTTGACGCCTCGGCCTGACCATTAGCCTGAGCATAATACGGTGAAGATTGTATTGAGGTGAAGCCCATCTCTTTAGCAAATTTTTTGAATTCTTCTGCCAAAAAGACAGACCCTTGATCTGTGGTGATGGTCTGTGGTATCCCAAACCGATGAATGATGTGTTCTTTGACAAAATTTATCACATCCTTGGCCGTGACATTTTTCATCAGTACAGCCTCCACCCATTTGGTGAAATAATTGATTGCGGCCAAAATCCATTTGTGGCCCTTGCTAGTTGGAGGGTTGATTTGTCCAATCATGTCCATGCCCCAGCCTCTGAATGGCCACGGCTTGATAATAGGATTTAATGGTCTAGCCGGAGCTATATGTATGGCCCCAAATCTTTGACACTCCTGGCAACCTTTATAATATTTGAAACAATCCTCCAGCATAGTCGCCCGATAATAGCTAGACCTTCTGATCAACCACTTCATCTTGTGAGCCGATTGATGAGTACCGCAAGTCCCTTCGTGTACATCGTGCATGATTTTGAGCGCTTCTGTCGGGCCTAGGCATTTTAACAACAAGCCTTCAATGGTTCTGAAATAAAGTTCTTCACCAATGAGCACATGCTTCAGAGCTCGCTGTCTTGTCTTCTTATCTGCCCCCCGAGCCAGATCCCTCAATTAATTGAGGAGATCGGCTCTCCAATCGGTTGACGTTAGTTGCAATGTGTCGACACAGACGTCCTCAACTTGCTTTTCATAGCCAGAAGCTATTTGCGCCAGTTTGTTAGCTTTGGCATTGTCGTCCCTTGGTATCCACTTGAGCTGAACATAACAGAACTTTGCCATCAACTCTTGACAACGGAGGAGATATGGATACAGCAAATCACTTGCACAATTGAAGTCCTCCTTTGACTGGTTAATGGTGACTTTTGAATCACCGAAGACTTCGACTGCTTCGGTGCCTGCGTCCAGTAACAGCTCAAGACCATTGCACAAAGCTTCATACTCTGTCTAGTTGTTGGTACGACGCACCTTGAGGCGGAAGGCGAACTCATATTGTGCTGCCTGAGGGGAGATGATCAAGAGCCCAATGCCACAACTAGTGTCGCACACAGACCCGTCGAAGAACAAAGCCCAAGATGATATGCCGATGAAATGGGACCGTGGAGCCGATTGCTCTGTAATAAGATCGGCTAACACCTAGCCTTTGTTGGCTTTCGCTGGTCGAAACTTGACGTCAAATTCTGACAAAGCAAACATCCATTTGCCGAGCCTCCCTTTGACGATCGGTGCCGACAACATATGCTTGATGACATCGGCTGGTCTCCGCGTCGAGTAATAATCGGCTGAGATAGTAGACGACATGCTCCTTGCCATCGACTTCTTGAATCAGCACAGAGCCAATGGAAACTTCATCGACTAAAAGTAGACAATGAATGGGAGGTCGAGTCGAGGTGGGGCCATCATTGGTGGCACCGTCAGGTACTTTTTTAGGTTGTCGAATGCCAGTTGTTGATCAGGGCCCCACACAAACTCGCTGCTACGCTGTGTCTTGACCAAAGGCATAAACACTTCAAGTTTTGCTGAAAGGTTAGGGATGGACCTCCTGATGTAGTTAATCTTGCCGATCAGCTGCTGAAGCTCCTTTTTGGTTGTTGGTGGTGTCATTGTCTCAATGGCATCCTTACCCTTCGAGCCAATCTCTATACCTCATTCATAGATCATGAACCCAAAGAATTGTCCAGCGGTGACGCCGAACGCACATTTATCGGGATTCATCCTCATGCCATGTTTACGAGTACGCTCGAGGACTTGACGCAGATTGGCTAAGTGGTTCTCCTACAATACTAACTTGACCACCACATCATCAATGTATACTTCCACGAGCCGGCCGATGAGATCATGGAAGATGTAGTTCATGGCCCATTGGTAAGTTGCTCTGGCATTGTGTAAGCCGAAGGTCATGACCACAAACTCGAACAAACCTTATGGGCAACGAAAAGCTGTCTTGTAAACATCTTCTTCGGCCATAAAGATTTGATTGTACCTAGCATTGCCATCAAGGAAGCTCATCATCTTGTCACTAGCTACAGCATCGATGAGCGACTCTGCAATGGGCATTGGGTATTCGTCCTTTGGGGTAGCTCTGTTTAGATCCCTGAAGTCGATGCATATCCTGAGCTTACCGTTTTTCTTCCAAACAGGAACAATTCTCGATATCCAAGTGGCATATCAGCAAGGGTGGATAAACCTAGTGCGAATCATCTTCTCTATCTCTTCTTTGACTGTATCAATGATTTTCGCGTTGATTTTCCTGGGATGTTGAGCAAATGGTCGAAAACTGGGCTTGATCGGCAGTCGATGTTCAACAATAGACCGATCAAGACCTGGCATCTCGTGGTACTCCCAGGCAAAGTAATCTGGGAACTCCCTGAGTAGCTCAATCAACTTGGCTTTGAACTCTGGGTCAAGCTTTTTACTGATCCACGTCAGCCTTGGTCGATCCCCTGAGCCGATGTCGACCTGTTCAAGCTCGTCGGATGGCGTGAAACCAAAACCGAGCTTGCCCTCTTCCACGAATTCCTGAGTGGATCCTGATGACGTCGGAGAGGGATGAGAGCACACAGCTTCTGATCTTTCTTCATCAGGGGTTGATTGATCATCCCAAGAAAGAACATCCTTATTGGAAGAAACATGTATTAAATTAATGTTTTGGGGCCGATCACACAGATCAGCCAATGCAGAAGTCTTACACAAAATATGATTACAAATTTTTTGGGGCCAATCACACAGATCGGCCACTACGAGTCGTGAACCCATAGAAAGTTTACACCAACCAGTGAGCCAATTAGAGGGATCGGCGGATACACTACCTATTTCATCATCTAAGGTTGGTTGCTGGTTGCAGGAATCGGCAAGATCCAGTTTTTTGCTATGTCGACAAAGCTCCAGTCCGAATTTTGCTGACCCGAGAGGCACTCTGTTTCTTTTGTCCAAAATTGTGCCTCGAACATTGCGACGTCGCAGGACTCATCAGCAGGGACCACTTCGATCTCGTCGCCGTTCCACTGAATCAGGCATTGGTGCATGGAAGATGGGACACAGCAGTTGGCATGGATCCAATCTCGGCCAAGCAGGAGAGAGAAAGGGTCAGTGATGGTCGACGATGAAGAATGAAGTGTTCATGGTCTTGCTGCCAACCGTCAGCTCAGCATTGAGAACTCCTTTGACCTTCGATGGGTTCCCTTTGAAATCTTTCAGCGTGACGTTGGTATCAACAATATCCTCCGTAGACCTGCCAAGCTTGCGACACAAGGAATATGGCATGATGTTAGCGGTCGCACCTGTATCAATGAGCATCTTGCTGTTGGGCTCGCCATTGACGAACCCTTTTACGTGTAATGGCTTAAAGTGCCGATATTTTTTGTTGATCGGCTTCTCAAAAATAGCAGCTGCGGGGCTGAGGCTGAGCTGCACCATAGACCTAGCCATCTGCTCCTTGCTGGGGGGTTAGAAATTGTCTGGCAAGTAGAAGACCATGTTAATATCCGTCCGCGGCCTTCTTTAGAACTGCGTTGACTTCCCCTTCAAAGTCGTCCCCTTGGTCCGATTGACTGTCGCTGTCCATGTCCAAGGTGCCATCTTTTTTGTTCACCTTTGACGAGCTGGCCACAGTTGGTTTGGCTGGCGCTTCAGCCACCTCACACTACAATTTGCGCTTCCACACGAAGTTGCGCTCTGGATGCAAGCTTGGAATGTTAAAGATGCCACCAAACTTTTTCAGCTGCCGAAGGTACTTCTCTTCGGCTTGTTCCAAGCAACACAGACGTTGAACCCTACGCTTTTGTGACCTGGATAGGCCTTCTGGACACCATCTTGGCATGTGGCATTCCTCGCGACGTCGACCATCATTGGCCTCCTAGATCAACGGTCCGCGCTGCTACGGAGGAGGTGGCGCCCGCCTTGGAAGTGGGATGCTTGTCGCTTCTTCGACAGGGACTCGGGCCATCGTGGAGTTGGAGAGGGGCCGTGTCCACAGCGCGGCAAAGGCACGCGGTGGCGAGGCGGCGAGGGCGTGCACCTCAAGCGCTCGAACACTGATGGCCCGTCGTGCTGGGTCCTACGGGTAGAACACTCTGGGCATTCATCAAGGGTTGGGAGCTTGCTCATACCTTGGCTCTAGCAGTAGTAGAAGTATGGGCAGCTCCAGTGCTCCCAGGTGGTTGGCGAGGTTGAGGCGCTCATCACATTCCCACGGCCTCTCCTATCGTCGTGCGTCACGCCCGCGAGCGTGGGTACTCCCGATGATGCTCCTAGCGACGCCGGCATTGGTTGTGGTAGTACGCTTCTTCCTCGCGATGGCGCTCCTCATTACACTGGTGATGCCGTGAGTACAATCCCATCAACACCCTAGAGTTTGGGCGGAATAGTCGATTTCTTTTGATTGTTCAGGCTGCCATAAACTCAAGAGGTAGGTCGTCGCGCGGGTCAGCCTTGGCCTTCCCCTTCTCTTCTGCAGTGGCCCGGACCATGTTGATTGAGATGGATGGCCTAGGGCTGGGCTCTTCTTGGCACGGCAAAGGACTCTCCCCGCGGGGATCGCTCCCTGGACTCGAGCACCGAAAGCCGATTCAGTTGAGCCGATCGGTGAAACTTACTGTTCCCAGGGTGGCAGGACTGCATGTACCGAGTTGACTGGGAAAGGCTTTGTCTCGATCTTCATTGGTGGATGGGCAAAAACCAACTGTCCCTGCTCGATGGCCCTCTGGATTTCGGTCCTCAAGACCCTGCAGTCATTGGTATTATGACCATCGAGCTTGTTGTGGCATTTGCAGTACTTGTGGTCACGTATTTCTTCAGCCGAGGGTGTTTGATGCCCACCCAGTGGTACCAAGTGCTTCTCTTGGACACGTCGAAGTTGAAGCTAGGAGTGGGTTTGGGCTACTTTACCAACTGACACTGTACCGGCTGGCTCTTCCTTGACCATTGGATGAGGTGTGTATCCGCGTCATCCAACGTGTCATCTTCATCGGCTTGAATATAGCCGATGTTCCTCTTGTTCTTCTCTTGGAGGATTTCTGGATGACTTAGTTCATAGGCTGAAACTTTGGACACCAAGTGGCCGACAGACTCGAAATCAGTCGGCTCGTAAACTACTTTGATGGCCTTGTTCATGCCCTTGAAAGCCAGCTCTGCCAATGACCTCTCTGGTAGGTGGAGAGAGTAACACCTGTTCCTCAACTTGTGGAACCGCTGGATGTATTGCTGGACCGATTCTCTTGGATACTGGTAGATGCAAGCCATGTTGGTCAGAGTTGCCTCATCAGAATCAGAGAAGAACTGGGCATGGAACTTTTCTTCTAGCTGCTTCCAAGTAGTAATTGATCCTAGGGCCAATGTGGTGTACCACCCAAACACTGGCCCAGTGAGCGACAAGGAGAAGAGCCAAATCTTCATGTGCTCGGCTCGAGAGGCGATGCCTAGCTGTGCCAAATACCGACTGACGTTCTCAATGGTACTAGCGCCATCGTTGCCGCTGAACTTGGTGAAATACGGGGTCTTGAATCTCGGAGGGGGCTCCAGGAGATCGTACGCCTCCGGGTAAGGTATAGCATAAGTAATTGCCCCCGTTTGGGCGCCATCCCATATTGATTCTTCAAGATCTCCTACACAACACTATTGAGATCGCCTGCAGGAGTATATCCGGCCTGATCGAGTTGGATCGGCCCAGTTCTGTAGGTGCGCTGCCACTCAATCATCTCCTGATCGGCCGATTTCGTCGGCCTTTGGTGTGGTTGAGCCTTCGGTGTACCTTGCGCTTGAGCTGGTTGCTTGTTGACAACTACCGGATTGGGGTAGGGGTAGGGAGGCCGATCCTCTTCTTCTAGCTATTGGTACCTGAGCTGGCAAAAGTATCCCTCAGGGATGACTAGTGGTGGCGTAGAGTAAGCACAAGGCTCCAGGGGAATGCCGTCGCGTGGAGGGTGCACGACGAATTCGGCGAAGTTATCCCCCTGAACCTCAATATGAATGGGGGTGAGCGGCCTGGAGTAGAACATGGCTTCTCCAACATGGCCGTTTAACTTGGGGCTGGTGGTATGCAGTGGTTCACCGGCCAAGGCAACTCTGCTAGTCTTGACCACAATGTTGTCCATGCGGTTTATGGTCACCTCCGACTGCCGTATGAGGGCGTGAGCCGTGATCCTTTGGATCTCTTCGCGGAGTGCTTCAGTGCGCTGCTGTGATGGAGTCATGAGGTCAACCTTGTCCAGGAGCGACTTGGGAACTCCTTGGATCCTGATGGCGTCGTGACGAGTGCGTCCGTACATGGCAAGCATCTTTTTCTTGAGATCCTCGATGATCAAGGCATAATGCTTCTAGTGATTCCCGGTCAGGTCTTCCACCGTGTCGATGGGTGTGACTTTGTCATCTTTTTCAGCTCTCTTGCCTCCAGCCATGACGATAGTGTCCCACCGGGCGTGCCAAAAATGTGTTGCCATGGGAAACCGGTGGCTAGTGTACCAACGGGTCAACACAATGCGAGCCGGGAGGTGTATGTGGACGTAGAGGTCGCTCCATCTTGCTGCGGCTCCCAGTTGGCCAAACGGTTAGCCGACTGCTAGCTACGATGGTGGTTGAGCATGCCACCTAGCTTGACCTTACAGCCAGGAAGGTGGTGGTGGTGATGGTGGTCAGCTCCTGTTCTCTCTGCATGAACAAACAAAACAAGGTAAACGTTAAATACTAGCCAGATGGCTCGGATCGGCTCTCCTGCGTCGGGTCTTGACATCGGCAAACCTCCATCGATACTCCACAAGCCGATCCAACGCTGCTTAGGCGATGTATAGAAGATGCACAGAAATAAAGTGA
The DNA here is from genome assembly GCA_030272315.1 of Paspalum vaginatum. NCBI lineage: Eukaryota > Viridiplantae > Streptophyta > Magnoliopsida > Poales > Poaceae > Paspalum > Paspalum vaginatum. The sequence goes on along the minus strand of CM059020.1, from coordinate 12,093,317 downwards.
TCTGCTTACCCAGATCATCTCTTTAATAGAAACTAGCGTAATAAATAAACAGAGTATTATCTCTAGCTAGGAACCGATCGAGATGCAAGAAAGTATGGGATACGAACATCAACCTAAATAAGCCCTTGTATCATGCAAATCTAACAAAATATGGCGGTGGCTTGACGCAGCATATATTGCACAAGATGATAACATCAAAGGATAGCATGACGGTAAATTGTGCACGATCCGATCTATGTCGTGAAGCTCAGAGAATAAGTAGATCGGGTCGATGCCCATGATAACTAGCAGATCTTGCCAACAACAACACTTAGTACAAGATGTACCATAGGCAGAATGCCGTAATGCCCTATCAACATCTACGAAAGAAGTCAATAGAGCAGCATGACGATATGCCTTGAAACCCTAATTGCTTAGGGGTGGCGATGTGCCGAGAGGATGTGGAGACAACTGATGTTGACGAACGTGAGTAGTCTCTATTTATTTCATAGGTACGGGTACATATTTATAGTCCGTAGACTTGGATAGCAAGTCTATCCTTTCCTAATTTAACTCCAAGTCTTAACTAAACTGGAGTCCCGATCGGACTCTCTACCAAAGAAACTATCTTTCCTAAGATACACGGGCGCTTGGCCCAATAGGCAAAATACACTCTATCTCTCCCTTGGATAGCCCAACTTTTAGCTCTAAACCGATCTAGGCCCATTAACCTGGGTCGGCTAAATTTTGGCGCCAACACTACCACGTGGCCGCTAGGCCTAGATAGGAGATGCCTGGTACCACCTATCATCCGCATGCGACATTCGTTCACTCCTAAGCAGCCATGCATGCAAGCTTCCTTCACTTGTAAGAAAGAAGGGAGTATTCCCTAGGATCAAGGGAGCATCTCCACCCCTCCAAGGCACCTCTTAGACAATAAATAGAGAGGCAACCCCCTCATTCTCACTTGCACCTTACCATGTAACACTCTCTCCCCCTCTAGGAGCTGCCCCTTGGGTGGTGCCTCCACTCTCAGAATTCTTTGTTAAGCTGGGAGTTAGAGCAAGCTCTGCTGTTTTGGAGTCAGTCGGAATCTTCGTTAATGTACTTTGTACTTCTTTTCTTATACATTACTTTCCGATATATGACGAGTGGAAAGTACTTTATCTTTCTACTTTATGGACTTATCTTAGTCTCTAGTTAGTTGCTTGGAGTTGGTATGTATGCGGCTACATTTATTTGCTAGCACCTTTTCCATTTGGGCATGCCAAGTTCAAGGCTTGAGTTGTGCTAAGTTAGAATTGATTAAACTTTGTTATACTTGCCGGTGCTATAATCCTCTCCTAGACTTAGATCTAGGACCAAGTAAGGGTGAGCTTTAGTGTCCAAGCTCTCTCATGGTCCCTTGAGCACTAGTATAGCGTGTCATCTTACCCACGTAGCTCTGGTCAGTATCCCTTATCGGTGAAAGCATTAAGGTGCCTCTGTATTCCAATCCCGTCGTCCAGTAAGCCCGTAGGCTTTAGCCCATTGTCGTTCAGGTTGGCCAACTATCTACCCCGTGCCACCTCGGTGTAGTCTAGAATTTTGCTCGACTCAAGACCATAGCTCTATCTCAATTCTTTTGACCTTAGTACGGATAGGTCTTGTATGCTAATAGAGATGGAAGACCGAACCTTAGCCATCGACTCGTTGTCCTCCTGGCTTAAGCTTGAGTTCACACCAACAATGTTTGGTTTGTATCCCATGGTGTTTGGTCTTTTCCTTTCTTGTTATCTTTCAGAATGAATGAGTTGGTAGTAGCTAGGTGATCAATGAGTTTGTATTCTTTCTCAATGCTTCCCTTTGGATAAATACGATACCTTGGAATACTCCTGGGTTAAAGCTATAGCGGTCTCAGTGCGCTTGTGGAGTAAAATCTGTTAGGCTAAGAACTCCCAACACCCACTAGGTATCAAAACTGTTACCGGTATGGATGGCTTAGCTCAGCAACTTTTCATGAATGATGAAGGAAGGAGAAATCTGATTCAGGCTAAATTGACAAGCTGCTATTACTAGTTGGTAAGATTTATAGCTGGGTTTGGTAATCCTATTACTGGTACTCATGCTAACAGAAAGAAGACAAGGGCGTATCATGATTGCAAAATTTTGCCGGGTGCAATTATCATCGGCAAAGTTCCCTAGCCTAAAAGTGGGGGGGGGTTTCAAAATGCTCTGATTCAGAATATGCAGCAAAGGAAGGTACGGTGCAATCCTAGTAAAATAGTTTAAACCATTTGATCATATCTGCCTCAGTTCATTTACTACCAGGAAGCCGGTATTGTGCCTGCCCAAACAAGGTACATCAGATATTTTTGCCAGAGGAGTTTGGGAAAGATAAATCTCTCAAATAGGGATGGTTTGGGATGTGCTATTGGAAGTTCAGCGAAGTTGGTGGAACCACCAGGGTCCCCCTACTCTAATGCGCTCGTCATTCAAGAGTTTGGTGGTATTCAAAGAAAGGTGCCTATATAAGATACCTAGGAAGAGCTTCCCTAGTGCGAGGTGTTTGCCATCAGCTAGAGCGCTAGACAAGTTCAAATAATTTTTGTTTGGGGCCAAAGAAGAACCACAGAAGAAGAAGTGGTCTAGCCAAAGGTTGAGAAAGGGTGTATGTTCTCGGTGATCAACTGAACATTTGCGCTAGTTGTGGGGGGTAATGTACTGACCCCCAATTCTTCGCTGTGGCTTTGTCAACGATTTTGTCCCCACAGTCCACTAAAGAAAAGGGGGAAGGACAAGTCAAATGGATATCCAAACCTAGGATGATGACAACATCTGTCAAACTAGGGGTCATGGGGCCACAACCAAATAGAAAATAGTTTAATGCATCAAACCAAAAATAGTTGATGGATCTTAGGAAATTTTCATATTTCTCTATTGGAAATAGAGTCAAGGAGAGGGCATCGACTAAGCCTATACTATGCCAAATGGAGGATTCATATTCTTTGGCTAGGCTTTTGTACCAACTTACCCACCCATCCATGGGGAAAGGCCAGGCCCTGAGTTGGTCGGTCCAGTGTTCTGGACCTGGATTTTGGTTCACAAAGGGCACCTGTTTTATTTCAGCAACAATTAGATCTTTGGGGGTTCCAAAGATTGAGGACCTAAACTAAAATATTTTGAAGGAGATGGCTATGGGATAAGAATGTCACTTGCCTGAATATTCACAAGGGGAAGGGAAGATGCAGATCAATCTAGTATCCCTTGTCTCAAACATATGTGAGGCGGGGCCAAAGAGACATACTTTCAAGCCGAAAATTTGCTGGCCGAGATTTTCCGCCATCAACGTTGTATCCACCATTGCAGGCAGAGGGAAGTGAGGATGAGTGACTCAAGTGTACTGAGTCTGGTGTCACATCTTGGTTGTAATGAGCGCTTAGTCAACACTAAAGACTTGCCAAGGGACGAGTGAACACCTCCTAAGGGTGACCTGGAGGAAAGCCCACCTAAGAGTGACCTAGTGGTAGCGCCTAAGTGTTACCGTGGCATGACAAAATCCGGCCGAGTGGAATAGCAGGTGGCTTGGGCTACGGTCCAAGTCAGGCTCGACCCATAAGAGTGACCTTGGGTGCGAGGCGGTGTCGTGAGCCATAAAATCACTCTACAGATGAATCCCACATCATTTCCCAGTTCGAGTGTCAAAACTGCGCCCATAATTGTTTCCTGGTTCAAGCGTCAAAACCAATGGCCAAAACCGTTTCCTGGTGCTATCAGTAAGACCATAGGTTGGTTACTGGTATTCCAGAAATCGGAGTTACCCCTGAGGGATGAGCTACTGGACACTTGGAGGACATCAAGTGAAGGCGGAGAAACTGAAGACATCGAGGACTCTATCGTGGCCCTTCATTCGAGTTATTGCGGTCTTTTCTAGCCTCTACAGGCCTTGTTGGTGTCTGAGTCTCTAAAATAGGGGGTCAAAGTGCAAAACTGCCTTAGGGCTTAGTCTGTAGTATAAATAAGGAGGTGCCACCCATTAGCCACTTCTCTTGGCTGGTTTAGGGTTGCTTAGGCTTCAGGTTTAGGTAGCCATTTTTGTTCCCAAGCAAGTGCTTCAAGATTAGAGGGGTTTAGAGTGATCTAGCCCCATAGTTAGTAGGTAGGAAGTGGGAGGTAGCTTGGAGAATGAAATTCCACTTTGTATTCAGACCTTGTGACTGATTTGGGGTTGCAATAGATGGAATTTCGGGTAGCAACTTGAGTGTACTTCTCCGCCCCTTTCCCTTTGGTCTTTGGGTGATTTCTTAAGGGCTTTTGGTGCTTTGGTTTGCCTATGAGATTTCCCCTTCTAATTTGCTGATTTGGACTTGCAAGGATGTGGAGATTATGTCTTAGAACTTCTCAATCCTGTAGGATTGCCACGAGCAAGTCGTTATTGAGTTTTACCCTTTCTTGCCCAGGTATTGACCTCTTCATGAGATCTGAAATTCCCACTAACCCGTTGATGTTTTCTAGTAGATCTTTTGGGAATAGCTTTGGAATAGTGCTGGGATAGCCTGTGTCAATTTTTGTGAAGTTTGGAGAAGATTTGATCAAGATTAGGCTTTGGGAGCTCAAGTTCTGTAGCTTTGCCCGACAGTCTAGCGTGCTACACTGCATAGTCCAGCGTGCTACCGGATAGTCCAGTGTGTGCTATTGTACAGTCCAGGTGTTGCCCTAGCTGCAGCCTTCTTTGGTACTTTTTGTTTGGGTGTTTTGTCTGTGGCTTTGGTTTGTGACTCTCTGTTGTATGCCCATACTCAAACTCATTGGTTCATCCAGTGAGGCACTTGATTGTGCAGATTGGCTAGTGGAGCTCACTTTCTAAGTTCCAAGACTTGTTCGCTTTCATCAATCTCATAGGCGCATTGAGTGATTTTTTTCCACTGTTCTACTTCCTCTTTGAGTCCTAGGGTCAGTAGCACCCAGTCACTACATGATCTTGCTCAGTAGAGAAGAGAGGGTTTTTGGGGCTGTAAGTTTCATCGATCCATTCACCCCCCTCTAGGTCTCTCTTTTGGTCCTTAGAGGAAAGACTTGCTGCTTCTACATGGTCGCTTGGTAAGGGGTATCGCACGACTAATTTAAGTGTGCAGTCTAGTTTAAATGGTGACTTCGGAGCCATTGTGGGCTGGTCGACCATTGGCGGAAAAGATTCAGATATGTGGGACCTATGTCAGCAGCGTGCTTGATTCGGAACAGAGTACGATCAGCTCAGAACAGGGACTAAGAGCCAATGCACCAGCTTCATTACCTTTGGAGTGTTGAGTGATTTTCAACGGAAGCCAAGACCCAGAAGGACTTGGGAACAAGGCCTCAGATGGACAGGAGGCCCTCCGATGCACTGGAGGTAGATGAAAGTCCTACGAAGGACAGGAGGCATGCTCGACGCCGGTACATGGAGGAGCGGCACAACGACGGCAAGTGTAAGACCTCCAAAGGACTGCTAGGTGACCACAATGGACAGGGGCTGCCGGGTGCCACTGCGGTGCTCCAACTTGAGTGCATGGTGTGAAGACGTGCGAGGGCGTTGGCGGATTGGTTCAAATTCACCAACCTACCACCAAGTTACCAAGAATTGGCGAATAGGCTCAATTCTCGTCGAGATAGAGTGGAGTAGGCTATTCCAAGCCCAGGAAGGAAACCCTAAAGTTTTCCAGTTTCTGACTTCAAAACCAGGGGTCGATCGGCGGATTTGGACTATTGGCCACGTGGACATCATCCCAGAGTTAGCGTGCAACTGAAGAAGATCAAGACTCCATCATGGTTGTCTATCCCCGAGAAAGTTGAGTCTTTTCCAGTTTGGCCCCTACGGGCATTTCTGTAATATAGGGGTCTTAGTGTAAACTGAGTTAGTTAGGCCTAGGCTATATATACCTAAGTGGCTAGCCATTTAGGTGACTCTTGCACCTCTAAAAACCATAGGCTTAGCTTTCCAACCAGCCAAGTGCTTAGAGAGTAAATCGGGTGCTAACTTAGGATTTAGAGTACCTCTAGAGTTAGTACTTTGCATTAGTGGGAGGATGAAGGGTGGTAGGCTGTGAGGAACCTTGTAAGAACTGATTTCCACTTCTAATTCAAGGTAGATTCGTCCTCAATTTGTGCTCATGTGCGCAGCCATCTCCTTCCCCCTCCTCTAGTTTGGTTTTTGGATGAAACTCAAAGACTTTTGGTGAGTTTCTTTGCCCACGAGTTAATCTTGTTCTTTTGGCTCTTTTGGACTTGCTAGGATGTGGAGATTATAACTTAGTTCATCTCAATCCCACAGGATTACCACGAGCAAGTTATTCTTGAGTTTCCCCCTTTCTTGCCCAAATATTGCCTTCTCATGAGATCTGAAATTCCCGCTTATCATTTGGTTATTTTGAGTTGATCTTTGGGGAAAAGTTTTGGAATAGGGTCCAGATAGGTTGTGCAAAATTTCGTGATGTTTGGACAAGATTTGGTCAGTTTTGGGGTGCCAAAACTCATTTTCTGCGACTACACGGGAGTATCCGCTAGGCCACCGGACTATCCGGTCGCACCAGATAGTCCGGCAGAGCTTACCGGACAATCCGTTGCAGGCTCTGCCTGGAGGCTTCCCACTGAACTATCCGGTAGACCCCATCGGACTATCCGGTGCCACCGGATAGACCGGTGATCTCAGGGAAGCTGCCCTGTTTCTGTGTTTTGGTTCTTCCGCCGCATTTTTGCATCGGACTTGTTTTTCCCACTATCTGACCATTCTCTTTACTTGCTATATACCAGTAAGTTGCATTTCGGTGCGTTGAGTGTCGAGTGGCTGAATTTGCAAGTTCTCATTGCTTGGGGTGACTTGCGATCTTTGTGATCGTTGAGTTGCTTGCTCTTCTGTGATGGGTGCCTATCCATTCAGTAGATGGCTCCTTGCTTTTGCTAGACACGTATCTGTTTAGTGGACGGTGTCTAGCTTCAGTTCTCGTAGCACTAGTTTTGGGGGTTGTGATTTTGAGTTTTCAAGTGCTCCTATTCACCCCCCTCTAGTCGCACGTCTCGGTCCTACAAGTGGTATCAGAGTCAGTTAGGTTTTTTCAGAACTTTACCTATGAGAAACCAATAGCGACTATGGCACACTCAGGGAAGGTTTCAGTTCTCGGCTCGGATGACTATCCCTACTGGAAGGGTAGGATGAGAGCTTTCTTGCTTAGCTAGAGCATGGACATATGGAATGCTACTCAGAGTATGACTTTTGCAGTGCTCCCCATTGCCGAGGGTACCACACTGGCACTCGTTGCTCAGCACGAGGCAAACTACAAGGCGGTGAACTTTCTCTTCTCTGGACTTGGTCCGATGGACTATGAGAGGGTGAGCCACCTTGATACCGCCCTTGAGATCTGGTCCCTGCTCAGTGCACACCATGAGGGGACTGTGACAGTTAAGGGTCGGCTTGTGGAGACTTAACAGCGCGAATATGAGAATTTCGCCCAGAAGCCGGGAGAGTCTGTGGATGCCTTGTTTGGTCGTTTTCAGTCAATCATCAACAAGCTCCGTGTTAGCTCTGCCCCCACTGCTCTCCCATACACTGACCATCAGTAGGCTATCAAGCTGCTGTATTCCTTGGACAGGAAAGTGTGGGAGATCAAGAAGAACTCCATTCTTGAGTCGGCAGGGTATGACAGTGTCTAGCGTTAGTTCTTGTTGCACCAGTTTTGGGGATTGTGATTTTGAGTTTTCATGTGCTCCTATTCACCCCCCTCTAGTCGCACATCTCAGTCCTATAGGGGACAAATGTCTGACACGATGGATGTAAATTTGTGGCTAGGGGAAGCCGATGCGGAGCCATCAGCTTTGAAAAATAAGATCGCATTATGGAAGAAAAAGAGATGTAGAAGACAAGGATTAATTAACATAACTCCACTTTAGCCACCATTCACATACAGTACAGGTTGAGCAAAGGATGAACTAAAAACTAAAGTGAGGGGCTAATCTCCTCGGAACCGATATAACTACTAAAGGGGCCCAATGGCCATTGAGACACATTGGCATAATTTGTTGCTGTTGGCTCCATCATCTTCGTTCTTGGAGCTGCTCGAGAATACTCCCATCGATGATTCTTCTGGGGCTTGATCAAGATCTTCACTATCGCTAAGAGGAGTTGCTCAGTGGGCTCTCGGGTGCAGCTCCTGCATTTGGATCAAAGGAAGGCTGTGGTGACGTCACCTTCCGCTTCCTCAACGTCGCCATCGTGCCGTTCTAGGACATGATGCCGTCGATGCTGGAAGAGGTCGAGGGGCAAAAGAAGGCCTCATGGACTTTGGCGTAAATGCTGGTGATTCGCTTTGAAGACTCAGAGTCGCTGTCGACTCCAAAGTCCTAGGAAAGGCCACCGTCGTCATACAACTAGTGGAAGCTCTGAAGGTGGCGGCGGCAGCGATGGCAGGGGGTGCATTCCATGGTAGGGACGCAATCGCACCTTTTGGCTCCTCTGCCATGCCGAAGTTCACCCATACCACCGGCGGGTCCTCTAGTTCCACCAGTCCAAAGAGGGCCAGCCATGCCCTGTCCTCCTCGGAAAGGGGTGCCATCTTCCCTGCATCAGCCATAACATCCAACCACGCTTGCTTTGATCCTACCACCGCAAGGGGAGCAAAACCTGGTGGCACCGTCTGGGAAAGGTGGTGGTGGTGGTGGAGAAGATGGTGAGGACGGAGGGTATCATTGCTACCGGTTGATGATTCCATCGGAAGGGGATTTATTTTGCTGGAAAAAAGGGGTTTTCTTGCAAACAGAAAGAGGAATAGATGGAACAGCAACCGTGGTGCTGGCTAAATACTAATCGAGGGGAAGCCGAAGGGGAGCCGGGTGTAGTTTTTGAGGAGGGCGTACGGATGGAGCCCATGGAAGGACATGTGACCCTTCGAGGTTAAGCCTTTGTCTTTTTGGTTTTGGAATAAACATTTTTGTGAAAACCGAGGGCAAGAATTTAGCCAATCTTGAGATGGGCCAGATTGGCTGATGGGCTGAATTGAGGCCGTCCAAAGCAGATGCGGTTTATTGCGGGCAATAGCCCATGTATTGTACCAAGATGAGTTGAGTTAGAGTTAGCCCAACTAGAATAGGGTTTATTATCAAACTTATTGTCCAAGTCTCCAAACTATAAATAGGTATCCATGTTCTAAGTTGTAGGACCGAGACGTGCGACTAGAGGGGGGGTGAATAGGAGCACTTGAAATCACAAAATCACAAACCCCCAAGTGAAACCAGAAACTAAGCACCGTCCACTGAACAGATACGTGCCTAGCAGCGCAAGGGTGCCGTCCACTGTGAGGATACGCACCAATGCAAGAAAGCTCAAGATCGGAACAAGAGTGACATCGGAGCAACGGATTTTGCAATATCCGCCACAAGACACTCACCACACCTAGGTGCATCTCACTGACTCACAGTAAGCAAAGAGAATGGTCTTAAGGGAGGAATGTGAAAATCCGTAGCAAAGTCACAGCGGAAAAACCAACCTGGGAAGAACACAGCAGCTCCCTGACAGGACCGGACTGTCCGGTGGCCAACACCGGATTGTCCAGTGGGACCGGACTATCCGGTTCCTGTTGCCGGACTGTCCGGTGGCACTGTCCGGAAAACGCCTCACGCCGGACTGTCCGGTGGGCGCTGCCGGACTATCCGGTGGAATCGGACTGTCCGGTGGCCTCTGCCGGATGGTCCGGTAGGGTCGCAGAAAATATGATTTCAAATCATAACTTGATCAGACCTTGCCCAACTTCACGAAATTTAGCTCAGGTTATCTAGACCCTATTTCAAAGTTATTCCCAACAGATCAACTCAAGGTAACCGCGGAATCAGCGGGAATTTCAGATCTTGTGAAATAGCCATTCTTGGGCAAGAAAGGGGAAAACACAAAAGAGGCTTGCTCGTGGCAATCCAGCAGGATTGAGATGAACTAAGTCATGATCTCCACGTCCTAGCAAGTCCAGAACATCAGCAAGGAAAGGGATTCAAGCTTGTCCAACAAAAACACCCAAAAAGGCAAGGATTGAACCCAACAACCAAAGTGAGAGGGGGAGGAGAAGAACACAAGGTTGCTGCACGAATTTGCTTCGATTAAGTGCCCAAAATGGGTCTAAAGATCCAGCATACAAGCAGAAATTCGTCCCAAGCAACCACCCTCACCTTCCCTCAAGATTATGAGGCTAAATCCTACTCTAACCTCTCTAACAATGGAGCTCCAAGCTTAAGGACGAAAATCACCAAATGAAAACTAATCCTCGCAGCCAAGAGGCCCTCTAATGACCTGCCCTGGACCTATTTATACCCGAGTGCTATTTAGACAGTTTTGCACTTAGGTCCCTACAGCTAGACAAACCCTAAGGACTCAAACGAAAGATTACAGGATATTTCGGGACGGACGACCACGATGAAGTCTTGATCTTCGTAAGTTCCACGCAATCCTCGGATGCTCTCCACGTGGTCAGTAGTCCAATCCGCGATCCGCCCCCGGTTTTGAAGTCAGAAACCGGGAAACTTTAGGAAGTCTCCGCCTGGGCCGGATTTGGCCCATCTTCTCTATCTTGGCGAGTCGTGGCCCAACTCACCAAGGCTTGGGTAGCTTGGGTGATAGTTTTGAGCCGAAGCCGCCAAAGCCTCCCTCGCACGCCTTCGCCCCACGCATCCGGGTTGGAGCACCACGGTGGTGTCTGGCATCCCCTGTCCATCGGGGTAGCCTCGCAGTCCTTCGGAGGACTTACTCCTGCCGTCGTCGTGCCGCTCCTCCGTATACCGAACTCCCATGGCCGACAGACGTCGAGTGTGCCTCCAGTCCTTCGGAGGACTTCACTCTACCTCTAGTCCATCGGAGGGCCTCCTGTCCATCGGAGGTCTTGCGCCCAAGTCCTTCTGGGTCTTGCTACTGTTGACAATCACTCATCACTCCATAGGCAATGGAGCCGGTCCATTGGCTCTCATACGTAATAAAGTCGATGACATACGTTCTCCAGCAACAGCCGTCTCCATATTCTCTCATCGTGTTTATGTATTTATGTTTCAAGTAGTAGATCGATTTCATGCAGCTCGATATGCAATACTTAATCATTTGTTACAATCCACGATTTGCGCTGCAACACGTGCATGCGACTTGCTGAAAAGTTTGTGTACTTTTGAGCACCTTGTCTACACATATCTTAGATGCTACTGTTTTATCTAGATGAGTTTCCTTGGAATCTTTGGTTAGAAGCCGATCTAGTTATGTAGATCTTTTATATCATGTTTTAGATGGATTTTACCTTCCTCACTTTGTTCTAGATGCAGTTTATTAATATGTATTATAAATCATCCAAGATCGGCATAATTGCCGATAGACCGTCATGACCTGTGATGTTGATCAGAGCCATCCGGCTAGAATTTAACATTTATATTTGTTTTGTATGCTTTGCAGGGAGAATCAAAGTCAACCTCTAAATCCACCAACCTTCCTAACTATAGGTCAAGCCAGGTGGCACAGCCGCACCACCGCTGATCGGCTCCATCTAGAGTCAATCGGAGCTCCACCAAGATAGGCGACTGCAGTAGTAGCGTGATCTCCTGGCTGCTCATGTCCTCGTGTGTAGGATGATCGCCTGCCGATTTCCTACGACCACACGGCCACCCCATGGGCTTTTCCCTCAATCAGACCATCTGATGATGGTTGAGGGTGCCCATGTTCCCCTATGTCTATTTCGTCCAGTGGTCCATCGGACCGTCCGACGCATGACCATCGGAACGTCTGGTGCTTTCTATCGGCTGCTGTTTTTGGCTTGTTTTGAGTCCATTTCTTTGGGCATTTGAGCGAGTGCTTCCTCTTTGTATCCAATGCGTATCTATTCAGTAGACGATGCCGAATATCCGTGTTCTTTGGTTCAAGTCGTGTTGGGGTTTGAATTTGAGTTTTTATCTGCTCCTATTCACCCTCCTCGCCTCTAGTTGCAGTCTAAGGTACCGCAAGTTGTATCAAAACCGGTTAGGTTTCCTTTTCCTTTACCGGTTACAAGGCCAGTAGCGACTATGACACACTCTAGGAAGGTTCCAGTCCTCGGCTCGGATGGCTACACCTACCGGAAGGGTAGGATGAGAGCTTTTCTGATTAGGTAGAGTTAGGACATGTGTGATGCTACTCAAAGTATGACTTTTGTGGTGCTCCCTATTGTCAAGCGTACTACTTCGACACTTGTTACTCAGCATGATGCGAATGCCAAGGCGGTGAACTATCTCTTCTCTAGACTTGGTCCAATTAACTATAAGAGAGTAAGCCACCTTGAGACTGTTTGTGAGATTTGGTCCCTGCTTAGTGCGCACCATGACGGAATGGAGACAATTAAGGCTAGGTTGGTTGAGACTTACCGGCTCGAATATGATAATTTCATCCAAAAGCCGGGAGAGACAGTGGATGAATTTTTTGGTCGTTTTCAATCGATCATTAACAAGTTGCATGTCAACACTGCCCCCATTACTCTCCTATACACCGATCATCTATAGGCCATCAAGTTCCTATATGCATTGGACAGAAAAGTATGGGAGATCAAGGAAAACTCAATCATCGATTTAGTAGGTTACGACACGATTGGAGTGGCGGCTCTCTATAGCAAGCTCAAGCCCACAGAGGTGCATTACTAGATGAGAGATACTCCTGATGGTTCTGGCTCTAAGAGCCTAGCATTGTCTTCTTGCTCTAGAGAGGTTGTTGCTAACCCCTCACTTCACAACTTCTTGTTTTCTGCTTTGATGTTTGTGACAGAGGAGCAATTGGCGGCACTTGGGGATGAAGAGCTTTGTATGGTGTCTAGTCACTTTCAGCATGCCTATGACAACTGTATGAGCAAGAAGAGGGCTGACAGGCCCAAGTTCTCTGAGTGCGAAGAGGTCGGCCACTTCATCGCCAAGTGCCCGAACAAGCAGAACGACTTTTACAAGAAGGGTAAGAGCTACATCCGCGACTCTAACTCCATCTAGCACCACTTGCATGACTTCGGCAAGTACTGCTCTAGCAAGAGGGACAAGCACATCGAGAAGAAATTCAATAACTTCTTAAAAGACAACCGGAGGCGTGAGAAGGATTTCCTCACCGACATGAGCGGATTCTTCAACAAGTCGGCTACCTCTTCTTCCTCTTCTATTTCGAGCGATGAGGAGTTCGCCATCAAGAGAGGAAAGAAGACAGAGCTTGGTGGTCTGGGTGGCCTCTACTTTGTTTCTACCAGACACAAGCCCAAGCACAAGTGAAAGGAGAGGACATTCTGCTCTGTGGCCCAAAGTGACAACGACTCTTGTTCTAATGTCATGATAACTCCTAAACAATCTGAAATCCTTCAGATGCTAGAGGAGAATAGCAGAGCGATTGATGCTAGGGATAAGTTTCTTGTAGGGGCGTAATAGGATAATTATCCAGCTAATCTTTTTCATCCGTTGTGGTCAAATAGGACATTTAATTTTCCATCCAAATTTATATTATTGCTTTTAGTGTTAAGATTGTTAATGCCCGTAAAAAATGGATCCAAAATATATTTTATATTTGCCAAAATGAGTTTGGCATAATCATATTCGGATATGGTCGGATATAGATACTTTTTAACCTTTTTCTATATTGGAAGAAAATAAGGTATAAATGTTTTCATCCAATTTGATATTCTCATTTTTTATAATGAAATTGTTAAAATGCATAAAAATGAAGCACAAAATTCATTCTATATCTATTTTTAAAAAATCAATTTTTTTAGACGATTCAGACAATTCGGATATCCATTTACACGCCTAGTTGTTTGAGAAAGCTGTTAAGAAGCCTAAGAAGATCGATGCCAAGCTTGTTGATGCTAAGGCAGAGATTGAGAGGCTAAACAGTGTGCCAGCCGCAGCTTGTGTGGCTGAGTGCTCTACCTGTGAGGCTATGATGATAGATCTAGGTGATCTAAAAAGTAAGTATGACAAGAAGGTATAGGAGATGGATGGGCTAAGAGTTGAGATAGGCAAGCTCTAGCCCAACCTGGATGAGACTACTTTGAGTATAGAGCTTGAGTGCAATTTTTGCCCCTACCTAGCTAGTGATCTGATCGAGCTGAGAGTGAAGTGTGAGGGGCAACTTAAGGAGTTGGAAGAGCCTAGGTCTAGACTTGCACTTTTGGGTGCTTGTTTGGTTTGCCCTACCTTGAGGGTTGAGCTTGAGCAGGTGAGAGCTGACCTTGAGGTGCTTTCCACACCTTAACTCTTGTGAGACTTGCCTCACTTTGAGAATGCAGCTGGTGGATAGGGATGCCACCATTAAGAAGTTGGAGAAGTCAGTACCCCCTATCCCCTCTTTAGACTGTGATGCTTGTGTTGTCTAGATTTTGTTATGGAAGATCTGAGGGAGAAGAAGCTGATTTTGGTTGATGAGAACAACCACTTAAGAGAGGTGCTGAGTTGGGTGTATGCGAGGCAACCCCAATTAAGGATGATCATAGAGAGCACAAAGCGGCATGTGGGTGAGATGAGCAGTATTGGGTTTGGATAGTGCAGTACATCGGGTGCGAAGAGAGCCCCAACCAAACTTAAAATTGCCTCTCCCCAGCCAGATCAGACTATTGATAGGGTTTTCCATGAGCCACCAAGGCTGCCCTAAAGAAGTAGTACTGGACACCCTAGCCCTCTTAGGCTAAGCTGGACAAGCGAGTGACTGTGATACTTAAGCCTCCTATGAGGAAGGAGAGAACCCAGAAGCTTGCACCACCCAAGGACTCACCACCACACCCTAGACAGCCTAAGACACATCCTAACCCACCTCCCAAGTGACCTATCTACCACTGTGAGTTTTTCCATAGAAATGGTGACTTGGAGGAGTTTTGCTTCTGGAGGAAGTGGGTCAAGAGGTAGGAGAAGACATGTGGGAACCATGATTACTTCTACCAGAGTGGTAGGTAGGATCCTCGCCGTTGCGGTGAGAAGAGAGCCCGCTTTGCAAGTGGTGAGCAAGGAGGCAGCATTGCAGCCTGTGCTCCTAGTGAGAGACGCTTTACCGACCGAGCTCCTAGTTGCTTTTAACACGCTATGGACCTTAAGACTGAGGCTTTGAGAGAGAGTTTGAGAGGCCACACTTTGCAAGTCATGGTTACCATGATCAGAATATGTTGGTCAATTTCTTTCAATATGCATATCCTTCTTTTGAGTAGATGGCTCAACACTGGTTCAGCAGTTACTCTAACCCCAATGTTGGACCATTTGTTCCTTCATACTATCGCTGATCTTGCAGGTTTGAGCCTTGAGGAACATGTGATGAGTGGGATTTGATGGTTCTCTAGGATCTGGGGTTGCTCATGTGGGCTTGTATCCTTTGTATAGTTGAGAGCTTTGCTCCTTGCTCTCTTTTATGTATTTTCTAACTTGTGTTTTTTGCCCTATGTTTCTCTTGTACTTTGTGTTCATGCTTGTATGCTTGGTGGACTAGCCACATATCTTGCTAGCTTTCCTGATGCTAGTTGTACGTCTCTTCTGCTAATCTAGTCTCTCTTGCATGCTTGCTTATGATTCTTGTGAATCTCGTGCCATGCTTTCTTAGCTTTGACATGTTATTCACTTGTGATCAGTTTGAGTGTTCTTAGTTGTTTTGGCTTTCGCTTTCATGAGTATATTTTGCATGCTAGGTTTGTTTCTACTTTGGTGGGCTAGCCACATGGCATGCTAGCATATGTGTTTCCTTCATATACTATATCTTGCTAGTTTTGTTCGTGTTGGTGGACTAGTCACCTTTGCCTATGAGTGTGATTCCCATGAACATCTTGCCATGCTTGTTTGTCTGTTGGCAACTTATTCATTTGGTTCATTTTGTGTTGCTTAGCATGCTTGTTTAACCTCCTGTGTTGTTTTGTGATACACATGAACACCATGCCAGACTTGCTTTGGCTTGCAACATGCTGTCCATGTGGATCATCCTTGTGTGCTAGTTTAGCATTTATTTTCTTTGCGTTTGTGAGTCCTTGTATATTTGTGCTCACTTTGTTTCGTAGGATTCATGCTTTGTGGCTAATCCCACATGTGGTGCTTTCCACAAGCGGCATCTATTAGTTGTTATGCATGTTTGCCTACTTTAACCCCTAACTTGAGCCAATGGACACCTTAGTTCATCGGTGTATTCTATCTTTCTTTGTGTCTACTTGTTGATGCTAGGTGGCTCGAGTTGAGGGGAGAGTACCACTCTGCTACATCAACCTTGGAGGAAGACACTTGTACCACTACTTCCACTTCTACTTGTGCTCCACCTCTACAAGGACCGCACCATGTACATGCAGAGATGGACCCGCTGAGGATGCAGCGAAGGTGACCTTAGGGCATGCATGCATCTCGAATGGTCTAGTGGGATCACCCTCAAGCTTTGAGCTTGTTAGGTATGGTTCTTGTCTTCCCTATGGAAGATGTTGGTCTTGGTTTCTAGATGGCTTTTTCTACATTTCTTATATCATATCATGCATTACATCTTGTATCATATGCATTTTCACTTACACTAGCAATGGAGCTCCATTAGTATGATTAGTTAGTACTAGCTGTACAGTTGCTTGCATGATGATGGTTGGCTAAGCTCTCCTGAATCTATCAAATATCATTTGTGAGCTAATTCCTGAAAATCAAAAACATGATCACCACTTGACTTGGCTACCTAGCGTGTGTAGGAGTGTTGAATGCTATGCTATATTTTCATGCTTGGATATGCTAGTTGTATGCCTTTGCTAAGTTAATGCCTAAGCATTTATGACACCTTGCCTAAACCTGAAACCTGAACTAAAATTGCTTATAAGTGGTGTCTTATGAGTTGAATTGAAAAGATCCAGGTGAGTTTGCTTGTCACACTGACTCAGTTTGAGACAGCTTGCTTTTGCACTTTGGCAAGAACTTGGACTAAGCTATGAATGACTAAAACCTTGTCCTAAGCTTTTGATGGTTCTCTGAACCTAGGCTTAGCACTGGTTGGTAAGTAGTGTCTAGACAAGTAAATCACCCCTGGCACCTAACTAGAACTTACTTATGATTCACAAGTAGTTAATTCTAAAACTTGCAAGTCTCTAAATTGCTTATGGCCTGTTATTTATGTTTTGGTTGAGAGTAGCACACCGTGTATCCATTGCTAGCATCATGTTGTTCATGCCTACCTTGCTAGATGATATTCATGTTGGTGATGCTTTCTTTTAAACAACCCTAAAAACATGCTTGCTTCTGATCTGTGTAAGATATATTCATTTGAGCTTTTTGCATGCCCATTTGCCCTCACATGCTCTGTATGCTAGAACTTGTATTTACTGGCCTTTCATCCTTGCAGAGCTCTTTCTGGTACACTCCTTGCATTTCATGGCACATTTTGTGGGGGAGTTGTCTAGTTCATGGGGAGTGTCTCTTGTGTCCTTGATGTGTCCATTGTCAGCAAGGGGGAGAAATATTAGAGTTTTGGACATCAAGGGTGAGATTTAGTTGAAGGGGAGTTTTGTGTTCATTTTGCATTTGTGGGGATGCATTTCAGGGGGAGTTGAGCTTATAGCATGCCCTTGCATCTGTGTGTTGAGCCTTTTGGCTCTTTCTGGAGGAGCTGATGCTTTGCATAAGCATGACTGTGTTGAGCTAGTTTGGCTCTTTCTTGAGGGGTAATGCTTTAGTTTGTTTGACTGCATTGAGCGGTTTTTCTGTTCTTAGTGGGTCAATCTTTGGTTATGTTTTTTTGCTTCATTGTGCCCTTCTTTGCTTGTGTTCGGCTTTTAGGCATTTTGAACAACATATTCTTTTCTTTTTTCTTTTTTGGTTTTATGCTTTTTCTACTTGTCTTTGTTCTATTTCAGGTTATAGGTTAAGGGTGTTCACAATGAACACATCAAAGGGGAGATTGAGAGCCAATAGACTAGCCTCTTTGCTCTCCTGGTGTGATGAGTGATTGTCAATGGTGCAAGTCCTCCGATGGACAGGAGGCCCTCTGGTGGACTAGAGGTAGGAGATGAAGACCTAGATGGACTTGGGCAGAAGACCTCAATGGACTGAGGCAGAAGTCCTTCAATGAACCGAAGGCACAAGACTCGGTGTCGGTCGGCCATGGGAGTTTAGTACACGGAGGGGCGGAATAGCGATGGTTGTGTAAGACCTCAGATGGACCATGAGGTAGCTCTTATGGACTGGAGATGCAACGCATGACTGTGGTGCTCCAACCCGAGTGCATGGCATGAAGACTTGCAAGGGGCTTTGGCGACTTCAGCTGAAAACCACCACCCAATTCAAGTTACCCAAGACTTGGCGAGTTGGGCCAGAAGCTCACAAAGATAGAAGAAGTGGGTCATTCTAGGCCCAGGCGGAGACTTACTAAAGTTTCTTTGTTTCTGACTTCAAAACCGAGGGTGCAAGGTAGATTGGACTACTGGGCATGTGGATGGCATCCGAAGATTGCATGGAAGTTAATAAGATAAAGATTTCATCATGGTCGTCAGTCCCCGATCTATCTATACCTTATGTTTTAGCTCCTTTCGGCATTTCTAGTTGTAGGGGCTTAAGAGGAAAACTGCCAAAAATGAACTAGGGTATAATAGGATATGGGCTGGTCATTTAGACCTCTCGTGGCTGGTTAGGTTTTCTTTCCTTAGTGATTTTCACCCCCAAAATTTGAGCACCAAGATTAGTGACGTTAGAGTGAGATTAGCCTCCACATCAAGAGGGTAGGAGAGGGATCAGGTTGCTTGGGGACGAGATCTTTCATTGTAATATAATCTTGAGACCCTTGTGGGCCCTTAATCGAAGTGATTTCGCCAGCCCCTTGTGTTCTTGTTCCATATTCTCTTCTCCTTTGGTTCTTGGCTCCAATCCATGGCTTTTTGGGTGTTTATGCTTTTGCCAAGCTTGGATCCTTCTATTATTAGTGTTTTGGACTGCTAGGACGCGACTGAATTGTGGTTTTCTTTATCAAATCCTTAGATCCATGAGTAGCCTCTCCTCTTTCGTTCTTGCCTTGTTAGCTTTACTTTTGGGAAAAGTCAAATTCATAGAGAAAACATGGGCATAGGCCTTGATCTGTTGGGAATAGCTACTCCAGACAAGATCCCTACAAAGTTTGGTGAAGTTTGGAGCTCATTTGGTCACAATTTGGATCGGTTCTTGGTGGATTTGTGAGCTGATTTCCTCTACTTGGGCTGTTTTTCTCACCATCTGACAGTCGGACCATTGGACCGTCCGACGGTTGACCATCGGGCAATTCCGGTGAGTGTTGTAGTGAATAGAGAAACAAAGTCCAAGCTACCCGGTGGGCCTTTCCCACCATCGCACCATTTGACGGTTAGACCATCGGACCGCCCAGTGGTGGTTGAGGGTGCCAAAGTGCTCCTCTGTCTATTTCGTCCAGTTGCCCATTGGACCGTCCAATGGTTAACCATCCTACCATCCGACGCTGACCCTCAAACCGTCCGGTGCTTTTGGTCGGCTATTGTTTTTGGCGCGTTTTGCGTCCGTTTCTTTGGGCGTTTGACCGAGTGCTTCCGCTTTGTATCTGGTGTGTATCTGTTTATTTGATGGTGCAAGATACATGTGTTCTTGGGTGTAAGTTTCCTCAGGGTTTGAATTTGAGTTTTTATCTGCTCCTATTCACCCCCCTCTAGTCGCAGTCTACGGTCCTGACATAGGCCACTTAATGCGTTGCATTTGGTTGGGACCAATGTTTATGTCAAGTTCTATGCACCTCTAATTGTTGGTGCTTGCACACACCATTGTCGTAAGTGTGGGCCTTGCTAATCTTGTGAATTCTCTAGAATGTAAGCGACCATCACCTTACTCTTGATAGGGAGACATACCTTATGCATTTTGGTTGAAACTCACCATAGTGGAGGTGGCACATAGAGCATCTGGGTGAGGTTGCTCAAAACCAACTTGCACATGGGGAAAAGTAGGACTATCAACAGAGTTACCGAATTGAGAGTTGGGCCCCTTGTGCGGACATCCTTGTGATGTGCTCCAATAAGGATTAGGGGGCATTGCTTCTTTCAATATTGCATATGGCACTTATTTTTTGAATTCATTATGTTTAAAAGATGACTTTGTTTACATCCTCTATTTTGTAGTCAAAACCATCTCCGTTTCCCATCTTAATCATGGCCAGAAAAGAGCTAAAACTAGTCATGAAAATATCTGACAGTTACTTTCAATGAAGGCCCAACAATGAAGACACCTTGCAGGTTCTAATTTCAACAATTAGAATTTCACCACAAATTCAAAGATTCATCAAAAGCATTAATAAATTCATAACAAACTCTCCAAAAGCTAGCATACTTCATCCAAAGGATATAGCTTTTTTGCGAGTGATTATTATAGTCACTACTTAACTAATATTAATATGCTACTAGTCCTCGTCATCGTCAAATACGATGTCCTTGTACTCTATCTCTATCATGGTGGCCGCGTTGGTGTTGCCCATGTGTGTTGGGATATGGGGTAGGCTACCATAGCATGGAACTTTTTCTTCTACCGCGTAAACATAGGAACTTGTACAAGCAAGAGATCATAGATCATTACCACTAGACATGGTGCAGCGGAAGACGAGTTGGTGCAGCCGAGTTCCAACATCGTGCGAGGAGTCGATGTGGTGAGAAGAGCTCATGCCAGTCGACCTCGATCAAGAACCACTCATCTACCCTCAAAACCAGTTGTTTGATGAGCATAGCAGTTGTAGCAATGCCTCTATGGTATCCACACTTTCGGGAAGGCCAGAATGAGTGCTAGCACCACGAACTTGGCTAAGGATCTTGAGATGTTGGTCTAGGGCACAACTATGGTTTCATAGAAAACTTTTTTGCGATTGTTCTCATGCACACACAAAGTCATGCCCTCTCATGCATATACGTAGTGTTCACTAACTAGGCCTTAACCTAGTAAAGGACCCATCAAGATTCTAATTGCTTGCGAATCAAGTATCTGAGTCTTGATTGAAGTTCAACTATGCAGACCATCTGCCAACTGCCAAGTTAGACCCGATCATTGGTATGGTGTCCCATTTAGATTCCACGTCGGCTCATGCCAGAGCAGATCAGACTCAGAGTTACATCTCCATCAACGTGCTCCTCTCAGCTTGGGCCACAATAGTATGTCATCATCGTCGTCCTCCTCCTCGACCTCCCCCACATCCTCGCCTTTTGTCTTGATGCCTGGCGCAAGTACACCATGGTGAAGGCAAGCACAACTATTGTGGAAGACTTAATAAAAGCAAGAAAAGCTACTATGGTGGAGTTGGCAAGGGGGTCAATGGCAATAGGGGTCAGGGATACTGTCGGCGGTGAGGGGGTTTGATCAATGACGATGGCGTACAACGGTGGTCACCTTCCTCATGTTGGAGGCAACAGGGAATGCACATAGAACGATAATGAAGTGGCAGTAAAAGTGCCCATCTCACATGAAGGAGCTTGGTTGACTCATGATGCCTAGCAGAGAACAACAAAGACTAAGAAGAGCGAAGAGTTGAGTAGAAGGAGGTGAAATGAAGAGTGCATATGGGGCTGGTTTTATAGTGGCATAAGACAAGTGGGGCCTAAATGTCAGTGACTAAATCACTCTTGAGTCTTCAAAAGCATCACAACTGAAACCATCATCACTACCAGGTCAATAATACCATCAACAACCCACACTGAAGAGTATTTCACTTCTTGCTATCCCATTAGAGTTAATCAAATCAAATTCTAAACAAACTAGGTGGACCATTGTGGGGGATAACTCTAGACGTACGTCATGCCAAGAAGGGAAACCGATCAGCTGACATGTCTAGCAGGTGGTTGGATGGGGCCACGATTCAGCAAGGTGTGTCAGTCAAAGCTTGATGAGTACAATAAGGAAACCAATTGGCCAGAGGAAGGAAGGCAATCATGAAAGAACATGAGGTATAATCAACTTAGATCCGGGCGGATCTTGTAACCCTGGCCCCCGAGTATATACGGCCAGGCAATGACCCTTAGGGGTATCCAATGCAATCTCATACACCACAACCTTAGATATACTAGTTCTCGGGAGATCATCTCTGTCTTGTAACCTAGAAACCACATCGCAATACAACAGTACATGACGTAGGGTATTACGCATCTCGGTGGCCCGAACTTGTCCAGATCTTGTGTTCCTTATGTTCTGTGAACCATTGATTCCAGTTGGCGCCTTTCCCGCTCAATAAACCGTCTAGCGAAGTAACCCCCGGTCGGACTGCAGGTGAAGAACAACACTAACAACCATTCTCATGATACGGTAATGACTTAATGAAGAGGTAGGTCAAAGTTATGAGCCAATCAAACCAAATGCTCCAAAGTTTATTTTGGATAAGATCAACTTTACAACACAAGTGCAACTATTAGTCAATCAAATGAAATGCTCCACAAGTTAGTTTTGTTATAAAAACAAGCATGCGGAATCGCCTATGGATCGATCGAGATATTCATGCACAATCATAGACGAACTCCAGAGGCACGATGTTTGTTAATAAGGTTCGGCCGAAGCCTACATCCCCGGGGCATGACCATGTGTGCTCCTCCCCATTATCAGATAGCTATGCCGGCATCCGGACACACCACAGCAACGCCGCTTGCCCACGCCAAGCCATCTAGTCATCTTGGTTACAACAGCAGCCCTCCCCTACAATTAATAAGAAGGTCTGAGTTATAGAGTTTGACTAGGACTCTACCCAATACTGCTAATACAACTCAAAATCCTGCCATAACCGGACACGTACAAATATTCGACACATATCTAACAAAGTTCACCTTGGCTAATATTCTCGCCACTTCGAATCTGTTACGTGCGAACCTCCATGTACACCGGACTTGAGTCTTCACCTTTGGCCGTATTTGGCACACATCAAATCTTCCGCAGCCTCAAAACCAATCTACAATCTTCTGCTATGTTACACCCTAGTCACGCATCAATGGCACAATCAGCTCGACGCGTCATGATGCTAGACTCCGTGTAACTTCCCGGTCGCATCGCTGTTCCCGTCTGCTCCAATCTCTCCAGGCTTTTCCACGTCTGGACCGCCTGGTCTGATCCCGAGCGCCGAGTTCGTCGCCTATAATGATCTCATCGGCCACCGTGTTGACTCGATTATCACGTCTGATCAATCCTCATCAATTGCAGCCCACGATGGGTTCAGGCCACCCACCTGAAATGTTCGACACCACCGATCGAATCGTCGATTGCCCCATGCTCCACCTTGCACCAAATCGAGCTGTCTTCCTGGCACACGTCGAGCATGTTCTCCTCGTGCTTCCACGTGATCTACCGTATATATCTCGAGATCCAATCCAACCATAGCTCTGGTACCATTTGTTAGAAAACAAGCATGCGGAAGCGCCTATGGATCGATCGAGATATCCATGCACGATCACAGATGACTCCGGAGGCACGATGTTTGTTAACGAGGTTCAGCCGAAGCCTATGTCCCCGAGGCATGACTATGGGCGCTCTTCCCCATTATCAGATAGCTATGCCAATATCCGGGCACACCGCGGCGATGCCGTCCGCCCTCGCCAAGCCATCTAGTCGTCTTGGTTACAACAGCAGCTCTGCCCTCATATTAATAAAGAGGTCCGGGTTTCAGAGTTTGACTAGGACTATACCATATACTGCTAATACAACTCAAAGTCGTACCGTAACCGAACACGTACAAATATTCGATACATATCTAACAAGTTTTGTGTCACAATGGTCCATGCGAGCTAGGTAGGTTATTATCATGATGTGAGAATAGTTGCTGAAGAGAGATGCCAAATGTGTTTCATCTAGAAAAATACCATATGTACCTACTATATCAAAATACTGAGATTTAATTGTGAGTCAACGAAATCAAATGGTCGTAGAAAGAGAAAGAGATGCCGGCGAGCATTTCAATCAAACTCCGAAACCCGATCAACCCTTTTCTGTTGTTGCTGGATCGTAAAGAATATATGTAGAAATATTGTGAGGTAGGTGGCCATCTCTCACAAGACATATATGAACCGTCCCTCTTTCTGTGAGCGCTCGCGTCTCTCAAGTCTCAACAGGCACACAAATGGGCAACATGCTGCCAAGCCTGGTTCAAGCCTGCAGCAGTATACTGCCCCCCATAGACACCAAACAATGGTCTCACTCCATGAAAATCCTCGCAAGAACCCTCTGCTGCACCACGAAGCGGCCCCATCGCAGCAATAATAACAGGGTCAAAGCAGCTGCCCGCAGGGAGACATCAGCAGCAGACCAAGGCACCCCAAGAACAAGAAGAGGTCTAACAAGCGGGAACAGCAACCAGAACCGCCGACGTGTTGTCAGAGTTAAGGTCGTCCTGACGAGGGTGGAGGCTGCGCGGCTGATGTTCCTCACTGAGCACGGCGACAAGACGGCCACGCAGGTGGTGGGCGAGCTCAAGAGGTTGAAGGCGACCAGCTCCTCCCAAGGCTCTGCTGCGCAAGCCATCAGAGAGCTCAAGAGGATGGAGGTACTCATCACCCGTGCAAATTCCTTCGCGTCGGCGTCTGCGGCGTGGCGGCCGGTGCTAGACAGCATCGCTGAGGAGTAACAGTTTGCAGGCTCTCGTATGTATACTTGCAGTTCATGATTAATGTTAACTTGTACATGTTGCACGTATGCATGGCATGCAGGCATGGGATTCATCACATTTATGCTTGTCCCTTGTGAACCTTCTTATTATATTTTTCGTCTGATTGTCTCCTTCGAAATCGCGCTGCTGTAATTGCCTTGTTGATCCATATATAACATCATACATGTCTATGTTTTCCAAACTTCCAATTCTTTCTTCTATAGCAATCTACATGGAGACTTTACGTAAAATGAAGAATCCTTCTCCAGGAGTCTTAGTAGAGTTTGCTGTAGTTTGAAAAACATGCTTATCTTTTTGAATGAAATACTTTCTAGCGTCACTAACACATCACTATATGGGTTATTATGCATCTGGTGATGTCAGATACCACTATCAGCTAGCTAATAAAGTATAGCCAGTAATGCATTTTGTTTTGTGGGAACAGATGGGCAAACCGTAATTTATCCAAGGGATTTGTACTACGCGCGCGCCCTTATGTCTTGTGTGTATATGTTCATTTCTTGGGAAAAATAGATTCTTTAGTGAGTGACGTAGAATTAGTTGGTAAAGAGGAATCTCATGTTGTCCTATAGCTCGGTGCCCTGGTTTAGTGGTGCTGGACAGAGATCAACCAACTACGAGAAGGGCTAATATTCTTTAGGAAACGATCTATTTCCTTCAATATTGCGCAGAGCAAGTGGTGGCATGAGTAGTAGTAGCACATTTTTATTTCCTTTCCCTACGGAAAAGATAATGATAGTTTCTATACGGAAAGATAACGTTAGGTTAGAGCCCCTGATTATACATATTTAGTATTTGTTTTATGCGTCGAGGGAAATGTAATTATTAATTTAGAAAATATTTGATGATAGAACTTCATTTTCGTACCAGCTAAGGCGCGCACGAGAGAGAGCGCAATACCGAGCCTGCATTCTTCTACCTAGCTAGTAGCGCAACCGGCCTGAACCTCCCGGCTCCCTAGTCCCTACCACTAATGCAAACGTGGTAATGGTCTGGGCCAAACCGGTCTTTATGGTCTGGTTTGTCTATGGGCTGACTTGGTTTGAAATAAAATAGATTGTGAAGTACATTGGGCTGGTTCGGTCCAGCACAAAGAGAAAAACGGTTCAGTTTTGGCTTCCACCCATCCACCGCCGCCATCCAGTCTTCCATCGCTCCTCCCACCCGCGTTGTCACCCCCTCCTCCCACTGCGCCGGTCACCGCCCCTGCCGCCGCCTCCAACTCCCACCGCGCCAGTCGCTGCCGCCACACCCTCCTGCGACTGTGCCGGTCGCCACCGCCGCCCCCTCCTCCCACCGCGCCCGCCGCCTGCGCCCCACCGTCGATCCACCGCCGCCCTAGACAAGAGTCCGACCGCTCTCCTGCTCCGCCTGCCCATCAACCCGGCCGCTCCCCGCTCCGCCCGTGCGTGCCCACCCGGGGTCCGCGGTCGCCGCACTCGGCGTCCCAAGCCCCTGCGCTCAATCTGCATGCCCCACCCAGGGGAGATGGTCGTCGGCACACTGCAATCCTCCCTCCCCTCTGTTGGTAGAAAAGGTTTGAAACTGGTCTGAGAGGTTTGGATCGTTGTGTTTTAGTCTTGTTTTTGCAGTGGTCTGATTTGGCTTAGTTCAGAGAGGCAGTGTAGTCAGGGTGGTTTAGATTGAATTGAAGCACTCCCTTGCGGTGGTTTGGTGTGGGTTTAGACTGGATCTTACACCATTACCAGGGTTTGTCCTCTCCCTCGCTACTACCTGATCTCGTTGGCAGAAGTTTGCACCGAGTGATGAACGCTACTATATATAGAGCGAGGTGGGTCAGCGACTATATATAGAGCGAGGTCCTTCACCTGACGCTGCACTCATGTCGCTGGAAATCAAATAGCTGTTTCTTGCCCTGTGCGTGCATCCGGACTTCCAGAGCCATGCCATCCTATCATGCAGCTCTAAGCACTAGGCGTTAACGGTATAAATAGTACGGATATTATGAGTTCGTATTCAAGTGTTGATTCATCTAGAAAGGTTAAGATCCGACCTGTATTCAAGTCTGAATATCTAGTATTCAATCCTTATTCGTATTCGAATGCTCCAAGTTGCATAAATATGACGTCGATAACCATTCAATTCTTATCCGACACATTTGATCAATATCCGTATCTGAAGTGAATCTGAAGAAAAATATGAAAACAAATACAGTATCAGTAATACCCGTTCGTATTCAATCTGATTAGCTGTTCTTGAAAATTCACTCCAAAGAAGTGGCTTACTTTACACCCCACTGTGGGCTTGCTTGGATACAAGCTGAAGCGGCCCACATTTTTAATGAGACTAAAATATATTTTATTACCACTTCTAAGGTAATAGTAATCACATTTTTATGTCAGAGTAGTATAGATACGCCTTAACTGGGACAGACTAAATAGGGCGCAGTCTGTAAAACACAGTAGCGGAATTTAAATGTAAACCCATGCTCACCCACAACACTAATTGAGGATAGGCCGCAACCCTTACACGTTCACAATTAGACAACTTCGTCTTCTCTGTAAACCAACAATAAAGCAATGATGAGTACAAAACGTACTTCGCAAGTCTACTTTCCTTCATAAAAAATTGGGATAAATGTCATCACTACATGCAAGGTGTATCTGGAGCCCAGGATAATTTACGAGAAAACCTTTTCATACGCAAGGTTAAGTAATTCAAAATTTAACTTTAGAAAGACACTTCATATGGCTCAAACCAGAACCAAACCAAGTTTCCACCACGCTACTGGGCCTCGTCCCCGTAGCTTCCCAACACACAGAACCACCAAAACCAACAACAACCTATTTTTATAAAACATCTAGTTGATGAAACCAAACCATAACCCGTCCACACCGATGAATAACAGACTATTCGAATAAATTTGTACTCTGATCAGATATTGTATTATGACCCATAAGTTAGACTCAGCGACTGCTTACGGCCAAATAAGCGTTCGAATTCCAATCTAGCCTTTACCTTCCTGTTATCATCAAGCTAATGCTCAAGAGGATCTGGATAGCTTAACATGTGACCCAAGCCCTCAATCCTTAGCCTCTTGCCACACCGGCACCGCAGTCAGCTGCAAGACTATCCATTCTGACTCGGCTAGGTGCTGCTCCATACAGTGTCAAGTGGTTGTACCAAAAAAGTTAGGCAAGATGAGACTTCAACTCGGTCCTTCAAGGCGGAAACTCCCCCAATGCTCACAACCGAACCACACCATCCAAACCTCCACATGAGGCCGGACTCCGAGTAAACCGTGATAACGGTACCGGGCATTCTACCCTTTAACACATGCCATGGTCGACCGAAGCCGTCCGCTGAGGTCTTATCCCATGTTTTCCACAACCCACCCACACACCATACCCACCACCGTGTTTCCAACAATAAGATAGATATAGATAATTATGTGAGCGATCCACCTAAGCGCACTACATCTAAAATTGGCATCGGTGGCTATCCTAACATGTTTCCTTACCAAGAAAAACATGCATGTTTTATCATTTAACAAGGCAATGGGTTGTGTGTATAAAAACTGTGTAATTTATGCATCAAGTGTGATTCCAGTGGACTTGCCCTTCGCTTAGTTGGGATTGCGTGTACAACTGACTGGTGTCGATCCTGAGCTCGTAGTAGAAGCTCTCGAGGGCTCGACCAATTGGACTCTCCGGTAGGGCCTAAGCGCATAAATAGAGGAAACAAACAAGCAAGGCATATTATGAGCTTGACAAGGATTTGGTTTGTGTTGAGTGAAGGAGTTGAGCGTAGACCGGTGAATCATACCAGCGGCTCTGGCTTTAATGAGCTAAGCTGCTCCATGGCTAGGCGCTGCGCCGTGAGGCGTTGTGTTGCAAACCTCCGATCATACTATTGGGCCTGATAGTGCTCGTTACAGAGGTGCCACGGCGGAGGGTACGGATGACCGCAACAAGGGCGAATGCGTCGGGAGTGTTGAGATCGCATGGCGATGAGAAGGGTTCCTGTGGAAAACAAGGGTGAAGAGCGAGACAGATTATCACAAGGTTAGCTAGAACGAGGCAGAGGCAGGTTAAGCGGTTTGATTTCCGAGTATATTTGGATCAGAGAATATTTGGAGGTTATAGTGGATTAGAGAATATTTGGAGGGGGATGTTTTGAAGATTTTGTTGAGCTCACAAATGCACACTCAAGCAAACAGGGTTTTCAAAAATTAAATTTGAATTAGAGGAAGATTTAGAGAAAATTCTCAGGATCAAATTTTGGGGTGTTACAACATCCCCCCTCCCCCGGGCCGCCGATCCACATGGAATGAGGTGGAATTGAACTTATTTTCACCACTAACCTCTCCAAATCATGTGGATTGCATTTATCTAAACAAG
Source organism: Paspalum vaginatum (assembly GCA_030272315.1). Classification (NCBI taxonomy): domain Eukaryota; kingdom Viridiplantae; phylum Streptophyta; class Magnoliopsida; order Poales; family Poaceae; genus Paspalum; species Paspalum vaginatum. Next base: position 12,064,412 of record CM059020.1, on the reverse strand, counting down.
CATAGATGGAAACAAAGTTTCCAAAGATGGCTAGAAGCTTGCTTCACCCTTGGAAATGGATTTCCTAGGTACCATACGAATCAATTTCCATGGGATTAAGGGATTTCCTAAAATTAGGTCACATCAAGGAACACAACAAGAGCTTACCTAAACTCTAAAATATGAAATCGTGATGAGCATGTGGGTTCCTAGAGTCAATTTATGATGTAGATAAGATCCACTACGTCCTTGCAACAACAAGAACCAAAAGAACGAGGGATTGATCCTTGGCAGAAGAGAAAGATCAAAAGTTGAAGGATTTAACCTAAGAACCAAAAAAGAAATGGAGGAATTCTTTACTCTATAATAAGGCATGGCTGCGAAAATCACTGGAATTACTTTTAAATTGAGAGTATAAATATTCTACAAGACTCCATCCATCATCCCACCCACACAATTTGGATTTCAATGACTTAGAGGATCTCACTAGATCTCTCAAATCTAAGCCACTCCTAGCACGAAGCACTTGGCTGATATTACTCTCATGATTATAGGGTTCCAAGTAGGGAGAGGTGAGCACAAACATCAGCCATCATCCCTATTTATAATCCTATCCCTATTACCCTTAAGCAAGAAGGCCCATAGGGACAGAACCAAAAAGATACATGAGACTCCATTGAATGGTTGTAACCCTTCACTTAGGATTGACGGAAACCCTTCGATGACGCACATACATCTTCTCAAAGCCTCTGGACACGGTTTCAAAGTGAAACCGAGAAAGTGATCCATAGTTTTGAAGAAAATGCAATGCCAATGTTGGGCGGTGGTTTGGAGGCGAAACCACGTGTCTAGCATGCTACCGTGACTCCACCATGACTTACCGTAGACGTCTCATCTTCCGATCCTCGACAATTTTGAGGACCAAACAATGAAACCAAATTTCTAGGTAGTTTTGAGGCTAAAATTACCAAACAGTCCAGCTTGATGGTTTGAGGCCCCAACCATCAAATGACTAGCTTCGAGTGTCTCCCTCCACCGCAAGCCAAAAACAAGTTGTAATACCCCGTATCACCTCAATGCATTCAAGAGCATCTCATGTCATCATCTCTTTTTTTGTGCGTACAAAACTAGTCCATTAACCTGTGCTCTCACACGGGTTAGAGTTTTATTAGTAGATATAGATTTAATCATTAGTAATATTATAGCTGATTATTTTAATTCATCTTTCGTAATGACGTGGTGATTTACGTGCAAATTTAGAAATTATTTTCATTTATCTTTCAGGATAGCACATTGGGTAATTTATATGTAGAATTAGGGATGCTTTTAATTCAACTTTTATAATGGCATGGTGAGTAATTTATATGCAAATTTAGATGTTATTTAATCCATATTTAACGTCATGGTGAATAATTTTTATGCAAATTTAGGGGTTATTTTAATTCATAAGTTATAATGGCATGGTGGTTAATTTTTATATAAATTTGGAGGGTTATTTTATTTCATCTTTCAAAATGGTATGGTGGGTAATTCTATATAAATTTAGAGGTTATTTTATTTCATCTTTCATAATGGCATGGTGGGAAATTTTTAGAAAATATAGTAGACCTAATGGCTACTGTTGTTAGAGCCACACGATGGACGACCAGATGTTTCTAATTTTTGTGGGAATTTCCAGCGCATCTCGTAAGGATAACATGGAGGCTCCAAAAAGAACCTCTTGTTAGTAATATTAATATTCTTTTTGCACCAAATTGGCTCAAATTGAAAGCTATTTTGGCCGGTGGCCAAAAAGCAAAACTGGAGTTTAAATTTTTGCCCTTTAGTTTTCAGTCTGTGTCCTACTTGTGAGAATTCTATCTCCAAGGTTAAAATAGAAAAGGCTAAAAGTTAGAAAAAAGAAAGAAAAAGAAAAGAAGACGAGCTGCGGTGCACCGCACCACCCAGTTGTCTGCCTGCCTACTAGGCCGCAGGCCATGCAGGTGCACATAGAATGGCCCAACTGCAGCACAGGCCGTGCTGGTTGTGCATGGAGGCGACACCAGGGCAGATCATACCACCTTGTACTGTTCTACCTTTTCGATCTGGGGCCTACCACGTCATCGGCGTCCTCCGAGGATCGCCTCACTCCGTTGTGCTCACTTGCCCACGCCGCACCATCCCGTCATCGCCATTGTCACTACTCCATGACCACTTGTGCCTCATCGTGGCTGCTGGCTAGAGTACCGCACCACCATCGTGAACACCAACCTCACCTCGCCATCTCTTCACCGCCACCCCACATTTCCAGCACCACACGTCTTCCTCTGCTGTCAAGTATCAACTCCCTTTCGCGCTCCCTATCCTGTCTTGCAGGTGAGGAAGTCGTTCCTCGCACCTCTCTACCTCATCTGACGATCCTTGTCAAGGATTGGGCTACCTTTGAGCTCAATGAGCTTATAGTGCCATCCATGGTGTCATGTCGTGCTCACCATGCAACGAACTGATAATCAACCTAGAGTGGGGTGAATAGGTCTAGCTAAAAATTAGACTCACAAAACATTCTTCTTGCTCTGTGCAAGGTCATGTAGCAACTAGAATACAGCTGATCTTGGAACACGTCAAGAAAACCATAGCATAAGCACTCCAATCAACGTTGAAAAGAACTCATAAAACAACCAAAAAAGCCAAAGGGGGGGCAAAGCCACAACAGCTCACCAGCTTGTCGGGTGAAGACTCAGCCATGAGCCGACTGTTGGCTTCTCTAATAAGGCTACCAGCTTGTCCATTGTAGCCTGCCGGCTTGTCTAGTGCTGCACCTGCTTGTTCGGTGAGCCAAGAATCAATCCTGAAACTTGAGCACCAAAACCCGAAACTCAATTAAACCTTCTCCAAATCTCTTGAAATTTTAATGACACTATCCTAGGTCCATCGCGTAGCTAATCCAAAAAGATCTACTGAAAAAGATCAAGATTGCTTGGAATTTTAGATCTCATGAAAAGTAAAAGGTTTCATTAGTTTTTGGAAAAGCTCAAGATCCAACTTGCTCATGGATTCAAGGGGGGTTTAGAACAAGACAAAATCTCAGCACAAGAAGTATTCAACTCATGGCAACAAGAAACAACCAGAATCCAAGAGTTTCATAAAAGAACCAAAAGACAAGGGGAGGGAGGAACTAGATCACACAAGGGGCTGTGGTAAGATCCATCGGTTGAATTGGCCCAAAGGGTCTCAAGAGAACAATAATTATATTTGGGAAATCACCTATAATCCAAATTATTGGAGAGCTTTCCACCCTCTCCTACCCTCTGTTGCAGAGCTCAAATCCAAATTTAAATGCTCTTTCTCATGAAGCACAATGCTGGAGGCTAAACCTTGAAGCGTTGCAAAGAGAAGAAAATCGTAAGGCTGCCTTAGACCAAGTCTAGCAGATCACCTATATGGTCGTCCATAGTATGAAAATGACATTGTAGCTACACTGTATTTAGAGTGAAGTTTGAATATATGTAACATGATAGGTGGCTATTATTTATAGCACAAGGCACTAACCTATACTCTAGATGGTTTTACACTTAACCCCCTATATTATAGTCTCATGCTAGAATGCCTAAAGGGCTAAAAAGAAATCACCTTGAAACTCGATCGGATGAACACATTGAAGTCTTTGGTCGCATAAACCCGACCAATCTTCCCGATGACCTCCATGTGTCCAGTAGTCCAACCTTTTGGGGTAACTCCAGTTTTGATGATGGAACCAGCAAACGCTTCTTGGCCCCTGGTTTTGATGCTCCAACTAAGAAACGATCTTGTGCCCCCGTTTTCATAATATCACCAGGAAAAAAATCATGGGATTCCTCCAAGGTAGTAGTTTTAATACCCACCAAGCCCTGCCTGACTCCAAGTCCACTCTGGAGCCAAACCTACATCCAAAAGCACTATGGGCCACCTACCAGTCCACTTAGTAGGGTTTGACGCACCAAGTCCACTCTAGTGCCACCTCACCATACACCTGAGAGGGCTTTCCACCAAGTACACTCTGGAGGTGCCTTATAATACATTCGATAGGACTTTAGTGTTGACAAGCGTTCATCATAGCTAGGATCAATGACCACACTCAGTCCACTCGAGTCCATCGTTGTGCACCCACCAAGGTTTCATGCATCAATGCCCTTCTTAGACCACGCATGTGCATCCATAGTGTTTGATGCCTCTGCGCACCCCTTTATGGAATTGTCATCATCGTTATCACCTTGTACCACCATCATGGCCACGTTGCATGTGTCGCACCGAAAGTCGCTGTGTCGCGACATTGATGTGCTGAAGCACCCCCATTCTCATAGGAACACAAATGTGACTGCTACCTCTCCCAGGTGGCTGGTAACCATTTTTTCATCAGGTAAGCACATATTCACTCTAATGAGATGGACTGAAGAAGAAGTGAGATCAACTCTACTGGCTAATCCACCACACGCAACATGACAAGAAGAGGAGGACTTTTAGCAAGCAGTTCAATATATGCATTACAACAGCTCAAATGCCACAAACAGTGTTGGGAAGTAGTCGTAACCCTTACGCGGTCTTGGTCGATGAGCTCTTTCTCTAAAAAGCAATAACAAAGCAAGAGTGAGTACTAAAGTACTCAGTGCTCCACTTTCACCAAGGGGATTGGGGCTTTTTACTATATACTACATGTATTGAGACAGTGGAGATTGGGATATTTTGCAAAAAATGAGCTTTTGATGCAAGGTTGTTGTGCAAACCATTTTATCAAAATTACTTTTCTTCCTAGAAGGGATATTTGAATCATTTTGCTACTACTAGACCTATCTGTCTTGGTAGCTCATGGCACGACCGACCAAAACACTTACTTTTTCAAAACCTGCCACTGGAGTTCACCATCCCCCATGGCACATAGCATCACATGCCGGGCCTTTCAAAAACAAAGTGATTTCCCTTTTTGAACACAAAATCACTAGTTTCGAGAACCATGCCATAACACATCCATACCATTAGACTCATACTATTTGAATAGATTTCAAACACTGATTAGAGGTGTACACTTAACCCATACATTTAGTTCACGTGCCACAAGCCACCATGACATGTGAGTCCGGACAAAGCCCTAGACACTCATGACATCAATCGCACAGTAACCACACGAGTGCCAAGGCCACCTTACATCCCTATACTCAACTAAAGTATACATACTATGAACCCACACCCTTAGCCTCCTACTACTCCCCAGCTCACTTAGCAACTACTCACCTATTCATGTAGATTCAGGCTAAGCGCTGCCGCGTATGGCATTGAGTGGTTGTACTATAAAAGATTTCGGTAAGGTAAAACAACAACTCGGTCCTTGGCATGAGATAGGGCCAAACTTCCCTTGCTCACATCGAGCAACCACATCCTTGGCCTTCTATCTGAAGTAGTCCTCTATGGGAAAACCGTGATAACGGTACCTAAAATTCTCCCTATGTCAAGGTAGTGTTACCGACCAAAGTCATTCACTGTAGTTTTTCCTTTTTTCCAAAAAAAATCAAAGCTCACATCACAACCTTTTCCAAATCTTTTGCATAAAATCTTTGTTAAAGAGTATTTGAAGCATTTCCTAACATATCAATTCTAGTTTCGCTCATAGTGTCTATCCTACCATATTTTCCTTAGTAGAAAAACCTTATGCAATATTTTGAAATAATAGGCTCATGATTGTGTTTATAAAACTGGGTAATTTAATTTATGCATCTAGAGAGGATCCAATGGACTTGTCGTTGCTTTGTTGTGTCGGTAGACACAACCTAGTAAGTTGCATTGGGGCTTGCTTTGTGCACTGGGTCTTGGCTCCAAGGCTGGCTTAGAGCCCAGTGCAAGGGGTGCACTGGCCGAGGGGCCATGGCTAGGAGGGGCCTAGGCATAGGAACTAAGTAGGACCCCATGTGAGAATATATGACTGCGGACAAGCAGTTTAGCACTGGCCATGCTCATAGATTTCCCCATTTCATTTTGTTATGTCTTCACTCCATTCACCATAATGCTTGCAGCCATAAGCAACCATCGTGTGCTAGTCCCATGGCCAATACTAAGACCAAAATGGGTCGATCGCACGCTCCGAGGAAAAGACCTATATGGAACAAACAATAAAACATGCAAAGTGAGGCACCAAATAAGACCAACTGGCTTCCAAATTATTTTAGATGGGTATTACTTGAATTTAGAAGATTCAGGCAAAATAATCATTGAAATCAAAGTTGAAATGGAGAAGATATGGGCTTTGCCATGCCGGGGATGGCGTCAGGGCAGGCCCATGTGTAAATGGTAGTGGGGGAGACAGCGTTGGGATAGCATCACAGGAGGCGGTGATGGTGGCAGAAATAGAGATGAGGCTGGGCCAACAGGGTAGACAGAGTGGGAAGGGACAGCATCCGGGTCGAGGATGGTGTAGGACTGAGACATGCGACTAGAGGGGGGAGAATAGGAGCACTTGAAAACTCAAAATCACGACCCCCAAACTTGGTGCACCGAAAACACACAAGAATCCACGCTAGACACCGTCCACTGAACAGATACGTATCTAGCAAGCGCTAGGTGCGGTCCACTGAAAGGATACGCACCAGGCCAGAAAGAGCAAGCAACTCAACGACCACAAAGATCGCAAGTCACCGCAAGCAACGAAACTTGCAATTTCATGAATCGACACTCACCGCACTGAAATGCATCTTACTGGAGCTCAGCATGCAAAGAGTATGGTTAGACAGTGGGAAAAGAAAATCCGATGCAAAAAACACAGCGAAAGAACAAGAATAGCAAAAACGGGGCAGCAGCCCTGGTCACACCAGACGGTATGGTAGACTCTGCTGGACTGTTCGGTAGAGGCTATAGGACTGTCCGGTAGAAGTGTCCGGTGGCACAGGACAGTCCGGTGAAAAAGTCCGGCGGCGTCGTACTGTCCAGTAAGACACGCCAGACTGTCCTGTAAAGACCTAGACAAGGTCCGATGCCAGACTGTCTGGTGCAAGCAGTTGGATTGTCCGGTAGATTATCGGATAGTTCGGTGTGAGAGCCAGATAGTCCGCTGGACTCGAGGAACTTGAGTTCCCAGACCCCAAAACTTGACCAAATCTTATCCAAACTTCATGAGATTTTGCACATGCTATCTAGACCCTATTCCAAAGCTGTTCCCAAAAGGTCAACTCAAAATGACTAGGGGATTAGCAGGAATTCAAGAACAACTTGCTCATGGCAATCCTGCGGGATTGAGATGAACTAAGTCATAATCTCCACATGCTAGCAAGTCCAAAAGAGCCAAAAAAAAAAGGATTAACTCAAGGGCAAAGCAAATCACCAAAAGCCTTTGAGTTTCATCCGAAATTCAAACTAGAAAGGGGGAAAGGAGATGGCTGCACACATGAACTCGAATTGGGGATGAATCTTCCTTGTATTAGAGAGGGAAATCAGTTCTTACAAGGTTCCTCACAGCTTACCACCCTTCATAATGAAAAGTACTAGCTCTAGGGGACTCCAAATCCTAACTGACTCAGTTTACACTAAGACCCCTATATTACAGAAATGCCCATAGGGGCCAAACTAGAAAAGACCCAACTTTCTCAGGGACGGACGACTGCGATGGAGTCTTGATCTTCTTTGGCTGCACGCAATCTTTTGGATAACATCCACATGGACAGTAGTCCAAATCCGCCGATCGACCCCCAGTTTTGAAGTCAGAAACTGAGAAACTTTAGGGTATCCTTACTGGGCCTGGAAGAGCCCACTCCACTCTATCTCGGTGAGAATTGAGCCCTTTCACTGAGTCTTGGTAACTTGGTGGTAGGGTGGTGGATTTGAGCGAATGCGCCATCACCCTCGCATATCTTCGCACTATGCACTCGGGTTGGAGCACCACGGTGGCACCCGGCATCCCCTGTCCATCGGGGTCACCTCGCAGGCCTTCGAAGGTCTTACACTTGCCATCGCCATGCCACTCCTCCGTGTACTGAACTCCCATGACCGACTGACGCTCAGCATGCCTCCTATCCTTCGTAGGACTTTCTTCATCTACCTCCAGTCCATCGGAGGGCTTGTACCCAAGTCCTTCTGGGTCTTGACTTCTGTTGACAATCACTTATCACTCCAGAGGCAATGGAGCCGGTCCATTGGCTCTCAATCTCCCTCTTGATGAGTGCATTGTCAACACCTTCACCTTGTAACCTGAAATAGAACAAAGACAAGAAGAAAATCGTAAAACCGAAAAGAAAGAAAAAAAGAAGAAAGTTGCTCAAAATGCCCAAAAGCCAAACACAAGGAGTATAGGGCAAATTGAGACTACAAAAACAAAGCCAAAGATCGACCCCCTAAGACAATGGAAACCACTCAACACAGTCAATCAAACTAAAGCATGACCCCTTAAGAAAGAGGCAAACCAGCTCAACACAGTCATGCTTAGGCAAATCATCGGCTCCTCCAAAAAGAGGCAAAAGGCTCAACGCACCGATGCAAGAGCATGAAAAGCTCAAACTCCCCCTGAATGCAAACCCACAAATGCAAGATCAATGCAAAGCTCCCCCTCAATTAGTTCTCTCCAGAATTTTCCTACTTGGTCCATGAACCCCCCTAGGAGCAACAATCTCTCCCCCTTGTTGACAATGAACACATCAAGGGTTCATAGAACTCAACTCCCCCTGAATTAGACAACTCCACCTCAACATATGCCATGAAATGTAGGAAGTGTACCAAGAAGAGCTCAGCGGGGATGAAAAGCTAGTAAATACAAGTTCTAGCATACAGGGCAAGTGAGGGCAAGGAAGCATGCAAACAAGCTCAATTGAATCTATCTTATACGGATCAGGAGCATGTTTTTCAGGGTTGTTGAAAAGAAAGCATCACCAACATGAATAGCATATAGCAAGGTAGACATTAACAGCAAGATGGTAGCAAAACATACAAGGTGTGCTACTCTCAACCAAAGCATATACAACAGGCCATAAGCAATTTAGAGACTTACAAATTTCAGATTTAGCAACTTGTAGCTTCATGCAAGTTAGATCATGGGCCAGGGGTTATTCACTTGTCTTAGCCACTTCTTACCAACCAATGCCAAGCCTAGGTTCAGAGAACCATCAGAAGCTTAAGAAAAGGTTTTGGTCATACATAGCCTAGGCCAAGTTCATGCCAAAGTGCAAAGGCAAGCTATCTCAAACTAGATTAGTGTGACAAGCGTACCCACCTGGATCTTTTCAATTCAGCTCAATAGACACAACTTGTATACAGATTTAGTTCAGAATTCAGATTTATGCAAGGTGTCATAAATGCTTAGGCAACAACTTAACAAAGGCATACGACTAGCATATCCAAGCATGAAAAGATTGCATAGTATTCAACATTCATTCACATGCTAGGTAGCCAAGTCAAGTGATGATCATGGTTTATGATTTTCAAGAAATAAAAGTGACTTAGCTCACAAATGATATTAGACAGATTCAAGAAGCTTAGCCAACCATGATCATGCAAGCACTGTACAATCTAGCACAAGCAAGTACTAACTAGTCATTCTAGAAGAGCTCTAGTGCTAGTGAAGTGAAAATGCATATGATACAATGCAATGCATGATATGATACAAAATGCAAGTAAAACAAATAAAAGCAAAGATAAGGAAAATTCAAAAACCTAAACTACACAAAGCTACCCCAAACTAAAAGGGGTAACAAATACCAAGCTCCCCATGCAAGCGAGCAAATGTGCAAGCTCTAAGGGCTTGGTGAAGATATCGGCCAACTAGTTCTCGGTTTCCACATGGATCAAATCTATATCTCCCTTCTCATAGTGATCTCTCAGGAAGTGAAACCTCACGTCTATGTGTCTGGTTCTAGAGTGCAGGACGGGGTTCTTACCTACAGAAATAGCAGAAGTAGAGTCTATTAGGAGAGGGATCCTCCTAAAACTCAAGCCAAAGTCACTTAGGGTAGCCTTCATCCAAAGTAGCTGGGAGCAGCAACTAGCAGCAGCAACGTATTCAGCTTCTGTGATGGAAATGGCTATGCTAGATTGCTTGCGTGAGGACCAAGAGACAAGAGAAGAACCAAGAAACTCGCAGGTGCCAGAACTAGACTTGCGCTCAAGCCGACAACCTGCAAAGTCAGCATTCGTAAACCCTCTAAGAGAGAGTGTCGAAGCTGAAGAGAACCAAAGACCAAACTCAGGAGTGTATTTCTGGTACCTGAAGATGTGCTTCACTTCTTGTCAGTGCAATGTCCTCGGTGAGGCCTGAAACTACACACAAAGACAAACAACAAACTGAATGTCTGGCTTGGTCGCCGACTGGTACAGAAGTGAGCCGATCATCCCTCGGTACTCCCTTTGGCCCACCCTCCCTTTCTTCATCTGCATCAAGCACCGTTTGTGTTGACATGGGAGTCGACATAGGCTTGGAGTCTCCTATATCAAACTTCTTCATAATGTCCTTCGTGTACATGGCTTGATGGATGAAGGTTCCTTCATGGCCTTGCTTGATTTGCAGTCCAAGGAAAAAGTGCAACTCTCCCATCATGCTCATCTCAAACTCCTTCGACATCAGCTCAGAAAACTTGGTAACAAGAGAGTGAGAAAAGCCACCAAAGATGATATCATCCATGTATATCTGGACAATAAGAAGATCACCACCATGCTTGAGGAGAAACAAGGTCTTATCAACACTCCCCATTTTGAAACCGTGGTTCAGCAAAAAGGTTTTCAACCTATCATACCAGGCTCGAGGGGCTTGTTTCAAACCATACAAGGCTTTTTGCAATTTGTAAACATGGTTAGGGTGTTTAGCATTTTCAAATCCAGGGGGTTGCTTTACATAAACTTCATCTTGAATGAAACCATTTAGAAAAAGCAGACTTCACATCCATTTAAAAAAGCTTAAGACCCATGGAAGCTGCAAAGGCTAAGGGAATACATATAGCTTCCAGGCATGCAACTGGAGCAAACGTTTCCTCATAGTCTATCCCCTTTTTTTGGCAAAAACCCTTAGCCACAAGTCTAGCCTTGTTCCGCACAACAATGCCATCCTCCCCTTGCTTATTTATGAAAACCCATTTCATACCAATAGGATTGCATTGTGGCGGTGGCTCTACTAAAACCCAAACCTGATTCCTCTCAAAGTTTTCTAATGCCTCATGCATGCCGGTCCATTGGATCTCAGAAAGGAAGTTTGGTTGAATCGGACGGCAATGCCCCGAGCCTCTCATCATGTGTTCGCTGAACTTTGGTCAGATCCAGTGACGAGAGTGGCAGCATGAGCACTAGTGAGAGGCAACGAAGGCGAGGGTGGTATTGCGTTTGATTGGGGAGTGGAAAGGCTATCTGTGGCAGTGTGGCGAGCGGCACGCCAGCAGCGATGGATATGTGCAGTGGCGAGGCCATGGGATTGGGGAAGGGAGAGGGCAAATGGATAGGGAGAGGTAGGGAAACAAGGCAGGCTGGTGCGGTCCTCACCTCAGCCTAGGAGGCGGGGGTGGCAGCTATTTTTGTTAGAAATGGAGAGGCGATGTTGATGGGGGAGAGGGGGTTAGCTTCGACGAGCTTGGTGTAGAGGAAGAGGAAAGCTGGGGGCTATTTATAGCCAGAGAGAGTGAGGGAGGGTGTGGGTAGTGCTGTGTCTTGGGTGTAAATGGATATCCGAATTGTCCAAAACGTCTAAACAAATTTGATTTTTTTTTAAAATAGATATAGAATGAGTTTTGTGCTATTTTTTATGCATTCTGACAATTTCATTACAAAAATAATAATATAAAATTGGATGAAAAAATGTATGCCTTATTTTCTTCCAATATAGAAAAATGTTAAAAAAGTATCCGTATCCAATCGTATCTATGTCCAAACTCATTTTAGCAAATATAAAATAGATTTTGGATCCATTTTTTATTGACATTAACAATCTTAAAACTAAAACAATAATATAAATTTGGATTGAAAATTATATGTCCTATTTTCTCATCATGGATGAAAAAAGACTATCCGGATAATTATCCAATTACACCCCTAGCTGTGTTGCTAGTGTCGCGGAGCGGGCGGTGGGGAGCGGCAGCCAGCACCATGCGCAGTGGCAAGGATGATGATACTGGTTGTCACGGTTATGGCGAGCGAATGGTGATGACAGCGAGTGTCCCAGTCCAAACTAGTGAGTAGAGTGTACATATCTGCGCAGAGTTTAAAATATATTTGAATAGTTCATGCCCACCGGTATGGATGGATGGCTCCACCAACTATTTGGTTTTATTTTAAAAAAGGCAAGGTGTTTTTAGAAGATCCGGCATGTGATGCCATGGGACATGGTGGATGGTGATTCCAATGGCAAGGTTTGAAAAAGAAAAAGGATTGCGAAAACTGGCCTTGTACCTAGTGCGACGTTGGGCGGTCAAGTCAAGCATCAGTTTCTTAGAAGAAAAGAATCTCTTCGGAAATAAAAAGTATTTCAAGTTTTATAAAGATAACATTGCATGAAAGCTCATTTTTTAAGCAAAAATCCCGAAGTCCACTCTCACCTGACATATGGCTATAATCTTTTCCACGCTCCTTCAGAAGAAGGTGGAATTGCGGAATACATAGTACTTAACCTTTCTTTGTTGTTATTTTTATATGATGATGTCGATATCATCGCTACACTCTTTGACTATGCCGTGGCTCCTCGTATCCAACTAGCTTCTGACATTGGGCTACGAAGGACCCTTCCGCTTGCTTAATGTTTGTACACTATGTATGCTCGTTGTACCAATTAAATCAGAGTATATATTGCATGATGAATAAATGTGTGTACTAAACTCCTAGGACTAGTATTTAGTATTTGTATTGCATTTGAGATTCTGGGGAAACGGGGCGCTCCATTCGATACATGGGATAGTGTGATATTATTTTTGGATCAAACTTGATCCAATTTAGTTGAAAGTTTGTCGAGCTATTGCCTAGGGTGTTTCAGCTCTAGTAAAAACTTGATCACTATTCAAGTTGTTTTAATCATGTCAAGAAATTTTTCTTTGCAAATGTCACCCTGTGTGCACACGATAGTCTGGTGCTACTAAATCGATCTATTTGACCCCAAATTTTTAGGGCTATTCCACATATTGTTTTGAGGCTTTGGTAAATTTTTAGTGGTTTTTGATGTATTGTTAAGCATTTGGCAATTGTCTTTGCAACCCCATATGTATATTTTGATGAGGTAGCCCGATCAAGTTTTTGTTTTGCTCATTTTGGATCCATGTCTTTGGCCATTTGCGTGGCACTTTTGCGAGTGCTTTGCCAAATGTGTTATAGGGTTAGAAGTTTGTGTCGTGCTATGTAACCTTACACATTGCTAGAAGAGAGGTTCATGGTTAAATTTTAAAATCTCACATCCAACCCTCTTTTGGTCGCTTTCTTGGTCCTTCAGTCGCGGTCTATAAACTCCCAAAATGCATTTTCGGTCCCTGGACAATATTCGGGTGCAGTCACAGTTCCAAATGGAACCAACCCTCTCCACATGTTAACCTAGATCTACATGTCATTCAAATTATCTTCTCCATGATACTACATGTCATTCAATTCATCTTCTCCATGATAGCATGAAGTCACTTTGTCCCTCCTCGCCACTACCACCACAACCCCTCCCTACACCATCGTGCCACTATCGCAGCCCCTCTCTGCTTTTGGGGTTCATAGCTTTGATTCCTTCCTCCACCTCAAGCTAGGAGACAACGAAACTACATTTTAGGAGGCGCAAGCGCAATGGGCGCATAGTCATTGCCGACAATGACAAACTCCTTTTTATATAGGTGTCGTTAGCTCCGCCACTTACACTTCTGATGAGTCACACCACTGTCCTATCCCCTTGTTCACGTCCAGCACTAGCACTATGGATGACAAGGCCACTGATGAGCTAGAAGGCTTTGGTGGCGGCGGCAACTATGACAAGGTCACATTGCTGAACAGGAGCTTTTGTAGCATGCTTGTGACGGCTTAAGGCCTATTTGTCAACAAATATGTACTATGGTTTTAGAATACTATGATTTCAATTTGTCAATGACATCAATACTACAATATTCCTATACTGCAGTAAAATCATAGTATTCCTCAAAAGCAGAGTGTGTTTGGTTACACCGTATTACTGACACGCGAAATAGGGCGCAAGTCGGATGGTGAGACCATGTGGCAGCTGGTGCAGTAGTTGGAGCCGGCCATCACCGCAGCCAAGGGCATGGTCACACTGGCCATCAGAGCTCGATCTGCATCCCCACTCATTCCTTCTCTACCTCTAGCCTCTCCTCACTCGTCGTGGTCAACACAGGAGACAACGTCGCCGGCTTTGCCGCTAAACGGCGCTAGAAGTTGTAGCCAACACGCATCACAGCTCCTTGTACATCCCCGTTAGCCACTGCATCCTACTTCCCCATGCTCGCCGACCTATTCCTGCAATGCACCATGGGCAGTGAGGGTGCAACTATAGCAGCCATCTCCATACCCAGTAGCCACGCGTCCCTTTGTAAGGGCTGTGCTAGGGTATCTGACCCGAGATGGAAGGGGATGAATTTGGTTGCTATTTCTCTCTTCTAATATCTAGGGCTTTTCAGTGCATAAGGTAAACCTATCATGTCCTACACATGCTAGTTAAGTCTAAGGTTTATCAATGTGTCCTACAACTTACCCAAAAGACTTGCAACCTAAAGCCAAACCTAATTAAACTAACTAGGAAAGCTAAGGCACACAAGAAAGTAAATGCAGAAACGTAAATACAGTAAGTAAAGAGAGTAGGCAAAGGGATGCAAAGTCCCTAGAAGACACGTATATTTAACGTGGTTCACCACTAAAGGCTACATCCATGGGCTCACCACCAAAGGAAATTCTAAGGGCACCAAGAACTCTTCCGATCACCATCTTGCACTAGCCACCAATGGCTTGTGGCAAGTAAAAGTTATGTGCCACCAAGGCTATGCCACTGTCACAGTCTCTCTCGATCACAAGGCACTGGATTCTTCACTACAGAGTTTGAAGGGTGTCCACGTCCCAGCACAAAGTGTCATTGCTAGTCTACACCAAGAAAGAGGGTCTAGCAACAATTACAATGTGGCTTGACGGCAGCTAAGGCTTCTCAAAAGCTCACACAAGAGCTACACTCGAGAAGAGCTCGCAATCTCACTCTCTCAAAGCTCTAACCTAGGTTGGATATTAAGCACTATTATGGTGGTTGGAGTGGATGATATGCCTAAAATACTCCTCAACACTTGGGTCTTCAGTAGCTCCAGCTCACTTCAAATGACTAGGTGGGGTAGCTTATATAGGGAAAAATATCTGGTGCAATCACTTGATGTGTGCAATCGTGCAATCAAGCAATATCCAATGGTAGGGTTCCGGAGGGGTTTTAAGCAAATTTCAGGAGAGGAATGTGAGATTTCAGGTGGGAGGGTTTAAATCCAAAATAACAACCACCATTAGATTAAGTGATTGCACCGAATATGCCCTCCTTATATAGCCCCCAAATATGAAATAGCCATTAGCCAAAAGGATACTAGAAAGTGCATAGACTGTATGGTTGTTGGCGGTCGTTACGACCCGTTTCGACCACCAACATTTCATGTATCAAGGGCAAGTTTCATGCAATTTTCATGGATTCTAACCGGTTCCATGAGTTGTGTGCAAAGATCATGCAGGAACACACTTTACATTGGAAACATGTTTAAAACATGGCAGAACAAGGTGAACCAGAGAAGAAGACAAAGCAATGGGGTTAGACCCTAGCCGCCCGGCCAAGTACCCAGGCAGGCTAGCTAGGAACCAAGCCGCTGAGCATCCCCTTTGCTCTCACCAGCTACTGCACCGAAGTACCAAGCCGCCCGGTCCACCTCCTAGGCCGTCTGGCCTATGATTGTCTCCAAATGCCACGTCCTTCGACATTCATGCAAAAAACAACATGTCAAACACATCTCCACAGTGGAAACTGAGAATGGAAGAGCGAACACCCTAGAAGGCCTACACTTCACTGACCCAGCCTATGGATTGGTGAAATCAGCAATCCAGGGGAGCTACAGCCAATGGCCAAGGAAGAAGCACAACAAGAATCCAATGATCCATTCAAAAGCACACGATAATAACTATCAACCGTCTCAACCAAGGACCCTAAAGCATAGGATAGACAAGGTTGGTGGATCCAAAGGCCACCCAGCCCTAACCTAGGCCTCCCGACCTAGAAGCCAGGCCACCTAGCAAAGTGGTGGCTGCTCGGCCTACCACATGCCCCTTCTAGCACTGACTTAACCTCCATAACCACCTTAAACAGCTATAAATAGCCTTGTGGTCATAGTATGAGGTGTGTGTAGCATTTGGTGTGCATTGTATAGGTCAGGAAAAGTGGAGCTTCCCTTATCTTGTAGGGAAAGTGTCTCTTGTGTCAAGGAGAGTAGTGACTTGAGGAGTGAAGGAGTGGGATTTCTCTTCTGCTCCCTAGCTTGTATCCTCAGAGGAAGGATATTCGATTCCAGGATTGAGTAAAGTTCCTTGTCGCCTACTCTAGTTATTCCATTCTTACTTTGCTTTCATACTTATTCTTATACTTGTCTGTTTACGAGAATCTTGTGGATGCTTATAGTTTATCTATAAAGCTTTGCTTGCTTTATCGGGCTCAATACCAGTTTAGTAGTGAACTCTCAGAACAGTCACAATAGTGTCTATATAAAGAGTTTACCCTAGTTGGTGTGCTATCCCATGCAGATCTGATTGGTAGACTCACTTGGTGACAGCTTTGTGTGTCCTCTGTATTCCAATCCAATCATTCGGATAGACTAGCTAACGATATAGCCAAACCCTGTAGTACCCATCTTTCTCGGCTAGATAATCATCACACTGGTGCCTTGTAGTGGTACTGCAAATTTGGTGTCTAAGTTTATTTGACAACTATCAAACTCTGCATGATTAGCATAGTAGAGTGACTTAAATTTTGTAGAGCCTTATGTGCCAGCATGTCTTTTACTCTCTACACAGCTAGCTTCACTAGTTTGATTAGGTACATTGTGTGTTATACTCCTCATTCCTAATGGATTTCAATACCCTAGAATACTCTTGGGTGAAAGGCTACAACACATTTTCTGTGCGCTTGCGGAGTTATATCTGAAGGCTAAGGAACGCCAACAATCTTTTCTGGCGCCATTGTCGGGGAACGATAGCTATTTCAACACAGAACCAAGGCCGCCCTATCTCCCACTATACTACCACCCCCACCATTCCATCATACCATCCATGGATACCACCCCTATACATGAATTATTCGCTCCGGAGGACGATTTTCTAGAGCCTCCACCACCATCCAAACCTATCACCACCTCGGGCTATCAACTACATTTCGGTTTGATAGCCATGGTCCGGGATCAATCCTTTGTGGGATTGGAACCTTAGAGTCCCTACTCACACCTCCAATAATTCGAGCAACTCTGCAGTTGTCTTGTCATCATGGGAATGCCTAGAGAAACTCTTCGATGTTTGCTCTTCCCGTTTTCACTTACGGGAGAGGCAAAATCTTGGTACACCAGAGCAGTCAATGTAGTAGAGGGGTGTTGAGACAAGCTCAAAATCAAGTTTTGTTTACACTTCTTCCCACAAAATCGAGTTGTTGATCTCCGATGCAAAGTTCTCAACTTTTGACAAGGGAGTCACTATAGGGTTACGGGGTAGGCTACTATAGCATGAAAATATTTTTCATCTACTTCTAGACGCACAGGGCAGCAAAAGATGAGTCAAACCAGTCAAGTGCCGAGTCACGTGCGCCAAGTAGTTGTCGGTGAGGAGAGCGGATGTCGATTCGTTCAGCCGATCTCGATCAGAACCAATCGGCCGCCCTCGAAACCAATCGATTGATCAGTGTAGTAGTCATAGCAATGCCTCTACAGTATCCACACATGCGGGAAGGCGACGCCGAGTTCTGGCGTGTTAGCACCACAAACTTGGCAGAGGATCTTGAGAGATTGGACTAGGGCACAGCTAGGGTTTTGCATAAACCTTTTCTACGATGCCTCTCACAAAACCGATGCCCTAAGCCGTGCCCTCTCTTGCATACATATAGTCTCCACTAATGGGCTTTAGCCACGTAAAGGCTCATTAGAATTCTAATTGCTTGTGGATCAAGTATCCGAGTCCTGATAGAGGTCTAACAGTTCATCCCATATGCAACCTTTTGAGCTAGACCCTATGGGTCGGGTCCTGATCGGACTTAGCATCGGCTCATGCTAGAGCCGATACGACTCGGAGTCGGACCTGGAAATTGCCACGCGGGCACATCTCCATCAATCTCCTACTTGCCTAGAGGCAATATCCTAGTGTCACAGTCCCTTAAGTGTGTGACCATGTAGGTTCTCATGCAGTCGGCCATGGCGAAAAACCTTTTCTCAAGCCAATCGATCAACAACGGTACCTAGCAGCACATGTTGACCCCCAAAAGCACAATGATCATATCAACCGAACCTTGATATACAACACATCCTATATCATTTTGCCATGTGACGCCAGTCAGACCCAAGGTGAGATTTGTGCCACCCTTGTTTAATAGTCCGACTAATTTCACTCGTCAATGGTGGATTACTGGACTAATTAGTCAAAAATGTGATTAATCATTAATCACATAGCACGGCCATGCATTTTCTAATTCAACCACTTCGAGGGGCCCAGAGGCAATCTCTCCCATTATGTAGGAGGCGAAAATTCCATCTTGATCCATACACATCCCAATCCATGTTTCGCAATACACTCAAAAGTTACCCTTATAACTACCCAGTTACGGAGTAGCGTTTGGCACCCCTAAGTACACCACTACACACAGTGAGAAACAATTGTGATCTCAAGTCAAAGGATTTACTGGGTATATCACTCGAGAGCGCTTGATGGCACATATAAGCATAAGAATCCCAGAAACGTCTCAGAGTGAGTCAATCCGACACCATGTTCACTAACATCTGTCTACATCATTGATTTGATATCCAATATCAATGATCCGCAAGACATGATCATCAATCAATCCATGTGCTAGCCATAGAATCATTACTATCCCACGTAAAGATTATAGGCTAGGGACCATTTGGAACACAACATTTAAACAAGTCTCACGAATGAGTCACGTCCTCGTTGATCCATTGTTTATAGCAGCATGTTCAATGAACAAAGATAAATAACATTTATTCGAAATAAAACATAACAAATTCTCATCCCACATACATAGAGTCAACTCTGGTATCCAATACCCATTGTTTTTGTGTGTTCCTCAAACTTCAATTATGGGAGAGGCTTCATTAATGGATCAGCTACATTTAGATCCGTGTGCACATTACATATCTTCACATCACCTCTATCAATAATCTCTCTGATCAGGTGATATCACCTGAGTATATTTTTGGACTTTTGGTGTGATCTAGGTTCCTTAGCTTCTGTGATGGCACTAATATTATCACAGTGAAGGTCCAATGGGCACAAACCACTCGGAACAACACCCAACTCAGAAACAAACTTTCTGATCCAAACTGCCTCCTTTGCGGCTTCCAAAGTTGCAATGTACTCGGCTATTGCAGAATAGGCTATCGTATCTTGCTTGGAACTCTTCCAACTAACCGCTCCACCGTTGAGGCAGAATACGAATCCGACTTGCGATGTACTATCGCCTTTGTCTGTTTGGAGACAAGCATCGGTGTAACCCTTTACAATGAGCTCTTCCTCACTTCCAAACACTAGGAACATATCCTTAGTCCTTCTCAAGTACTTAAGGATATTCTTTACAGCAATCCAGTGACCTTCACCTATACATGACTGATATCGACTAGTAAAACTTAGAGCAAATGAAACATCAAGCCGAGTACATATCATGGCATAGATGATGGATCCAATTGTGGAGGTATACAGGATCTCACTCATCCTCTTTTGCTCATCAGTCGTCGATGGACACTGAGTCATGCTCAAGATCGTGCTAGGTGACATGGGCAAGAAACCTTTCTTGGAATCATGCATGTTGAACCGTTTCAACACCTTGTCAATATATGTACTTTGGCTTAATCCAATTAAGCGCTTAAATCTATCTTATAGATCTTTATGCCAAAGATGTAAGCTGCTTCTCCCAAGTCCTTCATTGAGAAACTCTTTCTCAATGAGTCCTTCACAGCTTCCAACATAGGAATGTCATTTCCGATCAGCAATATGCCATCTACATATAAGACTAGAAAGACAGGGGCGCTCCCACTGACCTTCTTGTATACACAAGTTTTTTCTACGTTCTTGATGAAACCAAACCCTTTGACCACTTCATCAAAAGATTGATTCCAACTCTGAGATGCTTGCTTGAGTCCATAGATGGACCTCAAAAGCTTGCATACCTTCCCAGCATTCTCTGGATTGACAAAACCATCTAGCTGTGTCTTGTACACATTCTCACTAAGGTTTCCATTAAGGAAAGTCATTTTGACGTCCATTTGCCACACCTCATAGTCATGATATGCGGCAATCACTAGGAGGATCCAGATAGACTTTAGCATAGCTACGGGCAAAAATGTTTCATCATAATCAACACCTTGAATTTGACGAAAACCTTTTGCCACAAGCCCAGCTTTATAGATGTGAACATTTCCATCAGCGTTTATCTTTTTCTTGAAAACCTGTTTAAACTCGATAGGTAGCACCTCATCAAGTGGCTCGACCAAGTTCCAAACTTGGTTGGCAGCCATAGATTTCAACTCGGATCGCATGGCCTCCAGCCATTTCTCAGAGTTGGGTCCCATCATAGCTTCTTTGTAAGTCTTAGGCTCATCGTTGTCCAACAATAATATATCATGCTGACCCATGGTGAGAAACATGTAGCGATCGGGTGCACGATGTGCCCTTTGGATTGTGACCTACGCGTGGCTAATGGTGTTTCAACAGAGTGCTCAACTTTTGAATCATCATGTTAGAAATCAGTCGAACTAGAACCATTCTCTAGTGTTTCTCAAACCTCTTCGAGTTGCACTTGGTTCTGACTAGTTCCATCTATTAAGAGAAACTCTTTCTCCAAAAAGACTCAGTTCCGGGCAACAAACACTTTTGCTTCCTCCCGGTTATAGAAATAATATCCTTTGGTTTCCCTAGGATAGCCCACAAAGTATCATTTTTCCAACTTAGGATGGAGCTTATCATATGTCAAACGTTTGACATAAGCCTCACAACCCCAAATCTTAAGGAAAGACAATGTGGGACTCTCCCTAGTCCACATCTCATATGGTGTCTTCTTCACAGACTTTGATGGAACTCGGTTCAATGTAAACGCAGCAGTTTCTAGAGCATAACCCCAAGAGGACAATGAAAATCAGTCTGACTCATCATTGACCTCACCAAGTCCACATCTTGGACACACCATTCCACTGTGACATTCCGAGTGGAGTCAGTTGTGGAACAATTCCACAACTCTTTAGATGATCAATAAACTCTTGGATCAGATATTCTCCACCACAATCCGATCGTAGGAATTTTATCGTCTTGCCCGAGTGGTTCTATACTTCATTCTGATACTGTTTGAACCTTTCAAACGACTTGGACTTATGTCACATCAAGTAGATATAGCCATACCTACTAAAGTCATCATTAAAAGTAATGAAATACTAAAAAGAGCCTCTAGCAACAGAGTTCATTGGACCACATACATCAGTATGTACAGGGGCCAACAACTCAGATGCCCTTTCACATTGACCAGTGAAGGGTGTCGTTGTCATCTTTCCAAGTAAACAAGACCCACATGTCTCAAATGATTCATAATCAATTGAGTCAAGTAGTCCATCTCTACACGTTTCTTGTTAATATGGCCTAAGCGACAATGCCAGATAAAAGTAGGGTTCAAACCGCTCGGCTTGTCATTTAGCATTAATGTTAAGAATCAGGTCATCCTCAAGATCAAGAACATACAATCCATTCACTAATGGACAATGTGCATAGAGCATGTTATACAAATAAATAGAACAACACTTGTTCTTTATTATTATCTCATAGCCACCATCCTCCTCCAAAAATGAAGAGGAGATAATGTTTTTACTCAATGCTGGAATAAAATAATAATTATTTAACTCCATCACTAATCCTGAAGGAAGCGACAAGTGATATGTGCCGACTGCCAACACAGCAACCTTTGCTCCGTTGCCGACGCGCAGTCCAACTCACCCTGAGCAAAACTTCTAGTCTGTTTTAGTCCCTGCAACAATTCGCAGGTATGAATCATCGACCCGATATTAAATACCCATGAATCACTAGAAGAAGTCACAAGATTAATTTCAATAACATTAATACCTAAAGTGAAACCCTCGCTTCCCTGCTTTTTCTTCTCTTCCAAGTACTTCTGGCAATTCCTCGACCAATGCCCACTGTCACCATAGTGGAAGCACTTGTCTGAGGGAAAGGGACCAGCCTTAGGCTTAGCATCAGGCTTTGGCTTTTGGATCCTATCCTCAGCCTTACCTTTGGCCTTGCCCTTGTGCTTCCTCTTCTTGCTATCCCATTGGACCATCATCACATGACTTGAGGTTATCTTGATGCTATCCTCGGCAGTTTTAAGCATCCCATGCAACTCGGTTAGAGTCTTATCCAAGCTGTTCATATGATAATTCATCGCGAAAGGCTCGAAACAAGGAGGCAGAGATTGGAGGATCACATTCGTCGCAAGCTCTGGATCAAGCTCAATACCATGTCTGTCGAGAGCCTCGATGTGACCAATCATCTTGATCACATGAGTATTGACTAGACTTCCTTCAGCTAGCTTACAATCGAACAAGGCCTTTGAGGTGTTATACCTCTCAACCCTTGCCTGGTTCTCAAACATGCCATGGAGCCCATCAATCATATTATAGGCATCCGAGTCCTCATATTGATTCTGAAACTCAGGGGACATGATGGCAAGCAGACAGCCAACATCGAGCGAGTCATTGCAGTGCTTCTCATAAGCTCTGCGCTCAGCTGCAGCAGCACCATCCTCAGGATAGGGCTACTCGAGAACATATTCCTTTCTCTCTTGCTTGAGAACAATTCTCAAGTTTCGATACCAGTTAGTAAAGTTGGTTCCAGACAACTTCTCTTTATCATGAATAGATCGCAAATTAGAGCCAGAAATCGGAGTGGGATTAGCGGGCATGGTCAACTACAACATGAAGTAAATATGCAAAGATTCAGCATAATGTTTTATGTAGATCTTTCATTAAACAATTTAACAAAAGATAGTCCCACTATATGTTTGCAATTGTATTCCCTTTCACGACATATAGTGGACGAGATCCGTGTTTATCTAAGCTTCTAGTGAGCTTTGGCGTCACTACTAGAAACTTAGCAAAACCGGTAGACAACCATTGTCAATCACATAATATGTGATTCTTGTTTGTTGGCGACATCATATGTCAAGACATCCAACGTCATGCCCAAGGCCCAAATCCGATTTGATAGCCTTGTCAAGCAAACCAACCCCATACGCGCGGATGTCCGACATCCACCCTATTTGATTAAGATATTTGAAGGCACCCTACTTTGGCAGACCCACCAAACAACGATCGAAATCTTTACAGGTGTAGCGATTGGAAGGGCATCAATAACTCTTGAATTTTCCTAAGGGGATCTATTCTAACACATCTAATGCAAGAAAGAATAGGCAGTGATAACAAAAAACTATGGACCATAGATCGAATCTATGGTAACTCATCGAGTTGATCCAATCAAGTCGAGTGCAAGTTACATCCATGTTGACCACATCGGCTCATCTAATGAACCAATACGCGGAGCGTGTAACATCAATCCATCCAATGAATCGATGTGTTGAGCCTATAACATATCCAATTTGTTATCATGGAGCCATAATAGATCCAATCTATTACATCGATTTAGATCATAAAGCAACATACCATCGGCTCTAACACCACTGTAGGGTTACGGGGTAGGCTACCATAGCATGAAAATGTTTTTCATCTATCATGTAAAACACAGGAACACGTACAAGCAAGAGATCATGGATCGTTACCACTAGACGCGCAGTGCAGCAGAAGATGAGTCGAGGCAGCCAAGTGCCGAGCCGCGCGCCCCAAGTGGTTGTCGGTGAGGAGAGCTTATGCCAATTTGTTTAGCCGATCTCGATCAAGAACCAGTCGACCGCCCTCGAAACCGGTCGGTTGATCAGCATAGCAGTCGTAGCAATGCCTCTACGGTATCCACACGTGCAGGAAGGCGACATCAAGTTCTGGCGTACTAGCACCACAAACTTGGTGGAGGAGCTTGAGAGTTTCTGCGATGGCTCTCAAAAAACCGATGCCCTAAGTCATGCCCTCTCATGAATATATATATAGTCTCCACAAATGGGCTTTAGCCACGTAAAGGCCCATTAGAATTCTAATTGCTTGCGCATCAAGTATCTAAGCCCCGATAGAGGTCTAACAGTGCATTCCATATGTGACCTTCCGAGCCAGACCCTATGGGTCGAGTCTTGATCGGACTCAGCATCGGCTCATGCCAAAGCCGATACGACTCGGAGTCGAACCTGGGAATTACCACGCGGGCACATCTCCATTAGTCACGAAACGTTGGTGGTAGCTTGGGCACAATTCACTAGCCTAGTTGCATCTAGACCAGAGTTGGCGATACAAGAGTCTATGCTCATTTAGCACTTCATCCGAGGCCTCCCACCTAGCGTCGGACTATGTTCGGACTTAGCTTCGGTAGGATCATTTTCTCACTTAACTACTCTAGGAGGACGAAAAGTTCTCGACAAAATACTCGAGAAACCCTCTTATGTCAGCAAGATCGAGAAACCGCGCTCACAACCACAAGGTCCACATGAGCATAACCACCATGAAGAAGATCGGGACACCCAAACACCAACTCCTCCACCCCATCAAAGTATCAAGATTGAAGACATCCCTAAACCAAGCACGTCACAGGAAACTGACGCGGTCTGGTTAACCATGACGCATCCGCCATCGGTCTCCCCATTCTCATTCGATGATGAATTGTTTATGGACTTTGGCAACATCTCTCGACTACCCAAAGCGAACTGACGCTTCAACAGGATCCCTCAACTAGCATACATTTCCCTCATCATATACATCAAATGAGAGAGGACCTGCTCTGATTTACAGTTGTAATAAATCGGGAATGCCTAGAAGAGAGACGATTAGGCACGAAAATGATCAGGTTATACCTAGAGCCAACTCTTATCCATGGCCATGTATCCAACATGCTTCCGCAATATATTCTCTATGACCCATGAGTTGGGGTGAACATCATTCAGAAACATGTTGTTGACACATATTTCCCCACTTAGCCTTAATCAAAATCTGACATTCTTTTGAAGTGGAACAAGAAGGAATTGTTAGAGAATCGTAGGGTTATCCGAGCCATACCAATAACCTCGTGGGACAAGAGGATGTTCTTAGACTTCCATGTCTTCGACATACCCGAGGGACCTACACCATTCATACTGGTTAGGCTCCCACTTGCTTCGCTCATCAAAACAACAACATGTCCAAGGTAGCTACAGCTTCAGTTTGGCAAAGAAGTGCTAGAAATTGGCATGAGTCAAGCACTCAATACCAAAATAGAATCTAAGCCAGAGGTTGACTCCCTAGAAGAAGTGATGGATATTTTACTTGAGGAAGAGGAGGATCAATCAAGCCTAGAGGAAGAGGCTAGCGACTTCAGTGTAGTAGATGAGCTGCTTGAGTTCGAAGAACTGGGTGAATCACTACGGCTCGACCCCCCAAAAATAGAGCTTAAATAGCTACCGCATGTCCTAAAATATGCCTTCCTCAATGGGACCAAGGACACACTGGTGATCCTCAGTGACAAGCTGACCGTGGATACTCTCTCCAACACCTAAAGGGAATTAGTCCTAACTTTTGCACACATCACATCCCTATGGAGATCGAACACTGACCTACTAGGGAACCACAATGCAGACTCAACAATACGATGAGAGAGCTAGTCAAGAAGGAGGTACTCAAACTCCTAAATGCGGGTATCATCTACCCCATACAAGATAGTGAATGTGTCAGTCCAGTCCAAGTAGTACCAAAGAAAGAAGGAATGACAGTCATCAAGAATCAGAACAATGACTTGATCCCATAGCGTACGGTCACCCGATGGTAGATGTGCATCGACTATAGAAAACTTAACACCGCCACTTGTAACACCCTAATTTTAATTTCAGCATTTTATAATTAATTTAATATGCCTTATTTAGTGTTCCTAAGGTTTTATATGCCTAGCCTTGCATTTTTTTTATGATTTATTAAACAAGTAATTAAATTCATCATAAAGCAAACATGTTTGTGCATTCATGCTGGTGCATGGTTCCTGGTTTGTGTGAATTAAGGAGCCAAATTCAAATCTATTGGAATTATAAGAACTATTGCTTCCTTATTCAAAAGATATTCCAAACAATGTAAAAAAAAGGAAAAGAAAAGAGGGAGCAACCTAGCTCAACCAGCCCACCCCAGCCCACTTAGGCTGGCCGGTGGCCCAACCAACTAGGCTGAGCGGCCCAACCAGCCCACGCACTCCCTCTCCGTCTCTGTGTTGTGGCCCCGCCATGCCCAAGCCACTGACCGGAGGTGCCGCTCGATCAGGGCCTTCTCCCACCTCCCACCGCAGCCTGTGGCCCTCCGTCGCGTCTCCTCCTCACTAGATATGGACACACACCACTCCCCGCCAACCCTATAGTCCACCCAGCACCCTCCTGCTCCTTATCGATGCGGACTCAACGCAGAGTTGAGCTAGATAGGCCCGAGTCCGCATGAGCACGCGCCGCCACGTGCCCCACAAGACTCAGACTTGCCATTAGCCGCTGTTGCCCTACCCTAGGCCCTATAAAAGGTGCCCCTAGCTGCACTGACGCCCCCTTTTTTCTGCACCATCGCTGCTCGAGCTCTAGCCCTCCTCCGTGCCGTCGATTTTCCCACCGGAGCCGCCGCAGGTGGGCCCTTTCCATACCGGAATTCACCACCGATGGAGCTTTTCCGCCCCTCCTGGCCCATCATCATGACCGCAGGATCATCCGGAGCCTAGCTTTTAGGTTCTGGATGCCCATGCTCATCTCCGTCTTGCCGTCCCGCGAGCGTCGACCTCCGTAGCCCATCCTCGCCCGTCGCAGAGCTCCTCCATCGCTTCGTCGCTGTCTCCTAGCCCCTAGTGAGCGTCACGGCATTATCCTCTCTCTCTCCTAGGTTAGACCTAGCCACCGCTAGCCTCTCCCCGAGCCCGAAACACCCTGCTTCAGCGAAGCGCTGCCGCGCGCATATGGACTCCGCCGCGGCTAATGGTCGACGCCGGCCATCCTCCCCCGTTGGAACCCTAGTCGTCCGATACCCATCGATGACCCACAGGCGCTGGTGACCGGTCAGCGCCGGCAGTTTTGCTAAAGAGTCCCTCTATTTTGTTAAAATCCACCCGATGTCCAATTTAGTTAAAAAATAATAGCAAATCGACCCAGATCTTTTCAATTTAGCCCCTGCGCTTTACAAAAATAGAACCCGCGGTACTGGCCTAGGTCTTTTGGTTCTGTAGCCCTCGGGAAGTTTATTTAATTATGCATAGGCCCGGTTTTGTGAAATAAACCCCTGATCTAGGTTTTTAATCACACTTATGCCCCTGGAACCTTGCTTTATGCATAACTTTCACGTTTTAGCTCTGATTTGAGTGATACTCACGCTCATGTGATCATAGCAGTACGTAGATTGGTTTTAAACCTATTTTATGTTCTATTTTTGTGCAATGGTGTACTGTTTCTTAACTTTTTTTCCTTGCTTGCATGCATGTGTGTATATAGATGCTTGTATGATGATGTGATCGTGATTAGATGTTGAGCAGTTCGTGGAAGGTGAAGAACCACCCCCTGAAGCTTTGGGTAGTAGCTGGAAGGGACTTTTGAGGAAGACAAGTATAATATAAACAACACCTAATAACTGTTTAATCACTACATGTGCATGTTAAATTTGTATGCCGTAAGGATGTTACCTTAGCTACCTTTGTCCTTATATTTGCCTTCTGTGATTCATATGGTTATGTGTGCTAGGTGCAGTGCGAACTCATGTTGTTCTGTTAATTAATCTTGTTGAATGCTTCTATGCAATTAACTGTTGAGCCTGAAGTACACTTCCCTCGATGGGAACAAGGACACACCGGTGATCATCAGTGACAAGCTGACCGTGAATGGAAGCCTGTTATTAATCTCCATCTTAGAAAAGTACAGATATGTGCTTAGGTACTCTCTCTGAGACCTGAAGGGAATCGGTCCAAAACTGTGCACACATCGCATCCCTATGGAGACCGAACACCAACCTAATAGCGAACTACAATGCAGACTTAACAATGCGATGAGAGAGGTAGTCAAGAAGTAGGTACTCAAACGCCTACACGCATGTATCATCTAGCACGTATAAGATAGTGAATGGGTCAATCTAGTGCAAGTGGTACCAAAGAAAGGAGGAATGATAGTTGTCAAGAATCAGAACAACGAGTTGATCCCACAACGTATGGTCACTAGATGGCGGATGTGTATCAACTACAGAAAAATTAACACCACCACCAGAAAGGATCACTTTCCTCTCCCCTCAAGGCACTCCAAAGCTTTCTCGGTCATGCCAGTTTTTACACAAGATTCATCAAAAACTTCTCCTATATAGCCTGACCTATGACCAATCGTTTAGTCAACGATACACCTTTTGTGTTCGATGATGCATACCTAGAAGCCTTTCATACACTCAAAAACGCACTTGTCATAGCAGATATCATCCAACCACCTGACTAGAATGCTTCATTTGAAATCATGTGTGATGCTAGCGATTATGTTGTAGGAGCAGTCCTGGGTCAGAGCAACGATAGAAAACATCATGCCATACCCTATGCGAGCAAAACGCTCACTGGCCTGCAGCTGAATTACTCTACCACTGAGAAAGAGTTATTGGCAGTCATCTTTGCCACTGACAAATTCAGATCATACTTGGTAGGAGCTAAAGTCATCATCTACACAGATCATGAAGTGTTTAAATATAGCCTAACCAAGAAAGATGCAAAGCCACGACTAGTACGGTGGGTTTTACTACTCCAAGAATTTGACATAGAAATCAGAGACAAAAAGGGAGTAGAGAATTTAGTTGCAGATCTTCTCTCATGGATGTAATTCAAAGAAACACCATCCTTGTTAATTGATGATTACATGAGAGACAACACCCTCCTTAAAGTTACATCATCCCAACCATGGTAAGCAGAACTGGTGAACTACACGGATATTGGCTGAATGAGCTAACAAGAGGAAATTAGCCCACGGCAACCAATTCTATCCCTGGGATGACCCCTACCTATGTAAACTCTGTGCAGACACACTCTTGCCTCACTACATTCCTGCCTATGAAGCACCTCAAGTCCTAGACAGATGTCACTCATCCTCATACGAAGCTCATTACGGGGCTTATCGAACTCATGCAAGATTTGGCAAAGCGGATTCTAGCCAAATATGTATGATGATGCTAAAGAGTTCGTACGAAGATGTGCAAAGCGCCAACGCCAAGGGAACAACAACCCAAGGATGATATGTCACTCACAAGCATCAGGAGTTTGACGCTAGATCCAACTCGCTGAGCTAGATGAATGGAGGGAGGGCCTTGTTATCACCAAAATTTGGTCGATTCGTGTTTGGGACAACTTGGATAAATGGGCTGAACAGAGCCGATCGGCGGGTCGAGAAGATTGGCAGATGGGCTGAGTTTAGTTGCCCAAGAAAGAGGCCATTCTGAGGGGCCTGTGTGCCATGTATCTTTTATTTCTTGTTTTAGTCAAATTAGAAGTTCGCCTAGTTAAAGTTAGGGTTTTGCTAGCTAGAATCGGACTTGACGTCCAAGTCTCCAGACTATAAATATGTACCCATACCTACATAATAAAAGGGACGACATTACGCTTCCTATAGCTCATGTCTCCAACTTCCCTTGGTGCATCGCCACCACGGTTTTAAATGGCTGGCAATAGACACTATTAGCTGTTTTAGGAGCCTTACGTTAAGCCAAATAGCCCGCTATAGCCGGCAATTTGCAGCTATAGCCCGCTATAGCTTTTTCAATAGCTAGCCGCCAAATGGCTTAGCCCGAGATATAAAACATTGATCGCCCCAAACAACTAGGGTTTTTCAAGGTAATCATCATGCTGCTCTAATGGTTCTTAGATCCATTAGGGCATTATGGTGTGAGCCACATGGTGAACCACGTACAGAAGCGTTTTTTATGGCACAGTTTGCTAGTTATCCCGATGAATCTCGTGTCAAGCCTAGCTTTTCAGGAGATCCATTAGTTACCTCGATGAATCTCGCAATGAGCTTCGCTTGCCGCGAGATCCATCCTTACCTTTGCATGTCTATCGATCTGTTTATGCACCTATGCTTCATGTAGTAGATAGATCTTCATGTAGCTCGTTCTACGCTACCTAATCGCTTGTTACAATCCACGACCTACCAATAGATCAGTGTAGTTCGAGCACCCTAGTTATACATGTCGTAATTTGTATCTGTCTAGTTAGATGGACTTCTTTGGAGGTCCTGGTTAAAAGCCGATTTGATTATGCAGATATGTTATATCATGTTTTTAGTTAGGTCTTTTTTATATTGGAATGCGGTTTTGGATTTTCACTCTAATTATTGATGCCCGATGGAACACCCAATGCTCTCGCATTGGCCAACTGGAGTACACGACATCTCGTGTTTGCCGATCCTAGCGATCCAGCAAGAATTTAACGTTTAGATCTGTTGTGTACGCTTTACAGGGAGAATAGGAGCCAATTCGCATGACCAACTCACATTCCTAGCTGCTAGGTCAAGTCAGGTAGCATGCCACGATGATGCACAACCAGGATCGGCTCCCCCGCTGTGAGCCGATCGGAGCCGCACGACAGGGAGACAAGTGCAGTAGCAGCGCGATCCTCGGCTCCCGTGTGCTCTGCGTCCAAATCACACCATCCACCAGTATTTTAGCGCAACACACTTTTGGCACGCCCAGTGGGACCTCACCTTCGTCAACACTCTTGTTAAGCTATGGCACCAAAAAATTCCAACAAGGGTGCAATGAAGATTTTGGCTAGACATGATCCAAGTATGTGACCGAAAGATAAAGATCCTCTCCCAGGCTTGACCAACTTCCAGCTGAACACAAAGAAGCCTACGATCACATACTTGAAGAGTTAGCTGAACAAGTTCTTGACCACTTCACTTGGACTCATAGCGGTCACATCAAGTGTTCTGGACACCCAAAAAAATTACTGGACGGCGTAGATATCTCAACGCCGTCTGAAGAGCGCACCAGAGCACTACGAGCAGAGATGAACGAGATGGTGGGCAAAGCCATGGTGCACCAGACTGAAGCTGTGTTGAATTCTATGGAAGACTTGGTAGCACATGTAATTAGGGAATTCTTGGCCAGTGAATACCAAGAAACCAGCCCAAAGATCGGCACTTTCTTTAGAGAGACTAAATTCTATACTCGGCAGATCTATATACCTCTTATCATCGCACCAGAGAATAACAAGGTCGAGTTCATCATGCATGCACCAAAACATCAATGGGGATCAGCTAACATGCTATGACAAACCACCGGCATTCATAGCAGAATGATTCATCTGTCAGCTTCTGTACATGCCACTTCGGGAAGGAGAAGAACTTCCGCAAGAACCCCTATCGAGCAAGTAGCCTCACCACACAGGCTGTGTGGGCAGTGGCAAAGACAAAGTCAATGACAATGAGACTGTTGACTGGCAACCTCGATTTGGGTCAGGGCCAGTTTTTATGGCAATGGCGACTTGGCTGGCCAAGCCGATCTAGATGAATATTTTAGGAATTGGTACAGCATAACACTAGTAAGGGGATCTATTACCAATTGCAAGCCATACCCAGAAATGTATGTCCAGTTGCTGCCCCCATCAAAGTTAAAGGTGCCAGAGTTTTCCGAGTTCAGCGGCAATGATGGTACTAGTAGTGTGGAGCACATCAGCAGATATCTTGCGCAATTGGGTATCGCAACATCCGCCGAACATATGAAAATTCAGCATTTTTCAGTATCTCTAATAGGCCCAGCCTTTGGGTGGTATACCTCGCTGACACCGGGATCTGTTATAATGTGGAAACAACTAGAGGAACTCTTCCGCGCACAATTCTTTTCAGGATCTAAAGAAGCAACTCTCACAGATCTGATGTCCATACATAAATGCCCTAGAGAGTCAGTCAACCAGTACATCCAGAGGTTCAGGGAAACCAGGAACAAGTGCTATTCTCTCCACCTATGGGAGAATAACCTGGCTGAGATGGCGTACAATGGGTCGCATCGGCACACCAAGGCTGCATATGGGCTGACGGATTTCAATTCCATTGGCCATCTAGTGTCCAAGGTCTCTGGCTATGAGCGCACCCACATGGAACAGTACCAAGAGAAGTTGCGCAGAGCCATTAACCTCTTGCAGGATAAAGAATCGGCTAATGAGGAAGCCGATGTAGTGTTCGTACAATGGGGCAGACCAAAGCAGCCATTGCCCTGCTAATGGATCAAACGTCCAGAAGCGCCGGCTGGATATGACTTCGATATAACTAAAACTGAGCAAATCTTTGACCTCTAGCTCAAAGAAAAGTGCTTGGAGTTGACGCTGGGTCATAGGATTGTGTCGGTGGAAGAACTAAAGGGCCGCAAATACTGTAAGTGGCATAAAACTTTCGATTCCCACAATACCAATGATTGTACAATGTTACGCCAGCAGATCCAGGTTGCAACTGAGCAAGGGAGGTTGGTCTACCCCAAGACCCAGATGAAAATAGATAACACCCAGTTCCCCAATGTCAACATGCTCAGCGTGACATCTTTTACTCATTGACAAGAAGAGTCGATGGTTCCGAGCCAGAGCAAGATCAAGATTGCCACATCAATTGAGTCATCGGAATTTCTACAGTGGGTCCAACACGCCATTGAAGATGGTAGGGTCATTACCAAGAAACAACCAAAACCTTTCCATCTGACCATCAATATGGTGGGTGCTAATTCCAGCTCAGGGAACAAGGCCAAGGCCGATTCAGACAGTGATCGGCCCTAAAAACTATCAAATTGAATTCAGATGGAGATGACACCGACTAAAAATGTCCATCTAAGTAAATACTTCATCCAAATCCCACCTTCTGAAGGTGATGGAAGTTTGCGAACGAAGGGAAGTTGGGATTCGGTTTTTTAGCAGCCGATGAATTAGAAGCAGTTGATACTGGGTCAGGCGATCGACCAAGGTCCACATACGTTAGTAAGAAGTTGGAACCATGTTTTAAAGCGTAGTTGGTGGAGCTCTTGAAGGAATTTTCTGACTGCTTTGCATGGGAATATCACGAGATGCCCGGCCTGGAACGTTCCATAGATGAACATCAGTTACCCATTAAGCCTGGTTTTCAACCTTACGCCCAACACCCAAGGAGGTACAACCCCAAGCTATTACCTGAAATCAAAGATGAAATACAAAGGACGACAGAAGCTGGGTTCATTAGGCCATGCAGATATGCTACATGGATTTCAAATATTGTGCATGTTAGCAAAAAGAATGGGCAGCTGCGAGTTTGCGTTGATTTTAGAGATCTCAATAGGACGACTCCCAAAGACGAATATCCAATGCCAGTCGCCGATAAATTAGTAGATGCTGTGGCGGGTCACAAGATGATGAGCTTTTTGGATGGCAATGCAGGGTACAACCAGATTTTTATGGCCGAGGCGGACATTTACAAAATGGCTTTCCGTTGCCCAGGTAACATTGGTTTATTCGAATGGGTTGTTATGACCTTTGGCTTCAAAAATGTCAGGGCTACTTATCAACTGGCTTTGAATTACATTTTTCATGACCTCATTGGCCAATTGGTTGAGATCTACATCGATGATATGGTTGTGAAATCGGTGTTGCAAACATCACATGTGGCCGATCTACGACAAGTCCTAGAACGTACGAGACTCCACAATCTAAAGATGAATCCCAAGAAGCGCATGTTTGGTGTGACTGCAGGATAGTTTCTTGGGTTCATGATTCATGAGGGAGGAATTGAGATTGGTGATAAAAGCAAGGATGCTATTGCAACAATGGTGCCCCCAATGACTAAGACTGAATTACAAAGCTTGATCAGTAAGATAAATTACATCGGGAGCTTTATATCAAATCTTTCTGGACGTATTGGACCATTCATGCCTCTTATCAAAATAAAGAAAGACGATGATTTTATGTGGGGACCAAAGCAACAGAAGGCATTTGATGATATCAAGCAATATTTAGCATCACCTCCTGTATTGGTGCTACCTCAATTAGATGAGCCGTTTATTATCTATCTGTCGGCCGAAGCGACTTCCATTGGCTCTATGTTAATTCAAGAATTTAAGGGCAAGGAAAGAGTGGTGTCTTATCTTAGCAAGCGCCTCATGGATATAGAAAACAAGTATACCAAGATGGAACACCTCTATCTTTGTCTATACTTTACTTGCACCAAGTTACGTCATTATCTTCTTAATGCTGAGACTAGAGTGGTTTGCAAAGCTGATGTTATCAAGCACATGTTGTTGGCTCCTATTCTCAAGGGAAGGCTTGACAAATGGATATATGCTCTTTCTGAATTAGATATTTGATATTAACTAGCAAAAGCCGTGAAGGGGCAAGCTGTGGCCGACCTAATAACAGAAAGGGTCACGCCGTTGGTTCGGTTTGTAGATGTCAAGCCATGTGTTCTATTTTTTGATGGGTCCACATGCAAAATAGGCTACAGCATTGGGCTTTACATTGTTTCCCCTCGGGGGGCAACATATGAGTGCTCATTCGATTACCAAGAAGGTATACAAATAATCAGACAGAGTATGAAGCCGTTTGTAAGGGCTTGGAAATTCTATATGAGGTTGGAGCCGAGGCAATTCAAGTCTTTGGAGATTATGAAGTGGTGATCTGTCAGCTCATGGAGGATTTCGATTGCAATTGCGATTCTTTGTACCATTACTTCGTTAGGTGTCAGGAATTAATGATCAAATTCTGAATGATTGCTCTCTCCTGAATTCCAAGGGAACAGAATGGTGAAGTAAACAGATTGGCACAGGCGGCTTTTGGTTATTTGTCTCAGACCAATGGCGACTATATCGAAATTCTACAACTGACAGATGTGGATTGGAGAGCCGATCTTTTAAATTATCTGAAGGATCCGGCTCGGGGGGCAGGCAAGGCAATACGGCGTAAGGCTCTGTGGTATGTATTGATTGGAGATGATTTGTGTTTTAAAACCATAGAAGGCTTATTGCTCAGGTGCCTCAGTCCAAATGAAGCTTTGAAGATCATGCATGATGTACATGAAGGTACTTGCGATACGCACCAGTTGGCTAACAAAATGAAATGGTTGATTAGGAGTTCGGGTTTTTATTGGCCAACTATGCTGGAAGACTGTTTTAAATATTATAAAGGTTGCCAGGAGTGTCAGAAATTTGGAGCTGTGCAGATGGCACCGGCTGATCTATTACATCCAATCATAAAATCCTAGCCGTTCAGGGGGTGGGGTATGGATATGATCGGTCAAATTAACCCGCCAACCAGAAAAGGGCACAAATGGATTTTGGCGGCCACAGATTATTTTACCAAATGGGTAGAGGCTATACCAGCAAATAATGTTACAGCCAAAGATGTGATCAACTTTGTCAGAGAACACATCGTATACAGGTTTGGCATACCTCAGACTATCACGACGGATCAAGGTTATGTCTTTGTAGCAGAAGAATTCAAGAATTTTGCTAAAGAGATGGGCATCACTTTAATCCAGTCATCGCCATATTATGCTCAAGCCAATCGGCAAGCTAAAGCATCTAATAAGAGCCTGATCAGACAGATTAAGTGGAAGATTGATGAGTATCCGAAGCAGTGGCTTGATCGGCTAGCAGAAGCACTTTGGACTTATCCTATGTCTTGTCATGGATCTATTAAGTGTACACCATATCAACTTGTCTACGGTCAAGAAGCAGTAATGCCATGGGAGATCAACATCGACTCAAGACAAATTAGATTTCAGGATTGTTTAACAGTTGAAGAATATACGTCTCTCATGAATATCAACACAGAAGATTTGAAAGAACTTCATCTTTGGGCTTTAGGAAATATACAAGAAAACAAAGCGAGGGTAGCGAGGGCCTACAACAAGAAAGTCAAGCTGAAGGAATTCTAGGTTGGTGAGTTGGTCTGGGAGATAGTATTGCCAGTTGGAACGAAGGACCCAGCATATGGCAAATGGTCACTTAATTGGCATGGTCCGTACCGTATAATTGAGGTAGCTCCCAGAAATTCGTACTGTATGGAGACACTTGAAGGAGAAAAGTTTAGCAGAAACATCAACGGTTGAAAAAGTATTACCCAAGTCTTTGGATTGGCTCTTAGATTTCACATGTTGGGGGGCATCTATATGCCCTGCCAACAGCCGATGCATTGCATTCGGCCACAAAAAAATATAAAAGCCGATGCATCGTCATTGACTTTAGGGACCACCTATTCAAATTTTTTCTGTTCGATTGAGATCTTTTCTGGAGTTTGCAAGGTCGAGCTGTAGTCTGACGCAGAGGTCAGAAGTCAACTCTAGGGAGAAGAATTTAGCATTAACCGGGGAAGTAATCGGCACAGGAAGAAGTGAGGTACATTGTTTCGATTAAAGTTACAGTACTTGACGAAGTGGGTTCGATTGGTAGCTGGTGATCTTAAAAGGGACCCAAACATGACATGAGCCAATTCATTTCATTAGAAGTTTCAACACATTCAAATTCGATGCATTATTATCACCTCTGGGAAGATGTAATGCATAAATCCACGATCAGAGCCGATACGTAGCCGTGCCCAAATGGTTAGTCTTTATTAAATATAGTAATTCATACATCATTTGGACTGAAGCGAGCTCAGTGTACAAATACACCTAGCACCCCCTGCCTCCTAGGAAAATATAACCCCGTCAGCCTGTTAACTCAACTCAACGGCCAATAAGGCGATGGTGAGGGTAAAACCAGGGGGTATCCTACAAGGCAGACAGGATCCCTCTAAGAGTTTCTTGCTAGTGGTCGGAGCATTGTATGTGGAATGAAGCTCACATGGTCAAATGGCCAGATTGAGACGTCTGACGGTGCAAGGTAGAATGACCCTAGCCCACTCAGAGCGTGAATTTCCTGAGGATTTATTTATACTCTGGCACCCTATTCTACCAACCACACAAGAAGTATCAAGATTCATTTGTACTCTGGAATTACAATCGGCTTTATAGCCGATACCTTGGGAATCATCCAGGGTTCTAGTTTATTCCCAAGATTTACAAGGTAGATCGAATGGTGGTATTCTTTATTGTATCTGGCGAACGGGCCATCACCTGGAAGGTCGAGAATATCTGGAGGAAAGGTTACATGATGAATATTGGTATAACCTTCAACTGGGAAGATGCCGACTCGAGCCCGCTCTTTCCGCCTGGTCTCCATGGCAACATCGTGTTTGGCTTGGTAAACTTTGATCTTTGAAGGCCAGTTGGGTTCGGAGGGGAAAGGGTACTCCGGCCACACTCTACTAAAGGTTTTTGGCGGAACATAGCGGAATTCATGGGAGGAATCAGTAGAAGTAGTAGTAGATTGAGGACACTCTAGATCCATGTGCAAGACATCGGCCAAGAGGGGCAATTTATACACCCAATAAAGGATGGATGACCAATTCAGAGAAAATGAAGGGCGAAACTACAAAAGGCCTTTACAATGATTTCCAATGGCATAGGGAATCTGTGTACATGAAAGAAAAGTGAAGACAATTGTTCCCAAGGTGACCTTTGAGTGAAGTGACTACACCGGCACTTGTGGAAGAAGTGAAGACAAGTTTGAAACAATAGAAGCACCCATGACTTCGGAATTGCAGAGGAGGGGCCAAGCAGGATACAAATCAAAATCTGTGGATCAGTCGACAAGACATGAAATAGAATTTGGTGAAGCTTACGATTACTCATAGCTTTGAAATAATTATTATTGCCAAAGCTAGGGAGCATGTGTTATCACCAAAATTTGGCTGATTGGTGTTTGGGCCTGAGTTGACTAAATGGGCTGAACAGAGCCAACCTATGGGTCTAGAAGATCGGCTGATGGGTTGAGTTTGGTTGCCCAGGAAAGAGGCGATTCTGAGGGGCCTGTGGGCCATGTATCTTTTATTTCTTGTTTTAGTCGAATTAGAAGTTAGCCTAGTTAAAGTTAGGGTTTTGCTAGCTAGAATCGGACTTGATGTCCAAGTCACCGGACTATAAATATGTACCCATACCTACGTAATAAAAGGGGCGACATTACGCTTCCTACAGCTCGTGTATCCAACTTCTCTTAGCGCATAGCCACCCCTAACAACTAGGGTTTTTCAAGGTAATCGTCATGCTGCTCTAATGGTTATTAGATCTGTTGTGGCATTACGGCGTGAGCCACATGGTGAACCACGTACTGAAGCGTTTTTGATGGCACGGTTCACTAGTTATCCCGATGAATCTCGTGTCAAGCCTAGCTTGTCACAAGATCCATTAGTTACCTCGATAAATCTCGCGATGACCTTCGCTTGGCGCGAGATCCATCTTTACCTTTGCATGTCTATCAATCTATTTATGCACATATGCTTCATGTAGTAGATCGATCTTCATGTAGCTCGTTATACGCTACCTAATCGCTTGTTACAATCTACGACCTACAGATAGATCAGCGTAGTTCGAGCACCCTAGCTATACATGTCATAATTTGTATCTGTCTAGTTAGATGGACTTCTTTGGAGACCCTGGTTAAAAGCCATTTTGATTATGTAGATCTGTTATATCATGCTTTTAATTAGGGCTTTTTTATATTGTAACGCGGTTTCTGGCTTTTCACTCTGATTATTCATGCTCGATGGAACACCCGATGCTCTCGCATCGGCCGACTGGAGTACACGACATCTCGTGTTTGTCGATCCTAGCGATTCGGCAGGAATTTAAAGTTTAGATCTATTGTGTATGCTTTACTGGGAGAATAGGAGCCAATTCCCGCGACCAACTCACCCTCCTGTCTTCAAACTCAACCCAAGTGGCACCCCCGCACCACCACGCACAACCAGGATTGGCTCCCCCGCTGTGGGCCAATCGGAGCCGCACGACAGGGAGACAAGTGTAGCAGCAGTGCGATCCCCGGCTCCCGTGTACTCTGCGTCCAAACCACACCGTCCGCCGGTATTTGAGTGCAACAGGCCTGCCATAGTGCCAAGCTATACAATGAATGCACCAAAAGATGGAACGATAAGCAAATCAAGATCAAAACATTCAACTTGGGGGATAAGGTACTACTTTTTAATTCTCGTGTTCGTTTGTTTGGGCATGGTAAGCTTTTAAGTGGGAAGGACCCTTACGGTCCTTGAAGCTACCAATCACAATGCCATCACCCTCTAGGACGATGACGGGAAAGTTTTCAAGACGAATCGGCAATGCCTGGAAGTCTTCCTAGAGCCTGAAATGCCACAGCTCGAAGAAGTGGAAGTCTATGAGCTGCACGGCCTGGCTTGATCACACGCCCACTGTCTTGGTATGACCTAATATGAGCCATGGGCACTACCATTCTAACTCATCTTTTCTATCTCATCTCACCTTCGGCTTCCATTTCACCAAAAACCTCAACAAAAGCCAAAAATTCACAACGGAAAGGGTTTCTCTTAAACCTAGAAGGGAAAAACCGACACCTAGTCTGCCGAACAAGGGTTGGTGCAGCTTGTTGGCTCAAATCCAAGTCGATCAGCCCCCTGGCGTGGACACCCAGCCCAAGGGCTAGGTCGACCCGGCCTCACACAGGCCGCTCGGCCTCACATCGGCCGTCCGGCCGCCTTGTTTTTAAATTTCGAAGGCAAACTAATCCCCAAGGCTTCGACATTTGTTGAATAGATGAGATCGAGTCTTTCTTGTCTTAAGGTTGTAACGCCGTAAAAATCGACCCTAAGAATTTTCTCTAAACTCCACTCTTATTCAAAATTTATTTCAAAATCTTGGTTGTCTAGAGTGTGCAGTTGTAAGCTCAACAAAAATCTCCGCAAATCTTCTATATGTCCCAAAATAATCCTCTCAAAATACCTCTCAAAAATCCTTGCGAATTCTTACACCAAAATCCTCTCAAATCACTTCCACCAAATATTCAAATCCAAACCAAAACCACAAATTCTAAAACCACCCCTTCCTTTCCTTTGGGCCGCAGCCCAATTTCTCACTCCCCCTCTCTATCTTCCCTGCAGCTCATGTACCCGCTTCCTCCCTCTCCTTTTGGGCCGACCGAGAGGCCCATGGCCCATCCCCGCCCTCCTCTCACTTCCACCATGGGCCCGCTTGTCATCCTCTCTCACCCTCCCCTGCCAGCTGGACCCACCAGATAGCCTCTCACATCCCTCTCCTTCCTCCTTTCTTCGCTGTTGCACACACCCATCACACCACGCTACCCACATCCTACCACCACGCATCGTGATGCCGACCCTGTAGCGTGCCGCGACACCACCTCCTCCCCTCCACCTCTCTTTACCCATGGGCCCTGACGCTGCCATCTCCCTCTCCCTGTATCGCCTTCCTCCTAAGAGCCAATGGACTGGCTCCATTGCCTCTGGAGTAATGAGTGACTATCAATAGAAGTCAAGACCCAGAAGGACTTGAGCACAAGACCTCCAATGGATAGGAGGCCCTCTGATGGACTAGAGGTAGATGGAGAAGAAACACGTATGAAGGACAGGAGGCATGCTCGGCGTCGATCGGCCACAGGAGTTCAGTACACAGAGGAGCAGCACATCGATGACAGGAGTAAGTCCTCCTAAAGGACTGCGAGGGAACCCCGATGGACAGGGGATGCCGGGTGCCACCGCGGCGCTCCAATTTGAGTACATGGCACGAAGACGTGTGAGGGCACTAGCAGGTTCGCTCAAATCTGCCACCCTACCACCAAGTTACCAAGACTCGGTGAATGGACTAAATTCTTGCCGAGATAGAGTGGGAGTGGGCTGTTCTAGGCCCAGGAAGAAAACCCTAAAGTTTCTCGGTTTCTGACTTCAAAACCGGGGGTCGATCGGCGGATTTGGACCACTGGCCATGTGGACGTCATCTGGAAGTTAGCGTGCAACCGAAGAGCATCAAGACTCCATCGCTGTCATTCATCCCCGAGAAAGGTGGGTCTTTTCCAGTTTGGCCCCTACGGGCGTTTCTAAAATATATGGGTCTTAGTGTAAACTGAGTCAGTTAGGTCTGGGCTATATATACCTAAGTTGCTGGTCATTTAGGTGACTCTCCCACCTCTAGAAACCCCACCCTTAGCTTTCCAACCAACCAAATGCTTAGAGAGTAAATCAAGTGCTAATCTAGGATTTAGAGTCCCCTAGAGCAAGTACTTTGCATTAGTGGGAGGATGAAGGGTGGTAGGCTGTGAGGAACCTTGTAAGAACTGATTTCCACTTCAAATACAAGGAAGATTCATCCCAAATTTGTGCTCATGTGTGCAACCATCTCCTTCCCCCTCATCTACTTTGGTTTTTGGATGAAACTCAAAGGCTTTTGGTGATTTGCTTTGCCCACGAGTTAATAATATTCTTTTGGCCCTTTTGGACTTCCTAGGACATGGAGATTATGATTTAGTTCATCTCAATCCTACTGGATTGCCACGAGGAAGGTGTTCTTGAGTTTTCCCCTTTCTTGCCCAAAGATTGCCATGTCACGAGATCTGAAATTCCAACTAATCCCTTAGTCATTTTGAGTTGATCTTTTCGGAATAGCTTTGGAATAGGGTCCAAATAACCTGTGCAAAATCTCGTGAAGATTGGACATGATTTGG
The DNA here is from genome assembly GCA_030272315.1 of Paspalum vaginatum. Lineage (NCBI taxonomy): Eukaryota > Viridiplantae > Streptophyta > Magnoliopsida > Poales > Poaceae > Paspalum > Paspalum vaginatum. The sequence continues at coordinate 12,022,608 of CM059020.1, read as the reverse complement.
TCAGATTTGGGGTTGGAAAACTCTTTTCTTCCGACTCCACCGGACTATCCGACAGGCCATCGGACTCTCCGGTCTCACCGGACAGTCCGGCAGAGCCTACCGGACAATCCGGTACAGGGTCTACCCAGGGGCTTCCCACTGAACTATTCAGCAGCCCCCACTAGACTATCCAGTGCCACCAGGACAGTCCAACCCCTAGCACCGGACAGTCCGGTGAAGCTAGGAAAGCTGCCCTGTTTATGTGCTTTGGTTCTTCCGTCGCGGTTTTTGCATCGGACTTGCTTTTCCCACTATTTGACCATTCTCTTTACTTGTTGTATACCAATAAGTCGCACATTGGTGCGGTGAGTGTCGAGTGGAGAACTTGCAGGTTTCGGTTTTTGGGGTGGCTTGCGATCTTTGTGATCGTTGGGTTGCTTACTCTTTCGCGCCTGGTGCATATCTTTCCAGTGGATGGCACCTTAGTTTCTGCTAGACACGTATGTGTTCAGTGGATGGTGTCTAGCATTTGTTCTCATAAGCACTAGTTTGGGGTCATGATTTTGAGTTTTCAAGTGCTCCTATTCACCACCCTCTAGTTGCACATCTTGGTCCTACACCTCCTAGCAACATCTGCCGACACCGGCACCACCACCCTCCCTCCCTCTGGACCTCTGCCTATAAGAAGCTCTTGGCATGCCCACGGCTTCCCTATTGTGAAACACGCACTCTCCCAAACCAGGGCATAACTTGTGGCTTCCCCCTCTTCATTATCCCTCCTACCTCCCTCTGCTGACGCCGCGGACCACCACCATCGGAAGTTGCACCCTCCTCCCCCACTATCTTCCAATTAGGGTAGACACCAACCCTGCCCCACTCTTCCTCACCCCACTAGCACCTTCCCACTCCTCTGGAGCCCTGCCGCAACATGTGCGCTGCACTGCCAGTACATACCCGCACCGCAGCATCGTGTAGAGCACTCCTCCGACCCTCCCTTGCCAACTAGGGTTCCACACCCAGTTTGCGTCATCGAGCTCATTGTCATGTTGTCACCCTTGTCATAAGGACTGGTGGAACGGCGAGGAACCGCCACCAGTGGTTCACTCCAAGCTACTACGGTTCACCCTGGTCTAGGTGGTCGTTGGCCCGTGTTGCCATCGCACCACCCCTATCACTGGCAGGTGGGCCCAGCACGACACCGTCAGGAGTGCCATCCCCCCTGGCCGTTGTGTTGGGCCAGCCAATAGCCAAGCAGGCTGAGCCTCGGGCCGTGTGGCATGTTGGGCCAAAAGTGGAAAGGGAAAGAAAAAGAAAGAAAAAGAAAAATAGGCCATGTGGGCTGAAATCCCACTGCAGGCTGGGAAGTTCACGAGTTAAAGTTCAGTTTGGCCCCTTGAACTTTGCTCAGTGAATAAAAATACCCCTTTCGACTCAAAGGGTCCATATCTTTTCCGTTTTGCCTCTATTTAGGTGATTCTTGTGCCTCAATTCTCCATAAATCGAGCACTACACATCCATGCACATCTGATAGTCTCCCACCACTCACACGACGGTCCATTTATTGGAGCTACACTTGGCCCGTTGAGTTGGTCGTACTGTGTAACACCTGCACAATTGGTCCTGATCGGTTTAACCGATCCTCGCCATCACGCCGTCCTTGTGTCGTCATGTTATGGTCAAGGCACTATCCCCCTCTCTTTCGTGCTAAGTGGATGGCCACCCGGCTACACTGTCACGATAAGCGAGATGGACTAAGCACCTGACCAGTATTCACTTCCAGTCTCCTTCTCTTATGGCACCTCTCTCATGCTTTATCGATGTGTGTGTCCCATAGAAACCCTCATTGCCATGCGACCTCCATGCTCACGACACATCTGCTCTCGTTTTGGTCGTCCGTACCCCTGGCCATGGCGCCTCTTCAATGATCGTTGGAACACAACACAGTATGCAATCGGCCTACGGCTCAACGCCTTGCAGCTAACGCCTAGTTGCAGAGCAACTCAATTCACTGGAACAAGAGCCAATAGTATGAGCCATCAGAAAACTCACAAAATCCATCTCCCAAAGCAAATTAGACTCTTGTTCAGCTCATATTGTGCCTTGCTTGTTTGTTTTTCGTTTGTTTTTGTGCGTGGGCCTTACCAAAGAGTCTATTTGGTCAAGCTCTCGAGAGGTTCTACTCTAAGCTCAGATTCAACACCAGTTGTACGTGCTACCCCAACTACGCGAAGGGCAAGTCCACTAGAATCCTCACTTGATGCATAAATTACCTTGTTTTTATACACACAACCCCTTGCCTTGTCAAATAATAAAACTTGCATGTTATGTTTGCTAAGGAAACCTGGTAGGATAGCCACCTGAGCCTCTTTTAGATGTAGTGTGCTTAGGTGGATCACTCACTCAATTACCTATATTAATTTTGTGGTTGCAAATACGATGGTGGGTACGACGTGTGAGTGTGGGTGGGTGTTTTTAGAAAACATGGGGTAAGACCCCGGCCGACGACTCTGGTCGTCTATGCTGTTTCTCAACTACCTGTTTTACAAAAATTGGGTGTGGTTGGGATTTGTGGCTTTGTGGTTGCTTTGGGGGCGTGGCCCAGTAGCGGGGGAATGGTGTACGTGTTGGCCTACCTGCCTTGAGCCACGTAGGACCTGCAAGTCCAGTGGCAACCCCTTTTTTGGAAGGGTTGTTTTCTAAATTAAAACTATGAACTAATGAACCATGCAAATGAAAATGTTTTTCTAGCAAATTATCCTAAGCTCCAGATATACCTTGCATATAGTTATAGTGTAACCCTAATTCCTCATGAAGGAAGGCAGGCTTGCGGAGTATGTCTCGTACTCACCATTGCTTTGCTGTTGGTTTATAGAGAAGAAGAGGTCATCATGATCGTGAATGTGTGAGGGTTATGAACTATCCTCACTATGTGGTGGGAAAGCTTGGGTCTACGTTTTAAACTTCCACTGCTATGTTTTGGGGCTACACCCCATTTGGTTTGTCCTGATAGGGCGGATCTGTACTACTCTAATGTAAGAATGTGATTACCATAACCCTAGGAATGGTTATAAATCATATTTTAGTCCCATTAAGGACTGGGAGTTCGTCCTTCTTGTCATTCTCACCTCTCCCATCTCATCTCCACCTCAAGAAACTAAGTCATAGCCTCCAACAACACCCCATCCAAGATCCTAGCCATCACTTTAGTCACCACAGAGACCTACTCACTGGCATTCGATGATGAGATCATCCCAAGTTGGGACATTTCGGTCGAAAACAGCTGGATCATGGTGCATGACCCACAGCCCGTGGCCGCCCACCTCCTCTGTTGGCCACCCATCCTGGTAGACGGTCGCCCACGCGCTCCCATAATGCAGGGGAGGCCTGCACGTGGTCATTCTCCATCCCAGACCATTGATAAGAAGGTGTTTGTGGAAGATTTTCCTTGGCCTAAGGTCAGGACAATTGGCCCTAAGGTGAATACATGGAAGCTCTTCTCGAATGATTCCATGAATAACACGGGAAATGGGGTGCCTAGGAGCCCAGGATCACCTGCGTACATCGTCCGGGGAGGACCTACTCCCACTAGACAGAGGAAGGTGTTGGTCTCCAAACTCAAGGGAGGCGCTCTTTAGGGGGACACATCTATTGATGAGTCCACTGATTCAACTCCCCCAAGGACAACCATCAAGAGGGTCACACATCCCCCTCCGATCAAAACCAACCCGACACATTCGAAGAATCGGAGGAGGAAGAAGAAAAAGAGACTATAGAGTCTCTTACATTGGAGCTCGCAGCAATGAAGCAGGCAATGCAATGATTGAAAGAAGGCTGCGTAGAACGCCGCTTTGGAAGTGGGAAATCAACAAGAAGATAGAGATCATTAGGAAGGGCCTATCTTCCAAAGTTCACCGCATTGCCAAAGTCACGGGACATCCAGAAACCTATGATCCACCTATGCCATAGATGCCCCGGGCTTCATAATTAATTTTAGTATAGGTGCCCTTTTGTTTTTCTTAGTGATTAGTGTTTGTTTTATTTCTTTCTTTGTATGAACAATGCCTACCTCTTTGCTTTAATTTGTTTAGGTTCAATCTTGATTACTAGTTCAATACAGTTTTGTTTATCCCTGCTTTGAGTTCAAGTGTGGGGGTGGCACTTGGCCACCCCCACTTCCTATCACTAACCCTCCAAAAGCACACGAGAAACTTGATGTACAGGGTCACACCACGCTACTCACAAAAACTTGGGGAAACCAAGCAAAATGGTGGCTGCCCGTCCTGCACCCTGGCCCCCTGATCTGGAAAAACTGCAAAACCTATGATGCCAATAGAGATACATGTCCCACACTTTTCCACAAAATAAGTCTATGCAAAGGTCAGAAGACCCAACTTCTAGGCTGCCCGGCCCCTAATGTGGCCGCCCGGCCTAACACTGCCAGGTTTGGCCCATCTTCATTTTGACCTCACACAAGGATCATGTATTATTGTAAATAATTCAAGTATGGTTCAACACATGAAACTTGGATAAAGGTTGCTCTACATGATCATAATGCCAACTGTTTCTATGCATGCACATGTTTTACTCCCTATGCTAAAGAAAAATTGCCCATGGATATTGTTTTGATTTGGGACCCTCTTTGGTTTAAGATGTTGATTCGTGAGAGATAAGTAATAAGGATACACGTCGATAATCTCCCACTTGAGCAAAGAGTCTTTGTTTTGATAGAAATACAAAAAAATGTGTTTTCATTCCAATGTTCTCAAGAACACATGTCCTAACAGTGCCACAAATGATTGTCTTATGTATAAAAAACTTCTCTAAATGTTTTGAATCATCTCAAATCTTGTGCCATCAAATGAGTTAGAATCAATTGAGATCTCTGGCTATCACATACATGTCCATGTCACAAAGTTTCCAATAAGTGTGCAATGCAAAAAGTTTAAATCACCCCTCAGTCAGAGGAAAAGAGGCATGGAGTTGAATTTAAAAAAAAAGAAAAGAGAAAGAAAAACAAAAGAAGGAAGAAATACATGCCCTCTCTCGCAACAAAAAGGGGAATACCAGACAGCAAACCTACAAACCTTCTGCCACACTTGTGCATGGCCAGAATTCTTGATAGGATTCATACTCTTTTCATGACACCCGATTTGATTTGGAAATAAAACATGACGATATAGTCTTGTTTCTTCTTAGATCCACAAAATGTAGATTAGGAAGAGAGGAAACACAAGGATTCTCATCTATTGAGTGATCGAGAGGTGATCTCGAGAACAGAAGAATGAAGCACCTTACTCTTTAGAAAAGAGAGGAAACCTCTTTTGCTCATAAGTTGGGAGAAAACTATTGTGATACCTGAAGCTTGTTCTTAGTCTCAACATCCCAAAATCAATGTGTAGACACCAATGAATTCCTGGGTAAGATAAAATAACACAGGAGTAACTCTTGTGCTTGCTACATTCATAGTTGTCATATGCCTTCCACACCATGCTTAACTCTATCCTTTGCTCAAGGACGAGCAAAGATCTATGTATGGGGGGAAGGGTATTGCTGTCGTTATTACTCGTTTCGACCACCAACATTTCATGTATCAAGGGAAATTTTTATGCAAATTTCATGCATTCTAATCAATTCCAGAAGTTGTGCACAAGATCATGCATGAACACACTTTACATTGGAAACATGTTGAAAACATGGTAGAAAAAGGTGAACCAGAGAAGACGACAAAGCAATGGGGTTAGACCTTGGCTGCCCGGCCAAGTACCTAGGCTGGCCGGCCAAGAACCAGGCCGCTCGGCCTCTCCTCTACTCTCACCAGCTCTTGGAGCTAAGTATGAGGCCACCCCGTCCACCTCCTAGGCCTCTTGGCCTGTGATTGTCTCCAGATGGCACGTCCTTCGACCTTCATGCAAACAACATGTCAAATATAGCTCCACGGTGGAAATCAAGAAAGCAAGAGAAAACACCCCAAAAGGCCTAAACATCACCAATCTAGCCCATGGATTGGTGAAGCCAACAATCTAGGGGAGCTACATCCAATGGACAAGGAAGAAGCACAACAAGAATCTAATGATCCATGCAAAAGCACATGGTTATAACTGTCAACCACCTCAACCAAGGACCCTAAAGCATAGGATAGACAAGGTTGGTGGATCCAAAGGTGCCCAGCCCTGACCCAAGCCACCCAGCCAAGTGGTGGCTGCTTGTCTTGCAACATGCCCCTTCCAGCACCGACTTAACCTCCATAACCACCTTAAGACAACTATAAATACCGTTGTGGTCGTGGTATGAGGTGTGTGTAGTGTAGTAGTAATTAGTGTGCCTTGTATAGGTGAGGAGAAGTGGAGCTTCCCTTAGATTTGTAGGGAGAGTGTCTCTTGTATCAAGGAGAGTAGTGACTTGAGGAGTGAAGGAGTGGGATTTCTCTTCTACTCCCGAGCTTGTATTCTCAGAGGAAGGATATTCGATTCCAAGACTGAGTAAAGTTCTGTATCGCCTACTCTAGTTATTTCATTCTTACTTTTCTTTCATACTTAGTCTTATACTTGTCTATTTACGGGAACATTGTGCATGCTTATAGTTTTTCTATAGAGCTTTGCTTGCTTTATCTGGCTCATTACTAGTTTAGTAGTGAACTTTCTGAATAGTCACCATGGTGTCTACCTATCACATGCAGCTCTGGTTGGTAGACTCATTTGGTGACAACTTTGTGTGTCCTCTGTATTCCAATTCCGTCATTCGGATAGACTCGTTGATGATATAGCCGAGCATCAAACATTGCACGATTAGCATAGTGGAGTGACTTAACTTTTGTAGATAACCTGTTTGCATGTTTTTTACTCTCTACATAGGTAGCTTCACTAGTTCGGTCAGGTGCACTGCATGTTATACTCCTTGTTCCTCGTGGATTTCGATACCTCGTGATACTCTTGCGTGAAAGGCTACAACGCATTTTACGTGTGCTTGGGGAGTTATATCTGAAGGCTAAGGAACGCCAACAATGGTAAGATCCATTATCTTTGGCATACATTGGACCATCTGGTCCTCTATACTTGCCACCTAGCCGTTGATCCAAAGGTTTGAAGTATAGGACGGTCTCACAAAGGGTACCATCCAGTCCGTTGAACTCATCCATTGCTTAATTTTCCACACCTTTAGGAATATTCATTTGATGTTTAGTACGTCTTACAAACTGTACCATCTTGTCCATGTATTTCCTCGGCTACTCCAATCTTCACAACTTAGTACAATCTTCCAAACTGTACCTTCCAATCCATGTATTCTTAGGTAGCCTCGACTGTGTTCTGCTAGAATGGTCCACTCCATTCAAATCTTGGAGCCTTCACATTTTGTCTGGCTTCAACCTCTCAGCCCCTTTGGGAAATATGGTCCGACTAATAGGACGGTGATGCAAACCGTACCATCCGGTCCTCACAAACCCTGTTAGGGTGGAACCCCCTGTTATGGCGGCCTTCGGGCCTTGCCTTTGGCTTTTCTATTTCTCTTCATTCCTTGGACCTAAACACCTGAGAATATACAACCAAACAAGTTTATTAGTCCAAGTGTTGTTTGACAATCAATCAACAAAACACAACTATTGAAATATAGCATAGGAGGCCATTTTTCTTACACCTCGCGGCGTTGCCGCGCACCAAGGTCTCATCCCTGTCTTCTCCATCCCGGTGGGCAGCAGCGGCAATGGGGGCCGCATGGTCCCACAACACGTTGCCATGTGGATGGCCCGACAACCAACCCGTGCAGTTCTAGGCCATCCAGTCCACGCTCCAGCTTATCCAATTCCCCGGTGATGAGGAGGAGGAGGCGGTACGAAGCGAACAGGGGATTAGCGAGGGGGAACAAGGATGTGTGGGAACGGGAGGCGAGGCAAGACTGCCCCAGACGAGCAAAACTTTGGTCTAGATCAAAGTTTCCTAGACTTAAAAAATATTGTGGTATGGGCAATACCACAGTTTTGAATACAGTGAGTTTTGGATGCAACTTCCAAACACCTTGAGGCCAAGAATATTATGGTTTTCTCCAATACTACAATATTTCCTATATATTACAAAAAGACTTTGCTGCCATTCTTGGGAGTGGGGGCAGTTAGACTGGCCTCCGCAACCATTTAGTGCGAAGTGGCCTAGCCACACTGCCTTCATCCTCCTAACCGGTGCTGCACTCCATGGAAGAGAGCTAGGGGTGGTGTTAGTGAACTCAGGATGTGAAAAGAGGGAGAGTACGAAGAAGATAAATGGATCTAACATGTCGGCCCACATGGCCCCACATGTTAGATTTTGATCAACGCCACAGTCGGCATGCCATGTAGGCATGTCAAAACCCATTTAGACACCACAGATGATACCTGAACATTGTTTACAAACAAAAAATGCAATTTGAGAGTTTGTGATTGGGACACAACCACACAAGTTTAGGGACCGGTAATGTGTTTTTTTGTAGCTAAATTTAACGTTGGCCTATAAATAATCTTTTAATAACAAATAGGTTTCTAAAAGAAAGAAATTAGGTCTTATTGCTTAGATGAAAAGAAGCGAGGGAAAAACCTATAACTTCTAGGACCCACTTAACCCATTTGTTGTGGGTTCCACGTTGATAGTAGACCTATTCAAGCATGAGGTCAGGTCAAGGTCGGGTCACGAGTTGTTTAGATGACCCATGCCTAGCGTTAGGTCAGGTCAGATTGGCCTGTGCACTCCCAAGGGGCGCGTCGGGTCAAGATTTTTAGGTTAGGTCGAGTTTTGTGTAAGAAATCATGACCCGCACCCAACCCATCGACTGTTGCAGCTCAAAAATTACGACCCGCACCCATCCAATATGTTGCTCAGGTCAGGTTTTTTCAAACGGGTCGACTCAAGTCGGATCGGTCATTGCTACCAACATGACGACACATTGATATGTGGCGCTCTTTCCATACAGTAAAACTTTATGAAAAATATGGTTACGACGTTTGTGTTTTGCCGTTTATGACATTGAGTAAAAATGCATGTGGTGGATGATAAATAATACCATGTAATTATTTTTTTAAAAATAAAATGAATTTGTTGTCGTATTTTTGTTTATCTAATGTGTAATTGAAATAGTTTATTAGCCTAATCCATGGACCAACCGTGCGGAGAAAGAGCAGTTTGAGACTCATAGGTCTATACGATTCCTTTTACAAAAGAGAGAATCTATGAATACTAAATGTGGGAATTCGAAGAAACAATGCCGTATAAACTTAGTTACAAAATTTTACGGAGAAAACTTTAAAAATTCGTTTTTTGTAGAGTTGATATAACGACAATCACAAAATGGTATAGGACCACTTCATTTCTAGCTTTTTTTTTTAGAAACTCCCATGACTAAGTTACACCGCTGCATTAAAATGTCATAAAATAGGCTAGCTTACTAATCGTTTTTATCACATCTTGTCAGAAAATGTTATAAAACAATATTTTTAATGCTTCTTCTGGTAAAATAGGTTGAGTTCACTCTAGTAACCGGGAAGATTACTAATTGCCATGCGTGAACTATACCCACCTCCAACCCTACCCATACACATGAAAAAAATAAAACCACATGTAAGAGATCCTTTCTTCTTCCTCGGCCACCTCCTCACGCCCTTTCTTTCTTCCTCCTCGACCCCCTCCTCACCTTTCACTGTTCACCTTGTTAGTCCACCAAGTATTGCATAAGATCATACCATAAAGCCCTGCTTGAGATATTACAATGCCAATTCAAAGTTTGCATGGCCCAAGATGAAGGATAGGGGCAAGAAAAAAATCACCTTCTCTTGGAATGCTTTGGGGGCAATAGCAAGCCCTCAAATGTTAACACAATGTATCCTCTTTGAAACGCAAGAATCTTATAGAAAACAGATCAATTTTATAGAAAAAACGTAGTAAACATGAAAATTTTCCGCATTTTAAAGGCCCTTAATGAATTGTGATTGGCAGGACAACCAATTGTGATGGGCAGGACGTGAAGTGGCTCTCAAATAGTACTGTTAGTTTCCATGAAAGCTTTGGTCACTCCTAGACCTCGATGACGCCTTGATTATCAAATCAACGAAGAATATGACGTTGCTGTCGCCGAGAAGATCCCATGGCATATGCATACACATAATCTAACCCTGATCAGAGAATCGTATATACAGTGAAGGAAGTAAACAAGACAACAACAGGCCATCTAAGATGGGCACTCGTGTTAGGTGGAGCTTACCCATCACCACAGGAATTCTTCCACCTTTTTATTCTATCGCCTCGTTTCCTTCCATACCCTTTTCTTCTGTGGCGCACACCCATGCTCAACACCTGCTCCGCAACTGAACCCGGGCCGTATCGATGGACGATGGATGGATTGCTTCCGCGTCGGAAAGCGTCACGGCGTCCGCTTTACTTCACGTTTACTGCGGCGCTACGTGACGCAACGCAAGCTCGCTCACATGGAAGCCCAGAACCAGCTGCAGCAGCAGCGGCCGGCAGTAGTGCGGAGGAAGTCTTGCGTGCGTGGACGCGGCCGTGTAAATTTGTAAACGAAGCAAGTGCGTTGCGGCAGGGGCAGTCGGGGGCGACCGACCGTCGGAAGGTGGCTGCGATCGACCTGCCAACCGCCCCACGCCGCGCACGCACTCCCTCCCAACAGCGCACGCCTCTAGAAATTCCAAAACGAGCATGGCCCGGCACGAGGCCGCCTGCCAGTGCCGGTCCCTCCCTCTCTCGGCTGGTGCTGGCCTGGATACTCCACACCACGCCGCCGCCGACTGCCTCTGCTCTCTTTCTCTCTCGAGTCTACGTCTCTTCTCGTCTCGTCCAGTGGTGGTGGTGGAGTGCAGATCCGCCCATCCGTACGTGGATTGCCTTTCGTCTTTGGCCATTGCTGTTGGTAAGCAAGCAACAGATCCTCGCTTGCGTCCATGGGTGGATTAAGTTCTTCTTTGTAGAGTTCGCCTTGTTCCCATTCAGATCCAAATCTCTACTCTTTTCTTGCTTTCTCCATTCAGATTGTTGTGATTCGTGAGCTGCGTGAGTCGTGTGTGTATCTGTGGCTTGATTTGTTTCTCCTTGCTGTTGCCTAGCGCCTCAAGATCGACGCCACAGGATTGTTTGGGCTCCCATGTCCTGCGCCAAGTCCGCCATTGGGCCACGCAGATTTAGGATGGCTTGCATCCGCTACCATTGCTGAGCTTCGCCAGTAAAGATTGGATTTTCACCCCCTCTCCGCCCCAACCTGTAAGAGCCTCACTGACAGCTTCTCTTTCGTGTACGTACGCCGTCTGCTCCTGCAATTTTCGATGGGTGTTCAAGTGCTCATGAATAATAGCTGCTATGGCTGTTTGTTCAGCCAAGCAAGTAGGGATCCGTCACTGGGTTAAATCTGTGTTGTAAACCGACATTGACTGCTAGCTTGCTACTGTAAATGCTCCACCATTTGATGTTTTGAGGATTGCTGAACAAACATTAATACTCTATTTGATATAATGTGAAATTAATTTAATAATCGGGCTGCTACGGTTGATGATGTCGGTTGTGGAAGTGGGACTGCTTAAAATTAATCAGGACCCGCCGCCCCTCTCAAAGTCTGAATGTACATGGAGAGTTCGCAGAGAGCTTTTGGTTGGTCTTCTTCTCGGCGGTTACAATGTAGCTTTCTCCTGATTAGGATGTCGCACTATTACCTGTTCAAGGAACAGTTGTGGCGACGCGGCGACGCCTTGACTAGGACCACCCTCAGCCTATACTGCATTCGCAATCGTGTTTACTATTATCTATCATTACCTCTCTTTTTTTCCAATTGCCCGTCATGTTCTTATCCTCCCTCTTGCAGGTACTTGATGATCTAAAAATGTCAACAAACTCCAGTCTAACTGAATCTCTACATGAGAAAACAATTGTCTTTGGCCTTAAACTTTGGGTTGTGATTGGGATTTCTGTTGGAGCGTCCCTATTGGGTATTCTTCTCATTCTTCTCATATGCCTTACCGTTCAGAGTTGTATCAGGAGGTCACGCAAGCCACTTAATGACCGTCAGATAACCCAGATACCTCCTCCATTCAAAGATATCAAGGAAGTGAGGATGGTGGACCAATTACCCAATGAGTTTGTTGTACACGATGGGCTTCTACTCACTATTGAGAATGAGCCTGTGCCTGTTGAGTCGGGTGACAGAGATGCAATTCAGTTGGCTCAGGATGAAAAGTCAAAACAAAAAGAAGAAAACAATCTTTCTGGTTCTTTTCGCAATACTGATGGCAGTGATGGAATCCAGTTTGTTTCTGTTGATGAACAGTCTTCAACACATGCTACCGTCGACTCCGCACCACTGGCGGGCTTACCTGAATTTTCTTATCTTGGTTGGGGCCATTGGTTCACCCTCCGGGATCTAGAGCTTGCAACCAACCGTTTTGCAAAGGATAATGTAATTGGTGAGGGTGGATATGGTGTTGTGTATCGTGGCAGATTATCAAATGGCACCCCAGTTGCTGTCAAGAAAATCCTTAACAACTTGTGAGCTTTTTTCTATAGCAGTTTTTTATTGCTGCAGTGGCAGTACATGCCTTTACACCCTTTGCCTTCTTTCTTATAACGTAACTGCTTGTCATGTGCAGAGGCCAGGCTGAGAGAGAATTCAGGGTGGAAGTTGAGGCAATTGGCCACGTCCGTCACAAGAATTTGGTCCGCCTTTTGGGTTACTGTGTTGAGGGTACTCAAAGGTAAGAACAGGGAGACAACTTTGTCACCTTTCTCTAAAATATGATGTTCTATGCATTGATTCTTTTGATAATAAAACAACGTGAAGTCATAACTGGAACTGCTTGATGTGTATATGCAACCAGGATGCTTGTGTATGAGTATGTAAATAATGGGAATCTCGAAAGTTGGCTCCATGGGGAGTTGTCCCAGTACAGCTCTCTCACTTGGTTGGCTCGCATGAAAATTCTTTTGGGCACTGCAAAGGCGTGAGTAACTCCTTAACTGCATATAATCTGATTTCTTTATTAATTCTGTTTAAGAAATGCCATTACTACATCATTTTCCCACTCCCAAGATTGTTAAAAGTGTGAACTGTCTGGATCTGTACTATTTAAAGTCTAAGGCCAACCTAATTGATTTACATGTTTCGATTGCTGCAGCTTATTGCTTAGTTACTATTCTTACTAGTCAACAGAAATCATGTGAACAAATAAGTTTGACTCCTATAAGCTGACTAAATGAAAGGTTTGAGACTACAAGTGTTTGAAGCAGTCCTTGTCACTAACCTGTTACTCGTATTATTTTTTTCTTGGACAATCTTATCATCCTTATCGTTTTCCATATCCATCTTATGATTCGCATCAGTATTGCATTAACTCTTGCTGTTTGTATTTGGAATAACATTGCCATCTTATGTTCAGCCATTAGATTGGTCCTATTTTCTCAGCTATTGTGTCACTGGTTGTAAAAATATAAATCTGATAGAGTGCTCATTATACAGCCTTGCTTACCTACATGAGGCAATCGAGCCAAAAGTTGTGCACCGTGACATCAAGTCTAGCAATATCTTGATTGACGATGAGTTTAATGCCAAAATATCAGACTTTGGTTTGGCCAAGATGCTTGGTGCTGGTAAAAGTCATATTGCTACACGAGTTATGGGTACCTTTGGGTAAGTTTTTGATACTGCTGTATATTTGAGTCACTCTTTGTATATTCATCAATTTCTGTCCGTTGTAATTTGGAGAAAGAATTGTTGCTGCTATCATTAGTTTTACTCAATATTTGTTTTATACCGTCACAGCTATGTTGCACCTGAGTATGCTAACAGTGGACTTCTGAATGAAAAGAGTGACGTCTATAGCTTTGGGGTTGTTCTATTGGAAGCTATTACAGGTAGAGATCCAATTGACTATGATCGTCCTCCAAACGAGGTAATACTTGTCACATATCCTTTTCCAGTAGTCTCCAGCATCCTTATTGGTCCATTTATCTTCTGTGACTTGGCCTTTTCTTAATTTCTGTAGCAATTGTTATATATGCAACGCAAACATAAAGCATAGAAGGTTTAGTAACATCACTTATAATTCTTAATGAAAAGACATTCTGAAGTTACATTCCATTTGAATGTCAGCTCATTAAGCAGCTTTATGGAGTCAGTGTGGATGGATTTATGCCAGTTAACCTTATCTTGTTATCTTCTGTCACCAACTTATGATTTCTCTGTTGTTATACCACTATAAAGCATAATAGCTACAATGCTTTGTGTTTAGGGGCACTTCTCAGCAATAATGATGTAGTTCATATTGGGAAACACATGTTGAATCTTTTGTGCCTGCAATCATACTTCAACTTTTGTTCAAAATGTGCATGTAGAATTTCAGGTTAGTAAGAAATAGCATACCCTTACTGAAAAAGTTTGTAATCTGAAAACTATAATATCCTCGACAGTTGATTGCCCCTACATTTTCTAATGCACTGTTGCTATCCTGTAGGTAAACCTAGTTGACTGGCTTAAGATGATGGTTGCCAACAGACGTTCTGAAGAAGTGGTGGATCCAAACCTGGAGAGGAGACCTTCAACAAAGGAGCTGAAACGTGCCCTTTTGACGGCTCTGAGGTGTATTGATTTGAATTCTGAGAAGAGACCTAGCATGGACCAAGTGGTCCGGATGTTGGATTCTAACGAACCAATACCTCAAGAGGTTTGAATTTATTCATTTAATGTCACGGTCTAGATTTATTTCCATGGAGGATGTAGTTGGTGGCCATGGAGGGTGCCGGTGTAGCTAGGACGGCAAAGGGAGGGAGGAGGCTGGAGAGCTAGGCAACAGAAGAGGGTGACCATGGAGGGTGCTGGCGTAGCTAGGTTGGCAAAGAGAGGGAGGCTGGAGGGCTAGAGAACGAAGAGGCTTAACCCTTTATTGTTCCTTGTTATGAACCACAATACATGCCCTTTTTATAGAGGAAACTAACTTGACCCTTAAGTGAGCAATAGACTATAGAATCGATCTTATAGATGTGACCCGACCTTTCCAAGTTTACTAGTAATGATGAACTTCCTAAATAAATGGTGACTTAACTTGGACAGAAAGTCAGCGGTGGCATGGTGAGCCTCCTGGTATTGGTGTGGGGGGAGTGGTGGCAGCTGCCCTAGGGAATTGTCGCCACCTTATGCTGCTGCTGGTTGAACATCCATTTCAAAACTTGGGAATGTTATTAATCCACTGGTTCATTTTTCATGCCACAATATAAGTGTTGGTAAATTGACCAAAAAACCATAGCACTAGAATGCTGCATTAGTACAATTCATTATTTGGTTACCATATACACCTGTTAAATCAGCTTTATTTGACTTAACACCCAGTGTGACAATAATGCATAGCATTTACCGAGAGAATGGTTGTGTTCTATTATTACTGTTATACCAGAGTAACATTAGTCATTGGATTTGCAGGAAAGGAGACATCGACAAAATCGAACCATTGAAAATTCAGAAACTGAGCCACTGCGGGGCAAGAATAACAGTGGCAGGAGTGATGCCCCTGAGCATGAGGGGAGGCCACCCCGACCAAAGAGTCGAACATTTTCATCCAAATGAGGGGGACAATACAAGAAAACACATACTAGGAGATACAATATAGAAACTGGGTGATGCATGCGGTACACACATTGTGGGAAGCAGGAAATTTCCATTTCGACACATAACCAATTGATGGATTTTCATTCTTGGGTGCGATGATTGATAGTACATTTTTGTGTCCCTTGACACATGTACAGTGGTGTGTGATAGTTGAAGGGTGTATAGTACTAGTAGTTTGTAAAAACTTCAAAAGAACGTGTTCCTACCAAAAAGGAAAAAAAAAGAGGCGTGTGTGGTGGTGTGTGTGGTGGTCGGTGGCAGTAACTGTTGTGTGGTTGCTGGTATGAAAGTATGAAGATACAAAGTGCCCGGCGAGATCAATATAACCTTTGATATTGCTCGTATTGTATCATTTACTCGAAGAGTATAAAGAGAGAAACAAATTGGCTTCATTTTCTGAGGTCATGTGTATCGATTAATCGACTTGAACCAGAATAACGTGTTCCATATTGATTGCAGAATTGCTTCATCTTTTATATTGAGTGGATATCATGTGTAGGAATTGTTTTGGGCTCAGAGGTGGGAGATGGCCCCCTTGCATACGTCGGTTACCATGAGTTTTATTCGCGAGAGCATCTGTGGGGTAGCCAAGAATTAAGCGACATGGCATCATTGCAGATAAGTTGTCATGGCACTTGCAGTGCCATAAGGTTTGTGGAGGTTACAAAAGGTGAAAAGCAAGGAGAAAAGCAAAGGAGCGATAATGGTTCGATAACGCTGATGATGTCAACCCAATAATCATCACCTGTAGACCTCAGTCGACAAACAAATTCTCTCATGCATCTCACGTTCATGTGTTGCCTATGCTTTGGTAAACCAAAAAAAATTCATGCATCTACTCTAATACTAATATCTAGTGAAACAAGTTATGCATCATCCTAATTGCTGCGCCAAGTCCAAGATGGATGGATAGGCGTAAAGGCCATTCAGCCAGCCGTCGGCGATGTACTTGTAGGTGGCCTCGGTCAAGTGGATGCCGTCCCAGTACACATGCACGGACGGCTCTTGGCAAACGGTTGAGCCAGGTGAGCCACAGGCTGCCCCCGGGTTGTAGTTGTACGGCCCGCCACCGCCGCAGCACGCCCGGAGAGGATCCTCGGCGAACCCTGCAAATTTAGATCAAAAATCAAAACCCAAGTTATTAACAGCCTTGACAACCATGTTTCTACTTAATGCATGAACACAATTCACAAGGGAGAGTGATAATTTCACACAGATACTAGCCAGCGGCAAGCCATATGTGCATTGCATCAGCCACAAGGAACTGCGCATATATCACTGTAACAATTTGGTTAACCGTGATGTTACAGTCACTAGTAGGGTACGTTCAGAATGGTTTGAAGACACTCACAACTGTAAATTAAACAACACCCGGGGGCATTAACACCATTGTTTAAACTCTGCTTCGAGTGAATAATATAGGTGATGAGTTAAGGTTAGGCTATCTCTAGCAGCTTCTTCATCACATCTTAATATTAATATTACTAATTATAGGTTTTTTTAGCCTCCACGTTAATAACGCGCTAGGAAAAAAAGATAAATCCTAGAAATTCTCACAAAAATCCGAAACATCTAGCCGTCTACCATGTGGGTCTAATAATAGTAGTCATTAGATCTATAATATTTTCTAAAAAATTATCTATAATGTCATCATGAAAGATGAAATAAAATAACTCCCTAAATGTATATAAAAATTACATATCATGCCATCATAAAAATATAAAATAAAATAACCCTCTAAATTTATATAAAAATTACCCACCATGTCATTATAACATATGAATTAAAATAATACCTAAATTTGCATAAAAATTATCCACCATGTCATCATAAAATATGAATTAAATAACCCCTAAATTTGTATAGAAATTACTCACCATGCCATTATAAAGATGAATTAAAATAATCACATCTAATATTACTAAAGATTAAATTTATATCTACTAATAAAATTCTAACCCGTGCGAGAGCACGGGCTGATGGACTAGTTTATCGAATTTAAACTTTATTCTGTCTAAATTGCCAAAACTCTGCCGGATTCTTCAAAATGAGGCAATCGTTTGAGTTGGCCTTACACACATAATGATTTCCCTCGTGGATACCATGGTCTATGATGCAGGTACTCCCGCATTCCTAAGTAGATGATGTTTAGAGTTTTATGTATCATCAAACTTTAGATATTTCTTGTGGCTTCTCATTCGATAATGGCATGAGCACATTAATCATAAAAAAGAATTTGAATTTACCATGTTTTCAGTGACATTCAATAAAATGTTTAGAAAGAGCAATCATCAAAGGCATAGCAATATCGATATCTGTAACGACAAGAAAAAATTATGGAGGTATGTACTTACAGCAGAAAATGCTTGGTTTATAGGCTAGTTTAGCAACCACATTTTTTCAATAGATTCTCATTTTCCTAAAAAAAAAAGGATGGAAAAATGAGGTTACCAAACTAGCTCTAAATGTATAATTTTTCTGCTGTTATGGAGGTATGTCCTTAACCAATGACATGTTGTCCGATCTGCACCAATTGCTTTGGCCACAAACTCCATGACAAGAAATCATCTTTAGATGCTCTATCCAAGGTTAACAAAAGTCATGAGTTTAGGCACACGGACAAAGTCAACATGATCCATCTAAAGATAAGATTTGTTCCTCGAGCAAGTAATCACATGAATCGATTCCAAGGTGACTCCGGCCTCAGGGTAAGTATGTAGGACACACTAACCTTAGTTATAGACTTGGTCGCGATTAGGAGTCACTAACCTATCATGTATGTGCAGGATGTATGCATAGGTTCTTCGCTAGCACCAGTGCGGCCCCACACAAAATCTGAAATCTTGGCTACCCACCAAATCTGCCCCCCGACGATGACATGGGCTACAAGAGAATGCTAGCAAGCTCATTGATGGGGCGTCACCATTCGGCCACACAGGAGCAACAACCACTGACACACTCCCACCACATCCTGTCACAAACAATGTAAGAGGCGGTGCGCATAAATCTAGAACTGCAAAGTACATATCTGCCTGTCTCGATGTGGATCGATCTACGCCGGTCAGTGCTAAAAGTAGACTGGGAGGCCTTAAAAGAAGGGAGAATTAGACGTCCCAGAAACTTAAGACTCAAAAAGTAAATTATCAAAAGCTTGTAAATGTGCACTACGGTTTTGGTAAATATTTCTATTTCTACCAAAAAATCACCTTAATTCCATTAAAATCCTACCAAGCTAAGCTTAGAAAGTAATAGCACAATTGCAAGAATGGAAGTGTGGAATGTAAAGACAATGACAGAGATGTAAACTCTCAGAGACGACGATGAGTCAGCTAATTTTAACAAAGACATTGAGAATGTGTGCAAACCCCCCTTGGTCTTCGTTAGATTCCCAAACAAGGTTGCTCGGGTAAGGGCCAAGCTCCCAGATAGGTAATTCCATAAATAGTCCTGGCCCTTCCCCAAGTACAAGTGGGCCTTCGGCAACCTTTCCCAGATCATCACCATAACGCTGAGTTTCGATCAAAATGCCAAAAACCTCCCTCACTCTCTCAAGGCAGTGACTACTCTACTCCACACTCTAGAGAGTTCCATAAGATTTATAAGCCCTACACTTGTAATAACGGTGCAACAAACTTTAGTTGAACCAATATCAATGTGCTAAACGGCCTAAACAAGTGCTTACAAGCACTAAGCCATACCAAGATATGCACTTAAACACTTTGTGAAGCTAGAGATATAAAAAATGTATCTCAACGATAAAGTGTTTTTCGATAGCTCCAACCTGTCTCAAATGACCGGATGGGATAGTCTATATAGCTCCCAAAAGCTAGCTCACCAAGTGAACCAAGCATGATAGATCTGCTGGGACCGGATAGTCCACTTGTGAGGTCATGATGTAGATCAAACAATTTTGTATGTGTACTATTCAAAACAAGCCATTGGAGTTATTCGGGTATATCAGACTGGCTGGCCAGTTCAATTCATTTGACTTGACCTTCGTTCAATTCTTCATAGCATGTGTAAAATATACTTGGTCGATTGTTCGGAGGGTGCTCCAAACTGTCTGGTCAGTCATCTACCCTAAAGCTTTTGCTTCTTCATAGACTCTGTAGATAATGTCCAGTCAACTGTTAGACGGGTACATAGACAATCCGGCCAATACAAACTTTGGCTGACTTGATCTACACTCATAGCAATTGTCCGGTCCATTCATTTTGCAAGGGATCAAATGTTCAGTTGAACCAACTTGTTTTGGACCCCTGATCTTTAAGCTTCTTCGCTGAATTGACATTTTGAGTATTCAGCTCCAAGGGATCAGACTCCAGCCCTCACAAAATATTCATGAAACTGTCGTTATTGCGTGGCTCTCCAGGTGTTGCCACACTTGATATCTTAAGTATTTTAGATGATTTTCATGGTCCTCGTAATTGTTTAGGATGTTTGTTCTCTAAATCCATCACTTGCATCTCCCCAGAACTAAATCAAATTATTCTAACAAGCACATTAGTCCCAAATAATTATATTGTCACTCAATGATCAAAGTCCCATTAAACACAAGGATTATGGTCCATTTTCCTTATAGGTTCCTATGTTGACTTGACGCTAATGGCAAATGAATATGTGAAGACCAAGAGAAGTGAGGTTGGAGAGCTCCATTGCCACCCTCGTGTCGCTGTTGGAATTTATGGGCCTAGTCCAATATCTATCCAATAAATTTTAGAAAAAATCTCAAAAGCCCACTCATGTATGGTTGAAGTGGTGAGGTTTAGTCCCACACGGTGAGTTGAGGTAGAAGATAGCCAAGTTATATAGCAAACATCTTGCCCTTCCATTAATGGAAGGATGAGAGAGAGGAAGCTATATAGTCACACGCACACGTGCGCATATTAGCGCTTTTTTTTCTCGCGAATAATTGCGTGACTTGTGACTTGGGACTGGCGCTGGCGGCGCTAATTCCATTTCAATCTTTTGCTGTTTATTTTACCATAATCCGACTTTAACTTGTGTGTTAAGTTTGGAACCAAATTTTATCTTATCATGGGATCTTTCCCAAGGTCGGTTTCCTTTCTTTTGCGCCAAGTCACCAGAGCTATCTCGTCTATATAGAGCGGGCATCGTCCCATGGGTACATATTCATAACACAACACGAGAAATCTATCTAGGGTTTTGGCGAGAGAGCTCTTTGTCTTCGGTGCTGCGCGGCTAATCAGACACCTCCATCCCTTCCATTGGCATGTTGGTGGCGGCGGGGAGAGCAGTGTCTTCGAAACCTCGTCCCATTGAAGAACCTGTATAGGTTGAGGCAAACCAGGTTTTTGGGCAGCAACCACGCGACTGCTCGCTCGAGTTCAACTCCATCGGCTCTTCCCATTGGCTGATTTTCCGATCAACTGATTTGGATCGGCCAATCTTCACGGCTATGTTCTTCAGTCTTCATCAAGCTTTCGACTCCGTTCTCATCGTTGTCACGTTGGAGCGTTCCCCGCTATAAGTAAACGCTGAGTTTCTCGTTTGAGATAGATTCAAATTGTTACATGGACATGCTGCTTTATGCTTTGTGTGGTTTATCTCTAGTTCGTTGTGCATACTATTTAGGATTTAATTTGATCCTAAAATCGCACTTATTTCTAACAATGGCCAGCTCTAGTGCGGGATTTGGCCGGCGAGTTCAAGTAGCAATAAACAGGTACGTATGCAGTATGGGCGCTAAGGGGCTCTAGCTATGATACCCCAAATTTTTAAGGGTAGTTAAGCATTCATCATATACGTTTTTAATTTTTAAGTTTAAAATTTAAATTGTTTAAATTCAAATTGAATTCAAATCCTTCAAAAATACATTTTTGTTCAAAAGCAAAAATGCAAAGTGGTAGTATAGATTTTATCCTTTCATTTTTGTATTTGGACTTTGACATAATTTTATTTGCTTTGTGGTCTAAAATTAGAAATAAGAATATATATATATATTTATTTATTTATTTATTTATTTATTTATTTATATTTATATATATATATATGTTTATATATATATATATTATATATATATATTTATATTTAAAAAAAAAAAGAGGACGAAACCGGTGGCCCAAAGCCACTGCGGCCCGCCCCCGGTTTCTTCATTTTGGCCCAGCCAAACCACGGGCCGGTGTTGGCTGCTCAGGGACATGCCACGCGGCCCAAGCCCACAGGCGTGCCCCCGCCCCTTCTTCCTCGTCCGGTTGGGCAGAGGCGAAGCCGAGCTTCGCTCGCGCCACCGCCACCCCGCCGTCTTCATCCCGCCGCTGTTCCACCGTCTTCCCCATCCTATAAAGCTTCCGCCAAGCTTCTCCCCGGCCACCTCAATCCGAAGCAACCTCCACCACCATTCGACACTGCCTCTCTGCCTCCAATTTCTTCATTGCTCCGTTCATACCGCGCCGCAAGCAAGCTCGCCATGAAATTCTCCACACCTGAGCCATTCCGATTCAATTAAACTGGCATGGAGCACCAAACCACCCTCCTCAATCTCTGCCCCACCTCCAATCGACGTTCCGTCGCTCCAGCTGGGCTCACCGCGGAGCTCCCGAACGGCAACTATGGCCGCCCATGGCTGCCCCTGCTCTATGCACCTCCGCCTGCCCAGAAGCCACGGAATGGACTCGCGTTGCTCTCCTCTTCGCGCCGGTACTTTCGGATTCGCAAACGGAGGCCGGGAACCCCTGTTCCGACGTAGTCCGGTGAGCCCTGGAACTGTTCCGGCGAGGAACGACCGAGCGCCGGCCAAGCCAGTCGGCCGGTGTCCTCCCCCGAAGTTCCTGGGCCGACCCAACAACCCTTGTGCACGCGTGGGCCAAGAGGCTGAGAAAGGAGAAGAAAAAAAAAGAAAAAGAAAAGGTCCCGTGGGCCAAAATTCCACCCCGGCCCAAGTTTTGTTCCAGCCTGGGCTAGGTAGACAAGTTTACCACCAAAAAGTCTAAATCTACTCCTTGAACTTTCTCAGCAGTACAAATCTACCCCTTGCCAAAAAATACTCCGTTTCAACTCCGATTTGGACAATCCTTGCGTCTAAATTTCTCTAAAATCAAGCTCTATTCACTCACACTACTCTTTCAATTTTCTACACATTCCGTCGTCTCTGCTACCTCAACAAAGTGAATGATACGATAAATCGAGTATATCGTCAATAAAAGATTCAAAGGGGAATTCAGAAGCCAAGCTCTATACAACAACAGTACCAGGAGGAGCATTGCTGATTCAGATATTAACTTTCCGTGCCTCAACCCTTAGAGTAATCCAGGCAAGCCCCGGTGCATTTACCCTTTTATGTTGAGTCTTAATTAATGAGTTATCAGTGTGCATTAGAGTTAGTAATTGCTTGAAACCCTAGAGCATATCGAATTCCTGATTCGAGCATAATAAATCCTATACGTATAGATTAGATACTTAGTTAAGCTCAATGATAGGTTACGCTTTCTTTGAAAAGAATACATCTTAATCTTTGTTACTTTGAGACGAATCCAAGACAGTTTCCTGAGTTATGTAATTGGAGACATGGGACAGGATCAGTTATGCTTTTAAAACATGAAGAATATGAAGAGATTAATGAATGAACATGATTGAGATCCTGATCCTGTCCATGTCGTATAAGTCCCTCTGATGTTTGGCCATGTTTTTGGCTTTCGAACGCGCCTCTTTCACTTGTCGTCCTTGTCACGGGCTTCGATAAGCCTCTCATCCTTTGTACCTAGGGTTGAACTGTAGTGAGACCAACTGGATGGTGGGAGACAGGCGAGTGTCAGAGTACACTCGGGTTCGGTGAGGGCAGTTCAGACTAGGTGGCAACGAGGATGTTGGGTTGTCATATGTGGGGGTCGTCGTACACACGTGTGACTGGTGTTTGAGTATCTATTCCCGGGAGTATAAAATCGATTCGAATCGCTGGGCTTACCAGGTGTAAGAGCTGAATCATCACCGACATCGTAGTTAAGAAGAATAATGTTTTCGATAAGTAATGATATTATCAAGTGCTTGCTTTGTTTGCTATTAGAATAGGTATTACTTACTATAAATAGGAACAACTAAAAGAAGTAGCACTCTAAGAGCTAAGGACTCAATTATAGGCCTGCCGCGTGTGAGTTAACCTAACCAGTTTCGGCCATTGGCTAGAAAGTCGGGTTTATACCCAATGGTCAAATAAGTCTCGCTGAGTAATTAGTACTCAGGGTTGTGGCTTTTAACTCTTTTTAGGCGTGAGGTCTTTAGCTTATCTCTCTTCTGCAAGAAAGCATTGAAGCAAAGTGTTCTCCCGACGGCTTTCTTATATCTCTTAAAGTTGAAGAAATAAAGGAACCAGATGCTCAAGCTCCTTACTATTCTTAGATTCGTCTAAAATGAAACAACACCAGTGGGCTCGATGTAGATTTCATGTAATATAACAAGGTTCCATCATTTAGACGTTGTTTCCACAGTAACATTTTACACTTTTGTCTTGTGATCTATAAAAACTCTTGTTTTATTTGTTTTGTTTTATTAAAGTCTATTATTAGAACTTCTTGTATTGGAATAATCCAAGACTCTTAGGGGTCACTTGGTGTATATCGATCCTGTTTTGGTGTATTCAGGGCCTTTTTAGGACCTGAAGGACTACCGGGCTTAATCTGGTTTAGACGCAAACTCGTATTTTGTGTTTAAATTAGATTAAGTTGGTTGGTTCCGCCACACTAGCCCCACTACCCCCAGCCCGACATGGCTAATGAAGGAAGAAGAATGAAGTTATAAAAAAAAAAGAGAAACAGATAGCCCCTCTATCGGTCCCTCCAGGAGTCGCCATTGGTGGCAAAGGCGGAAATGGGATCGAGAGGCTGGTGGACTTCAGGGCTCGTGAACTTTTCTCACGTCTATATCAAAATTAACCCGTTAAATTAGATCAAGTTTAATAATAAGCTTCTATAGATTGAACCTCACATATTAATTATAAATTACACGCGAACGTAAAAAAGACATTAGTTCTTGCATGGCGTGGTTGATGGTCCTCAGTGAACAAGCTCTGAAAGATTTAATATTGTACTGCTGAATATCATACTGTTCCCAGATCCTTCTCCATCTGCTCTTTGTAGTCAACTTACACGCATGTGTGGATGGGCGTACCTTTAGATTCCAAAATCTTCGAAGGTTGCAAAACTCTTGGAAGCACATTGAGTGCTGTTAAATGTTAAGGCCTCATTGCTTTAGATATCATCTAATGGTTGACTACGCTACTCAATCTATGCACAGGTATACGTGCACCATGGCGGTAGACATTATTGCCCTTTATGGACTTGCGGTCAGAAATCACGTGCATATGGTCGCTGTACTAGTTCTCACTCCATTTTCTAACGACGGTGGTGGGTTGATGACCAATTGACCATATACACACGTACTCTTCATTTCAGCTGTAGGTAGCGAACGTGACTGGAACCAAGCACCAAGGGATCCAGGACTCACCGAACTTGGCGGGGCGCCGGACGAGCCGCGCCACCGGGCGGTAGAAGTCGGCGTAGACGAGCTTGGTGCCCGGGTACTTGGCGCGCATGTGGTCGACGGCCTCCCGCAGCATCCAGTTTTGGTACTGCGCCAGGCCGTTGAGCCGCCGCAGGCACCCCGTCCGCTGATCGTACTCGTCCGTCGTCGTCGCGTTCCCCGGCGCACCGCCGTACTTGGCCAGCGCCATCGGCAAGCACCCAGCCGGCAGCGTCCCCGACACTACCAAGTACCTCGCTCCCTCCTCCACCAGCGTCTGCATGTGCGCAAGCGCGCGCAAAGAGTCAGCTACCGCGTGACAAGTGGAAAATGTTCAATTGATTTTTGAAGATAACTTGGGAACTCGGAAATGGATCATGTGAGTCAACGACGTACTATGTGATCCGAGGCCGAGGAACGCGTAGCTGTAAATGGATAGTACCTCGATGCCTCTGCAGATGGCTTTCACGACCTCCGGGACGAAGGACTTGGCCTCCTGGAGGCTCTTGCCGCCGGCGAGGAGGTAGGCATAGTCGTTGCTGCCGAGCTCGCCCACGACGAACAGCGACCTCGCCAGGAGCTCCCTGCACCCCGCGGACGCCGTGGCGTTGCAGAG
The DNA here is from genome assembly GCA_030272315.1 of Paspalum vaginatum. Lineage (NCBI taxonomy): Eukaryota > Viridiplantae > Streptophyta > Magnoliopsida > Poales > Poaceae > Paspalum > Paspalum vaginatum. The sequence goes on along the minus strand of CM059020.1, from coordinate 11,996,927 downwards.
CGACCGCTTCAACCTGCGGAACCACCCGATCTGCGCGCGCAGGGAGCTCCGGAACGGCGGCACGCTGCCCGCGTTGCGCCGGAGGAAGAACCCCACGTCCAGCGCCGTGCCGCCGACGATGGCGAAGTTTGCACCGCTGCTCAAGTCCTGCGGCTTCCTCGAGAGGAACGGCGGCAGCAGGGGGAGCTCTAGCGCCTCCGCTGCGCGTGTCGGAACAAGAAAACACGTATAAATCGATCGACGTCTGCAATCGGCAGTTCGCCACTCAACAATGGTTTTTTTGGTAGTTGTAGGAGTAGGAGTGCACGTACAGATGAAGTCGATGATTAGGCGGCCGTCCGAGGCGCGGCCGGTGGGCCGCCGGAAGAAGGTCTCGCCGTAGGGGGAGTCGTTGAAGGCGATGCAGGGGAGGCCGGCGGACTGGAGGACGAAGTTCCCTGTGTCCGCGTAGGAATTGCCGAAGCTGAAGATGGAGTTAAACCGTGGAGGCGTGGCGGTGGCGCCGGTGCCATGAAGGAGGCACGGGAGGACGAAGGTGAGTGCCAGCAGCAGCACCTGTGGCTCCATGAGCGACAGTCAGTGTGTAGCTGGCAAGAGTAAGCGACGGGTCAATTTGCTTGCGGCACAGACGCGCTTGTATGCACTAACCAGGGTGGGAGGAGTGGTGTCACGGTCCTAAACCTCGAGATCACAAATACCAATTACCAGAGTCTACGATACAATATCGAGAGAATTGGATGGAAACTAGACCGGGAGAAGCAACAGAAATAGACAGCAAAGGCAGGTAGAGAAAGCTTTTAGATGAGTAAATTTAGGTCACAGTACTTACAAACTTCATTATCGCGTACATGAACTTATACCAAGTTCTCGTCTACGTCCTGGTACATGCAAATTGCGCTATCGCATACGTGAACTTGTATTTGTCTTATACATCGGTCCTCACCCTCCCCTGCCGACCTCCGACAGTGTGAAGCTGTGCCGATAGCCTCTCGGCCTGCATCACCGGCAGCCTCCGCTCATGTGGGGTCACGCTGGGGCCTCAACCCCGCCTCCGTACGTGTGGGGCCCCGCCGGCAACCTCCGCCATGCCTTCGCCGTGGATTGCAGCCCGTGGCGCTGCCGCCGCCCGAGGCACAGCCGCGGCCTGTGCCGCACTGGCTCCGCCTGAGGCTCCTGTCAAGCCGACGCCATGGCCCGTTGCACCGCTAGAGCCAGGGCTCATCGAGCCGCTGCCATGGCCCGTGGCGCCCCAGCCGCCCGGGGTATGGTGCTGCTGCGGCCTATGGTGCCCATTGAGCCGCCTGCCAAGTCCCGTCATGTCGGCTCCCCCATGGCGAGCATTGAGCCGCCACCATAGCCAATCGTAGACATGGCGTCGGCAGTACCCTTGCCCGGGGCGCTAGTGGAGCCAAGCACACCGCCCCCTGAGGCGGTGCCGGTGGCCCACACCCTGTGGGATGAGGACATGATCAATACGCATACGACCAAGGCACAACAAAAGATGAAGTCACACACCCAATTCGAGTTGAGGTCCAATTTATTCGCGAGCCCGGTTCGGACTGCAGGAGCAAGCCTCACAAAAACGGACGCCCAGGCCACGGGCTCCATTTTGGACATTCTACATATCGACGGAAAGTTATGGAGATAAGCTTTCCAACCCTGGTGGTCCCATGCCAAAATACGCTCCGAGTCAATGGGAGTCATCGAAGAAATTTGACGCCCATAATCTGCCAAACACTTGTTTTTCGGCCTGAAGGCCTTGTACTCCCTAGGGTTACCCGGCCACCCCCTTGGCCGCCCCTAGCCCTCTCTCTTCTATATACACAGCAACCACCATTATATTAGATGGGTTTTGCTTAGATTACTCTGTTATTAAATAGTTTCGCCATTAGAGATTACTCTGGTTTGTGAAACCCCAACTTGTGTGCTTAATCTTTCGATTTGCAATTTCAGTTTGCATCTACTGTGTTCTTCGATTCGTAAGCAAGGATAAGCCTTCGTGGAGAGGTCAATCATGTGTGCACGGTTGATAACCAGAGGAGTCGTGGTGTGCTGCGATCGTAGGGTTCGAATCGTGTTGATTGGAATCCGGATTGTGTGTGTCGTGCATCCACCAAATCGATAGTTATCATAGCCTGACAGAAGATCGGGAACCCCGTCCCCATCACCGCGCTCCCTCCTATGGCCTCCACCTACATCGTCGGTTGGGGCAGCCTCGCACCCTCCCCCGTGCAAGGCCGCGCCGCCTGCCTCCGCCATGCTTCCACCCGCATGGATTGCACCAGTGGCCTCCGCTACGCCTCTGCCTTGGATGCGGCCTGTGGCGCCACTGCCACTCGAGCATCGCCGTCCAGGCGCGGACGGGGGGAGGGTGAGGACCGATGCATGAGCCAATTACAAATTCATATACGCGGCAGTGCAGTTTGCAAGTACCGAGGTCTAGATGAGAACTCGGTACAAATTCATATACTCGAAAGTGCAGTTTGCAAGAACCTGGATCTAAATGAGAACTCGGTACATGCTTTAGAACTGCTACTGAAATTTACTCTTCTTAGACAGAAAAACATAGCAGGAAGATGAGTTCTTGTTCTGTTGTTCCATACTACTCTTCCTGTTCCATCCTCCTTTTTGTACTGCTTCTCACGGCCCACCGAGCCCATCTGGGCAACCCAGTTCATGACAAGCGGACTCACAAAATCTAAGTCCCAAAGTTTTATATGACATTAGGCCATTCTTGGTCGGAGTTTTATTTCATTAAATGATGTATTATGTGACGTGGCAGTGAGTTAATAAAGGAATAGATGAAATGGGTTCCATCTAGATAAAACCATATCCACACTATTACCTAGACATGCTGTGTCTTGGCATGTTGCCTATAAAATGGTTGTTTTGGCATGTTGCCTATAAAATGGTTGTTTCAATTATAATTTCAATCCCTTCTACCTTATATGATATCTTGAAAACACAAATATACAATCACTTAATGGCCTTAGCTTTTAGAAATATCATAGGCGGCACTTACTTCTGGGGTAGTAATGACTGTAGCCACCGCAAGCTTTCAAGTTTCTACCATTTATTTATTTATGTACACATGATTGATATATAAAAAGAATATACTTGGCGGCCGGTGGGTGAATACGTGCGCATCAATAGGTGTGTTCGTATGCGTTACTCTTGTTATCAGGAAAAAGAAAAGGATGGATAGCGAGATCAGGCGATTTATATATTAATTTTCATCTCTCACTATTTTACAACCATTCAATATGCATTGAACAGCTCCGGTGACTCACAAAATCCAATTCATCAATCACAATTTACACAATCACATAGCATGGCTAATGAGAATGGTCATATATCAAATTTATATAACACAATAAAAATTACATTGCAAAAATAAATGATATTTTTTACATATATGTACTAATTTAATAAAACGGACACAAAACAGAAAAAACATATGGACTAAAAATTCATCAATCACACTTTACCGCCTACATCAGTCCATCGGTCACATTTTACCGTCTACATCAGCACTATGCATATTCCATTGGATGGGTAGAAAATTTGATTGACGAATGAATAAATATCAGGCGATTGACATGGAAAAAATGTATAAAGAAAAACATGCTCCCTCCACAATATTGTGAACATGTTATATGAGCATTTTTAAAACTAGTAAATAAATCATTTCTATAGGCGATTGGTAATAACCCATTGCTAGAGGCGTGAGTAGGCTTTGGGCATGTGAAAATATGGCTCCCTTTCAACATTTAGCCTGCTCTAAAACAGCAACCAATGGAACTCATTCAAAAAGCTATTGCATCCTAAAATATGTGCTAATTGTGCGTCTAGATTCAGTTTTAAGGCTTAACAAGTCAGGTTTAGATCTTGATTGATCTAAATTAATTAATTTATTTGTGCCACTTTAGCCGTTATCTAAATTTGTGAGTCAATCACAATTTGGTTCGAGTGCCTCTCAGACTAGGCATGTTTAGGGGGCATCTCTATTAGTGTGAATTAGCCATGGTTAGTGCCCATTTTCTTTATGTTGACCGAATTTAATCATGTCAGTATGCAATAGTCACCTAGCAATGTTTCGGATAAATGTAGGAGGGCAATTGAATAAAATTGCAAACCCTATGTTACAATCCCTCAAATATGAAATCCTACATGCATTTCCCCTGCATCTGAAAACCTCAAGAGAAATTCCCGAAAAAATCAAAATGGTACTCAAAAGCTAAGAGAGTAGTGTGATGGATCCTACCTTAGAAGCCATAGCCGCTGTGGATCGGTGGATGTCGTTGCCTAGTGCTATTGTGCCTCCTATCTCAGGCTCTCTCCAAACGGAGATGCAAAGGAGCACCCAAACCCTAAATACATCACCAAATGCACTTTTGTGCGACTCAAACACCTCCAACGGGTGATCCAAAGTCATGTGCCAATTTTAGTTTGAAAAGGGAAACTGACTACCCTCTCTCTTCTACACATTAATTTGCATGTGAATCTAGGTATGACTACCTCGTTGGAGAGAGAAAAGGAAGGTGGTGGATAGGGAAAGAAGTAAAATTAAGTATTTTATTGACATGGGTATCGGCATGGGTATTATTTAAATATTCTATTGATATGGGAATCCGTATGGGTATTATCGCTGGAGACTTCGATAGGCAAATGCGTTATACGTTTTTGGATGGGCAGGCAAAGGACGAAAACGAGTCCAAAAACAGGTGAATCGTTGATAACAACATCGGCACACTTGCCTCACGTTCAAACCCTTCATGGCCCACTCGCTTTGGCTTTGGTGGCCGTCCATGTTGGGGCTGCCGTGCACAAGATTTGACGAGTGCATCGCCCCTTCATGGGGTTGTTAGATGGTGTAGCTGGTGTGAAGAGGAAAGAGAGCGAGGACCACCGTATAGATCCAAGTGCTCGGAAGTTTGGCTTCGTGGATGTTTGTTACCGCAGCGAGTGCAATGGATCGTATAGAGGAGGTTAATGCGCGAGACCATGTCGCACAATCAGCAGTGTGTGACCCCCTCCTCCTCTCCCGCGTTGCGCCGCCCACGCCTCCCTCCTCCTCCAGCCGCACCGCCCCCCTCCGTCGACCATCTCCCTCGCCGCTGCGCTTCCATCCCGCCTCCCTAGTCTGTAGCGCCTTCGTCCCCAGCCGCGCGATGCCTCTACGAAAGATGCAAGTCTTCCTGCTTTATCATATCTAGCAACTTCATATAATTATGTAGCAAAGTTCATGTCAATTGTAGCGAGTCTTTCCTGCTTTATCAAATTTACGTGATTAAGTAGCAAGCGGATGTAATCCATAGCAAGTTTATGATCATGTAAAAATTCGTGGGAGCTGTTTTTTTTAAAACCGACGACAAGTACGGGGCAGCGCACTCTCTCGTTACGCTACAGTGCAGAGAGACGAAAAGAGGGCGGCGGAGGTTCCAGGTGCTCTTGCCGACGGGATTCGTGATTTCTCTGGCCTCCGATGGCCTGATGGCCTCGGGTGGAGGGGGGTCGTGGATTCACGCTCGGTATTGTAGATTAGGTCCTACGTTCTGTAGGTGTTGGTGTCCAGGTGAAGCCGGCGAGGTGGTGGCGGTGGCTTCGCGTCGGAATAAGGTACTCCGGGCCTTCCTCCACCTTGATGGCGTCTGCTCCGGCGCCATTGATGGCCTTGTGAGGTCGGGGTGTTCAGGATCTGAAGCTTCTGTACAAGGTTTGGATCTTGCTCGTCCCTTTGGAGTTCCCGGTGGTGTTTCTTTTCTGCTACGGCAGGGAGAAGCAATCCATCGATATGGAGGGGTGGCTGAGGTGTCTGCGGCTTTGAGGCGAGGGGATCTAGAGTCCTGTGTTGGCTTTCGCCGGCGGACTCAGGTCCTGGGTCAGGGAGGCACGGGGCGTGGCCCCGGCCGACGGACGACATCGGTGTCTTCAATCCTATTTTTCGGAGCGAGTGACTACTGCGGCTTCAAACAAAGTTACGTTGCGATGGTGCTCTCCCTGACCTTGGTGTGCAGTCGCTTGTTCTTGGCTCCTTCCGGCGTTGGCTTCGACGATGGAGGCTGGCGGCAGCGGCGCACAGGGACGACGGCAAAGCCAGAGACCTTCGAGGACCTTCTTGTGATTTTCTATGTTTCTGGGGTCTTCTGTGCTGTTTGGCAGGGACAGTTGTCCACTCCATATCCTCCTTGTACGCGTGTCCGTGTACGTTGTGTACATGTCTTTGTACGTGTTCCTTATCTTTTAATACAGATACGTATTGCCAAAAAAACCGACGACAAGTTATACGTGTAGTAACAACAAATTGTGCATATATGTAAAACAACGTCAAGTTTTATACGTAGATCATTAAAAAACAAATTGTTACAAAATAAGGTGCAAATTGGAGTAAGGAAAGAATGGTTAGGCTGAAACCAGCCATTCCTTTAAATGCCCTCTCTCAACATTGTTTTTATACTGTGCGATACTATTTTTAAACCATAGATAGAAAAAAATAATTAAAATAGTGACTAGAGGACAAAAAAAAAAAATAGAGAAGCTGCTTCAGCCTTAAAAACATGAAGGCCAATTCCCTATTCCGGAGGCGCGGGGCACGCACGTCCCGAGACGCGCAGGGTCGCCTGGTCGCCATGAGATTCTTCAGTTCCACTGGACTGGTCTTTTCTACTGGGCCGCTTCCTTTCTGAGTTGTTTCGTGGGCCAAGTTCCTTATCTCTGCTTTCTGTTTGTTTTTTCAGCATCAGGACTTCTTAGGCATGAGCAGGCCGACGTGATCCGATTGCGGTGGGGTTTTTTTGTTTTTTTCTCTTTATTATTTTGTCTTTTGACTGAGAGAGTAGATCCTTTTCTTCTCTAACTTGTTTATTCTTTTATTTCATTTGCCGGTCTCTCTTATTCAATGCACAATGCTTTTGTGTTCCCCTTGATTCCGCTGTTCCATTTGTTTTTCACTAGTTTCTTATTAAATGATTATCTTTCATTTTCCCTAATTCTAGATTCTATTTCATATTTCCCTTTTAGTGGACCACGTTGTGTGAGTGCTATAAAGGCATTAATATATTTGCTGATAGTGATAATCATACATTCTTCAAATGAACCATATAATATTTTATTGTAAAGTTAGAAAATTTTCTTATTGAACATGCTGGAACATTTTCTCATTAAGGTAGAAAGATTCCACCAAAATTTTAAATCCTTTAACATTTTTATTTCAGCCTGGATAATTTTTTCTCCATTCTAGAACATGTTCTTATGAAGGTAAAAGAATTTTTTCTAGGAACTAAAACAATTTTCTTGTGAAACTAGAACAAATTCCACATGAAGCTAGAACACTTTTGTCTTAAACCTAGAATATTGTTCTTCTTGACCCAAATTGTTTTACATGAAGTTGGAAACAAGTTTGTTCTAAAACTAGAACAATTAGTCAGTGGATCGAGAACTCATTCTCCTAAATAAAAATGGTTCTATCTTAATTAGAAAAAGCTTGTAAAAAAAGTCAACCAAATATACATAAGTGAGATCTTGATTTATAGAGTTTATGTAAAACTATATAATGATGCTATTGAAATTTGTTTAGAATTCTCGGTGTACACACACACACATGGATGATCGCATGTGCCTCAACCCAAGAAGTGTTAAAATAGTCCTTGCATAACAAAAATCATCACCCATTATACCCCTCAATCATGGTTTACCGTTCCAGCTTGAGACGATTTTATGTAGGGGACCAGAAGTGAAAAATGGACCAATAACTAATGCAATTCGAATTTTCCGAGGGGAAGTGAGATTCAAACTCAACAAAACAAAATATGTTGTGTTCCAACTAGAACTGGTTTTTCCAGCCAGAAAATGGTTTGTTTTGACCAGAAAATGTGTATCTTGACTAGAAAATGGTATGTGCAATAGAAAAAAAAATGGAAATTTCATTTTTATATGGGCAAAACAATCTTTTTGATCGAAAAGCACCGAAATCCGGCCAATAACATCGAAATCTGATCGGGAGATCCATTTTTTATAATTTTTTTTAAAAATTGATTGTTGGAATGGATTTTTTGAAATATTGGACCGGTAAACATTTCAGCGGTTTCCATGCTGAAAATGCATCCCTGCCCTCAAGTGGTCATGTGTGGTCTAGAATGTTCTCAAGTGTTCTTGTAGGGATGTAAGCAGGATTATTCATGGCCTTGGTGACACAACTAAAAACTCACGGAATTCACTGAAAAATAGTTTATCGCCAAGCACGCAAATATGTCCTCTTATATCCCTAGATGCTTGGGAGGTCCGTGCTAGAAACCAATAAGATATCAAAATATAATCGTTATCGTGGCAGTACACTCTATGGCGTTGATGTGGAACGTAACGTGTCGTCACACGAAACACTTGTTCAAATCGCAAAGGCTCACCTTGTACTACCTCTGCGAGATACAACCAGTGTGGCGACTCGCTAGCTAGGTGGATTATGACAAATGTAGCAAATATGTTATCATATTAGTCATAAGCCCATAATGCATTGTGATTTTAGGTGATTGCCCCTCGTGTTGCTTAAAAAAATATGGTAATTAGGAGCAACAAGTTTATCAAGTATGCGATTTATCATAAGGATGAAGTCAAAATATCCCACGATGAAAGAAACAAGCAAAATAAGCTTAAGTTAGAGAAGCTTGAATTAATCAGAGCAGTCAATCGAACCCACTAGAGTTTTGGAGATAGTCCGATCAATTATGGATTGAAGCGGAGCGGTTTATAAGATACCTGTATGTAGATCAAACCTTTCGGTAGCGGGACTCCATCTATTTTGCTCCACCAACCTAACCATCTGTTAGAATTTGGGCCACAATTGATCCGTGCATGCGCAAATTGTCCTAGGCAATTATGGAGTGCCACAAGCTGGTCTCTCCGCTTGTGCACGTACGAGGCAGACGCATCCGTCAGCACGAGAAGTCCGTGATTCAGAAAGAAACCAAGGGTGCGACGCGAAGACCGAGCAGTGGCGACGTGGCGTGTGCGCCAGCGGCGCGTCGCACGCGTAGCCGGAATCCAATTAACCCGTGTGTAGAGAGATGTTCGGAGTCGCGGCGACGCACACATTTAACGCGGCCGCGAAGACGGCGACTGCCGTGCATCCAGCCGCGGGGCGCACACGTGACGGTTTGTCTCGGGGCGGCGCCGCGCACATGCGCCGCGCTGTCGTCGGCGCAGGCGCAGGCGGCGAAGCCGCGCACGGCGTCCCCAGCCCATCCGGCCGGCCGACGTCCCTCCCCGGCTCCCCCTCTTCCAGACCTCAACCCCACCAGTGCCACCACTCCCTGATGCCGCCGTCCGGGATCGATGGAGCCGCTGGCGAACCCAACGGGCAACGGGGCAGCCGTAGGTGGCGATGGCTCGGAGGCGGGACGGCCGGTCTGGCCGCCTCTCGGCAACGCAGTAAAATGGCGCATCTGGACTCCGCGCTCGGTGCCAGCCGCCACGGTCAAGCAAATCCGACGGGAGAAGCGGCAATGATTCTGGCCGGCTGGCTGGCTGGCGTGGTGATGTTAATCCCGGCCAGGGCCCCCCGTTGCAGAACCAAAAGCGTCCTTGCTGCGAGGCCCCGCCCAGCGCGGCCGGCACGGCGGCTTCGCTTGCAAGTTGCAGTTGCATCACCTCGATCGGCATATGTGCGTTGCTTGCTGCAGCAACGTTGTTGCTGTTGCCCAGTCCTACGGACCACAGGACAGGACGCCTCTCAGCAGTCTTGTTGGAGGGTTAAGGCATTTGGGTCCATGCAGCTCGATCACAGAGAGAGAGAGAGAGAGATTGAGCGCCGGCCTGGCTGACGCTAAGGCTTCCGTCCGTCCTGGCCTCGACCGCCACCGACCCATCCAGTTGCACGGTCACGCATGGGCATGTATATGCAGAGGCAAAGCCCGATCGATGCATCGTCAAAACGACAGCGCTGTTTTCTTCATTGATCTGTCTGTGCAATGCATGCTCATTGCCCAAACAAGCACTAGTACTAGCAGAAGTATTACACCGCCCACACACACACACACACACACAAAAGAAACAACGAGAAACCTAATCGATTTTTGTACTCGCCTCGCCTCGCCGATCCATATACATGAACAAATGGAATGCACACTGAGTCACGCGCACGCTATCTTAATTCTTAATTAGCTCGCCCTCTGCCGATCACGATGAGTCAGTCAGTCGACCATGTCCTCGAGGACGACGGTGGCGAGCGGCGGGTGCGCGTAGGGCCCCTTGAGCCAGGTGTTGGCGATGAAGCGGTAGGGCGCCTCGGTGAGGTGGATGCCGTCCCAGCTGACGTGCGCGTCGGGGTCGTCGCAGGTGGTGGCGCCCGGGAGGCCGCAGGAGGCGCTCATGTTGTAGTTGTAGGGCCCGCCGCCGCCGCAGCACGCACGCAGAGCGCCGCGCTTGTACCCTGCAGTCGTCGATCAGTTGGAGATCAGATCAGCAGGATAGCGCGAGAGCATGTATGATGTATGTATCGTCCATTCGTCCTGCTGGCTGCTGCACCCAGGCACTGTGTTGGCCAGCTCGTACGTGTGCAGGCCCTCGCGCGGCCAACCGCGACACAACAATCCACCCTCCCAAGCTACAGCCTTGTCTACCTCCTGCTACTGCTGTCTGCAGTCTGCTGCACGCGTACGTACGAGTACGACCGGGACCCCGGCGGATCGGAGCCTCCCCCGGCTGTCGCGGAGGAGAATTCACGGGGCTCGGTTCCATTGGCCTGGCTACTACCAACCAGATGTCCAGACCACTGTTGATGTCTCTCAACAAGGCCCCAGCCTGAGCATGTCGCGCCAGAGCAGAGCAGAGCAGGAGATGCAGAGACGCAGAAGAATGATCACGGACACACAGAGAAAGAGAGAGAGACAGACTGACCGTATAGGTGCGGCGTCCGCGCGAACTGGATGTAGGGCGTGTAGTAGTCGGCGTAGACGATGCGCGCCTCGGGGTGGCGCCTCTGCAGCCGGTCGAGCGCGACCCTGAGCACGGCGTTGTGGTAGAGCGCGACGCTGTTGTACTTCTTGAGGCAGCCGGTGCGCGGGTCGTAGTCGGCGCGGTCGTCGGACGGGTACATGGTGAGCGTGATGGGGATGCACCCGGCGGGGAGGTTGCCGGGCACCACGACGTGGCGCGCGCCCTCGCGCAGCAGCGCCTCCACGCCGCGCACCAGCGCGGCCACCACGGCGGGCACCATCGTCTTCACCTTCTCCAGCGGCCAGTCCGCCTTCCACGCGAAGCTGTAGTCGTTGCCCCCGAACTCGCCGAACACGAAGAGGGACCTGGAGAAGAAGGCGCGGCACTCGGCGGGGGAGGCGCACACGGTCCGCTTGACCTCGTCGAACCAACCCAGCTGCACGCCGAGGGACGTGTTGAAGGGCGGGATGCTCCACACGTTGTTGTCCCTGAAGTACTTGAGGTCCAGCGCCGTCGCGCCCATCACCGCGAAGTTGGCGCCCTGGCTGAAGTTGGTGCCCTTGTTGGCCGACGGCGGCAGCAGCGGGATCCCGAACGCCTCGGCTGGGATAATAAATCAATCGATCACAGAGATGAGATCGACAGACGATCGCGGCCAGAGACTACTAGGATCAGCCAGCCAGGCCAAGCAAGCAATCGATCAAATATATTCATTCGTACGTACCCAGGAAGTCGATGACGAGGCGGCCGTTGGAGCAGCGCGCGTAGGGCGGCGGGAACTTGGGCATGTTGGGCAGCTTGCCGGAGTTGATGATGACGAAGTTGCCCGTGTCGGAGAAGGAGTCGCCGAAGCTGAAGATGGCATTGTAGTACTGCGGCAGGGGCTCGGCGCTGGACAACGCGGCGGCGGACAGGCAGCACAGGAGCGCCGCCAGGCACCGCGCGCCGCTCCTCCTGCTGCGCGCCGTGGACGATGATGGCCCCATGGCCGCTCCTAGCTATAGCTCCGGCTGTGCACGAAGAGGTGGAAGAGAGGCGCGGTGGTGTGGTGGACGGAACGAGATGGGAGGCAAAAAGCAGGCGGGCGGGGGGGCCGCTGGGCTGCTGCAATAGACTGGACACACTGCGTGCGGTGTGCTTAGGGGACTGCACTGGAGTAGGAGTATTATATAGCAGGGGCACATGGATCACACCCCCCCCCCACCCCCTGCAACTGCAAGGCAAAAGGTGGTGGCGCTGGCCGTAATTATGCCTCTGTTTGTGTGTCTCTTTGTTTGTTATCCATTTTATCTGATTTGTTTTGGGAGGGCTTCGATGGGTGCATGTGATGAAATGGATGGTGATGAGGAATGGAAGGTTTGTTTTGGTTGGGGGTGACTTTGATGGGAAGGCAGCTGGAGTGGGTGCTGGACACGGCACACATGCCTTGCTTGCTTTTGTGATGGTGCGTCCCATGGTGGGTTGGGTCCGGGTCCGGGTCGTTCCTCCGTGTAGTGCTGTGTGCACTGCAGATCACCTCACCTGGTCACCTGGGGACACAGATCACTGCCGCCAGCCGGAATGTAGTATTATCTGGTGCCGCCTGTGGTGATAAAAGAATCGGCTAGCCGTTGAGGTGGCAAGGAAATCATACATGTCGGATCGGTTGGGGGAAAAAAGGGTATAAAATGTTGGCGAGGATTAGTAAATCCAAAAAAATAAAACTGCGCGGGCCAGCAGGGAGATCGTAGCATACTAGCAGATCGTCGGTCGCCGTTGCGAGGGAATTGGCACACACGTCTTGCGCTGGGAAGAAAACGCCGCCACCGGTCCAAATGAGATCTGCGACGAGGCATGCAGCCTGCAATGCAAGCACACATAGCCACCCGCACACGCACCACTGCAGAGTAGATAGAGGGGCAGCACTAACTAATAAGGAAGGGGTCGTACTAGCTTGCACAGGCCGATCGGTAGGCGCCCGGCCAGATAGCCGCGAGAAACCATAGCAGCCGATCCGATTCGGTCCTCCGCCATCATCGAAGCCACCCACGATCGTACTGTAAATGGAGAGCAGCTAGCTAGGTAGTGCCACCGACCGTGGCGTCGACGCCTAACCGCCGCCTGCAAACGACGACGAACGAGCAGAGCAGCACAACACAAGGATATACGTTGCGTGTCTCCGTGTTTGTACCCGGGCGTCCGTTCCCGGCCGCTTTTCCGTCGCCGGTCTCGGTGGTTCCCTGCGTGCGTTACGGTCTGCATGCGTTGCGCCGCAGGAAAGGCGGTGCGTGGTGGTCAGGCACATGCAGGCAGGCTGCGTGCGTGCGTGCGTTGCCTGCCGGGAGAGGAGATGAAGATGAGACGAGAGATTCCGGTTGGTAGAAGCGGACAAGCGAGGACTGCAGCGTATGATTCGCGGGCGTCCTCAGTGCTCTGACGCTCAGCGGCCATCCCCAACGGCTCGCTCACTGCAACTTGTTGGCATGGGGAAAGGAATTGGTTAGGTTATTCTGTCTGCTGATCGGGGGCTGTTGGTTGACGAGGACTGGAGAAAGACCGGCGGCATGTGAGCGCCACACTGAGCGGAGTTGATGAGTACTGACTGATGAGTGGATTGGGATCAGGAACGTTGGTGTCAGGTACGCCGACGATTTGTAAACAGCTCGATCATACACTATCTAGCAAAAAAAAAAAGACGTACTAGTGCTAGCGTATATATCATCGTGCCTGTAGTTTGCGACCAACTTCATTACAATTTACAACGAACTGATTCACATAACCAGTCAAAAGCTGAGAGAGGATTGAATGCAGCTGCCCGATGGATCCTCGCTGATCTCCAACCGGCGTATATATAAAACTCAACCCGTCAGTGGCTAACACTACAAGCAATGCCGCAACACACGTCCACACCGACACCGCCCCCGTCTCCAGATCGACGCGCGCCGGTAAACCATCTCCTAATTAATCACCTAGACGCCGCAGCAGACGGCGCACAAGCGCATGGACTTTCCTGCGGATCCATCGGCATTTGATTTCGATCCCCGAGTTCTTGGTTTCCGTCTGGCGCCATTAAGCGGTGCCTCCCGCATTCATTGGCTATCGCGCTAATCGAGATTATACCAGTACTATTAGTTAATGGGCGCCGCTGACGGAGCGCGCCTGCGAGGGTGGCGAGGCCGCGTGTGAGAGAATCAGTGGAGCATTTGGATGCTTCTTAAACATATCGTTTTCTATTTTCATTTTGTCCAAAGATCCGAGTTCGTGCACTCTTCATTCTTTGGTTCTGAGTTTTTATTTGCCAAGTCAAATATATCTCAATTTGACCAGTTTTCTTTCAAAGAATCGTATTACTAGCATCTACCACATCAATAAAATAAATAATTAGTGTCATGGTAATTGATCTAACTATACTTATTTTATATCGTAAAAATGTAATTGATTTCCGTGTGAACCTGATCAATGTACAACGAACTCATCTTATATTCCAGGACAGGACGAAGGGCTTCTTAGCGTAAGAATAAACTTGCAACCTCATACTCGTCTTCTATAGGCTGTTTTTTTATAAGATTTTGGTCATAGACTGTTGACCACACATTACGAGGCCACAGGGTAGGGTTGGGTGGCTACGCTCAAATGGAGACTGATGTATCGTATACTGAATATACAGGTGCAGTAGCATAGTGTACTGCGTACCTAGTCCTATCACTATAGTTGTGAACAACTTGTGCTGCCCTCGAGCTTTCTTCCCTGTCGGTTCTCTGGTTTTCTGTCTGAGCAGAGGCCGGCCTAGCTCCTGGTCACCGTTGCCTCCTGGATACAGGACTACAGCAAGTGGCGCTCTCTCTTGCCCGGTCGTCCCCACTCCGATCCCCCGATAGACGGAGAGCCCCGGAGGTCGGAGGAGTAGTGGGCGGCCGCAACGGCAACTTGGGTTCCTCTGCGTCTGCGTAGCCAGCCATTCTATGGGCTGTTGCTATCACAATCGAAAGGGAAGCATGTGCTGCCTCACCACATCATCACATCCAACTGCACATGAACGTGTCTTAATTAGTTAATTGTTTCTTCTTCTTGTTGTTGTTGTTGTTTTGTTGATCTACATCAAAACACGGCCTTGTTCTTGTTCGGTTCTTGTCTAGGTTTCCGGCCCTGACGTCAACCGAGGCGGGGCAGCCAGCCAGTCAGCCGGTGGCGGATCAAAGTTGGTTTCTTTTAACAAGCACCGCCATGTCCCTAGCTTTAACTTGGCCGTAGTAGTGACGAACCATTGCTGCTCATCGGTACGGTTTGCATTCATCAGCTGCCAGTTCAGCTCTGCGGCCGTGCTGTGCCTGCACCCGATCCCCTGCCTGCTCAATTCCTCTGCAATCTATGGAGTACGTCCTGCTCATGTGTCCCGAGCCCTCTTACCAACCAGAGTGAAAGATCACAAGTTGACGAGGATGGCCGCTAATTGGCTGCTGGCAAGGGCACGCAGAGCTGCTCAAGCTGTTACCAATGAGACTTCTCAAATCTCATTTCATATCACTATTTTAATTATCCTCTTCTTTGTCTACGGTGTAGAATTTATGTTAAACAGTACAAAACAGTGTTTTGAAGAATTATTTAAGCAAAACAGTGTTTTGAAAAACTATTCGAGGCACCGAATCAGCCTCCTCCCACCTCGCTGAGCATACATGATTCTCTCCTCGGTGGGACAAAAGTGACTCGAGATGATGCGATTCCCTGGTCCTTGCTAACTAACATCCATGATGATGCATGGTTAAGTGCGTCGCCGTAACACGCAAAAAAGGAAGAGAAATAATTAGAAGGCAGGCGTCAACCACCATTGCCACTATTATCGATTGATCGACCAACGGTGCCTTCCTGCCTTTCCAATCAGTTTCACACTTTCGTCTCTCTCTCCCGGGGTATGTCTGCCCAACTTTTGTGGCTTGTCTAGCGACTCGAAAATTCCGTCACTTCACACATGCTACTTTTTTTTTTCCTTTTCATGGAGCAGTAAACTTTGCTAATATAAAGTTTGGTTTCCAGAACCTCTGTCGTACCAAAGCGCAGTAAACATTACTCTACTTTTGGGGAAAAAAAAGAATTAGCGCTAGTATTACTTAAGCTTGTTTGAATACATTAGATTTAAAGTTTAGCCATAGCCTAAAATTTATCTGTGTAAAGTTTAGTTCACTGACCCTTTCGCCATAGAATGCTAATAGATAATTAATTCATTAATTACTTTTAGAATTGGCATTAGCCCACTTTTGCTCAATTCTTTGGACTAATGGACTAAGTTTAACCCGTCTATTAGCTACCATGTTTGGATGCAAATGAACTAAACTTTTAGTGGCTGGCTAAACTTTACACGCCCTAAACATCACTAACCTAACGACATATTAATTCAAGTGCTCATATAAACTACTACTGCTCTCCATCTCGATCAATCCGGCGTGCTCTACTAGGAGTACTTTTCCGATCCACAGTCATTGCTGCCACTCATTACTAGCTGTGATCATGGGGACCAAAACGCCACAGGCCACAGCAAATTGGCGTTGATGCTCCATATGCTCTCGCAGTGTGGCACTCCATCCATCGATCTGGAGTGTGCACCGATCGAAATCAAACGCGCCCCATTGGCTGATCCTGGCTGCTCAGTGCCCATGATGCATGGTATGGTACCTTCTCGTCTGGTGAGTGGTGACAGGTGGACGGAGCAACTGAACCGATAGATGAGATGAGCAGTTATGCGTTCTGCGGCTGCAATCCTCTTCTTGTACATGCATGCCAGCATGGAGTGGCGTGTGCCTGTATGGCAGACGCGAACAGCCCACGCCAAACTCCCAACTGTTTCCTGGAAAAGGATACGAGGAAGAAGAAGGGAAGGCTCCAAAACGGGAGTCGTGCAGAGATTCGTGGTGTCAGCTTCGGACGTCCCTAGCACATGTTTGTCATTTTTTGTTTGAAATAAAGTCCAGCACATGCATGTTACGCATCATTGCCTATATGGCTATATATCTGGCTATCCCTATCCAGGATCGCCGTTGCAAATCCTCTGCGTTTGTTTCGTGCGCAGCTGTAGCAAACGCCGCGTTTCGAGTTGAACCGTGCCTCAGATAATTAGGGCTATTTGTTTGAGGGCCATAGGTGTCCTAGCCTGATTTTATCCATAATTCGATCATGTTTAACTCTAAATTAAAATTTATTCGAACAATAAAATTTTGTTGACATGGTATATTTGGATAAAAATAAGCTATGTAATTGAAAATTTGTGTTGTTTGGATAAATTTACTACAAAAGTCAAATATAGTCAAATTGTGACCTGAATTTGGCTGGCCCACCACTGGTCTTGAACCAAACTTACCCTAGGTTTCACTTGAAGAGCTTGAGCTCCAGAATGTTTTTGATCAGTGGACCTAGTAGTCATCACTAGCTTTACAAATTTATTGAACTAGTACAACCCGTGCAAAACACAAACTAGTATCTATCTATATATTTGAGACTCGTAATTAATCAAAATAATTACTATTATTCAACATCTCTCACCTATATATATACATAACTTTTAAATCTTATCTACCTATAATAACACGCTGTAATTAATTAACATTTATATATTATAATAGCATAGTTGTAATTTCTATATAAATTTAGGGCGCTGCTCTAAATTGTCGTTCACAATAGCAAGCTAGGTAATTTAAGTAAATATAGAGATCCATTAATTCATATTTAATAATGATAATGGTATGCCAAGTACTTCATGTGCAAATTAGATGTGTTTCTTTATTTCATCTCTCACACTGGTATGATGGGTAATTTATATGTAAATTCAGGGTTAGTTTAATTCATCTTTTGGAATGGTATGGTGTGTAATTTATATAAATTTAGGGGCTTAATTTAATATATATTTCATAATAGTATAGTGAGTAATTTGTATGTAAATTTAGGGGCTAATTTAATTAATCTTGATAATGCTAGTGGTGGATAATTTTTATGTAAATTTAAGGATTACTTCAATTTATCTTTCATAATGATATTGTAGCTAATTTTTAGAAAAATATAATATATTTAATGGGTAGTATTATTAGAGGCTACCTGATAGACAGCCGACTATTTTTGATTTTTTGGAAATTTCTAGGGTTTATTTGTTTGTAGCGTGCATCATACTTATTGCTTATTTTGTAATCTTTAATCAGTAGTAATAAGATTGAAGCTTTGAGCATATAAAGAACGTTTAGATAAACCACTTTGTTCCTAATTTAGATAAAATAATTAAATTAGTCTACAAATGGTAGCTGCACGCTCGAGCTGAAACATATAACTATGCTATGTAGTGCCAAAGGACATTTCCAACTATCCATGTTGATAGACATGCAAAACACTGTTCTATTACCATGGAATGAGTGGAGTTTGAAAGATGGGTAATGGGATAGGGGTCTGCTGGATATAGATTAAGTTTGGTCAATCTCGACGTGTTAATAACCGAGCCGCTGCATGTTTGCTTTGGTTTCCAATGTTTTGGTTTAAAATGCCACCGAAATAGGAAGACTTCGACATAAAAACAATTTATCTTCTATGTGTTACTATTACCAACTGGAGATAAAAAAGATAAATAAATATTAGAAATTCTCATAAAAATCTTATTCATATATATTGTCATCAGTTTGATAGAGTGTGATCATAACAGCCGGGAGATGTATTTTATTTTCCTCAAAAATAACGCATCTCCACTACAACACACATGGTTCGTTAGTAGGGAATCAAATTCAACATTTTGAGTGTCATGATGCTAGCTCAAGCGACTGTTTATGCTATTACAGTAATTATTAAGAGTCTAGTTTGAAATCTAAAACCCATATCTGTACAAATAGAGTATGAGGAATTTAGTTAAAATATATAATAAGCAATAGAGTTGCAACTTAACATAAAAAATAAAATTGCTAGCCAAAATCTAGAACTATGATATTACGAAACATGGGGTAGAGCAAGAGCTAATAGATTTCGCCTGATGAAGTATAAGAGATTTTTAGTTTATAGTAAGTCAATCTATAATTAAATTTGACTGAATTTAGGGAAATGATAATTATATGATACCTAATGAGCTTGGTAAAATCCGTCATGAAAAATATTTTCGTAGTCTACCCTTTTTTTGTGTATTATGAGATTAATACTGCTCTCTATATAACTAGTCAAACTTAGAATATTATGATTTAAGACAAGCCTCATAAGTCTTAGTACTTTAGGACAGATTAAACGATGCAGCAACGCACCATGGGGATGCACTAAGGTACGGTGCATATGATGATGCAAATGGAGTAGAACTGCATGTTGATGGCAAAACATATAGAACCGGATATAAATCAGAGGAGTATGCATATACGCGCAGTGTACGAATCGTGCCCGATCGAGATTCGAGAGGAGAATAAATCGGCCGGCCCAGCCTAACCTACCATGCAAAAAACTGAAAGAGACTCGGCACGGCAGAAAAGCCATGAAAGGCGCGCAGCGAACACGAAGGACGCACGTACAACAGGTAGAGTGGTGGCGCGGCCGGCAGGACAGGACAAAAGCCGCGAGGGCACAGAAAACAGAATGGATTCGATTTCGCGTCAACGTGTACCAGTACCACCAGGCACCAGCTAGCTAGGACCGGTGCCGTGTGCGGTCCCGAGCGATGGATGCCAACTGCGTGCTTTGCAATCAGCACCAGACCAGAAGCCATCGCTGAGATGAGATGAGATGAAGGCTGAAGCTGGATGATTACTCTGCCGCCTGTGCAGCAGATCAGGTAGGTTGGCGATCCACCGCCCGGCCACCGTACAAGCGGTCTGCTGCTCCCTAGGCTAGGCAATGCGCATATGTACCAAGACGACGTACACGCATGCATACATACGTGCAAGGAGCAGTTCTGTCCAGGGGGCAGGGGACTCCGATTCTGATCCGATCCCTGCCGGAGTCGGGGCATCCATGCACGTAGTAGTACTGGTACTGCAAGCTCGATCTAGCTGGCTCCGCCGCCGCGGCGCCTCCACCGGCCAGCTCTGCACGTACCACTGCACCGCCAGTCTGCTACTGCTAGCTAGCAAATCTCTTGTCAATAATGTCGTTAAATTTTCTTTTCGACAGGGGTCAGGGACAGAGCGCGCTTGCTGTCTGTCAGTGTCAGGGGCAACGGCCTTGCCGGCCGGCACATCAGCCCACCACCTTGGATTGGATGGGGGTCCCAGGCGTCCAGCCCTGCCCCCGGCTTCGCGCCCGCGCGGTGCACGCGGGAAAAGATGCCCCTGCCCTGCCCCTGCCCCGTGAAACGCCATCCATGCGGTCCAACCGGCCGCGCGCCCCGGCCCCAGGTCCTCCGCCGTCCGCGGCGGCTACTGTATGGGTGCCTGGGTGGGCGGCACGCGGAGGGTATCATGTGGGAGCGCGAGACAGAAACGACGCGCACGCGAGCGCCGGCGGTGGCCTGCCCCTGCACCTGCACCTGCACCTGCTGCCTGCAGGTGGGGTTCGTTGGCTGCCAGGCAACGGCAACGGCAACGGCCACGGCTGCGTGCGTCGCAGTGGCGTGCCGCTGATGAAGCTGTCACCCTGCCGCTGAGGGCCGATGGAGCTGCGTGCTCAGGAAGTAGGCTGCCATTAGACTTAGGCATAGGATCACCCTGACACGACCAATTCACTCCAAAAAACCTGATCCCAATCCGATCCAAGCAACGCGACGGATGTACGCTGGACCATGATTTTGATCCAACCCCTCCTCCAAAAAAAAAAAGAGAGTACACGGACCTAACCCGATCTGACCCTGATGTTAGGCACGAGTCAACAAAAGGATGTCATAAGCTGCACGCCATGGCTCCAGCTAGCTCAACTCTCTACACACTTGCATATTCTGTTATTTGGATGGTTGTGGACGTTTTGTGAGGGCAATCGTTACGGTACACTGAAACAACTGTGTACCGTCCATTCTGTTAGATAAAATGAGGTATTACCTCATATGAAGTAATACCTAAAAAAATTAAAAATATTTATTAAATTGTCAATAACAAAACGATTAGGATGATCAATATTTACCTCAACTAACTGTGGGACGTGGCCGCCTTGGACGGAGTCACGGAACTGAACGTTCAGTGATCGATTAGGATAAAGATCGATGGCCTGAACGTGATGGATCGATGTACTGAACGTGGTAAGCTTCATTTTTGTAATGATCAACAATTTATCTCAACTAACTGCGGATTTGGCCGGCTTGGACGGAGTGATGACTGAACGTGATCGAACGATGGACTTGACCGATCGATGGATACGTAATCCATTTTGTTACGAACGTGACAACTTCATTTTTAGTACTGAACGTGATCGGCGCGGGGGAGTGGAACAGGCAGAGCGGAGACGTGTGAGATGATACGACCGAGCTTCGGCGCAGGGGAGCAGAACAGGCGGAGCAGATAGAAACGAGATTTTGTCTTTTTTTAATTCTTTTTCCATTTAATCTATTATATTAATTATTTTACTTTTTTTAATTCAATGGCTCAAATCTGTTTGAAGTCTTACCTCTTAAGAGGTAATTTGTATATCGTAGCGCAGCCACTTTGTGAGATCCCACGGAGCGCCCGGGCAGCCGAACGGAACCATAGTCCCTGCAACAAAGATGCCTATGCGGTGCTTGATAGCATTGTATATTATGGCTGCCATGGTTATCTTCTTCGGTGTCCATTTGTGCTGCTGCATAACCTTTTTTTGTATTTGACCAGGGAAGCCCTGGGCCGACCATGCCCTTGGCCCCCTCCTAATACATGGCAGGAGTTCCAATTCCTGCATAAACTTTTTATTACTCAAGCAGAGCTATATAACGGTACGGTGCAAGGAGAGCGCCTAGATTTTACGTACAGCAAGAGGGTTAGGGGTGAAATAAAACCGAAGAATATCTTATAGCTTCTGATCTATCAACCCCCGATTGGGAGCTTAGTGAGCCTGACCGAGGCTGCAGCCCGGTGAACCCAGAGCGCCAGATCATGCGCTGTACGGCGAGGATGGTTTGCCGAGCAGTGGTGCCCGTTTTGGAAGTCTTCGCGTTACTACTTGTTTACAGATGTTCTAGAGCAGGCCGGTGGCCACCGTTAGACATATGTATTAATGTATACTAGTGCACTTAAATAAGTGTCCACATGTGTTCTTCCGTGGACCACATTTCTGACTCTCATGTGCCAAAATTCTAAAAGATGGTGCTCAGTCACAATGCCACTGCGGTTTAGAAGAGCAGGGAGGTTCACACACCCATGAAGTGTGCATCATCGATGAAAACCGGTGCTTCTAGGGTCCCAAGAAATTCGACGGATCTCCGCTAGCTGTTTCCGGTGTGCAGAAAGCGGTGGATTCGTGGAGATCAAAGCCAGAGCCACACGGTAAATGGCTAGTAGCTGCTTGCATTGGAGGGTGATCCGATGGATCTGATCTCCTGGCCCGCCCGGCCTCGCTGACTCTCAATGATTACGAGGTTTTCCTCGCTGGATGCATGATCTCTACAGGTGCTAGTGCTTGGAAGGTGATCTGATGGATTCCTTGTTGATCTGATCACACCACCACAGTACAAGACAAGTCATGCATTTATTCTGCCACAATTATTAATTTTATTAGTTCTTAAAACGCCATAGATGAACTACAGATCATGCACGACCTTTGATCTAACAAAATCAAGTCAAAACACTCATCACTTTGTGGTAAGCATGTCATCAGTAGCCTCTACTATTATACTCGTGTTCGGATTTGTTTGTCGGTAGAACAGTAGTTTTCTCCACAAAATGAACTAGTGCTTTTAGTCCCAACGACAAATAAAAACGTTTGGAAGGTAGTATCCTATATAAATATATACAACTTACATATTACGTATGCGTTCCTATGATAGAACAAATTAAAGTGTCCTCAAAGTGGGCATCTTCCTAAGTTGCAAATTACAACCCCCCACCCAGAGAGAGAGAGAAAGAGAGAGAGATTGGGACTGTCATGCTCTTTAGCTGTTGAACTTGTTCTTTAAAAGAATAACGCTTGCGAGTTGCGATCAACATTAACCACCACGCAACAAGAGTTCACAGGAACAGGAAGGACGTTCCGTTCTGTATAATTTACACCAGAGCTGTTGTCTACTGTACACATGTTTGGTACCAACTGCCAAAGTGTATGTCATAGCTGTCACTCTCACTCACACACAGTAACATCCACATGATTGTAATGTACAGTGAGTATTTGTGCACATGATTGGTTCCACACCACATGACCAACGTAGAACTGCAGTCTGCACTGCAGTAGTGCAGTGCGTGGGAGGGAGGATGGGGGAGCCAGGACTCGTACAGGTCCCCTATCAGAAATTCTGCACTGCATATATGGAGCTGCATGCGCTGCATAGGCCCTGCCCCTGCTGCTGCCCATCTATCACCAACCGATATGGACCCTTTTTGACCTTTTCACTGTTGGGTCGTCCGGTCCCAAACAGTAGCTGCATTTCCCGTTCCGCATGCATGGCCCTGGCATGCGAGAGAATCCTAGTTACCTTCACTTCTACGCAACTCCAGCTGAACGAACGCCCATGATCATCGTAGGGAAGAAGGTCTATCTATGTACTACCTCGGCAATGGTGTGGTGCAACAACATGCAATGATCGTTCGCCTGGAAGCATAGTACTAGGGAGCTCACTGCTTCTATTGCTGGCTTTGCAAGCTATAGCCCAAAAGAGCTAGCAGCTTTATTACCAGCCAAGGGATGGGTGCACCGTGTAGAAGCGTGCAGTAAGCCCAACCTAGACACACAGCTTTTGCGCAACGCAGGGTTCGATCAATATGGTTAATGCACTGCAGCGATGCTGTTACACGGGCGACAATGTACAAGTACGTACGTATAGATGCATGATGCATGGACAATTACTGAATTCTTCTGTTGGTGGCCCAAAAGTATATGCGTATCCTTAGTTTCATGAGTACTCAAGTCTGAGGAGTTTGCTGGACACGTCAGGACACGTGATGGTGCTCTGTCGCAAAGATTGTGTGCCGGCGGTTGCGCTCTTCCCGGCCGGCAACGATCGAGATTGCTACGCTTTCCTCCGCCGCAGCCTTTCATGCCATGAAACTCGTCATTCTCTTAGACAAGTGGGATTTCTGCACCCATGTCATGCATGTGTGACTCTTCGATGCTTGGATAAATCAGAAGGATCTCATTATATTCTTCATCCCAATTTCAGGGATTTCAGTCAGATGGTGTATCTGTTCAGCTAGCTTGGTGTGTGGATGGTATATAGTACTCCATTTAGTCTGCTTTAGTCAGATGTTATCTGTTCAGCTAGCTTGGAGTATGGAGGAAGGTGCAGGGATACTGATTCTTTTTGGTCCATTTAGTCTGCTTTGGTTTCAGAATGCGGGAGTTCGGCCAAACAAATTCAGATGATTACACAGTTTAACTCTTGTAGCTGATGTCCTAACAAATCAACAAACAGGTGTACTGTAATACTACAAGGAATGTGGAGACGAAACAAAGGAAGGAAGCGGTCGAAGTACCCTCTTGTGTCCAAACTAAATCAATCCCCAATAGTTGCCCTAAGCCAAACTATTTTAAAATTGGCCAACTGTACATACATCTATCTATAATATTAAATTATATCATGCAAATATACTTTTATGATGGATTCAATAATACTACTTTGGTGTCATAAATGTTTATATTATGCAAATATACTGATGGATTTAACTAAGGATAACTCTAGGAATCGATACATTTTAGGGACGGAGATAATAGCAGCAAAATAGAAGGCACGATCTTTATTAGGAAGTATGATTCAACACTTTTTAATAGCAAACACCCTTTATTGGGAATCGAACTGAGGTAGAGAGCATGACCAATAGATAGAGAAGAACTTACCCAAAAAGAAGTTATTGGGTCGGGGTGGGGAGCACCAATATATTTTTTGGAGTTTGAGGAGTCACTGCTTGAACTAAATCACAGACATGTGGGACCAAGATTTGATAGTCATTTTCTCCCTTTGTTTCATTTCTTTTCTCTCCTTTTCTCCCCTTCTCTGTTCCTATCTCCTCCCTCCACTACCACTTGCCTCAGTGCTATTTGCCCACCGGATTTCCATCAATGCGCCTCTGCCTACTTGCTCGCTGCCACACTTTCCTGTTGCCCGTGCCTCGCTTGAGGTGCATCACCATCATACCTGCTGCTGCTCGTGGTGCTAATTGTTGATCTCCTCCAAGTAGACCTAGAGCTGCTTGCCATGAACATTGACTATCAAATGTGGATGGGGCCAACTAAGACTACATATTGAGTAGGACGTTGGGTTGGGTGTGGCTTGCAATTTTGGAGGGCTTGCCTACTTAGGCTAAGCCAAAGTTGTAGATGGGTTCAGCTTGCCTATGTATCAGGAGGGCTAGGCTTTATGTGTATTTTGGGTAATTCAAGTAATTCATGTATCAGGGAGTTAATACTTGGATTTTCTGAAGTAACGTGGGCATTTGTACTTGATACCTGCGATATAGCTCCTAATTTTAGGGTGTTGCAAAGAGTGTTTTTTATTCGATGGTTGGCTCATCCGAATTTTAAGGAGGCCTGAAAGCTACCGGCGAAAGCTCGTTGTGAAAATCAGAAAATCGCCAAGTGAAAGGACGGATACGGAGCCACAAAAGCAAATCCCAACAATTTCGGTAAGAAGAGAGTTACCTGTTCTTTCCGTCACAGTTCTACCTCTCTCTCTGTGACTCTGTCGTGTGTGTGAGAGAGAGACTGGTGCTAATAAGCTGAGCTCTCAGAATCTCTCACGACATGGATTGATGGATAGATAGTGAAGTCATCACATGGCCACCTTTATGGTACGCGCAGACACTGTGTACTCATCTTCGCAAGACTTTGCATGCATTATGCATTATCCAACCAGAAAGAGCATCACGCATGTCAAATTAGATCCATTTCATCCGCTGATCCCTAGCACTATCTTAACCTAAAGGCCATAAATGTGGCTTTACTCTGACCGCAGGAGTTGCCTCCGATTTTTATATCCACTGGTGTGGACCATCCCTTTTGAAGCAAACATTTTCCGGATTCCAACAGGCAGCATGCATGTGCTGTGTGCACACTTCATACTGTTTGATTCCGTGGGGATCTGCATGGGAACTTTTAGCTTTGAGCTATAAGTTGCGCTAGTGGAGTTTCAGAGTTTGTATCTAACGATTAATCGGCTTCACACGTAACTAGGTAAATTTGTACCAAGAAGAAATATGAGCCAGAGTTAGCTTAAATCCAATTTCATTATCCATTACCATTGAGCTACCAGCCTGTAGCGATTGTCATATTTTGAAGTATTACAAATTCTTTAGAAGGTGACTAGTTGGTGGAGCGAAGCGGGGACCCATCGCGGGAGACTGGGCTGCCGGACGACAGCAGGGCAAAATAGTAAAAGTTTGTTTGGCTGATGTTCATTCTTTTTCTCTTCGTGTTGAAAGGATTTCCAAGTTAAAATCCTAGTGTCTGATCTGTGTTTGTTTTGATTTTCTTCGTTCTATTTTGTTTGTCGATCTCTGACATTATCATCTATGATTTATATAAACTTTGGGCCACAATACATAGATGGAGTCATGACAACGTGCATCTGCCCTGCCCAATCCTACACTATGTGATCTGGAAACAAAAACTCATCACATGCATATAGATCTCTAAGCCCTAATCTAATCAATGCCCTCGCACGAGCAGCGTTTTGTTCTCACGCTTCACATTGAGCCCAGGCAGAGAGACAGAACACCAATCATGCATGGGAAGCTTCAGCGAGTCGACAAGAAGGGCATGTGCTCCAGTGCTCGATCATTGCATTGTTTCTCGTGTTTGAAATGAGCCCGCCGTACGGTTGAGTGGGCGCTTTCTGCAACCGTGCGACATGGACTTGCTTGTGCCTTTGATTGATCTGGCTTTCTTGGCATCGTTGCAGCTGCAGATGAATGGGTGTAGCATGGCGTTGGCGCCTTCTGATTATTGAACAGAGGTGACAGGTTTCCGTAACACTACTTGCACTTGGCATGTTGCTCTTCGAGTGTTCTAGTGCAGAGTAGCATACCATTGGGACTCCGCGGATCACGGTTCATGGCACGCGACAGCATATTCTCTGAGCTTTTGTTTTAAGCTTAATTATTTTTTTTAAAAATATACCGAGCATGTTTTTCATTGACAAGAAGAGGCGTTTACATCGACCACATAAAAGCAAAGACACAATGGAACACAGGGAGAAGATACAAATGCCATCACGCGCATGGCAAAAGGCAATCTGCACCCTCACAACAACCACAGACTACTGCATACACCGACGCCCAACGAGAAAGACACAGAAACTCTAGTGCCATCGACTCAGCCCCAAGCATCCAAGGGGCGGTGATGAAGCGAAGACTCCCTCCAGCAGACTGACACCGCAATGATGCCAATAATGCCACCATCATCCTTTCCAGCTATGATCTCGACTGTTTAAGGAGACGCACAAACAATACCTCCTGACAAGAGGTTGAACTAAACTAAGCACAATCGATGCCGGGCTAGGAAAGTCTAGGTGAGGCTTTCGCTTGTGACACCCTAACCCCCACTTCACCCAGCAGGCCAGCACCCCAAAAAGGCAAAAACAAACAAGCGTTGCGATATCAGGGAACACTTTGCAATAAATGAAGCACATGAATGACAAGAAAATTGCTCGATCGGCGGAGCCATCGCCCATCAGCGCTCGGGCAAAGGAAACAATGGCAAAGAAGGGAACCGCTTCCCCTACGCCCTACAACGTAATGACGCAATGGAAACACAGACCAGAAGTAGCACAATCACGACCAAGACAACACAACCATGAGTCCATGACCACAAGCAGTAGAGCCAAAGCAAACAGGACCAGCCATGAGCAGAGCGACCTGAAATTGTAGGGAAGGGCACGATGGACAGCAGCCCCAAACTACGGTTAATTTTTAAGACCGAGGTGCAAAAGAAGACAGTCGCTGGCACGAGGACTATGCGACACAATCCTTGGCGTCATTGTACAGAGGACGTTATGCCTCGCGTGCTTGGAGAATGATATGTGTGCCCCGTCGCCTCTGCTGCGCCTGTCCGACACCTTCCGCAACCTCGCCTCCGACTTCGGTGGCTCTCGTCATCTCCGTTGTCACCCCCCTCCACCTTCCATCACTAACATCGCCGCTCCTAATCCTGTGCCGTCTTCAGAAATTTGAGACCCCAGAGCGAGAAACAAAACATGGTTTAATTTTCAAAAAATATATGTTATTTATTATGACTAAAGCATACTATCATTCAATTATATAACTTTCAATATGTGTTATTCCAAACAATATTTAAAAATCTTAGATGCGTGACAAGAACTCTATCTTAAAAAATATTCATATCTGAAGTTCGAACTTTCTACTATAAAAATTTTATACCATGAGAAACTATGACACTGGTCCATTAGATATTGCCAACCAAAATTGATTGCGTGCATGATGCCTCCAGCCTTGGAACCAAAAGGATGACGAGATAAACATGCACTTTACATATTTAAAGAGATGAACATGCGGTTTGCTTGTTTAGCATTTGAGATACAAGACCACCGAGTGAAGGGGCAATCGGCAGGCTTAGCTTTTCTCTCTCCAATTAAGTATTCTCAATGACAAATTAATGCAACATGGGCATGGACCTAATCTCGCCACCACACCCTTTCTCTGGCCTCCTCTCCCCGCCACATCCACCACCCACCGGCCTACTCTGGCGGCTCATGTCGCCTCCACCACCGACTGGCAACCTTCCCCTGACACCTCCTCTAGCATTGCCGGACAAGGACAATCCCGGCAACCCTGAACCACCCTAACCCCACCATTAACCGTGTGACCTGCTAGCGGCGGCATGGTGGTGGGCTATGGGACGCGTGGGGTTGTGTGGCATTGGAGACCAAAGTCCGCGAATGAGTGGGTGTGGCACACGCCGAGGAGCCGTATTCAATGAAAGTCGTATGTACGGTTTGGAGGGAGATATTCCCTATCTTTCGAGTTCCACCCTACAATATGGGGTCAAAAAGCCAAAAAAAATAAGTGATTCGTTTTTAGCCCTTATAAAAAGAAAACGGATTCTTGAACCTCTTTCACGCTCATGTCACGTTGAGGTACTGCAGAAAAAAGAACCGCAAAATCTGATCCAATTTTTCGTAATCGATTAGTTAACATGGTGGTTAACCGTATTATGAAAGAGATATATAGAAAAGGAATCCAAATATGCCGAATCGCTCATGTTATGATCTTCTACATCCTAGGTCTCCGTGTTCCGTCATCTGGCTTATGTTCTTCATGTAGCATTCAGATCGAATGACTCTATGAAATTACGTCGATACTTCCACATATTATGGGTAACGTAGGAGACATCCCTATTTTCACCCGGGGGTCTTAATTACCACTGCTTAGCTTTCAATTCGCCACTGACCATCAAATTAAATGTGAATAACCCGTCCTCCTCTCTTTGAAACAAGGGGCGCTTCCGGTTCTGTACGTGCTTCAAACAATTTTGTCTTCTCTGCCTTAGTCTTTATTTATGGGTCCGAGTGTCCACGCGTTGCGTTTTTTTAGGCTAGCCTCCTACTTCCTCTAGGTCCGAATTAATTGTTGTTTTAGAAAAGTTATAAATCAAAATTTTAAAACTTTGACTATGTGTAACTTTTATATTACTAGGTCTTGAATCTTGAAAGTCACGTGTATATATTTGTCTTAAGTCTTCACAAGTACTTTTATAAAAGTATAATTTTTTTAGGATATTTATCTATATTCTAATAAAAACAATGGTCAAACTTATATTCTGGAGACCGTATCGATGTCCAAAACGATAACTAATTTGAATTTGAAGGGAGTATCTAGAATCTCCTACTATTCCTCGACCATCCATCCATCTGCCACATATTCACATTATTTTCCAGATTATTATGGAGTGTGCACGCGTTCCGAACACACGCCTCCCATCCTGCGTCTGCGTCGGAACTACAATTTACCTGAGGGCAGGGAGTTGCACAGAGGATGCTACTCATGCGTCGCACCTCCATCCTGACGCGCGCGTGTCAAGGAAGGGTGTCACATTATTTTCATAGGTTTGACATATATCAGGAACATTACTCAGTGTTCAAACCTGCGAGAATATTCCACTCACAAAGATGTATTTTTGGGGAATTTGCAGGTGCGCTATTCCACTCACAAAGATGTATTTTTGGGGAATTTGCAGGTGCTTTGATCGTGGACTTCACATCCAACTTCTGGAAGATGGTTAAACAAATCATCTTTAAAGCTCAAAAGGCTCGCTAGCTTTATCTATACATGTTATATAAGTGAAACTCATTAACCATTTATCTTAACATGCAGTCTATCCACACCATCGCAGTGTTTACACTACTCATTAATTCAGTCTATTTTCGGTGGCTAACTCAATCATGCATGTGCTTAAAATAAAGAAAAAATTATACACATATTTTTCTTAACATGTAGCATATACACATCATCGCAAGGTTCACCATCCATTACACTACTTATTGATGGTTTCTATCGATTTTTGTGGCTAACATTACTCATGCATGTGCTTAAAATGAAGGAAAAAAAATACACACATGTTCTCCCTAATATTTTAGTATTTTATTTATTGTTTCTCATTTTATAAATCATATCAAACTCAATACTATAAAATTTCCATCGCAATGCACGGAAGTATGATCTTGTTTCACCTATAATTGTGTCCATTGAATTTTTAGCGTGATTCCTCCAATGAGCAAATATGGAAGACCCTTGTTAGGTAAATCCAATATTGCAAGCAATGTTTCGTCCTTTACATTTATATATACATACTTCAACTTTTTTTTTTGTTTTACGTGATTCAACAATCTGGAAATTTTAACTCAACCTTTTGAATAACCTGATTGAACATTTTTATCTGAATTGAAATTTTATATCTAAAATGTTGAAACAACACATTTATAATGTTGATTTCCGAAAAACAAAGAAATAATTAGAAATTTAGAATATATACACACTGGACCCTGTCTTGTTGCATTCATTCTACATAACAACATTGCTAAAACGGAGCATGTCCAAACCTGGTCAAATCACGTGCCCGCATGTGTCCAGCCTTATTTTCCCACTAGGGGCTGCATGCATATGCATACATCCCTACCGTTTTTGCATTTTCTAGTGGTGCGGCACTGCAGGCTGTTGTAGCCGCTGCCTGTCGCCCTGTAGACTCCTGCAGTTAGATCATTGACGTGTGGCAGCGGAACATCTTTCGGAGTCGGGACGCGTCTCACTGCTGCACGAATATTAAGATTAGAACATACATCAATTACCGAACTTCTAGTGCTTCTAGAAAATGCTTGCCATACCTGGGAAATTAGGGCCAAAGCCCATTGATATTCCCAAGCCTTGGGATGGCGACAAAGCCCACATGATGTGGATGCCTGCCGCTCATGGCGAGAACGTCTCCAGTTGCCGTGGGCCACATAAATGCTCACGTACCCTCGTGCTAAAGCTAAGCTAACCAAAAAAAACCAAATAAGTAAGTATGCAAAATATACACGTTTTACAGGTGGTTGAAAAAAATAGGAGTCGTCTATCAGCAACTAACGGTTTAAAAATAGGCGGTACCGCAGGTACCGGTACCTAACAGTACCAAACAGTAGAGTTCGGTACAAAAAATGGTAGGACGGGTACCCATATTTTTTATTTTTTAATTCCACAAAGAAGCACAAAAATCTTTAAAAATTAAAAAAAAATAGTGGCACCGTTTGGTACCTTGTGGTACCGATGGGTTCCTTTCCAACCATCGTAAAATATCTCTGCAAAATAATGTATGGCACTGTGAACAAATAAGAGTTTGAAATACAAAATTCATATATATCATTTGGATTACTTAATTTTGTTACCATTCGGTTGTGTGTCTCGGCTGTGTAAGTCTTGTCTTGTGCCCTGCGTTCTCGAGTCCCAGACTAAACAAAGAGTATCAATGTAGTTGCTTGAAACACATTAGTGTTAAGATTAATTAATACATGTGCCAATTTTCATTGGTTCCGGTGCATTGAATGGTGCCATACACAAAATAATTGCCGAGAATAGCTATATTAGTACTAGCACCTTCTATGAGGAAATTTTGCAAATTTTAGATTGGCCCTATTTATGTGACGGAGGTAGTACATCAGAATGTATATGGAAATTTAGAATAAAATATATATGATTGTTAATGTGTGTATTCATGAAAATTTTGAATTTGATTTAAAACATATATATTTGTACAAAGAGATAAAAAAGGACAATTATAAATATAATAGTATGTCGTTTATTTAGATGAACAACCCACACCAAACCACACCGATTTTTTCTCTTATTTCTCATTGTATAAATGTTAATTAGTGTTAAAATTTGTTTGAGTATAGATCTTTGCTTTATCTATACATGTATATTATTTGTTGAATTTTCTATGCATGTTTCTATGTGTTTTTTTAAATGGGAGCACTTAAGGGACGGTAGCACTGGATACATTCTCGACGATGAGCAGGGGAGGTACTGATTGTTTTCTTTAAATGTGACTAAAAAGAACCGTCGATTCTTTAAATGTGACCGGGAATCTCCCGATGGGGATTTCGTCCACCCACCTCTTTTTTCTCTATCTTCCACTTTCAACTTGACCCAAAATGGCTCATGAACTCCACCTCTCCTCCTCCATCGGTGGCGCTGCCTTCCTCTCCTCCGCCAGTCGTGGCGCCGCCGCCTTGTTAGTGTTCGGGGTTAGGTGTGGTGGGGGGCTGCCCATGATGGATCCCCTCCATCTCTGGTGGTAAAGAGGAGGGCCGGGGCCAGGTCGAGCAAGACAGCGGCAAAAGCCACCAATCATGTGGTGGAGCCATGGAGGACGACCGGTAAAGAAGGCATGAGGAAGCGAGGCGAGGCGGAAAGAGCCTCCGCCAGCCACGGGCGTGTGGAGAAGAGGAGACAGAGGAAGAAGGTAGTGGTGGGTTGCCGGGGGCTTACTATTCATATTGCGGAAGTTAAATAAGCAACACATCTTTAAAGCCCGTGCAACCCACTTCACTTCCGAAGCCCACGGCCCAAGATCAAAAGCTGCTCTAAAAAAAAACACTGTGCAATATGGACGGCCACGAACTATAGGTACGCAACGTACTAGGGAGTAGGGTGATAGACACCATGATATGTGCAACTAATTCTTCTTTTATATTACTATATAAAACTAATCATGCATATTAGATTTTACATTTTTACATATATACAAGCTTCAATAGTTTTTTTATCTTGATTCAACAATTTTCTAAACTTATCTCAACATTCGGGATAAATTGTTTCAACATTTCTTTGAAAGATGTTGAAATAGTATATTTAAAATGTTGAAGCGAAACATTTTGAATGTTAGTTTTTTAAATAAAGTATAATATACAAATATTGTATCTTATCTTGTTGCATTTATTCTAAGCAACATAGTGGTTCAAATGGAATAAAAAATAGATATATGGTTGAAGAGAAAAATTCACTTGAAAAATGGAATGGAGGTGCTTTGTCCTCCGCTCGATTCAACAGACGTGGCATGGTCCTGTGTCCTTCCATACCTCCGCAAGAGCGTGCAACCGTACGGCGACGTACTCAGGGGGGGGGGGGGCGGGGATGAAAACTGAAAAGCATTGTCCATGAACCACGTGAATCGAATGGTAGAAAAGCATTGCACACGTCTCAAACATCAAAAGTTACCAAAGCTTGTCTCCTCGTGGCTTGTGGAAGATACATGGAAATACGGGTGGCCGGTGTTTGGTACACCTAAGGGGTTCTGTCTACCTTGTGGAAGTTGATTAAGCAAGTAACCGTAAAACGAAGAGCACCCAACTGGCCCTCAGATGCATGCACCGAATAACATCCTAGGCCCTGTTCGCTGCACTGCAGCTGTAGCTGTTTTCAGCTGAAAACACTGTTGCGGCTGAATGATTGTGAGAGAAAAATACTGTTCTACGGCTGAAAAAAAACTGAAAGTAACTCAAACAGGGCGCTATTTTAAAAAATGCAGGGTTAGTATTTTTTTCTGAATTGTACTCATTCAAGTGCAAATTTTGAAGTGTATTTTATTTGTATTCAACAATCTTAGATACTTACCATTTCATCTGATAATGTTCAACATTCCAGAAAGACTAGTTCAACAATTTGTATATGTAATGTTGAAAGAGTATAGTCGAAATGTTGAAGCTGTGGATTCGAAGTGTCAAAATGTATGTCTTGGAATGTTGATTGAGAAATAGATTTTTTTTACCAGGCTACAGAGCACACATGGACTGCTTGGGCGCGGTGGTGGTGCAGGACAACGAAGACGCAGGGGCACAGCTTGCCGATGACGACGCCGCAACGGCAGCTCATGGCCGGAGATGAAGGCTGTGGCTTCTCTGTGCACGGACCATGTGAACGCCTAGGATGCCGACCGCTACGGCTGATTACGGTGCCGTGGATAGGAGTTGCCGACGGTTCGAAGACGCGTGGCCAGCATAGGGGGTGTTTGGATCTTTAGCTAAAATTTTAGCACATGTCACATTGAATATTTAGACACTAGTTAGAAATATTAAATATAGTTTAATTATAAAACTAATTATACAGATGAGGAGTAAACAGCGAGACAAATTTATTAAACCTAATTAATCTATAATTAGCAAATGTAATACTACAATAATCATTGCTTAATCTTGGATTAACTAGGCTTGATAAATTTGTCTCACCGTTTATTCATCGACTGTGCAATTAGTTTTCTAATTAAACCATATTTAATACTTGTAACTAGCGTCTAAACATTCGATGGGGTAAAAACTAAATTTTAGTTTCCGGATCCGAACCCCTGCATCGGAGATTTCTTCGGCGTCCGCGGTGATTGCATACAGGTCGTGGGAGGGGATGGCGTGCGGCTGGCCCGCGACCGCGAAGCGGAGTAGGGGGCGGAAGGGCGGATGGGACAAGAATATATATATGTATATGTGTACGGATCCTAAGCATTGGAAATTACGTGGGGTTTTGTCCAACCTGAAAATAGACAGGATTTCCGACACCTAAGAGCCCCGATGACGAAGCCAATATCGAAGCCAAGCCTGTGATTCTGTGATAAAGCCCGTTTACACTTCGAAGCCCATGACTGGCAATGAAGCTCAAAATGTGCAATTGAGCCCACAATTCGAAAAGCCAAGGTCTGACTCGATTCTTGCCGTGACCTGAAACGGTCGTCAGATCGTATTTCACTTTCTTGGCGCCGTTCTTTGTTGGCTGTCTACTGCAAACAGGAGTTCGGGAGTTGGGATGCCTGCGATTTCAAACAACGAGCATGCTGAAACTCGAACGCTAACCCTGGCTCGCCGGCGGCGAGCATGGCGGTGGCCGTGGCCCGTGCGGGGTTGCCCCCTCGGGCATGTACGTCTTTCGTGGACGAGATAGAGGGGTCATTTCTTATCTGAAAAGAGCTATCTTTGATTTTCTAAGCGCTCTTCTTTTCTTGAAGTGAATTAATTGTTCGATCTATAGTCACTTGCAAATAATCCATTACACTTGTATTCATTCTCCCCAGCATACCCAAACGACCTGCGCCACCCCCCCCCCCCCCAATGAATAATATACTCGACAGCCAAATAACAGAGTCATCACTCACTGTCACACACAGATCTGAATTCGAAGAATCAAGGATGGTGCACATGGCGATTATTCAGTGACCCTAAGAACAAACAACGCACACATGAATGCTAGTATAAACTCCACCCACTCTGGTTATCAGTGCTGAATGGGAGGGTTGCAGTAGGGGCCCTTGAGCCAGCCGTCGGCGATGGAGCGGTAGGCCGCCTCCGTGAGGTGGATGCCGTCCCAGATGAGGTGGTTGCCCGGGTCCGCGCACGCGCTGGCTCCGGCCATGCCGCACCGCGCCTTGTTGTTGTAGTTGTACTTGCCCTGCCCGCCGGCGCCGCAGCAGACCTTGAGGCCGTACTTGAGCCCTGCATGCAAGTGTCGTCATTAGGCATATAGCTAGGGGCTGGTTACATTAATAAACCTGCCTTGGTTAGCGCGCTCGTGTAGTGCTAGCAGCCTAGCACCCCATCACGTGAACTAGTAGTAAGCACTAATGACCTTTGAGGAAGCATGGTAAGTAAGGGTATCAAACAGTGCATAGAAAGAAGGGATGTTGGAAATTTGTGTGAGCATGTGGCCTTTTCTTTTCTTATCTTACGAATTTTTAATTTGCTTCTGGAGCACCTTTGCCAATTACATGATGCCGCTTCTAGTATTTTATTCTGATTTGTTTTAGGATAGTTGTAGCATGATTGATAACAGTATGCCAACTGGACTTGGAGGTGGTATTGATTCCCAAATTATATGGACAAAGGTCATGCATGCATGGTCCCCCATGGCATAATTAGGATGAGTCATTGGTAGGCCAAGAATCCAAAGACTACACTGAAACATGCTAGGCACGCGGATACTACATCGGACTATAGCTTTCTTCACATCCATCATGCATGCTCCGGATCCATCCCTGACGTAGACACTGCCCCGTGGGCCCCATATCCCAGCACAACCTCTACTCCACATTCCGTGATCACAGGGACTTCGACTCCCTGACGCCAACTCGATTCTAGCTAGGACACAAAGCTAAAGGTCTGCTGACCTCAAGAAAGAGGGAGCTAAAGAGATCTGCCAGAGAGAACGGGTTTTCAGATGATGGAACAATTCCATATCAGCAAAAGAATGATTTCTGTGATGTTCTTTCTTGCTGCTCTGGACATAAATCTTATGTCAGCTAAACTGGAATTTTGTGCCTACGTACTCCAACCAGATATTAGTAGTAGCACACTAGTTAGTAGCAGCATGTGAGAGTAATTTAGCACGCTGACGCCTGACGATTTTAACATTATATTCTTGACGCCTTGCCATCAGCATCTAGAGTTCTAGGCACTGCATGCGTCTCAGAAAAGCCAAACGGAACAGAGGAAAATTCAGACAGAAACAATTAAACGTGGAGCGGCGGCACTCACCGAAGTTGTGAGGAGCCCGGATCATGTGTGTGACCTGGCTGTAGAAGTCGGCGTACATGATCCTGGCGTGCGGGTACGTCCTCTGCAGGCTGGCGAGGCTCCGCTTCAGCAGCGCGTTGTGGTAGGAGGAGAGGCCGTTGTAGCTCTTGAGGCAGCCGTCGCGGTCGTAGTCGGCGCCGTTGGAGGTCCCGTAGAGGGTGAGGTAGATGGGGAAGCACCCGATCGGCAGCACCCCCGGCACCACGACGTCCACCGCTCCCGACCTGATGATCGTCTGCAGTAGCGTTCGTTGAATGATGATTGTTATATGTGGCAGATCGAAGCAGAGGAACCAAAGTTGAGTCAGAGATAGACAGAGTCATCGATCGACATCAAGTACGGACGTACCTCCAGGCCGCGGATGAGCTTGCTGACGACCTTGGGCACGTAGCCTCTCACGTCGGCCATGGAGCGGCCGGAGAAGAGCGCGGCGTTGTAGTCGTTGCCGCCGAACTCGCCGACGACGAACAGGGACTTGGACAGGTAGTTCTTGCAGTCTGCCAACAAAGCAGCACACAAAAATGCGACTGATTATTACGTGCGGACCTTTCAATTCCTCTGCTTTCTCGATCGACCCGGCACCGTACCGCGGCCGCAGACGGAGGGGAGGAGCTTCCGGAACCACTGGATTTGGGTGTCGAGCGGGCCGTTGTTCCAAATCTTGTCGCTGAGGCCGATGGAGTTGAAGAAGTCGAAGTCCATGGTGGTGGCGCCGATGATGGCCATATTGGCGCCCTTCTTGAAGTCTCCGCCGGCCTTGGACGCCGGCGGCAGCGGCAGCCCAAAGTGCTCGGCTGCAACAAAACGCGCTCGATCGATCAGCTTCTTCTTCACGAATTGCATGCATATATACATCGCTCATATGTACAGGCACGTGGTCGTACCAAGGAAGTCGACGATGACGCGGCCGTCGGAGCAGCGTCCCGTGGGGCGGCCGAAGAAGGTCTCCCCGTAGGGCGGCTGCCCCGTGGTGAGCCAGGACGGGCACCCGCCCACGCAGAGGTTGCCGGTGTCGGAGATGGAGTCGCCGAAGCTCCAGATGGCGTTGTACCGCTGCGCCGCACCCTGCCGGAGCGCGCACAGCAGCAGCAGCAGCCCGAACACCGCCGCCGCCTTCTTGCCGGCCGCCATCCTCGCGTCAGCCGTCACCGCGCTACCTGCCACTGCCAGGGAATTACGTTACGCGTGCCGCCCAGCCGGGACGCTGCTTGACGACGCAGGGAGATCGAATCGACGATGTGTGCGCCTGGTTACAGCCAGCGACAGAGTGTTAAAGCTCCAGGGCGTGCGTGCTCGCGCGCGACCCGTGTCTGGGCGGTGCGGCCACCGCACGGGGGGTTTATAGGCGCCGCGGAGACGGCGTCTCGCTGCCCCGCTGGCGACCCGCTGCCATATTATTGTTCCCATCACTGACGCCAGCCCTTCTTTAGTTCTCCTCACGTACCTAGACAAAACTTTGTTGTCATCATACCGCCTCAAACTAATTAATAAAGTTATTATTACAAAGTTTTAACCTTTGGTATCTTGTGAGCCTAAATACACCTTAATTCGCTTTTCAGAAAAACAAAGCAAGCAACGGCATTGACAGAACAAATGCCATCACGCTTTGTTAGATAGATACGAGCAAGTCATCAAATGCTGCTCTGCTTTAACTTTCACCGGTGCTTGCATGGTTTCAGACATGTTTTGATCCCAAATTAAGATGAGAATGGTAATCGATTCAGATCGAGATTATATTGAATATTCAGAGTTGAGACCACAGAAGATTGGTATCATGACTACTGACATGCACATGAAAAATTAACAGGCTGATCAGGCTTGATGCCTTGATCACATGTCTCAACTATAAAAAATATATTTTTTCCCAAGGCGCACAAATTGTAAACTGCTATAGTCGGCTCCCCAATGAATTTTCAAGGAATTTCAAAAATTTATGTCGTGCTCAGATTTTAAGTAAAAAAATTCAGCGTCATACGTGGCTCTACCGAGCCAGCCCTTCATTATCTTCTTGCATAGTAACGAAAATCACTCGACGTAAGGAAATTAGGAACCAGTTGGGAAGTTGCACAGGATCTCAACTTTAAACATGACAGAGCGGTGGGATTTGTAAAGCGGGGCTAGTTTTAGCAGTGATCTCAACCAATCCCCGACAAATCCATAATTAGACACCACAATTAATTGTTTCATCATCACCTTGTCAGGTCCATGCATGGGTTGGTGACGGCCAATCGCCATCTACATCTTTGTTAGACCGTTACTGGGACTGGGCTGCTGGCAAGTTGCAATTCATGTCACTGTTCGCAACTTCGCATACATGCCACGTGAAAGGGATGTGGAAAAAAAATTGGGTCCGTAAGCCGATCCATTTCGGATAAGACCGACTTCAACTTGACGTGGAACCCTAGCCATAGTATCATGCGTGACCAAAAGTTGATGCAAATGACTTAATGATCGAATTTGATGCAGAGAAAGTACACTCTAAGATAGTATTACGCTTTGTTAAAACGTACTAAAGCCTAGATTGCAAGCATACTTGCAGACTTCTTGCAGAGTGGGAAATATATAGACCAAGTACAAGGTGCTGGAATTATATATCCAACATTATTTTCGCAACTATTTTTAACTTCTTCAACAGGCACCCGCAACAATCTAGATAGTAATCGAAGCATCTGCAAAAGCACGGCACTAATAAACGTCTTCCATTTCCGCAGAAACATAGCCCACGAATCGGTACCAGAGAACCTTCCTTTTGCAGTCTCTCACTCATCAATGTCGCCACGAGGAAAAGCAGTACTAGTGTTTTTTTTCCACAAAAAACATGAATGAAAAAGAAAAAATGATAAGAATATATCCAAGTCGACTTCAATCAACACCCACATGTGCATGCATGCATGCATCCAATTGTGTGATCCAAAGGGCATATTCCGCATAGATATTACACACATGGACTGCCCCTGCCCATGGGGATAAAGAACAAAACTGAGTGATATAGCAATAATGCAATTGGGTGACCTTAGATCAAACTCCTTTGCCTCTTCCAGTGAAGAACCGTCGGTTGCGAGCTCACATCATCTTTCACCACCTCTCATCTTTCACCACCTTTCTTCAAACTAGCTCTTATGACGGGCACCCGGCGGTCCTTTTGGTTCACAGAACTTTTTTGCATGCATGCATGCATGGTCCTTGCACATCTCGACCAATAAAAGTTTGTAAGCCAATAGTAAGTAGTTGGAATCGCTAGCTTTTGTCACTTTGTTCCACCACGAGTGTGCACAACAATAGTAAAGGGATAAAGGCCAGTAATCATACATGCATCTCATAACAAATTAAATAATAAGAATCCTCTTTATTCCTTGACAGCCCCAAAGAACCATACTGCTCAACAAGACACATCGATCGATGATATGCGCATAATATAAAACTTTCGGCTCTGAGCTTTCTGAAAATAGGAGGCCGGGGCCTAAATAATCAAGGTCAGGATGTGCAGGCTAACGGTGAAACTAATCGGTTTAAATGATGAACCATCTTTAGGTAAAATTCTAAAAGATCTTATTAGCACATAGTCTGAATCTTTTTTTAAAAAGAAGTGTAGTATAGTGAACAAAAACTGAAACATTGGAAGCTTGGAGCTGTAAGCGCGAAACTCGCATAGTGGTGTGGTGTAATGTGCCCAGGCCCTGTTGCAAACGGGTCGCTTGGGATCGACCAGGACCAACAATTTGTTAGGCAACAACTGGTGGTTTACCAACAGCGCCCAACAGTGGTTGAGGAAGGCACACTGACACTGTACCAGTTAAGCTTGGACGTATTCCTTGTCTTGGCTCTCTTTATTGCCACGGTACTTTAATTCGCAGGTAAGCAGGTTATAGCTTCACAAGAAATCTTACTCCTTTTGCAGTCTTCAGCTCTTAGAGGTTTTGTGCTCTTTGTCGTCTGTAATTTGGTCCCCTCACATTGCTTGGAAAGCTTGACTAGAGCACGCTTCATGGAAGAACATGTTCTTTTCTTTGTCGCCCTCCCATATCTCTGTGTCTTTCTCATTGGAGATTCTAATCTTCTGCGTGCATGCCACTGTGCCAGCAAGAACTTTGCTAAACTATACTGAAGCATTTCTAGCTAGGGTTAGACTGGGTGTAGCAGGGCTAATGTGTAGGTAGCTTTTGCTTCTCGCAGAATAGGGGCAAAACTAAGCTACTATGTTCCAGATCCCAACGTCCTCTGCAATGATCTTTGTATCGAACATTACTAAGCATGCAATTACTCACTCCAAACTAGTGCTGGAGCGAGTAAAGTTAGATGCTTAGGCTATTCTCGTAGTCAATTTCATTTCGTTGTTTCCAAAGTGCCACGTCATAGAATATAGTTTTAAGCTAAGAAGAAATTGGCAAATAGTATTTAATTATAATATATGTTATTGGACATTGAATGAAATTAAACTCTCCCACTCCGAATACAAGTTTCAACCAATTCTATAGTCTTGGAAACAACATATACCTTGTTTCATCTCATGAAACCCATTTCATTTCTATCATCATAAATACACTACCATGTCATCAGTTTTTGTTGATATTGCGCATCATTTAATATGAATGAAACTCCCACTGAGAATGGTTTTATATTTTACATAAGCAAGTATCTCTCTAGGATTTTTAGGAAAAACATTTAAGCACCATGCCAAAGTTCCATCATGTCTCCTTTTTGACATCATGAATAGCTACTGATGAATGCCATAATTGTTAAGGCATAGGTGGTTGGTTTTAATGATATTGCACATGTTACAACAAACTATACCAAATCAAGATCGCATGATAAGGTAGGAACCATGGAATCAATTGTGCCTGTTGAATTTCAAGAAATACTTATATATGGAACATATTTTAAACTCTAGAAATGCTTATATTTTTTAACTGAAGGAATGTTAAATGTTTAATGGTCCTTAAAATCTGTCATCAATTTACCTGAGGAGCTATACTAAAATGTGCAATTAGCTAGGTGGGATGAAAGTTAGTTCATATTAAAACTGACATTGTAAAGTGTACGTTAGTGTAGATGTTTTGAGATGGATGTAACACACTAGTGCTAGTGGTGTTACATGGACTGATCTTAAGGCAAGCCACGGTGTATGTATGTTCATATGTATGTATTGTTTGAGATAGTACATGATTGGTGATGGACTAAAACTAAGCTTAGAAAAAACTGGAGTTATGCTCGCATACGTTTTGGTGTTTATTTATGTGTAGGTATTATTGTATGAGGCGGGATCTAAACTAGGAGCTAGAAGAAAACTAAGGTTTCAGGACTATGTTCAAGAAAAAAACTATAGTCCGGTGCTCGAGTATGTCACTTGTTATATTAGCGGATTGTGCGCCTGTGTGACAGATTGGTAGTGGTGTGCAGCTATGGTGACAAATCGTGAGAGGCATGCATGTGTTCTCCATGGTGCACACGGAGTAGATTGGCAGGAGCGTGAGGTAGGAAGTGGCATGCCCTTATTAGTTTGGTTCTATACCCATTTGGATATGTCGGTATTCAAATTCAAAACCTAAATTCGATGCTTTTGAATGGTTTATATAATTCCAGTGTGGAAACACATCACCCATTTCCTCCATGTGGTAGTGGCCCTAAGAGGTGGTGTTTTTGGTTTAGAGGATGGGCTGGGATAGAGCTATTACATGCTAGCTTTGATAGCGCTTGGTTGGGATAAAACTAGGAATGAACTTATTCTTTACCCAAAAAAATCCTCTACTGACTTGAAACATGCTTGCTTCCGAAACAAAACTGAGCACACAGCTATCCCATTTGAAGTGAGGAGGAGGGTTGGGATGTGGCGGATGAGGGCCTCAGAGAGGACCCCTTGCCTTGACATCACCACCACGGTTCATGCTCTTTCCCACCAAGATCCACCTAGGGCAAGGAGTGGAACGCCGTGGCCGAGGACCTCGCGCCCTTCCTGCAGCTGTTTATACTCCCACATACTTTCTTGTCAGGATCACTTCCCCGCCGCCAAAACCCTAGGCCATCCACTCCATTGAATATGCTTTGGTTTGCCTCACTTCCATGTCATCAAGTTGTAGCAACCACCATGCCACATGGGACGAGCACCGAGGTCATCTTCCTCTCAAGTTCTAGGATTACAATACGAAGATATAAAAAAAACATTCGGAATGAATTATGTCTCAATTCCTTCTTCCGGTTTTTTATTCCATCCAAACACTATATTTGGGCTCATTTCAGAGTTGGTTTTAGACCTGTTTTGACTCTAAACGGACCCACACTTAGTATGCCGATAATATTAAGACCCTATTTGGATATACCTAACTAAAAATTAGTTGTGAAGACTTAGATATAGTGTCTAAACAGTCCAACTAATTAGTAGCTAATTTTTAGCCCACATTCTAGTTAAAAGTTAGTTGTTAGCCGAGAGAACCTAGAAAATGGTAGCTAATCGTGGAAAATGACTATCTACTAGGAATCCAATCATGTATTAACTGGATATCCAACCACGTAAAGCTATTTTTTTAGCTAACTAATTGTTAGCTAGCTATTTTTATTAGTTGCTAAAAACTAGTTTGGGTGATCCAAACATGGCCTGAGACTGATTTGCTGGCCCATGGAAATAACCACGCACGCCAATGGCAGCATCGGCTATTTTCTATATAGGGCTTGTAAATAAGGATATTTATGTAGGAATCTTTTGAACACATTATGAAAATAAAGATCAAAATTTTATAAGTTATGTGTTGATAATCTTGTTTCACCTCCACGTTCATCATTTTGTCATAGTGTATTTCATATGCACAGGAGAATGCAGGGCCTTCTCGTGCGTCTGCCCCTCAATCTTTTGGTAAAATCCGCTAGGTCTGCAATGAATGTTTGGCACAGCTCGAAAGTGGTTTTAAAATATTTAAATCTAAGCTAAGACGAATGTCTTATCTAAGGTGGTGTTTGTTTCACCGAATGAATGTAACGTAAACACATCGTAGAGGGACTGCACATTACGTTAAGTGTGTTTGTTTCAGTTTGCTCTGTATTCCATTACAGTGTAATAAAATTTCAGCCTATTAACATTTGATTATGCCTGCCCCCTACTGTAATCACTTGTCCCGTCACTCCTTTTCCTTGGAAGGCGAAACACGTCTGCTCGGGCTCGAATTGCATTCCTGTGTCACGAACCAAACAGAAGCTGTAATCGTCCATTCCAGTGCTAATTTGAGTAATTTCTCCGTAATTTGATTACATTTACGTTTATGTTACCATAGATTGAACCAAACACTACGTCCTCTACTGCTACTGGTCATACCTCCAACTCCATAGCTTTATATAGCTACTAATGGCCAACTCTGCCGACTCAATAATTATCTTGAGCTAAGCTATTCTAACAGGGTCTAAGAAAAAAAATTCCTTGGCAGCAGAAATAAAATGTTCTACGCATAAACAGATCCAAAAATCACGACAAATTTTATCCTATCTCTTATGCCA
This sequence comes from Paspalum vaginatum, assembly GCA_030272315.1. NCBI lineage: Eukaryota > Viridiplantae > Streptophyta > Magnoliopsida > Poales > Poaceae > Paspalum > Paspalum vaginatum. The sequence goes on along the minus strand of CM059020.1, from coordinate 11,952,454 downwards.
TGTAAACAAGAAGAGGCTGAAAACCGGACACAATGTTCCCAAACGAAAACTTTGCTTGCCGTGCCGAGGGCCCGAGGCATATGGTTCCATTCCATTTAAGCATCCAATCCAACCAGGCCATCCGTTGGCATTTGGCAACAACCCCACGCAACCCCACGATCAAAATCCAATGTTCCTGCGACAGGTTCATGCACGGAGAATCAGATGGAGCTGGCCAAAAGAAGCCAACTTGGATGCTGACACCTGAAGAAGCAGAGCATAAGGAGCATAGCACTGACAGGTGCGGGTCAAGGCACGCACACATGCTCTGCATACACACGGTGGCTACTGACTATTATCCCACATCATCCTTGCTGATCCGGCCACCGGTGAGCACTCGAATGGCAGGACCAGCGGCAGGTGGAATGAGCCAGCGGCGGCTCTCTGCTCGTGCTTTGTGTAGGCAGAGAAGCAGAGTCCAACACGGCAGGCAAACTGCATGCTAGGGTACAGCACATTGGCAGCCGGCTGGGATTGTATAATAATCAGGAGTAGGTTGCGCAGCTCGATCAATTGAACTGTGGGTTCACAGTGTAATGCATGCAGCTTCAGTCCCGAGGGAGCTAGTAGGCTCCATGCATGACCACAGCTGCATCGTCCTGCACATGGGGATGGATGGAGCAATAGTGCATTCAATCAAGCATTTGCGCAGGCAGCTCAACAGCTGAACCTGAGAATATTTTTGGCGGACTGGTATATTCACTCTTACATATAACTATTCCAATCACTTTCATTCTCTGTCTACAAGTAAAATTATAATATCACTTTTGTACTATAAACAAGCGCATTTGTCCATTTTATTAGAAACGGCCTAATTTGCCACTACTCGAGCTGCAAAGGAGAGGAGAGTGGATAGATGTCCAGCCGGCACCAGAGCTTTTTAAAGAGACTTGCTTTGGGTACCAGAAAGGACTTTTGCTCCGTCCCCTTCTGGGCCTTTTCTAGAGTGAGGCCGGGCACCTAGCAGTTAACGAAATGCTGCTGCAGGAGTCAAAAGCGTCATCAGACATGATGAACTGTTCAGGTCAATGAAAGTATAACTCATGCTAGTCATGCACACTTGGCATATTGATTCATTGATCCACGCTTATCCTGGGAATCATTCTATAGTTTAATCTGCTACACTGTTGTCATCACAATGTGGCGGCTATGGCCAAAGCCGCCTCCGAATCTGCAACTGAAAAACCACGCTGGAAACTGAAAAAAAAAGAGCCTCGCCCCAACCGGAGAACAGCAATGAAAGGCATGTCGTACATGTGGTTAGGTGGCTGATGATCTCGTCACCACACGTTGCAAAGGCCATTATTTAGGTTCTATGTTTATGTTATCAATATGATATATAAGAAAACAATATTTCATGGTTGAAATAGCTTCTATTTTTTAAAATGGTGTGCAGTCTTCTATTAGAGGCTCACTGTGGAAGCCTCTACTAGTCCAACTATGAACCACCTGTCTCCCTGAAACATGGAAACAACATGTAAATACAAATGTGCTTAAATCTAAACTCCTACTTCTGAGGGTTGTGGTTCCTTTGTAAGGATGACTTGAACCTAAGGTTATCAGTTTTTCTCCAAACTACATTATGGCCGAAGCAGTCTACCGGGCAACCTCCACTAGTTTCAGCTTGATCTGTATATATTGTGATCCAATCACACAAAAACTGATGAAATCTAGCAAGATGTCTTAAATTTTATTGTAAAATATACTGATATGCGAGTCCTTTTTGTGGGAGACATGAATAATATCATGAATGTAACGGAGAAGTTTGGTCCTAACCCTACTAGTTGTTATAGAATATCTAAATTTTCTGTTTGGGTTAAGGAATGCGGTCTCTTTGATTCGGGCTATAGCGGCCCTGCTTATACATGGACAAACTAAGTGTTTCTCTTCCTTTCCAACTTTTTGAGCGTTTAGATCGGTAACGTGGTATGGTTTTCTTTATTCCATAATATTGTTTTTTTTCATCTACCTATGCTTTATAACGGTCACTCTCCCATTCTTATTAACATTGCTTCTAAAGTGCAAAAACCTAAGAAGCCTTTTCTTTTTCAGAATTGTTGGTTGTTTGAACCTGAATTTCACCGGGTAGACAAAGCAAGCTGGAACATATACAAGTATATAGCTTACAACATGAAAACAGCTTATCTAGCAGCTGATTTCAAAAAATGGAGGAGAAAAACCTAATATCAATGAGCAACAAACAACAATAGAAAATCTGCTACTTCCTTTGCAGGCTCAGACTCCACAATCTTAGAAGCCAATCCCTCATACACCAGCACCACAACATCATGGAAAAAATATCACAGGCAAAGAGTCAAGAAGCAATGGGCTATATGGGAGACAAAACACTCAGTTCTTCCGGAAATGCATCCTAAAGAGAGCTAGAAAGAATAAAGTTCCTTTGATTTTAACCCAAGATGGCTCTACTCTCAACCAATGAGCAAATTGTAGATAATTTTAAATCTTATTTTATTAATCTTTTCTCTTTGAGGCTCAACTTTACCTCTCCACAGAACTAAGATGTACAAGAATATGATGAAATAGAGATTATTAATGATGACTTCACATATTCTATTTCTAACCGCTTATCAAGTGGGCTTGTGGCACGCTGGAGTCTCTAGCGATGGAAATCTTTGCCAATCATGGATGGCCATCTTCTAAGCGGATTAGCTTTGGTTTAGTTTTTTTTTATCTTTGAGATCCTTTTGTGTGCAAACCTCTTTTAGAGGCAGAATAAAATTTCCTTTTGTAAAAAATTTCTGATTGGGTGGAAATTTGGAACATAGCTAAGGAAATGTGAACCGATGCAACTCCAAGACCTAATGGTTTCAATTCATGTTTCTACAAAAGCAACATGGCCTTGGATCGTGCAGGGTGTGGTACAACTTGTCTAGAATTTCTACAACACTGGATGTTTGCCTAAAGGTATAAATAAAACTTCTATTGCACTTATTCCAAAAGGTATGGAAGCAAAGGTTCCACATAATTACAGACCCATTAGTCTCTGTAATGATATTTACAAAATCATTTCTACTAGCCTTGCTAAAATAATTAAACCTCACCTTCCCAACTACATTCATGCAACTCAAGCCGCTTTCATTCCATGGAGGCACATAACTTCAAATATTATTATTTGGCTAGGAAATAGCTCACACTTTTGGGCTTAAAAGCTATTCCCACCAAGCTTTTATTCTTAAAATTGACCTTGCTAAAGTTTTTGACAGAATAGAATAGAATAGCACTTTGTGTTTGAAAGTTCTTCACAAGAGAGGTTTCAAAGAGCACTCTTGCAGGTTTGTTCACTCATGTTTATCCTCTCCCACTTTCTCAGTTATTGTAAATAGACAGCCTTACCATGATTTTCTTGCACAAAAACATATCAAACAAGATTGCCCTCCCTCCCTCTCTCTTTGTTTTGGCAATTAATGATTTTTCTCTGACTCTTTAGGATGCAATGGCTTTAGGAGAAATCAAAGGTATAACTTTAGGGCCAAATTGCCCTCACATTCACTCTTTAATGTTTGCAGATGATCTCATTGTATGTGGTCAACCTAGTTGGGAGGAGACCTCCAAAAAATTATGCACATTAGGAGACCTAAAAAAATTAGAAACATTATGGATACCTTCTATAGCGTTTGATGGCAGACTCCAAACTTGAACGAATCCTTGGTTGTTTTCAGCAAAAAGTTTTGGCAGCAACAGAAAGACACCGCAACCTTCTCCTTTCATGTCCCCTCAATGAACAATGGTACCATTCATCTTGGCACCCTCTCTTCCTTACTTAATCGATCTCCTGCCTATGCTTTTACTTTAAATAAATTCAGAAGTAAGCTCACAGCTCTAAAGTCTAACTCTCTTAGTCAAGCATGTTGTCTTGTTTATATCCACCCTGTTCTATCTTACATGCCTATTTGATACAATTTCCCTTGTGGGAAGAAAAGTGATTTATAAAATGATTTAAAAGACAATCATGCATTAAAAAGCTTGTTTTATGCAAAATATCCAAAAGCTCCTCAAATACCTTGCATATAGTTTATAGAAGTCCCAAGTTCCTTGGTGAAGGTGGACTAGTCAGTACGTATGTAGTCACCCATACATTGTTGTCAGCTTACGGGGAGGAAGTCATCAAGATCGTGGAAGGGCTATGCCTGCTTCCCAACTCTACCTGTGGCATTTGGGCTGATGTAATATCTCCGCTGTGTATAATGGACTTTCTGCTGCAAGTCCTCTTCTCATGAACTAGGGTACTCCAGTTTGTAGAGTTGTTCACCAAGGTTTTTGGGAATGGTAACATGCACATTTCAGTCCCCGTGAGGACGGGGGCACTTCATGTGGGCTCTACTCCACCTCTAGGTGGTGTACTAGGGGTCTGTGGCAGTGCCCACATGGGTGCTTTGGTCCTGCTTGTGCACATAGGCTGCTAAGCAAGCTTTGGGTGTTGTTGTTGTGTCTTGTTGTGTTCCTTGGAATGATGTGCTCTTGTGTAGTAGTGCAGTGAGTGAGGGAACAAATGGCGAAAGACATATTCCTTACCGACGTTTGAAAACGGTGATGCCCTTAGGTGTTGTTATCTTCCCTAGAGGTGTCACCATGAAGTCTGCCTACCCATTTGTCAAAAATCAACAACGATACATATTTATGACTAGAGAGAGTAATATGCATATGCAACCTTATGTAAATATTGTACAACATCCTTTTGCATGCTCAAATTATGGAGCATCCTAGCAAAACAATGTATTCGTTGACCTCAAGCGAAATGAGACGAGTGAAATGGAATATTCTAAACATTCACAAAGAATATGTCAACAAGTGCGAATGGGATGCACGGAACAACAAAGAAGAGGCTATGCAAGAAAAGTCAACACAACCCAATGAGGGATGGAGGCCAAAGAAAACTGTTGTAGTATGACCTTGAATTAGAGTATGTTATGGTTGATAATTATCTATCACCCTCAGAAGAAAAGCATTGTTGATGTATTATTTACCATGGTCCTCAGGCAAATTTGGATCTGGAAGAGCATTATTTTGACGTAACTTGCCAAAAAAAGAAGGGCATCTACTGGCAACCAAAATTAGCAATATTAGGCAATCGAAGAAAACTAGAATAGTTGTTTATTTGAAAGTGCTAAAAAAAATACAATTTGGAACCCCAATTGCTATCATTCACCTCGATGGTGATTGAAGGTGTTTTAGGTAGCAATGATGGTCTTAAATCAGCCCAAGGTGCACAAACCCTAACAAGGTCCCTCATAGACGAGAGTTCGCTAGGCATTACCAAAAAACCATGTTGTCTGCTTTCTATAACTTGGTTACTATATACTTATTATATGGTTTTCCAAATTTTGTTTGTTTTCTTTCTATGTGTGGGACTTTTTTTTTTTGTTTTTGTTAACCTGTTTTTTCACCAATAGGGACAGGTGGCTATTAAGATGTTCACAAATATTTGCTTTATTCTTCCTTCTTGTTTTCACTTGATTGGCTTTTCATACATTGTGTTTTTAGTGAAATTATGCCTTCTCTAACCCAAATCCTAGTTGCTATATATATTCTAATTATATATATTATGCAACATGTAAGTTTTTGAATGGTTACCAAAACGGAACAAAATTTACCCTGTTGGCACTCCCAAAGAGCATTAGAAATACCTAGATATAAGTGCCACTGAGATCAATTATTCCATAGTGTTTCGTATCTTAAAGTTTGTTTGGTTGCACAGGTATTCAAGGCGATTCAATCACTTACACCTTGTTCAGTTCGAAGGGGATTAAATCTCCTACTAGTCAAATTTGAATCGGAAGGGATTTAATCCCCTCAACCCCTTTCGATCTCTCCGCAACCAAACAAGGCTTACTAGTCAAATTTAAATAGGGAGGAATTTAATCCCTACCAATTCCCTTCAGTACCTGTGCAATCGAATGATCTAAATGTTGGATTAGCGCCAAGTAATAAACATACAAACCCCCTAGGGCTAGTTTGGATACTTTTGATTGAAGTGATTTTGGAAAATCGGAGTGGGTTTAGATCCACAATAAATAAATTAAAATCTCTCTCAATTCCTTACAATATACTCCAATCTTATTCAATATATGGGTTATCAAACTAGACATTAGAAGGCACTTTGGCATAGAATCGGAGCAATCACCTCTTACCAAGCTGCGCCCACGCAGGGTGATTGGAAATTCCTGGCGCATCCTATCTCCTGTGTCGTGCCATTGGATCCTCTCTGCCGTGTCAAAGTTCCCCAAATTCATCCATACACCTAGCTAGCTAGCAACTGCCGTGTTCCACACTTCCACTTGGGTCAGCAGTCAGCACACGGACACGGCAGGAATTTATTGGCATGGAGATTGCAGAGAGCCATCGCCCGCAACATGCGACTGACGACCTTGGTGGCTATGCTCCCTGCCTCTGAATCGTTTACCGTACTCAAGAGCAATGAACAGACCGTGCTCACCAGTCACCACCATGAAAAAAAAGTCCTAGCTGACGACATGCAGTAGCAGAAACGAAGAAACTAACGGGGGAACAAGAGATAACCATAATCCTACTAACCAACAACAAATTAATCCTTCACCTTTGGGACAAGCAGGCGTGATCGATCGAGATAAACCTCAACTTCAATTGAAATCAAGCCACGAGGAAACAGAGGAAAACTGATCGACTAGTAGAGAAAGAACTGAATTGGTCTCACATGAATCATCATTCTCTACCATGTCCTAGCACTAGCAGGGTATCTTGGAGGTGAACCAGGTCATGACGTGCAGCGGCGCCTTGATGAGCTCCACCGCCGCCTCCAGCACCAGCGTCACGCACAGGCAGCACGGGCAGATGCACGAGATGGGCAGCCTGCACGCGGATCACAGGGATGTTGCTGCTGCTGCAGAGAATTCACATGGAAGCAGACCAAGTGGATCGAAGTAGGTAGGGTACTTACCCGATGATCCAGATGATGGCGCCGACGATGGACACGAGGACGGCGAGCACCGCGAACGGCAACCCCAGCAGAAACCCCAGCGGCCGGCACTCGCCGTCGCCGCCGCAGCACATCGCGGGCAGCGCGCGCTCTCTCCCTCTTACTTTCCCCTCTTCCCCTTGCTTGCCTGATTAGTTAGGTAATTCTTGGTGATTCTTGGATGCGATCGTGCCTAATGCTATCTACTGCTACTAATGATTTGCCAGGGTGGTCTCATCCCCATCGCTTTGTATACTGTTTTATAATGGAATGCCGTGGCCCCTGGGTGACTTTGCCTTGTTCAGGGGTGCTAGCGCTTTGTTGTCTACGGAGTATTATTATTCAACAATTGAAATCGAAACACGAGTGAACGGAGGAAGCTGCGGTTTCCATGTCGCTTTCAGAGAGGACCCTCCGTGTGCCAACGAACTGCGTGATCGCCTGATTGAACCGCCTCAACAGAGTGGGCGGCTACATGCCAGGCAAAGGGGTGTTTGGATCGTCACATAGAATATTTCAGTGCCAGTTAAAAATATTAAATATAGTTTAATTATAAAACTAATTATACGGATGAGGACTAAACGATGAGACGAATTTATTAAGCCTAAGTAATCTATGATTAGCAAATGGTTACTGTAGCATCACATTTGCTAATCATAGATTAATTAGATTTAATAAATTCATCTCGCCATTTAGTCTTCATCTGTGTAATTAGTTTTATAATTAGATTATATTTCATACTTCTAACTAGTTTCCAAACATCTGATGTGACGAGAGCTAAAATTTAGCCTATGGATCCAAACGGGACCCAATAAACGGTTGGTTTGTTACCACATTTTGCCGGTGTCCTAGTATTTGATTCAATGTTAGTCTGACATTTTTGACTCACCACGGTTTTCAACCTTTGAAGCTTTGATCCCCGCATATTATGAACACACATTGTTGTCAAACTTCGCCCAATGTTTGCCACCAATTATTGGTCACACCTTAAAGTCAAATTTTAGCAAGGAGCGTGGCAATATGGGAAGGGAACCAAACAAATACTACCTTTTATTCTTAGGAAATTGGCATGGTAAACTGCCATATACATTTCAACCATGACAGCCAGCAGTCGTAACCTTCAATTTCTGGTTTTTCTGGAGTTTATTGTTCATGCCGACAGTGCATACCAGGCCTCCTCCGATCCCTCTTCCACCAGGCACCAAGACGCCACTGCATTACCCTCAACGAGACGGGCAAATGTGCCATTATCATTTGGTGTGCTATACTCAGAATATACAGTTTACATCTATGCATATAAATGTACAATCAAATTTTGGTGCCTTCCACAGCCAACACAGAGTGAAACATAATTCTACATCAAACAATGTCAATGCACCGGGTTCCAAACCAAACAGCTAGCCCCCCTGCACTGCAGCAAGATAATGCTGCATCAGGGTTTGGACTCATTAGTGCTAGTGCCACTGGCAGGCGCACTTGCATATTTGGGTCTGGGAAGTTCAGTGAATGATGGTTGCCTCTGAAAAATAACTGATGCTGCACGGGTCAAGATGTGTGCGGTTAACCCCCAAATCACAAACTTTTTGCCATTTGCCTCGTAGTCGAAAAACTGGACCGGAATATCTATGCCCATCCAATTCATTTGTTTTGTTCGCCGGTGGTCGTCCTGTCGATGCGATGCAAATGAAAACTAAGCGATGCAATGTTTACTGGCACCTTATGAAGAACCTAATGAGCCAAAAGGAACATTTACGAAATAATCACACTACAATAAATGATAAAGAAAGAAGTACCTTTAGAAACATCTCTAGAGGTGCGTCAAAGATGTCCTCCACTTCAGCTTTATTTAAAACAGGCTTGAATAAAGCTTTGTCTGTAACCATGCCAATTACAGGAACAACATTGAGGCCATTCTGCAAAAGAAAAGTTGTAGCATAAGGTCTGGCCAGTTTCGACTTCCATTGAATGAGTAGAAAAGCATGTGCTACGCCACAGATATAGGTAAGTTGCGATGCATGCCAAATTGAAATACTGAGTGGACCAATTCATGCATATTCTTTTCAATATTTGTTGTTATTTGATTTATATACATTCTTCCCTGTCATCGATTCCAAAAAAGTGGAGCAAAGGTATGATTAGAATTAGTAAAAACTTTCAAAGGGCAGGCTGATGCAAAATGTTCCAAAACCTCAAAGCTTCGTCCAGCTATTAACAGTATTACAGTAATTAACTGACATAGGCAACAGCTAAGCCGAAACATTCATATGGTCAGGTTATATTCATACAGATATTGGGTGTGATTTTGATGAACATAGGTAGACTCATTACATTTTAATGATCATTGAGTATCCCCACTAGGGAAAAAAAGAATCTAAAGGCCAAACAATGCAAGAAGTTAAAGATATTAACGAGGTGAAACAAGCCACCTTTGACTACATATTCACCAGCTATGGCCATAGACAGTCTCTTACTTTGTTTGAATGTTTTTACATGCCAGTAGTGCAAAGTTTTCCTATAGTAGGTTATACTGGTGTTTACATGCTTACAAAGTGGAAAGGATGTTACTTTGTATTCATTATATTTTCTGTAGTATGTTCAGAATATCTTTCTCTTTCTAAGTTCCCCCGATGTTGTATGTTTCTCCTTTGGGAATTTGCAAATGTAGCCCTTTTTTAATGTTGCATTACTTGGTCCCCTGCCTGACTCTAAAATCATGTTGTCACCTGGGGAGTTCATCGCTGGCTTAAATGATTCTGGGGAAAAAAGTTGGGCAATTGCTCACTAGCTCACCTGCCTCTGCTTGTAGGCATAGTTTCAATGGCTAGGACAATGCCATTTGTTGAACCCTGATTTTTATCAAACTAAACCAGTAAGCTTACACCATTTGTCTCCCTAAAATTTATATCAATTTCGTACGCCCCAAACTCATACATTTAATATTTCTATAATCATTAGCCTAATCGATGGCAGAGCATGAATAATTAAATGATGTGCAGTCAAAGCATGAAAATGCATGAGGGCTTAACAATTAAACAGACCATATGTAAAGAAAAAAGAAATAATAATCTACCACATAAACATTGCACACTCAGACTTAAAATTTTATAGTTTCAGTTTAAATTTTCATTTTCAGATTTAATCGAAGTTAAATTTCATTGTTTACTATCGAATTTAGATCCACAATTGGATGTCTTAAATTTCCAGTCAAAGTTTGGTTTCAAATTTAGTGCTTGCAAAATCAAATGATTTTTGAGAAACACATCATCATGCCACAATATAATTGTTGCTCCTATCCTCATGCTGCAATGCACCACACATGTATACTTCCGGTACCTTTACACTACAATGACTAGAGACCAGTCCCCTTTGTATCAAAAATAGCTTGACTTAGAACTTCATTATACAATTCCGAACAAGAATTGATAGCTAAAATCATACAGCTCTTTTATAGATTGTCTGTTAGTAACACAGCAAGAATTGTGACCTACCTTGGACAAGAAGGGCTCAAGAACGGTCACAACAGACACAAGCGCCGGGTCCAGCCCAGTTTCTTCCTTCGCCTCCCGCAGAGCCGTGGCCTTCACATCTGCATCGCCCTCATCCACCTTCCCCCCGGGTAACGACACCTCCCCTGACAGTTTTCAAGAAATTGAAGCACTCTCAAGGAAGGAATCGGACACCGGATATCCAACAGGAAACAGCTTCAGCCAAGAATCATGGTTTCGTACCGGAGTGGGAGGAGAGGGAGGAAGCACGCTTTGTGAGGAGGACCCGGGGCCCGCTGCTGGGGTCCTCGAAGAGGCAGACCAGGACGGCGGCGTGGACCTTGGAGGCGGCCGGACGTGGGCTTCTCGCGGGGACGGCGTCGGTGGCAGCGCCGGTGGCAGGGGCGCCCACCGAGGAGAGCTCGCTGGAAGAGGAGGCGAGATGGCGTGTGAGATGGGCCAGCCGTCTAGACGGAGAGCAAGAGGAGGATGAGGAGGCCATGGCAATGTGAGTAGAGGTGAAGATGCGGGTAAGAAGAGGTCTCATGGCTGAGATGGTGATAACGGCGCAGCGGCGGCGACACCAAGACCAAGCTGGTGGTGGTTGGAGGGCTCCGCCGTCCGCAGTCCCAAAGATTATGACTCGCGATGCCATGTGGGCGAAGGGCCAGGCTATCCAATGTGCTACGTCATTGCTCCTCCATGCTCTCCTCTGTGCCACTATCACTCTTCCTCAATCTGTATCTTGTTTCTTTCAAACAATGTCTTATATTTCCATCCTTATACAGTATGTCAAAAACACATTTTTATCATATAATATATAGTGTTGGCGAAGTGCTCGTAAGACAAATAGAATACTTCGGAGTCTCGTTACCTTCGTCCTGTTTTACTTTCCCTTCCCGTGCTATTGAGAGGGAAAAAATGTGAATCCCTAGATCTGGCGGTCCTCCTCACCTTCTGTGGCCTCCTCGCTGGCGGAGGGTGGGGGACGTTGGATTTGCCGTCCATCATTATGCATAGCCATGCTACTGGCCTATCGTCTAGGGTTTCTATGCTAGTAGCGACCAAGCCATGGCGGCTATTTTGCTTTATCCGGTTCTTCTCCGGTGAGGGAGATGAATTCACCAACGATGAAGGCGTGAGTGACGTATCCTCGCTCTTATGCGTAAGGGAGGTAATAGACATCCCCAATATCAAGTCCTTCTGCGTTGTCGGCGACGTCGTCAGCAATAGATGGTTATTTCGGTTGTCGACTTCGAGGTCGGCAGCGGTGGGTTCTCTTTTCCTCTCCCAATCTTGGTGTGCGCTTGGGCAGTTCAGTGCATATGATTCGTCTTGGTGCAGTCCGCGCGATGGATCTTGTGGCTTCTCCAATGGTTGGCGGCACGCGGCAAGGTGGGAGGTGGATTCTGGAGGAGGCTAGCTGTCTGATGCGGCGGGCCAGTGCTCCAATGTTGGCGGGCGTCCTTGGAGGAAGAAGCAACTAAGTTGTAATTTTCTTTTTTCTAGGGTGTTGTGTGAAAAATTCCGGGAATGTACTTGTGTTCGTACTGAATTATCCATCTAATGAAATCCCCTTCGAAAAATAACGTTAAAAAAAATCCCCTTCGAAAAAATAATACAAGCAACGGGTATTTATAGGTCTCCCCAACTGCTCCCTAGTGAAAATACATCAAAACCTGATTAACTGCTACATTCTCAAATATTCAAGGGCAAAATGATCATTGGGTTACAGATTGGCAACGCGCCCTTCCGGTGGCCGATTCTTGTACCCAAGCGCTCTTCATTATGATGGGTCATTCGGGCTTCGATTACCGAGGATCACGTCGCCAATCCTTGCCAAAGAGCGCTTCGCCAGCTCGGAAACCTGCGCATGTGCTAGTAAAGAAAAAGGGCGGCATTGGTTATGACGAAGTTGAACTCCCCCAACATATTGTATTTTCTGGATTATCTAAAGTCAAACTATTTCAAATTTTACCAAGGTTATAAAAAGAAATGATAACATTTTGGTATGGCAATGATGGCGGATCCTATCTTAGAGGTTCATTTTTCTTTTTGGATTGAATATTGGGGTCTCTTGCCTGATAGATGAGGTGCCTGTTAATACACCGAAAGAGACTAACGTTATGCTCCACTTTCTTACTTTTATTCCGCAGCTCACTTAGGTCTAGCTTCTACGCAAGCTATTTCCGAACCTGCATGCCTTCCTTCGAGGAGATAGGTTGGGTTATACATGTGACCTACCCCGAGGAAGGAGGCCTGAGGCGCCAAATGAATATTATTGGATCCAACCTGAACATAATTTTATAGTAATTTACTTTTTTGGTGTGATAAATGTTAGGGCTATGGTGTTCTACCCCTATTTTAAAGTACAGTCGTGATTTTCCCCCCGCTTTTATAACTTAGTGATTTTTGCCCTTACTGTTCAGAAGTTAATGCGATTTTGTCCCTACCCAATGATCAAAGCAGGGGTAAACACGCAAAGACTGTGAGAAACATGACCCTTAATGTATGGTTTTTTTGATTAATGACAACCCTAAATACGTTACTAATGAGTTCACGACACGAAAGAATCATTTATTATGAACACACTCATTAGTTGACCAAAGGAGACCTCTCAGCTTCGATTTCATCTATTATGGCTTGGGTTTGGATCATCGAGAAAATCAAGAATTGCTAACTCTAAGGGTCACAAAGTCAAAAAAAAAATAACACTTAGGGATTCTCCACTAATTTGTACTCAATCGTACTATGTCGAGGTGAGTAGCTTGAAAGACCTTTGCTCAATGCTATATGCACATTTTCGAGTCTATCTTAGCCCTAAAGATCATACACGCAAAAGTGTTAAAATACACTCTTAAACACTTGTTAAACTAAAGAAACTCCCTCAAAAAGAAATCGTTTAATTTCAACTTAAAAACAATGCATAACCTAAGCTTTTTACATACCAGACAGTCCAATGTACGCACTTTGGTCTAATATCTGCTATTTGAACACACCGGACTGTCCCATGTGTACCGCCGGACAGTCCGGTGAGTTCAACGGCTAATTGGCGCCTTCAGAGAAATTCAAATCTTATACGCACTAGACCGTCCGGTGTGCACGTAAATTTGCGCAGAGTTACTATAATGGCTAGTTTTTGGAGTTCTCTCCTATTTAAAGGCTCCCCTACCTTTGGAATTTGATACCTTAGCCACCTGAGATATTTCATACACACACAAAAAGGTCAATTGACACCAAAATACACAAATCTTTGAGCTTTGAACAAGAGACTTGAAAGAGAGATAGCCTCTTGTGTGAGGTTGATCAAGTGAGACTAAGGCTTGTTACTCTTGGTGGTCTTGATCACCTAGACAGCTTGCAAGTTGTGCCCCTTGCGAGCATCCTAGAGGTTGTGAAAGAAGCAAGAGAAGTCCTTTGCACGAGCATTATGCATGGTTCAAAGTCTACCACTCCGGAGCGGAGAAGGACATCCACAAATAGAGCACTTGATCCTTGCACGGACCAAGGGGAAGCTTTGAACTTGCGCAGGTGCTCCAACGAGGACTAGGAGGAGTCATGACTCCTCAATGCCTTAGAAAAAAATGAGCTTGCCAACTCTTCCTTTACTTTCCACTCTTTACTTTCATAAAATTGCATACTTGGTTCTAGGTTGCAAGTCTTTTGTTACCATGTACCAATCTAGACACACTTTATAGGCAAGCACTAAGGTGAATTGGGACTTGAATGGTAGGAATTAGATTCAAGTTTTAAAATTAGAAGTCTAATTCACCCCCTCTATTTGACATCATGATCCTTTCAAAGACCGGCAAAATCACGTTAAATTGTCAAAAAAGAGGGAAAATCACGGAGTTAGAAAAGCGAGGGCATAATCACAACTGCAGTTCAGGGTGGGGCAAGAACGCCAAAAACCCTAAGTGTTAATTTTTTTCTCTGCAAATTTGGTTAGACTTAATAATCACAAAACGCTATAATTCAAAACGCAGGGAGTATAAGTAGCATATTTTAGACCGAATTTTTAATGTACTTATATATTACTCCTATAGCCTTAAATACTATGTGCATATTTAACCTTTAGTTAGTTTTTTTAAGAAGGAATATCAGCCATCAACGCTCTAGGACTGCTTAACCATGCTTAGCCCTCAATGTTCAGACACAGCCTTAGGCAATCGCTAATGATGCCCTCGATATTTTCTCTTCTTGTCAGCATTCCTTAAAAAATTCTTGTTCATTCTTGTTCTTTTATTACCATATTTAAAAGATTTCACTTGGTCCCTTTCTGCTGATGTTGCACTCATTCACATTGTGCCTACCTCAGCATGCTAGGGGTTCTTGATGCTCACAAATAATGAAAAATGTGATTTCATTTACATGTTCTAATATTATTTGAGTGCCAATGCCTATGATCACTAACAAATACCTCTTGAAATTGTCAATTTTGTAATATTGTTTCGAATTTTTGATATACCTAAAATGTGTAGGTTATAATGCCTAACCTTAGAACCCCTGCCCCCCACACACAAACACACATTTCATGCACAATGTGAGAGAAGCCTTGAGAAATGGGTGCCGGAAGCCCCAACAGGGGGCTAGGTCGGCTCACCCGAGGACTTTTCAAAGTCTTCATGGAATGACTTTGATTTGATCTTGTCATCAAATTTGTGGAAGGGTATCACTAAAAGATTTTGGTAAATCATCGAGATATGCTAAAACATGGAATTTTATGGCCCAAACTAGTGAAATTATCCCATATCTTCTGAAATTTAAAATCCTTGAGCAATCCTTGATCTTTGTTAGTAGATCTTTTTGGATAAACTCCCTAATGCATATGTAAAGTGCTTGCAAAGTTTTAGAAGGTTTGGTGACGGTTTCATTGGCTTTTGCTTGCTTTTGGTCATTCTTTGATAGTATATGTTTGTGAAGGTTTGTATTAGCTTTTTCATTGCTATGTGATCTTGCACGGAGCAAGAAGAGAGGTTTGGGGGTTGGATTTTTGAAATTGGCACCTATTCAGCCCCCTCTAGTTGCCTTCTCGGTCCTACAACCCTAGTTTTACCAAAGTGATTAGGGACAATTTATCACCCCCCTCTTGGATTAGATTCCCTACATATGGGATATGGTTGTTAGAAAAATAGAAAAAAAGAGGTTGTATTGATACCAACTTCCTTCTATGTACAGTTCTATTAATTCATTGATGACAATATTGTTTTCTAAGTTTTGTATATGTATAGTAGGTAGTTATATTTTTGTAAATTGTAAAGTATTTTTGGTTCATACTACTCATTATTGAAAGTGCATCTAGTCCCCTTAGTTGATTTTGGTGATTGGATGACAAACACAATTAAAGGGCTAATGTCTTTGTTGAGTTAGTAGGTATTATTGATAGACTATTTAAGCCAAACTCATATAATGTGTCAATTGAAGAATAGCAAGCATTTTGTCAAGGCAAAAGAGACAAGAACATATGAACATTATTTCGTCTCACTTATGGCTTGCTTGCATAAACAAGAGAAGATTAATATTGCACTGGATTTATCTAGATTGAAGTATGAGCCAAAAGACAAAAGATAGAAATGGCAAGCAAAGATTAAATTATAAAAGAGAGATGATAAAATGGTTATAATTTGGTCTCTATATTGGTTTGCTTGTTTGGACAAAGATTTGATGGTAACTTAAGTGGAAAGATACTTTAGTCAAAATTGTCATATGAGAATATATATGTTCAAGAGCGTTATGCATCTAAGAAGATCAAATAAATAGCTCGATTTATCCAAATATTGGCATCATGGTCAATAAGAAAGAAACTTAATCAAGATCTCTATATTTCAAGAGAAGTGAAGATAATTACTTGATTGTTCGCACAAATGGAATTCGATATGAAGAGGATTTCATTATGATAGTAATGCTTGGTCTTAATATTTACAAGAGGAAGACATGTGTGAGCAAGGACAATGCTAGTTGTATTGGCAATATTGCAAGTTGTTTGACGAAGATAGAAAGAAGATGTCAAGGATTATGAATTACAAAGAAAATAGTTGGAGGTTTGTCTTGATCAATAATATCAAAGAAAAGATGAAGTTCGACCAAAATCATATTGTTGAAGAAATGGAATTCAATATGTGGTTATTTTGGTGCAAGACTAAGTGTGACTCAAAGTGACAAAGTTGGTAAAGAGGGTTCAAGTTTTGGAATGTGGTTGCCTCATTTTCTCTAAAGCCATCCACCAAATACTTCATTTATGCATCTTTCTATAATCTGCCAACTAGGGGTATCCAAGTCAGTATCTGACCCAGCGCCTCTGTCCAACTCCTTGTTGCTTAGTCTGTCAACTCAGAGTATCTAAGTTAGTATCTGACCTAACACCTCTATCCAGTCCTCTATATGCTTAGTCTGCCAACTCAAAGTATCCGAGTCAGTATCTGACCCAGCGTCTCTATCCAGTTCACTGCCTACTCAGTTCAAATCCCACTTAGATGCTCCAGGTTAACCCAGAGACTCCAGGTGTGCGTAGAATTGTCTCCAACGGCTCTATTCATGAGGGGGAGTATTTATACTCCTTCTTCCACCTCTAGTAGCCAACCTTGCTCATCCCAAACCAAACCCTAGAATAAGAATTTAAAGAAAAATTCGATTCTCCACTTCCTTTCCCTTGTGCTTTCTCTTGCTCTTATGATTCTTAGGGTTGAGGAACAGGGTGAAGATCCCAAGCTTGTGCTCCTTCTTCATACTCTCCTCTCTTGCTTGGGCTCTTGTGGTTCTTGAGGCAAGTTCATTCCACAACTTCGATTTGTTACTCTTGGAGTGAAGAACTCCTAGACGACTAGCGGTCACCCGGAATCTCTCAAGGTTGTTGTGAGAAGCTCCAGGAAGTTTGTATCTCCCCGTGAAGATTGAGTAAGTCTCCGTTGCTTTGTGCGATTTAGGGGTGAGGAAATGGTTGAAGACCCGGCTCTTTGTGGGCTCCTCAATGGAGTCGTACGGACTCCTTAGTGGAGTGCCCGAACTTTGGATTGCAAATACTTGTCTCCTTGTGTTGTGATTTACTTTGTTCATATTTCATTGCTATGTTTCAAGATTTCACCCTATCTACTTGTGAGCTTGATTCTAGGTGAAGGGATCACAAGGGAACTAACCAAGGCTTCATTCTCCATCTTTTGGTTCAAGTAGAATCATCAATTTTAGTTATTTATTTTGAATTTCGTAGCTCTATCTATACAGGTCCAGATACTCTGGTTTATCTTGGAGTATCTGGGTCTGCAGACTTATCCGCTACCTAGTTTGTTTAAAATTTTAGATAAACGCCTATTCACCCCTCTCTAGGCGACACTTAAGATCCTCTCAATTGGTATCAGAGCCGAGGTTCTCAATTTTGGGCTTAACCGCCTTGAGAAGATGTCGATGAGGTGCGAGGTAACTATAGAACCACACTTGCCCAATGATTCAAACTATGCATCTTAGTCCACTTGTGTGCTTGATATGTTTAGGACCATGGGTCCTCAATTTGAGTGGATTGTAGATGTGAGCATTTCTCCTCTAAACTATGTTTGGGGCAACCTTTCTAAAGAGGAAGAGAAATGCTTACATCTCATTGCTCAAGCTTATGTTGTTTTGGTTAGTGCTTTGAGTAAAGGTGTATATCGTTTTATTGTAGATGAGTATGGGTACCTCGAGGATGCTTATCTCCTTTGGACCAAGCTCAAAGAGAAATTTGACAAGTCCATAGGTGATGATGAAGTGCTCTTATCGAGGGAACCACTTGATGTGTGCTCAACTCCATCTATTTGTGAAGATACTCAAGTGACTTCCTCAATTGACCAAGTTGGTCTTGCCACATTCACCTCCTCACCAACATTTGAATTAATGCAAGGTAATGATATGGTGAGTAGGATTAATGTGGATGCTTCTAATTCATGTGGTACTTGTAAACTAACATTTTGAAGGAAGAAGAAGCTTATGATCGCCACCGACCAAGTGAGGAGTCCACCTCACCAAAAGGCCCACTTTCCTTTGCCGATGAAAATATGTGTTTTATGGCAAGAAGCAAGAAGAGGCTTGCCAAAGAGGTGGAAAGTGAGAGTGAGGATGAAGATCTTGAGTTTGGTCACTTCAGCAAAAGGGATATGGTAAAAATTATGAAGCTCATGAAGATCATCCAAGAGCAAGAAAATAAGCTCGAAGAGGTAGAAGATAAACTTGATAATCAAGAAGACTACCTCATCAATAAAATTGAGGAATTGAAGGATTTAGCCAATGAGCATGAAAAGCTTAAGTGCTTTCATACTTCCTTAGTCAATAGGTATGAACAATTATCAATTGAACATACTTTTCTACTAACTCTATTTCTTGTGATGCTCAATTGGAAAAGGAAAATGGTGAGCTAAAGACTCAACTTGAGGAGTGTGCTAGCAATCATGTGGCTTTGCAAGAGAAACATGATGGGCCCTTATGTTCTCATGAAAAACTTATGGAATCACATGTAATGCTAGAGATTGCACATGAGGGTGTGTTAACGATGGTACAATCCTACCAACCTCTCACACAAAAATTCACATGCTCACAAGTTAAATTTGATTTATCTTGTGCTAACCATTGTTGCTCTCAACCAAAACAATCTAGTGTTGAGCATGTTCTTGTAGAGTCTTATAATGACCTTATTGCAAAAGAAAATGATGATCTCAAGCAAGAGGTTGAAATGCTCAAGAAGGACTTGATGAGGATGAAGGGCAAAGATATTGCACAACCTTCTCAAGATAACCGTGAAGTCATGGTGAACAAGCTTGTGAAGGGTTCAACTGTGCAAGGTACAATATGCCAACAAGAAAGTCTCAAGTCTAAGAACTCCAATAGCAAGGTGCAAGATCAAAAGAAGAAAAGAACTCACCTAACTTGCTCCAAGTGCAAGAAGGAGGGTCATCATGTGAGAGATTGCTCCTTGAAGAAAACAGAGAAGGACATGAGCAAAGGCCAAAAGGAGAAAAAGGAAATTGCTCATTAAGTGCAACAAATGTTCAATCTTGGGACACTATGCCTATATGTGTTTCAACAACAAGAATGGAGATTGCATGACATCAAGAAAGAGGTTCCCCGGCAAGGAAACAAGCTAGAAGCATTGCGATGAAAATTATCATATTTGTTACACTTGTCGAGCAAAAGGACATATTGGTAAGAATTGTCCTATGGGCAATCATTCTAAGCCTAACCTTGTCAATAATGATTTCGTTAAACTTAGGAAGGCCAAGAACGGCTCTTGTGCGTCTAAGGTGATTGGTTCACCTCATGCTAGAACAAAGGCCATTTGGGTGCCTAAATCTACTGTGACTAACCTTTAAGGACCCAACATGTGTTGGGTACCAAAATGTGCTTGAAAGACATAATAGGTACTTGAAGATGCATTGAAGGCTTGGCTTAACTCGAGAACAATTATGTTGGATATCTAATTTCAAGAACCTTTCAAATTGAGATTTCTCTTGATATTGAAAATATGTGCCAAGTGTGAAAATTAAAGGCTATCTATTATTCATTGACATCTTGGTAAGAAGTATCTCACTTTGTGTTATCTAGCCATTTAGCCTTGTGTAGGTGCTAGTTGTTCACAATATTAGTAATTGTGTGCACTTGAAAGTGGCTAGGTTAACTTGAGCAAAAAAACTCTTGCTTTGTGCCATATGATGCTTTTAATGTTTCTCTGGTAGAGCAAGATCTTGTGATTTTTGTAGGTGATGAATGGTTGATGCTAGCAAATGTCTATTGGTGAGATCAAATGGATTCGCCAACAATGTTGGATATGTTGAAGATTGGATATCCACTAATTGTGCCTCACCGAAGAGCTTATCTATTTTTCAATGACATATGACCTTCAACAATACTCATAGGGATGTTGAAAATGCGTGGTAATCGCTTAAATGTGAAGCTGTGCATCATTTTTTAATTTTACTCTCTTATGACTTGTGCAGCTATTTAAATTAATAGAAGCACATGAGAATATATTTTGGGTGATGATATTTGAAGAAAATATCATTGGTGTGAATACCAAATGAAAATTGTGAAGTGATATCAACTAGGTCTTGCACAACAAGCAAGATTAAATATTTGAGTTTCCTTTGTGGATTTCAAGCCAAGCATATCAAGATGAATCTATTATTTTCCTATCTATGTATGTGAATACTTGGTTTGAATAAATTGAATACTTAGCTCAAATATGAAGATTCAAATGGAGTCAATTATCTCTCATTCTAAATCCTCAATTCAAAGAAAATCATCATATCGTAAATTGTCATACTTCCATTTATATCTTGAGGTAATTTACTTGGTTTACTTTGTGCAAGTTTACATTGGCATGTACTTTGTGTTCTTTATCCAAAATATAGGATGCACTCCTCTTGAGTCTTAAAAGATCTCGTGCATGTTTCAAGTTATTCAAATACTTGAATGCACAAATTTAAGTGGAGCTTATCCTATGTTTTATGTCTTTGGTACTGACACCTTTTGAGGAAAACTTATGTTTAGTCTCATGAGAAGTAAGTCACTTCCTCGGAGGCAGTGGCGGACCCAGGATTTTTTAAGAGCCTAGGCGGACTTAACACTTACGAAAACATATTTTTCCATAACATAAGAAAAAAAATAATGATTGATAATTCTTTCATTACGACACTAAAATTAATTGCTTGAATTTCCTCTTCCCTTTCCCTTGTTCCATGGTGCAGTCACCCAGAGTCCAGACCTACTTGCGATCTTGCAGGCAGCAGCAGGAGCTTGATGATTGGAGACGGTCAACGCGGTGGCCACTGCTCAATGCTCAACGACAACTCGGCAAGGGGACCTCGCCGTTCAGCACTCGCACACGGCGCGCGGTGCGCGCGTCCAAAGTTCCGGCGGCCTTGATTTCGTATAGAATAGGAAAGGTCATGGATTCACGCTGGGGGCTGGCGGATTTGCAGTTGCAGCATTGATGTAGAATTGGAAAAGGCACGCTTCACAATGGGATGTGCCTTGGTGCCCAGTCACGGTTGGGCTGTCATCGTTAAGCCATGCCTTGGTGCCCAGTCACGGCAGGAAAAATCACGCTTCACGTTCACGGTTTTGCCAGATGAAGAGCTCGGGTAGGTGCCCAGGCATGCCCAAGACTGGGTCCGCCCCTGCTCGGAGGTATGCTAATTCTAAACTTTTTGATTAGTACTTTGTTGTATTTGTTTTTGCTACCTTATATAATATATCTTAAACCCCTCTTGTGGCTTAAATGACGAATGGTGCACATAATCTTGCATTCCACCATATGTGTGCACAACTTAAAGGGGGATTTAGTCTATATTATGGGGTTTCATGAATACTTGGTCCAATTCTTCCCACTCAAAGGATCACTATTTGTGAAACTCTCCCTTGTGCTTTTAATGCCTTCTCTTTTCTATGTGTTGCCTTAAGGTTTGTCCAGGTGATTTCTATTTGGCTTCAAAATCATGCAAGTGAGGTGGATGAAATCAAAATAAGAATAGAGAATGTTAAATCAAGGGAAGTCAATATCTTAACAACCAAACAATGAGGGTGGAGAAGCATTCAATCATTTAACGTCCTATGTTGTAAGAGATCATCAAGTGCCCTCATTGGTTATCAACGATTATATCAACAAAGGATGGTAACTCCTAATCCTCAAATTGTAAATTTTTTGAACTTTACCTTTTGGTCTCTTTGTGAATTGCTTTAGGTAAAGAAAGGACTAAGGTCATATTATGGACCTTGGATGTAAATAAGAGCTCTAATTCACCATGAGACATCAAGTGAGAGCTACTATCTTTCAATTGGTTTAAATTGAGCCGTACTTGTGAAGAACATACATGGGTTGATTGTCAAATCAATAAGTTTGTGTGGTAATATACCGACCTTGGTGGTGGTAAGCATTCCTTGTCCTAATTTCAATTGTGATAAATTATCATGCCTCAACCTTGATATAGCATGAACTCCTCTAAACCTTGAATTGGATTAAGTGCATGTCACAAGTAATTCAACTACTTGGTGCACATCTTAAGGGGGAGCTTATACTATATCTTGTGTCTTTGGGACTAACAATTTCTTATAGTGATTTGTGTAGTCTCTTGATGAGAATGAGTTTCTCATAAGCTTGCTACTCCATGAGATCCAATTTGGTAAAAGAGTATATCCTTTCAATTCTTGTGTAGTTGCTTTCCATAACATAGCTTAAATTCCCTTATTTGGACTTAATTGACCAAAAGTGCATATGTACTTGCCTTCCACATATATATGTATGCACTATCAAAATGGGAATTTAGTCTATGTTTTGAGGTTTCGCCATTTAGTGATCTACTTGCCTTCAAATTCAAAGGGTCACTAGATGTGAAACTAGAGCTTGCGCAATTTAATGCTATTTCTTGTCATTGTAAGTGCATCAAGGTGATGACATAAGATATGCATCTAGGTGATGACATAAGATATGTCAACTAGAACTCAAAATTTTGTCATGCACAAGACTTTGGAAGATCATGATGATTGTTTTGAAGTGTACTTGATGGGAATAATTCTTATTGGTATCAATAATTTTTGATTTGGTACCTCATTCAATTGGTATCAATTGGCACTTTCAATATTATCTTAATGGAATTCTCATCGAGACAACAATGGCAATCAATGGGCACCTTCATCTTGTTTTTGAGGCTGGGAACAAGTAATGGTATACAATTCTATGACTTCTTGTATTATATTTGTGCATCTAGGCCCTTACATGCTAGAGTGTGCATATGTGCGCAAAATATGAATCACACCATGAGTTTGTCTTTTGGTGACGATTAGAGATTTATTTAGATATTTGATTGATACTTCTTATTGTTTTTGTGATATGAGTTTGTCACATGCTCAAAATGTCTTACAAGTGAGGTATGCACTAACTATGCTAATGTCTCAAGGATTTTGATTGAAGGTGCTGCATACTTTGTTTGAGTGAATAAGGTTGTGATCTTATATGTGCTTTTTACTATATTTATGCCTCCACATTTCCTTCTTGTTTTTGTTCCCTATACATAGACCCTTTTGGTGTTTGATGCTAAAGGGGGAGAAGATGTATGTTTTGATGGGGAATAAATTAAGGGGGAGGTGTATTGGATGGATGATTATCAACATTGGTAAAAGGTTACATATAAGATTTTGATAGTATGGTGTGTGATAAGTTTTATATTTATATTCTCTCTTAAGGACTTGTAATGATAGTGTGAAAGGGGAGAAGGTGCTTGTGGGGAGATTGTGACATTGTTTGATGATGTCATAATCTTAATTGGGTGCTGTCACATGTCATATGCATCACGGTTATCATGCTCACACTTCACACCCCATGGATGCTATGATATAGAGAGAGGTTTCACACCTTATCCTAAATATGTGCGTTTGGCATTTGAGGCCAATATGAATTTCTATGCACAAATTTATGGGGAGCTTACTATATCATAGGATTCAAAATCTTACATTTATCAATCATGTGTAAGCTTCAATTGTGTTGTCATCAATCACCAAAAAGGGAGACATTGAAAGTGCATCTAGTCCCCTTAGTGGGTTTTGGTGATTGGATGACAAACACAATTAAAGGGCTAATGTCTTTGTTGAGTTTGAGTAGGTATTACTGATAGACTATTTAAGACAAACTCATATAATGTGACAATTAAGGAAAAGCAAGCATTTTGTCAAGGCAAAAGAGACAAGAACATATCAACATTATTTCGTCTCACTTATGGCTTGCTTGCATAAACAAGAGAAAATTAATATTGCATTGGATTTATCAAGATTGAAGTATGAGCCAAAAGAGAAAATATAAAAATGACAAGCAAAGATTAAATTATAAAAGAGAGATGAAAAGAGAGATGATAAAATGATTATAATTTTGTCTCTATATTGGTTTGCTTGTTTGGACAAAGATTCGATGGTAACTTAAGTGGAAAGATACTTTGGTCAAAATTGTCGTATGAGATATATATGTTCAAGAGCGTTATGCATGTAAGAAGATCAAATAAATAGCTCGATTTATCCAAATATTGGCATTTTGGTCAATACGAAAGAAACTTAATCAAGAGCTCTATATTTCAATAGAAGCGAAAATAATTACTTGATTGTTCATATAAATGGAATTCAATATGAAGAGGATTTCATTATGACAGTTATGCTTGGTCTTAATATTTACAAGAGGAAGACATATGTGAGAAAGGAAAATGCTAGTTGTATTGGCAATATTGCAAGTTGTTTGATGAAGATAGAAATAAGATGTCCAAGGATTATGAATTACAAAGAAAATAGTTGGAGGTTTGTCTTGATGAACAATATCAAAGAGAAGATGAAGTTCGAGCAAAACATATTGTTGAAGAAATGGAATTCAATATGTGGTTATTTTAGTGCAAGACTAAGCGTGACTCAAAGTGACAAAGTTGATAAAGAACAAGCAAATGGCTTGACACCAAAGACCAAAGTCATGAGTGGTTTCAAGTTGCTAAATATGAATTATTGTTAAATCATTAAGAATCATGGTAGCTTGAAGATTTGAAGCATTTCAGGTCACTAGATATGCAGAAGGATGTCAAGACATGGATATAAATCTCTCATGAATTCATAAGATATCTATGTGGTGGTAATGGCTTGGAAGAGAAGAACTTGTGCTATTTGCTTCCTTGTTGATCAAATATATTCAAGTGCATAAACAAAGAAGGTGACTCAAAGCAAGGGTTTAATTAGTATTTTATTTTGCTTTGCATTAGGAAAAGTCATACTATTAAGAGGGATAAAGTTTTGGAATGTGGTTGCCTCATTTTCCCTAAAGCCATCCACCAAATACTTCATTTATGCATCTTTCTATAATCTGCCACCGCAGAGTATCCAAGTCAGTATCTGATCTAGTGCCTTTGTCCAACTCCTTGTTGCTTAGTCTGTCAACTCAGAGTATCCAAGTCACTATCTGACCTAACGCCTCTATCTAGTCCTCTATATGCTTAGTTTGCCAATTCAGGAGTACCTGAGTTAGTATCTGACCCAGCGTCTCTCTCCAGTTCATTGCCTACTCAGTTCAGATCCCACACGGATGCTCTGTGTTAACCCAGAGACTCCAGGTCTGCGCAGAATTGTCTCCAACGGCTCTATTCGTGAGGGGGAGTATTTATACTCCTCCTTCCACCTCTAGTAACCAACCTTGTTCATTCCAAACCAAACCCTAGACCAAGAACTCAAAGAAAAACTCGATTCCCCACTTCCTCCCCCTTGTGCTTGCTCTTGTGGTTGTGATTCTTAGGGTTGTGGAAGAGGGTGAATATCCCAAGCTTATTCTCCTCCTTCATACTCTCCTCTCTTGCTTGGGCTCTTGTGGTTCTTGAGGCAAGTTCATTCTACGACTTTAATTTGTTACTCTTGGAGTGAAGAACTCCTAGATGACTAGCGGTCGCTCGGAAGCTCTCAAGGTTGTTGTGAGAAGCTCCGGGAAGTTTGTATCTCCCCGCGAAGATTGATTAAGTCCCCGTTGCTTTGTGCGATTTGTGGGTGAGGAAACGGTTGAAGACCCGACTCTTTGTGGGCTCCTCAACGGAGACGTACGAACTCCTTAGTGGAGTTCCCAAACTTAGGATTGCAAATACTTGTCTCCTTGTGTTGTGATTTACTTTGTTCATATTTCATCGCTATGTCGATGAGGTGCGAGGTAACTATAAAACCACTCTTGCCCAATGGTTCAAACTGTGCATCTTGGTCCACTTGTGCGCTTGATATGTTTAGGACCATGGGTCCTCAATTTCAGTGGATTGTAGATGTGATCATTTCTCCTCTAAAGTATGTTTGGGGCAACATTTCTAAAGAGGAAGAGAAATGCCTACATCTCAATGCTCAAGCTTATGTTGTTCCAACGGTATGTAGAACATCCTAAATAGAGTATGTATGTGGTATGGGCTTTCAACTCGGAGTGGGCTTTAAACTTCATCTTCTCTTGGGCCTTGGTCACAAGCATGTTGGACATGTTCTCATCAAGTTTGGCAGCTTGGCCATCTCTAAAACCTCAAGATGCATTAAACTAGGCAAAATTGGCTACAAGACACTCAAAACTGTCCATTTTCCATGGGACACAGATTATTTCATATTTCTAAGCCACACTCCTACCTTGTGATAATTTGTTGAAAGACACATCCACCCTTAAATATTGATTTTAGATGAGGAAAAAGTGAGAATTGTGGTGAAATGTACCTTTTGTTCCCTAGCCCCATTAGTCATATAACTCTCCTCCAATACTCTCTCTCTCTCTCCCCCTATTTCCTTTCTCCTACCATTGTCAGGCCACACCACAGGAGATGCTTTTCACAGCATGCAACCCGTATGGACTAATGTTGGTCATGATGTTGGTGCAAGTTATGGATGACTTTTATGCATCATTCTGGCGGTATTTTCAAATATTTTGGGAGCTAAATCTTACAATGAAGCCACTTGGTATCTACCAATTGATCCATTTTAGACTATGCCCTCTATTTCTCATTATGGTGAAAATCATAGGAAAATTGGAAGCATTCATGAGGAATTTCTTACACTAGGATATGCTATATTGAACTTCAAGGAGAACATGGAAATAATACGAAAACAACTCAAAGAGAAGAAGTGATGATAAGGCATAATATTAAGATAAGATTCTAGAATGCCTGAAGTGATAAAACAAGGCCCAAGAAAAGACACTATCCTGGTCATACCAGTAACCTTGAGGGACAAGAGGATATTCTTAGAAGTCCTCATCAAGCCAAAACTCATGGCTCTTTCGGCGGCGCTCTCCCACGGTGGCTCCAAGGGCGTTAGGGTGGTTATCTCCTTCGGCAATGGATCATCTAGCCTTGGATGCTGACTCTTCTCCTCCTCTCCATGATGGGATCCTCCTCTTTGGTGACTGATCTCCTGGATTTCTCTCATGGAATTTCCTTCGATGAAGATATTCGCCCCCGTTTTGGATCATCGGTACACCACCCCTCCTCCTCTCCAACTGGCTCCTTCTTCCTTTTGGTGACCTTCAGGCGTTTTCTTTTTCGTTTAACGGAGGATTCCATTAGTCTAGTTCTTCAATCTTGCTTGGGTGGTTCAGCTACTGGTTTTCATGTCAAATATCTCAGTCAGAACTACTTCCAGTTCTCTACGGCCAACAAAGCTGTGGGTTTTGCGGTTTACAATCTTAAAAGATTTATTGGTCGATATTTTGATGCCTACTTTCATTTCTAGCACAATGGAGTTGCTAATTGGGAACATGACAAATTTCTCTGGGAGAAAGAGCAGGTCAATGAATGGAACGAGGTCATTTCTAAACGCGCCAAAAGCCAGAGAAATAAATCTTCAGTTCCACTCAAACCTTTCAGATTTGCGGAGAAAATTGCACAAGACTCCCCAGTGATCTGACTAAATCAGCAGCCTTTCTAGTCGATGAATCATATCAGTTTTGGTTCCTTCAATTTCAATCTTGAGGATAATCTTCCTACTGGACGATCTCAGTCGATTATGGGCATCAAATTTGGTTCGTTCTTGATCAATGTTGACAACGGTCACTCGGTCCTAGTTTTACAAATTTTTGGATGTCTGCATGCAGACTTTAATGGCAAGGTTGTTAATGACAGGGAGTTAATCCTCCTTTTCCCAATGATGGTGCTTCAGTCCACCGAGGTTTGAGATTCAAATGTGGAAAATGCTTGGGCCTGGGCCATAGGGCCTCTCAATGCAGTCGACCTTTTAGATGCTGGGCTTGTTGGAATTATGGTCACAAATCTCATTTCTGCTTAACCAAAGCCCATCCCAAGGTCTATTGGGTCCCTAAGAAGTCTCTGGATCTCCTAAATCACCAGCTCATGCAAGAAGCAGAGGGGGGAGGAGGCAAACCATCACTTCAATTACCGCACAGGATTCCTTGGGCTCCTCATCCCTCTCTTCTCAGGATGCACCAACTATTGGCTTTCCAGTTCTAGAGCCATCGCCGGTGACACGCTCTCCTTCGCCGATGCAGCAACATCATACACCCACTAGCGAGCGACGATGATCAAATGGCAAACTTTGTCGTTGATCCCGCTCCCTGCCACCATCATGGCCCTAAGGTGGAAGTTGGTTGGAATAGGCTGGTGAGGGCTCACCTTGCCCTAGGAGGTGAACCACCAAGTTGTCATGAGGAGTACGCCATCATTAGTTTGGTGCCACCACCACACCCAGATCATATTGGTGAGGTCCTGGTGCTTGTTTCTGATACCCTTGAAGATGAGTACCCAGTCCATGTCGTTAATGCATATTGTACCCCTTTAGGCTTGGGGCATTTTTTCTTTGAGTCGGAGCTACAGGGGCAAATCGTTTTGGAGGCCTTGCTAATTCCCTCTGGTCAAGGAGAGTTGCACGCCAATAAGCATGATGAAGGGCTCAACCTTAGGGCTTGCAACTATGAAAAGGACTGCTGGCTCATGTTCTTGGCTTTCCCTTTAGACTATCAGAATATTGAACACATTCGTACTGTTGTAGCCCCTTTTGGCCGCCTGCTTAATTGGATTGAAGGCCCCAACAAATCCAGATTGCTAGTTAGGGCACTAGTTCGTTTAGCCAACATAGTGCCTCAAAGCTTGGTTGTGTCGCAGGGGATAGTCCTGAGGGAAATGGGTGTTCATGGCTTGCTTCTATTTTCATCTTGGGTGGCAATTGGGGCCACTTCCCTGACAACTTCCCTCCTGACGAGGATCCCCTACCTTTGGATTGTCACCCACACCCACACCATGGTTATATCATTCATGGAAATCCTAACATCACCTACCATTGGGTTGATGAGGTAATAGGAGCAGCAATCTACAAGCAGACATGGGCACTCACCATGTTCAACACATGGCGCACCAGGGGCATATCAACATGGAGATTGATGCTGACATGAATGATGTTGAAGTTGATAATCCTCAGTAACAAGACCAGCAGCAACAAGAGTCTTATACCCTAGATCAATCTGGTTCGACGGCTCATTTCGTGAGAGCCTTTGGTCCTAATGTCGACTTATCTTTAGAGGACCTTCTTGCATGAACTTCCCACTCCTGTAGCTCCTTGGATGTTTCAGAAGTGAATTCTTTTCATATATTCAGCAGGACTGCTCCACCAAGCCCACCGTCATCAGCTGAACCAAGTGCCCCGGTGGTCTTTGATAGTGATCATGTTATTCGCTTCAGTGCTTCAGCTCTAATGGAGCCAAGAAAGCAGATTCTTGTGGGTCAAAAGAGAAGTTAGGAGGAGACTGTGTTTGCACTAGTGAGAATTAATGCTAATCTGTTCAGTCAGCTGAAAGACACCCTAGGGAAATTTTCTTCACACAATGGCAACAACAGGGCAATTGTGATATATAGACCACCTCCTCTGGCAGCCCAGCTACTACAATTATCGCCTTACGTGCAAGGCCCATTATATGAAGAAGGATCTAGCCCAAGTGCTAGCTCCTATGCTGATCATAGTGCTGATTGCTCTCTGACAAGCTCATCGGGACCTGTTGCATGTGTGAACTAGATCAATGAAGAAGAAGAAGTTAATGATGTTGGGGCTGGGTCTAGAATCTCTCTGCTTGTTGTGATCTCTCGTAGCAATAAGGCTACTCCTTTGGTTGCCAACACGGTCCGCAGAAGCCAAAGGCTCAACTGTCCAGATGGATTTCAGTTGGCAAAGCTCTATAATATTCCGAAAAAGAAATGCAGGATGGTTTACGAGCAAGTCTCCCTAGAGAATCCTCCACGCAAAGCTGATGAACATCCTCCGGTACCAGTTCAGATCCTGCAAGATTGGGATATGAGTTGTGGTGTTGATCCTAAGGATCTTTCCCTAGACACCCTGGGCAGTAACTCTTGCAGTTCCAATGATGAAGAAGATGCTTAAGTCATCCTTGCACCCTGCATGGTGCCTTTTATCTTTTGCTTCTAAGTACTGTGTCCTGGTCTGGTCTGTTAAACTTGGTAGTGTCGTCTACTCTGGTTGTGGCATCTGGTACTTTATGCTGCTTTCGACTAATCATGTGTCTGGTGATTGGTCGAGATGGATTCCTTTTTTCCTCTCCTTTTTCCGTTGGCTGGTCGATGATCTAGCATTATCCTTTTGGTTCCTTCATGTTATTGTTTTTTATGGTGACAAAAATTGGAATATCCTATCTTGGAACATTAGAGGTATTAATAGTCGGCCTAAATGGGATGCAATCAGGAGGAAAATAGAAGAAAGTGCTTGTGCAGTCATTTGCATCCAAGAAACTAAAAGTGATAATTTTGATATGCGTTATATTAGAAATTTTGCCCCAGGGCAGGTTTGATTGCTTTGATTTTATCCCATCTGTGGGATCCTTAGGGGGTATTCTTTTAGTTTGGAGTAGCTCAATTTTTAGTGGAGTGATTACAGCAAGATACTCATTTGACATCACTACTTAGTTAACATCCTCACATAATAAGTGTACCTGGAATTTAACCTCAGTCTATGGGCCATGTACTAAACCAGACAGATCAACCTTCATCCATTGGTTTAAAAATGTTCAGATTGACAGTGAGGAAGATTGGTTATTCTTGGGAGAGTTTAACTTCTATTGCTCTCTTTCTAATCATACCAAACAAGGAGGAAATATTCATGATGTGTTCAGGTTCAACGATGCTCTAGGTGAAAATGGTTTGATAGAGCTCCCGCTTAAAGGAAGAGGTTTCACTTGGAGTATTATGCAACAAGACCCCCTCCTTGAACAGCTTGACTGGTTCTTTACCTCTCTACAATGGACTCTCTCTTATCCTAATTCTACAGTTCTTCCTCTATCAAGGCCTATCTTTGATCATGCTCCGTGCCAAGTAGTTATCAGTACACATATCCCAAAGTCAAACGTGTTTCAGCTTTGAGAACTTCTAGATTGAGCACCCAGGTTTCCTTGACATTGTATCTAACTCTTGGAATGGAGAGAGAAGGAATTATAATAACTCAGGCAGCTAGTCCAGTGGCAAAACTTAAAAGGCTACGCTATGATCTAAAGTCTTGGAGCAGAAGCTTATCTGATTTAAATAAGCTCATTATAATGTGTGAGAAAGTTATCACATATCTAGATGCTCTAGAGGAATTTAGAACTCTAACAAATCCAAAATGGAATCTCAGGAAAGTTGTTAAGTAGCAGAATTTGAAGTTACTTGGATTCAAGAACTCTTACCAGAAAAAGCATAATACGATGAGATGAACAGGATTAAATTTGGTGACGAATGCACAAAGTTCTTTCATGCCATGGCCATGATTTCTTACAAAAGGAACTGCATTTCTTAGCTTAGAAATAAAGAGGACTATGTTATTACAAGCCATGAAGGCAAGGCAATAATAATCTGGGAGGCATTTGAGGAGAGAATGGGTGTCTTTGTTGCTCCTCTTATGCTTTTTGACCTAGGATAGCTTATTCCAGTGCACACAGATCTTGATCACCTTGCTAACCCCATAACCACTGAAGAAATTGATGTAGTGATCAGGGCCTTACCACCTGACAAGGCTCGAGGTCTAGATGGATTCAATGGGTGTTTTCTCAAGAAATGTTAGTTCATCATCAAAGAAGACTTCTACATGCTGTGCGATGATTTCTTTAGTGGAAAAGGTGAGTTGAACTGTATCAACAGCTCCTTCATAACTTTGATCCCAAAGGTCAGCTCTCCAGAGAACACAAATGATTTTAGGCCAATTTCCCTCATCAATTGCAGCACGTAGATTATCACTAAGATACTAGCAAATAGACTACAAGCAGTTATCCTCAACTTCATACATCCACATCAGTATGGATTTATCAAAAGTAGAAGTATTCAAGACTGTTTAGCCTAGAGCTTTGAGTATATTCATCAATGCCATCAATCAAAGAGGGAAATCATTATTCTCAAGCTTGACTTTGTGAAAGCTTTTGATACTGTCGAACACTGTGTGATCATTCAAATGCTCTCTACACTAGGTTTCCCTAGTGTTTGGATCAGTTGGGTGGATAGAATTTTGAATTCAGGCTCCTCTTTTGTCCTCCTCAATGGGGTGCCAGGGAAGAATTTCAAATGTAAAACAGGTGTAAGATAGGAAGATCATCTCTCGCCACTCTTGTTTGTCATTGCAGCTAAACTTCTCCAATATGTCATTAACCAAGGTCATTGAAGAGGCATTTTCTCCCCGCCCATCACATATGAAAGTGGCTACTTCCTGATAGTGCAGTATGTAGATGATGACCATGCCAGCAGATGCAAGACAACTATTTTGTCTAAAAGCAATCCTCAACTCCTTTGCCTCCTCCACAAGATTGAAAGTGAATTTATCTAAATCAATGATTATCCCAATTAATGTCTAGCCAGAGAAGATGGAGGTGCTATCAAACACCTTTGGTTGTCAGCTAGGATCGCTCCCCTTCACTTACCTGGGTTTACCTCTAGGGACCACGAAGCCAACCATTGAGGATTTCACCCCTCCTGATGGACAAGATTGTGAGACGCCTCTCATCTTGCTCTACATATCTATCTTATTCAGGGAGGTTAGAGATGATAAATTCAGTCATCAGTCCCATAGCGATATATGCAATGTCAACTTTTAAGTTACAAGCTAGGGTAATTGAAAACATTGATCGAGCTAGAAAACAATATTTGTAGCGTGGTAATACCTCAACCACCAAGGGTTGCAACCTGGCGACTTGGCAGATAGTAATTCTATCGAAAAGCAAGGGTGTCCTAGGAATCATTGATTTGAAAATCCATAATGAGGGCCTACTACTCAAACAGCTTCACAAGTTCTATGGCAGAAAGGAAAACCCTTGGGTTCACTTAGTGTGGGACAGCTATTATCAAGACAAAATACCTCATGCATCAAGATTGGTTGGATCCTTCTAGTGGAAGGATGTCCTGAGGCTCCACCCTCATTATATGAGTTTTGCTGCCTGCAATGTAGGAGATGGTACTTCCACACTCTTTTTGTCAGACCTATGGCTAGAACAACCAATTAGTCTCATGTTCCTTGGACTCACCTCCTTTGTGCTGGACCGCAACTCATCGATCAAGGAGGTCAGGGAGGCACCTAATCTGGCAAGTATTTTTTCCTGCCTCTCTCAGATCAAGCTCATGCTGAATATCAAGCACTGCAAGCAATCCTCTCAGTTACAAAGGTTGATGACAGCAGACCAGATACTTGGTACCTCAAATCAGGGAAAGAAAATTGTTCAGTTTCCAATTTCTATCAGCGGCAGCATTCCAACACAGCAGTCTCACCCATCTTTCAGAAGCTTTCAAAGAGTAGATGAGAAGCTTTCGAAGAGTAGATGCACCCTAAGAATGAAGTTCTTTTTTTGGCTTGTCTTGGTGGATAGACTCAATACAAGAAGTATGCTGCATAGACGAAATCTTATCTTTGAACATGAAACATCATGCCCCGTGTGCAACAGCCAAGATGAGGAGACAATACTCCATCTTTTCTCTGATTGTAGCTTTGCTCAAAGGTGCTAGAGGAAGCTCAATATTCTCTGGCCAAATGAGACTGACATACAAGATGTGAGTCTGCAGAAGGTTAAATCCATGCCTTTCTTACTGGAAATTTGTGTCATAGCAATGTGGGAACTTTGGAAAATTAGAAACCGAAAGATCTTTTATGATGAGGCTCCTTCAGTTCGGCTTTGGCTCCATGGATTCAAGGATGAGGCTTTCTTGCAAAGCATCAGAATCAAAGAATCCCGTAGACCTTTTCTTGTGTCATGGCTAAACTCATAGTAACTTTGTGTCATGTATTTGTTGCTGCGCCTTTCCTATGTGATAGGCTTCTTGTTATTATTTTCCTTGGTGCCTGGTAGCAGTGAGTCCCTTTGTAAGTATTTCTAAGCATGGTAACTCTCTAATAAAACTGTTTTTAACTGTGGGGACCTCCCCCACAGTCTTTTCGGGTCAAAAAAAAGGCCCAAGAAAAGACTCGTGAAGGCCTAGGTATTGGGACCCTTAGGCTACATAATTAAGGCCTCTTGACAAGAGAGGCATCTCAAATCATTTTGTTCTCAACATCTAGAACTAGGGTTAGGGGTTTACATCTTGAGAGGAAGTAAATAGGAGGATCTCGATGAAAGAGCAATGCAAGAGGATGTAAAATACCTTAGGTTAGCTGACCCATCGGCATAGGGTTGGGCGACCCTAGGTGTTTCTAGGGGCCCTCGAGTTCATTTTCATGGAGGTGATCTGTATTGATGTTTTTATCAATGTGTAGACTTTTAGTTCATGATGTTCTTCAAGTAGTCTCCCTTTTTTCTTATGTTTGATGGGAATCCTTGAGCATGATCAATAAAAACTACTTTTGATTTGTCTCTAGCTATGAGTTTGGTTGTTTATACATAATTTGTGATTTGCAATGCTTCATCTCTACATGTGCTTGGCCAATTTTTAAACTCTACATGTTTTCAATAGATCTTATGGCCTTTATTAGTTGATTGAATCTATTCATGCTTTGGTATGGTTCATTCATACTTGTTTGTCGATTATCATACTCTACATGACATATGGGTTGAGGGAAAGGTTTGAGTGTGTTTGTTACAGTTGTGATCATGCATGTTTAATCTATGCTTGTTTGATATGATATGCTCTCTTGGTGAATCTGAAACCTTAGGAAGAATGTCTTGTATATCTTGTGCAAACCTTTCGCTGAATAGGCTTTGACCTCGATCTAGACATTTAAGTCTATCTTTTGTTTTGATCCTCTATGAATCTAAGCTTGTTAGATCTATTGAGGCATGTTAGTATTAGTTGTAGTTTTCCTTAGATTCTATAAGGAAAATGGGCCATAATCCTCATGCTTAGTTACCTAATGTGATTTTGGTGGCTGAAGGATAACATGGACCACTCAGGACTAATGTGTGTGAAAGTATATTTGTTTAAGTTCCAGCGATGTAAGTGATAGCCTTGGGGTACAAACACCTTGATCAAAGGATGGCTTAAAGAGCACAAGAGAAGACCCAAGATATCAATGAACGAAAGCCATAAAGTCTTGGCACAGCTGGTCCTGCTGACTGGTCAGCGGGTTGGATTTTTGCATGCATCGAACGGTTTGGTGATGCACATTAAATGGTCCAGTGAGAAGAAGATCACCACAAAATGAAGATCAAGACCCAGTGCAAAATACACACACTAGATAGTTTGGTGGTCCAACATCGGATAGATGTGGAAGAGAGGAGAAGGAGTGACTGTGTGCAAGTTAGGTCACACTGGACAGTCCGGTGTTGCACACACCAAATGGTCTGGTGTTCACACCGGATGTTATAGGCTGAGACATGCAACAAATCAAGACCTTGGATATTTACACACACCGAAAGGTCCTGTGGTATACACATCAAACAATACGGTGATCATCAACAGTCAAATGAAGATCCAATAGCTAGTTTGGGTGCACGCACCAGATGGTTCGGTGGTGCATACATCGGACCATCTGGTGAGAACAGTCTATGAGTTGCAGCTTTCTTCCAATGACTAGTTTGAAGATTTGGGCTATTTATACCCCATTGCCTAGCCTCCACCTTATGTTTGGTGACTCCTGAGTTCATTGTAGTGTTGAGACACATTCTTGAGAGCCCAATTCATGAAGAGATCTTATAGTGCATAATTAGTCATAGCTAGTGCTTGCGAGCTCTTGCTTAGTCCTTGCTTAGCACATCGCCTTCTAAGTGCGGTGCTTGTTGTCATGTGAGACCCTTCGGGTTGTGGAGTGGCCACCACATTGCTTGTGAGAGGGAGGGAAGCCCTTAGGGTTTTGGACAAAGCTCATCTTAGTGGTGACGGCAGTGAGCATTCGTGTGAGGCCCTGGAAGACCTCACTTTGAGCGTGGGTGTGCACCAGAGATATCCGAAGTTACCCGACCAGGAAGCTTCACCCTTGCACGGGTCACCTGGCCAATCTTGATCCTTGAATGGATGAACGCCTTAGTCCTTGCACAGACTAAGCGGGAGAAAGGCCTAGCGAGGGGCTCAAATTAGCGGAAGGTTTGCATGCCTTCTCGATACCTTCGGGAAAATCTCCGCGCCTCCAACTTCTGTCATCGCCACCATCATCATCGGGAGTTTGCATCACTCTACCTATCTCTTTAGCTTCCACATTTTCATACTTGCAATTGTGTGCTTACATTCCTAGACTAGCTTGACAGGTTAGTTTTCTAGGTGGAACTAGGTTCCAAGACTTATCCTGCGTAGAGTTAGCGATACTTAGCAAAACCTTATAGCACATATCTTGTTTTATTTTGCATAGGTATTGATAAGTTGTTTTAAAGCCTTAGTTTTTAGAATCCTAATTCAACCCCTTTCTTAGGGCGTCTCGGTCCTTTCAGATTCAAAAACCTTGGGGCCAAATACTCAAGAAAAAGGCTACTTCAATAATGTAAGCTTCCAGTATAATGTTTGACTTACTTAAGTGTCGATAACAGATATCTTATTCATGTTATGTGTGCGCCCCCATGACCGTAGGGCGTAGGCGCGTTCGACACCCCTACGAACATCACATCGAGTCCATCACCAAGTGATCGCCTCTATGCCAAGATCGAGGTGGAGGACATTGTGTGCCTGCGCCTTTCACGCACTCGACCATGCTAAAGACTTTGGAGATGGACTCTGACCTCAAGGCACACGTCTGTGCCAATCTCGAGGGTTCCACATCATCCGGACCCTAGAGGAAGCATATCAGACCCTGCATCGCCTCGTTGGAGAGAACGCGCCGCATCTTGCGCTGCCTCGCTGGAGAGCTCTAGGGCGGCAACAAGGTCCGCACATTCGATTGCATGTCATGGCCTAGCCCGGGAGAAAGGGGACCAGGACAAATCAAAGAGAAGGGGTGGAATGAATAAGAAAATCTGACATGTGGGACCAAGAGCATTGTATATATTTATTTTAATGGTGGCAGTGTCTTCCAGCAAATTCTCATAAAACAACAGAGTGTCTTAGATATGTGAAACTTTGTTTGCATCCTTTGGTTAAGGGACATGGTTTTAAATGTCTCATAACCAATTTTGCTACTATGCTTTTATTTGCGATTGATTAGATTGAGAATGTTTTATGATCCGTGAACAAGACTACTCTTATTTGGCTTTGGCATGGTTCAAACATAGTATACATCTGGGCAAGTTTGCTAGTATTAAATTGAAAATTAAAGGGAAAAACGGCAAGGAAATGTACCCAGGCAGTTAGGCACGATCCGCCTATTCTTATCAAATGGGGTTGCCGTAGCGGTCAATGTATCTCCCTTCCCCACCCAAGCCTCGCCTCTTCCCCGCACTTCCCTCGCTCTCGTCACACTCCCGAGCCATGGCATGCAACCAACACCTTGAAAAGCTCTTGTACCCGCGCATGCACTGCCTCCTATTGACCCCACGCGCCTTCCGCAATGCCATCGCGACAGCTGTCTTCGTCGTCGTCTTCTTTTCCTTCGTCTCCGGGAGCGGCAGCTCAGGCCCCAGGCACCGCCGCAGGCTGCCTCCCCGCCGACCAGGCCTGCTTCGCGGTTTCGGTCTCGGTTGGCGCGCCCTCCCACTCAACGCGGCGTGATGCTGTTACCAGTGCACGTGCGTGCTGCACCCCTACCTCCTACATCGCGGTGCTCGGCATCAGCTTCGGCTCCCTCCTCGCCATCCTGATCATCCTATGTGCCATCCGGTGGTTCCTCGTGCAACGGTCAGCGAGAAGGGATGCTGCGGCGGCTGCGGCCGCGGCAGAGCCAGACAAGAAACGGCCCGCCGGGCTAGACGCCGACGCCATCGCGGCGCTACCGGAGTTCATGTACCGGAAGGAGGACGTCGACGACTGGGAAGAGGAGCGGGAGTGCGCTGTGTGCCTGGGTGCGATGGCGGACGGGGACGCGGCGCGGCGGCTGCCCAGGTGCACTCATGTCTTCCACCGGGGGTGCGTTGACGTGTGGCTACGGGAGCACTCGACATGCCCGGTCTGCCGCGATGAGGTGGTCAGGCCAGCCGTTGAGGGCTGCGACGAGGAGGAGCAGGAGGGTGGCACATCGCGGGCATCCACGTCGACAGCGCGGCCAGCGCAGGAGGTGCTGCTGGACAACGGGGAGAGGGATCTGGAGGCGCAGCTGTAGGCACATGGTAGGAGTAGGTTGATGTTGTTGTCTCTTTTCTTGGTTAGGGAATCAGGTGATGAATTAGCAATTGGGATGGCTGGAATTTTGAGGATATTCATGTATTAGTGTTCTAACTATTACATAATGCACTGATAGCGAGAATAAACACAGAGAAAAAAGAGCAGTGCTGATGAGAATAAATTAAGACAAAAAAAGATATTTCATACTCTTTTTGTTTACAATTGTACAACGCGGTTGACTTTTTCCCCCAAAACTTTGATGTTTTATTAAAATAAATTAATAAGTTATTGTTTATTGTGTTCTCATTTGATTTAACACATGCACTTGGTCCTAAACAAAGGTTAAATCATGCTGTATGATTCATATTTTTACATGTTTGCAACAAAGTTTTTAGTAAGATGAATGATTAGAGTTTTAGAAAAAGTTAACATGTTATACATTTGTAAATGGAGGTGATATTTCTCACCTAAATTCAATTGCCCACGTGCAATATGGAAAGTCAAACACAAAAACACACCTTGTAAGACATTCCTCAAAGTCAATTAATCAAGTGCTTAAGTAAACATGAAACTAACACATATGACAGAAAGTATGTATATGCACTCACTTCTATAAAAACGAGATCCTTTTTGGCGAATCATATTATAGACGCATATGCTCGTAAACACATATATTATACTAACCCGTTTATAAACACACGTCCACATTGTTGCCGCCGGATTTTGACTAATTCTAGTTGGGCCAAAATACCAGTAGAAGACCACAACGAAGGAATCCACTTGGTCAAGTTTACATCATAAGTTTAGCCAAATACAATGATAATTGTGTGCCTAAGGCCTAAGCCAAGATGATGTCAGAGGTCTAATCCTTATTGAAGCCCAATTTATTCGCGAGACTGATTCGGACTGCAGGAATATGCCGCACGAAAACAGGTGCCCAACCACATACGGACTCCGTTTGGGGTGTTCGGCATATAAATGGAAAGCTAAGGAAATAAGTTTTCCAATGCAGCAAGAATCACGTTCAAATACGCTCGGACTTGACGGGAATCACCGAAACAGTATGACGACCAGAATCTGCTAGGATTATACGGCATGTTTTGAATGATACTTGAAAGCTTTAGGAAGATCCGGACCGGTGGAAAGAATAGTCCAGATCACATTATCTAGTCTTAGGAGGTGTTTGGATCTAGGACCGTATCACATCTGATGTTCGGACGCTAATTAAAAGTATTAAACATGGTTTAATTAAAAAAACTAATTACATAGACGACGCCTAAATGGTGAGACGAATTTATTAAGCCTAATTAATGCATAATTAGCGACTAGTTACTGTAGCATCACATTTGCTAATTATGGATTAATTAGGCTTAATAAATTCGTCTCGCCGTTTAGTCCTCATCTGTGTAATTAGTTTTATAATTAGACTATATTTAATATTTCTAATTAGCATCCAAACATTCGATGTGATGGGGACTGAAAATTTAGTCCGGTATCCAAACACCCCCTTAGAATCCATATTAAGTTCTAATCTATTAGTTTAGGAAAAAAGAGTGTGCCTTAGAAGTCAAGTCATCTCTGGACTATAAATATATAACCAGGCACGTAATATAAATCATCATCCACGTGATCAATAAAACTCTTGGTGTATCGCCACCTCTTCTCAGGGTTATTCTCTCTAGGTTAAGCGCCACGCTGCCTCAACGGAGTCGTCCGGGATCAGCTAGGGCAGCGAAAGCGCTTATCGGATCCATGGTGAACTTTGTACTGAAACGCTTTTGATGGCAAGGTTTGCTTGTACACTTCGCAGATTGCGAGATTCGCTAGTTATCCCAATGAATCTTGCATGCACACCTACTCTATGAGAACCTCCCAGAGACTGAGCTGGCAGATTTTGAAATGATGAAGTTAATATATGCTTCTTGACATTGACAGGAACGTGGTACTTGCCACCATCAGAAAAATAAAGCGGTTAAGTCCTGTAATAAATCTAGAAAACACAAGTATTCATGCCAAGTCGAGGATTTGAAAACATGTGCGCTATTCCACTGCAAAGAATCCGACTAGCTCTGCATGTAAAAGACTTCTTGTTTGCGGTATGAATATGCCACTGATTTTCTTTACTTTAGTACATATTACTTTCGTCGTTGCTGTAGATTGATTTTGAAGCAATCATCTAGAAATCTGATGAACGGTTTCATGTTTTTTAACCTCTGTTTAGGACCAAGTGTATGTGTAAATTAATTCCTCATATTTCTCCTTCCCCTGATCCTTCCTAACTACATTGCGGCCATGTCCTTCGTCACTGATCCTACCGCATCATCTTTAATCTTCACCTTCTAGGGTCATTTTGTAACGCAGGAATTTCATAAGATTGACGTAGTAATTTCACAGAAATCAGTTCAAAAACACAGGAAAAACGTAGAAACAGAAAATTTTTCATTTGTTCCAAAGGGACCCTATTCATAATCCCTCACCAATGTTTGGACCCACCATGTAGTTCATTATGAGCTACACTCCGTCCATAGAGTTTGTTGGCTTTCTACACTACAAACTTAATGTCCATTGCAGTTCATTGAGATGGAAGCACCCGTATATTCACAAAATGGTCATTGTCAGATGGAATCAGGCTTCCATTACCCTATCTAACAAATTTATTAAAAAGTTTTATAGTGAGAGGTTTGATTTAATTTTGATCGAGCTGGATCAGATTTATTGTAGTTATATTGTATGTAGATAAGAATTCAAGATGGATGTAAAACCTCATGAATTGAAACGTTCTCTAATTTTTTTCTTGATTCAAAATGGAAATGAACCATCATTTTGGACGTAAATTCCCCCAAATTTAATGCGAAAAGTGAATCGAG
Organism: Paspalum vaginatum; assembly: GCA_030272315.1. Classification (NCBI taxonomy): domain Eukaryota; kingdom Viridiplantae; phylum Streptophyta; class Magnoliopsida; order Poales; family Poaceae; genus Paspalum; species Paspalum vaginatum. The sequence continues at coordinate 11,911,044 of CM059020.1, read as the reverse complement.
TTGGCCTATAGGCAACTTATCTCACAGTGGAAAACTTTACGTTGAACTTCAGTTTGTTTAACTACATTACATTTGCTGGGGTACATAGAGAAAGATCATGTAAGAGTATTTTCTATCTTGCGACATTAACTAGCATGCCATCTTTAGGAAACCAGTGGCACTTTACGTTGAACTTCAATATGTTTAGCTACATTACATTTCCTGGGTTACAAGGAGAAAGAACATGTAAGAGTGCACTATTTGTTGTCTTACAACCAATGTAAAAAAAGAATAACAAAAAGCCAGCAATTAACTAGCGTGCCATCTTTAGAAACTGCGGGCGACGAAGGCGAGCAGTGCACGATATATGTGGTTCCAAATTTCCAATATGGTTTGAATGACAGTGGGTGTTTCAACTGGGGGACGCTATTTGTCGCTGGAGCGACCGGGGACTAACAGTCGCTGAGGGGCCGCTCCAATTTTTCTGTTGGGCCAGTTTCTCATTGGTCCATTGTTGCAGGGTAAGTTGTTTGCTCGTCTATTTACACTACGAGCGAGTTTTTGCGATACCATTTTTCACCTAACAAAAACATTTATACTCCTCGCATTGGTCCACTTGTCGGGTTGGAAAAGATCGGAAAGGGTTGGAAAGGACCCGAAAACTAATAAAAGCAAAATGTTTCTGCTCTTTAGGTCATTTATTTTCTCACCTCGTTTTGTACACATATCCATCAGATAGCTTTCTATGTCTTGAAATTAATGAAAAAGAAAGAACATCAACAAACTGGTCTCTTTATTTAATTCCTTATTTCTCTTCCATTTTTTTCCTTCCTTGAATGCTGGCCAGCCAGTTCTTTTATTTCTTTCGATATTTTGGATTCACCACGTGCATGTTGTACGTACCTCTACGCTAATGCATATAAAAAAAGGGTTAATTAGATATAAACCATTATAACTCGCTACGTTTTGAACTATGCCATTACAATTTAGAATACAGGAACCAAACCACTAGTATTTTGGCTGTGTTTGAGATATGCTATTGTCTACGTATTTGATCTGTTTCGGGCCTACCTGCAGTGTATGTAGCTTCGTATTTACGAAACTGCCACTCCCTATCTCTCATTGACGTGTGGGCTCCACCTGTCATCCCTTTCTTCCTCCTCCAACGCTGGCCTGCTAGTGTCTCTCCTCTTGCTCTGGCGTCAACTGGGCGGGCCCTCAGCTCGCCGGAGCCGAGTGAGAGCAGCATGTGCGGCGGCGACGTGAAGTAGTGCGGCGGCGGGCAGCGGCTGCTGCTGCGCCACCAGTGGTTGCCCTAGCATCTCCTTCCACCAAGGCTCGGCGGCGTGGTGCGCGCGGTCGGCATCCTGCGTGCAGCTCGTCGCGTAGGGTCGCGTCGGGGCCGGTTGCTCAGGCGCGGCCTGCAGCGGCAGCAGCAGGATGCGCGTCCGGCGCGCGTAGCTCATCGAGCAGGGTCGTCGTCGGGGCCGGCCGCGCAGCTCGTCGCATAGGATCTGGTCCGCGTGGCTCGGCGGCCTTGCAGGCGGCGGCTCAAGGGCAAAGTCGGTGGAGATGAACATCCGCGGCCTGCCAGCGGACGCGCGCGGGGGAGGGGGAGCTGGCCGCGGGCGGCGCACGCGGAGCGTATGGGAGCTAGCGGCGGGCGGTCGGCGGCTCGCGTAGGGGAGCTGGCGGCGGGCGCGCGGGATAGGTGGAGCGGCGGGAACAAGAAGAAAGGAATGATAGGTGAGGCCCATACGTCAGTGAGAGATAGGAAGTGACAGTTTTATAAATACGGAGTTGCATACACCGCAGGTGAGTCCGAAATAGATCAGATACATCGGCAAAATACTAGTGTTCTGATTCTTATATTCTAAATTATAATGGTATAGCTCAAAACGTTGCAAGTTATAATAGCTTCCAAATTTCCAATATGGTTTGAATGACACGTGTGTTTCAATTGATTCTTATATTCTAAATTATAATGGTGTAGTTTAAAACGTTGCAAGTTATAATGGCTTCCAAATTTCCAATATGGTTTGAATGACACGGGTGTTTCAACTTGGGGGGGGGGGACGCTATTTGTTGCTGGAGCGACCGGAACTAACAGTCGCCGAAAAGGCCCCGATAGTTCCAGCTCTCCGGCCCCCTCTCTTCGTCGGCGTCGGCTTTACCGGCGGTGGGAGGGAGGTGGGCCAGGTCCCCGTTTTCTCTGTAGATTAGTTTAGTTTCAGTGTTGGCCTTAGTGCTGTAGTTAACCCGGATGGGTGTTCGGCCTGGGTGGCGCAAGGAGCTCCACTGCCCCTCACTTCCGGTCATGGCTGGCGTCAGTCCGCGCGGTCTTCGTCGTCGTCATCCTTGGCTGCATGGTGAGTACGAAGAAAATAACTCCTTCCTTTTTCAGTTCCGATCCCCACCACATCTCCTCCATCCGCCGGGGTTCAAGCTCTTCCTCCACCGCACTGGCACTAGCTCGTGCAGATCTGGTTGCCTGGGTTATGGATCCACCAATCTATGGCTTGGATCTGCCGGATTTGATACAAGTAAAGTCGGTCTTCACCGCCGCCATCACCATCCATGCTATCTTTGAGCAGCACCTGCAAAGCTACATCAACACCACCAATGGATTCAACAACGTCTTCCACGGAGCTGAGTTGGATGCAAGCTGGCCACTCCGGGTTCATCGGAAGCTTCAAGAACACTTCGTCGGCGGATTTCGTCTTCATCCTTGGTTCGGCGAAGATGAGGATTCACTCTGGCTTCCTCGCCCGTTTCTACCTCATTTGGTGAGGCACTCCCGCCCTGCGTCCAAGCGCTAGTGGCGCCTCTGGTACCCCACGCCGACGGCAAGCTCCACCGCACTGCCGTTATTGATGTCATCTTCACCTCGACGCGTGTCTGTGTGCATGTCAAGGGGTTGTGTTGTAATACGGTCTCCTCTAGGGGGCTTTGGTGTAATTTGTGCTGCCTAATATAATATATATGACCTTATAAAAAAAAAACAGTCGCCGAAGGGAGGGGGCGCTCCAATTTTTCTGTTGGGCCAGTTTCTCGTTGGCCCATTGTTGCAGGGTAAGTTGTTTGCTCATGTATATCACCAAAAAAAAAAAAAAAGTACACAAACGGAAGCAGGGAGCCGGACATCCAACCGGATCCGCACCCGCTTCTCCCTCGCTCGCGGTCTCGCCCCCGTCCACCCCGCGTCAGCTCGCCTCTCACCCCCGCCCGGATCTCGCGCGCGACGCCGCAGCAGGCGAACCCCGCCTCCTTCCAGAAGCTTCTAGAAGCACCCTTCCCCCACCTCGGCTGGCGCGCGGATGAGCGGCGGCTCGGGGCACCTCCCCTACTCGATGCGCGATGTGGGCGCCGGCGGCGCCTACAACAACGCCAAGTTCCGCCACCGGTCTCGCCTCAAGGTGCCGCTGCTTCCCCTCGGCGATCCAACCCAGCATTCTTTGCAAAAAAAAGGAGCGGATTTTTCCGAGTAGGAGGTAGCTCTAGTCGTGGGTAAAGCTTGATCTCCGCGGCGACTCGATTCGTTGCGGGGAGCGATTTGGTTCGGTTGATTCGGTTGTGTCTGCCTTCACTTCAAATGAGGGATCCGCTGCATCGGATCCGCGGGCCTAGTCACTGCTGTATTTGCCATGGTTAGTTGTTCTGTGGCGCTGCTGCTCTACGCTGTTTCGATCTACTTGGGGTCATTCACTGGATCACAAATGGTTGCTTTGATCTCGAGTGGTATATCCTCGGCAGCGGCTAGTGTGGTCTCATATGATTGCTGTTGCTCTCGCATCTGCATGAACATTTGTACCTCATCCATTTCTTGAGGTTTAGATACAGCTTGTGAATCCGTATATGCACAATATTTGATCATGTTTGGGGATCTACAGAACTCCAATTTCCTAAAACTCAGTATGGTTCTACAATTTAGTGTTCTTTTGGGTATTATTATATATGGTCAATTGGTAGTTGGAGCACTAATTCAGCCAACACTGATCATTTGCGTTTTGTCTTACCTCATACCTAGGATGTTTGTGTTCTGCACAGTATACTTATTAATGGGAGCTTCAATACCACTCTTTTCATGTCTGAGAAGAACTGTAGTAATTTAACCACTTTTTGTCTTGTCTGATGATGGAGTGATATCTGTTTACTTCAGGAGTTTTTTGTTTCTTAACCATAGGAAACTTTATTCAGGGCTGTTGTTGCCACATTAGTTCTTATATTATTCCCTAAGCCTTTTCTACCTCTCCAATGTAGATGTTTATACAATCCCTGGCTAGTAACAGCAACAAATACCGTTGTGGAAAGTTTACTGTTGGCAAATTCTTGAGCCTGTTGATGGTTTCTGGCTTATTATACTTGTTTCTGCACAAAAGCTCAGAGGGTTTTGTATCCGGTGAGCTACATGGCAAAGAAGTTCAGAATAAAAATGTCAGTAGAGCTCCCAATATCCGCACATTCTGGAGAAAACCACCAAGACTGCCCCCACGCCTCCCTCCAAATGAAATCTACAAAAATAATTCTCTGTTTCAGCAGTCTCCATCTGAGTGGACATCCAGGCAGAGGAAAGTTAAAGAAGCATTTGAACATGCATGGTCTGGTTACCAAAAGTATGCAATGGGTTATGATGAGCTTATGCCTTTGAGCCACAGAGGTACAGATGGATTAGGAGGTCTAGGGGCTACAATTGTAGATTCTTTGGACACTGCAATAATAATGGGTGCTGATGATGTTGTTTCTGAAGCATCAAAATGGATTGAAGAGAACCTAATGAAAAGAATCAGCGAGAAAGGGCAGGTTAATTTATTTGAAACTACCATCCGTGTCCTGGGAGGGCTTCTTAGTGCATACCATTTGAGTGGTGGTGATCATGCACAAGCAGGTGACTCTGGGATACCAGTAACATATAGAAAAGCTAATCCTGAGCGACTTTTGGAAGTTTCAAAGGATTTAGCAGACAGGTTACTATTGGCTTTTACATCAAGCCCAACAGCTATACCTTTAAGTGATGTTATTCTTCGTGATCGCACTGCACATGCAGCCCCTGATGGTTTAAGCAGTACTTCAGAGGCTTCTACATTGCAGTTAGAGTTCAGTTACCTCAGCAGAGTATCTGGGGATCCTAAGTATGACAGGGAGGCAATGAAGGTGTTAGAGCATATGCGAACACTTCCAAAGGTGGAGGGTCTGGTGCCTATTTACATTAAGTATGCATTGTTTCTACCCATCTATATATTTCAACTAAAATACATCTTAATGCCATTCAATTGTATTGTCTTCAATGGCACAATGTTTTAGAGAAAATATTTATATTCTTATTATCACTTTTATATGCAGCCCCTCCTCTGGTCAATTTGGTGGCGAGAATATCCGATTAGGTTCTCGTGGTGACAGTTACTATGAGTATCTACTAAAAGTGTGGGTTCAACAAGAGGAATATCGTGACAGCAGTTTGAAGTATCTGTTTGAAATGTACACCGAAGCAATGAGAGGGGTCAGGCATCTACTTGTTCGGAAAACTGTTCCAAATGGGTTGGTGTTTGTTGGGGAGCTTCCATTTGGACGAAATGGTGGATTCAGTCCTAAAATGGATCATCTGGTATGCATCATCTATCATCTTGCAATCATATGCTTATAATCTTTTTTATGGGCAAGATTTTGTGACCTTTCTTGTGTTATGTATTATTTCTTTGATAACTAGCAATGGATGTCTTCATTTTGCAGGTGTGTTTTCTTCCTGGCACCCTTGCTCTTGGTGCAACTAGAGGTATCACCAAGAAAAAAGCTCTTGAAAGTAATTTGTTAACTGATGAAGACAGAGAAAATCTCCAGCTTGCCGAAGATCTGGCCAAAACTTGTGTTGAGATGTACTTTGTGACCTCTACAGGCCTTGCTCCTGAAATAGCCTATTTCCACATTGAGGTAAATGGGTTGCTGATTTACCCAGGCATCTTATATACTACGAGTTTTGGTCAATTACCTTTTATTTTCTGATGTTTCAACATATATACTTTGATTTTGTGTTCGAATAACTAGCGATATATGGTTTCTACAGGGTGATAAAGAAGGGGGCCCTGATGGTGGGAATAAAAGCTCCAAATATATCAACGATATCATAATAAAACCACTTGACCGCCACAATCTTTTACGCCCAGAGACTGTGGAATCACTATTTGTTTTGCATAGAATCACAGAGGACCCCAAGTAAGAATATTGGAGGAATTATCTACTTTTCAGTTTTCATCGGTCACAGATTGTTCACCTTTTTCCTTCCTTTTTCATGAACAGGTACAGGGAATGGGGTTGGCAGATCTTTCAGGCTTTTGAGAAGTACACAAAAGTTGATTCTGGTGGTTACACATCCTTGGATGATGTCACGAGCCTACCTCCCTCTACGAGAGATAAAATGGAAACTTTCTTCCTTGGAGAAACACTAAAGTATTTGTATTTGCTTTTTGATGAAACCAATGTCCTTCCACTAGATAAATATGTATTTAATACAGAAGCCCATCCTCTTCCAGTTATGCGGTCTGCAGAACAGTCTTCGCAATCTGTATAGTTTCCCAAGTGTATAACTGTTGTACCATCATGATGAGAGAAGTAACCGATCTGTGACAGATATACTTGACAACATAGTCAGAGGAAATGAGAAATTGAGAATCTCTTGCATGACCAGTTATTGTAGGCAAGCTCATGATCATGGAATCGTCATGCTTGATTTTGAGGATTTTGGGTTCACTTATATTTGTTGGAAGGCCGTGCAACTTCCTACTCTGTACTATCTAACTTCAAATATTGAATTCAGCTGGCAGTTACACCCAGATTTGTACAGTCATGTCTCAGCCATCATTCTAGTCCATTAATGTTCCATCAAATTGCTCAATGTTAGCTGGTGAGTACAACCAAAATCCTTATCATCTGTAGTTATTGTTAATACAATTCATTTGATCATTTCAACCTGGGCATTCCCCAGTTTTATTATAGTAAATTTCTTTAACCTCAAGATTAACTAAGAACCCTTCTTTTATGAATTTTTCATGCACCAGTGCAATTATATTACATAACTATACTGCTGGCAGTTTTAAATTACCTAAGGGTAGTATTTTATTGAATTGCACTAAAAGTTTTCAGAGTTCTGACATTATTTTAAGAGTTATCTCCGAGTCCTTGCATTAGTTGCTTAAGGACTACATTTTTTAACATTTTGGCGCCATGGTTAAATGTTAAAATGTTTCTTCTTTGGATTTAGTATCGAGTAAAATTTTAGTCACTAAGCGGTGAAGGGGTCTCTCAGTTAGCTAATTCATCCACTAGTCTTTTAAGCATGCAATTCTTATATTATCTATCACTCATAACCTCATTTAGTAAAATAATATTTGGCATTTCGCTTCGTCAGTAAGATAAATAAGGTGAATCTTTTGACATATCTTACCGTCAGGATGTTACAGTAGATCAGGTAGTTTATAAGTACCAACCGATTCTATGCACATTTTGTGCCCCTTCCAACTCCAAATTTCTGTTATGCATGGACTAATTGGCAGAGGATTATAGATAAACCATTTAATAACGTTTCTATCTATAATACAATAACAACAACAACAACAAAGCTTTTTATTCCCATGCAAGTTGAGGTAAGGTAGAGTTGAAACCCAATATGCGTTGCCACCATGGGGAGAGAGATGAGGAAGGGGACAAAGCTCGAAAAAGAAAATAATATGTGGCATAAAGCCTAATCAAAGTTTAGGCATGTGGACAGCTATTTTCCAACCACTTGAATACAAGGCCAACTATTTCGCTATATTATAACCTTTTAAATCCTTTTTACTCCCTCCGGTCATTAATATATGAAATTTTTAGTGTAATTTAAACTAAAAATGTTATATATTAATAACTGGAGGGAGTAATTAATTGTTTCATCCTATGTCAAGTTTGGTTGGCCCTTATTTTCTGACGTTCTAGTGCTCTTGAGGTCTCCATTATACCTGTCCAAATTATCACAACCGGTGTTGTGCATATCGCTGTCGGGCATTCCGCTAAAAGCAGCAATGCAAGAGATCCATAGCATAAGCATAGTTCTCTGCTATGCATCTCCCTTTCACGAACCCAGTTTGATCTCCACCAACCAGAAGAGGGATATATAAGAGGCTGCAGCTTATTTGTCAAAATGTCAAGACCTTGGTGATTCCCTTGACGGGGCAGTTTTGTATGCTAATTGGTCTAAAGAGTCAGGAGTGCGGACGGTTTCTTTCTTGGGAAGCAGAATGAGATGTGAGCGAAGAGATCACACAGCCTACCCAGTGCAGGCCCAAGTGGGAAGGTACGGGTCTGTTTGGCACCTCCTCTCCATGTAGCCAGGCTCCGGTCCGTGGCCAGCCTAGGGATACCTAGGCTTCCCGTTGGCCCTGTGCTCGTGTTCGGTTGTCATTGCCAGTTAGCACGCCTACCTTTAGATTCTGTTTGGTTGTCTCGTGGCACTGCCGCTAGAGCTCGCCTCGTCCCTCCTCGCGCCTCCAGGGAAGAGACTGCCATTGGAGTACTGCCTCCTCGTGCTGGAGAAGCTCAGGGAAGGTGTTCTTGGAGATGGGGAACGTTTTCCCCCAAGTCTTGTCCTTGTCGCGCGAGACGATGCGAGGAGGATCGAGGAGCGTGAACCTGATGATGGTGGGGCGGCGTGGTGCGGCTGCGCGACAATGGATCCCGCAATGGAAAGAGGTACCGGCGGCGGTGATGAGCGCACCGTTTGCGCGATGTGGTGACGAACCCTGCGGTGGTGGACTGGAGGTACAGGACGGTGCCGCACGGAGGTCCTCCACGGCGAGGGGTCAGCGGCGCTCGATGTCTCCGCGGCCCCAGTTCATGGAGAAGACGCTAGGGGCTGCGGGAAGCTTTAAGAGTTGGCTCGGGACGTGGCGCAGGAGGAGGCAACGGCGGTGCGCGCATCATCTGGGTGGAAAGGATGCTAGAGAAGTGGCGGCGTGAACTGGCAGCGTGGAGCTTGCCATGACCTCGCTGCGCTCACCCATGGAAGATGGCGGTGGAGGAGGTAATCGACGTCGAGGATTTAGGGGAAATAGAGAGGAGATTGAGGCTTCGTCAATGCATGCGTTGGATTCGAGAGAGATGGACGGGGATAGCCAGCGCACGAGCTCGAGCTTGGGACGACAACGGCGGGCAGTGTCCACTTCTACGCGAGCGGGTAAGTGGAGTGCAAGCAAGGAGAGTGAGGGATAAAGAGCGAGTGGGTGCGGGAGCTGGGTGGCGGCGAGCGTCACGTCGGGCGGCGGCGGACGTCGAGGCAACGGGAGCCGGGCGGCGATGGACGTCAGAGCAGCGGGAGCCGCAGGCGGTAGCACACGTTGAGGCGTCAGGGAGGTGGTTGCACAACCGAAGCCAAGCGTGCACTACGGAGGCCTGGCCAGAAACAAACAACTGATTTGGCCGTTACCGCAGAGCCACCCTACGAGACCAATTTGGCTAATCTGAGCCTGGCTAGGACCATGTCCTAGCGTGGGCTGGTTGGCCTACTAGCGCGGCAACCAAGCAGCCCCTAGGCCCAAAGTCATCCGGCCTAGGGCTGGAGAGGGGGCTTCATTTGTTTGAAGGCCGCCCAAATCTCTTCCCGCAAAAACTCGCGATCCAGAAGGTTAAGACCGGGAATAGAATCAGGGTAAAGATCACGAAAATGCCAAGGAGGACAGCACACTAGTCGCGCAGGATGCGCTCTTTTTGGCAGTGGCTAGCGAAAATCTGGTTGCCTTGTTCAAGGACTTGAATTTTGTTGCGCGTAACCGACTCTCTCATTTTTCTATTCTAAGAAGATCAAGAGACATGCTATATATACATAGGTTTCATTCCATCTCAACTTCATTTTTTTTATGGGACTAACAAATGCCATCTCTCAAACTGGGCCTTTGAGATTTGTTACATTGTAAGGATATGGGTCAAGGCCCATAAAATCCAACATAAGCTACGATGAAGCACCTGCACCACAGATGGGAAGGCCGAATCCTGGCCATGTGGCAATGAAGCATAGGCGATCAAACTTTTTGGCACCAAAATTCCGCGTGAAGTACACGCACCAGCTACCGTAAAACGGTGGCTTCGGGAGAACGGTAATCGGATGGACGCCAGCGCGATGTGAACAGCACGCATCGGCTGTAAAAGCCACGTTGAGCGCAGGTGCTCCGGTGGAGATCTATTTTTCATGTGCTATAAAGAGTACTGTTTTCCAATTCTTACTGGACGAGCGAGCGCTGCAACGCATGGTTTCCGCTTGTGTCGCTATCCACTCTCAACTCACGCTGACCGCTGCCATCTAGGTCTGCAGATGCTGCAGCATGTCTTGGTGGGAAACTATCGTTTCGAACACGCGTGTTGCAAATGAGTGTTGATAGTATTGCACTCCGTTCACAAACATACGATGTGGAGGGATTTTTCAAAAATTTAATCATTCGTCTAATTCAAAAAATTCATTCAAACATGTAAAAACTTAAACTGCCTTTAATGATAAAGTTACTCCAAAACATAGAACTTTTGTGGATTTTGCAAACCCATGTTGCCAGCGGAATAATTAGTCGAATACCATTACGAATTACTGACTATTTGCCAAAACACACCACGACAATAACCATTATTTTAATCATTTTGACTGTTCGAGGAAGGGCAAGATAAGGAAAATATCAATTACTATGTGTTTTGACTTCAATCTCTTGCATCCCCCGTCTCTTCTCTTCCACACACCATTGCCGCCTACTGTCTCGCTGGAGCTGCCTGCTGCCCCCGCACACCCTGCATCCCACTGGCTTGCCATGTGCTATCGTCGTATGCCATCTCTATATATAACGATTTAGAGATGTTTTCGGAAATTCTACTCTTCCCAAATAGTAAGGCCTTGTTCGATTGTGTCGGATCGACGGAGTTGAGGGGATTAAATCTCTCCCTATTAAATTTGAGTGATTTAATCCCCATCGATCCCATTCAATCCCCTTCGAGCTGAACAAGGCATCGTTATTTTCTCTTTCTATATTTATATGGACGTTGATAAAGTTAAACCCATACAAAATACATATATAGAACATTCCATTAATCTACTAAAGTATTACATTTACAGCTGAGGGAGTAATTTAAAATAAAAACATTCTAGAAACTTAAAAATATTTAGTAAATATATAGCAATAATATTAGACTTTAGAAAATTAGAAATAATCTATATTGACCCAAAAAACTGATTCATTATTTGTAGTGACTATCACCACGGGATTCTGTGGATGTACGACCCACCCCCTTCTTTTTTTTCTATTTAAACTGTCTTTTGGGCTCAATTTGGCCCAACAATTGTGTGGACTGTTTTTTCCACCGTGTTTTTTTGTTACGTTTCCTATTCTGTTCCTCTGCTCCGTGATGTTGTGGGTATCCGTCATTTTTTTTCTTTGCTTTTTCCTACCGTCAAGTGTGTTGTTTGTGTTAGTTTGTTTTTCTTTTTTCTTTCATTTTGTTTTGTTTCTTAGAAACTGTCTATATTGTTTTTCATTTTTTCCTAGATCTCTCTTTTTTCTTTTTATTCTACTTCGTGGTAGCGATAGAACATTTTCTATATGCAAATTTGTTACTGTCTTTGATACTTAGTTTCTATGTATCATTGACACTAATACATCAATGGACGAAATGTTGATATAATACTAGAATATTGGTCTCAACTGCAGTTAATTTTTAAGTCAATTCCCTATGAACCATTATAAAAATTCGCAATCCCCAATCTGCCACTGAAAAATCCGTGGTTCCTTCTACGCCCTTAGTCCATTTTTGTCTAGACTTGAGTGCCACTCCCGTTAGATAGAACCTAACAGACGTTAATGGGACCCACGTGTCATCCTAACCACCTCTTCTTCTCCCATCGCAGCAGCGAGCAGCGAGCACCACCCTACCCGCCGCTGCTACCGAGCCGAGGCGAGCCGAGCAAGGGATGGAGAGGGACACGGCGGTCAGCTACGCGGCGACGCCGGTGGGAGGGAGCGGGCGCGGGGGCAGGCAGCACCACGGCGTTCGGCTCGACGACCTCCGCGTGCCTCAGCTTCCCCGACCAGCTCGACGGCGACGCGGTAGCAGAGAGCCCCGAGGGCCGCAGGGGGACGGCGCGGGCGCGCGGCGTGGGGCTCACGGCCGCCGCCATCGGTCTTGCTGCTGGAGGGGAACCTGCAGGAGCCCACCCTAGCGGCGTTGCCGATGCGAGCGCCGTCGGCGAGGTGCAGGTCACGGCACGAGGCCTCAAGTTCGTCAGCGTGGAGCCAGGAGTCGATGCAGTCAATGTGGAATGCGTGGGAGCAGCTGGGCAGCTGCTTGAGCCACCCCTGGGAACGAACTCGGCCAGGCACACGGCGCACTCGAGCGCGGCCGACGCCCCGCGCCCGGCGGTACCTGACGACTGGCAGCGCGGCCACGACGTCCGCGTCCAGACCACCGGGCAGGTCCGGCTCGTCGTCGGTGAAGAACACTGCGGCCACGCAGAGGCGACGCGCGCGCGTGGAACGCGGCGGAGTGGACGCAGCGCGCGCACGCCGTGTGCGCCGCGGCAGAGCGCGAGGCCGTCGACGAAGACCCCCTCCACGCACGTCGTCGCGCACCGCCGTCGCCGTGGCGAGGGCCGAGGCCGTGAAGAGCGCGGGAGACGGAGCCCATGAGCGCCGGGCGGAGCGGGGTGCAACGATCATAGCGAACTGCCCCAGCTCGCCAAGGACGGCGTTGAACAGGTCAGCGTTGAGCTCTTTGGGAGCATGTAACCGTCTTCCTGATGCCAGCACGCGTGCACCAATCGCTCCCATCGGGGCAAGTCAACGACGAACCAGCGACGGAAGCAACGAGGCCGAGGCGACGTTGTGGCTCCTCCCCGAGCCCGACCACGGGTCCATTACCAGAAGGAAGGTGCAGCCACAGAGGTGTTCTTCGCCGATGGAGCCCGCGAGCAGCGGCGCAAAGGCAGCATCAGGCGGAGGAGGAGCCGCATGTACCGCTCGTAGATCTCCACGGTGAGGAACACGACCGACGGCATCTCGAGCTCCGCATGCGTGCGGGCCTCGCCGAACATCGCCGACGAGGAAGACGTAGGAGAAGTCATCGGCAGCAGTGAGCCAAGGGGGTCTGTGGATCCGAGCAAAGGACATGGCCTTCGCGCCGTCGTCGTAGCCAGCAGGGATCCGGTGCTCCGGCTAGTCGAAGGAGAGCACCACGGCGGGCAGCTCGGCGGCCAAGCAGAGGCACGCGGGGGCGGTACAGGAGCGTGTTGAGCCCTTGCGTCAGCTCTCACGTCTCGTTCTTCCATTCCGCATAACGTCCGTTGGCTCCCAACCGACGGCAGTGGCACTGAAGTACATGCAAAAATGAACTAAGGGTATGGAAAGAGCCACAAACTTTCTAATGGTAGATAGGAGATTGCGAACTTTTGTAATGGCTCGTAGGGAATTGACTCTTACTTTTAATATGTTTGATATTTGCATCTATTGGTGTACTTCAGCGTAAATTATTCTTCCGTGATGTTGAGCAATGTAATTTGCAATGGTTCAGTAGGCATGGGATTGGGCAATGCCTCACAATTGTTTTTGTTTTGTGATGTTTTTCTTTTTTTATTTTGTTCTATTATTTCTTAACATCTATTTTATTTTATCTTTTATTTCTTATTCTGCTTTTATGGTGATATTAAGATTATTTGCCTGATTTGTCTTAGCATGGGCCCATATTTTTCCCTTTCCCTGGGCTAGAGTTTTTCCGTGGTTTGTGTCCAACTCTCTATTCTTTTCGGAATTCTCTATCTTGCTTTGTTTGAGTTTGTTTGTCTCTCAATTGTTTTTCGTTCGCATCGTTTCGTTTTCAGCGATGCACTATTTTTTTCTCCTGGTTCGTTTTTCTCTTCTTTTGTTCTATTAGATCCTTTTCCTCACCTCTTGTATTTTAGACTGTTTTTGGGTGTAATTTGGTGCACTAAGCTTAATACCTATTTGGCTACTCACTTCCCTCATTCCTCTTTTACTCTTATGCTTTTTTTTTACTTCGTTGTTTTCTCATCCACTCCATATGTCCGGTAAGTTACATACCATGTACGCCTTTGTTTTTTTGTTTTATCCTTTTCATTTCATTTGCATATGTTTAAATATATTTTATTTACTTGCTTTTCAACTATTGATTTTCATTTTCCAACCACGCTTGTTTGTTTGACATAGGTCATGAGTGAGATATTGTTTTTTCTTTTCATTATTTTGTTGTTGTTTTTTAAAATATTTTTATGTTTTAGCGGGACATTATTATGTTGAAGTTACAACATTTTAGATACAAATGCTGAATTTTCTCGTGAAGTTAGAATATTTTATTCTGAATCGGGAATATTTTCATAAAGACTAGAATATTATTGTTTGAAGATAGAATATTCTTATTTTGAAAGTGTTATATTACATTAGTAAAGCTAGAGTATTTTTTAAGTACACGTCGAGTATCTTTTTTATACATATATCTTATGAAAAAAACAATTTGTTTCTTTCTAAATACATTCAAGTGTGGTCTTGTTTTGCAAATTTGCTTTTATCATGAACACAATTGTGCAATTAAAATTTGAATTGGACTTACTGATTAGGGGATATAACATTTTTTTATTTTTGGAATTTATGTGGGTTCCACGTCCGATGACATTGGTACAAAAAAAGGGTAAGTGTTTCCGTTGTGGGACGCCCAGAGGAGAACAAATAAGGTTGCCGCCAAAATGCCCATGTGCCATATTCCTTTAATTTTTTGAGATTTATCAAATCTATTGTTGAACCATTATTTAATCTTTATTTTTTTAGCTATAAACTGTGCGTGTGCTTCTAGAACTTATAGTTATTTCGTGTGATCCAACGATTCTTGTGGCACTCGTCGTGTCCTAGTACGTTTCGAATTTGTTTCTATTTTTCTTTTCTGTTTGATATTTTTCTTCTTATGATAATCAGCATGATAGTTGTTGTGCAGATATTTTTCATAGCGTCGACTGGCCCGCGGGATGGACACCGCTGCTGCTGCGCTGCAGGCTCGGCGCAAACGCGGCAGCGCCAGCGCCGACGGTGACCAGGCCAGCCCACGCCACGTCTCGCCTCCGTCTTTCCCCGCGCGACGCGTCGGCCCCACGCGCCCGCCCGCAGGCCGCGGTGCCTGCCTCCCAGTCTCGTACGCTGGTGGTGGTGGCCCGTCCCAGGTCCCGCACCCACCCCCTCCGACGTCTGCACCGCCCGCCACGAGATACCCACGGCCGCGGCACGCCAACGTGCCTCAATTCGTCGCCGCGGGGCCGGCATCCACGGCGGGTCGGCGGGCAAACGATGGTACGGGCGGCCTCGCTGTCCCGCTCCCCGCGGGCACGCGCGCGCCAGCTCTCGCTGTGCGTCTGGACCACGGGCGCGGGCCGACCTGTGCCCGGCTGCAGACGCCGGCCAGCCGATTCCTCGGTGGGCGGGGGCCGCGGGCACGCGGCGGGCGCCGTGGCGGGAGGCCGCGTGGGCGTGCGGCCACGCGGCGTTGGGCGCTTGCCACAGACAGGAAGAGGGGGACGGGGGACCCGGCTGTCCGACGTCCAGCCTCCGGAGATTCTTGCTGTTTCCGTCCACGTCCTCTCAAGATGCCGTGGGCGCCAGCCATGGCTTCGGTCGTGGGAGCCTGGAGGACGCTTTCACACTGACTTGCTGCACACTGCAACAGCTCATTTTCAACCGGCATCATTTTTATCTTCCCTGCTTCGCGTTGAATCGTTCGTCAGATCGGTCAATGGATTTGGAGGACTTTCCAAGTTGATCACCATACCTGGCAGCGGCCGTGAGCTAGCCCAGGCCACTGTGAACCTTTTGCACTGATTAGGACTGCTCTGGAGAACAGCTCGCTCAGGGCTCACATTTGATCACAGCGCAAGATTCAATGATTACGCAATACAAAGATACCGCAACAGTGTCGGAAATCTGAAACGGTGTCGTACACCACATCTGCTCCCCCCCTCAGCTCACCATGCCTATATAAACAGGAGGCCGCTTCCTTCGTCTCCCACCCAGGCAAACCAAAGCATTCCTCTGCTTCACTCCTCTGTTGCCAGAGCATCGCGCATCCTGCACACCGTTTACCAGACCTACCAGTCTGTACTGTAACCATGGTGGTCCTTGCCAAGGGCGAGCTGGAGCAGATCGCGCTCCCGGCGGTGCAGCGCGGGGCGGCGCCGCCGCTGGCCGCCGTGCCGGAGGTCGACCTGGCAGCGGCGGCGGCCGGGGACGCCGAGGCCCGGTCTGCGGCCGCGCGCGCCGTGGCGCGGGCGTGCGAGGAGCACGGGTTCTTCAAGGTGACGGGCCACGGCGTGCCGGCGCCGCTCCTGGCGCGCGTCGAGGCCGCGGCCGCCGCGTTCTTCGCGCTCCCGCAGCGCGAGAAGGAGCGGGCCGCGGCCACCGTGGCGCCCGCTGCCGCCGCCGCGGGCAGCTCGTTCGGGTACGCCAGCAAGCGGATTGGCGGCAACGGCGATCTCGGCTGGGTCGAGTACCTCCTGCTGGGCGTCACCCCCGCCGGCGCCGCTGCACCAGCGGCGTTGTCCGGCGCGCCAATGTCTGCGTCCGCGGACGCGTCACCCTGCTGTTTCCGGTAAATCGAATTCTGGACTCGCGCATTTCCGGCAGGAGTACAGTCACTGTGCTTGTGGGTCCAGCAGCACACGTGAACCTTTAGCGTACTACCTATGTTACGCGAAACTAATTTACGCAGGAATAAAATCCATTCAAGTATCACATGCATGAAGCTGCACCTGGGCTTCTCCCGATATGATGCATGCACCTCGGCGGTCATCACATGGGCGATCGCACCACCGTGTGCTGATCTCCTGCTCCCGGCCGGCGGCAGACCGACGTGTCAGCCCGTCCGCGTGTGCCTCCATGACCATCATCAGCTGCTTTAGTCACTGCTCTTATCCAAGTTCCCCGTTCCAATGCATTGATCTTCTTTCTTAAATCGATCGACCTTTTCTTTCGGCAAATAAGAAAGTCGGAATAAATAATAATATACAACTGTAGTACAACTTTGATGATGCCGACCAGACCAGGGAGATCAGGGAGGCAGGATGCATGCGTTCAGGCCACCTGTTTTTTTTTGTCACGTGTGGTTTATTTGGGCGTCGGGCGGGGACCTGAATCAGTGCACGTACGTACGTGTGCAGCCCCTCTCTGTGGGCTGTGGCCGGGGTTTTATTTTTCGTCGGAATTTCGGCGAAATTTCAGTAAATTTTTCGTTTCCGGTAGTATACGGGATTCGGTTTTCCGGTATTTTTCGAGATTTTTAGGTCTAAAATTCAAAAAATAAAAAAAATTCATTTTCCGGATTTTCCGACCAGATTTTGGTGCTTTCCGACCGGAAAATGCGTTTTGGAAATGGAAAAATAAAAAATTTAACACTATTTATTATTTTTTGTATATATATAACATTGAAGAGACATAATACACAGTTAAACATAATTTGAACACAAATTATTCATTTAAGTTCCATAATCTATAGGTATTCCTTATGAATCACACAACAAATTTATATAGATTCATAAGATTAAACTTTAAAAAGTCCATACAAACTCTTAATAGTTGAAATCCAAGTTCATGCATTACCATATTACTAGAAATACATGATGTTGATTTGTTTATTAGAGTTTATACTTAAAATTGTCCATTCAAGTCAATTAAATCAATAATCTCACACATGACTCCCACACCATATTTATATGATCCATATGAAATAGAAATCCACATTTAAAATAGATCAATATCAAGTCTATACATACCCTTATTAATAATAGAAGTACATGTCAATTGTAATAAAGCACTACGTGATACATATGTACATTGTTTATTAGATTGAATTTGTATTTTCATATGAACTATGCAATTTATGTACTATAAACTTGTATTGTGGTTTATGGATCGATTTTAATTACGATCTTATACTATTGTGATAGATTCGGTTTTATATATTTCATGTGTGATTTCATGTAGCATATGTAGGTTTGTATGCATTATTAAGAATAATTTATGTGAAGTGTATTTGATATATATTATAAATTACGATATACAAAAATACAAATAAAGCTATATCAAAATATTTAATTATTCAACCGTTTTATATCATTTTTTGTCAGAAATCAACATTTTTCGGTCGGAAACACCGGTTTTCCGGTCGGAAAGTCCAAAATTCCGACCGGGAAAAATGAAATTTCGTTTTTTTAAATCAAATTGCCTTTTCGGTCGGAAAATTCGGAATTCGCGGAATTTTGAGCGAAATTTCGTTTCCGGCTGTCACCGGGATTTTAGTTTCAAACGAAATCGTAAACCCTGTGGCATTGCAGGATATATATATTTGATGCCAGCTTCAAATTTTTCTTCCATTTTTTGCACTGGATGCAGTGAGGTCCTGAGCGAGTACATCGCGGCCGTGCGAGGGCTGACGTGCACGGTCCTGGAGCTGATGGCGGAGGGCCTGGGGCTGGGGGAGACGCCCGACGTGTTCACGCGGCTGGTGCTGGACGGCGAGAGCGACTCGATGCTGCGGGTGAACCACTACCCGCCGGCGCCGCGGCCCGGGGTGACGGGGTTCGGCGCGCACACGGACCCGCAGATCGTCTCCGTGCTCCGCTCCAACGCCGCCGCCGGGCTGGAGATCTCGCTGCGGGACGGCACCTGGGTCGCCGTGCCGTCCGACAAGGACTCCTTCTTCGTCAACGTCGGCGACGCGATGCAGGTACGCCGTACGCGTGCGTCTGCTGATTCCGATTCACGTACGTATAGTAGCCCCGGGTTTGATCGAGTTTGTTCAAATTTGCCCTGATTTAATTAACGCTGGTTTACTTTTGCAACTTGGTGTACAAACGAAAGCGAATGGTTTGGTTTCCCGACAAATCAAGGTTGGTTATCTGTAGCCTCTGCTGTACGGGCGTACGGCACACCAGGGCCCTTGCAGGATGCCATGTTCATTCACCTGTGTGGCTGTCCGCTTTGCATGCCTTCGTTCCGTGTCAATGGCTAATGACTAATGAGTGTGGATGTTATGAGGGAATCTTGTGGGTGTCCAGTCCAGGTGGCATGTTTCCATCCCGGTTAATCAAGCCTTTTTCTTCTTTGGGTCATCGGGTGGTGGGTGCCTAGTCTGTCTGTCATTCGCTGTGCAAGCCTTTCCGGACACACGAAAACCATGTCCTGCGCACACGGTTCCATTTACACAGCAGCAACCATAATTAGCATATTTTCCAGTACTACGTATTTTCTGATTAGTAGATTTTACTAGTACTAGTAATTAATCTGCGCCGTAGCACCGTGCAACTACAGTGCCTGACAAACCTGCATGTGCATGCAGGTCCTGACGAACGGGCGTTTCCGGAGCGTGCGGCACCGGGTGGTGGTGAGCAGCGCGCGCCCGCGGGTGTCGGTCATCTTCTTCGGCGGACCGCCGCCGCGGGAGCGCCTCGCGCCGCTGCCGGGGCTGGTGGACAGGGAGGGCGGACGCCGCAGGTACAGGGAGTTCACGTGGAGGGAGTACAAGACCTCGGCGTACCGGACCAAACTCGCCGACAACCGACTCTGCTACTTCGAGACCGCCACCGCCACCAGCTAGCTAGCTAAACCGCCGCCTGGATGCGTAGCAGTGTACAGATGTTTTCAGTGTGCTATATATATAGTCGATCTATCTTGTCTTGTGTTTGTTCAGATCATTCAAGCGAGGCCTCGTGCACAAAGCGTGTAATGGGAGAACGGCAATTAGAAATGAACTTATTACTACCTGTAACCGCGTGGGTTCAGATTGTTCAAAGTATTGAGCTGTTGCATGCACCTAAGGTGATAGAAAAGGCGCACATCTGTGGTACAAGGCTAACTCCAGATCGTTCATCCAATTGTCTATATTCAAACTCAACCATATAAATTGTCTATTGGACTTGGTTTAACACGTACTCCTCTTGTATGTAGGCTTCTTAAGGCTTCAAATGTGTAAATATAAGACTGTTGCTATTCAAATTATTGGATTATTATGTATTTTGAGAAGGGCAGATAAATCATTGTTCAAACCCAAGAAATTGTATACTACTCAATGGAATTGACCCCATGGACCCCGGTGACATTCTCGACTATTCACCCCTGATTTTGAGATTTGAGCTCAACACATTAGCTCTAATACATATTGAGTTGTATACATTGCACAATTCAACCCAAAATATTAAACGGATAAAGAAAGATAGAAAATACACATAAAAATTCATCACAAAATGGCGTGTATGCTGAATGAATTGGTCTTAAGAGTACCTTAGGCTGGTACAATGCCATACAAATTAGTGAGCCTTCATATTAGAATAGAAAAAACGAACTATCTCATACTTAATTCCTGCCTTTTATTTTGTAGCAAAGCATCTATTTCAAACCAGCATATTAGTGGTGTTTTTCTTTTAACCATTAAGTATGTCTAGTGCTAGTCCCTTGGCCCACCCGTTGGCGCCAAATCCTGTACAGGGTCACCAAGGGAGGGATCGGCCTAGTCATAGCTTCATCGATGGGGGAGTAGTGGATCTTCAAGGCTTGGGGCTTGGGCTGCCAGAAAGTTACAGTTTGTATCAAAGTCATAGTTGGTTTAGGTTGGTTAGTTCATTTAGTAGCAAGCCCTTGGGCTATAAATATGTACATGGTACACAACGTGGAAAGGGATCAACAATCCATCAACAAACTCGGCGCATCACCACCCCTGTTATAGGGTTTTCATCTAGGTAAGCGCCACGCCCTCCTAATAGAGTTATCTAGGTTTATTAGGGCGGCATAGTGTTTGCTTTATTCATGGTAGACCTTGTACTGAAGCATTTTTATGGCAAGGTTTGCTCGTTATCTACGTGTTTAGATCTAGTTCGAGGCTCTTGTTTCATTTGAATGCTTTGTTGTTATGAGCGTTCGTTTGGTTTATATCCATGTGCACATATAAAATGACTCATATTACCAATAGGCACAAGGGACTTGGCACATGGGAAGTGGTCTCCGAACTGGGAAGGGTTGTACCGAGTAATCCAATATGTACTTAGGAATGCTTACAAGTTGGAAACATCAAAAGGAGTGCAGTTTCCAAAGGCCCTCAATGGGAAGTACTTGAAGAAGTATTATCCTAGTATCTGGAATGAGTTTTTATTGCCGATCTAAAATCAGCTAGAAGCTGATACCCTGCCGTCGCCTTTAGCATAAAAAGAGGGGGAGATTCTCAATGTCAATTAAAACCTGATGTGTTGCCATCATCTGGACTTCTATTGAAAGCCGATGTGTTGCTATTGCCTTGAGTCATTTTATGTGGAAAAATTTCTCTTGCCTGAGGAGAGCAGGGAGGTTTATTCAAGTTCACAGGACATGAAGAAGCTGGCATTACAATGCGATCACATTATCGGAGGAGGGTTGGAGGCCTACCCCAAAGATGTAAGCTTAAAGAAAATGGCCGGTATGATACTGTCAATTATGCATAAAGCAACAAGATTCATTGCCACCAAAGGATACATTACATAACGTACAATCAATGCTGGAACACCGATTTCAAGGGCCGAGATTCTAAAACGACAAGGGTAGATAGCCAAAGAGTCATTTTGATCAAAGTGAGATGATGGAGGGTTTGTCGTTCCCTTGGGAAGCACTATAAGTAGACAAGTATGCCACTATCTCAACTTGAGTACTGATGCGCGGTGAGCTAGCAGCGTAGGCAAAGCTAGGGGAATATCCAAAGAAGAGCTCTGGTGCCATAACAGTGGAGGTAGAACTCAGCTAGGAGTTTATTGCAAGAGGTGCAGGCTCCACGGATCAACCCGCCTTGAAATCCATTGAGCACACTAAGCAGCAGTATAAAGAATTCCTCAGCAAGATAAGATCGGCCACTTGAGGATTCATTTGTATTCTGTCCTCATATCGAAAGTCTCTTGCAAGAAATCCTTTGAGGATTCATTAGTATATGGGAATAACTATTGGCTTAGTTGCTAATATCCACATAGTTG
Organism: Paspalum vaginatum; assembly: GCA_030272315.1. Lineage (NCBI taxonomy): Eukaryota > Viridiplantae > Streptophyta > Magnoliopsida > Poales > Poaceae > Paspalum > Paspalum vaginatum. The sequence continues at coordinate 11,889,038 of CM059020.1, read as the reverse complement.
GTATCATTCACGGTTTAGGCTCTACTCTTAAACTCAAAAAGTAGACGATACACCTATGCCTCTTTTCTACCTTGGTACCAAAACTACCACTAGGGCGATCAAGCATATCAAGGGGGAAGGCTATGTGAGGGATATTGGTGTACCCTTCGACTAAAAAGATGTTGACATGAGATCAAGCCGCGCGATCAGCTTCTATGCATGCTGCCACATTAGCATGGTAGGATTTCATCTTATTGGATCGATCAGCGGCATTGACTAGAGGGAGTTATAGCCATGTTTTTCTTTGGATCTCTATTGGTTCATAAGTAACCTCTTGGGTGTACTCGGCACTAGTCATGGTGGGTAAAGGGCTTGGCAGATCCATGAGTTGGTAGGGAGATTCAATCCTTGGAGGTGTATTTATACTAAGAAGAGAAGGTTGTACACTCAAACATGTGATAGCCACAAGGGCTAAAGTGAACAAATCACCACCAATAAAGAACAAGCCCTGGGAATCGACACACGTGCGGAAGGACAGAGAATATCCATCTACTCAGCTTTCCATCAAGAGTGATTGGACTGCACAAGGTCACAAAAAGTAGGATAGAGACCAAGAAATGACAAACATAAAAGTATTGGTCCAACCATTGACTCGACTGCCTTCGAAGTTTCTCGATCGACCTCAGCTCCTGAAAGGAATGCTGGGTTTGTAATTTGCATCACACCAATGAATGATAGGGGAATTAGGTCGATAGCGCCTTGGCCGACTTGGATTAAGGGGGCATCTGTCAGGCTAAATCGGCTCGATTCTAGCGGGAGTCAAGAGAAGAATTAGTTCAGGTGCCATGAAGAAGTCAAGTTTCAAAATAACGAGTCGATGCTTTGGAAGATGTCTGAGAAAGCAGATGCGATGCCATAGGCACATTGGTGGATGGATCATAGGTTGCTACAGTTCTCGTCATCACGTTGGCTACTGATGTTGTCATTGCCACCATTGCCAACGATGCCATTGTCACCACCATCATCATTATCACTAGAATCAAACCAAGGGGCTTCATAGGCACCAATGAAGGTGCATTCCCCTAGTTCAAGGCCGTCCTCCAATCAGTGATGAAAACTGATATCTTTCTTCATCGTTAGAAGGGAAATAAGAGTCGTCATAGCTCATCACCGTCATCATTGAAGAAATCAAAGAAAAAAGGCTCTTCTTCATCAAAGTCGTCAAGCCCAGCCCTGATCGGGAAGCGTAGGAGAGATGGAGGTTTTCTTTGAAACAAGGATAAGGCATGAACTGGGAATACTCTGGGGGGATACCACTGAGGTAGGATAAGTAGTACAAAATTAGCACCCCTTCAGCATTCGTCGTGTCAATTCGCAAAAGCCATGATGACATGGTGTAGTAGATGGCTAGACCAAGGCAGCTGTAGGCTGATTTGATGGCTGAGTTAATGCATAAACTCAGTAATGGAGAAGGGTTCAGTTGAAGGAAGGGTGATTGAGTTTCTTGTAATTTCTGAAACAAAAATGTTCCGAAACTAATGGGGCATGTGTTGGTGCCAAATCCTAGATCGGGTCGCCAAGGAAGGGATCGGCCAAGTAATAGCTTCATCGATGGGGAGTAGTGGATCTGTAGGCCTGGGCCACCGGAAGGGCCTATTTGTGTCAAAGTCATAGTTGGTTTAGGTTAGATAGTTCCATTTAATAGCAATCCCCCGAGGCTATAAATATGTACATGGTATGAAACATCAAAAGGGATCAACAATCCATCAACATACTCAACACATCACCACCCTTGTTCTAGGGTTTTCATCTAGGTAAGTGCTACGCCACCTTGTACGAAAGCATTTTTATGGCAAGGTTTGCTAATTATCTATCTGTTTAGATCAAGTTCGAGGCTCTACTTTCATTTGCATGCTTTGTTGTTATGAGCTTTTGTTTGGTTTCTATCCATGCACATGTATGAAGCAGTCGAGCTATGTTATTAGATCTATCTAACCATGAGTATGTGAAGTCAATCGAAGGCAAGTCGACGGCACTTGCATGGGTGTTGTCTATCGTTATGGATTCGTACCCTGTTTCTATCGTGCTGCCCACATTTCACAAGAAGATGTGATTCATCACAATTGTGTCCTGGCATACGCCTTGGTTTGGCCTTGAGATTAGATATGGAAAGTTCTGGTCAGCTAGTTAGATTTGTCCCTATTAGTATGTTCCGGTCGGCTAGTTTGGTTTGACCCTTGATCAAAGTGTTAGGATGTTTCGGCCAAGACGTGTCATCTTGAACGTAGCATGTGTTTCTCTTTGTTATGTGATCATGTGGGTTTTACAAAGATATCAGCCATGTTTTACATCTATAGAAAACAATATCCCCATATGTTATTCTTGTTCCTTGAACAAATTGTTGTAAACAATCTAGTGCCACCGGACAAGCCGGGCTGCGCTACCAGACAAGCCGGTGTGAGAGCTTAGTAGTGGCCCTTTTGGATCTTTTGGCTTGGGTTTTGAGTCTGCGACTTTTATTCTTGGTTCTCTGTTGTATGCCCATACTTCTGTAGGGATACAGGGTAGGTTACCATAGCAAGAAAACATTTTTCTCTACCACATAATGCAGACGTGTGGTGTAGCAGAAGACAAGTTGATGCAGTCGAGTGCTAACGTCGTGTGGGCCGAGTCAATGTGGTGGGAAGAGCCAATGCTGATTCTCCAGTCGACCTTGATCAAGAACCACTTGGCCATCCTCGAAACTAGTTAGTTGATGAGCATAGCAGTCGTAGCAATGCCTCTACGGTATCCACACGTACGGGAAGACGACACCGAGTTCTAGTGTGCTAGCACCACGAACTTGGCTGATGATCTTGAGACATTTGACTAGGGCCTGGCTAGGGTTTCATAGAAACATTTTTTGTGATGGTTCTCAAGCATACCACTCTACCATAGTCGTGCCCTCTCATGCACATAAATAGTCTCCACTAATGGGCCTTAACCTCGTAAAGGCCCATTAGGATTCTAATTGCTTGTGGATTGAGGTCCAACTGTTGCTGCCAAATCCTAGCTGGGATCAACGTCAGATCAGCTGATGTGCTTCATGGGCAGCCCGGGCAGAGGCAGTGTTATTGTATCAATTGGGCTCGATGGGCTGTGTATCAAGATATAAAGTAAATTAGGGTTAGCTAGTTCGACACGGACGTGTCATCCAAGTCTCTGCACTATAAATATACAAACCTTTGTTCATAATAAACACGACAACACACTTTCCCAGTAGCGCGTGTCTCACCACCAACTCTCGGCGCATCGCCACCCTTATTCTTGGGTTTTTTCAAGTAAGCGCCATGCTGCTCTAATGTGTTCTCTATTAGATCTTGTTAGGGTTGTTTGATCTTATGACTACCATGGTAGACCTTATACTGAAGTGTTTTTTATGGCAAAGTTTGCTAGTTATCCCGCATGTTATCGATCTACCATTTTACTTACGCTCAACGCTATATATTGATATCTTGCAACTAGGTGTATATAGCTCGCCCAGTTGCTACAATCTACGATATGCACTACAATACAACATATGCATATGGCAACTCGAGAGATTGATATGCACCTAGCACCATGTCTTTAATTTGAATGTCCTAGGCGTGTTTTTTGTTTTACATGAACTTCTTCGGAGGTTCGCCAATCTAGAGTAGTTAATCGTTTAGATCATGATCTTAGGCAGGTTTATCATCTTCTTGTTACTTTCATCCCTTTATCTACTGGCCCACAAGAAGACACTCTTCTGCATGATGAGCCAATTGGCATGGCTATCGGAAGCCGATCCAAGCGATCTAGCTAGAAATTAATGTTTAGCTATGTTGTGCATTTGCAGGACGATTTCTCAATGACCACAGCACTCATCGCACCCTCCCTAGCTAGGAGGTCAAGCAAGGTGGCACGCCCGTAACTACCACAAGCCGGACCATCCCCCAAACCACGGGGCCGGTCGAGTCATATCATAGGAGAGACGACCACAGCAACAACGCATCTCACGGCTCATCAAGTGTTCGCTGACGTACGATTGCCAATTTCTTGCGACAACACCAACTGGCACAGACCATCTGCGAATTGCCGAGTCGAACCCGATTGGTTGGGTTCCGATCAGTCTCTGCATTATCTCATGCAAAGCCAATCAGACTCGGAGATGCACCCGAAAATTGCCACTCAGGCACACTTGCATCATATATGAGATGTGAAAAAGAAGCAATGAAAATGTTGCACCAAGTGTGTAGGGGTGCTTCCGCATGGCAAGGTGCTCTAGCTTTACACAGTCTTGCCACATCACCGTGGTATTTTGGGTCACTCACCATTGAATTGCAACACAATGCTGGTGTCCCTACAGCAAAAGTGTCAAACCTAGTTTTCTTGAAGGTCCTAGGCCTCCGCATGGTTCACCGTCGAGCGAGTCTATGAGTTTCGTCATAATCAGCAACATCTTCTTCTCCTTTGGCCATGAACCTTGTATTGTCTGGTTATTGGCTTCAAAATGTGGTTCAATATGGGCTTGCTTATGTTACCTCTACTTCACCATCAGTCTCCTTGTTAATGGTGTCATCAAATCAAATGCGCGGTGCTTTAAGAATAGTAATAGGGATGGTGGTAGGTGGGGCCCTCGATGTATTGCAATGATAAAAAGTTGTTAGCCCAAAGATAGATCGATGTATCCCATAAAGCTTTGGTCAACCTGCTCATACCACTCTTATCCTCCTCTTTGTTGTGGCGCTTCCTCAATCCTTTGAGGTTTCCTCTACTGGTAGGTTAGTTAGAGGACTACAAGGGAGAGGGTTAGCTACAAGGGGCGGTGATGGGTAAGATAGTATGATGGTCTTTGCGTGAGCTGGCAACCATATTGCTTGGTTGTGGTGTCTATGGAGAATTGTGGCTCTCTCTTGGGCACGTGCCTTGCTATCTGGGAGTTGTGTTTTTCTTACCCCCTCCTTGTTCTTTGTTGTATCTACTATGGGAGACTCGTAAATTCTATGTTCTTTGTGTGTCTTAGTTGAACCATTTGCTCTTATAATTCATGACTTTCCACATCATTTGGGCATTTCGTCTGAGAAGTTACTGTCAAAAAAGAACTTAATACTTTTTAAATTACACGCTCACACACACATGCACTCACCTCTATGAATAGACGCACACATACCCTACCCCTCTGAGCACGTCTGAGTGAGACTGAGGCGACAGATCTTGAGACTGAGAAGCCACCACAGACGTTTTGCTGTCGACGGGAACATTGTTTACCACTGAAGGAACACGCTGTTAAATATGCGAGCACTCGTATTAAGTTGATGATTTTAATCTAAGTGGACGGGTTCCGTCTACCAGGGGAACAACTTTTATAAAAGAGAACCCACCCTATCTAAAATATTCCTAAGTTTGGTATATCGTGAAGCTCCATTATCGAATAAAGGAATTAAGGGTTGCAGAGGTTCCAGGATTTCGGAAGCTTGCGGAGGTCATACGTTTCTTCTCGGTTGCTGGGCATCTCTCCTTGGATTAGCTAGAGTGATATTGGATTTCAGTAATTTCTTACACGGGATGCCCTTACTCGTTGGTCGTTGCTTGCCAGAAAACATATGAATTTAGGTACTTGTTATGCTTGCATCAAATTGCATATTGGCTATAAATATGCGTCGCTGCCAACCATGGAATACGTCAGATCATCTCCAAGTTAAACTAAGATATAGCCACCCTCTACATGACCTCTCCCGTCTGCAAGCTAATCCAGGTTTACGCAGGTGTGTTAATCTCTCTTGCTCGTATATACTGAGACAAATCCGCTAAATGTGCATGACTAAATCCGTTGGTGACAAACACTTTCAACCATATATATTCTCTTTGTTTCTTAAGTTCAGATTATTCTGTAAAATTAACAATAGTAGGATTCATGTGCAGTGATAAACTACATTTCCATATCAGAAATTCAGAATAGCATACAACCATATGCCGAAACGACGATCATTAGTTCTTTAATAAGGAAAGGGACGCATGCACTAATGAAAGTCCCACGTCTGGGGCCAGCTTGCTGAATGCTGATGCTACGGTTCTTCTAATATTCCTCATGCCGAATGCAGCCAGCAAGAAGAGGAGCTGAAGTAGCAGAGCAGTGAAAAAAAAAAATCTGCCCAGACCGGTCCGGGGAGGGAAGACTTGAAGTTAATCCTCGCATCGCCATGACGACGATCGCCTCCACCAACAAGAACAGCGGCAGGCTGCTGCGGTCCGGCTCGGCCATCGTTGCCGTTACCGAGAGCGGCCAGCACCTTCTGAAGATCGACGGCTACTCCCACACCAAGGACGTGCCAACGGGCAGCGACATCAAGTCCCGGCCTTTCCGCGTCGGAGGCCACAACTGGCGCATCAGCTACTACCCCAACGGCCTCAGCTCGGCTTGGTCCGGCTACATATCCATCTTCCTTCAGCTCACCAACGATGTCCCCGACGGCGTGAGAACCCAGCACACGTTCAGCTTTGCTTGACCACGAGGGGAAGCCGGTGCCGTACTTCATCAACGCCGGGAAGAGAATCTTCACCGGCTGGGGCACCTCGGCTTTCATCAGCAGGGATGAACTGGAGAGGTCTGCGCATCTTCAGGACGACTGCTTCACGATAAGGTGCGACATCACTGTCATGAAGGAGATCCAGACGAAGAGCATCGACCTCGGCAAGGCCGTGGAGGTGCCACCGTCGGACCTGCACGGTCACCTTGGCGGCCTCCTCGAGGCCGGGGAGGGTGCGGACGTGATGTTCGAGGTGGATGGCAAGGACCTTCATGGCGCACCGGTGCGTGCTCATGGCTCGGTCTCCGGTGCTCCATGCTGAGCTCTCCGGCCTCACCACCGAGGAGAGCGCCGCAGCAGCGCACGGCTCTGTCGCCGTCGTACGAATCGAGGACATGGAAGCACAGGATTTCGAGGCTTTGCTCCGCTACATCTACACCGACTCCTTGCCGGACATGAAAGACGAAGGAGGAGACGCGGCGGCAATGCTCCCGGATCCTGGTTGCCGCAGCGAATAGGTATCAAATGGAGAGGCTAAGGTTGCTTTGCGAAGACAAGCTATGTCAGTTTGTGAATGTTAGAACCGTGGCGATCATCCTAGCATTCGCTGCGGAGCATCATTGCCAGGGGCTTAAGGAGGCATGTTTCCAGTTCCTCAGTGATACAGAAAATCTAAGGGAGGTATTCAAGATCAACGGCCTTGAGCATCTGAGGGAAAGCTGCCCCTCCGTTCTGGAGGAACTAATTGCCAAGCTTACTGCAGCCCCGTAGGCATGTTCCAATCTTGGCGACAGTACGAGCTAGAGCTTGTTCTTTAGTGACATGAATATATATAACTATATACTAGTATATATCAGGATGCTTTGTAAAACAAGTCAAAGCAATGTTAAAGGAAATTACTAACGAAAGGGTGATATAAGAAAATAATCTGTTAAAGGACATATTTAACTTATAAGTCAAATAGCATATATATTATCTCCAGCAACCTCATTTTCAGTTATTGCTTGCTCGCCATGTGAACATATTGAACCTCCTTTGACCATGTCCCCATGTCAAAGCAAAAGTTCATTACTATACGTAAGTCATTTGTAGAGGCGGGTTCAGACTAGTGTGACGCTGCATTTCTATCCTTAGAAATAGCTATTTGTGGAGCCGGCGCAACCGACTTTGGAAATCCATTATCAGAGCCGGACTATCATATCAGTTGCCTCTAGAGATACATTTTCAAGGCCAGGTAGAAAAGTCGTCGCTGAAAATCCGATCTGTGGAGGCAGCTTACTCTACGGCCCGCGTGACGTTTACAAAGGTGGCTTAACCTACGGCCTATCAATGGAAATGACGTTTCCAAGGTAGATATGCCGTCTTTGAAAATGGACTTTAATCTGCATCCAAAAATAATGTGATTCTCGCTTATTCAAAATTAAACATATTACCATTTTTTCACAACTTTATTTATAGGCAATTAATCAAATGATATTAAAGCTAATATAATTAACTACACATATAAAATCATTACAACTAGTTGTCACATTGTTATATACATCATATGTACACAAAGTAAACTGTCACACGTGCGCCGATTGTATGTTGTCTCTAAATTCTTCAAATCTAGTTGGCACCTAAATAAATTTGGTTAACTTCAGGATCCATTCTAGCCAAATTTCAGCTACTATACTTGATTTGGATCAGTCCAGTTCTCATGGTAAGGTGCCTCTGCAATAGAACGTCATGGTTATTGGAGAGTTTTATGGCAGTTGCTAAAATTGAGGCATCAAATATTACCTTGTCTATTTGTCAATGAGTTAGTTATGCACATATTTATATGCTATTGTTCTTTTATGTTTCTGTTATTGTTTACTCCATAATTGTGTATAATGTCACTATGTTATTGCTCTTAATTTATTTGTTCAACTTATCGCAGCAGTTGTTAAGGAAGATGTCAGGAGATCCAATAAAAGGTTATCAATCATAGATGAAAATAGAGCAAATGTTCTGTACTTGTGATTATTGAAATGTATGGTTGTTTGCGAACTGTTATACTTTGTCCATGTACTGTTACCTTCCAAAACTCGATCAATCGTGTTAATCATATGATTTGGGTGATACGAATTATTATTAATTTTGATGAATGCTTAGTTGGGCTTGGAATTAGTATCTAGGCTTTCAGAATATGGTTTCATTTAAACTGGGCCTTAGCTGGGCTACGTAGCTGTTTTTAAATGAGCCACATCTTTTTTATGACGATTAAATTCAAATATGTGCCTCACTAACTGCCACATCATCATCCACGTGGCTCTATCCAACTATTCGTGGCGTTCTTTGTGAGGATTTGGAGTGTCACAAATGTTTTGTGACGATAACGTGATTGTCACTAGATCTATGACTTTTTTTTAGTTTCATTAAAGAAGGGCATTAGTCACGCACCTTCTATGACGATGGCAATTCATCACAAAGACATCATAAATGATGTTATGTGATTAAAAAACCCTATTTGTGACGTTTTTAATCATCATAAAAGCCCAAATCTTTTGTAGTGATGCTATTAAAGCTAATAATTAACTACATATATGAAATAATTACAACTAATTGTCACATTGTTATATGCATCGTATTTACACAAAGTAAATGTCACACATGCGCCGATTGTTTTTTGCACATATCTAATCTGATTCATTAATCCACTCACGAAGGTCGTGATAGTTTAGCCTAGTGCTAATTCCAATTTAACATAATGATAAGTGGGCTAACCGGTAGACTGTCTCTCGCATAACGAACCAGCAAAAGTCTGGTACTACATTCATCAGATCTTGCTCAATGAGGGCTTTATTTACGTGGCTAATGCACGGCTCGTCGTGCGTTAGGTCAGCCGCACGACGAGTCCATTTTGGGATTTTTTTTTCCTATTTTGGAATTTTTTTTACAGCAAGTTTTTGTCACTTACGTGATTTCTCTAGCGCATTTCATCTACACAAGGTAGAAAACACACATAGGGGTAGAAAAAAATGCACGATACAAAATCATGAATAGGCAATTATAGAGTTCTCGTTAGACAAAAATACTAGAGTCACAAGGCTAAAATGCTAGTATCATTAGGCAACAATCAAATGATATTTTGCTTAACAAAAAATTATTTTTGTCCTAATGAAAACCATCATTTTGCATAACAAAAACCTACAAAATTGCTTAATGGCGAAGCAGGCAGCAGGGGAGAGGAGGCTCGGGGAGGAGGTGAGCCGCCCGAGGAGGAGAGCCTCCATGGCCACCAAGGTCGTCCCGCAGACTCCAAGCTCGCCGGTGGAGCAGACCCGGCCACAGGGCACTGCCTCCCCTAGATCTGTGTGCCACTGAGTGGGAAGGATGAGGAGGAGGAGTGTGGAGGCAGGGCCAACTGTGCGACGAGGCGTGGAGCCCGGCGCCGGTCGCGCGATCTCCTTGGATCCACGTGCCACCGTCGCGAAGGAGCTAGGAAGAGGAGGGACGGAGGAGAAGGCAGGGATCCGGCCGCCGAGGCCGCCGCCGCGGACATCAAGCTCAAGAACGAGGCGGATCCGGCTGGCGGCCGCCGTGCGGCACCGAGCGTGAAGGAGGAGGACAAGGCGGGGGACAGCAGCGCGGCAAGGTGCGAAGCTCCCACGAGTGGGTGGGCGGGCCACCGGCGCGGAGGGGACATGGCCTCCCTAGATCCACGCACTGCAGGTGCGAAGGAGGCATTGGATCTACGCGTTGCCGGCGTGAAGGAAGCAAAGGCACCGTGGATCAGCGACGCAGGTGGCTCGGTGGAGGTGGAGGCACAAGGGAGAGGATAAAGGTGGGGAGAAAGCGAGTGAATGGCCTAGGGGGAAAGGAGCCGAGAGGATAAGGGTGGTGGAGAGAATAAGATCGGCGAGTGGACGAAGCATGAGGCGGGCCGTGCGGGAGGCTAATCTCACAGCTCGCAGTGTTGAAGTCTTTACCTATTAACAATATACTCCCTCTGTCCCAATTTATGAGTCGTTTGACTTTTTTGACATCAAGTTTGATCCGACTCGTCTTATTCAAAAAATTTCACAATTATTATTTATTTTTATTGTGATTTAGTCTAGCATATAATATACTTTAACTATGAATTGAATTTTTCTATTTTTCACAAATATTTTGAATAAGATGACTTGATCAAATTTGGTGTCAAAAAAGTCAAACGATTGGGACGGAGGGAGTATTTGTTTGTACAAGCTTTTTTAAGAATGACTTGTGTCTTCTGGATTTGTTCTTATCGATAAATGTTCTTCTTAGTCCAAAGCATGTAACACATGCTAGATTATGTGCCCTATTTTTTTGAGCTTGCAAATTGCCTTGTTGCCTAGGTTGTGCACCCTGATTTGCCTGAAGTTGGTAGATCTATTTAGAATAGTTTTGATTATCATGTACATGATTTGGCCCACTCGAGTAAAAGTTCAAATAACTTATGTAGGATTGATTTGGCCGTCTTGAGTGGGAAGCTCCCATCATCTCATACGTAGTGAATTGATTATGTCACGTAAGGAACTGAGCTTCAGATGAGTTGCAGATTTACTTACGAATCGGGCAAAACTGCACCCATTATTAATGGATAGCATCAGCACCGGTTGCAACGCTAGGGGAGCCCCCAGGCGCCATGGTCGCGAGCCCTGGGGCACTTTAGTATTGGGTCGCCCAACGAGAAGGTGCTTATGTTTGTGCATTAGAAGGGGTTCGTTAAACCAGCCAGATGCTAATACTATTTGAACCAGATGGTACAACAACCCGATACTAATGTACTAAACTATTAGCATCCGTCTCTTTATTAGACCCTGGTACTAAACTGGTGCCAGGGCTTCCAATGGAAGCTTCACAGTGCCATGTTCGCCTTCCCGTCAGTGCTCTGCTCTTCGCTAGAAGCCGTTCGATTGATGATGATCATATTTGATCGTGAGAATTAAACAATAGAGGTTTTCACAATTAAAAAGTTTGGACGATGATTTACATCAGGAATTAAACAACAGAAGTTGACACAATTAAAAAGTTTGTACGATTATTTACATTAGAGGTTCTTGCAATTAAAAAGTACTGATTATTTACATCAAGACAAGCAGGTTTGTTCGATCGCCTAGCTGTTACAAAATAAAACGAGAGCTAGGGAGGCTCTGCCTACACCCGCCTTTGCTTCACCGGAGGCTCGTTGTCGTCACCATTGTCATCGCCGTCGTCGCTTGTCCTCAGGTGTCTTCAGCTATCGTCGCTGTCCTTGGTGTCCTTCGAAGTAGAGGTCCTCGTACCCAGCCTTTCGTCCTCATCCTGATCATCATCTCCTGTCGTCGTTGGTGGATCCCCAATGAGGAGGATGAGGTTCCTCTTCCTCATCACAGGAGCTGATCAGCTCCTCCTCCTCCGCGTTCTCATTGTCAGTGCTGACCTAGGAGAAGAGGTCATCGTCAGCTCGTTTGGATCGGCTCCTCATCTAGGAGGAAGGCGAGGTCCATCTCTGCTTCTTCCTCGCCAACCGCCGCACCAGCTAGCTGGAGTGTCTTCATTGGAGTTGCTCTGGGTAAAATCCCAGAGTCCCTCGGTCCACGCTACTACAAAGCATAGCTATTGCAACACACTTTTGTAACACATCTATCAATGTGTTAAAAAAAATTTACAGTAACACAAAATATGTGTTACAGTGGAAGCTAGTAACACATAGCATTTCTTTTTGTAAAAATGTGTTACAAATAATTACTATAGTAACATAAAAAGGTTATGTTCCTCCTGAAGTGGTACAAAGATTGTAGATATTATAACACATAGATGGAACAGTGTAAAACACGATGCATAAACATGTCATAAAGTAACACAAAGTAGTGTTACCTATAAAGTATTACAGAGAAACATATGATACCATCCAATACTAAAAATTGATTTTCACACATAGCGGCTTATGCTCTTGCTAGCAAGGGATCCACCTTCATATTGCTGGCCACCACTAGAAATAACCCTTGTTTATAAAGGCGATTCGTAACATACACCATCACTCGAAACACTTGTTTCTACAGACTGATCTATAGCATGTACCTCCTATGAAAATTCTCTTCTCCTTGCCTCTAGAAATAGTTCATTTACTCAGAAATCATAATTGTTTTATATAAAAGTACATGAAAATACCATACCAAAATTATAGTACTCGATGAGATCCACAACTTTATAATTGATAATTTTTTCATTTGAGATTATTTATTGCCCATATAAATTCAATATATTTTCCATATATGTGAAATCATAATTTGGAAAATATTTAATAACCTCATATAGATAGGTAGCCTATACCAAAGATGTAGTAGTTGACGAGATCTACAACTTTGTAGTTGAGAGATTTTTCATTTAAAATTATTTAAGGTTTCAAAAATACAATATAAAAATCATCATAGTGTATAGAAAAAGAAAACATCCATTTTTTATACACAAGTTCTCCTGTATTGTGGTGGAGTGGAAGTCTCACAAGAGGCATGAGGTTGTGTGTTCAATTCCTAGCAAAGGAATGTATTTTTCATTTTTAGAAAAATATGTAATAAAGTAGTAACACTAAGTAGTAATATTTTTTTAGATGTAAAGGAACACATGTATTGTGTTCTAGAATATCAGACCTATAGTAACACAGGCAATTGTAACACTAACAAGATGTGTTATTAGAATACCCCGTAACACTTTAATTAAACTGTAGTAATACAAGTTAGTGTTACTGAAACCATGTTATGTACCACCAGCAAGGAAGAAAGGGCGGGTTGAAGACAGGAGGCGCGTATGGGGGAGAAGCAGGGGGATCGAAGGAGTAGGAAGAAGAGCTGCTCGCCATTGGCAAAGGAAGGATTTTTTTTAGAGTTTTTAGTTCTGTTGTGGGGTAAATAAGCGTTTGTGGGGAGTGGGATCTTTTCCAAGACGTGGGAACGTGAGAGAGTTGTTAAACTAATTTTTCTTGTTTGATTCAATTTTAATTTAGAGTGAAATTAATTTGTGGACAAAATTAGGGCAGTATACAGGGCCAACGGTCAGTCCCGATCTTTACTATCGGGTTGATCCAGTGAAGGTGCTAATGATTAGAGTCAAACGTGGTCAACACACACCCGGTGTTGAAACATCTATTGCACCGGGGGTTCTACACACCCGGTACTAATGTGCATTAAATCAGCACCGGGTACCGAGGAGGACACACCCGTGTGGAAGATCGCGCGCGCCTATTCGTCTTCCCGCCAGATGCTCTGCTCTATGCGAAAGCTTGCCGTACCACGTCCCATTGATGATTTAAGAATGACAATCGTCACAAGGGTGTAAATTTTCTATATAAATATGCATTACCATATACCCCTAAGTTAAGTAGGAGTACTAGTATTCTACTCGAGCAAGGAGCAAGAACAAGAGAAAGTGCAGTGAGAGCGAGAGAAAGAAACGAGAGGAGATGGTGCCCGAGCTAGCCCCATTGTCACCATGGGTCACTGGTCGAGCGATGGCAAGTACACCACCGACTACTCCTCCGAGGATGATCCGGAGGTGGTAAGCCAGCCGTCGCCGAAGCGGCCATGATGGGAGAAGGACGACGAGGACTACAACTGGTCCCATGATCCGGAGGAAGAGGAGGAGGACGACGAGGAGGAGGAGGACGATGATGAGGACGAGGACGACTACGACGGTGACAACGAGGGCGACAGCGATGGCCCCGATGGGGACGGTGATGGCAGCCTCGACGGCATCAACTAGGACAGCGGCGACAAGGAAGGCAGCGACGGTGGCGACGATTTTGGTTTCGGACACGGCGGTGGAGGCGGAGCGGACTTGCCTCATCGCCGTCGCCGTCCTTAATTAGAATATTTTAGTTATATGTTATATTATTAAAATAGTTTAGTTATATGTAAAATAGTTTAGTTATATGTAAAGTATTTAAGTGGCAAGCAATGTTAAATATTTCCAATTTGTCCGTATTTTAAAAGTCTAATTTCTTTGCACCAGATCTTTAGAACGCCCGATACTAATGAGGATTTCTCCGTATTTAAATATTTAATTTCTTAGCACCGGATTTTAGAACGGCCCGGTACTAATGAGGGCCGTGCCGCGCGCACCTATTTACCAACTCCAAACCACTCCTCGACGGGCCGCCTCTGCTATCTCCCCCGTCCACAATGGATGAGCTCGCCATTGCAGCCCTAGCCAAGCGCGTCCACGCAAAAACCTTAGAGTGCCTCGCCACTGCGAAGGACATGCATCCATGCCCCCTCGAGATGCGACGGCAAGAGAGGATCAGGCATGCTCATCGGAGCCTCTCACGACGCAGAGCTCCTCCTCACCCCTTGCCTTCATGGCCACCGCCGATGCCTCGCCGCCATGGCCTACCGTGCGGCAGCCGCTTTAGCCCCGAGGACATCCTCCACCGCGGTGGCCGCTTCAGCGTCGACGACCTCCTCAATGGCAGCAGTGCCGAGGACCTCCTCCATCGCAGCAGCCACCTCTAGGGTTCCTCGCTGGCAGTCTCACGATGTCGAGGTCCTCCACCACCGCGCCTTCTTCCGCCTGCAACAGGAGAGCCTCGCGGTCACCATGATGAGGCGCCTTGTGGCAGCTGCTTCAGCCTCGGCGACCTCCTCAATGGCAGCAGTGCCGGGGGTTATGCAATGCCCACTGTGTGGCGAGGAGGCGTGGCCTTTGCCCCATGACCAAGACGGCGATGACGGCATCGACGACTGGTCGGAGGCGTTGCTCGCCTCATCCGAGGATTAAGAGAGCTTAGTAGTATATAATTAGTATTAAGTGCTTAGTATTGTTAGAACTTAGTATCTAATTATGTAATATTTAATTATCTAATTATATGTAATATATCTAATTATCTATGAATCTGCTTCTGTTTGAGATGAAATTATGAATCTGCGAATTTGTCAAATTAGCACCAGGTAGAGTTGTACCCAGCACTGATGCCACTTGGTGCGTCAAAATAAGAATTGGGGGTTTTGTGTCTCATTGGTATTTCACACGTTGATACCGGTGGTTTAGCAGAACCGATACCAATGATGCTCTGACACGGTGGCGCAAAGAATTAGGGTTTTCTCTCATTGGTATCGGTTGTTTAAGAGCACCGGTGCTACGGTCGTCCTAGAAATTGGGGTTTTGACACGTTGTTACTGATGCTTCACCAGAACCGATACCAATCATTCTATATTGGTACCGGTGGTTGTTTATACCCAATACTAATAGTTCTCTAGGTACTTAAGCTCTCTCTGAAGGCACACTAGAGCTGCTCTCTCTGAAGGCGACGAACAGAGCTCTGTCCAAGGTGTCCATTTACAGGGGAGGTCTGCAAAAATTTCGTCTGAAATTGAATTGTAGATTCATACAAGGGTGCTAAGAGGTGAGCAGCTTTATCCTCTACCTGATTATTATTGTAGTCACTGCTTTTTAACTTGCATTACTGAAAGAAATCGGTTGCATTATTACTGAAAGAAATTGGGTTTACGAGAATACATAACTTGCTATTGATCACACATCCTAGCTAGGCATTACTTGAACACGTACATCACTCACACATCCTAGCTAGGCATTACTTGAACACGTACATCACTCCCACAGCAAACATTGCTACAATCATCACTACCAACAATTGCACAATCCTAATCAACTTGTCAACCTTTTCATCCAAAACGTTCCTCCCCACAATGGCAGCACTTTCACCCTTCCTGGGTGCATCATCCTCAACCTCCAGAGCGGCAGGATGTATCACAATAAGCTGCTTCTCCAGTAGCTCAGCTAAGTATATCTTTTGCCACCGGTAGAAGGGGGCACCGTCTTGGCATCTAACAATAGAAAAATAAAAAAACCCGCATGAAAAACAATAACTTTCAACTCCAAACAAACTCTTCAACCGAAAAGATCACAAAGAACCCACATCAACTTACCACTGCAATTGTTTCGCGATCACTTGATGTAGACTTGGCCATAGTTAACTTTTTCTCGCGTCTTGACCATAAGCTCAACCACCCCCTCCCTCTTGCAATCTGGACACTAGATCAATGGAAGCCCCATTTCCTCACCTACGATGACAGGCCCTACCTGCGATGAGCTAAATGCAGCACCCCAGCGGTCAGGACAGGCGGACATGGCTGACATGGATGGGGAGGAAAAGAATCTGTTTCGGCCAGGAGGAAGGAGGAGAAAGAGGAGTTGTTGTCAGGCAGGACATGAAGGGGCGATGGTGTTTATTTTAGAGCTGGATTCAGTGCAGTACCAAACACTGACTTGTGGGCCCAGCGTTGGTCAGGCCGACACGGCAGTGACTGGTACGCATGTGCAGTACGTTTAAGATTTATTTAGTTGCTCTGAATAGTTTTAATTGATCTAAATAAGTTTGTATTGGATTTATAATATATGATGCAGATCGATGGACCGGCAATGGATGTACAAGGATCGACACTCTATCAAATTTCTTGGCAGTTTGGGTGCCTTTATTGAGACGGCTGAGAAACACAGGAAGCCATCTGGTTTTATAAGTTGTCCATGGATAGACTGCGAGAACGAGAAGGAATACTCGTCGTCGAAAGCCCTTCATGAGCATTTGTTGCAAAAGGGGATTCATGTCGGGTTATGTGTGTTGGACTAAGCATGGAGAACTAGGAGTTTTAGAGGGAAAGAATGAAGAAGATGATGGCAACATTGACTTCGCATAGTACAACTCCTTTGCTGATACCTTAATGGTCGATGCTGATGATGAAGACAACACCGATGCTTTGGCCCAAATGTTGCATGATGCCAAGGAAGATTGTGACAATGAACGAGACTTGAAGAAATTGGAGTGTATGTTAGAGGACCACGAAACTTTGTTTTACCCAAAGAGGGCCATAAAAAACTGCGTAGCACTTTGGAATTGTTGCAGTAGAAAGCGTCAAATGGTGCGTTGGACAAAGGATTTGATGAGTTGTTAATGCTCATAAAGAAGCTTGCTTCCGCAGTGTGAGAAATCAAATAATTATTAAATAACTAAATATGCTTATTTGATTAAACAATTATAATTATATTAATAAATAAATAGTTATGTTATTAAAGCTTGAAAGTTTATTTGAAATTTTTGGCACTTGTAATATATGTAGGGTTTGTTTATGTGAACATATGTTGAAGTGAAATATTGTATCGTTCATGATATGTCTAGACTAGGAATTGAATTATAAAATAATTCTTATTCGTTTATTTATAAACCACGTCACTCACAAATATCAAGCGCAACAGTGTTACCCGTCTTAAAATAGTCAGCTAACTACTTCATTGCAGACCCATGCTGAACTATATATTATTTTAAACCTCAAATACTATGGTAGCCGGCAACGCGTTGTAATATTGAACAAGCTAATCCTCCGAATACAGTGCACCTGCTCACCTGCTATTTCTTTGGTCACCGACTTAGTCCTTTCCAACAAGCAGCGTAAATATCAGAATCTGCCGTTGTAATTCATCTCTCAGTTAAAAAAATACAAGACATTGCCTCTGTTTTATTTGTGACGGTAACTTCATTAGTGACACCTACACAGTGGGACGAACGAAGTAGCCTGTGGTTTATTTTTACTGCGGCGTTTGGATAGCTCAGTTAAAATACTTGACGTATACCCCAAGTAAAAGCTAAAGTCCAAAATTGTTGCCGTAGAGACTAAGTTTCTCACCTGTATAAATAGCACCATTGGCCTTCAGTTCTAAGTCATCCATCACTCGACGACACCCTTTCATTCCACACACACATACACTATCACGTGTATATATACTCCTAGTATCCCACGTTCACACATACTATATATTTTCAAATACATCAGATATTAGTGCCAATCTAGATAATTAGTATACCATTTGTATACCTATAGCAAGGCCATATTTCTAATATAGCCTAGATATTCCGTCAATGTTATATTTTAGTTTTCTAGGGTCGACTTAGCCGAATTTCTACTTCAGACAAGGTATTATATTGTTAGTCGACTAATACTGGTTTTCTTAATAAGAGGCAAGCTGTGTTAACACTCTAGTTATTTTAAGTCGTATATCTATTTTAATAGTACATTTTTATTATCAGACTGTTACGTACTTAATTTTTAAAGTTGTGTTGCTTGTTTATTTTTATGATTTAATATTAGTATTATACTCTATTTACACGTGCTTTTATGCTCATATATATTTAAAATAAATATTCTTTCTTTAATTATTCAAGACTAAATATTGCCAATCACGAGTTTGGCAATTTTACCATCAGAGTAGCAGTGACATTGAATTCGATACTATTTGTAGCTAGGAATAATTGGTAAAAGATCTGGTCATGATGCCGGACAGTTATTGAAAAACAAAATCCTGTATTTTATTTATCTATATGGTATAGCACGTGCAACTAAAAGTATCAATTATGATTATCCACAAGAAACCTCTGATTTATGATATGATTAATTTAGTAATCGCTCTAGAATTTAAAAATAAGAAAAATAATATAAATTGTAAATATAGTTATTTATGAAGATTATTATCTAATTATTTCTTCCTAGTATTTTATACTCATACTTGCTTTGAGTGTTACTTAACACAAGATCAGAAGTATGTGTTGAAGGCATCGCCAACAAGGACAAAGAACGGATAAATTAATGAGCGAAACTACATGTATAATATATTATAATTTTAATGTAAATAAATAAATAAATTGTATTCATAATTATATATAATATAACAGTTTGACTATAAATAAAGCTTCCACTAGGTTACTCTGTATACCACTGGATTTATTGATGTAAATTTTAGTCTTAACATAGTTATAGATTGATAATCCATAATTATATAGGCGGCTGTCGCGTGGGTCCGGTTTGGAGCTGTGACAGTTAAAATGGTATCATGAGCTGTAGGTTATGTTGTTTGGGAAACGTCTAGAAAAATGTGCGATGCATTTTATTTATAAACTAAGCATTTTAATTTTTCATTTTATGTATATTTTGTTAATGATTGGTAATAGACTTTCAATTGTTATTCCTTCCGTAGATGATAGATGGAGTGGTTTATACAGTTGATTTTAAATATTTATTGAAGACTGTCACCGCTGACTTTGGATTGAAGACTGTCACCGCTGACTTTGGTTTTCCAGCTCTATATTTTGGTTGTACTCAAAATAGAGATACATTTAACGCTTTTGTTAATGTTCAATATCGGCCGAGAACTGATCCATTGGATCATCATTTTCATACATTCTTTGGAACGTACACTTTTGAATCCGGAGCAATTAAAAAGGCTTCCATTGCCGCTATCCGTGAGATGTGCTATCATTTACCAATCCATTTAGATGATCTTTACTGTAGCGAAGTTTGGGAACTACAAAATATTGTGGCATTATACGACTCACGTACTTAAAATCTTCGGAAAAATCTTATTTTTATTGATAACTATGTTAATAATGTTCGAGAATGGCGTACGCATATTAGCGGGAAAGGTGCTCAAGTTGCACAAGACTTATGTGAGCTTTATCAAATCCATGAGCAACCAAACATCATGCCATCGGATTCGGAGAATTCAGTACCTATAAATCTAACAGATAATTCTAGCATCGGGGATGACTATATACAACTCTCGGGTATTATTAATATCCAGAATGAATAAGAGGGTCCTAAGCAAGTTTTGTTTGACCTAAATGACTAATTGTGTGTTTGTCAGTAAAAAAAAAGGAGAAACGTCTTTACGAAGAGGAATTTTGATTATTTATACCTCTTTGTTTTTCCATAGTGTTTCCATATGCCATAACAAGAGAGAGAACTTTTGTTGTATGATACTTCTCTCTAAAAGTGATATTGTACTTTGTATATATATATAGTTTTGTATAATATTGTAAATTATGTATATTTTCTTGTGTCACCCTAAATTTATAATTTTATAATATTGAAATTAGATGGCCCAAGAATAGTTCCACCAACAATAATAAGGACGAAACAATCATAATGTCTGGTCAAAATACAGTAACTGAACATGGCGTCTCAAATTTTCCTTGAAAATTTACCAGCGGAAATAGCACAAATACCCCTAAATGCTGATAACAATGTTAGTGGGCAGAAATGGCCCGGTTTGGGGACAGTGACACGCAGGACAACAAATTGCCCGCAACAACATACGAAGCAAAAAAGGTTGTTTGCTCTCTGGGATTAGACGTGCATAAAATACATGCATGTTCAAATGACTGTATCCTCTACCATGGTGATTATCAGGAGCTCAAAACTTGTCCAGTGTGTAAAGCTTCGCGGTATTAGATCAAGCGCGATGACCATGGGGACGTTGAGGGCGAACCTCCAAGGAAGAGAGTGCCTGCTAAGTGATGTGGTATTTCCCGATAATACCACGTTTGAGGCGTTTGTTCAGGAATAACGGAACATGCTAAGGTGATTCAGTGGCACAAAGAAGAACGTAAGCAAGATGATATGTTGAGGCACCTAGCTGATGGGTCACAATGGAGAAAAATCGATAGAATCTAACCAGAGTTCGCAAAGGATGCAAAAAAACATAAGGTTTGGTTTAAGTACGGATGGCATGAATCCTTTCAGTGATATAAGGGGCAGTGATAGCACCTGGCCCGTGACTCTATGTATGTACAACCTTTCTACATGGTTGTGTGTGAAGCGGAAGTTCATTATGATGCCAGCACTTATCCAAGGTCCAAAGCAACCTGGTAATGACATTGATGTCTACCTACAACTATTTGTTGAAGAACTTCTGTTGTTGTGGACTGAAGGTGTACGTATGTGGGATGAGCACAAACAAAAGGCGTTTGACCTATGGGCATTGCTATTTGTAACTATTAATGACTAGCCTGCACTCGCTAACCTATCTAGACAATCAAACAAGGGATTCATGGCATGTATCCACTGCTTAGATGAGACTGACAACAGGTATTTGAAGCATTGTCATAAGGTTGTGTATGTGGGAGGCCATCGTCGGCTTTTTGTTAGCAAACACCCCTAAGGAAAAAAGGCAAACATTTCAATGGGGAGGAAGAAAACCTGTGGTAAGCCAATTCACCGTACTCGAAAGCTTGTATTAGAAATGGTCAAGAGTCTAAGAGTTGTCTTTGGAAAAGGACCTGGTAGTGTACCTGTTCCGAATGAAAATGGGAAGGCACCCATGTGGAAGAAAAAAATCTATATTTTGGGACATACCGTATTGGGAAATACTAGATGTCCTCCATGCAATTGACGTGATGCAACTCACAAAGAATCTATGTATCAACCTTGCTAGGCTTCCTCGGGACTGTATGGGAAGAACAATGATACATTGGAAGCACGAGAGGACATGGCAGATTTGAAAGGAGAGCAAGGACATTATTACTTGGGTCCTGCCAGCCTACACTCTCAGCAAGAGAGAAGGAGAGCATGTTTGAATGCTTGGACAGTATCAAGGTCCCTGTCTGGATACTCTTAATGTGCAAATGGATAATCAAATGTAAAGACAAGAAATTTGTCCACTTAAAGTCTCAGGACTGCCACATGTTGATGATACAACAGCTTCCGGTCGTGCTGAGCGAAATTCTACCAGAAAATGTTAGAAAAACAATCACAAAGTTGTGTGCATTCCATGGACGCTATATCCAAGAAGGTAATTCATCTAGATAACATAACCAGTCTATAGAATGATGTTGTCCAATGTCTGGTCAATCCTAGAGCTAATCTTTTCTCCATCATTTTTTGATATTATGACACATCTCTTAGTTCACATTGTCAAAGAGATTGGTATTCTTGGATCCATTTTCCTACACAATATGTTCCCTTTTGAGAGGATCTATGGCAGTCCTAAAGAAGTATGTCCGCAATCAGTTCTAGACCTGAAGGATGCATCGCTAAGGGATATGGGACAGACGGAGGTTATTGAGTTATGTACTGACCTGCATCCCTGAGCTTAAGCCAATTGGAGTTCCTTTGTCCCGCTACGAGGGGAGACTAGCAAGTAGGGGCACACTAGGAAAGAAAGTAATATGTTGCAATGATCATGTTTTATTTGATAGAGCACACTTCACAGCCTTGCAACAATCATCCTTGGTGGCTCCATACATGGAGGAACACAAGAAGATTCTACTCTCTGAATACCTAGGGGAAGTCTGAGGCCTGGATTACATGTCATCACATAGAAATGTTTCGGCATGTGGTTGAGACAACATCTCATGGGTAACGAGGATATTGATGACCAACTTGCTTGGTTGGCTAGGGGACAATCGTCATCAATCCCAACATTCAAAGGATACGAGATAAATGGAAATATGTTTTACACTGAGACTCCAAGACCAGAAGAGCACCAACCAAAATAGCGGGGTTCGCATAGAATGCCATAGACACAACTGGGAGAAAGGACAAATATTATGGTTATATAGATGAGATCTAACCCCTATTTCCGTTGCCAATGGGTGAATCTGAGTGCAGGAGGTGTTATGATAGACCCAGATTATGGCATGACAACCGTGGACCTCAATAAAACTACATACAGGGATGAACCATTCATCCTCGCCGCAGATGTCACTCAAGTTTTCTATGTGAAGGACATGTCTACTAAACCCAAGAAGAGAACTAGGAAAAATGTTCCGTCAGACGAAGAGATGAAGCGACACATTGTTCTTCTAGGGAAAAGGAAAATAATGGGAGTGGAGGACTTCGCAGACGAAGAGGATTACAACCAGTTAGATGATGCACCACCTTTCAAAGTGGAGGTTGACACAAGCATCCTGTTAAACAACGAAGAGGCTCCATACATGCGTTGCGATCATAATGAAGGGATTATTGTAAAATAAAGTTGTATTAGTGTGTTCAATAACACATAATGTAATGGTGGGATTTTATTTTGTATTTTAATATTAAGACGACAAACAACACTAAGTATTTTATCCTAAGTATTAGTATTGTAATACTTAGGATAATATTAATGTAAATTAAGAAGGCAAACTGCCGAGGGCGGGAGTTATCAAAATCAATCGTATTAGCACCGGGTGGTAAACAGACCCAAGACCAAATGAGCCAAAAAACATGGTGGGAAAAAACAATAGTATCGGTGACATTCTAGGCCTGGTATCAATAGGTGTCTTTGCGCCATTTTTTCTGAGTTCATGTGGACATCATTACTACCAGGCCTTTGTATTCTCCGATACTAAAGATATTTTAATACTGGGGTTTTACAAGGCCTGGTGCTAAACGCCTGCCCGTATATATGGCTATCGTCATCCTTTCGTAGTTCACAGTTCCTCGACGCCGTCCCCGCCGTCCCCTTCGTAGTCTCCGCCACTGGCATTGTGCATCCTCCACCATCGCTCCTTGTCCCCGTCGCGGCAAATCCATCGCCGTCTCTCCATCGCCGTCTCCCTGTCGTTGCTCGCCCCCTATGACATTGAGCTGCCATGGCCACCTCGACGACCCCGCCCCTCTCCTTGCTGCCATCATCGACTCCACTGCCGCCTCGACGATGACGCCGCACCTCTCCCTGCTGCCGTCATTGACTCCGCTGAATACTCCACAGCGCGGATCTTGCGGCTCCTCCTGACCCCGTTCCTTCTCCATCACGACGACCCTGCCACCCCCCCTTGTTTACATTTGGAGGCCAATCAAATAGAGATTTACAGTTATAGCTTACATTCTATTCAAATTCCATGGTTCTATGAAGCATGCATCAATTAGACTCTGAAAATGTGTAAATTTGCATATAACTACTAGAGAAAAATGACTAAATTAACAACCTTTGTTTTTAAACATAGTACCTCAGATGCGTGACGAGCGAGCGGATGAGTTTATGGAAGGAATGATTAGAGAGGGGACAGAAGAGTTTAGTGCGTAGGGGCACCGCGATACTGATTCTCACTAGAACTATGCTTTCGAGCAGGAGGAGAATAATGCCGATGAATCCAATGAAAATCCATCCGGTAGTCAGGTATATAGAAATTATTCATACTCCTGATTGTCATCCACCACCCCATCGATGATGTGCATAAGGATTTTGAGTAACACTATCCTTTCTTCTTGATAGCCCACCACCTCCCCACCAAAAAAAATAAGAAGCCTCGAGGCCACAGAAAAATGGAAAACTTTGAGGAGAGATACAAAATAACACATGTGGGGGACGATGGACAACCTCTAGAGCCCGTTAAAGCCGCCACCAAATTTGTGAACTACTTTGGCGTTCTAAAGATGCTCAATCTGAAGCTCAAAAGCCCAATCTGAAGATGCTCATGTTCAATCTGAAGCTGATCATGAAGAATCTGTAGTCCATCAAGTGGTCCCCAAAGCTCAAAAAGAATTACTATGGAGAGAATTGTCGTCCAAATTCATGTTACCTCAAGGAAGTCAAGAGATGGTGAAGCAATGGGCCCTAAAGAAAATGGAAATTCTTTTCCAAACCTTCAAGACAAAATTGTGGGGCAACTATGTGAAACATGCCCAGGCACCAGACTTTGGAAAATACCCAAAGTTAAGAGGGGATTGGGAATTGTTTGTATAGTACAAGGAATCAGAGAAGGCCATCTCATGTTCCGAACAAAATTTAGAAATTTCAAGGAAAAGAAAGTACAATCATAAGATGGGTCCCGGTGGTTATAGAAAATTTATTCCGTAATGGCAGAAGATGGAAGCAGACCTCGAACAATGAGGGGTCAACTTACCTACAGCCAATTGGCCCGACCACTCCAAATATTGGTATTATGGAGTCAGGGGAAGTTTGTCAAGTGATGGTGTGAGAAACGTTGCCCCTAAAGGTAATGGTTTCGGTGATTAATTACAACCTAATTATATTACTAACAAGCTCATGACATGAAGGGATTATAGATTACACTGTGCTCATTGGTTGAACAAGTGAGACCTCTTATTTAAATTTTATTGAAGGACGGTTTGATGAATGGGTTATCGAGCGAAAAGAACAAGGATTGATAGCTCTAAATGCTGCAAAGTCGAAAGAAAGGCATTTAGAGATTATTTGCTAGTTTTCTAGATAAGCCGCACTATCAAGATGGGCTAAGGTGAGTAGCTTGATGCGCCGATCTCAATGTTCATCCCTATTTCGAGTGCATCTTTGCCTAAAGCTCAAACACACTAAAAAGTTCTAAAACACACTCACCATTTTCAGTTTAAAACAGAAGAAAAACCCTCAGAAAAATATCGCCAAGTTTTCGTTTCAAAAAGCGCTGTAAAACAAAGTTTTTATATGCACCGCACCGTCCGGTGCTCAAGCACCAAACCCTCAAGTGCATACAATTTTATGCGCTTAGTCCAGGGCGTTCGGCCAGTGCACTCAGTGTGCACCGGACCGTCCGATGCTCAGGCATCAGACTGTCCGGTGCCTGCACGGGACGTTCTGGAACTAGGGTTTGGCCAGCGTTCCTTGGTGCATTTTTAATGCACCGGAGCGTCCGGTACCGGCACTGGATGTTCTGGCCTGATAGGTATATTGAGCGGGAAATCGGGGATTCAAATTTAAACTGCACCCGACTGTCTGGTGGCAACGCACCGGATCGTACGGTGGTTTCGCATGAAACAGGCTAGGAGCTCCCAACGGCTAGTTTTTGAGCTCCCACCTATTTAAGGGCTCCCCCTCCCCTCATTTACCACCTTTGTGACCTGAGATCACTCACATACATTCAAAGGTCACTAGCACACCAAAATACACAAATTCCTTGAGCTTTGGGCAAGAGACTTGAATAAGGAGAGAACTTCTTGAGTGAGGTTGAATGAAGTGAAGCCAAAGCTTGTTACTCTTGGTGATCGCGATCACCTAGACGGCTTCCGAGTCGTGCCCTTCTCAAGCTCCCGGGAGATTGTGGGAGAAGAGGAGGAAGGTCCTAGCGAAGGCATTGTTCGTGGTTCGAGCTCACCGTTTTGGAGTGGAGAAGAGCATCAAGAAGAGAGCACTTGATCTTTGCGAAGGTCAAGAGGAAGCTTGGTTCTTGCGAGAACCACTTTGCCAACCTCTCTCCTTGTGAGGTTTGGGGCCAAGATCCTTGTGAGGAGCCCGCTAGAGCAAAGCCTTGCGAGGGGCACCAAATGAGGATTAGGGGGGAGTCGCGACTCCTCGATACCTCGGGAAAAAGATCATCGCGTCACTTCTTGCTCTTTACATTTCGCATTTACATTCCGCATTTACTTTCTTAGTGTTGCATGCTTGGCTATAGGTTGCAAACCTTTTGGTAGTCATTAGCACACTAGGAACACTTTTTAGGCACTAGGGTGAATTGAGACTTGTGCGATACGGCTTAATTTCAAGTTTCGAAATTAGAAGTCCAATTCACCCCCCCCTCTTGGACATCTTGATCCTTTAAATTGGTATCAGAGCCGAGTGCTCATTGGTTGAGGCTTCACTGCCTTGAGCAAGATGTCTAGTGGGGAAGGACCTCCGCCCGTGTTCGATGGTGAGGACTTTCCATATTGGAAGATCCGTATGGAATCCTACTTGGAAGCCATCAACACCTCTATGCTTACCGCCGCCATCACCGGCTTCCCGGCCATAGTAGATACGAACAAGCCCACTCTTACAGAGCTTAGTTATGAGCGGTGGAATGCCAAGGCTCATAACATCCTCTTCCGTGGCTTGAGCAAGGATATCTTCAATCGCGTGAGGAATATCAAGGATGCTCACAAGCTATGGGAGGAGATTTGTGCTCTTCCTGAGGGAACCAAGAGTGAAAGAGAGGAACGTCATAGTATGCTTAGCAAGAAGCTTAATGAGTTCCAAATGCTTCCTCATGAAAATGCTAATCAAATGTACTCACGGTTGAATATTCTTGTAGAGAAAATCAATGGTCTTGGTTTGACACAAATCATCGAGGCCGATGTGGCAAGAAAAATATTGCATCTCCTTCCAAGGGACAAGTACGGTCACATCGTCACCTATCTCCATCAAACTGACCTCTCCAAGGCAACTCCATCTGGTGTGCTTGGCAAGATCAATGCACATGAGATGTACATGAACATCACACCGGATGCGGAGCCACCTTCAAGAAAGAAGGACATTGCTCTCAAAGCAAGCTCATCAAAAGAGAAGAAGTCCACATCCAAGAAGATTACCATCGTGGACAACATTGATGAAGAGCAAGGTGAGGAGTGTGATGATGAGGTGGCCCTCCTAGTGTGCAAGGTCACCAAACACTTGGGTCGCCTCGACAAGAAGGGCATGAAGTATTCTTCGAGCAAGAAGAAATTTTTGCCATCAAAGAAGAAGCTTGAAGAATCGGAGTGTTACAATTGCAGCAAGCTTGGCCACCTCTCCTACCAATGTCGTGAGAAGAAGAACAAGAAAAAGGAGAAGAAGCACTCCAAGCATGCCTCAAGTGATGAGTCAAGTGAAGATGACAAGAAGAGAAAGAAGAAAAGTAAAAAGCCATTCAACAAGAAGTTCTTCAAGAAAGGAAAAGCCTACATTGGTGAGTGGATGACGGATGATGACACCTACAAGAAGCTAAATGAATCAATAGAAGAACTCAACAAGTGCTAAAATGAGTTGAACAAAAATCACAATGAGCTTAGCACAAGACATCAATTATTGCAACTCCACAACATTGAACTTGATGATGCAAGAAAATAGCTAAAGGCAAAGTTCCAAGCTATTGATTCAATTCACAAGATTGATGAATCCCCCCAATGACATCAAGTCTTGTGAGAAGACATGTGTGTCCAAGCTTGATCATGAGAAGCTAGTGATTGAGTTTGAGAAATTGAAGATGAACTCAAGTGAATCTCCTAATGCACTCAAAAATGCAAAATATTGCACTCTATGCAAGAACAAGGGTACCTCAAATGGAGATGCTAGCACATTCATTGAGTTGAGGGATGAGAATGAAGACCTCAAGCAAAAGATGCAAAATGTGAAAAGTGGCTATAGCAACCTTCTTAAGGAAGAAATAAGATTTGGAGAAATGCTCGCAAGCTCGACCATGCAATTTGACAAGAATGGTCTTGGCTATCCTCCCTTCAAGGATACATGCAAGCTGGCACCATCCATCAAGATAGAGAAGCCCGAATGGTGCATTGATTGCTTGAACGAAGGTCACTTTGCATTTTGAGTGCAATGCTCCACCCAAGAAGCCAATCTCCAAGCAATTAAGAGCATTTGCATTCAATGCTCACTACGTGGTGAAGAGAGATTCAAGAGGACAAGTGAAGGTTCACTTCATGGGCAAGAAAGATGAGTCTATGCCAAAGAAAGTTTGGGTGCCTAAGTCACTAATTCCTAAGATGCCACCATCTCCAAATGAGCAATGGACACCTAAGCCTAAAGTTGTACCTATTCTTAGATGGTGCCGAAGACTCAAGATTGATTTGGTTGTGTGTAGGTGAACTACAAGACCGGTGGATCACATTGGGTGATGGATAGTGGATGCACTCAACATATGACCGGTGATTCCCAAATATTCACCTCACTTAGTTGAGATGTGGAAGGGTTTGAGAAGATCATATTTGGTGACAATTCAAAGGGCAAGGTTGAAGCTTTTGGCACAATAGAAATATCAAATGAACATTCAATCTCAAATGTGCTACTTGTTGATTCTTTGAATTTCAATCTCTTGTCCGTGGGTCAATTTTGTGATTTGGGCCTACAATGCCTATTCAAGCCAAGTAAAGTGATTGTGAACAAGATTGATAGTGATGAAGAGGTGTTTCGTGGTTTTCGGCACAACAATCTTTATTACTTGATCTCACTTCAAAGAAAGCTAATTTGCATACATGTCTATTCTCAAGAAATTCAAAGGGCTAGTTATGGCATAGAAGGCTAGCTCATGTAGGGTTGGCAGTGGGGCGGGTTCGGGGCGGGTCCCCGTGGGTTTCAGACCTGACGGGGGTAGGGGTGGATTTACTTTCTGCCCCACGGCGCTGCGGGTTCTGGGCCTCGAAAGTTGGCAGGTCCAGGGCGGGTTTTGAGCTACACCCGCGGGTTTCCCACGGGGACCTAAGGTTCACAATCCTTGAGGCAAAAAAGGCCCAATAAGGCCCAATAACTCAACATAAGTATATAAACGCGATGACTCCAACTGAACCCTAGCCGCCGGCTCCTGCTACTCGCGCTACGGTTTGCCACTCTCACGGTCTTGCCCCCTCTGCGACTTGGCGAATGGCCAGCCGCCCACCTCTCAGCCTCCGCATCTCTAGGGACCGGTGACCAGACAGCCGCCCAACCCTCCGCAGCTCCGCCTTCGGGATCCAATGTCCGATGGACACCCGCCCACCCCTCCGTGGCTCTGCCTCCGCCTCCAGGGTCCAGCGGCCTACCTGCCCCTCCGCAGCTCCATCTGAGGTTCAGCTGCCAGGCGCCCGTCCCTTCGCCTCTGCTTCATCCTTCGGGGTCTGAGGTCCGGTGGCCAGCCGCCCGCCCCTCTGCGGCTCCACCTCCGCCTATGGGGCCCGGTGTTCGGCCAGCTGCCCGGTGCTTCCACCTCCAGTCCGGCTAGCTTCCTGCTCGATTTCCCGCCTGTGAACTGCGGGTGTCGGGTCCCCCGCTAGGTTTCGGGTCCCCAGCGGGTTTCGGGGCAGGTGTTGATTTGCACCCGCAACACGTTCAGGGCAGGTGCGGGTTTGAATTTCGGGTCTCGGGGCGGGTCTGTGGATGCTCCGCCCACCCCGAACATGCCCCGTTGCCATGCCCAAGCTCATGTGGGGATGAGCACACTCAAGAAACTAATGAAGAAAGACTTGGTCCGTGGTTTAAAGGATATCACATTTGAGAAGGGTAAATTATGTAGTGCTTGTCAAGCCGGCAAACAAGTTGCAAACAATCATCCTAGCAAGACTTTCATTTCCACTTTAAGGCCACTAGAGCTACTTCACATGGATCTCTTTGGTCCAACAGCATATACAAGTATTGGTGGTAACAATTATGGTTTTGTTATTGTGGATGATTTCTCAAGATATACATGGGTGTATTTTCTTGGGGACAAAACTGAAGTGGCACACATCTTTAGTAAGTTTGCCAAGAGAGCTCAAAATGAATTCAACACTTCAATTGTGAAGATTAGAAGTGACAATGGCAAAGAGTTTGACAACACCAACATTGAAGAATATTGTGATCAAGTCAGCATCAAGCATGAGTTCTCCTCCACCTACACTCCCCAACAAAATGGTATAGTGGAGCGGAAAAATAGAACACTCATTACCCTTCCAAGATCAATGCTTGATGAGTATGGCACCGCTGAGAAGTTTTGGGCCAAAGCCATCAACACCGCATGCTATGCCTCCAACCGGTTATTTCCTCACCGCCAACTTGGGAAGACTCCATATGAATTGCTCTATGGGAGAAAACCCAATATCTCATATTTCTAGGTGTTCGGTTGCAAATGCTATATTTACAAGAAGCACCAACACTTGGGTAAATTTCAAAAGCGTTGTGATATTGTGCTCTTACTTGGTTACTCATCAAAGTCCAAAGCATACCACATATTCAACAATGCCATCGGCTTGGTTGAAGAGACTTATGATGTGGAATTTGATTAATCTAATGGCTCCCAAGGAGTGCATGTTGATGTTGTGGATGTAGATGAAGAACCACTTATAGAGGCAATGAAGAATATGCCAATCGGTGATATCAAGCCAAATAAGGATGAAAATGAAGGTCGAGTGATTGATCAACCTCCCTCATCAATGGCACCTCAAGTGGGAAGTGAACAAGATCAACATAAGCTTATTGAAAATCAAGTTGTTCGAAATGAAGATATGCACATACCACAAGAGCAAGTTGATGCACAAGCACAAGATGTTGATGCACCGATACAAGCACCTCAAGTGCTATCTCAAAGGAGAAGTCAACTTACAAGCTCTCAAAGGAGAAGTCAACTTACAAGCATTGAGCCAATAAATGTGCATCAAGCCTTGAGTGATCTAGGTTGGGTAAATGCCATGCATGAAGAGCTCAACAATTTCACAAGAAATGAAGTATGGACACTTAAGGCAAGACCAAAGGGTGCTAGAGTCATTGGAACAAAATGAGTGTTTCAGAACAAGCAAGATGATAAAGGCAATATTGTGAGAAGCAAGGCGATATTAGTGGCAAAGGGATACTCTCAAATTGAAGGAATTGACTTTGGAGAGACCTTTGCACCGGTTGCAAGATTAGAGGCTATTTAGTTTTTACTAGCTTATGCCTCCCACCTTGACATGAAGCTCTATCAAATGGATGTGAAGAGTGCATTTCTCAATGGATACATCAATGAGCTAGTGTATGTGGAGCAACCACCAGGATTTGAAGACCCAAGCAACCCCAATCATGTGTATAGGTTGTCCAAAGCTCTCTATGGATTAAAGCAAGCACCTCGAGCTTGGTATGAGAGGCTTAGGGACTTCCTCATTGAAAAAGGGTTCAAGATTGGCCGTGTCATGTGGCGGAACCGCCGATTTAATCCGAGCTAAGCACACCTGCCACCTCTTGCTTGCAGTGCGATTAGACCGAACTAAACCCGGTCGTCCGTCGAGAGTCATTCGACTCCCGATATTACCTTTTCCCAGAGGAACCGACATCATACACATCTGACCCGCGACCCGTCTTAGGCGCGGGCCCCTTCGACTTGCTTTGTTGGCTTCCACCTGCTGGGATAGGACCCTGTATCTTGCCGGGTGCCCGACAGTCACGACTGAAGTGACCTACCTTGCCGCAGTTGAAACACGGAGCACCCGGCCCCGGAACAATAGGAGCACGGGGAGCTGGCAGCTGTGCGGGTGCTCGATAGATGGGGTACTGTTGCCGCGGTGCCGTCCTATGGATCCACCTTGGCTGGTTGGGGCGAACCACATAATGAGGCTGCTGATAATTTTGCTATTGGGGCTTGTATACGATCTTCTGCTTCTGTGAAGGGCCAGTCGCTGATGTGTTGGCTAGCCTTTTGCGCTTCTGATCCTCGTTAGCGGCACGGAGGCGATTCTCCATGTCGAGAGCAGTGTCTACCAGCTCAGTGAAGCTCTGATAGCGCCGTGCCAGGTGAGTACGGAGGGTAGGGTCAAGGCCCTCTAGAAGTCTTTCAGCCCGCTCCGGCTCAGTAGCAACATCTCTCGGAGCATACTGAGAAAGGTGGATAAAGGTCTGCACATACTGCATGACGGACCTGTTACCTTGCCTGAGGTCCCGAAACTCACGACGCTTTTGTTCCATCAGACTTGCCAGGATGTAGTGGGCCCGGAAAGCCTAACGGAATTCCTCCCATGTGGGCTCGTGGCCCTCCTCCTGCATGGCGAGAAAAGTGGCGTACCATGCCCCCGCAGGCCCATGAAGGAGCTGAGCAGCAAATCGAGCTTTCTCTTGCTCGATGATCCCTGGAAGAAGGGTGAACTTGGACTGGATGGTACGAAGCCAGTCGTCTGCCGCCAGTGGCTCGGGGCAGTTGGTGAAAACTGGGGGTCGCAGCCCCTCGAAATCCTAGTAGGTGATGCCACGTGGCCGGTACTCCCGCGGCTGCTGTTGCCCACGGGCCTGGCGGTCTTCTGCTAATAACCGAATCAGCTCAGCCTGCTGGACCACCAGAGTGGCCAACTCCGGCGGGGGTGGAGCGCCTTGCGCTGACTGCCCCGATGATTGACCATTGTGAGTGTTCACCATCTGCAAAATGGAGCCATATAGATTCAGTCCAATAGCCCTTGCGCAGAAATACGGTGACAGCAAGATCATAGGACTATAGGCAATTTGTGAGTACAGGTAAACTTGTAACAAAACAGTTAGATTTTATCTCGCAAGGCCAAGCAATGGCACGCTATCACCGGGTTGTGCAGTTTCGCGTGTGTAAACAGTAGCTTCTGACTTTTAACCATTTGATTTGCAAAACGACCGGCTAGGTCTGACCATTGTTAGAAAAGTTGTTCTAAAGTCTTAGGCTATGCACAATGGAAGCTTCTGGACTTCGAGTTCCAATCTCAACCGTGCCATTTTCCAAGCTTAAAGGCACTGCATCATACCACATTGTCCATGCGCATCCAGCAACTACTTCAACCATACTTAGAAGGTCTTAACAAACTAAAGGTTTACTTAGTACATAGATGGGCCATCTCGTCCATCACATCGAAACACTAGCCTAATGTTCTACATCGGGTTACATGACGTACATAAATGAATTCTCTCGACCTCACCAATGTTTAGTACAGTCATGGCAAACTGCACGGAGCGGTATAATACAAAACATCGCTCATAACGTGCACCATTTACAAAAAGCTTCACCATATATTGCTACCACCAAACTCTCTATCGCCCGTTACGCGCGTCAGACACCATGCTGTCCTCATCCTCCACCACAGGGGCAACCGAAGGGTCCTGCTCGTACTGCGCCAAGCGCTGCTGTGCCTCGGCCAACTCTGCCTCCAGCTCCTCAATACGGTCCTGCGCATACATGTGCTGGTCGCGGTAGTGGGAGACACGGTCCTCAGCACGGAGGTACATACCGTGTACGCTGTGAGCAAACTACATGGTCGCAGCATAGGGCCTGGTGTCAATCCGCTCCTCCAGCATGTTGTGACGACGGAGCCACTCGTCGTCGTAGCCGTCGGTGGGGAGGTAGCGCAGCACTGACATCCCTGCTGCACCTGAGGAGCTGAGTGAGGTGATGGCTGCCAAGGTGACCTTGTCGTAAGCGTCCTCCTCATTGGCCCCATAGACGGTGATCGTCTGCCAAACCGCGGTGTGGCTCGATGGGAGGACAACACTGGCCATGCAGTGTCCCTCCGCGTGCACTGTCTGCACGGAGAAGAAGGGACACGGTCTGCGCCTCATCTCACGCAGAGCCCGACAAAGGATCTGCGCTAGTCCGTTCTCCTCGCGGCAACGGGTGTGGACCATCCCGTTCTCAAGCTGAGGAGGGGTGTGGGTCACTGGTGGAAGAGGAGCAGCCCTTCCCTCCTGCAAACGGAGTCCCCTCGCACTGGTGGTCTTGCGGGCGGTTTGCTTGGTCCTGGCCATCTGTTTTTAAGTAAGAGACTTTTAATCAGTGATAGGCATTAGTTGCACATAATTTAACGGGTAAGAGGGTAATGTGTGCGGAAGTTATCTTTGAACTTTCATTTTACTTTATTCGACTTTTAGCAATGACCCCAAGTATAAACATTGAAAGTAAACATGATGCATGATTCGTCCTATTCGGTCTCACATCACACACCTTATGTATAATATATATATCTAGCGAGTATCCGGTGACATATATGCACGGCACTCCCTAATGCAACTAGTCGTTCTCTACTCGTTCTTAATTTCGCACGTGGTTAGTGTACCTGCAGAAAAATGCATGCTCATACCAACATTATTACCATGACCAAACATTACCACTCTAACCCTAGAAGTGGTATCCACAAATTTCTTTAAGCTACGTCTGGTGGACGACGTAGTGGCGCCATTTCTCCCAACACACCCAGTGTTCCTCCAGTACTGGGGAATTACTGGGGAGAGAAACGGTGGCCAACAAGATCTAGCTATAATTTTGGTTGAAGGAAAAGTGGTCACGAAACACTCCAATGGCGTGACCACCCCCCTTAAAGAGTTCTGCCCTATCAGCATGAATGCAGGGTTCGCAACAGTCCGCAAATCCCAATAGCGCTCCGCCAGTACTGGGGATAGCTATGGCCGAAATGTTGCTTCCCAAAGCGCCGAATATGCATATGAGTTCTATCTAGGTTAGAATGTTAGCGATGTCACCTGGTATTTCACTAACATCCTTAATATGGGCATACCGATACTCTCATTTTTCAAATACTTCGAAAAGGGTTTTCGAAAATAGATTTGCAAATCAAAACTGGATGATATGTCTGTTGTCTGTGTATGATCGGCTCTGATACCAGCTGTGGCGGAACCGCCGATTTAATCCGAGCTAAGCACACCTGCCACCTCTGGCTTGCAGTGCGATTAGACCGAACTAAACCCGGTCGTCCGTCGAGAGTCATTCGACTCCCGATATTACCTTTTCCCAGAGGAACCGACATCATACACATCTGACCCGCGATGGGGCCACAACAGAAACATCATCACAGGCAGTTGAATAGGGGGAAATTAGACTTTAATTACAAACCAGCTTTTACATAAAGTACAAGTTCAACATAATGTTATAAGGTAGCAAGTTTGAAAGTTTATCGCAGCGGAAAAATAATTTTAGGGGTCACCATATTATCACCAAAAGATTTGCATTAGAGGTACAACATCGAGCCCACCGATGTTGCCCTCGTGCCACTCATGTCATCTCATCCTAAATGAGGGCATGCTCCGCCTCCAACGCAAGTGCAGACCATGAATTCCATACCTGCGCTCAAAATATGGGGGCAAACCCTGAGTACTAATTACTCAGTAGGTCTTAATGGATTTGGCTTACGGCTGACGCGAAGCGGCTTACTAACACGTGGATCCTTAGCCTTGAGTTTTAAACAGTAACACGTGTAATATAAATATCAAGTTTCCGTCATTTGTATAACCTTTAGCACAACTGTAACTTGCAGTAAGGTAAAACAGTTCAAATCAATCATGTGGTATTCCGAAAACCATGAGTATTAAACATCGAGAGTTTAAGTAGTTACTACGTTGCCCGTGTGCATTATCAGCATTCCCACACCTGGTGGGCATCAGCGATTCGAATCGATTTTAATTCCTGGGAATAACTATCATGCCAGGGGTATATGCTTACTAGCCATCGCGTTCCCACATATAGCCCCAATCTTAACCTGCCTCGTCCCAAGTTCGATTCACTCCCGCCTAGCCCCCGGGTTGTGCCCCCATGACGAGCCTGCCGACATCTCGGTCTCCCCGTCATGAGTACCAAGCTCCCCCGGGCCACCTTCCTCTCAACCAGCGGGTAGAAACGTGTCTCTGTGCTTCGGATGAGCCCAGGAAAGACTTTTCCGGTCCCATATCCCGGATAAGCACTCTAGCAATGTTATGCCGAACAGCAGGCGAACAGCGAACGGGCCTTAAACGACTCGGGCGGAGTCCAAAGTGCAATCTTATGAAAGGCATATACTGAAATAAATCTCCGCCCGGTCTCCATTTTATTCATGAGCAACAATAATAATTGATGTAACTGTAAGCTTTTGCAACTTTGAAAACACTTACGCGACGAGTCCACACACTCGTGTCTACTCGTACCTAGCAATTTTCTAGGCATACTCGTCCTACGAACTCTATGTATAGGTGCTAGGGCCAGGGCGGCTAGGAAGTCTAATGCAAGTGGTTCCAAGCAACTCCTAATGCATATGCGTAATCATCAAGTATAATTTGTTTGCTGGGTTGAGTATGGTCCTGCCTACCTTCCTCGCTAGGGTCAGTGGCTTCTTCCGGAGCGCAGTCGGGTTCCTGTTGCTGGCCCTCTGGTCCCTGGTGCAGCTCCTCTTCTGGTTCCTCTGCGACGGGCTGGTTCGGCGGTTGTTCTTCGTTCGTGGAATCTATATGCATGACATGGTGCAATTGGAGCATGTATTAGTGCAATGCTTGTTTTACGATGCGAGCGTAATGCAAGAAGTCAGTGTTTATGAATTAACAATATGCACTTTTGTGATGAGACTTGTTTAGCGTTAAGAAATCGTACAAGCCATCACCTAAGATAGTTTGGCTTGTCACATAAAACAACGTGTGGTGAGTGTAGCGAGGTAGCATATACTAGTCTTACATTTCCTATTAGTTACGTAAATATGGATCATTTCTCCCAATTTTTAAATCAGAGCAAAAACCTTACATGCATCACTTTCTACTTTAACAGCAAGTTATGTCCATAAACTATAGTTCATATTAAATACCTAAAGTTAACTTGGACATTTTTCACCCTATTAATTTTCTCTTAAGTTTAATATATGCTTAGTGCAGGACAAGGGCAAAACATTAATTCAACAGTAAGTGTTAGGGCCAACAAAATTTATATAGAACCTACACATGATAACAAGGCTCCTGCCCAAAAATCATAATTTTTGGAGTTCATTTTACCCATACTTCCTATTTATCAAGGTTTTTCATGCATGCACAAGAACAGGGGCAAAAAGGTAATTAAACAGTGAACATCTGAGCTACTAAAAATCACAGTGAGGTTACATACCCTAACAACTCTGCTGCTCAAATTTGGCTATTTTTGGAGATCATTTAGTCCTTATTTCCTATTTATTAGGGTTTTTCATGCTTGTATATAAACAGGGGCAAAACTGTCTTTTCCTACTCAACCACCATATCCATTCTGTAGATCTACTTAATTGGAGTACAATGCAACAAAGTTTTCTATTTTTGGATTTTTATTCACTTTACTATGATTTTTCAAAGTTTCAGCATTTTAAAAAACATTTTAAATCGAAACTATACAGATCCAGGACTAAAACATAATATTCGTAGCTTCTGAGGGCTAACATGCAAGATTTACAAGACTCAGTGTACAGCGCTCTGTATGGAAACATAAAACTGTTAAACTAGGAGGG
The DNA here is from genome assembly GCA_030272315.1 of Paspalum vaginatum. Classification (NCBI taxonomy): domain Eukaryota; kingdom Viridiplantae; phylum Streptophyta; class Magnoliopsida; order Poales; family Poaceae; genus Paspalum; species Paspalum vaginatum. The sequence goes on along the minus strand of CM059020.1, from coordinate 11,851,171 downwards.
CGATAGCGCAAAAAGTTCATCTCCCTCCTCCCGTCGTCTTCCTCCTCGCGACAGGAGGAGGAGCTCCGGTGGCGCGCGGCCAAACCGGTCCTACGGGGCACGGGAGCTCGCCGCGAGGTGCCAGGGAGAGAGAGGGGAGTATGGGGAATCTTACCCCCTACTTAATTCGATGGGAGAGGGCGAGAGGAGGTGTGACGACGCTGAGCAGGGGCGACGAGCTCCGGCGGCGCGATGGGCGGCGTCGGGGTGGAAATCAGTGGCCTAGATCGGTGCGGGAGGGTGCAGTCGAGGACGGCGAAGCTCGGCGTGGAGACGGTTGAGCTCGGGAGCGGCGGAAGATGCTAGGGAGCGAGCTCGAGTGAGCTCCGTCAATGGCGAACGGCGCGAGGATGAGCAGAGGGAACGGGGAGGCCGCGCGTGAGAGTGAGGCTTCGGGGACGGAGGTCGGGACCCCGTCCCGGCCTTGAGGGCGTGCCGAGCGCGCTGTCCCTGCGCGCACAGCGGCGCGTGGCCGCGGCGGCCGGGAAGGCCGGCGCGTGGCCACGGCGCTCAGCGCCCAGCGCCGCGTGGCCGCGGCCGGGCGGCGAGTGAAGCGGGTGGCGCGCGGGTGAACTGGGTCCATGGACCGGTGACTCTGACAGGTGGGGCCAAGGTCGGAAATGAAGAACAAAACGCATGGACCGGGTGCACGGAGCAAGGGAGCCGGTGGAATCCACCCGCGCGCTGGCGCGGGCGGCCTGACGGGTGGGTCCCACTTGGCATAGAGACGGAAAAAGAAAAGAAAATCGGAAAAAGAAAAACCCCTTTGACCAGCTGATCAGGTTTCTGAATTTTGCCAATTTGGCCAACTTAGGAGCCGAATTTGAAAAAGACCCAATTGAATGAAATGTTGTACCTTTTGAAATCTACAACTTTGTCAAAAGGAAATATACTAGATTCCAAGTATAAAGTGATTTAAATTTGTAATTAACTTGCTGACTCCTGTTTGACCATTTGAAACCCCCAACTTGGAAATTATAAAAGTCCATTTTAGGTGCATTTTCATGAAAGGTGAAATATACCAATGTTGCATAGAATCTCATGAACTACAACTTTGGTATTCATGTCGTGGCAAGATTTTGAATTTTGTTTCACAAAATTTTGAATTTACCAAACAGGACTGAATTTGGTAGAAGTCACATTTTCACATAAAATGACCCAAAACTAGGTTTCAGCATTCATGCATGCCATGGCACAAAATATCAAAGTCATTCCTTATGGAATTGCCTACAAGTTTGGTATGTAAAGTTTTATAAAATTCACAACTGTATTAAAGTTATAACCGCAATACAAACACAGCTTTTCTGTAAACTGAGTTTAGTTGCTCAATTGACTTAACTTATGAATGCTCTCAAGATAAAATGCCTTTGAAAAGATGTCATTATGCTAATGATATAAGTGTAATGCACTTGAGATGCCTAGGGCATCACATGTCAACACCACCCTCTTCACCAAGAAAATGGACAACGATCTCTTCATTTGTCAAGTGCATGTTGATTATATCATTTTTTGCTCAACAAATGAAGAATATTGCAAGGAAATTGGCAATATGATAGCTAAAGAGTTTGAGATGTCTAAGATTGGCGAGCTAACCTTCTTCCTCAGATTTCAAATCAAGCAATTAAAGGATGAGACATTCATCTATCAAGAGAAGTACACTAAAGTTCTCCTCAAAAGATTCAAGATGGATGATTGCAAGCCGATTAGTACTCCTATGGCATCCAATGGGCATCTCGACACCGACGAGAGTGGCATCAAGGTGGACCAAACACTCTACTGGTCCATGATAGGTTTGTTGTTGTATTTATGTGCTTCTAGGCCAGATATCATGTTTAGTGTGTGCTTGTGTGCTCGTTTTCAAGCCGATCCCAAAGAATCCCACCTTTCCGCGGTGAAAAGGATTCTTAGGTATCTCAAGCACACCCCTAGCTTAGGCTTGTGGTACCCCAAGGGCGCTAGTCTTGAAACTTTTGGGCTACTCAGATTCGGATTTTGCTGGATGTCGAGTTGAGTGCAAAAGTACCTCCAAGGGTTGCTACTTGCTAGGGCGATCGCTCGTTTCTTGGTCCTCCAGGAAGCAAAATTGTGTGTCCTTGTCCACTGCGGAAGCGGAGTATATAGCGACCAGGTCTTGTTGTGCCCACATTCTATATATGAAGCAAATGCTTTTGGACTTTGGTGTGAAGCACTCTAGGGTTCCTCTCCTTTGTGACAACAAGAGCGCCGTTAAGCTTGCTAATAACCCGGTTCAACACTCTCGCACATAACACATAGATATCAGCAATCACTTCATAAGGGACCACGTTGCATAGGGAGACACCCTCTTGCAAAGTGTGGGAACTAAGGAGCCACTGGCAGACATCTTCACTAAACCATTAGATGAGAGTAATTTTTTGTAGATTGCAAAGTGTGCTTAACGTGATAGATGCTAGTAACGTCATGTAAGTTGCCATGCCATATATCTTGCATTCATATGTATATGCTAGTCACTTGCCTAATCGCTGCAAGATAGAGAGGAGCATGGGTTTTGCATGAGCTGGTGGTTTAAAGTTACGCTGATGGCATATTGTAAGGCTCCTCTTGAAGAAGCTTGCGGGCGGAAGTAATATGGCAAGTGTAGATTTAAACTTATGCGAACATTGCACTCCTTGTCATATAGACGTGCACGCATATTTAAATTCAATCCATGCTTGTTGGTAGCTTGCATTTGCATTGCATTCAGTAGTATCACAAAGGAGCATTCTTGATGATATCGAGACTTGTTTCATATGCAAGCATCTCAAATCATGAAAAGACAAGCAAGTAAATTATAGACATTCGTGTGCTTAATGTCTAGTGAGCAAAATCCCTCTGGGACAGGAGCTTTCATCTCTAGTTCTCCTATGGATACGCTCACACATGTGTATGGCTCTTATTGCAATTTTTTCTTGAATTTGGAATTCCATGCTTGAAAAATCAAAAATTATATAGAGCATGTGAAAATGCACCTATCTTTGAGTGTTTGAGGGGCAAGGGTTTCACCTTGGATTATCCATACTTGAGTTTATTTGAATCTTCAAAAAGTTGGACAAGAAAAGGATTTGATCAGCATTCATTCTATGGTCTCAGTGCCATCGGGCCGTCCAGTGTGTGATGCTCCCGGCATCTCAAAAGCCTTGACACACAATTAGATTAATGTTAATCTTGGATTTGGACTTAATCACACTTTGAGAAGAACAATAACTAAGCCAATAAATCACTAAGTCAAAATTTTCAAGTCGGATATGCAAAACCTCGCGTTGATTGGTTGAGTAGTTAAACACTTATACATTTTCATGCAAGACATCAAGTACAAAAGTATTAGTTCAAGATGTTGCCTTCAAATACGCTATATTGACCATTTTCAAAATCAGGGGTTAAGGGGCGCAAAAGTTCAAACCAAACCAGGTTAGCCTGCACTCAGGGAAATTTTGCTAAGTCTAGGGTTGACAATCTTTCCCAAATTTCATTCTGAAATTACTTTCGACTTGACTATACAACTTTAAAATCTTGCTTTGTATGAAATGAAATCAAACTTATTACCTTTCAAATGCATCAGACCTTGAATTAATTGGACTTCATTCGGTAGTTCAAAAGGTGAAAACAAGAAATACTTTACATAAAGTAAAACTGCAGTTTTAACGAACTTTTGAATAAAAATGTGCTTGTAGTTCAAAATATAACATGACCTAGCCTAAACCTTCTATAGCAAACTTGTAGACAATTTCATGCTTTACAACTTTGTTATTTTGTGTGTTGACATGCATAAAGGTTTGCATAGTGTTTTGGGTTGATTTTTGTAAAACTAACAAATCTGTCAATGATTAACCTGCTGGGTAAATTCAAATTTTGAGCAACCAAAAGACACGATCAAGCAAAACTTTATATATCAAAGTTGTAGGGAATGAAATTATGAACAACATTGGTATACAAATATTTATGTGAAAGTGGACCTAAAATGGACTTATGGAATTTTCAAATTGGAAGGTGTTGTTGGTCAAACTAGGGTCACAGCTTTTGAATTCAAATTTCTCTAAAAATTTGAATATAACATGGTGTCACAAATTAAAACAAAGTTGTAGATCATGAAGTTTAGATCACTTCTTGTATTTTGAGTTTTCACTAATTTGGCCGTTAAAAGCATCAAAAATGAGATATTCAGACAAGGGGTATGGCAGTCAAACATCAATTTTTCTATTTTTTCGAATTCCCATCCCCTTTTGTCTCTATGACAGGCGGGCCCCACCCATCGGGTCCCTCGGATCCCTGCCGGACGGCCGCAGCGGCGGGCCCCACTACCTCCCTCACTTCCCTCACCCGGTCCATACACCACTCACTCTCCTCCTCACCCCGGACCCACTTGTCAGCGACAGATGGTCCACGGACTGTGTCCACCGAGCTCCCTTTCTCCTCCTTCCCCGCTCCAAGTCGCCCACGCGGCAGCCAAACTCCGCCGCGCCCATTCATGGCTGCCAGCGTGCCGTGCCGGACCACAAGAGGAACAGCATCTCCTTCCGCTCCCTTCTTCAGGAAGCTGGTTCCCTCCCCAGCTCCGCACTCTCTTCCCCGTTCCTCTCCCTTGCTTCTCCTGCCTCTGCTCCCTGCCCTGGTGCCAGAGCGGAGCACCAGCCGCCATGGCCATGGAGCTCGAGCTCCACCGCGCCGCCTCTCCAGTACTCCTCCCGCCCCGATAGCGCGAGCACCGCGACCGCCACTGCCTCCTCCATCTTTACCCCAAGAACTCGACACCGGAAATCACTCCACCACTCCTCATCGTCGCCGCGGCCTCACCTCCTCGCGGACACCCATTGTCTAGCACCTCCCCGTGCCTCCAACTGCCTGCGCCAGACTTGCCACGCCACCGCGCAGCTCACGCACTGTCCCGGGGCGCCGCTCCCCCACTCCTCCATCAGATCGGGCGCTGTCCACCACCGTCCACCGCCGCCCAGTTCACCGGCGTTCCCCGCTCGCTCCGGGCTCCTCTCGCGACGCCGCCTCGGGGGAAAGAAGCCCCGTCGCCGGGAACATCTTCCCGGGGCTCGACGGCTCCAAATCTGCACCTCTACACCGCCAAAGCATCCCGCGCCGCCATCGACCACGCGCCTCTGCCTCTGTCCAGAGGAAAGAGACGAGGTGGTTTGCAGAAAAGCCCTCCCTCTTTTCTCTATTCACACCACTGTTTATTATGTGTTGCAGTTCTTAGGAATAACCCCCTGGATCTATGGCTGTTCCACATTTTAACCCGAGCTTTGGAGTTTTGCAGATCCAACCCTAAGGATACAATGAATTCAACAAACTGTTTATTGTGTCTCAGGCCTTTTGGGTGCTACCCCTTGCAAACTAGATTAAATTGCATAGAGGTCCATTTTCTGGTTTGGCATATGAAATTGAAATGCTCTATAAATTTGTAGAAAAATCATAAAAATGTGAAACTTATTTTGTTGGATTGCTTATAAATAGATCTACACAGTGGGCTAGGCCTTGCTATGTGAAATGACTGTTTTACCCCTGATTTTATGCATGCTTGTTAAAAATGAATAAATGATAAAAGTAGAGTAAACAAGCCCCAAAAATTATGAAACTTGGTCTGAGTACTATCTATGTCAAGTATGGTCACATCTATTTTTGGTAGCCCTAGTTATTACCAGAAAATGACTTATGATTTAGATAATTATTGAATAATAAAATACATGCTTTATGATTTGTGCTCAAATAAATCCCTAGTAAATATGTTAACTCGTTTAGTCTAGTATAGACCAGAAACAAAGTTTCATGTGCATTAGTTGCTATTTGCTGAGTGATTCGAAAATAGCAACTTCTATAGGGATTTAAACCAATAAATAGAAAAGAGTTACTTAAAGTGCTCTAAAAATCCCACCGAAGTTCATGTAGCAATGTTATTGTGCAAGGATGCTAATGTGATTATTTAAGTATTTTGGGTGCTGTTTCATTAGGAGCTTATATATAATCACTTTAGTAGGTTTAAAAATAAAGAAAACGAAACCAGGAAGTTAATGTGTGGTCAAATGTGAACCTGTAATGACGTGTATATGCTACTCGGTATAGTTAGTTTGCTATATCACAATGTCACACACACTTGAAGTTGAGTAACTAAACAACTGAGTGTAGGGTAAAATAATGAAATGCGCCTCCTTTCATTGTTAAGGTCTTTATGATAGTTTCTACATGCCTTCTTTATAATTGATAACCAAATGAATGCTTGCATGATTGTATAAGTATATGCTTGCTCCTTATTTACAAGGGTATTTTGGCTTAAGTAGTTTATCAATCACCTTTTTGCCCATCCCTGAAATGATTATTTAAATGTGTGCTTGACATTCATGCATCCCGTTCGCTGCATCGTGCATAGCATTCATATAGTGACGCTTACTGCAGATACGTGGTCCCGAAGCAAATGCGTGGAACTACTTTAAGCAATGGTGTCCAAAAGACCAACTAAGACCCAAATACCACCTGGGGGCCCCTGAAGTGGTATTTAGAAGGAGGAGTTGTCCAAGTAATCAAGGGGTTGCTTGGGGCAAAGCCCCACAACCCGGCAAACTAACATTAGCTTAGTTTGCTAGTTTGGTTGAAAATAAGCAAAGGTAGGCAGGTTCATGATTTTTCCCTGCTAATATAATAATTGATTGTTTGATTACACATCCGCATTAGGAGTTGATTGAAAACAATTGCATTAGATCCCCTAGCCGCCCTGGCCCTAGCACCTATATATAGAGTTTGTAGGATGAGTTGCCTGGGCTCTGCTAGGTACGAGTAGATACGAATGAATGGAGTCACTCGTCGCGTAGGAGATTTCAAAATTTCAGAAATCTTACTATTACGAAAGTTATTATTATGCTCATGATTTAAATGGAGACCGGGCGGAGAATAATTTTATTTGGTGGTGTGCGTTGTTGTATCATTTGTCTCCGCCCGGGTCATTTAAGGCACGTCCGCTGTTCACCTGCTGATCAGCATAACATTGCTAGATTGCTTAATCGGGATATGGGACCGGTGAAGTCTTACCTAGGCTTGTCCGGAGTTTTCGAGGTGTCGCCCATCCACTAGATGGAGGCAGATGGCCCGAGGGAGCTTGGTACTCATGGCAAGGAGACTGAGATGTCGGCAGGCTCGCCATGGGGGCACAACCCAGGGGTTAGGTGGGGGCGCTTTGAATCTTGGGACAAGACATGTAGAGACGGGGACTATATGTGGGAACGCGATGGCTAGTAAGCATCCACCCCTGGCATGATAGTTATTCCCGGGAATTAAAATCGATTCGAATCGCTGATGCACACCAAGTGTGAGAATGCTGATAATGCACACGGGCAACGTATTAACTACTTGGATATACTATATTTATTACTCATGTTTTCAAATACTATATACTTGTACTACTGTGTTGCTTACATTTCTGCAAATTATTATTATTGTTATGGAGTCATATACCAATGATGAAACTTGTTATATTATGATATTATACCTCTATTTAAAATCAATGGCTAAGGATCCATGTGCTAGTAAGCAAGCTTTGCGTCCGCCGTAAGCCACTCCATTAAGTCCTACTGAGTAATTAGTACTCAGGGTTTGCCTCCACTCTCTCAGGGTTTGCCCCCACTCTTTGAGTACAGCTACCGACGATATCTGGACAAGTGCTTGGAGGAGGGTAGTACCGATGGGCTCGATGCTGCTCGCCTCGATCATCATTGCGTGAAGACTACTAAAGTATTTCATTTCCGCTGCGAGAGGTTTTTGAAATCGCTTCCGCTATCTGATTCGAACTTGTCTTTCGTATGGCATTATGTTGAAATTGTATTTTATTTCGAACCGGTTCGTAAAGTAAATCTACTTATACTCTATTTCAACTGCCTGTGATGATGTAACTGTTGTGGCTCCATCGAGAGCTGGATGTGTATGATGTCGGTTCTTCTGGGAAAGGTAATATCGGGAGCCTTTTTGACTCTCGACGAACGACTGGGTTTAGTTTGGTCTAAGTGCACTGCGAGCCAGAGGTGGCAGGTGTGCTTAGCCCGGATTAAATTGGCAGTTCCGCCACACAGTGCCTCTGCACCGGACTGTCCGGTGGTCACCTACCATCCCATCCGGTGCCCTTGCCAGTTGATCTTCAGCTCACTCTCCTCTCAGGCTATATCGTCCGGTGGCACCACCAGACCGTTCGGTGCATCACTGCTAGACCATCCAGTGGAAGCACTCACCAGTTCCTCCCAAGGTTGCCCTCTCGGCCTATTTCGGACGGTGCGTGCAGCGGACCGTCCGGTGCCTCTTTGCGGGTTAGGGTTTTGGCATATATACACTTAATGTGAGGGCCCAGCTCTCTCTCTCTCTCTCTCTCTCATTCTCTTTCACCCAAACCCCATGCCCTAGCCACCGACCGCCTTGCGCCCTCGCCATCGCCTCATGCTACGCTACCGCCACCGCCTCCCAGCGCGCCACCACCACCACTCTCCTGTCGCCGCTACCGCGCGCACCTCCCTCGTGCTGCCCTACGCTGCGCTGTCCTCACCAGCACCGGCCCAAGCGACTCCTCACCGTGCCGTGACTGCCCTCTTCACCGTCAGTGCCGCTGCCTCCGGTCTTCCTGCCGGCCCTCGTTCGCCGCATCTCCCCACGTCGCTGGTCCCTTGCTACGATGGCCCGAGCTCTGGCACCACCACCATCTTCCTTTCTCTTGTCTCTTCGGCGTCTATCTTCGTGGTGAGCTTCGATCTCCTCTCAACTTTTGCTATCTGGCTCACCACTCTTGGTTAGGGTTTTATTTCTCTAGGATTTGTGGCATGGTTTGCAAATGGAATTAATTTCATGTCAATGCCTTTATGGATTTGAGAAATATTAGCCCTAATGTGAGATGGTCATGCATTTTGGTTAAGATTGCTCAAAGTTTTACGCCTGACATGCATGCCGCAAGTCCAAAAATCTATTTCTTACTCTAGGGCTCACCTTGTCTAGGTAATTCTCCTTATCTAATTTCTTCGCATCTATCTATTTCTTGAAACCTTTCAAATGGGTCATGAAAAGAAGGATAAGGGCAAGGCCATCACTCCTCCACCTTCCCTAAAAAAGAAGTGGACACGAGAGGAGCGTGAGTGAGAGGCAGCCGAGAGAGCTGCTTATGCGTTTGACGCAATGCGCAGTCGCCGTGCGGGAGGGATTTCCATTGGAGAGCCCCATCAGAACCCTCCCCGTGGAGCATGGCCACCACCTCCAGCTATACACAAGGTGCGCGTGAAGCACGCCTCACCTCCTAGTCAGCTGAGGCAGAAGCTACGTCGAGGGCTCTTGTCCCCCGATGAGATTATTGCAGAGCAGAGGCAGAGGCAACAGCTGAGAGAGTAGTAGAGGTAGAGGTAGACCCTCAGCGTTAGACAGAGCAGGAGTCACCGACAGCTGTGTGGGAAAGGTTTGCTTTCTCGTTAGTTCTAGCACCTCCCACCATCACTGTGGTCCTCAGTTGTCAGATTACATGGACTACGAGGGTCGAAAGCTCAAGAAGCTTCGCTACTACTTGATAGATATATAATGGCACCTAGAGCATAGAGATGAGTGAGTGGATCCTAGGTAATGGACCCTCGTCTAGGCCTCTCTTTACGAGAGTTCACGGTATGCCCAGATTGGGCTCTTTCCCCACGCTATGCTCAGTATTGCCCGGATGGGGAATGTGATTGGACAGAACCTATACCCTTTCTTTATTCACATTCCTAGACTGTCAGATTTACTTGACCACCAGCACAAGTTCATGGAGGACTGGGTCCACGTGTTCTACGCGTCTTTGTACGTCGGCCCACAGAGAGAGTACATTTAGTTTATGTTCCATGGGCAGCCGATCTTTCTGGCTAGGCAGTCGATGGCCACACTTCTTGAGCTTGAGCTATCAGAGCGCTGCCTTCACACAGACATATACGGAGACCAGGAGCCACCTCGGCATTCCAAGAGCCAGAGCACAACCCTCACAGATGCTGAGGCAGCATGTTTGTTCAGAGAGGGTGCTCGGGAAAGGATACCATCAGCGCTCACTCCTACCGCCGACGTGATTCACAGGGCGATGAGACAGAGTTTGTTACCCTAGGATGGATATAAGGAGGGGATCACCACCTTACAGCAGCACTTGCTCAGAGCCCTTCTCTAGGGTATTCATTTCTGTGTGGTCGACTTCCTCATAGCCGAGATGGAGGACGTGATCACAGATGGGATGGGGTCCTACAAGAGCTTGCCCTACGCTCACTGGATCTCATACATGCTGAGCAGACTGCTCCAGCGGATTTGCACCTCTTTTCCTACCTACAAGGCCCGAGCACCTACTCCTCGCTAAGCTCTAGTGGTTGGTCCAGTACCCCCAGAGGCTTCCTTAGTCGAGTCACCCCCTCAAGCTACAGAGACAGAGACAGCGTTTCAGACAGGGGGAGACATAGGTGTAGATGTGGACAGTGGGGACGACAGCTCAAACGACGAGCATGCACCACCTCTGCCACCCCTCTCTCATGATTATGAGGTAGGTGGTTCGCATGCTCTACCACCCCCCTACCACCATCGTCCTCTGTCACTACTGCTCAGGTTTCCACACCGACAAAACATAGCAGCACTTATACAGATTATGATAGCCCAGCAGCAGTGCAGTGATGAGTGGTTCGAGAGGATGCCGCAATAGAGTGATGAGCTCTTCGAGCGTCTCCAGTAGCAGTCCGCAGAGCAGCAGACTCGCCTCCTCTCGACCGTGCACACTTTAGTTGGAGCACTTCGGACAGACACAGAGTGTCAGTTTGCAGCAGTAAGGCAAGAGTTTCAGTTGGCACCTTAGAGGCCCTCACCATCACTGTAGTTACTGCCTCTTGCCTCAAGCTTACAGAGTCCGTTTGCCTCCCTACCTTCGCTTGGCATGTCCTCCCTAGAGTTATCCTACTCAGCCCTGCTTGGGAGTGCTACTTGGATGGAGTTGGCACAGTTACCGGCGCGCACACTCGACTTTGGTACCTCACTGTCGGTAGTGCCTGACCTGCCACTCACTACAGCTCCTTTAGAGTCTGCGTCTCTACTCCAGAGTAGCCAGCTCCTTACCTCAAGGCATCCTCCAGTCAGCAGTGCTCAAGTACTAGCTCCAGTGCCTGAGACGTTAGAGCCCTCTGCTCCAGAGCCGCAGCCAGCCTCCCAGTCGACCGAGCCGAGCTTTCACTCAGCTTCTACTACCTGCTCGACGACTGATGCTTCAGCACCGGCCCTAATGTCAATGACAGCTACTCCTACCGTCACGGCCTCGGCTGTCCCTCCTTCAGACATTGGGCAGGTCATCGATGTTGCCGCTGCCGAGTCCGACAATGACGTCGACACTACACTTGACTTCATCTTTCAGGCAGTGACCTGTGGGTTCCCTCCTGGTGCCCCTAATCCGTCGAGCTTGTGAGCCTCCCTTCTTGGCGCTTGATGCCAAAGGGGGAGAATTATCTTTAGGGGGAGCATAGCAGGAGTGTTTTAGAGATAGGGGGAGCTAGCAGCTAGGAGGAGCTATGAGAGTTATTCTTTTGTTGTATAGCTAGGATCCCAGCTAGATGTTTATTTTGGATCTTGATTCATGGACATGGTGTTTGGATATTGTGTTTGACGCTTGTTTACTATGTCCATGTATCCTCTTGCATGATTTATGTTTGTGTGTTTTAAATTCATGTCATTTACTTTGAGCTTCATATTTCAGTTCAGGTACTTTATATGCCTTATCATTGTGTTGTCATCAATCACCAAAAAGGGGAAGATTGTGAGAAACATGGCCCCCAGAGGTAATGGTTTCGGTGATTATTGATAACCTAATTATATTACTAACAAGCTCATGACATGAAGGGATTATAGATTACACTATGCTCATTGGTTGACCAAGTGAGACCCATCATTTTAATTTTATTGAAGGACGGCTTGATGAATGGATTATCTAGCGAGAAGATCAAGGATTGATAGCTCTAAATGCCGCAAAGTCGACAAAAGGGCATTTAGAGATTACTTGCTAGTTTTCTAGATAAGCCGTACTATCAAGAGGGGCTAAGGTGAGTAGCTTGATGCGCCGATCTCAATGTTCATCCCTATTTCGAGTGCATCTTTGCCTAAAGCTCAAACACACTAAAAAGTGCTAAAACACACTCACCTTTTTCAGTTTAAAACAGAACAAAAAATCTCTGAAAAATATCGCCACGTTTTCGTTTCAAAAAGCGTTGTAAAACAAAGTTTTTATATGCACTAGACCCAGACCATCAGGTGCATACAATTTTATGTGCTTAGTCCAGGGCATTCGGCCAGTACACTCAGTGTGCACCGGACTGTCCTTACTGTCACATACCCCTTTATTTTTCTAAAACAATGTTGCACTTAATAGTTTAATGTTGTTTGTATGTGCAGGTTCTATTGGATACTAATTGTACTCGTAGTCAATGAAGGCCAAATCACTATATTCGACTCCATGAGAAAGCCAACAATAGAGTACCCAGAAATCATAAGCATGCTTCACAAGTGATTTAGGCCATTCCATTTACCTCAGTCACCATTAAATTTCTTCCATCTGATCAACCATTAATATTTTCATGCGCAGAGTATGGAAAGAGTCCTTCCTCCCGGCGCAACCCCTGCCCAAGAAACTACCACGAAAGCTACACTGTTAATGCAAACTTTCCGGTACGTTTCACTTGCACTACGTACATCGTTTAACTGTTTACGCACGTCTACTTATCTCTAATAGCGTTCTTCTTCTCCTAGTGTTATGAACAACCACAGGGCACCAACCACTGTGCTTACTATGTCTGCGAGCTCATGCAAAGTTTTGTAGGCTCGTCGTCAATTGTACGAGACATCAATGTACGTTAACAAGTACACATTCGGTAAATACTTTTTTCTTCACTAATGTTTTAGTATATTCATATACATTTTTAAAACTACAGGTACTGAATTTGAAAGACAAGGTCCTCCCGTCTGACAGACTCCGTGCAGTCCAAGAACAATTGATAGGATTTATTCATGACTCCATCGTGAGCAAACAGGAGAGTTTTACTGCCCACCGGATGAATATCATTTGGACTACTGATGAGCTAGCATGTGTCCAGAAACAAAATAATTGACAATATAGTTTTGTATCATGACAGCTTATTAGTGTAATAAGTACAGTGCTACTATTATGCAACAATGCTATTATTATCGTGTGCATATGCTATTATTATGCAATATATACTGCGAGTATAACAGAATATATAAATAATTAATTACTAAATGTGATTGTCGTCACTTTAGTACCGGGCTAAGGATACAACACCTCTACTAAAAAGAGCGCAAGCGGACATGTGGGAGCCATCACTTTAATAGCGGTTACAATAACATAGGTACTAAAAGAGTGTAAGAGGACACGTGGAAGCCATCATTTTAGTACCGGGTGAGAATAACACCAGTACTAAAAGTGTGCGAGCATGCACGTGGGCAGCCATATATTTAGTACCAGAGGGTGATACAACTCGGTGCAAAAAGGAGCGTGGGCTCACATGTGGTGCTAGGACTTTAGTACCAGGTGGTTATTACAACCGGTGCTACATAAGGGACACACCTGAGCGTCGTAGCTGGTCCTAGCTGTGCAACCCTTAGTACCGGTTGTTGCCTTCGTTCTGCAACAACCGCTGCTGATGACTGGGTCTTTAGTATCGTTTCGCTAGTGTTGGTATGGTTTCCGGTGCTATAGGGGGTTACCAACCGATGTTAAAGGCTACTCCACAGCAGTGTTATATGGTTGTTATTATGTAGTAGAAAGATCTATTGCATCAGTATAATTAGTAGCCGTCGTTAGATTGGTTTACTTAGATTATTTTGCATAGACAATTCCGTCATCGATTAGTTTGTGGAATTTGACTTGTTTGCTTAATAAATTTGATTCGCAAAATCAAAATCAATTCTTTTGTGTTTTTTTCTCCAATTTGTATGCATGGGTAAACCTACGTGATGATATCAGTGTGTTGTATACATTTCTTTATGATATATGAGCATATTTTGTTCCTTTCTTTTGAAAGAAAAGAAATGAGTAAAATGTACCATATGTCTATTAACTTTTTGTACTGTGTTGGTTAGGTCCATCAATTATCAATATGAATTTTTAGGTCCATTAACTTTTTAAATGGTTCACCGTAGTTCCATACCCTTTCGTTTTATGTTTTGTTTTACAGTTAGGACCCTAGATGTTTTGTTTATGTCTCACATGTGCCCTCCTCCCACTACCGTAGAATAGCCTATCAGTCCCGGTTGAGAACTCCCATTTAGTCTCGGGTTCCCAACTAGGACCATAGAAACGGGACTAATGCTCTCGAGCTTTAGTCCCGGTTGTAGGAATCAGGACTGATGTTTCGTAAAAAAACTGAAAAAATAATGTTTCCATTAGGGCCTGAACTCAAGACCAAACAGTATCGCGCGAGATCTATCCAACTACTGCAACTCACTGTCATATCTAACTGCATAGAGGATGATTTTCTTTTACTGCAAGTATTTGGAAAGCTTTAGTCCTGGTTGAAGAGGCTTTAGTCCCTTTAATCCCAGTCAGTAACACCAATCAGGCTTTAATCCGTATTGGTATTACCAACCGAGACTAAAGACTACCCTTTAATCCCTGTTGGTAACATTAACCGGGACTAAAGCCTTTTCATAGGATCACATTTTAAATCGGGACTGATTTTTCTACTCGTGTCAGTTCCATTTCGTACCGACACGAATTTAGAGGACTGGTTGGCCCGTCTCCACTCCGTCTCCTCCACCACTCACGCTGCGCCGCCTGGCCTCCTCCTCCTTGGGCTTCACGTGGTGAGGCCACGGCGACGGTGGCGTCGGCGACGGTGGCGTCGACAACGGCGGCCGTGAGCGTAGAGGTGTCGGCGGGGAGGCCCTCGGGGAGCGGCACAGGGGCGCTGGCTGCGACGGCGCGCACAACGGGATGAGGCGCATGAGGTCGCGCCCTTGCACGGCGCTCCGCGCATGACACGGACGCCAGCCTATTGGGGGACGATCTCCTGGTGCGCGCCCAACGGCGCGAGGGGCGCGAGGCCGCTGGGCACTAAGATGGCCGCCGTCAGCGCCTTGCGGGTCGACGAGGAGCCGAGGACGGAGTAGTAGGATGGCTACGGGAGCTCCAGCGCTGTGGTTAGAAAAGGTGGATTGAGATTCTCACCGTCCGTTGTGGCATGTGGAGCATGGTTGTGGGTACGGATCTAGCTAGCTGTATAGATGGCCCCTTCGTCTTCTCTGACCTCTCTTTCTCCCGAGTACCTTCCTCCTAGCGACAGGAGGCGAGGAAGCCCTGTGCCCGGACATTCGATGGCAGCGGTGTCGCACACGCTAGGCGTACGTCCATGAGCCGGCCACCGGCCGGTGTGCCATATTTCTATGCAGGGTCATCGCCGACCGCGTGGCGGAGGCCGGGACGGGTCCGACCCTTCGCCGGCGCGCCGCGATCCTGCACGGTAGGCGGTCCCATCGGCCTCGTACGCGGCGGCATGCACACTGGCGAGCCACCGCGCGGTGCCGTCGTCCCCGCACACGGCCCGTGCCTCGGCGTCCCGCACTGCAGCGCCCACCCGCTCCAGCCTCGCCGCCAGCACCTTGGCCTCCGTCGCGCCGCCCTGCCGCCAGGCCGCCTCAGCTCCCCCGCCGCCAGTACTCATAGCTCAGATCCGGCGCCGACATCGAGGAGCAGCAGGAGGGCGACGCCGAGGAGCAGCGGGAGGGCGACAGCGGCCATGAGTGTGCATAGAATCGCAAGGGCACACGTTAGATGCGAAAAGAGTCCCAGGGAGCTAAGTATAATATAAAACATAAAATAGAAGGGTATGAACTTGTGGCGAACCATTTAAAAAATTAATAGACCTAAAAATACACTCTGATAATTGATAGACCTAACCGATGTCGTACATTTTACCCATGAGTAAAATAGAAAAAAGTTTACAATGGTGTTGGGACATGGCCCACCCCAGGATGCTATCCTTTAGCAGCATGTGGAGTGTCTTCTGTGTGGTCATCGCATATAGCTCGGGTGTTGGCATAGTAGTGTTGGCGGCTCATATACATGGAGGAGAACGTGGGAAATGGTATAAAGAATATGGCAAATAATACATCGGTATGTGCTTGAAGGCAATACCATTGTTCACATTGACGTGAAGTGTGGCAGCATGCCTACAGGTGCTCCAAGGGTGCGGTCATCCAAAGTGTGATCAGATGCACCATAGATTAAACGCCCCCCCCCCCACCGAACTCTAGCTCACATTTGGCTTTTGAGCTCTCAACATGGGCGGATCCATGTTGGTTGACGTGGGTGAGGTCGCACCTAGGCTAAAATCAAAAAATAGTTCTAATCATCAACTTGTGACCCTATTTGCACCCCTGCCCAGTGCTTTGCACCCACAGCCCAGCTACAATAGGTCAACAACCCAATAACTAGCCCTTTCTCCAGCTGAAACCATCAGACTAGTACACACACGCCCGTCGCCAAAAGCTAAGAGTCATGTCTTCTCGCCTCCTCATCCTCACATGTTTCATCTCCCGTCCGCTCGTCCCCTTTTCCCGCTCTCTCCCAAGGCGCATCTCCAATCGCCCACTGACTAAAGAAACGGAGGGCTACAGGAGGGCGGACAGAGGAGGCTCTCCTCGTTGGCAACCGCAGCACCACATCGGCGGCGGCGTGCTCTGGTTGCAGGCTGCCCCGGCCCCTCTCCTAGCGCCCCTCCAGTTTGGGTTTTAGTATTCCTCGTCAGTCGATCACAAGGCAAGGACCCTCAATGATTTTCTCAATTGTTTTAATTCCATATGCTTGGCAAGTTGAACATCTAGTTTTATTGCAATTATTCTGTTTTTTCCAGATTCTAGGGTTACTTTGTTAGTAGTTTCTATACTTGTAATTGTGGTTTTCTTTCCCTTACAATTTATGACTGCAAGCAACAAAAATATGAATTAATATTATTTCTTTAAAATGTAAGTCATTTATTTTTAGTTTTACAATGTATCTTTACATAGCCTGTGTGCTTGAAATTAACTTGTTTCTTCTCATTTTTATAGTAGCAAGGATCTTCTGGTTGGATTACATATTGTTTCTCCTAGTTGGCTGTTTCTTGTTCATGATTATGGGATATGCCGATGTGGTATGCTATCATGGTATATATTTTCTTATTTTTGGTATGTGGTAAACCTACTGTTATTTAATTGGTGCTATACATGATGCTCTGTTATTTTAGATTTTGTTATTGTCAGTATTGAGGCTTTGAACAATTTTTATGGAGATGTCCATTTGAAATTTTTTTTACTGAGATCAAGTGCTGCACCCCCCCCCCACACACACACACAAATTTTATCTAGCTCCGCCCCTGCCTCTCGATGCAAATCAAACGTCTTTCCCATGCTACACACGGCTTCTTTTCCCTTGGGGCCAGGGGCAGATACAAAGGGCCCCATAGCCTCTTTGTATACCTTGTATTTTGGTAGCCAAACGAAGAAAAAATAGTCTATGTGTAAGGTATATTTCATATCCATGTATTTTCATGTGATAAATTTATTCCATAATAACAAGAATTTGAATTTTATACCAACAAATTTATTTTACATACAATTAGATGATCATTTTAAATTACCGTATGAGTTCTTAGCCTCCTTTTGATCCATTTCTAGATCCGCCACTGCTTGGGGCTTTTCTCCCTTGGCAACTTGCCTATGGATCTCTACATGGTATTTTGATTGTTGTGTTTTGTGGCTATGATTTATGTACATCATAATCTGTAGTTTCTGACGATTTGGTGTTATACGATAATATTCAATTGCACAGTGCTCGCAATATGCATAATCGCCTTTTGGCCATTATGGATTCAATCCAGTAGAATTGTGGCTGTTCTTACATTGGTTCGATATTTTCTAGTAGAATTGTTGGGCCATTCTTGCATTGATTCGACATTTTTCTAGAATAGGATTTGTTCTGTGACTCACTATGTATTTTTGCTATGAAGAGATAAATCTCAGAAATCCCAAAAGAAAAAGAGAGAGAGAAAGAGCTAGTCCATAAAGATTTCAAATTCATCATATGGTCAATGTTGTATTGAAGGCATGTATGCGATTCATGCATCGTGATGTATCCCTGTTTGCGATCAGCGAGTACAATTTTCTCCGATCAGCGAGTAGAATTTTCTCCGTCATAAAAGTACAGGAAGATTCGCTTAAGAGATTAAAAGTGTACAATTTTTTGTCCATGAAAAAAGTACAGGAACATTTGCTCAAGAGATTAAAGATGCGGTACAGATTTCTTGTGGACGAGTTCTATGTACATAGTCGAGACATGGACAGTTAGGACGCTCAAAAATAAAAACTTAGATTGAGGTCCATGGTGAGGAGACTTAAAAAATAAAAGTTATATTGAGGACCATAAGTTGGATCCAAGATATATATGGACAGAAAAGTCTAGGCAAAAGAAATTTTCTTTTAAGCTCTGTATATAGAGTAGATCAATACACTTGTAAACACGCGGATAATCCATCTTCTTTCTCAGTGGACGAGAACATAAACTTCCAGTCGATTCATCACCATAAACCGTTCCTGTCATTCTCAATTACACAAAAATTATTCCAATGTAATACTTAGTTCAAAAGGCGCCTGAGAAGCTTTGTGCAAAAAAAACTGTATAGAATATAGTCCTGTTCCATCCAATGGCAACTAGGTAGTATCCCCTCTTCTTATGGCCGGTCCCAGCCAACAAAAGCGTCGACCAAAAAAATTGCCCCAATACAACAAATAATACGATTATTGTAACGACAACAATTGGCATGTAGTAAGCTAAGGTAAAAATGGTTCCAGACTTGTCTCTACCAAAACCAACTACCATAGTGTCAAAGCAGCTGGAATGTTATTATAAGAGTGGAGCGATAATTGCATGGAGCCATCAGCCCCGTTTCAATTGGTTGGTGGTCTTTATATGCCAATCTTCTTCTCAAGCTTCTGTATCTGATTCAAGAATATCCAGGTCATCTGCACACAAATTATTTTTATTGTATGAGCATGCTACAGGATAAGCAGATTGAAATACAGCAAAAAAGAAATGGCTGTCCTAAGAGCATTGCCAAGTTTCTCTTTATTTACCATGACATGGGGTGCAATCCTGACACAGTACACTGGGAAGCCAGTGTAGAACTTGAATGGGCCACCGCTCTTGAAGGTCTTCGCAGCACAGTCCAAAGACCCTGTGTAAGGGTACTTTCCATTGGCATCAGGCTGCATCTTCTGTATCTGTGTCTTCACATAGTCAAAGGGCAAACTGCATGCTGAGGCAAAGAATCCAGAAATAGCACTGGCTCCTGCAATAAAATTCAAAGTTGCATCAGGCAAGTGGCAGGCCTAACATGAATACAACAAATACAACAGAAATAGGCGTAGGTGTTACAAAAGACCAGCATTATTCGGAGTAAAATCTCACATGCCAGTTGCATAAGCTAAGAAAATGGGCATTCAATATCAGCAACATAGCACTGGAATCTTACCAATTACAGTAGAAACTTCTCCTGCACCAAGTTTGTCCCTGAAGAGCTCAACACTCTGATCATAGGAAGCAAGCATACCCATATTCAGTGCCATAGCTCTCACCACAGTTGGACCCGCACCCTTCCAAAGTGCAAGGATTCCCTCATCGGCAGTAATACGGTAGAGTGCATGGAAAGCATTTTTGTAGTTGCGCCGTTGTGCAGCTGGCAGGGTCGAATCAGCTTGCATTCTAATGAGTGCCAAATCAGCAGGACTACCTACACAAGCACCGATTGCTCCAGCAGTCAGACCAATAAAAGCTTTCTGAATCAGAGGCAATGGCTTTCCTTCATTCTTTTCAACTGCTTTGTTTGTTAGAACCCTGAAAAATGCATCCAAAATATAATATAATTAAATATCTAATTATTCTTGGAGAGAAGATAAAACTTTACTGCTTCATAAACCAAGACAAAACAGCTCAAAGTGCATAGCTGGATTTAGATCTGCATGCATGCCTTTGACCATGAAAATGCTCACACTATATAACGGTAATAGTCGCGTAACAACCAGATAATATAGTTTATACCCAACATCAAAAATAAAGAATCTACAAGCCCATTCTTGGATCAGAATTTTATATCGCCGTGTCGGTCAAAACTCTATAGTAGCATCTTCCTTTAAATCATTGTACAGATAAGTGCAGATTAAATAAGAACCACGCATCTCATGGCACTCCTTCAAGGCTGGTCAAGTCATTTTTGCAGACTGCGCATTTGAAACAAAGTTGTATTTGCAACCATATATCTGGCAAGGACTAGCCACTAATAGCTAGCAATATCTAGATGCAATCTTAACAGCAACAAGAAGCTTTTCTTGACAACAAAATGAAAACAGTATGCAAAAATAAGCAGATCTTTATCCAGAGATTCTAGTGCAAGCAAATCAAAAGGACAATTGCATTTACCATTAAAAAACACACTATACAAACCTGAAGGATCCAAGACGAGCAGTTGTGTACGTTGCTTGCCTTAGCAAACCGGCAGACAAACCCTGCCAAGGAAAACATATGAGAAATTAAGCTACATGCTAATCCAAGATATCAATTCATTGCAAATATTATATGGACACAACTACACAGGTTCAATGTTTTGTAACGTGCAACATAAAGTGCAATCGCAACATATCTTATGCAATTAAGGTCAAGCAAAGAACCTATCGCTACATTGGATTGGAAGTATACAGATCGCAATAAATGTGAATGTCAAGAACAAAAATACAAGGTCAAATACTTGAATTTGATACACAGTAGTATGGTTTCTCTAGAACAAAACATGCCAATTGTAATAGCAGAGGGCCAGTAACTAAGCACAGGTAAAAGTTAAGAAAAAGCAAACCTTATAAAAGGAACGGATCCCCTCATTAGCAAGCATGTTCTTTGTGACCTGACCGGCAGAGCCCTCACCCAGCTGGATCCTCACCTGAAACCAAACAGCAATAAGAATTACATGTTGGGCTGGATAGGAAACCACGTGCCAAAAAGGCCTAGAGGGTAGAGTATAAAGCTCAAGAAAGGCATGCCATCAAGACTTTGACAGTGACATCTACTAGGCCAATTTTCAAGTTGGTACAAAAACTGAAACATGTGGTTCCCTTTCCCTATGACGAAAGGGCAAAGGCTCTTTTTAGAGGGAAGACGTCATAAATGAATAATGTCATTGAAATTAACTCCAACACGAATGAATCTTCACCCACATATTATCAATGGCATCATGAGCATGTTTGCTCAACTCCACGAGAACATAGTCAAACAAAGACTTTCCCAAATTGCAGCAATCCTCTTCCAAGAGGAGATCACAGAGCATCTCAGAGACAGCTATCTACTACAATCATCAATAACATCATGATTATGTTTCCTCACTCCATTACAACATAGAGCCTGTCAAAGACTATTCCTCAAATTGTAGCAGTCCCCTTCCAAGATAAGATCACAGGGCATCTCAGGAACAACCAAAAACTCATTCAATGGTTAGTTAAAGGCCTTCATTGTTACTGAGATCTTAACAAAAGTGAACCTAAAAGCAACGCCCAGATGGCCACCTAACATCAATTCAAATCACAGAACATAAATCGATCTCCATGGATCTAGGCGACCACAGCAAGCGAATTCCACCGCCCAGAGTGAACAGATCGCGCGGCCAACAAGACGTACAGCTCCAATTCCCACCAGCCGACGCGAACACGATCCATTTACGCAATTCCCACGGATCTAGAGCTAGCTGCACCCACCAGCAAGCTTGGCGCCACTACGGTGACCCCAAGGCCACACTGGACCCATCAGATCCAACCAACAGGGCGCAAATTCCGCGGGCACGCATGCAAACATCACTTGGCGTGCCAAGCAGCCGTCATTCCCGTAGATCTAAGCCCGCCAACACTCGATCTCGCCACCCCACACAGCTCACACGCACCAGCACTAGGAAGCGGAACGGGACGCGGAGCGGGGCGGCGTGGTGGTGCAGTACCTTGACCATGTCGATGGGCTGGATGACGCAGGTGGCGAGCATGCCGGAGGCGCCGCCGTTGACGAAAGGCTTGATCGTCTTCCAGACGCCAGTGGCCGCCGCCGCCGTCTGCTGCTGCTGCTTCGCGTCCGCCATCTCACCTTCCGGATCGGGCTGCGCTCTGCTCGGGGCGCGGGGGGCGGACCGGCGGAGGGGAGCGGAGGAGGCGAAGCGAACGAGGCGGCGAGAGTGAGCAGGAGGCGGCGGCCTAGATCGCTGGGTGGTGTCGCGCTTTATTAACGCGAGGAGGACAAAAAAAGAAAAAAACAAAATGGTTGCTGCCTGGTGCGTTTGCGGCCTCGTGGGCGCCGTCGCGTGCGGGACCATCGCTTCGGCGCGTGGGCGCGGTTCACGGACGGTGAGGGGTCCAGCAATGGCTGCCGGTGGGTCCGCAGGCAGTGGGTGATAGACTATTGGTGTATGGGCTTGGTCTGTAGAGTATATGCGATGTGTGAGTGGGGCCCAGAGACAGATCCAACTTGCGGCTACGGTGGGAGGCGTAGTCGAGGGGGCCGCCGTGGTTGGTCATGCGCTCAGGCAAAGTGGCTTTGCTTTGGGTCCAGTAATGAACTGTGTTTAGGGCCGGTGAAAACAAGCCGTGTTGAAAAGGGCACCTTCAGGTCCCAAAATCCGAATAACTTTACCGTATGTTTGAGGTAGACATTGAGCTGTTAAGGTGCAATACCAAATCAGGCTAGTTTTAGAAGTGGGTTGTAATACTAAATCTGATGTTTATATGTAAAGAAAATTGTCAGTTGTAATATAATTCCACTCAATTCGGAGGGAAGGGAATGCTAAAACATGGGTGATGAGAAATGTTCAGCGAAAATCTTTAGGGGTAAAGTAATTTTACACATGCACTTTTGTTTTACAGTGAGAAATGTTTTAGCATTCACGGGAGACACATGGATGCATAGCACATGCAATTAACCGAGTTTCTTCATGTATATCTAAACAACTTTTGCTGTCCACTGTGGATCCGCTGATTCACTGTATGTGCTGCACAAATATTCAGATGATAATGTTCCTAATTCAGCGGTGAGAAACTTTTACTGTCAAAACGCCAAAAGGCACGGTATCACGATCACGAGCTTTGTCATGCCCACGAGAGAGATTCTTCCTCACTAAAATGTCGTTTTCTCTGTATAAACTAGGAGTACTTTGCTCTGAAGACATGCATGGCGCTTTCACTGTTGCAGTGTTGCGCTTTTGGAGAGCTATGTTGACGTGAAAAGAATCACCCAAATAGTGGCGGCCACCCGTCATGTAGCCCATGCTCACCGGTGGCCCAAAGCATTGTGCGCACACCGTACACATAAAAGTATGAAATATGAGCGGTGGGATGGACGAACGGGTGAGGATAACAAAACTAAATAACAATCAAACCCCAATTCCCAAGCATTTGCAAAGATGTGTCTCAAACCCGGGATGAGGCATGTTAAGGTGAAAAGAGAAATTTGTTGATCTACGTGCATTTGGATTGATCGATGGGAGGATAGAGGTGAGGAGAGGAAAAGGATTGTAGCTTTGCAAGATCCTAGTACAATCTTGTGGCATGGGAAAAGACAAACAAAGTGCATAATATGATACAGAGAGCACACGTCTTGTTTGATCTTTGAAATTTGGTGTCTTCACTGTTTGCTTATTGCTGAGTTAATAATAAAATCATATAGCCGTGGTCACAAAAGTTGACCAAAACTAACCCGACAATGAACCAGCTAGCAAGAAGCCAGTGAAAAGATGTTTATTTAATATAAACTAGCGTAGGCATAGATGTACATATGGTAGGTACGGCGTGAACCTATGTCTCAGCGTGTATATTTGATAAGTATGAAAAAATAGAGGGCATCGAGGAAAAAGAAGAAAATTATCGAACGGACAAAATCAAAGAGAAAATGAAAGAGAAATAAAAAATTAAAAGAAACAGCATCCGTTTCATTGACATAGTGTGACACAAACACTGTCCTAGCTATTTGTTGGGTCACAAGAATATATAACTTGATGAATTCTTCACGCGTCATTGGAAATTTGAGTACTACTTCGTACATATGGCACGGAGTATTATTACACAGTCGTAACCATAGAGAATTGATGAAAGTTGCATACAAATATATGGCTTAGTGTACTGTCAAAGAAATAGATGGTTTAGTGGAGAGTGACACTGCAATACCACTAAGTTGATCCCCTTTGACGATGTCGCTTCGTATATGTCTAGAAAAATCTCATAATGGAGTACACTTATTTAGAAATAGAAAATACTACATCTTAATCACAAGATGTTTGATGTCTAACATCACCCTTTATACAATAGGTTCCGTTGCTTCAACCATCATGTTGCTTACAAAGGTAGGGTAACATCTGAACCGTTGCAACGCAACCATCCGGATGATATAACGATAGCGACCAACTGACCATGCATCTGCTCTATTTTTTATGAACATTGATCATATACAAGACGTAAGTCCCCTGGAGGAGAATATTCTCTATGATTATACCCAATCATATCATTCATGAAGAAGCTCCGCAAGATCACATAGTGTACGAGACCAGTCTCCAACCGATTGCTTTAAAACCCAATTACCTTATCACTATTTCAACCACCTTCTTGTTTATCAACAGTAGCACTACAGTGTCGTTTTGTACTATAGTCAGTCAATATGTCCACTCCGTTGGAGACGGCCTAAATGGAATAAGTCGTGTGATATTGTCACCCAGGCAAATGATTGCTCCTTAGGATTTAGAGACAATCCACAGTTGCAAAGAGGCAGGCCGATGGAAGAAAACTTTTGAAAGCAGGAAAAAAGACGAGTAGATTAGATAGTTGTCAAATTGCTCAAATGAAAGATAGTTGTCAAATTGCTCAAATGAAACCTAGTAGAACACAACAAGTTCTTTAGGCCACCAAACAATAGGGTGTATTATAAGAAACCTTCAACCTAAATTATTTTTTTCGTAAATTGGGCTGAGCTCAGCTAGTTATATTGCATCTGGTGGAATTTATGTACCGGTTAAGAGTGCTAAACTTGACACAAGTACTTGCATTTTTCTAGATTGAACCAAGGACTTATTAGAGTTGTTTTAATGATAGGTGACTGTTCTCATCGACCACGAGATGTTTATGCGAATTCGCCAGTTTTAAAATTTGCCGACTTAGATATGCTCATAGGGGTGGGATGTGAGTTCAAAGGGGTAAATGCCCTCACATATCGTGTTATTAGAAATAAATAATATTTCATTTATTTAAAGCGCAGCCAACGAAATAATGTGTTTTTATTGGCCAGAGTCGTGCTGATGCAAACAATATTCAGCCGTTGGAAACAAAACTATTATGGCTGCTAGGTTTAGTATAGTTAGTGTTGTTGAAAACATCATTTTTCTCACAAACTCCTGTTTTGTAGTGGTCGTCATCATACTTGGATTTTTATCCAAAGGAACCAAATGTACCGCAAATTGATAAGAACAAGAGGAACCGGGAATCCATCGTTTCATATGTTTCTGATTTGGATTTATCCAAAATTTTCAAACCAAAAATTGATCCAACCTAATTAAGGGGAGTGCTCCCAGCAGAAATGAGAATTACAAATTAAGATTTCATTAAGAACCTGCTTCTCTCCACATCATTACATATTCACAAATGGAATTTTCAGGTTTGATTCATGCATAATCCATGACCACAATCAGATTAACAGTCACCATGTACACGATGAACAGAAGCTACGGGGTAGTATGTACACAGCCAACAGATGTGGAGACAACAGGACAGTCCACGGCCAGAGGAATGGACGGCCTTGTGTTGAATGCCTTATTTATTTGCATCTTTCTTGGCATTACCTGATCGAATGAGACCGGATCAGATCTCCTCCACCACGATCCAGTCGTCCTCACTATCGGATAACGCCAGCGCAATCTTGATGCCGACGATGCAGAATCCCATGGCTTCATCATCCTCATCTTCATCGCCACTGATCGCCATCCTGCTCCTGCTGCTCTTCGATTTTGTCTGTGTCCCCCTTCATGTTCGTCAGTGGCACGAGGCCGGATCAGCTTCCCCCGGCGGGGCGGCTCTACCGGCGCGAGGACCAACGATAAGATCGTACAGGTCGGAGAGCCCGCCGTCGGCGGCCGTTTGGGCAGTTTCAACAGGCCAAGTGTCTTCGTCGTCCTCGTACCAGCTGTTGCTGCTCCCGGCCAGGTGTGCCAGGATGGACGACGCCGAGGTGCCCTTGTAGTTTAGTATCCCCACGCCACCGCCGTCGACGACGCGCCAGGACACGAGCCGGTGGTTGAGCGCGACGTCGTAGGCGCGCAGCTTGTGCGCGCCCTTGGCCTTGTCCCGCCCCTTGGCGACGGGGTGATGGTGGCAGCCCCCGCAGCGCAGCCGCCGGCACTTGCCCGTAGACTTGGAAGCGTTGGTAAGCTTTGCCGGCGCCTTCTCCGTCACCACGACGCCGACCGACTCGGGCGCCTCCGAATCATCGGCGGCGGTGGCCCTGAGCAGCTTGTTGCGGCTCACCCTGACGGTGCCGCGCTGCCATCCTTCCCTCTTCATCGTCTTCTTGGGCGGCGGGGCTGAGAGGCTAGCTGATTTCTTCCGGGGAGAATTGGTTGTTTGGTTGAAGAGGCCCCAGGAGAAGAAAGCAAGTGGTCGCTGCAGCAAGGATACAGCTCTGCAAGCAAAGGGGTGGTTGGGAAAATGTGTGGGAGACGCCAAGCAAGAAAGTGGGTGGGAGTTGGGATACAACTCTCAACTCTGCAATCTACAAGCAAAGGGTGGTTGGGCAAATGTGTGGGAGTCGCCAACGCCAAAGGCCGGTCGTTGGTTGGGGTCAAGCGAGCGGGCTAGTCATCTACAAGCCTAGAAGAAGTGGTGAGCAAGCAACCCAGACCAAGTTCAGCAAAATGGGACGTAGAGCAAAGTTTGAATAGGACGAGCGATTGAAGTTTTAGAAAAAAAGGTAAACGCGGTTTACATTTAAATACGGAGTTAGTATATAATATATGTGCTTGTATAAAAAATACACAAAAAACGCTGAAAAGATTAATTGCATGGATGCTAGCAGAACGTTGTGCCTGGACCTCGCGCAACGGCATATTTTGCACACAATGATGGCCAGTAAACTTTAAAAGGTCAATTTGGTAGGGGGGAGGAGAGGGCAAATCGGAGATGGATGTAAAATACTATATCAAGGCATGGATATATACCTGGAAGTATGCTATCTCTGTGTTGACAATGTGAAGCATAGCTAATATCTAGCAGCCTACGATTGGTAAATGATACTGCCATGTAAAGTACTATAATCACTTTATCACCTAATGAACCGCCAGAGCAATACTTGAGTGCACCTGCGCATCAGACGAAAACACCTAAACACAATTGGAATGCTCCAAAGGAAGAAGCAACAATAAAAAAAATGGAAGAGAATAAATAGAAAGGACAATTTTGGATATGTAATAACCTTAATTCCTTGAGCTCCCTTATCGATAGTTCAGAATAGGAGCTTCTTCATCCTCTTCCCTGCATGGCTGCACTAATATGATACAAATATACCAAAATCCATGTCACTCGACCATCATGCATCCTGGCTATCGAAAGTTAGATGGAGAATCAGTAGGGAAGGTAGCCATTGTGCATCATAACTGCTAATGTTCCCAAACTATACCACACCCGATGAACTCATGTAAATAAAACATGAATATGGTCAGTTAAGCTCATAGCAACAATTGCTGTTGATCTCAATCACATTACTTATGATTGTAGGATGTACTTTGATATGGAAAGTCCTCAGAAGGAGATTTAGGGATTTATGTCATTTACAATACACAACATAAATGCATCTTGAAATAAGAATCAATTGATAAAATTTTATGCAGGCGCAATATACCTAACAATTTACTAGTGGATCAAAACCTGAAGTCTAGTTTTCCAAATTAATAAACACCCTACAGAAGTGGGTGGAGGGACTGCAGACTACGGAAACGATACTAACAAGAGAGGTCATACTTGCCTATTCTTCTTATATGTTGTTTCAAGCTTTTTCGCAAATATAGTATGCTTTTCCTGGCTGTAAAGACAATGAAGAATTTACAAATTTGCCCATAGAAAGTTAACATGGGTGGAGAAAATAGTGATACCCACTTCACCAAAATCACAATCTGACTATGAGCCAGAGTCTGACCTCTCGCCAGATTCATCTTTCTTTTTATGAACAGATAGAAAATAGAGCTACAGTATATTAGAAAGTGGTTTAAGTATCTAGCCTCTTTTAACTTTTGTAGTAAACTGACCACCTATCCTTGGACTCAGAAGCACTCTTTGTCTTTGACATAGAACAGTCGCTATATTGATCCCCTTTTTTTCTTTGTTACTACTTGGGCTTTAGCGGGCAAATCCTACAGATATTGTTCGTGTTAGAACTATGGCAGAATTATTTTTGAATTTTTGACAAAGAACAACCACAATAAGTTCTTGAATTAAGAAACAGGTGCAACATATGAATCCACAAAAATATTACCTCTTTTGATTCATCAGCACAAGAACCGTCACAGCTAAGAGTCTTGTGTCTTCTTCTGTACAGAGGCAACTGGATGCTTCTTTAGCTGAGCAGCACTGCAGCAGGTTTCTAAAAAGCAAGGAAAACAAGCCAAATATCATATGTAAGCTTGATTAGAGATTAGTGATTGTAGTGCCACAGCATAGTAATTACAGTCTAGAGACAGTGGTTTCATCCTGTACATGATTACATAGGTTGCATCTATATATTTACTCCTTTCTCTTTCAACATTCAAAATTTACATAGAAACATAGAATATATACACATTTAATTAATTAATTGGCACATGTCCACATTAATTCATAAAAGTCAGGCACCACATGTTAGCTATGTCTTCGATTAGAGATGGGTTCATGAGACATTTCCATAGCTAGAAAGGTATTACTACATTCATTTATATTTGTGTGGACTGACTTCTCATCCTAGAATGTAACAAGGCATGCAATTAGGAATAATGTATATCAGCCACAGATTAATGTTACCTGCACATTATGGAACGATTGGCTGTGCAGAGAAGACCCAAAGGACTGATCAGAAATTAACTGAAATTAAATAAAACCTAGCAAAACATGGCTTAATGTCTGTACCTTCGTTGGAGATGAGGATCCTAGGATTACAGGAAGCACGCCATGCCGGGAGCAGTGAGACCACGGCATCGCAGGCCTTAAAACCGCAAAATTCCCTTGCGTCTCCCAGCAAAAGGGGCATTCCAGAAGGCAGCTGCATCAGCACATATGTAAAGTACAGTAGAATCATGGCAGCCGCTACGGCAGGAAAAAACACACCCAATAATAGAAAAGAAAAGCACCCAAGAATACTGATGGGGACGACCAGAGTCTGCTCAATTGCAGGGGCGTTGCGTTTCTGGCGACCCTCTTGAGCACAGAAACGACGCCGGGATGCGGCACAGCTCCTGGCGCCCGTACCGGCCCCTGGCGAGGAGGCCGAGCACCTTGACGGAACGAGAATCTGCATACCAATGGGCTTGCTGCATAGCCCGGGCTCCCTCTGCAGGTCCACCACTATTGCGCTAATGCCACTCCGTTCTTGCACTGCCTACCGTCGGCGGCACCGCACACCAACACCACCTTCCCGATCCGGCTTGGTGAGAACTGAACTGGGTGGCTTGATGAGAACTGAAATGGGTGCCCTGGGTGCCCGAGCTGAGGGACTCAAGCAGCGGAGCTAGAAATGGATAAGGGATAGACTAATTTTAAATGAGTAAATAATTAGTATCACGTAGTATATATAAGATATTTTTTTACACGAGTAAGGGATACAGTTCATATAAAACTTAAATTGTTGTGCTATATTTTATTTGTTGGACAAAAACATGCATATAATAAATTTGGGCTAATAGGCTATTTTCATTTGTTAGACCAAAAAATACATAGGGTGTATTAGAATTGTTGGCCTGCAACTCGGGCTGCAGCCCCTAGCCCCCTTGGAGCTCCTGCCCTCTGGACTCAAGTGTACCGAGTTCGGTCTTTCGTCTTAGTTGTGATGAGTGCTTATCAACACCGAATACTTGCTGAAGGACAAGCGAGAGCACCTCCTAAGCGTGACCTAGAGAAAAGTCCACCTAAACGTGATCCTGGTGGCGGCACCCGAGTGCTACCGTGGCGTGACAAAATCCCTGCCAAGCGGACTGGCAGGTGGCTTGGGTTGCGGCCTAAGTTAGGCTCGGCCCATAAGAGTGACCTTAGGTGCGGGACGGTATCTTGAACCGTAAAATCACTCAAGACCGGAGGTCCATCAAAGCGTTTACTGATTTGAGCATCAAAACCAGGGCCCAACTATCGTTTCCTCTTTCGAGCGTCAAAACTAAGAGTCAAAACCGTTTCCTGGTGCTATCGACAAAACCATGGGTGGGTTATCAGTATTCCACAAACCAGAGTTACCCCTGAGGGATGAGCTACTGGACATGCGAAGGACATTAAGCGGATGTGGAGAAACTGAAGACGTCGAGGACTCCATCATGGCCGTTCATCCGAGTTATTGTGGTCTTTTCTAGCCTCTACAGGCGTTTTAGTGTAAGAGTCTGTAATAGAAGGAGTCAAGTGCAAAACTGTCTCAGGGCAATAGAGATGTAGTATAAATAAGAGGTTGGCTGCCCTAAGCCACCTCTCTTGGCTGGTTAGACTTGTTTAGAGCTAGGGTTAAAGCTCTATTTTCGTCACCAAACAAAGAGCAACAAGATTAGTGAGGTTTGAGTGATCAAGTCTCTACTTTTAGAGGGTAGGAAGTGGGTGGCTGCTTGGGTGGTCAAATCCTCACCTTGTAACCTAGAATTTGAGACCCCTGTGGGCGATTAATAGATGGAATTTGTGCAGCTCCTTGTGTGTTCTTGTTTCCTCCTCTCTTTTGATTAGATTTTCATCTTGGTTCCTTGGTCTTTTGGTGTGTTTGTGCTTGACCAAGCCCGAGATCTTTCTTTTGCTGGTGTTTTGGACCGCTAGGACGTAGGAAGATTGTGATTTTGGTGTGCCAAATCTCAGTTCCACGAGCAACCCTGCATTTTTCGTTCTTGCCTTGTGGACTTCACTTTAGGGACAAGTCAAATCTGTGGAGAAATTCTTGGGGCTTTGCCTTGATCCGTTGGGAATAGCTTCTCTATGGCACAGTTGAAATACTTGTGAAATTTTGTGAAGTTTGGAGTCCATTTGGTCGAGATTTGGATTGATTCTTGAGGATTCCCAGGCTGTTTTCTCTTCTCGGGCTACCCTGATTCATACCACTGGACAGTCCGGTGGTGAGGCATCGGACCGTCCGGTGGTGGGCAGAGTCTACGAGGCTCGGCCTCAAAGGGTCTTTTTGCGAGCACCGACCCGTCTAGTGGTGGTGCACCGGACCGTCCGGTGGTGCTCGAGTAGAGGGATCAACCCTTGGCCCAGAACATCCGACGGCTTGCCAGATCGTCCAGTGCCTAGCCACCGGACCATTTGGTGCCTAGCCATCGGACCTGTCCGGTGGCTTCTGCCGGTTGTTCTAGACTCGTTTTTGCAGTCGTTTTTGATCGGCGTTTGAGCAAGTGCTTTCGAGTGCTTCCGCGTGGCTTTTCTCTGAGTGTCCTAGGGTTGGTAGCTTGTCATAGCTACGCGACTTTGCACATCGGAGAAGAGAGGATTTTGGGGTTGCAAGCTTTTAGGCGTCGACCTATTCACCCCCCTCCCTCTAGGTTGCTCTTTCGGTCCTTACCAACTTCCGTCTGGTCAAGGATAGGTTGATTCGGCGGTACAAAACCCACGATCCTTCTCATCAGTAAGATCAAGACTCCTGCAAAGCAGCACCACAGTGTCCTCTGATCGGCAACCATGTTGTTGATCTCGCTACAAAGGCTAATTCGTGCCAGTAAATCCACAAAGGATAATCTCTACATACCAGTAATTTAAGAAAAAAAAAGAGAAAGATGCAAACAGATCTTGCAATTAACATGAAGTTCACGACTTGGAGTCTCACATACCTATGAAACGGCGGTACCGTTCAATAACATAATTGATCTAAGCAAAACCAAAGTTCAACCCTAGTGGAGGCTACTTAATATATAAGCTAGGAGACATCCGTGATAGATTCCAACACAATACATGGCCCAAATTGGTGACGCAGCACCCTGGCTGAAGTGCCCCCATCTTCGCGGGGAATTGTTTGTGTCTGGCAGCAGATGTCGAAGTGCTTTGTTGCGCAAGTTTCAATGGCAGTTGTGAAAATGTTGGCTGGAATGCCGTCAGCCAAGGTGGACGGATATGTCCAGTGGCATCTTTTTTTTGTAAAGGGTGTGCGAAACATGACCATTTGAGGTAATTGTTTCAAGGTATTAATAACAATTCTAGTTGTGTTACTAATTAGTTTATGACATGAAGGACAATTATATTATGAACGTGTTCATTGGTTGATCAAAAGAGACCCCTAAACTTTGAATTCTTGAAGAACGGCTTGGGTTTGATCATCTAGTGAGAAGATCAAGGATTGCCAGCTCCAAGTGTCGAAAAGTTCGAAAGAAGTACACTTAGACTCTTTCGCTAATCTGGTAGACAGTCGTACTATCAAGGGAGGTCGAGGTGAGTATCTTGATAGACCTAGCTCCATGTGATTCTCAATTCAAGTCTATCTTGGTCCCTAAAGTACATACACCTAAAAAGTGTTAAAACACACTCACCTATATTTGTTTGAACTAAAGAAACTCACTTTTAAAAAATGCTTGTATCGTTTTGGAACAAAAACAACGAAAAAAAGTAAGTTTTGTACGCATTAGACTATCCAGTGTGTTATATGCGTTGTCGCCCACTTAGTTCGAAGTGGTATGTGTTTTGAATGCACTGGACCCTCCAATGCGTCCTGTCCAGTGCTATCACCGGACATTCTGGACCGAGGGCGTGCCCTGTGCTTGATCCGAGACATTTGAATGCACCAGACCTTCCGGTGAGTTCAACGGTAACTTGGCACAAAAAGGGAGATTTGAAAAATATACGCACTGGACCGTCCGTCGTCCGGTGGTCACGCGCAGACTGCACAGAATAATAGTAACGACTAGTTTTTTGAGCTAGCTCTTATTTAAAGGGTCCCTCTCCCTCATTTGATATCTTTGCCACCATGATTGATTCATACACACACAAAGGTCATTTGAGCACCAAATTCATACAACTTTGAGTTCAGGTTTAAGAGACTTGAGAGAGATAACCACTTGCACGAGGTTGAATCAAGTCAAGGCCAAGACTTTACTCTTGGTGATCACGATAACCTAAATGGCTTGCGATTCGTGCCTCTTGTGAGCTTCTCAAAGGTTGTGGAAGAAGCAAGAGAAGACCCTTGCGCGTGGTTTAAAGTCCACCACTCTGGAGTGGTGAAGGACATCCACGAGAAAGTTCTTGGTCCTTGCGCGGATTAAATGGTAGCTTGACCTTCGCGAAGGTCACCTCGCCGACATCCATCCTTGCACAGACAGAGGCAATAGTCTTGCAAGGACTACCAGAGAGCTAAGGCCTTGTGAGGGGCACCAAAGCAGATTAGAGGGGAGTCACGACTCCTCGATACCTTAGGAAAAAATTCGACGTGTCTCTTTTCTTTTATATTCCGCATTTATTTTCATAAAATTTACTTTTCGCACTTTACTTTCTTAAAATTGTATGCATGGCTCTAAGTTGCAAAACTTCTTTTATGGTGTAACAACTCTAGACACACTGTCTAGGCACTAGGGTGAATTGAGACATGGTCGATATGTTTTAATTTCAAGTTTCGAAATTAGAAGTTCAATTCACCTCCTCTTGGACATCTTAATACTTTCGAAGGGAAAATGATTTTCAAATACTAAAAGTGTGAACTAATGAAAACGGAGGACAATCTCTCTCTCCAAACGGAGGAAGGTGGCCTTGCGAAGTACGTTGTACTCGCCCTTGCTATGCTGTTATTTTTCAAACAGTGATGAAGATTTGATTGAGGCACTTTTTAGCTAGATCGTGCTCCTACTTCCCAACTAGCCAGTGACATTAGGATTTAAAGCATGTTTCCGATGTATCTTTGTTGTTTTATGCTTCTATGTACTGTGATTTTCGTAATGGTTAAGTCAGACTCTATACTATTTAAGGCAATAAATGTGTTGCCGGTCTTCCTGAAACTAGCATCTGTATCATATTTGAGTTCCCAAGAAGTCACGGACGCTTCACTCTCTCACCTCCACATTTTACCATCCCTTTCTCGTATCCATGAAGGGTTACAAATTCTAGTTAAAAGGAATTTTCCGTAAAAATGACTGATTCCGGTCTAAATTTGAACTTTCCAATCAGGAAGGAGTTTAAAATTTAAAAATGGAATCCGGTGCTTTTCGGTCGGAATCTGGTGTTTTCATTTAGCAACAAAAAATGTTGCATAAAGATGAAAATTGAACAATTTTATACAATTTGGTTTGTATTTTTTGCAAATAGCTTTTTGATAGCTCATATTAAATATTTTCACACGAAACTATTCATAGACAATGAATAAAAACATATGCATGTCACTATCAAAACATAAATCAAATGCATTCAAATGTTCATATATACATATTTTCACACAAGAAGTGTTCATTTAATGAAACAACACATGATGAAACAGATGTGTTCATTTAACTAAATCAACATAGCATCGACTTCAATGTTAACATCTCTTACTAAATCAACACAACATGAACATAATTAATTAAATTTGAAATCGCCAATATCATTGCCATACATTAAATCACGTCAATGATTTAATATGGTTTTGTTAAGACTTTGCACTTCTATTTTATATAGACATATATGTATTTAGCATGTGATTCATAGGAGGTATATATATGGTTCAATGGAATTTGAATTGATAGCATGCTGAAATTACGTATACATGTGCATTATGAATTTTTCCAATGCCATATATACACATTACCATGAAATGGTATGTAAACTTTTCATCTTTGCACACCAAAACGATATTTTCTCTCAAAAGCACGGAAATCAGGCCGAAAACTACAAAATCTGGCCTGGAAATATGTTTTTTTTAAATCTTTTTAAAAGTTTCAATTTCAGAAAGATTTTCACGAATATTTAACCAAAAATTATTTTTGTAGGTGATCAGAATGAAAAAAAAAATTTGAAGTCTGACTAGAATGAGATGGAATTTGAAGGAGACATCATGGGACGCTACAACGCGAGGGTAAAAATGAGACAGATGATGGAGCTAGTATTATTTAGAGCTTATTTGCTAGTAAAGTTTTAAATTATTTAGGGCATGTTTGCTACCAAAATTTCAAAATATTGCGGTTTAGGAATAACATAGTCTGCACTTATGTATGACATAAATACTATGATTTTGAAAACTTTGGTCTAGACTACGATATCTGTTAGAAAACAAGCATGCAGAAGCGTCTATTGATCGATCGAGATATCCTATGCACAATCACAGACGACACCGGAGACACGATGTTTGTTAACAAGGTTCAGCCGAAGCCTACATCCCTACGGCATGACTATGGATGCTCCTCCCCATTATTAGATAGATATACCGGTATCTAGGTACACCACGGCAACGCCGGCACCCCAAGTCCAAGCCATCTAGTCGTTCTGGTTACAACAGCAGCCCTCACCTCGTATTTATGAAGAGGTCTGGGTTATAGAATTTGACCAGTACTCTACCCTATACCGCTAATACAACTCAACGTCCTACCGTAACCAAAGCCGTACACATATTCGACACAAACTCTACCTTAGCGAATATGCCCGCCACCTTGAATTTGTCTCCTCACGCGAACCTCTGTGTACTGGACTTGAGTCTTTGTCTTTGGCTGTTTCCATAATAGACACGAGTTTGTGCAAAATCCATCCCTTTAGAACACACCGCTTTTACAATTTCGTCCCTTATAACTTCCACCTTCAACGGTGTATCTTGGAGCTCCCCTAGTGTAAATTTCTCTCCTCCTATCAACACAGTCGTGCCGCCCTCCATGATCTATCTCATGTTTACTCCATCCGACTTGACTCAAGAACACTAACCATTTTCATCCGGCGTACTCAGCAAAATTAGATCTCTTCCAATGCTCCACCTCATACTTCACACCCCTGTTCAATTCCATTCTGCGTCTTGATCTTGATATCACCTACTCAAATAATACGATAGTCCTGAACCAAAATCGCCAACCCTATCCGAAGTGAATAACTTTCTTCCCGTGTCGCATGAAAAATAACTCGCTAAATCTAATACTCCTACTTGAACTTGACTGATTCACTAATACTGAGAGAACAGCACCACTGCTACCCAAGTCAACCTTTAGAAATTGTCGCAACGTTCAACCGTCGACCCTATACCAGTCAAACTGCCCTATTGCCACATTTCAACTGCGGAAAAACATATGTCTCCAACCCATTCGCGACCTCGCTTGGACGCCTCCCTGCAGCACACATGTTGCCATAGCACACACCCGTACTATGTTCCTGCATATGTCGCCGCACCATCGCATTCTTTACGAGCCCCGTTGACCATCCCATTCACTCGCACACGATAAAGTCAACCCTACTTGAACGTCCACCCATTGTTCATCCACAACTGTTAAGTTGTATCCTGAACAGATAATCGTTGAAAATCACGCTTCGAACACCTGCTTTTCTTCAGGACCCGCAGTGAACCCTCGTCCTGAACATCGCGTTTCTCGAAGTTATAGATCCGATTTTTCTCTAGGCACAAGAATTCTCTATTCTGCTTGATTGCTCTTTGGTTTATACATCCGCTGCAGCCTGTCGTACCATGTGTCCGATCATCAAATCATATTAGGATTTCCATCAGAGTTCACAGTACTTCTTCTATTCCATCTGGTATACTAGCTAGGACTCCTCATCGGTGTGGACCACTAGAGCTGCAACCTTGTGCACTCGGGACTCCACGTCCGTCCTGCACCTGCCCTGGGAGCCCCTCTACACGTATGACTCCAGTACTCCGCGTGCCCCGCGGACCCTGCACGATCTGCCCTGGCAAGGGCGGGCCTAGGGGATCATGGGTATTCAACTGAATACACATGATTTCTACAAAATCAATGTATATGTATATTGGCGGCTCTTAGCCTTAACAGGTTTTACTCCGCAAACGCACGGAGACCGCTGTAGCCTTTCACTCAGAGTATTTCGAGTATCGTAAATTTCCAACAGAGAAGCGGCAAGCGAGAGAGTGTAATTGAATATACTCAAATTGAATGGGATGTAATACTTGGATAAGTTATACCAACTAGAAGTCAAACAAGGGTAAACGTGACAAAGATAGGTGTATTGGTGGAGAGGTAAGTCTATAGTAGCAATCCGTAAAAAGGTATAATTGCATGGGAGGACAACGAGTGAGATAAAGTCATCCAACCTCTATTTCTAATCGGCTGCAAAGGTTATCCGTGCCTAAACAAGATATTCAAAAAAAAAAAAACAAATCAGGGTCTTGTGTCGAGTGAAATTCTAGAGTCTCGAGGGTACCAGGGGATAGATAGTTGCTCCCGAAGGAGAGTCTAGCTAATACCTACGGGCCTCCCAAATGATGGGTCTGGACTACATAGGCGCACCACACGCTGTCACCGAGTGGGGCTACCAGACAAAGCTATGTGGAGAAGATCGCACGCTATAAACGTGTTCAAGCGAAGCTTGAACAACGATAGATCGTCCTTAATCAGAGGAGAGGATCGAACAACGATAGATCGTCCTTAATCAGAGGAGAGGATCTGGCCAGAGCCTAGCGTCTAAGTCTAGGGTTGAGTTATAGCACCGACAAGAATAACAAGAATTGAATAACTGAGTAAAACACAACCTAAGCCTAGCAAGTGTGCAAAGAAAGGCACACCACACTCGCAAGAGATAGAACTTAAAGTAAAATATAACTGAAATTATATTAGAGATAATCTGAATCCAAAAAGATACAAAGCTTTTACCAGCAGACTCGAAGATAACTCCGGAGACTCTGAGGCAAAGCTCGACTCAACTTTAACTCACGGGACTATCCTAACTACTAAGGGAATAGTGTAGCACTCTAAGATAGGAACTTTAACTCAACTCCACACCTTACAAATGAGCTCTCAGGGTCTATTTATAGTACAACTGAGTGAGGGGGTATTTATAGACACATTAGGTCGGTTAGGGGGTAGGTCGGTGGCTGGGCGGCCCTGACACATGGCCGGACGGCCACCCCTATGGCCGGGCGGCCATAGGATCCGCCAACTTCCGTGATCCAACGCTTGATATTGCTTCCCTAAGTCAGTTGATGGTTAGTGCACATGCAAAACATGTCCTAAGGCGGCCGAGTGGCCAAGAACAGTGGCTGGGCGGCCACTTGTCTTCCACTGGTTGGTTGCATGTTGGTTCCCCCGGATTGATGACGTCACCGATCCATGTTTTGATGTCCTTTTGACCCTTAGATATATTGGATACTCTTTTGTATGGTTAGATCTTCATTGCCTTGTGTTTGTTTGCATGTAGGGTCAAAGTTGTGCAAGTGAGGTGGCCGGGCGGCCATGGCCTTTTTGCCTCTGCCTGCCCATCTCTGATCTTTGGCTTGTTTTCAACCATTTTGCACATCTTTTGGTACCTGCATCCAAATATTCATGTACAACTTGTGGAACTCATTAGTAGCAAGGGTTAGTCCTATTATTTCACATGCTTTACTTTATTTGGTGGATAATTGACGGTAGATATTGTGAGATTACGACCGTCAACAATACATTGTACATAAGTACTTAGCAAGCATAAATTCTATTCATTCTTTGGAATTTTGAATACACATAGTATTTTTGAATACCCATAGTTTAAAGGCTAGGCCCGCCTCTATGCCCTAGCCTCCAGTTCCTAGGCACCTAGACCCACATGAGACTTGCCTTCCCGTGCGCTTCCCACCTGTCCACGCCTTCGCCACGCATCCTATAGCGCCTCAGACTTCCGCTACCTTGATTGAGCATCCTGGCCCCACCAGGCCCCGCACGTCTCATGCAACCGCTGCGACCGCCTCCGCGTCTAGACTCCACACGCACCTACCCTTGCGTCGCTTGCCTCCACCGTGCCTCGCATTGCCTTGGAACTCCACATGCGCATTTGTCGTCGTGCGGACGATGCGCCCAACCTGCACAGGTCGCTCCCCTACGCCTTGCCTTGCCTGTGTCCAACTGTGCAATGTACCGGATCTTCCGCATCTTCAAAACCAATCTGCAATCTTCTGCCATGTTACATCCTAGCCTCGCATCCATAACACCAGTAGCTCGACGTGTCACAATGTCAGCCTCTGTGCAACATTGTCACGATCGCATCACTGTTTCTGCCCACTCCAATCTCTCAAGGCTTTTCCACCTCTAGACCATCTGGTCTGATCATGAGCTCCGAGGTCATCACCTACAACGATCTCGTCGGCCACCATGTTGACTCGATTACCACGTCTGATCAATCCCCATCAACTATAGCCCATCGAAGGGTTCAAGCCACCCGCCCGAAGTGTTTGACATCACCGATCAAATCGTCGATCGCCCCCGTGCTCCACCTTGCACCACATGAGCTATCTTCTCGGTGCCCATGGAGCATGTTGTCCTCGTGCTTCCACCGTAATCCACCGCACACATCTCGAGATCCAATCCAACCATGTCTATGGTACCACTTGTTATAAAACAAGCGTGTGGAAGCGCCTATGAATCAATAGAGATCTTTATGCACAATCATAGACGATACTGGAGGCATGATGCTTGTTAACGAGGTTCAACCGAAGCCTACATCCCCGAGACATGACTATGGACGTTCCTCCCCATTATCAGATAGCTATATAGACATCTGGGTACACCACGGCAATGCCGCACCCACAAGCCAAGTCATCTAGTTGTCTTGATTACAACAGCAAACCTTTCCTCATATTTATGACGAATTCCTGGTTACAGAGTTTGACTATGACTCTACCCTATACCGCTAATACAACTCAATGTCTTGCTGTAACCAAAGTCGTACAAATATTCGACACAAACTCTAAAAGTATCAATGCTCCAAAAACAAGTGCAGTTTTGACAATACTACGGTTTTAAAATAGTGTTTTGCAAAGGCCAAGCAAACACCTCTAGGCAAAGTCGCGAGCATCGTGAGCCAACATCTTGAGTTAGGATTCTAAAAACTATGGTTTCTAAAAATAACTTAACAAAATCTATGCAAGATAAATAAGATATGTGCACTTATGTTTTGCTAAGTGTTGTTAACTCTATCGTTGTGAAGTCTTACAACCAAGTTCCACCTAGAAACTAACCTATTTAGCTAATCTAGAAATTTAAGCACACTATTGCATAAAAAGTAAATGCAGAAGCTAAAGATATGGGTAGAGTGATACAAACTCCCATTGACGATGACGACGATGGCACAAGTTGGATACATGATGATTTTTTATTGAGATATCGGGAAGATAGCGCAAGCCATCCCTACCCTAATTTGGCGCTCCTAGCAGGCCTTTGCTCTTGTGGAGTCTGCGTAAGGACTCTGGCCTCAATCCACGCAAGGAAAGAGATTGGCAAAATGACCCACGCAAGACCTTAACACTCGCGTAGTCTGCACAGGGACTACGCACTACAAAAACAAGGTTAAAATTCATCGGCCACATACCCACGAACTTAGGGTTATACCGGCGAAATTAGTGTAAGCGTCGACATTATATGGAGGAGTTCGTCGGCCGTGATGAATTTACTTTAATTTTGTCGGCTTGGCCACAACCAACGAATTTATCCGCGTGGAGCTATTTAAACTCGTCAAGCCCATTGTAGCCGACGAAACTAACATAAATTCATCATGCTA
Source organism: Paspalum vaginatum (assembly GCA_030272315.1). Lineage (NCBI taxonomy): Eukaryota > Viridiplantae > Streptophyta > Magnoliopsida > Poales > Poaceae > Paspalum > Paspalum vaginatum. The sequence goes on along the minus strand of CM059020.1, from coordinate 11,810,218 downwards.
CAGTAAACCGGCAAAATTATAGGTTTCCTATCAAAAAATAATTACATACTCAGAACAATCCAAAATTTAAAAAGAAACATAGAAATATTATACTACATCTTGTCTCGCAGTCCAAATGATGCAATATCCGCAATATCTCTCTAGATCCACAACTAGAAATTGTTCTACACTATAGAATTTCAGATTAATCATATCAAAATAGGATTAACAAAAAAGAAAGAAGCACGTCAACACTCATCGTCCACATCCTAGTACACTTCTGCACAAACACTTATCTTGTGACCAGCAATTAGGACCAATGACACTGTCGTCCAATCGATTCCTGAAATTACACCAAAGGTGACACCGATTGATTATTTCTATAAGATCAATGAAATAGGAAAAATAGAATTAGCCAGGATTAGGACTTCTATGAAGCGTCCACTCCTTATCTATATTGTTAATTTCTTATAGTGATGTATCTTGTGAGTTTTCTTAGCAAATTAAAAAACGAGGATTATCATACCTATACGCCTACTCTCGGTTTTGTTTACTTCATTATGTATCTGAGCGACCGTGGACTGAAGGCTGTGGTCTCTGTGGAAATACTTGAGCATGCAAGTGCCATTCAGTGCTCGTTCCATGTTATCATTGTTTCTACCAAGCAAACCATTAATGTCAGTATGCCTAATTGCTCATCATCTAAGTTACACAGCCTCCATGAATTGCAAACTTCAGTGATAAAGGTTCCGTTCATCCCTGATGGAGATGTGCCTACACGGCAATTTCTAGGTCCAACTCTGAGTCGTATGAGCTCTGGTATGAGCCGATGCTGAGTCCAATCGGGACTCGACCCATCAGGTCTGACTCGGACTGCTCGCATATGGTATGCGCAGTTAGACCTCTATCAGGACTCGAATACTTGATCCGCAAGCGATTAGGATCCTGATGGGCCTTTACGTGGCTAAAGCTCATTAGTGAAGACTATATATATGCATTCAAAGGGCACTGCTTAGGGTACCATGTGTGAAAGTGAGCCATCGCAGAAAAGGTTTCTGCGAAACCCTAGCTGTGCCCTAGTCCGATCTCTCAAGATACCCCTCCAAGTTCATGGTGCTAGCATGCCAGAACTCGGCGTCGCCTTCCCGTACGTGTGGATACCGTAGAGGTGTAGCTACAACTGCTACGCTTGATCAACCGACTGATCTCAAGGCCGGCCGAGTGGTTTCTGATCGGGTTTGGATGGGTGACTCGGCATCGGTTCTTCCCGCACATCGACTCGGCGCGCTTGACTCGACACTCGACTACCTTGACTCGGCACTCGGCTGCATCGACTCGTCTTCCGCTGCTCTGCGCCGTCTAGTGGTAACGATCCATTATCTCTTGCTTGTACGTGTTCCTATGTCTTATGTGGTAGTAGAAAATCATTTTCATGCTATGGTAGCCTACCCCGTAACCCTATAGTGGTATCAGAACCGTTCGTACGTAGCTTTATGATCTAGTTCGCTGTAATAGATTGGATCTATTACCGTAGTAGATTGGATCTACTGTGGCTCTATGATAACAGATTGGATCTATTATACGCTCTATGCATCGATTCATTGGATGGATTGGTGGTAATAGATTGGATATGTTACAGGCTATTTGCACTAGTTCATTGGATGAGGCGATGCGATACACATGGATGAAACTTTCACTCAGCTTGATTGGATCAACCTGATGAGTTTTCACAGATTAGATCTATGGTCCATAGTTTTGTTATCACTGCCTATTCTTTCTTGCATTTGATGTGTTAGAGTAGATTCCCTTAGAAAAATTCAAGAATTCTTGATGCCTTTCCAACCGCTACACCTATAAGGATTTCGATCATTGTTTGGTGGGTCTGCCAAAGCAGAGTGCCATCAACTATCTTAATCAAATAGGGTGGATGTCAGACATCCGCGCGTACGGGGTTGGTTTGCTTGACAAGGTTATCAAATCAGATTTGGACCTTGGGCATGATGTTGGATGTCATGACATGTGATGTCACCCAACAAACGAGAGTCACATAGGATGTGATTGATAATGGTTGTCTACTGTTTTCGTTAAGTTTCTAGCAGTGGTGCCAAAGCTCACTAGAACTTAGATAAATGCGGATCTCATCCACTATGTGTTGTGAAAGGGAATACGATTCCAAACATATAGTGGGAGTATCTTTTGTTAAATTGTTTAATGAAAGGTCTACATAAAACATTGTGCTGAAACTTTGCATATTTACTTCCTATTGTAGTTGATCATGGCCGCTAATCCCGCTCCGAGTTCTGGCTTTAATTTGCGATCTATTCCTGATAAAGAGAAGTTGTCTGGAACAAACTTTACAAACTAGCATCAAAACTTGAGAATTGTTCTCAAGCAAGAGAAAAAGGAATATGTTCTTGAGCAGCCCTATCCTGAGGATCTTGTGGCTAGTGCTACTGCTACTGAATGCAGAGCTCATGAGAAGCACTGCAATGACTCTCTTGACGTTGGCTGTCTCATGCTTGCCACAATGTCCCCTAAGCTTCAGAAGCAATATGAGGACTCGGATGCCTTCAATATGATTGAAGGGCTCCATGCCATGTTTGAGAGCCAGGCAAGGGTCAAGAGGTATAACACCTCAAAGGTCTTGTTTGGTAGTAAGCTAGCCGAAGGGAGTCCTGTCAGCCCTCATGTGATCAAGATGATTGGTCACATCGAGGCACTCGACAGACTTGGTATTGAGCTTGAGCCAGAGCTTATGACGGATGTGATCGTCTAATCTCTGCCTCCTAGTTTTGAGCCGTTCATTATGAATTATCATATGAATAGCTTGGAAAAGACTCTGACCGAGTTGCATGAGATGCTTAAAACTGCCGAGGATAGCATCAAAAAGACCGCAACTCATGTGATGATGATCCCAAGGGATAGCAAGAAGAGGAAGCGCAAGGGCTAGGGCAAAGGTAAGGCTGAGGATAGGTTCCAAAAGCCTAAGACTGATGCTAAGCCTAAGGCTGGTCCCTCTCCCTCGAACAAGTGCTTCCACTATGGGGACAGTGGGCATTGGTCGAGGAACTGCCAGAAGTACCTAGAAGAGAAGAAGGGAAGTGAGACATCCACTTCAGGTATTAATGTCCTTGAAATTAATCTTGCAACTTCTTCTAGTGAATCATAGATATTTGATATCGGGTCAATGATTCATAGCCTGCAAATCATTGCAGGGACTAACACAGACTAGAAGTTTTGCAAAGGGCGAGTTGGATGTGCGCGTCGGCAACGGAGCAAAGGTTGCTGTGTTGGCAGTCGGCACATATCACTTGTCGCTTCCCTCAGGATTAGTGATGGAGTTAAATAATTGTTATTTTATTCCTAGCATTGAGCAAAAACATTATATCCTCTTCATGTTTAGAGGAGGAGATAATAATAAAGAACAAGTGTTGTTCTATTTATTTGAATGACATGTTCTATGCACATTGTCCATTAGTAAATGGATTGTATGTTCTTGATCTTGAGGATGAGCCAATTCTTAACATTAATGCTAAATGACTCAAGCCGAGTGGTTTGAACCCTGCCTATGTCTGGCATTGTCGCCTTGGCCATATTAACAAGAAACGTGTAGAGAAGCTCCATAAAGATTGACAACTCGACTCATTTGATTATGAATCATTTGAGACTTGTGAGTCTTGTTTACTTGGCAAGATGACAAAAGCACCCTTCACTGGTCAGGGTGAGAGGGTGTCTGAGTTATTGGCCATTGTGCATACTGATGTATGCGGTCCAATGAGCTCAGTGGCCAGAGGCAGGTTTTCAGTATTTCATTACTTTTACAGATGACTTTAGAAGGTATGGTTATATCTACTTAATGAGACATAAGTCCGAGTCGTTTGAAAGGTTCAAAAAGTATAAGAAAGAAGTACATAATCACTTGAGCAAGATGATAAAATTCCTACGATCGGATCGTGGTGGAGAATATCTGAGCCAAGAGTTTAATGACCATCTGAAGACTTGTGGAATCATTCCACAGCTGACTGCACCCAGGAACGCCACAATGGAATGGTGTGTCCGAGAGGAGGAACTAAACCTTGTTGGACATGGTGAGGTCAATGACGAGTCAGACTAATCTTCCATTGTCCTTTTGGGGTTACGCTCTAGAAACTGCTGCGTTTACACTGAATCGAGTTCCATCGAAGTTTGTGAGGAAGAGACCATATGAGATATGGACTGGGAAGAGTCCCAGGTTGTCTTTCCTTAAGATTTGGGGTTGTGAGGCTTATGTCAAATGTTTGACATTTGACAAGCTCCATCCTAAGTCAGGACAAATGCTACTTTGTGGGCTATCCTAGGGAAACCAAAGGATATTATTTTTATAGCCGGGAGGAAGCAAAAGTGTTTGTTGCCTGGAATGGTGTATTTTTGGAGAAAGAGTTTTTCTTGAAAGATAAAACCAGTCAGAACCTAGGTGCAACTCGAAGAGGTTCGAGAAACACTGGAGAAGGGTTTTGATCCGATTGATTTCCAACAGGATGAGTCAAGCGTTGAGCACTCTATTGAAACACCATTAGCCCCGCGTAGGTCACAGAGGGCACATCGTGGACCCGACCAATACATGTTCCTCACCATGGGTCAACATGATGTATTGTTGTTGGACAACGATGAGCCTAAGACTTACAAAGAAGCTGTGATGGGACCCGACTCTAAGAAATGGCTGGAGGCCATGAGATCTGAGTTGAAATCCATGGCTAACAATCAAGTTTGGAGCTTGGTTGAGCCACTTGATGAGGTACGACCTATCGAGTGCAAGTGGGTTTTCAAGGAAAAGATTGACCCTGATAGAAATGTTCACATCTATAAGGCACGTTTTGTGGCAAAAGGGTTTCGTCAGATTCAAGGTGTTGATAATGATGAAACATTTTCACCCGTAGCCATGCTAAAGTCTATCCAGATCCTCCTAGTGATTGCCGCATATCATGACTATGAGGTGTGGCAAATGGATGTCAAAATGGCTTTCCTTAACGGAAACCCAAGTGAGGATGTGTACATGACATAGCCCGAAGGTTTTGTCGATCCAGAGAATGCTGGGAAGGTATGCAAGCTTTTAAAGTCTATTTATGGACTCAAGCAAGCATCTCGGAGTTGGAATCTATATTTTGATGAAGTGGTCAAATGGTTTGGTTTCATAAAAAATGTAGAAGAACCTTGTGTATACAAGAAGGTTAGTGGGAGCGCACTAGTCTTTCTGGTCTTATATGTAGATGACATATTGTTGATCGGAAATGACATTCCTATGTTGGAAGCTGTGAAGGACTCATTGAGAAAGAGTTTCTCGATGAAGGACTTCGGAGATGCAGCTTACATCTTGGGCATAAAGATCTATAGAGATAGATCCAAGCGCTTAATTGGATAAGCCAAAATTCATATATTGATAAGGTGTTGAAACGGTTCAACATGCATGATTCTAAGAAAGGTTTCTTGCCTATGTCTCGTGGCACAATCTTGAGCAAGACTCAGTGTCCGTCGACTACTGATGAGCAAAAGAGAATGAGTGAGATCCCATATGCCTCCGCAATCGGATCCATCATGTATGCCATGATATGTACTCGCCCTGATGTTTCCTTTGCTCTAAGTGTCATTAGCAGATACCAAGCATGTCCAGGTGAAGGTCACTGGATTGCTGTAAAGAATATCCTTAAGTACTTGAGAAGGACTAAGGATGCATTCCTAGTATTTGGAGGTGAGGAAGAGCTCGTTGTAAAGGGTTACACCGATGCCGGTTTCCAAACAGACAAAGACGACAGTAGATCGCAAGCCGGATTCGTATTCTGCCTCAATGGTGGAGTGGTTAGTTGGAAGAGTTCCTAGCAAGATACGGTAGCCGATTCTGCAACAGAAGCCGACTACATTGCAACTTCGGAAGCTGCAAAGGAGGCAGTTTGGATTAGAAAGTTTGTTTCTGAGTTGGGTGTTATTCTGAGTGCTTTGTGCCCATTGGACCTTTACTGTGATAATATCGGTGCCATTGCACAAGCTAAGGAACCTAGATCACACCAAAAATCCAAACATATACTCAGGCGATATCACCTGATCAGAGAGATTATTGATAGAGGTGATGTGAAGATATGTAAAGTGCACACGGATCTAAATATAGCTGATCCGTTAACGAAGCCTCTCCCACAATCCAAGTTTGAGGCACACACGAAAGCAATGGGTATTGGATACCTAAGTTGACTCTAGTGTATGTGGGATGATAATTTGTTATGTTTTATTTTGAATAAATGTTATTCATTCTTGTTCCATGAACATGCTGCTGTAAACAATGGATCAACGTGTGTGTGACTCGTTTGTGAGACTCTTGTTTAAATGTCATGTTCTGAATGGTCCCTAGCCTAAAATTTTTACTTGGGACAGTAATGATTCAAGGGCTAGCACATGTATTGATTGATGATCATGTTTCACGTGTCATAGATATTGAATATCGAATCAATGATGTGGACAGATGTTAGAGAACATGGTGTTGGATTGACTCACTCCGAGACTTTGCTGGGATTGTTATGTTTATATATGCCATCAAGCGCTCTCGAGTGATATACCCACTAAATTCTTTGACCTTAGATCATCATTGTTTCTCACTATGCATGGTAATGTACTTAGGGGTTATCAAACACTGCTCCATAACTGGGTAGTCATAAAAGTAACTTTAAGGTGCATTGCGAAACATGGATTGGGATGTGAGTGGATCAAGATGGAATTTGCCCCTCCTACATAATGGTAGAGATTGCCTCTAGGCCCCTCGAGGTGGCTGGATTAGAAAATGCATGGTCGTGCTATGTGATTAATGGTTAATCACATTTGGACTGATAGTTAGTCCAATAATCCACCATTGACGAATGAAATAAGTTGGACTATTCAACAAGGGTGGCACGAATCTTGCCTTGGGTCTGACTGGCATCGTGTGGCAAAAGGATATAAGACGAGTTGTATATCAAGGTTCGGCTCATATGATCATTGTGCTTTCGGGGGTCAACATGTGTTGCTAGGCGCCGCTGTTGATCGATTGGCTTGAGAAAGGGTTTTTTGCCATGGCCGACTACATGAGAACCTGTAGGGTCACACACTTAAGGGACAATAACACCAGGATATTGCCTCTTGGCAAGTGGGAGATTGATGGCGATGTGCCCGCGCGGCAATTTTCAGGTCCGACTCCGAGTCGTATCAGCTCTGGTATGAGCCGATGCTGAGTCTAATCGGGACTCGACCCATCGGGTCTGACTCGGACGCTCACATATGGTATGCACAGTTAGACCTCTATCAGGACTCGGATACTTGATCCACAAGCAATTAGGATCCTGATGAGCATTTACGTGGCTAAAGCCTATTAGTGGAGACTATATATAAGCATGAAAGGGCACGGCTTAGGGTACCGTGTGTGAAAGTGAGCCATCGCAGAAAAGATTTCTGCGAAACCCTAGCTGTGCCCTAGTCCGATCTCTCATGATCCTCTGCTAAGTTCGTGATGCTTGCACGCCAGAACTCGGCGTCGCCTTCCCGTACGTGTGGATACCGTAGAGGCGTTGCTAAAACTGCTACGCTTGATCAACCGACTGATCTTAAGGCTGGCCAAGTGGTTTCTGATCGAGTTTGGCTGGGTGACTTGGCATCGGTTCTTCCCAGACATCGACTCGTCTTCCGCTGCTCTGCGCGTCTAGTGTTAACGATCTATGATCTCTTGCTTATACGTATTCCTGTGTCTTATGCGGTAGTAGAAAATCGTTTTCATGCTATGGTAGCCTATCCCGTAATCCTACAATCCCATGGTTTGTTTGTTCTCTTAGCATAGCTAAAACTGTCTGTCTAGGAAGATAATTGAATATTGCCCTATAATAAATCTTATTTATTTTTGTATTTTCCTCATTAGATAATTTTATATGAAATATCGTAAAATATTTTTTGAAGGAAAATATCGTAAAATATTGAGCTAAGCTTTTATTTCCCTAAGGACTTATTTAGTTTGAGGGGATTAAATCCCTCCCTATTCAAATTTGACTAGAGAGAGATTTAATTCCTTCAATCTCTCTACAACCGAATAAGGCCTAATAAGGAACTAAATATACCGGTTTTTGCACCATGTCAATATTCTAGGGATAATTTATCTAAAAATACTTGCAAACAGTAGATGACTTGTTCAACTTTTGATTCTTTTGTCACTTTGACCCCATGATCTAATGGTTCTCGGTGTTCTTTTTATATCGTTGGAGTTTTAACGCTCCAAAAATAGAATAAGCCAATTACTAGTTTGCACCTAGTGAATTTCTATACATTCCAGAAAATCAGTTTGATTGTCTAGTTGATTGCTGCCTCAAATCCTAATATTATATATATTATTTGCCCCCAAGTAATCCTATTGAATTTTATCAACTTGGGCTACTAATGGCAGCAAGTATAATGGAGTAATACAATGTGGTAAATATTCTGATTTTAGCGAACCAAATAACCAATAATAAGTCGAGTATTTGCATTTCTCTATTGCTTAGCACCTAACAAAAAGAGAGGCTGACCTTGTTCACCTTGATAGATGAGCTAAACAGAAGGCAAGTCCTCTCAGCCCTGTACAGCATCCAGTAGCAAAGAAATAAAAAGGGGGAAAACTCGCCTCTTTTCCTGCGACCTACACAGATCTGGCGAGGGGAGGCGGCTCCATGGCGGCAAGGAAGCAGCCGCTAGGCCCCTAGTGGGTTTGCGGTCGGGTGGTTCCGTGGCGAGGGGAGGCATCTCCGCGCATTGGAGCGGCGAGGCAGCTCCATGCGGAGGGGAGGAAGCCGTGGCGGGGTGGCTCTGCAGCGAGGGTATGCAGTTCCATGATGGGCGAGGGGACACGGCTCCACACGGCGGTGAGGAGAGGCAGCCACGGTGGGGCGGCTTCGCGGTGAGGGGAGGCGGCTCCACGACGACCGAGCAAGGGGATGTGGCTCCGCATGGTAGCAAAGGGGAGGCCACGGCGGTGGTGCTAGTCATGACGCAGGTGCGGAGAGGGCGAGAGGCTCAGGGTTGGGCTCAGGAGGCATGAGGTAGGCAGCGTGTTCATGAGGATTTGACGTGTGCATTTATATGGCGGCCAGATAAGTTCGTCGGCCGCCTGCTCAGAACTGACGAATTCAAGTAACTTCATTGGGTACATGCTGAGGCCGATGGGTATAGTATAATTTTGTCGGTTCTACAATGGTCGGCGAATTTAACCTCATTAATTCCGTCGGGTAATTTTTAACCGACAAAATTAAAGAAACCAACGAACTTTCTCGTGTTTCTTGTAGTGATGGCCTCATTCTCACAAGAATAGAGGATTGGTAAGGTAGCTTGCATTCTGTCAAGCCACCCAGTCAGATAACCCCATATGTCCCCGGTGCACACCCACGCAAGCCCTTTCTCTCGCATAGCCCGCGCAAGGGCTACGGCCACGCCCTCGCAAGGATAGACGATCATCAAGGGTGATGTGGTATTCCATGGGCCTCTCACGGACGCTCACCGCTGTCTTCACTAGGTGAGCTTTTGGCCAAAATGTCGAGGACCTCCCTCCCTCTCACAAGTATGGTGGTGACAACTCCACACCTTGGAGGGTCTCACAAGACTTACAAGCCCCCACACTAAAGATGACATGTGCGCAGGCACAGATGTCACAACAGCACTTAGTTGCATACAAGGGCTATGCACTAACAAGGCCTAACAAGTTGCTCGCAAGCACTGGTTGTGCCGAGAAGTGTCTATTTGCTTTCTTTGATGGATTGGACTCTCAAATACATGTCTCAAAACACAAGAGTGAAGTCTAGAGTCACCGACCATCCCAATGAGGTTGGGCAAAGGGGTATATATAGCCCAAACCTAGAAACTAGTCGTTGGGGAGCAGTTGCACTGTACAGATTTCAACCACCGGACTGTCCAGTGGTAGCACCAAACCATTCTTTGCGTACAACACCAAAATGTCCAGTGCATACACCCAACTAGCTGTTGGAATCGATTGTTGGAACTTGAATTTGACCGTTGTGAGCATCGGACCATCTATGCGACCACCGTACCGTCTAATGTGTTCAAATCGCTCGCAGTGTTGAGTTGATGAGTCTTCTATCCATATCATCCATTGGTTTCACCCAACCGTCAGGTGTTACCACCGGATCATTGTTGTGTTCAAAGCTTGGACGAGATCACTCCTTTTCCTTTTGCCTAGAACGTCCAGTGGTACGACCACTGGACCAGTGCGTGTGACTTGCACGGGGTCTTGAGTCTTCTTTTGAGGCTTCTTGTGCGCACCAAACCATCCGGTGCATGCATTTCTTCCTGACTCAGGGCTTTTCTTGTGCCTTTTTCTTCCTCCTTTGAGATGTTTGCTCCCTAAGTCTTCTACTGGCACCCTAGGACATAAACATATATTCTCACACACAAATTAGTCTCAATGGTCCATATTGTCACTTCAACCACCAAAATCATATTAGGGAACTAAGGACAAGGCTTAGGGCCCATTTTCCTTACATATTGAAGTACTACAATATTCTTATACCGAGGTATTGCATTGGAACTGTGAAAATACTTTGCTACCAAACATGGCCTTAGCATGTGTTTGGATGAGGAAATGTTTGGGGATGGGATGGTCCCCTTTTCCATGGTGTTTTCGTTGAGATTTGAGTGGGATGGGATGGTCCTATGGAGGGAATATACCCTCCACATGCAGGGCATCCACACGTGACACAATCCTCATCCCTTACTCTCTCTGCTATAACAGCACAGGCAACTGCCAAACTATCCACTCCAGCTCTGGCTTAGCCACTGCCTCATACAAAGCGAGTGGCTGTACCAAAACAGAGTTAGGCAAGAGGAAACACCAACTCGGTCCTTACATGAGTGTGGGTAGAACATCCCTTATCCTTTTCCCCTACTCGTCTTCGTGAGAAATCCACAACCCCAGCCTTCTCCATGAAGTCCAGGCTCTTAGGTAACTGTGAGTTATGGCACCTATTCTTGCTCCGCTCATTAGAGTGGCTTAACCGACCGAGGTTATATTGATGAGGTCGTATGCCGGGGTTCTCCCCTATTTTTCCAAAACACACATTCCACACCCATAACCACATTTCCACCATATCATCAAGATTAGTATAGATAGTTGAGTGAGAAATCCACCTAAGCACATTACTTCTAAGATTGATTCGGGTGGCTATATCCTACTAGGTTTCCTTAGCAAGCAAAACATGCAGGTTTTATTTGATTAACAAGGCAACGGGTTGTGGTGATAAAACTAGATAATTTATGCATCAAGTGGGGATTTCAGTAGACTAGCCGATCACTTTTGTTGAGGTGGTTAATACAACAGCTGCTGGGCACATTGGGTGTTGATCATCGCGTAGTACACTGCGAGGGGTAGGCCAAACGGACTCTCCGGTATAGCCTACGTGCACCAACAAGGAAAACACAGAAATCAAGGTATTACATAGGCTCAATGGTATCAGAAATGTACTCATTGGATACAGTTGGGTTTTAGAAAGATTTTGGTGAAGTAATCGCTGAAATTAGAGATCAAACGGAGAAGATTAGGTTTATGTGTCGATTCTTAGTGATGGAGTTGGTTTTGGTGGTTTGGGTGGAGCGTAAGCCTCTGGGCACACTGAAGAGTGCAGTAGCGATCGTTGCAGAGATGCCATGGTAGTGAGTATGGTCGGCCTAGGAGGAAACGGAAGCGCTGAGATGGCAGCCGCATGGTAATGACGGAATTGGGGATTTCTATAGAACAACAGCAATGGAATGTGTGAGACTTTGTGTAAGTGGATAGAGTATGATTTTAGATGAATTTAGAGACAAGAATCAATGGAATCGGGGTTCAAATGGAGAAGATATGAAGTATTTAGTGGAAGGGGAAGGTTTAATTCTCTAGAAAATAGTTCAAGGGGTAGAATGGACTTTTCTGATGGTAACTCTTGTATTTGGCCCAAACAGGGAGAAAACCTAGGCTCGAGGGATAGATTCGGCCTTTTCGCCTACCCTCGCACGTGTGGCGCAAATGGAGTAAGAGGGTTAGCGTGGCAGCTTCAGGGGAGGGAGATGGCGTCACGAAGAAGTGGTGGCGGCAGTGGCTAGTTCGGGTTGAACCAGTTTACACTATTTACAGGGAGCTCGCTTGCTGTTCATGCCATCGGTGGTGGTTCTGGGCGACAAGGTCACCGGTGAAAGCATTAAGGCGAGGAGGCGACCCTGGCGACTGGATTGGGGGCATGGTTTGGTTGCTGGAGGTGGGGTTTCCATGGTGGCGGTGTGGGTGCACACAGCGGTGAAAGAGGGCATGCGATGGTGGGGTTTTGGGGTGGAGAGGAGAATGCAGTGAGGTGTCGTGGTGGTAGAAGATGGTGGAGCGGGGCTCGCCCTTGCTGTAATCGACCGGGGAGTCAGTGGAGGTGAGGAATTTGGCGGCGACATGGAGTGGTCTTGTGGGATTTTAGTCCCAGCAGCCCACCATGGGATAGATTACATGGAGGGTTGAGATCAGTAGAGGGTTGACAAGGAGATCGCGATGGTATACAGAACAAAGAACATGACGATTTAGACAGGTTCAGGCCGCTAAATCGCGTAATACCCTACGTCCTGTATGGTAGTGTGTGGATTGTATTGCTCTTAAGCGTATGAACCAAACCTAGGTCATTGCGACCTAGGGTCTGGTGGTGGATATGGGTTGAAGCTGAACTAGGGTTCCCAGCTCCCCTTATATAGGCCGAGGAGCTTGGGGTACAAGTCATGAGTCCTAGTTGGATTACAATCAGGAGTCCACGCCGTCTCGTGCCTTGGGCTTCAAGGCAGACCACTCGGCCCACCCAGCAGAGTGGTTATAATCCGTGGTCAAGTACCTCAGCAGTACGAGCAGTCTTCAGAAATTCCTGAGTGCTCAGCTGGTAATGATGAAGTCGTCCGAGTACACAACTAGTGGAAATACATCACTAGCCGAGTGCTGCAGTCCCTGAATCGATGTAGTAGTTGGCGAGGTGGCGAAGAGGCCGGTTAGAGAAAACACGTCGCTAGGCTAGCGGTGGCGCGCCCGAGTCGAAGTAGCAGTCAGCGGGGCGACGAAGAGGCCAACTAGCGGAAGCACGTCGCTAGCCGGGCAGTGGAGCCCCCAAGTTGAAGCAGATGGCGGGGCGTGGAAGAGACCGGCTAGCGGAAGCACGTCGCTAGCTGGGCGGCGGAGCCCTCGAGACGAAGCAGTTGGCGAGGCAACAAAGAGGCCGACTAGCGGAAACACATCGCTAGCCGAGAGGCGGAGCCCCCGAGTTGAAGTAGCAGTCGGCGGGGCAGCGAAGAGGCCGGCTAGCGAAAGCACGTCGCTAGCAGAGCGGCGGAGCTCCCAAGTCGAAGCAGTTGTCGGCGGGGTGATGAAGAGGCCAGCTAGTGGAAACACGTCGCTAGCCGGGCGGCGGAGCCCCTGAGTCGAAGCAGTCAGCAGGGCGACGAAGAGGCTGGCCATTGGAAACATGTCGCTAGCCGAGCGGCAGAGCCCCCAAGTCAAAGCAGTCGGCGGGGCGACGAAGAGGCTAACTAGCGGAAACACGTCGCTTGGTGAGCGGCGGAGCCCCCAAGTCAAAGCAGTCAGTGGGGCAACGAAGAGGCCGACTAGCGGAAACACGTAGCTAGCCGGGCGGCGGAGCCCCCGAGTCGTAGCACACGGTGGGGCGACGAAGATGCCGGCTAGCAAAAACACGTCGCTAGCCGGGCGGTAGAGCCCCCGAGTCGAAGTAGCAGTCGGCCAGCCGAGTTGATGGAGCAGCCGAAGAAACCGCCAGAGTAGTCGCCAGTGATTGAAATAATTATCTAGTCATCTGGTGAAGTCGTTGGCCAGTAGTATATATAAAAATCCAGTTGTGTGGTGAAGAAACTCCAAGAAAATAATCATTCAGGGTTGATCAGACCCTTTATGGCTGTCTGAGAATCATATACAGTAGGCTTTTAAGGTGCGTCCAGTTATCGCAGCCCGACAATATTTGGGGTTATGACCCAGTGTTGACGTCACTTCCGGTTAGGAGAGCCGAGTTCTTAGAAGCCATTAGGCTATGCGCAGTCTTCCTTGATGCTTGCAAAGAGGCTTACACAAGGGCAATCTTCTTTGATGCTTATAGAGAGGCTTAGACAAGGGTTGTCAGTTATCACCGGCCTACGTAATGCAGCTTGGTTGTCACTGGCTTACATAATACAGCTGTCATCCTTGATGCTCAGTGGGGAGGCTTACAGAAGGGCTGTCGGTAGTTGCCGGTTTACATAATGCGGCTCATCAAGTGCTGACTCGGATAAGTATTCGTGCCATTGAGTGACTAGACTCGGATACGTTTATTGCAACTTGGTTGTCGTTGCACTTCAGACTGGTGCCGGAATACAGCAAGGAGACCCACTCGGGCTGATGGAAGAGATGGGATTAGTGACCCCTTTGCCAGAGAATGCCACTCAATCTTGCTAAAATAACAAATGCACGATGCAAGTGCATGATATGTCGAAGAAATCCCGACTGGTCAATAATAATCCAAGTGGTATATAAATATTCCGAGTGATCTAGAAGTAATCCGGGTGATTTAAAAATAATATAGATAATCCGAATGACCCATAAATAATCTAATTGATCCAATAGCTCGGATATTTCACAAATAATTCAATTGTGATCCAATAGTCGAATGATTAAGAAATAATTCAATAGTGATCCAATAGCCGAATGATTAAGAAATAATTCAATAGTGATCCAATAGCCGGATGATTAATTGATAATTCAATAGTGATCCAATAGCCGGATGATCAATAAATAATTCAACGGTGATCTAATAGCCGGATGATTAATAAATAATTCAGTAGATCCACGGCCCGAATGATCAAGAAGTGATTTATTCAATATGAGAAATTTAAACCGACCACTTGGATTAGATGACCCACTACGGTTAGTTGATGGCATATAGCCCTTCGCCGGTAGATGTATTTCTGGTAGAAATTTATGGTGGGAGATAGTCGACAATGGCGCAGGCACGCCGCTTCAGCACATCGTAGATGTAGACTTTGTGCTAGAATAAAAAATATCTTCCTAAAAGAATAATCAGGAAATAATATGAGTAATATTGTTTGCAAAGATACTCAAATATAAATAATATTGAAGTGATCCAAATGAGACAGACGGATAAACGAAATAATAATCAGCACAACTTAAATG
This sequence comes from Paspalum vaginatum, assembly GCA_030272315.1. Taxonomy (NCBI): domain Eukaryota; kingdom Viridiplantae; phylum Streptophyta; class Magnoliopsida; order Poales; family Poaceae; genus Paspalum; species Paspalum vaginatum. The sequence goes on along the minus strand of CM059020.1, from coordinate 11,795,040 downwards.
GAATAATAAAATAGCTTAGCTGTTTGACATAGATTGATACGATGCGAACTGGTCTAGAGCTGAATCCGAGCAGGAGTCGATAGCATCCGGATGCATGCCGCAGATACCGTTAATTGATTCAGGTGATCCGGCTCAGGTAAGTAACCATCACGCGCATATAATTATCCTTAGATATGTGACACGCACATGCACGTATGCTCTCTATCCTTTGTGCATGGAATTACCAAAGATAATTATTTTCATATCTCTTCTCGAATACCAGAAATCCGATGATGCTTCAATTATTTTATTTGATCTCTAATCTGTTGCTTCGGAAAACTTGCGTGGCAATACTTTTAGTAGGAGTCGACGTGGGAGTCCGATTCCAACAAGATCTTGATTCCGAGCCAAACTGAGGTGCAGCAGCCTTAAGGTCATGTGGAGAGAGAAATTGATCTGTTAGCTTCCTTGCATGACACGTTGAGCCCTATGTCAAACCGAAATCGGCTTTGATCAAGATTTGTTCTGCTGTGATCCGTCCGCTGTCTCTCCCATGCTGCGAACAGACCGAGCGAGGACTCTGATGCGAACTGACGATTTCCTTGCGCAAAGGCAGCACGAGCTGAGCCGCTGGCTCGTAAACAGATCGGAATTTTTGTTGATCCTTGACGATGTTGATGATGATGGCCACCGCCATCTCGTAATCCCGCGCAACCAACTCCTACCTCAGCAGCCCACCACGGGACGTACACGTGAATGTTTTGAGATCGGTAGAGGGTCGGTAAGAAAATCGCGATGGTATACAGAACGAAGAACACGACGATTTAGACAGGTTCGGACCGCTAAATCGCGTAATACCCTACGTCTTGCATGGTAGCGTGTGGATTGTATTGCTCTTGAGCATATGAACCAAACTTAGGTCGTTGCGACCTAGGGTCTAGTGGTGGATATGGGTTGATGCTGAATTAGGGTTCCCAGCTCCCCTTATATAGGTCGAGGAGCCTAGGGATTACAATTATGAGTCCACGCTGTCTCGTGCTTTGGGCTTTAAGGCAGACTATTTGGTCCACCTGGCAGAGTGGTTATAATCTGTTGTTTCTAAGCAAGAGCTTTAAGTTTAAGATTAGAGGGTTTTAGAGTGAACTAGCCCCATAGTTAGTGGGTAGAAAGTGGGTAGCTGCTTGGAGATTGAGTTTCCATCTTGTAATCCGATTTTGTGATCCTCTTTGGGCTAATAATAGATGGAATCCGTGCAACAACTTAAGAGTGCATCTCCTACCCCTTCTTTGGTTTTTGGGTGATTTCTGAAATGCTTTTGGTGCTTTGGTTGCCTACGAAATTTCCTCTTCTCTTTTGCTATTTTGGACTTGCAAGGACATGTCTTACAAAATCTCAATCCCGTAGGATTGTTATGAGCGAGTCGTTCTTGAGTTTTCCTCTTTCTCGCCCAATCATTCACTTCTTCACGAGATCTGAAGTTTCCACTAATCTTGTGATCTTCTTTCATAGATCTTTTGGGAATATCTTTGGAATGGAGCTGGGATATCCTATGCTAAGTTTCGTGAAGTTTGGAAAAGAGATTTGGTCATGTTTAGGCTTTGGGAGCTCAAGATTCACAAAAGGAATCGGACAGTTCGGCATGCTTCCGGACAGTTTGGCACAGGGCTGCCTAGACCGTTCTACCGGACAGTCCGGTGTGCTACACCGGATAGTCTAGCGTGCTACCAGATAGTCCGGTGTGTGCTATCGGACAGTCCGGTGTTGCCTAGACTGTAGTCTTCTTTGCCTCTTTTGGTTTGGGTATTTTGTCTGCTACTTTGGTTTGCGATCTTTGCTGTATGCCCTTACTCAAAATCATTGGTTTATCCGGTGAGGCACTTGACTGCGTAGAGTGGCCAGTGGAGCTCGCTTGCTAAGTTTTAGACCGTGTCCGCTTTCGTTTGTCTCATGGGCGTTTGAGCGATTTCTTCCACTGTGTGTTGTCCTCATCGTGTCCTAGGGCCAATTCCACTCTTGTTGCTATGTGATCTTGCACAATTCAGAATAGAGTGTTTTGGGGTTGCAAGTTTTAGGTGTCGACCTATTCAACCCCCTCTAGGTCGCCTTCTCGGTCCTCAATAGGACGGGAGAAGGACGAGCGAGGGAGAAGTGGTAGTGACGATGTCATGGCGGAGTAGGGCCAGGGGAGCCGAGCGTTGCATTGCCGGTGGAGTGTCTTCGGCCAGGGCGCAGCGGGTGGCATAGCAGCGCATCACAGTGCACGATGCCGCATTCAATGGTGGGGTGGGCCAGGCAGCGACGCGATGGACATAGTGGATCGGGGCCGAGGCTGGACCTAGTAGTGGCATGGCGGGGCCAGGCGGTGTTGTAGCGTGACATGGCGTGCGATGCACGTCTGTACAAAGGAAGAAGAAGAAGAAGACAAGAGGAGAGGGACGGATGGGCGGGGCCAATGGTCGGTGAGAGGGGGCGCGGGCCTAGGTGGCAGTGAGAGAAGCAGGAGGGAGGCCGCCTCGGCCGAGGACTGAGTGGGGTGGAGGGAGAGGGAGCAGGCCGTGGGTAGGGCTGCTCGGCCGGGGAGGCTGACTGAAGGGAAAAAGAAAGGGAAGGCCTGTTGTGCTAGAAAAGAGGGAGGAGGGAAGTTGGCCCATCTGTGTTTTCTTTTTCCTGTTTGAATTTCTGATTTGGAATTTTGGAAGGAGAAATTGAGGGGGATTTTGTAGAGAAACTAGTGGATATTTTAAGGGATATTTGGAAGACTTGGAGAGATTTTTGTTGAACTTATATTAGCATACTCTAAACAAACAAGTTTTGAAAATTGATTTCGAATTAGAGAGGGTTTAGAGAAAATTTCCAAGTGGTGTTTTTTGGGAAGTTACACGGCCACACGGGGATGAGGCGTTGCGATGCGAGGAGGGGCGGCGGTCACGTGAAGAAGACGCGTCACGTCACGGGGAGGGTTGGCGGTCGAGCGGAGATGAGGTGCCGTGACGCGAGGTGGGTCGGCGGCCGTCCAGACCAGGTATGGCGCTGGTGCTGATGAGGGGAGGCGATCACGCGGGGATGAGGCAACGATCACGCAGATGAGGTGTGGTGGCGGCACCAACGAGGGAAGGCGGCCGAGCAGGGATGAGGCGGCACAACGCGAAGACGGATGGTGGCGGCGATGTATACGAGGTGCTGCGGCGACAAAGACAAAGGAAGGCAGCCGCGTGGGGACGAGGGGCAATAGCGTTACGCGGACGAGGTGTCGTGGCAATGCGAGCGATGGGAGGCGACCACGTGGGGAAGAGGGGATGCGGCTGCCCTCGGGGCGAGGGCGCGGCGGAGGCTCGATGCGGCGCGCATAAGGTGTTGCTTTAGAGAGGACCAAGAAGCCATATGTGGGACTGATTGGTGGGTCCCCGTAATGGTTTCTCACGGCATAGATAAATGGTGGTTCCTATACCTCCAACCAAATAGAAAATGAGGATGGATCCATCCCTCTCAACCAAACACTGAGATGGGATCAACCTATCCTAAAAAAAACTAAGATGGGACCATCCCATCCCACCACGTCTCTAAAACAAACACATGCTTAGTGATCTCATATTTTATCGTATTTAAATCTTTATTGGTATGTGCCATGATCTCAAAAGATAAAGTTTTTGATGTATGTCTTCATCAGGTGACTGATATATAACTTTTATCAGTCATATTTACAACCATCCGATGTCTATCGGACGGCTCCCTAGGCCTGTGCATGGATTCTAAGATCCACCCAATCCACCCATCTTAATCCAATCCAACGCGTAAAAAGTACTAATACATGGGTTGGGTGGATGTGGGTTAAATCCATCTAACCCATGGATCAAAACATTGATGAAATTACAACTTGAGCGCTGCCCTGCTCCTTGCATGCGGCGCCAATACTTGCAGCTTCTTCCATGTTTTTTTAGCCAGCGGTCGCCGCGCCCTCGCCTTGCTTCTCCTAACCCTCGCCATCGCCGCGGCCACGGGGGCGAGCTCCAGCTCCAACTCGGCGCCAGAGTCATTTGCATGCTCCGACGACCACTCCGAGGGCCACAACAGCCACTGTGTGGAGAACGACATCAGTGGGGGATTCATCCGCACCCTCCTCCTCCACGGCGGGTAAGCCGTCCTCGTCGACGCGCTCGTCAACCTCACCTCGGTGGCCGCCGAGATGGGTCGCCTCGGCTCCGAGGGGCCCGACCTCACTCTGCTGGCCCCAACCGACAACGCCATGACGTGCGTGGGGCTCGCCTACGGCGGGGCCTGGCGCTCGCCATCGCCGCCCAATGACATCCTCCGTGCTCACCTACAGCGCGGGTTTCGGATCGAGGAGACCTTCTCCCTCTCCGTGCGCTGGTACGGGGCCGCGACATACACCACGCTGCGGGCACCGCTCACGGTCACGGCGCACGCCGGCAGGTCCGTCTCCGTCGTGTTCTTCGGCCAGGGATACATTTTGTTGGCTTCTTCCATTACCCGAGTAATCCATGAGAACCACCCAATCCATACCCATCTTAATGTTGTATTAATGGTGGGTCAAAAAATCTAGCTAACCCATATAAACTCACCCATACAAAGCCGTAGCTCCCCAGGATGACCGACGAAATTCAATTCATCAATCACATTTTACACGGCCACAGATGAAATTCAATCCATCAGTTATAACAAAATTAAATAACACAATAATAAAAAAATATCAGTCGACTGACCTGAGGGAGCAAAGAAAAGGACATTCCTTAATTCAATTTAAATCTTATGGCATATCACATGATGTCAAAACATGAAATTTTGCACCGAAGCGAGCAAAGAAAAAGACATGCCAGCTGATTTCACACGAAACAGTTAATTTTTTCGCATTCTAGGTACCTAAATCATGACCAAATCGACCTACTTTTTCTCATGGACATGAAGGGGATGATTCGATCGTATTAGATGTTTGGATACTAATTAAAAATATTAAACATAGTATAATTATAAAATTAATTACATATAGATGAGGACTAAATGACGAGACAAATTTATTAAATCTAATTAATTTATGATTAGGAAAGGTGACTCTACCGTATCATTCGTTAAGATGAATCCATTAGATTTAATAAATTTGTCTGTTTAGTTATGGTTTGTTTAATTAGTTTTATAATTATATAAACCACAGGACACTTACCGTTTGTACACGTCGCATTGATTCTGGCTCCACCGGCAGACCCGAGGACCCACCCCACTCCTCGCTGTCGCCGACCTCGGGCTTCGCGCATAGAAAATGTGTCAGTATCACCACCGCACTGATGAGGGCACTGTCCACTCTCAAACCCCCGCAGAACCCTCGTCGTCTTCCTCCAAATCACTCGCTTGATCTCGCCTTCCCGTCGAGCCTAGGGTTCCGGCCGGCGACCCAATGTCTGACGGCGGCGACGAATACAAGCGTGAGGAGTCGGTGGCCCTGCTGGTCATCGTCTCCCTCGCTGCGCTCTCCCTCCTCTCCCTCATCGTCGCCTTCGCCTACTACTGCTACATCACGCGCAAGGTCTCCCGCCGCCTCCATTCGCTCCACCCCCCTAAGCGCTCCGGTTCCCCTCCTCCGCCCCCTCCCCGGGCCCCGCCGCCGCCGCCGCCGCCGCGGCAGCAGCAGCAGGGGAAGGAGAGCCCGTCCAGCAACTCCGCCAGTGACGGGGCTGGGGCGGCGCCGATGGCGGTGGTGGTTGCCGGGGAGAGGGGCGTGCAGGTGTTCAGCTACCGGCAACTCCATGCGGCCACGGGCGGGTTCGGCCGGGCGCACATGGTCGGGCAGGGCAGCTTCGGGGCTGTGTACCGCGGGATGTTCCCCGACGGGAGGAAGGTCGCGGTCAAGCTCATGGACCGCCCCGGGAAGCAGGGTGAGGAGGAGTTCGAGATGGAGGTAAATACAATTACTAACATCCGTGCATTTAGCGGAAAATGCGGGTGTTCTGGGATTGGGGCTGTTAATTCTGGATCTGGCCATTTTGTCTTGGTGAAATTCTGCGGTCCAAACTGAGACACGGCCACTGTGGAGTTTCGTAGCGGAAACGGTGTCACTGTGTGTTGGGGGTTTCCGGTGGGTTGGTCGCTTGTTTCAAAGATTATATGATTTCTAAAAAATGGAGCAGTCATTTGTGTAGTGGTAAGTGCGAGTTACTCTACGGTTTCACTAATTGTAAAATTTTGGCGGTGCTTGGTTCCTAGTAGATTTTTGGAACGTAGATAATGCACACTATCCAATAAAATGTTATTTACATTGGATTTTGTGACTGTGTCTATTTGACACGTTATACTAGATATTATGAGCACATGTTTGGCTCTACTAGGCATAAAGTTTATGAGATTGTGAGAACTCCCCCTAACCAAACACCACCATTGTTTCCGGAACTTCTCGTGTGGAGTTGAGGTGTCTTTTGTTTTGGGCTTTACTCTTCTCATTCGATTATGGAGTTGCTCATCCATCAGTCACTCAAATTTAGACTAGGATTTGGATTTAGGTTTTGGGGGGCTGGGGTTTACCTTTAGTTCTTTGGCGACAGAAGGGGTCACTGGGGAGGCAGCCGGTTGGTGGTAGAGGCAGGTGGCACCGTGGCAGGTGGTGGGTGGGAGGTGAGGTGGTGAGGGCGCCTCCTGCCGGGCGGCGGGGTTGTCTTGCTCTGTTGTGATTATTGTTGGTGGTGGCAGAGGCAGTGGCTGTTTGTTGGTGACATCAGCGGGGGAGGCTTCTGGATATGGTAGACAGGCATTTGAAGGGCCTGATCTGGGCGGCAGCAGCTGAGTTTGGCAGTGGAGGCAGCACGGCACGCCATCGGCGTGGGGGGCAAGGTGGGCGACGGGGGCGAGACACGAGAGAGGCGGCTCAGGAAGGGAATGGTTAGGAGGTGGATCTGATGCCCAAAGCAGGTGACTGATGCAAATGCAGAAAATCATTCAATTGACAAGGTGACAGGCTCATTATTTTGACTGGATTATTTGATGAGTCTGGATTGCGACTTTCAGCTCTTTGTGGTGGTTATTTATATGTAGTTGTTATGAATAGCACTTGTATTCATTATGAGGCCCTAAGACCGATATATACACCAGTACATGAAGGGATATATACACATAACCCCCTACAATACATAGGAAATACAGAGATACAAATATATCTAACATATCTAACACCCCCCCCCTCAAACTCAAGGTGGATCAAACACACTGAGTTTGGAGAGATAAAAACTATGCTGAGCTCTGGTCTGGGCCTTCGTGAAGAAATCAGCCAACTGTAACTCCGAGGGCACGTAGTGAAGAGTAACTACATCATCCTGAACCTGTGCACGTGTGTAATATGCATCAACACCAATATACTTAGTAAGCTCATGCTTCACCGGATCACGAGCAATACTAATAGCACCTGTACTGTCAGTCAAAAGAGGAGTCGGTGTAGAAACAGAAATGCCAAAATCTGCAAGCAACCACCGTAACCAAGTCACCTCTGCTGTCACAAGAGCCATAGCATGCAACTCAGCCTCTGTACTCGAACGAGAAACTGCTGTCTGCTTCTTAGTCTTCCAAGCAATAAGAGAACCACCAAGAAAAACACAATAAGCAGAAAGAGATCGACGATCAGAGGAATCACTAGCCCAAGTAGCATCACAATAAGCCTGAAGCTGTAAAGAGCTAGAGCGTGGAAAGAACAAACGACGTGACATAGTCCCACGAAGATAACGTAAGACACGAAGAAGGTGACTATAGTGGAGCTAAGTGGGAGCAGAAACAAACTGACTCAGAATATGCACAGAATAGGAAATGTCAGGACGAGTAACACCAAGATAGACAAGGCTACCTACAATGTGACGATAACGAGTAGGATCATCAAGAGGCTCACCATCAGTGGCAGAAAGGTGAACATTGAGCTCCATGGGAGTCTCATCAGTCCTGTGATCAGTAATAGATGCATGATCAAGAAGGCCCTGAATATATTTTTCTTGAGACAGATAAAATCCCTCACGTGTAGAGGAAACCTCGATCCTAAGAAAATAACGAAGAGGGCCAAGATTAGACATAAGAAACTGCTCACCCAAACGTGCCTTGACAAAGGCAATGAACTAAGGATCATCTCCAGTGATAATCATGTCATCAACATAGTGGAGAAGAAGAGTACGACCACGAGATGATGTGTGTACAAACAGAGCAGGATCATGAGCGCTGGCAGAAAAACCAGCAGCCGTGACCACAGAAGCAAAGCGCTGAAACCAAGCGCGAGGAGCCTGCTTAAGACCGTAGAGAGAGCGACGAAGACGACAAACCATACCCTCAGGAACAGAATACCCAGGCTGTGGCTGCATATAAACCTCCTCACGCAACTCACCATTAAGAAAGGCATTCTTGACATCAAGCTGAGAAATAGAACACTCACGAACAGAAGCCACAGCAAGAAGAGCACGAACAGTGGTCATATGAGCAATAGGAGCAAAGGTCTCATCATAATCACGACCATGTTCCTGCTGAAAACCACGGGCAACAAGACGAGCCTTATAGCGCTCAAGAGAGCCATCAGAGCGAGTCTTAACCTTATAGACCCACTTACAGGTTATAGGACGAACATGAGAGGGAGTCGGAACAAGATCCCATGTGCCTGTACGCTCAAGTGTAGCTATCTCCTCAGCCATCGCAAGCTGCCATTCTGGATGAAGAATGGCCTCACGATAGGAAAGGTGCTCAGAAAGGACAGTACCGGCAAAACCTTGCCAAGTAACAGGTCCGGAGCCATACCGATCAACAGGCTGACGAGACTGATGACCACGACGTATAAGCTGTTCAGGGGATGGCTCATCAAAAGGACCAGAAGATGGCTCATCAGAAGGGGGAGAAGGAGTCGAAGCACGACGACTTGTGTACACTTGGGTCACAGGAGGCTTGGTAGTATAATCAGGAGGCAAAGAAGAAGACCCCGAAGAAGGCTCGACATGTGGCACTACAGAAGGAGACGGAGGCACAGCTACAGGTGGCACTACAGAAGGAGACGGAGGCACAGCTCCTGAAGGAGGCACAGTGGGAGAGGGTACCCAGCAAGAAGATATATGTGGAAGAGCAGTATCAGGAATAAATAAAAATGAAAGAGGATCAACTAAAGATGCTAAAGAAGCATCAGAGGAAGGACAAGGATAGAAAGGACGAGACTCATCAAAGACAACATCCCGAGAAATCCTCATCCGTCGACCAACCGGATCCCAACAACGATATCCCTTATGCTCAGCACTATATCCTAAAAAGACACACTCCACAGACTGCGCGGTCAACTTCGTGCGCTCACGAGGTGCAAGAAGCACATAGCAAACACAACCAAAAAGACGAAGGTCATCATAATCAGGCGTCTTGCCACAGAGACGCTCAAAAGGAATGCCACCATGAAGGGCCGACGAAGGCTGAATGTTAGTCAAATATGTGGCAGTGGAGACAGCTTCAGCCCAAAAATGAGGTGGAACAGAAGAAGCAAGCATAAGAGCACGAGCAGTCTCAAGAAGATGACGATGCTTGCGTTCAGCAACACCATTCTGAGCATGAGCACCAGGACAAGAAAACTGAGCAAGAGTACCTTGCGCAGAAAGAACCTAACGAAGAGCACCAGAAAGGTATTCACTTGCAGAGTCGGCACGAAAAACACGAATAGAAGTGTCGAAATGAGTGCGAATCATAGCAGAGAAATTCTTATAGATGGATAAAGCCTCACTACGATTTTTCATAAAGTAAATCCATGTGTGGTGAGAAAAATCATCTATAAAAATTATATAATATCGATGGCCCCCTTTTGAAACAAAAGGAGCAGGACCCCATATATCTGAGTGTACAAGATCAAAAGGACGCTCAGACACTGACTCACTAGAATGATAGGGAAGCTGAACCTGCTTTCCCAGACGACAACCTTGACATTGAGCTAAGGACTCACGACCTGATACTAAACCTAAGAGACCACGACGAACCAAAGTGGACAGACGAGAGCTACACAGATGACCCAACCGATGATGCCACTGAGCGAAAGACGAGGTGGACGAAGCAGCCAAAGCGCAGCCAACACGACCGGGAGGAGCAGCGGAAGAAAGATGAAGCCAGTTAAGCTCCCAAAGACGTTGAGAATCATGGCGGCGAGGGCCAGTACCAACCAGGCAACCCGTGGTGCGATCCTGAACATAACAAAAATCAGGATCAAGGATAATACGACAGCCATGATCAGTAAGCTGACCAGCGGACATAAATTGCATGGTTAGATCAGGGACGTAGGAGACATTAGGAACATGAAAAGAGTTAGACAAAAGAGTGCCTTCTCCAGCAACACAAAGAGAAGACCCATCAACAGTGTGAACAGTGAGAGAACGAGATGGAGAATGAATAGAAGAAAGAGAAGTGCGATGAGGAGTCATATGAAAAGAGGCACCAGAATCAAGAATCCATGCATTAGTACCTGGTGGTCCCTGAGTGGAAGACTGAGAAGAAGCAGCAGAGCCCTGTGAGCCAGCAGGCAGAGTCGCAACACTAGCAGTCCCAAACGGTGAAGAGGCAGCAAGGCGACGAAGAAGCATCAGCATCTCCTGGGCAACTGGATCTGTAGAACTCCTCTGAGACACTCCAGTACTAGCACTACCAGAAGCCTGTAAAGTCTGTGAAGCCTGACGAGTCTGAGAACGCTGCGCTTTCTTCTTCCTGTAACAGAAGGCCTCAACATGTCCGTCCTTCCCACAATAAACACAATGAAGGCCACCACCACTACCACCACCCCCTCCACGTGTAGGAGAGGACGCAGGCGCTGACGAGGGCAAAGACAGTGGAGGAACAGACGGCCGTGAGGGCGAAGAACGAGCAGCCTATGCAGACGCAGAGGGTAACAATCCAGCAGTACGAAGTCGAGTCTCTTCATTACGAACATCAGCAAGAGCCTCCATCAAGGAGACAAAAGGATGACGAGCAAGAAGCTAGGCACGAAGAGGCTCATACTCATCACGGAGACGAGTCAAAAAGGCATATGTGCGCTGAAGCTCGATATTTGACTGCTGACCATGACAGAACTCACAAGTACTCGGTGACAGTGGATGACGTAGCGAGTCAATCTGACGCCAGATAGCAGACAACTGTTCCTGACGAATAGCAGCAAAATAAGCAGAGTGACCAGTGGGCTCATAGCGATCACGAAGGAAAGACCACATCTGATGAGACCGATCGAAGTCAACAATCTCTGCAGCAAACTGATCCTCCATACTAGCAGTAAGAATAGACTCAGCACGAGCATCCTCATCCAACCAACCCCTGTAAGCACTGAACTGAGACTCATAAGATGCTAGAAGATCATCAAAATCTGCAAGGAGCTCCTTCTTAGCTTCATCGGTTCCCTTCTCTAGAATTGTAGGACGCTCCAGAGCCTTAGGACAAGGCGGACATGGAAGCTCGCCAGTAAGAAACTCCCAGTGGCGCAAGCCACGCATGTGCCAGCGCGTACGAGGAACCCAGGCACGGTAGTTAGTCCCATCAAAGAGCAGCGGACAGCGAAGGACGGGAACACCACCGTTGGAAGGAGCCGAAGGCGCCATCTCACAATCAGCAACAGGCGACGGCAAGAACGCAAAAGGAAAAGCGGCGCAAGCAGCAGTTTTTTTTTTTTTTTGCTTTTTTTTTTACTATCTAAATAGCTGTAGGGCTACAGCCAACGAAACAAATCGGCGGAACCAGCAGCACAAGCCCAAGCAACACCCCGCAGGACGGAGTGAGCTGGCAGGAAGAGGGCCGGCGAGCAGATCCGGTGGAGGCGAGGCGCACAGCGACGGGCGGGAGGCCGGCGGCGCGCGGCGACGGGCGGGAGGCAAACGGCGCGCGGTTATGAGTTGGCGCGGCGACGGGCGGGAGGCCGGTAGCGCGCAGCGACGGGACTCTAGAGCAGAGGAATTGCAACACTCAGAACGAAGAGCGCAAGCAATCCGATCTAAAAAAAAACACGATGACGGTGGAAGTGCAGCACCAGGATCGCTGTTTAGGAGAGGATGGAAAACCTAACCCTAATTGTGGCTCTGTATACCATGTTATGAATAGCACTTGTATTCATTATGAGGCCCTAAGGCCGATATATATACACCAGTACATGAAGGGATATATACACATGACCCCCTACAATACATAGGAAATACAGAGATACAAATATATCTAACATATCTAACAGTAGTGATGGTTTTTAAACAACTAAGGATGTCTACGCAGCACTCAGTAGTTCTTAGTTGCTGAAGGCTAACTTTTTAGTATTTGTATGACATGAAGGTTGTGTAATCTTTTCAATTTATGCAAGATTTTGGTAAAATTGAAACATAATTTGACTTTGATGGGTAAAATTGAACTTTCTGAGTCCTGGCTCTGGTTGAAAAAACTTGGCCAAGGGGAGAGACGCCCCCCTGATTTTGCCCTCAAGAATTTTGTGCCAGCCTTTGAACCTGGACTGGTGATGAGGGTTTCATCGATCCCCGGACTTCAGTTTTCTAACCTAACCAGTGTAGCTCGGGGTAAGTTGTTGGACGTGTTAGTGGCACCTTACTGTACAATCATTTCAATAGGAACAGAATGAACCACTCCCTGTTCAGTTCTACTAATCTTCACATAATCACATATCCCAATTTAGCCACTGGGACAGAGGACCTTGCTATGGGTATACGGCACAGACGCACAGTTGACATCTTGTAGAAAAATAGCAGATTTGTCGAACCAAATCACATTGAATGATGACTTGCCAAATGATAAATGAACTCCTTTTAAATATGTTATCACTTACTTCTACTGTTGGCCATAGGGAAAAATGCATTATTAGCATAAGAGAATTTTATGGATACAAAGATGTTTTAGTGGAAGTGAGTGGGCAAAAAAATCTTCAGTTTTGCAAATGTTTGCTAAACAGAAGATGTTTTGGCAGGTGGAGCTGCTGAGTAGACTTCGATCGCCTTATTTGTTGGGTCTGATTGGCCATTGTTCAGAAGGTGGACATCGGCTACTGGTCTATGAATTCATGGCCAATGGAGGTCTCCAGGAGCATCTCTATCCAAACAGAGGTATGCCAGTTGTGTATCATCCAATTATATCTGTGTTGTGCATTTGATGTTCTGTGCAGATTATTTGGAACACTTCATTGCTCGTTAAGTTGATAATGAGTTGAGTGTGTGTGCTTTGGTGCCGAAGCTGCCAAACAAAATTTTTGCTGCTTTGGCCAATTTCGGGCAACATTTGTTTGGATGCCAAAATTTGGTTGGGTAACCTTCTTGGGCCACCTTACTTCATTTTGGTCTCCGAGTTGGTCAATCCATGGCCATCAATTTGAACTCCAAAACTTGGCCATGCCAAAATCTTGCCTGGTTGAAGTGGCACAAACCAAACACACCCCTCATCTATCCTAGCTGGTGATGCACAAGCATCAACACATGCTTTAACAACCTGATAGAAGATATGATCAACATGGTATTGGACTCCCTCCATTTCGTTTTATAAGGGGTATTAGGATTTGAGCAAGCCTTTTAGAGTATACTTTGACTATTATTTTCTCTTACAATATATTATGAATACTACAAGCCGATGTCTTACTAAAAGACATGTGGAATTTTGATCTATTTCTACATCTTCTGTGCACTAAACACAAAATTTTTTAACTAACTGATGGCCAAAGTTTACAATGTTTAAAAACTTAAAATTCTAATATGCCCCCATTTTGAAAAGGAGGAAGTATTTTTATTGTGGCCATGTGCTGGTTGTTGCTAATGGTTATAAATTGGCGATCCTTTTAAGGAGGTTTAGACTTTGGTCATCAAACCTATTAGAGAATATTGTTGTATCTTGTAAATAAGGATAGTTTGTATAGCAGTACAATCATCAATTTATTCTCCTACATGGTTTCTTGAGTTTAGGTTCTTATCTGAACACAGATCCATTCTTCCCACTGTGCACCTCTCCTTTCCGTGCCACTGCCCGATTGTCTTCTATAGCATACATTATGTGCGACTATGTGTCGGCTGCCTAGTGCATCTCAAAGAGTTTGCCCATGACGATCTCCATTGGGGCAGTGCAGCATGTACCTAGGGCTCCAATCTTGTTGATCGGTGGCCCTAGAGAGTTCCCAAACTGTTGATTGGGGGTTTTCTCCCGGGTTGATTGATTAGCGTTTTGTTTTTGTTTTTTCTGATCTAATCGGTTTGTGTCGCCCACCTCCCATCATCTTTGTGTCTCTACTAGACATCGGCGTCGATGACATCAGCATCATCGTCTCTGACCGCACATGCAATAAGTCTTATCAACTGACCATTTGCGGACCACAGCACCATAGCCTGCTTAGCATTGTGTGTTTGTTATAGCAAAACTTGAGAACTCTTTGAGATGCCATAATTTCTAAAACATGCTAAACGAAATGAATTACTAGTGCTGACAACTGACCTACAGGTAGTTGTGTTGTCATCAAACTGAAAATGAAAAATGGTTACATTCACTTGTATCCACGAATAACATTTTGTTTAGGTTTATATGGCTACCTGAAATCGGCTAAAATATTTTCATACCTAACACATCGGATAACTTGGGTATCGACACATTCATAAGCCAGCTTCTTTTACTAACTTATAGTTTTAAAATATTGTCGTTCTAGGTTCCTGTGGTGGGATCTCAAAATTGGACTGGGATATAAGAATGAGAATTGCACTTGAAGCAGCAAAAGGTTTGGAGTATCTTCATGAGCGTGTTAATCCACCTGTTATACACAGAGATTTCAAGAGCAGCAATATTCTCCTGGACAAGGACTTCCATGCAAGAGTTTCAGACTTTGGTCTAGCTAAACTTGGATCTGATAGAGCTGGTGGTCATGTCTCAACTCGTGTTTTAGGCACACAAGGCTATGTTGCTCCTGAGTAAGACCAGGCTAATGCTCATTTAGCATTTTTCATTCACTAAGCTATTTGCTAAAAATTGTGGAAACTCATAAGTTTGATACTCGTTTGTTGTTTGCACAATCACTTTGTGTTCTACTCAAGTTATTATACTGGCTCTAACATGATCAAGCACTAAAATCTCTGTAGGTATGCAATGACTGGGCATTTGACTACCAAATCAGATGTGTATAGCTATGGTGTTGTGCTTTTGGAATTGCTTACTGGCAGAGTACCAGTTGATATGAAGAGGCCTCCTGGAGAGGGTGTCTTAGTTAATTGGGTAAGTATAACATTAGGTGATCAACAGAGTTACTGATTGGTGTAGCTTTACTTTGAGCTGTTTTCTTACAATCTTGGAGAATAACATTAATGGAATAGCATCAAGTTGTTAATCTAGAACGAGTATCCATTCCACAAGATTGTGCCTTTCAATTGCAAAAGTATGAGGTGATTCTCAAGATCAAATCAGATATCTGCATTTACATCAATTTCTTTGTGAGGACATATACTTCAGTTCCTAAATCAATGTCATTGACTTCAATTGTCTCTGCTCCTTACTTTAATTCTTCATGTACAAGTCATGACATATGTTAATTAGAATCCACCTTCCTGTTTTCCTTGTACTTGCTAGGTACTACTACAAGGTTAGCTTTCAAGGTTTATTTTTCAAGTACGAAGAGTGTCATTTGAATGCTATGTATATCTAATCTGTCACTTGCTAAATTAATGTAGGCTTTGCCAATGCTCACTGACCGAGAGAAAGTTGTGCGGATTTTGGATCCAGCATTGGAAGGTCAATATTCCTTGAAAGATGCTGTGCAAGTGGCTGCCATTGCTGCCATGTGTGTTCAACCAGAGGCTGACTATAGGCCACTAATGGCTGATGTGGTGCAGTCATTGGTTCCGCTTGTGAAGAATCGTTCTGCGCAGAAAGCTTGCAACCCCAATGGCCAAGCATCGAAGCCACTTGAGTAGTGAAGCAAATGTTTATCGAAGATTTGGTGCTCGTATTTCTGGAACACCTCTACTCTAACTACTGCTGCCGAGACAATCATCTTATCATCCAGCCTATTTCTTAACATGACCCTCTTCTGGTGGTGTTCTGATTTTGTAAGGTGCGTGGTACTCAGGTAGGTTCCGAATTTAAAAGGGATCTGGTTGGACGGTCTTTGGAGCATATTTGAGTTCGAAGGAAGGTTCTAGGCATGTGATGTTAGTAATCATGTTAGGTTGTTGGGATCAGTGCAACGGTGCCATCATTAGATGGTAGTGTTTGGTATGAGGTGGCAGAACTGTGCTGTAGAGTACCACTTAATTTTCTTTTGGCTGGTCAGTTATGTTAGGAAATTAGCTTAGAAGATCCTTTTGTACAGGGTCTTAACTGTTAAGCTTCTAAGTGCACCAGCACCGTCGTTGTAGGTGAGAAGTATTGCCCTTGGATTTTACTATATATAATGTACAGTAGGTTTCTTGAACCAATTTCGAAATCCTTAGCTGTTTGGTTGCCTGTTTTTTTATCTCATCCTGTCCGTTTCTGTTAAATTTTCAACTGATCCAGAAAATGTTACATGGGCGAGAATCTGAAAAAAAGATAGGATCAGAGTGTTCAGACTTCCAGGACTATATATCTGATTGTGTTGGTGCAACAGGTATACATGTAGAGACGTTTTTGCACGTAATAAATGTGGTTGAATATTATTTTAGAAAAGTTATTGGTTGTGCATCCAATTTCTGCGCTTAAGGCTGTCGTCGGTGGATTGCGGTGTGCATTTTGCACATTTCTCTTTCATGAAATGACTATTGAGAAAGGGACATGACGAAGCTACAGCAAACTGGAGCGTTATGTTTATCTTATTGGTGAATGGACTTATTAGTCCAACGGGGACGCAATATCAGATTGACTATTGGTCGCCACTTGTTTTAACAAGTGACGAAGCGATCCGGTAGGAATGTTATTTTTTGTTTTTTCTTTGCTTCTTGTTCCATTCCTTTTCTCTAGTTAAACCTACATATTTTTATGTATAAGTTCACACTGGATAAGTTTTATGTTGAATAGCAAAAAGTTGTGTATCCAAAAGTATAATCATGTCTTTGTGATAGCTCATCTGTATACGTTTAGAACACATTGAATGCGAAAAACTCTGATGTATTGAAAAAGTATCATCATAAGCTTGGTCGGCTGAAGCCTATATAGGCGAAATGATCCTCTCTAGCTGGAAGCAACATTTGTTTGACGATGTCTCAGATAAAATGCATGATTTCGTCAATTTAAAGATCATGGGTATCACACACCGGGGTGCACAACTTTAGTCCTCTAACTAGCGATGCGCAACTCGTCGATAATGGAGAAGCCACAATAAAGTAATCCTAGGAGAACTCGAACTTACGATGCACAACTCGTCGTGAACAAAGGAAATACCATGACAAGCCAAACGACATGCAAACACGGAGGTCGGACCTAATCGATGGAGCTCTAACGAGGACTCCTAAGGCAAATGTGTGACATTGCGATGGTAAAAAGAATTAAAGAAACTATTGCATTGTATGATATGTGATATCTCATTCCATGAGGCCTATATATATATTTATAGTCCAGATGATTTTGATTTCTAAAAGGTCTAGACACCTTCTTGGCCTGTTTAGAACGGAGGAAAAGAAAACAGAGGAATGGAAAAAAAAAGAGAAATGTGATGGCAAAACAGAGGAATACAAAACATAGAAAATGAATGTGAAGAAACGGTGTTTGGAATGCAGTTTGTAGTAATACATGAATCATAGAAGTATGATAATTTTAATAGTATGTTTTATTCCTTAATTAGTGATGGATAAGCAAGAAAACATAGGAAAAACCTTAATGAAAACATATAGGTGATGGACTAGCACATAAACTCTATTCTTTATTTAGGACAGGTGATCCATCCGTTGTTCAACATTAATGGATCCTTTAAGACCGGGGCAGCAAAAACCTTAGGTCTTATTTGGAACAAAGGAAAACAAAACAGAGTAATGAAAAAAAATCACAAAAATAGTATGGCGAAAAGAGAAAAACTATAGGAATCTAAAACATAGGAATGGAGACTTTAGGTTATTTGGATCGCAGAAATCTATACATAGAAATCATAAAGATATTTGGCTAATAGAAATGCTTATTAGTTTTTTATAAAAATATTTGGCTAATGAAAGATGATTGGTTAGAAGATCGGTTGATTCGTTGGGCGCTTCTTAAGCGGAAGCTCGATTCCCTGTTCGTCTTCTTTTTCGGTGTTGCCCCCTTCTTGCTCAAATGAAGCTTTCTTATCCAAAAGCTAAAGGTGCAATCAGAAACATAATTGTGCAATCGGATCTAAAAAGACACTAGATGAGAGAGTAGTTACAATATAAAGAAAATCCGATTTACTCTTCTTCAGTCGTCTGATATTTATCTATCTATCAGTCAAATTGTTTTGTATGTGTTTTGTATATGTTTTTGCTAAATTACTACACATATATATACACACAAATTACTAATATTGTTGTACTGTAATTTTTTTATTGTGTTATGTAATTTTTTTATATGTGACTGATGGATTGAATTTCATCAGTCACCTATGTGGTAGTACAAAATGTGATTGATATATTGAATCCATTCAATCATTATAAAAGCCGTTCGATGAAAAATATGACTGATGGAAAAGTTAAATATTAATCACATGATGATGTGACACCCAAAGAAAATAGACCTACTTTGTGAGAGTTTAGTCCCCGCAGCCCACCATGAGACGGATCACGTGGAGGTTTTGAGATCGGCAAAGGGTTGGCAAGGAGATCGCGATGGTATACACAATGAATGAACACAACGATGTAGACAGGTTCGGACCGCTAAATCGCGTAATACCATACGCCCTGTATGTTGGTGTATGGATTGTATTGCTCTTGAGCGTATGAACCAAACCTAGGTCATTGTGACCTAGGGTCTGGTAGCGTTGTGTTGATATGGGTTTCTAAACTAGGGTTCTCAGCTCTCCTTATATAGGCCGATGTGCTTATGGTACAAGCATGAGTCCTAGTTGGATTACAATTATCAGTCCACGCCGTATTACGCAGTGGGCTTCAAGGCAGACCACTCGGCCCACCTGGCAGAGTGATTACAATCTGTTGTCATACGGTATCCGTGGGTATATGAGTCCCATGAGCCCTCGAGCTTGACGAGGATTTGGAAGAAATCGTCTTGAAGGTCTTCATAGAGTCTGCTCTCTTCAAAGAATCTTCACATAATAGTATGGATATATGGAGTAGCCTCCAAGCTTCAAGTTGACTTGAGTAGCAATCAACTTGAAGGTTTGAATCGACAAGTAGTGACCGAATCATCTAAACATCTAATCTTGTTTGTTGAAAAGTCTTCAAAAAATTTCACTGGTATCCATCCTATAGCCCCCGAACCTCAAGCTGTTTAGCATAAACAGGTCGAGGGTCAAGTAGCTCAACAGTACGAGCAGTCTTCAGAAATTCCCGAGTGCTCAGCTGGCAATGATAAAGTCATCCGAGTACCCGACTAGTGGAAATACATCACTAGCTGAGTGCCGTAGTCCCTGAATCGATGCAGTAGTCGGCGAGGTGGCGAAGATACTAGCTAGCAGAAGCACGTCGCCAGCCGAGCAGCGGAGCCCCCAAGTCGACGTAGTAGTCTGCGAGGCGACGAAGAGGCCGGCTAGCGGAAGCACGTCGTTAGCCGGGCGGCGGAGCCCCCAAGTCGACGTAGCAGTCGGCGAGGAGGCGAAGAGGCCGGCTAGCAGAAACATGTCGCTAGCCCGGCGGCGGAGCCCCCAAGTCGACATAGCAGTCGGCGGGGCAACGAAGAGACCGGCTAGCAGAAGCACGTCGCTAGCTAGGCGACGGAGCCCCTAAGTTGACGTAGAAGTCGGTGGGGCGACGAAGAGGTCGGCTAACAGAAGCACGTCGCTAGTCGGGCGGTGGAGCCCCCAAGTCGAAGCAGTCAGCGGGGCGTCGAAGAGGCCGACTAGCGGAAGCACGTCGTTAGCCAGGTGGCGGAGCCCCCGACTCAAAGCAGTCGGCGGGGCATCGAAGAGGCCGGCTAGCGGAAGCACATCGCTAGCCGGGCGGTGGAGCCTCCGAGTCGAAGCAGTCGGCGAGGCGTGGAAGAGGCCGGCTAGCGGAAGCACGTCGCTAGCCGGGCGGCGGGGCCCCGAGTCAAAGCAGTCGGCGGGGCATCGAAGAGGGCGGCTAGTGGAAGCACATCGCTAGCCGAGCAATGGAGCCCCTGAGTCGAAGCAGTCGGTGGGGCGTCAAAGATGCCGGCTAGCAAAAGCACGTTGCTAGCCGGGCGGCGGAACCCCCAAGTCGACGTAGTAGTCGGTGGGGTGATGAAGAGGCCGGCTAGCGGAAGCACGTTGTTAGCCGGGAGGCGGAGCCCCCGAGTCGAAGTAGTCGGTGGGGCGTCGAAGAGGCCGGCTAGCGGAAGCATGTCGCTAGTCGAGCGGCGGAGCCCCTGAGTCGAAACAGTCGGCGGGGCGTTGAAGAGGCCGACTAGCGGAAGCACGTCGCTAGCCTGGCGGTGGAGCCCCCGAGTCGAAGTAGTAGATGGACTCCAGAGTAGCCCCCAAGTCAATGTGTAGTGAAGTAGCTCCGAGAAGTTAATCATCCAGGGTTGATCTGGCCCTTTATGGATGTCGGAGAATCACATGTGGTAGGCTTTTAAGGTGCGTCCACCTATTGCACCGCAGGCGATATTTGGGGCTATACAGGCCGGCCGTTGACGTCACTTCAGGGGTGCTCAGTTAAGAGAGCTGAGTTCCTGGAACCGTGTTGTTATCGTCGGTTTCGATTAGAGCGCTAGAGTGAACCCTTTCTGCGGCTTGGTTATCGCGGGTGCTATTTAGGGTTTGGACATAGACGAACCCTTTCCACGGCTTGGTTGCCGCCAGGTGCTATTTAGGGCCTGGCCGTAGACGAACCCTTTCCGCGGCTTGGTTGTCGCCGGGTGTTGTTTAGGGTCTGGCCGTTGACGAACCCTTTCCGCGGCTTGGTTGTCGCCGGGTGCTGTTTAGGGCTTGGCCGTAGACGCTGTTTATTTAGGAGTGCTCGGTTAGGAGAGCCGAGTTCCTAGAAGCTATTAGGCTTTGTATGCTGGCTTACATAATGCGGCTTGGTTGTCGCCGGCTTACATAATGCAGTTGTCATCCTTGATGCTCTGCGGGGAAGCTTACACAAGGGCTGTCAATAGTCGCTGGCTTACATAATGCGGCTCATCGAGTGCTGACTCGGATAAGTATTCGTGCCGTCGAGTGCCTGGACTCGGATACGCTTATTGCAACTTGGTTATCGTTGCACTTCCAACTGGTGCCGGAATACAGCAAGGAGACCCACTCGAGGTGATGGAAGAGATGGGATTAGTGACCCCTTCGCCAGAGAATGCCACTCAATCTGGCTGAAATAACATATGCACGTTGTAGGTGTACGATGTATTGAAGAATTTTGAGTGGCCAATAGAAATCCAAGTGGTATATAAGCATCGCTGGTGATCCAGAGATAATCCGGGTGATCCATAAAAATAGTCCGAGCAATCCAGAAATAATATTGATAATCCGAATGATCCATAAATAGAGAATCCGAGTGATCCATGAATAAACAAATTGATCTAATAACTCGAATATTCCAAAAATAGTTCAATTATGATCCAATAGCTGGATGATTCAGAAATAATCCAGTTGATCCATACCCGAATGATTCATAAATAATTTAATCAATATAAGCAATTATAACTGACCACTTGGATTGGAGGATTCACTGCAGTAAGTTGATGGCTCATCGCGCTTCGTCACAGATGTCGGTAATTAGAGATAGTCAATGACAGCACAGTTATGCTGCAGTTCGCCGATGGCTCGTTGCCCTTCGGCACGGATAGCGGAAATTAGAGATAGTTAATAATAATGCAGGTAGGTTGCGAATATTTACGCCTAGCATGAAATATTGTCCTGTTTGACTAGGTTTTGATTGGAGTCCGATTAAATGGTACTGGCTCTCTGAGTGTGGGCGATTGACCCCAAGTGAAGGTTTGTTTGCTGTTTAGCATGTCTATGGTGCTTATGTATTGGCAGCAAAGTACGTATCGGGCATAGGCTGTTGGCTGAATTGCCGGACTTAGCGTTGCCTCTCAAAACGTGTGGCCTCCAGAATTAATCTCAATTCCCATGCAGAATTGAACAGCACTATCCAGTCACCTGCTTGGTTCCCAGTTGGAACTTGGAATCGTGAAACAAAGCAAGACGATGAGGTCCTCGTGTCGTGGCCCATGATCCCTGAGGTCCCGATTTGATTAATCTTGAACAGTCGAGTGATATGGGATGATGGCCCAGATTCAGCTATTCGCTCTTTATTCTCTCCATCCTGCTGCATGCTCTGTACGTCATGTAATTCAGATAAGCACTCCCTTGGTCTGTACACGCTGCTTGCACGTGATCTCAAAAAACAATTGACGGACAGCGCTTTTCCTTGATTGATCCGTAGAGCCGTAACTCCCATGCAGAATGCTCGATCTGCCCCCGAGTTCGATTCCAGATTGGATCCTACCTCGGAGTTGACGCAGATGGGACACATATTCAGTCGGATTGGTATTCTCGGTCGCGGATTACCTGGTTAGACTTGAGTTGAGATTGACTATTCCCATGTGGCCGGTGCTAACAATCTGCAGGAGCCTTCAACCATACGAGAAGCAGATCGTTGAGTTGTCTACACGAACACGGATGAATCATGGCCGCCGGCGATGATAGCGGGGACGATGACTATCGAAGCTCCAGTGAAGTTCCTTGGGTGGCGCAACAACTTGTAGATGCATCCAGGCGCAAGGATCCCCAAAGCAGAACACGGCTCCCCGCGGCAGCAAAGGACAGATCGCTGCTGCCCGCACAGGAAATCTCGCCGCCGCCGAAACCCAACGTCGGAGGGTGCTGTTGTTGAACACGAAGTTGATAGTAATTTTTGCCATCGTGATCTCGTAATCTCGCGCAACGATCTCATACCTAGCGCGTCAGTTGTGGGAGTTTAGTCACAGCAGCTCACCACGAGACGGATCACGTGGAGATTTTGAGATCAGCAGAGGATTGACAAGGAGATCGCGATAGTATACAGAACGAATGAACACGGCGATTTAGACAGGTTCGAGCCGCTAAATCGCGTAATACCCTGTATGGTGATGTATAGGATTGCATTGCTCTTGAGCGTATGAACCAAACCTAGGTCATTGTGACGACCTAGGATCTGGTGGTGTTGTGTTGACATAGGTTTCCGAACTAGGGTTCCCAGCTCTCCTTTATAGACTGAGGAACTTGGGTACAAAGTCATGAGTCCTAACTGGATTA
Source organism: Paspalum vaginatum (assembly GCA_030272315.1). NCBI lineage: Eukaryota > Viridiplantae > Streptophyta > Magnoliopsida > Poales > Poaceae > Paspalum > Paspalum vaginatum. The sequence goes on along the minus strand of CM059020.1, from coordinate 11,771,783 downwards.
TAATTATCAGTCAGCGCCGTATTGCGCCGTGGGCTTCAAGGCAGACCACTCGGTCCACCTGGCAGAATGATTACAATCTGTCGCCATACAATACCCGGAGGTATATGACTCTGACATACTTTTTATTGCTGACATCAGCATAAAAACAACCTATATGTTCTTTTTTTTATTATCCCAAATGACTCTAGTGTGGACAGGGGCGGAGGCAGGACCGGGGCTAGAGGCTGCAGCACTGCTCCTAGCTCTAAAACATCATGTTTTATATGTAGTTCGCTACTTTTATACCAGTCTAGTAATTAGCAGCATTGTTCTCTTAGCGTGTAGCAGTTCTCAAGCCACCGTCCATTCTAATCGAGTACTCGTCTGCTTGCCACGCAATATCATGTCCCACGCGTTACCCTAGAACTTTTTTTTGACATCGTAGTACCCTAGAACTAGTATAGTAACTCTCCACTGCATTGTCCCTTAGTGTCAGTCCAGTCCTTTGTACCAGAGCTTTCCTTCCTACTAAGCTCTACTTGGATGCTAACCTTACGCCCCTTGCTACAAGAGCACTTCCCTCACTGATTCTTGAGGTGATTTTACACGATAGGCCAATGTAAGTTGGAAAAAAATGTAGTAACATGTTGGATTGAGTCACGAGGCAACAATTTATTCATGAACTTAAAACTATGACAATGCAGTAAGTAAATCATGATTTATGCGTGGTACGGTGTGGCTGCAAATCCAAATTATTCAGGTGGTTTAATTTCATAAGGCAATCGTGGATGCACTGGGTGAGTTCAAACCTCTCATATCAGCCTCCGTTTAATCAATTTCTAGATCCGCCACTGAGTGTGGAAGACAAGACAAACGACCGCAAGGTGGAAAATGAGACAGTGTGGAAGACAAGACAAACGACCGCAAGGTGGAAAATGAGACATGATGTTTCCATGCATGCATCCAGGAGGGGTTGCACGTTTTAAGGGTCATAATTCATGAATGATCTTACTGATCCGCGAGAACTTCCTATACGGGACAGGACTGAAAGGATGCGGAGATGTTGCCTGCTGCGAGATCAGAAATTCAGAACGAGGGAGATGGCGCGCCTCACAGGATAAACCGCAATATATGCTGGGTAGACTAGGGCTAAAGGGAACCAACAGAACCAAGATGTTAGGGGCCTCCTTAACGTTCAGGGAGGCCATTGGAGAAGCCAGAATTTCTCAAGAATCGCATAAAAATATCACAAAACAATTCAGGAATCGCATAGAAATATCAACAGTTGAATAAACACAGCAATGGAGAAACTTTCCCATGTAAGTGCCTAAACAGATTTAACCAGAAAAAATATGGACGACAGTTGGCCAATATTGTAGCGTTTGAACAGACTAAACAGAGCCGTTGAGGCAAACAGTCGCCTCGCTAAAGTGAACAAGTACCTGGTAGCTGTTCATCAGCTTTTGCTGGCAAGATCAGAAGATCAAAAGAAAAACAGCAGCTTATAGGTGCTAGTCTGATCAAGATGGAATTATGGACGCAGAAGGGCAAAACTGACAATGCATTTGGTATCTCCAACAAACATACAATCCCACAGCTCAGAGATTAAACTTAACTGAGAGTTCTAAAGGGCCATTCATTTGATCATCTCAATTACTACAATGTGTTTGCTTGGGCCTTGTTGAGGATGACACCCTCGTACTTCACCTGAAACCACTTCATGGCGTCTTCCTTGGTGACCCTGTGCTGGATACCAACACGGGACTTGCACCTGCGCCGGCGAGCGACACGATATCCAGCGCGCTCAAGAACAACATAGAAGTCCATACCATAAATACCAGTGGACGGGTCATACCTGGGGGGAAAAGATAAAAGACATTACTAAACAAGCAATAGTGACCACAGGTATTCAGTGCATACACAGATAGCTTTTTCAAGGAGAAAATACTATCTTAACTATAAATGAGCTGACAAAGGAAAATCAGCATCTTAGCACTTTAGCAGTAGTGTCTTGCCACAATAGCTATTTAGACCAATTACACATCAGCCAACCATATTCACATATATACTGCTACTGAGGCGAATCACATGGATATTTTGTCAAACTAATTGCATAGACGATGAGTAACCAACTAAAACATTTAAGCATTCATAAGGTCAACACTGAGTAGCAGTCATCAACACTCTTCACAAGGATGACTACGGTCACCTCTAAAATTAAAATTTCAGTGAGAGTTTACCATAATTTCGCATATAATAAGATGATAGAATCATGTATGGCAGCTTCATGCAGAATTGTGTCATTTTAGAGTATAAAACTAAACGGTAGTCAACCTGGTATAGCAACTCTTTTCTTCAGACTTGGATTTGTCGGACATCATATAATAACATCATATTTTCAACTCAAAACACTATTAAATATAAAACTAATGTTCTATAACCCTAGTGATGCACACTTAAAAAACTACTCTGACGCAAATTGTAAGGGGTTCTAGATATCCCTCTGTCCATGTTCATATGGATGTCGAATCAATCAAGACACATACAAAACACATATATAGAATAATGCATGAATCTATTTGAAACAAAAACCCTTATAGTTTGGGATGGAGGGAGCAGCACCTAGCTAAATTAAGTGTGGTTGCAAAATTAAATGTTTACCCCAGGAGACAGTTTAAATTTATACACAAAATGTAAGCAGCCACCACCTCACAAGTAAACATAGCATAAATGATGGTAAATATATTGGGTGCATGGAAAAATCATGGCGTATTACTGAATTAGAGTTCTCGGAAACAAAGCGCATGAAACCATTTGCACAGTTTAACTTCAAAATTCTAAACAGGATCTGCAACATATATGAAAGGCCAGAAATCTCCATTATACTGATCAAACAGACAGGGGGTTACATAATTTTAAAAACAAACAGGGCTTACTAGGATTGAGGGAACTGAACCATATAACAGAAAAAATCATTGCAATAGATTATCTGCATCAATGAATATTGTAAATAGGATCAATAAGGTCATCTTACTTGATGCCAAGATCAATGTGCTCCTGGATACCAAACCCAAAGCAACCAGTCTCACTGAAGTTCCTCCTCAGAAGCTCATACTCCTTCACCTTGAGGCCACTCTCCAGAAGCTGCATTGCCTTCTCACCCCTGACTGTGACGTAGCATGCGATCTTCTCATTACGACGAATACCAAAAGACCTCACAGTGTACCTCGCTGCATGACCACCCAGCCATCAAGGTTGTTAGTACTGATTGAAACTCCTTAAGGATTATTGATTGAACGAAACTCAATGAGCAATTATTACCCTTAGAGAAAACAGGGGACTGCCCGCTCAACTGCTCCAACACCTATGATATTAGGGTGGGAACTAAATTAGCAATAGCAATCACATAAACTACTCAGTCACTAATGAAATTCTCTTGACAAACTGCCTATAGCACCATGGAGAGTTTCCTTAAATATACTATTGCAAACGCGTAGATCTATAATTGTGGCCTAATCATATACAAACCGAATCGAATCGAATCACACACGCTCATTCCACAAAGGAGTTTAATCGGTCGGTAGCGTTCACGCCGTGATGAAATAAGTGGCGGGTGGGAGGGAAGGCGATACCTTGGCTGCGCGGGTGAGTCGATCTCCACTCTCTCCGACGGAGATGTTGAGCACGAGCTTCTGCACCTTGATCTCCCGCATCGGGTTCGACTGCTTCTTCTCCGACGCCTGCGGATCACAAAGACGTCAGCAACCGCCGCGTCATATGGGGAGCACGAGGCAAACAAGGCGTGGACGGCGGAGCAGCAGGAGCTCACCATGGCGATCCGGGAGAACGGCGACAGCTGCGGAGGTGCAGGGTTTTGGTGCTGGGGTGTGGCTGCGGCGGCGGTAACCCTAAAATCCCCCGGCTTATATATAGTGTGGGCGGTTGCCACGCATGGTGTTAGGGCCGTCCGGTTAGAGGATGGACGGAGTGGATCAATAGCACGGCACAAGGATTGGGCACGACGTCGATGTGCCAGGCTCAGGCGGCTCTTCAGTCCTCTGTGTCCAGAACACGCACAGAGGGGGACTCGAGCCCATAAACACAGCAATGCCTCCGAGTGAACAGAATCAAATCATCAATCAATCAACTATTGTTCTTCTATATAAAAAAGAACGAGTTTTGTAAAAGTTCTTTCGTAAAATTTTGTAACTAAGTTATGTATAGACATCGTTTATTCTGACTCTCATATTTTTCTTTATTTTTCTATGGATTCTCTTTTTCTTTTCCTTTTTATAAATCAGTCATATATGAATCTCAAACTTACTCCATCGCCACATGGGTCCACGAAATGCACGCATAACCGCATAGAATGTTTTTCTGGACTTTCACGTTTCCTCTTATTAGTTTTTATTAGGAAAATATCCATGTGCAATGGGTATAGCTCTCAAGGTGTTATTTCAATGTGTTTTTACGATCTTGATATACAACAAAACTGTGGTTTGGCCAGATCATATCTAAACAGAAGTCATTCATAATGGAGAAATATAGAGTCAAGGCATATACGACATAGTAATATACCAAACATTTGGCACAAAAAAAAAATCTTTCCCTCCTATGATATCATCTTGTTTTGACGATTCCCATTGACTCTAAGCTAATTTTGAGACAGCGTTAGTTGGGTTAGATCTATTATCTCTATAACATTCCATCAGGGCATTCGTTTCCGTGTGTCCTCTATCACAACACCGTGATAGATTATTGATGCCATTTTATTCTACCGATTCCCATCGACTCTGAATGAATTTGGGATGATTTCAGTTGGATTGAAAATATTATGTTTTTAGCATTCCATCGATATATAAAACGTTGAAAACGGAGTCCATATGTGACCTGAGCGTCTGGATTTTCGTGTGGTGTGTTGCTGCAGTCCGAACCGAACTCGCAAATAAGTTCTAATTCCATTTGGATCCGGACAAATTTGTTTGATCGACTTAAGGGAAGGTGGATGGAATCCTTTAGCAAGAAAAGTCACTTCTCTTTATTATTAAGTGTGTGTGTATATTGATTTTTTTTTTTTGAAAACCAACTATATAGAAATAGGAGTTTCAAACTTACTCCATCCATTACAGAAACATAAAAAACATTATTCACAACACATATCTTTTATATAACAAAAACCGATATTATAGTTAAAATATTTATTATAGATGGCAGAAATATAAAAAATAATTTACAGCACATGTCTTGCTTCAATTAAAATATTAAATAAATAAAAAAAACAACACAAATTAAATATTCATATAATTTTAAAAGTTTATTGCACTGGTCAACGAAACCGACGAGCTAAGTCTAGGATCACCCACAATGGAAACCTACACGCTGTGCTATTACCGGGGCATGTATTGTGGAAGTCAACAGTAGTTAATAGGCTCAACAAATAACCTGTGACTTAGTTAACCCGACCGAGGTTCGAGCTCAAGGTCGAAGATGTGCAAGTTCAAGTCGTCCAACAGTGACTCCATGAACACCCCCTTTCGTTGCTGCCTCTATTTCTGTAATTTAGAACTGGCATATCTTTTTTGTTAAAATAAAGTGTTGCTTGACACTTCTTTCTCTAAACTAAGTGCTGCTTCTTCCTTCTGTATGGTATCTATGTAATTTTAGTACCACCTTGCAAATTATGTAAGGATGGAGCTAACTTATAAGCCTTTGTCATTTAGTCATGGGATCTTCGTGTTAACCATTTTGCACAATGCGAGAACAAAAGTGCAATAGCCACAAAGTCACAGTTTTGACTCTAGTTTAAATACTTAAATAGTCATTCAGATATACATAACCCTACATTTATACATGAGCCAGTATGAATATATGACAACCGTGCATTATGACCGACATGGACCAGGAGCCCAGGCCAAGATAGCCTCGGCTTTCCATCTTGACCTAGCCTAGGACAGCACCGTTATAAATGCTATGCACTTCTACGCCAACTAGCGTCGCTGATTGCCGCTTTAGAGTCGATAGCGCCAATAGTGCTAAAACGCCTCATAGCATAGCATAGCAAATCTCCATATGCTACTTCGCTGCTATAGCATGCTATTTTGTACCTTTGATGTTGCCCTCATGCACATGAGCTTTATTCAACACTTTCATTCAATCAAGCAAGAAGGCAATCAGGTGTGCGTCATTAATATGCTATAGTTGACTGCAACATGAGAAACAAGCTACTGCCATCCTTTCTTGTTGGTGTATTTTTCATCATCAGGAATGCTGCAAATGGCTGATGTTTTTTTTGAACGTAATGGCAGAAGCGCTGCCTTTCAATTAAGAAAAAGAAAAGTTTGACCTAGTTTTTAAGGAAAACTGGGCTAAAAAACTTTACACAATGAGCGGTTGGATTGGGTCATCAACGCACACTGCACGACACACGACACTGGCCAGAAGGGTTGGGGTAACAACACATGCTGCACAACACTAACACCCCACACAAAACACGTCGACGAAAACCCGCAGTCCGGTGCAAGTCATCGTTGCCGAGCATTGCCATGAGGCAAGCAGCTCCGACTTCCTCCATCAGACCTCCATCCTCTGCCACAAACCAGCAACAGCCAAAGGAGCGCAAAGAGTGTTATCGTTGCCGAGCTAGGCTGTACCCTAACAACGTAGCAGCTCTGACTTCACCCTAGCGCCCGCCTCTAAGCAAACTAGGCACCACCAACCGGAGATCTGATCCCACTACGAGCTCCGGCCAGAACTTCCAAGGCAGCCACACCAACAAACAGACGAGGACCTTCCCACCTAGACCAGAGAGCCGTAGCTCGGCATCGTTGCCCAGCTTCACCGACCCTTCAGTGAACAGCTCTGACTTCGATCGAGGAACTCAGGCCAAGGGGGAGCGGTGCGCGCGAGGTAGGCAGCGATCCAAAGAAGCATGACCGTGAAAGCCCGGACAGCGAAAGCTGATCGCCACCAAGGCACCATGGGGCTCCAAAGCAACACCTCCATGGAGGAAAAACGACGTCGCAAGTCGTCGCTGCCAACCCAAGCAGACCTAGGCAAGGTTTCCCTCGGAGAATCCCCACGGTGAGGGGGAGGTGCATACAACGACGCTCCCAAGGGAGAATGCGACACCTCTAGCGCCGCCATCGTCGGCTCTAGCAGTAGCCAGCCCTAGCTTTCGCCCAACACCTCCACCACATGGCGCGACGGTCACCTGAATGCTGCAGCAGAGCACCCGACGTAGATGTGCAGCGGGAAAGGCCGACGAGCAGCCCCGGCCAGGCAACACGAGCTCCCCGAGCGAAACCGAGGAAGGAGGGCTAGGGGCGGCGGATCTGATACTACACCACAAGGTCCAACCGCCCGTAGGCCCAGCAGACGCCACCGACGAGGAGAACCCAAGCAGCGCCGGCAAGCCTGAGCACACAGGGAGAAGCCCCCACCCGAGCCGCCGCCACCACGGCACCGAGGAAGGAGAGCTGGGCCGGCTGATCTGGTGCAGACCACCGGATCCAGCCGCCAGCAGCCCCCAGCAGCCGCCGAAGAGGAGGCTCCAGGCGACAGCGGCGGCCCCGAACACATGGGAGCGAAGCCCGAGCCGCCACTGCCAAGGAACCCCCACACGAGGGCAAGGGCCCGAGCCCGCGCGGCGGAACACCGGATCTACGCCTGGCGGCGCCGGATCCGGCCGCCGGAGGAGCACCGGTGACGCCGGGACCGCGGGCGGCCCAGGCCCAGGAGAGGAGGGGAAGGACGCGGGGGAGAAGGAGGAGAAGAGGGTGCCCCGCCGCCGCCTTCCTCGCACCGGCGTGGGCCTCCCGGCCACGTGCTCGGGCGGCACCAAGGAGGTGGAGGCCGACGGCTGGGTGGTGAGCGGGGCGGCGCGAGGGTTCCGCTCGTGTTGCCCTCGGGAAGCGATGCGAGCGGGAGGGGTGTAGGTAGAGAAGATAGTAGTCTCGCAAATGGCTGATGTCACACCTGTATGTCAGTATGTGCTCTAAGCTCCTGGCGTGGGTGGTGCCATGGTAATTGGTGAGCCCGGGTCTAAATCAGGGACTCAGCTCCACAGCCTCCTGTGCCACCTCCATCACATAGTCGTCAAATTCTACGCACACATCGTCAAAGCACTGGATATCAGCTATAGGGCAACCTGGGTGCACATCAACCACATTTCTCAGCACGGATAATGCAGCACTTCTATTGGACTCTGTGGCACCTCGACCCCCAATATGCACAAAGATCTCCTTGAGGCCAGAAAGATTCTCAATGCCAACGGGGTGAACCGCTGTGCCTGTCCCATCCGGATGCGTTGAAATTCATCTCCAGCTTTTGCAGCATGGGCATTGCCCCTACCTCAAATATCAGGTATGACATTCTACTACACATGATCTCAAAATGCTTCAAAACAGGGAATCCTGTACTGCAGATGACCATGTTCTCTTTAGGAGTTGCTTGGATTTTCATGTGGAGGCTAGCAAGGGAGGGTAACTGTGCAAGGATTTTGATGTCATCTCCTAGCAACTCCTTAGCCGAAAGTTGCAGGGCATGGAGGTTCTGGAGTTCTCCAATCCACTTGGAAACCCTCGAATGCCAGCCCCATTGTGTCACGAATCTTCGGAGAAGGAGGGGAGTAGTTGAGAGTGAACTCAACTCATCCAAGCAACCATCATGCTTGATAAGTAGGTATATGAGAGCACAAAGCCTTTGGAGGGAAGAGCGCAAAGCACCCATGGACTGTCTTGCTACATTATCATCTGAGTTCCTTTGATGGTTGAACTGCAGTTGAAGATGCCTCAAATTGCTGAGTTTTCCGATTCCTATGATGGTGTCTGTTGCGCTCATGGACAATTGGTAAAACCTGAGTGTGTGTATGGATTTAATGTTACCAATGCCTCTAGGCAAAGCTATCCCACCATTGACAATCAAGTGCAGCAACCGGCACAAATGAATAATATCCGATGGAATTTGAACCTTGTATGCTTCGATTTCCAATGTCTCCAAGTGTTGTAATCCCGAAATTTTGTTTGGTAGCTCTATTTTATCACAAGTCACAATTTTTAGGTACCTTAATTAGAACAAAGAACATATTTCAGTAAGGTCCATTGTCATCCGCTCACGATTTGTAGCTGAAAATTCATATTCAAAACTCGCAGATGCTTGAACTGCCTTAAAGGAGGTATGTATGTCGATGTGCCAAATCTGATCAATGCTCTTACACGTGAGAGTTAAATGGTTCCAAGTGATTTGCCATCTATGACACCATTCAAAGAAAGGGACAGTCGACGAACAGTGTTACGCATTCCACTAATGTCTTGTATGTCATCACTTGAAGCAAGAAAATTCTCTTCTCTACGTTTGTGTATAATGAGATCAAGCATCATATCATGCACCCTACAGGACAGTACATCGTTGTTACTGTCTGTATGTGCCGGTTGAATAATGCTCCTATTGACAATCTCATTGAAATAGCCCACTGCAGTATCCTCTGGGTCTTGCCCAGGAGCTTTGCTTATGAAACCTTGAGCTACCCATTGTCTGACCAAATCATTCTTGCTGATTGTATGATCCTCTGGATACATGCCCAAATATAGCACGCATGTCTTCAAACACTGAGGATGATATGTGTAGCTCAAACTCAGTATCTGTCGCATTCCTTCCAAGGTGGGATTCAGTTCAAGACTGCAACCCAAAGAATTTATTGTGTGCTCCCATTGCTCCCTGTTCAGCTTGTTCCGTTGAGTAGCCAAATGGCTAGACAGAGTGATAATTGCGAGAGGTAAGCCACCACATTTTTTTAAGATATCAGTTGACACTTCCTCCAAATATGAAGGACAATTGTCCTCTGAACCAAATATCCTTTTGAAAAACAACCTTCTCGAGTCTTTAGTGCCGAGTGCCTTCATCTTATAAACATATTCATAGTCATTGGAGCAGCATGCTGTAGGGACAGCCTCAGTTCTTGTAGTTGTTATCACCCTGCAACCATTCTTGTTTTGTGGAAGGGCGCGTCTAATAATACTCCACGCTGTTGCATCCCATATATCATCAATTACAATAAAGTATCTGTATAATAATTGTATTTCCAGCATAACAAAAATTAGGAAAATGCACGTATCCCTATTTGCTAATTAGGGGGATTCTATAAATTATCACGAAAATAAGAAAACATGTAGTCATCCATCTGGTAGCCTCTATTATTACCCACTGTCCTAATATGAAAGAAGATTTAAAATGACCTCCTAAATTTGTATTAAAATTACCCAATATACCTATATGATAGACGATTTAAATTAATGCCTAAATACGCATGCAACTTAACTGAATGTAACATTATAAAAGATAATTTAATGTGGTCCCTTATGTTCGCACGTAAATTGCTCGCCTTTGCCATCATTGAAAACAAAAATATGTTCTATCAAATCTACTTATACATAATCAACACATACCATTAAAAAACATAAATGCAAAATACACATATATAAATCAACCATATAAAGAGCGAGTTTTGTAAAAGATTTGCCTTCATGTTTTGTAACTAAGTTACATATGGTTACGCACAGGCAGTGTTTATTCGGATTCTCATTTTTTTTAACTTTTTTGTGGACTCTGATATTTTTCTTTATAAATTAATCGTGTAGAAATAGGAGTCTCAAACTTACTCCGTTTCTGCATGGTTGGTCCATGGAATGCACAATTACACATAACTGTATAGAATGTTTTCTTTTAGACTATCATTTTTCACTTATCACTTGTATGGACTCTTTTTTTATGGAAACTAATCTTATAGAACTAGTAGTCTCAAACTTACTCTGTCTACATTACAAATGTTAGATATATATGTTAAGTTTGTATTTTCCCCGGTCTATAAAGGGTTTTGTGCATAATTGCTAACTCATATACCTGTATATATTCGGGCATAGAGCCTTCATATTGAATACAAGTGATATTCATAACATGGTATACAGAGCCAAAAATTAGGGTTGGGTTTTTACTCCTCTCTCTATTCGATCCACAATTTCCGTCGCCAATCTTCTTCGTGTTTGAAGATCGGAGTCGATTTGGAGCACTCGTCGCCCAGCACGTGTTCATCCTCACAGTTGCTTCTTCACTCTCATGTCGATTTTGTCGCGCCTACACATGTCCTCCAACTCTCTCGCGGCAGATCTCATCCGCCCGTGAGGAGCAGAGGATCCTACCCCGCCTCTATCAATATCGCCTGCCCGAATCGCCTCGCTGGCCCGCTGGCGCATCTCCGCCCCGCTGGCTAGTGATTCTTCTGATCGTCGATCTCTTTCTGCTTATTGTGTTTTTCTTGGTGGTTCCCTTTTTGCTTGGAAAACTAAGAAGCAGACAACAGTTTCACAGAGGCTGAGTTGCGTGCTATGGCTCTTGTGACGGCAAAGGTGACATGGTTATGGTGGTTGCTTAGCAAATTTTGGCGTTTCTGTTTCCATACCGACTCCTCTTTTGACTGACTGACAGTACAAGTGCTATTAGTATTACTCGTGATCCGGTGAAGCATGAGCTTACCAAGCATATTGGTGTTGATGCTTATTATATCCGTGCACAGGTTCAGGATGATGTGATTGCTCTTTGTTATGTGCCTTCGGAGCTTCTCAGCATGGTTTTTATCTCTCCAAACTCAGTGTGATTGATCCACCTTGAGTTTGAGGGGGGTGTTAGATATATATGTTATGTTTGTATGTTCCCCGGTCTATAAGGGCTTTTGTGCATAATTGCTAACTCCTGTACCTGTATATATTCGGGCCTAGAGCCCTCATTGTGATACTCCGTATTTAAGACACCCTAAGTGCATTGCATACTATCGTAATTTTCTTTTAAAAATTTGATTCAAATTTAAATTTGAGGCCTTTTCAAAAATTTGGAGCTTTCCAGGGGCAAAAATGTGAAAGGGTAGTTTAAATTAAGCCCTTTCACTTTTGTATTTGGACCCCTGTTGAAAAAGGTCAAAATCCAAGGTTAAAAATGGAAATGGTAAAAGTAAAAAAAAAGAGAAAAGAGGAAAACTCCCCGCGAGGCCGGCTGGCCAGCCCGCGGCCACGTGCCCGCTGGGCGAAGCCCAGCCGGGGGAGGCGGCCCGCGTGGCTGCCAGCCCACCCGCGCCCCTGTCAAGCGGCGCTGACGGGTGGGACCCGCGGGGGGGGGGGGTCTTCTTCGCCCCGCTGAGCAGGGGGGAGCATTCTGCTCGCTGCTCCCCGCGCCGCTGTCCGCTCCTTCGCTGCCGCCGCCGTGTTCTCTACGCCCGCGCCGGTGAGCTTCAACCTCCCCGCTCCCTCCTTCCTCTCTTGCGCCGCGCTGAGTGCCGGTCCGAGCTCGCCAGAGCTCGGAGCCAAGCATGGCGCCGAGGCCATCATGGTCGTCGCCGCAGCGTTCCCCGCGCGTGGGAACCCTTAGGGTTCCCGCGGACGCGCGCACCGGGTGCGCCGCGCCTGCGCGCACCCCGCGCTGGTAGGTGGTTGATCCCCTACGGGCACCACCGCCGCCGCGAGGCCACCTCGCCGTCGCGTTGCGTCGGCAGGCGCCATGCCGCGGCGGACGGCGTGCACCAGCAGGGAAGGGAGAGGGGAAAGGGAAGAGAGACGCACGCCGCACCCGAGGCCACCGCCGGCGAGGCCTTTCGGCCTCCGCCGCGCCGGATGGTCGCCGGCGCTGCCGGCGAGGCGGACTCGTAGAGCGCGTCGCGCCTGCGCGGCGCGCCGGGCGGCCGGGCGAGGCCGGTCCGCTGGGCCACTAGCCCAGCTGGGCCGTCCGCCCGGCAAGCCGGCCTTTCAGCCCACTCGGCCAATGGGCCGAGCTGGAAGAGAGGGGAAGTTGGGCCGCGCCGGGAAAAGGCCGCCGGCCCACTAGTGGGCTGGGCCAGGCAAAAAGAGGGCCCAGGCGATTTTTGGAGGGGGAAATCAGAACTTTTTGTTTTGTCTTTTTTCGTGGGCTGGGCCGAATTCCAATTTCTATTTCTGTTTTCTTTTTCTTCTTAATTCAAATTAGTTATTTAATTTTAGTTTAATATTAATCTGTTTATATTAATTATTAGAATTATTTATTAATTCATATAAATATTTTGGTATTTCTAAAAAGAAATTGAATTAAGGTTTATATAATTTTAAAAAGTTAGCTTTTATTTAAAAATGCAGAGAAATTCATAAAAATGTATTAAAAATATAGAATTAATTCTAAAATCCATTTGAATTATTCAAAAATTTCTAGAAAATTCATTTAAGCTTTTAAAAATATTTAAAAATAAAATATAATTCATTTGAACCCTAGGACAAGCAACTACGCCCGAAAAATCCAGATGTTTAACCTCAACCACCCTTTTTCTTTAGAAAATTGTACATTTTACTTTTTCAACAGGTTGATCATCCTCATACTTTTAAACTCCTGCATGTCATCAACCTAGGCACGTTGGTTCCGCCACTTCCAGTTGAAGAGTCTTCCACCGCAACGGAAACTCCGGAAGCCGGTGTGGCCGAGACGTCCTTCGCACCAGCAGGAGGAGACTCCGAGTCACCGACGGAGATAGACCCCGTGACCCAAGGCAAGCCCCGGTGCATTACCTATTTTCTTTGAGTCCTTTAAATAAATAAAAAAATGGGTTATGCCTGTGCACTAGAGTTAGGAATTGATTGAAACCCTAGAGCATGATTAATCATTATCCAGCATAAAAATCCTATACGCAGTAGATGGCTTAGGTGGCATAGGCTTAGAACGGAATTCTTTTACAGAAAATTTTTGGTTAGGAATGAGAAGAATGTTAATAATTTGACAGGCATGCGGCGGGATCAGTTTCGCTTTCGTACTTTGCATGTTATGATTATTTGCTATGGACCCTGATCCTGCCTGTGTCGCATAAGGTCCGTCCGATGTGTGGCCTGGTTGGGCCGAACGCGCCTCATTCACTTGCCGTCCTTAACGGGCTCCGGTAAACCTCTCGTCCAGTTGTACCTAAGCGCGGAACTAGACGAGACCAACTGGAAGGAGGAGGTTGGGCGGGTGTCGAAGGACTTGACACCCGGGTTCGGTGAGGATGGTTCCGGCTAGGTGGCATTGGATGTTGGGTTGTCGTATGTGGGGTCGGTGTACACACATATGACGGGTGTCTGAGTATCTCTCTCGAGAGGTGGAAAAATCGATTCGAATCGTCTGTGGCTTGCCAGTTGTAAGCTGCCTGATCGCGACCAACATCGTAGCAAGAAAATTGATCCTGTTGATAAAGAATGGTTTGACAAAGTGTTTGCTCTTGTTTGTTAGTAGATTAAGAATAACTTAGTCTGGTCAGGTAATAACTAAAAAGTAAACCAATTCTAAAAGCTAAGGATTTACTATTAGGCCTGCCGCAGTGTGAGTTGACCTAACCACCCCGGCTATAGGCTAGGGAATCGTGTTTCGACCCAGTGGTCGGGTAAGTCTTGCTGAGTAATTAGTACTCAGGCTTCTTGCCTATTCTTTTTACAGGAAGAAGAGTATACTTGGTTCGAATGGGATCCTTACCTTACTCCTCCCTTCTTCTGAAGCAAGCTTTCCTACGCCTTGAGCGGTATAAGATGTCTTTTGGAGAAAAACTTGTGGTCTATGTTAACTTTTGGTAAAAGGGCTGAAGAATTTACCAGCCTGGATGTAATAAATACCGAACTCTATGTGTAATATTTCAATTCTATGTAATAAATGTGGTTGTGTATGTTGTAACCTGTGGACTCCTTCGAGAGTCGCCCCAAAAATTAAGCTCGATCCGGATGGGAAGGCCAAGTCAAGATACCTACATCCTGAAGGACTACCGAGGTTAGTCCGGATCTGGTGATTAAGCACTAAATCCGGGTTAATCTGGACAGTTTCTGCCACACTCATATTGAATACAAGTGCTATTCATAATAACAAAAACATGACAACATTATTTACAATGTCTTTTTTATAATAAAACTGATATTATAGTTAAAATATTTATTATACATGGCAGAAACATAAACATAATTTATAAAACATGTCTTGTTTCAATTAAAACATTAAATAAACAAAAATACCATACCAGATTTAATATTCATGTAATTTTAAAACTTAATTACACGACATCTTTTTATTGCCACGTGTGGGACGCACGTGCGGTTTTACTATGTTTCTGAATTTCATACTTCTGCCACTAATAATATATTAGAAACCAACTTGAATTAGTAAGTGTTAACTAATACGACTTACTACTATTAATATATGTCCCTTCAATTTTGAACTAAAAAAGTCGTATATTAATGATCAGATGGAGTAGTGGTGGGTGACTGGTGGTTGGTGTGTGTCACACAGAGTAGTTGTGATAAGTAGAGACGAGGTCCAAGGCCTCTAGGTCGAAGTTTAGGAGCCATGGAGGAAGAGAGACGAGATGAGACAGCAGGGAGACAGAGGAAAGATGGGTCAGCAAGGGGATTAGACATGACTCATCTATTGCTTGAGTTTCCCATATTACAAAGGCCATATATATAGGCCATTAGGCCATCGGGTACAGCTTATCTCAATCTCAGATGAAACAAACTCTAAACCTATCCCTAAGAATCCTAACCGAATCCAATCTCCTAACTAAAATATCTCTAAGACTCCTAAGTGAAACTGAATTAACAATCTGTAATTCCTGATCCAAACTGACTTTAGGCCTAATGCCTGCACATGACATTTATGATCAACGAGGGAACACAATCAAATAATATTATCTTCAGGAGCATACCAGAAAATCCAAAAAACTTTGTATATATGACCATCTATGTGGAAGCAATCAAGCATGAAGAACCATTTTACAATAGATTCATCCTGCATCAAAACATATGCCAAATTAGCTTCACTCAAGTGAGTCATTCACCATAGATTCCATCTTGATTTCTCTCAGCCTTCTATAATATTAACATAAATATTCAGCAAGGACCTAACCTGGATTGGGTAAGGCTACTTGAGAGGCAGACTTGTACATCTGATGAATGACTTGCTAGTAAAAAGATACCATGCTTGCTGTTATTTCACTACTAAAACTGTATCGATAAAATCCACTATGATGCCTAATCAAGCAATTCTTATAGAATCTAGATGCTTCTCTAGACTCGGCTCTGTCGGATCATCTAGCACACCACTTACAGCTTTCTCCCATCCACTTGACTCCAGAGCATTAACCCTTGCCAACCGGCACAATACTGACTCCAGCAAAGCGGCATCTCCTTCCCTCTCAATCCCCTGGACAAACTTCCTTGCACCATCCTTGCTCGGTGAAAAACCCTTGAAAACCATCTCACCCAAAACTTTGTCTGCCTCAAGAAACTCCCCAGCAGCACACATCCCATCAAAGAGCATTCTGTAGGACACCACATCTGGAGGGCACCCCCGCCTTGGCATATCCTCAACCAATTCACTCGCATCCCTCCAACGCCCCAACTTGCACAGCCCAGCAACCAATGTATTATAGCTCAGCACATCCGCCTTGCACCCATTCTTGTTCATGTTGTCAAGCACTGCAAATGCAGCACTTGGATCCCTCACATCCTCACAAAACCCCGCAATCATTGCATTGTACACAACACAATTAGCCACAATCCCCCTCCCCTTCATCTCCTCCAACAGTCCAACTACCTCACCTTTGCGCCCTACCCGGAACCATGCCCGTATAAGGGTCGCATATACAGCAGAATCCAGCACAAGTTCTGCCTTCCCCTCCATCTCTTCCTTGAGCCTCACCGCGGCGTCCACATCCCCTTTCTCACAGAGCCCCTTCATCAGACTTGCATACACATAAGCATTTGGCAACAAGTCGTATTGGCTGACCATCATTTGCTTCACCTCGAACGCGTCTTCCAGTTGACCAGCATTGCACAGCGCAGCAACAACAGTACCGAACGTGACGACAGTGGGAGCGATGCCCCGGCACAGCATTTCATCGAACAGGTGCCGCGCGTGCTCAATGGAACCTGACGCGGCCGCAGCTCGAATGAGAATGTTATAGGTGCACGCGTCCGGCGGGATCCCAGCGTCGCGGCAGACAGCAAGGAGGTCGCGGAGGGGGGCGCGGCAGCCAAGCAGCGCGTGCAGGAGGGTGTTGAGGGACCGCACGGTGCGGGGCTCGGGGAAGGCGGGGTGGGCGAACGCGCGGCGCGCAGCAGCCGGAAGGCGGGCGCGGCCGTAGGCGGAGATGACGCGGCAAAGGAGCTGCTCGCGGGGCCTGGGGCCCAGGTAGGAGCGGAGGCGTGAGAGCACGGACTCCATGGCCGGGAAGAGGCGCGCGGCGGCGAGCTTTGAGATGATGAGGTCGTAGCAGAGGAGGGAGTAGCGGAACGGGGCGGAGGACGGGGTCGCGGAGCCAGGGGGGTTGAGGAAGAGCTGGAACGCGGCAGCTGGGTCCGGCTCACGGCGGAGTGCGGCGGCGAGGTGGTACGACGAGAACTTCTTGCCCGCCATGGCATGGCAGTTAGAGGTCATGATTAGAAATTAGAAGGAACCGAAGTCGACAACGAAGGAATAGAAACGCAGTGCAGGAGACAGAGAAATTGAAAAAACATAAATTTTTTACCAGACGCTGTTTGAAAAGTAGGAATGGTAAATGTTTGAATTTTGAAAAAGAGATTTCATTCACTTCAATTGATGGCATGTTGCCGCTCTCTTGCTTTTTCACCTTAGAAAGGAAAACCATTGCTTACACTAGAATGCTAACCCTTTCCGCATAAATGGAAACATACTTTCCTTCGTTTGGAACAGCTTATGACATCTGCAAAGCAAATAAATGGATTTTTAGAAAACCCTTTGAAGATCCTACAATGAGTTTTTTTTTAATTTCGTGTTGATCTGATTATGCTGGTTAGGGTAGCTTCAATATATAATTCAGAATATATAATTCAGCGAGAGATGTAAAGGATTGACACACCACAAAGTGTTGTGGTAGAGAAACTATATACTCTTGGCTGGGGTGGTGGTAAGACCGCTTTTCTGAGAAGCTACACAGATATTGAAAAAGCGCGGTCTGTAGAAGCGGGGTTGGCTCAGCTTCTGCGTTTTAGTACAAATGGGAGCTGTGAGGAGATGCGTGGCTAGGAGAAGCTGAAGAGATGCGTGGCTAGGAGAAGCTGAAAAAAACGCACTGTTTGGCTACTAGTTTCAGCTTATTTTAGCAATAAGCAGCAAATAAGTTGTACCAAACAGATGCACGATGTTAATAGAATCCCTTCTTCAACCTTTCCAACTAGCAACATAGATAATGGAAGGAAAAATATCATTGTTTATTAGGTTAATTAGATATATGCCATTACAACTATGCACGTTATGAGATATGCCATTACAATTCGCAAAATGGTACAGAGACAATTATAATTTCCCAACTATTTGAACTATGCCATTTGTGGACCAAATTGCCCCTATCTTCTACCTCTCTCTTCTCCCTTGTCCGCCTCACGCCGCCAGCTTGCCTCACTACCGCCGCGCGCTGTGCCTCACGCTGCTGGCACCTTCTCCCTGCCGCCGCGCGATGTGTCTCACGGCCTCGCGCCGCCTGTCCGTGGCGGCCCCCCCTCCCTTCGTCGCGGTCCCTTTCCCTCTGCCTCTCGCCTGAGCTGAGCCATGGCCGCCATGGCCACAGTACCCCGAGCTTCGTTGCCCCGCCACGTCACGAGGTCGGCGTCGTCCCGGCCGTCCCCCGCCGCCACCTTCCCTCCACAGCCTGGCGGCCATGGCGACGCGCAGCGGGACCCATTCGGCGACGCCGCAAGCGTGGAGCGCGTGCCCGGCCGCCGCCCCGTGCGCCCGGAACCTCCTCCCAGACAGGCAAGAGCTCGCCGCGGGCGCCAAGTCGGCCGTGGATAGGTAGGAGCTCGCCGCAGACTCGTACCCGTCGTCGTCCTCTGCCGGCGGTGGTGTGGAGGCGGCGCCGAGGCGCGCGTGGAGGTGCCGCGACGTGAGGAAGTTGGCGCCGTGCACCTTGGCGTCGCAGGTGGCGCAGAGGATGGCCGCGTCCGCCGCGCAGTGGGGAGGATGGGGGATGGGGAGGAGGTGCCGGCGGCTTGAGGTGGCCAGGGAGAAGAGAGGAGAGAGAGGTAGAAAACAAGGGGCAATTCGGTCCAAAATGGCATATTTCCAAGAGTTGGGAAATTGTAATGGCCTCTGTACGATTTTACGAATTATAATGGCATGTCTCAGAATGTGCATAGTTGTAATGGTATATATCTAATTAACCTTGTTTATTCTTAGCACCGGGTCAAATATATGCAACAAAACGTTGAAAGATGCTCTAGCACCCCTCTCTAATATATAGCACTTCTTGTTTCTTTTTATCTCTCGTATTAGCACCTTCTTTGAATACACGTCAGAGCTTCTTCTTATAGCATGACTTCGACACACCTTTCCTATTGACTCGGAAACGCCATAGTACACCCAGTCACCCACCGTTCTTAAATAGGACTATTACCACGATAAATAGTGTGATTTTCATTATTGAATTATCTTTGATGATAAAATAAACATTAACTTATAAGACAGATAGTTAAAATATAGAAACAAAATCGACTAAAAATTTTTGAGAACAAGAGAGAATACAAACTAATTCGAATGCAGCTTAGACCAACGGTCCCACTAGCAAAAACAAATTAGTTGTTCCCTCACCTATACAAGCACTCAAAGGCCAATAAGATGGACAGCAAACAAAAAACTGTTTTCTCCTTGTCACCTAGGCAAAGAGCCTGTACACGGATCTGCTGCAGTACTGCAGTGTGCAATTAGGTCACTGACACCCAAGGAGCTACTGCCTGTCAGTAGACCACTGCAGCAGAGCCGGTCAAAAGCCCAACATAAATGGACCGACTGCGCAGTTACCTTTTTATTTAAAAACAAATAAATTTGGTACCGGACCCACATTTTTTTACCGGTCCCATGTTTTTTTACTAGTCTTACTCATCGGTATTTCTTAATTAGTTGGTATTTTTCAATTCATTGTAACAAGTCTCTTAAACGAAATGTTTACATTAATCTCAATCATTATAAAACTTGTATTTCTCTAGATGTATTGGCCTGTCGGGCTTCTATTAGTTGGACTCGAACACTCAGAGATCAAAAACCGCGGACGGAGGAACAAAGCTGAACAGCCAGGGGGTGCCGACTGCCGATGCTGCCGCCAAGCGTTCGGCCGACCCTCGCTTCAGGGCCAAAAACATAGAGATGGCCTGCCTCCGTTCAATATTTGTCATTATTAATTCTTCTCCACAGGTTTGTTCATTTGTTTTATTCAAAAAAGTTTATGTAAAATATATAAAATGGAAATCATACTTAAACTCGTTTTAGTGACAAACAAATCACAACAAAGGGAAATATAACTTATGATTTTTAAAAAAGAAATAAGACAGATGTTTAAAGTTATGGAAAACTTGAACTGTGATAAATATTTAATAATGGAGGGAGGAACAAATAGGCAATGAACCAACGACCTCAACACCAAATCTATTGCCATTTGCCATCCATCCGGAGTAAAAGACCTCTCTGCCGGCAACAAGTGACCATCAAGACTCAAACTGTAGATTTTGTCTTATCAACCCATTATGTTCGGTTTCTGTACAATGCACAAGTCCTTTACCCAGTGTCTCTGCAATATTTCCATCGCTAGCCGGAGTCCACATGCCAGTACAGTCGTTTACTAGAAAAGATTTTGGTTCGAATCAAACCATATATCCTATCCTATGTATCTATATATATATATATATATAGGTGGATGCCACTAGCAATCTTTATTGCTATAAAACTTGCACCGCATTGATCCATGTCATCATATGTTTTAGCCGTTCAATCTTAACCACTAATTCGATCATGTCCGGTTAATTAGTCATGGAGACCACTTGGTTAAGCTCCTCCTACTGGCGATTTGAATCTTCGTGACATGGACATAGCTATCAAATGGAAACTGCCCTCCACTAACTGCCGAGTGGTGTTCAATCATTCAAATCTCAAGTCAAAATGGACAAATAGTGCATCCACCTCCTGGACTCTCTGCATCCCTGTTGATCGTGTTGCACCCATTCCACCATTTCTCCAACATATATTGACCATTTAATAGTTTTGCAACTACTCATTCCTTTGACCATCTTCAGTAGAACTAATCTATAAAAATGAAGAGTCAAGCAAGTAACTGATGATCAAATTAATTTGGCAGGCATCAAATCGCTCGGGCTATAAATATGCCCATAGAGGAATAGTGTCATCCTCACCTTGCCCAGCGTTGGAAAACATTTGCCAACGCTAGTTAGATCCCACACCAGCCATATGCCCCTAGCATATCTCCTATACTATGCATTCTCTCAATGTTGGATTCAGTGCTCAACAACACTTCTGTATCTCTCACATGATTTCTTACATATTTTCTTCTAATGTGCAGATATGCTTCGGCATGCAGGCAAGACTAAATTATACAACACAAAGCAGGAGACAAATATTTGGAAAAGAGGAATCAAGAATTATGGTTTTGTTGTGTCGACATGATTTTCACCGGTGGATGCATAGATCTAGGCATCTAGAAGTTGGCTTTGTTTATTATAAAACATCAGTTCTCCCAAGTATTAATAATTAATTTACACAAATTTATATTGTTGTTGGTCGCTTAGACTAAAAGCGGACTCTTTTTCCTCTTGCACATTGAAGGAAAAATCTTAGCAAATTCTTTTCATTCACTGCATACTTGATGCTATTTTGTAACCCCAAGACCTATTGCGGTAGATAGTGACTAATCATATTCAAAAGAAAAATAAGAAATTATTTGGTTGCATCAAACCTGCAATTCCCTAGAGCAATAATGCAGATGTTATATATATTGTACGAATCCATTCGAGTTTTAATCTCATTACAAATTGAATATATATTTTTCTTCGTGTTTGATATTTTTATTTATTCAAACTTGGATACAAACAAGGCCTTATTTTAATTAGCAAGAAGCATGTTGTCTTCCAATTAAACTGTTATACCCGATTTTATATTAGAATAACGTTAGAAATCACCGCAGCAACGCGCGGGGAATCACCTAGTAATTTTAGTAAAGTTGGGCGCTTGGGTGGGCTTGAGGATGGGAGACTATTTGTCACGTGCGCTGACCCGTCACCTACTCATATCTCTTCTTTTTATTGGACCATCCCACTCCCCCACCTCCGCTGCTGCAGCAATCGGCTCTGGCATCCCCACCTTCGCCGTCAGCATTAACCTTCGCGGCTCCAAGCTCCGCCACTACCACAGGCACCACACACCTCACCCGCAGCACCGCCATCACGTCCACCTCCACCACCACCCTAGCGACCTCTCTTGGTCACCTTCTAATGCCCCGAGGATGAGAAACCCTAGGCAAACCCCACTGGCCCTCTTCGCTTCCACATAGGTGCAAGAGCTGTCCGTCCACCCCTTGCCGCTCCCTCGCTCACGTATTTTGGGCCGAATTTGGCGCCAGCCCACCTCCCTCCCTCACTTTCTTCTTCCTCCATTGCCATCCATCGCCGCCGACCCACTGACCGCTGCCCCGCCACCGCCACCCGGAGGCCACCGGTGCATCGACGCCCTCGCCGCGACCTCCCTGCCCACCGGCCGCAGCCCCAGCCGCCGCACCGCCCTGCCCACGACCTCCGCCACCGCCATCCCCGTCCGAGCTCCCCCGCCCCTACCCCGCCCAACTATCATCAGTGAAGTATGTGGGTGCCTACAAGAAGAAGCAACTCATGAAGAGGAGTGTATGGGTACCCAAGGTTCTTATCACTAACCCTCAAGGACCCAAATCTTTTTGGGTACTTAAATACAAATCTTAACTTGTTTTGTAGGTCTACTCCTCCAGCGGGTCAAGTTAGGTGCTTGATAGTGGATGCACAAATCATATGACCGGAGAGAGAGAGACATGTTCACCTCCTTGCAAGTCACCAATGAGTCTCAAGAGATCGTGTTTGGTGATAGTGGCAAGGGGGAAGTAATTGGGGTTGGTAACATTCCTATGTCTCATGATCAATCAATATCCAATATATTACTTGTTGATTCATTGAATTACAATTTATTGTCCGTATCACAATTGTGTGAGAAAGGCTTCGATTGTCTCTTTACAGATAAGGGTGTGCAAATCCTTAGAAGGGTGGATTCCTCTGTTGCATTTACGGGTCATTTGAAGGGCAAGCTCTATTGTTGATTTCACAACAACTAGGGTAACACTCGAGACTTGTCTAGTGGCAAAATCCGATAAGGGATGGCTGTGGCATCGCCGGCTAGCCCATGTTGGCATGAGCAACTTGGCCAAACTTCAAAAGGATGAGCACATTCTTGGACTAACCAATGTTTCCTTTGAGAAAGATAAAGTTTGTAGTGCATGCCAAGCCGGAAAGCAAGTTGGTGTACCACATCCCGCCAAGAACATCATCACAACTTCAAGGCCATTGGAGCTTCTACACATGGACTTGTTTGGTCCAGTGGCCTACATAAGCAATGACGGTAATAAATATGGTTTGGTAATTGTTGATGATTATTCCGGATTTCACTTGGGTATTTTTCTTGAGTGATAAAGGTGAAACCCAAGAAGTGCTCAAGAAATTCATGAGAAGAGCACAAAATTAGTATGAGGTGAAGATCAAGAAAGTGAGAAGCGACAATGGGAAGGAATTCAAGAACACCGATGTTGAGGAGTATTGTGGCGGAACCGCCGATTTAATCCGGACTAAGCACATCTGCCACCTCTGGCTCGCAATGTGATTAGGCCAAACTAAACCCGGTCGTCCGTCGAGAGTCGTTTGAACCCCGATAATACCTTTTCTCCTAGAGGAACCGACATCATACACATCTGACCCACGATGGAGCCACAACAGATACATCATCACAGGCAGTTGAATAGCATAATATTAGACTTAGTTACAAACCGGTTTTGAATAAAATACAAGTCCAACATAGTGTTATAAAATAGCAAGTTCAAAAAGTTTCTCGCAGCGGAAAATAATGTTCTGAGGTCACCATGATAACATCAAAAGATTTGCATTAGAGGTAACAACATCGAGCCCACCGATGTTGCCCTTGTGCCACTCATGTCTTTTCATCCTAAGTGAGGACATGCGCCACCTCCGACACAGGTGCAGACCATGAATTCCATACCTGCGCTCAAAATATGGGGGCAAACCCTGAGTACTAATTACTCAGTAGGTCTTAATGGATTTGGCTTACGGCTTGACGCGAAGCGGCTTACTAGCAAGTGGATCCTTAGCCTTTGGTTTTAAACAGTAACATGTGTAACATAAGTAGCAAGTTTTCATCATTTGTATAACCTCCAACACAATAGTAACTTGCAGTAAGTAAACAGTCAACTCAAACATGTGGTATTCCAAAAATCATGAGTATTAAATACCGAGAGTTTAAGTAGTTACTACGTTGCCCGTGTGCATTATCAGCATTCCCACACCTGGTGGGCATCAGCGATTCGAATCGATTTTAATTTTCGGGAATAACTATCATGCTAGGGGTATATGCTTACTAGCCATCGCGTTCCCACATATAGCCCCAATCCTAACCTGCCTCGTCCCAAGTTCGATTCACTCCCG
The DNA here is from genome assembly GCA_030272315.1 of Paspalum vaginatum. Classification (NCBI taxonomy): domain Eukaryota; kingdom Viridiplantae; phylum Streptophyta; class Magnoliopsida; order Poales; family Poaceae; genus Paspalum; species Paspalum vaginatum. The sequence continues at coordinate 11,747,253 of CM059020.1, read as the reverse complement.
CCTAGCCCCCGGGTTGTGCCCCCATGACGAGCCTGCCGACATCTCGGTCTCCCCGCCATGAGTACCAAGCTCCCCCGGGCCACCTTCCTCTCAACCAGTGGGTAGGAACGTGTCTCTGTGCTTCGGACGAGCCCAGGAAAGACTTTACCGGTCCCATATCCCGGATAAACACTCTAGCAATGTTATGCCGAACAGCAGGCGAACAGCGGACGGGCCTTATGCGATTCGGGCGGAGTCCAAAGTGCAACCTTATGAAAAATATATACTGAAACAAATCTCCGCCCGGTCTCCATTTAATTCTTGAGCAACAGTAATAATTGATGTAATAGTAAGCTTTTGTAACTTGAAAGCACCTACGCGACGAGTCCACACACTCGTGTCTCATCGTACCTAGCAATTTCTAGGCATACTCGTCCTACGAACTCTATGTATAGGTGCTAGGGCCAGGGCGGCTAGGGAGTCTAATGCAACTGGTTTCAAGTAACTCCTAATGCATATGCGTAATCATCAAGTATAATTTGTTTGCTGGGTTAAGTATGGTCCTGCCTACCTTCCTCGTTAGGGTCAGTATCTTCGTCCGGAGCGTAGTCGTGTCCCTGTTGCTGGTCCTTTAGCTCCTGGTGTAGCTGCTCCTCTGGCTCCTCTATGACTGGTTGGTCGGGCGGTTGTCCTTCGCTCGCGGAATCTATATGCATGACATGGTGCAATTGGAGCATGTATTAGTGCAATACTTGCTTCATGATGCGAGTGCAATGCAAGAAATCAGGGTTTATGGAATAACATTATGCATTTTCGTGATGAAACTTGTTTAGCGTTAAGAAATCGTACAAGCCATCACCTATGATAAGTTAGCTTGTCACACATAACCACGTGGGGGGTGTGTGACGGGGTAGCACCGATTCATGCGATATGGCCGAGCTCACTTAAACAACTCTTTTCTACCTAGCTAGCTTAACATTTCTATCACGCATTTCTAAAACAGTAGCGAAGACCTACATTGCATTCCCAACTTAGTGGCTAAGGCCTACATACTCCTAAGTTTCCAATTGTGATTCATGGTGGCATTTATTAGTATACTAGTCTCACATTTCCTATTCTTTGCTTAAATAGGCCATTATATCTACCATTTTCAAAATAGGGTCAAACTTTACATGCATGGCCTCACGTTTTCAGCGATGAGCTACTTACACCATCTAGAACCTAAATGAAAACCACAAAACCCTCTATAGCTTACTTTTATCTAGAACCCTTTTCCTTTGCTAATTATATGCTTAATTACTAGGCAAGGGTAAAATAGTAAATAAACAGTAAGCATTTAGACTATCAAATTCTTATACTAAGCTTAGGCATGCTAGCAAAGCTGCTGCCCAAATTCAGAATTTTTTTTGACTCTCATTTAAACCACATTTTCTATTTATTAATTTAAACATGCATGAACTTATTAATTTCAAAACACTAACTATACTTGACATGCACAGCACCCCATTTCAACAGTGAGCTACTTATACTACAGGGAGCACAAATAAAATGGGTAAAATCATTTAGAGCATAATCTTTATATGGTTATCATTTCCTCATTTATTTTTATGCTAAAAACACATGTAGGGGCAAAATGGTAATTAAACAGTGAACATTTGAGCTACCAAAAATCATAGTGAGCCTATATACCCTAACAGCACTGCTGTCCAAATTTGGAAATTTTTGGAGACCATTTAGTCCACATTTCCTAATTTCATTTATTTATCAAGCATGCACAATAACAGGGGCAAAATGGTCTTTTCATACCCAACCATCATATCTATTCTGTAGATCTACTTAATAGGAGTACACTGCAACAAAGTTTGTATTTTTCTGATTTTTATTGGATTTACTACGAATTTCCAAAGTTTCAGCCGAATTAATACTCATTTTATTTAAAAACCACAGATCTAAGGACCTATAACTAATTAAACGTATATTCCAGGGGCTAGCGTGTAAGTGTTACAAGACTCAGTATACAGCGCCTTAGGATCTAAATCTAAAACTACCAGATCTCGAGGGCTAAACGGCAAATAAGTCGTCTCCCTCCCCTTGTCGTCTTCAACCTCGCGACGGGGAGGAGGGGGGAGCGGCGACGGAAGCGCGGCCGGAACCGGCGTGCCAGAGCCCCTAAGCTCACTGGCGGTGGCGGGAGAGGGAGAGAGAAGGGTGGGGACCTTACCCCCACAACCGGTTTCGACGGGGAGGGCTCGGAGGAGGCTCGCGACGGTGAGCAGGGGCGGCGAACTCCGGCGACCAAATGCGGGGCGGTGGAGGGGCAATAGCCGACGAGGTCTAGGGGATTTGGCGGAGGAGAGGTCGAGGATGAGCGGCGTGGTGGTGGTGAGGCACGAGGGCAGTAGGAGAGGTGGGCGCAAGCTCGCCTCGAGCTTCGGCAATGGCGGCGACCGGTGGAGCGGAGGGGAAAAACAGAGAGGGCCGAGCGAAGGGAAACTCAGGGGCTGGGCGCGCGAATGGAGGCTCGGGGAAGGAGGCCGGGGCTTCGTCCCCACCTTGAAGGCGAGCCGGGCGCGCTGGCGGTGACCGGGGGCGGCGCGTGGCCATGGCGGCCTGGGAGGCAGGCGCGTGGCCATGGCGGCCAGGAGACCGGCGCCGCGTGGGCGCAGTCGAGCGGGGAAGGAAGAGAGAGGCGCGCGGGTGGGCTGAGTCCATGGACCGGGTGAGGCTGACAGGTGGGGCCGAGGTGCGGTGGACCAGTGAACCGGGTGTATGAAGCGACGGAGAGGTGGGACCCACGAGGTGTCGTCATCCGAGCCCCGGGCGGGAACCCGACAGGTGGGTCCCACTTGTCATAGACTCATAAGAAAATGAAAATCCCGAAAAATGAAAAATGGGGTTTGACCAACTAACCAGGTTTCTGAATTTTGCCAATTTGACAAACTTAGGAGCCGAATTTGAAAAGGACCCAATTGAACGAAATGTTGTACCTTTTGAGATCTACAACTTTGTAAAAAGGACTTATACCAGATTCCAAGTATAAATATGATTTAAATTGAGTTTAACCTGCTGACTCCAGTTTGACCATTTGAAACCCTCAGCTTAGAAATTATTAAAGTCTATTTTAGGTGCATTTTCATGAAGAGTGAGTTATACCAATGTTGCATAGAATCTCATGAACTACAACTTTGGTATTCAAGTTATGGTAGGATTTTGAATTTTGTTTCACAAAATTTTGAATTTACTAATCAGGTCAGAGATTGGCAAAATTCACAGTTTCACTTAAAATGACCCAAAACTATGTTCAAACCTTCATGCATGTCATGACACAAAATACCAAAGTTATTCCTCATGAAATTGTCTACAAGTTTGGTATGTAAAGTTTTGTAAAATTCACAACAGTATTAAAGTTACAACAGCAATGCAAACACAGTTTTTCCGCAAACCGAGTTTAATTGCTTTAAATGACCTAAGCTATGCATGCTCTCAAGATAAAATGCCCTTGAAATGATGTCATTAAGCTAATTATATTAGTGTAATGCACTTGAGATGCCAGTGGCATCACAGCCCACCCCCCTTAAAGAAATCTCGTCCCGAGATTTTTGATGTGATGTGGGTGGTTAAGTCGATTGTAGATAGTGTTGTGAGCACGTATTGAGGTTAGATTCTGAAATTAAACTGTTGCAACATACCGAGTTGAAGGGGGCGGTAGAAAACCAGGATACTTAGTGCGTAGGTATTCCTCTTGTTCCCAAGTGGCTTCTTCTTCGGAGTGATTACTCCATTGAACTTTGTAAAAGTTGATTGTTTTTCGGCGGGTTGATCTCTGCTTTTGGTCAAGGATTTTTAAGGGATGTTCTTCGTATGTGAGATCTGGTTCAATCTGAATTTGAGAGGTATCTACCACGTTCTCTGGCACTCTTAAGCACTTCTTTAGTTGTGAGACGTGAAACACAGTCGTGAACCCCAGCCAGATGTGGGGGTAGCTCTAACCTGTAAGCGACGGCTCCGTATTTTCCAATGATTTTGAACGGACCGACATACCTTGGTGCTAACTTCCCTTTCGTCGGAGATACTTTAAGATACACATGATCCCCCACATCAAAGACTAGTGGTCTCCTCCTCTTATCTGAGTAGCTTTTCTGTCGGGATTGGGCTCTTTTGAGATGGTGGTGTATGAGTTTCACTTGTTCTTCATCTTTGGTCACTAAATCAGGGCTAAACGTAACACGCTCTCCAAGGTTCGGACCAGTTTAGTGGTGTTCTGCATCTTCTACCATAGAGAGCTTCGAAAGGAGCCATTTCCAAGCTCTTCTGGTAGCTATTGTTATAAGCAAACTCTGCCAAAGGTAGACACTCATCCCACTTGGTGGAGTAAGTCAGTGCACAGGCCCTTAACATGTCTTCTAGGATTTGATTTACTCTTTCTACTTGACCACCGGTTTGGGGATGGTAAGCAGAACTGTGTACTAGAGTAGTTTCTAAGGCAGTCTGCAGTTGCTCCCAGAAACGGGAAACGAACAGAGAACCCCTATCTGAAGTGATAGTTCGCGGGACCCCGTGCAAGGACATGATCTTGGAAATGGTACAACTCAGCGTACTGCTTTGCTCGATAGGTGGTCTTGACTGGAATGAAATGAGCAGATTTTGTGAGCCTGTCGATAATTACCCATATGGAGTCATATCCTTTTTGGGTACGAGGCAAACCCACAACAAAATCCATGTGTATATCCTCCCATTTCCACGCTGGAACATCAAGCGGTTGAAGCATTCCAGCGGGCTTTAGGTGGTCAGCTTTTACTTTCTTACACACGTCGCACTCAGACACGTACTTGGCGACCTCCCGTTTCATGCGGGTCCACCAAAATTTTTGTTTTAGGTCTTGATACATTTTATTACTGCCCAGATGTATCATAAACATTGAGGTGTGCGCTTCATCCAGTATTTTCTTCCTCAACTCCATGTCCTTAGGTACCACTAGACGATTCTTGAACCACAGAACGCCTTGGTCATCAAGCGTGAAACATGCCTTCTTCTCTTCACTAATACCCTCACGAATATATGCCATACCCTTATCTTGCTTCTGTGCTTCTATGATTTGTGCCTTGATAGAGGGTTCAATAATGAGATTATAAAGTTCTACTTGTTGCTCATGAGGTGTTTCAATTTCATTTATCTCACAACAGATCACTCTTGCTGTAGGTCGGGCTTCTATCACATTGCAATGAGCTTTACGGCTTAGTGCATCTGCTACCACATTGGCCTTGCCTGGGTGGTAGTGTATCTCCAGATCATAGTCTTTTATCAACTCTAACCACCGCCTCTGCCTCATATTGATTTCACGTTGAGTGAAAATGTATTTGAGACTCTTATGATCAGTGTAGATGTGACATGTGTTGCCTAACAGATAGTGTCTCCATATTTTTAGTGCATGAACGAGTGCGGCTAACTCAAGGTCATGTGTCGGATAATTCGCTTCATGTTTTCTCAATTGACAGGAGGCATAAGCAATTACTCTCCCTTCTTGCATCAAAACACAGCCAAGTCCATTACCGGAGGCATCACAGTACACATCAAATGGCTTGGTGATGTCCGGTTGAGCTAGCACTGGTGCTGAGGTTAACAATTTCTTCAATGTTTGGAAAGCTTCTTCACAATTCGGATTCCAAATGACTAGGAGCATATTGCGTTGAGTGTGTGTTACTACTGTATTGATATGTAGCTCAAAGTACAAATAGAACCAGGAGAAACTAAGCAAGCGACTCGAGTAGTACAATTAGGTTGTCGCAATTTTTCTACACATCATTCATTCTAAATATAAAGTGTCTAATAAATGCAGGCCAAATACAATAAATATGTCGATCGGTCCAAAAATCAAACCCGTCTCAAAGCTACCGAGGCTACAACGTATTGCAACCTTAATATATGAAAACCCCGTATGTAATGGTCATTGTTAACAACTAAGCAAACGCTTTCTGTATTCTTCATATACCTAGAAGATGCTTAGGTAGTGGGGTATGGTTTGATTAAATAAAGGGAAGAATCCGAATATACAGAAACTATTTGCACAGATTTTCCGTGTCTCGCAAATTTGGATACTTGAACGATTTCAAAATAGAACTAACCGGAACTTTCTATACCACCGAGGTAGAGTATAGACTAACGCATGACTAACATATCCTGAGTTCTCTAGAGTCCATTGATCGACCCTCAGGAGTCTAGCTGTGAGCTACACACGTTAGAAACATACCATAGCCTTGTGCCATCGTTTTGCGAAAAATCACTTATCGGCATATTTTCTAAACACGTAACGCGGAATACACTATGTCCACACCAAGTTTTCAAAACTCGTGGATTTACGGAAGCCTTATTTTTCCTGCTACAGATGTCGCAGCCCTTCGACTTATGCCCTGATCATTCCGAGCCCACAAAGACTAGAATAACAGCACCTGAAGGTCGCAAGAAGAAGAGAAAAGCGGGAGAATCTTCTACTAACACAGCTTCAGTTCAATATCTGCGACCTGGCATGGTTCTATTGAAGGGATTCGTCAAGCCCGAAAATCAAGTCAAGATAGTTTGAACATGTTAACAGTTTAGGTGCTAGTTTGATGGAACTTAATAGGCATGCCTACAACTACAAAGACAATGTACAAATTCCCCTACTATCTCAAAGCGGTCGAATAAAGATTTCTCAACACCACACCGCTGAAGCAGAAAGAGATTTCTCCAATAAACCTTGACGTACGCAACGTCAACTTTTACACCAACACACGAAGTAGAGGCTCCACCAAGATAGGAAAGAGTTCAGAAGATACCTCAGTCGAAAGTTAACCCTCGCTTGCATATCCCTAGCAATGCTGGTTGGCCAGGTGTTTCTAGTTCTCGTGATTCTGATGCTCCAAACCATCAAAGTCAATGTGTTTTCAGCTCTTTGGTTCATATCCTCCATACATTGAGATTCATGTGCTCCAATCTCCTTGTTCATTTCTTGTCACGACCTTGTAATATTCATGATCCTACAACTAATATGATTGAACCACTCTTGTTGTGATGTCTCCTTAGGCAGTCTTGGATGCCTCGACGGGACCTAGAGTCCTATGTGTACGGCCGTCACATGGTTGTGCTACTAGGTTCGCGCTGGCATTAGGACATGCGAAGGCATGACATCGCTTCAATCGTGGAACATTCATAATCGGTTTTTTATCTTTAATTGATCTCGCTACTCTTGATTCGTGGGGATGATCGATTTCATTTCCACTATCCTGTATATATCATTTCATTGCCTTGTTTCACCTTACCTTTCCTCAGTGTGGGAGTAGCCAATCTCCACCCACTGCTTATCCACACATTTTCATTGTTTCTGTGGAAGTGATCAGCCTCATTTCCACCATCTCGTGACATCTTTCCATTGCCTTGTTTCACCTTGCCTCCTTGACCAGTGGGGATGATCCGTCTCAACCCTATGACTTGTTCGTATTAATTCATATCCATGTTTGACCTTGCCTCCGAAGATTGGTGGGAACAGTCAACTTCGTTCTCACTAACTCCGTCGATATTTTCTATCCATTCGTTGAACCTTATTCCCCGAAGGTGTACTTTAGGAACATCCTCCACACTAGCTTTTGTCCTCGGCTAGTGCTCATGTCATATCGTCATTTCCCTATGAGTGGTTTTCTTCCTCTTAGAAGGGAACTTACTAGCATTTTGTTCCGCTAATAAGAACGCATCACCTTGTCTAGGCGAGTATGGCCTATCTTCTCCCTCTTGTACCTTTCTTGTCCGGCTGAGTATAATGTGCTACGTTTCGCCACATCTTACTCTTTGAAAACATGTTGACTTGGAATTTTATATGTGGACACAGTCCCTGTCAAATAAAATGAATGTGTCTCTCAAAAACGCATTCGATGATACTCCTTTCAATCAAAAGACCCTGCCTTATTCAATTTCCGACTGTGTACACTTTGCTTTCATTATTTGGATAAATCAGGTACTTACCAGGTTTCAAATATTAGTATCAAAGTCAGGAAATGACTCCATTCCTTTGCTTCTGTCGGTACCCAGCCAACCGGGTACCCGCTTATACTGAACGAAGATCACTAAGGGAGGTATCTACTGCAGTACAAGGAGGGCCTAAGGCCGCATACTGATGGGCCCGGCCCACTCCTTGGGAAAGCTAGGGCCATGCACCCGGCCCACAGGGATGGCCCCGGACCGCCTTGAGGACCGAGCCTCCCCCAGCCACGCGAGGAGAGGTCCGGACCTCTCTGGCCGGAGCCCGGAGCCCGTACCTTCGGAGGTCCGGGGCCGCCTCGTGCCCACAGAGCACGGGGAGGTCCGGAGCCGGTGCCCTCGGTGGTCCGGGGGCGCCACGTGCCCGCAGAGCGCGTGGAGGTCCGGAGCCAGCACCTTTGGTGGTCCGGGGCCGCCACGTGCTCACTGGGCACGGGAAGGTCTCACGTTGCCACGTGCCCGCAAGGCGCGTGGCGGGGCCTTCAGGCGGGCACCTCGCCCACCTGCCGCATTTATTGCGGGCAGGTGGGCATGCCCGATGCCGCTGACACCGCCGCTGTCAGGCTGGCATGCCCCAATGCCGCTGACACCACGAGTGTCAGACAGGCGTGCCCCCGTTGCCCGCCGCCGTTGTCAGGCAGGCGTGCCCCCGTCGCCCGCCGACGCCGCCGCTGTCAGTCGGGTGTGCCCCCATCGCCGCTGGCACCGCCGCTGGCAGGCGGCGACAGCAAGGCAAAGGGGCGCGCCTTACCAAGGCGCGACGGCGATGACAGAGCACTACAGGTGATTTCCCCAGCTACACTGGGGGCCTATATTGAGTAAACAAGTACGCTGTACTCATCATGAGCCGCGCCACGCGCGGCGGCCGCGCTCAGCCTAATACTAGGCAGCGGCGCTACAACGCTACTACAAGCGCCCTGTCCTGTCACGCGTGCACGTCGCCCGCCCCTCGGCCTCTGAAGCCTCTCGGCGGATTTAGCAGCCGATGGGACAGGACGGCGTGAGGCAGGACGGCGCGGCGCCGTATCCAGACGACAAGACGGTAAGGCGGATCTCCAGGCCATACCAGGTCACGACGGTAGTACAGGCGCGAAACATGGAAGCATTGGACATCAGGCACAGGATAGAACTGTAGCATAGAAGAAATGGCCGGGACTACCTGTCGGGGCCCGGCCACCATGTACATGCCCCCCTTGGGCTATAAAAGGGGAGGCATACGCAACAACCTAAGACAACCAGAGACAAGCTCGAACTAGCCCACGAAATACAAGAACACACCCACAGTGGACGTAGGGTATTACGCTCCGGCGGCCCGAACCACTCTAAATCCTCTCGCCACCATCGTGCCACCACCAACCTAGCTAACAACGATCGCTCCCCCTAACTACTCTCAGTACTTAGGATCTCGGCCGGGTGCATTCCGCCACCTGACCAGGAGCACTCCCGCTCCGACAGCTTCAATCACAGTCACTTGCTCACTGACCACATTCTCTTCATGGTTTGTTCATTCGCTCTCTTATATGGCACGACTCGTCGAGTATCTTAGAGAGACCACCCTAGCCTAATAGATGACGCTTCGTGACTACTTGTGTTAAAGAGGTACTAACCATTCACAAGCTAGTTGACAAAGCTAACCAGTGGAGATTTGGATGTTACCATAAGTATACGGAAACACACGAACCGCGTGCCAAAACTGTTTGCATCTTCGACGTAAGCTGTAGAACCCCGCTACCTCCAAATCTCGGGACGAGATTTCTTTAAGGGGGGTGGGTTGTGATGCCTCCGGCATCTCAAAGGCCCTAATTCATATTTTGACTTAAGATAATGATTTCTTATAACTAAATCATGTTTAAAGATGGAAAGAACTAAGGTGGAGAAATCACAAGTCGAAAATTTTCTACTCAAATGTACAAAACCTCACGTTGTTTAGGTGTTTAGTCCAAAAACCAAAGGTTTTCATGAGAAACCTCAAGTACAAAAGTTTTAGTTCTTGTTATATAGATCAAATTTCCTTCTAGTACAAGTTAAAAATGTTGAATTGGAAGCATCAAAAGGCCAAGTCAAATCAGGTCAAACTTAGTCCACACTTAAACTCCCAAATCTGCATTTCAGCCTTTCCCCAAACTTCGTTCTGAAATTACTTTTGTTTTCACTATAGAACTTCAAAATCTACCTGACTAGGAAATGAAATTAAACTTATAAGCTTTCAAATGAACCTAATATCAAAGTTATTGGACTCCGTTTGATACTTCAAAGGTTTGAAACAAAAAGGACCATACATAAATTGAAGTTGCAGTTTCGCAAAACCCCTGAGTACACTTGTGACTATAGTTCAAAATATAATGTGATTTGGACCAAACTCTCTATAACAAACTTGTAGACAATTTTATGTGGATCAACTTTGGTATTGAGTGTGGTAACATGCACAAAGGTTTAGGTGGAGTTTTGAGTCGATTAATGAAAAAGCAGAAATCTGCCTAAACTTGATCGGTAAGGCAAATTCAAATTTCAATGGAACAAAAGTTCCTATCATGCAAAACATCATATATGAAAGTTGTAGATAATTAAAAACTACACAACATTGGTATAATACTCTTTTTCTGAAAATGAGCATAAAATGGAGCTTATGGAATTTTCAAATTGGAAATGTGTTGTTGGTTCAAACTGGAGTCAGCAGGTTAAATTCAAATTTATTCATAGTTAAACTTGGAATCAGGTATTAGTCCTTTTAATCAAAGTTGTAGATCTCAAAAGGTACAACATTTCATTCAATTGGGTCCTTTTCAAATTCGGCTCCTACGTTGGTCAAATTGGCAAAGTTCAGAAACTTAGTTAGCTGGTCAAACCTCCTTCTTTCCATTTTCGAGAAATTCCCTTTTTCTCTGTCTCAATGACAAGCGGGCCCCACCTGTCGGGTCGCCTGCGCCGGTGCTCGGGTGGGTCCCACAGCTCCACATTTCCCGCACCCGGTCCATAGGCCATCTCCATTTTATTTCGCTCCGGTCCCACCTGTCAGCATCCCACGGTCCATGGACCGCGTCCACTGCACGTCGCCTTCTTCCTCTTCTCCTCCCGCTCGCCCACGCGGCACCGGCCATGGCCGCCATGGCCACGCGCCGCCCTGGCCGCCCTGCCCGTGCCCGGCCTGCCCTCACCCCTGCCGCACTGTCCCGTACCCTGGACAAGAGCGGAGACCTCGACCCTCCTTCATCCTCACCTCACTCGCTCCCTCCCTGCCTCTCTCCCTCTCGTGTGCACGCCCAGAGCGCGAGCCGCCATGGCCGCGGAGCTCGAGCTCTGTCAAGCTCACGCACCGGCCATCTCCGCCCCTTTCCCTCTCATCCAGTAAGCGCCTGGCCACCACCTCACTCCGCCCTTCCCTTTCCCCAAAGTCCGGGCCACCGCCACTGGCTCTAACGACCTCGTCCGCGTGCGCTGCCACGCGGTGACCCGGTTCACCGTGCGTCGCCGTGGAGGACCACCCCTAGGGCTGTCCCCGCGCCTGCAATCCGCCCCCTCCGGACTCCCCTCGTCACCGTGCAGCCCGCGCGGTAGAGCTTGGCCACCGCCTCCGCCGGTGCCGCGAGATCGAGCCCCGGCCACCGAGCTCTGCGCGTCGTCGTCGCCCACCGGTTCACGGCCGTTCCTCGGCCACTGTAGCCTCCCCACGCGACGCGACCTTGGGGGAAAGCAAGCCCTACGCCTGGGACACCTTCCGCAAGTGGCTCGGCTCCAAGTCCGGCACCCTACACGCCGGCCCCCGCGCGGGCATGCCCCACGCCGCGCGCCTCTGTGCCTTTGTCCAGAGGAAGAAGGAATAAGAAGGTGAAATAGCTAATAACCCCCTGAGGTTTTGTTTATTTCCGTTCAAGTCCAACGCGCTGTTCACTCAGTCTAGGATTACTTGCATGCAGGCCCCTGGAGACTACGATTAATTCTGATTTAGTCCTCTCCAGCTGATTTTCTATTTAAATGCATTCTTTTAAGCAGCAAACTTTGAAAATTCACTATAAATTGAATAAAAATCAGAAAAATGCAAATTTTGTTGCAGTGTACTCCTATTAATGTAGATCTACAGAATGGATATGATGGTTGGGTATGAAAAGACCTTTTTGCCCCTGTTATTGTGCATGCATGAAAAACCTTGATAAATAGGAAATGTGGGTAAAATGAGCTTCAAAAATTATGAAATTTGGGCAGAGGCCTTGTGAACATGTGTAGGCTCTGTATAAATTTTGGTAGCCCTAGCATTGACTGATTTAATTACTATTTTGCCCTTGTCTTGTATTTAAGCATATATTAATTTAGGAAAAGGTTGCTATGGAGAAAAATGCTCCATGTGACTTTAGGGGCTTGATATGAGCTCTAGGTTATGAACATGGCTCACTGCTAGAGTAGGAGGTGGTGCATGTAAGGTTTTGACTCTGATTTGAAAATGGTAGAAATAATGCAAATTTACGTAAATAATAGAAAATGTGAGACTAGTATATCCAATAAAAACCCCCACACTTACCATAATAATCTTAATGACTAAATAACTATTGCATGTTTTATCGGCTCACATCACCATGTTAGCTTTATGATTGACAACTCGATTTTTGTATATGTGTTCTTGTGAGATTTGCACATACACGGTTGCTTCGGGTCCATAAAAGTAATATTAATGCTAGTGCCAGTCGGGATGTTTTGATTGAGCTAGTAATCCATTACATGCGTAACTAGATGTTTGCCTCATATTTAGCTTAATCAGTTGTATGCTTGATGACCGTGCATCTCATTCACTATGTCATGCATAGCATTCATATAGCGACGCTTATTGCAGATACGTGATTGAGAAGCAAGTGTGAGGAACTACTTCGAGCAACGGTGGTCCAGAGGGTCAAGTAAGCCCCAGACACGACCTGGAGAGCCCATCAGTCGTGTTTGGAAGGAGGAGTTGTCCAAGTGATTAAGGGGTTGCCTAGGGCAGAGCCTCACAACCCGGCAAACTAACATTAGCTTAGTTTGTTGGTTTGATTGAAAATAAGCAAAGGTAGGCAGGACTATGATTTCTCCCAGCTAATATGATAATTGATTGTTTCCTTACGCATCCGCATTAGGAGTTGATTGAAAACAATTGCATTAGATCCCCTGGCCGCCCTGGCCCTAGCACCTATATAGAGAGTTCGTAGGACGAGTTGCCTAGAGTTGCTAGGTGCGAGTAGACACGAGTGAAAGGAGTCACTCATCGCGTAGGTGGTTTCAAAAATCACAAAACTTTTACCATCGAAGAATGAATATTATGCTCATGACTTAAATGGAGACCGGGCGGAGAATAATTTTATTATGTGGTGTGCGTTTGGCTCCGCCCGAGTCGTTTAAGGCCCATCCGCTGTTCGTCTGCTGATCGGCATAACATTGCTAGAGTGCTTATCCAGGATATGGGACCGGAAAAAGTCTTTCCTGGGCTCGTCCGAAGCACAGAGACACGTTCCTACCCGCTGGTTGAGAGGAAGGTGGCCTGGGGGAGCTTGGTACTCATGACGGGGAGACCGAGATGTCGGCAGGCTCATCATGGGGGCACAACCCGGGGGCTAGGCGGGAGTGAATCGAACTTGGGACGAGGCAGGTTAAGATTGGGGCTATATGTGGGAACGCGATGGCTAGTAAGCATATACCCCTGGCATGATAGTTATTCCCGGGAATTAAAAATCGATTCGAATCGCTGATGCCTACCAGGTGTGGGAATGCCAATATCACTGTCGGGCAACGTAGTAACTACTTAAACACTCTGGATTTAATACTCATGTTTTTGGAATACTACATGTTTGAGCTGAGTTGTTACCTTCCTGTAATTTACTATTATGTTGGTGATTATACAGATGTTGAAAACTTGATACTTATGATACACACTACACTGTTTAAAACCAAAGGCTAAGGATCCACTTGCTAGTAAGCAGCTTTGCGTCAGCCGTAAGCCAATCCATTAAGCCCTACTGAGTAATTAGTACTCAGGGTTTGCCCCCACCTTTTGAGAACAGGTACCGGCGACATCTGGACAACTGCTTGGAGGAGGGTAGTACCGATGGGCTCGGTGCTGCTCGCCTCGATCAACGATGCGTGAAGACTAGTAAAGTATTTCGTTCCGCTGTGAGATGTTTTCAAATTCGCTTCCGCTATCTGATTCAAACTTGCCTTTCGTATGGTAATATGTTGAAACTTATATTGTTATTTCGAATCGGTTTGTAAAACAAGTTTATATATGCTATATTCAACTGCCTGAGATGATGTATCTGTTGTGGCTCCATTGTGGGCTGGATGTGTATGATGTCGGTTCCTCTGGGAAAAGGTAATATCGGGAGCCGAATGACTCTCGACGGACGACCGGGTTTAGTTCGGTCTAATCGCACTTGCAAGCCAAAGGTGGCAGGTGTGCTTAGCCCGGATTAAATCGGCGGTTCCGCCACAGCTTCCACTTTAGCACGTCTTCTACTTTGTTAGGGTCAACTGCGACTCCCTTCTCAGATAGTATGTGACCCAAGAAACCCACTTCTTTCAGCCAGAACGCACACTTGCTAAACTTGGCATAAAGCTTGTGCTCTCTAAGCCGGGTGAGTACGATCCTTAAGTGCTCTTCATGTTCTTTTTCATCTTTGGAGTAGATTAATATGTCATCTATGAATACCACCACTGAACTTATCGAGTTCATTCATGAACACCGAGTTCATCATATACATGAAGAAAGCCGGTGCTGTTGGTTAGCCCAAATGACATGACCAAATATTCGTACAAGCCGTATCTGGTAGAGAATGCTGTCTTGGGTATATCCTCTTCTCTAATCTTTATCTGATAGTAGCCAGACCTTAGGTCAATCTTAGAAAAGACCTTAGCCCCAGCTAACTGATCAAATAGAATATCGATGTGTGGCAATGGGTATTTGTTTTTAACGGTCACTGCATTCAGTGGCCGATAGTCAACACACAGCCTTTTCCCACTGTGATCCTTTTTCTCAACAAAGAGAGCTGGACAACCCCACGGTGATGAACTAGGCCTAATGAACCCTTTGTCTATTGTTCTTGTAGTTGTGTTTTCAATTCTTTCAGATCAATCAGGTGGCATTCTATATGGCCTTTTTGACACAGGTGCCGTGCCTGGAACTGAGTTCAATGGCAAACTCCACATCCCGATCTGGTGGAAGTCCAGGAAGCTCCTCTGGAAACACATCCGGGAATTCACACACTACCGGTATCTTCTTGATTTCTTGCAGTTCAGTTGCATTTACTATGGGTGTCATATGTTTTTGATTTGGCATATGTATCTGCATAGCCCTGCCACTTACGCCTGACCTCAATTGTATTGTCCTGCTGACAACGTCCAGGACTGCATTGTGCTCTTTCATCCAATTCATACCCAAAATAATATCAATCCCCAGGTGTGGCAGCACCACGGGGTTGATAATAAAACTTTCTGTGCCAATGCTCAACTTAAGTTGTCTAACCCCCAAACTAGTTTCGATAGGTGAACCCGGTGCTGTAATTTGATAGTTTTCTTTCAACTTGTACATTTTTACCCCATGCCTCAATGCATATGCCTTACTGATGAAAGTATGTGTGGCCCCAGAATCAAATAACACGACGGTCGGATGACCGTTGATCATGAACGTACCAGCAAGCACTGGTTCTCCGGCAGGAATCTGCTCCATGTGCACATAGTGCACACGACCCATCTTAGGCGCAGGTCCCTTCGGCTTGCTCTGCTGACTTCTACTCGCTGGGGTAGGACCCTGTATCTTGCGGGGTGCCCTACAGTCACGACTGAAGTGACCTACCTTGCCGCAGTTGAAGCACGGAGCACCCGGCCCCGGAACAATGGGAGCACGGGGAGTTGGCAGCTGTGCGGGTGCTCGATAGGTGGGGTACAGTTGCTGCGGTGTCGCCCTATGGATCCACCTTGGCTGGTTGGGTCGGACCACATAGCGAGGCTGCTGATAGTATTGCTGTTGGGGCTTGTATGCACTCTTCTGCTTCTGTGAAGAGCCAGACGCTGGTGTGTTGGTTAGCCTTTTGTGCTTCTGGTCCTCGTTGGCGGCACGGAGACGATTCTCCATGTCGAGAGCAGTGTCTACCAACTCAGTGAAACTCTGGTAGCGCCGTGCCAGGTGAAGTCCGGAGAGTAGGGTCAAGGCCCTCTAGGAGTCTCTCGGCCCGCTCCGGCTCAGTAGCAACATCTCTCGGAGCATACTGAGAGAGATGGATGAAGGTCTGTACATACTGCATGACGGTCATGTTACCCTGTCCTGAGGTCTCGGAACTCACGACGCTTTTGTTCCATCAAACTTGCCGAGATGTAGTGGGCCCAGGAAAGCCTGACGGAACTCCTCCCATGTGGGCTCGTAGCCCTCCTCCTGCATGGCGAGGCAAAGTGGACGTACCACACCCCCGCAGGCCCATGAAGGAGCTGAGCAGCAAATCGAGCCTTCTCTTGCTCGGTGATCCCTGGCAGAAGGGTGAACTTGGACTGGATGGTGTGAAGCTAGTCGTCCGCCGCCAGTGGCTCAGGACAGTTGGTGAAAAGCTGGGGGTCGCAGCCCCTCGAAATCCTGATAGGTGATGCCACGTGGCCGGTACTCCCGCGGCTGCTGTTGCCCACGGGCCTGGCAGTCTTCTGCTAGTATACGAATCAGCTCAGCCTGCTGGACCACCAAAGTGGCCAACTCCGGCGGGGGTGGAACGCCTTGCGCTGACTGCCCTGATGATTGACCATTGCGAGTGTTCACCATCTGCAAAAATGGAGCCATATAGGTTCAGTCCAATAGCCCTTGCGCAACTGATGCGGTGATAGAAAGATCATAGGACTATAGACATGCTATGAGTATAGGTAAACTTGTAACAAAACAGTTAGCTTCCATCTCGCAAGGCCAAGCAATAGCACGTTGTCACCAGGTCGTGCAATTTCGCGTATGTAAACAGCAGCTCTGAATCTCAATGTTTTGATTACCAAAACGATCCGACTAGGGCTTATCACCATTAGAAGAGTCGTCCTAAATTTTATGCTATGCTCAGTAGAAGTTGCTGCACTCCCGAATTCCAGATTGCAACTAAGTTGAGATTCGGGTGCCATTTTCCAAGCTCAAAGGCATTGCATCATTCCACATTGTCCATGCGCATCCAGCAACTACTACAACCATATTTAGAAGGTCTTAACAAGCTAAGGGTCTACTTAGTACACACGTGGGGCCATCTCGCCCATCACATCGAAACACCTAACCTAAAGTTCTAACATTGGGTTACATGACGTACATAAATGAGTTCTCTCGAACCTCACCAATGTTTAGTACAGTCATGGCAAATTGCACGGAGCGGCATAATACAAAACATCAGCTCATAACGTGCACCATTTACAAAAGGCTTCATCATGCATTGCTACCATCAAGCTCTCTAACGCACGTTACGCGCGTCAGACACCATGCTGTCCTCATCCTCCACCACGGGGGCAACTGAAGGGTCCTGCTCGTACTGCGCCAGGCGCTGCTGTGCCTCGGCCAACTCTGCCTCCAACTCCTCAATGCGGTCCTGCGCATACATATGCTGGTCGCGGTAGTGGGAGACACGGTCCTCGGCACAGGAGGTACAATCCCGTGTACGCTGTGAGCAAACTGCATAGTCGCAGCATAGGGCCTGGTGTCAATCCGCTCCTCCAGCATGTTGTGACGACGGAGCCACTCGTCGTCGTAGCCATCGGTGGGGAGGTAGCACAGCACGGACATCCCATGCTGCACCTGAGGAGCTGAGGGAGGTAATGGCTGCCAAGGTGACCTTGTCGTAAGCGTCCTCCTCATTGGCCCCGTAGACGGTGATCGTCTGCCGGGCCGCAGTGTGGCTCGAAGGAAGGACAACACTGGCCATGCAGTGTCCCTCCGCGTGCACTGTCTGCACGGAGAAGAAGGGGCACGGTCTGCGCCTCATCTCACGCTAGAGCCTAACAAAGGATCTGCGCGAGGCCGTTCTCCTCATGGCAGCGGGTGTGGACCATCCCGTTCTCAAGCTGAGGAGGGGTGTGGGTCACTGGTGGGAGGGGAACAGCCCTTCCCTCCTGCAAGCGGAGTCCCCTCGCACTGGTGGCCTTGCGGGCGGTTTGCTTGGTCCTGGCCATCTGTTTTTAAATAAGAGACTTTTAATCAGTGATAGGCATTAGTTGCATATAATTCAACGATTTAAGAGGATGATGTGTGCTGAAGATATTTTTGGACTTTCGATTTACTTTGTTCGACCTTTAGCAATGACCCCAAATATGAACATTGAAAGTAAACATGATGCATGACTCGTCCTATTCGACCTCTCATCACACTACTAGATATACATACATTGCTAACGATATTTCGGTGACACATATGCACGGCACTCTCTAATGCAACTAGTCGTCACTACTCGATCTAAGTTTCGCGCGTAGTTAGGGTACCTGCAGAAAAATGCATGCTCATACCAATATCATCACCATCATCATACATTACCACTCTAGCCCTAAAAAGTGGCATCCACGAATTTCTTTATGCTACGTCTGGTGGACGACGTAGTGGCGCCATTTCTCCCAACGCACCCAATGTTCCTCCAGTACTGGGGAATTGCTGGGGAGAGAAACGGTGGCCAACAAGATCTAGCTATAATTTTGGTCGAAAGGAAAAGTGGTCACGAAACACTCCAATAGCGTGACCACCCCCTTTAAAGAGTTCTGCCCTATCAGCATGAATGCAGGGTTCGCAACAGTCCGCAAATCCCAATAGCGCTCCGCCAGTACTGGGGATAGCTATGGCCGAAATGTTGCTTCCCAAAGCACCGAATATGCATATGAGTTCTATCTAGGTCAGAATGTTAGCGATGTCACCTGGTATTACACTAACATCCATAATATGGGCATATCGATACTCTCATTTTTCAAATACTTCGAAAAGGGTTTTCGAAAATAGATTTGCAAATCAAAACTGGATGATATGTCTGTTATCTGTGTATGATCGGCTCTGATACCAGCTGTGGCGGAACCGCCGATTTAATCCGGACTAAGCACATCTGCCACCTCTGGCTCGCAATGTGATTAGGCCAAACTAAACCCGGTCGTCCGTCGAGAGTCGTTTGACCCCCGATAATACCTTTTCCCCAGAGGAACCGACATCATACACATCTGACCCACGATGGAGCCACAACAGATACATCATCACAGGCAGTTGAATAGCATAATATTAGACTTAGTTACAAACCGGTTTTGAATAAAATACAAGTCCAACATAGTGTTATAAAATAGCAAGTTCAAAAAGTTTCTCGCAGCGGAAAATAAGTTCTGAGGTCACGATGATAACATCAAAAGATTTGCATTAGAGGTAACAACATCGAGCCCACCGATGTTGCCCTTGTGCCACTCATGTCTTTTCATCCTAAATGAGGACATGCGCCACCTTCGACACAGGTGCAGACCATGAATTCCATACCTGCGCTCAAAATATGGGGGCAGAACCCTGAGTACTAATTACTCCGTAGGTCTTAATGGATTTGGCTTACGGCTGACGCGAAGCGGCTTACTAGCAAGTGGATCCTTAGCCTTTGGTTTTAAAAGTAACATGTGTAACATAAGTAGCAAGTTTTCATCATTTGTATAACCTCCAACACAATAGTAACTTGCAGTAAGTAAACAGTCAACTCAAACATGTGGTATTCCAAAAATCATGAGTATTAAATACCGAGAGTTTAAGTAGTTACTACGTTGCCCGTGTGCATTATCAGCATTCCCACACCTGGTGGGCATCAGCGAATTCGAATCGATTTTAATTCCCGGGAATAACTATCATGCCAGGGGTATATGCTTACTAGCCATCGCGTTACCACATATAGCCCCAATCTTAACCTGCCTCGTCCCAAGTTCGATTCACTCCCGCCTAGCCCCCGGGTTGTGCCCCCATGACGAGCCTGCCGACATCTCGGTCTCCCCGCCATGAGTACCAAGCTCCCCCGGGCCACCTTCCTCTCAACCAGCGGGTAGGAACGTGTCTCTGTGCTTCGGACGAGCCCAGGAAAGACTTTACCGGTCCCATATCCCGGATAAGCACTCTAGCAATGTTATGCCGAACAGCAGGCGAACAGCGGACGGGCCTTATGCGACTCGGGCGGAGTCCAAAGTGCAACCTTATGAAAAATATATACTGAAACAAATCTCCGCCCGGTCTCCATTTAATTCTTGAGCAACAGTAATAATTGATGTAATAGTAAGCTTTTGTAACTTGAAAGCACCTACGCGACGAGTCCACACACTCGTGTCTACTCAGTACCTAGCAATTTCTAAGGCATACTCGTCCTACGAACTCTATGTATAGGTGCTAGGGCCAGGGCGGCCAGGGAGTCTAATGCAACTGGTTTCAAGCAACTCCTAATGCATATGCGTAATCATCAAGTATAATTTGTTTGCTGGGTTAAGTATGGTCCTGCCTACCTTCCTCGTTAGGGTCAGGTATCTTCGTCCGGAGCGTAGTCGTGTCCCTGTTGCTGGTCCTTCAGCTCCTGGTGTAGCTGCTCCTCTGGCTCCTCTACGACTGGTTGGTCCGGCGGTTGTCCTTCGCTCGCGGAATCTATATGCATGACATGGTGCAATTGGAGCATGTATTAGTGCAATGCTTGCTTCATGATGCGAGTGCAATGCAAGAAATCAGGGTTTATGGAATAACATTATGCATTTTCGTGATGAAACTTGTTTAGCGTTAAGAAATCGTACAAGCCATCACCTATGATAACTTAGCTTGTCACACATAACCACGTGGGGGGTGTGTGACGGGGTAGCACCGATTCATGCGATATGGCCGAGCTCACTTAAACAACTCTTTTCTACCTAGCTAGCTTAACATTTCTATCACGCATTTCTAAAACAGTAGCGAAGACCTACATTGCATTCCCAACTTAGTGGCTAAGGCCTACATACTCCTAAGTTTCCAATTGTGATTCATGGTGGCATTTATTAGTATACTAGTCTCACATTTCCTATTCTTTGCTTAAATAGCCATTATATCTACCATTTTCAAAATAGGGTCAAACTTTACATGCATGGCCTCACGTTTTCAGCGATGAGCTACTTACACCATCTAGAACCTAAATGAAAACCACAAAACCCTCTATAGCTTACTTTTATCTAGAACCCTTTTCCTTTGCTAATTATATGCTTAATTACTAGGCAAGGGTAAAATAGTAAATAAACAGTAAGCATTTAGACTATCAAATTCTTATACTAAGCTTAGGCATGCTAGCAAAGCTGCTGCCCAAATTCAGAATTTTTTTGACTCTCATTTAAACCACATTATCTATTTATTAATTTAAACATGCATGAACTTATTAATTTCAAAACACTAACTATACTTGACATGCACAGCACCCCATTTCAACAGTGAGCTACTTATACTACAGGGAGCACAAATAAAATGGGTAAAATCATTTAGAGCATAATCTTTATATGGTTATCATTTCCTCATTTATTTTTATGCTAAAAACACATGCAGGGGCAAAATGGTAATTAAACAGTGAACATTTGAGCTACCAAAAATCATAGTGAGCCTATATACCCTAACAGCACTGCTGTCCAAATTTGGAAATTTTTGGAGACCATTTAGTCCACATTTCCTAATTTCATTTATTTATCAAGCATGCACAATAACAGGGGCAAAATGGTCTTTTCATACCCAACCATCATATCTATTCTGTAGATCTACTTAATAGGAGTACACTGCAACAAAGTTTGTATTTTTCTGATTTTTATTGGATTTACTACGAATTTCCAAAGTTTCAGCCGAATTAATACTCATTTTATTTAAAAACCACAGATCTAAGGACCTATAACTAATTAAACGTATATTCCAGGGGCTAGCGTGTAAGTGTTACAAGACTCAGTATACAGCGCCTTAGGATCTAAATCTAAAACTACCAGATCTCGAGGGCTAAACGGCAAATAAGTCGTCTCCCTCCCCTGGTCGTCTTCAACATCGCGACGGGGGGGGGGGAGCGGCGACGGCGCGCGGCCGGAACCGGCGTGCCGGAGCCCCTAAGCGCACTGGCAATGGCGGGAGAGGGAGAGAGAAGGGTGGGGACCTTACCCCCCACAACCGGTTTCGACGGGGAGGGCTCGGAGGAGGCTCGCGACGATGAGCAGGGGCGGCGAACTCCGGCGACCAAATGCGGGGCGGTGGAGGGGCTATAGCCGACGAGGTCTAGGGGATTTGGCGGAGGAGAGGTCGAGGATGAGCGGCGTGGTGGTGGTGAGGCATGAGGGCAGTAGGAGAGGCGGGCACAAGCTCGCCTCGAGCTTCGGCAATGGCGGCGACCGGTGGAGCGGAGGGGAAAAACAGAGAGGGCCGAGCGGAGGGAAACTCAGGGGCGGGCGCGCGAATGGAGGCTCGGGGAAGGAGGCCGGGGCTTCGTCCCCACCTTAAAGGCGAGCCGAGCGCGCTGGCGGTGACCGGGGGCGGCGTGTGGCCATGGCGGCTGGGAGGCAGGCGCTTAGGCATGGCGGCCAGGAGACCGGCGCCGCGTGGGCGCGGTCGAGCGGGGAAGGAAGAGAGAGGCGCGCGGGTGGGCTGAGTCCATGGACTGGGTGAGGCTGACAGGTGGGGCCGGGGTGAGGTGGACCGGTGAACCGGGTGTATGAAGCGACGGAGAGGTGGGACCCGCGAGGTGTCGTCATCCGAGCCCCGGGCGGGAACCCGACAGGTGGGTCCCACTTGTCATAGACTCATAAGAAAATGAAAATCCCGAAAAATGAAAAATGGGGTTTGACCAACTAACCAGGTTTCTGAATTTTGCCAATTTGACAAACTTAGGAGCCGAATTTGAAAAGGACCCAATTGAACTAAATGTTGTACCTTTTGAGATCTACAACTTTGTCAAAAGGACTTATACCAGATTCTAATTATAATATATGATTTAAATTGAGTTTAACCTGCTGACTCCAGTTTGACCATTTGAAACCCTCAGCTTAGAAATTATTAAAGTCTATTTTAGGTGCATTTTCATGAAGAGTGAGTTATACCAATGTTGCATAGAATCTCATGAACTACAACTTTGGTATTCAAGTTATGGTAGGATTTTGAATTTTGTTTCACAAAATTTTGAATTTACTAATCAGGTCAGAGTTTGGCAAAATTCACAGTTTCACTTAAAATGACCCAAAACTATGTTCAAACCTTCATGCATGTCATGACACAAAATACCAAAGTTATTCCTCATGAAATTGTCTACAAGTTTGGTATGTAAAGTTTTGTAAAATTCACAACAGTATTAAAGTTACAACAGCAATGCAAACACAGTTTTTCCGCAAACCGAGTTTAATTGCTTTAAATGACCTAAGCTATGCATGCTCTCAAGATAAAATGCCCTTGAAATGATGTCATTAAGCTAATGATATTAGTGTAATGGACTTGAGATGCCAGGGGCATCACAAGTATCTAGATGAAGAAGGCATCAAGCATGAGTTTTCGGTCCCTTACACACCACAACAAAATGGTGTGGTGGAAAGGAAAAACCAAACGCTGATTGAAGCCACAAGGACCATGCTTGATGAGTATAAGATGCCCGACAATTTTTGGGCTGAAGCTATCAACACCGCAGTGACATGCAATCAATCGTCTCTACCTTCACAAGACATACAATAAGACATCATATGAGCTGTTCACCGGTAACAAACCTAAGGTGCACTACTTTCGTGTTTTTTGTTGTAAGTGTTTCATACTTAACAAGAAAACCAAAAGCTCAAAGTTTGCACCAAAGGTAGATGAAGGTTTTCTACTTGGCTATGCCTCAAATGCTCATGGATACCGTGTCTTTAACAAAAACTCCGGTTTAATTGAGATTGTAGTAGACGTGACATTTGATGGAACTAATGGCTCGCAAGGGTATTTGGATGAAAATGGTGTAGGAAATGAAGAACCACCATGTGCAGCAATAAAGAACTTAGGCAATTGGAGAAGTGAAACCTCAAGAGAAGGAAGATGAACAAGTTGATCAAGATCAAGTAGTGGTGCCAAATGTTCTCCCATGCCTTGAGCAAGGGGGAGCAGCAAAACCAAGTGAAGAGGTTCCACAAGTGGAAGATCAAACACCCATGAGTGGAGATTCCGCACCTCCAAGAGATACACCACAAGAGCAAGAGCAAGGTTCAAGTGAATGCTTTCCAACTGCTCAACTTGAAGAACATGGTGGCCAAGAGCAAGAAAATGAAGATCAAGTGGACAAAGATGATGGGCACATACAACGTCAACAGCTTGTACCTCATCCTCGTATACATCAAATGGTGCAAAGAGATCATCCCGTGCACAACATCTTAGGAAGCATCCGAAGAGGGGTAACCACTATTGACGGTCGTAATCTCATGATATCTACAGTCAATTATCCAACAAATGAAGCAAAGCATGTAAATAAAATGGACTAACCCCTACTACTAATGAGTTCCACAAGATGTACATGAATATTTGGATCTAGGTACCAAATTACACATAAAACAACTGAAAACGTGTCGAGGATCAAAGATGGGCACTGCAGCCAAAAGTGGCCCGGTCGGCCATAGGTCCTTGGTCGGCCGACCACCTGCTGGGTCGCCCGACCCAGTGGCAGGGTCGGCCGACCCTAGCCCCTAGACGCCCTGACCTTCTCGCGGAGCCCAAATGCCATATCATCGATCCAAATCTGCAAGGAAACACAAAGGCAGTCTAATCCAACCATCAAACCAAGCATCCAATGTATCCAAGGGCCGAAAGACAACCAAACCACGGATCGGTGACGTCAATCATCCTGGAGAGGAGCCAAGCAACCTGTCAGAGTAGGACACGTGATCGCCCGACCTCATGCATGGTCGGCCGACCACGCAAGGCCCTCATTTTACACGTGTACCAACCGTCTCAACTGCCAACCGACGTGAGGAAGCAGGATCAAGCCATTGGATGGCCAATTCGGTGGATCGGGTGGTCGCCCGAACATGGGTCTAGGTCGGCCGACCCCCTACATGGTTGACCGACCACCGCCTTACCCCCCAAACCAACATAGGCCACCTATAAACACCCCCTCACTTGCTAGACTATAAATAGGCCCCGAGAGCTCATTTGTAAAAGTGTGTAGAAGTTGAGAGTTTCATTCTACCTTAGAGAGTGCCATTTCCACATCTTAGTAGTTAGGATAGTCCTAGGAGTTAGAGTGAGTCAAGCTTTGCCTCGGAGTTCTCAGAGATATCTCTGAGTCTGCGGTAAAGTTCTTGTATCTTTGTACTCTTATCTTCAGTATAATATATTTATGCTTTGCTTTATTTCTATCTCTTGCAAGTGTGGTGTACCTTTCTTTGCATACTTGCTAGGCTTAGGCTGTGGTTATCTTGGTTAGTCAAGTCTTGTTATTCTTGCTGGTGCTATAATCCAACCTAGTACGCCAGGCTCTGGTTAGGTCCTCTCCTCTGATCAAGGATGATCTATTGTTACTCAAGCTTTGCTTGAGTACGTTTATAGCGTGCCATCCTCTCCACGCAGATTTGCTTGGTAGCCCCACTCGGTGATAGCATGTGGTGTGCCTGTGTAGTCCTAGGCCTGTTCATTCGGGAGGCCTATAGGTGATAGCCGGGTTCTCTTTCGGTGGTCAACTACCTACCCCTGACCCCTCGAGGGCGCCGGAATTTCGCTCGACGCGAGACCCTGACTTGTTTACTTGGATTTCCTTAGTTAACCATGACATAGTCTTTGCAGCCGAATAGAATAGAGTTTAGGAACTTTATCTCACTTGTTGTCCTCCCAGGCAACTATACCTCTCTACGTGTATCTTAAGTAGTCTATTTACTTCTTCACCATACACCTATCTTTACCAAACTTACCCCTACCTAGATACTAGTTGGTACATTTATTAAAGTATGGTGACTTTGATTTGAGTTTATCCAATTATACTCTCTCGCCTGCCGCTTCCCTGTGGATAAATATGATACTCGGAATACTCTGGGTGAAATGCTACAACGGTCTCCGTGTGCTTGTGGAGTGAAACATGTTAAGGCTAAGTGCCGCCAACAAGCTTTTCTGACGCCGTTGCCGGGGAAGCAATAGGCAGAGATACAATTGATAATCTCTTTTTGAACCCTGTGTCTTTATAAAAATACCAACTAGTCTTTTGCAGGCTCACTTGTCTCTGTTGTTTTTTGTTGTGGATGCAACAGAGGGGTGTATGACTGGTTACGACCTAGCGGTAAACTTCCACGATAATCCAGAGGCCTTGCTCAGAAGAGTCCGTTCAAAGACTGTTCACGGGCAGAGACCTGTACCGACGGGACTTGAATCATTTGCATCAACGAGTCGTACTCTGTTCACCAACATCATGGCTAAAAAGACCATCCGTGAGTTCTCCATTCCCTCCAGCAACAACGTTCCTACGGGACCCGAAGTGCAAGCGGGAGAGAACTTTGAGCTCAAACCCAGAGTTATTCACATGGTTCAAGCTATCCCATTCTGCGGACTAGCAACAGAGGATGCCAATAACCACCTGCAACAATTCCTGGAAATCTGCAGCACATTCACAATGAATGGTACATCCCCCGACGCTGTCAAGTTATGCCTCTTCCCATTTTCGCTTGTTGGAAAGGCGAAGGAATGGTTCTACCTCAACCGTGCAACATTCAATAGATGGGATGCGTGCTCCAATGCATTCCTTGCTAAGTATTTCCCATTGGGAAAGACCAATGCATTGAGGAACAAGATCTCAAGCTTTCAACAGCTCACAGATGAAACAGTGGCGGAGGCCTGGGAACGATTACAAGAATACATCGCGGCCTGCCCCCACCATGGAATGGAACAATGGCTTATCATCCAGAGCTTCTTTCATGGATTGAATCGCTCAGCACAAGAGCACCTGGATGCAGCCACCGGAGGATCCTTCTTATCCCAGAGTGTGAGAGCCGCCAAGTACCTCATTGAAAAGATAGCCATAAATTAGGGATGGAAAGAAGAGAGTTCTCATACCTGATCCCGTGGAGTCCATCACATCGGACAGCACCGACATGCTTGCCACCAAGATGGACATGCTCTTAAAGAAGCTAGAAGACAGTCCTGAGACCGCTCCAGTCCAGGCCCTCGATGCTCGCATGACTTGTGAAGTCTGTGGGAATACAGGGCACTCAAGGAACAGCTACCCCGAGACTCGACTGAAGGATGCCAATTTCATCGGTAACTCTAGCTACTTCAACAACGGGAGTCGTCCTCAACCAGGCTGGAATTCAAGACCGTACATTCCTTTCTCTGGACAAGGTAACTCCGCAGGCAATTCACAGCAATTTAATAAGCCTAGCTCGTTTGATCAAAAAGCTGTGAATGACAGCATTAGTAAGAAATTTCATGCTAATGATAGGCTTTTTGAGTCTATCTCTCTTCAAATGGAGACTCTTAATAGTGATGTGAAGAATCAACTGAGCTTTAACAAAATGCTAAAAACACAGATAGCTCAGTTAACTGCCTCTTTACCTAATGCTAATGCGGGTAAGCTTCCGGGGCAACCGGAACCTCCTCCCAAAGAGCATATCAATGCAGTCACCACTAGGGGTGGTAAGTCCACTCAGGACCCTCCACACCCTAGTAGTGTGCCACGCACTCTTAATGCAGGTGAAGAACAGGAGAAGGCCACTAACACAGAGGAGAAGGATGATCATGAGACCAGACCTGAAACAGTGGAGGACAAGGCACCACCGAAATCACGTCCACACGAATTCTATGACACAACGGAGCTACCTTTCCCCCAGCGCAACAAGAAGGCTGCTACTGACGAACAATACAGTAAGTTCCTTGAGGTCATTAAGAAATTATATGTCAATATACCCTTGCTAGATGCTATGCAGGTACCGACATATGCCAAGTACTTAAAAGATATCCTCAGCAACAAGAAGCCTTTACCTTCAGCAGAAATTGTCCACGTGACAGAAGAGTGTAGCACAGCTATACTCAATCAGCCTCCACAGAAGAAAAAGGACCCTGTAAGTCCTACCATTCCATGCTCAATCGGGAACCAAGTCTTCAATCAAGCCTTATGTGACCTCAGAGCAAGTGTTAGTGTTATGCCCAAAGTCGTCTTTGACAAACTCAACCACACTGCACTCGTTCCTACCACCTTGTGCCTGCAATTGACAGACCAATCCATACGTCACCCAGAAGGGATCGCCGAGGACGTTCCGGTGAAGATACGGAATTTCCTCATCCCAGTGGACTTCGTGGTGCTAGATATGGAAATTGATGCAAAGACACCGCTCATTCTTGGGCGGCCATTTTTGAGTACTGCAGAGGCGAGCATCGATGTTGGAGCTGGAGAAGTCCACCTCAACATCAACGGAATGAGGGAGACATTCTCTTTCAAACCAAAGGTGGAGCAATGCAGCCAAGTGAAGGTATTTAAGTGCCAGAAATATATACCGAAGCCACCAGGTCATCAACGCCTCCGGGAAAGAGATGGACAGTCTCGTAGTATCCATGAAACGGAAGTTAGCCAACGAGGCTGCCATCCGACAACAGGAAGAACAGGAACGGGAGAAGGCAAAAGCAACCAAGGCTAGTCCCAATACCCAGGAAGCAGGAGGCAAAGCTCATGTGCAGAAGGTTGGCGCCCATGATTCAACCACATCATTCACTCAAGGGCACAGCAAAGATCAACATACCCATGATGCAACCAAGACAAATGATTTGGGGCATGTTGGAAATAAGCGTGCCAAAGCTTCGTCCACATCAAATCGGAAGTGGTGCGCGAAAATACAAGTCACCATCCAGAATGTACGCCCATGCGATATCCCGAAGGGTGGTAAATGGTGCACCCTCGCCAAAAGGTAAATTTGGCATTATCTCTCGACGGCATATTTAGTTTTCCGCTAATTTAATTTTTCGATCTCCATGGCATGTTTAAATTCTTGCACTGCACAAATTTAATTTTCTAGGCATCCGCTTTATCTATTTCTGAAAAAAAAGGGGGACAGGAGGTCGGCAGATCGCCATCATGGCCGGCCGACTAGCCCCCCCCCTCTTTTCTTTTCTTTCTCTTTCTCTTTCTCTTTTCTTTTCTTTTCTTCTTTTCCTTTTTCTTTTACTTTCTCTTTTTCCTTTCTTCCTCTTTTCAAAAAAAAGGGGCGAGGCCGGCCGACCGGCCATCATGGTCGGCCGACCACGCCACCCGACCTCTTTCACTCACGTCTCCAGTGCATGCAACCGATTTTGCTCCTTTTCTCGCACACAAGCCATGCACCACGCACCATCATGGCCTCCTGGCGCCTGCACAAGGCCGGACGACCGGCCATCATGGCCACCGGACCAGCCCCCAGGTCGGTCAACCCTAGGCCATGGTCGCCCGACCCTCCAGCGTGCTGCCCCTCGCTTATAAAAGGCACCTCGACCCTCTTGCTCGGTGCACCAAGCAGCAGCACACTTCTCCCCCTCAAAACTCTCTTATTTAGTATTTAATTAAGCCCTAGTGCTTAGTTAAATAAGTCCCAAACAAAATCATGATAGCCAAATAAATTTCAGCTTTTAAATAACTATCTCTCTCCTGGCAAGCACAAGAATGAGATTGTGGTGGTGTGACACCCCACAAGGACGACTAACGCCAATATTTTTTCTATCGTCTTGTAGTTCTTGTGATCATTTTTTGTGCAGGATGAGATGCGCATTGAAGAGGGCTAGGAATGCAATCAGCAGGGTAGCACATCGCCTCACGTCCTCCGGTTCGCAAGGACACAGCTCCCGAACGGCGTCTGACAGAGGCTCCTCAAGTGTTGGACCACCGGAGGAAGAAGCAACCTCGTCAAATGCCAGGTCGGTACTACTGCTGGACTCCCACATCCAGATACAAAACCAAGACAAAGTCGACCTACTGAGGCGACTCCACATAAGCCCGTTAGCCTCATGAAATGCTTCGATGAAATGCTCATGACAAGCATAGGTATGTCCGATGAATTCGAAGAAATTTTCAGTACAGTGGGCTGGGAAAAATTTGCTAACATCTATGAGGGAGGCATAGTGCTCCTTACCAAGGAGTTTCTAATGACCCTTCGAGTACAAACACTGCAGCCCAACACATATGTGGACTTCAGACTCTTTAACACTGAGCATGAACTGACACTTTGTCAGTTCAGCAATGCTCTCGGGTTCTCACCGCGCTTCTCTTGAGTAGCCGAACCCGTAGGTTTTAATTCACAAGAGTTCTGGAGAGAGTTAGCTAGACCTGACTATAAGGGGACGAAGAGTATCACACACATTAAGCACCCCACCATGCGTTTCATGGCCCGGTGGATTACCATGATAGTCCTCCCCCGTGAAGACACACGATGTGTGACCGTAGAGGACCTAAAAATCCTCTACGCCATGTGGCGTAAGCAGAATTATGCACCGGTGCTAGGCATGCTCACTCACTGGATGAAACTAGCTCGGGAGGGAAGTTCCATAACAATCACGTCCTTTCTGACAAGGATTGCAGCAGAGCTAGGGGTATTAGCAAATGCCCAGGTGGAATTTCTACCCCTAGACACACCGAACCTAGTCACAGAGAGCCATTTTATCTGGGGACACTTCTTGCGCAAAGAGCCTAGCATGGAGACCTATGTCATGATTTACAAGGGGTACGACTTTGAAGTGCCTATGCCTGCACCACACTATAAACTCTACTCCGTAGACACTCTCTCTATGCCAGTACAAGGACCCTCTATACCATTAGAGGAGCCACGACACAGTGTTGCAGGAGTCATGACTAGGGCACAGAGGACAGCTGCAGAGGAACGCATGCGAGAGCAAGAGCAGGAGGCGCAAGCCACCAGGACCTACATGGTTCCATACCGTAGCAGCTGCATCCTGGCAAACTCAGGAAGGAGACCACACTTGGCAACCCCAATAAGGATCTGCACACACATCATGGGGATACGATTCTAGTGCTACACACTCTCAGCAGTTTGGTGGAGGAGGAACCTACTATGGATTCGGGTCAGGGCCATACGGAGTAGGACCATCTGCATCAGCATGCTTGCAGAGGATCCTTTGGCCGCCATTTTTGGTACCCTGACCGTCCAAGACCAACGCACTGTTGGGATGGCAGCAGCAACTTAACCAGGTTGATGAGCGCACTCAGGTTATCCAGCGGACCCAAAATGAGCACTACAATTGCCTCCTAGAAATAGAAGCGACAGCCCAGCGCACCTTCGACAAGTCTCAGCGTTTCTTCCAGTACCACGGGTACTACCCCCAGTAGCTTCATTGAAGCTTTGGGGGGCCCAATCGATAGTCAGGGTATGTGCACCACCCACGTATCTGCCTTGAGAGAGATCACTAGTAATAATTAGTTTGTTTCATTTCAGTTATATTTATGCTTTACTTTAAAAAAACTGGACCATAATAACTCCCATGCTCGAATGATAGATTCACATGCTAGCTTCATTTTGAAGATGATGAATAGTTGCTCTATCAAGTGAATGATTTAATTCTTG
This sequence comes from Paspalum vaginatum, assembly GCA_030272315.1. Taxonomy (NCBI): domain Eukaryota; kingdom Viridiplantae; phylum Streptophyta; class Magnoliopsida; order Poales; family Poaceae; genus Paspalum; species Paspalum vaginatum. The sequence goes on along the minus strand of CM059020.1, from coordinate 11,715,801 downwards.
CATGTGATTTTTGCATAACTTAGTTTTGAGTTGTGAATAAAAGAAGTAAACCCAAAGTTCTACCTCGTGGATGCCATTTGTGATAACAAGCCTAGGTTGTTGCGAGATGATGATATGACTTAAATGTGGGATGATTCTTTCATGTTCCTAATAGGATGAACATCTCAGGTTCTTTATCTTCGAAAATGACAAAATATAGCTCCCCTCGGTCATGAATGCCTACCAAAGACAAAAGTACTTCAAATAGTTGAAACCGCTACAAAGAGCTACTTAGAGATGTTTTGAGCTTTGTCAAATTTTGAGTCTCATTGAGTAGAAATATCACCTTCTGTTGATAGTTGGAGTACAAAAGCATAAAATGCAAGTGATCCATTCTGGACATTGCATCCACCAAAAAGTCTCGAAATACTTCTCATAATCCCTGAGCCTTCAAATCCAAAGGAGTAAGGGTATGGAGCTAAAAGAAAAGCATGCAAAAGGATGGCAAAATGAAAAGAAAAATGCGTGCAAATGCACGGCAAAATGAAAACATGCAAGTTCAAGCATGGCAAAAATAAATAAAGGCTCCATATCCCCTCCAAATTCATAAAAGGCTACAAGGGATGAAAATCAAGAGAAGGAGACGCCCACCATTTATACTCCAGAAATCAAATAGAAGAAGTGATAGAGTACACTCCTTGGTCCAATCTTTGGCTTAGCAAAATAAACATCCTAAGTGTGCCACATTCTCCCCACCTAAAGCTCCACAAAGGCCTTAGTGTAGGAAAATGTTGGCCAACTCATGGCCCTTGGTGAGGAAACACCTTTGAGCGACCGAGAGTACCTTGGGGAAGCTTCTTTGTTTTGAAAATCAAGAAAACACCTGAGCAGGACGTCCAAAAAAAGGGCAAGTCATAAGTACTCCTGCACTAAAGTCATTCCATCTCTCAACCGCCCAAGGTGAGGTAAGCAAAAAGATGCACCACAGGTATTACACAAGGTGAACTTCAATTATTTCACTACTTAGAACAAAAGTTTGAGTATTGAATCATGTATAAGAATTTCTCTTCATCTTCGATATTGCAGCAACTCCTGTTCCACTTTCAGTCATAGCTTTGCTCGAGGACGAGCAAAAGTTTAAGCTTGGGGGGTGTTGACGGTCGTAATCTCAAGATATCTACCGTCAATTATCCACCAAATGAAGCAAAGCATTTGAATAAAATGGACTAACCCCTACTACTAATGAGTTCCACAAGATGTACATGAATATTTGGATGCAGGTACCAAAGTACACATAAAACAACTGAAAACGTGTCAAGGATCAAAGATGGGCACTGCAGCCAAAAGTGGCCCGGTCGGCCATAGGTCCTGGTCGACCGACCACCTGCTGGGTCGCCCGACCCAGTGGCAGGGTCGGCCGACCCTGCCCCTAGCCGCCCGACCTTCCCGCGGAGCCCAAATGCCATATCATCGATCCAAATCTGCAAGGAAACACAAAGGCAGTCTAATCCAACCGTCAAACCAAGCATCCAATGTATCCAAGGGCCGAAAGACAACCAAACCACAGATCGGTGACGTCAATCATCCAGGAGAAGAGCCATGCAACCAGTCGAAGCAGGACACATGGTCGCCCGACCTCATGCATGGTCGGCCAACCATGCAAGGCCCTCATTTTACACGTGCACCAACCGTCTCAACTGCTAACCGACGTGAGGAAGCAGGATCAAGCCGTTGGATGGCCAAGTCGGTGGATCGGGCGGTCGCCCGACCACGGGGCTAGGTCAGTCGACCCCCTACATGGTCGGCCGACCACCGCCTTACCCTCCCCAACCAACTTAGGCCACCTATAAATACCCCCCTCACTTGCTAGACTATAAATAGGCCCCGAGAGCTCATTTGTAAAAGTGTGTAGAAGTTGAGAGTTTCATTCTACCTTAGAGAGTGCCATTTCCACATCTTAGTAGTTAGGATAGTCCTAGGAGTTAGAGTGAGTCAAGCTTTGCCTCGGAGTTCTCAGAGATATCTCTGAGTCTGCGGTAAAGTTCTTGTATCTTTGTACTCTTATCTTCAGTATAATATATTTATGCTTTGCTTTATTTCTATCTCTTGCAAGTGTGGTGTACCTTTCTTTGCATACTTGCTAGGCTTAGGCTGTGGTTATCTTGGTTAGTCAAGTCTTGTTATTCTTGCCGGTGCTATAATCCAACCTGTACGCCAGGCTCTGGTTAGGTCCTCTCATATGATCAAGGACGATCTATTATTACTTAAGCTTTGCTTGATTACGTTTATAGCGTGCCATCCTCTCCACGCAGATTTGCTTGGTAGCCCCACTCGGTGACAGCGTGTGGTGTGCCTGTGTAGTCCAGGCCCGTTTGTTCGGGAGGCCCGTAGGTGATAGCTGGGTTCTCTTTCAGGTGGTCAACTATCTACCCCCTGACCCCTCGAGGGCGCCGGAATTTCGCTCGATGCGAGACCCTGACTTGTTTACTTGGGTTTCCTTAGTTAATCACGACATAGTCTTTGTAGCCGAATATAATAGAGTTTGGGAGCTTTATCTCACTCGTTGTCCTCCTAGGCAACTATACCTCTCTACGTGTATCTTAGGTAGTCTATTTACTTCTTCACCATACACCTGTCTTTACCAAACTTACCCCTGCCTAGATACTAGTTGGTACATTTATTAAAGTACGGTGACTTTGATTTGAGTTTATCCAATTATACTCTCTCGCCTGTCGCTTCCCTGTGGATAAATATGATACTCGGAATACTCTGGGTGAAAGGCTACAGTGGCCTCCTTGCGCTTGCGGAGTGAAACCTGTTAAGGCTAAGAGCCGCCAACAACCACTCGTTCACGTTTAGCAAGTTTTTGTGAATTTTACTCGTTTGTTTCCACTTTGGATCCTTTTAGGGTGGAGCAAGGTTTGGCGGACCCAGATTGGGTCATGTCCATGCAAGAAGAACTAAAACAACTTCACTCAGGATGAAGTCTGGTCCTTGATGGAAAGACCTAATCAAAATGTGATTGGAATCAGGTGGGTCTTCCACAACAAACAAGACGAGAATGACGTGGTGACAAGAAACAAGGCACAGTTGATGGTTCAAGGATTCACCCAAGTGGAAGGGTTGGACTTTGGAGAGACGTACGCACCGGTGGCAAGGCTTGAGTCAATTTGGACGTCAAGAGTGCCTTCCTCAATGGGCCAATCCAAGAGTTGGTGTATGTGGAGCAACCACCGGGCTTTGAAGATCCAAAGAAGCCGAACCACATCTACAAGCTCCAAAAGGTGCTCTATGGGCTTAAGCAAGCTCCTAGAGCATGGTATGAATGCCTTAAGTAATTTCTCTTGAAAAATGGCCTTGAAATAGGGAAAGCCGATTCTACACTCTTCACTCATAAATTCGATAATGATTTGTTTGTGTGCCAAATATATGTTGATGACATTATATTTGGTAGTACTAACAAAGCCTTTTGTGATGAGTTTAGTAGGATTATGACCAAAAGCTTCGAGATGCCCATGATGGGTGAGCTAAAGTTCTTCCTAGGATTTCAGATCAAGCAACTCAAGGAAGGAACATTCCTATGTCAAACAAAGCACACACAAGACATGCTCATGAAGTTTGACATGGAGAATGCAAAGCCCATGAAGACTCCCATGGCATCCGACGGCCATCTCGACCTCAATAACGAAGGTAAAAATGTTGACCAAAAACTCTATAGGTCAATGGTAGGTTCATTGCTATATCTTTGTGCATCTAGACCCGATATTATGCTTAGCGTGTGCATGTGTGCAAGATTTCAAGCCAAGTTGAAAGAGTGCCACTTGATGGGTGTTAAGAGAATTTTGAGATATTTAGTTCATACATCAAACATTGGCTTGTGCTATCCCAAGGGCTCCACTTTCGACCTTCTTGGCTATTCCGATTCGGATTATGCTGGTTGCAAAGTTGATCGGAAGAGTACATCAGGGGACATGCCAATTTATTGGCTGGTCTTTGGTGTCTTGGAGCTCCAAGAAACAAAATAGTGTTGCACTATCCACTGCCGAAGTCGAGTATGTTGCAGCCGGCGCTTGTTGTGCTCAACTACTTTGGATGAGGCAAACCTTGAGAGACTTTGGTTGTGAGTATAGCAAGATCCCACTTTTGTGTGACAATGACAGTGCGATCAAGCTTGCTAACAATACAGTGCAACACGCATGCACCAAACACATAGACATCCGCCACCATTTCTTGAGAGACCACTGAAGCCAAACGAGATATCACAATCCGTCATGTGAGTACCGATGATCAACTAGTCGATATCTTCACAAAACCCCTAGATGAGTCAAGGTTTTTTGCGTTAAGGAGTGAACTAAACATCTTGGATTCTTGTAATGTGGTTTGAAGCCTTGCACATACTTGATTGATTTTGCTTTCTAGAATTCGAGTTAATCCATGCTAAATTTCAAGCAATAAAAATCTTATTGGATTCTCGGATCATAGGATCCTAATTCTTGTCAAATGGCTATTGTTATGTAATGCTTGGTTGTGGCTAGCCATTTGTGCATGAATTTGTTACATGTCCATCTTTGAAAACAATAACTGAAAAGGTTTGAAAATTCCATTCAAAATCTACAAAAGTTGGGCTATTTCAGTAGATGCCGGTTGAGATGGCCAGTTCAACCGATGTGGGCGCCTTTACCGGGATGAGCTCTCGGGCTAAATTTTTGCCACAACCGGTGGAGGTACCGGTTCAACCGGTGTCGGCCTCTTTAACCGATGTGGGCTCTCGGGTTGGGATTTTTCCCAACGCCGGTTGAGCCTCCCTTAGGCGGTTCAACCGGTCCTGTGGAGTTTTGTCTGTACAGGGGCCGTGGGGTGGGGGTAAAGGGGTGAGGTGGAGGTAAGTTTCTCTTACCTCTTCATTCTACCTCCCATATTCTCTCTCTCTCTCCCTTCTTCTACCTCACATCCCTCTCTCTCAAGAACACATCCTCACTCCAAATCCGACCAAGATTCAAGGAATCACATGGAGGGGACCAAGATTCAAGCCATGGAGATTCTTCCCCATGTGCTCCTCCATCTCTTCCACAAGTTTGAACTTGGTTTTTGCGGGAACTTCTCTCTCCCAAGGTATAATCTTGTTTTTTCCTGATCTATAAATGCCTAGGGTTAGAGATGATTCCCCACCGTGAAAAGCTTCCAAATGCGTGCTAGAATATGGATCTATAGTGGCTTGTTGATTGGGTTTGGGGTTCAACTGATTTCGAGCTCAAATTCAACCGAGGTATGCCCCGACCAGGCAGGTTCAACCGACCTGTGCAGTTTTTGCACATTAAATCCAAAATGAAAGCCTCTATTCAAGGAACTCTAGTATGTCTTCTCTTGTGTAGCAACCTAGGGTTTTTAATTTCTGTCCACACCTTGTTTTCACAAATGTTTACAAAAATATTTATTCCCATCTATATATTTGTGTAGCCATGACTCATCCTCGTCGTAGACCTCAACTCAACTATGCCAATCCATTGAGTGAGTCAGAGGATGATGACTCTGTTGAGGAAGAGGAAGATCAAGAGGAAGAGGACTCACCCCCTTGAGCTCCTTCTTCTCCCAAACTCTACCAAAGGCAACAGTACAAGAATCCAACCAAGAGAAAGCAAGGGGAGTCAAGTGGTGCAGCTCAAGAAACTCCTGCAAACCGTGAATGTTGCTCGTGGTGCAAGGTTGCCTCCTTGGAAAAGTATCAAGCGGACAGCTAGTAGAGGCAAGCAGCCCGCACCCGATGTGTCTGACAATGAAGGGGAGCTTGATGATGAAGTTAGCTCTCCTCCTCGCAACGCTCTTGTCAAGACAAATCTAAAGCTGCATGGTGCCTATTGTGGAGGAGCCGGTCATACCACAAGAAGGAAATTGATTATTCCGTGAAGGGGCATAGTGATCAGATGTACCATTTCAGATTTGAGAATGATACTCAATTGGAGAGGCACTCGGCAATTAGAGGTCACTGATTCAACTCTCAAACACATGTTGACTTCTACAACTCAGTCATTCTCTCTAAGTCAAGGCAACCTATGTTACTTCAACGATGCATTGATTAGGAAGGCTGCTGGGCTCTAAATGATAGGCACATGCATGAGGCTCTTGACATTCTTGAGGCTAGAGATTTTCAGCGAATCATGACATTCCACCGTCCGTGGAATTCTGAGGTGATAGCCCAGTTATATGCCACTCTTTGGATACAAAACCCAGACACTGAAGTAAGTACTTATCGCCATCCATATCTTCACTTCAATATTGAAGGGGAGTGGTACAAGTGCAGCTATAGGAGATTTGCTCACATTCTTGGATTCTCTGATAGTGATACCACCAAGAAGAAGAAGTGTGTCCATGACTTTGATACTCCGGTGAGTGATTCAATTATAGATGCCATGCACGTGGACCTCAGTGGCCAATTTTGAGTGTCAACCAACATGACTCCTCTCATGCGCTACACGAATCTTCTTCTCCGTGCCATGGTGGTTCCTAAAGGTGGAAATCAACATAGTGTTCTTGATGTGAGTTGTACTTCTTTGTGGGTACTTCATCCAGACAATGCACATATACCTATCAACATCTTTGATATCATATATCAAGAAATCATCCGAGCTTCATGGAATACACTAAGGGGTTGTGTACATGCACCTTATCTTATGAGGATGATTGAAGTTGTGACTCAACAAAGGTATCTACCCTTGGACGGAAAGTGTGCCAAGTACAAGACATGTTGGATAGATCCTAATAATTCAGAAGCAAGGCACTTCAAGGCTCCTCCTATGTCCTCTAGTGAGCCATCACCATCCCCCACACGCCATCCCTCCTCCTCTAGGGCTACTCAGGCAGGCCGCCCAATGCATACTCATGGTGGTCGCGATCGCGGAAGATCTAGTGGTTGATTCTTTGGGTTCATCAAGAAATGTCTTGAAGGAATTTTTCATGCTTGTCGTGCTCAGTCCACTCGGCTGGACGTTATTGAAAGGAATCAACATGATATTCATGAACATCTCAAGAGTATTTGGCGTGATAGTGCAGCCGGTTCATCATCTAAAGTTTCTCCTCCTCATGAGTATTTTCCTCCAGCAGCCATGCCTTCTACTCTTGAGGAATATTGCTCTCAGTATGTGAGTTCTCATGTTGTTGATGATGAGGAAGAATATGAGCCTGATCCTCCAGAGACTTTCACCTATGGCTCTCGCCCGTCTTTTCAAAATGTTGATGCGATTCAAGAACATTCAAACACAGCTCCTCACCACTAATACATGACAGGACAACCATCTTTTGGTGGTAACACTCTACCACCTCCTCCTTACCATGGCACTTCAGCATAGGATGTTGCTGCCCACAGATGGCCACAATAGCCTTACTAGCAGGATTCTCTTCTTTTTGGCGCTTGATGCCAAAGGGGGAGAAAGAGGACTTGGAGGATGAAAAACTGAAAATTTAAGTCTTTGTATCCATGTTTATCTATCTATCTATGTGAGTTGTGAGAGTGAAAACCTTTAGACATCTAATATTTTATTTATGTGGAACAATGGTTTGTAATAGCTTAAGTAAGTGAACTTGAATTTTTATCACTCAACTCTTATGTGTGAACCTTGGTTTATTATTTATGATGTGTTGTTCTATCTTTTTGTTGTTGAGTGCATAACTGTCATATGCATCACGGATTTATTCTTGACACTTGTGTGCACTCCCTCGAATTCTTGTATATAGTATGGCTTTTTCACTTTACTCTTTGTATGTGCAAACATGGCATGTTAGGCCATTCAAAACTCTCATGCACATAATTAGGGGGATCCATAGATATACATGGATTCAAAAGCTTGTTTATACTTCATATATTTCACTTTTAATTGTGTTGTCATCAATCACCAAAAAGGGAGAGATTGAAAGTGTAATCAAACCTTGAGGGGTTTTAGGGATTGATGATGAGCAATAAAAGTCTCTAATGAGCTTATTTGAGCATGAGCGCAGAAATCCTATCTATTATTGATTAAGCATGCTCATGTACGGTGAAAGAGAGAAGCAACGTGAAAAAGATTACTTTGGAGGACCCTGTAAGGAAAATGGGCTCTAAGCCTTGTGCTTAGTTTCCTAATGTGATTTTGGTGGTTGAAGTAACAGCATGTGTCATGGGACTAATATTTCTATACAAGAGTTTTTTTCTTAAGTCCCACGGTGCAAAAGGTGGACTTGGGGTACAAACACCTCAAAGAAGGTCTTGAAAGACTCAAGAGAAGTCCCCAAGCCGCTATCAAGTCGCATCCGTGTATACGACATGGCGGTCCCAGCAAGAAGAAGAGGTCCGGATAGGCCCCATCGAATGATCCGGCAAGAAGAAGAAGCCCCAAGATGAAGGCTCAAGAGCCGGTGCGAATTACACACATCGGACGGTCCGATGGTGCCACCATCGAACGGTCCGATGGTGCATCGGACCATTTGGGCAGCAAGGAAGGAGAAGACCAAGTCCCGGCGTTTCAACGCATCAGACGGTCCAATGGTCCATTGGACGAGTTGGACAGAACGACCAACAAACTCAAGACCGCGGCACACATCGGACGGTCTGATGGTGCCACCATCGGTTTATCCGATGGTCTCAACGGTCGGCAAGAACTCAACGGTCGACTCCAACGGCTAGTTGGGAGTACGCATCGGATGGTCCGATGGTCACGCAGAAAAGAGAAGAAGGCTCCCAACGACTAGTTTTGAGGCTTGGGCTATATATGTGGCGGAACTGCCCAACTTAACCTAGTTTAAGCCCATAACATGAGTTTTGCGCCCAAACTGGATTAAGTCCGGTAGTCCGTCAGGTCCCCAAAGGGCCTTGACTACGCCAGACAGGATCGAATATACACCAAGTGACCCATATGGAGTCCTTGGATCATTCCAATACAAAAGATTAAGAGATAGACTTTAATAAAGTAGAACAGATAAGAACAAGAACATAAAAGCCTTTATAAGTTATACAACAACATAATAAGAACTTACAGCGGAAGCAAGAACCAATTAGTAGAACTCGTTATATAGATGGTGATATTATGTGAAATCAACAACGAGCGCACTGATGTCATTTCTCATCAAACAACCTTAAAAGAAACTTCAACATCTGGCTTCTTTATTTCTTCAACTTTAAGAGGTAGAAGAAGACTGTCAGAGGGACACCGAGCTTTAACGTCTTCTTGAAGAAAAGAGATGAGCTAGAGACTTTATACATGAAAAAGGGTTAAAGCCACAACCCTGAGTACTAAATACTCAGCAAGACTTGCCCAAACCTATGGCCAATCTGGTTAAGTCAACTCACACCGCAGCCGCCTACAAGTGGATCCTTAGCTTTTAAGTTTTATCTCTATTTTAGTTATATCCTACTTATGCTATGTTATACCTATTCTATTATCAATCAAGGAAAACACTTTGCAAGATCATTCTTTACAGAAGCATTGTTCTTCTTAATTACGATGTTGGTGATGATTCGACTCTTACACCTGGTAAGCCTAGCGATTCAAATCGATTTTATACTCCTGGGAATAATACTCAGTCACCCGTCGTATGCATGTACGATGACCCCACATATGACAACCTAACATCCATGACCACCTAGTTGGAACCATCCTCACCGAACCCGGGTGTACAGTCCGTCGACACCCGCCTGTCTCCCACCTTCCAGTTGGTCTCGTATAGTTCCAACTCTTAGGTACAAAGAATGAGAGGTTTATCGGAGCCCGCTAAAGACGACAAGTGAACGAAGCGCGTTCGAAGGCTGAAAGCATGGCCAAACATCAGACGGCCTTATGCGACATAGGCAGGGTCAGGATCCAATTCCATGTTTATTCATTAGACCTTCCATAATCATTAATATCAAAAGTGTAACTGATCCCGCCAAATGTCTCCAATTAACATCTCAAGAAACTTTCTTGTTTAGATTCAAGTTCTTTTGAAAATAAAGCAGCCTAGAATTAAGCCTGGCTAAGCATTCTATTCTAGTGTGTATAGGATTAAATATGCTAATATGAGGAGTTATTGATGCACTAGGGTTTCAATCAATTCTTAACTCTAATGCACAATCATAACCGATTGATTAATTCTCAAATGAAAAAGGGGAGATGCACCGGGGCTTGCCTGGATTACTTAGAAAGTTGAGGTACAGAAAAGTTAGTATCTTGATCAACAATGCTCCTTCTGGTACTATTGTTGTCTTGTATAGCTTGGCTTCCGGATTTATATTTGAACTTCTTTGAATCCTTTCTTGGCTTCTAGATTCCTTTTTGAACTCTTTCATGGATGATCTATCTGACTTATCAAATCATTTGCTTTGTTGAAGCGGTTGATTCATCAATTGCTGGGCGTACTGGGCGTTGATCCTCGCATAGTACATCGTGAGGGGTAGACCAAATGGACTCTCCGGTGTAGCCAACGGCGTGGATTCTGGTAAGAGGCGAGATGTGGCAAGTTGGGTTGCGAGCTGCCAGCCGTGTTGGCGGGCACGGTAGCGGTGATTATGGAATTGCCAGGGTAGCGGGCCTGGACGAACAGGTTGAAGGTGAAACCGTCGGGATGGCAGTCTCATGATGATGGCGGGATGGAGAGTTTTGGTGGAGGGCAGAAATGAAAGAAGATAGGACTTGAATATGCTAGTGGCGGGATTTTTAGATGATTTTCGGTATCGTCATCATCTAAATCAAGGATTTGGAAAGACCAGGAACTTTTTGGATTTATAGAGAGTGGAAAGACAATAGCATCAATCACCAGGCACACAATATTTATGGGACCAGTGTGAACCACTGACTGGGCGTAGGACGGCGTTATAGTAGCATGACGACAGCTTCCGGCCAGGGGAAAAAGACTATGAGTAGGATAGAGCTTGACTTTAGATGAATTTAGATGCAAAAATCACCTAAATCAGGGTTCAAACGGAGGAGATGTGAACTTTGTACATTTGGACAAAGAAAAGAAAAGAAAAAAGGAATATTCCTAGGATATTCCAAAATCCGAATATCTAACAAAACTGAGAAATAAAATCATAATTTTGGATTTTGGAGGAACAGAAAATATTGATGGATTGCTCGTGAGCATACCTTTAGGTTGGTGTTATCGGTCCACGCTTGTGGTGTCTAACGTGACACAGACTTATAGACGGGTCCTGGAAACTCCTAAATTCATGAAATTAATGTGGATAGTAGATATTGATTTTTGATGAATTTAGAAAAAAATCGATGGAATCGGAGTTCGAATGGTCAAGGAATTTATTTGGGAAATAAATAGACAAGAGAAAAGAACGGTACAAAACCCAATATGCTAGCTCGGGTTGCAACTTCACGTGCACCGGCCTGCTGGTGGCGCGTGGGCTTATGAGTGGGCTGGGCCCACTTGATTTTCACACAGTGGCAGAGAGGCATGAACAGGCTCGAGCAGAGTAGCTGCTCGGCTCCTAGCCCTGCGCTGGCGTACACAGCGGCAGAGGCTCACAGGAGCTTGCAGAACTCAAGCAATCGGCCACCGTTTTTAAATCCGAGCATACCGGGAGAAAGAGGAGAGGGAGACGAACTCGATCCCCAAGCTCTTGCTGTGAGTAGAGGTGAGGAAGGGTGCCGGCCACGGGCGCCATTGGAGGCGGCACTGGAGCTCGTGGCGGGCTCTGTTCGGGTGTGCGAGACAGAAATTAAAGGTAGGAAATTGTGGAGGAGGGTGGTGTGGTGCTGCACATCGAAGGAATTGGACCAAGATGGCCCAAGGATGAAGAACACCGAGACGCTCTGCTCCTGTGCAAGAACAAAGCGGGAGAAGGGAGATGGTGCAGGGTAGGTAGGAAGACAGGGAGGCGATGGTGGCTGGTACTGAGGACGATGGTGTGCCGGTGATGCTTAAATAGGGCGGGGAAGGCGGTGGAAGGCGACGACGGATGAGGACGGCGAAGGTGGTGGTGTGTCTCTGTGAGCGTCGTCTGAGGAAGACGATGGGCGGCGGCTTCCTCTGTGGGCCGAGGCCAAGCGGCAGGAGGAGGGAAGGCCACCGCCGGCCCGCTGGTTTGGTTGGGCCACGGGTGGAGGACGCATGGCGCCAGCCTAGCTGAAAACAGTGGGGCTGGCCTCTGCTGTTTGGGCTGCGGTTTCGCCCCCCTGTTTTTCTTTCCTTTTTGTTTTCTTTTTCTAAAATTTTGTTACTTTTTCACTTTTACATTTTTTTAAATTTTGTTATCCTAGGGTTCAAATATAAAAGTGAAAGGGTGTATTTCATACTATTACCTTACACTTTTGCCCTTGGTTAAAATAAATTTTGAAAAGGTATTGAATTTAAATTTGATTCAAAGAATTTAAATCTTAATTCTAAAATTTTGAAGGATTTGACTTCAAATTAAGTTTTCAAATTATACGTATGATGACATACTTAAATTCACTTAGAAAAATGGGGTATCACAATATATACCCTCATGGCCAACCTCCAATTTGTGGTTGGAGACTCCTGAGCTAACACAAGTGTTGAGGCACCCATTTGATCCATCCAAAGAGCCACATACACTCATTTGTGAGCCCAACCACCATATGAGAAAATAGACATATCCCGGCATAGCAAGAGCTTCCATAGCATCTTACCTTAGACCTGTTTGTCTAGTATCCGTGCATGCGTGCACGTCTATCTTTTGTAAGAATGGGCCTTGTAAGTCTTGCGAGACCCTCCGGAGTGTGGAGTGGCCGCCACCTTACTTGTGAAAGGGAGGAAGGCCATCGGCGGTTTGGTCAAAAGCTTCCCATAGTGGAGACGGCGGGGTAGCTTCGCGAGAAGGACTCGGAAGACCCCCAACACCTCTGACAATCCTCTACCCTTGCGAGGGTGAGGCCGTAGTCACAGACTACTCGAGAGAAGGGCTCGTGTAGGTGTGTACCGAGGATATCCGGAGACCCGACCGGGGTTGCTTGACTTTCGCCCTCCACCCTTGCGAGGGCGAGGCCGCACTCCTTTGAGGATTGTGTGAGGGCGAGATGAGGAGTAGGGGGTGAGACGGCATGCGAGTCTCCCCGAACCTCGGAAAAAAAACTGCGTGTCTACATGGTGTGCCATCGCCGACATCGTCATCGGGAGTTTGCATTATCTACCTATCTCTTTAGCTTCCGCATTTATATTGTTGCAACTGTGTGCTTACATTACTAGATTAGCTGATAGGTTAGTTTCTAGGTAGATCTAGATTGCAAGACTTGGCCACGGTAGACTTAGTAACACTTAGCAAAATCGTAGTGCACATAGCTAGATTTATCTTGAATAGGTTTTGCTTAGCAGTTATAGTTTTTAAGGAACCATAGTTTTTAGAAATCCTAATTCCCCTCCCCCTCTTAGGCGTTGGTCCAAACCTTTAGACCCTCATTCAAATTACTCAAGAATTCGTGCGTTCAAATCTTCATCCAAGCATCAAGGCTTAGATTTTAATTTATCATTGAGTTAGGAAAATCCGTACTATCAAGAGGGATCCAAAAAGGTATGGTTTTAGTGCTACCATGGCTCAAAAGTTCAAGTTATCCAATCCACAAAGCCATATCATTCCAAAATTTGCATTCTCAATTGATCCAACTGGCACAACCTCCTCTTTAACCGGAATGAGCTATCTGTTTCAATTTGCATCCCCTGTTGATCTTTCCGGTTCAACCAGTATCACCAATGTCAACCGGAATGGGCTCTCGGGTTGAATTTCCAGCCAATCCCGGTTGAACCTATATCACTGGTTTCACCACATAATGGCTAGTTTGAGAGGGGCCACTATATATGTCTCATACCCCTTCACCCTCTCTCCCTTGGCACTCCACATGACCTGAGACACATTTGCAAAGGCTCCTTCCTCTTCAACCTCCCTCTCACTCTCTTGAGCTCAAATCCATTCAAATCCTTGAGTGAGCTTGAGAGGATTCAAGAGAGCACTCAAGAACTTCATATCCTTCCTCTCTCTTGTTTGTTTGAGCTTTGGTGGCACTTCAATCAACCTGGCAGATTCGTTACTCTTGGAGCTTTGTGCTCCTAGACGGATAGCCGTCACCCGTCATAGCACTACCCCCTCACCTTGTGTGCGGTGGTGCTCCAGGAAGTTTGTATTACCCCAGCTTGTGAGACCAACATAGTAAGTGACCTCATCGTACCTTTGTGGTTGGTGAGGGGAGGATTAGGGTTGAAAGAGACACGGCTCTTTGTGGGCGCCTCAACGGGGAAGTAGGGCACCCTTGGGTGTGACCGAACCTCAGATTAAATCCTTGTCCCATGTGCTTTTGTGTTGTTTATGTTCTTGCTGTTTTAACATGTTTGTGGAGAACACCATCGAGTGGATCTCTTTGTTGTGAAGGTTTCTAGGCAAGCCCCTTGCAGATCTACAAGGTTGAACATCAAGGAACACTCTCCAACTCGTGGATTCATGTTTGGTTGGCTCAATTTGTAGATCAATTCAGTTTTTTGTACCATGTATAGGTAGAACCAGCCCTGGCAGGTTCAACCGGTTTGTACTGATTTTGTTTGATTTGGTCGTTTAAGTTTCAGATTATCTATTCACCCCCTCTAGGTAACATTCATAGGTGGACTGGAAAATTTTCGAAATCCCGCCCCTAATCTAGTCAAAAAGCACCCTTGTCATACGCTCATCGCTGCTGCCGTCGGCGTCGGTCTCGTGGGCTGCCATGGGACTTCGGCGACGTCATCTATTTGTCGCTCTAGAGTTTGTGAGTTGAGAGGAAAAAGTCCATTCCACATCCCTTAACTTGTGGCCGAATCCAACTTTCGTTCTCGAACTCGAAAACCAGGTAACACGGGTCCCTAAACTTGTAAAACCGGCCACGCTTCATCCTTGGGTGAAACCGACTATGGTTTTCACCGACGTGGACACCGAAGACGCCGTGTCATTGTGTCTACATGGACCGGACCCACGTGTCACTCAGCGGATGACCGGTTATATCCTTTTCTTCTAGCCCCCTCTCTCTTCTACCTCTACTGCGCCTACTCCCAATCGTCGTGTGCCTACCGTCATCGTTGCCATCGCCGCTGTTGAGGCCTTTGCTCCTACCATGCTGGTCATGAATGGGAAGGGAGGGGGCGTATGTGTTCGGCGGCGGGGGCACAATGGAGGAGGACCCACTGGTGTGGACCAACACCGGCTTTGACCATGCCTCCGCGTCCGCCGGCAACAAGGAGAACCACCGCCTGCATCCCACTCATGTACCCGCCGCTGCCCGCCCCCCTCATCGCAGCACTACCTCGCCTCATCGCCACCCTGCTCCGTCCCTAGCACGGCCTCGCCTCATTGATGCCCCATGCGCCAGCCCCCGCCATGTCATCACCCCTCTCCCCGGCACTGGCCCGCCTCACCACCGCCAGCCCCTCCCCGACTGCTCCTCCCTTCCTCCTTCCCTAGCCCTCCCGCTACTCCGCGCAGGTGAGCGCCCAGCCACCATGGTGAGGACGGCGTCGCGAGCAACAGTGCCGGCTATCAACGCGGCAAGCGGCGGTGCGGGCGACCGACGTCGCGCCCTCGCTGGCGACTGGTGTGGGTGCGGACCGACCCAGCATTGGTACCGTTCGCATGGCGATCCCCTACCCGGTACCACCAACATTGCCCTTGTCCCTGCCGACCTCGCATACTCATAGGCCGCAGGGCTAGCGGAGGTGCCCCACCGTTGAGGAAGATTCAAGGCAAGGGCAGCGCAACGCGACCGTCAAGAAGCCCGCGGTCCAGCGGCGCACGAGCGTCAGCCTCGGGCCCATGGAGATTCACAGGGGCGTCGCCGACAAGGCGGTGCCGGCGACAACTGCAGCGTGGGTGAAGGTTTCTCCCACAATCTTATCACCGTCCAAGAAGAAGGGCAGGCCTACAAGCAGCACACCGTCCCTCACAACATCACGGCCAAGCCATGGGTATCGGCTAGCGCTATTTTGGCTCCGGCTCTCCTAACGCTGCGGCGGCGTGGGTGGGGGTGGCGGGTAGGCGATGGAGCACGTAGGACACAGAGCGGCCGAGCAAGGGTGGAGATGGAAGAGGGTGAATCAGCTGGTGAGGTTGACGTGTGGATCCAGGTACATGTGGATATGTTGACGTGGCGGTGTGTCCACGTCGGCGAAAACCACTGTCGGTTTCACCTGAGGATGGAGAGTATCCGGTTTTACAAGTTCAAAGACCCGTGGTACATGGTTTTCGAGTTTAAAGACGAAACTTGGTTTCGACCGCAAGTTGAAAGAGCTGGGATGGACTTTTTTCGAGTTGAGACGGTGTCGTGTTTCCGCTGTGAACTATGGACAAGACACGAGATGACAAGAGTGACGACAGGGCCCAATAACAAAAATGAAGAAAATGAATGTGTAGCCTTGGCCCAGATACGGATCTCGAGTAAAGAAGACAGGCCCATCCTACCCTGAAAGCGAGAAGCATTGCGCGGCCTATGCTTTGCCTTATTCTGGTTCTTGCGTCGTCGTCGAATTGGGGGCGATTCGGATTCGTCGGAAGCCGCCGCACTTTGGGCGGAGGAGGGATGGAGGCGACCGTGGACGACCTGAGCGCGGCGTACGAGGACTTCTTGGCGGCGGCGGCCGTTGTGGTGGAGGCCCGCGCGATCTCGGGCTGGGAGAAGACGACGCCGGCCACGGACGCCGCGCTCGAGGCCTTCAAGCATCGCTGGGAGGTCTTCCGCGTCGCCTGCGACCACGCCGAGGAGCTCGTCGAGTCCATCCGGCAGCGGATCGGCTCCGAGTGCCTCGTCGACGAGGCCACGGGATCCGCCTCCGCCGGATCCGTAGCCGCTCCCGGCATCAAGCCCATCAGCGCCGTCCGCCTCGAGCAGATGAGCAAGGCCGTCCGATGGCTCGTCATCGAGCTCCAGCACGGCGCCGCCGCCCCGGGGGCCGGCGCCAGTGGCGGTGCCGCTACCCCCAATGCCGGCGCCGGAGGGCAGCACCCCGAGGAGGGAGGCCAGTAGGTATGGAGTTGCCGAATTAACTAGTACTACTACTTAGTAGTGTCGTCCCTAAGAAATGAACATGTAGTATCTCTCTGTCGATAGAAACCAAAGAACATGTCCTTTATGAGTGACAGCATTAGAGATTGCCATCAGCAGTATTGTACGCTATCAAGCATTCATGCCTTGCGGTGTTGATGTTTGGAATAATTGAACCAAAAGTGAATCGCTCTTTGCTTTCTCCTTTCCCCCTCACATCCTGAGATATAGCCTGCTTTGTATATCTGGCTGCGGCTGTGCGGCAGCTGCAGTAGGCAGGCAGCCAGCAGCTGCAGGAAGACACCAGCAGCAGCGGTCAATAGGTACTTTGAGAGGCTGAGCTTTGCAGAAATAGCGGCGTGGGCTCATGCCGATCTGGGCTGTGCCGCCACAGCAATCTCTTCCGATCACTCCCATAGTAAATCATTACAATTCTTGCTTTTCGTAAGTAGCTAGCGAGGTGCCAATATGTCGCTGTGGTTCCTAATTGTGCACCTAACATTAAAGCTTTTGTCCTTTTCTTGGTACTTCCACAGCTGGCAGAAATCCTGCTCTCGTAAAAATAATATGAAATAATGAATATAAATAGTAAAACACATAGTGGTTGCAAGGCATATAATAATCATTGAAAACTATGTGCTCCTATGGTAGGGACATATGTCAATGCAAATCTTCTACCTGTATACAAATCCATCGGTCTTTCAGGTAAATGAAAACAAGTTGATTTTGCTCAAGAAGAAAACAAGGAGAATTGGACAGAATTAATTGTCCAGGATGATCTCTACGGGCATGGTTGGTTTCTTTGTCTATTTCTTTGATAGGTTTCTTTGTCTACTTGGTAAGACAAACCTTGTAAGGAGAAGGGAGCCAGTCTGGTTACCCGTGTTACCCAAATTAAAACCTAGAAACTAAATATACTGGCTAAGCGGCCTGTCCTCTGATCTTGCTAATTAAGGCTAGAGGTGGGAAAGAAAATCAAGCATGCCCTTTGTAATCAGAAACTTATAAGGTCACTGGGGAGGATTCTGTTATTTTGAATTTTAACGAACCCCTAATGTTTTGGGTATTAAATTCCCCACCCAGCGCTAAGTCCACAAGTGTTATAGTGCCTTATTATAAATTGCATGTACATATCTTTCAGTGTCTATATTGTACACATCGATAAGCCATGTGTCCTGTGTATGTGCAACAGCCCCTAGATCTTGATCCAATATTGTTAGTACAGGACAAACTTGTGTAGTACTCAAATAGTGGTAATAAAGTAATAACTAGGATAAAAGGACAATAATTAGGCTATAAGATGGAACTTCATCTTGTAAAATGTCCTGCAAAATAGCTGGATCATGGAACTTACCTCTCCAAGCTCCTGTCCGTGTCCTTCGTCCTTCCTATGCCACCCTACAGAATGAGATATCTTCCTGCCCAAACTAGATGTCTCTTTGCCTGTAGCATCAAATCCTCAATTGATATTTGATCCCTGCAAATTCTTACAGATGAATCTGAAAAGGCCAGGGAACCAAACATAACTAGTATTACAAATTTGTAACCACGGTGATGAGCATGAGTTCAAAATTACTTCACTAACACAAGGCAAACAGACCATTCAGCATCAAAAAAGTTATGGGCATTTAAGATATACATTCCATGTGGTCAGTTATAAGTTAGTTTATTCGGAAATATTCTTAATTATCTGCTACTATCTGACCACTGTTGTGAGCTCTAAAGACTAACTGATTATTGATGGGTTCAAGGGATGCAGGATGCTTGTTCCATTCATCAGAATTATCATAACCTAACTTTATGACTGTCTTTAATATGTTAAACAGAGGATAACCCATGTAACCATGTAACGATTTCTGAAGCTCTTTACATATTCAGGAAGATAAATGGCAGGAGGTAATTAAGGGCACTGAAAGTGCACGAGTAAACCACTACAGAAAATAGGGTTAAGGGCCTGTTTGGTTAGCCACGTTACACACGTTTTTTTTTAATGTCTGTTAGATCCACCAGTATTGTGGCTTGCCACATTTTTTATAGCATTGTGCCACATGTATAATGGGCTCAATTTCTATCTAAACTTTGGCACACTTGGTGCTATTTTTTTCTCACCAAGCTTTTCATAGGACCTCACACGTTGCCTAATTTGGATGTGGCACTGTGGCAGGCCTACGAGAGCCAAACGGCACACTAGGCTCCAGGCACTTATATCCAATTATCACATGATGCGTGTTAGCCCTTTGGAGTTTGCTAACGTTTCGTGTACTTAGCAGCGGTGTTTCCTCAATCAATGACAGTTATGCAGGCCTTGCGACCAAATCATCCAACAAGAATGATCGATTCGTAGGGCATGCGTGCTACCAATTCTACTCTCTGTCCATAGATATAAGGATTCCTAGTGTTTTTAGGACAAATTAAATTAGATGGGGAGAGACCTTATTGCGTCACTAAAGCTTGGGGACTAGCTTATAGTGTAAAAAGAGTGGGTAGTTGTTAAGTGATGGTTAGTCCCTGATTGGTGCAGTAAGGCTTAGGCCTGGTAGGCTATTTCAAATGTTGTACAGTAGGCCACAAGCCATTCATGTCGCGCTCTCGGCATAACACGACTCCTACGCGCAATTGAGTTCCTAATATTAGTGGTGTGAGGTGTCCAGGGTACAGGTGGGCTTAAAATGATGCAGACCAAAATTTGATATCATGCATACAAACATTATCGATTGTTATATAGCCGTGTGTTCCATTCCCTTGTCGGTATGAATCTGAACGTGACAACATAACATGGGTAGTGTCCATGTGGCTATCAAGAGAAAAATCAAACAAATCAAATAGGAAAGGTAAACGACACTTTATTGTTTTAGCCTCCAACACCCGAAATTTCTTCTTCTCCACCTCCTCTACCGTTTCTGTCGATGTTAGGATGAGAGGGGCTCCGGGAGTCATAGGGCAAACCTGGTGTTGCCAGGAGCCACCTGAGAGGGGAGACTGGCGGGCCGAGGGCAACAGTGGAGAAAAAATTAAGCGCTGAGAGCCCTAAATAAAACACTAAAAGAAAGAGATAAGTAATTACATTTGGTAATTATAAAGTTGATCCTGGAAGGTTTCTGCATCATCAGGCAAGCGCCTCGAGAGTCAATGATCACCCTTGCATGCAGTGGAACGTGTGAGAAAAAGCTTGTGAAAAAACACTGCTTAGGGACATAGTATGGAGCCAACAGGCATACATAGTCCGGACAAATGCACAACAGATATGGGAAAACTTAAGCCATAAAAAAAAAAGAAGTCCACCAAATAGACCCAAATGTTTGCACCGATATCATCCAAGTAGTTGGATGCACATGACCATAAGGGAACACAATGATGAGCTACAAAACCCAGTAACTTAAGTATACTGTTAGTCTGTTACCGTGTACCTTCTATATATATATATATATATATATATATATATATATATATGAACTACGACCAAACAAAAAATTGCTCGTTTCCTACGATGGAAAGTGCATCCAATGATCAAAAAGTGGGTCTGCCAGCAATGGACGAAGTGTATCCAAATAGCTGTAGAACACTAGTACCCAGTGATCAAATCCATGAAGATATCTAATTAGGCCAATCTTATAGAACCTAGATGCTTCTCTAAACTCAGTTGTGCAGGATCCTTCAGGATACCACCCACAGCTTTCTCCCATCCTCCTGACTCCAAAGCATTCACCTTTGCCAGTCGGCACAGCACAGACTCCAATATCACTGCATCTCCTTCCTTCTGGATCCCCTCCACAAACTTCCTCGCGCCATCCATGCTTGGTGCGAAACCCTTGAAAACCATGTCCGCGAAAACCTGGTTTGCCTCATGAAACTCACCAGCATCACACAACCCATCAAAGAGGATCCTGTAGGTCACAACGTCCGGAGTGCAGCCCCGCCTCGGCATATCCTCAACTAATTCATTGGCGTCCTGCCACCGCCCCAACTTGCACAAACCCCGAACCAACATACTATAGCTCTTCGCATCTGGCTTGCACCCAAGCTTCTCCATGTCACCAAGCACAGCAAATGCAGCACCGGGATCCCTCACATCCTCACATAAGCCCGCAATCAAGGCATTGTACACCACCCTGTGAGGCGCAATCCCCCTCCTCTTCATCTCCTCCAGCAATCCAACCACCTCATCTCCGCGTCCTACTTGGAAAAATGCCCGTACAAGCGTTCCGTAGACGGCTGGAGCCGCTGGACCTTTCACTCGCCATCTCATCCTTGAGCATCACCGCGGCATCCACCTCCCCTCTCCGGCAGAGCCCCTTAATGAGACTGGAATACACTTGAGCATTTGGCGACAACTTGTACCGCCTAACCATGGCCTCCTTCACCTCGAATGCCTCTTCCAGTTGGCCGGCATTGCATAGCGCGTCGACAATGGTGCCGAGCGTGGCGACAGTCGGCTCGATGCCCCGGCGCATCATTTCGTCGAACAGCTGGCGCAAGTGATCGAGGGTGCCCGACGTTGCCGCCGCTCGCATGAGGATGTCGTAGGTGCGCTCGTCTGGCGGGATACCGGCGTCGCGGCAGACAGAAAGGAGGTCTCGGAGGGAGGAGCGGCAGGTGAGCAGCGCGTTGAGGAGGGTGTTGACGGCATGGGCGGTGCGAGGCTCGGGGAAGGACGGGTGCGCAAAGGCCCTGCACGCGGCGGCGGGGAGGCGGGCGCGGCCGTAGGCGGAGATCACGGCGCAGAGGAGGTGCTCACGGGACCCAGCACCGGATGGGGTGTCAGCTGGTGGGAGGCTGGAGAGGATGGACTCCATGGCGGGGAAGAGGCGCGCGGCGGCTAGCTTGGAGATGATGACCTCGTAGCAGCGGGTGGAGTAGCGGAGCGGGGAGGACGGCGTGGCGTTCGGCGGGTTATGGAAGAGGCGGAGCGCAGCGGTCGGGTCCGGCTCACGGAGGAGGGCGGCGACGAGGTGCTCCGATGGGAACTTCAACTTCTTGCCGGCCATGGCGGCGGGCCTCGGTGGCGGCGCTACCGGTTCCGAACCCCTGGGAATGGGACTGGGAGAGAAGTGGACTGGCTTTCGTTGCCACGCAGAAACTGGGCTCTGTTCGAACTGGCCCAGCTCTCGAATGAAACCCACTTCATCGCCTCAATGGTCTGCTGCTCGGCCCGTATGGATTTGACATTTGGGGTTAAAGGGTCTCGTGCATTTCGTTTTTATTCAAATTTCAGATTAGGCCCAACTCTATTTGTTATCTTACAATCATAACATAGGCTAGAAAATTACATTATGAGTTTTTCCTCATTATTTTGCATTTGGTTAGGCATCTAATGACCTATTAACCTTACCGATACAAAATTATAAAAAAAACAATGATGAATAACACATGATGTATTTTTCTAATATAATTTATGATATTCGATATTACCCCATAAAATTTGAACTTAAAATTCAATTTGTATGGGGAAAACAAAAAATATAAATCCTATAACAGGGTAGATTAAACCAACAAAAATATATGGAAGTGCAAATTGAACCCAAAATTACTATCGGCGTTATTCAGACATCTTCGATGGGTGAAAACTGTTTTTGGACTTTTCCAAAAAAAAAAAACATAGAAGCCAAAAGGATGGGAAAGAAAATAGCAAGAATACTTCATCTGGGCATCTTAGTAGACGTATGAAACAAGTAATTTCATAGGATTTTTGTTCCAAAGGGTTTAGTCAGAAATAATGCCCACATGATGAAATTGCAAGAGAATTTCTCCATTTTTCTATCATGGGGTTTAAAGAAGATACGCTTTCTCCTCATGGGGCTTCTTACCTGGACATGCAATGCTAATTGGTGCCAGAAGATGGATAAGTATCCAATTCATATTTTTTTCACTCTTCCACCATTTTTGTTGTAGAAAAAAGAAGCACTATTTCAGAAATATATACATCAATATTTATAAAATACTCATCGGTTCCAAATTGTAGGTTGTTCGACCATTTAAACATTAATGTTGACCACTCATCTAACTCAAAAAATGTAATTATTAATTATTTTTTACTGTGATTTAGTTTGCTATATAATAAAACTTTTTAAGTATAAGTGGAAATTTTTTATATTTTTTATAGGATGAGTAATCGAAGTTAGTGTTACTAAAGTTAAATGATCTACAATTTTGAATGGAGGGAGTAATAAACTAATGAAATATAACTTACATTTAAATACTATTAATATTAAAAAGTAGAAAAGAATCTTAGGACGAATACAAAATATATGAGAATATACTTCCTCCATCCCATAATAACTTGTTGGTTTAGGATTCAAAATGTATCCAATAATAAGTGGTTCTATAGCTGTTTTCTGACTAAAAAGGGAATTTAATACTTGCATGCATATATGCATACACCGGATAAGAAAAGATCTATTGTAATTTGTTACTAGGGGTACATGTGTCTTTGTCTATCCCACCAAATTGTTTGAAACTATACTTAAACAACATGGATAACGGGGTAGAGAGAGTATTATTAAAGTATTTCATTTCCCGAGAACATGTGAATGCCATGCTGGAAAAAGTACCAGAAGCAAAAGGAAAAATGAAACAAAAGGCTGGTGATGCAATGCCCAACAACTCTTGTTCATGCAAGGGGATGGGGCTGATGGATATGATCGGGAGTTGATAACAATTTTACATCTACGCCACGCAAATCAGGAGGCCAATCACATCTCTGGCTGCTTTTTAGCCTTTTTATTTTTTCGCTTTGATTGTACTAGTACTCCTATATATATTTCATGCACTAGAATGGTTTATGGATATATGGGTACCGCCACGGATATGATTACCGCGGCAATTGGGATTTGTCCATGCAAATGCTTTGCCACGCGCCTTTTTTATAAATGTTTGAGACACGTACGTACGACGGTATGTGTGCGACATAAATCAAGGTTGGGAATCGAAATTATGGAGTTGTTTGGAACTTAATTTGGATCTCGACCACCTCCTTGTTATAAGTACAGTGCATTTTTTATTTTTCCTGGTTTGGTAACCGTACCTAGGATTATAAGTTGAGGCGGTACCAAACTAACAAAAATCATGGGATTCGATATCAAACAAACAAGCTATTATATACAGTAAACTGAAAAGTAGTACCGAGAAAAAGAGAAGCAACATCGCATAAATGGCAAATAGTGTCCGCAGCACGGGTTCACTGAACGAGGCCTGCGCGTGTACGCCCAATCGCCCATTTATATCAAGTCAAGTCGCCGGCGATTCCCTGGTCAGTATGAACATGAGAAGATGGGCGGTGGTCGGAGGGGCTACACTGCAGATGCACAGAGGCCGGCTGCTGCCTGCTGCTGGTGCCCCCGTGGTCCGTGCACCACGCATGCATGGCTGTGATAACTGATCCGGTCCTTTTACCATAAACGCATCGATCCTTGTAGCTCGGACTAGCGTTGTGTGCTTCGTCGTCGTGCATGTACATCAGCAGAGGGCAGAGGCCACAGGGTTGTTTTTTTTCTTTTTTTTCCGTGCACCACGTTTAAATGAGTTTGTCTAATACTGTTCTTTATCTATAGTAACATTACGATGTTATTTTTTTATTATAAACTATCTATGTAGAGAAATATTACAGCGTTATTTTGTAAGGAAGGGCGAGCCCAAACACGATCTGACGACGAGGTAAAGAAAAGTTTAAAATTAGAAAAAAGGATAAGGATCCTGCCATTGCACGTGATTTCTGACGGTCCTTGCTCTGCGACTCTGCGTTCCAGCCAGCAGCACTATGCATGCAATGCCTGCAGCAGGGAGGGCGAGGGTTGGCGCCACGAAAGCGCGGGAAAGAGATGCGTCAAAGGTGGGTCCCGCTCTCTGAGGAATACCAGTCCATGTCAAGTCCAAGGCAAGGCATCTTTTGCTCGCCACCACGTACGGCCTGCGCATTTTCTACTGCGTCCGTAGTGCTGCGGATGTGCGTGTCCCGTGCGGGCCCCTGGCCATCGTCTCGTATCCAAGAGCGTCGTCTCTTTGCCTCCAGTAATTTAGTTAGGAGTACTTCCAAGTTCCAACCTCCCTGCAAAACATTGTTGGTTTATTTACAGTGACATCCTGCTGATCCGACACGCATGGTGGTTCGAAGATCTAGAGACGACCCTAGAAGGCCACAATACTGGAGTAGTCTTACTCTTACTCCCGTCAACTTCCATGCATGCATGGCGAACCCATCAACTTTCATGTTGAGAGTTGGTGATCGAGAGAAGCTAAACCCCAGAGTTGTAGTTCAGGGCTTCAGGGTGTCCTAACCACTACACGCTCCAATTTACTCAAGCTCCGGCCAATGTACGGAAAAGCAACATGTGCCCTAAACACTAACCGTAACATTGTTGGTTCACTGATATTAGATCCATCTCATATTATTGGCCCAACTACTGTACGGTAATTAAGGTCTTATTTGGTTTGATGGGTTGGTACAAGAGATTCTAACTTTATATCAAGAGGAGGAGAAAACAGATGGAACAAATCACATCCTCGCTCCGTGCTAGTATTTTCTAATAAATTGGGAAGATGGAAAGCAAGGATTTAGTGTTCACTCTTGATCACTTTGGCATTTTCCGTTTCCTTGTCGGGATATCCTACGTTTTACTGTTTCGCTAGCTCTCTCAGTTCGTTTTTTCACGTGATAGGGACTCTAAGAAGGTGAAGTACTAAATCGTGTCTCTATATGTGTTTCTACTTATGTATGCAGCTTTGTGGTTGCCTTTTAAGTGCATTTATTACTTGTATGTGACTGTCAAGAGAAACATGTGTGTCATATGCGATTTAACACATGTTAGCTTGTCGTTAGACATGGCAGCTTTTGACTTGCTTGTAGATAGTGAACTATGATTGGCATTATGTTTTTGATATTAGAATTTTGATGGTCAGTTTGAATAGGCACTTGTTGGTCATAGTTCTTGGTTTTATGATGAGCCAGTGTTTTTGGTTCGTATTTTCTATTTTTTGATCATTATCTGTATATTTCTTTTGTTCGTATTAGTTTGTTTTCAACATCTCATCAGTCAGTTCTCATTTCTGTTGCCGATCTTTTCATTTTTGAGACAGAAATATAAATGTGGTAGTAGATGAGATTTTTTTAATAACTGCTCTTATTTGTTCTCACCGCTAACTATATGTATGTCTTGTGACTCCTTGCCAATTTATGGCCTTGCGTTGGATCCCTAGCTAATTGTTAGCTTGCTAAAAATTAAAATGATTTCTAGTCCATAAAAAAGAAAGACTAATAGGTGAGCTGTTTTTTAGCCAACACCCTATCTAGCTAACAATTAGCCCATTAATCAGCCTAGGTAACGCAGTGGGAAAATTTTGAGATACTCTCTTTATGTGACATAAAACATCCCCTCACTTGTTATGTGACATGAATCACCTGTTATGAAGGGGTTGGGGGGGGGGGGGGCAAATATGAATTTTCTTGAAAATTAACCTAGAAATTAGCCATGTACATAAACAGCCCCGGGCTAGGTTTAGATAGGCTAATTATTAGTAGTTGGCTAGATATTACCTCTAGACTCCATATCTAATTTGGATGGGTGCGGTCCTGCAAATCTACAATAACCAAAGCTCAAGTGAGCGAGAGCAATCGAGCATGCAGCATCGCATGCACATAATCATCCGGGGTGGTGAGTTAAGTATATATACAGGCTACAATAGCTAGGAGATGTCGGCCTGCTTTACAAGCTTTAGAATTAGGAACGTTTCATTGGGGGAATCAAACAAACCGAGACACTCCCCGGGAATGGAGGCAAAGCAGCGACCCATCGAGCTTTTTTGCATACTCATCGTTTCCTATAGGGTGTGTGGTAGACCTAATCACCTAACACATACATCGTCGTTTAACAAGCTCCAAAGCTTAACCTTGCTGTCAGCATTGTCCCCTTTGTTAGGTGCTGGTCATATACAAAAGCCAAAAAGCCCCTATCTTGCTTATCTTACATACTGCCTTGTTAATATTCTCCTTTTCATATGCTCTGGAATTATGAAGATGGGAAAGAGGATAGGTGAGAATAACTTTACTTTTGAACCCTTTTTTAGTGATTTGACTAAGGCAAATATCAACACGGAAACAAAGACCTGGCTGGTTGAGGCGAGTTAGTGTTTTGTTGCTCTTACGAAGACATGCATATTGCATGAGATAAAAATAAATGTATAATCATCGCTACGTATTAATTAGAATACAACCATTCAAATATATTTTTAATTTATTTTATTATTCTTTAATATTATTAAGATGTGCTAATATTATTTAATATTTGCTAATCGTTCACTAACAATATCATTATTATTAGCTAGATAAATTGTTTATACAGTGAGCCTATCTCCGAAGAAACAACCATTTTCTTGTTTCTGTGGTGCCAGACCCAAGGGCACCTCGTGCATCCTACGGGTCATGCCCAACTGCGGATACAAAAGCAAGCCAAGTTTGCATCTAGCTAGTGAGCTTAACGTTGTTCACAATGCATGTTGACGTACTCATTTTGTAGCATGCCACATAAGCATTTTTTATAACTGTGGCTAAGAGAGTTAAACAGAGAGAAGCAAAGTTGTATCTACCACTTTGGCATAAAAACCATAGACAATGAAACTTGAACTATCTAAATGACTCACAATTCATATTCTATATACACGTAGCATTTAATGTGCGGGCTAAGAAAAAAATCTATAATACTATGTATTATAATAGTTGGAATTTCCATAATTTCATATGACACTTTCAGTTTTGGATACTGTGCCACGATACAATGCAGAATGAACAGGCTAACTAGACCTCATCCACACAAACAATTCGACCCTAAATATTCATGAACAAAACAAAACATCAACAGACCATGGCGAAGTTTAGTTGTGGCATGCTCAATAAGCAACCAAATACCCTTTAAAACATTGTCGATTTTAGCCCATACTTGAACCTCATATAACCACCCAGGAAGCGTTTGGTCACTTCAATTTCGGCAGGGCTAATCGCGCCGCGAGGTGATTGCTTCATTTTGCGTCTGGACAGAGTGGACTGTAATCGGATACTGTGTAATCAGTTCTCGAGCAAGTCATTTACGTTAGCGCTATGCCTCGAGGAGAAACAGGTCTGAGGAACGACGCAGCGAGGGAGAAGAAGACACGAAACAAGAATCTTCTGGGTGTGTTTTAGAGGCCCCTGTATGTTTGCTCCTTCGGCCTCGTCCCCTGCCACGTCGTCCGCGGTTGACGGGTGGCCCCGGAACGTTGATCTCGAATCATTTCGAATGAATGTGTCCCGCCCCATTTGGTGCTTGCCTATGATTCAACCGTTTAACTGCTGGATGGGGTGGGGCTAGTACTGTCTGTACTGCTTACTGCCCGTTTGACTTTTTGTTGGAGAATAATTAAAGGTTATACCTTCTCATTTTCCGAACGTTGGAAGGAAGAACTTTATTTTATGGTTAAAATGTGGGTGGGTGGAAGGACATGCACACATTCATATTTCATGCTAGAGAATTCTATATCGAGTTCCCTATACAAAATCAAGTGCTAAGTTCGGCATACTCTATTATACGGTAACATATCCTTTTACAATCGGTGACTGTGATCGGTGATTATGCACACTCAGTAATTTGCACATGATATGTTGCCCTGTAGATATATACATACTTAAGTTGCACTTGATTTTGTATAAGGTATCCGATGCAATGCAAAAGGATACTTGAATGGAACCTTAAAAACTGGATTTTTTTTCTTCCTCCGCATCCATCAAATCAGGAATCCGAATCCAATGTTCTGTAAAATGCTCAAGATGAGCAGGAGCGAATAATCATGCCGGTGGTGTGCCACCTCCTCGATCCCTCCTGCCTAAGCAAAACCCCGCCATTATCGTCGCCATCCGTACCACTTTACTGCGTATATTATTCATTTCATTCACGACAGCATCCTTACATTATTCAACTAATTAATCTTGCAGAGGAGTATTATATTCCCGTACCATAACCTGCATACCAATACCACCCCCGCTAATTATTCTGCCGATTAATCTATCTGCTCCCTCGTCTCGTCCCATTCCCTCCCTCTCCTGGCCTCACTTCTCACAAGGAACACTCGGCTGCGGCAGCAGTAGCTCCGAGCGGGAGCAATGGAGACGATGGCGGCGTCCGTCGCGCCGCAGCAGAAGACGGGTGGCATCGGGCGGAGGCTGGCCAGGCTGCTCCGCCGCAAGCGCTCCTCTGCGGGGGCCGGGATGGCGTACTCCGTCGCCGGGGACGAGTTCGACGACTCGCTCGACAGCTCCATCAACTCGCTCAGCAAGCTCAAGCTTTCCGGCAACCTGGCCGCCGCGTACACGCTCGACGCCTTCTTCAAGAATGCCGCGGAGAAGAAGGGGGCGGCGGCGCCGCAGGCGGCGCAGGCGCAGATGCAGCCGTCGCCGGCGGCGGACGCCGCGAAGCACGCGTTCGTGGCGAGCCTGTTCGCGGGGGCGTCGGCGGTGAAGGCGGCGTACGCGCAGCTGCAGCTGGCGCAGCACCCCTACGACGCGGCGGCGATCCAGGCGGCGGACGCCGGGCTGGTGGCGGAGCTGACGAAGCTGTCGGACCTGAAGCGCCGGTACGCCCGCGACCCGTCCGCGGCGTGCGCGGGCCGGAGCTCGGCGGGGCTCGCGGCGCACGCCGAGGAGCAGCGGCACCTCCTCCGCACGTACGAGATCACGGCGCGCAAGCTGGAGGCGGAGCTGCGCGCGCGGGACGCGGCCGCGGAGCGCGCCCGCGCCGCGCTGGCCGACGAGCTCCGGGGCCTCGAGGAGCGCGCGGCGCGCCCGGGGCGCACCCTGGCGGCGCTCGACGGGCTCCACCTCTCGGGCCTCGACGCCACGCACTTCCTCACCGCGCTGCGCCACACGGTCAGGTCCGTCCGCGCCTTCGCCGGGTCGATGCTGGACGCGATGCGCGGCGCCGGGTGGGACCCCGCGGCGGCGGCCGCCGCCGTGCACCCGGGCGCGGCGCTGCTGAGCCCCGCGCGCGACGCCCGGTTCGCGCTCGAGTCGTTCGTGGCGCTGAAGATGTTCGCGGGGTTCCACCGCCGGGATTTCGGCCTGGGCGGCCTCCGCGCGCGGGGCCGGGGCGCGCGCGACCGCCGCCGCTTCTTCGAGGACTTCGCGGCGCTGCTGGCGGGCGCGGGCGAGGGCGAGGGCGAGGGCGAGGGCGAGGGCGGCGACGCGCTCCGCGAGTTCTCGCGGGACAGGTACCGGTCCGTGGTGCACGAGCGGATGGAGGCGGCCTTCTTCGGGGTCGGGGGGACGCAGCCCGGCCGAGGCCCGAGGCGTGGGTGGGCGAGTTCGCGGAGATGGCGCGCCGCGTGTGGCTGCTGCACTGCCTGTTCTGGGCGTTCGACGGAGCCGCGTCCGTGTTCCAGGCGCGCCCCGGGGAGCGGTTCTCGGAGGTGTTCATGGAGAGCGTGAGCGACGCCGACAGCGGGGACGCGGCGGGGCCGGGGCACGGCGGGCGCGTCGCCGTCGGGTTCACCGTGGTGCCGGGGTTCAAGGTGGGGCGGACGGTGATCCAGTGCCGCGTGTACCTCTGCTCTGCCACCCGGAGCGCCGGCCGTCAATGACGAGGAGGAGGAGCACCCTCGGGCGGCCTCTTCTGAGCCGCACACTGAGAAAGAAAGAAAGCCAGCCTGGGCCGGCCGGCGAGCGTGGGGGGTTTATCAGCCTAGTATGGCAGTATGTACGTATGGGTCGTTCGCGTAGTATGTATCTACCTACCACTTTCGAAATGTAGCAAGTAAAATACTAGTATGATGATTCCATTTCCGAATATACCGAATCTTTGCGGTTTTTGGTAAGGACGAGGCGCCTGGATCGCATGTCTGCATGGCCGTCGTCTCCTGTCCTCCAATCGCATTTGCATTTTTCTGCTGGCACTTTAGTGTGCGCGTGCTGGTGCATATGACGCGATCGATCTAGATCGGGAATGTGCAACGCACGTTGTTCTCCATCCCATCTCCCCCACTCGACCTGATGTAGGCCCATATAGATGTAGTAGGCAGAGGCACCGCGGTCCAGGGAAGCGGAACCGGCGTTCTGTCCACCCCGGCGGCGGCAGTCTCAGCGCACACATGCGCAACAGTCGGTTGGGAGGGGCATGCCCTGCAGCCTTTGGCTCCCTGTTAGGTGGGACCAGGCTCGTCGGCACTCGGCAGCGCCGTTTTGTTGCTGGTGGTAGATATACAGGAGGCACATGGCGCTAACAGGGTCCATTTCTTTGTTGGGAATTCGTCGAATAGAGAAATTCCTCGTTTCCGTAGGCTAATTCTCGTGCATTTTTCACTCAAGCTCTATGTTAGATTTTAAACTTAAAAAAAAATATAAAAGGGGGCATGGTAACAAAAAAAAAAAATATAGAGAGAGGGCTTCATGAGTCCATATTATAGAGCATTAAGTGTTTAGAATTGCCATTGTTTTGACGGTGTAGGGAATGTTCTTAAAAAAACTCTTTGAGCGCACCTGATCTGTTAGCTTTTAGTGGAAAACACATCTTTCTCCGGCGATTCAGTTTTGTTCCTGCTAACTTAAGTAAGCCGTAAACACATGTCACTTGTTTTTGTCACATCCTAGAATAGACTATAGATGATTGCATTGCTTAAATCACTGGATATGGAGCAAAACATACATTTACGAATATGGTACATATTAATGTTTCTATTGCTAACACTGCAACGATTTTGTTGATACATGAGGGTGTGGAGCAAATATTCTGCCAGGATTAAAATGTTTAACATCGAAATATTTCACTCTACACTTGATGGTAGTTTAAATATACACTTAGAAATATGTATTGAGCATACGCAATATTTTAAAAAATATCATTTATATATACATTCATGCATGTGAATTGGATATGTTCATATTTTGAAAACATGATCATACAATCACAAACATTCATGCATAGATTTCATTCTAATATGGACTTTTACACAAGTTATGGAGACTTATTAATAATACGGACTTGTTTGCACTTATATTGAATATATTTGTTTGGACTTCTATTCATATGGACATGAATAGACTTGTATGTATTTGGTGCGTTTTTCATGTGCTGGACATATGGTTGGCGCAATTTATATGGATACTTTACACACACACACACACACACATAATATAGTTTGTGCAACGTCATATATTTTTCAATGTGCAATGTAGGGAAATATCCATAATCTATTCATTGTGCACAACACAATGCTACAAAAATTCCATCTTTCCAATTGCAAACAATGTTTTCCATGCAAATCACCCAAAAAAAAACAATCGAAAAGACAAAAAGGACTAGTGTTTGTTGGAAAACATCATTTTTTTTGTTTTTTGTTTTAAATTTGAACGCTCCTCTTGGTTGGCATTTACATGTTCCTGACAAAAACTAACTGGTTTTTGGTTACCAAGAACACCAAAAAATGGTTATTGGTGGAAACTAAAACCCTAGGTGGTAATGCAATGCAAGGCAGTTCGGTAGAAGGTTGAGAGCCTCATTAATCCATGCAAAGGTGAAAAACCTCCTTGCACACGGTGATTTGTTCTTACAATACAATTAATGAGTATGATATACTTCGGCAGTTTTTTTTTACTCAACCATTGCGATTTAGGGCTTGTTTCTTTAAAACAAACATATGCGCGTATTTACACACATGCACATTCACCCTACAGATATATATGAGCCACCGAGTAGTCAGATTTAAAATTGACAAAAGCACTATGGATGTCTCATTGTTGATGGAAACACATTCACCCTACAGATATATATGAGCGACCGAGTAGTCAGATTTAAAATTGACAAAAGCACTATGGATGTCTCCATTGTTGATGGAAATGTATGTTACCCGGCGCTGAAAGAACAACGTTATTAATTCATAAAACAAATCCAAGAAGAATATGTACACTTCATGGCTCGTGGCAAGCCTACGATTTAAACCCGAGTGAACATGTTTCACCATATCCCAGCATAAAAACTCTAACCGACCAAGTTAGATATTTAAATGCAAATTTAGGTCTTGCTCAATGGATAGCTTCAAAATCAAAGTATAAATTTGCGTGATTAACCTATGTAAAAACCATGCCTTTGGTAAACAATGAACGAAATACTACGTACTAAGGGCAACGGTAACTTTGGTAAAACTCTAGCTCTTAAGAAATTTTGGAGCTACGTATCTCTAGTTCTAGAATAGCCAGGGCTATGAATAAGAAAGATATATAATTGAGTCATCGTGTTCTTATCTTGTGAATACTTTATAAATATCTAAACAACTTCAATTTTAGGTTAATTCTCTGTACAAATGAATATTTTCAGCGAATTTCTTAAATGCCACCGAATATCTCAGTGACACCACATGCTATAGACACAATGATGACATCTAGGAAATTTTATGAACCTTTGGTGGCATTGAGAGAATTGCCCCCTTTCTTAGATTAATTCTCCCTGTCAGTTTTGACCATCGGTTTAGATGAGCATCAGCATGAAAATTAAAGGCCTCACTTGCTACCAGGAACGATACATTTTTTTCCATGATTCCGGCTCAGAGTTGACTCTTTATTCCATCCTTTTCTCTCTCTTTTTTGAGTTCATTCCTTTATCTTTTCCAGAGGGGAATGAATAACCACAGCTGTTCAGGGAACCCTTTTTGTCGCTTGGGGAAGGCCCACATCAAAATTTCGCACATTTACTATAGCAGGGGCCCATAGCCAACCTGAACACACTCTCCACTTGATGAAAAGCAAAGGTTAGATGATCAAATGAAAAATTGCTCCCGGAAGCTTGAAGTAAGTTATCCAATTTGATTGTGTTGATGTTTATTGCCCTTTTCCAACGAATGTCATATTGCATTCCCTTTATAAAAATGTCTCCCAACTTGATCAGACCAAATATGGTATCAGTTTTACTTTTTTCTCCATGGAAGTTGATTTTTCATTCATGCCCTCAGCCCTCAGCTAGCTATCTGAAACTAGAGCAATGTCACCTTTCAGATGAATATATTAGATTTTCTTCTTAACATGATAACTCAAGTATCACTTATGTTATAAATATAAAAAAGTATCAGGTTAAATATTGTTGTCATTCATAAAAACAAAGTATCCATAGCGTGTCATGCTCTTAAACATTAGAATTTCTCAGTGTAATTTACAGCTTTGGTAAAACACTAGCATATTTTTAAAATTTGCATCAAATCAATTAATTTATAATTATTAGATTTTCCAATTGTATCCCTTTGGCTGCAGATCACTTGCTTAACTATGTCAAAATTTTTGGTTCTAACTCCTACAATTTTGAACATCACTTGCCTAGGAGCACCGCATTTAGATAATTGGAGTTTAATTTTAGTTTGGAATATTTCAACAATACAGTATGAGTTGATATTTATTACACAGTTACTTTTCGCCAACTATCTGGACACTATCGAACTTAAGCCTAAATCTCTTATGTTTATATTATCTTTACTGGTAATTGCACTAACCAAGCATTACAGCTGATCTCGTAGCAAAGATCACGCAGTGCAAGTCAGATCTTAATAACTTAAAGGGACATTTACATGTCATGATGCCATAACAATGACATACATGGTAATAGACACTTCATCAAGTTTTTATAATCCCTTGTTCTCCTTGAATCTTCTCTTCTCATAGCAATGACATATATAAGGATAATTATGTACACCAATAGATATTTATAAAAATATCAAATGTTTTTTGTTTTATGAATATCTGCATAAATATTTTACTTAAACTTTATAGGCTTCATAGATTTATCCTCTGAATCTCTGCTAGACCAAGAAAACCACTAGTTAGCTCGAGAATGGTGCCGCAACGCCGCACCAGGGTTTTCTAGTGCGATACGATGCTCGGTCGAGATCCATAGGGACCATACCATTAGTAGTAGTATCACCTGCGAGGCCTCATGGGCACGGTCAGCGTCCGTGTTACATACAATAGTTGACACTGCGTCGCTGCTACCACGGCCGCCCACCAACAACATGTACCACCCTCTGGCCACTGCCTCCTCCAGGCTCAAGGTACTTGTGTGTGGTTACAATATTTCTAATGATAGGCCCTTTAGCGGATCTTTTATGTTGGAACATGCGGGGTTTAAATCGCCAAGATCACAGGGACTGATGTGCATCAAACAATCAGAGCGACCCTGTGTCACTTATCCTGCTTCCCGAAAATGAAGCTAAGCGAAATTTACCCAGACAACAGCGAACTATCTAGGAGGCTATCGTCTTAACAATTACGCTTTCAAACCGGCCGGCGGTGTCCTAGGGACACGAGGAGGCATTCTCCTCCTTTGGAACGAGGACTTTGTGGAGTGCACAAATGTTACTGTAGGTGAGTTCTACCTAGTTGCAGATGTCTTCGTCAAGCAGTGCACAACTCAGTTCCACGACTCATTATAGTTTATGGGCCAGTTAAGTGTGGCAAAAATCAAGTTACCTTGAGGAAATTAGTTCTGCAAAGCCTGCACCGGAACCAGCTGGTTGCTACTTGGATATTTCAACCTAATTTACAAAGCTAAGTATAAAAATAACACAAACCGCGACCTCAGGCTAATGCGGAAATTCCGGTAAACGATCAATAACTGTGAGCTCTTAGAAATCCTGTTACAAAATTGAAAATTCACTTGGAACAATGAGAGAAGAAACCCAACCTTAGTTAAACTCAATCATGTTTTTGCAACGCAGAGTGGGATGCGGCTTTCAGCTTGTTATGTGTTGCACGGCCTAGCCACTTCGCTTTCAGATCACAGCCCGCTGCTCCTCTCCAACCAAAGTGATCCTAGGTGCCCCAAATCTTTCAAATTTGAGAACATCTGGTCTCAGCTGCCGGGTTTCAAGGAAACAATTGCACAGGCCTGGCAAGAGCACACTGATCATTACGAGCCATTCCATGTGCTCTACCACAAGGTGGGGACAATGGTCAAGAGGTTGCATAATTGGACTAAGAAGTTCACCTCCGATGTGAGACAACTCTTCCTAATGGCACGGCAAGTCATCCTTTGATAGAATCCTAAGCCAGCTGAACAAAGCCTAAGAGCAAAGCTTAAAAAGCGTATCCTTGGCCTCACAGTGATTGAGAGGGCACGTTCCAAGCAAAGGTCAATAATTGCCAACATAAAATTGGGTGATGCCAATACAAAATACTTTCATCCAAGAAATAATGTACGCAAAGGAAATAATTCCATACAACAACTGCGTAAAAATCAAGGCTGGGCTATCTCGCATGAGGAAAAGGCTGAAACAATCATTGATCATTTCAACAAAGTAATATGGCATCCTCAGCCGCGACTGCCACGAATATAAATTGGGAGGACCTAAACCTGCCTGCACAAGACCTCAGTGTGCTTGATGCTCCTTTCTTGGCAAAAGAAATTAGAAATGCGATCTTCCAGATGCCAGGTGTTGTGGTTTTGAGCCCATGACAAGTGAATTTGTGATCAGTACGGGGGATTTCATGGGTGACGTCTCAATGGCCTAGCCTTGAGGGCTCAGATTCGAACAGGAGAGCGATGGCCGCAAGGCTTTAGAGTGGTTCAGGATGAAATCCCTATGTCCACTATGAGTGCTGAGTTCAGTGTTGCTTGTTCTTGGTGTTACAGGTGAGAGCTTTGAGCGCTTGGTGCGTGTGTGCAATGTGTAATGTCTCTCCTTCTCCTCATGGCGCCCATCCCAGCCTTATATATCCAGGGAAGGGCGCCCCTCAAAGGTTATACAGAGAGAGAGAGAAATAGAAGAAAGAAGGGGATACATCATCAATGGGAATGACATGTGGCCCCTCATCGTAGTGGACGTGAAGCCTCAACCGGATGGGGAGGGCACGATCCCCATCGGTCGGGGGTCATCCAGGCCTCTGCAGCCCTCCCAATCGGGGTAGGTCAGGGGCGCCGTGGCCGTCCTATCCTTTTGCCTTAATCGCTGAAGCGACGGGGACGTGACGGGCCGCGGCCGTTCGCTGCACGACGTAATGATGATGGGTGGTGTGCTGCAGCGCGCCGCCCCTTCAAGGCGCCACGTCTCCACGTGTTCGGGCATGTGGGCAGAGGGGCAGGCTACACTCCCACTGTCCCTCTATCGCTCCTAGATATGCTCTTGGTCCCTATGTTTGTCCTCTTCCGCTGATCCCTTTTGAGGAACCGCACAACGGCTTATGGATTGGTGCGGAGTTCCCGACCCTTGAGCCCCTCGGTCAGTCTTGCCTTCTGCGGGATGCTCAGGAGAGAAAGGAATCAGAGGGAGGAGCGATGCCCCCCAGGCAGGTCGTCGACCGGGAATCGTACGACTCGTGGGCCCGCGTCTGCCTTTCGGGGCTTGTGACCCTTGGGCGTGCTTGATCTTGTGTGATGTTTTCAGCCATTTGTTTTGGGCCATTAGGGTATCCCTGGTATGGGTACACGTTAGTAGCCCCCAAGCCACCGGTCGAGTCATAGAGTCAGCCAGGGGTCATTTGCCCCGATCGATCGAGACGCCATTGGGTTCTCTGTCCCATAGTTGGGGTCAGTGGGGTGTGGATTCTGAGGTGCTTCGTCTTCTGGCACTTCCTTAATGTCCGGCAAATGGGTGACATAATTGCCCCCAATTCTCGAGGGGCGCATCAATTCGTCTGGCCCTACAGCCTTTCCATCGCGTGCTTCCCCGGGGCGCACAATTATGCCGTGGGTGCCCTAGGGGCAGCTCTTCAACTTCCTTCCTATGCCCTCCTACCGCTATAAATAGCGAGGGGCAGCCTTCTTCTTCCTCACAGCCTAACACCATGAGAAACGTTCCAGGGCTCCGTGTAGCCAAAACTAATCTCCGCATAGCCTTGCCATGTCTTCTTTGTGTTTAATACCAAATCAGGTTGTGGGTGTCTATTAATATCTACCCCCGTTAAGTTACGGGTGTATCTTAAGGAGACCTTAGTAGCCTGCCCTCTTGCCGTCATCACCTTCTAGCCTTGCTCTCCTAGTGACGCCTGCCTGCTGGTCTGCCATTGCCTGACACGTCCAACTCCGCACGCCCTCTTAAGGAAGAGGGTTCAAGATCACGTCGGCACCGATGCTACAACCCCAATTAGGGTTGGAGGGAACGACATGGTGTGAGCGTAGTCTAAAGACTGGCGGCGTCCATGATAGAGCTCCAACTCACCTTGGAGGGGCAGATCCGGTGCGCGACATCGGGGCTTCACATGCCTTCGTCCACTTCGGGTGGCGGCTTCAGGGGCCGTGCACAGAGATGATGCAGGCATGCCTCTGCCCGCATGGGACTCTTGTGCCGGCATCTAGGGAGCAGTGGCAACGCGAGAGACAGTGGGGGAGGGCTTCCATACACCTTAGTTCACTTCGGTGGATGGCGCGCGGGACGGCGCAGAAGGCTCCACACGCATTCATCCAGTTTGCATCGATGGCTTGGCGGCGTATAGCGACACAGTGCGGGTGCAGCCCGCTACTCCTCTGTGCATGTTGTCCTCTAGTCCATCGGTTAGAGTAGTGATGGGTGCGTCGAACGGGAATGTGGGTCGGCCTGTGTTGCGCCACTTCGTGCAAATGGGCGCCTCCGCGCATCGGCACTCACCTTCTTCTTGCGTGGAAGCATGGGTGCCTGTAGGGAGGTGGAAGGATGAGGTGGGGATAAGTGTTGGCGTCGATGCCGACACCAGGATCTTGGTTCTTCTTCCTCATCTCTTCCAGCAGGTGTCAGCGCCTACACCTCTAGGACTGTCGTTGCTTGTGGTGATTTACCACCGCTCGGGCTTTCAGTCCTTCCACCGAGCATTCACACAGCAGTGGGAGAAGTGGCTTGGCATAGAAGCCATGTAGAGGGGGAGTGGACGAGGCACCTCATTGCGCCGCTTCGTTCTGCCTTATCTTCTGGCTTGTAACTTTTGAGCTTTCTTCTATCCAAATGTATTGCTTCTTGAAATGAAAATATATGAGCTCAAGTTGCTCGTTATTCCTATTTTGAATCGGGTTTTGGACTCAATCTTATATCGTATAAACCTTCCAGGTGGACACTGACATTTAGATCTTGGAAGTGATCCACGACGATTGGCCGATCATGACTTGGTTGGATTTTATGCGATTGTAAGACCTAGCCTTAGCCATTGGAGGACTCCTTGTCTTAGATCAGACCAATGCGTGTAGCGCGTCCAATGGACGCAGCCCCCGAGCAGTTCATTGGAGTCGGTGGGAGGGTCGATCGTGAGGGCCGACCTTCATGCGACCTGAGACGCCATTGAGAGACTTAGGTCGTGGGTCCGATCGGTGCTCGGAGCGCATCCGGTGGACGCAACCCCTGAGTGATTCATTGGAATCGGTTGGGGGGTCGAAATGTGGGATAGGCCTTCATGCGACTGAGTAGCCGTTGAAGGACGTAGATCATAGATCCGACCAGTGCGCAGAGCGCATCCAGTGGACATAGCCCATGAGCCCCCGATTGATTCCTTGGACGGTCGAGGGTCGAACGTGGGACCGGCCTTCATTCGACTGACCGGCTGTTGAAGGACTTTGGTCATAGGTCCGACCGGTGCAGTGATGCGCATCCAGTGAACGCAGTCCTCGAGTGATTCCTTGGAATCGGTTGGGAGAGGGGGTCGAATGAGAGATCGGCCTTCACGCGACCGAGCAGGCCGTTGATGGACTTAGGTCATAGGTCCGACCAGTGCGTGGCACACATCTGGTGGACGCAACCCCCGAGGCCCTCGAACAATTCCTTGTAATCAGTTGGGGGGTCAAACGTGGGATCGACCATTGAAGGACCTCGGTAATAGGTCCGATCGGTGTGCAGAGCGCATCGCAACCCTCGAGCCTCCGAGCGATTCCTTTGAATCGGTCAAGGGTTTGAACTGTGGAACCAATCTTCATGCAACCAAGCGGCCATTGAAAGGCTTTGATCGTAGGTCCGATTGGCGCGTGGAGCACGTTCGGTGGACGCTGCCCCTGATCCCCTGAGCGATTCCTTGGAATTGGTTGGGACTAGCTTCATGCGACCGAGCAACCGTTGAAGGTCTTTAAAGGAAGCTGTGTCCTTGCTTCTAGCTTCCATTTTGTCATGCCTTTGGATTGGCAGAATTTTCCCATTGTACCATTTGCAGGTATTTGTGGGACCTAAAGGGGGTAGATATGCTGATGCTTACCATCGCTGTTGTGAACGCCATATCCGTCAAGCTTCAAACGGGTGATCCAAGCGAAACCTGGGGACCCGATCATGGCGGGGTCGACCCTAGTAGGCAATCCCGGTTGGCGGGTGCCTAACCCATTGGGGGCGTTTTGTAAAAAACCCTTCCTTACTCGATTCATATCTGACTCGGGCCTTTTGTCAACACACGAGCGGTTAGGGACCTGTCCCCATCGAGGGATTCCACAGAGGAGTGCTCGGTATGGTCTAGGATGCGTAGTTGAGCAGTTGGTCAGTCTGCCTATCACAAACTGTTTGTCGTCCCAAAATGTGTTCCTGCTCATAATACCCTCCCCCCCCCCGCTCTTTGGGTCGATGCTTACCTCGGTCGATCACCTGGCGACAGTTCGCTGGTAATTTCGATATTGCGACGCAGTTGGTCCGGTCATGTGGGCCCCTACACTCGGTAAGGAGGGTTAGGACCGGATTAAAAGATTTAGTTTCTACGAGGGTACTCGAGTACCTAGGGGTGGCTCTCTGGGTTCGTGCGGCATGGCAGTTCCATCCTGTCGCATTCGCTTTAACTATGTCTGCTCCTGTCACTGGGACACAAAGTGTCACAACCTCTCAGGTTGTCGGTGCATCAGACATCGTGTGCCATGGGAGCCGTTGCTGCTGCGCAGCTTTATAATATTGATTTGGGGACGGTTTTTGCATCCATTCGCGTTCTCATCCCAATGTCATTTCAGTTTCTCCCCTTTCAGCATCCTCCTTCCCTGCGCAAGAAAAAGAAGGCGATAGAGGGAAAAAAGAGAGGGTGAGGAGAGATTTTGGGACGGATGGCAACTGGTGGCGAAGTTCTATCATGGGGAGCGGCTGCGCTGGCGGTCGAGGATGTCGCGGCTGATGCACTAACCACCATCGGCTGTTGTGGAGCCTGCTGATGGTCCGCAGGTGGAGAGCTCGGCCGGCCAGGAGGTGGAAGTTGTGGGCATGGACGCGACGGTGGCGGCTCACCGGTGGAGGGCGTTGAAGCAACGGCGACGTCTAGTGGGCCACAGCAGGAGCCGTGGCGAATATGGCCGAGGCTGCAGTGGCGGAGGTTGTGGCTCTGAGGCTTGCGCCAGTAGTCGCTATTGTGTCCGTGCCATTCCCCGCTACGCCTTCACCAAGATTAGGGTGCGGTTGCTGGTTGACTGGGGCTTCCTCTCGTCCGATGGATTGTGGGTCACCCCCTGACGCAGAAGTGTCGGACACCGACAAAGAATGAGGTGGTGCTTCGAGCACGGATTGGGCTTTCCGCGGCATCCCTTCGTGCGGGGGATGCTGCTCTTCTACGGTTGTGAGATCCATCATCTCAACCCTAACATCGTGCTTCTTCATTGCCGCATTCATCACCTTCTGTGAGGCCTTCTTGGGCATAGATCCCCACTGGGACTTGTCGAGGTACCTCTACTATTGCTGTTACCTGCCTCAGGGCCATGGCGGTGTCGGTTGTGTCGCCTTCTAGTTGTGCAACTCCCAACTTGGGGAGTACGTGTTGATGCCATTTTGTTCTTCGATGGGGTGCTAGCATGGCGATTGGCTCTACGTCAAGCACCACAATGTGCCGGCGTTAATCGAGTGTTGCTTCTCAGGGAAGGCACCAGACCTGTTTAGGCATTGGGCGGACCTAAGGTCGAAGAAGGTCCAATTCATACTAGAGGCTATGGCGGCAATGAAGAGACGTAGGGTCTCTAGGGGCCAGCGTGGTGTGGATGTTAATGAGTCTTCGCGTTCAGCCGCTCACAGATCATGCACACCCGATGTTCCTCTACGAGGGGCTATTGGACCCTACGCAAGAGAGAGCAAAGCCTCTCTCAAATGATGAGATCCGTCGCTGGGTGTCGACGGTGCTCGACATCCCGATATCATACTGGGACCTGGCCAAGAGTAGAGTTGCGTATGAATGTGGACGCTGTTGCTAAGTCTGATGAATTGTGAGAGCTAGAGAAGAGGATTTAGAGAGGTTCAGGCCACCCGTAGGTGTAATACCCTACGTCCTCTTAGGCTACTCCATGCATAGAAGATGAAGTATGATTACAAGCGTTGCCAGGGGCCAAAGCTCACGGAGGTGCGAGGTGAGCTCTTGAGTGAATTGGTGGGTGTGTGTGTGTCCTTGGTCTGTCATCTACGTGCTGTACCACTCCCTTTTATAGCACAAGGGTGCTTGCAGACGGTACAGAGTTGGTAGCACAGTGCTACAATAGACGGTAAGGCCTAGGGTTAATGGCATGTCTCCCCTCTACTTGTATGGAGGCGTGGGGATGTTCTATTCCCTCTTTTAGTCATCGTGGCAGGTGGAGGACGCATGGCCGGTGTTCGCCCCAACTACCGGTACGGTGATGTGACCCACACGCCGCAAGGGTGTATGGATGCGTGGGATGTTCTATTCCCTCTTTTAGTCATCGTGGCAGGTGGAGGACGCACGGCCGGTGTTCGCCCCAACTACCAGTACGGCGATGTGACCCACACGCCGCAAGGGGCGTGCAAGGGTACCATCTGGTCTGTGTGCTCCTGCTGCATTTAATGCGGTAGGTGGAGTTCCTTCCCTCAGAAGGGTCCTTCCCAGGGCTTGAAGTGGTGAGCCCACTAGGGGTCCCGGGGGCCTGCCATGTGTGTTCAGGTGGCGGTGGCGTCTCCCAAAGACCACCGCACGTGCGGCAACCTTCTTTGCGTAGTAATCCTCTTTTACTTGATGGGGCGCTTTGTGTGCGTCTCTAGGGTATGGGTCCCCTACAACGCGAACAGAGGCCCCCGGGCCCACTGCGCAGTTATACTGCACCATGGGTCCACATCTCTCTTCAAGCGATCGGAGTCAAGTCTCAGTCTTCGGGGAACCGAACCGCTGGGCCCTTGACAGGGACGTGGGCAAGCACGCGCCGTTCCCTATTATTACCACGTCGCCCGAGGGCGGCGTGGCCCTTGGCGTCCCGCGTGCTTCCATTAAGGATGCCTTGGCGAGAATCTTGGCAGCGGTTTTCGGTAGGGTTCCTCATCGCGAATCGTGGTGGACTCGGGCAGTTCGGTGACTGCGTATATAATCGCCGGCGGTAGCCCCCTTCCACTCTTTATGCTTTCCAATCTCTTTGCGCTTTGCTCTTGCCCACTGTTCATCTTCTTCCTGCCGCCGCTGCTCGCCTATCGCTAGCATTTGCGATGGCCCGATCGATCAAGCCCCTGCTCGAAACCTCGCTCCTGGCACCGAAGCACGCCCTGAGCGAGATCATCGAGGCACTTGGGTCATCGGCGGACGTGGGCGGCGACCGGGTCAAGGTGGGGTCGATGCTGCCACGAGTCCCCCTTCAATACGAAGGGGAGTACGTTGTCTTCTTGGTGCACAGTGAAGGTGGGGGAGAACTTACCGCTCAGCCACTTCACCAAAGAGGTGCTGGACTTCTACAAGATCTGGCTGGGGGACCTTCAGCCCAAACTCAGTGCTCATGATGGCGACATTCGCATATTTATGCGAAGCCTTCGTGGG
The DNA here is from genome assembly GCA_030272315.1 of Paspalum vaginatum. Classification (NCBI taxonomy): domain Eukaryota; kingdom Viridiplantae; phylum Streptophyta; class Magnoliopsida; order Poales; family Poaceae; genus Paspalum; species Paspalum vaginatum. The sequence goes on along the minus strand of CM059020.1, from coordinate 11,672,223 downwards.
GGTAAGGCCCTGTGTCACTCTCTGGCACCACTTCTTCATGATGCGGACATTAGGCGGGCTGCAGGGTGCCTTCAACTAGTGCCAGTTCCAGACATGAAGGAATCCGCACATGAAGTACATCCATGTGGATTTTACTGGTAAGTGGGAGAACTGGCGGGATAGTTGGTTCAATCTCAGGACCGATGAGAACCGGCGCCTGAGGATCCCACAAAGGGTGGAATCTGTAGATGAGTGGGAGTCGATCCCGAACATTGACAAGGCTTGAAATCCGGCGCTCCAGCGGATTGAGGCTCTGCATCTCGGGGGCCTCCACTCAACGGCGCTACTGGCGCACTTCACCGGGAACCGGATTGCGCCGTTGCAGGAGCACGGGGGGCCAATGTGGCTCTACACCACAATGTCGTCCGACCCGATGCGCACGTCAGAGGCGGCGCTGGACAAGGTCGCCGTCACCACGATCGTCAAGGCCTGCACCTCTAATGTGGGGGTGAGGCACATGGATCTAACCCCAGACGCAGCGGCGGTCTGGGGGCTGACGGGCGCTGCAATCCCCAGGCGGGCCGATGCTGGAGACGACCCCGCAGGGCCTTATGCACCCTTCAGGGTTCATCTTGTTCGCCGCGTCGGAGGGCGCCGGTCCTACGCGGCCGGTGAGGTTGGGGCCACTCGCTGTCAGCTCTAGTAAGAGCGGCGGTTTGCCGGGGGCTGGTAGTTCATCCAGCCCTACCACTGTGCTAGCCCCCACCACCGCGCTGGCACCAGGCAGTTAGGCATAGCCAGGGCGCAAGCGCGGGCGTGCGTCTGAGGGGGAGTCCTCCATGGGCCCCACCGAGAGCCCCACCGAAGGGAACCCCTTCGCTCAGAGGTCGACGAAGCTTCATGACCAAGCGCGCTAGGTTACACCCCTTACCTCAGGAATTTCGTCCTTTGTTTCACTCGATACTGTATTCCGACTTTGGATTTTTGGTTCCAGGAGGAGGCCGTCTTCCCTAAAGGCCGGGGGTAGCTGTAGCGACACCAAGACTAGGGACAGCACCTTTGCCCCGCCACCTGCTATCGCCGGGGGTCCAGCGAGTGGCGATAGGCAACCCCTAGGGACGCAGGAGCAGCGGTGCCTGCGGCCTCTGGGGTCATGTCGCACGACATAGATCCCAACCCCGAAGGGAGGTTGGAGATTCCGCCCCCCGGGGTTAACCCCGATGATGAGCAGGAGCCGGTGGCTCTGGGGTCACCCAGGGCGCGAAGCCCTAATGCGGCTCCGGATGTGGTGGTTATCCCGGACTCTCCTCCGGAGGATGGCTCTCAGCGGCGCTGAGGGCGAGTGCTCAGGAGCTCCTTGCCAAGCCGCTACGAGCCAGGCCCCTAGGGGCGAGGCCTCTCTCGAGCGTAGCAGAGGAGGGGGACCCTAACGGCCCACAAGTCGTTGTCGCCGCTGCAGACAGCATCGGGCTAGCCTCCTCGTCTGCCGGAGGTGACCGTAGCGCCGGGATTGCTGCCTGGGATGTGGCCACTGAGGCAGCTGCGAGTTGTGGTGTCCAAGTCAGATGATGAGGACTGGCCCATGCTCAGCGGACTCCAACTGTACGCATCGATCCCTACATCTGCGCGATGAGTTCTCATGGATGCGCTAGGGGATCTAACTCCTGGAGGACAGCCTGGCTGGCCGGTGGGCCAAGTTCGAGGAGGAGCTGGCCGAGGCCCGAGTGTCCACGCAGGAGGCAGAGTCTTCCACTGGCAGCAGCGCATCCGGGAGCGGGACGCTGCCCAAGGAGCAGGCCTTAAAGGCAGTGGCAGACCGCGACTGCCGCCCGGGAGCAGGCCCGGCACACGATCTTGGAGAGGGACGGTTCCTACGCGAGGGCGGCCGCCTTTGTGAGGAGGGAGGAGGAGGACCTGGAGCTGTTCCATCAAGTGCTGAATACTGACCTAGCGGAGCTCGAGGCAAGCCTCGCAGCAGGTTAAGGCCAGGGAGTCGAAGGTGGCAATGGACGTCGAGGCACTCTCCGCGCGTGAAGAGTCTCTGCACCTTAAGAAGGAGCAGCAAGAGGAGCAGTGAACACCAAGACGTCCAGCGCTTCTGTGAGACCTATGAGGTAGCCAAGGACCTCGAAGCAAAGCAGCGGGAGTACACCACTAGCCTAGGCCACGCTGGAGCACTTGTAGGAGCAAGTGGTCGCCCGTGAAGTTGCCATCACGGTCCGGGAGGAAGGTGCGCTGAAGGCGATAGAGGAGCGCGACTTGCTCACCCAAGTCGCAGCGAGGGTGCGGCAGGTCGAGGCGGCCCTCGCTGATGTGTAGGGCATCCATGAGGACCACCTCCTGATGTGCTCCCATGCGTGCCACGACGGATGGCGAGCGTATGACAAAATGCGCCTAATGCTTCATAACATGGGCATCGCGCTCCATCAGGCCCCACGAGCTGCGTTCCCGTGACTCTCCTTAGGGGGTTGCAGCCCGCCCTCGCTGACCTCGCCTGCGCCTTGGTCAGTGCAAAGGCTTTCCTCGATGAGGCGGTCGAGGCGGAAGGACGAGAGGTAGGCCTCAAGTGCGCTTCTCAACGTGCTTGTGCTACTGAAGAGCAGAGTGCCAGACCTCGATGTATGCCGTCTCGCCGAGGAAGGGCCCGATGACGACCGTGTGGACAAGGCAATGGCGGAGTGCAAGCCCATGGCGGAGGAGATCATCGCCACCTGCTTGGCCACATGCGTGTCTGCCTGCTCCGAGGGAATCGGCCGATGAAGAGTAGTTTGCTTTCTGGACTTTTTTTTTGCATGTTGCACTGGCTGTGCTTCCGGACATCACCCGGTGGTATATCATCGCCCTATGGTCAGACTTATTTTATGAATGCTTTGTACTTGCTGTCTTAACGCTTAGGTGTGCGCATCCCCCATTGTGGTAGAAGTTTCGGCGTCCGGGCCATGGTAGCACAGTGTCGGGGTTTTACTCCGGCAATGCACCACGGGATGCTTTTGTGGGTGACGACATGGACTGTAGCTCGATGGTTCGCGTGTAAGCGCGACAAGAGACAAGAACACAATGATTTATACAGGTTTGGGCCGCGAGATGCGTAATACCCTATGTCCTGTTTGTCGCTGATTGTATTGCTTTGAGTATGTATGAGGGCTAGAGAGATTGGAGGATTTGCCTAAGGTGGAGAGAGATCTGCTATGAGTTGAGTTCTGATCTTGAGGTAGAGAGATATGCCTGAGAGGAGCCCCTAGCTTGCCTTATATAATCCGGCGTGGCCTGGGTTACAAGGAGTTCTAGTCCTACTAGGATTGGTTTCATCTCCTATTAGGATTTCTCTTAACTCTTCCCAATATATGTCGAGTCCTTGTCTTGTGCGCCAAGTCAGTCGGTCGGCTCCTGAATTGGGCCCTCCAACGGTCCTATGTAAAGAATACACTTCATGAGGGACCTAGGGGATATCTATCCCCCACAAGCCCTTGAGCTTCAAGTTGACTTGAGAAACAATCGGCTTGAAGGTCCAATAAAATCTGCACTCCTTCTGAGTTAAACTGTTCATGGGTTGCACCGACAAGGTGCACCCCATGGGGTAGCCCCCGAGCTTTGAGTTTGAAATGACCTAGATGTCGCCTAGAGGGGGTGAATAGGCGTAACTGAAAATTTACAGCCACTTAAAAACACACTGTCAGCACTCACACCGGATAGTCCGGTGGGTACAACCGGACAGTCCGATATAACCGGATAGTCCGGTGCTCTACACCGGATAGTCCGGTGTCACACAGCAACTGAAACCCCCAAGGTAAATATGCGAGTAAATACTTATCGAGCTATGTGGAGCTGTGTAATGTGTTTGTATGTTGATGATGATCTCAGCAACACTTTGTCCCTGCACTCACAAAGAGAACTTGCACACGAATAAAAATGGTAGCGGAAGCAACAATGTAATGTAAGCAAGTAAAACAACTACAAGCACAAAGCTTGGGTCTCCAGCAGGGGCATAGCACACACAAGCAAAGGATTTTATTCCCGAGGTTCGGGCCCACCCGCAAGTGTCCGTACGTCCCCGTTGAGGCGCCCACCAAGAGCTTGAGTCTTTTTCAACTCACGGAATCCCCTTCACAACCACCAAGGCTATGAAGGTGCTCACTGCAAATGCTCCGAAGAGTAGGGTAATCACCTACAAGAGAAGTAGGCACCCACAAGCCGGGTGCCCTTCGGGTCGCTCTCGCCGTCTAGGAGGAAACCTCCAAGAGTAACAAAACGCTTCCTCGAAAATGCTTGCCAACTGTGCTCAGAAGCTAGGTGCTCACAATGTAGCTCACACAATCTCACAAATCCTCTCCCAACTCAAGAATCTCACAAATAGAGCTCAATCTCACAAAGAGAGTGTTGGGAGGTGTTGCTAGGAGCCTCTGGATGAATATGGACGTGGAGGGAAGCAGCAGCCCCAACTGGAGGTGAGTAGGGGGTATAAATACCCACCCTCACAAAACTAGCCGTTGGCCTGTGTCAGACCATCACCGGATAGTCCGGTGTGCCCTACCGGATAGTCCGGTAGAGGCGGACTAGCCGTTGGAGCTCAAACCCCCTCTACCGGACAGTCCGGTAGTGCTCACCGGATAGTCCGCTGAGGGGTTCCCTGATCAGAGGCTAAGGCACTGAGCTTGGGTCAACAGATGAGCAAAGTGTAGGTGTTGTCTCCATTAGAGATACACCTAACTAGGAGACGAAAGCACAAGGAAAAGATTAGACAGATCACTCTCGGCTCTGGGCTCAGCCTTCACCGGATAATTCGGTGAGGCTTACCGGACAATCCGGTGAACCCAGCCTCAGCACAAGAACAACTCACGAGGAGTGTTTTGGCTCGACACTCTCTGAACTAGCTGTGAGCACATGTTGACTAGAGACTTTCGAGCTTCGCTTCCATCTTGATAGTACGGCATACCTATGCTCAAGATAAATATAAATCTAGATGAAATCCACTTGAGTCTTGTCTTGATGAAAAATGCCGTCTTGAAATATATCCATAGAGAGAGATAGTGAAGCTGAGCTTCTTCCTTTGTGAGCAATCCTCTTTGAGCGAAATAGTTGGACTTCAATTTAGAAAACCTCTTCGATAGGTACATGGAGCACATTTGCTCATTATCCATTCATTCAATTTGTCTTGATCATTATTGGCTTTAATATGCAATAGAGTGTCTTCATGATCAGCCACTTGTTATATATGAGAAATCCAATTAAGGTAGTGACGTCCAAATGGAAGAGATACAATTTAAAGTCACTTTTCTCAATATGAAAGCCAAGTGTCTCAAAGTGCATTAATAAAGCAACACTAGTGATGTCCTGCACTTAGGCAATGTCATGGTATGCACTCGTGAATGATCAATGCCTCGCTCAACAAATGAGTGATTCATGCTTATTCATAGACAAATACATTTCTGTTTATTTTATTACATTTGACAATATATACCTATAGAAACCTGTTAAAACATCTCACAAAGACATTAGACCTTTAATCGCATTGTCACTCAAACACTAAAACCACTACAGAGCCTTGTTGCACTTACAGAGTTAACTTGAGTAACAATTAGCTCGAAGATCAAAAAAATCTGCTTTCTGAATGTCTTATCTTGTAGTCCCTCCCGAGCTGACGAAGCAGTGAGTCGGCGAGACGGACAACAGCCCAGTCCCCCGAGTCGACGAAGTAGTGAGTTGGCGAGGCGTGCGGCGGCACAGCCCCGGAGCTGACAAAGTAGTGAGTCGGCGAAGAAGTCGGCGAGGCGGACAGAAGCCCAGCCCCTCGAGCTGACGAAGCAGTGAGTCGGCAAGACGGACAACACCCCAGCCTCCGAGTCGACGAAGCAGTGAGTCGGCATGGTGGGCAACAGCCCAGCCAACCGAGTCGACAAAGTAGTGAGTCGGCAAGGCGCGCAGCGGCACAGCCCCCGAGCTGACGAAGCAGTGAGTCGGCGAGGCGGACAACAGCCCAGCCCTCCGAGTCGATGAAGTAGCGAGTCGGCGATGGAGTCGGCGAGGCGGACAGAAGCCCAGCCCCCCGAGTCGACGAAGCAGTGAGTCAGCGAGGCGTGCGGCAGCGCAGCCCCCGAGCTGGCGAAGCAGTGGGGCGCCCCCATGTCGATAGTGCATCATGAAGTGAACTCCCTGTTTGAATTCCGAGTATAGCGAAGGCATTGAGTGTCGGTGGGCTAGACCGACTGTCCCGTACGAAGGGCAAAATGTATCCCTTAAATGAGGACGCGAAGGCATGTAACACCAGCTGTCGGTCTACGACCTAGGCTGATTGCCCTGTAAGGAGGGCCAGATTGCACATTTTATGAGGACGCGAAGGCATGTAACACCGGTTGGCTAGACCGATTGCCCCGTACGGAGGGTCTAGAGTTACCCTGTCGTTGCATGCACAGATTTTTTCCAAAAAACACTGAGACTTATCAAGCACGAGATACAATAGAAAATACTTGGCTTGGCGAAACACGATGCGCGACAGAAAAGAGTTGTATCGGCGTAACACGAGATACGACAGAAAATATTCGACTTGGCGAAATACGAGATGCAACAGAAAATAATTAACTCAGCGAAATACGAGATGCGACAGAAAAGTGAGGTGCATAAAGCACGGTTTGAGTGACCTAGAAATAATTTGAGAGATCCAATGCTCGAGTGATCCAGAAGTAATACGAATAATCCATAGCCCGAGTGATGCAAGAATAATATGAATGTATCCATAGTCCGAGTGATTCCAAAAATAATGTAGATAATCCGAGTGATCTATAAAAAATCCAATTAATCCAATAACTCGGATATTCCAGAAATAATTCGTTTGATCCAATAGCCGGATAATTAATAGATAATTCAATAGATCCGCAGCCCAGGTAATTAAGAAATAATATGAGCAATAATATCTGACAACTTGGATTGAAGGACCCATTGCAGACAGCTGATGACTCATTGCGTATCGTCTCATATAGCGGAAATTAGATATAGTCAATGATAGTGCAGATATACTGCTGCGGCACGTTGCGAATATTTATGCCGAGATAAAATATTTTTCTGAAATAGTAATCGAGAGACAATCCGAGTAGCATTGTTTGCAAATAGAGTAATCAACTATCATTAATATCAGAGCGATAAACCGAACGAGTCGAATAAACGAAAAATTAATTAACATAATTGAAATGCATAATTTAGATACTAAAATAACTTAGCTGTTTAGGCTAATCCAGCCTGCAGCCGGCTGGTTTTGATAAGATCGGAATAAAAACCAATAGCCGAGTGGTAGCAAATCTGGATCGGCAGGGAGCCAGTCTTGACGTTTTTTATTTGGCATGAGAGAAGTCGAAGCAAGCCATAGTTGGAACAGATTGGATGGACCCTGTAACTGGTTCTATTTCAATTACTTGACCAGATATTCATGCGGCTCAGCTAGACGAAATCCTGTATCTCAGATGAAATCTGGTATTCTTTTCTCTGCTCCTTGAGGCGTACGTCTAGTACTTAATTCCTGGTCGCTAGTCTTCTTGGAAAACAGAGGCAGGCAGCGGACTCCGATACAGATTGCAGATTACAGTTCGCCCGTAACAGATATGGTTTTGACTTGGCCCATCAACCCTGCGGCTTCATGCAGGAGACGCATAGCTGCAGCGCGGATCCGTGCGTAGCGCAAGGAGCTGCAGTACCCATGAAGTACGTTCGGAGCTGATTGGATCTGTTGTCGAGTTGCAGGCCCGATCTTCCATCTCTGCCTGGACGTATCTGCTCCGCATGCGCAGCAACAGAGGCGTCGATCGCGTGCGTAACGCCGCCGCCGACGTGCGGCTCGTGTTCTTGCTTGTCGTGTTAGATGACGATTTGGACTCCGAACGTTGCGTCGTAGTTGCAGATCCAACTTAACTGGTTTGGTCATCGAACTTGACGGAGATAAACTTGATCTTGAAGATGACTGCCATTGCAATCCCGTAATCTCGCGCAACTAGCCCTATTTTGTCGACGACGATCATAGCCACGGAGCTAGACGTCGATGTCGCCTTCCCTACCTAGCGCGCCAACTGTCGGGAGTTTGGTATCGGCGATGCACCACGGGATGCTTTTGTGGGTGATGACATGTATTGTAGCTCGATGGTTCGCGTGTAACACGACAAGAGACAAGAACACATGATTTATACAGGGTCGGGCCGCGAAATGCGTAATACGCTACGTCCTGTTTGTGGCTGATTGTATTGCTTTGAGTATGTATGAGGGCTAAAGAGATTGGAGAATTTGATTTGCCTAAGGTGGAGAGATCTGCTATGAGTTGAGTTCTGATCTTGAGGCAGAGAGATATGACTGAGAGGAGCCCCTAGCTTGCCTTATATAATCCGGTGTGGTCTGGGTTACAAGGAGTTCTAGTCCTACTAGGATTGGTTTCATCTTCTATTAGGATTTCTCTTAACTCTTCCCTATATATATGTAAAGAATATGTTTCATGAGGACCCAAGGGATATCTATCCCCCACACACAGGCGCTGTCTGGTCAACGCACTGTGGATGTTGTGGTACCGTGCTCCTTTACCCTGACGCATCTTTTCGGATCGGGTCGAGCAGAGGCTCGAGTCGGAGCTCCCCTTTTACTGGAAGGTCGTTTGATGCTTGTCTGTTTCTTCTTTATTGCTGCTCAGCGAGGCACAGGCTCTACTTGTCTTGTCTCTGTGCGTCCCGGCTAAGCTATGGGGCACCATTGCACGTCTCAGCTCTGAGCTATCGCATCAGCCTGCCGGAGGGCAGCTTTTGACCAAGAGTGCACGCCTCTAGCTGCGGAGACTCTACGGCTTCCAAGGCGCACCTTTAAGTCTCCGCCCTGCTGAGAGGCCGAGCACAGCTGGATCCGTAGCATCCCCAGGGGCCAAGCCGAGGCCATAAATAGGGGTTCCTCCTACTCCTTTTTGCATCCAGCTCTTTGAGTTGTATTCACTTTGGAATAGCTTGGTAGATCTCTTCAAGCCATGGGGCTCTACCTTCCTTTCCGAGTTTTTCTGGTGTGAGTCACTTCTTCCCTCCGTAGGGGCACGGGGTGTTCTCTGCCAAGCCCCGCCACCCAAGGGGGCAAGGCGAACCTTAGAGTAGCTTGGTCTTGCTTAGCTTGCTCGACTCGAATCTTCTGGTTATGAGTGTTTCTTAATGTTTACCGGTGTCTGGTTAGGAGCGGCTCTTAAGGTGTTGCTATGAACCAAACCTCCTCCGAGCGGCGGTCGCCTTGGTCGCCACGCGCGCTGGCAGCATACTGCACCCTCCCCTGGCGCCACCCTAGCCGGTGCAAGAGCACCGCACCAGCTAGGGTGGAAGACCAAGCAGTGGTTGTGTGCAGCCACCGGCGTGCGAGGGCCGTGGGCGCCTGCTGCCCTGGTGTTCTAGCCTCAGTCCTGATTGCTGGGACACTGCTGGTACCAGGGCAGTGGCATGTGCGCGCGGGGATGACGTCATCGAGGAGGAGTCGGAGCAGCCCGGTGCAGAGCAGCAGCGAGCCGTTCGGCGGGCTTGTAGGATGCAGGCGTTGCCACCCTGGGTCCCCAAAAGAGGATGCTCAGCGGTGCTAGGGCGCGCCGCCAGTGCTGGTGGAAAGCCCCGGGCGCGGATCCTTGCCTAGGCCCGTGGTGCGGCATCTCAGGGGCTAGCACGAGTCTCCTACCGCTGTGCAGTGCTGACGATGCCCGTGTAGAGGTGGAAAGGCTCCTGCTCCGCATCTCCCCCAAGTGACCAGGCACCACACAAGGTTGTTGAGGGCCTTGTGTCCACCACGGTCAACAAGGCGTAGGGCTTCCCGAGTCTTTGGCCCCAGGGTGGGGCCCAGGGCTCCCTTTGATCCAAATCTCTGTATGTCTTGTACTATATAATATATGTTTGAGTGGAATGATTCCTTGTGTTGATCTTTCGATTGGCAGCAGTCTTTTCTCTATGTTTTGTCGATCACCGGGCCTGCCAATGTTCACCAGCGGACCCTGAGGGGTACGGCAATCTCCGGACCCGTCTCGGAGTCATACCAGCCCCGGGGTTGGATTTGGGGGTTCGTCATACCACCCTTGGCCCCCGGTGTTTGTTCTCAGACTTTGTAGGCCCAGGGAAGAAACAATGTTCATTCCCAAGGCCCCCGAGGGAAAACCCGGGGCTTGGGGGGGTCGTCGCCGTGCACAATCATTTAAAAAAAGGGGTAATAATTCTTCCATCGGGGGTCTCCTACCTATACCTTTGGCGTTCTTGTTTGGCGCACCTAGGCATACTCCGAGCTTGGCTCGAACAACTAAGGATAGGAGGTTCAAGATTAGGGAGTGACCAAGGCCGAGAATGCAACGAACTGGTGAAGGCGGACCAGGCCGAGTCATGGCGACCCATTGTGAAAAACTACGATTTAGCCATGGCCGGGGTACTGCTTCGTACCAGAACGCCGAGTCAACTCGCCTTGGTCCCCTAATGCTGGCCCCGGACCTCAGCCCTTGCTTAAGAACTAGACTGTTAGCCCAAGTGTCCAAACCAAGGACTTTTCAGGTACATTAAACAAGGCCCCACATGGGTATTAGAGTAAACGACGAGATTGATGATTGGTTCATTAAAAATTTGAAAAAATAATTTACATTTTTCTACAGTTACAGCACTGCAAAGGCATAGTAGATGGCCCCCAGGTAGCATGGGAGAGCAGAAGTTGTGCCATGGTGCCTTAAGGATAGAACTTACGCAAGTGCTAGATATTCCATGGGAATGGGAGCTCTTCACCGCTCTCCTTGGCCAGACATACACAGCTGCCTCGAGAGACCCCGATCACGCGGTAGGGGCCCTCCCAGGTGGGGGAAAGTTTGTTCATCCCCACCTGGGTTAAGATGCGTCTGAGCACAAGGTCCCCTACTTCTAGTGTCCGGGGCCTTACATGGCGCTGATGATACCGGAGTATAGCCTGCTGGTATTTTGTTGCGCGGAGGGTGGCTACTAAGCGCTTTTCTTCCAAGAGATCGATATCGGCCCGCCAGAGTTGATCTTGTATTTCTTCGTCGAAAGCGTTTAACCGGGGGCTCCCTCTGGTGATCTCGGGGGGGAGCACGGCTTCAGCCCCGAAGACCAAGAAAAACGGGGTTTCCCAGGTAGCTCGACTTGGTGTTGTCCTATTCGCCCAAAGCACTGAGTCCAGGTAGTCGACCCACTTCTTGCCATGCTTTTCCAAGCATTCAAATGTACGGGTTTTAAGCCCTTTGAGGATTTCCACGTTTTCCCTCTCGGCCTACCCATTGCTCTGGGGGTGATGCGAGGAGGCATAGCAGATTTTGATGTCCATATCTTTGCAATAGTCTTGGAAAACGGCACTGGTGAATTGCGTGCCGTTGTTGGTGATGACGCGGCTTGGGACTCTGAACCGAGAAACGATCCCCCGGAGGAACTTGGTTGCTTGTGTGCTTGTCGACCACCCAAGAAGCGACGGCCTCAGGCCACTTGGTAAACTTGTCGATGGCAACATAGAGGCACTCGTAGCCACCGACTACCTTGGGAACGGATCGAGAATATCAATCTCCCCAGACCTGCAAAAGGCCATGACAAGGGGATGAGCTGCACGAGCTGAGATGGGGTGTGAATCTGCTTCGCATGAAACTGACATGCCTTGCACTTTTTGACCAACTCAGCCGCGTCCTTGAGGGCTGTTGGCGAGTAGAAGCCATGCCGGAAGGCCTTCCCGACCATCGTGCAAGATGCTGAATGACTCCCACACTCGCCCTCATGGATGTCCAAGAGAATATCATGGCCTACCTCCCTGGAGAGACACTTGAGCAGAACGCCACTTGAAGAGTGGCGGTAGAGGTCCCCGTCTACCACCACATACCTTTTAGCTTGGCAGGATTACACGCTCAACAGAAGCCTCATCTCCAGGAAGGATGTTGTCTTTCAGGAAACCCCTGATTTCTTGAATCCAATCCTCAGGGGTTACCTGAGCTTCCTCCCTTACAGGAAGGCGATCACCCTCCGAGGCTTGAGTTTGCTCGGGGTTTGATTCATTGGCCCCCGAGGCTTGGATTTGCCCGGAGTTAGCGTGTCCGGCATCTTGAACCCCCGGCCAGGAGGAACTATCATCCCCTAGCCAGGAGACTGCAGCGACCTGTTGGGGGTTGTCCATCATCTCCTGCTGCGGGGGCTCCGCCGAAGGCCGGATTAACCGGTTGTGGAAAACCTCGGCAGGCGAAGGCACCCTTGCCGAGGCAAGGATTGAAAGTTCGTCCACGAGGGTATTTTCTTCCCACAGGATGTACTTAAAACTCAATGACATCGAAAGAGAACTGGATTTTCTTGACCTTCATGAGATACACGGTGAGGTGGGCCTTGTTACAGGCGCACTCACCATTGACTTGGTTGATCACAAGCTGTGAATCCCCCTTGAGCCGGAGCTGCCATACTCCAAGACTCAGGGCAGTCTGTAGTCTCGCGATCAAGGCCTCATACTCCGCGACATTGTTCGAAGTCTTGAACATGATGTAGAACATGTACCGCAGGAGCTCCCCCTCAGGGGATGTGAGAACCACACCGGCCCCCGAGCTCGTGTGGGTACAACAGCCATCAAAACGAAGCTCCCAAGGGTTCTCGGTGAAGTGGACACGTTGCTTGTCAGGAGCGATGGGTCCAAGGGCTTCTGGGATCACACCGTCGGCCCCAGGTGTCCACTCAGCGATGAAGTCTGCCAGAACTTGGCTCTTGATCGCGTGACGAGGAATGAATTCAAGCTCAAATTCCGCCAACTCCGCCGCCCACTTGGCAATTCGCCCAGTCGCATGACGATTTCTCAGCATGGTCCCAAGTGGGTATGACGTTGCAATAGAGATTTTGTGGCTTTGGAAGTAGTGCCTCAATTTCCTTGATGCCAAGAAGATAGCGTAGAGTAGCTTTTGCACCTTTGAGTATCTCGTGGGGGCATCCCTAAGCACCTCGCTTACAAAGTAAATGGGGTGCCGGGTCTTCCGCAGGTTCGGGGCCGAGTTCCCCCGGCTCAACGCCCGGGTGGTTTAGCCCCGAGCAATCGTGGGTCTTCTTGTCGGGATCAAACCCTGCCTACGCTGTGTCTTTCGTTGTACAGATGATTTTCCTAGCTTCTGATAGGCCGAGGATCAAGGCTGAGCTTAGCGCTGGGGTGGCCCGTACGGGCCGCGTGGGCGCCTCTCGTTCCGCGATGAGCACCATGCTGACCACACCAACTGTGGCCGCAATATAGAGGAAGAAATGCTCCCCCTCCCTCAGCGCAACTATCACCGGGGGAGAGGAGAGGTACCTCTTTAAATCTTCAAAGGCCTATTGAGCCTCTTCCATCCATTCAAATGGGTTGCCCTTCCTGAGGAGTTTGAAGAATGGTAGGGCATGCTCCCCCAGTCTTGAGATGAACCGACTGAGGGCAACCATGCTGCCAGTCAAGCTTCTGTACTTCCTTGACGCAGGTCGGGGGTTGCATCCTTTCGATAGCTCGTATCTTTTTGGGGTTCGCCTCAATTCCCCGATGCGAAACCAGGAAGCCTGAGAAGCTTTCCCATAGCAATCCCGAACACACACTTCTCGAGGTTCAACATCATCTTGTTGTTGCGCAAGCTTTCAAAAACGCCGGCCAAATACCGGAGGAACGATTCACTCTGATGGGAGTTGACCACGATATCATCGACATACACCTCAACTGCCTTGCCAATGCAATCTTTAAGCGTAACATGGGTTGCACGCATGAAAGTTGCAAGGGCGTTCTTGAGACCGTAAGGCATATTCACATAACAATATAAGCCACAAGGGGTAGTGAAGGATGTCTTCTCCTCGTCTTCCCTAGCCATCCTAATCTAGTGGAACCTCGAATATGCGTCCAGGAACGAGAGGAGCTCACATCCGAGAGTCGAGTCCACAATTTGGTCTATTCTAGGGAGAGGATATGGATCTTTGGGGCATGCCTTGTTAAGGTCGATGTAGTCTATGCACATCCGGAGCTTGCCTCCAGCCTTGGGGATAACAACGGGGTTTGCAAGCCACTCCGGGTGTTGGACCTCCCGGATGAAGCCCGCGCGTAGGAGCTTATTGATCTCGAGGCGCATGAATTTGCCTCTCTGCTGATTGCTTGTGAATCTTCTATTGGATCGGCCTTGCTCCGGGCCGCACTGCGAGCTTGTGCTCAATCACCTCACTGGGGACCTCGGGCATGTCGGAAGATTGCCAAGCAAACACGTCGACATTGGCCCAGAGGAAAGCGATGAGAGCCAGTTCCTATTTGGGATCCAGAACCCCACCGATACGGGCAGTCTAGGAAGCCACGGCACCGATTTGTATGACCTTCGCCGGTACTGCGCCCCCGTTCAGGGAATCTTCCATGGGCTTCGGGGTTAGGACTTCGGGGTTTGTCTCCGGGGCCACCGCCTCATCAAGTGGCCCCCGAGCGATGACAGGAACCCCGGTTCCATTAGTCGGAAGCCCCGCGCCTAGAGGCTCAGTGTACCCCTAGGCCGCTACTGCTTGTAACTTCTCGATTGCTGCGGTGGCTGCGGGGACGGTCGCCAGGGATAGTAATGACTGCCCTTGGGTCTCGGCATTTTCATGCACAAGAACCCAGTAATGCACTGCTACCATGAAGTTGTAGAGAAACGGTCGACCGAGGATGGCGTTGTAGGGGAGCCAGAGCTTCGCCACTACAAACTCCACATGCTCGGTCCTGTAGTTGTCTGGGGTTCCAAAGGTAACGGGTGACGTGCACGCACCATGGGTAAAGATAGCCCCTAGGCCCCACGCCTCTGAAGGGCGGGGCCGGAGTAAGCCTTCCCGCCGGGATTTGGAGCTTGTGAAACGCCCACGAGAGGACATTCAGACCAGCCCCACCATCGATGAGGATATGCTTGAGACAAGTGTTGGCTATGCCCCCCAGCGCCTGCCATATTCTGAGGGAAGTCCTCAGGGCTGAACAAAATGGGTGTATCGGCCCATTTGAGTGGGCACCGCGCCTCTAGGAGCGCTGCGACTGCTGACACCTGCCTCTTTAAGATATTGACAGCGTGGTGTGTCGCCACACTGCCAACAGTTGCTGTGTATAACATCGATGGTACGCTTAGCAGCCTGCAACTGCTTAGCACACTTGTCCTCGTCGTCTTCGTCAGGGTCCGGCGGTGGTGCGGGCTCCTTGTTCTTCTGGGGGTCGCCCTGCACGGGCCTTCTGCGCCTATCCTGCTGTTCTTGGGGATTCTCCCGCCTTTCCCTATTCCTGTCTACTATGTTCTTCACTATCCGACAATCCTTCAGGTCATGGGAGCGGGAGTCGTGAAGCGGACACCACTTCCTAGACCGTCCGGCATTCGATGGTCCTTTCTACTTCTTTTTGTCACGGACGGGGCGGGTCTTCGGGCTTGCCGGCCCCCGCCGCACAGACATCCCCATGGTTAGGGGCCTACTTCTTCTTTTTCTTCCCCTGGCCTTCGGCCTGGGGGTTCTGTTCTGTCATCCCGGCTTGAACGGCCTGGGGGCTATGCCAGGCCTGGCATTCGGCTGCTCGCGCACACTTATCAGCGAGTGCGAGGAGGTCGCCGACATCCTGGATCTCACGAGTAGCGAGCTTCTCGAGCATCTTCTCATCTCGGACTCCTTGGCGGAAGGCGACAATGACCGAAGCCGGGGTTATCCGAGGAATGGTGTGTCGCACTTGATAGAACCGCTGGACGAACTGTCGCAGGATCTCGTTCGGTTGTTGCCTCGCTGCATGGAGGTCTGCTTCTGACCCATGGGCAACGGAAGCCTTCGGGGAGGTTCATTAGCTAGGTCCGAGCGGGCCCTGTCAAGGCGACATGGAAGTAGTTCGCCATCACATCATTAGCGCCGCCCGCAGCAATGATGACAGTAGTGTAGATCTGGAGAAACTCTACTGGGTCAATTGTCCCATCATACTTCTCCGGCAGGTGCGGTCGAAACTTCGCCGGCCACGGGGCCTGCCGAAGGTGAGGGGTGAGGGCTCGACATCCCACCCTAAGATCCAGCTCTGGGGCACCAGCCCCGGGCAGGACTGCTAATCCTAGGGCACCTAGTCCCCCGGGGGCTTGAGCAGTTGATCTGTGGGGCAGGCGCAGTGGCTGGGCACATGCGCCTAGTATCCTAACGCCGATGATCTCGGCTTCGCTCAATAGTGAGCCGCGCATCCTACGCCGCCTTGTTCCTTGTCAAGGACCTCGCTGGAGGTCACTCGGCTCTGGCTGATGATAGTGCTGGTGCTCCGCTAGGGGAGGTTGCCCCCCAGCGTGGGGATGAGGTATTTGGGAAAGCAGCGTGGGCTGCCTGTTGAAGTGCTCCCGGTTTTCCCGATACTTGGGAGGGCCCATGCACTCCTCGGCCCGTAGCTACAAACTTGGCGACATCTTGCCGCCACAGCTCGTGTGCCTCTAGCGCGGCGTGCGGCGCAGGTGGGTTGCGCAGCAAGGCTTCTGCCTGCATCCAGGGCCCCGACGACATGGTCGGAGAAATCCAGGTGACGTTGGGCGCGTCACCCCAACGCCTGCTGGCCCGCAGCCGCAGGACCATGTATGGGCTATGAAGCTGCCCCTTTGCACGGGGCTGCTTCGGGCGGCGGGGTTCGACGCTGCTGCCCACGGGCTGGCCGCGCGGGAACCGACCCCGCGGACGCGGGCGGCGGTGGATCGCATCCCGCCACCCCGCGAGGATTCCGGCCACCCGCAGAGGGCGGTGCTCTCCTCCACTGAATAGTCGGAGCGGCTAGCCCCCAGCGCCAGCGGCGGAGCCAAGGCTACATGCTGTAGCGCTCGCTGTGGCGACGGTAGCTGAGCCCTGCGATGTGGCGCTGCCTCGCCGTTAGCAGAGGTAGTGGCTGAAGGAATGGCTCCCTCTGGTGTCTGCTCTCGAGTAGCCATCAGAGTCAGTGGCTAGCGCGCTCGGCCCCTACCTAGCGCGCCAATGTCGACGGAGCTCGACACCCCGGTACCGTACTAGGACCGACCAAGAGTAGAGTTGCATAGGAACGTGGACAGTTGTCGCTGAGTCTGATGAACTAGTGAGAGCTGAAGAAGAGGATTTAGAGAGGTTCAGGCCACCCGTAGGTGTAATACCCTACGTCCTCTTAGGCTACTCCATGCATAGAAGATGAAGTATGATTACAAGCGTTGCCAGGGGCCAAAGCTCCCAGAGGTGCGAGGTGAGCTCTTGAGTGAATTGGTGAGTGTGTGTGTGTGTGTGTCCTTGGTCTGCCGTCTACGTGCTGCACCACACCCTTTTATAGCACAAGGGTGCTTGCAGACGGTACAGAGTTGGTAGCACAGTACTACAATAGACGATAAGGCCTAGGGTTAATGGCACGTCTCCCCTCCACTGTATGGAGGTGTGGGATGTTCTATTCCCTCTTTCAGTCGTCGTGGTAGGCAGAGGACGCACTGCCGGTGTCCGCCCCATCTGCCGGTACGGCGATGTGACCCGCACGCCGCAGGGGGCGTGCAAGGGTATCAGTTTGGTCTGTGTGCTCCTGCTGCATTTACGGTAGGTGGGGTTCCTTCCCTCGGAAGGGTCCTTCTCGGGGCTTGAGTGGTGAGCCCGCCAGGGGTCTTGGGGGCTCGCCACGTGTCTTCGCCGGCGCTGGCGTCTCCCAGAGCCCGTCGTACGCGCGGCAACCAGTCTTCCCTGTAGTAATCCTCTTTTACTTGACGAGGCGCTTCAGTGTGCGTCTCTTGGGTATGGGTCCCCTACTGATGCCAACACTGGGTGTCGTTCGTGATTGGTGGCGTGGCAGTGCGATGGCGTGGCACCCTGTTCCCTTTACATCGAGACGCGTTCCTAATTTGGTGAGTGGTAGTCTTCCTCTCCTATTCTTTCCTTTCGTTGTTGCCACAACGTATCGGCCTTGATCATATCTTCATCCTTGCAGGGCCTCAGTGGTGCCAAGAGCATGCCGAGGCTAGAGGAGGATCACGATCTCAGGGCCTAATGGTGAGCGCAGGAGGACGCAACCTGTGGTGAAGAGGAAAGCGACATACGCGACCCAGAAGCGGAATAGCGCAGATCATAGCACGTGCGAAGCGCGTGGGGAGGTTGTGTCGAATGAGACGCCCTTAGGCTTCACGTCCTCGGAGACTGGGTCAACATCGATCGTGGGCGGCCTCGAGCCTGAGGCATCGTCGATGTCTGAGGTAGCTCGGATTCTCCCATTAACGGGCATGATGTCGCGGAATCGCTCCTTGAGGTGAGTTTCTTGGCCGCCCAATGTGGCCAAGCTATCTTTTTTGGCTTGCGTCCTCACTTTTGTGTTTATCGTTTTAGGCCTCGGTTGCAAGCGGAGGCCACGACGCTTGCCCGCCATGGCATTGGTGTCGTCCCTAGGGCAATTGCTCGGCCGAGGGTAGGAACGCAGCCAGGAGGCGGTGACCGCTACTGATTAGCTGCTACCCGTGGGGCTGTGAGGCGAGGGCGCCTCAATGAAGTGGCGGCGGAGGCACCCCGCTCGCTGCAGTCGTTGGTGGAAACACCGCCGATCAAAGCGACTATGGAGCAGGCCACAACGGAGGCGCCGGTCGTGCCTTCGTTAGCTGCTCCAACGGTTGAGGGGGCCTTGACCGTGGTGCAGGTGCAGTCGGGGTACAACTCAACAGAGGCTGTGGAGCGTCGTGCAGAGGAGCTCGGGTTGCTCCTTCGAGGCGGGCCTATGGGCTCGTTCGAGGGTGCACAGCGACGTCGTCTCCGATCGATGGGGTTCCCAAGGTCCGGACGTCCGCAGGTCCATCGAGCGAAGAGCCGCAGCGTTGCCATTGTGGTCTTCGGCGTTCCTTGTCGGCCGAACGGCGTCAGTGCCTAGCCCCCATACTGGGCCCATTCCCGCTGGCACTATGCGGCTTCCTCTCTCGACGAGGAGCGAAGATGTCGCGACGACTGTGGTACGCCCTCCGGAACCCGAACAATGAGGGGCGGACAATCCTTTTTCGACAACCTGGCCGAGCGCGATGGCTAGGAGGTAGTGAGGAACGAGGTCCATGAGGCTCAGTGGCCGCTTGTCCAGGCTGGAGCACACCATCAACGAGAGTCAGGCGCCCTTTTTGCGTGCTTTGCCCAGATGCGGGCGGAGGCCTTTCGGGGAGCTTGATGTAGTCGGCCAGTCGATTGGCCGCATATGCGCCGCCCGGTAGGTGAGCAACCTATGATGGGTTTTGTTGTCCCCGACCGTGTGGTTGTCGTGCACTTGTGGTAACTCTAGCCTCTGCTTTTTACAGTCTTCTAATCTCCATGCGTTAGAGCGGTCTCTCGCCTTATCAGAGGTCAAGGGCGAGTTGCACGTAGCTCAAGGGAATCTTGTGAAGGCGTAGCAAGAGCAAGGCTGAACCAAGGAGGCTCTAGCGCAGGGGGGCGATCGCCCTGAACAACTCAGAGCGGTCGATCTCCATCCTCACGCGAGAGGAGCTATTCGTGACCCAGGATGCGTTTGCGGAGGGCGTCACCAAAGCGAACACGGTGCTCGAAGGTACGTCACCTTGCGTCGGTTGTCCCTGCCTAGTCGCATGCTGTTGTTGATGTTATCTCTGTCTCGTAGACCTCCGTCGCCAACTCGAGGAAAGGGCCCGTAATCAGGATGTCCTTGAGGGGGAACGCGCGGCCGTGATGAAGGCTAAGGAGGCGAACTAGGCTGACACGGCTCGCTGCCCAGGACTTCGCTAGGCACGAGTGTGGCGAGGCAGTCATAGCCCAAGAAACCCTTCGACAAGAAGTCATTTCTGGGGTCACTGCCATGGAAGCAGGCCGAGGGGAGGCTGGCTGAGGCGGTGCAGGCCAAGGAGTCCACCAAGGCATAGGCTACCGCCTTGTCTTCCTCTGTCGTGGAGTTTGCAAGGCTCCGCGAGGCGAGGCAGGAGGTCGTCGACAGGCTGATGTCAAATGTGCCGGGGCCAAGCTCATTGGCCACTCGGCTCGCAACCATTCCTGGTCATGTGGCATCGGCCCTTCATCGGGTCGAGGCAGCCGACGCTGGTATCGCACTGGCGTATTCCGCCTCGCACTACCCCGACTTCGTTATTGACGCCGTGGTTGCTGGCTTCGCCGCTGACACCTCGGAGGAGGAGATCGACAAGCTGGAGCAGACAATGATGCCCCATGGCGGAGAGGTGGCCGTGAATTTTTGACCTTGAGCGCTTCCTCTCGCAAGAGTGAGACTTGTATTATTACATGTGTATGTGTGGGTTGTTGTGGCATCGGATATTTGCACGCTGGCCAATGTGGCCATTTAAGCTTTATTTGCATTGGCTTCGACCATCCGATCGCGTTATGAGCATTAGCTTTCAGGGGCTATCGAGGCCAAGCATGTGCATGCGTGGATTCAGGGGTCGTGAGCTTCGGTGCATCTTGCCCAACGAGCGTGACTAGAAAAAAAAAAGGGGAAGTGGGACATGAAACAGCTAAGGGTAGAATTTTCTTAACTATTCGATGTTCCACACGTTGGCGAAGACCCTTCCATTGGAGTTTTGAAGCTTGTAGAAGCCCGGTGATAGCACCTATGCGATGGTGTAGGGCCTTTCCCAGGCGGGGACAGCTTGTGCCCATCCCAAGTTGATTGGACCTACCGCAGGACGAGGTCTCCGACATTGAAGGAGCGCGGGTGCACATGTCGCTCATGGCTCCTTCGTAGGGCCTGCTGGTATCTCACCGACCTCAAGAGAGTCGTCTCTCTTGTCCTCGACGAGTTGATCGACTGCATCTTGATGCGCCTACCAGGCACGATTCTCGTCGTAGGCGACCACTCGAGGCGCGTCGTACCATATATTCGATCAGCAGGATGGCCTCTAAGCCATAGGCCAGGAAAAAAGTGGTAAACCCCACGAAACGTGACGGCGTCATATGCAGGCTCCATTGGACGGAGTGTAGCTTCTCCGTCCATCGTCCTGTGAACTTATTGGGCATGTCAAAGATGGAAGGCTTAAGCCCCTGAAGCACCATCCCACATTGGCTCATTTGGCCTACCTGTTTGTTCGTGGGTGGGTGACCGCCGCCCAGTCGACGCATATGTTGAAGTCATCGCAGAACTTCAAGAACGTGGTGCCCGTGAAGTTGCTTCCATTGTTCGTGATAATGGAATTAGGCACACCGAAGCGAAAAACAATTTCGCGAAAGAAGTTGGCTGCCTAGACAGAGGTTGTAGAGACGACAGGCTTGACCTCTATCCACTTGGTGAATTTGTCCACGGCGACGAACATGTGTGTGTATCCTCACAGGGCCCTTTTAAAGGGGCCAACCATGTCCAGACCCCGAACGGCGAACGGCCTAGTGATGGGTATGGTCTAGAGGGCTTGTGCCGAGACATGAATTTGCCAGTGCGTAAAACTAGCAGCCTTCGCAGGTGCGGACAACCTAATCAGCGTTGGCCACAACAGTTGGCCAATAGAATCCTTGACAAAAAGCCTCCCTATGAGAGATCACAGGGCGACGTGGTGGCCACATATTCCTTCATGGATGTCCTGCAAAAGCTGTCTACCATCACCATTCGACACTGCATTTTTGCAGGATTCATGTCGTGCTTCGCTTGTAGAGCGTCAACTAGGATGAAAGTTTTTGCCCTACAGGCGAGCCATCTTGGCTCCGTTGGGTCTGTAGGGAGCCAACTAGTTTGGAGGCTTTACTTGAATGCGGTCTACCAGGCCGTGTGCTCAAGTGGCGCTAGGTGCGAGCTACCGGTGGAGGGATTGGCCTGGGCGACCACAAGCTCGCACTAGGGCGTTCAGTGGACGTCTTGGCGAAGGGTAGTCAGGCCGCAGGGCCCGTCGACCGCTTCGCCACCTATGGTCTATCCGTGGTGTGCAGGGTTCCCGTATGGTTCATTGAGATCAACCACAAAAATCCCCAGCGGGACCGAGCCACGGTTAGATGCCAACACACCCAGGTAATCGGCCTCCGCGTTGTTTCGCAGGTAGCTGTGATGCAACCCGAAACCTGTGAACATTACTTCGAGCTTGCGGACCTCGTCACAAAAGGCGGCCATTCGCTCGTCGCGACGCCTCGCTGCCTTCATCACCTGGGCAGTGGATTGAAAAGTAATGTTTTTATGCTATGTACAAACCATATGATTATGATTTTTAAAAAGATCTAATAAGCACAAACCTGTAATTTCTGGTCCCCGAACATCTTTATCTTTCCGGTCCTCGTCCAGAATACTGTGAAGTTGGTTGATCTGATTGGTCGGCAGCACTTGAAGGGCCCATCCATTTGGACCAACAAAACCCCCAAGAGAATCTACATATATAAGTACAGCTATGTTATTGATAGAGGTTACGTTGTTGCACGGCAGGCACACCTATCTCATATCCACTACAGTTTTGGAAATAAAATAAGTGGGACATCACAATTCTATGGACTTAATCATCACATTTCTACTTCGCTAATGACTTCCCTATTCCCAGCTACTTAGTTACTGTATATTCCTGATGCAATTTAAGCATATGACAAATACCATTTCTGATTCATCATTCGGTGCAGAAATCTAAGGTTTGGTAAATGCCTCATCCTCAGACAAGCATCTTGCAGCATTGGTTCAATGGATTATGGACCAGCACCCAAACCACCTCAATTCAATGGCAACAAAATGCTGTTGAGATCTGAACAAGGATTCTTGGTTAATGCTGAAGACTGATCTTCTTGTGATTTTTTCAGCTTATCGACTATAGCAAGTACATGATGCAACCTACAGCATGAAAGGTACAACAAATAGGCAATAGAAATAAGAGGGTTCAGATTTATGTATCATATGCAATGTATTATGTGAACTGCTAAAGTGATCATCTCCCAGAATTCAGCCTATTCAGAGAGTACATTCAATCACGAATGGGACGAAGTTAAACAGGAGCTAGATAACATTAAAAAAGTTAATCATTGGTAGCATCAAGCTACCTCTAGGTAGAATTCTGCCAAGGGAGCAAGTAATGGATACAAAACATCTATATGGTGAAAGCAATAATAAAAGGTACTCACATGTGTGCTGGATAGGAATTAACATATTTATAGGGAGTGTGTAAGACAGAGGTGGGAAGGGAGCTAGTCCAATGTATAGCCAAAAATCTGAATTGATGTCCAACTATCACCAAAAATCTGAACAAGAACATGAGCCATGTTTGAATTGGTGGAACCTATAAGGATCTCTCAAAACAATCTCCCTGTCAAAAACCATGCTAACCAACTTAAAAACCAAATGACAGTCTGCACAGACCCTAAGATTCTTGAATATCCTTATTGTAGAGCATTCTGGCACAACAAGAAGCCCATATGCCAATGCAAGTTTCTCGCTGTGGTTCCAAAGGTTCTGCTCTTTTTGCTCTTCATCAGTATCATGAAGTGAAGATGAGGTATCAGCAACATAGCCCACTTCTCTGAGCTTTAGCAAGATTTCATCCAACTTTGCATATATCTTTTGTGTGTGCATATGACTCCGGTCACCTATACCAAAGGTGCTGACCTCATTCTTCAACTTAAGCCAGCTACAGGCAGGTCTTTTGTTTAACTTAATGGTCTTCATGAGGGTCCTTAAATTGTCAACATCTTCCCATCTTGCATTTGTAGCATACAAGTTTGACAAAAGAACATAAGCTGAATCATCAAATGGGTCCAATTCCAGGAGATTCTTGGCAGCTTTCCTCCCAATATACAAATTTTTGTGAGTTCTACTAGAAGACAGCAAACTCCTCCATATTAGGTCATTTGGCAAGACTGGCATTTCTTCAATAAATTTTTCTGCCTCCGCAAATCGTCCTAGACGCCCAAGAAGATCCACTATGCAAACACAATGTTTTATTCCAGGGGGAACACCAAATGTAGATGCCATAGAGTTATAGTAATTGATGCCCTTGTCTACTAGACCAGCATGACTACAAGCTGAGAGTAGAGCAACAAATGTCACATAGTCTGGCTTTTGCCCCATTGAGACCATGTGCTTGAATGTATCCTCAGCCTCCTTGAAGTAGCCATATCTTGCATATCCTGATATCAACGTATTCCAACACTGTGTAGGCCGACACGCAGGATCAGGAATCAATTTCAACATATCATCCATCTTTCCACATTTCCCATACATATCCATAGCGGCATTAATAACATGACTATCATAATGCAGCCCACATTTCACACTAAGACCATGTAGCTGCATGCCTTCTTCTAATGACGCCAAGCTTGCACTGGAGGACAAACATTCAGCTAGACAAAAACGGTCAAGTTTGTTACCAGCATGGCGCAAATCCATGAAGAGCTTTAGAGCTTCCTCTCCACGGCCATGCCGTACATTTGCAGCTATGATGGCATTCCAAGAAATTGCACTTTTATTGTTGATTCTGCAGAATATATCAGTACTAGATTCCAAATCGCCACAGGTTGCATACATCGTGATCAATGAGTTTGTAATGTACTCATCTGATGATAATCCAGTCTGTGTTATGTATGCATGCAGTGGCCTTCCGTAATAGTGCAAGTCATCTGGAGATTTGCATGCGCCCTGGATATTTATCACTGTGATATAATTTGGCTTTATCCCGGCACCTCTCATCCAAGAAAACACAGTGCATTGCATTAGTGACATCCTCAAGTGCTGCATAACCCCCAATAAGAACATTGCAACTAACAACATCACAACACGGCATCAACTGAAATATTCGCTCCGCATCCTCCATAGAATTGCATTTACTGTACATTGTGAGGAGAGAATTACAAACCAGTAGGTCATTTTGAAGACTCCGCTGCAATATCATGGCATGAACTCTTCTACCATCCATGAAGGCTTCTGGACTTGAACATGCTCCTAGAGCGCTGGAAAATGTCATGTGGTTTGGTGGACCTTCATCAGTTTGAAGTAGCTGGACCAATGTTTCCAGTGCTTCAGCATTTCTATCATTCTGCACATAAGATGAAATCATAGTGTTCCATGATACCGCATCCCGTGTGCTCATGTTCCAGAACAGACACTCAGCCTCATCCAGTTTCCCAGCAGCAGAATACATATTAACCAGCGCATTAGCAACCATAACAGAAGAATGCAGACCACTCCTGACACACAGGGAATGAACCCCGCTTCCCAGGGCAACATGATCCGACGAGGCACAGAGAGATACCAGGCTGCACAGAGTCGTTACATCGGGCCTCACTCCACCACGACGCATATCTGAGAGCACAATAAAGCATTTTCCGCAGACCCCTTCATGCGAGTACATGGATATCATCGCATTCCACGATATCCTATCCCTCTCCTCCATTCGATCAAAGAGCCTCTCGGCGTCCTGCGCCCTCCTGAGGTTGCCAAACGTGGTGATCAGCGAATTTGCCACTGAAACATGCCTCTGGAGGCCAGAGACCACGACATGGGCAGCGACCTGAAGCCCGGCCACCTCATCCTCAAGCGACCCACACAAGCTGACCACTGTGGCGAACGCATTCGCATTGCAAGTAACCCCTTCCCTCCTCATCCGGCGATACGCACCCAACGCCTCTTCCACATACCCATTCGATGACAACGCCACCATGATCGCCGTCCAAGAAACGACGTTCCTCTCAGGCATTTCCCAGAACAGCATCCGCGCATCAGAGACAAGTCCGCGGGAGCCATACATGTGCAGGAGCGCGGTCCCGATGTAGACGTTCCCCATGAGCCCAGCCCTGTGCGTGAGCGCGTGGATGCCGGCGCCGCCCTCTTCCCAGCCCCGGCGCTCACAGGCGGTGACAAGGCTAGCGAGCGCGAACCCACTGAGCGGGACATCACGGCCCCGCATGTCCCGCAGCAGCGCGAAGGCCGTGGAGTCGAGGCCGCAGCGCACGCAGCCGGAGACGGCCGTGTACCAGGAGGAAGGCGTCCGGCGCGGCATCTCGTCGAACAGGCGGAGGGCGGCAGCGGGGGAGGCGCGGTCGCGGAAGTAGAAGGCGAGGAGCGTGTTGCGGTGGAAGGCGCTGAGAGGGAGCGCGCGGCGGAGGGTGAGGCCGTGGACGGCGCGCGCGAGGAGCGGGTGGTCCGCGAGGAGCGAGAAGCCCGCGCTCGGGAACGCCGCCACGGCAGGGTGCGGGTGGGTGGCGAGGGGGTGGAAGGGTGAGGCGGTATGGGAAGAAGGAGGAAACGGCGCCGGAGCCCGCGGGGCCTCGGGGGCGCATGGCGCCGCCGCGGTGGAGAGGCGGCGCACGGCGTGGCGTGGCCGTGGCCGCGCCCGCGTGGTGGCGGCGGAGCGGTGGCAGAAGCGCCTGGCCAGTTTCGTTTTTGTTTTTGTTTTTGTTTTTTTTCCCCCCTTGTGGGTCCAAGCTGGGAGAAGAGAAGAACAAATAGCGGGCCTGTTGAAGGATTTGGAGTTTGGACAGTCAGAAAAACGGCCCGGCCCAGCCCAGTCATAAGCGATGCGGAGCCAGCAGGATGCGTGGAGCGTGGCCGCGTGGGGCGTGGTCGTGCGTGCGGACGTGCATCGTCATGAGCAAGGAGAAGGGAGAGGGGCTGGCAGGTAGGGTCAGGATGTCAGCTGGAGGAGGCGGGCTGAGGGGGAGGGCTGGGCCGAGCAGAAGGATGAGAGGGAAGCAGGAGGAGAAAGACAAAGAAAAAAAGGATTTTTTGAAATGTTCGGTAAATTTTGGGAAACATTTTTTAAGAAAAAGTTTTTGAATTCAACTTTGAGATTTTTAGGAGTCTAATTTTCAGGGTTTTACACTAATCGTCACCAAAAACCATAGAGAAGCGGACTTCGGACCGAGACAGGAAGATACATTGAACCATAACCATTCATACACATATTTTGACATCACAAAGGAATTACAACAGCCGGTGGGAATATTTGTTCATAATATGCATAGATTCCATGGTCATAGTTGTAATTTCACACTTGTACTAAATGGGCTAAGAGGAGGCCAATGGTCAATTGTTGTTGAATCCTCGTCATTTTTTAATCTTTGTATTGAGTGGAACCATTCCACTCCCGATCCAAAAGGTAATAAATTGCTTCTTCGTCTATTCCTAATCCTTCAAGTTTCTAAATACCTTCATGTTGTTGTGTATTGAGTTGTTATTACTGTCTTCATACTATGATTCACTTTAAATAGTTATATTCTTGTTTTTGAACCAAGGTTCAAAGGTTTGATATTGAGGATCTTTTGATATCTCTATAATTGGGATCCAATGATCCCATAGCTTTGAGTAAGCCTTTAACTAACCGACCTCAATATGTCTGAAGATTACCGTCTAATTAATTTATGTTGCACTGTTGTTTTCCATATTCGTGAAAATTACAGGATCCCAAAAAATTTAACATACATGTTAGTGCTGTATTTGGAGTCATTTGGACCTGTTTTTTCATTACTAGTTTTTATATGAGCCATAAAACACTAACAAGCAGAAGAAATGAGACCCCAATAACTCTAACTAAGAGTATCAATAGATAGACCATATTTATTGAAAATTTCTAGCACTTGGTTTGTATCTTTTTTCCATTTAAAGTGAATTAGTTATGAATTTTAGAGAATAATTCATGTTTAGGAATTTTTATAATGGATTTGATGAAGGATTTTAACATTTTGATATGATGTCAATGAAGACATCCTTTAGATGAAAAATGCATGGTAGCTCTCAATGAGAAACATAGCATGGTACTTTACCTCTTTATTTCATTTAAAACGATTTAGGTAATAGTTTCTATAAGCAAACTATGTGTTGCTCAGCTAGTTATCTAGTATATAAATACTATTTTCGTGATGGAACTTGTACATTTGAAGTTAACGTCAGATGCTCACAACGTCGACTATATATTTTTCCTTTTAGTGGGTAAGCAAGTTGACCATGGAAAAGGGTGGTGTATGTGGTGTAACCTCATCAACCTATCTATCTCACTGCCTATATTTTAAATTCTAGTCTATCTACGTACAGTGCACGTGCAGTGTTTTGCAAGTCCATATGCACGCTCTGGTGACCTCAAACTAAGTCTATCAACCACTGGGAGGTGTTTGTAATGCCAGAAAAATATGTGCGCGTGTAATCATGGAATGAGAATGTGTGCCCATAAACATGAGTGCCTACGTGACAGGCCAGAAGTTTGATGAAAGGGGAAACTAAATAAAAACAGTTCCTATGATATTTAGATCTGAAATTGCTCGGATGTGTCACCCCCAAGTCTCTAGGACTACAAGAAATAGAATTTTTCGTTGCCTGAATAGAAACCGGCACGATTAATGGCATGCTAGCTTTAGTTGCTCTTATGGAAAGCGGTGAAAATACATAGATTTTCGTCCGGCTGGGACATAAGTCTGCAAAAATTTATCTATATTCGTCGGCTGAGCTACATGACCAACAAAATATGTCATATTTGGTATGATGATTTATAATTTTTTTCATGCAATTTTGGAGTTTTCTACAAATGCCTGAGTTTTTTCATGATTATATCAACTTACATCAACCCCGTGCAAAGCATGAGCTAAATTTAAGACCCACAAATAATCAAAATTACTATTATTTAATATCTACTGCATGTTCATATTTTAATAGAATATTTGTATATATATACATATTTTTTATCTTATCTATCTATATATTATATTATTAAATACATATTGTAGAAAATTAAAATTTATATTTTGTAATGCACTATGGTAACTTATATGTAAATTTAGAGGTTGCTTTAAATTATCTTTCGCAATAACATAATAGTTGATTTATATGTAAATTTAGAGGATGCTTTAATTTATTTTTCATAATGGCAAGTTATGTGTAAATTTATGAGCTATTTAATTCATCTTTGACAATGGTGTGGTATGATGGGTAATTTATATTAAAATTTGGGGGTTATTTTAATTCATCTCATGGCAAATAATATATATTATAAATTTAGGGGTTATTTTAATTTATTTTTTATAATGGTATGGTGGGTAATATATATATATATATATATATATATATATATATATATTACGGGGTTACTTTACTTTTTATTTAATCGCATGGTGGGTAATTTATACATAAAATCAAGGGGTTACTTTAATTTATCTTTCGTAATGGCATGGTGGGTAATTTATATACAAATTTAGGAGGTCACTTTAGTGGTCTTTTATAATAGCATGGTGGATAAATTGTTAAAAATATAATAGATCCAATTGATAGTATTATATATTAATTCTCTGTGTCAGGTTTGATCACAGCGACATGAAAATTAAAGGCCTCACCTTGCTACCATGAACGCTACATTTTTCCCCCATGATTCCAGCTCCGAGTTGGCTCTTTATTCCATCCTTTTCTCTCTCTCTCTCTCTCTTTTTCAGTCCATTCCTTTATCTTTTCTAGAGGGGAATAACTACAGCTGTACAGGAAGCCCTTTTTGTCGCTCGGGGAAGGCCCACATCAAAATTTCGCACATTTACTATAGCAGAGGCCCATAGCCTTGATGTGATGATGTGGCAGGCCTAAAAAAGCCCCTATCCTCTTGTATTATCAGCGGTATAGTACATACAGTCCGTGCTAGTAAAATATGCAGTTGCCACAAACTCTGAAGGACTTGATGATTCGACCATTGGGTCCAGCGAGTCAAAGCTCAAGAGCATCATGGGAATATAAGCTAGTGGATCTGCCAAAGGTCGACTGGGTATTGATTCATGCGGCAGAATGCTTGGTGCCGCTGTGCATAGGTGTTGGGTTGGGTTTAGGCAGCGATAGTTTTCCAAATGGCCTGCATAATTTGGTTTGCCTCCTTAGTTTTTAGACGAAGAAAGCTTTATTTCGAGATGAAACAATGTTCCAAGCCTCTGCACTTGCAAATTGCACTCAACCAAAAAAAGAAAAAAAAAGATGATAGAAACCTAGAAAGATCTAAGCAAACTAGATTTCAAACTCAACATACTAACTCACACCACATATCATCAAAAGACCCAATTATGATGAAAGGTTAATGCAGTAGCACCTATTATCATATACCACGACGTAAGATGTTTCAAAATCCATGAAAACTCTATTATTTTCCTCAAAAGAAATTGATGAACAGAGCATCTCAAGCATCTCTCAAATCACCGAAGTCCACCTTCAATGCTGACCATCCACAAGATCGACAACCACAAACGATAGTCAATACAAAAGACTATATGGCCAGCAAACCATCGATTTCATTGAATTGCATGAAGTTGAGCTCTTCTTTCCGCCATGCTCCTATAAACAAGAGCTTACTTCTCCTCCGAAGAAGCACGTAGCCAAACGACTGAAGATGACAAAACAGCCACACAACGACCTCATGAGGCACCACAGATCAAAGTAGGGCGATTC
The DNA here is from genome assembly GCA_030272315.1 of Paspalum vaginatum. NCBI lineage: Eukaryota > Viridiplantae > Streptophyta > Magnoliopsida > Poales > Poaceae > Paspalum > Paspalum vaginatum. The sequence goes on along the minus strand of CM059020.1, from coordinate 11,642,016 downwards.
GACAGGGATATCTTTGAAGGTGGGCGTGGGGTCACTCACAACGCCCTCAAGAGGGAGAACTGGCGCTCGAGAGGGTTGCCGTTGCACGTCTTTTGCCACCACCACGAATAAAGAGCACGACACTGAGTGCTGGGTATCACAACAACACTTCTAAGAAAGAAAAGACACATGTGAGTGTCACCACTGCCCACCGCTGGCATGGTCGGAGACCATGCTAGGCTTTGTTCCAATACCGTTCCCAAATCGAATAAGCTGGTCAGGGGCAGCAAGGTGCGCTAGTGCTAGCCGCTGCCGTGGCGCGTCTGCAAGATGATGCCGCCGCCACCGAGGTGTGCCCGCAGGACGCCGCCGCTACCATGGAGCGTCTGCAGGATGCCGCCGCCTTTACCATGCAACGACCCCGGGAGTTGCTCACCCTGACGCGCAGCGAGAAAGCCTAGATCCGTGGCCGAAGGGCACGGATCTGGCGAAGTAGGCCCAGATCTGCCCGCCGGAGCGCCGAAGAGTTTAGTACTAAGTTTCCTATATCCTAAAGGGCTTTGGTTGGATGGGTAGTACTGAAGGAGATTGATGGGGGTTTATATCTCCTATTAAAATTTGACTATGGAAGAAATTAGGCTCCGCTTGGATTGTTTGAGATAATATGAATCCAGATAATTTATCTTATAGAAAACTAAATGCCACCTTATTTTTCTTCTAGGATTTTGTGCCACGAGAGAAGACGCACTATTATCAAGACTTTGCTTCATCTCTTTTTTTTAAAAGAAAGTTTTATTCTGGTCTATGTAAGAGGTTTGCACTTAACCATCCTTAACGCAAATTTAGCACATATAGTTGCTTACTAAGAACAAACTCTTAAAGTCTAACACAAATTGAGCATAAATTCTGTTAAATGATGGCCATAAGTGCGTTGAGAAGATCTCCATAGACATAATTTCTAGCGCTCCGCCATGCATGTTGTTTACTTTCTGCAACAAACTATGAACGAGCCCAATAGGTAGTCTTGAAGATGACCTGTGGATAAGAACGAAATCTCTTTTTGTCAAAAATCATCTCGTTCCTATGTAGCTAAATAGACCAAAAGATTGCACTTGCACACACGCAACTTTGGAACAAAACATTGGTCTATTTGTGTAATCCAAGTCCCGAAAAACTCAGACACGTTTTTTCACCATTCCATTTCACCGACAAAACTTAGGATTTAGAAAAATTTTCCGCATTCCAAATAGGACTAAGACCAGAATAAAAGAGCTAGTTTTTGAAAATCTTTTTACTTGTAATGGCCTCAGTGTACCATTCTTGCTTGGTTACTAGATATCCAGAAGGAGAGGAAAGTCAAATTCTAATTGTTTGCTTTCATTGACCATCATAGGGAGGAGAGGAAAGGAAAGGCAAATTTGAAGGCCGATATGTTTTGTCTGGAGATTCTTTTTCCCTAAGGCTATTTTTCTTCAAGGATTCCTACCTATAAACTCCTTATTGTTGTTCTTAACACAAGTTTTATTGGTGAAAATGATATGCAGTTCTTGGTTATGGAGGTTTTAGTGAAACCATTATGCAGATTGGGCAACTTAGCTGTACTTGTGGTTTGGCAACCAATATGATATTTTCCTGTCGAAATTATAACATCATCGATATTTATCTTCTATGAAATTTCCATATTTTTAGATGGATATATCATGTGTTATACTTTTATGAAGTTTGCTATTATACATATATTTCTACTTCATTAGACAATTTAGTGATTGTCGGTGTTTTGTACCGGTACCTCACCACGGGATGGATCACGTGGGGGTTTAGAGATCGGTAGAGGGATGGCAAGGAGATCGCGATGGTGTACAGAATTTAGACAGTGGCAGCCAAATCGCTGAACTCTAAGTCATGTATGGGGTGTATGTGAATTGTATTATGCGCTAGAGCATCAAAGATATGAATCAATCTAACCTAGGTCATTGTGACATAGGGTTAGAGATAGATGGGATGTCGAACTAGAGTTCCCAGCTTTCCTCATATAGGCCGAGGATCTTGGGGTACAAGTTAAGAGTCCTAGTTGGATTACAATTGGTCAGCCCACGTCGTCCTACACCGTGGGCTCAAAAGACAGCCTACTCGGCCCATCTGGCAGAGTGGTTATAAATCATCTACATGAAGTACCCGCAGATATATGACGCCCACAAGCCCCCGAGCTTCATGAGGATTTCGCCCAATAAATCGTATAGAAGGTCTTGTAATCTGCTCCCTTAAAGGAATCTTCAAATTATAGTATGGAGGACATCGCCAGATGGACTCCATATAGAGTAGCCCCCAAGTTTTATGTACATGAGCATCAATCAACTTAAAGGTTTGAATCAAACACAATGACCAAATCATTTGAACGACTTGTCTTCAGCATGCAAAATTATGGGTGCATCGTAACTCCATATGGAGTAGCCCCCGAGCTTCGAGTTGACTTGAGCAGCAATCGGTTCGAAGGTCTAACAGAATCTTGCTTGTCCACGTCTTCAAAAAATTTCAGTGGTATCCACCCTATAGCCCCAGAGACTCAAGCTAATTAGCGTAAACAGGTTGAGGATCAAGTAGCTCAGCAATCCGAGTGGTCTTCATAAATTCTCAAGTGAACGGCTGGCAATGATGAAATCGTTCGAGTACCTGGCTAGTGAAGATCTATCACTAGCCGAGTGCTACAGCCCGGCAAGGCGGCGAAGTGGTCGGCTAGTGGGAACATCCTCCACTAGTCGGCGATGCAGCCCCCAAGTCGATGAAGTAGTCCGCGAGGTGGTCGGCCAGTGGAAACGTCATCCACTAGTCGGCGGTAGGCCCCGAGCCAATGTAGCGGTCGGTGAGATAGCCGGCTAGTGGGAACAGTCATCCACTAGTGACACAACGATTTAGACAAATTCGGACAGCCAAATCGTTGAATCCTACATCCTGTATGGGGTGTATGCGGATTGTATTATGCGCTAGAACGTCAAAGATATGAATCGATGTAACCTAAGTCATTGTGACCTAGGGTTAGAGATGAATGGGATGGCGAACTAGGGTTCCTAGTTCCCTTATATAGCCAGAGGAGCTTTACAAGTCAAGAGTCCTAGTCGGATTACAATTGGCGAGTCCACGTCGTCCTACACCGCGGGCTCAAAATACAACTCACTTGGCCCATTTGGCAGAGTGGTTACAAATCATCTACATGAGGTACCCACGGATATACGACGCCCACGGTGATATAAACTCTCTCCAATAATTAGTAGTATTTTGTTTTTATCATGATGCCAAGGTTATCCTAGGCGTTATGCACTAGGCGGGCGCTGAGGTTGGGCCTACACTTAGGCGAGTAGTATTTTATTATATAAGAAATTTTACTTAAATACTATCACTAGGTAGAATTATTGAGTGGATCCACATCTAGTCTATTTTTTCTTTGTATGTATCTATAAGATAAGAAATAAACTTTAGTTAGTCATACAATGACATAATGTTGTCAAGTAATTAAGAGATGAGAAATATCAAGGGACTCCTCAAGCCGCTAAACGGCACCAGTTCGGTAGGAGTACGTCTGGAAGGCCTGAAAACCTCCCCAAAGCCGCCCAAACAGGCCGAGAACAAATAAATCAAGGCCCGGTCAAGGCTTATGTGGTCATAAGGCTGTCACAGCGGTCGATTGGAAAGCCCGCCCTAAAATTTTAGAGTTCACTCAACGCCTACAACGGTCATCTGGGAAGCCTCCCCTACAATAGGGAGACGTTTCTCTTACCCCAAATACAGCGTCCCTTCTCTCCTACTCCATCTCCCTTCTCTCTGACATGGCACAACAGCTTCTTCCTCGTGTCTTGGGTCGGAGGAGCGGAAGGCGGAGAGGTGAGCTCAGTGCGCGGATCCGGCCCCATGGCCTGTGCGCGCGGGCAAAGAACGAGGCTTCGTCGTCTCCGCGTAGCCTCCTCTTCTCCCTGGCCCGCGTCGGCTGGAGGAGGTGGCGGCACGGATCTAGGAGGCGACTACAATAGGGAGGGGAAAGGGGGATGCCCGCGGCGGCGCGGGAGAGGAGGCGATGGTGCGGCGCCATCATCTCCGTGGCGCCTCCTCTTCTCCCTGGCGTGCTATGGCAGTGGCCTGCGACGACGCGAATCTAGGCAGCGGCTGTAGTAGGAAGGGGAAAGGAGGACGCCGGTGCCGGCAAGGGGGAGGAGGAGGTGGAGGAGAAGGCCCACAACGCCGGATCCGCCCGCCTGTAGGCTTGGAGGAGAGGCGGGAGAGGATCCACGCACCGGTAGCTAGCGGGAAGACGAGGCTACGGCCGTGGGACAGGCAGGAGGGGACCGGCAATGGCCGTGGAGGAGGAGGAGGCTGGCGGTGGTCCGCCGCAACGAGGAGGAGGCACGGTGGGTGGGGATACAACAACAGTGGTGGGGAGGAGTAGCGGCTCTGGCGGAGTGGGAGGGCGGCGCGAGCGGGGAAGAAGTGTCTAGGTGGTGGGTGGAAGGGGTGAGATATTATAAATAGTGTGGTAGTTGATATAGTATTGAGATTTAGAGTAAATATGACTGCCGGATGATCGTAGAATAGAATAGAGAATTTTGATGACTAAGATGGAATATTTCTTTTAGGGTAGAGAAATATGATAGAACGAGTGTGGACAGCCTAAGTCCTAGAAAAAAAAATTAAACAATTAGGTTAAAATCCATACGGTAAGGCTGGGCCTAGAGCTGGTCGGACCTAGGTAGTGCCCACAGAAGCCTAGAGGATCGTCGCATGCTGCTAGTTAAACTTTCCTCCTAAGAATGTACATATAAGTGAAGCACACTGACTTTCATTTACTCTAATTCTCTTAACACGCAAGCTAATATGCAGCTATTGACTTCTAAACACAATTAATCATTTAAGTGTCAATTTCTCAAAAAAGATGAACATGCTATCAAGTATAACGTATTTGAAAAAAATATTTCTTCCAATCGTATCAATGTTTATACTTTCAAATTTTACTTTAGAATTTCTTTTTAAAATTTAAGTAGCAACGCGTGGGGTACTCATCTTTAACTCTTTATGTGTATGTCGTTTTGACACGTATGTCATGTGTGTATGTTAGCCAGTTCTCTAACCAACCATCCACTGTGTTTCTTCTCTTTGGTCTATTTTTTATGCCATCCGATTCTAACATTGTTTCTAGCAGAGCTATCTCCGTAGGCTATTTTAAACTTTATTTTTATCTACAGTGCAAGCCACGATGTCGTGTTTGTAGTAGTCATATATACGCTCTCCTGAGGACAGCCTCATTGTGTGCCGGCGCTGTTGCTGTTTTTCCATGCATTATAGGCTGATTTTGGTATGTTTCACGGGCCATATATATATATATCTAGTTTCAGTCCAACTGAGTGCTCAATCATTGCCCGGCGTGCATTGCAAGGCCCGCGGGGTTCCTCCTCTCAGGCTGAATCCAACCGCATTCCTTATCTCAATTTTTAAATCTCTTCCCACTTTGTACATCACATCAGTCACAGCTACGAAACAATGTCAAACCCTACCTGACCTTTTCTTAAAAGAACCTCGATGGAGTCAGCCTCACCCGCGGGCGCAGCTCAGGTGTTCCGGCGCATGCTGCCTGGGAAGAGTGCTGAACCAAGTGGTCTGTTCCCTTCAGCAGGCAAATGATTAGGTTTGAATTTGAGCAACAGCTGGATGGTAATTTGGAGGGAAATATGTATGCAGTATCCGGCAAATCAATCAAGAGCTAGTAAACCAACCAAGCCGAACATGGAAACTACAGCAGATTAACGTGGAAAATAAACGCTTTTATTTGAAGTTACTGAGGAGTACACTACTTTGATTATGTCAAAGAAAAACAAGAAACTAAGGGCAAGGAAGATATTGTCATTCCAACAAAGCACAATAACGAGTTAAGCTGAAGCCAACCATGCATAAAGAAAGCACATGGAAAATATACGAAAAATTATTTTGTCCGAAACATTTGATGCTATGATCATAAATTATATCGCAGAAGTTAGTAACAATTTTTGTGAGCATAATCTTCTGTTAACAAATTATGTGAAAACAACTTATTTGTGTCACAAATTATGTGGCAATTTTTGTAGCGTAATTTTCTTCAAAAATATGTGAATAAATTCTGTTTATAATTTTCATGACTAGAAAGTAAGAACGGTACCTACAGGCTTAGGCCAACTCTAACTCCAACGGTTGCCTTATTTTAAAGATTCTGACACTGTTTATATGGGGTAAAGTTTGAAACGAAGAACGTGGGATGCAGGATAGCCTTACAGAGTTACAGCTGATCGCGGATTTGTCAGGCCGCACCAAAGTGGGCTAAAGAAAACAAACACACGAGCGCACGACCCAACAAGAAACTAGTCGATAATCAGGGAGGGCTGGGCTTTCGACTCTCCACGTGAAATACCCGTGGGGCAGTTCGGCCCGTTACTAGCCCACTAGGGTTTTCGCCCGCTACTACCCGTGTCACCTATATAACCCCTGTCGCTCCTGCCGCCGCATCACCCTTTCGCTTCTGCCGCCGCCGCCGCAGTCGCCTCCCTGCTACGCCTCGAGGCTTCCCACGCGCCGGTTGCAGCCATGGTGAGATTTCGCTCACACCCTTCTCCTTCGCGCGTCGTATCTTCGTGCAGCCATGGATTTGGCCTCGTGCTGACTGACACCTGCCGTGATGCGGCTCTTGTTTTGGGTTCCAGGTGAAGTACTCCAGGGAGCCGACCAACCCCACCAAGTGTAAGCTTCTTTGCCGAGAATTTCCCTGTCTATTCGTGCACCTGCGGGTTTTCTGAGTCTTTTGTGTTTCGCTTTGATTCTTTGCAGCCGCCAAGGCCATGGGCCGGGACCTCCGTGTTCACTTCAAGGTGAGAGATCCCTCCCTCCCCACCGAAAACTTGTTTAAATCGATAGATCTCGCGATTAGATTGCGTGTATTTTTTGCTGCGTTAGTACATCTAGAAGTCCCTCCTTACATTTCATATTGGTTATTCATTTGAACTCACTGGTAGAACCAATCATAGCTCCCTTTGACCATTGTTATTGTTGTTACCTTTCCGTGATGCCGCTTCTTTCTCTGTATGTTATATAGATGGCTATAAATTGGTCTTCCAATTGTTGTAAGTATATTATTAGTAAAATCCTCGTGGAATTTCGACTACTTGATTTTCTTATTTTAGTAGATCTCTGCTATAGTTGCAGCTTATCTGGTTTAGGCACCAGGCGTATAAAAAAAGGCAATGTATCCTAGTGGACTTTTACAATGTCAGCTTCAGTGTTGTTGAGTGGAATGGTGATCGCAGCTTGATGTCAGTTGGTTCAGTAAATGTTTTGACATTTTATCTTGTTTGCTTATTGGGTGAATTCTCTGGTGTATATGGCATGCATTTCCTCTCTTCTTTGCTCTGTATGTAGTGTTCAAATGAACTGAGTTGGTTTGTTGTAATATGGGTATGTTTGCAGTGGTGGTTCTAGAAACGATCTATACTCCAGCGTGAACAGTTTAGATAGTATCAGAATCCTCTGCGCCTTAATATTTCTACATTATATTGTTTGTTAGAACAAGGGCTAGAGCATGGGCAGCCATTGCCCAGTAACCACCTGTATGTTTGTATACTCAAGGAAAATTAGACTTGTTCCTGGATTGAGATTTCTTCTAGTTTATTTCTAGGAATTCCAAAGTGTATACCCTAAAGAAAAAAGCAGGATGCTGCATTATTTGTAGCAGTATCCCCGTAAACTTTAGGAACATTATGTTCATCGTTATTGGGTGAACCGTTGGTCCTGTCCATGTGTTGGACAACTCCCATGTCAATTGGTTCAGTAAATGATGGCACATTTATTTTTTTTGCTATTTTTGCTAGGGTGTGATAATTTGTGTCCCTTCATATGAAACCCACATCATTATTCAGTTCCGGACGTAATTTGTGCTCTTAAGGAAAATATGGTATGATCATAAGTGTTAATGCTGTCTGTCTATTTGCAGAACACCCGGGAGACAGCGTTTGCCCTGAGGAAGCTGCCACTCACAAAGGCTAAAAGGTACCTTGAGGACGTGATTGCCCACAAGCAGGCAATCCCTTTCCGCAGGTATTGCGGTGGTGTTGGGCGCACTGCTCAGGCTAAGTCGCGCCACTCCAATGGTCAGGGACGCTGGCCTGTCAAGTCTGCTAGATTCATTCTAGACCTTCTCAAGAATGCAGAGAGCAATGCTGAGGTCTACAATAATATCATGCCCTGTCAGAGCTTTGTTTGTTTCCTTAACAGTGTGCTAATAATGTGAGATTCTCCATTGCAGGTTAAGGGTCTTGATGTGGATACCCTCTATGTGTCTCACATTCAAGTGAACCAGGCTCAGAAGCAGAGGCGCCGTACCTACCGTGCCCATGGCCGCATCAACCGTAAGTCATTCTAATGTTGTTTGCTCTGTTTACTGTCTCTTTTGTGACAGCATGAATGTTTCTCATGTTGCTGCTTATTGGCCTGTTTAACTGTTTCAGCTTACATGTCCTCCCCATGCCACATTGAGCTGATACTGTCAGAGAAGGAAGAGCCCGTGAAGAAAGAGGTCATGTTTCTGTACACCATTTGCTCCTGACTACCCATTATATATGACGAATAAACACCTTTTTGCTAACGTGGGTGATTGTTTTCTACAGGTCGAGTCTCAGATTGCAACCAGGAAGGCTTAGAGAAGTGGGCTAGCTTGTGGCATTGGCTGAGTGAAAGTTTTGGCTGATTACCTGTCCTCTCGTATTGTTTAATCAGAGTACTGCTAGCTCGTGCTTTGTCACCTTTGGACTGTCTGTACTGCGCATGCAATTCACTGGCTCACAGGAATTGTTTGTGGATTATTTTCAAATTTGTGTTGATGGTGACGATGGTAACGTCAATACTTGTGTTAATCTCCTTTAGTAGATGATGTTTGCTCCAATCCTCTGATTGCTTGCCTGTCGTGGCCTGTCGCTTGGCTTGTTGCCCATTTTCGGTTGGAGACCAATTTATTTGTTATTGGGGGCCGATTGGAAATCAAGTAGCTGGAGGTCCATTGTCTTCAAGATTTTGTGATGAAGATATTGGACCCAAAATTCTTTGTCCCGCTTAGGCCGTAATTTGGGAAATGTTACCCTGCAGTGCGTGCTGGCCGGCTGGCACATTCCGTTTGTTTCAGGCTTTCAGCTGCTTCGGTCGGATGCTGGGACTAAGTTGACTCGTTACGGCGCGATGCGTTGCTCCGCCGGTAGGCCAGAAGCTCTGGCTACGCGTCTTGGATTCTTGGATCTGGCTTCCGACATTTTTCTTACTGTGCAGAATAACCAATTAGAATCCATTTCCAGGCCCGTTCGGTTCTCCACTGGAATTGGAAAGCAACATTCCACACCTTTCTGAAGCACAGAAACTAAGCCTACGGCAAATTCACGGACTCCTAGCCACCCGCACAAAGCCATGGCGGCCAGGGCCTCAGGCGTCCTCAAGCCGACGACCTCCCCTGATTTGTGCATCCCTAGCCCCTGTCCATGCATCCTCAAGTTGATCCATGCGTCCCAGGCCAGCTACCTTTGATCTGACGAGTGACTACTTATCATTCGGGTGATTTTGTTTCCAAATATCATCCACTTTTCAAACTTGACGCGTCATCTCCTTCCTGGCCCCTTCCCGCCTCAACGATGTGCACAACGGCAGCACCTCCCTCCGTCCACGGCACCAGCGGTGCTGGCGGCGGCCTCTCGCCTCCTCCCGCAGTGCTGCTCCCCGTCCCCATCCCCTGCCGCGCACCTCATCCCCATGCGCCCCTTCTCCTTGGCCCTCCGTGCCCGGACAGGCCCATGCCGGCGCTCAAGCGGAGCTCCTCACCGCCTGCGTCGAGGCCGGTGCCATGCACACCCGCGCTAAGGCCGAGGCGCTCACGCTCGCCATGGACTCCGCCGGCATCCTCCTCCTTCCCCACCTCAGCTCCAGCGGCGCCAGGAGCGGGCGGACTCGTGGCAGCAGCGTCCATGGCGTTGCGGCGTTGTCGCTGCTCGGCCGGTGGGCACCTCCCTCCTCCGATGCCTCCGTGACACCTCGATGGCCTCGGCACCGGTGCCCCGGGCGCTCGCCTCCTCCCACTGCAGAGCGGCCCCGCGCACCCGCCTCCTCCCACAGTGGTGCGGCCCCGTGTGCTCGCCTCCTCCCGCGGTGGCCGGTGGCCGATGATGGCGTGGAAGGCTGGAGTAGGAGATGGGGAAGGGGAGGGAAGGGGTGGAGGCCAAATGAAAATGAAAAAAAAAATAAAAAAAACTGAAATGGATCAAAAGGCCATTCACATGTACAAATCTTAAAGCAATTCAGTCGCACAAAAGTGAATGAAAAAAGAACTAGAAATCATCCGGATCATACAGAGGAATTCAATTGATCTTTGCATCCAAATTTGATTTTGATTCCAAGAAACGAATTCCTTGAAAAGCCAAACGGAAAAATAGGAACTGAATCACTTTCCAGCTGACAATTCCAAATAGAATTGGCAATGGAATCATATTCTTGGAATGGCTTTCAATTCCCATGAAACTTTGTGTGACGGGTCTAAAATGGTTGTTTTTTTTTTTGTTAATAGAGCTTCTGGATATGATACGACCATCCCAATGGAAGATGAGGGCATGAAAAGCTACACCATTGGTCCCTCAACCAATCTGATAGACAACACATATCAAGGACCAATGACACGGAACCGTGCTAAGACAAATACAAAGAATCATGCTAAAAAGATACATGATGAGGTGAACGCTAACTTAAGCTACATGACAAATTATTGTGAATTGGTCATACTTCCCACCTCCTTTTGTTTGATTGAACTTAGGTACCTTGGAGTGGAAGAAGGAGTACAAGCGACAAGAACAAGCAAGTTTACGCTACGAAATATTGCATAGCACATGGAAACAAAGGCAATAGGACGTCTTAGCTGAAGACTTAGTACGCGGTCAGTTCGGAGAGCCAGTTCGGAGCACCTAAAGATGACATCATAACTCCTTATTCCAGAAGGCTCTAGAGGTCCATGAGTACTTCATGGAAAGCTTATCAAGTCTATTTTCCAACACAACAAACGGTGCACCTTTTGGACTCTCCAATAAAGAGTTATGACTGTTTTAGTACAAACTGCACAGAAGGTGAAAGGTCTGCCCGAGTTTCCAATGAGGATTTATTTTATGCAATTTTCTTGGCCAATTTCTTTGGTAATTCGAAGGGTCCTTTCACACTCAGCTAGGAGGGTTGTTCCTAGTATAAATACTACTTGTATGTTTGCATTTAGGAGATATTTTACTGTCAAGAAACCAGAACCTTTGTTCAGCCGAGCGCTAACAAATTCAGAGAGAGTTGATCTCTCCCCTTCGCTCTTGTGATTTCCTTAAGGGATTACAGAAGCGGCCGCGTCATCGGCTCCCAATTGGTGCTCCTGGTCCATTGATTCCAGGTTGTGTTGGTTGGTTCTTTGAGAGTGTGGTTGGGCGAATCCTCGATTCAGGTTGCCGTATAGAGAACGGTGGTTGGCTTCAAGTTTATTTGTCAGGTTGCACTAGTTATCCGGCTTGTTGCAGCTAGTTATCTTGTTCTTGATCCTACGTCGTGAAGATCTAGACCGCGAACCGCATCATTTGGTATCAAAGCTTTTGTTGCCACGGTAGGATTTTTTACCCTTAGCTACATATATTTTGTGCTCGTCCTATCCACCAAAAAGCCACAAAAAAAATCTGTTATAGCCTTTTATTTCGATCCGTTAATCTTGTGAGTTTGGTTAAGATTCAGTCCATAAGAGTCTTTGTTTAGTTGCTGATCATATCATCCTTTGTATGTCCTTTAGTCTACCCATATATTTTTTCATGTCCTTCCATATATCTGAAAAAAATCCATACAAAAAAGTTGCACAACCCGCTTCATCCTTTGAGTATATGTTTTATCCTATCAAGTTCTAGCTGCTGGTTGTGTTCAGGTTCTTATCCTCTCAAAGTTGTTCATGTGCTATATCTAATATGAGTTCATAGTTGCAAAAAAAAAAAAAAAAGTGAAAACAAGAAGTGGAAAGAAAGCTAAAAAAAAGAGTGTAGAAAAAAAATTGTGAACGAAAGCAAGAACAATATGTTGATGTGCACAAGTGCTGAACCCTTACATCAAGTTGTGCAATCAGTTTGCTATCCTTATCTTGTACAATTTGTGCTAGTTGTTGCCAACTTTTCATCCATTCCTAGCATAATCCTTGTTTGCATCAAGTGTGAATTTTTCCTTGTCCAAGTGTTTATCCAATTTCTTCACTCATATCCCGTGACCAGCACTAGGTAGTGGTACTCTAAGTTGGATCGCTACTTAACTTTACAATAGCTAAATTTAAAATTGTTCGTTGAGCATCACCCCCCACCAAGCTCCACAAATAAGCCACCGTATACTAACACTGGTCGAGTATTCGCTTAAGCATCACTTTCTTTTACCACCACACAATATACTTTTGTAATCTACAGGGAATTCATAAGAGCTTTGGTTGGTAAGGGAGGTGAGATTGAGAGACTTCCACAAATTTTCTATTCCACATATACTTGCAGTTTGTGTTCTCGCTAATTTTTCAGGAAGATGTTTGACCCGCCAGAGCCTGATGACTGTGTCACCATGACACAATTCAATGAGTTGAAGCAAAACATGGAGGAGAAGCAAGATAGGTTGTCACAAGATCTTCAAGCACTTGTGGCTCAGCTGAGAATTCAGCACCAAGTCCATGATGGTGCAAGTAATCATGAAGACGAGGTTGATGAAACCGATGAAGAAGCTGCTACATGATTTGCAAGAGAACAACAACAACGTCAAGAGCGAGCTGCTAATTGTGCAAGGAGGCCTGCTGGTCATGGCCGAGTGCATGATGAACATGGTGTTGGTTGTGGTAAAGGAAGAGGAAAAGGTATTGGAGTAGAGGAAATGAACATGCAGAATCTGAGAAAGAGGATGAAGGAAGTGTCCTCGAACAGCCCCAAAATGAAGGCAATCGACATCGAGGTAATCGTGGTCGAAATCAGCCCAATGAAGAGAGGTTTGGCAAGCTTAAATTCACCATTCCCAAATTTGATGGTGGATCTAATCCTGAAGAATATCTCACATGGGAGTTGAAGGTTGACAAGATCTTTTGCTTGCATAATTATTCTGAAGAGAAGAAAATGGCCATGGCTGCCCTTGAGTTTGATGATTAAGCACTAATATAGTGGGAGTAAGTGCTCAGTGATAGAGAAGAAGCAGGCCAAGGTGATGTAACATCATTTGTTGAATGAAGAGAGAAATGAGAGCAAGATTTGTACCCAAGCATTTCCGTCGTGATCTTTTTGATAGACTGCATAATTTGAAGCAGGGAAATCTCTCTATAGATGAGTACTACAAGGAGATGGAAAATACAATAATCAGGGCCAATTTATATGAAGATGAAGAGCAATCAATTGCACGTTTCATGTCCGGTTTACACCGCAATATTCAGCACATTGTTGAATTTCAGCAATACTGCAGTCTCACTGAGTTGGTACATCAAGCAAGCAAAGCTGAAAGACAGTTGTAGCAAGATGCTAAGAATAGTAGGGCTAGAACTTTTAGTGCAAAGAGTACGTTAAGTGGAAGTAAATTTACATCAAGAAATAGTACAGGTCGAGGTACCGTCACCAACTCAAATGGAGGTTCATATTCAAGTTCTCGTAGTGTCCCTGGTGGCAAAGAGCTGGCTGCTCCAAGTGAAAAGAACAAACATGCAAATTTGGCATCTACTTCAATAGGATCTACTACCAGGAGTACTGGAATTTAGTGCTTCAAGTGTGGAGGTCATGGTCATGTTGCAAGAGAATGTCCAAATAATCGCACTATCATTGTCAATGATCAAGGGGAGTATGAATCTGCTAGTGAGGAAGAACAAGATGTTATTGATGAGGGCAGATTTCAGGATATTCTGGAAGAAGAAGACCACACCAGCTGTGAATTTGAGAGAGGTGCTGCTCTTGTTGTTACTCAAATTTTGAGTGTACAAATGAGAGAAGCTGAGAATGGGCAGAGACAACCTTTTCCAAACAAGAGCCAATGTTGAAGATAAGGTTTGCAAGGTAATCATAGATGGTGGCAGCTGCCATAATCTTGCAAGCAAGGAAATGGTTGACAAGCTTGGGCTGAAATTGCTGCGACATCCTCACCTATATCATGTGCAATGGTTATGGCTAAATGATTCAGATATCAAGATTGGCCATAGAGTCAAAGTTCCTTTCAAGATTGGTGAATATGTTGACACCGTAGAGTGTGATGTTGCTCCAATGACGGTGTGTCATTTGCTTTTACAAAGACCATGGCAATATGATCATTCATCTCTACATTGTGGTTGCACAAATCAATACACCATCAAGTGGAAAGGAAAGGAGTTGGTACTTAAACCAATGACACCACAACAAATTCTTGCTGAGCATTTGCAAAGGAGCTCTGAAGTGAATATTGAAAGTGAGAAGGAAAGAGAGAAAAAGAAAGTGAGTGTCATCCACAAATCGGTGAGAGAGAGCCACATGCCAAATATGAGAGAAAAAATAATAAAAGAGAGGGAGAAAATTTAGTCATGTTAGCCACCAGATCTGAAATGAGAGATGTGAGGAATAACCCAAATCAAGTATTCATTATACTTGTGTACAGAGACACATTACTTTACTTTCAGCTAACAACTTGATATCTGTTCCTAGTTCTATTGCTCATGTATTGCAAGGCTACAATGATGTTTTTCCAGAAGAAACACCTGCTGGACTTCCTCCTTTGCGAGACATTGAGCATCAAATAGATCTCATCCCTAGAGCTACACTTCCTAACCGTCCACCATACAGGACCAACCCCGAAGAAACCAAAGAAATTCAAAGGCAAGTACAAGAACTTTTAGATAAAGGTCATGTGCGTGAAAGCTTAAGTCATTGTGCTATCCTAGTAATTTTGGTGCCAAAGAAAGATGGATCTTGGAGAATGTGTGTAGATTGTAGAGCCATTAACAACATCATAGTTCGCTATCATCCTATTCCTAGGCTAGATGATATGCTTGATGAGCTGAGTGATTCCATGATATTTTCTAAAATTGATTTACGAAGTGGTTATCATCAAATAAGAATGAATGTGGGAGACGAATGGAAAATTGCTTTCAAAACAAAGTTTGGGCTGTATGAGTGGTTAGTTGTGCCTTTTGGTTTGACTAATGCACCTAGTACATTCATGAGATTGATGAACCATGTGTTGAGATCATTCATTGGAAAATTTGTTAATGTTTATTTTGATGATATCCTAATTTTCAGCAAGACATTGGAGGAACATGTTGAGCATATCCAACAAGTTTTGGATGTGCTTAGAAAGGAAAATTTGTTTGCTAACCTTGAGAAGTGCACATTTTGTACAGATCGGGCTGTTTTTCTTAGCTTTGTTGTTTTAGGGCATGGAATCCATGTTAACGAATCAAAGGTGAAAGCAATCAAGGAATGGCCAACTCCTGAGAATTTGAGTCAGATGAGAAGTTTTCATGGGCTTGCTAGTTTTTACAGGAGATTTGTCAAGGACTTCAGCACCATTGCTGCCCCACTAAATGAGTTGACAAAGAAAGGTGTTGTGTTCAAATAGGGAGAACCACAAGAGACTGCTTTTCAAGAACTAAAGAAACATTTGACTGAAGCCCCCTTCTTGTGTTGCCTGATTTCACAAAAACATTTGAAGTCGAATGTGATGCAAGTGGGATTGGAATTGGAGGAGTGCTCATGCAAGGAGGAAAACCAATCGCTTACTTTAGTGAGAAGTTGGGAGGAGCATAACTGAACTACTCTGTTTATGACAAAGAGCTGTATGCTTTGGTAAGAGTACTTGAGACTTGGCAACATGATTTATGGCCAAAGGAATTTGTTATTCATTCAGATCATGAATCTTTGATGTATTTAAAGGGCCAAGCTAAATTGAACCGTCGCCATGCCAAATGGGTTAAATTCATTGAAACATTTCCATATATTGTAAAATACAAGAAAGGTAAGGATAACCTTGTTGCTGATGCTTTATCTCGGAAACATATTTTGTTAAATCAACTTGAAGTGAAAGTGCTAGGATTAGAAAGTTTAAAAGAATTATATTCTACTGATCATTAATTTTTAGAACCATATGCAAAATGTTCTGCAGGAAAAGAATGGGAAAAATATCATGTGCACGATGGATTCTGGTTTAGAGCTAACAAATTGTGTATCCCATACTCTTCTGTTGGACTTTTCTTGTTACAGGAACCACATGCAGGTGGATTAATGGATCATTTTGGATGGAGAAAGACATATGAGATGTTGGCTGACCACTTCTATTGGCCAAAAATGAGAAGGGATGTCGAGCGACTTGTTCAACGATGTGTCACATATCACAAAACTGAACCCCGAAGGTTTATATACTCCTTTGCCTATGCCTAGCATTCCTTGGGAAGATATTAGCATGGACGTTGTTTTGGGTTTACCTAGGACAAAGAGGGGGAATGATTCAATCTTTGTTGTGGTTGATCGTTTTTCTAAAATGGCACATTTTATACCTTGTCATAAAAGTGATGATGCATGTAGCCTCATTGTTTTTCAGGGATGTTGCGAAATTACATGGAATGCCTAGAACAATTGTTTCAGATCGTGACACCAAGTTCTTGAGCTATTTTTGGAAGACATTGTGGGCAAAACTTGGGACAAAACTGTTGTTCTCAGCAACCTGCCACCCACAGACGGATGGACAAACTGAAGTGGTAAATCGAACACTTTCAACACTGCTTCGAACCATTACCAAGAAAATTTGAAGGAGTGGGAGGAGTGCTTACCGCACATCGAGTTTGCATACAAAAGGCAGTACATTCTACCATTAATATATGTCCATTTGAAGTTGTATATGGGTTCAAACTGTGGCGGAACCGCCGATTTAATCCGCGCTAAGCACATCTGCCACCTCTGGCTTGCAGTGCGATTAGACCGAACTAAACCCGGTCGTCCGTCGAGAGTCATTCGACCCCCGATATTACCTTTTCCCAGAGGAACCGACATCATACACATCTGACCCACGATGGAGCCACAACAGATACATCATCACAGGCAGTTGAATAGCATAAAGTTAGACTTAGTTACAAACCAGTTTTTACATAAAATACAAGTCCAACATAAAGTTATAAGGTAGCAAGTTCGAAAGTTTCTCGCAGCGGAAAATAAGTTTATAGGTCACCATGATATCACCAAAAGACTTGCATTAGAGGTACAACATCGAGCCCACCGATGTCGCCCTCGTGCCACTCAGTCACCTCATCCTAAATGAGGGCATGCCCCGCCTCCAACACAAGTGCACACCATGAACTCCATACCTGCGCTCAAAATGTGGGGGCAAACCCTGAGTACTAATTACTCAGTAGGTCTTAATGGGTTTGGCTTACGGCTGACGCGAAGCGGCTTACTAGCAAGTGGATCCTTAGCCTTTAGTTTTAAACAGTAACATGTGTAACATAAATAGTAAGTTTGCATCATTTATAAAACCTTCAACACAACTGTAACTTGCAGAAAGGTAAACAGTCCAATTCAATCATGTGGTATTCCAAAAACCATGAGTATTAAACACCGAGAGTTTAAGTAGTTACTACGTTGCCCGTGTGCATTATCAGCAGTCCCACACCTGGTGGGCATCAGCGATTCGAATCGATTTTAATTCTCGGGAATAACTATCATGCCAGGGGTATATGCTTACTAGCCATCGCGTTCCCACATATAGCCCCGATCTTAACCTGCCTCGTCCCAAGTTCGATTCACTCCCGCCTAGCCCCCGAGTTGTGCCCCCATGACGAGCCCGCCGACATCTCGGTCTCCCTGTCATGAGTACCAAGCTCCCCCGGGCCACCTTCCTCTCAACCAGCGGGTAGGAACGTGTCTCTGTACTTCGGACGAGCCCAGGAAAGACTTCTCCGGTCCCATATCCCAGATAACCACTCTAGCAATGTTATGCCGAACAGCAGGCGAACAGCGAACGGGCCTTATACGACTCGGGCGGAGTCCAAAGTGCAACCTCATGAAAAGCATATACTGAAATAAATCTCCGCCCGGTCTCCATTTAAGTCATGAGCAGCAATAATAATTGATATAACTGTAAGCTTTGGAAACTTTGAAAACACCTACGTGACGAGTTCACACACTCGTGTCTACTCGTACCTAGCAATTTTCTAGGCATACTCGTCCTACGAACTTTATGTATAGGTGCTAGGGCCAGGGCGGCTAGGAAGTCTAATGCAATTGGTTCCAAGCAACTCCTAATGCAAATGCGTAATCATCAGATATAATTTGTTTGCTGGGTAGAGTATGGTCCTGCCTACCTTCCTCGTTAGAGTCAGTAGCTGCCTCCTGAGCGAAGTCGGGCTCTTGCTGTTGGTCCTCTGGCTCTGGGTGCAACTCCTCCTCGGGCTCTTCCGCGACGGGTTGGTTCGGCGGTTGTTCTTCGTTCGCGGAATCTATATGCATGACATGATGCAATTGGAGCATGTATTAGTGCAATGCTTGCTTCAGGATGCGAGTGCAATGCAAGAAATCAAGGTTTATGGAATAATATTATGTATTTTCGTGATAAAACTTGTTTAGTTTTAAGAAATCGTACAAGCCATCACCTATGATAGCTTAGCTTGTCACATATGACTACGTGGGGTGTGTGACTGAATAGCATCGATTTATGCGAAAAGACCGGTGCTTACTATTATCTAGAGCTCTTTTACATTGTTAATTATATGCTTAATTGCTAGGCAAGGGTAAAATAGCTTATATACAGCAAGCATTTAAGCTATCACTTCTTATACTAAGCCTAGGCATACTAGCAATGTGGTTACCCTAAATTCAGAAGTTTTGACTTCCATTTAACCTATATTTTCTATTTACTAATTTAAACATGTATGAACTTACCAATTCCAAAACACTAACTATTCTTGACATGCATAGAATCCCATTTCATCAGTGAGCTCTTTATACTACAGGGAGCACAAATAAAATATGTAAAACTATTTAGAGTCTAATTTCTATATAATTATCATTTCCTCATTTATTTCTATGCTAAAATCACATGTAGGGCAAAATGGTAATTAAGCATTTCATACTAGGGTTTCCAAAAACCACCATAGATCCTAATCATCATATAAAAGTCACTATCCAAGTTTCATAATTTTTGAAAGTGTCTAGCTTTAGTTTTGCTAATTATTTAAGAAACCTTAATATGCAAGCATTCAAGGGCAAAACAGTCATTTCATGGATCACTCTATTTTCCATTCTGTAGATCTACTTAAGAGGAGTGCAATGCAATAAAGTTTGCATTTTTCTGATTTTTATTTGATTTACTATGAATTTTTCAAAGTTCTCGGTTTATAGAAATTTAATAAATCAAAAATCATAACAGACAGGGACCTATTCGTGAATATCTGTTGACATCAGGGGCTAGCGCGTAATACCCACAAGTCACACTGTACAGTGCATAAATTAGGACTGCGAAATCGATAAAACCTAGGGTTAAATCGCAAAAGTGGCGGTCTTCTTCTACCTCTCGCCAGGGGTGAGGCCGCGCGCAGGGGAAGGTGTCGCGGGCGGCTCCGGCGGCGTGGAGGCTCGGTCTTGGAGCTGAGTCACCCCAGGGACGTGTTCCCGGTGAAGGGTTCCCCTTCCCCCAAGACGGCGCCACGCGAGGAGCTCGGAGCGGGCACGGAACGCGACGTGAACCCGCGCGAACCGGAGAGCGTGGCCGCGGCGTTGCCGGCTTCGATCTGTCGGGTGAGGCGACGAGCGGAGGAGCCGGAGGGTTCCTAAGCTATGCAAAGAGGTGGCGCATCCTTTGGTTGGGAGTGGACCCCCAGGGGTGGACCGAGGGAGGCCATCCGCGGTGAGGTCGGGCTTGAGTTCGGAGCGGCCACGGTAGGCGAGCGGTGGCGCGGGTAGGGGCGATGGCGGCGGTTAAGGCGCGTTGGGGACGGTGGGGCGGAGTCGGGCGACCGCGGAGCGCTCGCTGCTGGGAGCAAAGGCGGCCGGAGGAGGCCGGCGCGCGAGCTCGGGGCGAGCTCCAATGGCGGTGACGGCGCTGCGTGGTCCCGGACGAGGCGAGGCAGGGGAGAGGGCGAGCCGGGAAGGGGCAGGCGAGTGCGGGGAGAGGGACAGGGTGCCGAGGCGCCCTCCACCCTTTGGAGCCGGGCGGGGGCAGGCTGGGCGGCGCATGGCCGGCGGTGTGGCGTGCTGGCGCGCAGGGCGCGGCACGTCAGGGCGCGGCAGACGCGTGGGCGAGCGGGAGGGGAGGTGGAAGAAGATGAGCGCGCGGTGGACCGGGTCCATAGACCTTGAGTCTATGAGAAGCAGGGTCGGGTCGGGGAAAAGAAAAATGGTGCACTGGACCGGGACCACGCAATAACAAGAACAGTTTTACAAAACCGGGGGAACCGGGTGGTTTCCGGTTTGCTACAGTACCATGCCGACTGGTGGGTCCCGCTCGTCAGTGACTCAAAGAAAATCGAAAAACCCCGAAATTGGAAAACTGGCTTTGACCTTATATACAGGTTTTGGAATTTGAGGATTCTGGACACCCTAGAGGCTGAATTTGGAAAAACCCAAAATACAAAAGTCGTTCTACTCTTCCAGATATACAACTTTGTCGAAAGGAGAAATATCAGATTCCAAGTTTAAGTATGATTAAATTTGAATTTAACCTGCTGACTCCAGTTTGACCAAGGTTTAAGGCAAACTTAGAAATTCCTAAAGTCTATTTTATGCTCATTTTCATAGAAAGAGTATTATACAAATGTTTTGTAGTTTTTAATTATCTACAACTTTCATATATGATGTTTTGCATGATCATGTCTTTTGGTTGCTCAAAATTTGAATTTCCCATTCAGGTCTATTTGGACAGAATTCACTAGAAGATAGAAAATGAGCTAAAACACCTTGCAAACCTTTATGCATGTCAACACACATAATACCAAAGTTATTCCTCATGAAATTTTCTACAAGTTTGTTATAGAGAGTTTGGTCCAAAATACATTATATTTTGAACTATAGTCACAAGTGCACTCAGGGTTTTGCATATTCCACTAGAAAATTTTTGGTTTCGTGATTTATTAGCCTAATTGTTGCTCTTCTCTAAACATTATTAAGCCAAATCCTTGACTACCGCTAATCTAATCGCGTGTTAAGACTTTCGAGATGCCGGGGGCATCACACAAACCCCTTGCTCCGATCGACTTGTTGCCATTACCTTTGCAGGAACAAAGTAATATGGATGCTTCCAAACATGCTGAATATGTGAAGAAGATGCATGAGAAGACCAAAGCAGAGCTAGAGAAGAAGGCACAGTACTTTGCTACCAAAGCAAACAAGCATAGAAAGAAGATGATATTTGAATCGGGTGATCTAGTTTGGGTACATCTACGCAAAGAGCGTTTTCCTAAGAAGCGCAAGTCCAAGTTGATGCCATAAGGAGATGGACCATTCAAAGTGTAGGCCAAGATTAATGACAATGCATACAAGATTGATCTTCCAGAAGACTGTGATGTCAGCCCAAAGTTCAATGTTGCTGATTTATCACCATACTTTGGTTCAGAAGCAATAGAGTCGAGGGCGACTCCTTTTCAAGAGGGGGAGGATGACACGACCATCCCAATGGAAGATGAGGGCATGACAAGATACACCATTGGTCCCTCAACTGATCAGATAGACAGCACGTATCAAGGACCAATAACACGGAATCATGCTAATACAATCACAAATAATCATGCTAAAAATATACATGACGAGGTGAACGCTAACTTAAGCTTCATGACAAATTATTGTGAATTGGTCATACTTCCCACCTCCTTTTGTTTGATTGAACTTAGGTACCTTGGAGTGGAAGAAGAAGGAGTACAAGAAACAAGAACAAGCAAGTTTACTCTACGACATATTGCATAGCACATGGAAACAAAGGCAATAGCATGTCTCAGCTGAAGACTTAGTATGCGATCAGTTCAGAGAGCTAGTTTGTGGAAAGCTTATCAAGTATATTTTCCAATGCAACAAACGGTGCACCTTTTGGACTCTCCAATAAAGAGTTATGACTGTTTCAGTAGAAAGTGCATAGAAGGTGAAAGGTTTGCGCGAGTTTCCAATGAGGATTTATTTCATGCAATTTCGTTAGCCAATTTCTCCAATAATTCAAAGGGTCCTTTCATACTTAGCTAGGAGGGTTATTCATAGTATAAATACTACTTGTATCTTTGCATTTAGGAGACTTTTGACTATCAAGGGACCAGAACCTTTGTTCAACCGAGCGCTAACAAATTCAGAGAGAGTTGATCTCTTCCTGCTCTTGTGATTTCCTTGAGGGATTACAGAGGCGGCCGCATCATCGGCTCCCAATTGGTGCTCCTGGTCCATTGATTCTAGGTTTTGTTGGTTGGTTCTTTGAGAGTGTGGTTGGGTGAATCCTCAATTTAGGTTGCCGTATAGAGACGATGGTTGGCTTCGAGTTTATTTGTTAGGTTGCAATAGTTATCCAGCTGCTTGCAGCTAGTTATCTTGTTCTTGATCCTACATTGTGAAGATCGGGGCTGTGAACCACATCAGGATATGTCATTATGCCTATGTTATTCCTATAGTGGCAACAGTAGGAATTCTGTTCTGCCCAATACCTTGGGATTCTTGATGTCAGATGCACTTTAAAAATGTTCTACGTGGCCTTCAATCCTTTGACATCAGTCCAATGTGCTCATGTGACGTAGATGAACTATTTGGCGTGCACATCTTGTAAAGGCCCAACTTCTATAATGTACTGTATGTGCAATTTGTCCAATGACTGTCTACCATTATTTTCTTCTCCATTGTCGGACTATCTGAACTATAGCAAAGCCAAAAGTGAATAACAATTTTTTGTTGCCTGAGCTGATTGTTCGATAAGGCTTTTCCATAATCAACAGACTATGTGATGTTTTTAACTTCTCTGCTTCTTGGGTCTTCTGGACCTTAACTCATTAGACAACTTAACATTGTCTCATGCATACTTTCACTTCATTGTTGGTCCAAGCACTCAGTGTTTTTTTTATTATTGAGCCATCTTTGAGGAAAATAGATATCCACGTGTCTGAGCCTTGATTAGGCTTTTCCTTGTGCATGTTTCCAAAATCTTTTAAAACCCTTGTTTTCTTGTTGAAAGCAACCAATTCAAAAATGTTGAAGGTTGGACCGACGCCTAAGAGGGGGGTTAATTAGGATTTCTAAAACTATGGCTCTCTAAAAAATACAACTACTAAGCGAAACCTAAGCAATATAAATCTAGCTTTGTGCACTAAGGTTTTGCTAAGTGTTGCTAGTTCTACCGTGGCCAAGTCTTGCAACCTAGTTCCACCTAGAAACTAACCTATGAAGCTAGTCTAGGAGTGTAAGCACACAATTGCAAGAATGTAAATGCAGAAGCTAAAATGATAAGTAGAGAAATGCAAACTCCAAATGACGATGTTGGCGATGGCACACGATGGAGACATGGAGATTTTTCCTGATGTTCGGGGAGGCCAATGTGCCTCTATCACCCTACTCCTCATTTGGCGCCTCCCGTAGGGCTTTGCTCTCACATAGTCCTCAAAGGAATACGGCCTCGCTCACACAAGGATGGAGGATGGCAAAGTGACTTTTGCGCAAACCAAGGAACCACTCCAGGCCTCCGGATATCCCCGGTACACACCCACAAAAGCCCTCTCGCATAGTCTTGGACTACGACCTCACCCATGCAAGAGTAGAGGATTATCGGGGCTGTTGGGGGTCTTCTAAGTCCTTCTCGCGGAGCTACCCCGCCGTCTCCACTATGGGAAGCTTTTGGCCAACGTGCCGAAGGCCTTCCTCCCTCTCACAAGTAAGGTGGCGGCCACTCCACACTCCAGAGGGTCTCACAAGACTTACAAGCCCCACGCTTACAAAGATGACCCGCACACAGGCACGAGTAAAAACAATAGGCCTAAGCAAAGATGCTATGGAAGCTCTAGCTATGCCGGGATGTGTCTATTAGCTCTTGTGGTGGTTGGGCTCTCAAATGTGTGTAGGTGGCTCTTTGGATGGATCAAGATGGTTCCTCAACACTTGTGATAGCTCAGGAGTCTCCAACCACAATGTGGAGGCCGGCCAAGGGGGGTATATATAGGCCACACCTCCAAACTAGCCGTTGGGAGCAACCTGATCTGCGTTTTTTGCAACCATCGGACTGTCCGATGGTGGGACCATCGGACCGTCCGATGCGTACTCTCAACTAGCCGTTGGAGTCAACCATTGGAGCTTCAGTCGATCGTTGAGTGCATCGGATCGTCTGATGGTGAGACCATCGGACCGTCCAATGCTTGGGATGTCGTGGTCTTCGGTTTGTTGATCCTTCTATCCAACTCGTCTGATGGACCATCAGACTGTCGGATGGTGACACCATCGGACCGTTCGATGCGTTGAAGCATCGAGGCTAGGTCTTCTCCTTTTCTTTTACCCAACTTGTCCAATGCACCAGCAGACCGTCCGTTGGTGGAATCATCGAACCATCTGATGCGTGTAATTTGCACCGGGTCTTGATTCTTCAATCTTGCTCTTCTTCTTCTCGTCGGACCTCTTGATGGGGCTTCTCCAGTCAGCAGGACCGCTGTGTCAGGACTTCACGCTTCAGACGGGATGGAGTCTTGGATCTTCTCTTGTGCCTTTTAGGTGTTTGTACCCCAAGTCCTTCTCTTGCACCCTAGAGCTTAAACAAAAATACTTGCATACACATTAGTCCCAAATGGTACGTGTTGTCATCTCAACCACCAAAATCACAATTGGGAACTAATCACAAGGCTTAGGGTCCATTTTCCTTACAAACTTTTATAAAAAAAACTTTCCCCTTTCTAGCGGTTTGACTTGGGTTACAAACTTGCTTGGGATTAAAATGCTATGTTGTTGTTGTTGAGCCATCTTTGTAGCTTTTATTTAGATTTCATTCCTAGGATAGTATGTCCTAATGAAAGGAAAAAAAACCCTAGGACAGGAGGACTAGTTCCCAGGACAGTAGGACCAGTTCCCTAATGAAAATGACAACTAAGAGAAGCACCAAGGTTAGAGATATACAGTTTGGGGAGATGAAGAACTGGGGAAGACAAGGATGTACATATATTATGCAGTTGTATCCTAGATCCGTCTATAAGGAAAACAAACCCTAGCCTTCTGCTAATTTGAGTTTTGGTAATTTAAGTGACAACAACCATTGGGCCTAACAATGTTTACTAAAATATTTGTTTTAGTTCAAGGGATGCAAGTGATGGACTTGGGAAGCATATTATCCACTCCGACCACCATACAGTGCTTAGTGCTTAATCCAAGCCTGATCAGAGCCTTGCGAGAGTAAGCTTGCGAGCTCTTCTTGAGTATAGCTCCTGCGTGGGATTTTGGGAAGACATAGGCTGACTTAATGATCAAGGTTTGTTTTTGGTGCTTGCCAAGGAGATTGTGGAAGCCCAAAGAACCAAGGATTGTGTGAGGCTAGAGCTCCAACTCCCTGTGATGATGAGCGGAGACACCTAGAGAGTGCCCATTTTCTTGGGGTCATGGGAGGTGACATTGCACTTGGTGTGCACCACAACGTGGGCTAGGGGGTGCCAAACCTCCGACACCATAGGAATCAAATATGGGTGTCTCTTGTCCATATCCTTTCTTGAATCATTTTTGACTTGCAAGCTTCATGTCTTAGCTTGTTATGGTTGTCTTGTTAGCTTATCTCAGGTTTTCTTGTTGTTCGTGTTTAGAGGGTTGAAGTGAGATAATTTATAGAGTTCATTAGGCTAAGGCTTTTGATTAGAAACTTAAATTAGCCCAATTCACCTACCTCTTGGGCATTCGATCTTTTCAGAGGCCCTTAGTGTTTTATCTAAAGCTCACCTTAGTGCATACTTCTCATAGAGCCTCCGAGAGAGGCCCAGAAGTCCCCAACTTGTGAGTG
Source organism: Paspalum vaginatum (assembly GCA_030272315.1). Lineage (NCBI taxonomy): Eukaryota > Viridiplantae > Streptophyta > Magnoliopsida > Poales > Poaceae > Paspalum > Paspalum vaginatum. The sequence goes on along the minus strand of CM059020.1, from coordinate 11,616,051 downwards.
TAGGAGAACTGGGGCTAGCCTAAGTTACTCGATCGGAAGCTTGACCCTTGCGAGGGCTCACCTTGCCAACCTTGATCCTTGTGTGGATCAAGGTCTTAATCATTACGTGGGGCTCCAACGTGGACTAGGGGGAAAGCTTGCACATCTTCTCAAAACTTGGTAGAAAATATCAGTGTCTCTACCTTCCCCACTTTCATTAGGAACTTGCACTTCTATCACCCCTTTTACTCCTTCACTTTACTTTATTGCAATTATGTGCTTACATTCCTAGTATAGTTTCTAGGTGGGAGTTTAGGTTGCAAGTCTTTTTTTGCGGTAGAGGTAGCAACATTGGTAAAACTGTACTGCACTTACTTCATGTCTTGCATAGGTCTTATTTAGGTGATATTGTGAGCCTTAAATTTTTTTAGAAAGCATAATCTGCCCCTCCTCTTAAGACATCGTTTGAGTTCCGTCATTACTGATGAATGGAATTGAATATTGAGCTGTGTGATGTAGGCTGTTGAGACATATTAGATACTATATGTCCTTCTCCTCCTTTCTCAACCACACTAATTGTGTTAGAAGTTCTCAAAAATGGTTGTGAAGTATATAAAAATGGTGTACAACGCAGCAATGTTAACAGGAGAAACCAATGAATAATTAAATAGTACTACTTAACAAAATGGAATAACTTTTTTTGATGGTGTATCTAAAACAACCTACTTTGTCTTTTTAAACCCATTAGCAAAATCCACTTCCCAAACCGTTTCAACTAATTCAATCTACCCCTATCATGATTTATCTTTTTTTTCTTACACATAGAGGTTGAGTTTTAAATTATTGTGATAGAAAAGGACATCCTAACTTATGCTATGCCTTCTGTCATATCGATCATAAAATTTTGAACTCCACCTAACTACTACATGGATAAAAAGGTACATCTTAGTAGAGGGTATATTGTACCAACTGAAGTAGTATCAAGAGTTAATAGTTAGAAGTTGGATTAGCAACTGTAGAGAAAATAGCATGTCATGCCATATTTCGGTACATTTGTTTGGTGTTTGATAACAAACAACACTTGGACTAATGAACTTCTCTAGATGTACATTCTCAAATGTTTAGACCCAAGGGACAAAAAGAAGAAGATGGACTGGCCCGGAGGGCTATATCAAATAGGGTTTCGCTAACCCATTAAAGGATGAGGCTCGAGGAGGAGAGAACTCTCACAGGTCTCAACTAACAAATTTTCATAAAGAAAATCCACTTTGTGGAGGCCAGGACTCCATGGAAGATCTCATGAAAAAGCCCGACAAAGAAGCAAGTCAAAATTCTCAAAGGATAGATATCATGCATGATAATGTTTACGATATGTGCTGTGCTAGGTGGGCTAATATTGCTTGGGGATGGTCTAATTTTATCATATTTCTACGTGGAATTTCATGTGGCTATATGAAAGAAATTTAGTAAAAACAGGAATTGGAAAATGCATATTTTTGACAAATTTAATTGAGCTAGATCCATATACAAGCTAGGCCTTAACTCATTTTATGACAAATTAAAATATCGCAAAAGATTTGCCACATCCATGCCATGTCAACTGGTGGAATGTTTTGTGACATTTTGTCTTACGTGGCATATGTACAATCATACACCCTCAAGATTTCTGTGAGATTTTTAGATCATGGTAATGTCAAAAATTGAGCATCACAAATTTGTGACGCAGCAAAAATATATGTCACTAGATCTATGACATAAAGACTAGCAAACCTGCTTGACTGGGGATGCAATGATTTTTGTCGTAGGGATGTCACAAATGGCAATATATGATGTAAGCAATAGGGTTAGTCATGTAAATAAAACATTATAAATTATAGTGTTTCCTTTAGTAAGGGGTTGTTTTGTACTCATAGGATCATATGATGTTCAAGGCATCTGTTCACCAAGATAGATAGAGTGCCTCTAGGCATTGGTGGCAAAATATACTTATTGGACCAATCGACGATCATCTTTAGCACCCATTAGTCGATTGCTTTGGGTGGAGCGTTGGACTTGCTATGAAAATCCTACCCATTGGATCAACCATTAGCCAACATTGGTACATCCATCGACCAAGTTACTCAGAGAGGTTTTTCAGAACCTAAGAGGATTTTTCACTCATTGGATCAACCGATGGTGGCCTAGGATTGACTGATGATCAACGTTGGTGTATTCTTTAGAGCCGTTATAGTATAATGGTTAGCTGGGAATTGTGCCTCATGGGTCAACAGGTAATGGAGAAAATGGATACATGGGATCGACTGACACAAGTATTTTTGCAGCAACAAGAAATCTACTGCGCTATGAAAGCTATATATACCCCCACAAGGCCTTGTTTGGGAGTGTTGATGATGAATGGAGGTGCTAAGAAAGTGTTTTATCTGACCCTTATATGTGAGCTTAGTGTTCCATCCAAGCAATGAGAGCATTGCTGCAAGTGTGTGAGACCTTGTAATATGGTTAGTTCTTAAAAGTGCAAGCCTCGGTGGCCTTGTTTTTATGAGTTAGCATCACATAGACTTTGCTTACCAGAGTATCTTGGTGCCCAGATGATGATTGGGAAAGTCTTGGTGCCTAGCTTAGTTGCTTTGGTGGTAAGCCAATATGGATGTAGCCTTAAGGTCCTTTTGGTTGCTAGGATGGGGCATGATAGAACCATCCATCCCAACTTTAAAGGTGTTTGGTTTGCGGGCAGTGGGGATAGGGTTGTAAAGAAATGGGCCCTAAGCCTTGTGCTTAATTCCCTTATATGATTTTGGTGGTTGATGTGACAACACATACCATTGGGACTAATGGATGTGCAAGTTAGTTTGGTTAAGTCCCAGGGTGCAAGAGATGGACTTGGGGTACAAACACCTCAAAGGAGGTCTTAAAAGGCTCAAGATAAGACCCAAGACTCCATCCATTCAAAAGCCCAAGGCTTCCCTAACACGGCGGTCTCACTGGCCGGTTAGCAGGTGGGAATTTTTCACTCACCAGACGGTCCGGTGGTCCACCACCGGACAGTCCGGTGAGTAGAAGAAGTGCGAAGTTGAAGATTCAAGACTCGGTGTCGTTTACACGCACTGGACCGTCCGGTGGTCCACCACCGGATGTTATATTCAATGGAATAAGGAGTGACCATGTCCCGGTGTTTACATGCACTGGACCATCCGATGGTCCACCACCGGACGGTCCGGTGAACCACCGAATGTTCTAGATAGAAGCTACACTAACTTGAAGACCCAAGCTCCAACATGTACTAGATGGTTCGATGGTACAGCACTAGATGGTCCGGTGGTCTCAACAATCAAATTTCCAAGTCCAACTGTTGACTCAATGGCTACCTAGTTACACGCACCGGACGGTCTGGTGGTTGCGTAGTAAAGGGAAGAAAGCTTCCAATAGCTAGTTTTGAGCCTTGGGCGATATATACTGCCTTGCCTTACCTCCATACCATGGCTGGTGACTCCTGACCTCATTGTAGTGTTGAGACACATTCCTCATGCCCATTTGAAGTGTAGAGACACATTTTGTGAGCCCAACCATCACTAGAGCTAAATAGACACATCCCGACATAGCTAGAGCTTACAAAGCATCTTCGCTTAGGCCAATTTGTCTTACCCATGCCTGCGTGCATGTTTACCTTTGAAAGTGTGAGGCTTGTAAGTATTGCGAGACCCTCCGAAGTGTGGAGTGGTCTCCACCTTACTTGTGAGAGGGAGGAAGGCCCTCGACATGTTGGCCAAAAGCTTCCATATTGGAGACGGTGGGGTTGTTCTGTGAAAAGGCCCGTGGAAGACCTCAATGGCCCCGATAATCCTCTGCCCTTGTTGGGCGAGGCCGTAGTCCAAAGGACTACGCGAGAGAAGAGTGTTGGTGTCTCTTAGCCTTAACAAGTTTTACTCCGCAAGCGCACAGAGACAGCTGTAGCCTTTCACCCAGAGTATTTCGAGTATCGTATTTATCCACAGGGAAGCGGCAGGTAAGAGAGCATAATTAGATAAACTCAAATCGAAGTCATCGTACTTTAATAAATGTACCAACTAGTATCTAGACAAGGGTAAGTCTGATAAAGATAGGTGTATGGTGAAGAAGTAAATAAACTACCTAAGATACACGTAGAGAGGTATAGTTTCCTGGGAGGACAACGAGTGAGATAAAGTTCCCAAACTCTATTCTATTCGGCTGCGAAGACTATGTCGTGGTTAACTAAGGAAACTCGAGTAAACAAGTCAGGATCTCACGTCGAGCGAAATTCCGACGCCCTCGAGGGGTCAGGGGGTAGATAGTTGACCACCGAAAGAGAAACTGGCTATCACCTACGGGCCTCCCGAACGAACGGGCCTGGACTACAGAGGCACACCACACGCTATCACCGAGTGGGGCTACCAAGCAAATCTGCATGCAGAGGATGGCACGCTATAAACGTACTCAAGCGAAGCTTGAGTAACAATAGATCGTCCTTGATCAGAGGAGAGGACCTAACCAGAGCCTGGCATACAGGTTGGATTATAGCACTGGCAAGAATAACAGGACTTGACTAACCAAGATAACCACAGCCTAAGCCTAGCAAGTATGCAAATAAAGGTACACCACACTTGCAAGTGATAGAAATAAAGTAAAGCATAAATATATTATACTGAAGATAAGAGTACAAAGATACAAGAACTTTACCGCAGACTCAGAGCTATCTCTGAGAACTCTGAGGCAAAGCTTGACTCACTCTAACTCCCAGGACTATCCTAACTATTAAGATGTGGAAATGGCACTCTCTAAGGTAGAATGTAGCTCTCAACTTCTCCACACCTTTACAAATGAGCTCTCAGGGCCTATTTGTAGTCCAGCAAGTGAGGGGGGTATTTATAGGTGGCTTAGGTCGGTTTAGTGGGTAAGAAGGTGGTCCGCCGACCATGTAGGGGGTCGGCAGACCTAGCCCCATGGTCGGGCGACCGCCCGATCCACCGACTTGGCCATCCAAAGGCTTGATCTTGCTTCCCCATGTCGGTTGGTAGTTGAAACGGTTGGTGCATGTGTAAAATGAGGGCCTTGCATGGTCGGCTGACCATGCATGAGGTCGGGCGACCACGTGTCCTATTTTGATTTGTTGCATGGCTCATCTCCTGGATTAGTGACATCACCGATCCATGTTTTGATGGTCTTTTGGCCCTTGGATACATTGGATGCTTGGTTTGACGGTTTGATTAGACTGCCTTTGTGTTTTTTGCAAGTTTGGATCGATGATGTAGCAAGTGGTCTTGGCTGGATGGTCGGGCGGCCAGGGTGCAGGGTCAGCCAAGCCTGCCACTGGGTCGGGCGACCCAGCAGGTGTTCGGGCGACCCGGACCCATGGTCGGCCGACCCAGCCATTTCACCTACAGTGCCCATCTTTGATCCTTGACACGTTTTCAGCTGTTGCATTTTGGTACCTGCATCCAAATATTCATACAAAACTCGTGGAACTCATGAGTAGTAGGGGTTAGTCTATTTTATTCACATGCTTTGCTTCATTTGGTGGATAATTGACGGTAGATATCGTGAGATTACAACCGTCAACAAAGAGCATGTGTGGATGTGTACTGGAGATATCCAGAGACCCGACCGAGTTGCTTGACCTTTGCAAAGGTCACTTTGCCATCCTCTACCCTTGTGTGGACGAGGCCGTATTCCTTTGAGGACTACGAGAGAGCAAAGCCCTGCAGGGGGTGCCAAACGAGGAGTAGGGGGTAGAGGCACATTGGCCTTCCCGAACCTCGCGAAAAAAATCTCCGCGTCTCCTTCGTGTGCCATCGTCATCGTCTACAAGAGTTTGCATATCTCTACCCATCCCTTTAGCTTCCGCATTTATATTCTTGTAATTGTGTGCTTACATTCCTAGACTAGCTTGACAGGTTAGTTTCTAGGTGGAACTAGGTTGCAAGACTTGGCCACAGTAGAGTTAACAACACTTAGCAAAACCTTAGTGCATATAGCTAGTTTTATCTTGCATAGGTTTTGCTTAGTAGTTGTTGTTATTTAGAAGGACTTAGTTTTAGAATCCTAAGTCAACCCCTTAGGCATTGGTCTAACTTCAAGGGTCATCCCCGTAGAGGAATATTCTTCCAATATCCGGGGCAACGCTATCCCTTTTTTGAAATGGGACAACATCGTCCCTCAGTGACACCGTGCTCCTCCGTCTTATTCTTCCGTGTTCCCTGGCACCCACCATGGATGCCCCCACCCTCTCCGCCCTGTGTGAATCCACGCCGGCCTCGTCCGCGGCCTCTGCACCCACTAGCGGCTCCGTCTGTGACCTTTGCGCCCATCACTAGCCTCATCCGCTGCCTCCACGCCTGCTGCCGGCCCCGTGTACCACCTTCACGCCTGCCACCGGCCTCTTCTGCGGCCTTTGCACCCGTCGCCAGCCGCCGCCGCCTCGACGCCCATTCTCAAAGGGCTCCGGCCGCCGTCCATTGCCTCTCCGCCTGTAGTCGCCCGCCTAGCCGCCGCTACGTTGGATTCGTTGGGAAGAAGCAAATCTACCAATAATAAGTGGGTCCACTAAAGGTGCTTCTAACTGTGTTAAAATGATGAACATCACACCCCTCAGCCCCTCAAACCAAACAAGGTATTGGGACGACTCTATCTCCATAACCAAACATGTGTATAGGACAGTCCCATCCCGCAAAAGTCGGATGTAGCTATCGTATCCCACTTCCCTCCTAAACCAAACACTACCTTAATGGCAAACCACATGCTAAATCTTCTTGTCTTGTTGGGAGTTTGTATTCCCTCTCCCTTCTTACCACATCTACACATTTACATTTCAATATTTCTTATTTTGTGTGCCTTTACCTTATTATGTGTGCCTTTACCTTTTCTAGCTAGTTGATTAGGTTTGTTTACAGGTTGCAAGTTTTTGGGTAAGTAGATAGCATATAGATAAATCTTAGTGGTAACCAACATATTTAAGACATTTTCTGGTTATCTTGTGTAACAATTTGAGCCATAAATTTTAGAGAAAGCGATTAGCAATCCAATTCGTCCACCATCTCCTCCTCTAGGGTTGGATGCCCCGGTCTCAGTCCTACTTTTTTTATTTGAAAAAGCTCAGTCCTACATGGGTCTAGTGGATAATAATAAAGCGATTGTTTAGGTAGTAAAATAGACTATAGAGAACAAAATTCAAATCAGAAATATTAAATCTCAACACACAGTTGCTGGCACGTGTAAACTCTACGACACGCATAAGTATAACGAATGGAATAAAAGACAGTTCAGTTGGAGCAATAATAGCGTTGCTAGCTTGAATTGTTGCTCCAGCTGCATGGCGATATTAGGCAGTCAACCATGGCGGCTCTCTATTATTCGGTGGCTGTTGTCCTGTCCCATATCTGACTGTCCACTGATAAAGGCTACCCAAGGACGGACTACAAAATTTGATGGCCTAATTGCTGAATTGCTAAGTTAACTTTTGTTAGTATGATCGGTTATACATGAGTACAAACATCTTCAGAGAATAAAGGTAATAATTACTAAGATCAAAACTGAAAGATAATGAGACAGTTATAGCAATTCGTCACATACACTCTCTGTATTTCTTAACGCCCAACAAAGTATCACTATATAATTAACAATGCCGAAACGATAGATGTGCAATGTAAATGTATCTATAAAAGAGTATCTACAGGTGGATGTATGAATCTAATGTCTATATTGAAGATCATATATCTGTTACACATATTTAAAGACTCATTACATGCCAGACAATCCTAATAACATGCTCTATAAAAACAGATTTACTGCTCTTCAGTCGCCTGATATTTGTCTATCCATCAGTCAAATTGTTTTTGTGTGTGTTTTGTATCTGTTTTGTTAAATTACTACATATATATACAAAAATTATGATATATTGTTGACTGTAATGTTTGTATTGTGTTATGTAATTTTGATGTGTCTGATTGATTGAATTCCATCAGTCACCTATGTGGTAGTATAAAATGTGGCTGATATATTGAATTCCTTCGGTCATCGGAGGGAGCTGTTCGATAAATATCGGATGGTTGCAAAACATGACTGGTGAAAAGTTAAATATCAGTCACCTGAGGAGACACACCCCTATAAAAAACACTTGTATGTTTTGATGAAATATAACATGTGTGTGTATATATATATATATACATATATATATACATATATATATATATATACATACATACATATGTATATATATATAGATATATATATATATATATATTTTCTTGGGTATGTCATAGGCAAGTATTTTATGTTAATATAATAATCTAGAAAAACTATATTTTATAACTTTAAACTACTCATTCCATTCTATTTTCATTTTGAATTAGAAAACTGGACACCAAGCACCTTAAATGATCTAAAATTGGACAAATGTGGACCTTTAAATGGTTTTAGAAATGATTTCCATGTTTTGATATAATAATAAAATTCATTTAATCTCTAAAATTCATAATTAATTTATTATAAATTAGAAATTATGAAACTTGTACAACATTTTAATTTAAATATAATTTGCGTATTATTTCTTTGTTTGGTATTATTTCAAACTTTTTCCTATTTCTATTGTATATTTGGAGGAACAAAACAATAGGTGTAGTAATACAAAAATTTTAAATAGTTCTAAATAGTTCACTAATAGATAGGTTATATTTTTATGAAACAATGAGCACAAGTTACGTATTTTTCTAGTTTAAATGAATTAGTTATGAATTTTTTAGAGATTAAATATCTCATTATTTCTACAAAATAGGAAACAATCGAAACTAGCTAATGGTGCAAATTTAGTTCGAGGTGCCGGTGTCCAATTGCGTAGTTTGAGGTTGAAAATCAAATTACACATGTAGCTAAGGTTGTAAAATAAACTTTTCACTAATAATTTTATTATATCTTGCATATTGCAATATGGCATTAATTCTACTGACCATGCGAGGATATGCAGATCTCGGCTATTGCTATAGAATAAATTCACAATAAATAAATAACAATGGCATTACATTTAAAAGACAATGGCTGATCTCTGAGCTGAAACTCCCAGCAAAATCATTATTGTTCTTGCACAGTACGCACGTATTTGTTTCAAAATGTTTGATTGATATGCACATCTTGTACGCAATGCATATATATGCCTTGAACTTTTATTAGTCTTAATAAAAGACAGTTATTTTTTCCCCTAGCTAAAAGAATACACCAGGCAAGTTGTAGACTCCCTCCAGCACTCCAGCAGTATTACTGGCATACGTAATAGCTCCATATGCTTGCCCCACCATGCATCCTCCATTTTAAAACTCTGAGGCTGTGTTCGTTTCGGGGGGAATGTCCCCCTCTATCCCCCCAATAGTACTTTGGTTGATTTGCTGCCGTCCATCTGCTGGCAATCGATGGCACTGGAAGATTCCGTACCTTGCGGGTGGGAAAATCCCACTCCCACCCCCCAAAACGAACACAGCCTGAGTTGGACCTTTTCCGTGACCGCAATATCTGAAAGACAACAGAAAGTCCCTCGTCATAACTCATAACGGACCTTGCAAGTTGCAACACAAAAGAAATTGAAGGCGAAAAAAAAGGTGAGGTGCATGCATATCAACGTATGATACAATAATAGGTATTCTATATCTACAATCTATCATAGGTATTTTTTTATTTATGGATATTTGTCTATGTAAATATCATTTATCTTGTTATTGTTTGATTTATCATAAGTATTTTAAACACGATATACATTTTTAAGTATTTGTATGGATTTTTGAATAAGGTGAATGATAACATTTTGTATAAAAGGCCAACGATAACCTGTAAGGGAGTATTTACTATTACCTTGTGATCTTCGGCGGTCAGTGGAGTTTGATCCGAAAATTAAACAAAATATGTTAGTGGGGTAATTTATGTGGTTCTTGGTTGCTCAAAAAGCTGCGCCATACGTGTCAGCCAAGCTCCGGTCGATGAACATGCAACTGAAACTTTTGGACAGTAGTACAAAACCTGGTCGCCATTCTCGATCCCGAGCACAAGGAACGGAATAATTCGCTGAGATGACTCCTTTCAATCATTAGAAAGGACGCCGACTAGTGAGCACAAAAGCGCGGCCCACCTCCGACGGTTAGCAACGTCCCACAAAGTCACTGAAATATAAATATATATAATGAAACTAAGTGACGCATGCTTAATGCTAAAATTAGTTAAAGGGATGATCTAAATGTGAAATGGGCGATCAATACTTTGATGTCGGCCAAAGCCTCTGGATGTAAGGCACTTCACGGAATAGTAACGAATATGAATGCATATTGTAGATCGAAACCTGGCAATTGGTCACCAATTTGGACGGCCTGAGTTTAATTAGTTGCTACTCCATGATTGAGAGACGACAGTGATATATCTCTCAGGTGGCCTGCATATGGTGCGTTGGCAAGTGTTTGCACCGAATCAGTTAACTCTTGTAGCACTTAATTTGTGGACCACTTGAGACCATACATCATTTGCCACTACTTATTTCAGAACAAGTACTTGTGCACTGCATTGCCACCGTAGCTGTCATACAGTTTTTGTCTTATTATCTGATCACGACGAGGGTATTTCTTGGTTACGTATCTGCAGAGCTAATATGCTAGCTACCTATTAGGAACGTCATTATTCATGTTGAATAAAATGATCGTGTCTTAGTCAAGATATTGAACATCACATAATATGCTACGAATGTAATTATATGACGATGTATATCATCACTGAATAAGTATTCTGGATGATCCGATAACTATATCCACTTGATCCATTATATTTTATCCTAGAAAAAAGAGTACATACCTTGGTTTTCCCTACAAAAAAAAAGGAAAATAGCTAGCTTTAACCTTGAAAGCCCGAACAAATAAACATGTAAACATTTTTTCAACCATGTTTTTCTTCATCTTTGTAAACCCTACGAAAATAGAGACAATAATGTCATGATATCTTTCATAGAGAGCAAGATTTGGGTCACTTCAACCTACTTTGCTCTGTCATGACTTACTGATTTATTATCCTACTGATAAAAGTCAATTAGTTTACAGAATACACATTACATATGTCATTGACGAAAGTTGGGGCTGAGCCCATATGCAACTGGTATATACTCCCTCCATCCCAATTTATAAGTCGTTTGATTTTTTTGATACCAAGTTTGACTCACTCATCTTATTTAAAAAAATTACAAAAATATGAAAAAATTTAAGTTGTAGTTAAAACATATTATAGGCTAAACTAAATTACAATGAAAATAAATGATAATTATAAATCTATTTGAATAAGACGGGCAAGTCAAACTTGGTATAAAAAAAGTCAAACGGCCTAGAAATTGGGATGGAGAGAGTATATTTTTTCCTTTTTTTTTGCAATACCTTATTGGAAAATGTGACATTAACTGGCAATGCGACTCACGCAATGATATTTGCTATACTTGAGCGTCCAGCATAAACGACCATACAACATACAAGCATACTGCCAATATGTAGAGGATACATATGTAGTTGAGCCGACAATAGCAGAGTCTTCAATATGGCCCTATGACTAGCAAATATTAAATATCTACATGCAAAAAAAATGTATTATATTAACGGGGAAGAGTTCTATATGTTATGGTGGCCCATCGACACTGAGATGTCTATATTGTCATTTTAAAATTTAAGATATACATGCTTAATATACGTTTTTATTGCAAAAAATATTATATTATCAACATATATATATAATTATATATATAATTACATGTTTTATGGATGTTGACCTCAATATAATGTGCAAAAGTCTTACTGAAGAACAAAATTAGATGTAATTTATATTTGTGATCGTAGAACTAGTTTGCAGAACAGTACATAATAATTTGCTGACTATTTTTGCTGTCTTCCAATGATGTGACCGCCCAAACAAAATTGTTTGAAGAAAAGAAAGAAACTTGCTCCTATTTTAGCGAGTCTCGGCATTGTTGTCAATTATTGTCATCATGTTGTCAGTACTAGCTCATTGACCCGAGCACGCGATCGATCTGAACACGGCCAAGTATCTACGACCCATGCACACAACAAGACGTAATAATTTGACAAGGTGAGCAAGTTGATGGAAGTTCAAATAAGTAACCTGCCAAAAGTTAATTATAGGGAATGTTTCTCTTGGCGCCACATGGAATGTCAACGCAGCAATCCAATCATGTAGTAAGGTGGTTACTTCACACTCATTCTAACAGGGGACCCCCTCGAGGTAGAAGAAGTGGTAAAATATTCCAACCACTTCGCAATCAAACCCATTAGAAGCTTGTTTTACTAGTTTGAGATCAATTAAGATAATCCCTTTGATTTGGACGAACACACACGTATATATACCAATTTCCCTGCCAATTTGGAGGGATTTGATTACATCCCTGAATTTTAATTATACACAAAGTCTTTAACCTTATAGATGACTAAAATTTGGAATTTTCTAGCCCATTTTTTTTTTGATAAATTCTGGCCGATTGTTTTTGTCCTTTGATTTAAGCAGCTAGCATGGTAGTAATTGTATTGTGATTAATCGGTCATATATTTTGCTTGGCATAAGTTGTATTTTGTTGAACTATATGTAGTTTATACCACTATAATGTTGCATTTCAGGTGAGGCGGTAGAGCATTTTTTTTCTTTTGTTGTAGAATATTTTGGCCCTGTCTCCTGAACAAACCTTGATTTTTAGGCACTTGAATCTATGGAAAGATTAATTTTTACTTCTAGAACATTTTCAACTCGTCGTCTAAACAAGCTCTAATTTTCAGGCACCTGATCGAAGCATAGCATCTTCTTATAAATATTCATTTATTCATCTTGCATTATAGTAATGTAATACAAGTCAAGCAGTACTTATTACAACAGAGGGAATAATAACTAACTCGATCTCCTATATGTATACATCATTATACATTTGTATATAGAGCTGCTAGCTCGGATGTCGTTTAATTATGTCTGAGACGTGTGTGGGACTGTGGGCAACACTATAATCTAGCCGGGGAGCTAGCTAGCTGCCTTCCCGGGTGCAAACCAAACACTACGCTATACGTATATAGAAGCCGCCCTAATTATGGTGGCCGACGCCGGGGCTCGGCACCGATCCCTGGACAACCTGGATCATCTGCCTACCCTGCTTAGTGATGTCGATCTCCGGCTTGCGCGCCAGTACTGGCAGCAGTGTTGGCGCCGCCGTGAACACTTCTTGTTGTAGCATATCTTGGGAGATCGTCGACGATGAAGAAGAGGCATGCACATGCACATGTTGATGATCACTTGGCATGAGCCTTGCGTGGACGAGAGACGACTGTGGGGATGCCAACAGAAGCAAGGGAAGGACCACAATGGCAGCGTGCATGGGTGTGGCAGCCATGGGCAATGCAAGCTCAAGTGATTAATATCTGTAGTGCTATAGATGGCAGAGAGGCCACAACTATAAGAGGAGTCTTAGTTTGGCTGCCTGTGAGAGACGAGGTGAAGCCGTGAAGGAGCTGAGCTTGGATGCAATGGCAATCTGAGCAAGCGAGGCATGTATTTATTTATAGGTGGAGGGCAGACGGCCTGGGCCGGTGGCGGTGCCGTGGCAATTTTATGCCGTGGCGGTGACGTGCTTTAATTTGTGCCCTAGTCAAAATTAGTGGAGCACACATCATCACCGCTGCTTTTTCCGGCCCTACGAAGCTGTCCTAACAAAAGTGTACTATTTTGAGCGATACCCTAAGGGCTCTTCCAATAATCCTAGCTAGTCAATGTCTATTTAACAGCCACGTCATGTTTAGAACTAGTATACAAAAGATAACCTTTTATTTTTTTAGTACCAAGCACTATCTATATGGTTTTTGTGGGCTCCATTTGTTGTGGAAATCGATTGGTTGCATGCAGAAGCAGCAGAGTGGAGGAGCAGCGCATTGGAGTGTTGCATGCATGCATCCTCGATTAAGACGCTTGGAGCTAGCGACCAGCAACTCGCTAGTGATTTACTTTTCGCTCTTTCTCTCACCTCCACCTCACTTCCGAGCCTAGTCAGCTGTCAAATAGCCAGCGCAAATCGACTTGTTGGAGACACCTTATACATATGTCTTTAGTTTTCGGCAGAAAGTTTACGTCACAGTGTTGCTGGCTCGGGCTACTGCAGCGCGCCGCGTGGTGGACGCTAGTGCACCGGCCAATAGGCTATAGCTAGCAAGCTCTGAGGCAATGCCGCGTGTGCATATGCCACTCGTTCTTCCTCTACTTTCTGGGCATAAAATATTTTATATTTAGCCCGCGTGTCGGGGAGCCTTATTAGCTGAAGGTATTGATCAGCAACAACAGCAAGGCAGTTTTTTTTTAAAGAGTTTGCCATGATTTTTCATAGGGCAAATCATGCATATTTTCCTGTCATAGAGCAATGACTAAGTTCAATCATGTAATTTTTGGTCTTTTTGTTTGGTTTTGGTCATACTGCTTTTTTTTACTTGTAATATATTTCGGTAGGGGAACCCCTCTAGTTCCTTCCAAAAAAAAAAAGATATTGACCAGCTAGACAAAATGGATAAATAATTTGCTCCAAAAATAGTCGGTACAATATATATGTATATTCCACTTTCCTATTCTGTATCTTATAAACGGTATATAAGCATGCCTATCAAATGTTTTTGGCTGTAAAGCTTCCTGTTGGCTTTTCAAGGTTTAAATAACACACGAATACAAGAACACATACATTTCTAAGACCAGAACAGCTTAGCACTTTCTATATTTCTTAATATGCACAAAACCTACTATAGGCCCTTTTTATATAAGCTGGAGTCGATAGGCGACCAAACCTGTGAGTTACTACTCATATTTAGATTTTGTATTGTAGAATATGTACTCTTGCTAGCCTATACCTCTATAGCATATGCATGTACTCTTACAAGTATATGACATACCTCTAGCGCATATTTAGAAATCTCCTTCGTTGCTGCTAGTTTTGACATAGTTGCACAACCGGGGCTGATACCACTTTATTTCGGCTCTATAGGATATAAGAAACAAACGAACACACGAGGAAAACAGGAAAACAAAATTCTAACCCTCATGGCAGCTTAGTCTTTTATATCTTTTTCTCTATTTCTCATGGTGCACAAAAATTCTTATATAGTCCTGACTAGATGACTGGCATGTCTGTTTGTGTCACGTTTTGGTTACGACAAGATTTGACTTGTATTAGTGATAGGTAAAGTTCTATTTGAACTCTAACCTAGAGGGGCATAAATATGAGGCCGACCCTATTGTAACTATAAGACGACTTGATGATTAATTGGTTTGGGCGTGCGGCGTTGCCATCGTGTGCCCAGATGCTGGCATAGCTATCAGTATGAGGAGTGCCCATAGTCAATGCTCTGAGATGTAGGCTTTGGCCAAACCTCATTTACAAACATCATGTAGTCATATGTGATCATGCATGAATATCTCGGATAGATCGTAGGTGCTTCCACATGATTGTTTTCTAACAAGTGATATCATAGCTATGGTTGGATCGGTTCTTGAAATGTGTGTGAACGATCATGGGGGGATGCTTGAACCGTTCGATGGGCTAAAACTGGAGAGGATTGATTAGACGTAGACATGAGAAAAAAAAATCAGATTCAGAGGAGGCTATGAGCATGGTGTTTCAGGACAAGGCGGTTATGTGGGTTCTGGAGGGAAGGCATTCAAGCGGAATTTTTTGGCAGTTTGTGGCAACATGTGGATGGCGTCAATAACGTCGAAATTTGATGCAGTGAAGTTTGATGGAACCAGAATTTTTGGCTGTGGCAGAAACAGGGCGCAACAGGGCATCTCAACGGCACCCATCAATGAAAAGTCAGGAAAAGTGGATGATGACTAATGATAGGAGATGAGAGAACAAGCATGTGCAACCATTAGGTTATGTATCTTTGATCAGATCATGCATGTACCATGTCATGGTTGAAACATCACCGATGAAAATTTGGGATAAGCTCAAAAATTGTCCAACACATTGACCTAGAAGCTATACATGAAGCATAAACTATTCTACTATGGATATAGAATGGTTAGATCTCCTAGAGCACATTAATATCTTCAATCAATTAGTCGTTGACCTAGTCAAGGTGAAAGTAAAAAAGTTCAGGATGATGACAAGGCTATTATTCTTATAAATTTATTTTTGACTTGCTACATTGATGTATGACAAGGAAGAAGAAGAAGAGGAAGAGTAAGAGGAAGGGGTAGGGGAAGGGGAAAGGGATGGCGAGGAGGAAGGAGAAGACAAGGTGCAATAAGAGGAGGAGCAGGAGGAGGAATAGGAAGATGGAGATGAAGAAGAGGACGACAAAGGAGGAGGAGGGGGATGGGGCCAATGTGCTATAAGTGCGGGGAGTGGGGATATGTAAAGAAGTATTGTTCGTAACTGAAGAAGGATAGGGGATCTGCAAGTATTGTGATTACCAAGGGATGACTCAGATATCAATCTTGTGAAACATGGTTATTGGATTTGGCTACCTTGTTTCATGTAACAAGAAATAGGCGTTCTTGTCTTACACTGAGGATGATCATGGTAGTTTTACTTTCCTAGGAGATGGCTTGGTGTACCATGTATTGGGGGCAGGCAACAACAAGATCAAGATGTGTGATGGACAAGATATGATACTCAAATGTGTGAAGCATGTGCTAGAGTTGAGGAGGAAGTTGATTTTGCTTGGGTTTTTGCGTGAGGAAGGTTGGTTGTATCATGTGACACCCAATAGGAGTACCTTGAGAGTCATGCAAGGCCGGAAGACTACGATGTTGGGTGAGAAATCAGGCACACACTAGTACAAGCTGAAAGGGAGCGTTGTTGAAGTCAGAGTCATGAATGGAAATGCAATAGTGGCAGTATGTTGTTCGGGAGTTGGTGTGCCTATGGGATCAGCCTCATTAGGTTGTTTGATGTGTGCATGAAAGGAAGTGACTCAAGTTTGATACACGGAGGTTCGCTCATGGACATCTTAAAGGTGGCAGTGTCATATTTTCCTATGAGGAGTTTGTGTCAAATATGTGTATGTTTTGGTTACGACAAGACTTGAGTTGTATTATGACGGGGATGGGGGTTTTACCAAGACTTGTATCATGGTTACTGATTACATATAGAGGTCTAGGGAGCGGCCAAGGGGGTGGCCGAGCAACCCTGGCGTACAAGGCCTTCCGGCCCAAAAATCGGCGATGTAACACCCTGAAAGATTATGGACGTCGACATGCGACACAATTTCCCATCGACTCTGAAGTCTAAACGGACTGAAACCAATTCCATTGGGGAAATTATGTTTTTATATTTCTAGACATATGTGGATTGCAAAAAACAGAGCCTGTTTGTGGCCTGAGCGTTCGTTTTCGCGAGGCCTACTCCTGCAGTCCAAAGTGGCCTCAAGATTGAATTGGACTCTAACACCAATTGGGTTTGTGACTTTTATCTTTTGCTGTGCCTTGGTCATATGCTTGCTGGTCATGTTCTTATGATTCTCCCCTTCTTGATTTTGAGTCATCCCTGACTCAAAGTCGTTGATGCTCACGGAAGAAGTCATTGGAGTTCTTGACATCACCAATCCCTGCTCCCCTTCTTAAAATTGACCTTGTTGTGGCAGAAACAAAGAGGACATAGAAAAACTCGACGTGATTGGATTAGTACTAAAATAATCCTCTAACTTATTATATCGTGGCACAACAAAAGGATATTTCATATTCTAACAAATATATATCCGGTGAACCATATACTCTCCTTTACTGTCATACTATAAGGAACGTGCCGGGGTATCCGACCCAAGAGGGGGAGGGGGTGAATTGGGTCGCTAATCGCTCTTCTGAAACCTAGAGCCAAATCTAATCAACTAAATAGGAAAGCTAAAGGCACACAAGAGAGATAAATGCGGAAACGTAAATGCGGTAAGTAAAGAGAGTAAGGAAGGGGGATGCAAACTCCTAGGGAGACACTGAGATTTAACGTGGTTCACCACTAAGGGCTACATCCACGGGCTCACCACCAAAGGCAATTTCTAAGCCGAGCACCAAGACTCTTCCGATCATGTCTTGCGCTCGCCACACCAAGGCTCATGGCAAGCAAAGGCTAAGTGTCACCAAGCCACAAAGGCTTAGCCCCTGCCACCGCCTCTCTTGGTCACAAGGTGCCGAATGCTTCACTATGGAGTTTGTAGGGTCTCCTCATCCCCGCACAAAGTGTCATCGCTGTTCCACACCAAGAAGGAGGGTCTAGCAACGAATACAATCTGGCTTGACTGCAGCCAAGGCTTCTCTCTAGCTCACGCAGGAGCTACTCTCAAGAAGAGCTCACAAGCTCACTCTTTCTAAGCTCTGACCTAGCTTGGATATGCACTAAGCTCTCATATGGTGGTTGGAGTGGTAGATCTACTTCGAATACATCTCTATACTTGCTCTCAACTTCAGTGGCTCCAACAACCTTCAAATGGCCGAGTGGGGTGGCTTATATAGCCCCCAAACACAAACTAGCCGTTGTGCCAAAGTGCTTGCTGACGTAGTGAAGTTTGGATTGTCCAGTCTATGCATTTTCCTAACTTCAGACAATCCGGTCTATACACTTTTCCCACGGTCACTGAACTCAGACGTCACTGTCCTTTTGTCCATTCATTTGTTCGGTCTTCAACTTCAGACTGTCCAGTCCGTGTATTCGCTGACCAATCGTTGCACTAGCCGTTGAACTAGCCGTTGCATTGTTCGGAGATTTGTCCGGTCTCAAGGATCGTACTGTCCGGTCTCAAGGATCGGACTGTCCGGTCCATTGTTTTCCTCGGCTACTCCAAATTGCATAGCTTCGGGTTACTTTGTCCGCCCATTTGTCCGCTCTGTACAACAGTATTGTCCAGTCCACTAACTCTCAGAATTCCACCGGTCTTCTCTGCTGAATCGGGTCTGAGGACAGCTGCGGACAATCCGCTCATGTGCCCCGGACAGTCCGCAGTTGGGATTACACTTGGATCGGCTCTGGTTACTTGGTCAGAGGTTTGTCCGGTTACGCTAAAGCGGATAGTCCGGCCTTCTGATTTGCATGGCCTTTAGACCGGAAAGCTTCACTTCAAATCCTCTGTTTGTCCTCTCAGTGATTTCTTGATACTTCGGACTGTCCGGTCTACTAACTCGCAGAATTCTACCGGTCGTCTCTGCTAAATCAGGTCTGTGGACAGCCCGCTCATGTGCCCAGGACGGTCTGCTGTTGGGATTGCACTGAATCGGCTCCGCGGACAACTGGGGATGGTCCGCTCATGTCCCCCAGACGGTCCACTATTGGGATTGCCCTGAATCAGCTTTGCGAACAACTGTGGACGGTCCGCTCATGTGCCACGGACGGTCCACCGCTGGGATTGCCCTGAATCGGTTTTGGGTTATTTAGTACGCTCCTTGTCCGGTCTTCCAAACTGTACTTTCCGGTCCATGTAATTTTCCCAACATTCCAAATACTTTGCCTTGAGTTTCTTGGTCTGTGGAATAGTACATTTACACTTGACCGGACCTTCCTGACCGGATTTGCATGGCATTTGCACTAGACCGATTTTCTTGGGAATGGTACGCTCTTGCTCTACTCACATTCCACCAGGCATCGGAACCCCCATTGGGGTGGCCCTTTGGGCCTTGCCTTCGGCTTTTCCTTTTCTTCAACCCTTGGACCTAAACACCTGAGAATGTTCATCTAGACAAGTTCATTAGTCCAAGTGTTGGTTGTCAATGAATCACCAAAACACAACTATGAAAATATAGTGCATGAGGCCATTTTCCTTACAATCTCCCCTTTTTAGTGATTGATGACAACACAACCAAAGCAAGCAAGATAAATGCAAGAAATGATACGAAATGAAAATATTGATGAGTTAGAATCAACTTAGCTTGCTTGGATGGATTTTTCAATGCTCAACTTCATTTGCCTCCGGCATATGATCCAATTAATGCTTCCGGCTTTTATATCCACAAGAGGGATTTAAGCACAAATTGAGCATTGAGTTTGGTACTCTAGTTCATAGGATCACGGATTTAGCAATTCTCCCCCATATTTGAACTAAGTACCTCCCCCTATCACCTTGCCTTCTCATTTTCACCTTATATTCCCTTTGCCAATGGTCTTCTTATTTCTCCACCTTGGTGCTTGTCCTTTTCTCCCCCTCAAGATATGCAATGCTTTGCTTGGGACTTCTCTCCCCCATATGATGTGCACTTCTTGCTTGGGACTTCCTCTCCCCCTTTTTCATGTGCAATGCTTGCTTGGGACATCTCTCCCCCTTTGTCATCAAGCACCTAAAAGACCTAAACACAACCACTAGCAAAGAAAAGCATTAGTAGCAAGGGAATATTACTAGTGAGAACATTTTACCTTTTTCTTTCTCTCCTCCTTAAATTAAGATAACAATGTAGCAATCACTTGTAGTGACCATCTGTCCCCCTTTGTCATGGACTTGTTGCCTTGTATTAATAAGATATCCAATGTAACTTGTGGCATAATTGTAGGGGATGGACACCATATGAAAATGAAGCTTATCGGAGGTAGAGCCTGATGACTACAACAAATAGCACTTGAAAGCATGTTAGTCACACAAACACAAGTTGTAGAGTTGCTCCCCCTAAATGTGTGCAATAGTTTTTGAATCACATAATCAAGTGTATGCACTTGTAATTCACAACATGGGAGGGTCAATATCTACAGCTAGAAAACATGACACCAAATAAAGGGATACCAAGAGTAGGAAAGTGTTACCACTTGTAGCCCTTTTGCATTAAGAACCATGTGCCATGGATTAAATGGTGTTTTCCACACACCACAAGTTAAGCTCATGTAAGTTGCTTCAAAATAGATGGTTAGCACAAGCAACATACCATAAGTAGTTCTAGGAGAGCACAAGACTAGATACCAATTGCAATAAATGAACATGCTCATGCAATCCTAGAGAGGCATAAGAGCTACAATGGTGCAATTGTTTTTACCTTGCTCTTTACCTCATATGTAGGGGAGGGGAATTTGGGTCTCTAACTTTCAATCCCATACTTGGCTTTAATCCAAATGCATGATGCATCCCTACTTATGCACCCCAAACTTGCCAAGTCTCCAAATTCCCCGTACCACTCTCTTCCTCTAAGTCTTTGGGACCCAAACCCTTTGGGAGCCTTCCATGGTTTGAATTATCTCCTTTGGCAGCCAAATAGTTTGGATCCATCCTTGGTTCCTCCACCCCATGGTATGAGCCACCACCTTGCTATTCTTCGTCTTCTCAAGTATGTAGTGGTTGCTCTTTTGCTTTGCCTTGTAGGTGGGCTTGGTGTACACTAGTGAGGCCTTCAATTTTGGAGAGTTCTTGTTCTCCATTGCCTTCTTCTTGCCCTTAGCATTGCTCTTGGTCTTGTTGCTCTTGCTCTTGTTCTTTTGTTGGTCCATCTCCTCCTTGCATTGATAGGACTTGTGTCCTTCTTTGTGACACTTGAAGCAAGTCATAGTTTCTCCCTTCTCAAGCTTCTTCACGCCCTTGGAGGGGTTATCTTGAGGAGGTCAGACTTGATCTTGTGCCTTTTTTCCTTAAAGCCGCCTTAAGTCCATTCTTAGCCTTTCCACCTCTTGTTTTAGCTCTTCATATTCACTAGCAATGAGATCATCTAATGTTTCTACGACCACATTCTCATTGCAAGGAGTTAGATCACAAGAGGTAGATGCACCTACCTTGACAATAGAAATTGCACAAGGAATAGATGCATCCAATGAGCTTGTGAGAGATGCATATTTTAATTCAAGGTCCTTAAATTACTTCTTGAGTTTCCCATGCTCCTTGTCTAACCAATTAAATTTGTTATGCAAGTTCTCTAAGGGCCATGAGTTCCTCTTTTTGTTTGAGCATATAATCTTCTTGTTCTTTAATTAAGCTCATCATCTCAGAAATCTCATTGGGCTTATCGTCGGAGGAGGAGGAGTCATCACTTACATCGCTATTACCTGTGGCCATGAGGCATATGTGTGACGACCGGGTGGTGAAGGGCTTGCTTGATTCATCACTGGAACTCCCTTTGCCACCCTTCCTCTCCATGATGATGGCGGGACAAGCTTGATGTCTCCTTTGCTTGTTCTTGTTCTTCTTGCCCTCCAGCTTGAATACACCCACCGCATCTCCTCTTATGTGGTTTTCATAGCCTAGCATGTAGAGTTTCCTCACATGTTTGGTTACCTTTGTTTGGTGGAGGACTATGGCCGTTGAGTGTGATGCCCCCGGCATCTCAAAAGCCTTGACACGCAATTAGTTTGATGTTAATCAAGGATTTGGACTTAATCATGCTTAGATAAGAACAACATCTAGTCCAGTAAACCACTAAGTCAAAAATTTTCAAGTTGAATACGCAAAACCTTGCGTTGCTTGCTTGATTAGTTAAGCATTTATACATTTTCATGCAAGACATCAAATACAAAAGTTTCAGTTCAATATGCTATTTTGACCAATCTCAAAATCAGATGTTAAGGGGCCTAGAAGTTCAAACCAAACCCAGTTAACCTACGCTCAGGAAATTTCGTTAAGTTTAAGGTCGACGCTCTTTCCCAAATTTCATTCTGAAGTTACTTTCGATTTGACTGTACAACTTCAAAATCATCCTTTGTATGAAATGAAATTAAACCTATTACCATTCAGATGCTTCAAATCTTGAATTGATTGGACATCATTTGATAGTTCAAAAATTAGAAACAAGAAATACTCCACATAAATTGAAACTGCAGTTTCACCAAACCTTTGAATACAAATGTGATTGTAGTTCAAAATATAGCATGATCTAGCCAAAACTTTCTATACCAAACTTGTAGAAAAATTGATGAGGAACAACTTTGGTATTTTGTGTGTTGAGATGCATAAATGTTTGCATAGTGTTTTGGGTTGATTTTTGTTAAAATGACAAATCTGCCAATGATTGACCTGCTGGGTAAATTCAAATTTTGAACAACCAAAGACATGGTCATGCAAAACTTTGTATATGAAACTCACAGGAAATAAAATTGTGAACAACATTGGTATAGAAAAGTTTTAGTGAAAATGCACCTAAGATAGACTTTTATAATTTCTAAGCTGAGGGTTTTAGTTTGTCAAACTGAGGTCACAGCTTTTGAATTCAAATTTCTCCTAAAATTTTAAAATAACATGGTGACACAAATTAAAAGAAAGTTGTAGATCCTGAAGAGTAGATCACTTCTTGTATTTTGAGTTTTCACTAATTCGGCCATTAAATGCTTCAAAAATGAGATTTTCAGACAATAGGTTTTAGCAGTCAAACACCATTTTACTATTTTCTAATTTTCTTTTCATCATTGTGTCAATGATGAGCGGGCCCCACCTGTAAGGCCATTGCATTCCTGCTCACGCGGTTAGGACACGTCGCGCCAGTGGGTCCTGCCTTCGTTCGTCTCCCCGAACTCGGTCCAGTGCACCGTAATCCTTTTTCCCTCGCCCGGTCCCACCTGTCGGCGTCTCACGGTCCACGGACCGTGTCCACCTGATCCTCTTTCCTCTTCTTCCCCGCTCCCGCTCGCCCACGCGGTAGGCAGGAGCTGCCTGGCACGGCCACGCCAGCCGGCCCTGCTCCGCGCCCTGGCCTGCCTTCAACAGAGCGGCACCGGGCTGTTTCTTCCTCAATTCGCCTCGCTCCTCTCACTCCCTGCCTCTCCTGCGCCGCACCAGAGCCGCCCCTCATTTCCTTCTCTGCCCGCCATTGACGGCCGGCATTGGAGCTCTGCGCGAGCTCCGTCCACCATCTCCAGCCATCCCCGCACCACCCAAGAGCCCCGACGAGCTTCTCCATCCCCTCCGCCACCGATTCCCAATGGTATGGGCCGCCGAACTCCCTCCTCCCGAGCACACCACGTCGCAGAACCCCGCTGCTCACGCGCTCCCGTCGCCGCACCATCTCCGGCTACCTCCGGCGACCAAGGTAAGGGGGTAAGGTCCCCCATCCCCTACTCTCCCTCATCCGCCGCCACCGGCGATCCGGCAGGGGCCCACCTGGCCGGAGTGCGGGGCGCCGCCATCGGTCTCCCTCCCTGGCGCGAGGTAGAAGAAAGCCCAGGGAGGAGACGGCCATTTTCCCTTTTGGCCCCTACACTTTCATTAATTCACAGTTTCCAGCCCGAGCACTGTGTAGTGAGTGTTGCGGATCTTGTGTTTGGGACCCTGGAAGTTAGGTTTAATCGCATACAAGCCCCTAGATCTGTAGTTTTTCATTTAAAGGATTATTAATTCGGCTGAAAATTTGGAAATTCGTAATAAATCAAAGAAAAATCATAAAAATACAAAATTTGTGGCGTTGTGTTCCTTATGAGTAGAACTACAGAATGGAAAAGAGGGTGATACATAAAATGATTGTTTTGCCCCTGCTTGTGTGCATGCGTTGTTTTAGAAATCAATTAGCAAAAGAGGGTTAAATGAGCTCCAAAAATTATGAAATTTGGGCAGTGGCTAAGTTCTAGTGTATGTGCTAACATTTATTCCTAATAACGCTAGCATGCACTGTTTAATTACTGTTTTGCCCTCACACATGTATTTTGTACATTAAATGAATATGGAAATGATGGCTACATAAAGCTTGTCCAGAAAATCCATGGGAATTGTATTTTACCATTGGTCCAGTAAAGTCTAGAAATAAAGTTCCCTATGATTTGCTTGCTGGTTGCTATTTGTAATCAAAACGGCAAGTGCTAGGGTGAATTAACGAATAAAATAGGAAAACTCCATTTAATTTGTCCTAAAAATTCCACCAAAATTCATATAGCCGTGTTCTTGTATGAACATGCTTATTTTCAAGAATTACTGGTTGCTGTTATTTGAGGGTAAACACCACACCTTGTGTAAGAATTTTCATATCCGAGTAGCTAATTAACTAGTGCTAATTGAAAATGACTTAATCTTGTTGCTTTACATTTATTTATGCTAGGAGTGAAATTTCGAGCTAGTAGTCCGTTATATTGTAAATAGAGGCTTGACTGATGCTTTGATTGCGTGTAATATGATAAAGGATAATTTAAATTGATACGTGATTATATGCTAGATCCACGCGTTGCCTTGTGAACATCTGATCGTATGAGTAAATGCTTGCTCCTCGTCCACAAAAGTACTCTGGTTTAAGTAGTTTATCAATCACCTTTCTGCATATCCATAAAATTATTGTCCAAACGTGTACTTGATATTCATACATTCCATTCACTGCATCGTGCATGGCATTCATATAGTGACGCTTAATGCAGATACGTGATCAAGAAGCAAGTGCGTGGGACTACTTAAAGCAACGGTGTCCAAAAGACCAACTAAGACCCAAATACCACCTGGAGGCCCCTGAAGTGGTATTTGGAAGGAGGAGTTGTCCAAGTGATCAAGGGGTTGCTTGGAGCAAAGCCTCACAACCAGGCAAACTAACCTAGATTAGTTTGTTGGTTTCGATAAAAATAAGCAAAGGTAGGCAGGACCATAAATTTTTCAGCTAAAGTTATCTTGATTGATGATTACGCATCCGCATTAGGAGTTGATTGAAAACCTTTGCATTAGACCCCCTGGCCGCCCTGCCCCTAGCACCTATATCTAGAGTTCGTAGGACGAGTTGCCTAGAATTGCTAGGTGCGAGTAGACATGAGTGAATGGAGTCACTCGTCGCGTAGGTGATTTCAAAAATCACAAAACTTTTACTATTGAGGAATTAATATTATGCTCATGATTTAAATGGAGACCGGGCGGAAAATAATTTTATTTTGTGGTGTGCGTTGTTGTATCATTTGGCTCCGTCCGAGTCGTTTAAGGCTCGTCCGCTGTTCGGCATAACATTGCTAGAATGCTTAACCGGGATATGGGACCGGTGAAGTCTTACCTAAGCTCGTCCGAAGTTTTCGAGATGCCGCACATCCACTTGCAGGAGGCCGTTGGGCCCAGGGGCGCTTGTACTCGAGGGAGGGCTGACCCAGCGCGTTGTGGTAACGCTCCTGAGGGGGCACAACCTGAGGGTTAGGTGGGGGTGCTTTGAATCTTAGGACAAGACAGGTGGAGATGGGACTATTCGTGGGAACGCGATGGCTAGTCCCAGGAATTAAAATCAATTCGAATCGCTGATGCCCACCAGGTGTGGGAATGCTGATAATGCACACGGGCAACGTAGTAACTACTTAAATATAATATATCTATTATTCATGTTTTCAAATACTACATGCTTGTACTACAGTGTTGCTTACATTTCTGCAAGATATTATTATGATGTATTATGCAAATGATGAAATTGTTATTTATGTTGATATACCATTGTTTAAAAATCAATGGCTAAGGACCCACTTGTTAGTAAGCAAACTTCGCGTTAGCCGTAAGCCACTCCATTAAGTCCTACTGAGTAATTAGTACTCAGGGTTTGCCCCACCTTTTAAGTACAGGTACCGACGACGTCTGGACAAGTGCCTAGAGGAGGGTAGTACCAGTGGGCTCGGTGCTGCTTGCCTCGGTCATCATTGCATGAAGACTACTAAAGTATTTCATTTTCACTGCGAGATTTTATTTTGAAATCGTTTCCGCTATCTGGTTCAAACTTGCCTTTCGTATGACATTATGTTGAAACTTGTATTTTATTTCGAACCGGTTTGTAAAGTAAATCTATTTATACTCTATTTCAACTGCCTGTGATGATGTAACTGTTGTGGCTCCATCGAGGGCTGGATGTGTATGATGTCGGTTCCTCTGGGATTTGGTAATATCGAGAGCCGAATGACTCTCGACGGACGACCGGGTTTAGTTCGGTCTAATTACACTGTATGCTAGAGGTGGCAGGTGTGATTAGCCCAGATTAAATCGGCGGTTCCGCCACAGCTGGTATCAGAGCTGATCATGCACAGACAACAGTCATATCATCCAGTTTTGATTTACAAACCTATTTTAGAAAACACTTTTCAAGTATTTGAAAAATGAGAGTACCGATATGCCCATATTAAGGATGTTAGTGTATTACCAGGTGACATCGCTAACATTCTGACCTAGATAGAACTCATACATATTCGGCGCTTTGGGAAGCAACATTTCGGCCATAGCCATCGCCAGTACTGGTGGAACTCTATTGGGATTTGCGGACTGTTGTGAACCCTACATTCGTGCTGATAGGGCAGAACTATTTAAGGGGGGTGGTCACGCCATTGGAGTGTTTCGTGACCACTTTTCCTTCAACCAAAATTATAATTAGATCTTGTTGGCCACCATTTCTCTTCCCAGCAATTCCCCAGTACTGGAGGAACATTGGGTGTGTTGAGAGAAATGGCGCCACTACGTCGTCCACCAGACGTAGCTTAAAGAAATTCATGGATGCCACTTTTAGGGTTAGAGTGGCAATGTATGATGATGGTGATGATGTTGGTATGAGCATGCATTTTTCTGCATGTATACTAACCGCATGCGAAATTAAGAATGAGTAGAGAACGACTAGTTGCATTAGAGAGAGCCGTGCATATATGTCACCGAATACTCGATAGATATATACATTATACATAAGATGTGTGATGTGAGACCGAATAGGGCGAATCATGCATCATGTTATCTTATCTTACCTTATCCCACATGCTTTGCTTCGTGTTGCTTGGGAGTGACTAGAAGCATATTGCATTTAAGTGTGTGATACAACTGTATTAATATGTATCTCAAACTACAAGAAGAACTAGCAGAAACTAAGCAAGTAACACAAGTAGAACACTTAAGTTATGGCAAATTTTCTACATATCACTCAATCTAAATCCAAGTGGTTCAACGAATGCAAACCAAATACATTAAACATGTCGATCGGTCCAAAATCCAACCCTTCACAAAGTTTCCAAGTTTAAAACATGTTCCAACCTCATTCTGTTAAAACTCTAAATCTACAAGCTATAGGTAATGACTATGACAATACTTTTTGTATTCATCATATAACACTAAAATGTTGTATAGTGGGATTATGGCTTGATGAAGAAAGGGGAGAAATCAGAACATACTGAAACCAACACATAAAAACTAACTCTCCCTCCGCAAAGGCGTGGATTGTGAAGTGCAAGCTAAAACAAGCCCGAGTCAAAAGTCTAGACCAATGGGACCGTCTGTTAAAAACCTGAAATCTGGTGTTGATCTGTATGGATTTAGTGAAAAAGTTCTCCACAAAGTCTGTAGTGTATAATTAAACAAGCAACTTTACTATATTGACTCTGTTGCAAAGATGCATGTATGGATGCTCTAAGATCATTTTTAGAGGGAATTTCAAATCTAGACAGCAAATGCTAAGCACGCAAGTTGAGGTTTTGGACAGATTTGACCTTAGCTTAGTAATATGAAGTTTTACCCATTTTCCACTCACCATGGATAAAAATGTCCCCACCAATGTTGTAGGAAACTTCTAAATAAACAACTTTGGTAATCTGCTCCCAGTCTAAAACAATTCCTATCTTGAACTATCGCAGATTTCATGCAGACGTCTAAATCTGGATAGAATTATTCCTAACTCGTAAATTTGGATACATGGACTATTTCAAAACAGAACTAACCAAAAATTTCTATACCAATGAGGTAGAGTAGAGAATAACGCACGACTATCATGTCCTGAGTTCTTTAGAGTCCTTTGATCGACCCTCAGGAGTCTAGCTGCAAGCTACACATGTTAGAAAGAACTATAGCCTTGTGCCATCATTCTGCGATAAAATCACTTATTGGCGTATTTTCTGAACATGTAAACGCGAAATACACTATGACCACACCAAGTTTTTAAAACTCTTGGATTTATGGAAGCCTTGTTTTTCCTGCTACAGATGCCGCAGCCCTTCGACCTATGCCCTGATCATCCTGAGCCCACCTGAAGGTCACAAGAAGAAGACAAAAACGGGAGAATCTTCTACTGATGTGGCTTCAGTTCAACATCTCCGACTTGGGATGGTTCTATTGAAGGGATTCGTCAAGCCTGAAGATCAAGTCAAGATAGTTCATACGTGTCGACAACTAGGTATTGGTCCAAGAGGATTCTATAGGCCTAGTTTCAAGAACGGAGCCAAGATGAAGCTATGGATGATGTGTCTAGGGAAGAATTGGGATCCAACTACAGGTTTCTATGGGCCAACACGTCCATGCGATGGTGCCCAAGTCCCTACGATACCAGAAGCTTTCAAGACAATTGTTCAAACTGCAAATTCAACTGCAAGCGAATTTCCTCAAATCAATCCTGACGTATGCATCGTCAACTACTACAGCGACTCCGGGAAGCTCAAACTCCATCAAGACAAGGATGAATCAAGAAGAAGCATCAATCAAGGTCTACCTGTCATCTTGGTCTCCATAGGCGACACTGCAGAGTTCCTGTTCGGCGATACTCGAGACAAAGATAGAGCGTCTAAGATCAACCTCGAATCCGGCGATGTTCTTATACTCGGTGGAAGATCAAGACTACTGTTCCATGGCATCTCCCACGTGAAGCCTAACACTGCACCGACACGGTTGAAAGAAGAAACCGGTCTTCGACCTGGACGTGTCAATCTTACGTTTAGGCAGTACTAATTGAGTGTCGATTGGTTTGGTAATGCTCGAGACAAACTTTTGTAACGAGGGAACCTGAATCTCGTAGATCAAGCAGACCTCGTGTATCCCGCTCTGTAAAATTTACTCGTGTCTCGTTTTCATGGTTAATGTACTCCTAGTCTTACTATCATAGCATTTCAAACTTTGGTAATCCTCATGTCTGGAAACTCTCACCATTTATGCACTTCAACCTTTTGTAATCAATGCAACCCTTATTTATTTGCATTGCATTTCAATGTTCGTGATTCCTTTGCTCTGAACCCTTGCAAATCGAGAACACCTCACCTCTTTGATCCATGTCATTCAAACATTGAGGTTCATGTGTTATAAAACTCTTGTATCTTATACATATTTCATTGATCATTTCCATGCCAAAATCTGGTAGTATTCACAACACTTTGGAATTGGGTAATAATACCACACTTGATGTGGTGTTTACCTAAGCAGTCTATGATGCCGCGATGGAACCTAGAGTCCTATGTGTACAGCCGTCACATGGTTGTGCTTCTAGGTGTGCGCAGGTATCAAGACATGCAAGGGCATATCATCACTTCAATCATGGGACATTCATATCCAGTTTTCATTCCTTTGATTAATCTTGCTATTCTTGGTTCGTAGAGGTGATCGATTCCATTTCCACCACTTTGTTTATATCATGTCATTGCCTTGTTTCACCTTGTCTTTCTTGAATTGTGGGAGTAGCCAACCTCCACCCACTGCTTATTCACACCTTTTCATTGCTTCTATGGAAGTGATCAGTCTCATTTCCACCCTATCATCACATCTTTCCATTGCCTTGTTTCACCTTGCCTCCTTGACCAATGGGAATAATCCGCCTCCATCCCACGACTCGCCCATATTAATTCATATCCTTGTTTGACCTTGCCTTCAACGATTGGTGGGAACAGTCAACTTCATTCCCACTGCCTCCGTCGATATTTTCTATTCATTTGTGGAACCTTATTCTCCGAGGGTGTACCTCACGAACATCCTCCACACTAGCTTTTTGTTCGCGGTCAGTGCTCTTGCCATATCATCATTTCCCTATGGGTTGTTTTCTTCCTCTTAGAAGGGAGCTTACTAACGTTTTGTTTCGCTAGTAAGAACACGTCAACTACATCCATTTGTCTTGGTCAATCCTAACCATCGCTAAGAAATCGTATAAACCATCACCTTGTCTAGGCAAATACGACCTATCTTCCCCCTCTAGTGCCTTTCTTGTCACAATGAGTAGGATGTGCTATGTTTCACCACATCTTACTCTTTGAAGACATGTTGACTTGGTATTTTATATGTGGACACAATCCCTATCAAATAAAATGAATGTGTTTCTCAAGAACACATCCATTGACATTCCTTTGTATCACATGAGTCTGCTTTGTTCAACTTCTAACTGTGTACACTTTGTTTCTATTCTTTGGATAAATCAGGTACTTATCATGTTTCTAGTCTTGGTGTCAAAGTTAGGGAGTAACTCCCTTCCTTTGCTTCTATCATTGACACTCGCTCACTAACCACATCCTCTTCATGGATTGTTCATTCGCTCTCATATATGGCACGACTACTCGAGTACCTTAGGGAGACCATCATATCCTTACTAGATGGTGTTTTGTGACTACTTGTGTTAAAGAGATACTAACCATTCACAAGCTAGTTGACAAAGCTAACAGGCGAAGGTTTGGATATTGCCTCGTGCATTCAAAAAGACACGAACTACGATGACCATACCCTTTGCAATATACGATAGGCTATACAGCCGTAGAATCCCATTTCCTCCAAATCTCAGGACGAGATTTCTTTAAGGGGGTGGGTTATGATGCCCCCGGCATCTCAAAATCCTTGACACACAATTAGTTTAATGTTAATCAAGGATTTGGACTTAATCATGCTTAGAGAAGAACAACAACTAGGCCAGTAAACCACTAAGTCAAAAAATTTCAAATTGAATACGCAAAACCTTGCGTTGCTTGGTTGAGTAGTTAAGCATTTATACATTTTCATGCAAGACATCAAATACAAAAGTTTCAGTTCAAGATGCTACCTTCAAATATGCTATTTTGACCAATCTCAAAATCAGATGTTAAGGGGCCCAGAAGTTCAAACCAAACCCAGTTAGCCTACGCTCAGGAAATTTTGCTAAGTTTAAGGTCAACGCTCTTTCCCAAATTTCATTCTGAAATTACTTTCGATTTGACTATACAACTTCAAAATCTTCCTTTGTATGAAATGAAATTAAACCTATTACCTTTCAGATGCATCAAACCTTGAATTGATTGGACATCATTTGGTAGTTCGAAAATTAGAAACAAGAAATACTCCACATAAATTGAAACTGCAGTTGCACCAAACCTTTGAATAAAAATGTGATTGTAGTTCAAAATATAGCATGATCTAGCCAAAACTTCCTATACCAAACTTATAGACAAATTGATGAGGAACAACTTTGGTATTTTGTGTGTTGACATGCATAAAGGTTTGCATAGTGTTTTGGGTTGATTTTTATTAAAATGACAAATCTGCCAATGATTGACCTGCTGGGTAAATTCAAATTTTGAACAACTAAAAACATGATAATGCAAAACTTTGTATATGAAAGTCATAGGAAATAAAATTGTGAACAACATTGGTATAGAAAAGTTTTCGTCAAAATGCACCTAAGATAGACTTTTATAATTTCTAAGCTGAGGGTTTTAGTTTGTCAAACTGAGGTCACAGCTTTTGAATTCAAATTTCTCCTAAAATTTTAAAATAACATGGTGACACAAATTAAAACAAAATTGTAGATCCTGAAGAGTAGATCACTTCTTGTATTTTGAGTTTTCACTAATTCGACCGTTAAATGCTTCAAAAATGAGATTTTCAGACAAGGGGTTTTAGCAGTCAAACACCATTTTACTATTTTCGAATTTTCTTTTCATCCTTGTGTCAATGACGAGCAGGCCCCACCTGTAAGGCCATTGGATTCCTGCTCACGTGGTTAGGACACGTCGCGCCAGTGGGTCCCGCCTTCGTTCGTCTCCCCGAACTCGGTCCAGTGTGCACCGTAATCCTTTTTCCCCCGCTCAGTCCCACCTGTCGGCGTCCCACGGTCCACGGACCGCGTCCACCCGATCCTCTTTCCTCTTTTTCCCTGCTCCCGCTCACCCACGCTGCAGGCAGGAGCTGCCTGCCATGGCCACGTCGGCCGGCCCTGCTCCGCGCCCTGGACTGCCTTCAAGAGAGCGGCACCGGGTTCTCTCTTCCTCCATTCGCCTTGCTCCTCTCACTCCCTGCCTCTCCTGCGCCGCACCAGAGCCGCCCCTCATTTCCTTCTCTGCCCGCCATTGGAGCTCTGTGCGAGCTCCATCCACCATCTCCAACCATCCCTGCGCCACCTAAGAGGTCCGCCGAGCTTCTCCATCCCCTCCTCCGCCGATTACCAGTGGTATAGGCCGCCGAACTCCCTCCTCCCGAGCACACCACGTCGCCGAACCCCACTGCTCACGCGCTCCCATCGCCGCGCCATCTCCGGCCACCTCCGGCGACCAAGGTAAGGGGGTAAGGTCCCCCATCCCTACTCTCCCTCATCCGCCGCCGCCGGCAAGCCCGTAGGGCCCCACCTGGCCGGAGCGCGGGGCGCCGCCATCGGCCTCCCTCCCTAGCGCGAGGTAGAAGAAAGCCCAGGGACGAGACGGCCATTTTCCCTATTGGCCCCTACACTTTCGTTAATTCACAGTTTCCAGCCCGAGCACTGTGTAGTGAGTGTTGCGGATCTTGTGTTTTGGACCCTGGAAGTTAGGTTTAATCGCATACAAGCCCCTGGATCTGTAGTTTTTCATTTAAAGGATTATTAATTCGGCTGAAACTTTGGAAATTCATAATAAATCAAAGAAAAATCATAAAAATACAAAATTTGTGGTGTTGTGTTCCTTATGAGTAGAACTACAGAATGGAAAAGAGGGTGATACATGAAATGACTGTTTTGCCCCTGCTTGTGTGCATGCGTTGTTTTAGAAATCAATTAGCTCCAAAAATTATGAGATTTGGGCAGTGGCTAAGTTCTAGTGTATGTGCTAACATGTATTCCTGACAACCCTAGCATGCACTGTTTAATTACTGTTTTGCCCTCACACATGTATTTTGTACATTAAATGAATATGGAAATGATGGCTACATAAAGCTTGTCCAGAAAATCCATGGGAATTGTATTTTACCATTGGTCCAGAGGTTGCTTCATCCTCACTTGAGCTTGAGCTTGAGCTTGAGGCTTCATTATCACTCTCATCCTCCTCTTCTTCTTCACTCTTGCCGCCTTGGTTGATGCTTGCATGTGTGCTTGATGGCAAGGCTTTTTTTGACTTGAAGTGGAGGTGGACTCGGGCTTGTAAATCCCCATGGAATATTCATGGGCAACAATTGTGTTGACGACTTGGTTGGGTGTCTTGTTGTCCAAGTCTTCATTGAGCAAGGTGGTTTTGATGATGTCGTAATCGGGCTTGTGAAGGCAACAAATGATCTTGCTGTTCACCTCTCCATCCGTTATTTGCTTTAGACCTAGGCCATAGATTTCATTCACAAGAGTGTTCAAGTGTGAGAACATGTCATGAGCACTTTCATTAGCAAATTGCTTAAAGCTAGTAAGCTCATCGGCAAGAACATGGTATTTTTTATTGGCCACATCCGGTGAGCCCTCATGATTCTAGACAATTTGCTTCCATAGCTCATGAGCATTAGGAGAAGCATACACACGATTGAACACATCATTACAAAGAGAGGACAAGAATATGGATTTAGCAATAGCATCAAATTGCCTCTCACGAGCGGAGTTGCTACAGGTGCCCTCTTGAGTGACACGCCAAACATCAAGCCCCCGGGCTTGAAGATGTGCTTCCATGAGCACCTTCCGCTGAGGGAAGCCCTTCCCATAAAAAAACGGAGCCCTATCGGTACTCATCCCTTCCTCAGACATAGAAACTCACTTAGCGGTGAAGCCAATGGCACTCCTACGAGCTATCTCACAAAATTGCCAATGGAATTGGCTATTCTCTTAAGAGATGTGAGCCCTAGCACTGATACCAATTGAAAGGGAACGTGCTAGGGTATCTGACCCAAGAGGAGGAGGGGGTGAATTGGGTCGCTAATTGCTCTTCTAAAACCTATGGCAATCTAGTGCATAGAATAAACCCATCGCGTCCTACACATGCGGAGTTTGTAGGGTCTCCTCGTCCCCGCACAAGTTGTTGCCACCACTCCACACCAAGAAGGAGGGTCTAGCAATGAGTACAAGTGGCTTGACCGCAGCTAAGGCTTCTCCTCTAGCTCACGCAGGAGCTACTCTCAAGAAGAGCTCGCAAGCTCACTCCCTCTAAGCCTAACCTAGCATGGATGAGCACTAAATCTCATATGGTGGTTGGAGTGATGGATATGCTTGGAATACACCTCTACACTTGCTCTCAACTTCAGTGGCTCCAACAACCTTCAAATGGTCGGGTGGGGTGGCTGATATAGCACCCAAACTCAAACTAGCCGTTGGCCAAAAGCTGCTGACACAATGTACATCGGACTGTCCGATCCCTATACTGCGGATAGTCCGGTCTAGTCACTTTCCCAACGGTCACTGAAACATGGCGTCACTGTACATTTATCCGGTCTCCAACTTGGGACTGTCCGGTCCGTGTAACCGCCAACTAGCCGTTGCACTGGCCATTTGAACTAGTCGTTGTAATGTCCGAAGGTTTGTCCGGTCTTTACAACTGTATTGTCTGGTCTACTGTCCACTGGAATCCTTCACCGTGCATAGCCTCGAGTTTCTGTAGCCCCCAAACTCAAACTAGCCGTTGGCCAAAAGCTGCTGACGCAGTGTACATCAGACTGTCCGATCCCCATACTGCGGATAGTCCAGTCTTCTGATTTGCATGGCCTTTTGACCGGATAGCTTCACTTCAAATCCTCCATTTGTCCGCTCAGTGGTTTTGCCTGACTTCGGATTGTCAGGTCTTCATGTTTTGCGTGACTTCTAGTTTCT
Source organism: Paspalum vaginatum (assembly GCA_030272315.1). Taxonomy (NCBI): domain Eukaryota; kingdom Viridiplantae; phylum Streptophyta; class Magnoliopsida; order Poales; family Poaceae; genus Paspalum; species Paspalum vaginatum. The sequence continues at coordinate 11,580,489 of CM059020.1, read as the reverse complement.
TCACCCCTTCAGAAGCTTGGTCTCGAGTTAGTACATGGCAGATAACCTGACGGATCTTGTAACACTTCTGCAGATGATTTTGGGGAGATCGCTGTTGATGTCAATTACCTGAATGTGGTAAATGCATCTCCCACAGACAGAATTTTCAATTGCTGATGACCCCATTCGAACATTTGTATTCCCATATAGATTCCATCCCTAGAAAGTAGGCATCAATGTATCATCTCATCTCCACCAAAGCACAATGTTCTTGGATTCCCATATGGATTCCATCTCCACCAAAGCGCAATGTTCTTTGGTGTACCTGACATGTTTATTTGACTGCAAATAGCCAAGGAGTGGCGCAATGTTCTTCGGTGTATTTGACGTGTTTATTTGATTAAAGATAGCCAAGGAAGCAGTATTTGAACGCAGCTATCAGCTATGTATATTTTGTACGTGCTTTCAAACTTTTCAAACCACAAGTATGCCTGAAGCATCGCAGCAATCATCATTTCGCATATTAAGTATTCTGCACTTGTCGAGGGAGATGTCGCAGGTCAAAAGACAAATGTACTGCTACCTCCATTCTCAAATATGTCGCCCCTTGGTTCATTTTTAAATGAAAACACGACAAAGATGTACTGCATTACTGGCACAAAAGGATGGTAGCGGGAACTATTTGAATTACTCGAGTTGTACAGCAGGCTATAAATAGTGAAGTCATTTGTTTCGCAGAACAATGAAGAACACATGCTATGCCCACGATGCACAGCAGACTACTAGGACTTGCTATGAGATCGGTCAAAAACGTGACAAAAACGCATCTCCACGAGGGCGGATACATATGTCAAGCACCACCATAACATAATCTCACTATGGCTCTACACCAGCAAGACAGCATTGATACACCCATCATTCTCTGGGTTATTTGTAACTTGAGCATATTTACCTGCAAAACAGGAAACATTGGTTATGGAGCATGAATGAGGAAGGGAAGGTTGGACAGGAACACAAGTCAACAGATCTCTTACCCCACACAACTTTTCCAGCGGGAGTAACCAGACCAAGTTCACTAACATTCACCTGAAAGAAGACCACTGTAAGCACCAATTTTGGAGGATAGGGGTACACGGAGAGATTTGACTCAATGAACTATGACAAACATCCAATATAGTCAACTGTGTAACCAACTACCAAGGAGGCAAGGATTGACCACTATACTTATACATAATTGGCAAAAAAAAAAACGCTTGACATACCTCAATGATTGTTCCCCTTGTCATAACACCAAGAGAAGTGTACATTGGACCATTTGGGTTTTTCTTCACAGAAATTATATCAAGGTTGAAAGTACATTTCAGTTCTGGGTGAGTCGCATGAGCTTTAGTGAAACGCAGACCAGTTGGCCGAATGAACCGTTCATACTTTGGTGGTTTCCTAGTAAACCCAGCTCCAACAAAGGTGGCTTTAGTAACCATTCTCTTCCACTGCTTGGCTGAATAAGGAATAAAATATCAGCTTCGTTATTCAGATCAAAGGAAAAGAAATGTACGATTTTGAATGATACCTTGCCAAAAGTCTATGAATTGTTAACACTAAACAGATATGTATAATGCCACATTAGTTTACAGAAATCAGTTGTCATGTAGCGCATCCCATTCCTTAAAGCATATCTCTACAACTCTTTAAGAGCCGAAGGGTACAACTCTTTAAGAGCCGAAGGGGGTCATCCACGTCGGTTTTCATCCCGCCCCTCACTGTTTCGCTCTGCCCCTCGAGCAACCGCCGAGACCTGTGCACGTCGGCCACCTCCCTCACCACTCCCGCAACCGGCAAGGCGGCAACCCAGCTCGTGTGCTCACCCACCCACGTGCGACGCTGCCCCACAGCACCCTCTGGCCGCGCGCGCCGCGCCGCAGGCCCGCAACCGAGCCTCCTCTCCGCCTGACCTGCACGCACCGGCCCCGCTGGACGCCCCCCGACCCGCGCACGCCACCAAGCGCCTCCTCCAGCCCACCCGCCAGCACCACGTGCCTCCTCCCGCCCGTCGCCAAACCCCCTCGTGCCGCCAGCTCGCCGGCGCCGCGCCCCTTCCCGCCCGCCATTGACATCCTCCACGGCCGAAGCCCCATGCCCCCTTCAGCCCGCCACCAGCCACCCCCTCCCTTGGCCAGCCCTCCACGCCCGCTGGCCCCACACCCCCTCCTCTGTGATACGCAACATCCGATCTCTAGCAACAACCCGGATCTCTGGACCTCAACGCCGTCGTCGCCGAGCTTGATGCTGTCGTCTTCTGCTCCTACATCACCCTCGGTCCAACCAGGTTTTGAGGCAAGTGCTAATAGATTGTGTCTCATCTGATCACTAATCAGCCCTTGCACTTCGTCTTACTGTTTGTTTAATTTTTTCTATGATGTTTCTCTGCATACACGCCGGCTGTGATGGATTATGTTGTGATTTGTGCCCAAATAGAGTCCTTCATATATGCTAGATTTATTGGATGATTGTGCTGCTACATGTGACCACGGCTAGGTAATTTTGTTTTCAATTTGTTTCTAGATATTCCATTTAAATTTTTTATTGTATGGCGAGTTGAGTGCTTCCCCTTCCATCTAATATAGTAACGGTTTAGTTCTGTGTTTTCATTCATTTTTAATAATTGGTAGAAAAACTGCTTCAATGATTATGCTTTGGTGTCATTATCTGATTGCTAATTTGTTTCTGAAGCTTCAACCTGGTATGAATTTGTCCTCTAATGCTCCTGTTGTTACCTTACGACTTGATTTACCACCCTACAGTCCATTGGTTAGAATTCAAAAATTGTCAGGTTTGCCCATCTTCAAGTTAGACAAGAGAATAATCTTTTTTATTGGAATCACCGTCCCCTCTAGGCTTACACTACTGAATTGCTAATTACATTGTATATAGACAGGATATGTACACATGTTAATGGTTTTGTAATGTATGTTCAGAGTTGGAAATTTTCTTTATTGTTGACCTCTGATGTCCTTCTGAAAACTACCACACACACATCAATCTGAATATTTTGTACTTGAGGGCTGACATCAAGCTGTATATGAGGAGGATGACATTCTTTATCTCTTCACTGAGGGTTTTCTGAAATCTCTACATCTATATGCGTATAAGACGAACACAGATGGATGTACAGAGATGGCAAAAAATGCCTACAAATTACTTTGTGGCTATACCTCTGAATAGAAATAGTCTGTATATGAATCATAAATACACAGGGTTCACATTAGGAGTATAACCTAATTTACTAGGATGCCATCCCTAGGGAGATCAGAAATTACTCTTAAAGGAGAAATTGTGATGGTACATTTTGACCAACAATACCTAGCTAGACTACAGATGCATATGCTCTGTTTCATTCCTTGCTTCTGCTTGTCGAAATCCATATTATACATGGCTTGTTTACCCCGAGTCATTTTTTTAGTGAACCTTATACTTCTGAGAGTTAATTTCTAATAACGTTTCCAAACTAATGCCCACAACATCATCAACCAGGAATGCACTATGAAATGCTGCATACCTGCATTGTGTGTTACTGTGTAACAATCTAAGTAAATTAGTCTTTGCTTTGTTATTCTCCTTAGAGTAAATTTTATCTTTGCCTGAAAGGTAAATAAGTCATAGTGTCTATTCTAAGTGTGTTGCGATTCTTAGAATCCCACACGATCAGCTCTATTGTCAGATACTCAAGCCTCTTGTCAGTCTCTACGGTTATTGGAAACGTGCAAATCATTAAAACGGTTGTCCTGTGAGGTTGGAACAGTTCATGATATGCAAGGCCATCAATTAGTCCCCACGATAGCTGCTTTTTATATATTTAGTAGTGGCGGCATTGTGCTGCCCTTTGCTTTTTTTTTTTTTGAAAAGCACCAGCATGGAGGCTGAGGGTGAGCTGGTTGGCGGCGGCTTTGCTATCGGAGTCGTCGGTGGTGTAGGCGCACAGCCTTTGGAGAATGTGGGGATTAATTCTTCCTACTTAGCATCTACTGAGCCCTGGTGAGAAGAGGAGGTGCAGGAGGTCAGAACAAAGAAGTTTAAATTTTCGGGTTTACTTGAGCATCCCACGATTGTAAAAGCTAATCAACTATTGTGCAGTAGATTCAGAAGCATAGGCTGCTGCTTTTTGAGTTCACGCCCAATAAGAGCAAGAATCACCTGTTCAGCCGAGCCCATCCTCCCTTTTCTTACAGATTGAGGGTGCAGATCAATGCCATCTGGGATCTGGACTACATCCATGAAGGGGTGCTGGAACTGGAAGTTCAGATTTGAAAAGCGTTGTTGTTATTTTACAGCTACTTGCTTCATCCTTTTTTTGTGAAGTGTGCAGATTTCATACTCTATATATATTGCCATATCCTTTCCGACTTCCGGCTACAACCATAGCAGCAGGCATGAAGTCATACATAACGATTTTGCTTACAAGTTCTCAAATAAATAAATTCTCTGATGTATACAGATTTTGCTTACATGTGGCCATTTTTAAAGTCAAGAAGGAATTGGACAATGGGACAAGCTGCACCATGAAGTACGAAAAGGAGAAGGTCAATGATATTAGGAAGGTAGAGCAGTGCCATGAAGAGCGGCAGCTCTCCCTGTAGGAGTCCAGGTGCCGGATGCACCTGGCCCATGTGTGCAACCTCAAGTATGGTGTAGAGATCGACGGAGCCATCGCTAAGCTGGAGGGTGAGACAAGGGTACCTGATGCTTTAAACTCATGTGCTTGGTAAAGTTTCTGTATACCACATCTCAATTAGCCAGGATCATAAATTTTCGCAGAAGCGTGTCATGTACTTGAAATTTCCAGATTACCGCAGAATTATTGATTGTCTCTCGGCGGGATATTTGTATAGCATGCTGAAAATGCCTACACTTTAGACATGCCCCAATCACTGATATCATGTTATGTACTTATGTTCAGTAAATTATGACAACGATAAGCAGTTAAATAACGGACACTAGAATTTTGAAGAGGTTTAATATATTTGGGAAATCTGCATTTTGTTTGGAAATGATCTTTTTCCTAAGATTTGGTCCTGTGAGGTACCAAGTGGCCTTCTCGGATCCTTATAGAAATTTTTTTGTTCGGATTCATGATTTTAAAACTACATTCTTTTCAAGAAGAAAATGCTTAGACTTATTTAAAATCATTTTACTTTGGTGTTTACTGGACAATTGTATAGACTTCATGTGCATACTGTATCTGATTGGTTTATCATTTTTTCCTCTCAGATGCAAGTAGCAACTTGCATGTTCCACTGGATATATTTGATTCACCGTTCACCAAATGAGTATGCTTAGTAAATTTTTGCCCTCGTAGCAACGTTCGGCCACATAAGAATTTTGGATGCTAACCATACTCCACATTTATTAACAAATCCCATCATGACTTACTTTTTCGCTTGCCAGTTCGCAGAACCTTGAACATCTCTTCTTCAGCTACAGGTCTGACCTGAAAAGGACAAAAATTGTGGCAGTAATTAGTCAACCTAGAAAATACTTATTGAAGCAACAGGCAACCAGAAATGAGCCTTTTGTCTGAGAGTCACCTTCGGCAGAGGAACATCCCATTTGCCAGCCTTTTCCTTCCTCTTCTGCTTGATTGTGTTGCTGAGAGTCTGCAGTTTCACCAACAATCAATTATCCATAACACTATGTGCTACCATATCACAATGAACTGGCAAGAAGCCAAGAATAATCATTTACCTTGGCTCGCTGTGTCTGGTCACGGTCCAGCAGATACGGAGGAAGAGCACCCTCTTGGACATCATCATCAACCTTCTGCCGCGAAGTCGATTCATCGTGCATCTTCAGGCTGCAAAAGAGCAAATTGTAGTACAGCTCGGATAAATACAAATGAAGCCAGTAAGGCAGGATTCGAAATTGTGATAAACCATTTGTCATGCTCATGATACAACAGTCCAATTAGCTTACAATATATACTCAGAATCAGAATACCATCTTGAACTAACCCTATCTACTAAAGTGGACCAATACATCAACTATAGTAAACAGGCACTTACGTCTTCTTCATCTGCGCCTTCTCGGCATAGCGCTTCTTGGCGAACCTCTTGCCCTTAGCGCCGAGCAACTAAAACAGCACAAAGCACGAAATCATCAGCAACAGGAACACATAGACAACAATACCAAAAGGGTAAATTATCAGATCAGACCGAACCTTCCGGGCATCCCTCGAGCACCTGTGCACTTCGCGCGCCTCGCGCTTGCGCTTGCGCTCCTCGTAGTCCAGGCGCCGGCCATGGCGCTTCTGGTGCAGCTCTATGTAGTCTCCCTGCGGCTGCAGCCAGCTCGTGCAGGGGGGAAAATCAGCACAAATTTTTCAAAGAAAAAAAAGGAACAAAATCGCGAAAACGATGGATAAGTTGTAAGAAAGAGGAAGCGTGAGATGGATCGGGGAGCTAGGGGCAAGGAGAGATCTCTACTTCGAGGCGCCGAGGAGAAAGGAAGGGGGACTTACCATGGCGGCGGTCTAGGGGTGGGCGTTCGGTTCTTCGGTTCGGTTCCTCGGTTATTTATGAATTTCGGTTATCTAAAAATGAGAACCGAATTAGCCTTGAGAAGAGGTATAGGAACCGAGCACTTCGGTTCTCGGTAAGTAACCGAACCTCGGCGTCGCACGCCGTCGCCTCCTGGCGGCTTAGCCTCCCGTCGCCCCGCCGCCGCCGCCGCCTCCCGGCCTCGTGCCGCGCCGCCGCCGCGCGCGGGAGAGGGAAGGGGCGCCGCCGGCGCGCGCGCGGGAGATGGAGGGCCGCCGCTGGGGAGTGGGGACTGGGGGAGAGCCGTGTCCGGGGAGGCGGGGGTGCGGCGCGGGGAGAGGGAAGAGGGGAGGCAGGGTGCGGCGCTGAGAGGGAAGGGGAGGGTTGGAGAGAGGCGCGCCCTTATATACCTAGGTTTCTGTACACACTGGTTTTCTTAGGTTGTTTTGGTTTATTCGGTTCTTTTAACCGAACCGAAATTATTCGGTTCTTTCGTTATCGATATGATGGCGAAAATCGAACCTGTGACCAGAAATATATGTATGTGGAGATTTGAGAGGCTATAATAATTGTAAGAATTAGCACAAATCAAAATCAGATAGCAAAATTAAATAAGTGTTCAAGGTTATCAATGTTGTTGGAGTAAACGTGTTTCTAGAACGAGTTCTAGCAACGCCGAAATACAAAAGACACAGAGGATGCAAGCAACTTTGATTTTTTTTTCTTTCTTTTCTCTTTTTTATGCGGCTCTTTTTTTACGCACTTGCCATTTGCAATTTTTTTTTCTCAAAAGTGCCACAAAGAGTACCATACAACTCCACACTATCACAGAACTTTCATCTGTAAATCATAGGTTTTCTATCCAAATTCGCATAGATGATTTCGTACTCTTAATGGACTCAAATGCGAAACTTATAATACCATAGTTGTATCTCTACCTTTTCTCTTTTATTTCGATATATGGAACGTCTCTTTTGGCTAAGAGAAGCGGGAGATATTGAGCCCCTAAATTTAGACTATTCAAAAAATTATGGGTCACGAACATAGTTTCTCCCAACTAAAATTAGGCTATGATAACGGCGTTTTCTGGTAATCTCATAGTTAATAAAGTTATAGATAATTTCATGAACTTTTCAGAAAGTATGAGAACACTAAAATCCGAGTTCGTATGTGGTAGATATCGTCAAAATACCGAACTAGGACAAAGACAATTCGAACCGGACGTGATGACGTGATGGAAAAATACACGGTGACACGATGCAAAACCCATACCAAACTAAGAACTCGATCTAAACTAGCAACAAGAACACGACTATGGATACAAACTCAATGATACGGACTCCAAAAAGCGAAAATATGAAAAGGCTAAACTTGGCTATAGGAACAAGATGAACTAAAACCCTAACTTTTTATGTCTTTTTTGATCTATGGGACGAGGGTGAAATCAATCTAAACTAGGGTAAACGATAAACCTTGCTCTGAATATCACTTGATGGGGATAGAGGGTTCCTGATCTTCCGTCAAGGGGAGATAACTGTTGATTTGGCGGAGGCACGACACACACGATCCGGCTTCCAATCAACACGATTGGAACCCTGCAATCGTAGCACCACGTTGTCGGTGTTTAGTACTAGTAATACACCATAGGATGTATCACGAGGTGCTTTTGTGGGCGTTTAGATCAACACGTAGCTCGATGGTTTGCTTGAGACGCAACAAACAACAAGATTTATACAAGTTCAGACCGCTAAATCGCTTAATACCCCACGTCCTATGCGGAGCGGTTTGTATTGCGAGGATGATCATATAACGTTTGAGGTACAAGAGGGTTTCTAAGATCGCCCAGGAGGATTGAGCGGATCTGCCGTGAGTTGTTTGGGAGGGATCTCTAGTGTTATATAGTTCAGTGTGACTTGAGTTACAAGTCGGTTTCCTTATATATCTCCTAAGCAATTTAGATTATAAAAGATTACCTAGAATCCGATATTCATAATTTGTATAGATAGGTGTCTTGTGCGCCTTCGCCAGTCCCCGAACCTCGGCTTCCGCCCGCGGCGACACTCGCCCATCACCCTGATCCGGCCAGCCTGTGCGTGGTCGCCGGATTGGATAGCTGCTGCGCGCTTTCATCGCTGGCGCAGGCGGCAGGTAGCAGCAGCTAGCTGGAGACGGGAACGGGAGAAAAGCGCGAGAGCAAGTATGACTGTACGAGAGACACGGGGTGAGGAACGTGGAGATGAATGGACACAGGATGAAGTGGGCCCGCTAAATAGCGTCAACATATTTAAGGGAAAATATGTACTAATGGTACTCACAAATTTGAACACATTAAGGACACAAATGACTATGTTTGATTAATGTTGACGTAATGCCATGTGATTACTTTTATAAAAACATATAAATAATAAATTTGGTGTGTTATTTTTGTTTATTTAATGTTTTAATTGCAACACATTGTATAATAAGTGCTTTTAAACCTTAATATTAATTTTACATTAAAATAATATTCGTATAATTCATTTAGTGATTATATAGTTAATTTACAATGTGGCTCTGAGTTTGAACAGTTTGGCTATAACATCCCCTATTAATTTATCTTGTTATCCTAGTCCACGGATCCATGTGGAAGCAGAGTAAGTTTGAGACTTTTAATTCCATACGATTGGGTTTCCAAAAACAAAAGTAGAGTACATAAAAAAGAAAGAGAAAATGTAATAGTTCGAAGAAACGCTACATGTGCGTAACTGTGTATTACAATACCTTACGAAAAAACTTTCACAAAACTCACTCTTTCACAAAGTTGATAATGATCCAAATGACTATGTTTGATTAGTGTAGATGTAGAACTATATTTGTGTAAATTTACTATGTACCAGAAGCATACTAAAAAAATGCCCTTTCTCTCATAGTTCTGCTCAAAAGTAGGTCATAAGGATATATTATCAGCTGTTTTGGCACTACACACAATAGACTGACTTTAGATATCTCTTATTTTTCCTAATTAGAAACAAATCTCAGTTGGTGTTTCTAGATGTTTGTTATAGACCTAAATGCAAAAGCTTTCACTTCCACACTGCTAAACTTTCTTTACTCCAAAAATTTTCAAAAATAAAGATTTTGCCTACGTAGCAAAACATTTTTCTACATACATGCTATGGTACAGAGGAAACATGAAACAGCTAGACTACTGTGTCCTAAACTATGGTTGATGCGTAGCAGTTTTCTTTAAAAAAGGCACAACCTGAATTAGTATATGACAATAGATCAAAGTTTGTTCCTACCATTTAGTACATGCTCAGTCATTATAGACTGCACCTGTCCCTCTTTGATGACTCCATAATTTCAAAGTATGATTGTAATTCGAGCTAAATCTCAAATCTCTACTCCTGTGAAGAATGGTAAGGGGATCTGCCACCCACCGTTCTGCCCCACCCGCTACCCATTTTGTCTCGTAGGCCCGTACCCCTTCCTCGCCCAAACTCGCACCCCCTCCTCTTGCCCGTGGACTCCCTCACCCACTGCCAACCACACCCTTCCTTTGTAATAATGTAGTACTATTATTTTCAAGTCGTGCATAAGAATTTTGCAATTTTTCCCTGGTCTCATCAGATTCGGGAATGTTTTCTTTGTCTCTCCAGGAAGGCCATCACCAAGCTATTCCCCATCTAGGTTACAAGGAATGTTGAATCTTTTCCATCCTATTGATCGAAGAGGAATATATACTAAGCTGCTTGTCCTGTTGTCTGGAGAAACAAATTCAATTGGTTCCATTGGTTGGTTTTCACCCGCTAATGCATAAAACCGTCTTTAAATAGTATATATGTGCATGATACAAAAATGCTATGACAAATCTGGTGAAAACTTCAAAATATATCTTAATCTGTTGGTTAATATAAACCAGAAATGTACAGACGAGGATTCCAATCTTGATTGATGCGGAGCAGGAGAGAACAAAGGAAGAATTGGACGGTTTCCCCAGTCTAGCAAGCTACATTGTCTGTTAAGGGAAAATTTAAAAGGTACTATTGTGAAGCCACGATACTGTATCAAAGACAAAGGAATTCTTATTTTAGATTGCATGTTTTAGTATTGTTGCATTAATTTGTTTGCCGACATACTCAAGACAGTCATTTTTCTTATTTACAGAACTGGAGATGAATCCCATCCTTACCATGTGCACTGCTTGAGATCCTTCTGCAATATCCTCATGCGAAATTGGTACTTGTAACCCTTGGGAAAACGGTTGCATGATGCTTCAGTGGAGCGGACAAATAATATAGCAATGTTACCTTTATCAATTTAAATTTACTTTATTTACATGTATTCTCACATAGGTGATGGGGATTCTGGGGTAGATGCAGCAGATATAGAGGATGTTGCTGGGTCCTTATAGTCGGAACTGCAAAAGATACCACCTTTCCGACTTGTGTATCATCCAAGGTCTGAGAATGCGTATGTATTGTTGTTACGTCTAAAGTATAGATTTGCCTCTGCAATCTCAATATTTTTCCCGAAACCAGCTTTTCCCTTATTTCCCCTTCCTTCTTAATGACATCATATAGTTCGTGAGTCTCTCTGCAAGAGGGCTCAGGACGATATTCGGGCGACTGCTGATAGGAACAGTCGAGGCTATTCCTGCTTCAGAGCTTGTTGACACTTGACACCGCTGGCTGTGGGGATGCATTCGTAGGAGCAGTGCTTCATGGTGAGGAACTATACCCTTTCCTCCAGAGTGCCTATTTTGAAGCTTTTAAAACAAAAGAAATTTGGTTAATCGTGTTCCAAAACCACTTTATGTTATTTGGTTGGGACTGATAGAAATAGTAGGCAATCTTATACAGCCGCCTGTAGGCGTTCATACATTTTTTTTTCTTAGTCTGAAGTCTGAACTCTGACGTGATACCGTTTCTTTTGTTCATATCCTATATGCAACTTACTGCTTCTGTTGTTCATCCTGCACAGCACTGTCAATGGAGATGCCTCCCGAAAAGATGATTCCTTTTGCCTCTCAAGTGGTAAACCACCAACCAACTCACTTGTATGCACAAATTCAGGGAAAAGCGATAGACCTACCCATTTTGCCGATCCTGACTTGAGATATATACCATTGTTTTTAAGGGCGACGACTAGGCGTCCAGGCGATGAAAATGTATGGGCGTCCGCCATCGCCATACCAAAACCAGGGAGCAAGAGGAGAAGAAGAATAGGAGGAAGAGGTAGGCACCAGGGGCTAGAGCAAGAGCGGAAGCGGCCCGCAGTGCGGCGCGGAGGTGGAGCCACTGGCGGCCAGCGCGCGACGTAGAGGTGGAGCCGCGGCGGTGCGGGCGAGGGGAGAAGGTGGAGCAGGCGGCGGCGCGCGTGGGGAAGATGGAGTGGAGAGTGGAGACCGGAGAGGGAGCTAGGTCTGGTGGTGGTGGTATGGTGGCGATTGGGCCTCTAGTGGGCTGGGCCAGACTATCTTCTTCCTCCTTTCTCTTATTCTTTTTCCTTTTCTCCTTTCTCCTTTTTCTCTTTTCCATTTTCTCCCCTCATCCTGCTGCCATAAGGCGTCGCCTCGCCTAGTCATCCAGGCGGGGGTCACTCACCATGCCTCGCCTTAACCGCTTTAAGAACCATGATATATACTGAGCTTAACACTGTCCTATGTTCATGATGCAATCATGCATGAAATGTCGAGCGATCGGTGCAGGACTGGCCTTCAATAGAGGTCCGATCAGTGGCTGGCCAAGTTCCTGTGATGGAAGCCGTCGCAATTGCGCAATGTTGTTGATTGGCTACCTGATGGCCCTAGTGGTGACTGGTGACATGCCTGCAAGTCTGTTTTAAGTGAATTTTAACATCGAATTTGACCCTGGTAGTCATCCAAAAATCCTGGATATTTTACATTGTTCTGTGATGCAAGTGCCTACAATTTTGACGTTTACTGTATCAACATGCGATTTGCATGATTCGAGAAAACTTCAAACTGTTTGTCCTCTCCATACTTGCATTTCTGTTATCCCGCACTTTGGCGGTGTTGGATAGCTAATATCTTTATGTTGACTTGATGCTTGGAGGGTTCATTTTGATTTTCTGTGATACCCAACTGTTAAACTTTGGTGCAGGTTATTTATTTGCTGGAAATTGTCATGCATAGGCGCATAGAGATATATTCACCTGTTAGAATCAGCACTATCATTTCTTTGTTAGAGCTTGTAGTGCATTGTGATTTAAATCTGCCGTGGAACATTCGATGAGTTCATTTCTTGTTTTCCTTGTATTTCTAACAATGATTAGTGAGGTGCCTTTTGTGCTTTTTAACTTCTTATTGTTGCTTGTACCATTAAGGCTAATAGCGCTGTAGTGTCCTATAGCATAATATTGAACAAGCAACATCATAAGTCTTATCGCAGTACATATTTCTTGTTTGACTGTTCTCTTTGTTCATTCAGGTGAGAACTACAAGTCCAAAGAAGTATTCAGTGCGGCCCAACGCAGGGATTGTCTCACCACAGTCTAAGTGTTCATTCTGTATCATTGCGGTTACAATGCAAGTGCAGCGGGAGGCTCTGGCTGACATGCAGTGCAAAGATAAGTTCCTAGTCCAAAGTGTCGTTGCTCCTGCTGGGATATCTGTCAAAGAAGTCACTGGGCAAATAGTAATGTTTCTTTCTTAATCACTTTCATAAAGAATCTGTTTGAACACTTACTGCTTAAGGATAAAGACATGACTTCTGGAAAAAGTTCCTTGTATTTGTATCACTCTTTACCTAAATTGGTATTAGAGTGCATCTCTAGTAACATTGTGGCTTTAATTCTCGTGTAACTTGGTAGTTTACCAAGGAGTCTGAAAATAAGATGGAAGAGGTCAAATTGTGAGTGACCTATGTCGCTCCTCCGGAGTTACCCTCTCCAGTTCTGTAGGAATCTGAAGTAGGTTCTCCAACTAGGGCTTTTGAATCAGAAAATGGAGGACCTGTTGGGGATTTACCAGAGTGAGTTTTCGTTGTTATTGAACTTTGGCTTACCTGTTTACCATTTCTCTCTCTTTGTGGCGATAATATATTTACTGAACCATTCCAGGCACTGAGAGTGCGCATTGAGCCTCAAGAAAAATGTACAGAGGTCAGTCACTATTCTCATTAGTACAATACTTCAGAATAAAGTTGGCACTTTATTCTGTTAACTGAGGTCTGAGGTTTCGGAATGTTTCCTTTGATTTGCATTTTTTTTCTGTAGTCTATCATACTCTCAGAGTGTTGTCATTGGCTCATTGCAGGCTGGAGCTTTGATTTCTAGGTTAACTGAAGAAAAGAATTCAGCGATTCAACAAAATCATAGATTTAGGCAGGAGCTTGTAAGTGGAGCATTGCAATTATGTTTCTATCATGCTGTGTCACTGCTTCGTACTAGGAATGATTTGAATTAAAAAAATCAAGGAACTTATCTAGAATCACCCACCTGTTAGATGATATTTCTTTAGTACCTATTTTGTCATCTCATCAGTACCAAAAAAAGTCACAAAATGGCTGTAGAAGCAGATCATTATATCACACAATCAAAGTTAGTCAAACTCAACTTTTTGCAAAGGGAAGCAGGAAAGAGCATTCCATTGTGATCAATTCATGTTTTTCTATAAGAACAACATTACGTTATTATAGATGTTTTATTTTCCCCTTTGGCAATGATTTGAGTGGATTTGAATACATTCAGAGTATTGAAATGTATTTGACTCCTAGTGTGCCTTCTCTTATAGTTCCCAGTTTGTGTATCTTCAGGTCCAAATACTCAGTGTTATACTATTTTTTATTTTTTTAGTTAATTGGCAATCTGTATGCATTGTGATTCTTCTCCAGCAATCTACAGCCACGGGAGAACCTGCAACCCAGGAAGTGGGCATAATGGGTCCAGGGTGGTGGAGCAGAGATGCATTATGACAGCGTTTCCTTGGATTTTATGCTGACCATGGCCATAAGATGATCTAATAGTGTTACTGACAACAAAAGGCGATGGTTTGTTTGGGTCTATATTTCTCAGCAAGGTGCGGCTTGGGATTGCACAGTGTAAATCAGTTTTATTATAGTAGCAAAGCACTGTTATGCCTTTCCTGGAGTCATTGTGGTCCAAGCAAAATCATATATTTTTATACCAAACTGCCGATGAATCTTAAACTAACGCAACACTGTTTATTTCAGACCACGGACGTGCAGTCAAAAAATGGCAGTGTCACTTGAATACTTGATCATGAAGACCAGCATGTGAAAACATTTTCAGCCTGGGTAAATCTCTTTCTACTCATTACCTAATGACTGATGAAAGTTTTGACGGTGAAGTATGTAATAAATTGATAAGTCATACTTTTCTGGTGGTAACTCCTGTTCTCTCAAATACAGGGTATTGATTGTCTGAATTATGGCAGCTGCAATCGTGTTGACAGGAGTATAATGGAGAGGAGAGGTAACCAACGACATTACCTTAAACCACACTACAGCTGGCACATTGGACATTGCATGTCAGATTGTTGAGCAGCTTCTCATCCCTAATGCAGATATACTGAATGAGCAATGCATGAAGACGTATATGGAAAGAACACCTCGTTGTTGTGTGGATGCCCGGATGGTGAGTTTCCTCGCAAGCAGCGAACACTTCTGTTCAGAGGAAATAATATGTTACTGATACTACACTGATTACTTTAGCTGTGTGTGTCTCCACTATATAGGGGAAGAGAATCCTGCAGCGCGGGCAATAGCCGGAGAACAACTGATAATATCACTGACAACTACATATTGACGCTGCTCATTTCATCTTAAATTTTGATCCACTGAAATTGAGAGAACTGATTATCGTTGGTATTTCAGCACGCCCTCGTGTGCAGACCATAATTGCAGTTGGCAAGGCCTCCTATGCTGTACCTGGTGGATGGAATTGTAACTCGTAAGAGCTGAGGCATCAGAGTACTCTGTGCTAACCATTCATGAACTACTAACTGATAAATATATTGTCTTTTGTTCAAATATCAGACCTTTGACATGCTTGAAGTGGCCAACAGTGTAACACCTGCCACATGGGCACTTGCCAAGGTACTAAATTTTCCACATTTTAACAGTGTTGTGACGATGTCAAATGTTCCACAGTTTCATCGCTACAAACATGTCTTGTCCTTGTGCAGACTCTGATCGGGTATGATGTACGCTCGATGAGCCAGCTGACAAAGGACATACTTAGCAACTAGGAGGTCATCACGGTCAACCAAGGCAAGGCTGATGCTGAAATTGTAGCCATATTATGGTCATGAAAAAGAGAATCTATGAGCATACGCTGTGGTTCTATTTGTCAAGCACAGAAATGAAGTGTTCTTCACAAGTGAAGCTGATTATTACTTTGCTCATCGTCACAATATCACATTTGAGGCTGAACCTTATGGTTTTCGTTTTATTTTCTTTCCTACCTATAGACATGCATGACGCAGAAATTTTAGCTATATTATGGGTTGAGAAAGGAGGAGCTATGAGCATACACTGTAGTCCTATTCTCAATTTCTTTGCGCTTCCGTGTCATGTACAAAAATTTTCCAAAGAGCAGTTAGATCAATGTTGCATTGTTGTCCGGTACATTTTGGACATGTGAGATGGCTGACGTTATAAAATATTCCATAGAGCAGTTACAACGAAAAGATACGGATCAAAAGCACACCTCACACGGGCTAAATGAATGTGGCCTCAGGCTCTAGAGGTTGCTCTGGTTTCAGGGCAGTTAGGATAATTTGGGCCAAGTGGGGTAGTGCCTAGAGTTTGGATTAACATGAGGTTTGGATATTTTTCAGGAGGTTGGGTGGTTGCTCTGGGTTGGAGGATTTATGCGGTTGGGGTATTTCGAGGTGGCCATGGTTTGGACATTTATAGGTGGTTTTAGGGTGTTTCGAGTCCGCGGGTAACCTCGGACGGTCTGCAATAGAAACACCGAGAGCAGCGAGAGACAACAGATCGGACAATATGAAGCCTCTACAAAAGAAGTGACCGGACAACACAAGGAGAGGAGCACAGCAGCACCGAAACCCCCACAGACCGGAAGGTTATGTTCAGTAGACCGGACAAACCCTCAGGACAAAACGGCGAACGGTCCATGGCCAGAGGCAGGACAGTACGCAGAACAAGAACTGACTAGGAAGCAACCTGAACCCAACGGCGGACGGTTCGCGGCCAGGGGCGGACGGTCCGCAAAACAAGAACTTGCAGAAAACAGCACGCGAACCCCACCAAAACTTGAATGAGACCAGTTCAAACCTCAACCAAATCTCACGAGATTTTGCACAGGCTATCCTGGAGCCATCCCAAAGCTAACCCGAAAAGATCTACTCCAAAAGATCAAGGGTTGCACGAGAATTGCAGATCTTAAGAAGATGGGGAGGAGAAACCGAAAAACTGAGAAACAGGCAGAACAGCCCTTGCTCGTGGTTCAAGGGATCAATGATGAGAATATGTACAGCATGCATACAATTAAGGCCCAAGAGAAGATAGAGTTTGAAGCCCAATCCGAGTTGAGGTCCAATTTATTTGCGAGGCCGGTTCGGACTGCAGGAGTAGGCCTCAGTAAAACGGACGTCCAGGCCACATACGGGCTCCGTTTTGGACGTACTACATATCGTTGGAAAGCTAAGAAGATAAGCCCTTGTGGTCCCACCTCTGAATTTTATTGGAGTCGACGGCAATCGTTGAAACAAAATGACGGATAGAATCTGCCAAGGTGCTGCTGGACCGATTTTTGGGCCCGCTAGCCTTGTACGCCTTAGGATTGCTCGGCCACCCCCTTGGCCACCCCTAGACCTCTCTCTTGTATATATTCTGTAACCGTCATTAGATTAGATGGGTTTTGCTTGAGAGTATTCTATTGTGAATAGTTCGCCGTTCGTGTATCGGTTTGTGAACCCCAACTTGTGCACAAGATTAATCTTGATTGCGTTATTCCTCGTTCTTGCTTGTGTTCTCTGGGTTGCATTGCAGAAACGATAGCCTTCTTATCGAGGTCGATTGCGCGCGTCACACGGTCGACAACCATCGGAGCAGTGGTGTAGTGATTGCAAGGATTCGATCGATTGCTCGGAGCCTTCTTCACCAACGTCGAGTTCTCCACCCCTAAACCGACTTATCCATACCTCTCGGAAGATCGGGACCCCTATTTCCCTATCAATCTAGCTTTTGGCTAGAGAGATTATCCACGTCCTAGCAAGGCAAAACATTGCCAAGAGAAAGGGAAATCTTTTAGGCAAACAAAAACACCAAAAGCCCTTGAGATTTTGCCCAAAAACCAAAGGAAACGGGGAGGGGAACAAGAACACTAGAGAGCACAATAATACACATCCAAAGCACCGCATGGGCACAACCGTCCAATTTTGCCTTCCTCGCATCGAACGGCCACCCCATCTTGATGACTTGGCTTTGGATCAACGCAAACATTGCGATGGTGCCACGTGTCCGCCAACTTGAGGTTCTTCGGTTTGTAGGCTTATGGGGCCCACTACCCATGGTAGCCCCGGTTTTGACGATGGAACCGGTAAACAATCTCTAGGCTCCGGTTTTGACGCTCGATCTGGCAAACGCTCTGGGCTTCTCCACTTAAATGCATTTTACGGCTCACGACACTGTCCCGCACCCAAGGTCACACTTATGGGTCAAGCCTAACTTGGGCCTCAACCCAAGCCACCTGCCTATCCACTCGGCAGGGATTTTATCACGCCAAGTCCACTCTGGCGCCGCCACCAGGTCACACTTAGGTGGGCTTTTACCTTCAGTCACACTCGAAGGACTTCGTCTCGTTCGGTACCACTTGGACACAGCCATCCAGGTCACACTTAGTTGGGCTTTTGCCTTCAGTCACACTCTAAGGACTTTGTCATGCTCGATACCAGTTGGGTGCCGCCTCGAGGTCACATTTAGGAGGACTTTACCTGCATGTCATAGACACAAACAAAAACACAAACCTGTGATACGCACACCAACTCAACGCAACACAACACACACTGAATAGCCTGAAGCAAGGTAAGCACAAACACTAAAAGCAGCTAAACAGCAAAACCCCACTACCATCCCGACAATACTCTCATCACACACAAGTGAGGTCAAGGCACATATCACTTGACACTCAACACACAATTGGGACTTGACCTCTCAATCTCCCCCTTGATGAGTGCATTGTCGAAAAGATGGCATGGAAGCAACTAAAACTCAAGCAAGCGCCCAAAAGCTAAGAAATGCAAACAGAAGGCCCCTTGACAAGAGCAAACTCAAGGCGAAAAGCACTCAAACCCATTTCAAAGGCTAATGTCAATCGCTCATCACAAAGCACCAAGGTGCATGTCAACTTAGCTGCACACAAATGTTACCTAAGATCCTTGGTTTGAATAACTTCTCTCCAAGAACTTGGTTTGCACATTTTCTCCCCCTTGATGAGTGAATTGACAAGAAGCAAACAAAAAGAAATGGTTTGAGCAGTAAAACCCGAACGCTCACCCAAGTGACCAAGAAACTAGATAAAATCCAAAACAGGCCACAAGAGATGAGAAAAACCAAAGCTAAAAATCGGTCCCCAAAGACATGGGCAACGGCTCAATGCAACTGATCAAAAAGGCATGTCCCCTTAAGAAAGAGGCAGGGCTCAACACAGCTGGCCAAACAGAGCATGCTAAAACTCAACTCCCCCTACATTTCAGCCCAACTCACAATGCAACACTCCCCCTGAATGTATGCCACTCCCCCTAAGGGTGGTGCTCTCCCTCTTGTTGACACAACATGCAAGCAAAACCTTGAAAATATGCTATGCAAACGCAACAGGGTGTACCACCACCAGACGGTCCGGCGAGTAGAAGAAGCCCGAAGTTGATGATTCAAGACCCGGTGCAATTTACACACACTGGACCGTCCTGTGGTCTACCACTGGACAGTTATAGGCAGTGGAAGAAGGAGTAACAGTGTCCCGGCATTTACACGCACTGCCACTGGACGGTCTGGTGAACCACCGGACGTTCTGGACAGAAGCTACATCAACTTGAAGACCCAAGCTCCAAGATGTACTGGACGGTTCAATGGTATAGCACCGGATGGTTTGGTGGTCTCAACAACTGAATTTCCAAGTCCAATGGTAGAATCAATGGCTAGCTAGTTACACGCACCGGACGGTCCAGTGGTTGTGCAGAAAAGGGAAGAAAGCTTCCAATGGCTAGTTTTGAGCCTTGGGCGTTATATACCCCCTTGGCTTGTCTCCATACCATGGTTGGTGACTCCTGAGCTCATTGTAGTGTTGGGACACATTCCTCATGCCCATTTGAAGTGTAGAGACACATTTTGTGAGCCCAACCATCACTAGAGCTAAATAGACACATCCCGGCATAGCTAGAGCTTACAAAGCATCTTTGCTTAGGCGTATTTGTCTTACCTGTGCCTGCGTGCATGTTTACCTTTGAAAGTGTGAGGCCTGTAAGTCTTATGAGACCAGTCAAAGTGTGGAGTGGTCGCCACCTTACTTATGAGAGGGAGGAAGGCCCTCAGCATGTTGGCCAAAAGCTTCCTTAGTGGAGACGGCGGGGTTGCTCCGTGAGAAGGCCAGCGGAAGACCCCAAAGCCCCGACAATCCTCTACCCTTGCATAGGCAAGCCTGTAGTCCAAAGTACTACGCGAGAGAAGGGCACATGTGGGTGTGTATTGGGGATATCCAGAGACCCGACCGAGTTGTTTGACCTTTGCGAAGGTCACTTTGCCATCTTTTACCCTTGCTTGGATGAGGCCATACTCCTTTGAGGACTATGAGAGAGCAAAGGCCAGGTGCCAAATGAGGAGTAGGGGGTAGAGGCACGTTGGCCCTCCCGAACCCCAGGAAAAAAAATCTCCGCTTCTCCTTCGTGTGCCATCGTCATCGTCTACGGGAGTTTGCATATATCTACCCATCTCTTTAGCTTCCTGCATTTATATTCTTGTAATTGTGTGCTTACATTCCTAGACTAGCTTGATAGGTTACTTTTTAGGTGGAACTAGGTTGCAAGACTTGGCCACGGTATAGTTAACAACACCTAGCAAAACCTTAGTGCAAATAGCTAGTTTTATCTTGCATTGGTTTTGCTTCCTTAGTTTTAGAAATCCTAATTCATCCCCCTCTTAGGCGTCGGTCCATCCTTCAAGGGTCATCCCCGTAGAGGAACATTCTTCCAATATCCGGGGCAATGCTATCCTACTTTTGAAATGGAACAACATTGTCCCTCGGTGACACCGTGCTCCTCCGTCTTATTCTTCAGTGTTACCTAGCACCTGCCACGGTTGCCCCCGCCCTCGCTGCCCTGTGTGAGTCCGCACCGGCCTCGTCCGCAGCCTCCGCGCCCACCGGTGGCTCCATCTGCGACCTTTGCGCCCATCATTAGCCTCGTCCGCCGCCTCCACGCCCATCGCCGGCCCCATACGCCA
This sequence comes from Paspalum vaginatum, assembly GCA_030272315.1. NCBI lineage: Eukaryota > Viridiplantae > Streptophyta > Magnoliopsida > Poales > Poaceae > Paspalum > Paspalum vaginatum. The sequence goes on along the minus strand of CM059020.1, from coordinate 11,559,554 downwards.
CCTCCAGCCTGTTGCCAGCCTCTTCTGTGGCCTCCGTGCCCGTCGCTAGCCACCGCCGCCTCTGCTCTCATTCTTAGAGGCCTCCGGCCACTGTCCATTGCCTCCCCGCCTGTAGTCGCGCCCCTAGTCGCCGCTGTGTTGGATTCGTTGGGAAGAAGCAGCTCTATAAATAAAAAGTGGGTCCACTAAAGGTGCTTCTAACTGTGTTAAAATGGTGAACATCACATCCCTCCTCAGCCCCTCAAACCAAACAAGATATTGGGATGACTCTATCTCCATAACCAAACATGGGTATGGGACCATCCCATCCCACAAAAGTGAGATGTAGCTATCCTATCCCACTTCCCTCCTAAACCAAACACTACCTTAATGGCAAACCACATGCTATATCTTCTTGTCTTGTTGGGAGTTTGCATTCGCTGTCTCTTCTTACCACATTTACATTTCAATATTTCTTATCTTGCGTGCCTGTACCTTATTATGTGTGCATTTACCTTTTCTGGCTAGTTGATTAGGTTTGTTTATAGGTTGCAAGTTTTTGGGTAAGTAGAGAGCATATAGATAAATCTTAGTGGTAACCAACATATTTAAGGCATTTTCTGTTTGTCTTGTGTAACAATTTGAGCCATAAGTTTTAGAGAAAGCGATTAGCAATCCAATTCGTCTGCCATCTCCTCCTCTTGGGTTGGACGCCCCGGTCCCAGTCCTACTTTTTTTTAAAAAAAGCTCAGTCCTACATGGGTCTAGTGGATAATAATAAAGTGATTGTTTAGGTAGTAAAATAGACTATAGAGAACAAAATTCAAATCAGAAATATTAAATCTCAACACACAATTGCTGGCACGTGTAAACTCTACGACATGCATAAGTATAATGAATGGAATAAAAGGCAGTTCAGTTGGAGCAATAATAGCCTTGCTAGCTTAAATTGTTGCTCCAGCTGCATGGCGATATTAGGCAGTCAACCATGGTGGCTCTCTATTATTCGGTGGCTGTTGTCCTATCCCATATTTGATTGTCCACTAATAAAGGCCACCCAAGGACGGACTACAAAATTTGATGGCCTAATTTCTGAATTGCTAAGTTAACTTTTGTTAGTATGGTCGGTTATACATGAGTATAAACATCTTCAGAGAATAAAGGTAATAATTACTAAGATCAAAACTGAAAGATAATGAGACAGTTATAGCAATTTCTCATATACACTCTCTATATTTCTTGACACCCACAAAGTATCACTATATAATTAACAATGCCAAAACGCTAGATATGCAATGTAAATGTATCTATCAAAGAGTATCTACAGGTGGATGTATGAAACTAATGTCTATATCGAAGATCATATAACTGCTATACATATTTAAAGACTCATTACATGCCGAGACAATCCTAATAACATGCTCTATAAAAAACACCTATATGTTTTGATGAAATATACCATGTCTATATATATAGGATTTCTTTTTTCTTGGTGTAAGTGCAATCACCTTTTGAGGGTTTTAGTGGTTATATGACAATACAATTAAAAGCTCTAATGAAAATGTATGAGCACTTTGCAAGTAATGAAAATCATACAAAAGGGCATGACAAAGAAAAGAGGCAACTCTATGAGCAAGTGAAAGAAAGGAGACCCCTCATTCCATTCAAATCTTAAGGTGCAACAAGTCTCCATTTGAAGATGCAAAGCGTAGCATTTCATATTTTATCCTTGAGTTAGGAAATGCCATACTATAAAGAGGGACCAACAAGGTATGCTCTTGGTGGTACTACAGCTCGAAGTGTCCAAAAATTCATCCAATATTCACCTCCAAATCTTACTCAAATTCTGCTCTCATCTCCGTTGATGCCTTGGTTGAACCAGCCTCCAAGCCCCTTCAACCATTTTTCATTCTGTTGGCTTTTCGGTTGATGCCCTGGTTCAACCAGACCAAGTCCTCCATCAACCGATTTTGGTTATGCTGGCTTTTCGGTTGAACCAGCCCCTGTCTGGTTCAACCGGTCCTATCTAGATCTGCACAACAACGGCTAGTTCGAGGGGGCCCATATATATACCCTTTCCCCCCTCTCTCCTATGCTTCTTCCACCTTGAGACACACCTGAACTCAGCACGAAAAAGAACTCTCCTTTCCACACCTCTCTCCACTCCTTGGGCTCTAAATCCCCAAATCTTTGAGTGGATCTTGCAAGAACTTGAGAGCCACGTTCTTCACTCCTCATCCCCAATTTCTCTCTCGTTCTTGATCTTTGAGCTTGGTGACACCTTGAGCAGCCATTGGTGGTTTGTTACTCTTGGAACCCGAGTTTCTAGACGGCTAGGCGTCGCCTTGGGCTTCATCCCCTCTTGTGTGGTGGTGCCAAAGGAAGTTTGTATTACCCTAGCTTGTGAGAGCATCATAGTAAGTGACCTCATCGTACCTTTGTGGTTGGTGAGGGGAGGATTAGGGTTGAAATAGACCCGGCTCTTTGTGGGCGCCTCAACGGGGAAGTAGGGCACCTTTGAGTGTGACCGAACCTCGGATTAAATCCTTGTCCCTGTGTGCTTGCTTGTTGTTCTAGTTTGTTCTTCGTGCTCATACTCTTGTGTTGCAAGATTTGTCTCGATCTACTTCGTGTGCAGGTTTGGTGGTGAGCCCCTCTCAGATCTGCAACCTTTAGCTGCAAGGAAGCTTAGGAATCAAACAAAATCATCTTTGATTGCACGGTTTGAGAGATCAATTTAGTTCTTTGGTTCAGCTTTGGTTGAACCAGTCCACTGTGGTTGAACTAGCCTTGTGCTGGTTGACCCACATTGGACTAGTTCAACTTATTGTACTAATTTATTTGGATCATTTGTATAAGAAATTTCAGGTTAGCCTATTCACCCCCCCTCTAGGCTACTTTCAATTGGTATCAGAGCCTAATCCTCGTGATTAGCGCTTAACCGCATGAGGAAAAGATCATGGAAGATAAGGGAACTACCTCCGGTGGTTCAGGTGGTGAGCACCTCTCTCAAGAGCTACTCAGCATCACCGATGACGAAAATCTCGATCCCGCAACCAAGGAAACAGCTATGGAATTGGCCATGACGCTATTCAAGAAGATGAAACAGTTAAAGGATGCGGCCAAGAGAGAAGAAGAAGAGAAAAAGAAGGCCGAAGAAGAGGTAGTAAGGAAGAAAGCCTTGAAAGAAGAAGAAGAAAGAAGGAAGAAGAATGTGTACAACATTAATGAGAGTACCTTGGAGAGCATGGTCAAGGAAATGATGAAGAAGCTACATGTCAATCAAGCATCTTCATCTGACTCCAAAGCCGAGTCCAAAAGGAACAAAGAGGAAGAGTATCATCGTGTTTCATTTGATTATTCTCGCTCAACTACACCTACCTTCTCTTCGGCTCCACTCGGAAAGGTTCCCACTCTAAATGAGTAGAACTATGATGAGTGGGCCAATAAAATGTAATTTTACTTGTTCAGTCAATCCGAATCTTTGGAAAGTTGTGAATGTAGGTATTTACAAGCCCAAGGAAGATGAAGAGATGACTCGCGAGATGGTGCAAGACATGCATCGCAATGCTCAAGCCGTAAGCATTCTCCTAGGACATTTGGAAGGAGAAGAGTATCGGAGGGTAGAAGGACTGAATGATGCCATGCTGATATGGGACACTATCAAGATGTCACATGAAAGTGGTAGCAAGTCAAGAAGGCAAAGGATAGAAGTGTTGGATGGACAACTATCACACTTTGCCATGAGAAGAGATGAGTCTCTCAAGTCATTATTTGATAGACTCATGACCTTAGTAAACAAGATAAGAGCTCTAGGGAGCAAGGAGTAAAAGGATGACAACAAAGTTACACGATTGCTCATGAGAGCATATCAAGTGAAAGACAAGAACCTTGCAAAGACAATAAAAGATAGAGATGACTATGAGCACATGAAGCCACATCATCTCTATGCCAAGCTCCAACAACATGAAGCCGAAGATGAAGTAGCCGACAAACAAATTAGAGAAGTCAACGCTCTTGCCGCAAGGTGAAGCGCCCCGGTTTCCATAATGGGACTAAAATGTGCTTTATTACCATCCCAGGGTTTGGTAATCACATTCTTACATCAGAGTGATACAAATCTACCCTAAATGGGCCTCTGGTGGTGGCTGAGTTGCGATGACTGGGTTATTTTCCTCGGTCAGTCCCCTAGGTGAAGCAATGCCCGAGGGTTCTAACCTTGCTTCTGCTGGCAAGGTTGTTGGTGGAGCCTTTGGTTTGCTCAAGGAGACAGGACTTGGAGGTGGGGCTCTAGGTAGGTCTTCTTCTAGGCACCTTAGGTCAGGTATAGGGATCCTTCCTAGGGTGGGGCCTTCTGTTAGCTCTGGTGGAGAATTTGGGAGGGGCTCTGGAGGGTTTGGCTGGCTCTCAGGCTTGGGGAAGATAACTGGTATGCCTTCCAACACTAGCACTTCCACCGAGAGGTCTATGCACTTTCTCTTTTTAAGGGGCACGGGGCGACCGTCGAGGATGGGCTTTTCTTCTGTCATTGATGTTTTGCAATGGAGCGGTCCCGGGTCCTTTGAGCCCTATGGCGGTCCCCTTAAATAGTTTGGTTGGCTCGTCTTTTAGGGCCTGGCGCCATTGATAGGTCACTTGCCTACTGTGCCATACTGAGCGGCCACTAATGGTGAAGAGGGTATGATTTACTGTGGATATCATTTCCTTTACTTAGTTTTCTATGCCCTGGATGTCCATGGGCTCAAGTGTCTTGACCAGGGTGGTCCATATCTTAGGTTATGCCAGGTGTCTCTGTGATGGTGATGTTTCCTTACAGTGAGTACTGTTTCCTTTAACATCGACCCATCACGTCCGTCCATCGTATCCTGGCTTTATTGGTGTGTTGTACATGCTACCAAATTTCTTCTGCTAGCAGCTTGACTCCTTAATAATGGCCGTTGGGGTAACAAAGGGCCAAAACATTTTAAAGTAGAGTAAGATGAGGAGCAGAGGTATTTTTCAAATAGTTTTGGACTCAAAACATTTTTCCAACCTTAGGGTTACATCCTACGGCCAACTACGTCTCTGATACCACCTGAAGCGCCCCAGTTTCCATAATGGGACTAAAATGTGCTTGACTACCATCCCAGGGTTTGGTAATCACATTCTTATATCAGAGTGATACAAATCCGCCCTAAACGGGTCAGACCATAAAGGGCACAACTCTAAGAATCTAAACAGCGGAATATAAAACGTAGGCCCATTTTCCTCACGTCACAGTTGGGAAGCAGGTCGTAACCCTTACTCGTTCTTGGACCAATATATGTCCATAGCGCTAAGAAAAACAACAACAAAGCAAGGGTGAGTACATACGTACTCAGCAACACACCTTCCTACATAAGGAGTTGGGGGAAAGCTAACTCTATATGCAGGATATATCTAGAGCTTTAGGATAGTTTTGCAGAAAAGTATTTGTATGCAGGGTTTGAGATAGTTGTCAAGTTTTAATCCTTCTGAAAGCTAGGTTTTCCTCAAAAAGGGTTTACCACTGGACTTGCTGGTCCAAAGTGGCCCCTGGCTTTCTAGCCAACACATTTTCCACACACCTAGCATCCACTGCTGAACCAAAAACCATTTTATCCAATCCCAAACCAATTCTATTTTATTTTATGAAAACTGCTAACTGAAGAACCAAGCCGTAACCCATCCATACCAGTTGACAAGGACTATTCAAATAGGTTTTACTCTGATCAGAGGTTGTACTAATTCCCACAAGTTGGACTCAGCGGCACGTTACCGTCGTAACTGCTCGAATTCCAAACCAAGTCGTTGCCCTTGTTTCATCACCTAGCAGAACTTTAGGGGTTCGGGCATCCGAGTCACTCCAGTACCCTGCGGTACTTCCGTTGACACCCACGCCTCCCCTAGCCCCTTGTGCGCCAACATAGAAGCTACTAGGCTATCCACTCCGGCTCGGGCCTGGCCAATGCCTCATACAGAGCGAGTGGTTATACTAAAAGAGTTAGGCAAAATGAAAATCATAATGGTCCTTATAGAGAGCTCAGGTAGAACCATTCCCACTTTCCAATGCTCGACAGCGTGAGCAATCCACCTACCCGGTATTCTCCATGAATCCAGGGATATGGGGTAACCGCGAGTCGCTAAGTTACCCGTTCATACCCTGCCCTTATGGCTGTTTCGGCGCATAGCCATATTCCGACAAGATCGGTTGACAGGGTTCTTCCCCATTTTATTTAAAAAACTACACACACTTCCATTTTCCCATACCCTTCCTATTCCACACCCATGATCCAACATAACGTCAAGATTATAATAGATAATGAAATGAGCAATCCCACCTATGCGCGCTATATCTAAAATAGGCTTAGAGGGCTGTATATTTTGCTGGGTTACCTTAGGAAGAAAAACATGCAAGTTTTTAGGTGATCATCAGGCCAAGGGTTGTGTTTATAAAACATAGGAAATTTTTGCATCAATTAGGGATTCCAGTGGGCTTGCCTTTCACTTTGTTGAGGCGGTTGATATAACAGTTGCTGGACGTATTGGCCGCAGACCATCGCGTAGTATATCACGAGGGGCAGGCCGAACGGGCTCTCCGGTAAGGCCTAGTGCACAAACAATGAAAATACACAATTGAAACATTACATGAGCTCAACATTGTTCATGGGTGTGTGGTGGAAAAGGTAGGAGGTCTAGTGTTATCGAGATGGTTGGGCTTACCCAAGGTGGTGGTTGGGGTGGAGTGTGTTGACGGCCATGCTGACGTGCAAGGTAACGATCATTACGGAAACGCCAGGGCAGTGGGCCTGGATGGCCAAGGCGGAAACAGAATTTGCGGGATGGTGGCCGCATGGTGATGTTGGAGGAAAAAGGTCTTTTGTGGAATGACGGAAGGAGCGATGATTTTCAGATAATTTTTGGTATCGTCATCATCTGAAGTCAAGGCTCAGGAAGACCAAGGTAGGAACCTTGAGGATTTATGGAGAATAGGAGATCAACGGCATCGATCACCAGGCTCACAATATTTGTGCGACCGGTGCGAAGCACTGACTGGGCGTAGGACGGTATCATGATTGCATGACGACGGCTTCCGGCTAGAGGAAAAGATTATGTGGAGTGTCTGAATGGATAGAGCTTGATTTTAGATGAATTCAGGTGCAAGAATCACCTAACTCGGAGTTGGAATGGAGAAGATATGAATTTTATATTTTCGGAAAAAGAAAAGAAAAAAGAGAAAGGAATATCCTAGAATATTCCAAAATCCGAATATATGGAAACTAGAGATTGAAATCGTATTTTTGGATTCTGGGGGAACATAAAATATTTCTAGACTGCTTGCGAACTGAGTTTCAAACTGGTGTCAACGGTCCATGCCTACAAGGTAAGATGGGGTATCGACTTGTAAGCAGGCCTTGGAAGCTCCTACAATCATGCTATTAATCTGGGTGGTAGATATTGATTTTAGATGAATTTAGAAATAAGAAACAACAGAATCAGAGCTCATATGGTCGGAAAATTAATTTAGGAATAAATGGATAGGAGAAAAAGATTGGTACATAGCTTGCCTAGCATGAACTTCACCTGATCAGGAGGTAGTCTAATTACGTTTTGGGCTAGTGGCTTGTGTGAGCAGAGCACACGTGGGTGCCGGTGGGGATCAAAAGGGTGGGCGGGAGGTGGAAAATAATAGAGACAAAAGCAGAGCGAGGCTACGCCAGAGACAGAGTAGTGGTGCTGCTGCTTGGTTTTTCACCTCGCGCCACCGCAAGAACAGAGGGAGCTTACCAGTGCTTTTCGAAATGGGGTTCCCAGCCACCATTCTTTGATTTGATCAAACCAAGAATAAGAGTAGGGCAAGGGGATTCAGCTCTGGTGGTTGTTAGCGTGGTGGAGGTGGTTCCCGATGCTAGTTTAATTGGACCGAGATGGCTCCGTTGTGGAGAATTTTGCGGTGAACTTGCTTGCGGTCAGAGAACGGAGAAATTGGACCAGGATGGAAGGCGTTCGCGGCAGGCAATGCCTGGGTGAGCCGGGGGTTGGTCACGGCGGTGCTGAGCTTGGAGTGGATGGAGGTATGGAGGTGGGGGGCTATTTATAGCCGGTGGAGGAGGGCTTGTCATGACGTGTCACGGAGATGGGGGGTCCAAGTGGCACGGAAATGGAGGGTCCAAGTGGCGCGGAGATATGGGTCCAAGTGGCGCGGAGATGGGGGGTCCAAGTGGCGCGGAGATGGAGGGTCCAAGTGGCGTGGGGATTTTTGGAATTGAATTTTAGAGAGGAATCTTGGAAAGAATTTTGATGGAGAGTACTTGCGATATTTGGAATTTTGTTGAGCTCATATTAACACACTCAAAACAAATAAGCAACATCCAAAGTTTTCGAAAATTTGATTTTAAATTAGGGAGAGATTAGAAGAAAACTCCGGGTGCTAAATTTTGAGGTGTCACGCAAGGAAAAGCAACAACACTAAGTATCAAAAGGATGATGAGTGTGAGTACTCATCATCATGCAAACACAAGAAGACCATTGAAGAATCATCAAGTGATGAAGAGAGAACAAGTGAAGATGAAGAAGAAAATGTTGCTATGTTCAGCAAGAGTTTTAGGAAGATGGTGAGAGGTGGTGACAAATACCACCATAAGGGCAAGAGGAGGCCATGCTACAAGTGTGGCAAGTCGGGACATTTCATTGCGGAGCGTCCAAGCAAGGGCCAAGAAGGAAATGAGTTCAAGAAAGAGTACAAGAGAGATAAGTACAAGAGAGGTGAGAAGAGCAAGAGATATCACAAGAAGTCCAAAAGAGGTCAAGCTCACATAGGAGAGGCATGGAACTCTGAAGAAGAGAGTGCAAGCTCCGAGGATGAGAAGGTGGCTAGCATCGCAATACAAAAGCCATTATCCTCACCACGCCTCTTCACCAATCTCTTCGATGATGAAGATGACTACACTCCTACTTGTCTCATGGCAAAGGGAGCTAAGGTGAATTCTAAAACTACTTTGTCACTTGAGCATGATGAACCTAGTGTTAAGGATAAATTGATAAAAGAATTTGGAGAAAAAGCTAAGCTTACGAAAAAACTAGAAAAGAGGAAAATGACTCTTTTAGATCAAGAGGACTTGCTCATCCTTGAAAAGGAGAGAAACCTTGAGCTACAAAGAACATTGATCAAAGAGAATGAGAAAGTGGAGGCATTGACTCCGAAACTCTCCCTAGCCAAAGCCACCATGGAAGAAAAAGATGTTGAGCTTGCAAAAGCAAAATCTTCCATGGATGAGCTAAAGGGTGCCAAAGATGTACTTCAACAAAACATTTCAAGTTTGGAAGTTCGATACAAAGAACTTGAAGTACAATTTGACACACTTTGGAACACCACTTCCACATCCTCTTCGGTTCCCCTCGATTCTAGGGCTTCCACAAGCAATGGCTGTAAAAAAAATGCTATAATCATGATATGAATGCTTGTGCTACTAACCTTGAAAAGGTAGGGATCTTGGAAGAAAAGGTTAGGCAATTTGAGTTGGCAAAGAAAAAGGGTAAGAACACCAACAATGATGGGTCAAGAAAGAAAGAACCCATGATTGAGCCTACAAAGAAAAAGGGACTTGGGTACAACTATCACAAGGCCAACCCTCAAGTGGTGAATCACAACATGGGTTGGAAGGGAGAGGCTCCCAAGTTCTTGAAGTCCATTACCTTGTTTGATATGTTGGAAGTGATCGATTCATCATCAACTCAACCTAAGGAAACTAAGAAGCAAGAGAAGTCCACAAGTGAAGCAAAGTTCGAAATTCCCACCTCTAGGTCTTACTTGTGTGACTATATGGTGGTTTGGGAAAATGGTAAAATGGTTGTGCGGTATGTGGGTGCCTACAAGAAGAAGCAACTCATGAAGAGGAGTGCATGGGTACCCAAGGCTCTTACTACTAACCCTCAAGGACCCAAACTTTTTTGGGTACCTAAACACAAAGCTTAACTTGTTTTGTAGGTCTACTCCTCCGGTGGGTCAAGTAGGGTGATTGATAGTGGATGCACAAATCATATAACCGGAGAGAGAGACATGTTCACCTCCTTGCAAGTCACCAATGAGTCACAAGAGATCGTGTTTCGTGATAGTGGCAAGGAGGAAGTAATTGGTGTTGGTAACATCCCTATTTCTCATGACCAATCAATTTCCAATGTATTGCTTGTTGATTCGTTCAGTTACAATTTGTTGTTCATATCACAATTATGTGAGAAAGGCTTCAATTGTCTCTTTGCGGATGAGGGTGTGCAAATCCTTAGAAGGGAGGATTCCTCTATTGCTTTTACGGGTCGCTTGAAGGGCAAGCTCTACCTTATTGATTTCACAACAACTAGAGTAACACCCGAGACCTGTTTAGTGGCAAAATCTGATAAGGGATGGCCTTGGCATCACTGGCTAGCCCACGTTGGCATGAGGAACTTGGCCAAACTTCAAAAGGATGAGCACATTCTTGTACTAACCAATGTTTCTTTTGAGAAGGATAAAGTTTGCAATGCATGCCAAGCCAGAAAACAAGTTGGTGTGCCACACCCCGCCAAGAATATCGTCACAACATCAAGGCCACTGGAGCTTCTACACATGGACTTGTTTGGTCCGGTGGCCTACATAAGCATTGGCAGTAACAAATATGGTTTGGTAATTGTTGATGATTATTCCCGTTTCACTTGGGTATTCTTTTTGAGTAATAAAGGTGAAACCCAAGATGTGCTCAAGAAGTTCATGAGAAGAGCACAAAATGAGTATGATGTGAAGATCAAGAAAGTAAGAAGTGACAACGGGAAGGAGTTCAAGAACACCGGTGTTGAAGAGTACCTAGATGAAGAAGGCATCAAGCATGAGTTTTCGGTTCCTTACACACCGCAGCAAAATGGTGTGGTGGAAAGGAAAAACTGAACACTCATTGAGGCAGCTAGGACCATGCTTGAAGAGTACATGATGCCCGACAATTTTTGGGCCGAAGCCATCAACATCGCGTGCCATGCAATCAACCATCTCTACCTTCATAAGATCTACAAGAAGACATCATATGAGCTATTAACTGGTAACAAACCTAAGGTGCACTACTTTCGGGTCTTTGGTTGTAAGTGTTTCATACTTAACAAGAGAACCAAAAGCTCAAAGTTTGCACCTAAGGTAGATGAAGGTTTTCTACTTGGGTATGGATCAAATGCTTATGGATACCGTGTCTTCAACAAAAACTCCGGTTTAGTTGAGATTGCGGTAGATGTGACATTTGATGAAAGTAATGGCTCGCAAGGGCATTTGGATGAAAATGTTACAGGAAATGAAGAACCACCATGTGCAGCAATAAAGAAGTTGGCAATTGGAGAAGTAAAGTCTCAAGAGAAGGAAGATGAACAAGTTGATCAAGTTCAAGTGGTGGTACCAAATGTTCTCCCATGTCTTGAGCAAGGGGGAGCAGCAAGATTGAGTAAAGAGGTTCCACAAGTGGAAGATCAAACACCTATGAGTGGAGATTCTGCACCTCCAATAGATGCACTACAAGAGCAAGATCAAGATTCAAATGATCACTTTCCAATTGCTCAACAAGAAGAACATGGTGGCCAAGAGCAAGAAAATGAAGATCAAGTGTATAAAGATGATGGGCAAATACAACGTCAACAGCTTGTACCTCATCCTTGTATACACCAAATGGTGCAAAGAGATCATCCCGTGGACAACATCCTAGGAAGCATCCGGAGAGGGGTAACTACTCTTTCACGTTTAGCAAGTTTTTGTGAAGTTTACTCGTTTGTTCCTCTTTGGAGCCTCTTAGGGTGGAGCAAGCTTTAAAGGACCCAGATTGGGTCATGGCCATGCAAGAAGAGCTAAACAACTTCACTCAGAATGAAGTTTGGTCCTTGGTGGAAAGACCCAATCAAAATGTGATTGGAACCAAATGGGTCTTCCGCAACAAACAAGATGAGAACTGCGTGATGACAAGAAACAAGGCATGGTTGGTGGCTCAAGGATTCACCCAAGTGGAAGACTTGGACTTTGGAGAGACATATGCATTGGTGGAAAGGCTTGAGTCAATTCGGATCCTTATAGCTTTTTCCATGCACCACAACGACAAGCTATACCAAATGGACATCAAGAGTGCCTTCCTCAATGGGCCAATCCAAGAGTTAGTGTATGTGGAGCAACCACCAGGCTTTGAAGATCCAAAGAAGCCAAACCACGTCTACAAACTCTAAAAGGCGCTCTATAGGCTTAAGCAAGCTCCTAGGGCATGGTATGAATGCCTTAAGGAATTTCTCTTGAAAATGGCTTTGAAATAGGGAAAGTTTGTGTGCCAAATATATGTCGATGACATTATATTTGGTAGTACTAACAAAGCCTTTTGTGATGAGTTTAGTAGGATTATGACCAAAAGGTTTGATATGTCCATGATGGGTGAACTAAAGTTCTTCCTAGGATTTCAAATCAAGCAACTCAAGAAAGGTACGTTCCTATGTCAAACCAAGTACACACAAGACATACTCAAGAAGTTTGACATGGAGAAGGCAAAGCCCATCAAGACTCCCATGGCATCAAATGGCCATCTCGATCTCTATGGTGAAGGTAAAAGTATTGACCAAAAGCTCTATAGATCAATGATAGGTTCCTTGCTATACCTTTGTGCATCTAGGCCCAATATTATGCTTAGCGTGTGCATGTGTGCAAGATTTTAAGCTAACCCGAAAGAGTGCCACTTAGTGGCTGTTAAGAGAATCTTGAGATATTTAGTTCATACACCAAACCTTGGCTTGTGGTATCCCAAGGGCTCCACTTTCGATCTTCTTGGCTATTCCGATTCAGATTATGCCGGTTGCAAAGTTGATCAAAAGAGTACTACCGAGACTTGCCAATTCTTGGTCGGTGTTTGGTGTCTTGGAGCTCTAAAGAACAAAATAGTGTTGCACTATCCACCGCCAAAGCCGAGTATGTTGCAGCCGGCGCTTGTTGTGCTCAACTACTTTGGATGAGGCAAACCTTGAGAAACTTTGGTTATGAGTATAGCAAGATCCCTCTCTTGTGTGACAATGAGAGTGCCATTAAGCTTACTAACAATCCGGTGCAACACGCATGCACCAAACACATAGATTTCTGCCACCATTTCTTGAGAGACCACGAAGCCAAAGGAGATATCGCCATTCGTCATGTGAGTACCGATTATCAACTAGCCGATATCTTCATTAAACCCCTTGACGAGGAAAGATTTTGTGCTTTAAGTAGTGAACTAAACATCTTGGATTCTCGTAATGTGGTTTGATGCCTTGCACAAACTTGATTGTTTTTGCTTTGTAGAATTCTAGTCAACTCATGCTAAATGCCAAATAATAAATTGTTGGTTTTTGGGATCGTTGGATCCTTCTAAGCTCAAGTGGCCATTGTTATGTATTGTTGATTGTGGCTAGACACTTAGATCTATCTTCTCCTTTGAAAACTCCTTTGAAAGGTATTTCAAAACCCCCTTCAAAACTAGTGATCTATCTTCTCCTTTAAAAACACCTTTGAAAGGTATTTCAAAACCCCCTTCAAAACTAGTGAAAATTTCCTTTTATTCAGCATGCTGGTTGATGGCGCGGTTCAACCAGCCATGAGCCAGCATCAACCAATTTCATTTCTGGTGGGTTTCTGGTTCAACCAGGCGTGGGGTGGTTCAACTGGCCCTGGGCTCTCTTGCCTGGGTCGACCCGCGCCGGGGTGAGAAGGGGAGGGGAATTTTTTTCCCTATTCCTTTTCACCCTCTCTCTCTCTTACCTTTTCACCCTCCTGCTCATTCAGCGCCCGTTGCATACCTTACTCCCATGCACCTCTCTCTCTCTCTCGCTGTCCCTGCTCTGCACCGGTGGCAGGCTCTAGGTGGTGCCGGCGGTGGGCTTCAGGCGGTGGCCCCAGCGTCTGGACCCTGGGTGCTGGCAGTGGAGTACTTCCTCGACGCGCGCCTCCGTCCTCTCTTGTGGCCCGCCTGTGGCTCCCCGCTCTCTAGTGGCAGCCCATCTCCGTCCACCTCCTCCACGTGCGCTCTCCTCCTCCTCCTAGTTCTTCCCCATGGTTTCAAGCATATCTTGATGAACAACTATTCTGTGGAGGTATAACCTAGCTCTTGCCTGATCTCTCTCCTCAATGGTTCATTCCCAAATTCCTTTGGTCAATAGATGTGGAATGCATGCTGGAGTGTGAATCTAAAAGGAATTGTGCAATGGATTATTGATTCACTCTCTAGCTTGGGCACCATAGGCTATGTTATTCTACTACTGTTATGCGCTGCATTGTGCTATCGACAGTGTCTAGCATGCCTATGATGCTCACATTTCAGTTATCTATTGATCTCTTATCAAAGCCATTGATCTCCAGTCCATTCTCTCAATTTTATTCTATTTTAGCCAAAATTTTTAGCTATCTCTTGTAGCTATGGGTCCTAAAAGAGCAAAAATTGTATTGATCTCTTATCAAAGCCATTGATCTCCAGTCCATTCTCTCAATTTTATTCTATTTTAGCCAAAAATTTTAGCTATCTCTTGTAGCTATGGGTCCTAAAAGAGCAAAAATTGTTGAGCATAGTGACAGTGATGATGATAGTGACAATGATGAGTCTTTTCAAGCATCTCCTGTGCCACTCTTGCTCGGTCTCAACCTAGCAGAAGGGTTAAAGTAGCAGCAAAGAAGAAAACTGCAGCATTGAGTCAGGTAGGCACTTCAATGGCAGTTACTCCAGCAAGAAATAATTCCAAGAGAACTGCTAGTCGTACTCCTCGTTGCTCGGTTGACAAGGAACCGGAAGAGCTTGACAATGAGATTTCTCTACCTCTCGCTTCAGCTCCTGTTATCTGCAACATGAAGTTGAGAGATGTCTCCGTCACTCTTGCAGCTCAAGAAATTTTGAAGGAAGATAAAGAGGGTGCTAGTCACACTAAGTTCCTCCACAAGTTCAGATTTGAGAATCCCACAAGATCACCTAAAGATAACATGATCACTGATGTGAGATTCTATAATCTTGTTCATGTAGAATTTTACAAGGTGATCAAGGCAAGAAAGAGAAATGCAGTATTTCAGCAGCATTTCATTGACTGGGAGATTTGCAAAGCTATGAGTGATCGTGAGATGAATGCAGCTCTCAGCATTCTTGAGTCAAAAGGCTTAAAGGACATCATGTCCCTTAAATATGATTGGAACATCGAGGCAGCTGCTCAATTCTACTCCACCTTATGGATTGAAAGGCCAGGTGATGAACATGATGCCTATCCATATGCAACCTTGCACTTTATGATCAATGATACATGGTACAAGTGCAGTTACAGAAGGCTCGCTCATATTCTTCGCTTTAAGGATGATGATATTAACGAAAGTAAGGAGAAAGTTCACAACTTCTACAAGCCTGATCGTAACAATGTGATGGAAATTCATTGTGGTCCCAATGAGGAATTTGGGTTGTGAACAACATGCATTCCAGATGGCGGTACATCAATTCCTTTCTCAGATTTACGCTTATGCCAAAAGGTGTAATCAACCAAATGTGGTAGGTGCAAGTCAAATCATTCTTTGGTGCCTATTGCCTGACAATCCTCATCAGTTCAGTGTCTTTGACTTAATTTGGCGAGAGATCATTGAGGCCTGCTGGAATGTCACAAAAGGGCCAGTTCATGCTCCATGCATTATGAAAATGATTGAAGTTGTCACTCAAACCAGATTTGAACCCAAGGATGGCAAGCACTTGGTCTACAGGCCAAATTGGATTGACCCCGAGAATCCTATCCTTGGTCGGTCAAAGGCTCCCAAGGGAGCTAAGGCTAAGGCACCGTCTACATCCCCTTCCTCTGAAGAGCCCAGTCCTGCACCTGCACATCACCCTTCTTCCTCCAAGGCAATAATGGCAGCTCATCTAATGCTTCACCGGCACAAAAAGAAGGGTAGTAGCATAAAAGGCCTCATTCTAAAGAGTATGCAAACTCTTTTCACTTTTGCAAGAATAAGACGGCAGCGGCAATGGAAGAAAAACTTTACATCCGTTGCTATGAAGATAAGATGAAAAGGTACATCAATGGAGAAGATGTTTCTCCTCCTTCTCCTCCTCGTCAAGTTGAAGAGCCGTATGTGCCTGAAAAATTTGAGGATTATCACTACTACTTGACGGGTGAAGATTTGTTGAAATCAAGTGAGGAAGAGGAAGAAGCTGAGGCTATCTCACCTGCAGAGGAAGGACTTGAGATTGTTGAGGAAGAACTTGGTTATCAAGGTTCTTATCATGAAAAATTCTATCCTGTGTATGGGTCTTCCACTCCTCCTCCTCCACTTCCTCCACCATCCTCTGGTTTGAACTAGGATATTTTTGCAAATATGTACCATGGTGGTGATCCAGAGCTGGTTAGAGCTCTGGGGCAGCAGGCAGTAGCTCCTCTTGGGGTGGATGGTAGTCCAAAGTTTGGACCTTCCCCCTTTCTTTTGTTGATTAATGCCAAAGGGAGAGAAATATCAAGAGACAAGCAGCAACAACAAAGCAAAGGTGGTAGCAGCAGCAGTGGCAAGCAGTTAAGAACAAGTGACATCAACATCAAAATCTTTATCTTTGATCTTCTTGCAGCAGCAACCTCTTTTCTCTTAACTATGCTTTGTGAGCTGTGAGAGAAAACTTTGAACTCTCTTGGGATGTAATGTTTGTTATGCAACTTGGTTTGTAATAGCTTGAGTAGCTGAACCTAAAACTTGTGCCTTGCATGCTACCCTATGTCTTCACCTAAGTAATCTTTGTGGGAAAAAATTGTGGTTTATTCTCTATATTGTCTCTTTTAATTGGATTGTCATTAATCATCAAAAAGGGGGAGATTGTAAGTGCAATCACCTTTTGAAGGTTTTAGTGGTTATATGACAATACAATTAAAAGCTCTAATGAAAATGTATGAGCACTTTGCAAGTAATGAAGATCATACAAAAGTGCGTGAGAAAGAAAAGAGGCAACTCTATGAGTAAGTGAAAAAAAGGAGACCCCTCATTCCATTCAAATCTTAAGGTGCAACAAGTCTCCATTTGAAGATGCAAAGCGTAGCATTTCATATTTTATCCTTGAGTTAGGAAATGCCATACTATAAAGAGGGACCAACAAGGTATGCTCTTGGTGGTACTATTGCTCAAAGTGTCCAAAAATCCAACCAATATTCACCTCCAAATCTTACTCAAATTCTGCTCTCATCCCGGTTGATGCCTTGGTTGAACCAGCCTCCAAGCCCCTTCAACCGTTTTTCATTCTGTTGGCTTTTTGGTTGATGCCCTGGTTCAACCGGACCAAGTCCTCCATCAATCGATTTTGGTTATGCTGGCTTTTCGGTTGAACCACCCCCTATCCGGTTCAACCGGTCCTGCCTAGATCTACAAAGCAATGGCTAGTTCGAGGGGGCCCATATATATACCCTTTCCCCCTCTCTCTCTCCTATGCTTCTTCCACCTCGAGACACACCCGAACTCATCACGAAAAAGAACTCTCCTCTCTACACCTCTCTCCACTCCTTGGGCTCCAAATCCCAAAATCTTTGAGTGTATCTTGCAAGAACTTGAGAGCCACGTTCTTCACTCCTCATTCCCAATTTCTCTCTCGTTCTTGAGCTTTGAGCTTGGTGACATCTTGAGCAGCCATTGGTGGTTTGTTACTCTTGGAACCTGAGTTTCTAGATGGCTAGGTGTCGCCTTAGGCTTCATCCCCTCTTGTGTGGTGGTGCCAAAGGAAGTTTGTATTACCCTAGCTTGTGAGAGCATCATAGTAAGTGACCTCATCGTACCTTTGTGGTTGGTGAGGGGAGGATTATGGTTGAAATAGACCCAGCTCTTTGTGGGCGCCTCAACGGGGAAGTAGGGCACCTTTGAGTGTGACCGAATCTCGGATTAAATCCTTGTCCCCGTTTGCTTGCTTGTTGATCTTGTTTGTTTTTCGTGTTCATACTCTTGTGTTGCAAGATTTGTCTCAATCTACTTCGTGTGCAGGTTTGGTGGTGAGCCCCTCTCAGATCTGTAATCTCTAGCTGCAAGGAAGCTTAGGAATTAAACGAAATCATCTTTGGTTGCACGGTTTGAGAGATCAATTCAATTCTTTGGTACAGCTTTGGTTGAACCAGTCCACTGCGGTTGAACCAGCCTTGTGCTGGTTGATGCACATTGGACAAGTTCAACTGGTTGTACTAATTTATTTGGATCATTTGTGTAAGAAATTTCAGGTTAGCCTATTCACTCCCCTCTAGGCTACTTTCACTTGGGTATGTCATAGGCAAGTATTTTTATGTTAATATAATAATCTAGAAAAACTATATTTTATAACTTAAAACTATTCATTCCATTCTGGTTTCATTTTGAATTAGAAAAGTGGACACTGAGCACCTCAAATGATCTAAAATTAGACAAATGTGGACCTTTAAATGGTTTCAAAAAAGGTTTTCCATGTTTTGATATAATAATAAAATTTATTTAATCTCTAAAAATTCATAATTAATTTATTTTAAATTAGAAAATATGAAACTTGTACAACATTTTAATTTAAATATAATTTGTGCATTATTTCTTTGTTTGGCATTATTTCAAACTTTTTTCCTATTTCTATTGTATATCTGGAGGAACAAAACAATTGGTC
This sequence comes from Paspalum vaginatum, assembly GCA_030272315.1. NCBI lineage: Eukaryota > Viridiplantae > Streptophyta > Magnoliopsida > Poales > Poaceae > Paspalum > Paspalum vaginatum. The sequence continues at coordinate 11,540,955 of CM059020.1, read as the reverse complement.
TAGTATTACAAAAAACTTTAAATAGCTCTAAATAGTTCACTAATAGATATGTTATATTTTTATGAAACAATTAGTACAGGTTACATATTTTTCTAGTTTAAATGAATTAGTTATGAATTTTTTAGACATTAAATATCTCATTATTTCTACAAAATAGGAAACCATCGAAACTAGCTAACGGTGCAAATTTAGTTCGAGGTGCCCGGTGTCCAATTGAGTAGTTTGAGGTTGAAAATCAAATCACACATGTAGCTAAGGTTGTAAAATAAAAATTTTCACTAATAATTTTATTATATCTTGCAAATTGCAATATGGCATTAATTAATTCTACTGACCATGTGAGGATATGCAGATCTCGGCTACTACTATAGAATAAATTCACAATAATTAAATAACAATGGCATTACATTTAAAAGACCATGGTTGATCTCTGAGCTGAAACTCCCCGCAAAATCATTATTGTTCTTGCATTGCAGTACGCACGCATTTGTTTCAAAATGTTTGAATGACATGCACATCTTGTACGCAATGCATATATAAGCCTTGAACTTTTATTAGTCTTAACTAGTTCATCAACCCGTGCGTTGCACGGGTTTATAGGATATGAATATTTACATGGCTTTCATAATATGAATAGTTTAATAGAGAACTTGTTTATGATCTAGTTTGTACAATCATCTTCTTTGATATGAATCCAGAGAAGTTCACATATATAGAACTGTTACCGGCAAGCGGTGAGCTTGTGAGGGATCATATGTTACCGTTCTACATATGGAATCAATGGTTGATTCATGTCTCTCCTTATTCTGGTTTGCATCCTCCAGTTTGCTTTCTAGTTTGAGGAAAATTGTACGGCATATGTGTGTTGGAGTTTTTCTTTCCTAAATATGAACTATATAGACATGTGGTTAATAACAATGATGTCAGTAATTGTTAGTTTCACTTGCAAATGGATTTTTTATACTTGGATGAGCAGCATATTGGAACGTCAGAATCTTCTTTTTTGGATTTGAGCTGTGTGTAGTCAACACCAATGAATTTTGGATATATGGATGAGCACAGCTCCTTGAATCAACTTGGTATATTCTGAAAGTCCATACCAATAATATGATGAGTTTCTAATGATCAAGGTTCAAAAAAACATTTTTAGACACCTATCAATCTCCAATTTAGGTAAACGATACAATTTTAGCCTAACCATCTACTAATTCTAATTTCGTTAGTTTTTGGCCATAAGTGATGCTTGTTTTCTTGAAGATGCACATTTGTGATATTAGCTAGTATTATTTTAAATAATGGCTAAGATGGTTTTTTAAGATTAAATTTTAGTTGGTTGTTGTAAAACAATTTTTATGATGCATATGCGGATAACTGAGGTGAAGATTAAGGTGTACATTATATTTGTTTCAAGATGTCATGTGTGATCAGTTGATATATTGAATTAGAGGTTGTTTTAAATTATTCTCATAATGAAAGATGTGAGTAACTTTTTTAGAAAACATATTAGATTTAATGGCTATTGTTGTGAGCCACAATTAGATTTATCGAATTTATGGACATATGTTTCTACAATTTTGATATGACCTAAAATATGCGCACCTAGTCAGCCTGGTGGTAGTAGTAGTGCCTCCAAAGCTCGATCGGCCGCTGTGCCTCCCTTGATTCCGACCCCAACAAACCCTCGTCGGACAGTATAATATGTCGTTGTTGCACGGCGAGATGCGATCGATTAGGCTGCAGCGGATCAATACTTGAGTGGAGAGTTAGCAGAAGAAGGATGGAATATCTATAGTCGCTCATGGTGCTGTTGGGGGTTAAAGATCACCTGCCCCGGAACCGGCCAGGAGAGCAAGGCGACATGCAGCAATCTGCTCGTAGATAACCTAGTAGAGATGAAGAAAAACTTAGATTAATTGATTGGTGGCATAGGTGGGTAATTTTAAAACAACTATTAGAGATAATTGTAGGCTATCTATCCGAAGGTTATTATAGGCTAAGAAATAGATGGCCAGATGTCTCTAGTTTTTGTCGGAATTTTTAAGATTTATCTTTTTTTTCAACATATCTCGTGAGAGTTAACATGTATGTTTAAAAAAAAGCCTTCAATCAGTAACAGTAAGATTTGCAGCTCCTCAGCTCGTATGTAATATGGATGTATGCTCCTATTTCTATACCAGGATGAATATCTAAATCGATCTGAACCTCTCTCGGTATGGATTGGGCACTTCCAATCAGAGGCCGTAGAAATTTCTGCTAATTCTACCTGCCGTATGATTTGGTCTTTAGAATTTAGATGGTCTTGTTATGAGAAATACGGAGTACTTTTTTGGAATCATATGATATATCTTGTAATAGACTAAATTGATGCTTGTATGCTAACATACAAATATATATATATTGTTCGATTCATTAATGCAAGGAGTACCAATTACTAAGAAGATCGGAGCAATACACATTAGAAGCAAGATGCTTGATATAAGACGTTCAAATTAATAAGGAGGTTGGAGCAAGATGCATGCTTACCAATGATGCACGCATTTGTGTGTACTTGTACTCGCTGTGCTCGCGGACGCGGCTGCCATAAGCTTGCCGTGTTTTGCCGTTCTGATCATCCACGTAATAAGGAGATTGGAGCAAGATGCTTACCGATGAGGCGATGATGTCTTTCTTGATGTGCTTGCCTACGCTGCTGCCATATGCTTGTCGTGTTTACTTATGTGACTACCGATGCCAGCGCCTGTCGCTGCTGCGGGCCGAGCAGGCTGAGCACGTCGACCAACCCTTCCCGCCGCTGTCGAGTGGGACGATGGCGCGGCGGACGCAGTCGTAGGTGGGCAGCTTCTCGAGCGCCGCCCACCGCAGCGCCTCCAGTTGTTACGCTGACGACGCCGCTGCATGATCAGGATCAACGCCAAGATTTGACCTTGTAGAAAAAACACCAACAGATTTAATTTGCAGCCATGTCCATGATGCATCTCTTGTCGATTCTTGTTTCGATCGGGATATATTAGAGATTCTTTAGCTGCCTATACGCATCAAACCGCGCATGCATAAACCTATGTTTAAAAGAGAGGCTAATAAAATCGTATCAACGTAAGAGACGGCCGGCACCTGTTACGTATTGGACGCTGTACGTAGGAGGTGGCTACGTAAGGCTAGGGTTGTCTTTACAGAGGTGCTAGGTTAATTCAATGGTTATGATTATGTTATGGAATAAATAGGTGGATAGATGTTTTGCTTTTTTCTAAGAATTTTTTGGATTTATTTTTTTCTTAGAGCCTCTCGTGAGAGTTAACGTGGAGGCTCCAAAAAAAGACTCCAATTAGTAATATTAAGATAAAAGACAGTTATCTTTTCCCCTAGCTAAAAGAATACACCAGGCAAGTTGTAGACTCTCACCAGCACTCCAGCAATATTACTGGCATATGTAATAGCTCCATATGCATGCCCACCATGCATCCTCCATTTTAAAACTCCGAGTTGGGCCTTTTTCGTTGATCGCAATATCTGAAAGACAACAGAAAGGTCCCTCGTCATAACTCATAACGGACCTTGCAAGTTGCAACACAAAAGAAATTGAAGGCGAAAAAAAAGGTGAGGTGCATGCATATCAACGTATGATACAATAATAGGTATTCTATATCTACAATCTATCATAGGTATTTTTTTATTTATGGATATTTGTCTATGTAAATATCATTTATCTTGTTATGGTTTGATTTATCATAAGTATTTTAAACACAATATACATTTTAAGTATTTGTATGGATTTTTGAATAAGGCGAATGATAAAATTTTGTATAAAATGCCAACGATAACCTGTAAGGGAGCATTTACTATTACCTTGTGATCTTCAGCGCTCAGTGGAGTTTGATCCGAAAATTAAACAAAATATATTAGTGGGGTAATTTATGTGGTTCTTGGTTGCTCAAAAAGCTGCGCCATACGTGTCAGCCAAGTTCCGGTCGATGAACATGCAACTGAAACTTTTGGACAGTAGTACAAAGCCTGCTCGCCATTGTCGATCCCGATCACAAGGAACGGAATAATTCGCTGAGATGACTCCTTTCAATCATTAGAAAGGACGCCGACTAGCGAGCACAAAAGGCCCACCTCCGACGGTTAGCAACGCCCCACAAAGTCACTGAAAAATAAATATATATAATGAAACTAAGTGACGCATGCTTAATGCTAAAATTAGTTAAAGGGATGATCTAATGTGAAATGGGCGATCAATACGTGATGTCGGCCAAAGCCTCTGAATGTAAGGCACTTCACGGAATAGTAACGAATATGAATGCATATTGTCGATCGAAACCTGTCAATTGGTCGCCAATTTGGACGGCCTGAGTTTAATTAGTTGCTACTCCATGATTGAGAGACGACAGTGATATATCTCTCAGGTGGCCTGCATATGGTGCGTTGGCAAGTGTTTGCACCGAATCAGTTAACTCTTGTAGCACTTAATTTGTGGACCACTTGAGACCATGCATAATTTGCCACTACTTATTTCAGAACAAGTACTTGTGCACTGCATTGCCACCGTAGCTGTCATACAGTTTTTGTCTTATTATCTGATCACGACGAGGGTATTTCTTGGTTACGTATCTGCAGAGCTAATATGCTAGCTACCTATTAGGAACGTCATTATTCATGTTGAATAAAATGATCGTGTCTTAGTCAAGATATTGAACATCACATAATATGCTACGAATGTAATTATATGACGATGTATATCATCACTGAATAAGTATTCTGGATGATCCGATAACTATATCCACTTGATCCATTATATTTTATCCTAGAAAAAAAGAGTACATACCTTGGTTTTCCCTACAAAAAAAGGAAAATAGCTAGCTTTAACCTTGAAAGCCCGAACAAATAAACATGTAGACATTTTTTCAACCATGTTTTTCTTCATCTTTGTAAACCCTACGAAAACAGAGACAATAATGTCATGATATCTTTCATAGAGAGCAAGATTTGGGTCACTTCAACCTACTTTGCTCTGTCATGACTTACTGATTTATTATCCTACTGATAAAAGTCAATTAGTTTACAGAATACACACTACATATGTCATTGACGAAAGTTGGGGCTGAGCCTATATGCAACTGGTATATACTCCCTCCATCCCAATTTATAAATCGTTTGACTTCTTTGGTGCCAAATTTGACGAACTCATCTTATTTAAAAAATTTACGAAAATATGGAAAAATTCAAGTTGTAGTTGAAGTATATTATAGGCTAAACTAAATTACAATGAAAATAAATGATAATTATAAATCTATTTGAATAAGACGGGCAAGTCAAACTTGGTATAAAAAAAATCAAACGACCTAGAAATTGGGATGGAGAGAGTATATTTTTTCCTTTTTTTGCAATACCTTATTGGAAAATGTGACATTAACTGGCAATGCGACTCACGCAATGATATTTGCTATACTTGAGGGTCCAGCATAAACGACCATACAACATACAAGCATACTGCCAATATGTAGAGGACACATATGTAGTTGAGCCGACAATAGCCGACTCTTCAATATGGCCCTATGACTAGCAAATATTAAATATCTACATGCAAAAAAAAGTATTATATTAACGGGGAAGAGTTCTATATGTTATGGTGGCCCATCGACACTGAGATGTCTATATTGTCATTTTAAAATTTAAGATATACATGCTTAATATACGTTTTTATTGCAAAAAATATTATATTATCAACATATATATATATATATAATTATATATATAATTACATGTTTTATGGATGTTGACCTCAATATAGAGAGCGTTCGTCTACCGGAATAACTTTAACGCAACGCCACAGAACAGGGAGCAGCTTGTCTGTGCACCATACGATGCGAATCACGGACGGTCTAGAAATTTCCATTTATTTTTTTATGGTGCTGCGGCAAAGTTACCGCACCAACGAACACTCTCATAATGTGCAAAAGTCTTACTGAAGAACAAAATTAGATGTAATTTATATTTGTGATCGTAGAACTAGTTTGCAAAACAGTACATAATAATTTGCTGATTATTTTTGCTGTCTTCCAATTATGTGACCGCCCAAACAAAATTGTTTGAAGAAAAGAAAGAAACTTGCTCCTATTTTAGCGAGTCTCGGCATTGTTGTCAATTATTATCATCATGTTGGCAGTACTAGCTCATTGACTCGATCACGCGATCGATCTGAACACGGCCAAGTTTCTACGACCCATGCACGCAACAAGACGTAATAATTTGACAAGGCGAGCAAGTTGATGGAAGTTCAAATAAGTAACCTGCCAAAAGCGAGGTTAATTATAGGGAATGTTTCTCTTGGCGCCACGTGGAATGTCAACGCAGCAATCCAATCAGGTAGTGAGGTGGTTACTTCACACTCATTCTCACAGGGGACCCCCTCGAGGTAGAAGAAGTGGTAAAATATTCCAACCACTTCACAATCAAACCCATTAGAAGCTTGTTTTTACTAGTTTGAGATCAGTTAAGATAATCCCTTTGATTTGGACGAACACAAACGTATATATACCAATTTCCCTGCCAATTTGGAGGGATTTGATTACATCCCTGAATTTTAATTATACACAATTGTCTTTAACCTTATAGATGACTAAAATTTGGAATTTTCTAGCCGATTTTTTTTTGATAAATTCTGGCCGATTGTTTTTGTCCTTTGATTTAAGCAGCTAGCATGGTAGTAATTGTCTTGTAAATATTCATTTATTCATCTTGCATTATAGTAAGGTAATACAAGTCAAGCAGTACTTATTACAACAGAGGGAATAATAACTAACTCGATCTCCTATATGTATACATAATTATACATTTGTATATAGAGCTGCTAGCTCGGATGTCGTTTAATTATGTATGAGACGTGCGTGGGACTGTGGGCAACACTGTCTAGCCTGGGAGCTAGCTAGCTGCCTGCACGGGTGCAAACCAAACACTACGCTATATAGATAGAAGCCGCCCTAATTATGGTGGCCGACGCCGGGGCTCGGCACCGATCCCTGGACGACCTGGATCATCCGCCTACCCTGCTTAGTGATGTCGATCTCCGGCTTGCGCGTCAGTACTGGCAGCAGTGTTGGCGCCGCCGTGAACACTTGTTGTAGCATATCTTGGGAGATCGTCGACGATGAAGAAGAGGCATGCACATGTTGATGACCACTTGGCATCAGCCTTGCGTGGACAAGAGACGACTGTGCGGACGCCAACAGAAGCAATGGAAGGACCACAATGGCAGCGTGCACGGGTGAGGCAGCCATGGGCAAGCTAAGGTTGCGAGCTGAAGAAGTGATTAATTAATATCTGTAGTGCTATAGATGGCAGAGAGGCTACAAGAGAGACTTAGTTTGGCTGGCTGTGAGAGATGAGCTGGTGAAGGAGCTGAGCTTAGATGCAATGGCAATTGTGAGCAATCGAGGCATGTATTATAGGTGGAGGGCAGACGGCCTGGGCCGGTGGCCAGCAAGTGTGTGTTGCGTGGCGCCGGCGGTGACATACTTTGTGCCCTAGTCAAAATTAGTGGAGCACACATCATCATCACCGCTACATTTTCCCTACTACGAAGCTGTCAAAACAAAGGTGTACTATTTTGAGCAATACCGTGTTTACTTATTCACGCCTTTAGTTTTTGCCCAAAGGTTTATGAGACAGTGTTGCTGGCTCGGGCTACTGCAGCACGCCGCGTGGCGGACGCTAGTGCACCGGCCAATATAGCTAGCGAACTCTTGAGGGAATGCCGCGTGTGCATATGCCACTGGTTCTTCCTCTAGTATTTTAGCCCACGTGTTGGGGAACCTTATTAGCTCAAGATATTGATCAGCTAGACAGACTAGATAAATAATTTGCTCCAAAAATAGTTGGTACAAGAGATATAACTTTTCCAATTTCCTATTCTGTATTATCTTATAAACGGTATGTAAGCATGCCTATCAAATGTTTTTGGTTGTAAATCTTCCTTTTGGCTTTTCAAAGTATAAATAACACAGCAATACAAGAACACATACATTTCTAGGGCCAGAACAGCTTAGCACTTTCTACATTTCTTAATATGCACAAAACCTATTATAGGCCCTTTTTATGTAATCTAGAGTCGACGGCCGACCAAACCTGTGAGTTCTGACTCATATTTAGATAGTGTTTGGTTAGTGCAATGGGTAGAATGGAATCATCTCCTCCCACCAATTCCAATGTTTGTTCGAAAAGCAGAGGAATTGATCGGTTCTAGAAAAGAGAATATTATCTTCGGATTCGGGATGGGCACAGTTCCAAAAAACAAGTCTAGAACATACCCATTCCGCTTAGAATGTGAGACCAACAGTGGACCCGAGCTCGGAATTTGGGACGGAACCATACCATATACCTAAAATCTGGGACTGAACCATACCATTCAATTTTGCCTCACTCTCCAACCAAACGGTACCTTAGACTTGTATTCTAGAATATGTATTCTTACTAGCCTATACCCCTATAGCATATGCAAGTACTCTTACAAGTATATGACATAGCCTCTAGCTGGCATATTTATAAATCTCCGTTTCTTTTTGACATAATTGCACAAAAAGAGCATATACTACTTTTGGCTCGTTATAGAAAATAAGAAACAAATGAACAGACAAGAAAAGCAAGAAAACAAAATTCTAAGCAGTCACAACAACTTAGTCTTTTATATCCTTTTCTCTATTTCTCATGGTACACAAAATTCTTATATCGTCCTAAGTAGATAATCGACATATCAGTGTTTGTGTCGAATATGTGCATGTTTTGGTTATGACAAGATTTGACTAGTAATTGGGATCTAGGTAGAGTTCTAGTCAAACTCTAATATAGGGAGGCATAAATATGAGGCTGGCCCCATTGTAAATGTAAGACGCCTATATGACTTGGTTTGGGTGTGCGGCATTGCCAGTACTAGTGTGCTCAGATACCGACATAGCTATCAACATGAGGAGGGGTGCCCATAGTCAATGTCCTGGGAATGTAGGCTTTGGCCAAACCTCGTTAACAAACATCGTAGTCGTACGTGATCATGCATGAATATCTCAAATAGATCATAGGTGCTTCCACATGCTTGTTTTCTAACAAGTGGTATCATTCATATGTTTGCATTGGTTCTTGAGATGTGTGTGGAGGATCACAATGGGATGCTTGAATTGATCAATGGGCTACAACTGGAGAGGATTGATTAGATGCAGACATGAGAAAAACTTAGATCTGTATGTTGGAGGAGGCTAGAGCACGGTGCTTCAGAACAAGGAAGTTATGCGGCTTCTTAAGGGAAGGTGTTCAAGCAAAAATTTTCAGCGGTTCTTGGCAATAGGCAGGTGTCGTCGATAACATCCAAATTTGATGTGGTGAAGTTTGATGGAACTCGAAATTTTCTAGATATAGCAGACAAGGGTGAGGCAGAAATTTTATCGATTTGTGGCTATAGACGGATGGCATTGATGGCGTTCAAATTTGATGTGGTGAAGTTTGATGGAATTGAAAATGTCTAGCTATGCCAAACGTGGGGTGTGAAGGACCTGTTGGTGCAATAGGGCATCTTGACAGCACTTGTCGAGGAAAAGTCAAGTTGAGGAGAAATTTGATTTAGCTTGGGATTTTTCACAAGGAAGGTTGGTTGTATCAGGGAACACCTGATAGGATGTTCTTGAGAGTCATGCAAGGTGGGAAGATTACCATGTTCAACGAGAAGTAATGCACACACTAGTATTAGTTGAAAGGGAGTGTTGTTGAAGGCAGAGTCATGAATGGAAATGCAATAGTCGTGCTGCGTTGTTTAGGACTTGGTGTGCCTGTGGGATCAGCCTTACTCAGTTGTTAGACGCATGTGCGAAAGGAAGTGACTCAAGTTTGGTACACAGAGGTTCGCACATGGTCGTGCTCAAGGTGGTAGGCATATTCTCCTAAGAGGTGTTTGTTAGAGTTTGTGTCAAATATATATATATATGTTTTGGCATGACAATACTTGAGTTGTATTAGAGGTCTAGGTAGAGTTTTAATCAATCTCTAATCTAGGATAGATCATAGGCCCTTCTGCATACTTGTTTTCTAACTTGGCCAAACGTTCAAGTAACAAACTTGTATTTTAACTTCATGTTCTAGCACATGTACTCTAACATGCATATGACACAGACTACAATTAGACTGACTTGATTGGCTACTAGATTTTTTGTCAAGTCGTGGACTTTCTATGTAGGTAAGAAAATGGAAATTGTCCAACCAAAAACTTTTCTTGCTAAATTCTACTCTACTATGGATACATGAAACATAAACTTGCATAGTATAAAGTAGAACTAATCCTAGCTACTCATGTCCTCTTCTAACTTGAAATTATTTTCTATGCATCGGTGCTGTAAATCCACTCTTGTGAACTCAATGGTGTAAGGATTGATGCCTAAGAACTCAGGGGGTGGTTGCACTAGGCTACTTCAAATTTCTAAAACCTTGAAAAGAACCCTTAACATATACAACTTTTATCAATTAGCCCATTTCAAACCGATGGTGAGGAAGTCAAACTCATCAACCTAATCATGCTAGTCGAACATTATTGAGTAAATTTGACGATCTACCAAGCAAGCCAAGAGCTAGCTAAACATAATGAATTCATTAATCTAAGCAAAAAGATACAAGAAAGAAATATTTGCATGAAAGATAGAGTCAAGGACACAACAAGATGTTTCCCTGTGGTATCAGTGGTTTGACACCCATCCATAGTGCACACTGTGGCATGCACCAAAGTGTATTGCTACCACCCAATTTACCAAGACTATCCCCGTTTCACTATCCCCTCATGGATGGGTACACTTCATGTACACCAACTTTCGTTGTGCTCCCACAATCCTTTCGCAATTCCCAGAATTGAATCACACTGATCACCAAGACTACCTAGGTGATGCCAACCATCAATAGTAATAAGCCAAAAGTCTACACTTGATCAAGAGTGCAATCACCAAGAAAGGGTGCACTTAGGCTCTATCTAAAGCAAGTCCTTAGTGTTGCTCTTAAATAATCCACTCAAATCTTTGGTTGGAATGGTTAAAGCTAAAAGTCTTTATTGGTATGGATGTGTGTATAAGCTTAGAGGGGTCAAGAGAGGTCTGAAAATCCATTGGAGGGGTACCTATAGGCCTTCCAACAAATAGAGTCATTGATAAAATGCTAATGGAATTTTCCTATAAGTGTTGGTTAAACCAACGCATTCCAATCATCGTCTCATCTAGTATATGAAACTGACACTTTTTTGAAAAATGTAGCCTGTCTTTTTAATACCTCAAACTCATGAGTACTTCATTTTAAATTAAATTCTCTACAAATATAAATCCATCTATTGGTGATCTTTTTGGAGGTTTTTTAGGAACATACTTGTCCCTATCTCTAAAGTTCCGTTTGGATCAATAGGTGTATGAATAAATTACTTCTATATACTTTCAAATAGAACACTATTATATTTTTAAGAAAAAACTGGTACATGTTTCATATTTCGCTAGTTTAGAATAAATTAATTATGAATTTTTAGATATTAAACAATGTTCTATTATTTTTAAAATAGAAAACAACCGCCAGATACCATTTTCAACAAGCTTATAGGGTGTTTCATTTGATTTAATTAATTCAGGGCCCTGCCTATCTTTTTTTAATTTCAGGTTGAAAATTGGACAACTGTGATAGTTCAAAGTTATAAAATAGACTTGTTCCTTAATATTATATGTTAAGTATCCCCAACAAGTTTAGGGGAGGGAAAAGTCTATATAACCCCCTGACTTTTGCACGGTCGACTACTTCAGACCCTACCTTTAAAACTAGATTTTGAACAACCTAAACTACGCAAAAACCCGACAAATAACCCCCTGGGTGGTTTTGGCGAGTGGTTTTGAGGAAAAAGCCTATATAACCTCCTCACATATACGGAGTAGTCTGTATCACCCCCTTAGGTGTAGACTTTTTCCTAGTTTAGGGCCCATTGTCAGCTCCACCTCACGCGACTCCTGCCGCACCTTAATGCATGCCTGCCTTGCGTTCTACTCCCACCTCGCCAGGTCACCGCCTCTTCCCTTGCATCGCCTTGCTACCACCCTATGATGCATGCGCCCGTCACCTCTGACATGCATGCCCTAACGGGCGCACACAATAGTGGTTCGTTGCAAGCGATACATGTGAAGAGGACAATGAGTCATAAATATGCCATGTCATTAAAACAAGAAAAAGACAACACCTAAGGGGTTGATGTGGACTATCTTGTATATGTGAGGAGGTTATTATATAGACTTTTTTCCTCAAACCACTCACCAAAAGCACCCAAGGGTCACTTGTCCAGTTTTGGATATTTTAGGGTGTTAAAAATCCAGTTTTAAACTGTGGATGTGTGAAGTAGACAACCGTGCAAAACTTAGAGGGTTATGCTAGATTTTTTCCTTTAAGGGAGCGATCGAAGTATCTCTACAGTCAAGTTTTTTGGGTGTATATTTAACTGTTTATATTCTTGAAGATTTTGTAATTTCTGTTCACAAATCCTTTTGCTTTTCCACTATGCAATAGCATATATGATGTTGTGATTTTCTGTATCTTTTATGATTACATATGAATAGACTTGTGAAACCTGCTAGTTGCACACTGGTGGGGACTGCGTAATAAAGGTGCGTGAGATCGGGTTAATTCCTACCCACGCATGGGCTAAAGCTTCATCATTATGTGAAAAAGGGAAAAGAAAAAGATCAAGAAGCTTAAGGTTCTTAAAAGTAAATAAGGGCAAAAACGCTCTGAAATATTGGCTCAATAGGATAAAAGAAGAGAGTTTTTGTTCATCAAAGAAACTCACAAAATATTAAATTTAAGTACACGATCGAGCGAGCACATAATTGCAATAATACTACAGATATCTGTCTATGAACCTGCTGTACTGGGTATCCTAATGACACCACCACCACCGCTCATTACATTACTTCACCATTCTTGTGAGAGTTGTATTACTGTACTGTGCATGTATCCACTCCACATATAAATGACTCGAAAACTTATAATAATGATATACCTGGACATTGCTGCTTTTATTATGTATACAATGGCCACAATACAGCTAGCTATACCTATCTTAGCTTTAACATGTATGCGCTGGTCGATTATTGTAGCGTTTGCCCATGGCCAACGCCTGGGCTCGGCACTGACCCGTCGGCCACCTGGGTCGTCCCCCAACGCTTATTGTCGACGGCGATCTCAGGCTTGCTGGCCATGTCTGGGGCCGCCGGGATAGGCATCGGGCGTGTCATATCTTGTGCCAAATTCTGGGAAGGCAGAGCAGCGGTAGCAATGCTACCGATAGGGCTCGGCGGTATACTGTCACTGACACGCGCTTGATCTGCTCGTGCATGATCACTTGGCGCCATCCTAGCTTGTAGCATGGATGGCGATGCTGTCATCAGAATGCACGCAAAAGCCGATCACAATTTTGTGTGAGGAAGAAGCCATGAGAAACTCTCTGAAAGAGAGAGATCTTCTTGCCTCTATATATACATGTGACAAGAATGTGTTTGTGTTTGTGTTGTGTGTGTTTCCTATGAGAACGTGAGCAGACTGGCGATGTATTTATAGGCGAGGCGAGAGGAAGGGGGCGGCCAGCACAAGCAGCACGTCGGCGTGAGTGGACGCGCGCGCTTGTGTGTGAGAGCCAGCTGCATGCTGCTTGGTGGAATGGTGGTGAACTTTGTGACCTAGTCAAATATGTGAGGCACGCATCGCCATCACATTTTCCATAAGTTTCAAATCTCATAATTATAAGTGCTTTCCATGTAAGATAAGTGCTGATGTGGTGCACTGTCGGGTTCCTGTTCCTCGTGCCTTCCATTCTACAGGTTCAAAGAACTTGAATGATTCGATAAGAGAGAAGAATGTTGAGTTGGTTTGGGCTGCCCACGAGAAATGGACACGTGGAAGCAGCTAGCGTGGTGCGACTCATGGGGCTCAGCCACAGGGCTGCCTTCTACTTTTGGGCACACGTAGGACCCCCGCACGGCCGCACCAGCACTACCATGGCACCATGCGTATATTGCTGAACAAGTTGTGTCCATTTATTCTCTTCTCATGACGATCAATGACTGGACTGTGTTTTTTTTTTTGTGGAAGGGGCTTTATATTAAGGAAACGTACTGCTTACACACCTAGAAGTTTGAACAAGCCCCTACTTAAATACCACAATTAGTAGAAAAATAAGACTTGAATATCACAATTAGAAGAAAATTATAGAAATACTATGTAATTTGTAAATCATTAGAGGGTGCTTGTTCCCCTAGATCCCCCTTCCCTCTGCCTATATAACAACATGCACCATGAACAGGAACACCATCACATCTACAAGCTACACAAAGTGACAATGGCAAAGCAATCATACATAAAACCATTGGGGGGGGGGGTTAAGCCATCCACCTCGCATGCTTGATAGGTTGAACAACCGCCGACGACTTCAATAATCTAGAGGAAATGTCTACCAGTGACGACATCCTTAGCACCATGGAAAGTGAATCCGATGCCGCTACAGAAATCTAAATCCATGGGGTAGGGCTTTCTAAGCACAAACCATTAGATAAGGATAGAATTTGTACCATGCTAGACACACAACTGTCCAGGGTTTATGTTAATGCTTATTTCTCGTCATTTTTGTTATGCCAACATGTTTTGCATATCATATACAACATTTCTAAATATTTTGGCTTAATATCACCAAGACATGTAAACACCTTCGGAACAAAACCAAAATGAAGACAAATAACATGTTTGAATGCGCAAACAAGAAGCCCTCAGTGATACAATCAACAATCAAAATAAATGGATAAATGTATCATCTATTTCGAAGTCCAGATGTGAAAGTTGTGGCATTTGGAAAATGCCCCGCCTAGGAAAACTGGTTTAACCAATTGTGCCGGCGGGCTTGTATGGTTTAGGGCATGGCGCTAGCGGAAGTATTTTTTACCTCCCATGGGGTCAGACCTCCTATCTTATATATAAGTTTTGTCGGCCAAGGCTGATTGAGGGGATCCCAACCAAACCAATCTGTTGTGCACTTACTCTTTTTCTCTTGAACTCTAATTTTTCCACTAATCCTTCATTGATGTTCATCAAAGATAAGGTATGGCGCCCTAGGTTTGCTAGCCGACCTAGGGAACACCGACATAAACATGGTCCCTCCTGAGCTACTTCCATAAGGAAAATGATCTCTTATACCATATTTCCATATATGTGTTTTGGTGATTGATTCACTTCGACTAATAAACTTGTTTACATGCACATTCAAATGTGCTTAGATCCAAGGGATGAAAAGAAGAGGAAGATCCAAAGGCAAGGCCTGAAGGGCCACCACATGGGTTCCACTATGGTCGGATTGAAACCACACATATTTTGTGAGGACCGGAAGGTCTGATCCCTTATGGTCGGTGTAACGCCCCGAAAATTAGGACGGAAATTTTCTTCTAAATCCCTTCCTAATTCAAAATCAACTTTTCAAAAACCCTGGTTGCTTGTTTCGAGTGAGTAGTATGAGCTCAACAAGTTCTCCAAAATTCCCAGTTTATCCAAAAGCATTACCCATCAAATACCTTCTTCAAATTCTAATTCAAATTCAAATTAGAAAAAGGAAAATACCTCCTTCTCCCACCTAGGCCGCAGCCCACTACCCCCTCCTCCTCTCCCTTCATTCGGCCAAGCCCAACCGTCCCCCCACCTCAGCCTGCCTCTCCCGGCTACATCCGGCCCAGGCCCAGCCCTCCCATTTCCCCGCATCCTCTCTCTGCCAAGCGGGCCCACGCCCCCTCTCGCTACCAGGTGGGTCCCGCTCGCCAGCCCCTTCTTCCACCTCCGTCCGTCCTGGACCTCGCCGCAGCGCCGTCCCAGCCCCGGACGCACCGCCTCCGGTCCCACCTCCACCGGCTCCCGGTCCCTGCTCCTCCTACCCATACCCGCCGCCATCGCGGTGCCACTTGTCTCCGCGCCAGGCTCGCCTTGCCCGTCCCCGCCGCACCGCAGCACCACTCCATCACCTCCCGCCCCCGCCGCCGGCTATAAAAGCCTCCCCCCCCCGCAGCTCATCGCACCACTCCACCTCACCAGGCCCGAACATCTGCCTTTGTCCAACCGGCATGGTGACGCGCCCTAGCACCACCACCATCGAGCCACCTCCCCCTGCTCCGATGCACCGTCACGCAATGGACACTTCCTCGCCGCCGACCCAAATCCCCACCTGCCCAGGCCACCAGAGCTCGATTCGTTGCACCCTGAGCTTCGCCCCACACCCTCCCACACCCAGACCACCTCACCGCCCCCTCTCCCCCTCCACAGAACCGTCGCCGCGAGTGCTCTACCGCGCCGGCGGTGCACACCCGTACCGCCACCGTGGTGACCCTCCTCTCGACCCTCAAACCACGCTCCCAACCCCGCCACCCTGCTCACCGTGATGTGCCAGTGTTCGCAAGGGCACCCTTGCCCTCGGAACCATCACCGGCGGTGAGAAGCACCGGTGGGTCTCCTTGGGCCGCCACGCCTCGGCTCAGCCCGACCGCCACCGGCTTGACCGAATCAGGCCGCCGTCTTCCCCTAACGCCGCTAACTCCCCTCTGTGTCGCTGCCACGTGGACCCTCAGCCAACGCCGTCAGCCGCCGTCCTGCCCCCCCCCCTTCGGTTAGACTGGGCCAGCCTAACTGGGATGCCGCCGCGCTCGCTCGCTCGTGGGCCAGGCCAGGACGTTGGGCCAAATTACTACCCCGACCTAGGTTCTCTCGCCCGCGGGCTAAATTCCAAAGTTCGCCAAAGTAAAGTCCAATTTCCACCTTGAACTTTCCAGAAAGTCTATTTCTACCCCTCCAACTATCCAAAAAGTTTATATCTACCCCCTGCCACTATATGCTCCATATCTTCTCCGTTCGGACTCCGATTTAGGTGATGCTTGCGCCTAAATTCATCTAAAATCAAGCTCTATCCATCCGCACACTCCACAAAGGATCTTTTCCCCTCCAACAT
Source organism: Paspalum vaginatum (assembly GCA_030272315.1). Lineage (NCBI taxonomy): Eukaryota > Viridiplantae > Streptophyta > Magnoliopsida > Poales > Poaceae > Paspalum > Paspalum vaginatum. The sequence continues at coordinate 11,523,938 of CM059020.1, read as the reverse complement.
TACCATGCGGCCGCCTCCTCACCGTTACCATTCTCATCGCTCAGAGCAGAGCCGACACCACACCCCACCCTACTACCTACCCGAACCACCACCTCTGGTAAGTTTCCAACCCACCAAATAAACCCAAGACCTCCTGCTCGCTCCACCACACCTAAAAATCAGTGTTGAGCTCATGATATATTCGTTGTGTGTGTGCTTTTCCCTATTTATGCACGTAGGTGGTACCAGCGATCTTAGTCGGTACACCTCTCCCGAGAGCCTTCGCTGCACTTGAAGAAAGCAACTGGTGCCTGCAGCAGATGCTATACCAACATGCGCAGTGGATGGGACACCATTGCGCCCAGCAGTTGGTGTGCCAACGCGCCCGGACGAATGATGGTACACCAACGCATTCGGCAGACGATACACCCCCAGTCACCAGCGACCTGATGCATCGTCTGTATCAGCAAAGCGAAAGGCAAGCCTACTGGAATCCCTACTTGATGCATAAATTTTTTATGTTTTACAAACACAACCCTTGGCCTGATAATCACATAAAAACTTGCATGTTTTGGTTGCTAAGGTAACCCAGCAAAATATACAGCCACCTAAGTCTATTTTAGATATAGAGCGCATAGGTGGGATCACTCATTTAATTATCTATCGTAATCTTGACGTTATGGATGTGGAATACGATGGGTATGGGAGAGTGGATATGTGTGTGGTTTTGAAATAAAATGGAAAGGCAACCGACTTTATCGGAACACGGCTACGCGCCGAAACAGCCTAGAAGGCAAGGTATGAACCGGTAACTTAGCAACTCGCGGTTACCCCATGTCTCGGGATTCGTGGAGAATACCGGATAGGTGGATTGCTCGCGCTGTCAAGCTTTAAAAAATGGGAATGGTTCTACCTGAGCTCTTCCGTAAGACTGTTATGATTTTCATCTTGCCTAACTCTTTTAGTACAACCACTCGCTCTGTATGAGGCATTGGCCAGGCCCGAGCCGGAGTGGATAGCCTAGTAGCTTCTGTGCTGGCACACAAGGGACTAGGGGATAGGTGGTGTGCCAATGGGAGTACCGCGGGTACTGGAGTGGCTCGGATGCTCGAATCCCTAAAGGTCTACTAGGTGATTAAACAAAGGCAACGGCTTGGTGTAGAATTCGGACGTTTACGATGGTAAACTGTCGCTGAGTCTACCTTGTGGGTCATAGTACAGCCTCTGATCAGAGTAAAATCTATTCGAATAGTTCGTGTCCACTGGTATGGATGAGTTATGGCTTCGTTCTTTAGTTAGCAGTTTTCATAAAATAAAATGGAATTGGTTTAGGGACCGGATAAAAATGGTTTTTGGTCCAGCAGTGGATGTTGGGTGTATGGAAAAAAATGTGTTGATTGGAAAGCCATGAGCCATCTTAGACCAGAAAGTCCAGTGGCAAACCTTTTGGGAAAAACTCAGTTTTCAGAAAGATTAAAACTTGACAACTATCTCAAACCCAGCATACAAACGGCTTTATGCAAAACTATCCTAAAGCTCTAGATATATCCTGCATATAGAGTTAGCTTTCCTCTAACTCCTTATGGAGGAAGGTGGGCTGCTGAGTACGTATGTACTCACCCTTGCTTTGTTGTTGTTTTTCTCAGTGCAATGGACATATATTGGTCCGAGAACGAGTAAGTGTTACAACCTGCTTCCCAATTGTGGCATGAGGAAGATGGGCCTATGTTTTTTATATTCCGCTGCTTAGATTTTTAGGGCTGTGCCCCTTGCGGTCCGACCCTTTTAGGGCAGATCTGTATAACTCTGATGTAAGAATGTGATTACCAAACCCTGGGATGGTAATAAAGCATATTTTAGTCCCATTATGAAATTTGGGGCGTTTCAGTCGGACAGACCGTCGGACCAATTCTCCCGAAAGGACTGAGATATGGACACCTAGTGAAATATGAGGACTAGAAGGTCCAACCCTCCAAAATTGTATGGAGAGAACCTTTGCTATAGAGGAAACTAAATCGAGCTATGATACAAGGACCAGTAGGTCCAACCCTTGAAGGTCAGACAAAGGTTGGACCATTGTGGTCGAAGGTGTGGAAATTGCACCTGTGGAGGATTTAGATGGACCAGAAGGCCCAACCTCCATAGGTTGGACTATTGTTCGAACCTCCTTGGAGCAATGGCTAGTTGGAAAGTACAATGAACCGAAAGGTCCGATGTATGTCAAAAATGTTGGTCGAAGTGTCTGGTCCACACAATTTCTAGCAGGCTTTTGACTAACAGCTAGTTGATGTTTGGGGGATATATAAGCCACCCCACCTAGTCATTTGAAGTGAGTTAGACCTACTAAAGACCACTGAATGTGTAGCTCCTGTGTGAATTTGTACCATATGAGTACCTATTGCTTAATCCAAGCAAGAATAGACCTTTGTGAGTGTGAGCTTGTGAGCTCTTCTTGAGTGTAGCTCCTGTGTGGGCTATTGGTAAGACTTGGTTGCAGTCAAGCCATATTGTACTCGTTGCTAGACCCTCTTTCTATGTGTGCAGTAGTGGTGACACTTTGTGCAGGGAAGAGGAGACCCTTCAAACTCCGTTGCGAAGATACTATGGATTGTGACTGAAGAGATGGTGGTGATGGCCTTGCCTTGGTGGCTTGGTTGCACTTATCCGTTACTTGCTGGGTGCCTTGGTGGCTAGTGCAAGACGGCGATCAGTAGAGAATTTTGGTGCCCGCCTCATTTGCCGTTGGTGGTGAGCCCATAAACTAGCCCTTAGTGGTGAACCACGTTAAATCTCCGTGTCTCCTCGGGTATTTGCATCCCCTTGCCCTTACTCTATTTACTTACCTCATTTACATTTCCACATTTACTTTCTTTTGTGCCTTTACCTTTCCTAGTTAGTCTGATTAGGTTTTGCTTGGTTGCAAGTCTTTTTGGGTAAGTTAGAAAGCACGAGGATAAACCTTATACTTAACTAGCATGTATAGGACATGTTAGGTTTATCATTTGCACTAGAAAACCCTAGGTTATAGAAGAGAAAATTAGTGACCCAATTCACCCCCTCTTGGGTCGAATAACCCATCACGGTCCTTACAACTTCATCTATAGTTGCCTAGAAACTAGCATGTTTTGTCATGTAACCGCTGCGGGCTGCGTCTTCCTGCATCCACGGCCGACACCGCTCCAGCTTCTGTTGCGGCCCGCGCTACTCCGCCTCCGTCGTCCCGCGTCCCCGACCCGACGCCGTCGAGACCCGGTAGCCACTGCAGGATGCGTCACTGCACCAACATTGCTGCCCATGTTTGGTTCAATTTTACCACAATCAGTCATTCAGTAAAAATAATCATTGCTATAGACGTGAATTCAAGTCCTATATAGCAAATAGTGGATGATAGACTTTGTGATTAAAAGGGAGACTTTGTGATTAAAGGGTCCATCTTTAATCTCCTGCTGAATTAGAGTAGATCCTAATAAACAAATCAGTTATGTTGATAAATGATACAATCATAATTACCAGTATATTTGTCAATGTTCTTAGTGTTTAGAATTTCCATGGTCTGGAGTGAGTCTGTAGTGAGCAGTAATCTCCAGTTTGGTATTTTCTCAATCATAAGTAGAGTGTAGGTTAATTTCACTTGAGTAAAGTGAAGTTCACTTGAGTTTGCTCTGAAGACATGACTTCAGTTACTACTAATTGATGCAAATGGATACAACTGATTGGGTACTGTGAGGCAATTTGTCTGACTTTGTTTTCTTTGCTTGTAGTTGTAGCTGTTGCTCCATATTTCTGTCAATGAGTCTTCTTGTTATCAGTTTGTAGTTCTGCAACTTGAACAGGATTCTTCGCATCACTGCCAATTGACGAGCAAATGTGATTCTCCACTTTTTTTATGGTTATTTAGTTTTTTTGTTTCCAAGATGTTCACTGATTTCACAGTGGGGATTGAAAGGGAGGCCTGAGAGGACTCCTCTTTGCTTGGATGAATAGGTGCATCATACTTGATGAGAAACCTCCCATTTTTCCATTTGTCTGTATCAACTATTTCCCTGTTTAACATTCTTTTGGGCACTTTATTGTATTTTCAAGGAACTTCTTTGTTGACAGCAAAGTACAACATCCTGACTTTCCTACCTAATGGACTTTCTGAGCAGGTATTCATACGATATCTGATTATCACATACATGTTGATATTGTTTCATGCTAATCCTATGAGAATAAGATCATTAGTATATTTGCTTTTCTTACTGGTGTGGCATTTTTTCATGATTTGTTGATGAGATACACTATTAGCGTATTATCATTTGCAATTGTGTTCCTGCGGGGAGATGTTTCTAAGACAAGTGGGTGTGATCACAACAGGAAGCCGCTGCTGAGTGTTCTTGGTTATGTCGCACTTACTAAAAGTTTGAAACTGAAGGTGCAGTTCAGTTTAACTTTCATTTATGCGGTAGATTTTCCTATCAAAAAAGTTCATTATTTAGTTTGGGACATGCACATCAACACATGACTGCACTTGACCATTGCGGACCACAATGAGTGCAAGGGTCTTTACTTGGTGTGTTGGGCAAATGGCTCCCAATTTCCTTCGGTGTCTCTTGATGAATATCTGGAGCTTCCCATTGTATGGACTACAAAATTTGCCAACATCTCATTGCCCATTGGATCGCTGCCTACTTCCTCTCATCCAGTTGATGCTCCGCCACTTCTTTGGTACGGACTTTCTTTCACCTGCCTGGTTGTTGTTTGTTGAAACGCCTATGTAGGCAATGTTCTTTCAGTGAGAGAAATTTAATGTTTGGATTGTTCCCCTACTGATCTGTTTGAACATAGGATCTGGCAAATATTTAGTATTCAATTGGAAATCCATATATTTAAGACAATTTTAGTCTTCCCTATTTTCTTGATATTTTTGTCATTTGAAATTGCATGAGGATTCCACAGATGTGTTTACTTTTGACTCAAAGTGTCCACAAGTTCATTAATATTGAACCTATCTTATACTAAACAATTGCTTGACAATGGCAATCTGTCTATGATGTATATCCAGTACATGCTATTTCAAAATTTGGACAGCAGTACAAAATGATTTTGTTATACTCTACCAGTTGAGTTCATCTTGATGGGTGCAACTTTCATGTCCTTGTCAGCTGATTATCGTGATTATTATTTCATTAGAAATCTTCCTGATGCTTTATCGAACCACACCTGTGAATGTTCATGACGTTGTTTATTATTCAGAATACAGAGCTATCAAGTGAATTATGTAGGGAACATGGGTTAAGACCTAAACCCTTTTTCAGAGTGGAAAGTAAGCAGAGATAAACACATGTTCTAAATCCGGTTCTTTGCACTCTTTTTCTGACTAGCATTTCGGAACTAGATTTAGGAGCTGTTCATTGATTCATCCTTTGTGTTTGTTGATTCATCATCGTGATGCGGGTTTTTTTACGGCCAACCGGGGGGGAGTCCCCACCTGATTTCATTGATTTGTGCCCAACAATGGCTCGAGGTAGTTACAAAAGGTCAACGGCTTTCGCCGTGGTGTACAATCACCACACATTTCAGTCTACATAGCAAAAGATGAACACCAAACGTTTGCTACCCAAACGATGTCTCGCCGAAGTCGATACGCCCAGGATGTTGCTTCTTCCCTGCACGCCCGGACCACCTGCTGCAAGTTCGCCGTGTCACCCCTGAAGACATGATTGTTTCTGCGCTTCCAAATCTGCCAACAACAGAGAAGGATGTAGGAGCTGAATTCCGTGTCCGGGATGGAGGAAGGCCTGCTGATGCAATGCAGGTCATTGGCGCGAAATCCTGCTCGGATCTGTAAGCCCAACGATGCCCAAAATTGAGCCGCGAACCGGCATTCAAAGAAGTGCTCGGTCGTCTCCGGTCCTTGGTGGCAAAGCTCCCAGGCGGCGTCATCGACAACGTGCTTTTTGAAAAGATTGGCGCGACACTGCTCATCACTGCATTGATCAAGACTGCCCGGCCCATGGGGTTGAGAAGCGACGCCTGCCAGCCGGCGAGGTACTTGTCTGCATTGATCGTGATGTGGGTTGATGGAGTAGATGGGTGTTGTCTGTATTATTGTACTCATTGCTTCAACGATTAGTTAAAAATTTCCCACGCAACCACATATCACAGGCTACCGTTGTTCAATTGATTTGATTTTGGTTATGAATTGTTCCATGACGGGCCAAAGAGGTAATAACCTTCTTCATTTATAAATCATGAATTTGTGTGTGTGTGTGTGTGAAGTCTTGTGATCTATCAAGTTACTGTGAGAAGTCAGAGGCATTGCCTTTTCTTTTGTTTGAATGAAAAAGTTTTCAATCAGCTAGCTGGTAGCCCCTCCAATGAAATAGATGGCCTGAATGTTTGCAATCTAATTTGGCAAAGTTACCTAACAAATGTTTCAGAACTTGTCAGATTACCATCCTCCAATCTGTATGATGATGGAAAGACCAGAAATTGTGTCTTTTTCTTCAGCAGCTTCACTGAAGATTGCTCAACAACAGTTAACGGCTACACTATTTTCGGAGCAGAGTAATTCTGCCTAGGATGACAAGCTCTTTTCTGAAATTAGGGATAAGGTTAGCTAATCTTACATGCCGGTAAAAATTGTATAGCTCATTAGCTCTATAGCAAAAGTATAAGGACAGCAGTTTTAACAAGATATCTACTACAATGGGAAGCCATGGAGAACAAGTCGTTTCTTGTATGGTGTCAGAGCTCTTTACGGGTGCTGTAGAAATTTGTAAGAAATGCACAATGTATTACGTGCTGGCATGCTAAATATTATGGACGCTTTCGATGTCCAAATTAATGAATAAATTTGTGTATTATATTCCTCTTTGTGTTCAATATTGTGGCTCGATACATTAATCATGTTAAGACTTGCCGTGGCAACGCATGGGCAAATTCGAATGCTGCTTGGAACCTTAGATGCCTTAAAAATATTTTAATTTCCATGGCAATGCACCGGCATCCACCTAGTTATCGATAAATTATCGTGCACAAAAGCATTACGCTCATGCACAGGACGTGCAACGAATACACCATGCACATGGCATCCAAGCATGTACAGGACGTCCATGGCTGCATGCACGAGCGGCCAGAAAGCATTCAGACCAACCTCCACCGCAGCCCATTAATAATTTTCTAGGGGTACTTTAGGCAACTCACAACCAACGTATTATTGAAACTGGATTTTCTTTGCATGCCAAACACTCTTTCTACCAATTTCAACTCTGGGGTGGAGCTCTATGGTGGAGTTGTGAAAGTGGAGCTGAAAAACGTGAAATGGAGCTCTACCGAACACGTGCTTAATTGCTATATATTATAACATGATGTTCTATTATTTTAGATTATGTTGTTGTCAACATTGAGGCATTGAACAATTTTTTTATAGAGATGTCTACCTGAAAATTTATACTAAGCTGAATCCAAAGGCGCCTCCATCTCCTATCTCATGTCACTATTCCAATTATCTTTCTCTCAGTCTACAGTGCAATAGCATATTATTTAATTTTAAAGGTCCAATGTGAAGTTGTATTCAGCATAAGACGAAGTGCTGCAAACCCGGCCAACTTTTCTCTATCACGGCCCTTGCCTATAATAAGCGCTCAGATTTAGGACAAGCAAGTCCAAGTGACCAACGCCTATTGGCTATTTTGTTTTGTCCTTTCTTATGATTCAGATATAATAGGCATCAATCCATGGATCGCATGCATTATTTTTCTGGACCTATTGCTTCAGTTAATTGATTCGTTAACGAGTTTTCAACTATGCATTGTTATGTCTGAAGTGGATCCTTCTCTTTTCTCCGTGATCTAATGTTTGCATAAAATTGTGATATGTATTTGTTGGTTTTTATTCATTAGTGTGAATCTAGATAGAGGACTTTAGTCATAGAACATGTATACCCCCGCGGTGACTGATGGGGATTGGGGACTCGACCTGTTCAAGTGTCAGTTCAGGTCAAGGTTGGGTCGCGGATTGTTTAAGACAGCCTGCGCTTGGTCCATGCTCAGTCCATCGGGTTAGATTGTCCCCCGGACACATCGAGTTAGATTTTTCGGGTTAGGTCGTGTTTTTGCTTTGGGTCAGGTTTTCTTAGTTGGGTCGAGTTTTGGATAAAAAACATGGCCCGTGCCCTCATTGGTAGGTGCGGGACAAAAAATACGGACCGTGTGCCTATTCCGTTGCTTTTGTCGAACCAGGTCGGGTGGCCCACGATCAATCATTACCATATGAATCCTGACCCTAAGCTCAGGCTTTGGATTGGTCCACGTCGCCTAGAAAACCCCGTTCGTTAGATTACAAATCAACGGCGTGAATTAATCAACCGGAGAGCTCCGTGGCTAGAACGTTCGCGATACAACCGGTCAGCACTGATCCACGCTCGCCGCCCCCTCCGCCTGCCAGGCGACCGCATCCGTGAGGAGGCCGCTCGTCGCCTTGTCTCCACCTCGCCGGCAGAGAGGTGGAGCCTCCGTGCGCCCCACCCCACACACTCCTCAGCGTCTGGCCCGGCCCAGATCGGACCGTCGGAGAGCGGCCTCCTCGCCCGCATCGCCAGTGAGCCACGCCAAGGAGCCACACCCCACGCACTCCTGCCTCGTCGCCCACATTGTCCGCGCACCCCACCAAGGAGCCCCTGCGCACTTCCCGGCATCCACCCTCGGACCATCGTCATGCGGCCTCCTCACCCGCATCGCCGGCGAGCCACCCTCTCCTTCTCCTTCTACTCTTCTTCTCCCCACACAAGGTAGTGGGAGCAGCTGCAGCTCCTCACGTGGTGTCCTCCCCTATCCTTCCCCAGCCTGTGTGCCCTCACGGCCAGGGCTTGCATCGTGTGCGCTCAGGGGACGGCGCGGGGGCTAGGTGCCCAGGCGGCACCGGCGAAGCGAGGTGGGACACCGGTACTGCACAAGACGGCATTGAAGGTGTGAGCACCGATGTAGCCATGCGCGGCCAAGGCGGCAGCCCTAAGAGCAGAGCTCACAGCCAACGTGCTGGGCCACGCGACCCGGAGCCTCTGCGACTAGAACAGCCGCGGATGCAAGGAGCCCCTAGGCCGTCTATTCGTGGTCACACTGCAGAATAAGCATCGCGGTGGTGGTCGCTTTTTTTTTGATAAAACGATACCTGTATTATACCGAATTATATACGAGTACAAGACCAAGGCCATACAGGCACCTACTAGAACCATACAGAAGGGACAGCTGTCCACACAAATATGCACAAAAGACCCTAAAGAAAGAGAAAATTACAACAAAGTCCATCAGATCTTTTGTGCTTGCAGAGGCCACCACTCGTCGCCATCGCCATCGCCTTCCTCTGCCATGACGAACGCCCAGACCGGAGAAGAACGACAGGGACCTCGAAGCCAGCAAGAACTCCATAGCTCGAAAGCGTTGACATGAGCCGCAATAAGAAGCAACCGAGGAGGCGTATCGGCCGGGGACGCACCCCGAGCTCCTGAGGCCGTGGAACCGCTTCCTTTGCTGACAAATAGCAAGAAGCAAGAAGCATTCCACCCACCCAACAACCACGAACCCACAGCCATCCCACTGCATGAAGCCGGCAAGCTCCAATCCATACCTGGTTGAAGCGCCGCAGGCAAGACTCCTACGCAGGAGCTACCCAGACCCAGAGAATACACCACGCAGGCGAGAACTTAGGAACCCGCAAGCTCCTCCCCCACAGACCCCTCGCCGGCGCCGGAGTGCACACCGACGAAGCGGGGACAAGGCTGGAGGGACTTATTCCATGGCTGCGCCGCCGCCGCCGCCTCGACGTCGCCGCCCGGAAACCCTAACCTAGCTAGCCTAGGACCTACTCTACACCGCCGGTCGAGGAAGCACAGATCCCCTCCACATCCGAAGCCGCGACGGCCGTCGGAGGCAAAGAGGAACCGCGCCCTCGTCGGCGGGAGCACTGAGCTCCTCCTTTTTGCAGCTCTCAACTGTAGCAGGGGAGGGGAAAAGGAAGAGACGAGAACGCACCGTCTGGAATTCTAGATAGCACGCCCGCGATGGCTACGGTGGTGGTCACTTGGTCATGCGAGCTTGGAGTGAGGCATGGCCGCATGGAGAGATGGTGGCCAGGGAAGGAGGGGAAGGAAAGAGCAAGAAGAAAGACCGAAGGACAGCTGAGAGCCGGCAATAGTAGGGATGGGATAAGAACGAACAGAGGTAGGAGTACGTAGATAGACCTTGACTCCGTACGTGACGCGTGGCTTCCTCCGTGTCCCTCCGTGACTGAGGCTCCGCCCAAAAGAATAAAAACCAGCCACGCCGGGCACCCCATGGACACGCTTCATGCTCATGGACCTCGTCTTTGAGCAGGTCACCAAGGAGGTATGCCTCTCTGTTCGGGTACAGGTGACTGCCTAGCTACCGATGGCTTTGCTCTGCACGCATGTCCCTGTTGTGTGCACTGTGCAGCATATCTCTGATCCGTTAAATAGTTCAACAAAATAAAAGGAAGAGGCAAAATAAAAATAACAACAACAAAGAAAACACAAAAAACAACGTTAATTAAGAATGAGGAAATTACCCTTTCAAGATACTTTATACAAAAAATACATCAATATAATAGCCTTTTCGCTTTTACAGGGAATGGAAACATCGGCAAGACTATGACCATTGATAAAAGTGAATGGCCATATGCTAGAAGCATCAATCTGTTGATAGTCATGTATTCATAGTCATGGCACTAAGCTACCATACATACATATAAATTAAAAAAAAAGATATTGCCACACAAAATTTCGATAGCACCCAACTATAGTATACCAATGCCGCTGTACGGCGACGTGGTCTGTCGATGCTAGCGTGCGGCACAGTTTCCAGTTGATCATATGAACATATCTACTCAGCCAGAGAAAGTTTTCCTCATGGTGCATTTGGGGCCGGTGAGGGGATCACATTTGAGGAAACAGGGTAGGGATCTAAGGCTGATTCTAATGGGGTGCCTTAAATGGTTTTTCAAAACACTGTTTTGCACTGGTTGACATAAATGATGTACTGTAGACAGATATGAGAGTAGTTGAAACAGTGATAGGGAGTGGGATTTGAGGAGTCTCATTGGAGACAGCCTAAGGAACTTGGGGGCTCAAACCGTGCCGCTGGCTACCGCGCTTTGCCCGCCGTCACCCCCTTTTCCTGCACCAGCGAATCAAGGTCAAGTGACGGCTGCAAGAGCTCGTACCCACAAGGAGGCGAAGGTAGGGGATGAATCGTGGGGCCCGACGTCATCGACTTGAGAGAGTCTCAAGAGAAAAATAATGGGTAAGTGGGGAACTCACTCGATCACGAATGTAAAAGAAACGAGAAAAATGAGAAAAACTGTGAGAATCCCTTCATACATAACAAATTCATATTTCGGACGTCAAATATTCGAATGCTTCTGAGTTGAGGGTCCATTCTGGTGAGGACCGCGGATTTGTTGTCAAGAATTAAAATTTCTCCTTTCTCTTAGTAATCTGGTACTGTATATTCAATGTTCGAGCTGGCGCCTATTGGGCCGAGACAGTCCATCCACGTCCAAGCCGACCGTTGCATCCGCCCAGAAATCAAATCTCCCACGACTTCCATTCCATCCCGCTACCGCTTTCGACCGTTGCAAAAATCGGATCTCCCTTCCCCGCCCACCACGCTCGCGCCGCCGATAGAATAGGAAACGCACCAGCGAGGAAGGCGGCTGAGAACCAGCAGAGCAGCCACCCCCGTCGAGGACGCTGCGCGATGGTGTCGAGAACGCCCACGAAGCAGCCGCCGTCGCCAACGCTCAGCGCCGGCAGCGTCACACCGTCGAAGCCGTCGCCGTCGCCCGGCGCCCGGCGCCGCCACGCTCTCCGCCGCCGCCAGTCCCCCGCCACGACCAAGCGGCGCGGGAGCCCGCTCAAGTCCCTCGCGTCCGCGCCCACCGCCGTCGCCGCCTCCTTCGATCGCTCTCTCCGCTCCTGCCGCCGCCGCCTCCTCAAGCTCTTCGCGCGCCTCGCCGTCCTCGGCTCTCCGCGCAAGCGCCGCGCCGCCGCCGCGGGGTTCCAGCGCCTCCGCTCCTCGCCGCCTCCGCCCCCTCCGCCTTCTTCGCAGAACCCCGCGGTGCGCGCCCAGTCCGCCGCGCTCCCGCCGCAGCCCTCGCCGGGGAAGCGGACGCTGTTCCTGGACCTCGACGAGACGCTCATCCACTCGCAGACAGACCCGCCGCCAGCGCGGTTCGACTTCACCGTGCGCCCCGTCATCGGCGGCCACGCCGTCACCTTCTACGTCGCCAAGCGCCCGGGCGTCGAGGCGTTCCTCCGCGCCGCGGCGGAGAGCTTCGAGGTCGTCGTCTTCACCGCCGGGCTCCAGGAGTATGCCTCCCTCGTGCTCGACCGCCTCGACCCCGACGGCGAGGTATTCGCGCACCGCCTCTACCGCGGCGCGTGCCGTGACGCCGGGGACGGGAGGCTCATCAAGGATCTCGCCGCCACCGGACGGCCGCTGGACCGTGCCGTCATCGTCGACGACAACCCCAACGCATACGCCCTGCAGCCGGAGAACGCCGTCCCGGTGGCGCCGTTCGTTGATGACCACAGCGATCAGGAGCTGCAGAGGGTGATGGCGTTCTTGGACGTCGCCGTGGGGTACGAAGACACCCGGGAGGCCATCAGATACTACAAGGATCTCCTCACGGCGAAGTTGAGACGCCGACCTGCCACCCGCGGAGAAGGTGCCCCTTGTGCCTATCCTTTCTTGACGCAGTTTCAGGTTTAAAGTTAGCACCTTTGTTCTCAGATTGGTGTACTGGTTAAGTGGGGAAGACAGATTGCAGGCAGAGCAGGATATATGGTAAAGCTTCGATCTTTCAGGATCTTCCTGAATTCGGATGCGAAAATATTATTTATGATGTAGGTGAAACTTGAACGGGTTTTGAAATTGGTACAGTACTATTTTGGGAAACTCTTGGAATTTCAAGAATTGCTTTTGTTTGGGATACATGAAGATGTAACTCAGTTTGAAGTAACTTCCACTATGCCATGTTGTGCCTATCACTTCTTGAAGCAGTTTCTGTTTTCATGTTGAAAGTCATCCACTTTTATTTGTCAGATTGCTGTATTGTTTGGTGGGGAAGGGAAATCGCATGAGAATTGGAAGGTGGAAATTGTGCTGAGCAGACATCTTTCAGGCTCTCTGGATTTGGTTGCTAATGTAGTTGCAGGTTGCAACCAAATCGAGCTCCTACAGTAGAATATTTTGTTTCAAGACTTATTTTGTTTGGGATATACATGATCAATGACTCCTATAACTGTCTGAAGCAGTTTTCGGGAGACATTAAAGGAGAATATGAGATGGTGATGAGCGTCTAATTTTCAGAAATTGTAGTACGTTTGATTGTTTGAATGCTTTGAACATCCAACTTTCAGGATTCTTCCTGAATTTGGATGTTCCCATTTGTTGTACATTATGGCAATGAACTTTGACAGTTCATTCCCCGTGGACAATTCATTTTCTGATTGACTCCCTATCTTTTTGGTTTCCTTCCTCTCATGATTCTAGTAGCTGGTTTCTAGGTAGTGTAATAAAATAGATGAAGCTGACTTATATTTTGTGTTCCAATATTTTTTTTGGGTGCGCGCGGAAACCATCCTGATCAGACGGTCTTATAAAATCCACTACCATACGTTTGTACAGTCTATTGTACAAAGCTAGTTTTCGATGAAGGGAAGACCATCCCTCAACATTTTCACAAGGGAAGGCATTTAGCGAAGTTACAGAACCACATGGCACTTAGGCTACTAGAAAAAAAAAACACCCGAAAGTCCATATCAAATGAGACAGTTCAAACTGCGATGCAAGCAGTAAAACACAGGCGCATAGCTCTCCACTAACAGCTACTGAAGGATTAATGAGGAAACAAACTAGACTTCAATCCTGTAGCATCTTCCCCACCCTCATGTGAAGAACAGGTCCAGAACAATATTCTCCAGGTGCTTACATCCCATCTTCAATTCTCCCTCTCTTCCTCTCTACACAATGGAGACCAACTTCGAATCCAATGTCTCTCTAAAAATCACTCACATGTGCAAATGAGTTAAGTGATCTACCAATAAAAATCACATCATTCTTCCATATCCAAATAGTGTACCATCTACATCGCCTAATAAGTTTTTAGCGGAAACATTAGTCTAAGTGTGAAGCAAGCTAGCTATATTATTCGGAGGTTTAATTCCAAATGCAGTAAAATCTGTATCTCAAATAAATCTTATGTCACACCCCAATTTTTCAGATTTGGAATGTTACGCTTTTAGCCTAAGTTAACACAATGAATTTCTTCAGTAATTAAAAAATTTCCAACATTTGTATATCTATCGAGAATTTAGAATAGAAAATTGATTATTGAGTGCTGATGGGCTACAGTCTGTAGTGTTGATGGCCTATTGAGTTAGGCCTTGGGGATTTGCTGGGCCAACAAGCAAACAAGTTGGGCCTCAGTGAGGTGCTGTGCCAAGAAGCAAACAAGGATTTGAACTTGAGGCAACGGTGTATTCCAGGGTTCGACTGTGTTCAGTTTTCAGCGAACCGACACCAAAGTGAATATCTTAGAAACAGGAACCAAAATTGAAACTGAGGAGCGAAAAAACGAATTTCAATATAGATGGTTTTGGATGAAAAAGTGCATAGCCCTACCCCTCTCTTTCCCTCCTCAGGGTTGCCCTGCTCTCTATCTTCCTGCTTGTGTAAATGTCAATATTTCCAAATCAAATGGGCTCGGCGGTGCACTGATCCATACTGGCAGGATCCACGAACATGGTGAGGACCATTGGCCGCTGTTGCCGGCCTTTGACTTGCGGGACGGTGACCTAGCACGTGGGGCTACAACCTCATTCCGCTCAATGACAAGCCTCTGACGGAGATCACCGGGAGCCCAGCAGTCCAAGCACTTGGGCTGTCTTCTTGACAAGTGCTTGGAAGATCACTGCTCTGTTTTTCTCTCTATCGGAAATCGCAGGAAAATAGAACAATGTACTTCCTTTGATTTCTTTATATGAAACTAGCCAATGTCGTATAAATAAATACCCCCTCTGTTCACAATTGTTGACACGGTTGACTTTTTTTTACAATTTCGATCCATCACCTTACTCAATAAATTTTACAATTTGTAATCTATTTTGTTTTGATTTGTTTTATCACTAGATATAGATAAACGAAGGTAGTATAAACATCAAGGTAGTACAAGACAGCACCACTACACGCTACACCACTCCATTTTAACAACTAGAAAACGATCATGTCAAGAGACAACGGCCCGTCCTAAAACAACTCACGAGTAAGACTGAAATCGAGGCTGAAACCAACTAAAAACGCTGATTTGCAACGGTGGGCGGGGGCACATCACACTGCACATGTTCATCTCGTGTGTGGTTGGTGATGTCCATTTCTCAGACGGGTGGACAATCTAATTAGAACTCTGTAATAATCGTTGTAGCTTGGGAAATCTGGAACAATTGCGGCTGCAACTCAGTTTTCCCTGAAGTAAACGAACTTGGAAGGGCTGTCATGGTTGGAAGGTGCATCGTGGTGTGTTCCTGATGCAGAGCACCTTCTTTTCAGAACAAACATGGCATACAAGGGAAATGGACAAGACCGTGCGAGATGAGAGCGATGCTATAAATCATTTTTGGTTTTTTGTGCATTGTCAAATTGCGCAGACTATGTAGACTTTGCAGTCGCGCATATCCTGATTTCCTTGAAAAACAAATAGGAATGGACCAAGCGGAACATCTTACATATCGCATAGACCCAAAATAAGTTGGAGTCGGACAGTCCAGTCCATTTAACAAATTCTTGTGGAAATGACTAATATTCGAAAGAGACTAGCTTTGAAAAAAGGGAACAAATAATAAAGAAGAACAAGAAAGTGACCAATGAGAACCTTTGTCCCCTGGACTTTGGTCTACTACGCTAGGCTTTCGATCACTGCAAACACTTTTCTTCGTTCATTATTGCTCATCAGTTTCAAATAAAGGAATAACAAAATGACATAAAGAATAGCTCGAGAGGTAGCTCAGCACAAGTTGGGGCCTCTCTGAAAATTGCCAATGAATTCAATTTGGTACTATACCGATCGATGTAGTCATCAGCAGCACAAAAACCAAAGGATAAAACGATCGATGAGCCATTTTCACCTCCCAGCGGTGAAGCTACGAGCAAGTCGCTGAATGCCGTGACCGTCCCGTCCCGGTAATAAAGCATATACTGAACGTCAATTTTTCCGAACTACTCTTTGAGTACGATTTGTCGAGCTATTGGTAGATGATCCTATCGAAACAGGTCGATATCACGTGATACATGTAATGGTTTTGCCATGGTTACTTACATTAGGTGAAATGGCTCGACAGCCAAATGGAAACACGTACGGTGTGCTGATTGTTTAAGTTCGAAACTGATTCAATAATCGGTCATCGATAACGACTGAAACCGATTATTGCTCCAAGCCTCCAAGTACAATTTGTGATATGCAGACAAGACATGCAGTCTATATAATCATCTATTTACGGATTGACGTTGCCCTTTCTCCTACCATACCCTGCATTTTTGTGTGTGATGTACAATAAATACAAAGCTGGCTGTCTTTTTTTTTTCCTTCTAAAAAGAATGCCTCCTATCGATGTTTGCATAAAGGCTGAAAAAAATCTCAATGATTCTGTACAAGATATGATGTCAAAAGTCAATGAAATTTCAGAGACACCAAAGATGATAGCATCACATGGCGAATTCGAGTCCAGGACTTCAGGGTCAACAACTCACACGAGAGAGTTTGGGTTCACATTGCTTCTTAAGTAATTTGCACGCGCATTTCACATGATTCGGGGACACATGCAAACAAGTAGACTAGTCTCCGTGATCCGTCGTCCACGAAGGCCATCAGGATAAATTTTTCTACATGCTCATCCACGGGTGGAGCTCGGCATCTAGCTGGAGCTGACCCCCATAAATATAGGAGTTGCTTAGACCAAGCTGCTGCTTGCCTGCTTCTCATCTTCTTCCTCGCATCAACAGGGAGAGGGTAGCTGCTGCTGGTGCCGCTGCATAGGCATGAGATGGCAGGAGCAGAGCACGCAAACGGCCTGCACGAGAGCACCGTGGCCTTGGAGGAAGGCAGAGGAGGACGAGGAGGCGATGAAGCAAAGTGCGAGAGCTCGGAGCAGGATGGAGCTCGCAGCCGCCCCATGTTCTCCGTCCCATTCGTGCAGAAGGTAAATGCTTAATTCTTGGTTGTTCTTGCTTTGGTATATACGATAGGCGATGGTTGCTTAACTTCCTTGCAATTCTGCAAAAAAGATATGGCCCCTCGTATATGTTCTTCTTAGAGATACATGGTCGTTTAGCGAAGTTTTTTTAGGAAGAAATTACCCGTTGGCTTCGAGAATTCAGGGGGGGGGGTGAAGAATGGAATGGATCACGATCACCAGTAGTGTCCAAACACTGTTACGTAGTACAGGGACAACAGACAAAAGGGAAGAACAAGATGAAAAGTTTTCATGTGCTTCGATCTGCGCTGCACGTGAGAAATGGCCAACCTCAGAACAATACTGTAATACACTGCGGCAAGATCAAAGGGGCGCGCGCAAAATCCAAAAGAATTAATTCCTGCCGCGCCATGCGTTAACGTTGTTGGCTTGTTGCTAGTTCACAACACCTTTGTCGTCCTACGTCTTCGCGATGCAGGTTCACATCGTGCCACAGCTGGTCTTTGCATGATTGCATCTGGTCACCACCTTGCCCTCAATCAATTGTTTCTTATCCGATCGGCGTGACGTGAATGAGAAATAAAAGAAGAAGAATCGGTCAGCAACTAGGGCAAGCAACCTAGATGTGTGAACGCGACGTGTGATTCTGAACATCGCGCGCGTGCGTCTGATCGATGGCGTGGGTGCATGCAGATCATCGCCGAGATCTTCGGGACCTACTTCCTCATCTTCGCTGGCTGCGCGGCGGTGGCCGTGAACCTGCGCACGGGCGGCACGGTGACGTTCCCGGGCATCTGCATCGTCTGGGGCCTCGCCGTCATGGTCATGGTCTACTCCGTCGGCCACATCTCCGGCGCCCACCTCAACCCCGCCGTCTCCATCGCCTTCGCCACCTGCGGCCGCTTCCCGTGGAAGCAGGTACGTACGTGCGGTCGCTGCTCACTGCTGATGCATCACTACTGGTCACGGGAAGCGTCGATCGTTCCCGACTGATCTGGAACCTCTGGATGGTGTGCCAGGTGCCGCCGTACGCGGCGGCGCAGATCATGGCGGCGACGGCGGCGAGCCTCACGCTGCGGCTGCTGTTCGGGAACGCGCGGGAGCACTTCTTCGGGACGGTTCCGGCGGGGTCGGACGTACAGTCGCTGGTGATCGAGTTCATCATCTCCTTCAACCTCATGTTCGCCATCTCCGGCGTCGCCACGGACAACAGAGCCGTAAGCACCAACCCATTGTAATCGTCCCCACCTGCTCAAACTTTGACCTTCGTCATACGCTCACTCGATCGATCACCACTTGTCGTGCTTATTAAGCTGCATGCATCAGCCAACTGCAAGCCCTGACGTTAAGATTCAAAGTCGAGATATCTAGTTCTAAACAATAAAATAATAGAATCATTTACTTTGAAACATACATTCATAATGGTTTCAACTACTAGTATATGTAGGCTAATCAAAATTTAAGACGAATATATTATACAAATAAAGGGGAATGATCAATTAGCTAGGAATCATGCCTGATGCAAGGATAACGCCGTCGCTGTCCTTAGCGTTGATTTTGAGTTAGATTATGGTTGCATGTCAGTTCTAATCTAATAAATACGCCCAGAGGCAACAAAAAGGTTGGCGTTATCTTGACGCTCAACCAGATACATCGAATATCCTTATCAAAACAAACGAGATATATCGAATATCGTCTCACGGTATAGCAACTACTTGTAGAACAACACAACCGTATGCCCTCCCAGAACTATTGACCATCGTCACAAGCTTTATCAATACGCATGCTTTATCTATGGTTCAATAGTCGCAGGACCCATTAAAGATATTTGTTTATAATGAAAACTCAAGGTTCTTAGAATTACACTAATATATATAATATAATTGGACGACTTTGTGCTTTTGCACCATATATCTTCGGAGCATTGATTTCTATATCCGGTTTCGGTTGCCTGTCAGTCACTGACGACGCACGAGGCGCACACACTGACGACACACATAGATTTTTTTTTTCAGTATAAACGCACACATGACAAAGAATTGTGTCCCATCCTATAGTGCTTAAATAAAATAATAATATATTTTAATGTGTTAAACTATAGGTTATATTTTGAATTTACCTAATTAACAATAGATGGACAAACAACCAATGGAGTTAGAGTTTCTGAAATTGATCACCGTGGCTGTTAAAATCTCGATTTTATCTGACTAGTCCATCAACCTGTGGTCCCACACGGTTTGAGTTTTAGAAAGCCTATGCATTAAAAGTTAATAGACAACTTTAATAATAATAATTGTGTAATTATAACAACATATTTGTAGTTAGTTATGTTCTTTTACTTTATCTTCAGTAATATCATAGGTCATTATTTAAATTCATTTTTCATAATGTAATGGTGGATAATTTTTATGCAAATTTAGGGTTTGTTTGTAATTTCTATGTAAATTTATAGGGTTTTAATTCACATATCATAATTGAATGGTGAGTAATTTATATGCAAATTTAGAGGGTTATTTTAGCTCATCTTTCATAATGACATGGTGGTAATTTATATGAAAAATTAGTGGTCTGTTTTAATTCATCTTTAATAATGGCATGGTGGGCAAGTTTTTAGAAAATGTAATACAATTAGATCTGCATAATGGATGGCCAGATATTTTTTATTTTTGTGAGAATTTATAGAATTTATCTTTTCTCTAGCAAGATTAACGTAGATGTTTCAAAAGGTGTTTTCAATTAGTAATAGTAAGATTCAACTTTAATAATGGCATGGGATGAGCTTGCGGGGGTGGCCAGCCGCGGCCGAGCATGTGGCAGCGGCTAGGCGCATTTGCTGGGTGCAGCATGCTCACTCCGAAGGTCGGGCATTTTTTGTTTTTTATTTTTTTTTCAATGCTAGCAGGAGCGGTGCAACTGTTCCACCGTTGCTCCTAACCACCTTACCAGGAGTGGTGGAAGAGATTCACCGGTGCTACAATGGTTTATCAGATCTAGCCACGGCTCTTGAAAATATTGATTTGTTGTGAATAGCAGCGTTTTTTAGGACCGATCCTATAAAATCTTTAGTAGTGAGTTTATGTTACGTTTTGGTCATATGTAGACGAGCGCGAGGTCCCACATCTAGAATCTGAATCTCTGGCTTGAACATGTTAAAACCATTGTCATTCGAATATAACTAAACGTGGGTGATCAGCACAAATATTGAGATGTACATTACAAAGAAGTGCTGCGTCAAAACTAACCTGTCAATATCTGTCCCTGCTCTTTGCAGATTGGTGAACTCGCTGGCCTCGCTGTTGGGGCTACCGTCCTTCTAAACGTGCTCTTTGCTGGGTAATTGCAAGAAGCATATATAGTACTGTCTCGATACACACTATCTGCAGAACTAACACCGGTAACAACACTGGTGCCGTGCATCCACACAGGCCCATATCAGGGGCGTCCATGAACCCGGCGAGGACCCTGGGCCCGGCTATCGTCCTCGGACGATACAAAGGCATCTGGGTGTACTTCGCTGGGCCGATCTGCGGGACTGTGGCGGGCGCGTGGGCCTACAACCTAATCCGCTTCACCGACAAGCCGCTGCGGGAGCTCACCCAGTCATCTTCCTTCTTGAGAAGCGCAAGGAGGAACTAGTAACCTCAACTCTGAAGACAGATGCACAGTTGACACTTACTACCAATTAGCAGTGCTGCTTATTTTTGAAGAAACACCTAACAGTGATGTCTCTTGTAGCTACTTTTTGGTCGTTTACTTGTACTACATACGCTGTTCAGTTGGCTTGTTGGTTTAACCGCTGCAAGATTGGGTCATCTAACCGAGGTACGTATAAGTTTTTCTTTGTGAAGAAAGAAATGCCTTTCGGGAAGATAAGTCCTCGATCACTTGCTGTGGTCCCCCCCCCCCCCACACACCACCCATTAGCAGTACATGCGACTGCGTTCCCACGAGGGTTTGTTTGGATGAAAGAATATTAAAGAGGATTGGAGTGGATTCAATCTTTTGCTAGTCAAATTTGAGCAGGGAAAAACTCAATCCACTTCAATACCCTTCGATACTCTTCCGTCCAAACAATTATAGAGTACCATATATCGCAGGATTACGTTTTCCTACGTCATATCATGGTTTTTGAGAGAGGGCAGACTCATATGGACTTTTAAGTAGCTGTGTACCACATCGAGATCAATATATTTATGTCCAACCACAAGGCGTCGTGCAACTAGGGATACAAGCGGGATTATTCGCTGGTTTAGCGATATAACTAAATACCTGTGAAAAAATAGTTTGTCGCCAAACCCGCAAGTGGTCCCACTTGCATTCTTAAATGCAACTTTGTCGTTTATAGTATAACCTGTCCGTCCCATATTTCTCTAGCATGTCAAAACATGAGCCTTTAATCACAACAAGTTGTTTGGCACTTGACGCTTTGAAATGTCATACCAAGACATTGACATGTTATCAGTATTACCTAGTCAAACCAAACTAAATTTCAATTATGAGCTCACCATGACAACACTACTACACCATAACGGCACATTAATCCCCGTCGACCCATCCTTCCAGTAAAATATAACCGATGGGGTTACAATATCACTGCTAATTTTATACCTTCCCAATTCATAGGTAAAAAACGTCGATAACAAATAGGGAAATTTTGTTATCCATGCATACTATCCGGTGTGTTAAAAAACAAGCATATGTAGAGATAAAGCTATTTGCACTCTGTCCCCCAAACCGTCCCATAGCCCTTTAGCGCGAAATGGCGAAGGTGGTGTTGATCAAGCGAGATGGCAAAGGTGGAGGAACGCTCTCTCTCTCGGCATGCACTGTGGTGGTGTGCCTTGAGCAACTGATGCTTCCTCGCGCGCTTGGACAGAAGACATTGTTGTCGCTCTGATGTCGGACACCCACACTGCGCTGCCGCATGCCGGGTGAAGAGGAGAGGGTCGTTAGGTGAAGTAGAAAGGGCGATACCGAGCGGATCCGGAGCGACATCGACCGGTGATGGAGGAGGGGCGAATCGAGGGGCGGTGAGCAGATATGGGGCAGCTGCGCTCCCTATGATGGACGAGGAAGGTACTGGAGGAGGCAGATCCGACAAGCTCGACAAGGTGGTCTGCGTGGAGAGGTGAAGAGGAGGGTGGCGGCTGCGTAGAGAGGAGAGGGCGCCGATGGAGGAGGAGGAGCAGGTGCTGCCGTAGCCATGCCACGCCGTGAAGTAGGCGGATCTGGCTGCTGCGATGCCAGATCTAGAAAGGAAAGGAAGAGAGGCGGCTACGGCAGCACGTGCGGCCACCGGTGGACTGTGCGGTGGCAGTAGGCCGGGAGAGGTGTTGAACGAGAGGAAGAGGAGGGCGAGCGGGCTGGACAGTGGCGGTGGAGGAGGAGAAGGTGAGCAGGCTAGCCGGCAGCGGTGGAGAAGGTGGGGGGGAAGCGACGGTGGAGGAGGAGGGCGACGTGCAGGGACGAGGAGGCTGGAGGCGAGAGGGGCACCACAGGCGAGGGAAAAGGGGTGAAGGTGGCGGGGAAAAGAGTGATATAATATTATAGGGTATGAAAAAAGAAGATGATAGTTGGAAGTGGATAAATAATATATTGGATAGTTGAATTTGGAGAAAATATAGAGTGATAGGAGTGCAGGGAGAAGTTGGTATGGAGTAAAAAAATTACTGATTGGACTAAAATATTCCTTTTAGAAGAGAAATATAGAGGGATATGAGTGTGAATAGTCTAATGTGGGTATTAATTCCTTCTTCCTCTGCCTCTCACCTTTCCACTACACTGCGCTTCTAACCCATATCCATCGTGTCCTTCCTTTACTCAAATATCTCTCTACCTCTCTATTTCACTCCGCATCTCAATCTTTCCATGCCACTACTTCTCCGGTTCTCTATGTCCTTAGGTTATCTACAATGGATGCCTATATAGCGCCTATGACCCCTAAGCCCTGCAGCAGTATCTGGTGCATCGTCTGGACCAGGGACAGGTCTCCTTCCCGTAAATCTAGAGGGTGGCTGCTCATCCCTCAAACTCTCTCTTTCTCTCATGAATCATGAGCAATCCACCACGCCCTTCGTATGTCTAAACGAACACCATCAGGTAGCTAGCACGGTGGCGGATTACTAGGTTGGGTGTTGGCGTGAGTCACATGCTGTGGATGACATAGGGGAAACAACGTGGCGTGGCGACCGGGGGCGCAGACAATGAGTCACGTGGTCGACGGCGATGGTGTGGGGGCACGGCGGGCAGCGGTGTGTGCTACGTGTCGCACAGCTGTCCGCGATGGCGCGGGAGGTATGGTGGCAGCGCGTGGGCGGGTATGCGGGGCCAGGCGACGAGCAGCACGCATGGTCGGCACGGCGCACATGAGCAGACGGCATCTGGGGGGATGGAGGCAGCACAAGTGAGGAGGCGACTGGTTCTTCGGCCGATGATGGGGCACGTCGGGTGGTGGAGGCGCAGGAGCGGACACATGATAATAATAGAGGATACCGCTGTTGAAAAATGTGATTTTGGGGACATCATTGTGGACAGCCTTAACTCCCTAGACCACTAGTACAATAGGCATTTTTAAGAGCGGTTGAGGGAAAATAAGGTATTTTTAGGGGCGAACGTTGAACCACAAGCCGCTCCCACTAATTGATTTATAGAGCTGGTTGGAAACATGCATGCCCCATTCCTAGTAATAAATTAAGAAAAATAAAAAACCATGTGAGCCGCATTGGCGCTGCCCTTGCCCATGCCGCACCACCATCCCATAGCTGTCTACCCAACATCCGATGCCAAACCCTATGTTAGGTCACCGCACGCAGCCACGTCATGCCTGCATGCCACGACTGAGCGTTGTTATAGCCCGTTGCTTGGCCTCCACTCCCACAACAAATTGTTGATCGGTGTGCGCGCGCCAGCACCCCCTCCCAGCGCGCAGCCTCTAGCAGCTGCCATGGGGCCACTGTTGGGACGGTTCGATGATGCAGGAGGGGGCCGGCGGCCAGCGGGCGGGGAGGCCATAGCGAGGGTGCCGAGGCGCCGACGGCCTCTAGAGTGGGGCTGGGGCGGGTGGTGGCAGTTAGGGTTTGGGGTTAGGGGCTACTGGCGAGGTACTTGTCTCCACCTCCGATGATAAAGGGGAGGTTCGGGGGTGGAGGTCGGCAGGCGAGACGACGGCTGTGACCGGCGGGCGATGGCTGTGGGGAGGGCTGGCGGCGGGGTCATGGTGGACCCTAGGTTAGCGGCGATAGGCCAGCGGCGTTGGGCGGAGCGACGAGGCGCCGGTCGCGGGCGGTGGGAAGCGGCGATAGGGACAGGGGAGAGAGGAAGAAGAAAAGCACCGGGAGAG
The DNA here is from genome assembly GCA_030272315.1 of Paspalum vaginatum. NCBI lineage: Eukaryota > Viridiplantae > Streptophyta > Magnoliopsida > Poales > Poaceae > Paspalum > Paspalum vaginatum. The sequence continues at coordinate 11,499,372 of CM059020.1, read as the reverse complement.
AGTTCCAGCACGCGTAGAAGAGAGAAGTCGATTGCCACAGCTGGCTATCCTCTGCTCCCCACGGACTATGGTTGCGCACCACTACTGCACATTGCCCCACCCTGTGTCGGCCTACATTCCCACGACCGCGCGCTGTGCTGCCCAATGCCTATGTGCCCCATGTGGTCCGTCGCTAGACAGCCTGTGCACCTACAGCCTCACGACACCACATCTATCGTTGGCTGGGATTGCCTAAGATTTGACTTGGCTTAGTGAAGGGCACATCTGCAACTCGTCGGAGGACTTGCATGCCGCATTGCATGCTAGAGATGAGAAGGAGAGAAAGACTAGCAGCTCCTGGCTATAGAGAGGAAGATCATATAGATGTGGTATGTATTGGAGGGGGTTCACATCACTACAAAATGCAAGCCAAGTCAATAGCAACCATCCAATAAGAGTGCTAGAATCTATGGATGTAGATCACTGAGGTGACAACATGTGTGTTTCTTTTGGGAGGGGTCTTGGGAAAAGATAGTGTAGGAACCATGTAGCACTGTTTTATTACATAATGTAATATTTAAAATCTAAATAGGTACCCAACTACCTAATTCTCTTTACATGCATGAAGCCACGTCATCACAAAAGTCCACTAATTTCCATACCACGTCACGATCCACTAACCTCCATTTATTTCTTGAGTCGATTTTCTACAACACTATGCATGTAGTGCTTTTTTGTGGCATATGCATCACTATCCCTTGAATTCCTGCAACAACATGCGGAAAATTCATCTAGTTGATGATATAGCATGCTTCTTGCATTTTAGGGGCGGGGCATACCTTAGGCTGCCCCTAGAAATGTTGATTTTTAAGAGCAGTCCGTAATACATATCGGCTATGAAAATAATGATCATTTTTAGGGCCTGTCGATAACTCGCATCGTCTTTAAACATCTATTTCTGGGACCAATTATACCTACAGGGCTCATTTAGCAAATAGTAGAAGTGGCTTGCTTTTCGAACCGCCTCTAACCATCAAAGGGGCGCCTCTAAAAATAACTTCTATAGTAGTGTCCCCTGGAAGTTACTTGTGGGACCTTTGAGTCGACTACCTAAGAGAGGTGAATTAGGATTCTAAAAACAAAGGCTCTCTGAAAACAACTTAACAAAACATATGCAAAATAAAGCAAGTATGCGCACTAAGATTTTGCTAATTGTTTCTAACTTTACCGAGGATAAGTCTTGCAATCTAGTTTCACTAAGAAACTAACCTATCAAGCTAGTTTAGGAAAGTAAGCACACAATTGCAAGAATATAAATGTGAAAGCTAAAGAGTTGGGTAGAGTAATACAAACTCCAATGATGATGGCGACAATGACACAAGTTAGAGATGTGGGGATTTTTTCTCGAGATACCGAGATGGCACACAAGCCTTCCTCCCTATTCCTCCTTTGGAGCTCCTCACAAGGCCTTGCTCTCTCTTAGTTCGCGCAAGGACTAAGGCCTTGATCCATGCAAGGATCAAGGTTGGCAAGGTGACCCACGTAAGGGTCAAACTTATAGGTTGGGTAACTCTAGATATCCTCGGTTCACACCCACTCTCAAGTGGGTTCTTCCGTGGGCCACTCTCTGACACTCACCGTCGTTTCCACAAAGGAGAGCTTTGGCCAAAATGCTGAGGGCCTCCCTCCTTCTCACAAGCAAGGTGGTGGGCACTCTACAACCCGGAGGGTCTCACAAGACTACAAGACCCACGCCTACAAGTATTTGTGTGTGCAAGCATGGATGCATGCTAGGAGATCCACAAATCTCATTATAACACTTGGTGGCAACCAAGGACTATGTGCTAAGCAAGACCTAAGCAAGAGCTCGAAAGCACTGGCTATGCCTAAGTATGAATTAATTATTATCTCTCTTTATGAATTGGACTCTCAAGAATGTTTCTCAACACTATAATGAACTCATGAATCTCCAACCATAGCATGGCGTCCGGGCAAGGGGTATAAATAACACAAACCTCAAAACTAGCCATTAAGAGAAAGTTGTAGCTCGTAGATATCTGATTTCACCAAATGGTCCGGTGTACGCACTGGAACGTCCGAAGTGGTGCGTACACCCGAACTAGCCATTGTGGTAAACCGTTGGACCTTCACATAACCGTTGATGAGCACCGGACCGTTAGGTGTGTACTGTCGGACATTTTGGTGCGTTTTATCGCCCGCGGTCTTTGATTGTTGGATATCTCGGCCTATAACATCCAATGCTTCACTATATTGTCCGGTATGTGCAACACCGGACCGTCTAATGCACACATGTTGCACACGGTCGCTCCTTCTTCTCCTCTCTTGCTTTCATTCAGTAAGTGACCACCGTATCATCTGGTACGCGTAATTTGCACCAAGTCTTGATCTTCATTTGACGGCGATCTTATTCTCAATAGACCATCGGTGTGCATCACTCGACCATTTGGTGTGTGCCAAAATCCGACTCGCTGACCGGCTATGTTAGGGTACCATGGCTTTGATCATTGATGTCTTGGATCTTCTCTTGTGCTCTTTGATCACTCCTTTAAGGTGTTTGTACCCCAAGTCCTTCACTTGCATCCTTAGAATTTAAACAAATATACTTGCACCCACATTAGTCCCAAATAGTGCATGTTATCACTTCAACAACCAAAATCATATTAGGCACACTAAGCATGAGGCTTAGGTCCCAATTTCCTTACATCCCCATCAGGCCATCACCACATCCTCTCTCTCTCTCCCCACATTCCCTCCATCACACCCATCCTATGCCCAACCACCTCTCTTGTCACTCCATCTCTCCGTAGTCCAACCATAAATTGATAGCAGCCATGCTAACATGTGCATGTCATAACAGTGTTCTACACAACAAATTAGTTAGGGATGTTTGGTTTATGGAATGGGATGGTCCATAAACTTATAGATCAATGGGTTGACCTATCACAAACTCATCCCTTACATCTTCAAGTTTCCATAATAAACAATGAGGTATTACACTCAAAAATAATTAATAGGGAGTGGTGTAAGGATCATGGACCCAAGCCATGGGCTTAGTCATTTCATTGGTTGATTAACCACATAACTAATGAGGCTACTACAAGTGATTTGCTACATTATGCACTATATTTACATCACTAACCACTGGAAATATGTCAACTTTAAGTTTATGACAATAGTGTGGTGAAACTTGCCTTGTCACCAATCTCGTGTATTAATTCATGTTTAGCGATGGAAATAGATGTCCCCATCATAAATTTAATTAATGATGAAGGATGTATGGGTTTTCATCGTAATTGAGTCACATAACTTCACAAAGTATGTTTCATAAGACTAAAAACATCATAAAAATTTACTACATGCCACGTAGAATCTGATATGGTAGTGCTATGTCAATAACATGGAAGATCATTTGTGACGCTTTAATTCATCATAAATTGTGTCATGGCCTAATAGCAGCCAATTTGTGTGGGCCTAGCCCATTCATAGGCCCAACATTTCTTGGGCATGGCCCATGTCATCCACATTGCTTTTTTCCCTAGCCCATTTTAGGTGGAATTCTATAGTTTTCTTGGGTTAGCATGGTAGGTTGTGGACTTACATGTGTTATGAATTATGATGTGTACATGTGTTGCTTGGACAATGGGTTGGATGGATTATATGGCTTTAACGTGCATGAGGGTGGGCTCTAATCAGACGCAGGCAACTTGGTAGGACTCGATGATGACATGTGGGTTCAGTAATGAACCTAGATAGAGAGTGGGATATGAGAGCCGATAGTAGTGATCAGCAAGGCACGCTGGTTAGATCGTTGTTGTTTATAGTAGCAAGGTGTCATGGAAGCTGTGGTTGGACTTCATGCACAGTGAAGCTACACGCCATGATTGGCACCACCGAAGCTGATGAAAATTGCAACGGACAAAGAGCTAGTGTTGTGCAAACTAGACTTGAGGCCGGTGTTATGGGCCTGTTGCAACGAGTAGAGGTTCAACATTGTTCAGTTGTGGCACACGCGACGACTAATGGGAGTTTGAAACGTGTGTTTCCAGCAGGTGCTCAAAGACGATGGAGTCAGATGACAAGTTTGATAGGGTCTTTTTAATATATTTCAGTAGGGGCTAAAACCCCTCCTGTTCCCGTCAAAAAAAAAGTTTGATAGGGTCAAGGTGTAGAGCAGCCCACCAGCGGTCTAGGAGTATCCAAATAGTTTCTCGGCATATAACGGCCAGTTCAAAAGAAGCTTGTGGCACTTTGCTTGGAGGGCGAACACTCGGTGGTGCATGGGTGGACATGCCGGCGATAATATGCTAGCCATACAGTGGGTAGAGACAATGACAGAATCAACGATAACGACATAAGAACATTATAGTTGATGGCCTTGTTGTTCTTTGGTGCATGGAAAAGACATGGCGCAAGCTCAGGATACCTCTTCGCAAAGGAGCTCTAAGACGAACATGTGGAGTAGAGTAGATTTCAACGAGTTAATCTTGTCTCGTGGGTTTCCTTGTTCTTGATGAGTTGCACATCGTGTTACACCTTGCTTTGCTAGACATTAACACGACCAGTTGATGTGCTGCTACGCCATCCGACAAAGCATTAAGGCAGTTAAATCCGATCCTCTAGGTTGCTTTGGTGCGCCCTACATTAGTCTCTTTGGCTATCCAGCACGAATGATCGACTCGCTCGCTTGTCCAATCAGCCATTAGAATTTCACATCAGCTGGCAAACTATCTATCAGCCGTTTAATTTCTTCTATTGGTCGATGGGATATGTTCATCGACTTATCTACATCATTGTATCCGCTCTTCTCTGTGGAAAGCCAACTGCTGTAGGATACTCCTCGGTGGCTAGTAGTCAATCTAAGTGGCATGTCCGCACATCCACCACATACTGTATGTTTGTACATGCTTCTGCTGAAAGCAGAGCTTCCAGGACAGTCGACCGCGCGGACGATACACCACATTTTTATGCATTGACAACAATGCCAATCTATATTCTAGTGAAATTCAGCTAACTTTTAATAAAATTTGTGTTCTTAAGTGATGAAAAAACAAGGTAAGCATCTGGCTGGAAAAAGAGATTTTCTATATCTTTTAGTTTACATGAGTAAAATGGACTGCATATTCTTCCTCAAATACACTTCAATATCTTTGCAAGTGGAAAACTCCGACCACCACTTATATTTCAAAATTTATTATACTTCTATAGTATTTTGTACGCCCACATGCCTTACTACCGAACGAAGGGGTACATACAAAATAGGAAGAAAAATAGAAATGCATAGCTAGGGATCGAACTCCAAGCAGGCCGTCGAGATAAAAAGCAGCCCGGCCCAGGAGACTTCTGATGTTATAGACAAAATAATCCATTTCTTTCAGAACACTCAAAGTCCCAATATCCAAAATTGTTCCAACTACCTTGAAAACAACTCGGAATGGAATTTCCAAAGTCTTTACCCAGTCGGACCATTTCAACGCCTAAACACATGTCATATGGCTGGTTTACTTTGGATTTTGCCGGCCAGTGCATTGGGTGTGTGAATTCTTGCAACCATTGGAACAGTTTACATTAATTTGTAATTTTGGTTAATGACCAATTACCACAATGAAGTCCATTCAAAGGGGAAAAATTAACCGTGCAACTCATGTGAAGCAAATCGATTGGCAACATGATAATCTACAATTATATTATAGCAGCATTGCCTAAATGTTACTATTTACATTGATGGTACCAAGCTGACTAGCTGAGTTTGAACGGACATCGTACTATGTCTTCGCACGACTGTGTCGTGTTGTACAACATAATTTTTATGTATACGATTTATTTAGCTACCATCAAATAAATAATTTATTGTTTGGTTAAATTTTAATTTAAAATCAAACATAATTTGATCGTAGCCAAAATTTAGTCTGACTAACTATGGCCTTGAACTAAATGTACCTTAAGACCGTCTCCAACAACAATGCCCATATACATTGACTATCCCTATTTTTTTTTCTCTCTACCGTATCGTTACGTTGTGAAACAGTATTACGGTGCATTTACTCAATCCACTGGCCTAAGCTATCGGTTAGCGCATCAGTTTCAGACCTCCATCGGAAGTCAAAAAAGACTAGCAGTTTCCAGCTGGTTCCATCGAACACGCGCACAAACTCAGGTAGTCAGGTCCGATTAATGCCCACCGGTCACCATGGATTGACGCCCTCCTCACTGTAGCATTACAGCACTCGATATCTTCTCTAATCCTAGCGAGAATGAAGAGTTGAAGACGAAGCACTACCATACCAAACACAATGATGAAACTATACACAACTACACAAGACACCGCACCAGGATCATGTCAGTCTTCTACTGTCCTGGATGCAGCAGCAGCAGCAGTCTGTCTATTGGCTACAGAGCGACTTGCGGCATCTTCTTCCTGTGCCGTGCCCGTGTGCTAGCGGTTCCTCTGGCGCTTCTCGGCGGCGGGGAAGCAGCGGGCGGCGCTGTCCGGGGAGCAGATGTCCGGCACGAAGGCGGAGCTGTCGGGGCCGCCGTGCTGGTGCTGCCAGTGGAGGCCGGAGGCCGTCGGCGGGGAGGGGAGCTCCGGCACCGACCACTGGATCTCCGGCACCTGGCCGAACCTCTCGTTCGCGTCCTGGTCCTCCGACGACGAGCGGTAGTACGGGGAGCCCCCCGCGCTGCCCCCGAGCTTCCCGCTGTCCGCCTGCCGGTCCCGGTGACAGCAGCAAAGGAAACACGACATCAGAAATGACAGATCAACTACAGGACGAGTAGCTCGTGGCTCTGATTCAACAACAGAGAGAAAAAAAGGAGCATCTTTGACTTCGGAGGTGCCGCTCTCGCCGAAGCTGAAGCCGCCGTTGAAGTCGCTGACGCCGCGGAAGAACTCGCCCAGGGGCCAATCCATGATCCCTCCGGCGACGCGGCCCTGATGCCCCGCACCGAAAGCCGGCGCCCGCGGGCTCCGCTTAGGCGTGGCCCTGCTCGCCGCCTCCGCGTGCTGGGGAGTAACAGGGGAGCCCAACTGCTCGTTCACGGCCGACGGCCAGTCCGCGATGCTGCCGGCCCAGCTGAAGTCGCTCTCGCAGTAGAGCGGCGGGGCCGGGTCGCTCTTCGCCGGCGGGGGAGCCGACGGCTCCGGGGACGGGTCGTCCAGCTCCTGCCCGACCTGGACGCCGGTGAGGAGGAAGCGCCGGTGTGCGGAGACGAAGGCGTTGGCCGTGTGCACGGCGACGTCGCAGCTCCGGCAGAGCAGCGCGCGGTCCTCGAGGCAGAAGAAGTAGGCGTCGCATTCCTGAAGAAAATTACAAGCCCACTCTCCATGAGGGGAAAAAAAATAAACAGCAATTCTATTGTCCAACAGAGGCCAAGATCGGCAGAGCGCGCGCGCGCACACCTGGCATATGTCGCACTTGGGTGGCGACACGGTGACAGCGCCGCCGCCGCCTGGGGTGAGGAGGGGCAAGCGCTGGTGCTTGCCAGCCAATCGGTTGGCGGCGTGGACCTCCCGGTCACAGCGAGCGCAGAGGGCCGCGTCGTCGGCGCAGCAGAGGACGCTCGCCTCCGCCGACTCGCACGCGCTGCACAGCACCTTCATCAACAACGACAGCAAGGCGAGGAGAGGATGCGAATCGAATGCCAACTCCAATGGCGCGTGATGAGGGGGGCTGTGCTGGTGGCCGAGATGAGCGGAATGGGGGGACAGTCGGAGTATTATGGAGGCGCACGGCGTGGGGAAGAATGTGAATGGAATGGATTCGTGGCGTGGGCGCGGCGGAGGGGACCGAAGGGGGCGACGTCGCCGGCTCCCGTTCGACGAGGCGTCGAGGCCTCGTGGCCGCACAAACACAAGCGCAATCAAAATCGTCACTTTTGCTCCATCGTGCTTACCGATGAGTGACGAATACCAAGGAGATAGATTGATGCCGCGTAAGTACTGGTAGATTGGTACTGATCAATACAATTGAGCAAAAATTCTTATTCCAAACTAGTATGTTTTTAAAAGTCTTTTACTACTCTTGGCAATTCATTTTGACATTGATTTTATCTAAGCAAAATGTGACGTCTGTTGCGTTCTCTTCCATCCACGGTTATCTCCATTAATTAACTTGGGCTGAGGTGTGCTTAGGGTGTCCGTAGTAGTTGTAAAAAATAGCTGCCTGATGTGAAAAATGAGAGAACAATAAAAAAATAATTTACCTCATTACTATGACTTTGTCACATACGTTAAAACAAGTGAAATATCCTGTATATTTGGTCGTCGCTGGCTATTCTCATTTTTCTCTCTTTTTATGTTCATGTAGGAGATAGTACATCTAATTAATTAAATAGATAGTCATCGGAGACGCCCTTATGAGTGTTGGGCCATTTTCAATGAAATGTTTCACGTTTATATTTTCAAAGTACCACATAAACTACAAGTAATTGAAACTATAGTTGAAATAGCTACAATATTTTTATTTGGTGCAATTTTATGTTACGAATTCATCTAGATAAAATTTATTTAATTTATTTCTTTATTAATGCCTTGCCACGCCATCCAAATCGTTGACATGATAACTATTTACGAGCAGAGAAGTAAAATGAGTTTCAATAAGATAAAACTAGGTGTACACTGTTTTCAAGAGCATTACACACATTGAAACTGCCAACAAGAGCCGGATGGTTTCGTTCCATCCAAATGTGCTCAATCATGTGCACCATAATTAATTGCCACTGTGGCAATCTATGAAACCATGAAATGAAAAATCTTGTTTTATTCATCAACACTATACCACTTTTGATGATGTGGCCTCTAAGAAACCATAAAATAAAACTTAATTTTGAGATGAATAACCATACGTACAATTAAGTGAAACTCAACCAATCCACAAAATAATAGAAAAGTGAAATAATATGAGATCACATGGAACGAAAAATTATACTTTTAGCCTTCTATCCTAATTCCACATGTACATGTCATTACAACTGCACTTATATTTATATGTTTAAGTTTACCTTCTGAATTAAATTAACCACCGCAGTCCTTGAATATTCGAGAGTACTAAAGTAACTTCATATCAAGGGACTCAATTCTCATGCTCCCTCTAGCATTGGTCTTTCATCTTCAGCATTGGTTTATCAAGATGCCCTTTTAGCTACACTAATGTCCTTACGTAGCAAAACATCAGATAATCATCAAGTTGTCTCACAAGATCAACAAGCAAAGCAAGGGGTGGAACCAACCTATTTTGGTTCATAAGGACATCGTTCTTACCATGAAGGCATTCAAGAAGATTTGAGTTCCAAAGATGACTTAGAGACACAAGAACTTAGGAAGATTTGGAGACTTGGCTACTTTTAGAAGATAAGGATTCAAGTTAAAAGCCAAGTTTGCCAAGTGTTTAAGCTCATGGAAAAACATTCAACATTCACTACCCAAATCCTCCAAGGTGTTTAGGTACCTATATTTAAATCCATACATTTCTTTTAGCATCTAGTTCCTATTATTGTCTAGGCTCTGTTTGAGAATAAGTCAATTAATGTTGTGTTTTGCTTAGATTATCATATGGTTGGTTGCTTCTATTTCACTTTAATCCATAAGCAACCTACATAGTTTCTTAGTTTAGGTAGTTGGCACTAGTTTTAATTCTTATCCTTTTTATACGCCAAGTCCAAATTATAGGTAACCTCCCCAAATTGGCCTTTGATGTCTAGTGCTTGTCTCTCACATGCAATTCAAAGCTTGTATGCACAATTTTTTTTGGGGGGAGGGGAGGGGGTATCCTATGTATGTGATCCTTTGAGCTAACAAGATTTTTAAGTTTATCATTTATTTGCATGGTCTCACTAAGTGTCTAGAGGTGTGCAAGAAGTTAAGGAAAATGGTCTTTAAATCAATATTACCTCCATGCATAATATAGCTTAGACTTCATATCTTGTCTTAATTGGTTAATATTGCATATGCTTTGCCTTCCACCACATGTACACACTATATTACGTGAGTTTCATGAATTATGACCCAATTGCCTTCTAAATCATAAGAGTCATAGTACATGGTACTCTCCTTGTGCTTTAAATATTTTCCTTTTCGGTGTTTGGTTCCCATGGGGGAGGAATTACATAGCCAAGCAAGCAAGCAAGCATTAACCAAGAAGGAATCTCTATAGGATTAAAGAGGGGGATTGGAAAATGATCAAGAATAGGAGAGAATTGAAGATCAAGATCAAACTCAAAAGCATTAGTCTTAGAAGACAGAGAATTGTCATTTGAGTAAGTGTGGGGCTTTATGCCCATTAACCCACAAGTGTGGGACATATTCATGAAAAGGACAATATATAAATAAACTCATTGGACTAAAACAATATCATTGCATAATTCAATTAGCATACTTTAATCTTTCCTTTGCATTGCATCCTAGCAAGTAGTATGTTCTTACTTATAATTACTCATTTGGTATGTGTTGTTGCTTGCTTGGTCATGTTGTCATTTGGTAAGGGAAATGGACCCTACGCCTCATGTTTGGAGAGATTTTGGTGGTTGAATGACAATGTGGATCATTTAGGATTACTCTGATTTCTAGTATAATTTTTTAGTCCTAGAAATGGAAGTAATGTACTTATGGTACAAACACCTCAAATGAGTGATCAAGTAGTGCTAGAGAAGATCCGAGACATCAAGCGAAGCGAGGCCTAAAGGCCAACAACGACGATGGTCCCTGAAAACCTCATAGTCCAACCTTACGGGGATTGCATGGACCAAACAATCATCATATATATGTCTGGTTAATGAAGAACCTTTAAGACCAAAAATCCAAGCCAAGTTGTATGGACCAGATAGTCCGATTCCCTACAATGAATGCACTGGACAATCACTATGTCCACACAATGGAGGAAACCGGGAGATCAAAGTCCAATCAGTTGGACTAGCCGAACATTTCGCTCCATCACAAAATGTATGGACTGGTTCGTTGTTATAGAGGAAGAACAAGTCATAAGATATGCTAAGTGGACTACCGATGTCTGGCCAGATGAAACAGTCACCAGGCAACTTACCAAAGAAGGTGAGAAGTAAAGCCAAAGTCAAGTGTATTGATTGGACTGTCCGATGCGCCCTTTAGACAGTCGCCAGGCAATCATTTCAAAGAGGGCTAAGAAGATAAAGACTGGGTCAGATAAACTGACCAGATAGTTCGATGCCCCCTTCGAACATTGAGCCAGACAATGTGACCATGCCTAGTTCAATGGCTTGTGCAAAAGGACGATGGATGAGACTGCCCGAAATTGGGTATCATAGTCATTTTAACATTTCTTGTCCAAACAATTCTTGGATGACTTGTTTTTTTTTGGATGGAGGAAGTATTTAACACGTAGGAAATATATATAGCCCTACAAAGTCGGTAAGTAGGTACAATATATAATACATCAAATTTATTTTATTTCTAAAGGAATACTTTCTCTTAATTAAAAATGGAAATACACCATTGATAGAAAAAAGAAAACTGAGTTTCTATCATCCATAAATTGCACTATTTATTGTTTTATAGGATATAGAGCTTTATTTATTTTCAAGATGACTTATTCGAAGAGCTCATCGACATATTTGCTTGCTTTTTTTTGGATGTTTCTATCATCCATATAGCGTCCTATATGCGGCTGTTTTTTTCACGTTGAATTGTGGACTTTGTGTCAGCCAAGTGATGCAGGGCCAAGTTACAATGCGTCCCTAGCTTGTGCTATCGTGCAACAGAGTAGACCTGATTCAGTAAATCCGGTCTCCATGCCTGGAGGATGAAAACGACTCAACGATGCTGGCCGGCAGGGTCACAGGGTGGTTGTGTAATATATGCGACCCACGTAGGTCTGCTTAGACCTAGTAGGCTAACTCTCCTCAATACTACGTCATCTTCACACGTATTGTGATCAAGTTCAACGGTGCATTTGGTTGGATGCCAAAATCAAGTGTCCCAAAGTCCCAACCCTAAAACCTAAGTACAATACAACATCCTCAAAACATGTATCAACGTTTTGTGATTTTCTCTGGTATGCTACCTTCGTTCACAAATATATGACGCAATTTCCACAATTTCAGTCACTCATTTTGTTCAAAAAATTTATTCAAACACGTTAAAACACAACTCATACTCACGCTATCTTTACTAATAAAACAAAGTACAACAAAACAAATGATAAATTGTTAACTTTTTTGAATAAGACGAGTAATTAAAGTTGTGAAAAAAAATCAACCGCGTCATATGTTTATGAATGGATGGGGTAGTTATATACCAGTTGTCAACTTGAACATGGATAGAGGAAGATAAAATGGTTGTAGCAAAAGGATGGGGTTGAACTTCTGTTGATGTACACCAAAAAGTGCGGTTGGGATGATGACTGAATGATGCTGGAATTGCTGCTACACAAAACGCCTACCTTCGTCACTCTTAATGGTACGGTATGCATGTGAAAATAGGCAGATTAATAAGCTAATCCTTGTAATATATATGGTTGAAAAATGAAAATTGAACTTCATATAAATAAAATTTCCTATAGCAATACTGTGTCTTATTCAAACACCTATGGCTATGGTGTTGCAACTTCAATTCTTCCACCCCCACTGCCATCTTTAATTATTATCCTCAAAATCATTGGAGTGGCAAAGAAGCAAAGACCCAATTACTTTGATGAAATACTACTGAGTTTGCAAGTTTCTGACAACAAGTAAACAACAGCTACTTTTAAACAGAGTGGATGGCACTGAGGGGCCAGGAGCAGCAGCTGCCACGGAAATGATTCGCCGCACCAGGCGGAAGGGAGCACGAGAGGGCAGGCCAGCGCAAGCGTGTCCGTCTTGGCCTTTAAACACGCGCCGGATCTTTAGTGGCCAGGTGTCTTGTGCAGTTAACACACTGTTGCTTATCACCCAACAACTCTCTGAGTTTCCATTTACTTGCACAGAAATAACACCATCATGGATCTAGTTATTCAAACTGGAAAGGTGATGTCCCTGAATATTGACACGCGCGCGTGACAGGGCATCGACTTTATTAGCTAAAGCTACGTACGACGTTTTAGAGCAAGGTGCAAGGATAATAACTGATAAGTAGACTGTTATATAAGTTGCCAAAACAGATTATTTGCGGTGAGTTGTCGAAGAAATTAGAAGGTCAGAGAGAAGGGGGGGGGGGGGGGGATGAGCAGTCACCTATAACATAGACTCCAAAAGATCGGTGAAAGATCGTGAGAGCAAAGCCGTGAAGTTGAGGTATACATATAGTCAGGTTATTATAAGTTATCACTGCCGGAGAACATGTCTTTCGTCCAACGCATTAGTCTCGGGCATGTTGCAGTTGGTACAGCTTAGTTGTAACAGCCTTGCCCCCCTCTCCTGGCGCACAATAGTACCCGTCGATGTTATGGACAGCTACTAATATCCTCCCGTTAGTACCAGTGGTAACATCAGGCAGTATTAACCTTCCTCCGCAAGGTGGATATCGGCTGGTTTTACAAACAGGTTACCAACCGGTAACAATAAGTCATGATGGTATTTACTGCCCCCTCCCTCGAGCCACATAAGCAGATAGCTCAGTTCATGGTGGCCATTTCTTTCCTTGTTCTAGGGAGGTGCTGCCAATTTTTTCATCAAAATTGTCAAGATTTCACCTATCCAAGTGTGCTAAAGGCTAGCTACTTATTGTATTGTTATGATTATTGTGTTTTATTTGAGGTAGATCATGGAGAGATAGAGCAAAATGATTATAATCACAATAGAATGGACTAAATTCTCAAATACTTATTATGATAAAAAATCATAAAAATACATATCGGACATGAGAAGTTCAATTAACATAATCACCCTTAACATAAAACTTAAGATGATTTTTTTACAATAAGTTCAAGCATAAGGTTCATCCTTCTCCCTCTCTTTTTTATTGCCCAAAAACATCTCCTTGGTATCCTTGACCTTAGATTCTGAGTTGTGACAAGATTCTAAACTCTTCCCATGTTAAACTACATGGGGAAGAATTGCCAAGTTTTGAGAAGATCCTAAGAAACTTCTTCGTTGTTTGGCCTCCGTGCGGTGCCGGAAACACGTATTTCGCACACTGCATGGTTTGAGTTCTCTCATCTTGAAAAGGTGCGGACGGAGAGACTACAAATTTGGGCATCGAAATGAGTGGGATGAACATTATGCTTGAAGTCATTAATTGTAAAAAGTTTTATTTCTAGTTTTCTATTAAGGGTGATTATATTAATTGAGCTTCTCATATCCAACATGTATTTATGTGATTTTTTATCATAATAAGTATGACAATTCTGCCATTTCTACTGTCCACGACAACCATGCCCTGCTATTTAATATTGTCTCACCTAAACTCCTCCGCTACCTATAATTAGGGAATGGCGAAATAATCAAAGCTCATCCTTGGGATCCCCTACTAAATTTTTCAATATAGTGGATTTAGAATACCGTGGAATATATAGGTCATGGCATAACCATGACATTTCTCTTCTCCACTAAAACTAGGGTATCCTAGCACTTGTTTGGTTTCATAGTAATACAACGATTTTACAAGTCTCTTGCTCACTTAGATGAGAAAACTTTTGTATCGAGTGGAGTTTACAATAGTCCAAAATTACCATGGTGTTGAAACGGAAAGATTCCTAAAGATCAATCAAACATCAATGCCACACATGAGTACTAGTTGGTAATACCATCCGGTTCTAATGCCATACATTAATATCGGTTAGTAACAGTGGCTGGTACCTACCTGCGCTGGGACGTTATCATTAGTACCGATTGGAGTTACTAACCATAATGTCCTCCTTTATATAATACCATCATAGCCACCTGGCCTTTCATAACTCGTTCAAGATGTTGTCGCCTCCACTCCTTGCTGGCTTGGTTAGATGGGACATACGGCGAGGTAGCTCCGCCATCTTGCAAAGGCATAGGCAAGGAAAGCCGCACATTGGGCTCCTCCTCTACCACAAACCACCATTGCGCCACCGCCCATCCCATGCACCTCCAAGGCGCCGATCCTCATCCTTAGCGACTATGGCACCTTGTCCTTCCCCACGGGTAGTTCAAGGTGCAGACATGGCACCATTGCCACCTTTACACCTACGTACTTCGCCTCCACGAGTGCCACCAGCAGGCGCGGTTGTGTGAACAACAAATGGGTTCACCAAAGATGCCCCCTTTATGTGTAGGAGGGTTCGGCATAGAACCTACAACAATGAAGATCTATGTTGCAAGAGAGGAGATTTAGAGAGGTTCAGGCCGTCAGAGTGCAATAACCTATGTCCTTTGAGTGTGAGTATATGCGAGCTATGGCAAGCTTGTGCAGCTTGAGGTTTACATGTGGATTGATTTCTCTTTTATAGTCCAAGGGAGAACCGCCAAGTGCGTGCCCTAGTTAGGGCACGATGTATACAAAAAAGACCTATATACCCCTGCATAGGGTAGATTTATTACTGCCTACATGTATAACTCTACTAGACTACATAGGAGCGCCGCCTGACTTGCGGCAATAAATGATGTGACATTTCCTTTCTGAATATACTCGAGTGCTTCTGTATTAGGGGTTGTTGCCCTTGCTCTATCTTGTCTGGTGCTCCGTCCCGTTGCCTTGGGGAGCATTAATTGTACCCAAAGCTGCCCATTGGACCGCTCCTGTGTTGGTGCAGGCTAGGTGGATTCGACTGCACTGTAGCATATCTGCGCATTGAATGCGAGTCTCCTCTTCAAACGCACAATTGGGCCAACGGGTATGGGATCTTGGCCTTTACCTCTAGACTTGGCCTCCCCGAGACCCCCAATGGGTTTTCGGTAATTGGTAGGTTCAGCTGTAGAGGTTGCATGCATCAAAGGGGATCCAGATCCGGCCAGCCATGTGGCACCTCCAGACCCCACCTTGGTTGAGTACCACGGGCACGTTTGCCCGTGTACTTGGTACCCGGTACGATGATAGTGACCCCCAGGGCCACCTCATGGCATGGCTCCACAATAGGGCTTCTTCTCCAAATGTGCCGCAACTCAAGTGGGGGAACTAGGCACCGCAGAGCTCTTCCCAAAATTTGGGTACAGCTCCTTGCCTACACTACAAGAGATTTGACCTTCTATGTCGAATACCTTGTGACATGAAACAATTCGTCAGTAAATTGCTCTATTTATGACTTTTTTGAAGGGAAGTATAATTTAGTGACGAAAATAAAGCATGCGTCATTAAATTCGTCACAACCTTGTCCAATGGAAATTCTGTGACGAATGCTAGATAACATAGTGACAAATATGACGTGTTACAAATTGGCCCAACAAATTTATGACAATATTATTTTGTCATAAGTATTTTTTAAAAAAAAAGATGGGCACATATTATATATGGATCCTACTAATAATCTAACTACTGGGTCCTACACAACACGAATGTATGTTTTCTAAATGAAGTAAATATTAAAATGCATATAAAATACATGGCATGACTTTCTCTAATTACGATTCTCCACGTATTAAAATACACTCTCAGAGTTCTTTTAGGATTTTTGGACTCAGCAAGTAATTTTAATGGCACAAATATATTTAAACATTATTTCTAATATATGAAATTTAATCACTACATGTTTTAGGCCGAGTCGAGTCGAGTTTCTGACTGGCTCATTATCCTCCTAGTCTTTCAAAGCCCATCAGCCACATCAACAATTCTTTTCCTAGTCTTACAAAGCCCATAAGCTGCATCAACTATTTTTTTAAAAAAAAGAAAAAAAAGTGGTATCCTCCTAATCTTTCAAAGCCCATTAGTCACATCAACTATTCTTTTCATAGTCTTTCGAAGCCCATAAACCACATCAACTATTTTTTTTTAAAAAAAATGTGGTATCCTCCTATTCTTTCAAAGCCCATCAGCCACCTCAACTATTTTTTTCCTAGTCTTTCAAACCCATTAGCTATTTTTTTAAAAAAAAGGAAAAAATGTGGTATCCTCCTAGCCTTTCAAAGCCCATCAGCAACGTCAACTATTTTTTCCTAGTCTTTCAAACCCATCAGCCGCACCAACTATTTTTTAAATAAAGAAAACAATGTGGCTGCCAGAAGGAATCAAACATATGACCAAGGCAACCTCAAGTGTACGACCAACCACTAAACCAAGCAAACTATTTTGCCTTTGTATGCTCAGAGATCTATATATCTAATTTAAGTTCATACGAATCCGCTTTCACGGACCGTAGCTCAGCAAAGCCCAGATGGCAAGTAGCGGGGGAAAGCGGCCCAGGAGGAGAAAAACCTTTTATTTTTATACGCTTGATCAAATAAGCACCTAGTTTTAAATCAGCCGTAGCCCATAGTTTGAAAACTATTTGTGTATTATTATTGTTTTGCAGTAAATCATAAAAAATACAATTAAATTCATAAAATATTGCAGTGTTAACCAAAAATTGCAAATAAGTTATATAGACTAATAAACATGCTATATGATGTACACATAGAAATAAATTTACAAATAAGTTATATAGATTAATAAACATGCTATAATAAACTTAAGTTTGTCTGAAAAAGAAAAGTAAAAAAAGTGTTGATTAAATGTCTGTTTTAGTCCACTAAAGGCCCAGGCGAGTCAAGCCCAATTCCATTGGATCAAAATCAATGGTTGGCATAGCCCATTAGGCACGTCACTGTTGCCACCCACCTCGAGCACTGCCACAGCATCAACCGGCACAGGAGCCGCCCAGGCCAACTCAAGTGGCCCCGGTGGAATCCAACAACGCGCCCAACTCGGGAGGTGAAGCTTCTCGAAAGTGCAAGGCCCCTAAGGTGTCGTCTTAGGACATAGCTGCCCCAAGGGCAATGCTAGACCCACCCCTGGGATAAAGATCAAGTAGAGGTGAACTTCCTCAACTTCATGAGCGAACTTGTGCTAGGACTCCACCACCGTAATTGTTTTTGTTTTTCCTCACATGTGTTGTTGTATTTTGTCGATGCAGCCCTTCTATGGTGGCCAAGACCGCCACTTCTTCTGTGAAGCCCGTCCTAGTGGGTGCATCTATATAGGACTGACCCAGACTGAAGCTCCCTCCACTGAGGCACCCCTAGGTTCTAGTACCAAGGAGATCCTAGTAGAGGGCTTTGGACCAGACCCGACCATGGGTGGTCTTGGTGGTGAAGGCGCCCTGCTTGTGGGAGCCATTACGGAAGCTCTAGGCCAGTGAGGCCCCTAAGGAGGCTGAGGTTGGGGTGGATGATGTGGCCATGTTTGAGCTAGACGCTGACACCACGACTGCACCAACCGCTAACATCTCTGTGACACCCATGCTTAGGTTTGAGGGTATCAGACCCCAAGAGCAGGAGGTCATGCCACAGGGCGTCGGTAAAGGTGCTAAGCTGTGTGCAGAACTATCTGCATCAGTTGATAATGTTAACACTATGACTGCGCTCGAGACGGAGGGCTCTGGACCCTAAGAACAGGAGGTCGCGGCATTGACCCTCAGTGAGGAAGTAGAGACTGCACACGGTACGGTTGGTGAAAGATAAATATGATATTTATGCTCTATATTGACATGATTTCATTCATTTTTAGAGATTAATCATATGAAGTCATATTTTACTAACAATTAACCCATATTCGAGTATGCTCTTTGTTTTTGCACTTTATTAAATATTGCAAGAAATTGAGGAATAAATGCAATAGTTATGGTGACTACTCGTAGAAGGATTAAAGCTAGAAGTCCAGGGAGGTGACTTGATTGAGAAGACCAATTGAAACCCAAAAGACGAACCAAGCCCATTATTTGAGAAGGTTCCAGAAGACAAGGATTGCTTGGATACAAAGAAGATGAAGATAAGGAAGGTTTATTACAAGATCAATCTAAGTTCCAATTAAATCTTGAGATACTCTTGGATTTCAGGATAACAGCACCTTGTGGGCCCAATGCGAAGACACTAACAACATCAAATGAAGAAAGTCTGAATACCAAAGTTGTACATCTCTTCGATTTCTACAATTTAGGGTCTGAGTTTGCCTTATTTGGACAACAAATGATGACGTTATGGTCGAAATACTAACGGTGCAGAATAAGGAAAGTTGGATTTCAGGAAAGACAAAGGCTTCAGCTTCATCTCCAAGCAAGCAAGGTGCTTTATGGACATCCAAGAACCTTCATGAGACATGTATATACATGGAAATAAATCCAAGAAGTCATCTCAAACCAACCATAGACTTTCCATGTATATGGCATCTACTGGGGTATAAATATAGGTCCTCCGAATGGGTAAAGGCATCCATTTCGAAGCAAACAAAGCTCCAAAGCTAGGGTTAGGGTCCAACTTTGTAAGTTTCGTCGAGAAGGAGTTCTCGGTGAGAGGGTGAAGCGACAGGAGGTCGGAGGCCCTAGGGCCGGCCGACTTGACACCCTTGGGGTCGGCCGACGCTTGGGCTTTCCAGGGAGCTTCAAGTTCATCTTTTGATATGTTTTTCATCTCATTGAAATTGACAAATATGTGTTTCAAGTTCTTGATGATTCACGAGTGAACTCTCAGTTCTTCTTGTTTTAATATAATACACCCTGAGTTTGATCAATGAAATAGTCTTTTGATTAGGAGTTCTTTGTTTATACATGATCTATGATCTATGTCCTTGCAATATTTCATCTCTACATGTGTCAAGCCTGGTTGGTTAATCCACATGTCTTTTAGTAGATCTTTTTACCTTAGTTGGTTGATTGAATCAGCTCATGCTCAAATATAGTTTAGGCTTGCTGGTTCGTCGATTACCCTAATTATGTGACAAATAGTTGGAGGGAAAGGTTCGAGCAACTTTATGACATTCATGATTCATGTTTATTCTATGTTTCATGTTAGATCTATGCTCAGGGTGGTTCTTAGTTTATAAGAAGTTTGTCTCGTATCTCTTGCTAATCCCTAAGTCGTATTATCTTATCTTGATCTTGCTTAGTTTATTCTTGACAAGCTCTTATCTTTTATCTAGTTGATTCTATTGTCTAGTTTTATATCTAGTTCGTAATTACATTATATCTTTTATCGTTAAGCTTGTTAGATCTATTAGAGCTAGGTAGTAATTGATTAATACTTGAATAATAGTAGTTTAAACCTAGCTTTCCACGGATTGACAAACCCTTGATACTCATCTTGGAGGAAAGGCTACAACCGATACTATCACTTGTAGTATATAGTTTGGCGTGCTTAAGTGTCGATAAGAAGCTTTTGTAGCACCGTTGCCAGGGAAAAATATCGTTTAAGCTATTATTAATCTTGTATTGGGCTTTTACTACTTTTTTGATAGTTAGAGTGTGTTTGCTAATCATGTGCTAATCTAGTTCTAATTGTGTGCTAATAGTTTTCTAATTGCTGCCTAATTGTCTAGTGTGTTCTAATCTTGTTCTTATGTTTGTTCATAATGTAGACTAACCCAGCAACTTTGTTGTCATAGAATTTTGTTTTTTTGTCTTTGTTTGTGTTTTTGTGTTAGACATTACGATGATACAAGAAGATCTATAGAACTTAACATTGAGGGAGTTGGATACTCCAACAATTGAAGATTTGAAACCTCAAGAATCAAATGCAAAGCCGATGGTAGGATCCTATGAGCTGAATTCAAGAATCATCCGAATTGCTGCCTAAAATCTCTTTGGAGGAAAAGACAATGAAAATCCATACAAACACTTGGAGAAGTTCAATCAAGTATGCCAAACATTCCATCAAGGAGTGCCAATAGAGTGGTTCAAGCGGAACCTCCTTCCATTCACTCTAGTCAATAAAGCGAGGATGTGGTAACAACTTGCTGCAAGTGAAGCTTAAGGGGACTGAGGACTATAAGTGTAATCGTTCATCACCAAGTTCTTCCCTCTACCCAAGGTTCACAAGTTGAGAAAGCAAGTGTGGAATTTCAAGCAAAGAGAGAAAGAGGATATTGATGAAGTATAGGAGAGACTCAATGACCTACTATTGCAAGGACCACTGCTCGGTGTGATGTCAGAAATGGCATTGCAGATATTCTACTACGGATCAACTTCAGAAGCCTTCAGATATGTGAACATGTGTGCTAGAGGATCACCATGAGCAAGTCAAGCAGTGAAGCTATAGAGATCGTATCCAATATCTGTTAGACCTCAAAGGAAGAAAGAGAACTGAGAGAAAAGAAGCAGAAGAGTCAGAAGAAGCTAAAAGGGATAAGGTGGTGCCTACACCTGAAGACCTACCTACCCTTCGTACCACAGATCCACTTGCATTTGATGAAGAATTTAAGAGATATGCAACTCCAAAAGATGAAGTCAAGAGTGTGGATGCTCACAGAACTCTTGCAAATGCAAAGCCTCTGACAGAATGAGCTGGATGCCCGTTGATTTTGGAGATATACTCAAGTGTGTAGGATCAATCCCGCAAGAATACTTAGAGGAAGAAAAGGAGCTATTTCTAATAGAAATATTGCTAAGGAGAAGTTTTAATAGTCAAAATACATGGGAGATGCTGCAGAAATTATTCCAGAAAAAACAACTAGACAATGACTTTGTCTCTGAAGTAAAGAAAGTGATGGGAATGAAGCCATTATTGATACTCACAGAGGAGGCTAAGGTCTACATTTGAAAAGAGGAATCTTTAATTGGAATCACATGCTCAATCAATGGAGAGTACTTTGACAAGATACACTGTTCCATGGAAGCTCAAGTAAGTATAATGAATTATGATGTCTATTCTAAGCTTTATAATCATATTTAGTTTCCACTAATCTCAAGATTAAGATCTCATGTCATGAAGTAATTAAACCTTTATGGATAACTAAGGATGTTGATTTTAATTTTGCTGAAAAAATTATACCAACTGATTTTTATGTGATCAATGTCTGCCTTGATAATGCGGATTTAATTTTTGGTAGACCTTTTTTTAAGTTGGTAATGCTGTTGTTAATGATGAAAAAGGCAAGGTTACTTTTGAGCTTGATGGATCTAGTTATAATGTTGACTTTTCGCTTGCTTCTAGACAATATGTGAATCTCAATCCTGATAATGAGGAGGTACAGAGTATTTGCGGTGGAATCGCCGATTTAATCTGAGCTAAGCACACTTACCACCACATGGCTCACAGTGCACTTATACCGAACTAAACCCAGTCGTCAGTCGAGCTACCCCCAAGAGCACTCGATGAAACCATCACCTAGAGATGCCGACATCACACACGTTAAGCCCTCGAATGAGCCACATCAATTACAACAAGCCATCATTTCATAGAAACATAGTTCGATTAAGTACAAAATCGTTTTCTCAAAATGATATGTAATCATATCGAAATAGAGCTTCAAAATAAACTTCAGTGGAAAATACATAATGATATACAAGTCAATGCAGCGGAAGCAAAACATCAAGGCATGACATCGAGTCCACCGGTGTCATCCTTGATCATAAACTGACAAGTATCTGAAAAAATATCAACAACAAACGCTGAGTACATAGGGTACTCGTAGGACTTACCCATAGGCGGTATCAGCCCGATACATTTGAGAGTATGCAAAGCTTTTTGTGGACTTAACTCTAACCCGCATGAGCTTACTAATAGTGGGTCCTTACTTTCAAGTTCCATTCTCTTTTAAAAGCACAAGCTTCATTTGATTCAACATAGTTATCATCATGTTTCAGTAATTCATATATCTCAATATTCTCAACACATATATCATCGTAAAGTAATTTGCAGAAATGTAAACATACAAGTACAGTCATGTAATATAGAAAAGCATAATTAAATAAATAACATATTTAAGTTATTACTACGTTGGCTGGTAGTGATACTGGCATTCTCACACCTAGTGAGCATCAGTGATTCGAATCGATTTTTAATTTCCTAGAAATAACTATCATGTCAGGAGTATATGTTTACTAGCCATCGTGTTTAAACATATATCCCACATCTCCATTTGTTTAATCCCTAATGCAATTCCAAACCACCATTCCCTAGGCTTAGCCTCCATGGAGCGATACCACGGCGTACCGGGTAAGTCCTCCCATGAGTCAAGCACCCCCAGGCCCAATAGTATGACCAAGTCTCTGTTCTTCGGATGGTTCAAGTAAGACATTCACCAATCACATGTCCCAGATAAGCATTCTACCAATGTTACGCCGATCCCAAGCGAACAACGAACATGCCTTAAACAACTCGGGCAGAGTCCACCAACACAATATTCCAATTCTCATCATAATATACACGTCTTTCCCCGGTCTCATTTTTCCATCACATAA
This sequence comes from Paspalum vaginatum, assembly GCA_030272315.1. Taxonomy (NCBI): domain Eukaryota; kingdom Viridiplantae; phylum Streptophyta; class Magnoliopsida; order Poales; family Poaceae; genus Paspalum; species Paspalum vaginatum. The sequence goes on along the minus strand of CM059020.1, from coordinate 11,476,156 downwards.
TAGCATATTACTTTTGAATTGGAATTTTTGTAAAACATTTTTGAGCCATATCATCTCGCGAGTGAATATTCTCACCTGACTTCTACCGTGTAAGCCTGGCTAAACATATACTTTGACATATTCATTCTACTTAGGGCATCAGGTATTAATGCAGGTGGGGTTTCAAACAACTTCTGAACGTAAATGCACAGTTCAAGCAAAGGGTGGTGAGACTCTATAAGTAGGTGTATATGCTTAAGGGGCCTACCTTTGCTGTTGAAATAACTTGAACAACGGTTGTGGGGCTTTGCCCCAAGCAACCCTTGATCTCTTGGACAACCCATCGTGCTTGGGGCTTTTGGTCTTCTGGACCATTGTTGCTTGACGTAGCTCCACGTACTTTCTTCTTGATCACATATCTACGGTAAGCGTCATTACATGAATGATCTGCACTATGCAGTGAATGAGATGCACATGAATATCAAGCACACATGGGAACAATCATTTCAAGGAGAGACAAGCGATTGATAATCTACTTTAACAAGAGTAACTTTCATGACATATGTAGGGGTTATATACCCACGGGTACCCTACGACGATGGATTATAGCCACTCTGCTAGTTGGACCGAATGGTCTGCCTGAAGCTCATAGGTGCAGGACAGCGTAGACTTCTAATTGGAATCCAACTAGGACTCTTAACTTATACCCCAAACTTCTCAGTCTATAAAGAGGAGCTGGAAATCCTAGTTTGAAATCATTAGATATCTATCTAGCCCTAGGTCACAACAACCTAGATTAGGTTAGACTCATCTCATATGGCATACGCGCAATACAATCCACACACCACCATATATGACATATGGTTCAGCGATTTGGCTGCCCAAATATGTTTAAATCGTTGTTTCTTTCGTTCTGTACACCATCACGATCTTCTCATGCACCATCTATCGAGCTCTAAACCGTTACGTGGTTTATCCCATGGACTGATGGTATAAAATGCCAACAGCTGGCGCGCTAGGTAGAAACTGGTTGCGCGAATTTACGAGATCACGATGGGATCTATGTCCAAGATCAAACTCAACTTCGTCGAGATCAACCATGTTCAAGTACAAAACCGTCAACCACGTCGACGCCGATCCGATTCGCGCTGCACGCACTACCCTGCGCCCCATGGGCAGATTTGTGCCAGGCCGGAAGCATTGATGGCGGCGTGCTCCCGACTGCTGCCCTCCTTCATCAGAATTTAACTACAGATCAAGCCGGACGGACGAGCTTTTTCGTCGCGGATCTACGCGGGCCTAATCTGTGCATTTGTCACCACCCGTGTGCTAGAAACAGAGTTCTAGACGGAGTTCGAGTCCAAGTCAAGATTCATCGCACACTCAAAGATGATCTACTCCTATCATGCAACACGAGGCGGAGAGTCAGACTGGCTCGATGTTGGCCTGCTAGCAGTCAGATTGAATCGAATACTGCTACGTCGATGCGAGAATCCAACTGGAAGTCCTGTTACTCTGGCGTCAGACATACCGATTAGAAAAGACGTGCGCGGCAAGGAAAAGAAAAAATAGCTTCCGATGCCCCCGAACATTGCCAGATCCATCCAGCCTCGCGGCGCAAGACCGAGAATCCACCCTACCAAGCAAGCCATGGGTCGCCTAATTACAAAACGAGAAGGATTTAGTGGCGCCGAAGAGACGTTAAGCTCGGCGAACCAGATACTAGCAGTTTCTGCTCCGACCCAGAACCAGATTAGTCAGCGCTTCTCAAGCAGCTAAGTTGTTTTAATATTTAATTTATGCATTTAACTATGCAAATTAATTCAAGTATTCTTTGCAAACGATACTACCCGTATTATTCTCTGACTATTGTTTTAGGAAAAAATATTTCATGTCGACATAAATATCTACAACGCGTTGGACAGCACAGCAAGCGCCATGATTAACTATCTTTGATTTCCGCCAGCGAGATGATAAATCCTCTGTGGCGAAGGGCTACACGCTAACAACTGATTGCAGTGTGTCATCCAATCCAAGTGGTTTGCTTACGTTGCTCACATCAATTGAATTACTTCTTAATCATCCGGGTTGTTGATCTACTGAATTATTTTATGATTATCCGGCTATTGGACCGCAATTGAATTATTTCTGGAATATCCGAGCGGTTGGATTTGATTGGATTATTTATGGATCACTCAAATTATCTATGTTATATCTAGCTCATCTGAATTATTTCTAGATCACTCAGATGCTTATATACCACTTGGATTAATATTGACCACTCGGGATTTCTTCAATATATTATGCACTTGCAATGTGCATCTATCGTTTCCGTTAGAACGAGTGAAACTCTCCTGCGAAGGACCACAAGCCATCAACTGACTATAACGCTTCTATAGAGTAGTCTCATGCACTCGGCTCTCCAAACAGAGTGGCTTGAGAAAACAGCGAGTACATGCTGGATGGAAGGACAGTATTTACGTGTACATGGGCTTGCTGGTTTCAACAACGCTTCAATATATTATCAATCCGCTGCCTCCGACAGCAATTGGATGCTATCAATTCTGAGTGATTTAGCCCTAAACCAGCCGCAGTGCTTCAAAATGGCTAAGTCTTTTTAAATATCATGCATTTAATAATGCTAATTAATTTTTATTTAATTGTTTTATCGCTGTGATATTATTTATATTCGAGTATTCTATGTGCACACGATATTACTCGGATTGTTTCATAATTTTTATTTCAGGAAGATATCACAAAGTCTACGTCTACGACACGAGCAGGCCCAAGCACTTGGCTCTCCTAACCGAGTACCCTGTGCGGCGATAACCAAGCTGTGCATCCGGCAACAACCAAGCTATGCGTCCGGCGACAACCAAGCTGCATTATATGAGCCTGCGACAACCGACAGCCTTTGTGTAAGCCTCTCCGTTGCATCAAGGAGGCCAACTTCATTATGTAAGCCGGCGAACAACCAAGCCGCATTATGTACGCCAGGTGCATAGTCTGATGGCTCCCAAGAACTCGGCTCTCATAACTGAGCACCCCTGAATAAGCAGCGCGGTTCCAGGAACTCGGCTCTCTTAGCCGAGCACCCCTAAAGTGACGTCAACAGCGGGCATGTATAACTCCAAATATTGTGGGACTGCGATAGCTGGTGTTGCGATATTTCCACCTCATTAACTGATTCGACGACTCGGGGGCTCCATCGCTCGGCTAGTGATGTATTTCCACTAGCCAACCACTTCGTCGCCTCACCGACTGCTACACCGACTCGGGGGCTCCGCCACTCGGCTAGTGGCGTATTTCCACTAGCCGACCACTTCGTCGCTTCGCTGACTGCTACACCGACTCGGGGGCTCTGCCGCTCGGCTAGTGACGTATTTCTACTAGCCGACCACTTCGTCACCTCACCGACTTGCTACATCGACTCAGGGGCTCCGCCGCTTGGCTAGTGACGTATTTCCACTAGCCGGCCACTTTGCTGCCTTGCCGACTACTGCATCGACTCGGGAGCTGCGGCACTTGGCTAGTGACGTATTTTCACTTGCCAGGTACTCAGATGACTTCATCATTGCTAGTCAAGCACTCGGAATTTTTGAAAACCACTCGGATTGTTGAGCTACTTGATCCTCAACCTATTTATGCTAAACAGCATGAGGTTCGGGGGCTATAGGGTGGATACCAGTGAAATTGTTTGAAGACTTGGACATGCAAGACCAGTTGTTCAGATGATTCAGTCATTGTGTATTGATTCAAACTTTCATGTTGATTGCTGCGCAAGTCAACATGAAGCTTGGGGGATACTCCATATGGAGTCCATCTTGCGAGCCTCCATATTTCAGATGGCAAGGGTAGACTCCATGAAGACCTTCAAGATGATTTCTGCTAAATCCACATGAAGCACGAGGGCTTGTGAGAGTCGTATACCCACGGGTACCCTATGACGACGAATTATAGCCACTCTGCTACGTAGGCCGAGTGGTCTACCTGAAGCCCACGGTGCAAGACGGCGTGGGCTTGCTAATTGTAATCCAACTATGACTCTTGACTTACCCCAAGCTCCTCGGTCTATATAACGGGAGCTGGGAACCCTAGTTTGGGATCATTAGATATCTATCTAGCCCTAGGTCACAACACCATAGGTTAGGTTAGACTCATCTCACATCGTATACGTGCAATACAATCCACACACACCACCATACATGACGTAGGGTTCAGTGATTTGGCTGCCTGAACCTATCTAAAGCGTTGTATCCTTCATTCTGTACACCAACGCGATCTTCCTGCGCACCCTCTACCGATTTCTAAACCCTCACATGTGTAGGACCAAAACGTGCGACTAGAGGGGGAGTGAATAGGAGCACTTAAAAACCCAAACTTACATCCCCCAAAACTGGTGCTTGAGAAAAAAACTAGACACCGTCCACTGAACAGATACATGTCTAATAGCGCAAAGTGCCATCCACTGAGAGGATACGAACCAAGCGAGAAAACCGCGAGCCAACTCAACTAAGGCACTGAGGTAATGGATCTTGCAAGTCCACCACACTGACACTCACCGCACCAAAGTGTGACTCACTGTCTCACAGCAAGCAAAGTGAATGGTCTGGCTGTGGGGAATGCAAAAACCGAAGCAAAAACATAGCGGAAGAAACGAACAGCAGAAACACAAGTCCTGCCATGGCACGCGCCGGATAGTCCGATGTCACGGGCCGAACAGTCCGGTTCCACCGGACAGTCTGGCAGGGGCTACCGGATTGTCTGGTGTAGACCCTGCCTGGCTCCCGACGCTGGACAGTCCGGTCAGAGCCACTGGATATTCTGGTTCCACCAGACAATCCATTGGCTCTACCGGATACGGCGGTAAAGTCGTAGGATAGGGGGTTTTCATGCCCAAAACTGTACAAATCTTGTCCAATCTTCATGAGATTTTGCACAGGCTATCTGGACCCTATTCCAAAGCTTTTTCCAAGAGATCAACTCAAAATAACCAAGGGATCAGTAGGAATTTCAGATCTCGTGAGATGGCAATCTTTGGGCAAGAAGGGGAAAACTCAAGGGAAGCTTGCTCATGGCAATCCAGTAGGATTGAGATGAACTAAGTCATAATCTTCATGTCCTAGCATGTCCAAAAGAGCCAAAAGAATAGGATTAACTCACGGGCAAAGCAAATCACTAAAAGCCTTTGTGTTTCATCCAAAAACCAGCTAGAGAAAGGGGAAGGAGATGGCTGCACACATGAGCACGAATTGGGGACAAATCTTGCCTTGATTATGAGTGGAAAACAGTTTACAAGATGTTCCTCACAGCCTACCACCCTTCATCCTCCCACTGATGCAAAGTACTAGCCTTGGGGACTCTCAAATCCTAAGCTAAGCACCCGATTTGATCTCTAAGCTCTTGGCTTGTTGGAAACTGAGCCTTGGGTTTCTAGAGGTAGCAGAGTCACCTAAATGACCAACCACTTAGGTATATATAGCCCAGGCCTAATAGACACAATTTACACTAAGACCCCTATATTACAGAAACGCCCGTAGGGGCCAAACTGGGAAAGACTTGACTTTCTCGGGGACGGACGGTCGCGATGGAGTCTTGATGTTCTTCGTATGCACGCTAACTCCCATATGACATCCACGTGGCCAGTAGTCTAAATCCGCCGATCGACCCCCAGTTTTGAAGTCAGAAACCGGGAAACTGTAACGCTCCAAAATTTAGCACCCGGAATTTTCTTCTAATCCCTCCCTAATTCAAAATCAAATTTTCGAAAAATTTGGATGTTGCTTATTTGTTTTGAGTGTGTTAATATAAGCTCAACAAAATTCCAAATCTTCTATATCTAAATAGCTACCCCCCACTACCGATTTCTCTGCGCTCTGGTGAAGCCACGTCATCATCCACTATGACTTGGGAAATGCCATATCATTAGCCACTAAGTCCCTCTATTTATGTCTTCCGATGATCTCCTGTGGCTATAACCCTCTTACATGCATGTGACTCTTTCATGAGTTAGGACTTTATTTACTATTTCTAACTCCATAATATTCCCGCTGCAACGCGCGGGGTATCATCTAGTATCACAAATAGTCTCCACCAAAATTCTTTCCAAAATTCAATTCCAAAAAAAATATCCCCGCGCCGCTTGGACCCTCCATCTCCGCGCCACTTGGACCCCCATCTCCGCGCCATCTGGACCTCCCATCTCCGCGATACTTGCACCCCCCATCTCCGCGCCATGTGGACCTCCCATCTCCGTGACACATCATCGGCCTTCTCCTCCATCGTCTATAAATAGCCTCCGCCCCATGCCTCCATCCACACCAAGCTCACCACCGTCGCAGTATCAGCCCCCGATTCAACCCGGGCGTCGTGCGTCGCAAACACCATCCCCCTTCTCCGCCCTTGCTGTGTTCATGCACGGGAGCAGAGTGCCTCTGCATTATTTGTCGAGAGGCCACCATAGCTCGATTGCTCCAACTGTGAGCACCTCGCCACATACCTCCACCAACCCCAAGCCTCGCTCCCCCCTTCTGCCTGCCTGTATCGAGCTCCCCATGAGCTCCTAGGCCGCCACCAATGGCTACCCGTAGCAAGCACCTCCGCGTCCACCACCTACACCACGCCGACAACCACCAGAGCTGAAAGCTGGTGAGCCCCTGCCCGTTGCTCACGTTGGCACGAGGCAAGCAGCCGAGCAGAGGCGCTACTCGGGCCTGCTCGTGCCCCTCTGAATGTTATAACAGCCCCCCTCTCCCTGTGAATAACAGGTGGATCCACCCATTATTTTTTCTACAACAACCGCCAGCCACCGGTGATTAGCCCATCACTAATCACGTGTCATTCGAGCTAGCAGGTCTAATCTTGTACCATTCTCTTCTTCTATTCATTTATTTCCGAATTAATCTCTCGACCATATGAGCTCCGATTCCATTGATTCTTCTTTTTAAATTCATCAAAAATCAATATATACCATTCACATTAATTTCATGATTTTAGGAGTTTCTAGAGCCGCATACAAGCCGGTGCCACATGCGACACTATAGGCATGGACCGTTGACACCAGCTTGAAACTCTGCTCGCAAGCAGTCTAGAAATATTTTCTGTTCCTCTAGAATCCGAAAACACGATTTTACTCTCCAGTTTCCCAATATTCGGATTTTGGAATATTCCAGGAATATCTTTTTTTCCTTTTCTTTTTCCGAAATATGCAAAATTTGTATCTTCTCCGTTCCAACTTGGATTTGGTTGATTCTTTCGCCTAAATTCAACTAAAATCAAGCTCTACCTACCCATACACTCCACATAATCTTTTGTCCTGGCCGGAAGCCGCCGTCACGCCACCATGACGTCGTCCTACGCCCAGTCAGTGCTTCGCACCGGTCGTGCAAACATTGTGAGCCTGGTGATCGATGCCGTTAATCTCCTATTCCACATAAATCTTAAAGATTTCTGTCTTACCGTGTCTGAGCCCTAAATTCAGATGATGACGATACCGAAAATCATCTGAACATCATTGCTCTCTCCACCACTCCACAAAGAGATGTTCTCCAAAACACCTACATGCGACCGCCATCCCTTCGGCGTTGTCGACCCCGCATCTCGCATCCACCACCCCTACCTTGGCGTCTTCGTAACTGTCATTACCGAGCCCGCCAACTCGCCCGAAAACTCGCTACACCCCAACCACTTGCGGTAATAGCACCAGTAAGAACCCAGCAGACTCCCATCTCCGCAATCTAAGCTCTACCCCACCAAACCTGTTGAGCTCATATTATCCCTCGTAGTATGTGCTTTTCTTGTTTGTGCACATAGATTATACCAGCGATTCTAATCGGTACGCCTCTCGTGAGAACCTTCACTGCACTTGAATAAAGCAGTAGACATTTGTAGCTGATGTTGTACCAACATGCTCAGTAGTTGGCACACCATCGCGCTCAGCAGTTGAGAGAGCAACGTGAGCACTGGGAAAGCCTTCCATCGCTCCCAGTACTTGGTGCGCCAAGGCATCAGGGAGATGATGCATCCTCGACCTCAGCTGTCAGCGTATCTTCGACAAAGCAGCAGGCAAGGCCACTGGAATTCCCACTTGATGCATAAATTTCCTATGTTTTACATACACAACCCTTGGCCTGATAATCACATAAAAAGGTGCATGTTTTGCTAGCTAAGGTAACCCATCAAAATATACTGCCACCTCAGCCTATTTTAGATATAGCGCGCATGGGTGGGATCGCTCATTTAATTATCTATCATAATCTTGATGTTATGGATGTGGAATATGATGGGTATGGAAAAGTGGATGTGTGTGTAGGTTTTGAAATAAAATGGGGGAAGAACCCCGACAACCGACCTTGTCGGAATACGGCTACGTGCCGAAACAGCCATAAGGGCAGGGTATGAACGGGTAACTTAGCGACTCGCGGTTACCTCATGTCCCGGGATTCGTAGAGAATACCGGGTAGGTGGATTGCTCGCGCTGTCGAGTATTGGAAAGTGGGATTGGGTCTACCAGAGATCTCCGTAAGGACCGTTATGATTTTCATCTTTCCTAACTCTTTTAGTACAACTACTCGCTCTGTATGAGGCATTGGCCAGGCCTGAGCCAGAGTGGATAGCCTAGTAGCTTCTGTGCTGGCGCACAAGGGACTAGGGGATGGGTGGTGTGCCAACGGGAGTACCACGTGGTACTGGAGTGGCTCGGAGGCCCTAATCCCTAAAGTTTTTCTAGGTGATGAAACAAAGGCAATGGTTTGCTTTGGAATTCGGGCAGTTACGATGGTAATGTGCCACTGAGTCCAACTTGTGGGAATTAGTACAACCTCTGATCAGAGAAAAACCTATTCGAATAGTCCGTGTCCACTGGTATGGATGAGTTACGGCCTGGTTCTTCAGTTAGCAGTTTTCATAGAATAAAATGGAATTGGTTTGGGATTGGATAAAAATGATTTTTGGTTCAGCAGAGAATGCTGAATGTATGGAAAATGTGTTGGCTGGAAAGCCATCGGCCACTTTGGACCGGAAAGTCCAGTGGCAAACCTTTTGGGAAAAACTCGGTTTTCAGAAAGATTAAAACTTTACAACTATCACAAACCCTGCATACAAGTATTTTTCTGCAAAATTATCCTAAGCTTGAGATATATCCTTGCATACAGTGTTAGCCTTCCCCAAATTTCTTTGGAGGAAGGTGGGCTGCTGAGTACGTATGTACTCACCCTTGCTTTGTTGTTGTTTTCTCAGTGCAATGGACATACATCAATCTGAGAATGAGTAAGGGTTACGACCTGCTTCCCAACTGTGGCGTGAGGAAGATGGGCCTACGTTTTATATTCCGCTGCTTAGATTTTCATGGTTGCTCCCCTTTGTGGTCTGACCCGTTAGGGCAGATCTGTATCACTCTGATATAAGAATGTGATTACCAAACTCTGGGATGGTAATAAAGCACATTTTAGTCCCATTATGGAAACTGGGACGATTTAGGTGGTATCAGAGCCGTAGTTGGCCGTAGGACGTAACCCTAAGGTTGGAAAAAAATGTTTTGAGTCCAAAATCAGCTTGAAAAACACTTCTACACCTCATCTTACTCTATTTTCAAAAAAGTTTTGGCCTTTTCTTACCCCAACGGCCGTCACCAGGGAGTCAAGCTTCCAATAGAGGAAAGCTGGTAGCTTGAACGATACCTCAATGAAGCCAAGATACATGGACGGACATGATGGATCGATGTTAATGTAACCAGTGCCCGCCGTAAGACACATCACCGTCACAAAGACACATGGCTCAATCTCAAGATATGGAACACCCTGGTCAAGCACATGACCCGATGAATAGCCAAAAGGCATGCAACATAAAACAAGGAAATAGTATCCACAGTTAATCCTGCCCCCTTCGCCATAAGTGGCTGCTCAGTACGGCACAGATGTCAAGAGACCTATCAATGGCGCCAAGCACTGCCACTAAAGGGTGAGCCAACCAAGCTATTTAAAGGGACCGTCATAGGGCTCAAGGGACCCGGGACCGCTCCATTGCAAAGCAGCAATGGCAGAAGAAAAGCCCGTCCTCGACGGTCGCCCAGTGCCCCTTAAAAAGGGAAAGTGCCCAGACCTCTTAGTGGAAGTCCCAGTGCTGGAAGGCATACCAGTTACCTTCCCCGAGCCTGAGAGCCAGCCAAACCCGCCAGAGACCCACCCAAATTCACCGCCAGAGCTAACAGAACACCCCACCCTTGGAAGTATCCCCATACTAGATGTCCGGTGCCTGGAAGAAGAGCTACCCAGAGCCCCACCGCCAAGTCTTGTCCCCTTGAGCAAGTCGAAGCCTCCACCAACAACCTCGCCAACAAAAGAAAGGCTAGAACCCTCAGGCATTGCTTCGCCCAGGGGACTAACCGAAGAAGACGACCCGGTCATCGCAACTCAGCCACTGCTAGAGGACATCATCGACATCAGCTCTGATGACTCAGAATGAGGTCTCCAAGCCTGGCATGGAATGAAGTTGCATGGTCCGAAGCTAGCTATGTCCAGTGTCCCTCTTACAGTTGGTTAGTGAAGTTTCTCCTTCGCTTTGGTTAGCTCCCTTGTAAGAGTTACCTGTATAGATCATGTGCGTTGCAGACACGCCTTGTTTGTTTGTGTGTTGAGTAGTAGTTTTGGTGTAGGACCGAGTCCTGCGAGTCTCATTTAGATGTCAACTGCCGGACTGTGTCAGCCTATGTGAGGATGTAAAAGGTTTTCCAAAGCTCCTAAAGGATACCATAAGGTACCTTTGGATTTTCGGATACGCTGAGTACCTATGTGGAGAAATCATTGAGAGTGGAGAACATAAATGGATGGTCTCGCTGTACATCAAGGACAACCGCGCCCTTGAAGGATGGCATTCCACAGCCACCAGTCATTGGTTTGTGGATGCATGTCACATTACAGCGCGTGACGCAATTAGAAAGTTGTGCTCAACCTATCATAGGGCAATCCAGGACACCCCTATGAGGTTCTTCCCACCTATCAACAAGTTGACCACAAACTGGGCAAAAAGGGTTGAAGCCCTGAAGCTAATGAAGGAAACTGAGGATCCCGTCGTAGACTACCTTGCTCTTCATCTACAAGCCTTGGATGATGAGTATGACAAGCTGAGCCTCATGCATGATAGGTTGGAAGCTAGCAACCGGATAACAGAAGACCTTCTGTCCCAGTACAGAGTTAGGTCGCTTGCGCCAAAGGCAAGAAACCAACCTAGATCCAAGTAGCAAGACAACACGGAGTCTGTTTGACCTCCGTTACCCATTGGGAATGCAGTACGGTGGAATATCAAACCCTCCTAGGCAATCGAAACCAAGTCACCAAGCTAGTTTCACGTACTCTCTACTTGAGCAGCAGCGGAATCAGGGAGAAGCCCCAGTAACCATCCACTAAGAGGAAGATAGAGAAAGCTTGGGCACCCTCCTCACACTCTCGCTTCTAGGAAAGGGATCCAGTATCAAGAAATCATCACCAAACGGAGCCTCCGGCAGTCAGAAGTTGAAGTCAGTTATGCGAGAGTAGTCGCGTTAGTGTTGTTTTCAATCTTGTGTTTTGTTGTTGTGGCTTGTCTCTTGCTATGTCAGCAGAAACAAGCGTTGCCTTGTTTGAAGTGCTAATAAAATCGCCATTAGAACTAGCTCTCACCTCTGCTATCTCTTCTCACCTAAAAACCCATCAGTTTGAAGAGTATGTGCCCGTTAAAAGGAGCGACCAGAACAAGCCCTAGTAAAAATAAAGGACGGTCAGCAGCTGACAAAGCTCTGCCTAAGGAAAGCATAGCTAAAGGAAACGGCGCCTTGGGAAAATGGATAAGATCGGAGGAAACATTCCGTACCATAGCCCCGGCAAACAGTGACCGCCACAGTCCCCCGCCACTCACATCCCTCCACCGCCCCTGCCTTTTCTGCTGCACCCGCCGCATCTGATGCCCCGGCCCCACCACCCACTCACCACTGCCGCCGCGTGCGCACGCCGCCTGGCATCACCTGCCACCTTTGGCAGCGCACCCATGCGCCTACTGTCGGCCAAAGCTGGCCCCTACACCACCGTCCCTCCAACCGGACCGCCGTGTGTTCCCACCCCGCCTTCCATGGAGTGCCCGGTCCCCCACTCCACCCTCACTCGCATGCCGCCGCAGTGCCCCCGCTCCAGCCTCCACTGCTTGTTTCACCTCGGTGCACAACAGCCGCACTCCAACCACCGCCCACGCGCGCCGATAAAACCCCCCCTTGAGCTCGGTTCTCCGCTCACCCCGTAGAGCAAACCCACCACCGCTCCTCTCCCATCAGCTAAACCAGCCACAACTCCTCCCATGTTCTATGATTCTTGGGTAGGACAGTTCCTCCTAAGTTACTACACTATCACCGCCGTCACCCTCCCACTTTGCCTCCTTTTCCTCTAGGAGATCCACCGCCCTCTCCCCTAGGAAGAGAGACTCAATAACCCACTCAAACCACCTACCAATTCCACCACCAGATGATAAACCTAGCAATCTTCCTTCTCATCCTTATCCATTGCGTACTCCTCTCCAAGATCTTAAAAGTCCTCGTGCACTTTGCGAGAAGAGGAATCATTTGTGACATCCATGTTCCACCCCCACCTAGAGTATGAACCCAGAGCCCAAAGTCTGCATCCCACTTCGCTACATACTCTTCGCTGAAATCCTACTCCTATGCCTCCTAATCCTCCTCCGTTTAATGACCCTCCCACGGGCCGAGCAGAAGCAAGAAGAAGCTTCCTGCTAGCAAAGCTATGCCAAGATCAAGAAGGCCAAAGCGGGGCAGAAGACAGGCAAGAAGATAGAAGAAGAAGTGCTTGGGGCAAAAAGAAGTGTTACGGGAAGAAGGCTATCCTAGATAGCTATTTCTTCTCCAGCCTGCCCTCCGTCTGCTAATACCGCAACAACAGTGGAAAAACGTAGCAGCTCCCCGCTTCCTAGAAGAGTGCCTAGCCTACTCAAGTAGGGGTATCCGCCCTATTTAAGTGGGGTAGCCTCCCTTCTGTTAGCACTAGTGCAGGATAATTTGGATCCCATAGGTTGACAGATCCATCCCTTTGGACAAGTCGCCTGGATTATGCCACCGTCTAAGAGCAAAAAGTGCATTGCTGAATTTTCTGCCGCTCTCTAGAAAAGCCCCTACCTGAAGCTGCCAGGCAATGGATCAACCTTCCAAGTTTATGAAGTGGATGATCTAGCTCGAATGTGGAAGGCTTGTACGAACAGCTCCAACAAAGACGAAAAATAAAGAAAAAGAAGAATCGAGTTGGACATGTAGTTTTTATTAGAATTCCACCTTCCATTCCGTGTGAAGAATCATGAAGTAGCTAGTTGAAGTAAAGCAAACCCTATAAACCTTCTCAGCTGAATCTCGAGGGCGAGATTCATTTTAAGTGGGGCAAATTTGTAACGCCCCTAAACTTTAGCACCCGTTTTCTTCTAATACCTCCCTAATTCAAAATCAAATTTTCGAAAACTTTGGATGTAGCTTATTTGTTTTGAGTGTATTAATATGAGCTCCACGAAATTCTAAATATCGCAAATACTCTCCACCAAAATTCTTTCCAAAATTCCTTTCCAAAATTCAATTCCAAAAAAAATATCCCCGCGCCGCTTGGACCCTCCATCTCTGCGCCACTTGGACCCTGCATCTCCGCGCCATGTGGACCTCCCATCTCCGCGACACTTGGACCATCTCCGCGCCATGTGGACCTCCATCTCCGTGACACATCATCGGCCGCCTCCTCCATCATCTATAAATAGCCTCCACCCCCGATGCCTCCATCCACACCAAACTCACCACCACCGCAATATCAGCCCTCGGTTCAACCCGGGCGTTGTGCGCTGCGAACGCCATCCCCCTTCTCCTCCCTTTGCTGTGTTCATGCACAGGAGCAGAGTGCCTCTGCGTTCTTCGTCGAGAGGTCACCATATCTCGATTGCTCTGACTGTGAGCACCTCGCCACATCCCTCCACCAACCCTAAGCCTCGCTCCCCCATCCCCCTGCTTGTATCGAGCTCCCCACGAGCTCCTAGGTCGCCACCAATGGCTGCTCGCGGCAAGCCACCTCTGCATCCACCACCTCCACCACGCCGACAACCATCAGAGCTGAACGCCGTGAGCCCCTGCCTATTACTCACGTTGGCACGAGGCAAGAAGCCGAGCAGAGGCGGACGCTCGGGCTTGCTTGAGCCTGCTCGTGCCCCTCTGCCTGTTATAACAGCTCTCCTCTCCTAGTGAATAACAGGTGGATCCACCCATTATTTTTCCCACACCAACCACCAGCCACCGGTGATTAGCCCATCACTAATCATGTGTCATTCGAGTAGCAGGTCCAATCTTGTACCATTCTCTTCTTCTATTCATTTATTTCCGAATTAATCTCTCGACCATACGAGCTCCGATTCCATTGATTCTTCTTTTTAAATTAATCAAAAATCAATATCTACCATCCACATTAATTTCATGATTTTAGAAGTTTCGAGAGCCGCATACGAGCCGGTGCCACATTTGAGACGATAGGCGTGGACCGTTGACACCAGCCTAAAACTCTGCTCGCAAGCAGTCTAGAAATATTTTCTATTCCTCCATAATCCAAAAACACAATTTTATTCTCCAGTTTCCAAATATTCGGATTTTAGAATATTCTAGGAATATCCCTTTTTCCTTTTCTTTTACCGAAATATACAAAACTTGTATCTTCTCCGTTCCAACTCGGATTTGGGTGATTCTTTCGCCTAAATTCATCTAAAATCAAGCTCTACCTACCCTACACTCCACATAATCTTTTGTCTTGGCTGGAAGCCACAGTCATGCCACCATGATGCCGTCCTACATCCAGTCAGTGCTTCGCACCGGTCGCACAAACATTGTGAGCCTGGTGATCGATGCCGTTAATCTCCTATTCCACATAAATCTTAAGGATTCCTGTCTTAGCCTGTTCGAGCCCTGAATTCAGATGATAACGATACCGAAAATCATCTGAACATCGTTGCTCTCTCCACCACTCCACAAACAGATCTTCTCCAAAACACCAACATGCGACTGCCACCCCTTCGGCGTTTTCGACCCCGCATCTTGCGTCCACCACCCCTACCTTGGTGTCTCCGTAACTGTCGTTACTGAGCCCGCCAACTCGCCCAAAAACTCGCTACACCCCAACCACTTGCAGAAATACCACCAGTAAGAACCTAACAGACTCCCATCTCCGCAATCCAAGCTCTACACCACCAAACCTGTTGAGCTCCTATTATCCCTCATTGTATGTGCTTTTCTTGTTTGCGCACGTAGATTATACCAGCGATTTTGATCGGTACGCCTCCCGCGAGAACCTTCGCTGCACTTGAATAAAGCAGCAGGTGTTTGCAGGGGATGCTGTACCAACACACTCAGTGGTTGGCACACCATCGCGCTCAGCAGTTGAGAGAGCAACGCAGAGCACTGGGAAAGGTTTCTTCACTGCCAGTGCTTGGTGCGCCAAGGCATCCGGGAGATGATGTATCCTCGACCTCAGCTGTCAGCGTCTCTTCGACAAAGCATCAGGCAAGTCCACTGGAATCTCCACTTGATGCATAAAATTCCTATGTTTTACAAACACAACACCTGGCCTCATAATCACAAAAAAACGTGCATGTTTTGCTTGCTAAGGTAACCCAGCAAGATATACGGCCACCTCAGCCTATTTTAGATATAGCGCGCATAGGTGGGATAGCTCATTTAATTATCTATCATAATCTTGATGCTATGGATGTGGAATATGATGGGTATGGAAAAGTGGATGTGTGTGTGGTTTTGAAATAAAAAGGGGAAGAACCTCGGTAACCGACCTTGTCGGAATACGGCTATGCGCCGAAACAGCCATAAGGGCAGGGTGTGAACGGGTAACTTAGCGACTCGCGGTTACCCCATGTCTTGGGATTCGTGGAGAATACCGGGTAGGTAGATTGCTCGCACTGTCGAGCATTGGAAAGTGGGAATGGTTCTACCTGAGCTCTCCGTAAGGACCGTTATGATTTTCATCTTGCCTAACTTTTGTCGTACAACCACTCGTTCTGTACGAGGCATTGGCCAGGCCCGAGCCGGAGGGGATAGCCTAGTAGCTTCTGTGCTGCCGCACAAGGTACTAGGGGATGGGTGGTGTGCCAACGGGAGTACCGCGGGGTACTGGAGTGGCTCGGAGGACCGAATCCCTAAAGTTCTACTAGGTGATGAAACAAAGGCAACGGTTTGGTTTGGAATTTGCGCAGTTACGACGGTAATGTGCCGCTGAGTCCAACTTGTGGCAATTAGTACAAGCTCTGATAAGAGAAAAACCTATTCGAATAGTCCGTGTCCATTGGTATGGATGAGTTACGGCTTGGTTCTTCAGTTAGTAGTTTTCATAAAATAAAATGGAATTGGTTTGGGATTGGATAAAAATGGTTTTTGGTTTAGCAGAGAATGCTGGATGTATGGAAAATGTGTTGACTGGAAAGCCACGGGCCACTTTGGAGAAAGTCCAGTGGCAAACCTTTTGGGAAAAACTCAGTTTTCAGAAAGATTAAAACTTGACAACTATCACAAATCCTGCATACAAGTATTTTTCTGCAAAATTATCCTATGCTCCAGATATATCCTTGCATACAGTGTTAGCCTTCCCCAAATTTCTTTGGAGGATGGTGCGCTGCTGAGTATGTATGTACTCACCCTTGCTTTGTTGTTGTTTTCTCAGTGCAATGGACATACATCGATCAGAGAACGAGTAAGGGTTACTTCCGCTGCTTAGATTCTTAGGGCTGCGCCCCTTTGTGGTCTGACCCGTTAGGGTGGATCTGTATCACTCTGATGTAAATAATGTGATTAACAAACCCTGGGATGGTAATAAAGCACATTTTATTCCTATTATGGAAACTGGGGCACTTCCAAAACTTTATGGTTTCCTTCCTGGGCCTGGAATGGCCCACTCCACTCTATCTCGGCGAGAATGAGCCTATTCACCGAGTTTGTTAGCTTGGTGGTAGGGTGGCAGATTTGAGCGAATCCGCCAACACCCTCGCCTGTCTTCGCGCCATATACTCGGGTTGGAGCACCGCGGTGGCACCCGGCATCCCCTGTCCATTGAGGTCGCCTCGCAGTCCTTTAGAGGTCTTACACATGCTGTCGCTGTGCCACTCCTCTATGTACTAAACTCCCATGGCCGACCAAGGTCGAGCATGCCTCCTAGTCCATCGGAGGGCATCCTATCCATCGGAGGTCTTGTGCCCAAGTCCTTCTAGGTCTTTGGCTTCTGTTGACAATCACTCATCACTCCAGAGACAATGGAGCCAGTCCATTATCTCTCAATCTCTCCCTTGATGAGTGCATTGTCAACACCTTCTACCTGTAACCTGAAATAGAACAAAGACACGAAAAACAATTGTAAAACCAAAAAGAAAGAAGAAAAAGAAGAAAGTTGCTCAAAATGCCCAAAAGCCAAACACAAGCAAGGAAGGGCAAGCTGAGACAACAAGAACAAGGCCAAAGATCGACCCCCTAAGATAAGAGAAACTGGCTCAAAACAGTCATGCTTAGGCAAAGCATCGGCTCCTCCAGAAAGAGGCAAAAGGCTCAACACACCGATGCAAGAGCATGCTAAAAGCTCAAACTACCTAAATGCACAGCTCCCCCTCAACTAGAACTCTCTAGAATTCTCCCCCTTGGTCCATGAACACTCCCATAAGTCAACATCTCTCCCCTTTGTTGATAATGGACACATCAAGGGTTCATAGAATCTGACTCCCCGTGAACTAGACAACTCCCCCTCAAAATATGCCATGAAATGCAGGAATTGTACCATGTAGAGCTCCGCAGGGCTGAAAAGCTAGTAAATATGAGTTCTACCATACAGAGCAAGTGAGGGCAAGGAAGCATGTAAACAAGCTCAATTTAATCTATCTTATACAGATCAGGAGCATGTTTTTCAAGGTTGTTGAAAAGAAAGCATCACCAACATGAATAGCATCTAGCAAGATAGGCATGAACAGCAAGATGCTAGCAAAACATACAAGGTGTGCTATTCTCAACCAAACATATACAATAGGCCATAAGCAATTCAGAGACTTGCAAATTTCAGATTTAGCAATTTGTAGTTTCATGCAAATCAGATTATGTGACAGGGGTAATTCACTTGTTTTTGCCACTTCTTACCAACCTATGCCAAGCCTAGGTTCAGAAAACCATCAGAAGCTTAAGACAAGGTTTTGGTCATACACAGTCTAGTCCAAGTTCATGCCAAAGTGCAAAGGCAAGCTATCTCAAACTAGATCAGTGTGACAAACGAACCCACCTAGATCTTTTAAATTCAGCTCATAAGACACACAATGTTCATAGTTTTAATTCAGATTTCAGGTTTAGGCAAGGTGTCATAAATGATTAGGCATAAACTTAACCAAGGCATATGACTAGCATATCCAAGCATGAGAAGATAGCATAGCATTCAACATTCCCACACATGCTAGGTAGCCAAGTCAAGTGGTGATCATGGTTTTTGATTTTCAAGAAATAAAAGTGACTTAGCTCACAAATGATATTAGACAGATTCAAGGAGCTTAGCCAACCATGATTATGCAAGCAACTGTACAATCTAGCACAAACAAGTACTAACTAGTCATTCCAGAAGAGCTCTAGTGCTAGTGAAAGTGAAAATGCATATGATACAATGCAATGCATGATATGATACAAAATGCAAGGAAAACAAAGAAAAGCAAAGCAAAGGCAAATCAAAACCCTAAACTTCAACAAAGTTGCCCCAACCTAAAAGGGGTAACAAACACCAAGCTCCTAACGCAAGCGAGCAAACACGCTAAGATCTAAGGGCTTGGTGAAGATATCGGCCAACTGGTTCTCGTTCTCCACATGGATCAAGTCTATATCTCCCTTCTCATAGTGATCTCTCAAAAAGTCAAACCTCACGTCTATGTGTTTGGTTCTAGAGTGCAAGATGGGGTTCTTGGCTATAGAAATAGTAGAAGTAGAGTCTACTAGGAGACGGATCTTCCTAAAGCTTAGGCCAAAGTCACTCAAGGTAGCTCTCATCCAAAGCAGCTGGAAGCAATAACTAGCAGCAACAACATATTTGGCTTCTGTGGTGGAAGTGGCTACGCTAGATTGCTTGCGTGAGGACCAAGAGACAAGAGAAGAACTGAGAAACTAGCAGGTGCTAGATGTAGACTTGTGCTCCAACCGACAACCCACAAAGTCAGCATCTGAATACCCTCTGAGAGAGCATCGAACCTGAAGAGAACCAAAGACCAAGCTCTAGAGTGTATTTCAGGTACCTGAAGATGCGCTTCACCGCTTGACGGTGTGATGTCCTTGGTGAGGCCTGAAATCGCGCACAAAGGCAGACTACGAACAAGATGTCCAGCCTAGTCGCCATCAGGTACAGAAGCGAGCCGATCATCCCTCGGTACTCTCTTTGGTCCACCACCTCCCCTCCTTCATCTGCATCAAGTGCCATTTGTGTTGACATGGGAGTCACCATGGGATTGAAGTCTCCCTTATCAAACTTCATCAGAATGTCCTTCGTGTACTTGGCTTGATGGATGAAGGTTCCTTCACGCCCTTGCTTGATTTACAGTCCAAGGAAAAACTGCAACTCTCGCCTCATGCTCATCTCAAACTCCTTCGACATCTGCTCAGAAAACTTGGTAATAAGAGAGTGATATGAGCCACCAAAGATGATATCATCCACGTATATCTGGACAATAAGAAGATCACTACCATGCTTGAGGAGAAATAAGGTCTTATCCACACTCCCCATTTTCAAACCATGGTTTAGCAAAAAGGTTTTCAATCTCTCATACCAGGCTCTAGGGGCTTGTTTCAAACCATACAAGGCTTTTTGCAATTTGTAATCATGGTTAGGGTATTTAGCATTTTCAAATCTAGGGGGTTGTTTGACATAAACTTCTTCTTGAATGAAACCACTTAGAAAAGCAGACTTCACATCCATTTGAAAAAGCTTAAAACCCATGGAAGCTTCAAAGGCTAAGAGAATACGTATAGCTTCCAGGCGTGCAACTGGAGCAAACGTTTCCTCATTGTCTATCCCCTCTTTTTGACAAAAAACCCTTAGCCACAAGTCTAGCCTTGTTCCGCACAACAACACCATCCTCCCCTTGCTTATTTTTGAAAACCCATTTTGTACCAATAGGATTGCATTGTGGCGGTGGCTCAGGACTAGCTACCAAACACCGAGGAGGGCCAAAAACAGATGCAAGGTCAACCTTAAAAAGCTACCCATAGGGCAAAATCCGACAAAGTGAACCTCAAAACCTTCCTTGAGAAGTTGTGAGACAGAAACCAAATTGAACCCCAAATTCCTCACCAAAGCAACTTCACTCAGGGAAAGCTTGCTAGAAAGCGCAACAGAACCAACACCCAACAGTTTACCTTGACCATTATCCCCGAATGTGATGTACTCCTTGTTGCTCATGGGGTTGAGGCTGGAGAATCATCTGCGGTGCCCTGTCATGTGCCTAGAGCAGCCAGAGTCCCTGATCCATATATCCTCCTAGGCCTCGATCCTGCAAAATCAACTAAAGCAAGTGTGAGCAAATGGTCCGGCACTGGGGTTAGTGAAACTGCTAAACCAGTGCCGAGCCATCTGCTTAAAAGTGGGGTAAGCACAGTCAAAGTAAGCATCACGACTATCTGGGTACCCACAACCTCCAAAGCGTGAGCTCTCAAACCCTCTACCAAAGCCTCGGTCACGAGGTCCATAGCTGCGCTGAAAACGACTAGGAGCTCGGCCGGCAAAGCATCTCTCACCACCACGGGCATGAAGGCCGCCTCCTCTCTCACCACTAGCAAAGCGTTCTCTCATTTCCCCGCGATGGGGGGGATCCTGCCTACCACCCCAGTAGAACTGATCCTGGTTCCCCCAGGCTCTCTCCTGCCTCTCAGCCTGCTTTCTCCTGGAGCAAAACTCCTCCAAGTGACCATTCCGCTGGCAAAAGTCATAGTGGTAGACAGGCCTCTTAGGCATAGGCTGGGGCTGAGTCTTGGGCTTCTGGTGAGGTGAAGAAGCCTTGGGTGGTGCTGGCTGCTGGAGTTGCTTCTTGCCTGAAGACTTAAGCACTTCTTCTACTATCTTGTCCAGCTTGGCTTGTGGTGGCTTGGGTGTCCAATATAACTTCCTTGGGGTAACCTTGGGACCCTCATGGTAAACACCATCAACAGTAGAGTCAGGCTCGGGAGAGGCAGTATTAGGCTTGATCGGGGCACTCTTCTTCTCACCCGGGGTACTACACTCTCCCAACCCAACTCCACTAGTGTCACCCACACCACGCTTGTTCGCCTCTATGATCTTCCTAAGCTGAGGTTCCCTGGCATACATCCAGCTCAGCACCTCCCTCAACCTACAATTGTCCTCTTCAAGGATCAACTTCTCCACTCTCAGATCCTCCAGAATCAAAGTCTGCGGAACACAAGTGGGGCAGTCTAGAGAGGGAATCACAGGAGCAGACTTCTCAAGCTTCCTAATGGTGGTATCCTTCTCCACCAACAGCATCCTCAAAGTGAGACAGTTCTCACATGTATCAGGGGGTGCTAAAATCACCTCAAGGTCAGCGCTCACCTGGTCAAGCTCGCACCTCAAGGTAGGACAGACCTTGCACGCACCCAAAAGCATGGGTCTAGCCCTAAGCTCCTCTAACTCCTTAAGCTTCCCCTCATACTTTGATGAGAACATGTACAACATGCATATGATCAAGGCCCAAGAGAAGATGGAGTTTGAAGCCCAATCCGAGTTGAGGTCCAATTTATTTGCGAGGCCGGTTCGGACTGCAGGAGTAGGCCTCACTAAAACGGACGTCTAGGCCACATACGGGCTCCGTTTTGGACTCGTTTTGGACGTTCTACATATCATTGGAAAGATAAGGAGATAAGCTTTCCAACCCATATGGTCCCACCTCTGAATTCGATCGGAGTCAATGAGAATCGTCGAAACAAGATGACGGGCAGAATCTGCCACGGTGCTGCTGGACCGGTTTTTGGGCCCGCTAGCCTTGTATGCCCTAGGGTTGCTCGGCCACACCCTAGACCTCTCTCATGTATATATTTCTGTAGCCGTCATTAGATTAGAAGGGTTTTACTTTAGAGTATTCTGTCGTGAACAGTTCACCGTTCGTGTATTGGTTTGTGAAACCCCAACTTGTGCACAAGATTAATCTTAATTGCATTTATTCCTCGTTCTTGCTTGTGTTCTTTCGGTTGCATTGCAGGAATGATAGCCTTCTTGGCGAGGTCGATTGCGCGTGTCATGCGGTCGATAACCATCGGAGCAGTGGTGTAGTGATTGCAAGGATTCGATCGATTGCTCGGAGCCTTCTTCACCAACGTCGAGTTCTCCACCCCTAAACCGACTTATCTGTACCTCTCAGAAGATCGGAAATCCTAATTCCCCATCATTTGGTAATCAGAGCTTCAGGTCTCTCTTGAGGTATATTATCGTGTGTCCCTTAGTTTGAGTGTTTTATATTCCTAAAGTCCACAAAAAACCATAAAAAAAATTAGGGTTTCTAGTTCATCTTGTCCTATCTCCACGTTTAGCCTTTGCATAATTTGATTTCAGAGTCTGCATCTTTGAGTTTGTGTCCATGGTCATAGTCTTGTTGCTGGTGTAGATCGCGTTCTTAGCTTAGTTTGAGTTTTGCATCTTGTCACGGTGTCCGTTTTCATCACGTCGTCACGTTCGGTTCGGAATCCTCTTTGTCTAGTTCAGTATTTGCATGATATCTCTCATATATGAATTCAGGATTTTTGTGTTCTAGTACTTTCTGGAAAGCTTTGTGAAATTATCTACAACTTTGTCAATTGTGAAGTTTCCAGAAAACGTCGTTATCAGGGTGTAATATCTATTGGGAGTAATTCTATTTGTGACCTAGAATTTTCTGAGCAGTTTGTATTTCGGGGTCAATATATTTATCATCCATTATCCAAAAAAGGTGTTCTATATACTGTAGAGAAAGATAAAAAGAAGATCTACAACTTTGGTATTCAAAGTTTTTGCATTTGAGGCCATTAAGATTATCTAATCGGCTGTGCAACTTTGAGTTGTAAATCTGTGATTTTCAGATAAGAGTTTTGTGTTTCTGTGGAGTTATATCTTGTTTTGCAGCACTTTTGAGGTAAAAAGAAAGAAAAAAAAAGCAAGTGCGTAAAAAAGAGCCGCACAAAAAAATAGAAAAAGAAAAGAAAAAGTAATTTGAAGTGTTTGCATCCTTTGTACTTCGGTGTATGTTTTACTTGCTTAAACTAGTTCTAGTAGCACGTTTAGGCTCCTTTTGGATGTTCTACATATCGTTGGAGATCTAAGGAGATAAGCTTTCCAACCCTTATGGTCCCACCTCTGAATTTGATCAGAGTCGATGGGAATCGTCGAAACAAGATGACGGACAGAATCTGCCATGGTGCTGCCAGATCGGTTTTTGGGCCCGCTAGCCTTGTACGCCCTAGGGTTTCTCGGTCACCCCCTAGACCTCTCTCTTGTATATATTCTATAGCCGTCATTAGATTAGAAGGGTTTTCTTTAGAGTATTCTGTCGTGAACAGTTCGCCGTTCGTGTATCGATTTGTGAAACCCCAACTTGTGCACAAGATTAATCTTGACTGCGTTTATTCCTTGTTCTTGCTTGTGTTCTTTCGGGTGCATTGCAGGAACGATAGCCTTCTTGGTGATGTCGATTGCGCATGTCACGCGGTCGATAACCATTGGAGCAGTGGTGTAGTGATTGCAAGGATTCGATCGATTGCTCGGAGCCTTCTTCACCAACGTCGAGTTCTCCACCCTTAAACCGACTTATCTGTACCTCTCGGAAGATCGGGACCCCTATTTCCCATCACACTTCACCTTCAATTCAGCTATATCAATAGCTAGGTAGGGGCAAGACTCACACTTAGGCACCTCACTCAAAGTAGGCTCATCCAGTTTAAACTGGTGCTTTCGTAACTCAACCTTTAGCCTATCCATCTCCTCTACCTGATGAGCATACCTACTCTTCTACTCACAAAGGTCAATCATGAGGGACTCACGGGTAGGGCACTCAACCTCACTAGGCTGGGCTTTCACACTCTTCAGCCTATCAATCTCAGCCAAAGCATCAGCAGGCTTGGCTTTTTACTTCTGTAGCTTCTTGGCTGCCTTCTCCAATAACTTATCCTGGCTTTCAACTCACGACTATTCCTCTCCAGCATATCAAGGCTCTCAGCTTGCTCAGGAGTTACCTCTTCATCGGAGGAGTCATTGTCGTTGCCCTTGTCGTCCTTGTCCTCATGCGCCATGTAGTAGAACGATCTCTGGTTCACCTTGTGCTTGCGCTTGGACTTGGTGGAGATGAAGCATGAGGCTAGCTGGACCGCCTTGATCTCTCCTCTTGTCCCGCTTGGTGACAATCTCCTCATCACTTGAGCTTGATCAAGATGAGGAGGATGAGGAGGATAATCTGCTACAAAGACCACCAAGCTCGGCGAAGAAGGCCTTATCCCACTTCTGGTTGTCCTTCTGGTAGCTCTTGAAAGCCTTCCTGAAGTTCTTGATCTTGCCGGAGCAGTGCTTGGCGTGGTCACGCTTGCCAAAGTTGTGCTTGCCAGAGCGGTACTTGTTGGAGTCGTGGGAGTGGCCCTTGCCCTTGTAGTAGTCGTTCTGCTTGTTCGGGCACTCGGCGATGAAGTGGCCGACCTCTCCGCACTCGAAGCACTTGGGCCTTTCGCCCCTCTTCTTGCTCATCTAGTTGTCATAGGCGCGCTGAAAGCGGGTAGACACCAAACAAAGGTCATCATCCCCAACTGACGCCAACTGCTCCTCTGTCACAGACATCAAAGCAGAGAATGAAAAACCGTGAAGTGGGGCTCTTGGAGCTGGAAGCCAAGGCCAGGCTCTTGGAGCCAGTACCATCGAGAATATCTGTTATCTCATAATGAACCTCTGTGGCCTTGAGCTTGCTATAAAGCTCCTCTACTCCCAAGGTGTCATACCTTGCCGACTCAAGAATGGAGTTCTTCTTGATCTCCCACACTTTCCTATCCAAGGAATATAGCAGCTTGATAGCCTACAGATGGTCAGTGTATGAAAGAGCAGCGGGGGCAGAGTTGACACGGAACTTGTTGATGATCGACTGAAACGACCAAACAAGGCATCCACAGACTCTCCCGGCCTTCTGGGCGAAGTTCTCATACTTGCGCCGGTAAGTCTCCATAAGCCGACCCTTAACTGTCACCATTTCCTCATGGTGTGCATTGAGCAGGGACCAGATCTCATGGGAGGTATCAAGGTGGCTCACCCGCTCATAGTCCATCGGACCAAGTCTAGAGAAGAGAAAGTTCACCGCCTTGTAGTTCGCCTCGTGCTGAGTGACGAGCGTCGGTGTGGTACGCTCGGCAGTGGGGAGCACCGTGAAAGTCGTACTCTGAGTAGCAATCCATATGTCCTCGCTCTGGCTAAGCAAGAAAGCTCTCACCCTACCCTTCCAGTAGGGATAGCCATCCGAGCCAAGAACCAAAACCTTCCCAGAGTACACCATAGTCGCTACTAGTTTCTCAGCAGTAAAGGTATGAAGAAACCTAACCGGCTCTGATACCAATTGTAGTACTAAGATGTGCGACTAGAGGGGGGGTGAATAGGAGCACTTAAAAACTCAAACTCACATCCCCCAAAATTGGTGCTTGAGAAAAGAACTAGACACCGTCCACTGAACAGATACGTGTCTAGTAGCGCAAAGTGTCATCCACTGGGAGGATACAGACCAAACGAGAAAACCGCAATCCAACTCAACTAAGGCACCGAGGCAACGTATCTTGCAAGTCCACCACACAACACTCACCGCACCAAAGTGCGACTCACTGTCTGACAGCAAGCAAAGAGAATGGTCTGGCTGTGGGGAATGCAAAAACCGAAGCAAAATCACAGCGGCAGAAGCGAACAGCAAAAACACAGGTCCAGCCCTAGACGCACCGGATAGTCCAATGTCAGGGGCCGGACAGTCCGGTTCCACCGGACAGTCTGGTAGGGGCTACTGGAGAAAGGGGAAGGAGATGGCTGCACACATGAGCACGAATTAGGGGATGAATCTTGCCTTGATTATGAGTGGAAAATAGTTTACAAGATGTTCCTCACAGCCTACCACCCTTCATCCTCCCACTGTTGCAAAGTACTAGCTAGGGGACTCTCAAATCCTAAGCTAAGCACCCGATTTGATCTCTAAGCTCTTGGCTGGTTGGAAACTGAGCCTTGGGTTTCTAGAGGTGGAAGAGTCACCTAAATGACCAGCCACTTAGGTATATATAGCCCTGGCCTGAAAGACACAATTTACACTAAGACCCCTATATTACAGAAACGCCCGTAGGGGCCAAACTGGAAAAGACTCGACTTTCTCAGGGACGGACGACTGCGATGGAGTCTTGATCTTCTTCGGATGCATGCTAACTCCCAGATGACGTCCACATGGCCAGTAGTCCAAATCCGCCGATCGACCCCCGGTTTTGAAGTCAGAAATAGGGAAACTTTAGGGTTTCCTTCCTGGTCCAAGTTTCATAATTTTTGGAGTTCATTTGACCCACTTAATTACCAAAACAATACATGCATGGAAACAAGGTCAAAATAGTCATTTCAATGATCAAGACTAGCCCACTATATAGATCTACTCACAAGCAGTACAATAAAACTTGCTTCATATTTTTAGCATTTTTATTGCATTTGTTATGGAATTTATAAGTTTAAAACTCATTTTAAACCGAAAATAATAGAACCCCAACTGTCATGGACCAAAACAAACATAATTAAACCTAAAATCCAGGGGCCTACGAGGAAATAAACACAGACTCTATGAATAGTTATTCAGATCAGAAAGGAAATAAATGGAAGAACATGGGGTTATTCAAAAATGGACCTTCTTCTATCTCTCCCCTTTGCCCTTCTCTCGGGCGGGCACGCAGATGGGGTTGGTGGGGCTTGGCCGGCGGCAAGGGGGACCGGGCTTAGCGCCGAGGTGGTCTAGGAACATGTTCCTGAGAACTAGTAACCTTTCCCCATGACCTTATCATGCAAGGATGTCGGATCGAGCAGGGAATGCGACTTGAACCAAAGATGGTCTCGGCGATGAGTGTAGCGGCGCGGCGTCTCGATCTATCGGTAATGGTGGAGGAAGGGACCGAGGGTGGGTGTCACGGCTGCATGGGGATGTGGAGAAGTCAATGGAGGTGAAGGGAAAGCAGAAGGATAGCCCGACGGGGGTTCTCTTTGGCGCGGGGCACAACGGCGTTGACATTCATGGCGGCACACATGGAAGGGGCTCTAGGAGCCATGACGAAGGGCCGGGTCTTGGAGAAAAGGTGGAGGAGCTCCAAGTGACAGCGGCGCTTGCGATTTCGATGCGAGAGGAGGACGGGGGATGGTGGTGTGATGAGCTTGACTTAGGGCGCCATGGCGGACGTGTGTCTCTACGCTAGACGGAGTGAGGCATGGAGTGGGAGTGAGGGAGTCGAGCGAGAGAGGGAGCCGTTGCTCTCGTCTTGAAGGCGAGTGGCGCAGGAGGAACAGGGGTGAGGCAAGGCTGGGCCGCGGCACCGTACACCGGCATCCGCGTGTCCCACGGTGAAAGAGCACGGCGAGCTCTGGTTGGGGAAGGAAGGAGGACAAGGCACGGTGAACGGGGTCCGTGGACCAGCTGAGGGTGATAGGTGGGGCCACAATGGAAAAGGAAGATCATGGTCCATGGACCGAGCTCGCGAAGGAGAGTTGAGGTGGGGCCCACAGATGGCGCGGTCCGATCCCATGAGAGGGGATCCAATGCTGTCTGGCAATTGGGGCCCGCTTTTCATGGATACAGAGTCAAGAAAATAAAAAGGGAAAATGAGAAACCCAGTTTGACTGGTTGGAGGCTCTTTCCAAATTTGACTTTTTGATGGTCCAACTGGCAACTTTTGACAAAACACAAAATATAAGAAATGTTCAAAATTTAGTCTTCTACAATTGTGTTATATACATTTATACCACATTCTTTAGTAAGAATTGGTTTTAATTTGAATTTCATTAGCTGACCTAGGTTTGACCAAGCTGAGTCAAGCAGATTAAAATTTCCAAAAGTCCTTTTTGTGTCCATTTCCATGTAATGTCTAAAATACCAACATTGTTTAGAAATTTAGGACCTACAAATTTGATATACACACCTTCGCATGATAAAGACTTTCGTTTCACATAAATTTGAATTTATTAGACATGTCAAACTTTGGCAGATTTGCTAGTTTAACAGAATCAACCCAAAACCTATTGAAACCTTTATGCATGTAATAGCACAAAGTAACAAAGTTGTTAACCTTCACATCCTCCACTAGTTTGGTATAGAAAGTTTAAGCCTACATCATATTATATTTTGAACTACAAGCTACAACATTACAAGGGCCAGTCAAAACAGCAGATTTGGTTCATGTAGGATCTTTCTTGTTTCAAACTTTTGAGTGACCACATTAGGTCCAATCACTTCATGGTCAGCTACATTTGAAAGGTGACATGTTCAATTTCATTTCATAGTCAGGTAGATTTTGATGTGATATAGTAAAATCAAAAGTAATTTCAGAATGAAATTTGGGGAAAGGCTAAAAATCCTGATTGGAGAATTTTCTGTGTGGACTAAGTTTTACCTGATTTGACTTGAGTTGTTGAAGATTTTGAACCTCCTACCATGTGATTTTGAAGATGGTCACAATAGCAAAGTTGCAGCAAACATTTTAAGCTAAAACTTTTGTATTTGATGTTTCATATGAAAGCTAGTAGATTTTGAAGTACTCAACCTACCAACACGAGATTTTGTCTTTTGAATAGAAACATTTTGACTTATGCTTTCTTCACCTAGGTCTTGTTGTTCTATAAAAATGATTAAGTTATAAAACTTCATTAGCATGTGTCTAGTTGTGTGTTAGTGCCTTTGGGATGCCAGGGGCATCATAGTATTTGCTTTGTTAATGATTTCTGGGAACCACTCAAGCTAGTGTTGGAAGTAGAAGAGGAAGGTTTCTTCTCTGAGGAGACAACCAATGCCACAAAAGAGTTAGAAGAAATGACTGAAGAAACTCAAGACACTCCAGTTCAGCCATTTGGTGACCTTGACCAACAGGGGGAGGCACCAGATGTGGAGTTGAAGCCAATACCTAAAGGACTTAAATATGAATTCTTGGCATTATAAAAAAATGAATTCTTAGGAGAAGACAAGACCTACCCAGTGATAGTCAGTGATGAGTTCAGTCTAGAAGAAGTGGAGAAACTACTGGTAGTGTTGAGGAAGCACAAGAAGGCAATTGGTTACTCTCTAGCAGATTTGAAAGGAAATGGTTCAGGCAATTTGCTTTCACCATATTCCAATGGAAGAAGAAGTGGTCGACAATCAGAGAAGGTTGAGCAATGAAATGAGGGCTGTTGTGAAGAAGGAAGTGATCAAGCTTCTAAATGCTAGAATTATCTTCCTAGTACCAACCAGTGAGTGGGTGAGCCCAGTCCATTGCGTGCCTAAGAAGGGCGGACCGACAGTGGTCAAGAATGATAAGAATGAGCTAATCCCACAGAGAATAGTTACTGGTTGGAGGATGACAATTGACTACCGAAAACTTAACAAAGCTACAAAGAAGGACCACTTTCCACTTCCATTCATTGATGAGATGCTAGAGAGGCTTGCGAAGAATTCTCACTTCTGCTACTTAGATGGATAATCTGGATTCTTTCAAATCCCTATCCATCCAGATGATCAACACAATACTACATTCACATGTCCATATGGAACCTTTCCTTATAGAAGAATGCCATTTGGTCTATGCAATGTGCCATCTTCTTTCCAAAGGTGCATGATGGAAATTTTCTCAGATTTTATTGAATATATTATGGCGGTTTTTATGGATGACTTCTCTGTCTATGGCACAAGTTTTGACCACTGCTTGAAGAATCTTTTGAAAGTACTAAGCATTGTGAAGAGGTTGATCTAGTGCTAAATTGAGAGAAGTGCAATTTCATGGTTAGAAGAGGACTTGTGTTGGGTCACATCATATTTGAGAAAGAAAATGAAATTGATAAGGCTAAGATAGAGACAGTGGAGAAGCTGCCACCACCCACTAATATCAAATCTCTTAGAAGCTTTCTCGGTCATGTTGGATTTTATAGAAGATTCATTAAAGATTTCTCAAAGATTGCCAAACCACTTACTCAGTTACTTCAGAAGGATGTTCCCTTTGTGTTCATTGAAGAATGTGAGGTTGCATTCAGATAAATCAAACAATTACCTATCAGTGCACTAATCATTCAACCACCAGATTGGAACTTACCTTTTGAGATTATGTGTGATGTAAGTGACTACGTAGTTGGAGCTGTGCTGGGACAAAGGAAAAATGGAAAAGTGCATGCCATATATTATGCCAGCAAGAATCTCAACAATGCTTAAGTGAATTACGCCACTAAGAAAGAAATGTGCTGGGGTATCCGACCCAAGAGGAGGAGGGGGTGAATTGGGTCGCTAATCGCTCTTCTAAAACCTAGGGCTTTCTAGTGCATAGAATAAACCTATCGCGTCCTACACATGCTAGTTAAGCCTAAGGTTTATTCTATGCGCTCTCTAACTTACCCAAAAGACTTGCAACCTAGAGCCAAACCTAATCAACTAACTAGGAAAGCTAAGGGCACACCAGGAAGATAAATGTGAAAACGTAAATGCGGTAAGTAAAGAGAGTAAGGTAGGGGGATGCAAACTCCCGGGGAGACACGGAGATTTAACGTGGTTCACCACTAAGGGCTACATCCACGGGCTCGCCACCAAAGGCAATATCTAAGACGGGCACCAAGACTCTTCCGATCACATCTTGCGCTCACCACACAAGGCTCACGGCGAGCAAAGGCTAAGTGCCACCAAGCCTCCAAGGCTTAGCCACCGCCACCGCCTCTCTCGGTCACAAGGCACCGGATTCTTCACTATGGAGTTTGAAGGGTCTCCTCGTCCCCGTACAAGTTGTCGCCACCGCTCCACACCAAAAAGGAGGGTCTAGCAATGAGTACAAGTGGCTTAATTGCAGCCAAGGCTTCTCCAATAGCTCACGCAGGAGCTACACTCAAGAAGAGCTTGCAAGCTCACTCTCTCTAAGCTCTCTCCTAGCTTGGATATGCACTAAGCTTTCATATGGTGGTTGGAGTGATGGATATGCTTGGAATATACCTCTACACTTGCTCTCAACTTCAGTGGCTCCAACTTACTCCAAATGGCCGGGTAGGGTGGCTTATATAGCCCCCAAACTCAAACTAGCCGCTGGGCAAAAGCTGCTGACGCAGTGTACTTCGGATTGTCCTTAGGTTTGTCCAGTCTATATACTTCAGACAATCCAGTCCATTCACTTTTCCAACGGTCACAAAACTAACCGTTATAGTGCATGTAACTTTGTCCTTAGGTTTGTCCGAAGTAGCCACATCGGACAATCCGCGGTCCATGTAACATCTTCACTTCATTGAAAACATAGCCTCAGGTTTGTTTGTCCTTCCATTTGTCCGAAGTTAGGGGGTAGGACAATCCTATCCATGTATCACATGCACACCCTGAAAACATAGCCTCGGGTTACTTTATTCTTCCATTTGTCTGAAGTTGGGGGTTTGGACAATCCTGTCCATGTATCACTTGCACACCCTGAAAACATAGCCTCGGGTTACTTTGTCCTTCCAGAGATTCCTGAAGGTATTGTCCGGTCCCTTGTTCTGCTGATTTTACTCAAGATCAAAGCCTCTGGTTTATTTGTCCTTAGGTTTGTCCGAAGTTGGGTTCAGACAGTCCTGTCTAAAGAAAATGAAGGGACCGGACATTTTTTGGCTGGGCAAAGGTACTTTCGTATTTTGGTCATAGCTCTTTGTTCCGAACTCCGATTTCGATGATCTTGGACTTTTTGGAAAGCTTGTGAGTAGTTCTACAATGTTGTACAAAAGCCCATTTGATTGCATTTGCAGATTGATACAGAATTTGATGTTTTCATCAGCCTGTATCATGTGAGGATCGGATTGTCCGCTCTGTTCATTTCAGCAGACTGGGTCTTTGTATTTTGGGCATAACTTTTCACTCCGAACTCCGATTTTGATGATCTTAGACTTTTTGGAAAGCTTGTTAAGAGCTCTACAATGTTATGGAAAAATCCATCTTTATTGATCATCATACTTGTACACAATTTGTGTTATTTCTTCTCTTGCTCTTCACCTTTGAAGCCTAAAACCCTACAATCACGAGCTTGGCAACCTTGTTAGTCCCAATGGCTTGAGTTATCATCAAATCACCGAAAATACTTTGTGAAACATGGCATGAGGCCATTTTCGCTACACACTACAGAGAAGGAGTTGTTAGCAGTGGTATTTGCCTTTGAGAAATTCAGATTGTATATTGTCAATTCAAAGGTGATAGTCTACACTGACCATTAGGGGTGTAAATGGTACGGACTATTATCCGTCCGTATTTGAGTTCCGATCCATTTAGAAGGCTTAAGATCCGATCCGTATTCGAGTCCAAACATTTAGTAGTCGATCCGTATCCATATCCGAGTACTCAAAGTTGTCGATAATCATTCAAGTCTTATCCAACACATTTGATCAATATCTGTATCCGATCCGAATCCGAAGAAAAAAAATATGAAAACAAATACGATATCAGCAATATCCGTCCGTATTCGATCCGATTACATTCCTACTGACCATGCTGCTATCAAGTACCTACTTACCAAGAAAGATGCTAAACCCTGACTCATCATATGGATATTACTGCTACAAGAGTTTGATGTGGAGATCAGAGACAATATGGGGGTTCAGAATGTAGTGGCTGATCACTTATCAAGGATAAACCATGACAAGGGAGGACTGCCAATTGAAGATGTATTAAGAGATGACAGCCTTTATGTAGTCCTAGATAAACATACTTGGATGAGAGATGTGATAAGGGCTATAAGATGGAGAACCAATGCCGCATCTCAATTATAATTAAAAGAGAAGAGTTCTAGTTGAAGCAAAGAAATACTACTGGAATGCTCCCTACCTATATAGATATGGATTCGATGGAGTACTTAGAAGATGTTGTGCCTTCAAAAGAAAGAGAAGAAATCTTGAGAAATGCCACTCTTCAGAATATGGAGGTCATCATGGTCATTTCATAACTGAAGCTAAAGTGTGGGGAAGTTGATTCTACTGGCCAAAAATGCACGAAGATGCTAGAAAGTTTGTTTTTTGACCAAAAAGACTGTGGGGGAGATCCCCACAGTAAAAAGGGAATTTTATTAATAGAAAGAATGCCAGAGGTCCGAAAATGTGACCGCAAGGAATTCTATGCCTTTGACCTACAATTTGCAGATCGACTAGTTTGATGTGTGGGGAATGGATTTCATGGGGCCATTTGAGAATTCCCATGTATATGGGTATATTTTGGTCACTGTGGATTATGTCTCAAAATGCGTAGAAGCTTTGGCATGCAAGAGAGCATATATAGAAGAATCAATATGGATGATCAAGAATGTTATCTATCAAAGGTATGGAGTGCCTAGAGTGATTATTATAGATGCAGTATCTCATTTTACTGGAAATGATTTTACAAAGTGCTTATCCCAACTTGGGATTGAACATAGAGTTTCTATGGCATATTATCCACAGACCAATGGCCAAGCAGAGATACCAAACAAGCATTTGAAAGAGATTTCACGAAAGACACCGATTGAGGGAGGAAAAGATTGGTCAAAGAAGTTAAATGATGCTTTTTGGGCATATCGAATTGCGATTAAGGCTCCAATCAGAATGACTCCCTATCAGTTTGTCTATGGAAAGACTTGTCACTGGCCAGTTGAGATGGAACATCAAGCTTATTAGGCAATCAAAGAGTTGAATTTGGATTCAGATGCTGCTCAAATTAAGAGAAGAATTCAAATAAGTAACCTCGATGAAGCAAGATTAAAGGCGTATCGTAAAGTGAGCATCTACAAGGAAAGGACAAAAAGATGGTTTGATGAGAGGATTCAAAAGAAAGAATTCAAAGAAGGTGATGACATTCTTCTCTACAAGTCAAGGAAAATTACAAAGCAAATGGGATGGACCATACATGGTGCATGATGTATCACCTACCGGAGCTGTGACTATAATGGATATCAAGGGGAATCGTTTCATGGTGAATGACCAATGTGTGAAGGTATTTCTTCAACAAGACAAAATTCAAATTCAATATATTGATACATATGATTTCATAGAGGAAAAGGTCATCATATCACTAGATCCCTGATTTTTGAAAGCTCCTTGTATATATGTATATATATTCATGTTTTCTTTTTTTGTTTCTTTTCTGAGCTTCTATACATTTGTGTTTTAAATAAGGTAGTCAGTGTCCTATAAAAATTAGGCAATGTTTGGCTTTGGGAAGTATCAGGGTCGGCCGAGCCTACGGGGTAGGCTCGACTGACCCGGGGTGTTTTTGAGTCGATTCTGTTTGATTTGTGGTTGGTATGTTCCTCGGTTCTTCATGAAAAATCTCTATTCAACTTTTGGTATGAAAAGCTCCGAGGACGTTGCTTTGTTCAAGTGTGGGGAGTCAGTCATTAGTTTTTATGTGAGTCTTTTTATTTTTTGGTTTTTGAGTCTTAAAAAATAAAAAGGAAAGTTTTTTTGTTTCTCACCTTATTTAAGTTTGTTCTCTACTTTGACTTTGATGATTGATCTCGCTCGGATTCATAATATGATTTTCGTGGTGCTTAGAAGATTGATTAGTAATGCAGGACCCATGTTTTGATTAGAAAGATGATGTTTTATAGCTTTGCTGAGCTTCTTTAAGAAAAGATTTAGAGGATGATTTATTTGTCTTATTTACAAAAACTCCTATGATCAAGTATTCCATCCCTTTGTCAAGACAGAGGATAAATCCTATTAGAGCCCAGTTGAAAACATAGTTTATAAGATGGTTGTCCTCAAATGAGTTTGGTTAAGGTTGATTCCTTTGGAAAGTTTGATCTCTTGATACTATTTGGTCATCTATTTTTTATCTCTTAATTGCTAGCCTCCATATATACATTCAGTACTAGTTGTTCTACACTGGAGCACTACAATTGTTGAATTCCATATCCTTTAAAGCCTTTCATCTTTTGACACTCATTACCTACACAGTGAAGTTTTTGCTCATTTGCTAATCATGAGGGAAAGTTCTCTACTCATCTTGATATTAGCAAATCAAATGGCAAAGTGAAGAAAGAAGAAGAGGAAGAGAGGCAAAAAAATAGAAGAAAGTGTAGGACCGAAGACTGCGACTAGAGGGGGGTGAATAGGAGTAGCTGAAAACACAAATTCAAACCCTGACTCGAAACTTTGCCAAAGGAAGTTAGATACCGTCCACTGAAAGAATACGTATCTAACTCACAAAGCGTGCTTAGTACCATCCACTAAACAGATACATACCAAAAACAAAGCGGAAGCACATGCTCAAATACCGAAGAGAAAATAGGCAAAATGAGCTAACCTCAGGAAGACAGTAGATTCTGACAAAACCCTTCAAGCAAAGCTACAAAAATTCCCCAAAAATTACCACACACTCACAAGACAACCAAGAATAGCTCTTGAAAAAATTAGTGCAAAAAGAGCAAGTTGTGACCACCGGACCGTCCGGTGCTCACAGACTGATACTTCAAAAAGATTTGATCCAAAATCCTAGCAAATCAATTCCAAAAATTATGAAATTTGTACTGGAGATTAAGTGGCCATGGAACAATTCCACAAATTTTCAGCTCAATTGGACAAGAAATAGAATTCCAATAGCCATCGGACCTTTCGGTGCAAGCCCACCAGACCGTCCGGTGCTCACAAACAGGCAGACTAACCCCAAGAGAAAAATACCAAAACTAGGTCAAAACACCTCCGAAAATTTAAAGTTTTCATGGGAGCTTTATGATTCACAGAACAAGAGCTCCACAAAATTTCAGCTCAAAATTTGATGGTTTTACTACCGGACTATCCAGTGCTTTAAACTAGATAGAGACTACATGAAAACTACATTGCAGAAAATCTCACACGAAAATGATCCAAAACTTGACCAAATGAACCCAAAACTTCACAAAATTTAACACACACTATCCTAGCCCCATTCCAAAGCAATTACCAAAATATCTATGGAAAAAGATCAAGGAAAGAGGGAACCTTTGGGCAAGAAAATGGGAACACTTAAGAACAACTTGCCCGTGGCAATCCTGTGTGATTGGGATATTCTAAGACAAAATCTCCACATCCTAGAAAGTCCAAAACACCAAAAATAGAAAGGATCCAAGATTGGCCAAAGAAAACACCCAAAAAGCCAAGGATTGGAGACAAAAACCATAGGGAAAAGGGGAGGAGAAGCACACAAGGTTGCTACCCGAAATCACTTGGATTAGATGGCCCAAAAGGGTCTCAAGATTCAGATTACACCAAGGATTTTCTCCAAAGCAACCACCTCACCTTCCCTCTTGAATTGGAGGCTAAATCCTACTCTAACCACTCTAGAAATTAAGGTCAAGGCTTGAGGACGAAAATCACAAGACAAAGACTAATCCTAGTAGCCAAGAGAGGTTCTAATGACCAAGCCTTGACTTATTTATACCCTGGTGCTGTTTAGACAGTTTTGCACATAGGTCCCTACAACTAGAAATGCCCCATGGGGCTGAAACAAAAGAGTACAAGATATTTCAGGACAGACGACCATGATGAAGTCTTGATCTTTGTAACTTCCACACAATCCTCGGAAGTTCTCCACGTGACCAGTAGTCCAATCCGCGACCCGCCCCTAGTTTTGATGTCAAAAATAGGAAACTTTAGGATTTCCTTCCTGGGCCTAGAACAGCCAACTCCCCCTATCTCGAGGAGATTTGAGCCCATTTGCCGAGTCTGGTAACTTGGTTGTAGGGTGACGGATTTGAGCGAATCTGCCAATGCCCTCGCACATCTTCGCACCATGCACTTGGGTTGGAGCACCATGGTGGCACCCGACATCCCCTATCCATCGGGGTCGCCTCACTGTCCTTCGGAGGTCTTACACTTGCCATTGTCGTGTCGCCTCTCCATGTACTGAACTCCCATGGCCGACCGACGCCCAGAATGCCTCCTGTCCTTCGGAGGTCCTTCTTCTCCATCTACCTCCAATCCATCGGAGGGCTTCCAGTCCATTGGAGGGCTTTTGCCTAAGTCCTTTTGAGTCTTGACTTCCGTTGACAATCACTTATCATTCCAGAGGCAATGGAGCCGGTCCATTGGCTCTCAGAAAGAGGGGGCAAAAAAGAAAAAGAGAGAGAGAAGAAAAGGAAGAAAAAAAAGAGAGAAGAGAGATAGAATGAAAGAAAAGAGGATTTAGAGGTGAATTTTGGAAAGTGAAGAGTAGAGTTAATGTGTATTAGAGCATTGAGCAAAAACTTTCACTCTTTGCAACCATGTGCAATCCTTTTTTGGGAATCCAATTGTCCCATATTTTTCATGCTACAAATTGCACATGTCGACTTCCTATATCTTCTTTTCCACCCCTCTACTTTATTATTTTGATTTTATCTATTTTTGATGACCAAATATATTCAAGGTGATTAGATAATCTTTAGGGATATATCTTAGCTTAACAATAAGTTGATTTAACTTTGCTAGCCCTTACCAAGATGTACACATATACCTGGGGGAGGTGAGAGGTGAGCAATAATGAACAGGATATCCACAAAATATGAGTGCCTACATGTGAACTTGACAAAGAAGGACCGTTGTAATTTCTTGATCCATGGAAATTATTTTTCGTACAAAAACCCCTCTATTTTGATTCTAAAAGGAAGTTTTGGTATTGCAATGCAGGGATTCCCTATGCATAAAAGTTGATTAAAATGCCCATAACAAACTGAGTTGAATTTTTAGCTTGGTTAGTTTGAAAAGTAATTGTTTAGAACTTGCTTAAATTTAGTTGAGTTTATGATAGATCTCTTTGCTTGAGGACTAGCAACATCTAAGTGTGGGGATGTTGGTGGCGCAAGATAATGATGATATTTATGCTCTATATTGACATGATTTCATGCATCCTCACAAATGCAAGAAGAATGCACAGCTCCTCCTCAACTAGTTCTCTCAGAATTCTCCCCCTTGTTCCATGAACTACCCCTGAGAGCAACAATCTCTCACCCTTGTTGACAATGGACACATCAAGGGTTCATAGAACTGAACTCCCCCTGAACTAGACAAATCCCCATCAAAATATGCCATGAAATGCAGGAAGTGTAGCATGAAGAGCTCAGCAGGGATGAAAAGCTTGTAAATATGAGTTCTAGCATACAGGGCAAAAAAGCTCAATTGAATCTATGTTATATAGATTAGGAGCATGTTTTTCTGGGTTATTGAAAAGAAAGCATCACCAACATGAATAGCATCTAGCAAGGTAGGCATGAACAACAAGATGCTAGCAATACATACAAGGTGTGCTACTCTCAACCAAAGCATATACAATAGGCCATAAGCAATTTAGAGATTTGCAAATTTTAGCATGAACCACTTGTGAATCATAAGCAAGTTCTAGTTTAGTGCCAGGGGTTATTTACTTGTCTAGCCACTTCTTACCAACCAATGCCAAGCCTAGGTTCAGAGAACCATCAGAAGCTTAAGACAAGGTTTTAGTCATTCACAGCTTAGTCCAAGTTATTGCCAAAGTGCAAAGGCAAGCTGTCTCGAATTAAGTCAGTGCGACAAGCAAACCCACCTGGATTTTTTCAATTCAGCTCACAAGACACCACTTGTAAACAGTTTTAGTTCAGATTTCAGATTTAGGCAAGGTGTCATAAATGCTTAGGCAAGAACTTAACAAAGGCATATGACTAGCATATCCAAGCATGAAAAGATAGCATAGCATTCAACATTCCTACACATGCTACGTAGCCAAGTCAAGTGGTGATCATGGTTTTTGATTTTCAGGCAATAAAAGTGACTTAGCCCACAAATGATATTAGACAGATTTAATGAGCTTAGCCACCCATGATCATGCAAGCAACTGTATAATCTAGCACAAGCAAGTACAGACAAGTCATATGAGCAGAGCTCTAGTGCTAGTGTAAGAGAAAATGCATATGAAACAATGCAATGCATGATATCATACAAAAATACAGAAAGAGTGAAAAGAAAATGGCACAAAAGAGCCAAAACAGATCTTGCCAAGACAAAAGGGAAGACAAACTGCAAAGCCACTTACCTATGGCACTCTTTTGGAAAAATCATCCCGCTAGACCTTTCAGGGCGCATTGCACACCTTAAGGTCACCTACCCTACGTCCTCAGTGGGTCCATCTCTGCATGTACAGGAAGCAGTCCTTGTAGTGGTGCAACACGTGTAGTAGTGGAAGTAGTAGTATAAGTGTCCTCTTCCAAGGTGATGAAGCAGAGATGAAGCTCCCCCTCAAATTGAGCCATCTAGCTGTACAAAAGCTAGAAACAAAGAACCAAAAGAACCCAATGAACCAAAAAAGTCCATGGCTCAAGTTAGGGGGTTAGAGTAGACAAACATGCATAAGAATAATGTATGCAACTTGTGGAAGGTACCACTTGTGGAATTAAGCACAAAGCATGAAACCTGCAAAGCAAAGTAAGCACATATATACAAGGACTCACAAGTGCAAAGAAAATAAAAACCAAAACTAGCACTCAAGGATGATCCACATGAATAGCATGTCACATGCCGAAGTGAGCATGGCATGGTGTTCATGTGCATCGCAAAACGGAACAAGAGGCTAAACAAGCATGCTAAGCAACACAACATGAACCAAATGAATAAATTGCCAATGGCCAAACAAGCATGGCAAGACGGTCATGAGGATCACACACTAACATGCAAAGGTGACTAGTCCACCAACACAAACAAAGCTAGCAGGATATGGTATATGAACGAAACACACAAGCTAGCATGTCATGTGGCTAGCCCACCAAAGTAGAAACAAACCTAGCAGGCAAAATCTACTAAAGAAAATGAAAGCAAAACTGCTAGGAACACTCAACCTGATTACAAGTGAATAATATGTCTGTTGACGCGGCTTATGTACGAAAATTATACATCATTTTATATGGTTTTTCATTGATTTTATGCGTCAACTATATCTTTCTCTAACATTTATCACCGATAATTGTGGATTTTGCAATATTGTCTTGGAAATATGCTACATGTGATTTTTACAGGTTTCACACCAATTTTTCGCGAAATTCACCATGATCCACTTCAAGTAAGAAAAGACCGCTAGATGACATGGATTGAAGATGAAGAACAAGGAAGACTTGGTGTACTTATATCCCCTCTGTGTAGATCAAGGCTCCCTAACTAGAAGATTCAATGAAGTGTCAAAGAGCTACAAGAAAATAAAGATATTTATTCATTAAAGATGATGAATATGACAAAGGCCAGAAGAATTCATCGAAGCTCGGCCCATTACGAAGATTCCAGAAGCATAAGAGTCCCGAAGGCCCTGCACAGATATTACTTAAGCATTAAGTAACTACCCCGCGAAAGATGGAAAGGAGAAGACCCAGGAAGAGTCCGGGTCGGCCGACCCTGACCCTCCTGGTCGACCGACCCCACCTCTCCGAACGTCGGTTCGACTTGCCTTTTTACCCACGTCATCCTCAGGGTATCAATAACGAGTCTAGGCCTCGAGTCGAGGCATCCAATTCATTATCAAGGCGACAAGATGTAGAGATGAGGGACGACAACTAGAGGAGAGCTGAGGGTCGAGATTCTAGGCTACGATTAGAGTTCTTCTAGTTCATAGAGGTGATTAGAGGCCTTGCATGGTGCTCTAATTACCTAGCTCTAGAGGTCTAATTGTATCATCAAGGGAGGTATGGCCATGGTTGTAAGTATGATACAATTTATTAATGAAAGCATTGTTCTTGTCTAATTATCATGTTCTTGTTCTAATTATGCATGTTCTAGCTCTAATTAGATTTAGATCTAGATGCTTGTTGATTAGACCGTGTCTTTAAGGGTTATATTCATCTAGCGTTCTTGATTGTTGATCTAGCTTACTAATGATATAGTTGTATGTCTAGTTCTTTTGATCATGGAGATTAGAGGTTCTAGTTGTGCTAATTATGTTATTAGACCATATAAGGTAGTTGGAAGCTAGTTCTCTGATTACGTGCCTGTTGAAAGCTTTTCGTCAATTACCTGGTTACCAGTGACAGTGGTGCCTGGGGAAAGGTTAAGCCGATCTAAGGGGTTAGGTTGATTGATCTTGATTTAATTATGCTATGATGAATATGCTTGAACATGCTTGTCTACCTTGAGCTACTTATTATCTCGTTGCTTTTATCTAATTGTGGTACCCTTATCATGCTTGTTTTGGATCCAATTAGAGCTTGATTAGAATCTAGTCAATACCCCTTAATTAGTGTTCTAGTTCTGTTCTAATTGTTTATCTTATATATTAAGTATAGTTTAGACGTAAGATTAGACATAGTTTAGAGCTAGTTTAGAGGTAGATTAGAGCCTTGATTTTTACCTTTAGTTTTCCATAAACTCTTGTTAATTAGTTCTCAATTAGTTCATTTCCTGGATTGACAAAACCCATGATACTCATCCTGGGGAAAAGCTACCATGATACTGTCACTTGCAGTATAAGGTTTGGCGTGCTTAATTGCCGTCAACAATGTCAGAGGTAAGAAAGCATGGCACGAGATTGACAAGAATCACAAGCAAGCATGCAAGGAAGACTAGACTAACAACAGAGGCATGCAACTACCAAACTAAAGGCTAGCATGATATGTGGCTAGTCCACCAAGCATACAAGCATGAAGGATAAGTTCCAAGAGAACTACATAACAAAAGACACAACTTAGATAAAACACAAAAAAGAGAGCAAAGAGTAAGACTCTCACCAATACAAAGTATACAAGCCCGTATGGGCAACCTATGAGCCTAGAGAACCATCAAGTCTCACTCATCGCATGTTCTCCAAAACTCAACCTGCTAGATCAATGATAGTATGGAGGAAGAAATGGTCCAACACTAGGGTTAGAGAAACTGCGGAACCAGTGTCGAGCCATCTGCTCAAAAGAAGGGTAAGCACGATCAAAGTACTCATCATCACGACTAAAGTAACCATGACCTACAAAACATGGACTCTCAAACCCTCTCTCAAAGCCTCGTCACAAGGTCCATAGCCGTGCAGAAAACGACTAGGAGCTCGGTCGGCAAAGCATCTCTCACCACCAGGAGCACGGGCTTGAAAGCCACCTCTCTCACCATCAGCAAAGCGGTCTCTCATCTCACCGCGATGGGAAAGATCTTGCCTACCACCCTGGTAGAACTGATCCTGGTCCCCCCATGCCCTCTCTTGCCTCTCAACTCACTTCCTTCTGAAGCAAAATTCCTCCAAGTGACCATTCCGCTGGCAAAACTCACGGTGGTAGACAGGTCTCTTGTGCATAGGCTAGGGCTATGTTTTGGGCTTCTGGTGTGGTGGTGTAGCCTTGGTTGGTGTAGGCTGCTGGACTTGCTTCTTGCCTGAAGGCTTAAGCACTTCTTCCACTATTTTGTCTAGCTTAGCCTGTGAAGGCTTGGGTGTCCAAACCTGCTTCTTTGGGTAGCCCTAGGCGCCTCATGGAAAACTCCATCTGCAGTAGGCTGGGGAGAGGCAGTCCTAAGCTGAATCGGGGCTCTCCTCTTCTCACCTGAGGTACTGCACTCTCCAAACCCCATGCCACTCGTGTCACCTTCACCACACTTGTTTCCCTCTATGATCATCCTAAGCTGATGTTCTCTGGTATACATCCAACTCAACACCTCTCTCAACCTATAGTTGTCCTCTTCAAGGATCAACTTCTCCTCTCTCAGCTCCTCCAGAACTAAAGTCTGGGCAACACAAGTGTCACAGTCTAGAGAGGGAATCAGGGGAGTAGACTTCTCTAGCTTCCTAATGGTGGCAACCTTCTCCACCAACTGCAACCTCAAAGTGAGACAGTTCTCACACGTGTTAGGGGGTGCTGAAAGCACCTCACGGTAGCTTTCAACTGCTCTAGCTCACTCCTCAAGGTAGGACAGACCATGAACATACCCAAAAGCATGGGTCTAGCCCTAAGCTCCTCTAACTCCTTGAGCCGCCCATCACACTTCACCTTCAGCTAGGATATGTCAATAGCTATGTGGGGGCAAGACTCATACTCAGGCTCCTCACTCAAAGTAGGCTCATCCAGTTTAGACTGAAGCTTGCCTATCTCAACCTTCAGGCGACCCATCTCCTCTACCTGATGAGCATACTTGCTCTTCTGCTCACAAAGGTCACTCATCATGGACTCATAGGTAGGGCACTCAAACTCACTAGGCTGGGCTTGCACACTCTTCAACCTCTCAATCTCAGCCAAAGCATCAAGCCAGCTTGGCTTTCTGCTTCTGCAGCTTCTTGGCTGCTTTCTCCAACATCTTGTCCTAGGCTCTCAACTCACGACTATTCTTCTCCTACATCTCAAGAATCTCAGCTTGCTCGGGAGTTACCTCATCATCAGAGGAGTTGTTGTCGTTGCCCTTGTCATCCTTGTCCTCAAGCGCCATGGAGCAAAAAGTCTCCGATCCATCTTGTGCTTGTGCTTGGACATGGTGGAGATGAAGCAAAGCCCAGCTGGACCTCCTTGATCCCTCCTCTTGTCCCGCTTGGTGATGATCTACTCATCACTTGAACTTGATGAGGACAAGGAGGAGGAGGACATTCTGCTGCAAAGACCACCAAGCTCGACGAAGAAGGCCTTGTCCCCCTTCCAATTGTCCTTCAGGTAGCTCCTAAAAGCCTTCCTGAAGTTCATGATTTTCCCAAAGTGGTGCTTGGCGTGGTTGCGCTTGCCATAGTTGTGCTTGCCGGAGTGGTACTTGTTGGAGTCGTGGGAGTGGTTCTTGCCCTTCTTGTAGTAATCATTGTTCTTGTTAGGGCACTTGGCGATGAAGTGGCCGACCTCTCCGCACTCGAAGCATTTGGGCCTCTCGCCACTCTTATTGCTCATCCGATTGTCATAGGCATGCTGAAAGCGACTAGACACCAAGCAAAGGTCTTCATCCCCAAGTGACGCCAACGACTCCTCTGTAATAGACATAAGAGCAGAAAATGAGAAGTTGTGAAGCGGGGAGTTAGTAGTGGCCTCACTGGAGGGAGTAGCCAAGGCCAGGCTCTTGGAGCCCGTACAAGTGAGGGATTCTCTCAACTTGTAATCCACTTCTGCGGCCTTGAGCTTGCTGTAAAGAGCCGCCATTCTGATCGTGTCATAGGCCTTTAACTTGATGATCAAGTTAGCCTTGATCACCCATATCTTCCTATCCAATGTATACAGTAACTTAATGGCCTACTGATGGTCAGAGTATGGGATCGCCTGAGGGCTAGAGTTTACATGTAACTTTTTGATGATCGATTGGAAACGACCGAAACAAGTCGTCGATGGACTCACTAGGCTTCTGAATGAAATTCTCATATTCACGCCTGTAGGTCTCAACGAGACGGCCCTTGATAGTAGCAATACCCTCATGG
Source organism: Paspalum vaginatum (assembly GCA_030272315.1). Taxonomy (NCBI): domain Eukaryota; kingdom Viridiplantae; phylum Streptophyta; class Magnoliopsida; order Poales; family Poaceae; genus Paspalum; species Paspalum vaginatum. The sequence continues at coordinate 11,431,648 of CM059020.1, read as the reverse complement.
TGTGCACTGAGCAGGGACCAAATCTCTCGAGCAGTCTCAAGGTGACTCACCTTACTCATAATCAACTAGACCAAGTCCTGAGAAGACAAAGTTCACCACCTTTGCGTTCGCCTCGTGCTGAGCAACGAGCGCCGAAGTAGTACACTCCGCAACTGGGAGCACCCTAAATGTCAGTACTCTAAGTAGAGTCCCATTTGTCCTGACTCTGGCTACTCAAGAAAGCCATCATCCTACCCTTCCAGTAGGAGTAGCCATCAGAGCCGAGAATGGGAATCTTCCCATAGTGAGTCATAGTCGCTACTGGTTTCTCACAGGTAAAGGTATGAAGAAACTTAACAGGCTTTGATACCACTTGTAGGACCAAAGACTGTGACTAGAGGGGGGGTGAATAGGAGCAGCTGAAAACTCAAATTCAAACCCCTGACTCGAAACTTTGCCAAAGGAAGTTAGATACCGTCCACTGAAAGGATACGTATCTAACTCACAATGCGTGCTTGGTACCGTCCACTGAATAGATACATACCAAACACAAAGCAGAAGCACATGCTCAAATACCGAAGAGAAAATACGCAAAATGAACCAACCTCAGGAAGTCAGCAGATTTCAGACAAACAGGGCTGCAAAGAAAATTGACAAAACCCTTCAAGAAAAGCTACAAAAATACCCCAAAAATTACCACACCTCCACAAGACAACCACGAACAGATCCTGAAAAGTTTAGACCAAAAGAAGCAAGTTGTGACAACTGTACCATCCAGTGGTTAAGCACCAGACCGTCTGGTGCTCATAATCTGATACTCCAAAAAGCTTTGATCCAAAACCCTAGCAAATCAACCCCGAAAATTATGAAATTTGTGCTGGAGGTTAAGAAGGGGCCAGGGAACAACTCCATAAATTTTCAGCTCAATTGGACAAGAAATAAAAATCCAATAGCCACTGGACCGTCGGATGCAAGCCCACTGGACCGTCCGGTGCTCACAAACAGGCAGACTAAGCTCAAGAGAAAAATACCAAAACCAGGACAAAACAACTCCAAAAATTCTGAAGTTTTTATGGGAGCTTTATCATTAACAGAACAAGAGCTCCAAAAAATTTTAGCTTAAAATTCAAAGGTTTTACAACCAGACCATCCGGTGCTTGAAACCTGCAGAAACTGCAAGAAAACTGAACAACAGAAAATCTCACACAAAAATAATCCAAAACTTGACAAATGGACTCCAAACTTCACAAAATTTAACACACGCTATCCTAGCCCCATTCCAAATCTATTCCTAAAAGATCTATGGAAAAAGATCATGGAATTAGCGGGAATTTCAGATCTCGTGAAGAGGGAACCTTTGGGCAAAAAAAGGGGAATACTTAAGAACAATTTGCTTGTGACAATCCTGTAGGATTGAGATATTCTTAGACATAATCTCTACATCCTTGCATGTCCAAAACACCAAAAATAGAAAGAATCCAAGATTGGCCAAAGAAAACACCCAAAAAGCCAACGATTGGAGCCAAAAACCAAAGGGAAAAGAGGAGGAGAAGCACACAAGCTTGCTGTACGAAATCACTTGGATTAGATGGCCCAAAAGGGTCTCAAGATTCAGCTTACACTAAGGATTTCATCCCAAGCAACCACTCTCACCTTCCCTCTTGATTTGGAGGCTAAATCCTACTCTAAACTCACTAGAAATGAAGCTCAAGGCTTGAGGACGAAAATCACAAGACAAAGACTAACCCTAGCAGCCAAGAGAGGTTCTAATGACCAGGCCTTATCCTATTTATACCCTAGTGCTGTTTAGACAGTTTTGCACATAGGTCCCTATAACTAGAAATGCCCTGAGGGCTGAAAAAAAAGAGTACAAGATATTTCTGGACGGACGACCACGATGAAGTCTTGATCTTTGTAAGTTCCACGCAATCCTCAGAGGTTCTCCATGTGGCCAGTAGTCCAATCCGCTATCCGCACCCAGTTTTGAAGTCAGAAGCGAAGAAACTTTAGGATTTCCTTCCTAGGCCTAGAACAACCCACTCCCCCTATCTCGACAAGAATTGAGCCCATTCGCCGAGTCTTGGTAACTTGAAGATTTGAGCGAATCTGCTAACTCCCTCACACGTCTTCGCGCCTTGCACTCAGGTTGGAGCACCACGGTGGCAACCGGCATCCCTTGTCCATCAGGGTCGCCTCACAGTCCTTCGGAGGTCTTACACTTGCCGTTGCCGTGTCGCTTCTCAGTGTAGCGAACTCCCATGGCCGACTGACGCCGAGCATGCCTTCTATCCTTCGGAGGCCTTTCTTCTCCATCTACCTCTAGTCCATCGGAGGCCTCTAATCCATCGGAGGGCTTGTGCCCAAGTCCTTCTGGGTCTTGATTTCCACTGACAATCACTCATCATTCCAGAGGCAATGGAGCTGGTCCATTGGCTCTCAGAAAGAGGGGGACAAAAAAGAAAAAGAGAGAGAAGAAAAGGAAAAAAAAGAGAGATAGAATGAAAGAAAAGAGAATTTAGAGGTGAATTTTGGAGAGTTAAGAGTGGAGTTAATGTCTATTAGAGCATAGAGCAAAAACTTTCACTCTTTACAACCATGTGCAGGAATCCAATTGTCCCACATTTTTCATCCTACAAATTGCACATGTCCAATTTCTATATCTTCTTTCCGCCCCTCTACTTTATTATTTTGATTTTACCTATTTTCGATGACCAAATATATTCAAGGTGGTTACTTAATCTTTAGGGAGATATCTTAGCTTAAAAATAAGTTGATTTAACTTTGCTAGCCCTTAGCATAATCTGCATATATACCTAGGGGAGGTGAGAGGTGAGCAATAATGAAGAGGATAGCCACAAAATATGAGTGCCTACATGTGAACTTGACAAAGAAGGACCGATATAATTTCTTGATCCATGGAAATTATTTTTCGTACAAAGACCCCTCTATTTTGATTCTGAAAGGAAGTTTTGGTATTGGCTATGCGGGGATCTCTATGCATGAAAGTTGATTCAAATGCCCATAACAAACTGAGTTGAATTTTGAGCTTGGTTAGTTTGAAAAGTAATTGCTCAGAACTTGATTAAATTTAGTTGAGTTTATGATAAATCTCTTTTCTCGAGGACTAGCAGGATCTAAGTGTGGGGATGTTGGTGGCGCAAGATAATGATGATATTTATGCTCTATATTGACATGATTTCATGCATCTTCAGGGATTAATCATGTGATAGACATATTTTACTAACAATTAACCCCAAATTCGAGTATGCTCTTTGTTTTTGCACGTTATTAAATATTGGTGGAAATTGAGGAATAAATGCAATAGTTATGGAGGCTACTCATAGAAAGATCAAAGCTACAAATCCAGGGAGGTGACTTGATTAATAAAAGAAGAGTAATTGATACCCAAAATAAGGACCACAAGACAAGGATTGCTTGGATACAAACATTAAATGGATTTTGTTGATACATGACAGGTCTTCTTTCGTTACAGGAGGGTGGAAAAAACATCACAACCAAGTATCCATGATGTGACAAAAATATGTCATGTATTGCGCATTATAGATTCGTTGGCCAAAAAAAAACCATCATATAATGACAACTTGTATCCGTCATAGATCAATTGCATCGCCGTTACTGCACCCTGTTAAATATAGCTAGTGACAAAAATGAAACGTCATGGATTACCATATTATCAAAAGATTTCCGCTTACTGTTTAGCACCAATGCATTAACATTCATCACAAGATACAACAATAATACAAATATTTATTTATTTATTCATGTATTGGAATCAACCATTGTCACATAAATCATATTCCAAATCGGCATAAGTGTGAGCAAATCGAAAACTTTAATTAGTTCACAGTTGTAACTACAAGAAATTCATATCTAGAGTCCTCACTATAGAGTAATCAAACTATATCTAAAGTCCTAATACAAACCATTAACTACATACTAGCTGATGCATAGACATGCTAACCCTAACATAGAACTATAGAGGAATTCTTCACAAGAGATTCCATCCTAAGTCATCTTCAACTTCAAGATTTCTAGTAAGATAAGGTGCGGCCAGAAATATACCAAATCAAATCATTATCCACTATAGTAAATCGTGGTAACTAATGAAAGACATCATGGAAAAAGTAAATGAAGTAAAGCAGTACAATATGCAAGTTCTTTGCATATAACAAATACAAAGCCAATTCTAGAAAGAAGTACATTACTCCAAAAGCAACCAAGGGAGAATAGACTTCTGAACTTGGCATGTAATGATAGTAAAATGGAGTACATATGGCACCAGAAGAAACTAAAAAGAAAAAACACCATAAATCCTACTTCCATGATAGCTCAATATCTATTGAATAAGAAATGAAAATAGATATGAAATATGAGCATGCATACTGAAACTAATAAAACAAGAACAAATCTGTCCTATGATACACAAAACATTTAGAGAGAACAAACATACCAGCTAGTAGTTCCATGTCTATGATATGGAGGCAGAAGAAGGGAGATGGAAGCAGCACTGGGACAAAGCTGAGGTCGACACTGAAAGTTAAAATGCAAATATAATTTAAATGATAATAGTAGTGCACAGTTAAATAAGAATTGTACATAGCTAGTCATTTCCCATCTCCAAACAGTGGAAGCTCAATCAGACATCATTTACTAGCTCATGTTAGTACTAATACTACTTGTTCCTGCTATTGCCAAGGCCCTCCAAGGACAGTACCAACATGACCAAGAAGTGAACTTTAGCTAAACAAAGAGAGAACTGAATCAAATATCCATTGATTGTCCAAGTCAGTCAAATACAATCTAGAGGGCAGTCATATGCAATATAGAGAGTCACTATTAATTTAAAATTTGAAAGATTGGCAGGAACTCAAGCGACCAAGAGCTACCTGACAAGAACAAAATAAAATCAATAGCATCGTACAAAAAATATTCTAATCTGTAGATCATGTCAAACTAACACATACCATGCCATTTCAGAAACTCTTTTCTAAGTGATAAAGAATCAAGTAGCACACTATGAAGAAAAGTACCATTTGGTATGCCCAATATGATGCACTACTCTATTTCAGGATGTAATGCTTAAAATTTAAGGATGCATGCTTTCAAAGAAATTGTTATACTATATCTTTAGCATTTGCAATTTCTGAAAAATCGAGTGTCATCTTGCAGACCAATTCTCGAGAAACCCTAGCAGCGCCCTAACGGTTCCTTTTCTAGTTTCCTGGTAAACTGGTGGTCCTTCGTCACGTAAGTACAATAGTTATCCTTTGCTGGTTTGCTCGTAAACCTCGCCGTTCGTCACCACGTAAGCGTGATATTATTTTCCTCGGGCGCCGCTAGAGTTTCTCGAGCTTCCTATCCGTACCGGACAGTCTGGCGCTAGCCACTAGACAATCCGGCGTATCAGACAGTCCGGCACCAGGCACTGACAGTCCGACACATGCAGCTGACCCTGAGCCAAGGCTCCAAGGTTCTTTATTGTTTGGCACGAAAACGTGTCAACACACTTTTTGGCGACTCCATTGGAGACAAGATTTTTTCAGCCCTGTCTCATGGCTGAATATTTTTCCCTATCCAAATTGCTTAATTGCCTTAATCTGTCGTTTCCCCACTACAATTTCATCAGGCTACCTAGGCCAATCGCTTCCATCTTGTTGCTAATGTCTGGCTAGGCACATGCCGTCCATCATTGCTGTAGGTTCACTACCAGGGTGTAGTCACATCTATTCATGGAGAGCTGCCGAGGTGTTGCACTACAATACTGCTACAACAAGCCCGAAGTACAATTTGCAATGCATTAAATAGTTCTGATATTTATTATGGAAATACCATGAATTCTCGTATTATTGTTGCTAGTCATGATAGTAGGCATATTATTGCATCGGCTAGTCATTATTCAGATAATGCTTCTCATTATTCACATTATAATTCTAAAAATTATATACAAAGGCCTATGTCACATGATATGCATACTTTGAGATTTAATTCCGCTAGCAGCATGCAACACGTAAATCCGTACACATCGGTGGAACAAGATCGCTTACCGATGTATAATTATCAAGTCCAAGCTAACATAGTGAGTTCAGCCATTCGATACGAAGCATCACATGGTAGAAGTACGCATAATATGCAATGAGATGTTTCACCTTTTTATTCATCAGCAACAGATTCACAATATGTGAGTTAATCACAGGTTATATTGGTGCACGAGAGAATTGGCCATGCTATTACTAGTACTCCGGCCAATTATTCTCAAGTGTCATGTGCTGCACAATATGATTCTTATATTCATTATTCAGTCTTTTATGCTACTACTAGTTCCAGCCGAATTAATGAAATTTCAGCACCATATTTGGTCCTAATATTCATGTTTCGGTTTCTTTTGCTAATGTTAGCTCCAACCGATTTAATGAAATTTCAGCACTATATGCAACTGCAGGTTCTCATAATTCGGCTTCCTATGCTTTTAATAATGTCAGCTGGGTTAATGAGATTTCCGCACCTTCTGTCAGTTCTAATACTCATGATTCGGCTTCCTATGTTACTTCTGACTCTAGTCAAATCAATAAAAATTTAGCAAGCGCATATGTATCTTCACTTAATTCGCCCCCGGCACCGAAGCTTATTATGGATATTGTCTGCGAGGAGTTTTGCTAGCTTCACTGTCATTTGTTTCAAGCATCTAAACTTGTTAAGTTCAATGGGGAGGGTAGCACAAGCACATGGGAGCATGTCAATCTATTTGTTGCAACATTGGGAGTAAATACAGATCATAAGAAATGTATTTTGTTTAAGTATTCATTGACAGGAGTTGCTTCTCAATGGTATGTATCGTTATCTAATGATGAGATTCCTACATGGTCCCTGTTAGAGTAGAAGTTCCATGATCAGTTTTCTAGTTCTACTAGAGACGATTCAATGTGAGTTTGGATGATACAGTTGAACAAAATAATTCCTGTTCCGAATGAGTCGTACTAGAAGAAATAAGTGTAACAGTAGAAAAGTGCGTTAAACATAAAAGGACAGCTCAGTTTGATTGCTCTAAAGCTAAAGGACCCATTACTTTGTCAAGTTTAATTCGTGTCGAAGAAGACAGTGATCATGATGGATAATGTGATATAATCAAACAAAGTTCGGTTGATGAAGCAGAGAGGATCTTCAACAAGAAACATCATGTGTTTTCTCCTTACCAATGGGAGCCAAAAGTCATCGAAACTCTTGCTCAAGTGGCTAACCATACTAAAGCCTAGCCATCGGACTGCCTGGTGGCACCTATCGGATTATCAGGCGCCTAGGTATCAGCATCATCATCAGGCTCTGATCTGATATCAGAGACTGTAGAGGCACATGTACCTGTTGTGGATCTAGAAGCTGAAGACAAGGACGAGACAGTGGAGCATCGCTCTCATCACTAGGAAGGATGGGATATAATTCGGGTAAAGCTTCCACGCCTCTCCAACATGTTCAACAAAGTAAAATTTACAAAGCACATTACCTAATTCTCAATCTGGTCATGTATCTTCCATTGATAAATCTATTAGTGATGTTATCTTTCATAATCCTAAGAGATTGATTAAGGTTGGTAATTTGCTTGTGGACAATGGATTAGTTCAAAAGGTGTCAGCCAATGCTCTGTATGAATTAGAAAGGCCGATAATAGTAATATGTTAGCATTTAAGTTTGATCCATCTTTATTGCCAAAGATATTTGTCTTCTTGGTTTGCTTGTGGTAATTCTAAATCTAAAAGAACAAATGAAAGCTACACCGTTTTGAGAAGGCCGATGCTAATACCTAGAGTAATTCTAAAGCATCGTGCTAAAGGACCACAAGCAAATGTGTGGCCGAATGGATTAGTGAACAATTTGAACCATTCGTTTGCCTAGCTCTAAAGTCGTCTCCGCAAAAGAATCGGTTAAAGAAAATTAAATATACTTTTGATCTTACCTTGAGTGATCATATATTTGATGCCTTGTTGAAACATAGTCCTTATTAGAGTAGTTGATCAAGAAGTCATGCCATCACCTCAGAGCTTAGAGGTAAAGACATATTGCAAGTTGCATAATTTATTTGATCATAGTACTAGCAATTGCAATGTGTTTCGCCAGCTTATACAATTGGCTATAAACAAAGGATGATTGAAATTTGCTGAAATTCAGGAGAGTGACCAGTTGAGTCCAATTGGTCGTGATGGCAATAACCTACCAAATCGTGTTGAGCTAGCCGGTTCATCCAAATATCAAAAGATGGTTGACGGAGAAGGTGATTCAAGTCCCACAAGTGGAGGCGGAGGTAGTGTTTGTGATGTGCATATTGATTCTACTAGATTGCCATGGTTCCACCAAAGTTGTAGAGAAGACATTAGGCGCAAGGTGGTAGGTGAGTGCTTCTTCACCGATGCAGTAGCCGATTCACCTAGCTGGCCGGGAGATGTCGGATTGTCCAGTCATGCGAACCGGACTATCCAGTGTATCATCAGATTGTGACTCTCACTGGACTATTCGGTGCAATGCCGGTTCACCCTGCTAGCCAGGGAACACCGGATTGTGTGGCCACATAGACCGGATTATCCGGCGCAACACTGGATTGTCCGGTAATGCTCACCAGACTATTTGGTGGGGGGCATGTTAAACTAGATATGCCCAATATGCCTAAATCAAGAGCTTTGGAGGTGCAGGTTGCAATAAACAGAAGGGTAAAAGGTCAGAGGTTACTTTTGAGCAACTTATGTCTAAATATTTGGAGCAAAGCAAGGCAGACGGTGTTGATCAATCAAGCAATACGGCATCATCAAAATCACCTCCAAAACACAAGTCTGGAGATTGGAATTTCCAAGGAGAAGATTTTCATGCAGCAGCAACGCACCCTCCTTTTGGGCTGCCAATGCCGATGCAATGTGGTTCAGCTCTGACTTACTTTCATCCTTATCAATCTTGGGGCTGGTATGATCCAAATTCATATTCTTCTTCGCATTTTAGACCACATAATGTAGAGTATTCCGCTCCTAGCAATTCTGATTTTGCGAAACAACCATAAAACAAAGACCGTTTTATTCCTAAGAATCGGTCTGGAGCTCAAAATAAGAAAAAAGTGGTCAATCAAGTTTATGTAGTGAAGAAGGATAATCGAAAAGACAAAAGTTCAGATCTGCATTCATGAGTTACAAAGCCAAATAAGGTATTAGATACTTCGGCCAATAGTGCCAAAGTAGTAGAGATATCAGCTAGCAATGTTTTAGGCACTAAATCTGAACCAAGGGAGTTTAACATGTCAAAGGTTGAGAAAGATGTGCTGCTATCTAGAATTAAATCATACCCGAGAAGCCTGCTCGGTTTATCGATTTGGCAAAACAAGAAGCTAGAGAGGCTCAGTGCACAAGAGCTAGGAAAGAGAGGCATGGCATGGGTCCCTAAGGAGAGTTCTCAAGTTCAAGGCGAGGATGATGCTCTAGGTAGAGGTGAAGTGGAGGCAAACCAGAAAAAGGAAGCAAGTATAGGATTCTCAAGTGAAAGGTTTGCCCCAAATCATCAAAGCTATTGGTCATTGCATAGTTCATTTTCTTGCTATGCCACATATGAGTATGCCATACAATTCATCCCAATGTATATTTGGTTACCCCTCATGGCCTTATTTTAATCCATATTTGTCTCTATGTTATGGAGGGGTGCAACCGAATTACTATGCATATGGATAGTTGCAATGTGTTGCTACTTATATAAAGCCAAAGTATTTCACTTGCTGATAATCATGTCGTTATTCTCATGATGTTTACTATGATTCGCTTCAGTTATATTTATTCTTGGGATGAGCATGACCACAATATTTTCTTTCTACTATTTGGCTATTGTTTAATTGTAGTCTACATGCATAGTCAGTGTTGTCGAATAGTTTTAAGCAGATTGTTCGTTTATTCATATAGTCAATGCCTGAACTCAAACTTAATTAGTTTGGCTAATGTGATCATCTCTCATGCGAGCGCGGGATATAATTTCTAAATACCATTGCTCACAATGATTGGTATGGCTGATGAATCTTTTTCCTATCATCGTGCTAAGCTTATGTCCCCAACCAATGGGTAGGCTCGACACTCGGGGAGGAGGGGGAGACTAAGCAGTGCTAGCTAGTTCTACCAGTGCCGGATAGTCCGGTCTTGGTTACCGGACAATCCGGTAGTTCATCGGACTATCCAATAGTTGTTATCGGATTATCCGCTATATTCCAGTGCTTTCTGTTGGTGCTCGACCTTGAATTTAATTAGCCCGTTGAAGGACACGGTAATGACTTCAATGCTCGGGGGACAAGTTAACTGTAATGCTGGCAACTCAATCCATGGAAATGTTGGCATTCAAGCCGAATGTAGATTTTTGTTTTAGCTCAGAGACTTTTTATGTGGATGTATCCTAGGTTTGATGATTTGTTGCTGGTTTTGTTAAGACCATAATGTCTTTTATTGATAGCCGAATCATCATGCTTGTCTTTATGGATGTATGTGGAGGATATTGCTATTTATCACATCCTTATGGATTCTAGGATGAGTAGCGTAACACTGTAAGCATCTAGTTTTTATGATCTAATTGCTGTTGGAAAACTGATGCTTATGTTTGTCAAGTTGAAGGCAAGGTGATAGCGAAGAGCTCAAGGTAAATGTCAAGACAATAATGATCTGGTTAGTGCAGTTGGTGGAGTAATTGTGTATCTCTCATATTCGTAAGTTAAGACCGATTATATTGTTGTCTTGGTAATATTTTTTAATTATTGGCTTGTGGCAAGTTTATCTTGTAGTGATATGCAGACACATGCTTTGTCCATACAGTTTCATACTTTCATGTTCTATGAAAGAGATATTGCAAAGATGAGTTGGCATTGATTGCAATTGGTTACTTTATGCATCTACTCTTTCTAACTTTAGCAAGGATAGTGTGAGCAAGATTATGATTTGTTCTCCATGTTAACAGCCGAGATTGTATGCAGTACTCCGGCTTTTCTCTTACATTTCTTGCTTGAGTTAAGATAGTGAAGTTCTTACCTTGATGGGAGATCGAGTATTATAGCTAATGAGGCTTCATCATTAACATATAGCCAATGATAAATATTTAATCATCGTTCTAAAGTACATTTGGTACAAAGAATGTTTTTAGCTTGCAGGAAATTGAGAAGGGACAAGCTCTTGGTTGCAAAAGTATATAACAAGAAGATGAAGGCTGAGACTTTTCGGGTTGGAGATCTGGTATGGAGAACGGCACTGCCATTAAAGATTAAGGATGGAAGATTCGGCAAGTGGTCTCCAAGTTGGGAAGTTTCGTATGAGGTGACATGGGTGGTTTCCGATGGTGCTCGCATGTTGGAAGATCAACAAGGTTTTAGTTATTGCTTCGGGATTGTTTTGTTCTGTACAAAGTCTGTTGATTCTCGAAAGTTAAGGTGTTGTTGGTGTTTTTAGTTCATGACCTTCAATAAAAGGCAGAGGCCATGTGTTGAGCACTAAATTGGACAAGCCTGTAGTTGGCCGACTCACCGGACTATCCGGTGGGTTGGGTCGGGCAGTCCAGTGTCACCAGATAGTCCGGTAGAGTTTACCAGATAGTCTGGTGTAGTCAGGTCCGAGTTGGATCTCGTGATTTAATTTGTTCATGATCTCGATGGATTATGACTTGTATAAGGGTCCAGACCTCCCCCTCTATAAATATAAAGGGATACGGCCGATTGGGAACATCACCAATCGAACCCATCTATTATCTTTTACTCTACTTTCATGTTATCTCTTCCTAAACCCTAATTCTCCTTCCTCTTCCTCCATGTTGTTCATTCTCCGATCTCCACAACCAGGGATGGCGCCCTAGCAACCTAGGGCACGCCGCCGACATCCACGCCCTGATGGGATCCCTCCTAGGTGAGGCCGTCGACAGTTCCTTTGCTAGTTTGCTTGTAAACTAGTCGTCCTTCGTCACGTAAGTATGATAGTTATCCTTTGCTGGTTTGCTCACAAACCTCGCCGTTTGTCACCACGTAAGCGTGATATTATCTTCCTCAGGCGCCGCTAGGGTTTCCCAAGCTTCCTTCCTATACCGAACAGTCCGGCACTAGCCACCGGACAACCCAGCGTACCGGATAGTTCAGCGCCAGGCACCGGACAGTCCGGCGCATGCAGCTGACCCCGGGCCGAGGCTCCAGGGTTCTTTAGTGTTTGGCACAAAAAGGTGTCAACACTAGGCTTAAGAAAGTTGAAGGAAATGTTTTGCCCATAGTCGGTTGTCAAGCATTGATAGTTGGCTCTACTGGAACAATCATCACTCTCCCTATGGACACACGAATTATAACTGAGGATGTCTTATTGTACTGTGATTCAACTCTCGCCTTGTTAACTATAGAGATATTAATAAGGATGACATTGAAATAGAAACATATGAAGAAAATAAAAACGAGTACCTTAACTTAAAAAAGACTTACTGCATATGGCAAAAAACAGCATGTCAAAAAACTATAAGGGTTTGTTTGGATCCAAAAGTATTGAAAGGGATCGAGGGATTCAATCCCTCGCTAGTCAAATCTAAATAGACAGAAATTCAATCCGCTTCATTCTCCTTTAATACTCTTGCATCCAAATAAACCCTAAGGCAAGAAAAATACCTCGCAAGAGAAAACTAGTATTAAAAACTTGTTAGATAGAAAAATCCTTATTAGTAAGTTATAAGGAAAGCGAAGACAATGAAAACGTTCGAGCTTTGCTGTGCACTAGTTTTACCCTCGTTTTTTAAAGCGTGAGAATTAACCTGGACACGTCCCGAACACCCAGCTAGTATTGACTTCTATGAAATGATTAAGAGCAATTTCAACGAATTTTGAGTGAGGGTGGGCCATCATATATCATATAATACTATATAATACTGTACATACATAGAGCAGGCACATATGCCTTTGCTGTTGTGCATATACCGTGGGCCGTGGCGAACTTTTCCAGTGCCAAGTGGTGCGCACATGAACGTCGTAGCAGCGATGGATGGAAACCAGGGCTAAAGGAACTCGTCTTATCGTCGTTTTAAATTCGAACCGGCCGGCCAGTATGGTCCTAAATTTGATCGTATATCTCATCAATGGGAAAGGATAGCGTATCCAATCCATATCCACACCATATGGGTACCGAAAACGACGCACGTATATATAGGCTAGTTGTACTAGGTCAGAGCTAGGACAGGGACCATGTACTCATTTCGTGTCGAAATATAAGGAGCACATGTTAAATTATTTTTAAGTTTAATCATATTCCCATGGAGGGAGTATTAGCTTGTCAATCAAATAAGTAACTATAAAAATATATTTCATAGTTGATGTAGTTATAATTATGAGTGTGTTTCCTTCTCAAGTGACTGATTTTATATGATAATCAATCAACAATATTGGCTATCACCCGCCCGACCTTATCCCTTCTTCTTCCGCCGACGCGAAGGGGAATCCTGCAGCCGCCGCTCGCCCCAAGCCCCTTGTGCCCCACCTGTCTGGCCACCGGTGCCTCCCCTGACGTTGCGGCCTCTCGCCCGGCTAGCCAGGCCGCCCGCGGCCGACGGCTCTCGCCGCCTCATCGGCCCACCACCTGCCTCCACTAACCTAGGGGTTGCCTCGACCCCGCCGCCGGACCTCCCCACCCGACTGGCGACACCCTCGTTGCCGGTCTCAGCCGCCTGCGGCCCGCCATCACCGCCGGGCCGGCAATTGCCTCTGGGCCTCCCCTCAAAGACCGAAGCTTGACAAGACCTCGCCGGCGAACCCCCAACCCCGAACCCGAAGAGAAGACCCCACCAGCGACAGAGACGGAGGCGAGCTCTTCTTTCCTGGTGAGTGCCCAGTGAGCTCCTCCCTTCTTCCCCGGTGACTGATGTTTTGCAAAAAAAAAAATCAGTTATTTGACGAATAATAAATCTTTATACTTATTTGAAGTCATAATATCATTGTTCTTATATAAGTTTGATCAAATTTAGAATAATATAGTTGGTTTTAATTTTGATGAGCTACGTCACCTTGTTAACTGCACGCTACCAAGAGCTCCTTATTTATTTTTATAAGCTTTTCTCTTCATGGTCCCTCGATAGATATTTTGAGATGCAGTATGTGTTGGCTTAAGATATTTTTGTCGACTCCCATGACCCTAAGAGAGCTCTGCCTGTGGTGCCTAAGAGAGCTCTTCTGTCCTCCTTGGCAACTACTCTCTTCATCTCAAAATAAATGCAATCCCATTTATTTCTAAATAAGGCTATTATAAGTTTGATCAGCTTTATAGAAAATATTGTCAATGTTTATTAAACCAAATAGTATAATGTAAATGATATATTTATAATGATTTTAATTATGTACACGTAGCATAGTAACTATTAGTACATTTTTTATAAGCTTGATCAACCTTAAAACAGTTTTATTTCGAATAGAATTATTAGAACTAAATAGGAATAGCAAAATGAAGATAGCTTTTTTTGCTTAAAAAAACATGACACGAGCATGAGTGAAAGGCTATGGGGAAAATATTCAAGAAACTTTATATGAGCCACCGTACGTATTGGGCTAATGGGCTTTCAAATAATTGGCTCAACGATTGAGCATAAAATAAGCACAGGTGCAGTGCATGGGCCACCATTTTTGGCCCAAACTAAAGCATAAACTTCTCAAGAAGGATTGTTGTTACTTTCACGTCAATAACTTTATTGCACCCATTCCACACTGGGCTGGCTCTGGACTAATTAATTGCTTGTAGCACAATGCAGTGGGCGAGAACAAATTAAATGGCCAAAGGCGCTAAACCTAAACCAATGAAATGCACTGAGAGAAGATTGGCGTGGACGGCGGCGCAGGCGGAAAGAGCCACGGGGCCAAATAGTCAATCCACACTAAAGACTCGCTACAGCCCACGAGAAAATCCCCTTCATTTGAGATTCAGTTTTGATGGAGTTATTGATTTTTTAGGTATCAATTTCTCCTAGAACTATATATTTCCTGCTAGGATTGCATTCAACTCACAACAGATGTGGTCACATCCCTCTTCATCTGCACTCAACTCCAAATCCCTACAAAAGTAGTCAAGGTGTGCATCTAAAATATCGTTGTGCTCCTCCGGGTTGATCTTAGGAGGGAGACTTTTGTAGAAACAACAATTTTCTTAGGAAAACATATATATAACCCACTAAATTATAGAGAGTGGGATACATCACATTTGAACTATAAAATTGCATGTTTTGTACCTTAAAGTATCAAAAACCATTCTGACGTGTTCAAATCATCATTTCGCAGTGAACTGTATAGTATAGAGATTTCATGACTATAAGGTGGTCAACTGATAAATCTAGTGTTGAGCAAGCTCATGACATACAATACATTGCTAAGGAACTCAAAATCATTAAGTGTCCACTTCCTGTTCTGTTTGTGCCTGGGTGCATTATTGCAAAATTTTATTCTCGTGGAGGAGTTTCGCCACAGCTCTGAAACACAAGAGGACAAAGACATCAGTTGAAAACCTGATAGCGTCCCTTGATGTAGAAGAGAATGCTTGGGCAAAGGACACTAAGGGAGGCGAGAGTCAGCTCATTGACAACATGGTTCAGAATCAGAGGAACCGAGGCAAGGGCAAACGGAAGAACTAGCCTAACAAGACTACCAACTTCAAGAAGAAGATGATGAACAAGGCTAAGCTGTCTTGCTTCACTTGCGGTGACCTTGAGCACTTTTTCAAAGACTGTCCAGATCGTGCAGACCGTTGAGGGAAAAGAGGACAGCAATGGACAATCATGCAAGACTGTCAACACTGTGACCGCCGGCAATGCTGGAGATGTAGGGTATGGTAATTTATCTATTTTATTTTTAATTTTTTTTGATTTTTTTCATTTGGATGATTGATACGGTTGCTAATGTTCATGTGTTTTCTAACATTACTATGTTATCTTCTTATCATGTCACAAGGGTTTGCTCCGTGTTGCTAGGGAATAGGTCGGCTGCTTCTGTTTTGGGCAGTAGTACGCACTATAAGAGACCATACGATTTATAACGTTTCATTCATATCATAGACCCTATTATTTATGTCATATATTGCCTTCTGTGACATCCTTGCGACGTAAATCATTGCATCGCTAATCGAGCTTCCTTAATGACCATCTATGACGTTTTTGATTTTTTACGTCATAGAGCCCGTGACGTTCCTTACTGTGTCACAAATTTGTGACGCTCAATTTTTGTCATTATCACGCTCTGAAAACGTCACAAAGCTTTTGAGGGTGGATGACTATACAACGCCACGTCAGACAAAAAACGTCACAAAACATCCCATAACTTGACATGGCAATGACATGGCATTGAGGTGGCAAATCATTTGTGACATTTTAATTTGTCATAAAATGTGTTGAGGCCTAGCTAGATAATGGGCCTAGCCTAAATATGCATTTGCCCATTTTCATTTTTTTCTATTTTTTTTCTTACAATCACATCGAAGCCCACATAGATGATAAAAATAGCTCATCTTAGACTATATCAGTCCACAACACAGCCCATATTGAACACATTATCAGCCCATCTAACACAGCACATACTCTATACATTATAATTACAGTTCAAATAACATCAAACAAATTCCTAAACTAGATTCATTGTCATGTTTGCATACATGAATTCCCAAAATCAATAGTTTAGTTGACTTGAACAGTTTATGGCCAAAACCAAAAGAATTACATTGTAAACTAAAATCCAGTCACATGGACATAACCATAATTCACAAGTCATCATATGCAAGTGATCAGAGGCTGCCAACAAAAGCAAAATGATATAGCCACATAGCAGCACCCAAAAGACAGTCGTAGCACCCAAAAGACAGTCGCAGCACCCAAAAGATATAGCAGTACCATCTAGACTCTAGATTGAGCCTGAGTAGAGGGCGATAGCAAACGACGAAGAAGTGCATTGGTTTCCTCTTGTCCTTTCTTCAAACTTGCAATCTTATCAGCCTGCCTGCTCCTTCATTTTTCTTCCGACTTGTCTTTCTGCTGCTTCATTGCATCTTCTGATTGTGCAACCAGCTGCTTCAAGGCATGCAACTCAACTTGTTGCTCATCAAGTGTGCCACGAAGATCTAATGCTCCTTGCTTCGCAGCTCGAAGTTCGAGCTCAAGCTCTTGTACACGTGCAGCAGATTTTGCACTTCTCTTTGGGGCTACTGACTGGAGACCAACATTGGTAAGGAACTTTATCTTTGGTAGACCCTTGGGAAACAGCTTCAGCTGGAGTTTTTGGTACTTGCCCATCTTCTGCTACTTCAGCAACAATGGTTTCCATATCAGCCTAGCAATAAGGATACAAATTAGATTTAGAGACCCATGAATCAATTACAAATACGAGCATATTTTTTCTATTTAATCCCCTCTTGCTGAGTCAAGAAACCATTTAACGATCACAATTGACAACTATACAGTAATATCCATGTTAGTTGTCTAAATTAAGAATATTCATAAATTATTTCACATGCTCATGATCCAATAGTTTCTTTTGCCTTTATAGGACGAACCATATTCAGTTAATGAAAAAGTAACATGTCCAACTGCTTGGCGGATTCTGACAAATCATAGAGGAGACCTAGAAACTGAAATTATAGCACATTCTCACAAGCTTAAGTACCAGCAAGTACAAAATATTAGGGCCTAACACAAAATGATAGGTCATTCCGCAACAAACCACAACCATAGTGCCGAAATGCATTAAATTGAAGGCTGTTCATGAACATTTGATGTTTTCCTCCAACACATGCTATATGTTCAACATAAATACAAAGAAAAGGAATAAGAAATATATATACTCACAATAGCTTTCTTTATAGGTTCAGTAAAACCATTCTTGTTGCTATAGTGGCACTCCTTAAAAAGATCAATGGCAGTTGGTGGTTCATCTTTATATTTCGCCTGCTTCTAAAATGACATGAAAACAAATTGTAAATGTTAACTTAGATAAAGTCACGAACTACTTTGATTTAACTAGCGCACACGTACATATATGGTTATCATATCAATAATTGCTGCATGTCACTTGAAATTGAAAATTAATTAACATGATTCATCAATATTTCATCAATAATTAATTACTATCCAACAATTACATTATTAACCATGACTTCATATACCACAGAAATTTTCATATGGATACTAATTGAATCAACATAGCAATATAGGACAGATCTAAAATGAACATGGATATTCTAGAATAAGGCATGGCTGAAAGTCCAAACAACTAGCTAAATCACAAATGTTATATATACTACTTCAAGTGTGAACTAAGGCATGGTCATGTGCTCTTAGCAAAACTACCCATAACAAGCATATTTGCTCATATAATATGGTGCTAACCATGCTACTTGTTAAGCTGAGAACTAAAAATATATAGAGTGACTTTAAAAGGCACATCACAACTATATACATGCTGATTTCAGCATGTTGAGAATAGAAGACAAAATGCTAATTCCAACGCATAGATCAGTAAGGACTTATTTCCTTACAGCCATATGTGCATGCGCAATGTAGCATCGAGAACATGTCTTTTGTTGGTAAACAACCTCTTGACGGCTCATTTTGCTTTTCCGACATGTCTCCTATGTAAAATAAGAAACTAGTAAGACAACAAACCCAGCAAAAGTTGCAAAAACAATTTTTGTATGGGCATTAGCTAAGTACTCATGGATATCATAGCAGCCAATATGTCATGACACATACAAGCAGTTAATGCAAATCATAGATATCAATATGATGAAAGTTCAGTACTTGCATTCCAATCCCAAGCACACATAACTACAACAGGTAGGAAATTTTGTTAAGTATACTAAACTAGACAACATCAGTCCCTAGTCCCTACCTTATGCCTTGGGGTTGACCACGTCTCCACCAGCGTTATCCATTGCTCATCAGTCATAGTATCGATTGGCGATGTTATTCTCACTTGGTTTGCTGGTATATCATCAAAGTACTGCTGCTTCAACTTGTGCCTCATTTGTCGTTGTCCACGCTTCATCAAATCAATACATGCATCTCTTACTGCTGAGCTCTTTTTGTCTATGGTAAATGGAGCCTGGTCAATAACAAGACCACAAAGAAAAAGGGATTCAGAGAATGTAATGATGTGGAGAAGGAACTTTGATGTACAGGGAAATATTTCATATACTTACGCAAACTTTAGACATGTATGTTTCAAAACTATCTTTATCCTTCTTGTACTCCTTCCAGTGTGGAAGGATCGGTACGTGCTGCCTTAGTTGTCGGTGTTTAGTACCAGCAATGCACCATGAGATGTATCACGCAGTGGTTTTTGTGATTGGCGAGATCGACCGTACCTCAATGGTTCGCGTGTAACGCGACGGAAGACAAGAACAAACAATTTATACAGGTTCGGGCCGCAAGCTGCGTAATACCCTACGTCCTGTTTGTGGCTGATTGTATTGCTTTGAGTATGTATGAGGGCTGAGAGATTGTAGGATCTGCCTGAGGTCAAGAGACATGGAGAGGGATGTCTTTAGGAGGGGTCCCTAGTCCGCCTTATATAGTCCGGCGTGGCTTGGATTATAAATCGGTTTCCTTCTATGTCTCCCAGATGGTTTAGATTACAAAAGATAAAGTCCTTATGTTGTGCGCCAAGTCAGTCGGTCGGCTCCTGAATTAGGTCCTCCAACGGCCCATATAGAGAATACGATTCATGAGGACCTAGGGGATATCTATCCCCCACGAGCCCCCGAGCTTCAAGTTGACTTAAGAAACAATCAGCTTGAAGATCCAAATTCTGCTTTCTGAATGTCTTGCCTTGTAGTCTTCAAAAATTTTCTGATGGTATCCTCCATGCAGCCCCCGAGCCTCAACCTGATTAGCATAATCAAGTTGAGGATCAAGCAACTTATTCTTCCGAGTGATCTTGGTGGTGCGGGGATGGTAACGTAGCCTCATGAGTCAACGAGTACAGTGGTGTAGCCTCCTAAGTCGGCGAGTACAGTGGTGTAGCCTCCTGAGTCGACGAAGTAGCGAGTCGGCGAGGCGGACAGTAGCCCAGCCCCCCGAGTCAACGAAGTAGCGAGTCGGCGAGGCGGACAACAGCCCAGCCCCCTTGTCGACGAAGTAGCGAGTCGGCGAGGGGACGGCAACCCAGCCCCCCGAGTCGACGAAGCAGTGAGTCAGTGAAGGAGTCGGCGAGGCAGACAGATGCCCAACCCCCCGAGTCGACGAAGCAGTGAGTTGACAAAGGAGTCGGCGAGGCAGACAGAAGCCCAGCCCCCCAAGTCGACGAAGTAGCCAGTCGGCGAAGCGAACAATAGCCCAGCCCTAGAGTTGACGAAGTAGCGAGTCGGCGAGGCGGACAATAGCCCAGCCACCCGAGTCGACGAAGCAGTGAGTCGGCGAGGCGGACAGATGCCCAGCCCCTCGAGTCGACGAAGCAGTGAGTCGACGAAGGAGTCGGCGAGGAGGACAGAAGCCCAGCCCCCCAAGTCGACGAAGTAGCCAGTCGGCGAGGCGGACAACAGCCCAGCCCCCCGAGTCAACGAAGTAGTGGGGTGTCCCATGTTGACAGTGCATCATGAAGTGAACTCCCGAGTTGACACTACATCACAAAGTGAACTCCCTGTTTGAATTCTGAGTATAGCGAAGGCATAGAGTGTCGGTGGGCTAGACCGATTGCCCCGTACGAAGGGCAAGAGGTATCCCTTAAATGAGGACGTGAAGGCATGTAACACCAGCAGTCGATCTACGACCTAGGCTAATTGCCCCATAAGGAGGGCCAGATTGCACCTTGTTATGAGTACGGGCAAGCATGTAACACCGGTTGGCCAGACCGATTGCCCCATAGGGAGGGTCTAGACTTACCCTATCGTTGCACACATAGATTTTGCCGGAAAACACTGAAACTTGTCAAAGCACGAGATGCGACAGAAAATATTTGGCTCGGCGAAACACAAGATGCGACAGAAAAGAGTTGTCTCGGCGAAACACGAGATGCGACAGAAAAAAATTGTTCTCAAAGAAACATGAGATGTAACATAAAAGCTTATCAAGGCACACAATGTGCTAGGAAATAATTCGAGAAAACACACGAGGTAGAAAATGTTTCAGCTTACTGAGGTGCATAATGCACGGTTTGAATGACCAGAAATAATCTGAATAATATGAAACCCCGAGTGATCTGGAAATAATCTGAGTGAACCGAAGTAACATGATTGATCCAGAAATAATGATACTGAAATAATATGAGCAGCCGAGTATCCTGAGATAATATGAATAATCTAGAAATAGTGATCCCAAAATTAACACGAATGATCCGAAGTAACGTGAGTAATCCAAAAAGATGATTAAGAGATAATCCGAGTGATCTGAAATCCCCGGTGATCTAGAAAGTTGATCTAGAAATAATGAGTGATCCAAGACGAGTGACCAGAGCCGGTATGAATAATCTAGAGATGATACAGGTGATCCAGAAATAATCCGGGTAATCCAGAAATAATATAGATAATCCAAATGACCCATAAAAAATCGAATTGATGCAATGATTTGGATATTCCAAAAATAATTCAATGATCCAATAGCCGGATGGTTAAGAGAAAATTCAGTAGATCCACAACCCGGATGATTAAGAAATAATATGAGTAATAATAGCAGACCACTTGGATTGGTGGACTCACCGCAGACAGACAGATGATGATTCAATGTGCTTCGCCTCAGTATAGCGGAAATTAAAGATAGTCAATGACTGACGCAAATATGCTGCTTCGACACGTTGCGAATATTTTATGCCGAAATAGGAATATTTGCCTGAAATAATAATTTGGAAAGAGTCCAAGTAGTATTGTTTGCCAATAGAATACTCAGACGTAAATAATATTGGAGCGATAAGACGAATCAATTGGATAAGCGAAAGAATAATTAGCATAATTAAATGTGTAAAATTTAAAATAACTTAGCTGTTTTGATGCCCAGCATATCTCCAACTGATCGGGTAGTCACCCGAACCAAGATTGCTAGCCCAAGTGTAAGCGTACGTTGGCTCTTACTAGTATAGACTTGGAGGTCACCCTGGCTGCAGACGTATCTGAGGTCACTCCTGCGTACATCGACTCTTGCTAGCATGCACACGATAATATTGCCTTCTGTTTTAGCTTTAGTGAAACCTA
Organism: Paspalum vaginatum; assembly: GCA_030272315.1. Lineage (NCBI taxonomy): Eukaryota > Viridiplantae > Streptophyta > Magnoliopsida > Poales > Poaceae > Paspalum > Paspalum vaginatum. Next base: position 11,409,494 of record CM059020.1, on the reverse strand, counting down.
TGAAGGTTGCCATGAATCCCAGGCTCTACCTGCTCGCATGGAAACTCATGGCTGGACATGGGTGGTAGACAACACCAGAATATGACAGATAGGGCAGCATTGCAGACCGAGTTCCGAGCTTCTAACCGAATACAACTCTTCTATTCAAACTCAGTAGATCGAACTGCTGATCCTATTCGGACTCAAGCTTAATTGGTTGCGTGATGGGGTGCAAGAGAACTCCCGGCCGGACTCGGTATCTAGGGTGGCCATCTTGCAAACTCGCACGAACTCGCCGGAGACAAAATTCATCTTGACTTCCTGACCTTAGTCGTGGACTGATCTTGAACGTGATTGCAGCAACTTGATTCAGGCTTCTTGGTGCACAACTATCAGACGCTGTTGGCGCTGGATCCTGCCTTGGACTTGACATAGCAGATATAAGTCTCGTAGCACTGAAACCAATCTTGTACGATGACGATGGCATGGCCAGGATCCGCCGCGCCATGACAGACCACTTCTCCCATGTCGGTGCACGATTATGAATGATGCGCATGCCGCCAAAATTGTCGATGACAAATGTGATGGAGCTGAAGGTTACGACCTCACTTGGCTGGAGCTTGAAGTTGAGGCAGAAGCTTACTCTCATCGTGATCTGATTGGATCTTGAGCTTTGTTGAAGATGACGGCCATGGAGCTATCTTGATGTCGATGTCGCCTCCCCTACCTGGCACGCCAACCGTCGGGGTTTGATACCGGCAGTGCACCATGGGATGCATCATGCAGTGCTTTTTGTGGTTGGCGAGATCGACCGTAGCTCCATGGTTCGCGTGTGACACGACGGAAGACAAGAACACACGATTTATATAGGTTCGGGCCGCAAGCTGCGTAATACCCTACGTCCTGTTTGTGGCTGATTGTATTGCTTTGAGTATGTATGAGGGCTGAGAGATTGTAGGATCTGCCTGAGGTCGAGAGAGATGGAGAGGGATGTCTTTAGAAAGGGTCCCTAGCCCGCCTTATATAGTCCGGCATAGGCTTGGATTACAAGTCGGTTTCTTTCTATGTCTCCCAGATGGTTTAGATTGCAAAAGATAAAGTCCTTATCTTGTGTACCAAGTCGGTCGGTCGGCTCCTGAATTAGGTCCTCCAATGGCCCATACAGAGAATACGTTTCATGAGGACCTAGGGGATATCCTATCCCCCACATTAGTATAATCCCAACCTCTGTTGCTAGCTTCGCAGCTTAAATTGGTGCCTCAGGTCTTCTATTCCCTGCCTCAATGTGCTCCGGTATCTTGACATTTAATCCTTGGCTCATCCTATCGAGCCTTCTACCCACTCTCCTTCTTTCAATTGCTTCATCTACCATTAATGAATATTTGCAGTTAGTGAAAATCATGGGAAATTGGATGCAAATTTGTGAACCATCTATAAGAGAGAAAGGGGCAACAATTACTTGCCTTCAGTACCCATCTGGTTTTGGTCCTCAGGTTGGGTGGGATAGTTGGCTGAAACCAATGCAACTTCAATGAAACCTTCTTGTTCATTTGTAGTTGTACCATTGTCACCTTCCTCATTAGTTGCATACAATTCCCTTGTTCTTCGCCTAGTAACTCTAGCAATCTAGTCCTGTTCTTGAGGTGCAACCACTCTCTTTGTTAGTCTTATTGTTGCACCTGCAGTGCTCACATTCATCCTTGTAGCTGTGTTATCACTCTCCTGCATGGATACATATGCAAAATACAAGTAGAAAAAGAAATGAATTAATCCTATTACATATTGAGCATATAACATTGTAATAGTACAAGGATGCTGCATATTCAGGAATGTCCTCTGCCATGTACTCATCATCATCTCTAGGATTGTACAGTGGATCAAGGTCTTTAGAAGCACTAGGCTTGTTGTTTTGAGCATTGTTGTTCATAATTGAAGCTAAAGCAGTGACACCAAGACTTTGCAGTTTATTGTTCCTCATCATCAATTGAGCCCTCATTTTCCATCATTTGCTCCCCGCTTCCACTTTCTGTTTTGAGCATGCATTCCTGGTCTCACATCCTTGACATTCTCCGGTTGTTGCGCCAGCTCATCCATACTAAATTCCACTGGCTTGTCACGGTTTTCAATCTGGCCATCATAATCTTTCATTTTCCTCCATGGATGGTTCCTTGCAAGGTAACACCAATGGCCAATGTAACATACCTTATTCCTGATTCTTCTAGAGCAAGGATTTTTGACACCACGCACACAAGCATAATACCCTTTGGTGACTCTACCTGACAATGTGCTCAAGGCTAGATAGTCATGAATACACCATATAACTGCAGCATGTAGATCAAAACTTTTCCTAGTCAAAGCATCAAGTGTAGGTACACCACTCCAAAGCTCAAGCAAGTCCTCAATGAGTGGTTCCAAAAAGACATCAAAATCCTTCCCTAGGCATTCTTTTCTAGGTATGGATAGGCTCATCATGAAATTTGATTGCTCCATACATTCCCATGGTGGAAAGTTATAAGGGATTAGGAATATTGGCCACATGCTGTATGAGGAACTCATCTTGCCAAAAGGGTTGAAACCATCCATAGCAAGTCCAAGTCTGATGTTTCTTGGATCTTCTGCAAACCACCCATATTTCCTATCAAAGTCTTTCCATGCCTCACCATCAGCTGGATGGTTTAGCTCATTTTGCACTTCTCTTCTGTTGAACTTGTGCCATTGAGCAGCTTTTAAAAAAAATTTCAGAGCAAAAAACCTCTTGAACCTTGGAATTAGTGGGAAGTGTCGCAATACCTTATGAGGAACTCTTTTCTCTCCATTTGTATCTTTCCACCTTGATGCCTTACAAATTGGACATTCATCAAGTTTTGCAAAACCCTTTTGAAACAAAACACAATTATTCAGCCACACATGGATTGATTCATATCCATGACCGAATGCACGAATAAGTTTCTTTGCTTCATAGTAAGATGCGGGAATGGAGCAATCCGGAAATGCCGATGATAACAACTTTAGTAGTGCAGTGAATGCAACATTACTGATCCGATAAAATGACTTGATATGAAGTAACTTTACAACAAAATTAAATCTTGTGTAAGCTGCACTGGGGTAAAGTTCCTGCTTCATCTCTTCTAATAGGATTGCAAACATAGATTTTTTTCGCTTGACCTTCATCTTCAGCCACATACAACTCTCGCACCATATCGAGAATTCTATCATTTGGGTCATATTCTTCATCTTCATTCATGACTGTCTCCTCACTGAACCTAGTATGTTCATCCTGATGGTTTGTATTTTCATTACTTTTGACATCCAAAGATTCTCCATGATATATCCACCTACTATATGTGCTAGCCATACCATAAATATACAAGTGATCTTCAACCTGTCCTTTATGTGTACGAATCCGATTCAAACACCTTCGACAAGAACAGAGTATCTCTGCATCTTCACCAAATCTCTCTGAAACAAACTTCTTGAACTCATTAACTCCATCAAGATGTGCCTTGCCATATAGCCTAGTATTGATCCAAGACCTATCCATCTGTGGGCATTAAAGCAAGATAATAAATACTAATTAATTTTCTTGCCCCAAAATAAAATCAGTCTTGCTGCAGCAAATTGCACAAATCTTGGTGTTGCTAAGCATAGACAGCAAATTTATGAATGGTACAGCACCGACAACCTTCACAGATCTTTGTGTTGTGGAGCATTTTCAAAAAAAAAACTAAAATATAAATAATACATCACCGATCATCACAAATGTATATGATACAATAGCTATATTTTTATATATTGCAAACAGTATACATCAATAGTGGCACATGAAAACTGCAATACTATTTCAAGCACTATAACTCAGCTTAGTAATTGGCAAGTTGATGTAGTGGCACAAATCATAAATTTCACAGAAGAATTGAAACAAAATAATTAACCTGTGATATGACAGCTACCACAGTTCAGAGGATGTTCTTGCCATTAGAGCAGAGGAGGAAGGAAGGCTGCATGGAGCACACCAATCGTTGCTACGAATGTGATGTTGGGCACGGCCACTGTCACCGCCAGTGACCGCAGCTGCTCCACCACCACATAGCACCAATGGCTGCAGGTCCACGCACCTGTGCCTTTCAAATCAGCAGGGCCAACAGGAAGATATACTCTCGAGTCTCATCCAAGGTACGGGGAAGTGAGGATTGGCGATGGCTAGCGGCACACAAGCTTTGTTGAGCGGCGGTGGCTAGCTGCCACAACAATCACGCCAATGGCGGCCGCCAAAGGGCGCACTATCCTCTGACCATGGTTGGCCAAGCGAGCAATTTGGGGAAGAGGATAGGGTAATAGATCTAGATGATAGTTTTTGTATAGGTACATTCTTTTGCGGAAATGAACACGTACATGTTTCTAGCCTAGTGGTGTGACTGTGTTTCGAGGTTCAAGGGGTCATAGGTTCACTTTTTTCTTAGCTTTTTTCCAGCCTACCTAATTAATAAAATAGGACTCTGAGTTTACCTAGAGGTCTGCTAACTCTAAAATCGGCCCAGCATTAAATCAGTCCACAAAGTTAACATGTTGGGACCCACATGATGTGTGGGCCAACCATGTGCAGTATGCATTTAAAAATAAAAATAAAATTCTACAACAAAGCGTAAACGTCATGAACTTATGATGATACCTAGTTGTCCTTTAATGACACATTGTTATTCGTCATAATATGGCACTGGTCTAGTTTATGACGATTTCTATATGGACTTTGTGACGAACACCTAGGTTTCGTCATGAAATCATCCCACTCCTTACTAAACATCATAAAACAAACATAGATAACGACGAAAAGTTCATGTGTCACTACAAAAACTGTTATAAATCGCAAGGTTTGTTGTAGTGACGATGGATTCAAAGTTTACTTCAGCAAAGATCGTGTAGCTAATGTACACCAGGTCTCCTCCATGAACAAGATTCTCGTTAGTGGCTCCCTTCTATGTAGAGATGGGTTTAAGGTAATATTAGAGTCGAATGAAGTAGTTGTGTCGAGACATGGTTTATTTATTGGTAAAGACTATGGGCTATAGGCTTGTTTCACCTTTCTCTTTCACATTTTGCATTAAGTGTGTGAACCATATGTGGCGGTGTTAATGATGATGTGAGTATTTGTCACACTTATTTATGGCACATTAATTTTGGTCTTATGAAACTACTTTCCAGCATGGTTTAATTCAGAATTTCATATTTGCCAAAGGTTCCAAGTGCCATAGTTGTGTGCAACCTAAGCAACCTCGAAACCATCACAAAGTTGCTAAGGAGAGGAACTTGGCACCTCTAGAACTCATACATTCTGATCTATGCGAGATGAATGGTGTCTTGACAAAGGGTGGAAAGAGGTACTTCATGGCGTTGAAATCCAAGGACGAGATGTTAGACAACTTTAAAATCTATAAATCTGAAGTTGAAAACAACTAGAGAGAAAAATTAAACGTCCTAGGTCTGATCGTGGTGGCAAGTATTTTCCCAAAATCTTTGAAGCCTTCTATGCGGAACATGGCATTATTTATGAGAGGACACCTCCCTATTCACCTGAGTCTAATGGGATTGCCGAGAGGAAAACCTGCACGTTGACTAACTTGGTGAACTCCATGTTAGAAATTGTTGGTTTATCTAAGGCATGGTAGGGGGAGGCTGTATTGACTTCGTGTCATGTCCTAAATAGAGTTCCTAACAGAAATAAAGACAAAACTCCTTACAAGCAGTGGATTCGGAGGAAACCATCACTTTCTTATCTACGTACCAGGGGATGCATGGCGAAAGTTAATGTTCCCATTAACAAGAAGCACAAGCTTGTACCCAAGACGGTGGATTGTGTCTTTCTTGGATATGCTCAACAGAGCATTGCTTATTGATTTTTAGTAGTAAAATTTGATGTGCTTGATATGTATGTTTATACTATTGTGGAGTCTCGTGATGCTACATTCTTTGAGAATATATCTCCAACAAAAGATATGCACAACACTTCAAGATTTTCTTCGAAGATAGCTCCTGAACTTAATGCACCAACTAAGTTTTCTGAACCATCACATGAGATAATCCTAGAGGGGGATGACAATGAAGCTCCAAGAAAGAGAAAGAGACAAAGAGTTGAAAAATCCTACGGTAATGATTTTATTGTGTACCTTGTGCATAATACTCCTACGTCTCCGGATGTAGAAAATTAGAAAGAAGCTATTCAGAATGAGTTGGACTCGATTCTTATCACTGGAACTTGGAAGTTAACTGAACAGCCTTATGGTTGCAAACCTATGGGCTACAAGTGGGTATTCAAAAAAAAGCTTAGGCCTGATGGTACTATTGAGAAGTACAAGGCTCGGCTTGTGGCCAAGGGTGATACCAAAAAAGAGGGCGAAGATTTCTTCGATACTTATTCACCTGTTGCTACTAGAATGACTACTATTCGAGTACTGCTTCCCCTAGCTGCCTCATATGGTCTTCTCACTCATTAAATGGACATGAAGATAGCTTTCCTTAATGGAGAGTTAGATGAGGAGATCTATATGGAACAACATGATGGGTTTAAAGTAAAAGGTCAAGAAAGCAAGCGTGTAAATTATTGAAATCTTTGTACGGTCTGAAACAAGCGCCTAAGCAATAGCATGAGAAGTTCGACACCACCTTAACATCAAGGGACTTTGCCGTTAATGAAGTGGATAGATGTGTATAGAAGTTTAGTATGAAAGATATAGGAAAAGCTGGTGTGATTCTAAACATTAAGCTGATAAAGGATGAGAGTGGAATTACTCTTCCTCAAACCCACTATGTGGAGAAGGTCTTGAGCCGGTTTGGCTATATAGATAGCAAGCCTGCTCCCACTCCTTATGATACTAGTGTGACATTCAGGAAGAATAAGAGAATTGGTGTCAACCAATTGAAATACTCACAGATTATTGGTTTGCTCATGTATCTCAAGATGGGAATGGGTCGGCCTGGCCTCGGCTTTGGACCCGACCCTATGGCCCCGATGCCAAGTTTCAGTGCCATTGGTGTTTGACCCAATCTAAGCTTTAGCCATGGCCATGCTGGCCTAATGGGTAATATGGATCGGCCCTAGTCTAGCATTATAGAGTTCAAGAATAAACATTATTAAAAGCAAATTACACATTGAATAATATGACGTTTTGTTTTAGGCCCATTTAGACTAAGTTATGTTACATTTAAAGCAATTGAATTTTGGATTTTTTTTTGCAAGCTTCCAATACATAGGAGCCAACATGTTGATCCGGTTATGCAAATTTGCACAAAGTAACTTGCAATCAGTCCTAATTATTCAACAAATTTCGATTCGTTTCGCTAAAACAATTAGGGTGTGAACACAAGGTTATATTTTTAGGGTACATATCGAATGAATTTGGATTTTAAAAACTATATTAGATTGCCCATTTGTCATTTACTCCCTCCATCCAGAAAACAAGACGTATAAAATCTAGCATGAATATTAACGCCCTACATGCATGGCTTTTTTCAAGTGTCTATATGTCAACCGGATTAATGACACATGTGATTAATGGATGACCATTATTTATATATGGAATCAACATGCATGAGAGAAAATTAAATAGTGCTTTGGTGCAAAATAAGGCAAGTGCCAGTTTGGTGCATGCTAGGATGAGGCGCACAATTTTTTTGTATAGTTATTAATTATCTGGATTTATTTGCTTATTTGCATGCCATAGTCAATAGTGTGCTAGGACACATGCGTCAAAACCACACAAAAATACTTTAGGAGCCCTATTTTTTGGATGCTACTAAAATTATTATACGCCTTTTTTTTAAGGAGAGAGTATATTACAATATATTTCCACCTCTACGTTTTAGTTGTCTGTTAAGATAATAATTGGGTTGACCCTACGTTACCCATTGGGTCAAAAGGTCCTTGCTCTAATGACCCATTTTGTGTTTTGGTTCGGCCCCTATGGCCCATTGGCCTTGCTTTAGTGGGTCGGGTCAACAACCCATTGGGTTGACCCGGGCTCATTCCCATCTCTACATGTATCTCTCTAGTGCTACAACACCCAACTTCTCATTTGCTGTGAGCAAGTTGAATAGGTTCATGTCCAACGCGGTTTCAAATCATTGGCATGCACTTGAAAGGGTTATGTGCTATTTGAAAGGAGCAATGTATAGGATTCACTATTAAAATGCCCTACGTCCTTGATGGGACTAAAATGCGCTTTATTATCATTCCTAGGGGACGATGACCACGTTCTTACATCAGAGCCGTACAGATCTGTCCTAACTGGACAGACCAAATGGGGCGCAGCCTAGAAAATACAACAGTGGAACTTAAGAACGTAGACCCAAGCTTTCCCACAACACGGTTAGAGACAGGTCGTAACCCTTACATGTTCATGATCATGACGGCTTGTTCTCCTCTGTAAACCAACAATAAAGCAAGGGTGAATACGAAGCATACTCCACAAGTCCACCTTCCTCCATGAGGAATTGGGGTTAATGCTATTACTGCATGTAAGATATTTCTAGAGCTCAGGATAATTTGCCAGAAATTTTTTACATATGCAGGGTTTATTAGTTCACAGTTTTAATTCAAGAACACACTTTCTCCATAAAAGGGTTGACAATGGACTTCCCGGTCCATAGTGGCCCATGGCATGCAAGCCAACACAGTTTTCTACAGCTATAGGGCCTAACCCACCGTAGCACATGGCATCCACTTCCGTACCAAAACCACTATTTTATCCATCCCATACCCACCCCATTTTATAAAACATCTAGTTGTCAAAACCAAGCCATAACACGTCCATACTAGTGGATAACAAACTATTCAAATAGATTCATAACTCTGACCAGAGGGTGTACTCTGACCCACAAGGTGGACATAGTGACGGTTTACCGTCATAAACATCAAAATTCCAAACCAAGCCCTTGCCTTCATGTCATCACCAAGTAGTGCCTTCAAAGGATCCAGGCCACCCAATAGTTGTGGCGGAACCGCCGATTTAATCCGGGCTAAGCACACCTGCCACCTCTGGCTTGCAGTGCGATTAGACCGAACTAAACCCGGTCGTCCGTCGAGAGTCATTCGACCCCCGATATTACCTTTTCCCAGAGGAACCGACATCATACACATCTGACCCACGATGGAGCCACAACAGAAAGATCACCACAGGCAGTTGAATAGCATAAAGTTAGACTTAATTACAAACCAGATTTTACATAAAATACAAGTCCAACATAAAGTTTTAAGGTGGCAAGTTCGAATGTTTCTCGCAGCGGAAATATAAGTTTATAGGTCACCATGTTATCACCAAAAGTTTTGCATTAGAGGTACAGCATCGAGCCCACCGATGTTGCCCTCGTGCCACTCAGTCACCTCATCCTAAATGAGGGCATGCCCCGCCTCCAACGCAAGTGCACACCATGAATTCCATACCTGCGCTCAAAATGTGGGGGCAAACCCTGAGTACTAATTACTCAGTAGGTCTTAATGGATTTGGCTTACGGCTGACGCGAAGCAGCTTACTAGCAAGTGGATCCTTAGCTTTTAGTTTTTAACAGCAACTTAATTAACATAAATAACAAGTTTCATTGTCTGTATGATTGCCAACATAATAGTAAATTTCCGTAAGGTAACAACTCAGTTCAAACATGTAGTATTCCAAAAATCATGAGTATTAAAATACCGAGAGTTTAAGTAATTACTACGTTGCCCGACAGTGATATTGGCATTCCCACACCTGGTGGGCATCAGCGATTCGAATCGATTTTAATTCCCGGGAATAACTATCATGCCAGGGGTATATGCTTACTAGCCATCGCGTTCTCACATATAGCCCCCATCTCCACCTGTCTTGTCCCAAGATTCAAAGCGCCCTCACCTAACTCCCGGGTTGTGCCCCCTCAGGAGCGATACCACGGCCGCACCGGGTCAGCCCTCCCTCGAGTACAAGCGCCCCCGGGCCCATCGGCCTCCAGAAAGTGGATGAGCGGAGCCTCGAAAACTTCGGACAAACCCAGGTAAGACTTCACCGGTCCCATTTCCCGGTTAAGCACTCTAGCAATGTTATGCCGATCAGCAGACGAACAGCGGACGGGCCTTAAACGACTCGGGCGGAGTCCGGGTGCGACATCATGAAAAGTAAATACTGAAATAAAATCTCCGCCCGGTCTCCATTTACTTCATGAGCAACAAATATAAGTGATATAACTGTAAGCTTTTGTGATTTTGAAAACACCTACGTGACGAGTCCATACACTCGTGTCTACTCGTACCTAGCAATTTCTAGGCATACACGTCCTACGAACTCTATGTATAGGTGCTAGGGCCAGGGCGGCCAGGGAGTCTAATGCAATTGGTTCAAAGCAACTCCTAATGCATATGCGTAATCATCAAGCATAATTTGTTTGCTGGGTTGAGTATGGTCCTGCCTACCTTCTTCACTAGGGTCAGTAGCTTCCTCCGGAGTGTAGTCGGGTTCCTGCTGCTGGCCCTCTGGTTCCTGGTGCAACTCCTCTTCTGGTTCCTCCGCGACGGGTTGGTTCGGCGGTGGTTCTTCGTTCGTGGAATCTATATGTAAGACATGATGCAGTTGGAGCATGTATTAGTGCAATGCTTGCTTTATGATGCGAGTGTAATGCAGTAAATCAGTGAACTTATGATTTATGGTATAAAGTTATGCATATTGAGGCGAAAGTTGTTTCGTACTAAGAAATCGTACAAGCCATCATCTACGATAGTTTAGCTTGTCACAAAAAAACAACGTGGAGTGTGCGTGGCGAGGTAGCATCGCTTCATATGAAGCGACTGAAGCTTACATAAATATGCATTATTTCTACCAGTTTCTAATTAGGGTCAAAACCTTACATGCATCATCTCCAACTCTAGCAAGTTACTCCATAACTATAGCTCATGTCAAACTTAAAGTCATTTTGAAACATTATTCACCATATTAATCTTTTTCTTAAGATTAATATGTGCTTAGTGCAAGACAAGGGCAAAATAGTAATTCAATAGTAAGTGTTAGGGCCAACAAAATTTATACAGAATCTACACATGATAACAAGGTCCCTGCTCAAATTTGGCTATTTTTGGAGATGATTTAGTCCTTATTTCCTATTTATTAGGGTTTTATATGTTTGAATAAAAACAGGGGCAAAACTGTCCTTTCCTACTCAACCATCATACCCATCCTGTAGATCTATTTATTAGGAACACAGTGCCACAAAGTTTGCTATTTTTGGATTTTTATCCACTTTACTATGATTTTTCAAAGTTTCAGCATTTTTAAAAGCATTTTAAAACGAAACTGAACAGATCCAGGACCTATATATAAATATCCATAGCTTCTGAGGGTCCCCGTGCAAGATTTACAAGACTCAGTACACAGTGCTCGGTATGGAAACATAAAACTGTTAAACTCGGAGGGCGATAGCGCAAAATGTTCATCTTCCTCCTCCCGTCGTCTTCCTCCTCGCGACGGGAGGGGAAGCTCTGGTGGCGCGCGGCCAATCCCGGCCCTGCGGGGCTCGAGAGCTCGCCGCGGAGTGCCGGGGAGAGAGAGAGGAGTATGGGGAGTCTTACCCCCTACTTCAATTGACGGGAGAGGGCGCGAGGAGGTGGGACGACGATGAGCAGAGGGCGACGAGCTCCGGCGACGCGGTGGGCGGCGTTGGGACGAAATCAGTGGCCTAGGCTAGTGCGGAAGGATGGAGTCGAGGGCGACGAAGCCCGGCGTGGTGACGGTTGAGCTCGGGAGCGGGCGGAAGGGGCTGGGGACGAGCTCGCGGTGCTCCGGCAATGGCGGACGCGCGAGAGTGAAAGAGGAAAAAAAAACAGAGAGCTTGAGCGCGTGGAGGAGAGCTCGGGAAATAGGGTCGGCCTCGCCCTCGCCCCGGTGGCGCGCCGTGCGCGCTGTCCGCGCGCGGCAGTGGCGCGTGGCCGCGGCGGCTGGGAAGGCCGGCGCGTGGCCACGGCCGCGCGGCGCGCAGCGCCGCGTGGGTGCGCGCGGGCGGGGAGAGAAGAGGGAGGTGCGCGGGTGAACCGGGTCTATGGACCACTGTGGCTGATAGGTGGGGCCAATCCCAGGAATAGAGAGTACGGTGTATGGACTCGGTGCATCGGGCGAGGGAGCGGGGAAAATCCATCCGTGCGCTGGCGCGGGCGGCCTGACAGGTGGGTCCCGCTTGTCATAGAGACGAGAAAATAAAAGAAAAACGAAAAAGATAAACCCCCTTTGACCAGCTGATCAGGTTTCTGAATTTCGCAAATTTGACCAATTTAGGAGCCGAATTTGAAAAAGACCCAATTGAATGAAATGTCTTACTTTTTGAAATCTACAACTTTGTCAAAAGGACCTATACCAGATTCCAAATATAAAATGATTTAAATTTGAAATTAACTTGCTGACTCCTGTTTGACCATTTGAAACCCCCAACTTGGAAATTATAAAAGTCCATTTTAGGTACATTTTCATGAAAGGTGAAATATACCAATGTTGCATAGAATCTCATGAACTACAACTTTGGTATTCATGACATGGCAAGATTTTGAATTTTGTTTCACAAAAGTTTGAATTTACCAAACAGGGCTGAATTTGGCAGAAGTCACATTTTCACATAAAATGACCCAAAACTAGATTTCAACATTCATGCATGCCAAGACACAAAATACCAAAGTCATTCCTTATGGAATTGCCTACAAGTTTGGTATGTAAGGTTTTATAAAAATCACAATTGTATTTAAGTTATATCCGCAATACAAACACAGCTTTTCTGAAAACTAAGTTTAGTTGTTCAATTGACCTAATTTATGCATGCTCTCAAGATAAAATGCCTTTGAAAAGATGTCATTATGCTAATGATTTTAGTGTAATGCACTTGAGATGCCTAGGGCATCACAATAGTCCAGTGTACCACGACACTCCCACGACCCCAAACTTTTACCTTAGCCTCTTGCCACACCGGCACTACAGACAACTGTGAGACTATCCCTTCTAGCTTGGGCTCAGTTGCTGCTCCGCACAGCATCGAATGATTGTACCAAAAGGAGTTAGGCAAGATGAGACTTCAACTCGGTCCTTCAGGGTAGAAACTCTCCCAAAGCTCGTTCCCAAATCACATCGTCTAGTCCTCTCCATGAGGCTAGACCCCAGACAAACCGTGATGATGATACCTTGGCTTTCGACCCTTTAAACACATGGCATAGTGGCAAAGTCGTATATCGGGGTCTTAGCCCAAGTTTTCCAAAACACACACACACATCCTATACCCATCCCCATATTTCCATCAACAAGATTAACATAGGTGATTGAGTGAGCGATCCTCCTAAGCGCGCTATATCTAGCAGTGGCTCGGGTGGCTATCCTACCATGTTTCCTTAGCAAACCAAACATGCAAGTTTTATTATTTTACAGGGTAATGGTTTGTGTTTATAAATCTGGGTAATTTATGCATCAAGTGCGGATTCCAGTGGAATTGCCCTTCGCTTAGCTAGGATAGCATGTACAATTGTTCGAAGTTGAATTTGAGCCTCGAGCAGAACATCACGAGAGCTCGGCCAATCAGACTCTCCGATATAGCCTACGCCAACAAACGGAAACAATAATCAAGGTACAACATGATCTCAACGAGGAGTATTCCAAAGGGAAGATTTTGATTTGGCATGTGGCTTATACCGGAGGTTCTAGTTTAGGTAAGCCAAGTTGGTCAGCTGCTAAACATTGCGTCGCGAGGCGCTGCGCTGCAAGTTGCCTACACTGCTAGGTGTTGACGTCACTTAAACACAGCAAACCTTATACTACAAGAGACAGTATCGTATGTAGCTTTTCCCCAGGATGAGTATCATGGGTTTTGTCAATCTAGGAAACGAACTAATTGAGAACTTATTAACAAGAGTTTATGGTAAACTATAGGTATAAAATAAAGGTTCTAATCTATATCTAAACTAGCTCTAAACTATATCTAATCTACGTCTAAACTATACTAATATATGTAAGATAAGCAATTAGAACATAACTAGAACACTAATTAAGGGGTATTAACTAGATTCTAATCAAGCTCTAATTGGATCCAAAACAAGCATGATATGGGTGCCACAATTAGATAAAAGCAACGAGATAACTAGTAGCTCAAGGTAGACATGCATGTTCAAGCATATTCATCATAGCATAATTAAATCAAGATCAAACAATCTAATCCCCTATATCAGTTTAACCTTTCCCCGAGCTCTACTATCACTAGTAACTAGGTAATCGACGAGAAACTTTTAACAGGCATAAATGATTAAAGAAGCACCTTCTAATCACTTCACATAGTCTAATAACATAATTAGAGCAACTAGAACCTCTAATCACCATGATTACAAGAACTAGAAACATAACCATATTATTAGTAAACTAGATCATAGATCAAGAACGCTAGATGAATATAACCTTTAAAGACATGATCTAATAAACAAGCATCTAGATCTAAAACCAATTAGAGCTAGAACAAGAATAATTAGAACAAGAACATGATAATTAGGACAAGAACAATGCTTCATTAATAAATTGTACCATACTTACAACCATGCATACCTTCCCTTTATGATACAATTAGACCTCTGGAGCTAGGTAATTAGAGCGCGGTGCAGGGCCTCTAATCACCTCTACGAACTAGAAGAACTCTAATCCTAGACTAGAAACTCGACCCTCTACTCTCCTCTAGTTGTGGTCCCTCTACATCGTGTCCGCGACTTGATAATGAATTGGAATGAATTGGATGCCTCGACTTGGGGCCTAGACTTGCTATTTATACCCTGAGGATGACGTGGGTAAAAAGGCAAGTCGAACCGACGTTCGGAGAGGTGGGGTCGGCCGACCAAGAGGGTCAGGGTCGGCCGACCCGGACTCTTCCTGCGTCTTCTCCTTTCCATCTTTCGCGGGGTAGTTACTTAATGCTTAAGTAATATTTGTGCGGGGCCTTCGAGACTCTTATGCTTCTGGAATCTTCGTAATGGGCCGAGCTTCGATGAATTCTTCTGGCCTTTGTCATATTCATCATCTTTAATGAATAAATATCTTTATTTTCTTATAGCTCTTTGACACTTCATTGAATCTTCTGGTTAGGGAGCCTTGATCTACACAGAGGGGCTATGAGTACACCAAGTCTTCCTTATTCTTCATCTTCAATCCATGTCATCTAGCGGTCTTTTCTTACTCGAAGTGGATCATGGTGAATTTCAGCGAAAAATTGGTCTAAAACCTGTAAAAATCACATGTAGCATATTTCCAAGACAATATTTCAAAATCCACAATTATCGGTGATAAATGTTAGTGAAAGATATAGTTGACGCATAAAATCAATTGAAAAACCATATAAAATGATGCATAATTTTCGTACTTAAGCCGCGTCAACACTAGGCCTGATAGTGATCGTTAAAAAGGCACCATGGCTGACGGTACGGAGGGCATAGTGAGGGCAGACGCGTCGAATGCGAGGAGGTCTCAAGTTGACAAGGAGGGTTTTCTGTGGGACAACGTCGATAAAGTGTGTGAGACATGTCACCAAAGAATCGAGGCTAGAAATGAATAAGACTGGTGGCCCAAACACTGGTCGGGGCTCAACCTTCTGCCTATAGCTACAGTGTTGCTTGATGGCCAACCACTTAGCGCGACAGAGGCGAGGAGAATATCATGACGGTGCGGATCAGTTAAACCGATCGGGGTCAGTGGCAGCGGCTAGTGGGGTGAAGGCGGTGCTACATGTTTTGTGGAAGTGGTGAAGGACTATGTGATGTGCACCAGTGTGTAGTCCTTGATTTATGGAGAATTTAGGCGCAAAAATCGCCTAAATAGGAGTTGAAACGGGGAAAATACGAAATATTTTGTGAAAAGGGGTATTTTTATTCTCAAGGTAAAGTCCAGGTGTATGGAATAGACTTTTGTGGCTGAACTTTCAGAATCCGGCCGAGGCGGGATGGAACTTGGGCCAGGGAGGATTTTTGAACTTGAGCAACACTGCAGGGGGGTTCGGGACTCTTTTGAAGAGGAACTTGATGGGCTGCTTGTGGGCTGTGGCCCTGCCACTGGGTGGGGCCCACAAGATAGATTAAGTGGAGGAGGGTGTACCTTCGGTGCACGGGAGCTGAGTGGCATTGGCCGGCCTCGGTTCTGTCTTGTCGGAATGAGCTGAGTTCGCCGGAGGTTGCCGGTTCCCGACCTTCATTCGCGAATCCGAGGGAACCGGTGCGAAGAGGAGAATGAGGGGAAACCATTACGGAGGTTTTGGGCAGTGAGGAAAGCAGTAGAGGAAGGTCAGCCATGGGCACTTTGGCCACTTGCCTCAGTTGCTCGAGGAGATCTTCGCTTGAGTAAGCACACAATTTTGAGGGTAGGCGAGGGTAGAGGAGGTGGGGATGGCTCGAGGATGAAGAACGAGGTGGTCTCATGTTCTGTTCTTGAACAAAAAATGGAGGAATTAGCAAGAGGTAGGGGATAGGTGGTGGAGGCAATGCCGTCGGCAGCACTCACCAAGGCGGCGAGTGATGCGGAGCCGTACGAGGGAGAAAGGGTGAAGCAGGAGGAGAGGGAGGGTGTTCATGGCAGAAGGCGCCTAGCTTATGCCTGAGCTGAGTACAATCCAAGGCGGAGAGGGGCTGCGCTCGCTCGCAGCGTTGGCGGTGGTCGCCAGGGGCGGCCGACGAGGACAGCGCGAGGGAGCAGAAGTGGAAGGGTGGGGAGGATGCCCTTTTTGTAGCCGATAACGGTAGATGCTGCCAAGAAGAAGAAGACAAGGAGAAGGAGGGAGGAGGAAGAAAACGTCAGGTGATGGGGTCCACTGGCAGAGGAAGGGAGGAGGAGGTAGGCCGAGCGAGCCGTTCGGACAGGCCAGGGAAAGGCAACCCAAGAAAGGGAGGAGGGAGCAGGGGAGGTGGAGATGGAGATAGGCTGCGGCTGAAGCGCCCCAATTTTCATAATGGGACTAAAATGTGGTTTATTACCATCTTAGGGTTTGGTACTTACATTCTTACATCAGAGTGATACAGATCCGCCATAACGAGTTGGACCACAAATGGGCGCAGCCCTGAAACTAAGCAACAGAATAGAAAATGTAGGCCCAAACTTCCACTCGTCATAGTTGGGAAGCAGGTCGTAACCCTTACTGGTCCGAATATATGGTAACAGCATCATCTTCACTGGAAAAATATCAACAAAGCAAGAGTGAGTACATACATACTTAGCAGCCCACCTTCCTCCATATGGAGTAGGGGTATGGCTACATCTACATGCAGGATATATCTAGAGCTTAGGGAGAATTTTGCATCAAAACATTTTGTATGGAATGTTCGAGATAGATACCAGGTTTTATGCTTTCTGAAAACTAGGGTTTTTCTCAAAAGGGTTGACACTGGACTTGCCAATCCATATGGCTCAAGGCATATCCGCCAACACATTTTCCACACTACTACTAGGTTTTACCCTCGTAGCTCCAACATCCACCAAAACCATTTTGTTTCAAGCCAACGGTTTTAGTTTAGAAAAGATGCTAATTGAAGGACCAAGCTGTAACTCATCCATACCAGTGGACTCAGACTATTCGAATAGTTTTTACTTTGATTAGAGGTTCTACTAATTCCCACAAGTTGGACTCAGCGACCGGGTCTTGCTTACTAGAGAGGTTGGCTCTAGCGAGTAGCGGGCTGTAGGGGATCGTGTTGTGATTGACAGGACACTCTGGCAGACACGGTAGCGGTCATTGCGGTGGTGCCATGGTAGTGAGTAGCGACGGTTGGAGTGAAGACATAAGCGATGAGTTGGCAGTCGCATGATGGCGTCAGGGTGGGAGGTTTCTGTAGAAGGGAGCGATGAAAGGGTGGGGCTTGATGGAATGCGATCGGCGGGGACAATTTCAGAGATCGGAATCATCTGGGATAGTATTTGGTGAGACCTAGACAGGAACCTTCTGACATTATGAAAAGTAGGAGGCAACGGCATCAAGCACCGGGCTCACAATATTTGTGCGACCGGTGTGAAGCACTGACTGGGTGTAGGATGGCGTCATGGTGGCACGACGGCAGCTTCCGGCCAGAGAAAAGACTATGTGGAGTGTACGGATATATGGAGCTTGATTTTAGATGAATTTAGGCACAAGAATCACCTAAATCGGAGTTGGGACGGAGAAGATATGTAGTGTTTAGTGGCCAGGGGGTAGATAGAGACTTTTGGGAGAGTTCTAAGGGTAGATTTGGGCTTTTCGGGGCAAACTATGGGATTTGGCCCATGGATAGAGGAGCTTGGGCCACGGTGGTTTTTGGCCCGCTTGGCTCAATCGCGTGGCTCGCGCGCAGCATGGCCTTGTGGGCTGGCCCATGCGGGAGGAGGCATGACGTGACGGCGCCTGACGCCTTTGGTTGCGGGGCCCGTGTGGTGGTGGTGGAAGGTGGCGACGGCGTCGGGATAGAGGTGACGACTGCGGTTGGTTCGGGGTGAACCGGTTTGCGCCAGTTCGAGGGAGTCTCGCCGGTGGCTCTCACCGACGGCGGGGGTTTTGATGGTGAGGGTGCCCTTGCGAGCACCAGGGGGAGGTAGCGAACATGGTGGTGGGGCTGGAGATCAGGTAGAGGACGGAGGTGGGGTTTCCGCGGTGCAGTGGTGCGGGGGAGGTGGGTAGTGGGTGGTGAAGTGCTGGTAGTGGGGAGGGAGTCTGGGCGGAGCTTAAGTAGCGAGCAATCAAGATCCGTTGGTTTGTAGGGGGTGGATTTGGTGGTGCGGCGTGGTGGGAGCTCTGACGGCCCAGAGTGGGGAAGGGAGGGTCGCGGCTAGTAGCGCCCGTGGGAGGGTCGAGGGCTGGTCGCGGCGGGAGAAGGAAGGCAATGGTGGCAGCGGGGAGCGGCGAGCGGTGGCGAGGCTATTTATAGCCGGGAGGGGGGCGGGCCAGGCACGGTGAGGTGACGTCGCGCATGCGCGCGGCGCGGCGGTGCGTGATGCGCTTGGTGCGGCAGGTGCGCGGTGCGGGTCCAGGCACGGCAGGGTCCGTACTGCGCGAGGCTGGGGCCGGAGGGGGAGGACCGGTGCGGTCGCGTGTCGCAACGCGCGGCATCGTCCGCGTACGCGGTGCATGTCCGGCCAAGGGAGAAAGAAGGGGGGAAGAGGGAGGCTGACAGGTGGGGCCCAGGCGGCAGAGAGGGAAAGGCACGGGGGCCTGGTTGTACAGATAGAGAGGGGGGAGGGAGTTGAGCCATGGAGGCGTCGGCCCAGGTAGGGAAGGGAGCAGGCCGGCCTGTGGTGGGCCGAAAGAGGAGGGAGGAGATGGGCTGGCAGGGTGGGGGCGGCCCAAGGGGAAAAGGAAAGGATTTTTCTTTTTTGTATTTGGAATTTGTGGAAAAATTTGGAGGGTAGAATTTTGGTGGAGTATTGTTGGGAAGCATTTGTAGATATTTTAGTGGATAATTATTTGGGGGTATTTTGGAGACTTTTTGTTGAGCTCGTATTAGCACACTCAAAGCAAACAACCAAGGTTTTCGAAAGTTTGATTTTGAATTAGGGGAAGATTTAGAAGAAATTTTCCGGTGCTAAATTTTGGGGTGTTATAGTGGCCCAAGGGGAGGAAGGGAGTTTTGTATTTTTCTGATTTTAATTTGACTTTGAATATTTGGGAGGAAAGAGTTTGGGGATAACTTGTGGAGAAATTAGTAGTGGTCCATGAGAAATATAGGGAGAAGATTTACTTAGGATATTCGAAGGATTTGTAGGAACTTTTGTTGAGCTCATATTAGCACACTTGAAACCAACAAGTTTTCGAAATTGATTTTGAAATAAAGGGGAGATTTAGGAAAATTTCTTAGGGCATCGATTTTCGAGGCGTTATAACTATTCAGGGCACCCTGCTATGCTTGAGGGATACAGTGATTCGAACTAGATATCTGATGTTGACGAGCTTTATGCCACTAATGGATATGTGTTCACAGTTGGTGGTGGTGCCGTGTCATGGAGGTCTTGGAAACATACCATTTTTATGAGGTCAATTGTGGAGGCTGAGCTTTGTAGAAGAAAGTTGGCTGCGTGAACTTTTGATGGACTTGTCGGTGATTGAAAAACCAATACCAGCGATTTGCTATTCTTATGAACTGTGACAATCAAACTGTGATCGCTAAGGTGAACAGTTCTAAAGATAATACGAAGTCATCAATGCACGTTAAAAGATGGCTAAAATATGTTAGGAAGATGAGAAACTCCAGAGTAATAAGTGTGACTAATATTCAAATAGCAAAAAATCCGATAGGTCCCTTTACCAAGAGACTATCGCGTAATGTGATAGATATAGATATTATATCAAAGGAGATGGGTATGAGATCACAACCGTTCACCACCGCTGTACCAACAGGGCCAGAAAAGAAGATGCGTGAGATCCCCACCCCACACGGCAGTCCCAAACGCCGCACCGCATGCGAGGATGACCTGGGGAGTTGATGGCATGCGGACATCCCCCGGCCATCTCGATCGCATACCACTGACGACCGACCGTGGATCCCGGTTTGTCATACGCCGTCCCTGTCGCCCTCAGTGGTCACTGGTCAGTAGGATAGGAGGCTTATCACGTGACACCACGCGTCCGCGCCCATTACCTCTGACTGACAGGTAACAGGGGACACAAATAAACCTTGAGACGCGCGTGTCGTCGTTGTGATCTCAGCGTAGTACGTACGCGCGCGTCATTCCTGGACCGATAATTCGTAATTTAATTTCCATGCATGGACTTCTTTCTTTCATTCAGAGTCGATCTGTTACATACCGTACTCAACCGTATGCATATTTATCGCCGGCCATTTCTTATAAAAGAATAAAACAACTACACATACATACATAGGGCGTTTTTCTGTTAGCATGCAGTTCGATCGATGCGGCGAAGGCGAACAACACCAACACCACATCATCATCATCAGTAGTACAAGTTCAGAAGGTAGGCGACGTAGTAAATGGCTGGACGGAAGCCGTTGCGCGTACTACTTATGATCAGCAAGCAGCGAGCCTGCAGCTGCAGCCAGCCATGTATGATGTTGCTCAGGGACGTATACACAAAATACGTCGCCTTCGTTGCTTGTAATCTACATCTTGCATGATAACTTATATCCAAGGATAAGCAATCCGTCCGTATACGGGTTGAGTACTCAAGCTCTCGACGCACACTATGCTTTAGCTGTCCCAACTTATATAATTTCTTCAGCTGTCGTTAACTGCGAAGTTTTTTTGTCCAAAGCGTGCAGTATACGATTCAGCAAAAATAGACCTTATTATTGTGTGTGCGATCTCTGCTGACAAAAACAATCTAAGTTGGTACTCTCATTTATCATCAGAGCTAGCCCACGGTATATGCATGAGAGCCCTGGTCTTCAATTATGAATATGCTAGATACATATATATATGCAGAATGAAATCTGATCCTGGCTTCTCAACCAGAAAGGTCATATATTACATTTCGAGGGACACCAAGTCATATATGCTATATATATAGGTAGGAAAGATATGTTATTTATACCAACACCTCTTTCAATGTTGCTGCCGGCCCCTTCTGAAAGGAGAAACCTGGTTTCCTCTCTGAACCTTTCCCAACCGCCAACCACACCAGGTAAAAATTGCACCAGATTATATATGCACCGTACGTACCATGCTACACATATATATACACCCCTGATCGATCAGCTCGATCACTTCCACAACCCATTGCCTACTAATTACTCTCCATTGTCAAAACTTTCGTGTCGGTATGTACTGAGTCTCGTCTATCTGTGCTTGCATGTGACACAACCACATAGCACACACACACCTGTATCCATGAATCCCTGATCCCAGCTCAATCTGAATCTCTGAACTACTCTGATTGCTCCATCTCACCGGCCGGCCGGTCCTCATGCGGCACCGTCACCTGACCCCAGGAACGGCGTGCCGGGCTCGCAAACCACTCCCTGACCTCGACGGCTCGATCGATCGGACTCGCTGCCGATCGTCGCTTGATTACATACCACGCCGGCCGGCCGTGTATCGCAATACAATCCACACACATGACACCAGCATGCATAGCTGTGGTTTTTCTTCCATCGACGACGGCGACAGGGCAGAGACGGAGTACACGTACATAATACGTACGTACATGAGCAGCGGCGGCTTGACGCACGTACGTGTACGTGCGCGCCAGCGTGCGTCACCTGCCGTCGTCCTTGCCGGCGCCCGGTGGGTCGATCGAGGCCCCGGCGAGCCGCCCCACGGCGGTGAAAGGGCCGGCGTCAAGCACGGAGACGGCGAGACCGGACGGGCCCAGCGACGGCAGCCGGAAGGAGGAGGAGGAGGGTAAACAAAGGCTAGGACGCGTGCTGTGCTGCCCATCGCTCATCCATCTGTTGACATCTACCGAGAGACAAGACAGGGCTTGTGCAGGGCTCACATGGGAAGGCCCATACGTGATTGTGCCCTGTCCATTTTCATCGATGCGTCGTCGTCCGTCGTCATCGCCACTCGCCCACTAATATCAAAGGGGGACAGTGTAAATTCACTGAACGTTTGCGCACTTGGTAATCCTTACGAGGTGGTTTCATTCGACTGATTATATTTAAAGATTCTATATAATAATCAAAGTTTAGTTACAGCGGATGACATATTATAAGAGAAATTGCTGGTAAAAATTATAATATTTACCTTTTTACAATACATTGTGTCTTATGTTTTGAGATGGAGAGAGTATGAAATAATAACTAAATTTGTATCTAACTAACTCGTCTAAATTTACTATTAGATAAATAATCTGAAATAATATTACTATCATGCTAGATAATATAAAATTAACATGTTTAGTTTCAGTCTAAATTATCTACCTCTATAGTTACTAGATTAAAGATAAACTAAAACAACTAACCCTACTTATAAATTATCAACATAGCATGCTGCTATGAAACGTAATTAAAAAACCAAAATAGACATATATGTTTTAGAACTTCTATAAAATGGTACTGCTAAAAGCGCATCCTAGTTTGCTGAAAGCAATCACTATGCTGTTGTGTTTAAACCTTGTCTTGCAAATTTCTTGATGGAAGTTGCATCTTACTGAATTTAATGGATAAAAAATATTATCATCTTTTTCTTTTAATTCTTACACAAGCTGCAAGAGGAAACTGAATTGGTTTGCAGCTGCCAATAAGTAAGCTCTGTTTTGGTACACACATGGAAGTTCCGTAGGAATTTAACAGCAAATACTCCTAAATAGGAGCAATAGGCCGGGTTATCCCATCTTTAACCCCAGTAATATTCCCTCCTCTCAAATGGATCTAGTTAATTACCTGAAAAAGTGCAACTCAAAGAAAATCAACTGTTTTCTTTGATAAGATGGAAAATGAACTAAATTGAAAAATATGAAAGGCATAGGACAGGAAATGCTGGTACAAAGATATAAAGAAGGCAGAGGGGGGAATGGAAGAGAGTCCAGGCGCAAGAAACACCAAGGGCCAGTAGAAGCTGCCCAAAGCTAAGCAACCACCACTCCATCTCCTTCCCCACCCCTTCTCCTCCTACCTTCCTCCCTCAACACAATCTCTCCGTCAGCTAAGGAAAAAGAGCATGCATATCCGAGAAGAGCAGGCAACACAATCCACTGACATCATGGTGGTTGCCTATTAATTCTTGCCTTCAAGATTATCGCTATATGCTCTTTCAGGCTCTTATTCATTCTTTTCGCAGCAGATCCATCCATCGTATTAGCTGAACGATGTTCGTTCTGAAGAACACGCAAGCCCTCCCTGCGTGTTCTTACTTGCAATTCGATCTTTAGTACTAATTAATCAGCGTGTTTAAACCTTTTTCCCCTGTGTGCAGTCGTCGTCGATCTTGACTTGCGCGGGTCTGAAGCTGAAGGAGCCCATGTCGGCGGGGGCTGCAGCGGAGAGGAACGCCAGCGGGAGGGGCAAGATCGAGATCAAGCGAATCGAGAACACGACGAACCGGCAGGTCACCTTCTGCAAGCGCCGCAACGGCCTCCTCAAGAAGGCGTACGAGCTCTCCGTGCTCTGCGACGCCGAGATCGCGCTCATCGTCTTCTCCAGCCGCGGCCGCCTCTACGAGTATTCCAACAACAGGTTCGCTTTCGCTCGCCCTTTCCAGTTCTCCGTCGCATCTCTGTGCCGTCGTACGTAGCATTGCGTCTATGCATATATATGGAAAAGAAATGGAGCGATGTGCTATTTATTACTCCTGAATTATTCTCGTGATTTTTTTGCTCATTGGAGCAACGCTAGCTGCTCCCAGTCCCAGCTTTATTTCTTGTTGCCAAGAGGAACACAGCTGCATCCTTTTTTTCTTTTTTGCTGCATGCTTCTGTTGATTAACTGTCTTGGCTTATTTTCATGCTACTGGAGAGAGAGGCCAGTAGTAGCAATGGCGAAAGAAATTGCAACGGTTTCTTTCGTGGCACCGATCCCTTTTTCCGGTTCCTTTTGTGCTGCTGTGAGGGGGAGCTAGATGTGTAGATAGATTCAGCGCAGGGCATGCTTTGTGAAGCATGTGTACATACATGCCCGTGACCTTTTCTTGTGTACCTGCAAACGGGTGCCTGCGTTTGCGTTGGCTTAGTGGTCCGCTTCTTTTCTTGCTCCATTTATCCCCTTTCCCTCGTATCCCTGAGAGAAGAAGGATAGGGAGAGGGCGCCGTAGATCTCTCATACCTCATGGTATTCACACAAAATGAGTCATCTTTGTTTCCACCCATCTCATCTTCCCTGTTTCCTTTTGCTGTTGATTTGGTCATGCAGGAGCAGGATCTAGCAATTCTTTCTCTCTTAGCTTTGGTGGTTCACTGTCTAGATGTGCGAGCGTGCAGTAGTAATAGTAACTCGGTAACTGTACGTCTGTGCGCAAGACTGTGTATGTGTGTGTTTGAGAGTGGTAAAAAGATGCAACACATCTACTTTTCTATTTCCTGCCAATGGGATGGTGTTTAGGGTTAGGGTTTCATCCCATGTGCCCCCCATGATCATCCTCTCTATCTCTCATTCTCTCTCCCTTGGTACGATCATACAGAGTATGTGATGGAGATGTTACTGTTGTCCCTGCGTGTGGTGGTTCTTGTCTCCTCATCAGAGCCATGCATGTGTGCTGTGCTGCATATGTTATAAAGTGATGCCCATCCCGGGGGCTCTGGCCTCTCTCTGACACCACCTAGCACTGTGTAGTTTTTATGACCTGCAACTGCAAGAAACAAAACACAGCAGCGCACAGAACAAAATGGCAACATAAAATTGGAAGGGAGCAAAGACTTTCTTACGAATTTGTGCTTATTTTTAAATTTCCGATCATTTTTATACTAGTTTCCAATCATTTTGTTGCACATCCTCGTAAGTGGTATGAATGAATAGGTTCACCACAGTTAGCGGATTAGCAATGAGGGATTGGACTCACGGGCATCTGATTGTACGTATTTAGATTCTAGGAATGAAGAACGATTTATTATGTCTTCACAGGATTTTGAGTACAGCACAAGATGGATGCAATATCTTGGATTCAATGTACTGCCGATAGTAAAAAAGAACTTTTCGCTGGCCAATAGATCTCAGAAAAATAATAATACTTGAATGGCTTCAGGAATGGGATCAACATTTGATCCATATTATTATTCTTGTAAAATGGAATAAAAAAGAAGCCTAGATGAATTACATAGAGCAGTTTAAATTTTATGGGACAGTTTAAAAGGGTACCTCTATTGTCTCAACTTTACTATATAATTAAGGTTGGGGGACATAGGAGTAAAATTTTCTGAATTATATTAGTACAGATGAAATAGCAAAGTAAAGCTGAAACGTTTGCTGCTTAGAGATTGACGGAATAACAATTCATTTCACCATAGGCACATACCGAATATGTTTGGTCTTTGTGGACATATTTGATACAACTGAAACTGAAATGTGCCAAAACAGCAAGTTCCTCTAGCTTTCATTTTTTGTGTTTGTGTGTGACATGCCGTGAGGAACCGATGGCATGACGAGTTCCTTGTCATTGTTGCATCGGGGGACTACAAGGGGGGAGAAAAGGCTGGCAAGCTCGTCAGAATGGTTATGGCTCCTCTAGGGTAGGGCTGTGGCCTGTGGCCGACTGGGTAAAAGGGAGACCCTGGCTTCTGTGACCCCTCTCCCTCTGTGACCGACTGGATAATAGATGTCCACTGCTTGCAGCCAATCATGCTGTGGGCAACGCATGACTCTTGCCAAGCATGCTCGAGGATGCTAAGGTATTGTTATTCGCCTACAGAAGAACGTTATTACCTTAATTGCTGCTATATGGCACTCAAAAAATAAAGTGTGCTGCAATATGTGATGCGAGACAGAGATTTTTTTTCCTTATTTTTCTCAAGCACTTGGTCTTGCGAATAGTGGCGTTTGGTACTGCGCAGTTGTGACATTTCCGCCCTACTACAGTTCACCGCTGAAATGGTTGGACCTTTACGATGGAAGAGTAAGTTCCCCATTAATTAATCCGTGAAACAGTAAAAATTTCCAAGCTTAAAGAATATGTGGCAGCCTAAGGACTGTGCAGTAAAGAGCCACATGGTTGTAGTCTCAAATTTCTTTAGCAAGAACAAAGCGATATTTGCATAGATAAGCCTTCTTTTTATGCATCTGTAGCCGTTTGGCTTTGACTAGAAAGCTAATGAAGTACACATAATATAATGTACCCTTTTGGAAGATTATGTTGTTTTCGTAGTGACGATCATTGTTTTGAAGGTTCATCGAGTGAGTAATATTTCTCCCTTGAACTCCTTTTCATCAGCAACATATTTTTTTACAAAAATCCAGATGTTCTTTTTATATTTGTGTATACCATGGGTTACTAGTACAAATGGCAACTTAAACAACACACAATAAAGTTGGGCTAGCTTGAACTGGACATCCATGTATCCGATCACAAAAAGGGACACTGCAAATATCATTAAGTCCACTGGTAAATTGTTCCGATCGACTTGCTGCTTTCTTAATCATATATATTTCTTGTAAATAACATCAATATTGTGCTTATTTTGATAATTATCAAAAAATGCTTTTATTATTGCGTCAAGAAGATATGTGCACATTGAGTAAACGTCTGAATGCATTAGAAAAATGCTTGTAATATTTTTCGTTGTTCAATGGGTTAGAGATATATGCTTAAAGGCTTGTTTGCATAAAGAGGATAATTTTCTCAGGACAGTTTTTTTGTTCAAGTTCAGATTTGAATTAGATCCTGATGTTAGGATTGATCTCAATCCCCCATTTCAAACAGTACCTTTGAGGTTTGACTTTCTCGAAAATTAAAGGCTGCATGTTTGAAATTTTGTTTGCTAGACTTAGTAGCTTATGAGAACATCAATTTCAGAATATCATTTCTTTAGTTTCACTAGCAAACAAAAACACAGTTAATTTGCAGTGCTGATTTTGTTTTCAAAAGAATTGTAGCAGTTATTAGATGTGGCATGATTACATGACTACATAAATAAGAATAAGAACAAATTTTCTAGCAATTAAGATGCTTAATTTTCTTGCAGTAAAATACTAACGAAATGGTTTCAGTTGATATTTAGTTATGCTGACGACAGATGCAATGTTATTACTAACATTAGGAAGAATGAGGCAGTAAATTCACTAATATAAGGGGTGCTTGTACATAGCATGTCTGCAAAAACATGATAAATCATTATTTTTGCATTTAATAAAAAAATCATTATTTTTGCACTAAATAATATATGCACTGAGGATTTGTATGATCATGTTACTGATAGCATTGAGCACTTCTCTCAATCTCTCATACTATACTAAGTGCTAATTCATCTATTTAGATCAATACGTTTTCTTTTATCAGAATAGACCAATGCAACTAACTGAACTATCATTTTCAAAAAAATTTACTTGGGATATTTTTTATTGATCGTCTGTGTTGAATATATGTTTGTAAATGGCACATAATCTCCCATCATTTTCAATTGAAACATCTTCCCTTATCTGACTTTAGCAAAGGAATATATTATTTTTTAAAGGGAAATGGATGGTGTATTGTTTTACCATGCAGGCAGCCAAAATATATATTGTGTCATGTGTGCCAAATTAAGTGATGAACTAATTAAGTCTATACTTTTGATTTTGTTATTGTGGAAGCTTGATGTGTCATTAGCATGCCATCGCTTTTCTTTTAGCACCAATTGTTAATCTGATATCTGTATTGATATCATAAATTATATTGAACCCAGATAACTATAGGTTAGTAAAGTAATATACATTGTTTTGTCAATATATATGATCATTTGACCAAGTCAGATTGCATTTACTTGGACAATAGTTTGAAGATTCTCTTCTAGTTATTTTTAAACAAAATGGCAAGAGCTCTACCATTCATTATACGGCAGAAAATAGTGAATATAAAGTACAAATCTAGACCCCCAAAGGTCCACCCATCCAACACCCAAACACCTTAGATACTAGAGAGGAATAATTACACAGTGCAAGGATAAAAACTCAAGCATCCAATACGAACTAGGTTTTCTGCTTGAATGAGATTTTGGGAATAAGGAATCCAATTACCCTAGATCGAGCATGTGAAAACTAGCAGTAGGATAGCAGCATAGGACGTCGCCGATAAGGTGCCTATTAGTATCTGATAGTATAGGATTAGGAAAATGCATAACTAGGTAGCTAGTCCATTCTAGCATAAAATATAAGCATAAGGAAATATGATGAGACACCAAAACCAACCCATGGAAAACTTGTGGAGCTGTGGCACTAGTCCAAAAGTTCATTTCAGAGTTCAGACATGTAAGAAAATTGATATCCTCGGTAAAGAGCAAGTCACTGTAGCACAAGTTGTGCAGTTTTGGCAGAACACCTCTTGAACCGATGTGACAAATTGCAATTGATGTTCCTGTACTACTTCCAGCTGGTTATAGGATCTCTTCCATATCTTGCCTAGACCTGATGAGTTGTTCCACATTTGCCTGGACAATGCATTGCATCTAGTGAGCCCTGAACTTATATATGGAGTGCCTATTAGCTAAGATTTCATTAATGTTTTTGAAAACTAGATATTTATTTGTGATGGTGTATTTGGTTCATTTATGCACTGATCTTGTGGATTTTCAGTAAATGTGGGGTCCATTATGGTGGCCAATATTAGCAATTAACTATGGCAGAGAACATCAAATTTTTATTACTAACATCTTTTATGAATCGGTTGTGAATTTTTATCATTTTTGTCGGATTTTTTTCCCTGGGAAAAGTTCTGCGACCTAGCAATTTTGTTTCAAAATTTCATCCCTCCAGTATATTCTATATTATTCATTCATTGAAAATCTCATCTGCTTCATTTGTTTGTACATCTGATGTAATTGTGCACGTGACTGCAGCGTGAAGGCAACCATTGAGAGGTACAAGAAGGCAACCAGCAGTGACAATTCCAGCGCAGCTGGTACGGTTGCAGAGGTCACTATCCAGGTAACATCATGTCGGTCATGTCAACGGTTCAACACAATACTATTTCTTATCACAGACCCTAGATTTTAGCCACCAGGCAAGTGCCTGCTGACTTTACAGTCTACTCCTGAACCTATGTAGGCAACATTCCTTGTAACTGTGCTCTATAGCCAAAATGATTTCTCTGAGCAAAATCTCCAGACAGGACATCCTGTAGTTTCTGCATTGCACGATAGAAATTACAGTGATACATGGACCAGCAGTTCATATGCATAGAGTTTTCCGATGGATATCTGGTTATTCCATGCTTCAAATGGTAGAGGATGGCAAGCAAATATTTTCAAAATTGAAAAAAATGGTAGCATAAAAAATATTTTTTGATCTTGTCGACTATGTGACACTTTTTAATACTTTATAGATTAAGATCCATGGACTACTAGATTAAGTAATAATACATATTTTGCAACTGAACAATAGATTGTTTGCGTAACATTGTAATATTGTATACTCAGGATATGAATTATTCTGACATTTGAGTTATGTTTGTTAGATGAAAACTTAGGTGATGTGGGATCAGAAAGTTGTTAGAAATAGATAACCGAATAATACCTTTTTTGGTGGCTTCTAGCTTTGTATTGCATGAACCATATTAGTTTTCTGCATGAAACACTAGTTTTAATTAAAA
This sequence comes from Paspalum vaginatum, assembly GCA_030272315.1. Classification (NCBI taxonomy): domain Eukaryota; kingdom Viridiplantae; phylum Streptophyta; class Magnoliopsida; order Poales; family Poaceae; genus Paspalum; species Paspalum vaginatum. The sequence goes on along the minus strand of CM059020.1, from coordinate 11,379,384 downwards.
ACTAAATCAGACTAGGTTCTTGAAGGTTTACACATCCTTCATATGCTTTATGTGGTGCAGATTTATACATACATTGGGCAATTGGGATGAAATGGAGTTTTAGTATTGCTTGTATTTTCTTTTTCCTGCAAGCAGCAGCTTTCTATGAAGTAACTTATTAATTGGACTAGAATGATTCTTTTCGCAACTGATAAATTGTTACATCAATCATTTCAGATTTTGCAGTAGCACATGTCTATCATGATTGCCCAATGAACTATAATAATATTTTGGAACGAAAATCAAGGATCGGGGTATGAAATTTTACTAAATGAACTCAAATTTGCATGCAGCACTATAAGCAGGAGTCTGCTAGGTTGAGGCAGCAGATCATTAACTTGCAGAACTCCAACAGGTTCAGTTTTGATACAAAGTGTATCATGTGCAACGACCTTATCAGTTATCCAAACAGAAAGGCTTTCATTTGGTTAATTACAAGCTAGTTCATCGGATGTTTCAGGGCCCTGATAGGTGATTCTATCGCGACCATGAGCCACAAGGACCTTAAGCAGCTGGAGGCTAGGTTGGACAAAGGCCTGGGAAAGATTAGAGCAAGAAAGGTACAATGTGGTAAATACTCATATATATTGCATTGCGTGGAAAAAAGAAATATTTTTTTCCTGATCAATGATCATCTCGTAACTCTGCAGAACGAATGTTATTTGTTCTGAACTTGAGTACATGCAGAGAAGGGTAAAGAGAAATACTGAACACTTTTTCCCTATCTCACAAAATTCATTATATTGATTTCCTCAACATTATTTGAACATAATTAAACAAGAATATGATATTTTCAGGAAATGGAGTTGCAGAATGATAACTTGTACTTAAGGAGCAGGGTAAGTAACCAGTTAGCTAATAAGGATGTGATCACTCTAAGAGGCAAAATATTGAAATTTAGTTGCTGAAATGTTAAGTTATGTTATGTTTCAAGATCTTTTGAACAAATTGTGTCACGTACATGCAGGTCGATGAGAGTGAGAGAGCACAACAGACAGTGAACATGATGGGGGCACCATCAACGAGTGAGTACCAGCAGGGCTTCGTTCCATATGACCCAATAAGAAGCTTCCTGCAGTTTAACATCATGCAGCAGCCTCAATTTTACTCCCAGCAGGAGGACCGCAAAGACTTCAATCTAGGTAGATTTCGTCTACCATATTTATCTATAATGGATAACAATAAAAAAATGATCCATCATATGATGTAAATTGTTATAAATGACATATAAAATGGTGAAATTAAAGGAAAATAGAGAGGCGCCAAAATGATCAATTAATTTATAATAAAGTGCGCATCCTTCAGGACTAGAAACAAAAGGAAAGTACAGTGAGTTATAAATAAAGTGTCTAACCCTTCCATTTATTTATGATTCCTCAACGGTACGCTCAAATGATCCATAAATAGCATGTAAATTCTTCTAAATATAATGACATATAAATTGGTCATTATAGAAAAAATGAAAATACAGGCACTGAAATTATCTAAAAGAGTGGGACCCTTATAAGAACATAAACAAGGAATTACACTGAGTTATAAATAAAGCGACTAGCTCTTCCTAGTTATGCTAAATTTCCTTAACAGTACATCTCATATTGCTTCTATCCCTCTGAATCTCATCAGGTGGAAGCTAAATGTTCCCCTGGATCTTCAGTTATCCATGATGGATGTGGGAGGAGGCTAGCGAGAAACTGGAGCTGCATTACTGTAGAATTATATATAGAGATCCTAGTACTGCTGTTTCGTGTTTGTGCATGCACATTTTCATTCCCACTATCATATTAAGGTTTGACAACACCTATGTGATGTAATTAATATTTAATTAGTCGCCATTGAAATACTAATAAGCCGTCCATGTTTCTATGTGTAAATTGTTAATCTTTTAATGTTGTCCTTAATTTTCAGATCAAATTAAGCCGTGATAGGTCAGTCATCAAGCATGTGAAGCCGCCCTGTCACCCCCAGCTCTAGCGGCCACGCAGCTGCCCACCTCTACCTACACATTATCCTTCACCACCTTCTCCCCTTGCTCCAGCGGCTACACCGGCTCTACCAAGGCCACAAATTTGTGCATACCCGTCTAGATCTTAGCATCCTCCTCCTTGTCACACCAGCAATTTTTCAATTAGGAATACGACTCTTTTAACTTAAATTAATACAATAAATTTCTTGACTAATTAATTTTTTTAACGTTTACTTAATTACCATTGAGTTTAATGTAGAAAATAATTATTTCATAAAGCAAACACTTTTGATATAAGGCTAAAATAAAATATTTGATGCATTTCATGATGATGTTTATTTGGGTGTATGCGCTTGTATTTGAATTCAAATTAAGTTTAACCCTTGATTTTTAAAATTTTTACTAGAAAATTTCTAGAACACTGGTTCCTCACATTCCATGTAAAAATCACATGAGGACTATGGGTTAATTAGGATCTAAAACTAAGGCTCTTTAGAAACACCTTATCAAAATAAACCTATGCAAGATAGAACAAAATTATTTATTAGAGTTTTTGCTAACTCTACCGAGGAAAGGTCTTGCAACCTAGGTCCACCTGGAAACTTCCCTATCAAGCTAGTATTGGAAAATAAGCACAAAATTCCAAAATGTCAATGCGGAAGCTAAAGAATTGGGTAGAGATATGAAAACCCCTCATGACGGTGGCGACAGCGACATAAGATGAAGATAGAGAATTTTTCCTCGCTGGTATCAGAGAAAAGTCTTCCCACTAGTTCTCGTTGAAGCCCCGTGCAAGATCTCGCTCTCGCATAGTCCGTGCAAGGACTATAGCCTTGATCTGCGCAAAGATTGGCAAGGTGACCCTAGAAAGGGTCAAGGCTACCAGGTCAGATAGCTAGGATATCCCAAGTTCACACCCTATTCTCAAGTGGGGCCTTCTGTAGGTCTCTCTCGGATGCTCTCTAAACCATATCTACTAAGGTGTGCTTTGACCAAAATGACAAGGGTCTCCCTCCCTCTAACAAGCAAGTGGCGGCGACTGCACACAACTCGAAGGGTCTCCCAAGACTACAAGCCCCCTCACAAATTGGTCTTCATGCACACAATCACGGATGCGAAGAGGTTCAGAAATCTCACTACAACATTTGGTCGCAACCAAGGGCTATGCTCTAAGCAAGGCACAAACAAGCGCTCGAAGCACAAGCCACGCCAATGGAGGCTGGGCAAGGGGTTTAAATAGCCCGAACCACAAAACTAGTCATTGGGAGAAAGTTGTACCTCACAAATTGTTCTCACTAGGACTGTTTCGTGTAGCAACAGACCGTTAGGTTTGTATACCACCTGACCATCCAGTCTTTACACACTTAGACTAGCCATTGGAGTCGACTGTTGGACCTTCATTTGACCATTGCTGCCCATCAAACTGTCCAAAGTGTATCGCCGAACTGTCTCATGAGTGTAATCACCCAAGGTATTGATTTGTGTATGTCTTGGTATATAACGTGCGGTGCTTCACCAAACAATCTGGTGTGTGCAACACTAGACCGTTCGGTGTATGCAACAATGTACCAGACAGTCCGATACATGCAATGTGCATGCAGTCACAACCTTTTCTCTTTTACTACTTTCTCTCGGTGGTGCATCACCAGACCATCTAGTGCATGAACATTGGACTATCAATTGTGTTTATTTGCACTGGGTCTTCAATCTTCATTTTGTTGTCTTCATCCTCTCACTGTCTGGTGTGCATCACCAAACTGTCTGATGCGTGTAAAATTCTTGTCAGCAGGACCTCCGAGTTAGAGTGACATGGTTTTTCATTGTTGATATCTTAGGTATTCTTTGATGTTGTTTGAACACTCCTTTGAGGTGTTTGTTCACTTCCATCACTTGATTCACTAGAAGTTAGACAAATATACTTGGGCACAAATTATTCCAAAAACAGTGCATGTTGTCACTCCAACTACCGAAAACATATTAAACACACTAAGCACAAGGCTTAGGCCCAATTTCATTACACCCTAGTTTTCAGCCTAGCTTGCCTAGCTCTCTCTCCTTGCCTTTCCTCTCCCTCTCCCATAGCCCAGGTAGAGACCCACCCTGGCTTCCCTTCTCCACGAGCTATCCCACCGCCCCTTCTCCATGCATGGAGCCCTTTAGCCAGCCAAACTCCGTGACTCATAGCTAAAAGCTAATCACCGGCTTCCTATCTCACTACCACCTGGCCTCGACCCGTCTTCTCTTGCTACCACCTAAGGCCCACATGTCATTTGCTTGTATTTCCTCAACTGCATCCACCTTCATCACAGAAAGTGACTAGAGCTCAGCGTGGAAATCAACGATGCCCCACTCCTTGCTCCCCAACATTCACAGCCTCCAGTTGTTACCAATTGCACCTCAAACCCCTCCCTCATTGCCTCCATTGTCCATGATGCACGCTCAAGCTCACGTTGTGTCGCCGATCAACACTAGGTGTGCTACCTCATTTCCACATCACAACCATCCCAACTATGTCTAGGGCATCATGTTTCTTCTCCATCACCGTGTCACAAGGCCGTTCTACCCCACCACGACCAATCTACCATCAGCGTCTTGCTCCATAGCTTTGCACCATGGTGAGTAAACCTCCTGATCGCCTCTCGCCCTATTTAACCCCTTTCTCAGTGTGCAATTGCTTGTCGAAGCAACCCACTCACTGTTGCCGCCTTCACACTGCTACACATCGTCTTATGTGACCCCATCATTGACAAGTCCTCCTCCATTGAGTCCACATTTATGCTCCACCCCTTCCTGGCCAAACATAGTCACCCTGAACCACCTGGGCACTATTGGCAGTTGTTATTTCATGGTTTCGACCACCAAGTCCTCGGTGAATAAATAGGGTATAGCTAAAGTTCTATGCATTATTTACCTAACACTGATGAATTCCACAAGTTTTGGTGGTTTTTGATGTATCATAGGGAGACTGATGAATTCCACAAGTTTTGGTGGTTTTTGATGTATCATAGGGAGATGCTCAAATTCTACCCAAAAGAATATCATTTGTAGCAAGAGAGAATTCACACAAATGGGCTTGAGAATGAATTGCAAATGACATCACAATTAAGTATCTCAAATGCCCTCATGGACCAAACCATTGCAAATATCTCGTTGAGATAATCAAAATGGAGTTTTGGTTCACTCAATTTGGAGTCCGAACGCAAAAGTTATGGCCATCGCAAGAATTGACAACGCTGAGAGGGACGATCCATGGCCGCTCGACCACTTTACATGGCCAGCCGGCAATCACCGTGGCCGCCCGGCCACCAAACATGGCCGCCCGGCCATCATCTTGGCCACCCGACCACTACCCATGGTTGCCCGGCCATCACTTTGGCTTTCCGACCACACCACATGGTCCCACGACGCAAAGTTGCGCGTAGGAGCTTTTCACGATCAAAACAATGAAGGAAATGAGCATAACAAAGGGAGAGTGGCAAGGGAGAGGCAGCCAGCCAAAAGTGCATGATCGGCCAGCCATCCTCCATGGCTGGGGATGGCATGGCCGCCCGACCATCGTTAGTGGTGGTCTGGCCCCTACAGCATGTCAGCCCAACATTGACGGCCGCCCTGCCATTTCCCATGGCTGCCCGGCCATGTCACAAAAGCCGTCCTTCGACATGCATGCAAAGAAACACAAGTTGAGCCAAATCCAACTGTGCAATCAAGAATCCAATGAATCTAAGCATCAGGAAGGCCATCACACAAAGATTGGTGACGTCAGCAATCCAGAGAAAGGCAACATGCAACCAAACAGGAGGCAACACATGGCCGCCCGGCCATGCATCAAAGCCCATTTTACACGTGCAACAACCGACTAACCGCCACCAATTTGAGGATGAATATCAACCAAAGGATCAAGCGAGGCAGTGGATCGGATGGCCGCCCAGCCACCGTGATGGCCGGCCGGCCATCCACGTGGCCGTCCGGCCAATGCCCCACCGACCTTCTTCGTTCTATAAATAGAGGGGCACTCCCCCACTCCAAAAATGTACCTTTCACCATGTAACCCCTCTCTCCATATCTAGGAGGTGCCCCGAGGGGGTGTCTCCACTCTGAAAATAGTGTTTGGTTAGGAGTTAAAGAAGGGTATGCTATATCGGAGTCGGTCAAAAGTATTCGGTAATAATTCGATATCTATTCCTTTGCATTACTTTCCGATGTATGACTTAATTATGAGCATTTAAAGTCTTATTTATTTTATTATCTTCGTCTCTGTTAGTAACTCGAGTGGTGTAGTTGCGTTTTTCCTTTTGCTCCACCATTTTAAGAACTGGGTTGTGCTAAACTAGAATTAATTGATCAGTTGTTATGCTTGCTGGTGCTACAATTCAACCTATACGCTAGGCTCTGGTTAGTTCCTCTCCTTTGGCCAAGGATGAACTATTGTTGTTCAAGCTTCGCTTGAACACATTTGTAGCGTGCCATCCTCTCCACGTAGATTTGCTTGGCAGCCCCACTTGGTGACAACGTGTGGTGTGCCTGTGTATCCTAGGCCCGTCGTTCGGGAGGCCCGTAGGCGTTAGCTAGGTTCTCCTCTGGTGGCCAACTATCTACCCCTTGACCCCTCGAGAGTGCTAGAATTTCGCTTGATGTAGGTTCATAACTCTGTTGAGATCCTTTTGACCCTTAGCACGGATAGCTTTGTATGCTGGCAGAGATAGAAGACCGTACCATAGTCCTTATCTCGTTGTCCTCCTAACTTTACCTATTTTTCTTGCCAACGGTGCTTGGCTTATATCACATGGTGCTTGGTGTCAATCGTTCATAGAGTGGTAACAGCTGGGTGAATGACAGTTTAATATCTCTATCTCAATGCTTCCCTGTGGATAAATACGATACCTTAGAATACTCCCAGATGAAAGGCTACAGCGGTCTCAGTGCGCTTGCGGAGTAAAATCCAGTAGGCTAAGAGCCACCAACAGGCACCAATTTCCCCACAAATGGCTGGAACGCCACCGCACCTATGCCCCACCATTGCGCACACCGCCTCCCTTCCCAGATCCCATCACCACCGTTCACATGCGACACAATGGGTCGGAGTGCCCCAGTATCTGGCCAATATCGGTCAATGGGTACACTTTTGCTAAAGATCCCTCATCCAAAATCATTATAGGAAGGTCCCTTCTTTCATGGTCAAACCCATGGTTCTTTAAGAAAATAACAATTATGCCCCTTGCTAGTGTTTTGTCCCTTTAACCCCTCATTTTTAATGTTTTGAACCCACTGTCCCTGCAATCTTGCAACAAGGCCCTTACAACTTTCAAAAACCTTACAAATCAGTCCTTCTAGGCATGTTTCTTCATTGTTTCGCCCCTAAACCATGAAATCCTTATAACTTCACCGTTCGAACTCTATTTTGGTTTGTTCATGTTGTGTTAGCTTCGTAACCACACTAGGTACATGTTAATAGCCATGTTTTACCATCATCCATGCTTTCCGTATTTATTCATTCCAATTTGTTAATGCTTATATAAATGGGTTTTCAATTTAAAGTAATACAAGGTTTTGAACTCTAGTCTTCTATAAATCCTTGTTTGGCTTAAAAATATTCACTTAAAATGTGTCCTTTTTATATCTTACTTAGTCTAAACATGTCACATGGTACACAACGTTTAGATACTCTTAATTACACGTATCTTTCCCAAAGTTAAATGTTTAAAATACTATAAATTATATGGGATAAATAAAATATGCATAGTTTCAACTACTATTTCAAATTCAAATATAATTTAAATAATTCTCACATAGACATTTCTCTAGGATCTTGTAGATCTACTCTATTAATTAAAATAAACCCAACACGGCCTTTCCACATGTTTAATAATACGAATATTTTGAAAGTTGTGTCTTTCCAACCTTAGCTCCATTTTCAACATGACCGTAGCGGCGAGCTTTCTTTTCTAGCATGTGTTTATAAAGCTTTTTCTTTGATTGGTGTACTATTCATATGTTTTATGCTTGTATGCTTGTTTTGTGTTGGATGCTTGTCTTGTATGGAAGGAGAGCAGTGCACGACCATTGGAGATCAATACAAGAGCTTCAATGATCAAGAGTTGTGCGGAATTCTTGTTTGGACAGTAGTTCAAGATAGCTAAAACGAAAGAATGCTCCTATCACACTTGTATTCTGGCTAGGAATTGGGTACATATGTTCACTTCCTAGCTTTCCTAGAAAGAGTAGGAGGTGTACGGGAGATAGCTTCTATGACATGTTAAATGGCTAATACACATAGAGAGACTCTTTGTAAACGCCACTGTAGTGAAACCATGCCCACTCCCCTTAGGGGTGTTCAAGGGCCCACACAACGTGAGACAAACAGGAATCATGATCCATGGGGAAAAGTGTTTATTCCATAACTATTTAAAATCCTCAAATTCATATTTTCTATTTTACAAAAAAATATTTTTAATTCATAATAGCGAAGTTCTACATGAACTAGAAAAATATTCTAATTTCTCTATTGAAATATTGTAACTTTATATTTCTATCTTCATAGAAAAATATTTTCTGATTCATAACATATAATATTCTATCTAAAAAAATAAGAACTTCACCCTATCATTGTGAATCTTCCTATCACGCTCCTCGCTCACATCGCCCGCGTAGGGGCGACACGAGCGGAACCCGCCGCCGCCGCCCCAACCCTCCACCACCGGCCCCTCCTCGACCTCGCCGCCGCCCGAGCCCGCGGCCGGGATGCCTACACAGGGGGCAAGGACAGCGGCGGCGGGGCCCATCCCTCTCTCTCCCCTTCCTCCTCCCCTGCCCCAACCCCTCCCTCTCTCTCCTATCTCTGGCATCCACCGGCCTTCGCTATCCGGCGCCGGATCCGCACCCCATGTGGCCAGATCTGGTGTCCCTCAGCAAGGTGCGCATCCTTCTCCGGCATCCAGCGAGCTAGGGTCCGCTACGCGGGTTTGAGCCCTTCGCTCCCGCGTGGGGGATCCCTATCAGCAGCGGCTCGCCGTCTCCCCCGCCTTGTGGCTCCTCACCGCCTGCCTACCGAGGGCTACTAGCGGCCGGATCTGTGGCGGCGGTGGCTCGGCCCGGGCATGCTTGGGTCCACCACCTCCGCTTTGGTGCTCCTCATCGGCGGCGTCTGCTGGAGGCCGGTCCCAGTGGTGCAGCACCGGATCTATCTGCCCCAATTGGTTCCATCCTGGGTGCTCGCGTCCCCGGCCAGGTCTGCGCGTAGGCCTTCTCTGCATTCTAGGTCTGATCGGATCCTCTGTCGCAGCCTTCAAGTGGCCATCGTGCCGTGTGCTGGAGGTGCCGCGTGAAAGCTGAGGTTGGCCACTACCGGAGCCAACGACGGCGGCACCAGAGGTGTCGCATTCTTCCTTGGGAGTGTCGTCATTAGCACCTCCCCCTCACTGTGGGGATTCTCCTGGAGAAACCCTGCCTAGGTTAGCCTGGGCTGGCGGCGACGGCGTGCAACGTCAATTTCCTCCATGGAGGCATCGCTTTGGAGCCCACGGTGCCCTGGTGGTGTTCGACTACCGCTGTTTAGGCTGAGGCCGTGCCTCTTCTGAACTACTGCCTTCCTCACGCGCATCGCTCCCCCTAGCTTGAGTTTCTCAGTTGAAGTTGGAGCTGCTCATTGTAGGGCCGGTGTTGCTGAGTAACGATGCTGTGCCGCGGCTCTCTGGTTTTGGATGGGGGTGGTGATCGTTGTGCGTTGTTGCGGATGCCTTCGAGGTTTTGGCCGAAGCTCGCAGTGAGTTCGGATCCCCCATTGGCGATGTCTGGCTTGCTTGGAGGAAGGCGCCATGGTGAAGTCGGAGCTGCTGCGTTGCAGGGGGTGCAACCTAGCTCGGCAACGATGACACCTTCTGCGCTCCCTTGGCTGTTGCTGATTTGCGGCAGATGGTGGAGGTCCGGTGGAGGAAAGTCGGAGTTGCTTGACTTGTGGTTGAGCTCGGCAACGATGACTTGCGCCGGACTGCAGGGTCTACCGTCGTGTTTTGTGTGGGGTGTATGTGTGGTGCGGCTTGTGTTGAAGCCCTAATCCAACTAGCCAGTGTTGCGTGTTGTGCGGTGCGCGTTGATGAGCCAATCTAACCGCCCGTTGTGTTTAGGTTTTCGGCCCGGTTTTTCCTTGAAAACTAGGTCAACTCTTCTTCCTTTTCATTGAAAGGCAGAGCTCCTGCCATTACGTTCAAAAAAAAAGAATTATTCCAACTTAGCGAATGAAATGTTCTACCTTCAAAATATGAATATTCTAGTAAAAATAGTTAAATCTTATTCAAATAAAAAATATTCGATCTTAATGAATTTAATATTCCACTGTCAAAACTGAAAATATTCTATCTTTATAGGGATAGTAATTCCCCGTATTGCAAAAATATAAAAAATCAATAAATAAGAAATAAAACATGTATTTTCTTAAAAAAAGGAAAAAATACAATGGAAAAAACAATATGGATCAAATCGGGCCCAATAAGAATGCAAGGTGTGTGGTCGTCCAACCGGGTGGACCGGAAGATCGCCGCTGCTATCCTCCTGGTATCCAGTTGAGCCGTGCGCTGCTGGGCCTCCATGCGCCTTGTGATTTCTCGACCCTCTGCCAAGCGGCAACATTCGATGACTCAACACACACCCGTGAGCTTAGGGGACGCAAAACGCGGTCAGCCGCGGCCGCACTCGTTCCCCTGCAGTGCCGTCGTCGCCGGTCAAAGCAACGCACGGACGGCCTCATTTCTCTCCCTTCCGGCGTGCCCCAGCCTCACCCTGACATCCCCCTGAACTTAAAAATCCACGCTTGCAAGCGGTGAAGCGCCATCCGGCCGGCGCCAAGCTAGCAGCCGCTAACAAAACCCATCAAAACGCCGTACGCAGCAGCGAAGGCGGGACAGCGGCAACGCAAGTGCAATATCGCCGTTCAATGGCTCGGCTCGGCACCGCGACGCTTGTGGCCCTGCTGGCGGCCTGCCTCCTTTACTGCGCCGCGTCGGCCACGGCGGCGACGCTGGCGTCGCCGTGCGACGGGACGCTGGAGCAGTGCGCCGTGGGCAGAGAAGCGGAGGAGGAGGTGGGCGGCGACGCGTTAATGCGGCGGGCGCTGGCGCAGCGGCAGCCCACCAACCGGTACATCAGCTACGCGGCGCTGCGCGCGGACCAGGTGCCGTGCAACCAGCGCGGCCGCTCGTACTACAGCAACTGCGCGTCGCAGAAGCCCGCCAACCCCTACCGCCGCGGGTGCTCCGTCATCACGAAATGCGCACGCAACACCAACTGATCATAACTCATCGTGTACGTCCACCTGTTGATTATTCAGCGATGCAGACCACCAGTTGATCGACGTGCAGGTCTAGGGGTGAACGAAGCGGTAGAGGTGATATGGACCACTCTGAAGAGATCAAAGTGTGGTTTTGAGTTTGTGTTTGACTTTTTTATCCTTCTTTTTTGATGAATGCTCATCGTGCAAGTACCTTAATTAGGTCCTACTGTTTCAGGGGAAAAAATAACCTTAACTAGGTCATTGTCCATGTATAAAGTACTGGTTCAATTAGTTGCATTTCTGTGGGTTAATTTTTGGGATTGTTTCTCTGTATGGCCAATGTACTGAAATAAGTGGATTCTAGAAAGGGGTCAGATTAGCGTCCGACTTTTTAATTGAGTTCATGTATATATACTCTCAAATAATCTATTTTGTTGGAAATTCAAATTTAGGATCTCTAAACAACATCAGATGGAGTCTTTTCTATACCAACTTGTGTTGTTCTCAACGAGATCTAAAACTGTGTGTACTGTGTAGTTGATAATATTTTTATCTGAGACCATTTATACAATTGGATATCTAAAACAAGATTAAAAAAAGTTAATACAAAAGAATATCATCCCTACCTAGTAAAAGCTAGGTGCTATGTGTGTGCTGTGGTGGGGGGATGAGGAACAAGCGAGGCTGAGTGTTTTTTTGAAAAGGAAGATATATTAACTCCCGTGACCTTAGAGTACCAAAGTTTTTTTGTTTTTTGATAGAGCGTGGCAAGAAGGCCCACCCCGAGGAGCTGGCACTACAAGCACCCCACACCGTTACATAGGACAGCCCCACCACCTCTAGGTGCAACACAGAGACACTAGAAAAAACGAGACACGTTGTTGATCAAAATCCTCCTTGGCAGACCAGCCTACCTCTCTTTTGTTCTTCTCAAGTCCTTGAAAAACTCTTCGGTTTCTTTCTTTCCAGATCTCCCACCAAAAGTAGATGCATAGACCCTTGAAATATTTGCGTTCATTTTTCTCCACTTTCAATCTGCATTGCCTCCACCAGCGACAGGCAGAAGAGAAATGACCCAAATTCAGCAAGGGGGGAGGCTGAACCAGGAATACAGACAACTCCAAACAGATTTTGAAAAAGTACAACTTTTAGCCAAATGATTTAATATCTCTGGTTCCTGCTTGCAAAGTTTGCAAATGGGATCATTGGTCTAGCTTCTTTTTTGCAAATTATTCGCTGTTAGGATCTTTCTGTGGAGGAGAGTCCATGCGAGCCTTCCATATGGGATTTAGTTTACGCTTGGCATGACTCCCATGAAACTGGGCCAGGTAGGCGCTCTTGGCTGAGCATTCTCCATTTGAAGTCCAACTGCCATCTTATTTCGTCCGCTCTGTCAAGCTCTCTAGAAACATCCTGGATGGCTTCCCAGAGCATCACAAATTCTTTGATCTCAGTAGCCTCGAAAAACAGGTGAAACTGAGGAAAATCCATTTGTTGTCAAGAAGAGCTCTTTGCACCGTAATATTTTTGTGTTTTGATTTTGCGAAGAGGGAGGGAGCGACGAAAACGCGACACTGAGCGTTAATCCAATTCGAGTACCAGAAAGAGGTGAGTGCGGCATTACCCACTGTTACCACAGTTGATGCATGAAAAAGGTTTCTATCATCCTTAGTGCAAGGAACGTCAAGGCCAGCCCATGCCTATCAGGGTCTTTCCATTGAAGCCACAACCAGCGAATCCGAAGAATGCGAGCAAAACGTTCAAGGTCAGCAACTCCAAGGATGCCAATATTTGTAGGGCGTGCAACCACGGCCCAATTCACCAGACATAGGCCCCCACTCATAATTTCTGTTTCTTTCCCTTTCCAAAGAAAACCTCATCTTATTTTGTCAATTTGTTTTAACAACCATCTCTGCGCAGGGAATACCGTTAGGTGGTAGATTGGTTGAGAGGACAGAACCGTTTTAACAAGTGTTGTTCTACCAGCTTTGGACAGAAACTTTCCTTTCCACCCAAGTAGTCTTGCCCTGATTTTATCAAGAAGGGGCTGCACCTCAATTCTTCTAAGGTCCCTAGTGTGAAGAGGGAGCCCAAGATACTTTCCGGGGAAGGATGCAAATTTTCCAGGGAAGTGTGGTAGGAGGGCTTCACTTTCCCCCTGCTGACACTGAATTGGATAAAGTTTCATTTTACTCATGTTAAACTTGAGTCCCGAACAGTCACTGAATGTTTGGAGAACACGACTTAAGGCCTATAAGTTTTGCGAGGAACAGTCACTAAATGTTTTGGAGTACCAATGTTTTGAAGTACAACTTTTGGCTTCTGTTTAACAAGAAACACTCAGCCAAATGAACTAAAACATCCACCATACTCATACCCCAGTGACATTCAATCCTAGATTGCCACTCGTACGCTCGGGAGTAAATATCGGAAGCCATTCGTGTTAAAAGATGTGAAGCCTCCAAAGCGAGTTCCTGTGTATCCGGTTGCTGGAGAATAGCCCATGAAAGCACCCAATGAGTTGCTGCATAAATAACATGTAAATGGGAAAAACAAGTTTTCTTTTCAAAAAGTAGATCATTTCTACAGTAGCCGTAAAGACCAACACATGGCTGCCGCTCCAAGAACGGCGATGCATTGCCAGGTGCTAGGAAGACCTTCTATCCAAGCTCTAAGCATATGTGACGCATTATTTGGCTTGTGTAGGTTAGAAGCATTTTGTATAAAGGACCAAACTGCTCTAGCAAAACGACACTCAAAGAACTAGATGAACTGTTATCTCATCATTGTGGCAAAAGACACAAGACTTGCTACCCTCCTAGTTACATTTAGCTAAATTATCATTTGTGAGTAACATGCCTTGGCGAAGGTACCAAAGTAAGACCTTAATTAACTTTTAGAGGGGGTCTTGATTCTCCATTTTTTTTTTCAAATTAGGTACGTCTAACTGAATCAGAGCTTGATACTGTGAATACCAGATCTTGTACTAGAGTAAAATTGGCAACGCGGAAAAGTAATGAATTCCAAGCTACCAACTTATAGCCTATGAGTAGGGGTGGGCAAAATAACCGAAATCAAGGAACCAAACCGAAATAACCGGAACCGCAACCGAAGTGACCGAAACCGAAAAAGTAGGGGTGGGCAAAATAACCGAAACCGAGGAACCAAACCGAAATAACCGGAACCGCAACCGAAGTGACCAAAACCGAAAAACTGAAGTTAATTTCGGTCTCAAGATTCAAATAACCGAACAAACCGAAAATATTTCAGTTCCACAATCCAAATGACCAAAATAACCAAGATAACCGAAATGTGCAATGAAGCCCAATATCAAATACAGCCCAAGCCTAATATGGAACCCTAAATATCGACACCTCCCTGGACTCTCCTCCCTCCCGTCACCCCTTCCGAGCAAGCGGGAGCCTACGCGCGCTTCTATCTTCCACCTCTGCCTCCGTCCCCCACTTCCACCCCACCCCTTCCCGTTCCCAGCTACCGCTCACATCCTTCTCCTTTCGAGTTCGAACCCCTCTCCCATTCCCTTTCCGTTGTTCCCCACGACCTCCCACTCGATGTTGCAAGCAGGGCGAGGAGCAGCTACGGGAGTCCTAGCGTCCGCAGCCCAGCCACCACCTGCTGCTAGGGTGCCTCCCTGCTAGCACCTCTCTGCCCCTTGCCGACCGGCACCACGGCGCATCCCTTCTCGCTCAATCGCTCTAGTGCTCGGTGGCTCGGCGCCTCGGTGGATCTCAGTGCTTCCCCTGCCGGCCGGCGCAAGGGGTGCCTCCTACTCTCACGAGCCCTCAGCGGCTCGCCGGCGCACCAGCGGATCCTAGCATGGCAGTTCCTCCCTGCTTGCACAGCGCAGCGGCAATGGCAGCCAGGCACCGCACCACATGCCAGTGTCACACCTTGCCACCACCGCCTCCCCGCACCCGCAGGCCGCACGCCCGTTACCAGCACGTCCCCTCACTGCTGTCACCGTGATGTACCAGTTCGGTCTCTTCAGTCTGACCGAAGAGACCGAAGACCGAAGTGCTCGGTCTTCATTTTTCTCAGATGCAACTTCGGTTCTAGGTTTCGGAAAACCGAAGTGACCAAGGAACCAAAGAACCAAACCAAACTTTTTCGGTCTGATCAAATGCCCACCCCTACCTATGAGGTCTCTACGGCAAGATAAAATGGGAGGGGAGGAGCATAGGACCTTTGCAATGGTAATGTTCTTAGGTCT
Source organism: Paspalum vaginatum (assembly GCA_030272315.1). NCBI lineage: Eukaryota > Viridiplantae > Streptophyta > Magnoliopsida > Poales > Poaceae > Paspalum > Paspalum vaginatum. Next base: position 11,363,889 of record CM059020.1, on the reverse strand, counting down.
TGCTATGTTGTATAGACATGGATATTGAGCTCGCAATGGTGTTGAGCCCAACCAGATGTCTTCCCAAAATCACACCTGTGATCCATCCCTAACTTTGAAAGAGCCAAAATGTAGGAAATCTCACTTAACCTTCAAAAGTCAAAACAAAAATGTGAATCTCCTGGTTTCCATTCGGCCTGGGAAGAGGGGGGTCAAACCTAGATATTTCTTGCGATCAGTTGTTGCCAAGTTCCATCTGAAGTAAGGAGCTTGTAAAGCCACTTGCCAAGTGGAGCAATGTTTTTGGTTCCCAGCTAATGTATCCCAAGACCCCCTTGGTTTTTAGGTTGCCTGAGTATACTCCATTTAGCGAGACAAATTTTTTTCTTGTGTTCATCTCCTTGCCAAAAGAAGAGAACGAAAATAGTCAAGTTTTCTTAGGACACCTTTTGGAACGTCGAAAGGACAATATGTACATTGGTAAGCTACTGAGCGCTAAATTAATCAGTCAATCGACCTCCTGTGGAGAGATGCTTGCCTTTACAGCTATGAAGGCATTTCACAAACCGTTCCTCAACTTTTTTTCCAATCTGTGTTTCTTAGTTTCTTAAAATGAATTGGGATGCCTAGATAGTTGAAAGGGAACTCTCCAACCTTACAGCCAAACATCTCCATGTACTGGCCTAGGTCGTTCTAGGACTATTCTAGACCAAAGGGCTCCCAAAGTACCCTAAGGCCAGCACCTCTCACTAGACGGTCCGATGGTGGGCCACCGGACGGTCGGTGCATACAAAATGCTGCCTTGAAACCCTGCTTTCTCATGGAAGGTCCAAACTTGATCCAAACTCAAATCAAACCAAGTCCAAAAAGTAGAAACTTTAGGCCTACACTTGTTAGGCACTTAGGATGGTCTTCCCAAAAGGATCAAGAAAAAAATCTCGGCATCTTCATGAATCAAAGTTTCTCAAGAACAAGGCAAGAACTTGAGCACCACCAAAAACCTAAGATCCAAGTGTGCTCGTGGGGATTCTTGGACAAAAATCACTCAAGATTAATTCTCCCACATCATAGCAACACCAAAGAACCAAAACTGCATGAATCCACCCTTGGACAAAGCCAAAACTACCAAAATCCAAGGGGAAACTCAAAGAACCAAACAAGAAAAAGGGGGAGGTGAAATTGTTGCACTCAAGACATGGATTAAGAGGAATCTAGGAATGGATTAACTCACAACCTCTCTTCATCCACCCCTTGATCCGAGATTGGATTAGTACAAGCACTCAAGACCTAGCTAATCCTTTCTCTTTCCACACTTAGGCACTTGGTTGCTAGGGTTAGGAAAACCAATGGCAAGATGGCCAGCCAAGAGCATCTCCAAGGAGTCTCCTTATCACTATTTACACCTTAGGCCCTAATGACTCATTTTTACACTAAGACCTCTATATTACAAATGCCCGAAGGGGTTGAAATAGAAGAGATACAATCGGACGACCATGATGAAGTCTTGACCTTCTTCTTCATCATGCCTTCCTTGGATGAGCTCCACATGGTCAGTAGTCTGCAATCTTTGCTCATGGTTTTGAAGTCAAAAACCAGAAAACTTTAGGCAGTCTTGTTTTTGGGCCAAGGCTTGGACCATTTCTTCTCTCTTGGTGAGCTTTGGGTCCAACTCACCAAGTCCATTGGGTAACTTGTACTCGGGTGGCAGTTTTAAGCCAAAGCCGCCAAAGAGTCTCTAGCACGCCTTCGCACCACACACTCGGATTGAAGCATGGTCACAACCGGCTCCTCTAGTCCATCAGAGCTGCCTCACAGTCCATTATTGGAGGACTTACACTGCCGTCACTATTCCACCCCGCTGTGTATCAGACTCTCGTGACCGACCGACGCCGAGTCTTGCCTCCAGTCAATTGGAGGACTTCTCCTTCTTCATCCTCCAGTTTATCCAAGGGCCTCTAGTCCATCAGAGGTCTTTTGCCCGAGTCCTTCCGGGGCATTTCCTTCCATTGGCAATCACAAATCACAAGATAGCAATGAGGCCGGTCCATTGCCTCTAATGTCCCCCTTAATGAGTGATTGTCAACACACCAACTTGAACCTGAAAATAGATCAAAGAAATAAGAAGAACAAGCATAAAACCGAAAAGAAAGAAGAAAACAAAGAGTTGCTCAAAATGCCCAAAAGCCAAACACAAGCAAAGATGGGCAATTTGAAACAACAAAACAAAAGCAAAGATTGACCCCCCTAAGAATAGGGAAACCACTCAACACAGTCGATCAAACTAAAGCATGACCCCTCAAGAAAGATGTTAGGTTTAGTCCCACATCGGTAATTGATGGTGGGAGACAGGGGCAGCCCTCGTCTAACGTACTAGTCTTTTGGGTTGAGTTAGGCCTGTGGGCCTTATGTACCGGGGACACTAGTATATGGGCCTAGTGGGTCACGGCTCATGGGCACCAAACGAGCTGGGCCAGAATTCCGCTGTGCCACTATAACAAAAGAGGCAGGTTGGCTCAACACAGTCATGCTTAGGTAGAGCACCGGTTCCTCCGAAAAGAGGCAAAAGGCGCAACGCATCGATGCAAGAGCATGCTAAAAGCTCAACTCCCCTTGAAATGCATCCTCACAAATGCAACATTAATGCACATTCTCTCTCTCCCTAGAAAATTCTCTCTCTCCCTAGAAACTGCCCTTGAACCAAACTCCCCCTAGGATAAATCTCTCCCCCATGTTGATAATGAAATCATCAAGCCTACGAGAGACTCACCCTGGAAATATGCCATGAAGTGAAAGGAGTGTACCATGAAAGAGCTCAGCACGGATGAAAAGCTAGTAAGCACAAGATCTACCATACAGAGCATGTTAGGACAGCGGGGCATGCAACAAGCTCAAATGAATCTATCTTACACAAATCAGGAGCAAGAATGAATTTTCAGATTTTGGTTAAAAGAAAGCATCACCCAGAAGAATAGCATCTAGCAAGATAGGCATGAACAGCAAGATGCTAGCAATGCATACAAGGTGTGCTAATCTAAATCAGAGCATATCAACATAGCCATAAGCAATTTAGAGACTTGCACATTTTAGATTTAGCATGTATTAATTTTAAGCAAGCTATACTCAAGTGCCAGGGGTTATTTACTTATCTTGCCACTTCTTACCAACCAATGCCAAGCCTAGGTCCAAAGAACCATCAGAAGCTTAAGACAAGGTTTTGGTCATTCACAGCTTAGTCCAAGTTCTTGCCAAGGTGCAAACGCAAGCAATCTCGAACCATGACAATGTGACAATCAAATCCACCTAGATCTTTTCCAGTCCAGCTAAAGGAATACCACTAATATAGCATTTTCATCTCAAATTTAAGCAAGGTATCCATTAAAGCTTAGGCATAAACTTGGTAAAGGTAGACAAATAGCATAACCAAGCATGGGAAGATAGCATAAGCATCCAACATTGCTACACATGCTAGGTAGCCAAGTCCAGTGGTTATAATGTTTTGGATTTTTAGGAAAGCTAAATGACTTAGCTCACAATTAGTATTCAGTAGATTCAAAAGAGCTTAGCCATCCATGATAAACCAAGTGACTGTATAACATAGCACAAGTAGATACCAACTAGTCATACCAACTGAACTCTAGTGCCAGTGTAAGTGTAAATGCATATGATACATGATCCAATGCATGATATGATATAGAAAATGCAGAAAAAACAATAGAGAAAGCAAACTAAAACCTAAACTACCACAAAGCTACCCTGAGCTAAAAGGGGTAACAAACACCAAGCTCCCCACGCAAGCGAGCAAAAGTGTTGAGATCTAAAGACTTGGTGAAAATATCGGCTAACCAGTTTTGGGTTTCCACATGTATCAAATCTATGTCTCCCTTCTCACAGTGATCTCTCTGAAAGTGGAACCTCACATATATGTACTCCCTCTGTCCTAGAAAACAAGGCATTCAAAATTTGTCCTAAGTCAAACTTTGTAAACTTTGACCAAATCTATAGAGTAGAGTATCAACATTTATGACACCAACTTGGTACCTCATGAAAATATGTGACAATGAATCTAACAATACTCATTTGGTAATATAAATATTTATATTTTTTCATATAAATTTGGTCAAACTTCAGAAAATTTGACTTAGGACAAATTTAGAATGCCTTGTTTTCTAGGACAGATGGAGTATTTGGTCTTAGAGGGTAGGGCAGGGTTCTTTGGCAACGCTAATCACTGAGGTAGAATCAACTAGGACAGGGATCTTCCCAAACTCAAGGCCAAAGTCTCTCAAGGTGGCTTTCATCCAAAGCAGCTGGGAGCAACAACTAGAGGCAACTTATTTAGCTTCTGTGGTTTATTGGGCTATGCTAGACTGCTTGCATGAGCACTAGGAAACCAAGGAAAAACCAAGATATTGGCAAGTGCCTGAAGTCGACTTGTGATCAATCTAACAACCCGTAAAGTTAGCATCCGAAAACCCTCACAAAGAGAGCATCAAAGCTAAGGAGAACCAAATACCCATCTTAGAAAGAACTTCAAATACATAAAAATGCACTTTCACCGCTTGACGGTGACAATATCTTGGTGATGCTTGAAACTGTGTGCAAAGGAAAACAACAAACTGAATATCTGGCTTGGTCGCCGTTAGGTACGAAAGAGAGCCAATCATCCCTCGATACTCCTTTTGGTACACCATATCCCCTTCTTCATTAGCATCAAGGACAGTTGATGTACCCATCGGAGTTGACATAGGCTTGGAGTCCCACATGTCAAACTTATTCAAGATGTCCTCCATGTACTTGCCTTGATGGACGAAAGTTCCTTCAGGGCTTTGCTTGATCTGTAGCCTGAGGAAGAACTAAAGCTCACCCATGAGACTCATCTTGAACTCCCTGCTCAATTGTTCAGTAAAACTAGAAACCTAGCATGAGGTGAACCACCAAAGATTATGTTATCAACATATATTTGTACTAGCATGGTGTCACCGCCATGCCTCAACAAGAAAAGGGTCTTATCTATAGAACCCATCTCAAACCCAAACATAAGCAGGAAAGCTCTCAATCTAGCTTACCAAGCTCATGGTGCTTGCTTCAAACCATAAAGGGCTTTCTGAAACTTGTAAAACCAGTCTGTAAACTTGGCACTCTCAAAGCCAGGAGGTTGTCTCACATATACCTCCTTCTCTATGTAACCGTTTAGAATGGCAGACTTGGACATCCATCTGTTGCAACGTGAAGCCTTCAGAGGCCGCATATGAAAGTAGAATCCTAATGGCCTCTAAACGAGCTACATGAGCAAAGGTCTCCTCATAATCTATTCCCCCCTTCTGACAGAAACCCTAGGCCACTAATCTTACTTTGTTCCTCACAACCATCCCATTCTCACCCTATTTGTTCTTGAAAACCCACTTGGTACCTATAGGGTACGGTGTGGCAATTGGGTTGTGGACCAACTAAGACAACTTGGTTTCTACCAAAACTTTCCAACTCCTCATGCATGGTGTTCACCCAACAAGGATCAGATAATGCGTGACACACATCTCGGGGCTCGAAAGATGAGAGAAAAAGGCCACAGAGTTAACCGACGACCATTTGATATGCTAGTGTAGATCGCCGATCGTCCCGTGTGGAGGGTGATCCTGCTTGACATGCCAAGAAGGGTGGATCTTGAGGTCACCTCCCCTACGTCCTAAGTGGGGCCATCCTATGCTTGAGCTTGAACTTGGGGAAGCGAGGTAGAAGCCGTAGGCAATGGTCCACCTTCATCATCTGAGCTCGTTGCAGAGGGGGCAAGAGCTATAGTCGGTGCAAGGGCTTCCGCATCACCTGCATCTTCCACATCATCTTCATCCTCAAAGATGGGGGTGACAACATCATTATCACCTGAAATCTCAAAGGCAGGGGTTGTGCATAGCATAGTTTTATCAAAAGAAACCTGACAAGTTTCCATTACCTGTTTAGTGTCAAGGATCCACACTCGAAAAGCCCAAGAGCTCGATACGTACCTAAGAAAGACACCATCTAAATAGCGAACTCAAACTTATTCAAATGCCCCGCCTTCTTTAGCACAAAGCACATGTAGCCAAACGCTCACAAATGCTTGATGCTGGGCTACCTACCATACCAAAGCTCATGCGAGGTCTTTCCTAGGAAAGCTTGCAAGAAAATCTGGTTAGCAATGTAACAAGCGGTATTGACCACCACAGCGCAAAGGTTCTCGGAGTCTTGTGATCATCGAGCATCGTCCATGCCATCTCAACAAGCACGTGGTTCTTACATTCCACAACGCCGTTCTGCGGTGGAGTATATGGAGAAGAGAACTGGTGCTCAAGACAATGTCATTGTAGAAGTTTTCATCCTAGGCCATTTAGGCATCCTAATATTTAATAAAAATAAGAAAAATCAATATAGAAGTAGGGTTCTAAGGATGGAAGCAAGCCGCGACAACTTACATCTTGCAAGTGACTATGTGGCATAGTGGTATAGAGGGGTTTTGTGAGGCTTGAGGTCTCAAGTTTGAATCCTCAGAACTGACATGCACATGTTGTGTCTAGAGATACGGAACAACAATGACAACCGTATATAGAAAATTCCAAGAAAATATAATCAATTTCTAAATGTATTCTAAAACCTTTTCACAGACACTAAAATTGCATGAAGCTAGTATGAATGCAACATGCATGTGTAAGCCCTAAGATCCATTCAATTTTAAATTAAATGTTAATTATTTCCTACAATACATTGTGGTGATTTTTTTACTAAATGGTGGCAAAAATTTCTTAAAAAACAGAAACTTATTCTATTATTTGTGTTGTCTGTTCACATCCAAAATTTAATATTTTGGGTGTAAAAATATATGAAATCACATAGGAAACCATCAAAATGGTCTAATTTATCTAGTGTTTATTGTTTGATGCTTAGTGGTACCGTTTTCAGGATGGGGCGTCTAACAGGAGACCCCTTAGCTTCCTCATCCTCTCCATAGCCGCCCGCCCACGCCACACGACCGCCTCGCTCTTCCCGCAGCCACCGTGCCATCATCTTCCTCCTTCCCACCCCTGCCCGACATCCAACGCCCCTCGCCACCACCTCCACCCTCCGGATCCGCCGGCGCACTCGCCGCCGGATTTGCCGTCCTTGCAACAGCCGCCTCTACACTGCACATCTCCTACTCCCACGCTAAACTGGCTTCACCAGGGTGGCCTCATCGGGCTCCCTCACCACCACTGCCACCGCATCCCCCAGCTCCGGCGGCATCCCTTCGCGGCCACCGCTAACGGAGGTGGATCTACGCCCCTGCCACTAGCACTGCCCGATAGCCGTCCCCACCCACTCGCAGCTAGGCGGCACCCAAATACCTCGATCTGCCACCACCGTCACACTTGCCAACCTTCCCAATACCCTCTCTAAGGATAGAGATAACACAGGTAACCCCCACCGCAACCGTGAACCCTAACCTCACCGGCGCCAGCTATACAATTTTTACATGTACATTCCTAAATTTTAATGGATGCATACAATTTAAGTTTTGCTTAGTAAATTTGTCAGATGCAGATCAGATCAATGGATAAGAAATGAGATCCTCTATGGCCAAGCTGCATCACTGACACATGGAGTTGAGCCTAGGAGTTAGTGACTGACGTCTCCAGTGACTTTGAGTACAGACGAAGTGATACGAACTCAGCCTCGCAAATATATACATGTTGTTAGTTAAAATTCTTAGAGGATCTTATGCCCAACACCTTAAGTGCTAGGAAATCTCATATATCTAGGCGGCCTAATTGCAAGCTGGTTTTTGTTTTGGGGAAAATCACATTTTTCTATTGAAAAGGTACTTGGAACAACAAAAACAAGAAAAAAACTAAAACACGTACCGGCCACAATATGACTCACCACCAAGAACAATGCAATAGAGCTTTGAATCTAGAATGCCTCATAAGAATAGGCTCACCAAGGATCAACTGTGCCAGATTCACTCCCAATCGCTCTCAATCCACTCTAATACTAACCAACAAAGTAGCCCTGCTAGAGTCAACCCCACCGTAAAGAAGAGGGGAGTAGCTTAAACAGCCGGAGACAGCGGAACTAGATTTTCCTGATACTCTCCGTGGTTTTGTTTTCATTCCCTGGGCACAAAGTGAAATGGTGTATGTGGAGCAAGTAGAGAGGGAATTGAACATGCGCAACTCGATCCATGTAATCCCTTGGCCATCCGCAAGATTGTCGGAGACGCGGGTATACAAAGAATATCGGTAAACGAGCAAAGGAATGATTCTCCACAGCTCGAGTTTTCTTTCCTAGAAAATATGACAGTCTGAAAGACATACAGGTTCGGAACAAAAGAGTAAATAGACCCATCTCTCACGCTTACAGGTCGGCCCATTGGGCGTACACTACTCTTTTTTAAGTTCAAACTCATCCTGTCACGTTAGCGCCTTCTTGGAGTATGTCTTCGTCTTCAGTAGACCTTGTCACACCTGTGACAACTCCCCCCAGCCGAAGATGCTGCATGTCCCCAAGCAACCGCGGTAGGAAAAATCGAGCACGCACCACGTGATAATCTTCCCATGTGGTTGCTGTAGGAGGTAGATTAGTCCATTGTATATGAACATGAGGAATAGCTGAGTTACCATGTTTCACCGATCGGCGTTCTAGAATGACCATCGGTTCCACTTACGGAGCATCCAGGACTGGAATCAAAGGAAGTTCAGAGAAAACTAGAGAGTAATCAACTGTATATGGTTTCAACTGCGAAATGTGGAAGACTGGGTGAATGGTGGAAGTAGATGGTAAATCCAAACACTGCCCCAATTCTTTCCAACACTGTATAAGGGCCAAAGTACTTGAAAGGCAATTTGGGACAAGGATGATTAACCAGTGATGACTGAGCATACGGCTGTAACTTTAGTAAAACTTTTTCTCCCACTTGAAACTACAATTCAGTCCATTGCTTGTGAGCATGTTGTTTCATTTGATTTTGGGCCACTTCTAAGTGCTACTTGAGTTGCTATAACTGGACAGTTCGATCAGTCAAGAGTTCATTGACAGAGTCCAGTGATGATGAAGCAATAGAAGTTTCTGCCACCAGATTTGGCTCTTGACCATACAAAGCTTTGAAAGGAGAACAGTGAATAGCTGAGTGAAAGATAGAGTTATACCACATTTCTGCCAATGACAGCCAATGTTTCCACTGTTTTGGTGTATCGTGAATAGCACAGCGTAGATACATTTCCAATACCTGATTAACGCATTCAGTTTTCCCATCTGTTTGAGGATAGTAAGCCGTGGACATGTGCAATTTAACATTACAGAGTCTGAAAAGCTCTTGCCAAAAGTAACTGAGAAACACTGTATCCCTGTCAGGCACTATAGATTTAGGAAACCCATGTAATCTCACCACCTGATCAAGAATAATGTGAGCAATGCCCTGAGCAGTATATGGATATTTAATTGCAATGAAATGGGCAAACTTGGACAATCTATCAATCACCACCAAAATAGCATTATAACCTTCAGACTTTGGGAGGCCTTCTATAAAGTCCATGGAAATATCTTGCCACACCTTAGCAGGGATTGGTAATGGTTGCAACAACCCTGCTGGATGGTGCAGAGAGTGTTTTGCCTGTTGGCAAATGACACACTGTTTGACAAAGTCCTCCACCTGAAGTTTCATTCCTTTCCAAGCAAACAAAATTTTCACTCTGTAACTATGTGTTGTTGATTCCAGAATGGCCACCAATTGGAGTAGAATGAAATGCAAAAATAACTTTAGTGCGGATTGCAGAATTGTTGCCTAACCATATATTGCCTTTGTATTTAATGAGGCCTTGATCTAAAGAATATCCCTCTGCATTAGGAGATGTCACAGCTAGTTGGGACAACAAAATTTGAGCCGTGGAATCTGTAGTATAAGAATTAAGGACCTCCTGGATCCAAGCAGGTTGAACTGATGAGAAAGCATGCAAAGCAAACAAGTGATTCACCCTAGATAGGGCATCAGCTGCCACATTATCTTTGCCTTTGTTCTATACAATCCTGAATCTGAACCCCATTAATCTAGACATAGCTTTCCTTTGCAAATCAGAGTGTAGGTTCTGCTCCATTAGGTAGGCTAGACTTTTGTGATCGGTATTGATGAGAAATTCTTGGTAGTGCAAGTAGGCCTTCCACTTTTCAACTGCCATGATTAGAGCCAGAAATTCTTTCTCATAAATAGAGTATTTGCTGTGAGATGGTCCAAAAGCTTTACTTAAGTAAGCTACAGGTCCGCCCTATTGCATGAGAACAGCCCCAATCCCTGTGTCACATGCATCAGTTTCAATAGTAAATGGTAAATCAAAGTTAGGGATTGCCAATACTAGTGTTTGAATCATAGCTTGTTTGAGATTGAGAAAGGCTTGTTCAGCTGTGTCAGAAATATGGGTCAGTGGTTTAGCAAGATGACCATAGTGGTGAACAAATCACCTGTAATAGCGAGTAAGCCCAAGAAAAGATCTTAAATCAATCATAGTTGTAGGTCTAGGCCAACTAACCATGACTGCTGTCTTTTGAGGATCAGTAGTCACTCCCTCATGAGAAATTATGTGGCCTAAGTTTGTTACAGCTTGCTGGCCAAAAGAACACTTGCTATGCTTCAAGTATAACTGATTTTCTTTGAGTTCATCCAAAACCAACTTCAAATGGATGAGATGTTCCTCTAAAGTGTTCCTGAAAATGAGGATGTCATCAAGGAAGACCAAGACTAACTTTCTCAGAAAAGGACTAAGCACCTCATTCATGATACATTGAAAAGTGGCAGGGGCATTAGTCAAACCAAATGGCATGACTCTAAATTGGTAATGTCCATGATGCATTTTGAAGACAGTTTTATGCTCATCTTCAGAAGACATTCTTACTTGGTGATACCTTGATTTCATATGTAGCTTAGAAAAGAACTTGGCTTGCCCCAATTCTTCTAAAATTTCTTCAATGATAGGCATAGGAAATCTATTCTTTATAGTGAGAGCATTCAATTTTCTATAATCCACACACATTCTCCAAGTGACATCTTTCTTCTATACCAATAAGACAGGAGAAGCAAAAGGACTTGAACTGTGAGTAATCAGTCTAGTGGTCAATAATTCATTAACTTGTCTCTCTATCTCAGTCTTGTGCAGAGGTGAGTATCTGTATGATTTACAATTGACAGAAACATCTTGGGGTAATAGAGAAATATGATGATCATAGACGCTAAAAGGGGTAGAGTATGTGGGTCCTGAAAAATGTCCTTGTAGACATCCAATTATTTTAAGACAGGGGCAGGCGTGGGTGAGTATACTAGAGCTTTAGGGACAGCTTGAGACATATCTAACAGAGCTAAAGCCTGAACATCATTGCCACTAATCCACTTTGACACTTGAGTACCAATGCTGGATGTAATAGATAGTGGAGTAGGTGTAATACCTTTTAGTGTCACAACTGTGGTTCCCATGTTAAACTCCATTGTTCTCACTGCCCAATCACATTCTATAGGACTATGTTGTTGCCGCCAATCATATCCCAAAATTCCATCATAAGCACCAATGTCAAGAACCCTCATATCAGATTGTAAGGTATACCCTTGACACCACCAAAATAAGTTGGGTATCCTCTTATCAAAGAGAAGAATCTTCCCATTTGCCACTTTCACCTGCTTAGTAGGTGCTGCTAAGGTGGACAGTCCAGCAGTTGTAACAAAATCAGAGTTGATGAAGCTGTGAGAGCTGCCACTATCGATCAACAGGAGCATGACTTTTTTGTTGACAATGGCTCTTAACTTCAAACAACCATGGCCTTCAGTTCCAGCTAGTGCATTGATGGATAAATTGCAAAAGTCCTCAGCTATAGCATGCTCAACAACCAATTGGTTAAGAACCTCTTTTGGGATTTCTTTGTATAAATCATTGAGGACCAAATCATTTGCCTGAGCTTTAGGTTTTTGAGCACAATGCTCATTGTGACCTTGTTCGAATTTGTGGCGGAACCGCCGATTTAATCCGGGCTAAGCACACCTGCCACCTCTGGCTTGCAGTGCGATTAGACCGAACTAAACCCGGTCGTCCGTCGAGAGTCATTCGACTCCCGATATTACCTTTTCCCAGAGGAACCGACTTCATACACATCCGACTCACGATGGAGCCACAACAGAAACATCATCTCAGGCAGTTAAATAGCTTAAAAGTAGATTTAATTACAACCCGGTTTTTACATAAAATACAAGTTCAACATAATATCACAAGGTAGCAAGTTTGAAAGTCTCTCGCAGCGGAAAATATAAGTTTAGATCACCATGTTATCACCAAAAGGTTTGCATTAGAGGTACAACATCGAGCCCACCGATGTTGTCCTCGTGCCACTTAGTCACTTCATCCTACATGAGGGCATGCCCCGCCTCCAACACAGGCGCACACCATGAATTCCATACCTGTGCTCAAAAGGTGGGGGCAAACCCTGAGTACTAATTACTCAGTAGGTCTTAATGGATTTTGGCTTACGGCTGACGCGGAGCAGCTTACTAGCAAGTAGGTCCTTAGCCTTTAGTTTTTAACAGCAACTTAATTAACAACAAGTTTCATTGTCTGTGTGATTGCCAACATAACAGTAAATTTTCGTAAAGTAACAACTCAGTTCAAACATGTAGTATTCCAAAAACCCATGAGTATTAAACATCGAGAGTTTAAGTGATTACTACGTTGCCCGTGTGCATTGTCAGCATTCCCACACCTGGTGGGCATCAGCGATTCGAATCGATTTTTAATACCCGGGAATAACTATCATGCCAGGGGTATATGCTTACTAGCCATCGCGTTCCCACATATAGTCCCCATCTCCACCTGTCTTGTCCCAAGATTCAAAGCGCCCTCACCTAACCCCCGGGTTGTGCCCCCTCAGGAGCGATACCACGGCCGCACCGGGTCAGCCCTCCCTTAGGAGCGATACCACGGCCGCACCGGGTCAGCCCTCCCTCGAGTACAAGCGCCCCCGGGCCCATCGGCCTCCAGCAAGTGGATGAGCGGAGCCTCGAAAACTTCGGACAAACCCAGGTAAGACTTCACCGGTCCCATTTCCCGGTTAAGCACTCTAGCAATGTTATGCCGATCAGCAGGCGAACAGCGAACGGGCCTTAAACGACTCGGGCGGAGTCCGGGTGCGACATCATGATAAAGGAAATACTGAAATAAATCTCCGCCCGGTCTCTATTTAACTTCATGAGCAACAGTAATAAGTGATATGACTGTAAGCTTTTTGTAACTTTGAAAATACCTACGTGACGAGTACACACACTCGTGTCTACCCGTACCTAGCAATTTCTAGGCATACTCGTCCTACGAACTCTATGTATAGGTGCTAAGGCCAGGGCGGCCAGGAAGTCTAATGCAATTGGTTCCAAACAACTCCTAATGCATATGCGTAATCATCAAGTATAACTTGTTTGCTGGGTAGAGTATGGTCCTGCCTACCTTCTTCACTAGGATCAGTAGCTTCCTCCGGAGCGTAGTCGGGTTCCTGCTGCTGGCCCTCTGGTTCCTGGTGCAACTCCTCTTCGAGTTCCTCCGCGACGGTTTGGTTCGGCGGTGGTTCTTCGTCCGTGGAATCTATATGTATGACATGATGCAGTTGAAGTATGTATTAGTGCAATGCTTGCTTTATTATGCGAGTGTGATGCAGTAGATCAGTGAACTTATGATTCATGGTACAGAGTTATGCATATCGAGGCGAAAGTCGTTTCATACTAAGAAATCGTACAAGCCATCATCTATGATAGCTTAGCTTGTCACATAAAACAGCGTGGGGGTGTGACGGAATCGCATCGGCTTAAGTGAAAAGACCGGTGCCTACTACCATTCAGAACTCTTTTCATGGTTCACTATAGTCTTAACTACTAGGTAGGGACAATATAGCAAGCATTCAAACCACCAATTCTTATACTAAGTCTAGGTTATACTAGCAAGGTTGCTGCCCTAAAATCAGAAGTTTTGACCCTCATTTAGCCCATATTTTATATTTACTAATTTTAAACCTGCATGTACTTATCAATATCAAATCACTAACTAACTCTGGCATGCATGGCATTCCATATCAAAAGTGAGCTCTTTATGCCATAAGGAGCACAAATAAAATACATACAACTATTTAGAGCCTAATTTTCTATATAAACAACATTTTCTCACTTATTTCTATGCTAAACTCATATGTAGGGGTAAAATGGTAATTAACAGTGAATATTTGAGCTACCAAAATTTATACAGAGCCTATACAGAATAATAAGGCCTCTGTCCAAATTTCACAATTTTTGAAGTTCATTTTACCCATATTTCCTATTCATCAAGGTTTTTCATGCTTGCTCAAAAACAGGGGCAAAACTGTCTTTTCCTTCTCAACCATCATATCCATTCTGTAGATCTATTTATAAGGAGCACAAAGCAACTAATTTGGTATTTTTCTGATTTTTATTGAATTTTCTAGGATTTTTCAAAGATTTCTGTCGAAATAATCAATTTTAAAAAGAAATTCAACAGAATTAGGGGCTAGATTGTGATTATTTCAAAACCCCAGGGGCTAGTACGCAAGATCTACAAGACTCAGTGCACAGCGCGGTGGACTGATTCGCAATTAAGGGGAAAAGCAGGGGCCGGATCTGAAATTTGCCCGGCCCCCTTCTTCTTCCTCGCGTCGGCCGCGGCCGCGCGGGAGGGCGCGCGCGCGCCGGCGAGCCGGGGCTCGCCGCGGCCGCGACACGAGTTGGGGAAGGTGTTCCCCGTACGGGGCTTCTACCTTGGGGAGGCGGTGACGGCGGAGACGGCGTGGACGAGGCGGGTGGCGGAGGTGAACCGAGGGTGAACCGGCGCGGCGCGACGTCGAGGCAAGGTTGAACCTCGGCGTCCGGGCGGGGAACGGCGACGAGGTCTAGGGCGCGAGGTGCGCGGGAGTGAGGCGAAGGTCGCGGGGTAGGTGGGGAGGCACGGGGGGCGACGGAGGGGGCGGGGCGAGCTCGAGCTCGAAGCTCGCCGTCAATGGCGGACGACGGGAACGAGGCGGGCAGAGGCTGAGCGGAAGGGTGGGCGCGCGAATGGAGTTGGGGGAAAAGGTCGGGGCCTCGCCCTCGCCTTGGTGGCACGCCGCGCGCGCTGTCCGCGCGCGGCCACAGCGCGTGGCCGCGGCGTGGCGCGCTGGCCGCGCGTGCCCGCGGTGGCAGCGGCGCGTGGCCAGTAGCGCCGGACGCCGGCGCCGCGTGGCGGGTGGGTCTGCCGAGTGGGACCCACCTGTCAGTGACACGGAGGAAAAATAAAATCGGGAAAAAGGAAAAACTGTTTGACTGCTGAGACATGTTTTAGAAATTGCTCTTTTTGAACACCTTAGGGGTCGAATTTGAAAAAGACCCAATTGAAAGAAATGTTGTACTTTTTGAACCCTACAACTTTGTCAAAAGCACCAATTTCAAATTCCGGCTCTAAATTTGATTTAAATTCGAGTTTAACTGTCAGCCCTCAGTTTGGACTGAGAACTATTTTCCTTAGAAAAAATAAAAGTCCTATTTCTAGCCATTTTCTCCCAAAAGTCTTTTTGACAAAGTTGTTCAGGATTTCATAACCTAAAACTTTCCCAATTGGACCTTTACATGAAAAGGACTCTAGGTCATAGAAAAAAGAAGAATTCTAAATAGCCAGATTTGGAGTATGTTTGTTGGGTAACACCAAAAGCCCCTTTGCACTTAGTTAAGCCCATCTTCCATCCGAGCTCTAATTGACAAAGTTGTTTACCACCTTAAGACCTTCAAGTTTGGTATAAGAAGTTCTACCTAAATGTCTCTAGGTTTTAAGTTATGCTCTCATTATAGCATCACTTTTATGAAACTGAATGCATCACTTAGCTACTTTCACCATGATTACTTAGATGCACATTAGTATAAGATGCAATGATGCTTATGAAAAGTAATTAGGCAAAATATGCGCATAATAATGCTTGGGAGATGCCTAGGGCATCACAACCCACCCCCCTTAAAGAAATCTCGTCTCGAGATTTTTGAAGTGTCGTGGGTGGTTAAACTGGTTGTAGTTAGTGTTGGGTGCACGTATTGAGTTTAGACCCAGAAGCTAAGCTGTTGTAACGTACCGATTTGAGGTGGATGGCAAAAAACCAGGGTACTTAGTGTGTAGGTATTCTTCCTGCTCCCATGTGGCTTCTTCTTCGGAATGATTACTCCATTGAACTTTGTAAAAGTTGATTGTTTTCCGACGGGTTGATCTTTGCTTTTGATCGAGGATTTTTATGGGACGTTCTTCGTATGTGAGATCTGGTTCAATCTGAATTTGAGAGGTATCTACCATTTTCTCCGGTACTCTTAAGCACTTCTTTAGTTGTGAGACATGAAACACATTGTGAACCGCAGCTAGATGTGGTGGTAGCTCTAACCGGTAAGCGACGGCTCCGCACTTTTCAAGGATCTTGAATGGACCGACGTACCTTGGTGCTAACTTTCCTTTCACCCTAAACCGTTGTATCCCTTTCATCGGAGATACTTTGAGATACACATGATCTCCCTCCTCAAAGACTAGTGGCCTCCTCCTTTTATCCGAGTAACTTTTCTGTCTGGACTGTGCTCTTTGGAGATGGTGGTGTATAAGTTTCACTTGTTCTTCGGCTTCCATCACTAAATCAGGGCCAAAGGTAACACGTTCTCCTGGTTCGGACCAGTTTAGCGGTGTCCTGCATCTCCTACCATAAAGAGCCTCGAAAGGTGCCATTTCTAAGCTCTTTTGATAGCTATTGTTGTAAGCAAATTCTGCCAAGGGTAGACACTCATCCCACTTGGTGGCGTAAGTCATTACACAGGCCCTCAACATGTCTTCTAGGACTTGATTTACTCTTTCTACTTGACCACTGGTTTGGGGATGGTAAGCAGAACTGCGTACAAGAGTAGTGTTCAAGGCCGTCTGCAGTTGCTCCCAGAAGCGGGAAACGAACAGAGAACCCCTATCTGAGGTGATAGTTCGCGGAACCCCGTGTAAAGATAGGATCTTGGTAAGGTACAACTCAGCGTACTGTTTTGCTCGATAAGTGGTCTTGACTGGAATGAAGTGAGCAGATTTCGTGAGCCTATCGATAATTACCCATATGGAGTCATATCCTTTTTGGGTACGAGGTAAACCCACAATGAAATCCATGCGTATATCCTCCCATTTCCACGCTGGAACATCTAGTGGTTGAAGCATCCCAGCGGCCTTTAAGTGATCAGCTTTTACTTTTTTACACACATCGCACTCCGATACATATCTGGCGATCTCCCGCTTCATGCGGGTCCACCAAAACTTTTGCTTCAAGTCTTGGTACATCTTATTGCTGCCCGGATGTATCGCGAGTATTGAAGTGTGCGCTTCGTCCAGTATTCTCTTCCTCAATTCCATGTCCTTGGGTACCACTAGACGATTCTTGAACCACAGGACGCCTTGGTCATCAAGTGTGAAACATGCCTTCTTCTCTTCACTAATACCTTCACGGATATATGCCATACCCTTATCTTGCTTCTGAGCTTCTATGATTTGCGACTTGATTGTGGGCTCAATAATGACATTATAGAGTTCCGCATGCTGTCCTGAAGATGTTTCAATGTCACTCATCTCACAGCAGATTATTCTTGCTGTAGGTCGGACTTCTATCACATTGCAATGGGCTTTTCGGCTTAGTGCATCTGCTACCACATTGGCCTTGCCTGGGTGGTAGTGTATCTCCAGATCATAATCTTTTATCAACTCTAGCCATCGTCTCTGCCTCATATTGATTTCAGGTTGAGTGAAAATATATTTGAGACTCTTATGGTCAGTGTAAATGTGACATGTGTTGCCTAACAGATAGTGTCTCCATATTTTTAGTGCATGAACGACTGCAGCTAGCTCAAGGTCATGTGTCGGATAGTTGGCTTCATGTTTCCTCAATTGACGGGAGGCATAAGCAATTACTCTTCCTTCTTGCATCAAGACACAGCCAAGCCCATTACCGGAGGCATCACAGTACACTTCAAAAGGCTTGGTGATATCTGGTTGAGCTAGCACTGGTGCTGAGGTTAACAATTTCTTCAAGGTCTGAAAAGCTTCTTCACATTTCGGATTCCAAATGAACTTGGCATTTTTCTTGGTCAAAGAGGTCATAGGCTTTGCAATTTTGGAGAAATCTTTGATAAAGCGGCGGTAGTAGCCCGCTAAACCAAGAAAACTCCGAATTTCAGTTACAGTTTCTGGTTGTTTCCAATTTAGCACATCTTCTACTTTGTTAGGGTCAACTGCGACTCCCTTTTCAGATAGCACATGTCCCAAGAAACTCACTTCTTTCAGCCAGAATGCACACTTGCTAAACTTGGCATAAAGCTTATGCTCTCTGAGCCGAGTGAGCACGATCCTCAAGTGTTCTTCATGTTCTTTTTCATTTTTGGAGTAGATTAGTATGTCATCTATGAATACCACCACGAACTTATCGAGTTCATTCATGAACACCGAATTCATCATATACATGAAGAAAGCCGGTGCGTTGGTTAGTCCAAATGACATGACCAAGTACTCATACAAACCGTATCTGGTAGAGAATGCTGTCTTGGGTACGTCCTCTTCTCTAATCTTTATCTGATAGTAGCCAGACCTTAGGTCAATTTTAGAAAAGACCTTAGCCCCAGTTAACTGATCAAATAGAATATCGATGTGTGGCAGTGGGTATTTGTTTTTGACGGTCACTGCATTCAGTGGCCGATAGTCCACACATAGTCTCTTCCCACCATGATCCTTTTTCTCAACAAAGAGAGCTGGACAACCCCACGGTGATGAACTAGGTCTAATGAACCCTTTGTCTAATTGTTCTTGTAGCTGGGTTTTCAATTCCTTCAAATCATCAGGTGGCATCCTGTATGGTCTTTTTGACACAGGTGCCGTACCTGGAACGAGCTCAATGGCAAATTCTACATCCCGTTTAGGTGGTAGTCCCGGATGTTCTTCCGGAAACACGTCCGGGAATTCACACACTACCGGTATCTTTTTAACCTCTTGTAGTTCAGTCGCATTGACCGTGGGGGTCATGTGTTTTTGATTTGGCATGTGTATTCGTAGAATCTTGCCGCTGACACTAGACCTTAACTGCACTGTCCTGCTGCCAATATCCAGGACTGCATTGTTTTCTGTCATCCAATTCATCCCTAAGATGATATCAATCCCCCGGTGTGGCAGCACCACAGGATTGATTATGAAATCTTCCTTTCCTATACTCAGCCTTAACCCTTTTACTATCAGATTTGTATTTATCGGGTTCCCAGGCGCGGTGATTTGATATTTCTCTTTTATATATGAAGTCTCTACCCTGTGCTTAGATGTATATGACTGACTAATGAAAGTATGAGTAGCTCCTGAATCAAATAACACGACGGTCGGCTGACCGTTGACCATGAACGTACCGGCGAGAACAGGCTCTCCTTCAGGGATCTGCTCCATGTGCACGTAGTGCACTCGACCTGTCTTGGGTACGAATCCCTTCGGCTTGTTCTGTTGGTTTCCACCCGCAGGAACAGGACCTTGGATCCTGCGAGGCGCTCTGCAGTCCTTAATGAAATGGCCGATCTTGCCGCAGTTGTAACAAGGAGCGCCCGGCCCCGGAACAATGGGAGCACGGGGAGTTGGCAACTGTACGGGTGCTCGATAAATGGGGTACTGTTGCTGCGGTGCCGCCCGATGAATCCACCTTGGTTGGTTGGGTCGGACCACATAGCGAGACTGCTGATAATTTTGCTGTTGAGGCTTGTATGCGGTCTTCTGCTTCTGTGAAGGGCCAGTCGCTGAGGTGTTGGCTAGCCTTTTGCGCTTCTGATCCTCGTTAGCGGCACGGAGACGATTCTCCATGTCGAGAGCAGTGTCTACCAGCTCAGTGAAGCTCTGGTAGCGCAGTGCCAAGTGAGTCCGGAGGGTAGGGTCAAGGCCCTCTAGGAGTCTCTCGGCCCGTTCCGGCTCAGTAGCAACATCTCTCGGAGCATACTGAGAGAGGTGGATAAAGGTCTGTACATATTGCATCACGGTCCGGTTGCCCTGCTTGAGGTCTCGGAACTCGCAACGCTTTTGCTCCATCAAACTTGCCGGGATGTAGTGAGCCCGGAAAGCTTGTCGGAACTCCTCCCATGTGGGCTCATGGCCCTCTTCCTGCATGGCGAGGAAAGTGGCGTACCACGCTCCCGCAGGCCCATGAAGAAGCTGAGCAGCAAACCGAGCCTTCTCTCGCTCATTACTCTCTGGCAGAAGGGTAAACTTGGACTGGACAGTGCGAAGCCAGTCGTCTGCCGCCAGTGGCTCTGGGCAGTTGGTGAAGACCGGGGGTCGCAGCCCCTCGAAGTCCTGGTAAGTAATGCCACGTGGCCTGTACTCCCGCGGCTGTTGTTGCCCACGGGCTTGACGGTCTTCTGCTAATAACCGAATCAGCTCAGCTTGTTGGACCACCAAAGTGGCCAGCTCCGGCGGGGGTGGAGCGCCTTGCGCTGACTGCCCTGATGACTGCCCCGTGCGAGTGTTCACCATCTGCAAAATGGAATCATATGGGTTCAGCCCAATAGCCCATGTGCAGAAATACGGTGACAGCAAGATCATAGGACTATAGGCAATTTGTGAGCACAGGTAAATTTGTAACAAAACAGTTAGACTTTATCTCTCAAGGCCAAGCTTAATGACATCGCATCATTCACATCATCCATGCGCACTCAACAGTTACTTCAACCATACTTATAAAGTCTTAAAAACTAAGGGTTTACTAGTACACACATGGGCCATCTCATCCATCACATCGGAACACTAACTTAAGGTTCTATATTAGGTTACATGACGTACATAAGTGAGTTCTCTCGACCTCACCACTGTTTAGTACAGTCATGGTAAACTGCACGGAGCGATATAGTACAAAACATCGCTCACAACGTGCACCACCTACAAAAAGCTTCACCACACAATGCCATTGTCAAACTCTCTAACGCCCGTTACGCGCGTCAGACACCATGCTGCCCTCATCCTCCACCACAGGGGCAACTGAAGGGTCCGGCTCGTACTGCGCCAGGCGCTGCTGTGCCTCGGCCAACTCTGCCTCCAGCTCCTCAATACGGTCCTGAGCATACATGTGCTGGTCGTGGTAGTGGGAGACACGGTTCTCGGCACGGAGGTACATCCCGTGTACGCTGTGAGCAAACTGCATGGTCGCAGCATAGGGCCTGGTGTCAATCCGCTCCTCCAGCATGTTGTGACGACGGAGCCACTCGTCGTCGTAGCCGTCGGTGGGGAGGTAGCGCAGCACTGACATCCCTGCTGCACCCGAGGAGCTGAGTGAGGTGATGGCTGCTAGGGTGACCTTGTCGTAAGCGTCCTCCTCATTGGCCCCGTAGACGGTGATCGTCTGCCGGACCGCGGTGTGGCTCGAAGGAAGGACGACACTGGCCATACAGTGTCCCTCCGCGTGCACTATCTGCACTGAGAAGAAAGGGCACGGCCTGCGCCTCATCTCACGCAGAGCCCGACAGAGGATCTGCGCAAGGCCGTTCTCCTCACGGCAACGGGTGTGAACCATCCCATTCTCAAGCTGAGGAGGGGTGTGGGTCACTGGTGGGAGGGGAGCAGCCCTTCCCTCCTGTACACGGAGTCCCCTCGCACTGGTGGCTTTGCGGGCGGTTTGCTTGGTCCTGGCCATCTGTTTTTAAATAAGAGACCTTAATCAGTGATAGTCATAGGTTGCATATACTTTTAACGATTAAGTGGGTGATGGGTGCGGAAAACATCATTGGACTTTCATTTTACTTATTTGTCTTTTAGCGATAAACCCCCAAGTATGAACAAATAAGAATAAACATGATGCATGACTCGTCCTATTCGATCTCACATCACACACCTTAAGCATAATTTATATATCTAGCGAGTATCCGGTGACATATATGCACGGCACTCTCTAATGCAACTAGTCGTTCTCTACTCGTTCTTAATTTCGCACGTGGTTAGTGTACCTGCAGAAAAATGCATGCTCATATCATCATCATTACCATGACCAATCATTACCACTCTAACTCTAGAAGTGGCATCCACGATTTTCTTTAAGCTACGTCTGGTGGACGACGTAGTGGCGCCATTTCTCTCAACACACCCAGTCTTCCTCCAGTACTGGGGAATTGCTGGGGAGAGAAACGGTGGCCAACAAGATCTAGCTATAATTTTGGTTGAAGGAAAAGTGGTCACGAAACACTCCAATGGCGTGACCACCCCCCTTAAAGAGTTCTGCCCTATCAGCATGAATGCAGGGTTCGCAACAGTCCGCAAATCCCAATAGCGCTCCGCCAGTACTGGGGATGGCTATGGCCGAAATGTTGCTTCCCAAAGCACCGAATATGCACATGAGTTCTATCTAGGTCAGAATGTTAGCGATGTCACCTGGTATTTCACTAACATCCTTAATATGGGCATATCGATACTCTCATTTTTTCCAAATACTTCGAAAAGGTTTTCAAAAATAGGTTTGCAAATCAAAACTGGATGATATGTCTGTTGTCTATGTATGATCGGCTCTGATACCAGCTGTGGCGGAACCGCCGATTTAATCCGGGCTAAGCACACCTGCCACCTCTGGCTTGCAGTGCGATTAGACCGAACTAAACCCGGTCGTCCGTCGAGAGTCATTCGACTCCCGATATTACCTTTTCCCAGAGGAACCGACTTCATACACATCCGACTCACGATGGAGCCACAACAGAAACATCATCTCAGGCAGTTAAATAGCTTAAAAGTAGATTTAATTACAACCCGGTTTTTACATAAAATACAAGTTCAACATAATATCACAAGGTAGCAAGTTTGAAAGTCTCTCGCAGCGGAAAATATAAGTTTAGATCACCATGTTATCACCAAAAGGTTTGCATTAGAGGTACAACATCGAGCCCACCGATGTTGTCCTCGTGCCACTTAGTCACTTCATCCTACATGAGGGCATGCCCCGCCTCCAACACAGGCGCACACCATGAATTCCATACCTGCGCTCAAAAGGTGGGGGCAAACCCTGAGTACTAATTACTCAGTAGGTCTTAATGGATTTTGGCTTACGGCTGACGCGGAGCAGCTTACTAGCAAGTAGGTCCTTAGCCTTTAGTTTTTAACAGCAACTTAATTAACAACAAGTTTCATTGTCTGTGTGATTGCCAACATAACAGTAAATTTTCGTAAAGTAACAACTCAGTTCAAACATGTAGTATTCCAAAAACCCATGAGTATTAAACATCGAGAGTTTAAGTGATTACTACGTTGCCCGTGTGCATTGTCAGCATTCCCACACCTGGTGGGCATCAGCGATTCGAATCGATTTTTAATACCCGGGAATAACTATCATGCCAGGGGTATATGCTTACTAGCCATCGCGTTCCCACATATAGTCCCCATCTCCACCTGTCTTGTCCCAAGATTCAAAGCGCCCTCACCTAACCCCCGGGTTGTGCCCCCTCAGGAGCGATACCACGGCCGCACCAGGTCAGCCCTCCCTTAGGAGCGATACCACGGCCGCACCGGGTCAGCCCTCCCTCGAGTACAAGCGCCCCCGGGCCCATCGGCCTCCAGCAAATGGATGAGCGGAGCCTCGAAAACTTCGGACAAACCCAGGTAAGACTTCACCGGTCCCATTTCCCGGTTAAGCACTCTAGCAATGTTATGCCGATCAGCAGGCGAACAGCGAACGGGCCTTAAACGACTCGGGCGGAGTCCGGGTGCGACATCATGATAAAGGAAATACTGAAATAAATCTCCGCCCGGTCTCTATTTAACTTCATGAGCAACAGTAATAAGTGATATGACTGTAAGCTTTTTGTAACTTTGAAAATACCTACGTGACGAGTACACACACTCGTGTCTACCCGTACCTAGCAATTTCTAGGCATACTCGTCCTACGAACTCTATGTATAGGTGCTAAGGCCAGGGCGGCCAGGAAGTCTAATGCAATTGGTTCCAAACAACTCCTAATGCATATGCGTAATCATCAAGTATAACTTGTTTGCTGGGTAGAGTATGGTCCTGCCTACCTTCTTCACTAGGATCAGTAGCTTCCTCCGGAGCGTAGTCGGGTTCCTGCTGCTGGCCCTCTGGTTCCTGGTGCAACTCCTCTTCGAGTTCCTCCGCGACGGTTTGGTTCGGCGGTGGTTCTTCGTCCGTGGAATCTATATGTATGACATGATGCAGTTGAAGTATGTATTAGTGCAATGCTTGCTTTATTATGCGAGTGTGATGCAGTAGATCAGTGAACTTATGATTCATGGTACAGAGTTATGCATATCGAGGCGAAAGTCGTTTCATACTAAGAAATCGTACAAGCCATCATCTATGATAGCTTAGCTTGTCACATAAAACAGCGTGGGGGTGTGACGGAATCGCATCGGCTTAAGTGAAAAGACCGGTGCCTACTACCATTCAGAACTCTTTTCATGGTTCACTATAGTCTTAACTACTAGGTAGGGACAATATAGCAAGCATTCAAACCACCAATTCTTATACTAAGTCTAGGTTATACTAGCAAGGTTGCTGCCCTAAAATCAGAAGTTTTGACCCTCATTTAGCCCATATTTTATATTTACTAATTTTAAACCTGCATGTACTTATCAATATCAAATCACTAACTAACTCTGGCATGCATGGCATTCCATATCAAAAGTGAGCTCTTTATGCCATAAGGAGCACAAATAAAATACATACAACTATTTAGAGCCTAATTTTCTATATAAACAACATTTTCTCACTTATTTCTATGCTAAACTCATATGTAGGGGTAAAATGGTAATTAACAGTGAATATTTGAGCTACCAAAATTTATACAGAGCCTATACAGAGTAATAAGGCCTCTGTCCAAATTTCACAATTTTTGAAGTTCATTTTACCCATATTTCCTATTCATCAAGGTTTTTCATGCTTGCTCAAAAACAGGGGCAAAACTGTCTTTTCCTTCTCAACCATCATATCCATTCTGTAGATCTATTTATAAGGAGCACAAAGCAACTAATTTGGTATTTTTCTGATTTTTATTGAATTTTCTAGGATTTTTCAAAGATTTCTGTCGAAATAATCAATTTTAAAAAGAAATTCAACAGAATTAGGGGCTGGATTGTGATTATTTCAAAACCCCAGGGGCTAGTACGCAAGATCTACAAGACTCAGTGCACAGCGCGGTGGACTGATTCGCAATTAAGGGGAAAAGCAGGGGCCGGATCTGAAATTTGCCCGGCCCCCTTCTTCTTCCTCGCGTCGGCCGCGGCCGCGCGGGAGGGCGCGCGCGCGCCGGCGAGCCGGGGCTCGCCGCGGCCGCGACACGAGTTGGGGAAGGTGTTCCCCGTACGGGGCTTCTACCTTGGGGAGGCGGTGACGGCGGAGACGGCGTGGACGAGGCGGGTGGCGGAGGTGAACCGAGGGTGAACCGGCGCGGCGCGACGTCGAGGCAAGGTCGAACCTCGGCGTCCGGGCGGGGAACGGCGACGAGGTCTAGGGCGCGAGGTGCGCGGGAGTGAGGCGAAGGTCGCGGGGTAGGTGGGGAGGCACGGGGGGCGACGGAGGGGGCGGGGCGAGCTCGAGCTCGAAGCTCGCCGTCAATGGCGGACGACGGGAACGAGGCGGGCAGAGGCTGAGCGGAAGGGTGGGCGCGCGAATGGAGTTGGGGGAAAAGGTCGGGGCCTCGCCCTCGCCTTGGTGGCACGCCGCGCGCGCTGTCCGCGCGCGGCCACGGCGCGTGGCCGCGGCGTGGCGCGCTGGCCGCGCGTGCCCGCGGTGGCAGCGGCGCGTGGCCAGTAGCGCCGGACGCCGGCGCCGCGTGGCGGGTGGGTCTGCCGAGTGGGACCCACCTGTCAGTGACACGGAGGAAAAATAAAATCGGGAAAAAGGAAAAACTGTTTGACTGCTGAGACATGTTTTAGAAATTGCTCTTTTTGAACACCTTAGGGGTCGAATTTGAAAAAGACCCAATTTAAAGAAATGTTGTACTTTTTGAACCCTACAACTTTGTCAAAATCACCAATTTCAAATTCCGGCTCCAAGTTTGATTTAAATTCGAGTTTAACTGTCAGCCCTCAGTTTGGACTGAGAACTATTTTCCTTAGAAAAAACAAAAGTCCTATTTCTAGCCATTTTCTCCCAAAAGTCTTTTTGACAAAGTTGTTCAGGATTTCATAACCTAAAACTTTCCCAATTGGACCTTTACATGAAAAGGACTCTAGGTCATAGAAAAAAGAAGAATTCTAAATAGCCAGATTTGGAGTATGTTTGTTGGGTAACACCAAAAGCCCCTTTGCACTTAGTTAAGCCCATCTTCCATCCGAGCTCTAATTGACAAAGTTGTTTACCACCTTAAGACCTTCAAGTTTGGTATAAGAAGTTCTACCTAAATGTCTCTAGGTTTTAAGTTATGCTCTCATTATAGCATCACTTTTATGAAACTGAATGCATCACTTAGCTACTTTCACCATGATTACTTAGATGCACATTAGTATAAGATGCAATGATGCTTATGAAAAGTAATTAGGCAAAATATGCGCATAATAATGCTTGGGAGATGCCTAGGGCATCACAGAATTTTTCTTCACAATGATAACAAAGACCATTGGCTTTCCTGTAATCCCGTAATTGCCGCTCCTTCCAAAAGGAAGTTGTAGAAGGAGCAGGTTTTTGATCTGTTCTTCCTTGGGGAGCCTGGTGTTTAAGAGACCATGGTGGTTTGTGTGACCTTGCCTTCTGCCTAGCAAGAATTTTCTGCTGAATTTTGGTAACTACAATTGTCTGATGCACTGTAGAGGGTAGTTGGGCTTCCACTACTCCTTTAATCTCATCCTATAAGCCATTAATGTATTTTGAAGTGAAGACCAAATCATTGTAAGTATTGTTGTGCATAGTAATCTCAAACTGAAGTTTTTGAAAGGCTGTTGTGTACTCTTCCACAGAGTCTGTTGTGGCGGAACCGCCAATTTAATCCGAGCTAAGCACACCTACCACCACATGGCTCACAGTGCACTTAGACCGAACTAGATCCGGTCGTCCGTCGAGAGTCATTCAGCTCCCAATATTACCCAATCCCAAAGGAACCAACATCATACACATCCAGCCTTCGATTGAGCCACAACAGTTACATCATCACAGGCAGTTGAATATAGCATAAATAGACTTAGTTTACAATCCGGTTTGAAATAAAATACAAGTTCTAGCATAGTGCCATCGCAAGGCAAGTTTAAAAATATCTCGCAGCGGAAATAAAGTTCAAAGTTCATAATAACATTCAAAAGACTTGCATTAAATGAAACAACATCAAGCCCACCGATGTTGCTCCAATGCCACACATGGTGACTCTCATCCCTGATGGAGACATGCACCACCTCCGACACAGGTGCACACAAGGAACTCCATACCTGTGCTCAAAATGTGGGGGCAAATCCTGAGTACTAATTACTCAGTAGGACTTAATGAAATGGCTTACAGCTAACGCAAAGCTTGCTTACTAACAAGTGAATCCTTAGTCATTGATTTTAAACAGTGGTATAACAACATAAAGTAACAAGTTCCATCATTTGCATGTGACATCATAATAATAAATTGCGGGAATGTAAACGATACAATAATGTTTAAAATCATGACTAATAGATATGATAAATTCAAGTAGTTACTACGTTGTCCGACAGTGATACTGGCATTCTTACACCTGGTGAGCATTAACGATTC
The DNA here is from genome assembly GCA_030272315.1 of Paspalum vaginatum. NCBI lineage: Eukaryota > Viridiplantae > Streptophyta > Magnoliopsida > Poales > Poaceae > Paspalum > Paspalum vaginatum. The sequence continues at coordinate 11,336,175 of CM059020.1, read as the reverse complement.
GAATCGATTTTTAATTCCCGGAAATAACTATCATGCTAGGGGTATATACTTACTAACTATAGTGTTCCCACATATATCCCCCATCTTAACCTGTCTCGTCCCAAAATTCAAAGTGCCCCCACCTAACCGTAAGGTTGCGCCCCATCAGGAGCGATACCATGGCGTACTGGTTCAGCCCTCCCTTGAGTACAAGCGCCTCCGGACCCATCAGCCTCCTGCAAATGGATGGACGGCACCTCGAATACTTCGGACGAACCCAGGAAAGACTTTCATCGGTCCCATGGCCCGGATAATCATTTTAGCAATATTACGCTGATTCCAAGTGAATAGCAGATGGGCCTAAAGAGACTCGGGCGGAGTCCATAGTGCGACATCATGAAAAGTAAATATTGAAATAAAATCTCCGCCCGGTCTCCTTCTAAATGATAAGCATAATAATAACTTCCATAATAATAAGATTTCTGTGATTTTAAAAATTATCTATGCGACGAGTGACTCCATTCACTCGTATCTACTCGTGCTTAGAAAATTCTAGGCATACTAGTCCTACGGACTCTATGTATGGGTGCTAGGGCTAGGGCGGCTAGGGAGTCTAATGCAATTGTTTTCAATCAACTCCTAATGCAAATGTGTAATCATCAATCAATCGAGTTTATATTAGCTGGGAGAAATCATGGTCCTGCCTACCTTCCTCGCTAAGGTCAGCGGGTGCCTCCAAAGTGAAGTCAGGTGTCAGCTGTGGGTCCTCTTGCTGCTGGTCCACCGAGTCCTGGTGTGGGAGCTCATCGTCCGGGTCCTCGATCAGCGGTTGCTCCGGCGGTGGTTCTTCGCTCGCGGGGTCTATATGCATGATACAATGCAATGAGTGCAAGCGAATGCAAATGCATGCATGAGGTGCAGGTGAAATATATGGAATATCATACAACAAGTAAACAAGTTGCAATATGCAAAGTTATGCGCTCATAGCAAGATAACCCAAATCATATTATTCATTATGTTTATTTGTTGCATTAAACCACCTGTGATGAGTTCAAGTTGTTAAATAGTTTCAAATGTGCTCAAATATTTATGCGATGTAGATAAATACTGTGAAATGCCCACACCCAATTTTGACTAGTAATGGAGCTACAAAATAATTATAGAAATTCCAGCAATATTACTTGGCACCTATGTTCTCAGATTTTTTTTATAAATTGTAGAAAACGTTTCTAGCTATGAAATTTTAACAGAAATCCTATCATGTCATGTTCAACACGTATAAAATCTAGCAAGCAAAATACCTAAGGTTTGGTAGGACATCTATTTCTCATACATTTATTTTAGCCTATTTCACATGTAGCTCAAAACTGTAACAATAAAATTTATAAAAATACTTTTTGGGACCCATACTTATCTATTAAGCACCGTGATGTTTCTCAGAATTTATTTTGCAAAATAAAGTCACTTTTTCCTATTATTTGTTTGGGCAAGTAGAATATTGTCATTTTCAAAACAGCATCAAAACTTAACATGCACAGCTTCATATTTAATAAGCGATCTACCTATGCAACAGAGAGCATCTAAAAATTCCAGTGAGGTATTTAGAGCAATCTTTATATAGCAATCATTTTTCATGTTCATAAAATACACAAAACACATGAATGAGGGTAAAACAGCAATTATCCAGTCAAGGCTAGGGCTCCCAAAAATCACATAGTCTAGTTACCTTAATAGAGCTATTATCCAAGTTTCATGATTTTTGGAGTCCATCTAGACCACTTTTGGTATTTACTTTGTTTTAACATGCATGCAACAAGTCAGGGGCAAAATGGTCATTTTACCCCTCACCATCATAACGATTCTGTAGATCTACTCAAGAGGAATACAATACAACAAAGTTTGAATTTTTTGGAGTTTTATTCGATATTATATGGATTTTCAAAGTTTGAAATCGACAAAAGCATTTTACCCATAGATCTATACAAATCCGGGGCCTATTCGTAATTATGCATAGACCTCAGTGTATAGCGCAAGAGATCAAAATGAGAAAACGCGAAACACTGAGGGTTAAAACGTAAAATTTCCATCTTCTTCTACCTCCGGTCGGGGGCGACCTGCGCCGCGGCCCGGCCTTCCCACTGTTGCCCCGGAGCGTGGAGGCGTGCACTTGGACCTGCCGAGCTTCAAGAAGGCATTCCCGGCGGTGGGCTACCGGATCCCCTTGACCTAGACACGCGGGGAGGAGTGTAGAGGCGAGGAACGCGCCGTGAACCGAAGAACGGCGACGGCATTCGTGAGGGTCGTGTTGCGCGTGGATCCAGCCGAGGAGGCAGGGGGCGGTGGAGCTGGAGAGCGCACGAGCCGCGTGGTTTCACGCCGCACCCGGAGGAGGGGACAAGGGCACGAGGGGGAGTGCCGGTGGTGGGTCTCCACGACAAGGATTGGCGGAGCACCGTGGCGCACGGTGGCGCGCGCGTGTGCAGACAGGTTGAAGCGGCGACGAACTCCGCGATCTTGGGGCATCTTTTGCTCTGGGTAGGGCGAACCCGGTGCACAAACTAGCGAGGCGAGAGAGGTGCGGAGGACGACGGGGTGCGAGCTCGCGCGGATCTCCAATGGCAGCTGTGTCCGCGCGAGGCAGAACAGGGAGCAGGGAGGCAGTGAGGGGAGGGCGAGAGTGTGAAGCAAACCGAGACGGTGTCTAGGTTAAGAGGCTGGGGGCACGGTCGGGCGAGCTAGAGGGTGCCCGAGGGCCGAGGCGCCGCGCGCCTTGCACGGGCATTGCCGGCCGCGTGGCGAGCTCAGCCTGGGCACGGTCGGCTTCCGCCCAGGCCAGCCCCACCTGTCAGCGGCTCATGGCGAAAATGAAAAATGGAAAAAGAGGAACCTCAGTTTGACTGCAGGAAAACGTCCGTTTGTATTTTGCATTTTTTGAACAATATAGAGGCCAAATTAGGTGCAATTAAAAATACAATAAGTGTTGTAAACATGCATATCTACAACTTTGTTATAAACTTTGGTACCATGTTCTATGTCAAAATATTGCTAAAATTTGAATTTAACCGACTGACCAAGGTTCGACCAATAGAACATACCGGTTTAGAAATTCTAGAAGTCTGTTTTATGATCACTTTAACACATGGATATTTATACCAATGTTGCTCATAATTGCATGAAATACAACTTTCTTATATAAAGTTTTGTATGATAAGGACTTTTGTTTCACAAAAAATTGAATTTACCAGGCAGGTCAAACATTGGCAGATTTGCTAGTTTATCGGAAATCAACCCAAAACACTATGCAAACCTTCATGCATGTCAACACACAAAATACCAAAGTTGTAAATCATGAATTGTCGACAAGTTTTCTATATAAAGTTTGGGCTACATCACATTATATTTTGAACTACAAGCACAATTACACCTAGGAGTTTGGCTAAACAACAGCTCTAATTTATGTAGAGTCTTTCTTGTTTCAAACTTTTGAGTGGACAAATGATGTCCAATTACTTTAAGATCAGATGCATTTGAAAGGTGATAAGTCTAATTTCATTTCATAGAAAGAAAGATTTTGATGTTGTATATTGAAATGGAAAGTAATTTCATAATGAAATTTAGGTAAGAGTTGAAAATTCAGACTTGGGAATTATTCAAAGTGTCGACTAACTTGGTTGATTTCAAGAGATATTTGGGTGCAACTTGAAATGAGTAAATGACAGTTTTAATCATGTCCAGTGTAACAAAAATGGAGTTCATGGTATGTACACACAAGTTTGGTATAAAGTTTGAGCAAAGGTACTTAAAGGATTCGAAAGTTTTATTAGGGCTCAAATTTGATCAAGATTACCAAAACCTATGCCTTAAAACTTGTACAACCACCTTTGATTTGAGCTTTTATAGATTTTACTTTTGATTCTTTGTCATGACCTATAAGCAAAATTGATCTACAAAATAAGTACCAAAACTTTTATATTCGTGGTTTCGCCTAAAAACTTCTGTATCTTTGAATTACTCATAGAAACAATGTGAGGTTTTGTACATCCAAATGGAAAAATTTAGACTCAGTGATTTCTCCACCTAGTTCTCACTCCTCTCTAAGCATGATTAAGTTTTAATTCCTCATTAGTGTTCATCTAACTATGTGTCAAGGGTTTTGAGATGCCGGGGGCATCACATCTGTTTGCTGCAGTTGTAAAATCTCAGTTACTGCAATTCTGTAGTCATCAGCACCAAACCATAACTCCATAGCTTTGCAAAATTTGTCCCAATTATCCAACTTGTGTGTTTGTTTATAAAGCTTGAAACCATTTGGCAGCATTATCCTGAAAATGCATAGCAGCTGCAGTGACCCACATTCCTTCTGGGATACTGAAGATCTGAAAGTAATCTTGATATATATCCCTCCAAAATTTGGGGTGTGAACCATCAAATTGAGGTAACTGCATCTTGGGTAGAGCATGGCGTGGAAAATGGTCTTTGTGATTGTGCTTGACCCCTCTATGATGCCGATACTTAGAGTGATCCTCAATCTCCTTAGTGTAAAAAGGATCTTCCCTGTCATCCTGAATGATGGATGGATGGGAGCTATCCACTGACAGAGTATCATTGTGAAACTGGGTTGTAGCAACTTGAGCAACTGCTTGTCCAGTGGCCTTCACCTGCTGGGCAATAAGCTGTTGTTGTTGATGATACTTATCCATTGTCTTTGCATTTAACTCCATCAGAGCCTTCATTTGTTGTTGAGCAATTCCCATGTCATTCATCCGTGAAAACAACAAACCAAAAATTTCCAGCATATGCTCCCCATGAGACCGTTCCTGATCACTAGTAGCTGCCATCTTTCCAATAGAATCTGGGTCTTCTTGGATGGTTTTGGGGGCGCCGTAATGCCTGATTAGAGAAATCCCCAGAGCATTGACTACTGCACTTGGCAAAATCGGTTCAGGATTCCCCTCCCCAAGTAGTTGTACCAAGGAATCTACCTCCGCCCGAGGAAGGAGGCGTGACCAAGGAATTTTACGTGTGAACAACTACCAGGACCTTCCCCACCGCCAATGCCACCGTCAACTGAATCATGGTGTTGGTACTCAGAATTTTACGCGTGAACGGATGCCACGCAACCCTAATCTCAGTCAATTCAGGACAAGATGAAGAGAACTCAGATCGGGATGATCAGGAGCTCACCAAACACGCGTGGAAGGGTGAATCGGTGAAGAATCGCGGGGTAGCAGTCGCTGACGTGACGAAGAACACCGGATGAACGCCGTCAGTCATCGTCGAAGAACTCAAAGCGAGGTATGACAACGCCACTGTGCCAAGGACTGACGAATCTGATACCACTGTAATCCCTTGACCACCGCAAGATCACCGGAGATGTGAGTATAGAATATCAGTAAACGAGCAGAGGAATGATTCCCCAAAGCTCGAGTTTTCTTTCTTGCGAAATACGACAGTCTGAATGACATACAGGTTCAGAACAGAAGAGTAAATAGACCCCTCCCTCTCACGCTTACAGGTCGGCCCATTGGGCTTACACAGCTCTTTTTTAAGTTCAAACTCATCCTGTCATGTTGGCGCCTTCTTGGAGTACGTCTTCGTCTTCGGTAGACCTTGTCACAGCTGTGACAATCCATCGATCGACAGCGCCACATCCCTTTTCACAGCGTGCCTGCCTAACCCCCCTGAAAGCAACTCCTGTAGGACATTTCCAAAGGCCCACACGAGCTAATCTTACATCGCGTGTCGTCCAACCCTCTTCCACACTAATCCCAAGCCTCAATTAGCTTAGTCGCGCGATGAGACATGGCGGCTTTGTCCGACCGATCCTCTCCTACCAGTACCAGGTGGGTGGAACACGCATGCATCTTTGCTCCATGTTCAACCACATGGTCGTAGTATCTGTCGTTTCGCACATGAAAATGTAAAATACATGAGCGTCGCCACAAGAAAACAAGCAGGAGACAACAGGGAAACAACACAGTACCTTCCAAATAATTAAGCATCACTCAACTGACACGACCTACTCCAAATCAAACGCGACCGCTAGAGAACAGAGGAGATCAATCAGAGAGAAGTAAACAATCGACCATATTTTTCAGAGATAATGTAACAGTGCGGGATCGGAACACCTAGATATATATTATAGCCTGGCGACCGTCGATTGCAATGCAGCCAGGGAGCTGTCAATCGGCCGCGACGTCGTCTGCTCCGGCATCGGCATCGGCATCGGCATCGGCGGCGGCGGCGGCGGCCTCCTCGATCCTCGCGGCCATGCCCCTGACGGCGCCGTCGAGGTATCCGAGGAGCCCGTCGCGGCTCCACCCCTGCACGGGGTCGCACTCGAAGGCCCACACCAGCCTGCACCCGGCCGCCTCGCTGGCGACGGTCATCGTGGCGACGTAGCGTCGGAACCCCATGCTGCTGCCGACGACGGCGTAGGCGAGGCGGCGTGCGGCGGCGTCGACCTCCAGCAGCTCCTCGCGCGCCCAGCTGCCCACCTCCCCCGTCGCGGCCGATCAGCGCGGCCACGTAGCGCACGCACCCGGGCCGGCCGTCCTCCCCCGCCGCCAGCTCGCACACGTCGATGCCCGGGAGGTACCGGTGCAGCGCGCAGAAGCTGGCGACGTGCGGCCACGCCGCCGAGGCTCGCGTCGACGGCAGAGGCGCCTCCAGCCACGCCCTGCCACTGCTCCTGCTCTTGCTCCTCCGCCTGCGCCGCTGACTCCTGCTTCTCCATCTCCTGCAGCTGCTGCCAGCGAGGGGAGCTAGTCTGGTTGCGGTGCGTGGTGGGTGCTCTGCACGTCCTTGCGCTGTGCGGTGGAGAGTGGGAGGGGAATAAGAATCTGGTGAGGAGGAGGGAGAGGGACGTGTCGCACTCGCACACGTGCGTGGGCGGTTTGTCCTGGCTCAGTGGCGGCTATGCTCCTGCTGTTGGCTGTTGGTGCAGTAGCTGCTACGCGATTTGTGCTGTTGCGCACTTCGGGACTTGGTCGAGGTCGGTTCCCGCTGTCATTTAGTAATCCGTCACTCGGACGCTGCATCTCACTGGATGCCACACAGCTCAGAGAGTCCGAGAACGGTCAAGGTGGCCTCAGCTTATATTAGTAAAAAAACAAGAGTAAAATTGCACCCACGGTCCATTAACTTTACGCGCTGTGCCGCTTAGGTCCATCAGCTATCAAAATACATTTTCAGATCCAATAACTTTTTAAGTAGTGCACCGCAGGATCCATACCCCTTCGTTTTATATTTTATTTTCTATTTAGCCCCCTAACATTTTCTCTCTTCTTCCACCTAACTCCCTCGTCTTCATCTTCCCTCGCCCAAGCTGGCCACGGGCAGGCGCGCGGGCGCCAAGGCAGCCAGTGCGCACCCGCACTGCGGCCATGCCGCCGGCGCCGAGCCGACCGCAGGCGCTGCGCCCGGGTGCAGACTGACGGCCCGGCCACCTCCTCCTCCGACCATCTCCACGCGGCCCCGCGCCCTCGCCCTCGGCGGCGCAACTCCGCCTCCGCCCGGGCGGCCCTGCACTCCGGCGGCCCGTGCGCTGTGCCTACGCCCGGTCGGCCCCTTGCGCCTCGGTGGCCTGGCATTAGCAGCTGTGGTGGCTTGAGCACAAAGAACGCCGCTGCCGGCCGTGCTCCGTCCAAGAATGTCGATCGGCAAAATTGGAGGGGGCGAGAGGAAGGGGAAGCTCAGCAAGTGAACGGGGTGGAGGGCGTGGGCCGCTGGCAGCGGGCGCACGAGCATGGCGGCAGCGGTGCAGCCGAGCGGCCTAGGCGCGTAGGTCGTCTTCTACCTTAGGCCGACGAGGGGAGGGTGCTGTAGGCCTGTCGCGTGCGTGCGCCGGTGCAAGGGGCGCGCGCTCGCAGCGGAGGAGCTCTCGGAAGGCGTTCTAGCGATAGGGAGTATTTCCCCTAGGTCTTGTCGTGCGGCAAGGACGGAAAGGCCGGAACGCGGGTGGTGAACTGAGGCGGCGGCAGTGCATAAAGCTTGGCGGCGTGGCTCGGGCCCGGTGACGCGAGCACGGGAGGGGAGGCAAGGGCGCGGCACCGGCTGAGCACTGTGATGGCGCACCCAGAGGAGTCGGTCTAGAGGTGGGAGAGGCGACAGGAGGCGGACATCCACGGCGAGGTGATTGCCGGTGGTGAGGCGCTTCGCGGAGGGAGGTGGAGGGAGCGGTGAGGAAGCTCAACTCCTTGGGGAAAAGGTGCACGGGTGGAGGCGGTTCCCGTGCGCTCTCTATCTCGGTGCGTTATCACCGGACTGTCCGGTGCGTTGTAGCACTTGGACGCAGTCGCTCCTTCTTTTCGGCCCAGAACGTTCGGTGGTGGACCATCGGACCGTCTGGTGCATGTAATTGCACCGGGTTTTCAAATCTTCAATCTTGGCCGTCTTCTACTCGTTGGACCGTCCGGTGGGGCTCCACCAGACCGTCCGGTGCATGACCGCCGTGTCAGGACTTCACGGTTCCGATGTTTTATGGCTTGGGTCTTCTCTTGTGATCTTTTAGACCATCTTTGAGGTGTTTGTTCCCTAAGTCCATCTTTTGCATCCTGGAACTTTATCAAAAACACTTGCACACGCATTAGTCCCAAATAGTACGTGTTGTCAACTCAACCATCAAAATCACATTAGGGAACTAAGCACAAGGCTTAGGGCCCATTTTCCTTACAGACAGACAAAGCCTTTGGCTGGACAACTAGCTATTAGGGAGAAGGGACCTTGATACCATGTGATTTTAGCATAAGGATTGAGTGCTTAAATTTTTAGTATATCAATTAAGTGCTTAAGTTGCACCAACAAGCTTTGCAAATCCCATTGTCTAGGAAGACTAAACATCTAAAGGCATGTTTGGAAGAAATATAGTTTCATGTTGCAATGCAATACCATATCATTCAAGGATACTATGGTATTTTAGCCTTGTTTTGTTACAATCTAGAAAACTTCAACAACATTCTAGTGAAAAAGAATATAAAACCAAATAAGTGCTAAAATCTATGGGCTTAGTGGGGAAGGGAAATATAATTGTATTGACAAACTTTAATTCCAAACAGGTCCTAAACTGTGCTTACTTCCAAACAGATCTTAAATGTGTTTAGCATTGGAATTCATCTTTTACTGTTTGTTTGCTTAGAGAGTCTTTGCCCAAGGAGTTTGGACCTACATATCAAACCTTATAGTCTTTAATTATGGATGTCTCAAAACTCATTGTACCACTTTTTCTCCCTAACTACGATTTTGTGCATACGTGGCGAAGCTTGTTAGCACTGAAGGGTTTGCAAGAAGGGAGTAACTAGTTCATAACCACTATTTCTAGTTGTTGTTTTCATTTTTTTTTAATATCGAGCCTTGATATGCTAGAAAGAGGCAAAGGGCCCCACTGATATCTACCTAAAAGGGCACAACAAACAATCAGAAAAAATATTGGAAACTGACTGAACAACAGGGAACAAAAGTGTCAAGTAGAGAGTCAAATAATGAGAGTAAAACAAATCAGTTAAAAGAGAAAGATATTGCTCGGCCAGACGGTTCCTTTGCACCTGAGTTGGCCCGTACCAGTTGGCCCAAACCAGCTCACACAAAGGACGGCCCAATAATTAACCAATCGTTCCAGCTTCTTGTTTTTCCTCGACGCTGCCGCTCCGCTCATTGTCTGTGTCCGCCATTCCTGACTCTTCCAACTCACGAACAAGCAAAATCGATCGCCCACTCATTCTTCCGGAGATTCTGGCCAACCATATCTATGAGATTGGAATGCATGATTCCATAAAGACTACTTTGGGTAGGGATTTCAGTTGAGTTTCATCCTAATTAAATATTGAAGTGTTATACATAAAATATGTTTGGTAATATGGTAAGAATGGAAACAGAGATAAAAAATAATCTCATGAGGTACGACGAAGATGAAATTTAGGATAAAAAAATTGATGTATTATTTAGTAACTATGCCATAACGCATTAATGCTCCAAAGGTGAATGGCATGTGGCCTATTGAGTGCACGCAGATGATGGATGGAAAAATATTAGGGAATGATGAAGAGCTCAACAAGTTTCTCATGGCGAAACCTGTCTACCTAGGTTAAGTCATTGACTTATTATTTATACTTGTATTGTTCTGAATTCATTTCAGAATTTAACGGTATTACATGATGTGTCGATAATGAGATGTTTGTGGTGACTTTATCAATTTGTCGATCATGTGTATTTTTAAAGGGGTGTGCATATATGTGAGCTTTTATGTCTGTACTACCTGTTTGGTTCAACTAATTTTCTAGAAGCTTTCCATATAAGTCAGCTTTCTATTTGTTTCCACCAAAAGCTACTTTAAAAAACCTGAGTGGGGTGTTTGGCATACAAATGAGAGTGGGCTTTCACCTCTCGCCCAGATGTCATCATAATCATCGCCACGGAGGCGCGGTGGAGGAGCGGCGAGGGCGTGGGGCGCAACAGGCCGTCTAGAGCAGTGCAGCTATGTGGCAGAGGATCCGCCGGGCAACCGCAAGGCGGAGGATCCGGCAGCGAGGTACGGCATAGGAACCGCTAGGGCAGTGTGGCCATGATGCGGAGGATCCAGCGGCGAGGCATGATAGATGATCTGGTGGCGAGCACAGAGGGTCCGTTGGGGCGGCGCGGCGGAGGACCCGGCAAGATGGAGGACTCAGTGAGGTGGAGGAGTGACACGGCGACTCAGGATAGAGATGGGGATGCACATGCGGGAAAGAAAAGCCAGAGAAGCAGCTAGCCTGCGGCTTTCTGCTTATGCCGTTCGGTAGTTCAATCGCAAGAAAAGCTGCCCACTGGCTTCTCCATTTTTTCACCAAGGAACTGTGCGGTGAGATGTTCCAAATGGGGCCTATGTTTGGGGGGGGGGTTCTAGGTACCTGCGAATGTGCACTGATATACACATGGACACAATATAAAACATAAATGAAAATAATTTTTGTGTTAATGTTAAAGAACTTGCAAATTAGATTGCGTGCAACTCAGGACCCGTTTGGAGAGCTCTGCTACCAGATTCAACGGAGTGAATCTGCAGAGCTCTGCCAAACTGCAGTTTTCTAAGAATCACTCTTAGAGTTAATTTTGTAAAGTGATTCTCCAAAATGAACAGAGAGCTAAGAGCTAAAAATTTACTTATCTTGATTCACTCCCAATACATAGTTAGGTTTTCCATGCATAGAGTCTATCCTATGATTTCATTAGAGAATCACTTTCATACACAGAATCACTTCTCTCAGAGAATCACTTCTAACAAAGAATCAGAATCAGTGGAAGCTCTGTCAAATGGGCCCTTACATGTGCACTGGCCTTGCTCTTACCATTTCCCTTACTATTTTTACTTGACCACTTTCAACTTTTAGCGTACTCCAAATCAATTAGGTAATTACTATCTCCGTTCCAAATTATAGAAGTTTTAGACTCCTTCAGATAAATTTATACATTATTCTATTTATGTGTATTGTATATATGTTTAGATCTATCATCTGTGTATATGAATATGAATGTAGACGGAAAAAATGAGGGCTAAAACTAGTTGCAAATTAGGATTCAAAAAATATAAAATCAATCAACAAAGTGGTGTAGAGTACCTGCATAAGACTGGCTTCAATGGGGTCCTCCATTCTTCCTTAATATGGAGGGCGCCGACTCTATGCTCTCCAATGAGGACCCCCAAAGACAACTCCTTTATTGGAGAGAGAAGAGGGAACCCCAAATGTAGAGAACTACGAGCACTTCTGCAACCACACTCGTGGGCCTCGAGAAAGCCAATGCCTCTGCATGACGGTCCAAAGGCGTGAGAAGTGCCCGAGTGTGGGAGTGGCAGAGGAGAGCTAGTGATGTCCTGACTGTAGGAGCGGTGACCATAGATGATGACCTAGCAGCTACGGTGGTCCATGTCAAGGCTGAGGAGGAGAGGGCAAGCGACGGTTCACTTAAGGCACGACATATTCGGATTTGTCAGGGTGGAGGCTACCACCAGCGGATTGCCGCAGGAGGAGGGCAGCAGCGCTCCGATGCGGGACAGGGTTCCAACAGCGCATGGGGATGAGGCAAGTGGCGGTACATTGGGTGCAGAAGGACGGACAACGGCAGCTTTGCACTAGAGATACTGCAGAGGGAGGAACAGGTGGGAGAGAAGGGGGTGAAGGAGGAAGAGGAAATTACATGTTTATAGAATATATAAATAATAAAATATCAAAATAGTGTGGCGGGACATGATTTTTATATAGGGATTGGTATCGTTGTAGTAAGATTAGAATAATGTTCCTTTAGATGGTGAATTTAGGGGACATCTAACAGCCTCAAAACCATGCCATGGCCAGCGCTGGACCAGACACTACAGTGTCCTTTGCCCCTGTTCAAAACCATATCCACAACACGTCATAAAAAAACGAACCAAAAACAGATGCAAAACCTCCTACGTACTTAAACGTTCAAAAACAGATATACTAAAGTTAAACATCGGAGGACCCACTTTGCTAAAACCGAAGGCCACGAACATAAAATTAGATGGTACATATGTCCGTTTAGATGTCTGAACAAAAGCTATACGTCATGTGTATTCAAACAATCAATTTGGCCTCATTTTGGTGGCGTTTCAATTTTCAAGTGCCTAATTGTGTTTTTAATGAGATTGAGCCAAATCATCCATGAAGAATGCATATGGCTTTGTAAAACATTTTTTTAATACACAGAAAAGCTGCGCATCTTTGTATTAAGAAAGTGTGGACAAAGACCACTTACAACATCACGATAGCACAACGGCTACCGTCCACGTGGGAACAAAAACAATAATCTCACAACATCACACAACCTAATTCCGATGGCTAGACCAAGGAGACTACTGGGATGCCACTGAGTCCTTTAGCACCATCTAACACCCTCAGTTCGGCTGTGTCCCGAAAGGTCCTGAGCACCCTAACCCGATCCACAGTGTCGCCGTTGAAACAGCAATAGCTGCGCTCCTTCCGAATCAACCAGGAAACGAGGCCAAACTCATGCTCTAACTTGGTCTCCTGCAAGAACGTGACGTCTGCCCTTACACCATCCGTCACGGTGCACATACTTGCAGAGAGTGAGAGAAATAGGCATTGTGACCAAGTAATTTGGCAATTTTGGTCATCGATCGATAGCTATCAAAGCCCACACATAGATGGTGACATTATTTTAAAAATGTTTCAGCAAGTTGATAGCGCAAAACACTGGAGTCGTCCACTCAAGAGAGTAACAATATGAATTTTCTCCACAAAAGGCGCATGCGCATCCACACCAGTGGATCAAATCAAACTAACCCAGCGCTCCACTTTACCAAACACCAGCGGGGAAAAGCATCCTCCTCCAACTAAGCTCTCCAGCCCTGTCACCAGCTTTTCCTCGCTTTCCCAAAGCGCTCGCCACCCTCGCTGCTTTCCATTGGCGCGGCCAAATCAATGAAATCATTAGGCGCGCGCGCCCGACCGCGTCTCCCCATCACCCAGCTCCCGTCCCTGTCTCGCTAGCAGCAGCCACCCCACCCACAGAGGCAAGACTGCCAGAGCTCCATGCACGGCCATGGCGTCGTCGTCTGGTCCTTATCCTTGTAACCTGGCTAGCTTCCTCGCCAGCGCCTTCCTTTCCTTGGCTTTTTCCTGCCACGGATGAATCCTACACCGATCGGAGCTCGCCGGAGCCCAGACATGAGCCCATGACAGCCAAGTGTCACCCAGATTCAGGCCCTTTTTTCGTGAACATTACTGGACGCTGCTAGCTGATTGGGCAGCTACACAAATGGGCAGCAGTTTGGGTGCTGCCGTGCTGGTAGCTCATCGTTTCGCCTAATGTTCCGCGGTCACTCGTCAGTCGTCACTCACCATGCAGGGAGTAAATACAGTGTGTGCATGCATGAATGCTTGACACGTACTTAATCGATGCTCTTAGGAGTATGTGGCTAACTGAACGAAAGCTAAGCCATTTCTTGAAATGAGGTGTGTGTTTCAGTGAGCTGACATCAATGGGTTTGGCTCCTATATTTATGTTGCCGTGCGTGTTCATATACATATAGATCAATTGGGTCATGGGTGGATCCATCTCATACTAGCCGCTGCAGCAGTAACAAGTCTAATTCTTCAGAGAATTGAGATATATTAAATCCATCTAATAAGATTTCTAAGTGTAAAAAATCCATCGTGCACATGCTATCGATCCACTTTAATCGCTCAGAGGCACGCCACAGTAAGAGTCAGATAGGTACAGGGATAGATTTGGCCTAGCATGAAAAAGGGCAGAAAAAGATCAAGATGCTGCTGGGCTCTTTCCCTGTTCAATCCTCCTCCACGTATTTGCTCGTTTCTTTTGCCATTTAGACTCTTTTTCTGGCCACGACTGCATACCCTTGTAACCAAAAGAAAAAAAACCAAGGTTTGTGGACCAATTCACTTGCGTACGTAGGATGGGCCAACTGCCTCTTTCTTTGCGAGTGCGTAGTGACAATGATACAGAAAACATAATAATGCATACCCCACTCAAGCATGTAACATATAATTAGATGACAATCAGTATTTCCGATAGCTCTTGGTCACAGTAAAGAAATACATGGAAAGGCTGACATTACCTCTTGTTTAACTTCTATTGCTCTATACCATGTGAATTTTGATTATCCCAGCCCACGTAGGACAAATTAGGTCTAGTTGCATTGTGTTTCATATATGAGTGAACATGCATGTGCATCAAAACTAAACCTTCAAAATAATGAATATCGTTTTTGTACAATATAAAACAATTACTGACTTAGTAGCTTATACTAAAATAATACGAACTCGAGGTTCTTATATTATATTATTCAAGTGAGATATTTTATAGTGGTTGGAAAAGAACACCACCGGTACCTGACGGTACCACTATTTTTTAATTTTAAAAGACTGTGGTACCGTCTATATCTGAACCATTAGATTTTGCTTGATAGACGGCTCTTAATTTTTCCAACCACTGTAAAAATTGTATATTCAAATATCTGAGTGCGCACTTTCTTTATGCCAAGAAAGAGGAAACTGTGTAAAGAAGCGGAAAGGATATGCGTATATGGATTAAAGATGGCAGCCTTCCCTTCTTTCACTAGTGGAGATGAGAGCCCAATATAAATGTCTGTGTGGATCGTTCCCTGTACAAGCATTTGGCTGGAGAGAGTAAGTGACAGTGTCGCATTGCCTGAGGAGTTCCATCTTGTGTGGCCTTACTGATTCTCTTTGTAGCTTTTGCTCCCACTATATGATATACAAACCTGGCCCAGATAATAATATTTATGTTTTGCTAATGGCAACAAAACTTGCATATGATGAAAAGGCCAGCGCAACCAAACCAACCCCCAGGAGAGCTAGGCTTTAGTGGGAGTAATTTAGTCTCAAATAGGGAAAAGGACAGAAAGCAAAGTGCACTAGAATATACTTGCATAAAGAGCAAAGGTCGCTTAGTTATTTTAGTGTCAAATTATTAGCAAAGCAGTGCACTTGTGGATAAGCTCAATCCAACAGCTAAACAGTGGGTGTCAGCAGTATTATCTTACTGAATATAATTATGTATAAACTCGGTGGAACAATGTTCAACTGATCATATACAGCTATCAAAGTTTCTCTACTTGTTCAATAGCCTGAAACCTTGACATATGTATGATTTACTTGATGCACATACAAGTGTATGTGGTTTTGAGTTATTAACTCCAACAAAGAACTTGTTTGGTCTGAATAACTAAGCTACATAGACAACCGCACTTCTGACGGGGTTCAGATCTGTGAGGAAATGCCTACTACTTAAGCTGCCTAAATGTTGAAAGCTATATATCTTAGTAGCAAAGGTATCCCTCCAATCCAGTTCACAAGTCTTTTGCTGCTTATATGTAAATATATCAGAAAAGTAGTTCCGTGCGTGGTTCGGAATTCTCATTGGAAAGCCCAGGATCAGCAAATAATTCCCAGAGGGAGAACAGTAAATTGATTATTATTCCTTTCAACAAGCTGATAGCTTTTTCTCTCTTAAGCAATTATTGTGGAAAGGCCAAATCGAGAAAAGTAGAGGTACCACAGCGGGTGTAATCATTTAGCCTTAATCTGTCAACGTACAGCTGAAGAAATAGATCTGTCAAATTTTGTTTTTATTAAATCAAATAAAGCTCTAAGTTACCCAATGCATAAGAATCCCCAATTATGTACGCACATATGGCAAGCTACCAAGCATGTTTCCTATGTTTAAAAGAACAGCTCCAAACACTTAAAACATCTCCACGCTGAAGCAACTAGCTGCGCGAACTGAGCGAGCCATATGACCAGCTAAATTGTTTTTGTTGAGTTTTGTACCACATTGAAAATCTATGTTGGAGAAGAACAACATATAAGTTAGACAACCCTTACTTATCTGACAGTCTTTTGAGATGAGTTAAACCTGTTTATTTACTTAGTTATTAGCTCCATTGGACATGGCCGTTATTTAACCCTAACAACTTACTAATAACTAGCTAATATACTGGAGAGCATAAATGAATCCCTGATATACAGAAAGGGAAGAAAAATAAAAAAAGAATGGCAAAACCTCCACATTGTATTACAAGACGATTAGTCATCTTTTGCGGTTTGCGGTTTGTTTCATGATTCGTACCAGGCCAAGCGCACACACAAAGGGTGAGAGAAGAACTTGAGCTGGAGCCAAATCAAGTTCAAGTAAATACAAATTTTACGGTGGTTAAAAAAAATAGAAGACGTCCATCAGAAAAGATCTAACGTTTTAAAAATAGACGGTATCACGGTACCGATATCAACGGTACCAGATAGGAGGGTCCGGTACCAAAAATGGTAGGACCGGTACCCATATTTTTATTTTTTTTTTAATCTCTATAAAGGGCATAAAGACCTTTAAAAATTAAAAAAAATAGTGGTACCGATGGGTACCATTCCAACCACTGTAAAATTTCTCTCAAGTAAATTGAAACTCCATCAGCTGGTTGAAGTAATGACCATTGACCACCAAATCAAAAGACGCCACTATTTTACTAGCCCAGCACACAGGGTGTAATTGAACACCCCTAACATTCATTTTACACAAAATGAAATGAAAAGGTACCAAGCAGCGGTCAGTGCAAACAGGGGCTGGCCACAAGGGGAGGAAAGCAAAGGGCCCTGGTTTGGCAAAAGTTCATTAACATAGAGCTTGTGGGTTGCCTTTTGTTTGTGTGTTGCCTTTTTTCTAATTTCTACCACCACAAGAGGGGACACCATGTATGGGGAGCACCAGCCCACTAGCGCACTAGATCCTAGTACCCCACATCTGATATGGCCATTTAGTCCAACTAATCATATATAATCTTAATCTTTCAACTGGATAAGATGATCAGCTTTTATTAATCTATAAATCCTAACGAAATCTGATGTGACAGTTCGATTTGGCTGTGCTGATTTCTGGTACAGCAAGTTGTGTAATTATTATCATATATAGCATGCCGCAATGTGTGCAATCTGAGTCTGAAAATATTTATTATCACCAAGCATGGGTTTTCTTGCACTGCTCAATTCTTTTCTACTTCTGATTTGTCGTGTTCAGGACACGTTTCAATTATGTAATTCTAGAATTATAATCATAGTATGGATATTTAGTTTATATTATTGCTGGGCCATAAAAACGTCATGACGACAGACTGTATTTCGAAAGCAGAAAACTACAGGTAAGACGACCTTGTAATTGGTTAGACAACTAATATCTCATTCAATTTGGAGCACCTATCTTAGTTATTACAGATATGAATTCAGAACCTTACAGTGTTCACTGAAAACGAAATAAGATTTTCATGTGACAATTCCAATAGTAGTATCATTGCTTGATCAAAGACCGGTGATGACCCTTTTATTTACTAGCTAATTGGATACTCTTGTTGAACCTCTACAGTAATCCTCACAATACATGCAAGGAAAAGATAAATTCTAAAAATTCTCATAAAAATAAAAAACATATAGTCATCAATTGGTAGATTGGAATGTTAGTAGTCATTGGATCTATTCTATTTTTAGAATAGTTACGCATCTCTATCATTATGCAAAGACATAATGTAACCACTAAGTCTATGTATTAATTACTCACTCTACCATGAAGAAAGAAAGTATGAAATAGCCCCTTAAGTTTTTATTGAAATTTCTCAAATTACCTATTATGATAGATAATTTCAAATATCCCCTCAAATTTGTATCCAAGTTACCCACAAATAGATGATTTAAATAAACCTTATAATTGATATCGAAATTACCCACTGCAGCCATTAATAAAACATAAACTAAATCACCTAAACCTGCATCTAAAATATCGATATATGCTATTATAAAACAAATTAAATCAATCAATAGATCTACATACATGTTTCTAAATAACCAACATCTAATACTGCTATTAAATTTATATATGGACTTCTAACACATATACATCTAAGACTTTAACTGGTGTGAGAGCACAGGTTGATAGTCTAATTTATTATAATACTATCACCTTTCTTTTTATTGTGAAAAAACTATCACCTTCTTATATTACTCTAGAGTGGACATCTCACTAAGACACATTTCTTACTATAGACACTAATACTTATTGGTCATCTCATTCATCAAACGATTTATTTCATACTTTCTTGCATAGATTCCTTTTTCCTTAATGGCATTGCTATATTCTAGTATTAAAAAGTGAAGAATACAATTTTACTACAAAATCAAATAAGGAAATATGTGGTTCAAGTAAGCTAAGTTGTAGGATTTTTCTAAATATCAGTAGAATTTCAAATGTACCCTTGGCCTCACCTTACTACTCCATTAGGTCCGAATTAGTTGTCATTTTAGAAATGCTATGAGTCAAAATTTTAAAACTTTTACTATATATAACATTTATATTATTTAATCTTGAATCTTGAAAATTATATGTATCGATTTGTCTTAACAAATACTTTCATAAAAATATAAATTTCTTAGGATATTTATTTATATTCGAATAAAAACATTGATCAAACTTATGTTTTAGAGACTATGTCAATATCCAAAATAACAACTAATTCGGACTTGGATGGAGTACAATGAAAGATATACGTAAAAAATGTGATGCTTCCTTTCGCTAAATGGGTCAATAATGACATGAGCATAGGAATTAAGGGTAGTTTGGGAGAGCTTCACTTCAATAATTTCAGCTTCATTCCACTAATTTCATAAAAAAAACAGCTTTGCCTTAGAGTTAGCTTCAGTTTTGAAGATGTTTGGCTTGTAAGGTAGTTCCAGTTTCTAGAATAGATGATTTTATCGTGAACAACCCATTATGCCCCTTCAAATGACTCTCCTCCACAGGCAAGAAAACAAAAGGACCAAAAGATGGCCGCCCCTTGCTCCATGACCGGCCATGGCCATCATCGGAGCGGGAGGAGGTGGGCATGGGAGGTGGGCTCTGCCACGGCACACCGTCGCGGGAGAGGATGCTGCTGGGGGCAAACGAGATGGCGGCTCACCGGCGCAGGAGAGGAATCGGCTGAGAGGAAGGCCAGGGCAGAGGAGAACGCCGCTCGCCGGCGCAGGAGAGGAGGCGGCCGCGAGGCAAGTGAGGACGCGGCTTGCCAGCACGGGAGAGGACACAGGCGCGGGGGTGGACGCTGGGGGCGGACTCTGCCATAGCTCACCGGCGTGGGAGAGGTGGCAGTCGCGGGGGCGGGCAAGGTCGCGGCTCACCGGACGCAGCAGAGGAGGCGGCTGTGGGGGCCGCCGAGGCCACGCCTCAGCGGCGCGGGAGAAGAGGAGGTCGTGGCTCGCAGGCACGCGAGAGGAGGCGACTGTGGGGGCTGCCGAGGCCGTGACTCGTTGGCGCAGGAGAGGAGGCAGCCGCCGGGGCGGACGAGGCCGCGGCTCACCGGCGCGGAAGAGGATGCTGCCGGGGGGCGGACAAGGCGGCTCGCCGGCGCAAGAGAGGAATTGGCCGAGGGGAGAGGGCGAAGGATTACGCGGCTCGCCAGCATAGGAGAGGAGGCGGCCGCGGGGCAGGCGAGGACGCGGCTTGCCGACGCTAGAGAGGATGAAGGCGCGAGGTTGGATGTGGCAGCGGTACGGGTGGGCGAAGGATATATCGCGAACAGGTACCATGGAACTATGTAGCGAGTGGCAAGGTGAGTAATTATTCCTCAGCTTCGTGAGGAGGTATGAAATAAGTTATTTTGAAGCACCCTTTGAGGAGCTTAGAAAAAACATGAAGCTAGCCACTAGTTTCAGGTTTTTTTTAAGCCAGAGCTCATGAAGCACCTGTTTGGATGGAAGAAGCTGAAACGGAGTTGAAATTGATGAAGTAAAGCTCTCCCAAACAGACCCAAGCATGGTTGGAATGTAGGAAAGAAGGGAAGTATGGAAAATTTATAAAATCAATTAAGGCATTTTCCTGAATTTTCCTGTAAGTTAATTATCATATTCAGCACATATGTATAGCCTCTAGGCGAGCCTCCTATCCATGAATTGAGAGAAATAAATATCCTTTTTTAGCAACCAAGAAATGCACGTTTTTCATTAAGAGTGAAATAAACATCCTAGTTTGAGTAATGATGCCGTTGTCCAAAACAAAAGGGTAAGGCGTCTACTTCAAGTTTGTTTCTGGATCCTGTTAGTTACCAAGCCCAGTATGTACATAGCCGTATTATTCCCTCTACCAAAAGTGACCTCAATCTGCATTGCCTGTGGAAAAGCCGTAGTCTTTGAGTCTTGAGCTCCGAGCTGAATCGATGACCAACTTTAGCCAAAGCCAAGAACACAAGAGCAATAATCAAACAGGGAAAAAGAAACTAAATTAAAGGAGAGAAATTCCTCACTTGCTCATTAAGGAATAAGCTTAGCTTTTTGTGAACATCGAAGCACGAAATAGGCATTGTATATCCTCTTTTTGACCAGTAATGTACTGTATTTTCAGTCTTGCGGAAGGCAGGGTGAATGTTTGCTGGTTATTTTCTCGGGTAAGTAAGCAATAATTTGTTTTTCTACGCAATTGTTTTTTGTTAAAGTACAAGCATTCCTTCACTTTGCCGGCCCTAGAAACTATAATCCCCTAGGCCTTGTTAAGGAGATATATGGCAAATGCATGTACATGTAGCATGAATGTATTTGTATCTTTTCTCAATGAAACATATATAGCATAGATGCAGATACAAACATGCACAGGAAACATGAACGCACGCATGGTAATTAAATGTGGAAGAAACTCAACATATATATCGGTAATCCTTTATCTATATATGCACTTTATTAATATTCCGCAATATGGTGGCTTATGCTAAGAATTAAACTACTTCATTTTGTACATTCATATAAATAGAATGACCATTTTAGTAGACTGCATCAAAGACTAGTTATAATTAAAGCGACTTCATCTATTTGCAAAACAACAGAGAGGAACGCCACAAATGTCCACACTAACGTTGGATGACCATGAAAGTTCTTCAAAAAAAAAAGTAAAGAATGTCCAAAATTTGCTGCCGCCGCCATTTCCTATGAACTTCCACCAAGATGGTTGTGGACATATGTATATTCCCCAAAGTGGTCCCTTTGAGGCTTGACTTGCAGAGCCTTGGAAAATAACCGCTCCACCAACCGACTTAAATCAAATTTCTTTTGTCAATTTCACACACGGACACACCACAAAATCAAAGGAGAAACCTTTTAACTGCCCAGACCCCCCCCCCCCCTTTTAACTGCCCAGACTCTGCAGCAATCAGTGTTATTCCCTACCAATATTGAGTCTTTGTAGCTGGTATTCAATGGGAACTAATGGTGGCAGTGTTATTGTGTTAATAGTAACAGTACTGGCTAATAACTGAGAACAAGAAGCAGAAAGCAAGTAATTGCCTTTTCTTCCAAATTACTTAAGCTGTGTGTTACATTGTGGGGCCCTTTCCACCTTTCCTTCCCTTAAATACCTCCCCCTCTCCTCCTCATTCCATTCCATCCCTGGCTAGCTACAAGTTCATTTAGCTAATAAAACCCTCAGGCTCAAGAAACCAATCCGCAGGCAGCTCTCCTCAGTGATCTCCTTCCCCTAGCTAGCTTGTCGGTCTCTGTCAGGTTGATCTGCCCAACTCTGCACGCACATCGTCGATCCTGCAGGGAAGTGTGCCTAGAACATATATTCTGCTTCCGGCCGGCGCCCGCCAGCTGTGTGTCAGGAATGGATCTAGCGACGACGCCGGCGCGGCGGCCCATGGAGCCCGGGCTGGCGCGGCGGCTGTGGCACGTGGTGCTGGCCGTGTGCCACATGGTACGGCGCGGCCTGTCCCGCAAGCGCATCGCGATGGACGTCCACCTCCTCCTGGGCCGCGGGAAGCTCGCCGGCAGGGCGCTGCGCGGCCTCCTGGCGCACCCCGCGGGGCACGGGCACGGCGGCGGCCACCACCTCGCGGCGTACGGCGGCGCCTCATCCAGCGGCGGCCGCTCCTCGCTCGCCTCGTTCTACGGCCACCCGCGGGAGGTGGAGTTCAGCTGCACCACCACGCCGTCGTACCCGCAGCACTACGGCCTGTTCCCCTT
The DNA here is from genome assembly GCA_030272315.1 of Paspalum vaginatum. Classification (NCBI taxonomy): domain Eukaryota; kingdom Viridiplantae; phylum Streptophyta; class Magnoliopsida; order Poales; family Poaceae; genus Paspalum; species Paspalum vaginatum. Next base: position 11,313,658 of record CM059020.1, on the reverse strand, counting down.
CGGCGGCAAGGGCCGCGGCGGCGGCCGGGCGCGCGGCGAGTACGGCGGGCTGGACGCGGCGGCCGTGGCGCGGGCGTTCGAGATGCTGAGCGCGGAGGTGGAGGCCGGGGGCGGCGGCACGCCGGCGGCGGCGGCGGCGGCGGCGGCGGCGGCGGCAGGCGGGGTGGCGACGGCGACGCCGTCCCCCATGGTGGCGTGGATCCTGGGGCGCAGCCCCGCCGGGGTGCGCCCGCTGCGCGTCACCGACTCGCCGTTCCCCGCCGTGCCCGAGGACGGGTGCTGCAACGAGCGCGTGGACGCCGAGGCCGAGGACTTCATCCGCAAGTTCTACGAGCAGCTGAGGCTGCAGCCCACCGCCGCCACGCCCGACTGCTACCTCCGCCGCAGCGGTTAGCTAGAGAGCGTGTCGTCTCGCGTTACGTCCGGGGTGGCAGGTCATGGGCAATGTCGGCATGCGTGCATGGGCGATGGGCCGCGCCGCGAGCGCATGCAGACCAAATGAAAGCATGCTTGGCGCGGTGCGCGAATCAGTCGTTGTTGTTGTTACCACTTACCACGAGGATGGATATATCCACATGCATTCCGCAGCGTATTCCGATTGTTGGTTTAGTTATTTGATCATGGACTTGAGGTGAATTTATTGTAGAATTCGAATGGCCGCCATGGCGAAGCCGATATGATCCAGCTTCTTCTCGCATGCGCATTATTGTTCATCATGCAACTTTTTGTCCTTTTTTCATGAGGGGTAGATGCAGATCTTTCACTGTGCTGTTGTTTCTCGTTTCCTCGCAGCACGTCACGTTTCTTCAAAGTAATTCACGCAAGAATTCAGCAGTAGCTAGTACTACATTTCATCAAAGTAAAATAATAATAATTCTTCGTCGTTCGTAATAACAAGTTGTGGTATATAATAATAACGTGCTGTTCAATTACAGCAACATTAATTGGAATGTTGGTTTATTCCTAGACGACCTTGGATGCGAATGCGATCCGGCTCCGGCACACAAGCGAAGCAAGCACCGACGCGGGGGTTGCCGTTTGGGCCACTGCCAGCCGTCGTGATTCTTATCTTAATCGCTGGACAATGCATGGTACGGTTTCACACCCTGCCAAGAAAGCTGGAGGATCGGATGTCATGCAGGATGCAGCAGCGTCCGTCTCTCTCCCGTGCTAAGCAAACCCCCTGCCCTTTAATTATTTGCTTTGCTCTCTCGACAACCTGGGGCTCTGAGGCAGGCTAGGGCAAAGGCATCAATTATTCGAACAAAACCCACGCCTCGCGTAGTTGCTGATGCTCGCTTGCGTTTGCGTGCCCAGCTGATTGCCCATAGCTAGCGTCTGTTCTATTATTGTGCCTTCATGCGGCTGATCCCTGCTCTCGTTCTGAATTATCGGTTAGATTTGGCCTAACTCAAATTTCTTTGCACGATTGTCTCCCTTGCACAAAATCAAATTAAGCACCTTAGCTTGATTTTCAAAAGTTCAAATGCATTTCAATTCCATATGTAATAATAGAATTTAAGTTTTGTCAAGATGACTTCAACGTGTTCTCAACGAATTTTGAGTTCTGAGAAAAAAATAAAAAAAATTAGGTCGTGCATTTTAGGTATATGAAATCTTTAAACCAAAATTTAGATCTGTTTTTTGGATGCAAAATATCCAAAACCCAATGCTTTACAGTGCTCCAAATCGGACGTTAATTTGTTTTGTTTCTAAACTTCGAAATTCTTTTCAGCTTTGGTGGTGACAAGTTCAGAACTCAACTAACAAAAGCGTACGACGTCAAAAAGCGCGCTGCCCACTGTACTATTATCTCCCGATATTATACGGTAGCTTTGGCTGCTTTTGGAAAATCCCCCAAACTTGGCTTTAGAGTACATTTTACCCTTTCAAAAACCCAGAAAAGCCAAATAATTAATTACACGTGCCTTAAGGTATGTACATGACCACCACTACGTAGAGCTGGGACTTGGACCGTGCCGTGACGGCACGGCACTCTTGTGCTTTGGGCTACCTCATGCCATGGCACAACAAATCTTTACCTAAGCCCCGTCACGGCCCGCGGCACGCCAACATGTCTTCGGACTGTGCTGGCCTAAGCATGCCCCTTCAAATATTTACACATATTTTTCTCTAGCCATTCTATTATTAGTGTATTACTATCCTAATAAGAGCTAGATAATTGTGGTCTTCTTGAAAAATATACAATTCATGAAATAATGGTAGAAGATAAGATATGATGTATTATTTTAATGATATTTTAATAGTATAATATTGATGTGCTACTTACGTGCCGTGCCGGCCTAAGCACAGGCCCAGGATACGTGCTGTGCCACCCATCGTGCCGAGATCTTAGGAACAACACGGCCCTCGCGTTCGTGTCGTGCTGGCACGGCCCAAACTTTATTGTGCCGTGCCATGCTTCGTGTCGTGCCAAAATGCCACGCTTTGAGTAGTCCAGAAATAGCACGGCCCAAGTCACAGATCTACCACTACGGTACTACCAAGAAGAGGCACAAGGCTGTTGATCCAAAACAAATTGAAATACCTTGCTGATAATATACCCTGCCTTTTTCTTTTTGGGTTTGTTTGAATCAACAATTTCCGATCCAAATTGAAGGGAAATAAGGGAATTGAGGAAAAAATTAGTTCATTTTCCACTCAATTCCTTCCAGTCTCTTTCAATTCCGAAGGGAAATGTGTTTTGCCAAAACAACCCTTAGAAAAAAATATGTGACCAGAAAACGAGGTAAATGGCAAGAAAAAAAGAGTGCAATGGCAGAAGAAGAGGGCCATTATGGTCTACTTGACCTCGCGCTACGTAGAGATCTCTAAAGTGATACATGTACCACTATTTGCATATCCATATCCTTAGCCCAAATTATACATTTCCTAGATTAAATTTCAAGATTAAAGTCCAAATATAAATCATTAAAATGTCAAACAAACTAAACTACTATGTATGTCTCTAACATACTAGAAAAGAAGAACATCACTGTCACCTTAAAACACATGAAAAGAAAAGAGATTAGGGATAAATGAACATACTGAGCAATATAAGATGTATGGTGTAGATGTGTTATAGACGTGGATGACGTTGCGACTATGTGTCCAAATAGGCGCCAGCGTGAGGCCAAGAAGCGGTAATTGAAGACGACCCTATAGTAAAGATCTTTGAGCGGTCGCACAAAAGAATTTTCAAAAACCTTAGCCGCCGTTCTTCTATGCTAGATTTCAAAAGCGAACGGTTATCTACTACGATGGCAGCTTAGAGCAAGTAGACGCAAAACTCTAACTCTTATAGACTATTTTAGGGATTTGAAAATAGGATCATCAATATATATATATATATCACTATATTTTATATTTGTAATAGATTGCTTGGTCCAATACATAGGGAGAATTTCCCTTTATCTCCACATCAACTATAGCAATATATAGAACCAAACGATTATGCACCTTCCACCTCCACTAATGTGTTTCAATTGCTTGGAGCCCATTATTAGGAACACGCTAAGTGCTCTTCTTTGAGATTTATTATATTTTTTGCGTATTTAAATGGATATATATGAATTTGAATACGGATAATTGGTTTTCGATCACACTGGCGTGCACATGGTGTCAAAATGCAATGGATATTGCTATACATCACATATTCATACTACATATCTAAATTTGGGTCTCCAAATACATTCATGACATTTGGATTATGATATGGGACTCTATATTTAGCCTAAACCCGTTCCATCCCTTGGCCTAGCTCATCTATAAATTCTAATATCAATATTACTAGTGTTCCCTTGTAAAACCCAAGTTGCAGGCTAGCTACACAGGACAACAATAGAGCGTATAGAGCATATACTACTTCCAGGTACACAGGGGCGGACCTAACTGATGCTGTTTTTCTTCCTGTTCTCACACCACCTCTCTTCTTCCCTCACCTCTTACCGCCCTATATTTTCCCTCTTATTAGATCTATTGGAGCAGCAGCCAATAGGGACCCACTAGATCCACCACCGCAAATATATATGAAGGCATATCATGCCACCTGAAGATGTTTGCAAGTTGCTGAAGTCTTGGAGTTGTTTGACAGTTTTGGGTGGTGAGTTATCTTATTAAAATCGATGCCTAGGCTGTGCCAAAGTTTTAGTTTGTTTGGTGTCTAAGACTACTTAGGTTCACGTTCTATGTCGTATTGACCGTAGCGTTGGTCATATTCACTCGTTATTGAAGCCTTGTTTGGAACGCAGTAATTTCACAGAAAACAATTCAATTTTAAAAAAAATCAAAAAATTCTCATATTCCAAACAGTGTGTGAGTGTTGAGGTCAGACTATTTCCTTGGTCTCTTAGAAAAATGTCACGCATGCACACAAAATGATCTCTTAGAAAAATGTCACGCATGCACACAAAATGATGTAGTACGTAGCCACGTGACATGTACGATATGCTTCCATGTATATGGGCCCGGCTGGACGTGGTGCACGAGCCTTTCTGGCCGCTACACTGTTCTCACGAGCGACGGACGAAGGAAGTTGGCTAATGAGAGCTAGCTAGCTGCCACAGTACGGGGAGTGTGTCGTGCCGCCATGGCCGAGATCGCGCGCGCAGCGCCTTTTGGAGCTTCTGAATTCTGACGATGAGTGACTGAATGTGACACCGCGGTTGGTTGATTTAGCTTTCTTCTTTGTTGCTTTTAGTTAGGCGCCTGCTTCTCTAAAGAGCGTGTACCATGTCCCTTTTCTAAACTACGTTCAGTACCACCAAACTTTATTTTGTTGTTATTTAATTTCAGCAAATTTTCTATCAAATATTGTTAGGAATCTGTTTCTTAATTTCTGCAACAATCTCCAAAATCTTAACTATAGTTTGGTATATAGTACTCCGTATATAGCACGCATCCATGGAAACGCTTACAATTGACTTGATGATATAATTTTTTTATGAATTATTTCAAGTGCCAGCAGGGTATTTGCGTAGCTAATGGCAGACGGAGAAAAAGAAACAAAACCTGTGAAATTTCCAAACCATCTCTACCAGAAATTCAAAGGAACCTTAGTCATTCAATATATGAAAAGAAGTGCCAAAAATAACTTTGTGGACGAGAATAAATCTTTCCTGGCAGCAGGTAGCATACCAGCATTACAGTTTCAAAGATTCCTCCGCAGTCGTTACCTGGTCCAGCTTAAGTTCGTCCGGAATTTCCACGGCTAAGTTCGATCTGCGCGACGATAATCAACAGCTTGGCCCAGCAAGCGTGACGATGTTGTTGGCTCTCCACTTTTGACAAACATGACAACCAACCAAAACATCTGAATATATTCACCGAATATTACATGGCGAGGGTAAAAAAAGGCAGCAACTTCGTCTTCATCGGTAATCCAGCAACAGACGGTTCCTTCCAAATTATCGTTGCAGATCCCAAGCGAGAAGTAAACAAACAGATCAAACCTTGGGTATCGAGTTGTCAACTGACAACTGGAAATCTGGAGCTACAACGTTTTGATTAAAAGGGTCGACTAAATATACAAGTTTTATAATGATGGGATAAATGTGAGATCTCTATTTCATGAAATCAAATGGTTTCAAAATTAGAAAGTACTAATTGAAAAATACTAATGAGTGTGAGTAGTACCAATAAAGAATGGGACCAGTAAAAAGGATGGGTCTGGTACTAATTTTAATATTTTTTTAAAAAAAATAAAGGGTACAAAAATGTTTCACATCTGTAATTATACGAACTACAATTAATATTTATCAATTATCTTGAAAATACTATTGATATTTATCTATTATTCTTCCAATCATTGTAGCATGCCTCGACTAAATAATACCATAGACTCAAAAAGCACGCAGAGTGAAGTTCTTCTTTGAGCAGCAAAAGCGCTGGCGTCTAACCTGGTTGATCTTTTTGGAATGCTGGAAGAAGTGGACTTGGAGGAAAAGAAAAATTAGATAGCCAGAGGGCCGGGCACTCATCTTGGGTATAGCCTGAAGAGTGAAGAAGGTACCAAGATTCAAACTTGGGCCAGCAACATGGGTTTTATCGAAACCGATAGTTCAAAGTTCTCACGTACATTATGCTGTCATAGTCTATTAGTCATTGTGTGGATTTGGAGAAAAAGATAAATTGTTCAAATTTGCCATGAGGACTGATGAACAAAAGGGCTGACCCAAGGGCAAAATTTGTTTCAGCTAGTACCTCTACCATCTGACTGGATGCCTGCGGGAGGTGAGCCTTCCTGTTGAGCGGAGCCGGTATGGATAGGGCCTGATTGGTTCTGTCGGTGAGCCGAGTCTGGCTGGTACCTAGGAGCCATAGCCCCTACTGGCTAGGCTTGGTGGATGCAATGGTAGTCTGATTTGTTGTTTGTCTTTAGTTTTTTACTGCGACAGGCTATAAACAGAAATTGATTGGTTGCCTGCGCAGATAAAATATTTAAAAATAATGTTGCAATATTTATTTTGAAAAAGGTATGTTTTATTTGTTCATAGTTTAGTTATTAAACCTTAATCAGCTTTGAAAAACACAATATTGCTTCATGCACACTAATCATCTGTAATAGTGCCACTAGCTAGAGCTAACATTGCACCCAACGAGCCAAACTCGCCCTAAACGGATTCCATTTTCATTTCCAACAGTCACCACCTGCATCCCGTGATTCTGGCCAAGCCTCGTAGAGGCAACCAATCAGGCCTGATAGGGCCAAGTTGAGCTCATGCGAGAATCTTTTATTTGGTTACCATCCTAAATTCATGCAGAACAGATACAGATGTTTTATTGTTTGTACCAAATTAGACATGGTATTATTTTTCAAAGTTATTTTTCAAGAGAGATCTAGTTTTGTTCATAAAAATGATAGGAAGTTGACAAGTGATTAGAAGTTTTAATTGAGAGATATAGCAAGAAAACCAAGCTAAAAAGTATCATTGTTGCTAAGGTCCTGTTTGCCGAGGCTTCGGCTCCTTTGAAGGTGTAGGAGCCGATTCCAGAAACCATTTTTCAAAATGGTACCTCCTATTATTTGTAAGGTCAAATACCCATATTACCCTTTTGATATATAAAACAAATGGAAACAAAAAGAAAAAGAAAATTCCAACCACCCCCGCTCCACCCTGTCCTTCGTCCTTCTTCTTCGCACCGCCAGCTAGCTTTGTGTTGCCTGTTCGCCCACACCACCACAGAGCTCCGCTGCCCGTTTGCCCACCACTGCTGGCCCTCCACCCAGCAGATCTCCCTCTGGAGCAAAGTTCTGCCACACGCCTGACGCCGCTTCTGCCGCTCCGTGCATAGAACGGCCCAGCACCTCCTCGTCCTCTACATTGTCCGACGATAGCCATTGAACTAGGTCCGCTCCACTCAACTATGGTGGGTCAGACCTTCTGGTCATCATATTCCGCTCCACTCCACTCAAGAGAATTGGTCCGACGTGGTCCGACGGACGGTCCCACCTTGAGGGATCGGACCGTCCGATCGTCACAAACGCCACGAGCAGGCGTTTAACTAGCCGGATCGGACCTTCGTACAAAGGTCCGCTCCACTCAACTTTGGAGGGATGGACCTTTCGTTCCTCATATTCCGCTCCACTCCACTTAGTAGAATTGGTCCGACGGAAGGTCTGACCTTGAGGGGACGATCCTCACAAATGTCACGAGCAGTGCTCGTGGTGACCCAAATATTTTGGAGTGGATCTTTTGGGGAAACTTTCTTCATGTCTAAGACAAGCTTCCCCCAAAGTTTTATGAAGTTTGGAGCACGTTTGGTCAAGTTTTGGGCAGATTCACATGTTGTTTTCTACGTGAAGGTTGGACCGATGCCTAAGAGGGAGGGTGAGTTAGGATTTCCAAAACTAGGGCTCTCTAAAAACTACAACTACTAAGCCAAACCTATGAAAGATAAATCTAGCTATGTGCGCTAAGGTTTTGCTAAGTGTAGCTAACTCTAGCATGGCCAACTCTTGCAACCTAGTTCCACCTAGAAACTAACCTATCAGACTAGTCTAGGAATGTAAGCACACAATTGCAAGAATGTAAATGTGGAAGCTAAAGAGATAGGTAGAGAGAATGCAAACTCTCGTAGGCGATGACGATGTCACACGAAGGAGAGACACGGAGATTTTTCCCGAGGCTCGGGGAGGCCAACGTGCCTCTATCCCCTATCCTCGTTTGGCGCCACCTGTAGGGCTTTGCTCTCGCGTAGTCCTCAAAGAAATATGGCCTTGCCTACGCAAGTGTGGATGATGGCAAAGTGACCTTCGCAAAGGTCAAGCAACTCGCTCGGGTTTCTGATATCCCCGGTACACACCCACTCGTGCCCTTCTCTCGCATAGTCCTTTGGACTACGGCCTCATCCACGCAAGGGTAGAGGATTGTCGGGGCTGTTGGGGTCTTCCGTGGGCCTTCTCATGGAGCCACCCTGCCATCTCCACTAAGGAAGCTTTTGGCCAATGTGCCGAGGGCCTTCCTCCCTCTCACAAGTAAGGTGGTGGCCACTCCACACTCCGGAGGGTCTCACAAGACTTACAAGCCCCACACTTACAAAGATAAACATGCACACAGGCACGAGTAATAGACAAATAGGCCTAAGCGAAGATGCAACTAAGCACTAGCTATGACGAGATGTGTCCAGTTAGCTCCTGTGATGGTTGGGCTCACAAAAGATGTCTAAGGGATGTGGAAATGGTGTCTTAGCACTACAATGAGCTGAGAAGTCACCAACCATCGTGTGGTGGCCGGGCAAGGGGCATATATATAGCCCAAGCCTCAAAACTAGCCATTGGAAGCTTTCTTTCCTTTTCTGTGCAACCACTGGACCATCCGGTGGTACACCACCGGACTGTCCGGTGCGTGTATATGACTAGCCGTTGGAGTCGACCGTTGGACTAGAAATTAGATCATTGAGACTGCCAGACTATCCAGTGCGTGTTGGCGCCTAGGTCTTGAGTTTGCAGTCTTCTGTCCAGAACATCCGCTGTTTCACTGGACTGTCCGGTGGTGAACCACCGGACTGTCTGATGCATTAAGCACATGGACTCAGACGCTCCTTCCACTGCCTAGAACATCCGGTGGTGAAACATTAGACTGTCAGGTGCGTGAAATCAGCACCGGTTCTTGAGTCTTCATCTTCAGGCTTCTCCTACTCACGAGACTGTCTGGTGGGGCTCCACCAGAACGTCCGGTGCGTGAAAAGTGGGATCGCTAAGTCAGGGCATACCGTTTGCGTCTTGATGAAGTCTTGGGTCTTCTCTTGTGCTCTTTAAGTTTGTCCTTTGAGGTGTTTGTACCCTAAGTCCATCTCTTGCACCCTGGGACTTAAATAAAAATACTTACACACACATTAGTTCCAAAGTGATACGTGTTGTCAATTCAACCACCAAAATCATATTAGGGAACCAAGCACAAGGCTTAGAGCCCATTTTCCTTACATGCATCCAGAAATCAACTGATATTTGTTCACACCAAACCATCTGGTAGTGAACAGCGAACAGTCAACAAGTAGAGCATGGACAATCCACAGTTCAAATCTGGGGGTGGAGATTTCGATGCCTAGCTACCATCTGTTCACCGAATGTTTGCTGGTTCAACAGGGGCAGTCCGGGGTTGATCGACAGACAATCCATTATGCACACCAGACCATTTAGTGCGTTCAATCTTCAAACCATCTGGTGCATTGTTTTTCTATGTTGCTTTGTTTGTTTTGTGTACATTCTTTTGGGCGTTGATTCTAGTGCTTCTGCTAAGCTTTCTTTGATGTGTCTTAGGGTTAGTAGCAGCCTATTGCTACATGATCATGCATGGTGTGAGAAGAAAGGGTTTTGGGGGCTCGAAAGTTTTTAGGTGTCGACATATTCACCCCTCAATGCGTGATCTCTTGGCTCATGATGTGCAGGTATACCGATGGGGCAGTCAGTGGTAGCGTTTGTGGCGGAACCACCGATTTAATCCGGGCTAAGCACACCTGCTACCTCTGGCTCGCAGTGCAGTTAGGCTCTCTCCAACAGGACTCCTCAAATCCCATTCCCTATCACTATTCCAACTACCCTTCTCTCTGTCTACAGTGCAGCATTTATGTCAAACAGTGTTTTGAGGAACCGTTTGAGGCACGCCATTGGCCATAGCCTTAGGCCAAACTAAACTCGGTCGTCTGTCGAGAGTCATTTGACCCCCGATGATACCATTTCCCAGAAGAACCAACATCATACACATCCGACCCACGATGGAGCCACAACAGAATACATCATCATAGGCAGTTGAAATAGAGTAATAATAGACTTAGTTACAAACCGGTTTCAAATAGAGTACAGTTCCAACATAGAGTTATATAAAATAGCAAGTTCAGAAGTATCTCGCAGCGGAATGTTAAAGTTCAGAGGTCATCATAACATCTCAAAAGACTTGCAGTAAAAGAAACAACATCGAGCCCACCGATATTGCTCTTGTGCCACTCATGCAGAACTCATCCCAGATGGGGGCATTCATCGCCTCCAACACAGGTGCAAACCATGAACTCCATACCTGCGCTCAAAATATGGGGGCAAACACTGAGTACTAATTACTCAGTAGGTCTTAATGGATTGGCTTACGGCTAACGCGAAGCTGCTTACTAGCAAGTGGATCCTTAGCCATTGATTTTAAGCAGTATCATGATCAACATAAGGTAATAAGTCTTCATCATTTGCATATTCATCAACAAAATAGTAAATTGCAGTAAGGTAAACAGTTCAATACCAACATGTGATATTCAAAATCATGAGCATTAAATACAGAGTGTTTAAGTAGTTACTACGATCAACGTCAAAGGTATTGGCATTCCCACACCTGGTAGGCATCAGCGATTTGAATCGATTTTTAATTTCTGAGAATAACTATCATGCCAGGGGTATATGCTTACTAGCCATCGCGTTCCCACATACAGCCCCAATCTCCACTTGTCTTGTCCCAAGATTCAAAGCGCCCCCACCGAACCCCCCGGTTGTGCCCCCATAGCAAGCCTGACGACATCTCGGTCTTCCCGCAATGAGTACAAAGCTCCCCCAGGCCTTCTGCCTCCATCTAGTGGATGGGCATCACCTTGAAAACTCCGGACAAGTCCAGGTAAGACTTCATCGGTCCCATATCCCGGCTAAGCACTCTAGCAATGTTATGCCGACCAATAGGCGAACAATGGACGGACCTTACACGACTCGGGCAGAGTCCAAAGTGCGACATCATGAAAAGTAAATACTGAAATAAAATCTCTGCCCGGTCTCCATTTAAATCATGAGCACAAGTACTATTTGACATAATAGTAAGATCTTTGTAACTTTGAAAGCACCTACGTGACGAGTCCACACACTCGTGTCTACTCGTACCTAGCACTTCTAGGCATACTCGTCCTGCGAACTCTAAATATAGGTGCTAGGGCCAGGGCGACCAAGGAGTCTAATGCAATTGGTTTCAAGCAACTCCTAATGCATATGCGTAATTCATCCGATATAACTTGTTTGCTGGGTTAAGTATGGCCCTGCCTACCTTCCTCTGCTAGGGTCAGTAGCTTCTTCCGGAGCATAGTCGGGCCCCTACTGCTGGTCTTCTGGCTCTTGGTGCAGCTCCTCTTCGGGCTCCTCTACGATCGGCTGGTCCGGCGGATGCCCTTCGCTCGCGGGATCTATATGCATGACCAAGTGAAATATGGACATGAGTAAGTGCAAATGCTTGCTTTATGATGCGGATGCGATGCAAAGAATCGTGATTATGGAGTGAAGTTATGCATTCTTGTATTGAAACTTGTTTAGTACTAAGAAATTGTACAAACCATCACCTAAGGCTAACTTAGCCTATCACATATAACAACATGGGGGTGTGTAGTGATTTAGCATCCATTCATGTAAAGCGACCGAAGCTTACTTAGATGTCTATTTTCCATATAGCCAATTTAGCATTCCTAACATGCATTCCAAAACAGCAGCTATGACTTAAGTACCCCTATGTTCATCGTGACCTTGCTCTAGCACTTACTAAATACACTAGTCTCACATTTTCTATTGTTCCATTAAACATACATTACTTTGGCATTTTCAAATCAGTGCCTACACTTAACATGCACAACCTCCTACTCTAACAGTGAGTCATGTTCATAACCTAGAGCTCACACCAAGCCAATGAAGTCACCTAGAGCATTTTTCACCATAGCAACCTTTTCTTAAGTTAAATATATGCTTAAATACAAGGCAAGGGCAAAATAATAATTAAACAGTCAATGCTAGGGCTACAAAGATTTATACAGAGCCTAGATATGCTAGCAAAGCCTCTGCCCAAATTTCATAATTTTTGGAGCTCATTTAACCTATATTACCTATTTATTAGGGTTTTTCATGCATGCACAATATCAGGGGTAAATCTGTCTTTTCCTACTCAACCATCATACCCAACATATAGATCTGTAAAAAAGGATCAAAATGCAACTTAGTTTGCTATTTTTCGATTTTTCCTCGATTTTCTATGATTTTTCAAAGTTTAAACCGAAGAAAAACACTTTAAATCCTAGATCTACACTGCCGGGGGTCTTAATGCAATTAACCATAGACGACAGGGGCTAGCGCGCAAGTTTCCCTATACTCAACCAACAGCGCCAGGGCTAGCTCTGCAAAAATGAAAACTCCAGGGGCTGGATCTAAAGATCACCGGCCCCCTTCTTCCCCCTCGCGTCGGCCATGGCCGTGCGGAAAGAACCGTGCGCGCCGGCGAGCTCTGGCCCGCCATGGCCATGACACGGGGTGGGGAATGTGTTCCCGTGGCCGCGCTACTACCTTGAGGTGGTGGTGATGATGGAGACGGCGCGGACGAGACGAGCGGCGGCGGTGAACCGAGCATGAACCGGACGGTGCCGACGCAGCGGTGGAGGTGTGGAGGCACAGGGAGGGGCAGAGGGGAGGGCACGAGCTCAAGCTCCGAGCTCGGCTCCAATGACGGCGCAGACCGGGCGAGGGCGAGGGAGCGAGCAGGGAAGGTCGGGGAGGCGTGTGAGGGAAAGAATCCGAGGGAGGGGAGAGCCCTCCACCTAATGCCGCCGGTAGGGGCGTCGATCCGTGGCCGGAGGCCACTGGCTGTACGCTGGCGTCCACGTGGCGCGCGCCGGCCCGTCAGCGATCGCGGCCCCAGATCCGCGGCCCCACATGTCAGCGAGAGCGAGGTCCGAAAATGGAAAGAATAGTGTTTCTGTTTTTGTTTAGCCTCTGAAATTCGCTAGTTTTGACCTATTTCCAATCCGATTTTGAAGAAGACCTAATTGGATGAAATTTTGTAATCTTTTAACTCTACAAGTTTGTAAACAGGCCCAAGTTCAAATTATGAGGTTAAATATGATTTAAATTCGAATTTGCCTCAGGTTTTCAGATTTGCCCTACCCAGCAATTTTAAAGAGAATTTTAAAAGTCCTATTTGTGTCCAAAATATCCTGAAAAGTTTTATACCATATTTGCTCAAAATTTCAAGATATACAACTTTCTCAATTGGAGCTTTGCATGAAAATGATTGTAAATCATGGAAAAAGTGGGATCTCTGAAAAAGTCAGATTTTAACTGTGTTTGTATGCTGACAGTAGAAGCTTTAAACCCCCTAGCATACCTTTTTCCATGCCAAAGCTCTAATTAGTAAAGTTGGTCATAATGAGACTATCTACAAGTTTAGTATAAAAAGTTCCATCTAAAACTCAATAGAACTAATGTTACAATCACATTCATAGTGTCATTCATGCAAAAACTGAGTGCATCACTTAGCTATTTCCACCATGCTTGTTCATGTGAGTCAAATGCACATTATCATGAGATGAGATGTGAAAAAATGATGCACATGATATGCTTTGGAGATGCCCAGGGCATCACAACCCACCCCCTTAAAGAAATCTCGTCCCGAGATTTTTTATGTGATGTGGGTGGTTAAGTCGATTAAAGGTAGTGCTACGTGTTTGTATTACGTTTAGATATTGAAGTTGAACTATTGTAACATACCGAGTTGAAGTGGATGGTAGAAAACCAGGATACTTAGGGTGTAGGTACTCCTCCTGTTCCCAAGTTGCTTCTTCTTCGGAGTGATTACTCCATTGAACTTTATAAAAGTTTATTGTTTTTCAGCGGGTTGATCTTTGCTTTTGGTCAAGGACTTTTATAGGATGCTCTTCGTATGTGAGATCCGGTTCAATCTGAATTCGAGACGTGTCTACCACTTTCTCCGGTACCCTTAAGCATTTCTTCTGTTGTGAGACATGAAATACGTCATGAACCGCAGCAAGATGCGGTGGTAACTCTAACCGGTAAGCGACGGCTCCACATCTTTCAATGATTTTGACCGGGCCGACGTATCGTGGTGCTAACTTCCCTATTACCCCAAACCGTTGTACCCCCTTCATCGGAGATACCTTAAGATACACATAATCACCTTCATCAAAGAATAATGGTCTCCTCCTCCTATCAGAGTAGCTTTTCTGTCGGGACTGTGCTCTTTTCAGATGGTGATGTATGAGTTTCACTTGTTCTTCGGCTTTTGTTACCAAGTCAGGGCCAAATGTAACACGCTCTCTCGGCTCAGACCAATTGAGTGGTGTCCTGCACCTTCTACCATAAAGAGCTTCGAAAGGAGCAATTTCCAAGCTCTTCTAGTAGCTATTGTTATAAGCAAACTCTGTCAAGGGGAGACATTCATCCCACTTGGTGGCATAGGTTAGCGCACAAGCCCTTAACATGTCTTCTAGGATCTAATTTACTCTTTCTACTTGACCACTTGTTTGAGGGTGGTAGGCCGAACTGTGAATCAAGGTGGTTCCCAGAGCTGTATGCAATTGCTCCCAGAAATGAGAGACAAACTGTGGGCCCCGATCTGAAGTGATGGTCTTTGGGACTCCGTGCAGAGGGAGAATACGAGCTAGATAAATTTTGGCATAGGTCTTGGCATGGTATATTGTCTTCACATGAAGGAAGTGAGCTGACTTTGTAGATCTGTCTATTATCACCCATATCGAATCATACCCCTTCTGAGTTCGGGGCAACCCCACAATGAAATCCATGTGTATATCCTCCCATTTCCAAGCTGGAACTTCAAGCGGCTGAAGCATTCTTGCGGGCTTTAGGTGATCAGCTTTTACTCTCTTACACACGTCATACTCAAATACGTACTTGGCGATCTCCCATTTCATGCGGGTCCACCAAAACTTTTGTTTTAAGTCTTGATACATCTTATTGGTGCCCGAGTGTATTGTGAACATCGAGGTGTGTGCTTCATCGAGTATTTTCTTCCTCAACTCTATGTCCTTAGGTACCACTAGGCGATTCTTGAACCATAGAACACCTTGGTCATCAAGTGTGAAACATGCCTTCTTCTCTTCATTAATACCCTCCCGAATATATGCCATACCCTTATCTTGCTTTTGTGCTTCTATGATTTGTGCTTTGATCGAGGGTTCAATAATGATATTATAAAGTTCCACATGCTATTCAGGAGGTGTTTCAATGTCATTCATCTCACAGCATATCACTCTTGCTGTCGGACAGGCTTCTACTACATTGCAATGAGCTTTGCGGCTTAATGCATCTGCCACCACATTGGCCTTGCCTGGGTGGTAGTGTATCTCCAGATCATAGTCTTTTATCAACTCTAACCATCGCCTCTGCCTCATATTGATTTCAAGTTGTGTGAAGATGTATTTGAGACTCTTATGATCAGTGTAGATGTGTGGCGGAACCGCCGATTTAATCCGGGCTAAGCACACCTGCCACCTCTGGCTTGCGGTGCGATTAGACCGAACTAAACCCGGTCGTCCGTCGAGAGTCATTCGACTCCCGATATTACCTTTCCCAGAGGAACCGACATCATACACATCTGACTCACGATGGAGCCACAACAGATACATCATCACAGGCAGTTGAATAGTAGAAAGTTAAACTTAGTTACAAGCCAGTTTTTACATAAAACACAAGTCCAACATAAAGTTATAAAGTAGCAAGTTTGAAAGTTTCTCGCAGCGGAAAATATAAGTTTAGATCACCATGTTATCACCAAAAGTTTTGCATTGGAGGTACAACATCGAGCCCACCGATGTTGTCCTCGTGCCACTTAGTCACTTCATCCTACATGAGGGCATGCCCCGCCTCCAACACAGGCGCACACCATGAATTCCATACCTGCGCTCAAAATGTGGGGGCAAACCCTGAGTACTAATTACTCAGTAGGTCTTAATGGATTTGGCTTACGGCTGACGCGAAGCAGCTTATTAACAAGTAGATCCTTAGCTTTTAGTTTTTAACAGCAACTTAATTAGCATAAAAAAACAAGTTTCATTGTGTCTATGATTGCCAACATAGTAGTAAGTATTTGCAAGATAACAACTCAGCTCAAACATGTAGTATTCCAAAAACCATGAGTATTAAGATACCGGGAGTTTAAGTAATTACTACGTTGAACGTCAAAGGCATTGGCATTCCCACACCTGGTGGGCATCAGCGATTCGAATCGATTTTAATTCCCGGGAATAACTATCATGCCAGGGGTATATGCTTACTAGCCATCGCGTTCCCACATATAGCCCCAATCTTAGCCCGCCTCGTCCCAAGTTCGATTCAATCCCGCCTAGCCCCCGGGTTGTGCCCCCATGACGAGCCTGCCGACATCTCGGTCTCCCCGTCATGAGTAACAAGCTCCCCAGGGCCACCTTCCTCTCAACCAGCGGGTAGGAACGTGTCTCTGTGCTTCGGACGAGCCCAGGAAAGACTTTTCCGGTCCCATTCCCCGGATAAGCACTTTAGCAATGTTATGCCGACCAATAGGCGAACAGCGAACGGGCCTTATACGACTCGGGCGGAGTCCGGGTGCGACATCATGAATAGTAAATACTGAAATAAAATCTCCGCCCGGTCTCCATTTACTTCTTGAGCAACACTTATAAGAGATATAACTTTAAGCTTTTGTGATTTTGAAAATACCTACGTGACGAGTACACACACTCGTGTCTACTCGTACCTAGCAATTTCTAGGCATACTCGTCCTACGAACTCTATGTATAGGTGCTAGGGCCAGGGCGGCCAGGAAGTCTAATGCAATTGGTTCCAAGTAACTCCTAATGCATATGCGTAATCATCAAGTATAATTTATTTGCTGGGTAGAGTATGGTCCTGCCTACCTTCCTCGTTAGAGTCAGTAGCTGCCTCCGGAGCGTAGTCGGGTTCTTGCTGTTGGTCCTCTGGCTCTGGGTGCAGTTCCTCTTCTGGCTCCGTCACGATCGGTTGGTCCGGTGGTGGTTCTTCGTTCGTGGAATCTATATGTATGACATGATGCAGTTGAAGTATGTATTAGTGCAATGCTTGCTTCATTATGCGGGTGTAATGCAGTAGATCAGTGAACTTATGATTCATGGTACAGAGTTATGCATATTGAGGCGAAAGTCGTTTCATACTAAGAAATCGTACAAGCCATCATCTATGACAGCTTAGCTTGTCACATAAAATAACGTGGGGTGTGCGTAGCGAAAAATAGCACCGCTTCATGTGAAGTAACCGAAACTTTCATACAAGTGCATTATTTCTACCCGCTTTCACTTAGAGCCAAAACCTTACATGCATCATCTCCAATTCTAGCAAGTTATCCCATAACTATAGCTCATATCAACCTTAAAGTCATATTTGAAACATTATTCACCAAATTAACCTTTTTCTTAAGTGTAATATGTGCCTAGAGCAAGACAAGGGCAAAATAGTAATTCAACAGCAAGTGCTAGGGTCAACAAATTTTATACAGAACCTACATATAAAAACAAGGTCCCTGCTCAAATTTGGCTATTTTTGGAGATCATTTAGTCCTTATTTCCTATTTATTAGAGTTTTATATGTTTGAAAAGAAACAGGGGCAAAACTGTCCTTTCCTACTCAACCATCATACTCATCCTGTAGATCTATTTATTAGGAACACAATGCAACAAAGTTTGCTATTTTTGGATTTTTATACACTTTGTTATGATTTTTCAAAGTTTCAGCCTTTTTAAAAACATTTTAATCGAAAATACACAGACTCAGGACCTATCTATAAATATCCATAGTTTCTGAGGGTTCCTGTGCAAGATTTACAAGACTCAGTGTACAGTGCTCGGTATGGAAACGTAAAACTGTTAAACCCGGAGGGCGATAGCGCAAAATGTGCGTCTTCCTCCTCCCGTCGTCTTCTTCCTCGCGACGGGAGGGGAAACTCCGGCGGCGCGCGGCCAATCTCGGCCCTGCGGGGCTCGGGAGCTCGCCGCGGAGTGTCGGGGAGAGAGAGGAGAGGACGGGGAACTTTATCCACTACCTCAGACGGCGGGGAAGACCGCGGGGAGGGTCGGCGACGAGTGCCCCTGACCGGCGAGGTCCGGCGGTGCAATACGCCGGGGTAGAAGGGCTTCGGGCGGCGCGGTCTGAACGGGAAGGTAGAGTCGAGGGCGGCGAAGCCCGTCGCGGTGACGGTCGAGCTCGGGAGTGGACGGAAATGGCTGGGGGCGAGCTCGGTCGAGGTCCGTCAATGGCGGACGACGCGAGAGTGAGCAGAGAGAGCGGAAAGGGCGAGCGCGAGAGTGAGGCTTCGGGGACGGAGGTCGAGACCCCGTCCCGGCCTTGAGGACGTGCCGAGCGCGCTGTCCGCGCGCGCGCAGCGGCGCGTGGCCACGACGGCCAGGGCGGCCGGCGCGTGGCCACGGCGCTCGGCGCGCCGCGCCGCGTGGACGCGCCCGGGCGGGGAGAGAAGAGGGAGCGCGCGCGGGTGAACCGGGTCTATGGACCACTGTGGCTGACAGGTGGGGCCATACCCAGGGAACAGAGAGTACGGTGTATGGACTCGGTGCATCGAGCGAGGAAGCGGGGAAAAGCCGTCGGTGCGCTGGCGCGGCGGGCCTGACAGGTGGGTCCCCCCTGTCATAGAGACTAGAAAATAAAAGAAAAACGAAAAAAAAATAAATCCCCTTTGACCAGCTGAACAGGTTTCTGAATTTCGTAAATTTGACCAATTTAGGAGCCGAATTTGAAAAAGACCCAATTGAATGAAATGTTGTACTTTTTGAAATCTACAACTTTGTCAAAAGGACCTATACCAGATTCCAAATATAAAATGATTTAAATTTGAAATCAACTTGCTGACTCCTGTTTGACCATTTGAAAGCCCCAACTTGGAAATTATAAAAGTCCATCTTAGGTGCATTTTCATAAAAGGTGAAATATACCAAAGTTGCATAGAATCTCATGATCTACAACTTTGGTATTCATGATATGGCAAGATTTTGAATTTTGTTTCACAAAATTTTGAATTTACCAAACAGGGCTGAATTGGGCAAAAGTCACATTTTCACATAAAATGACCCAAAACTAGATTTCAACATTCATGCATGCCAAAGCACAAAATACCAAAGTCATTCCTTATGGAATTGGCTACAAGTTTGGTATGTAAGGTTTTATGAAAAACACAATTGCCTTAAAGTTATATCCACAATACAAACACAGTTTTTTTCTGAAAACTAAGTTTAGTTGCTCAATTGCCCTACTTTATGCATGCTCTCAAGAAAAAATGCCTTTAAAAAGATGTCATTATGCTAATGATTTTAGTGTAATGCATTTGAGATGCCTAGGGCATCACAAGATGTGACACGTGTTGCCTAGCAGATAGTGTCTCCATATCTTTAGTGCATGAACAACTGCTGCTAGCTCAAGGTCATGTGTTGGATAATTTGCTTCATGTTTTCTCAGTTGATGGGAGGCGTAAGCAATTACTCTCCCTTCTTGCATTAAGACATAGCCGAGCCCATTGCCGGAGGCTATCACAATACACATCAAATGGCTTAGTGACATCCGGTTGGGCTAGCACTGGTGCTGAGGTTAACAATTTCTTCAGTGTTTGGAAAGCTTTATCACATTTTGGATTCCAAATGAACTTTGCATTTTTCTTAGTCAACGAGGTCTTGGGTTTTGCAATCTTGGAGAAATCCTTGATAAAGTGGCGGTAGTAGCCCGCTAAACCAAGAAAACTCCGGATTTCAATGATGGTCTCAGGTTGTTTCCAATTTAGCACATCTTTTACTTTGCTAGGGTCAACTGCAACTCCCTTCTCAGACAGTATGTGACCCAAGAAACTCACTTCTTTCAGCCAGAATGCACACTTGCTGAACTTGGCATAAAGCTTGTGTTCTCTAAGCCAGGAGAGTATGATTCTTAAGTGCTCTTCGTGCTCTTTCTCATCTTTGGAGTAGATCAGTATGTCATCGATGAATACCACTATGAACTTATCAAGTTCATTCATGAACACCGAATTCATCATATATATGAAGAAAGCTGGTGCATTTGTTAATCCAAAAGGCATGACCAAATACTCATACAAGCCGTATCTGGTAGAGAATGCTGTCTTTGGTATATCCTCTTCTCTAATCTTTATCTGATAGTAGCCAGACCTTAGGTCAATCTTAGAGAAGACCTTAGCCCCAGCTAACTGATCAAATAGAACGTCGATGTGTGGTAACGGGTATTTGTTTTTGATGGTCACTGCATTTAGTGGCCGATAGTCAACACACAGCCTTTTCTCACCATGATCCTTTTTCTCAACAAAGAGAGTTGGACAACCCTATGGTGACGAGCAAGGCCGAATGAACACCTTGTCTAACTGTTCTTGTAGCTGTGTTTTCAATTCTTTCAAATCATCAGGCGGCATCCTGTAAGGCCTCTTTGACACAGGTGCTGTGCCAGGAATGAGTTCGATGGCAAACTCCACATCCCGATCTGGTGGGAGACCAGGAAGCTCCTCCGGAAACACATCTGGGAATTCACACACTACGGGTATCTTCTTGATCTCTTGCAGTTCGGTTGCATTTACTGTGGGTGACATGTGTTTCTGGTTTGGCATGTGTACCCACAAAATCTTACCACTGACACTAGACCTTAACTGCACCGTCCTGCTGCCAATATCCAGGACTGCGTTGTTCTCTGTCATCCAACTCATACCCAAGATGATATGAATCCCTTGGTGTGGCAGCACCACAGGATTGATAATGAATTCTTCTTCTCCTATGCTCAACCGCAATCTCATTACTATCAGATTTGTATTGATGGGATTTCCAGGTGCAGTGATACGATACTTCTCTTTTATGCAAGAGGTTGTTATCCCATTTTTAGATGCATATGATTGACTAATAAAGGTGTGAGTGGCTCCCGAATCAAATAACACGACGGCCGGGTGACCGTTGACCATGAATGTACCAGCAAGTATCGGTTCTCCGGCGGGAATCTGCTCCATGTGCACATAGTGCACCCGACCCGTCTTAGGCGCGGGTCCCTTTGGCTTGCTCTGCTGACTTCCACCCGCAGGGGTAGGACCCTGGATCCTATGAGGTGCCCCACAGTCATGACTGAAGTGACCTATCTTGCCGCAGTTGAAGCACGGAGCACCGGGCCCCGGAACGATGGGAGCACGGGGAGCCAGTAGCTGTGCGGGTGCTCGATAGGTGGGGTACTGCTGCTGCGGTATCGCCCTGTGGATCCACCCTGGCTGGTTGGGTCAGACCACATAGCGAGGCTGCTGGTAGTACTGCTGTTAGGGACTTGTAGGTGGCCTTCTGCTTCTGCGAAGAGCCAAACGATGAGGCATTGACTAGCCTCTTGCGCTTTTGGTCCTCGTTGGCAGCACAGAGGCGATTCTCCATGTCGAGGGCAGTGTCTACCAGCTCAGTGAAGCTCTGGTAGCGCCGTGCCAGGTGAGTCCAAAGAGTAGGGTCAAGGCCCTCTAGGAGTCTCTCTGCCCTCTCTGGCTCGGTAGCAACATCCCTCGGAGTGTACTAAGAGAGGTGGATGAAGGTCTGCACATACTACATGACAGTCTTGTTGCCCTGCTTGAGGTCCCGGAACTCACGGCGTTTTTGTTCCATCAAACTCGCCGGGATGTAGTGAGCCCGGAAAGCCTGACGGAACTCCTCCCATGTGGGCTCATGGCCCTCCTCCTGCATGGCGAGGAACGTGGCGTACCACGCCCCTGCAGGCCCCTAAAGAAGCTGAGCAGCAAAACGAGCCTTCTCTTGCTCAGTGATCCCTAGCAGAAGGGTGAACTTGGATTGGATGGTGCAAAGCCAGTTGTCTGCCACCAGTGGCTTAGGACAGTTGGTGAAAACTAGGGATCGCAGCCCCTCAAAGTCCTGATAGGTGATGCCACGTGGCCGGTACTTCTGCGGCTGCTGCTGCCCACTGGGCCTGGCGATCTTCTGCCAGTATACAAATCAGCTCAGCCTGCTGGACCACCAAAGTGGCCAACTCCGGCAGGGGTGGAGCGCCTTGTGCTGACTGCCCCGATGACTGGCCATTGCGAGTGTTCACCATCTGCAAAAACGAGGCCAACCGTGTTTAGTCCAACTTCAGTGCAACCGATGCGACGATAAAGTATCATATCATTAATGATATGTTCCAAATACATGAAAACATGTAAGTAAACGAAACCATGTAATTGCACATGAAGGGTTAGCCCTCAGTTCGCGAGGTCGGACAATCGCAAATGGAAGCTACTGATTTAGGATGTGTGTGGCTCAAGTTTTGTACATATTCACACCATGGCCGCTTTGGAAAATTTTTTCCTTATCTTGTGCTCTATAATTTTGTTGTGAGTTGTTTTGGTTGTTTCCCTTGGACTCTTGGTTGAATTCGGTCGTTTATCATTGTGTATCGATTATGTATCTTTAAATGTTTTCGACTATATCTCCCCATCTAATCTGTTTTAGAGAAAACTTTGTATAACAAAGTTGTCCTAGACTCTCCATTTTACAAGTTTGGTATATATATTCCGGCTTGAAACCACCATCTACAAATAGGAACATGCAGTTTTCCCAAGATGGCTGTTTCAGTTCAGATTTCAGATTCAAAGAAATCTAACCATAACTTTGAAACAAAGCATATTCAGAAGGAGGTCCCATTAACAAAGTTGTGCAACCAGAAGTTACCTACAACATTGTTATACAAAGTTTAACCCAGATCCTTATATATCTCATGTTATATTAAGTTTTTACTGCAGCTGTTCAGAACTTCAAGTTGCAAGCCGGACCCAATTTTGAAGTGCCATTTCAATCCGTTGCCATGCCATACATTCAGATCGTACCTGAACATAAGATACACCCAACAAGCATATTAGAATGTCCTAAATACCACTAAGAGTCTTCCCATTACATTAAGCCATCATTAGCCTAAACTAGATTAAGGTAGCCTCCCAAGGTCGGTAGCAGTTGCACATGTGCCGAGCGGCCAAGGGGGTTGGCCGGGCAGCCTCCCACTTGTTTAGTTAGCAATTTGTTTCTTTGCATGTTGTCCAAATAACCGTCTTGACACTTAGCACTCATTGGCTGGTTGCTAGGATGTTTGCATGGATCGTTGATGTCACCAATTTGAGTGTTGGTCCAAGTGTGGTTGCCTTCCAATGCTTCATCTATCTCAAGTTGTGATCCCCTGGTTGCATGTTGCTTGAGATGTGTTTTCTTACATGCAGGTGCATTGGTGTAGCATTTGGGAATGGTGACCTGGCCCGGCGGCCTAGGTGAGGTCAGCCGGCCTGCATGTGGGGCCCTGCGGCCTCAGGTGGGGCCAGCTGGCCTGGGCCCAATGTCCTGGCACTTGGTCACTTTCCCTCATTCTCCAAATGATGTGTATCTATGTGTGTCTCCCTGCAAAACACTTTCAACCACCAAAACTCGTGGAATTTATTAGTTCAACATGCATAATGCATAGAATTTGGCTTATACCCTCTTTATTCATCAAGGAATTGGCGGTCGAAATAGAGAAATAACGACCGCCAACAGCTAGTACCACCAACACCTGTGGTACCGCCAATGATGTGGGGTCCTCCACAGGAATTTCAACAAAATCCAGCCTGGGGTAATATAGCCATGTATCCACCATATGCTTATTGCTATCAGGGATGGGGAACACCGCAAACTTCTATTTTTGACAGGTTGGCTCCTTCTACACATGACCGATTGTATGTTCCTCAATCCAGTCCATGGGTACAAAATCAGCAGCAATGCCAGAATTATCGACCTCCAATGCCGATAAATCTGGCAGGGGGGCATCGGAGGCAACAACAGTCACAACCCCCTATTGTTAAAAATTTTCAACCAAAACCAGTTCAACTAGCAAGAACACTGGTTCAACCAGCAGCATCATCGGTTCAGTCAGTATCTCACATAACAACCTATATGGTTAATGTTGGTACAAACAATGTGGTGTTCAACAATGATCACAAAATGCCGATGGTTTTCGGGAAATCGGTTAACGCTGTATCGAAAGAAGATGTATCTGAAGTTGCTTTGGTTAAAGATCATAAAGCAAACTCTAATAAAATTATCAGCAAGCCACCACCAGATCCGAAGTATTCCATGCCTTGATGGTGTCCTTCGGGTTTGACTCATACTCAGAAGAGGACTTTGTAGCGCTTGCGAGCTAAGGAGAACAGGGAAAATGAAGCTGAAGCCATATTCAACAAGACGCATCCCATCTTTCCTCCAAAACAGTGGAAGCCAAAGGCTGTTGAAACTCTAGATAAAGCGACTACTCAGCAATAGCCTCAGCTATCGGGCTATCCGGTAGCACCTACCGGACTGTCCAGCGCCTTCCACCGGACTATCCGATGTCCAGCAGTCAGCAGCAGTACCAGAACCAGAAGTGACGCCAATGTTGGTAGAAGTTTCTACATTACCTGATGTTCCAGAGGAGGAGGTACCAGAAGAGGAGATGGTAGATTATGAGGATTCTCCTGAACATCGAGGTATGGATGTTAATATGATTTCTTTTTCCACCGATTATAATATTATCGGTGAATATGAAGAAGTGATGGCACAGTTTAATTTTGGACCTCGAGAAGCTATTTTTACAAAACCGACAGAAACGGTTAATCATTTGAAGCCTCTATATGTTCGTGGTCACATTGATGGGGTACCTGTGTCTCGGATGTTGGTTGATGGTGGTGCTGTGGTGAATCTGATGCGGTACGATCTATACAAGAAGCTTGGTAAATCAGGTGTTGAACTGATCAAAACCAACATGACACTCAGCGGCGTGGGGGGCAAAAACCCCATTGAGACTAAGGGGGTTGCTTCTATGGAACTCACCATTGGGAGCAAGACGATCGCCGCTGCATTCTTCGTCGCCGAAGTAGAAGGTAACTTCAATTTAATTCTTGGGAGAGATTGGATTCATGCCAATCAATACATACCTTCTACTTTGCATCAATTTCTAATTCAATGGGTTGGCGATGAGATCGAAGTGGTGTATGCTGATTCATCGGCGTGTGTTGCTATGGCCGATGCTTTGGTAATATAGGCTTATAATAATGCTAAATGTTTTACGGAAGTTGATTTGTCCGATTACCGATTTTTAAGTGTGTCCAAGGAAGGTTTTATTCCCATAATGCTAGAGCTGGTCGAAAATCGGCTAAATCATGTCATGTGAGTCCAATGTCTACATCAGCAGGGAGTAAAGACCAGAAGGAGCAAGGAACAACGAAGTCCAGGCAGCAGGCAACCCCTGCAACTATGCTGGACAGTCCGGTATCGTCTACCGGACTATCCGATGATGTGCCGGACAGTCCGGCAGGATCTACCGGACAATCCGGTGTTGGCCAGAAATCTAGATATAATTTTATTTTTAACTTCGGTTGTGATTTTATTTCTGATTCTTTTGTAATAGAAGAAGTTTAGGGATTTAGACCAGTTAGGACAGGGGTTTACATCGGCTGAATCCTTTAGAAGAGGTAGATATAGGTGATGGAATTTGTCTAAGGCTGACATTTGTAAACAAAACCTTGAAATCCGATTCTAGGAGTAAATTGATCGGATTCTTAAAAGAATATTCCGATTGTTTTGCTTGGAGTTATACTGAAATGCCTAGATTAAGCCATGAAATTGTTGAGCATTGGTTACCTATTAAACCTGGATTTTGAACTTTTAAGCAAAAACCTAGGCATTTCGGTTCTGATATTTACCCTCGTATCAAAGATGAGATTCACCAGCTTTTAGAAGCCAATTTTATCAGAGCTCGCAGATATGCAGATTAGGTGTCCAACATTGTGCCGGTGGAGAAAAAAGATTCCAACAAGCTTTGGGTGTGCATCAATTTTCGTAACTTCAACAAGGCTACGCCTAAATATGAGTATCCTATGCCCAGTAGCTAACATATTGATCAATAGTGCATCAGGTAACAAAGTTATTAGCTTTCTTGATGACAATGCCGGATATAATCAATTTTTTATGGCCGAAGAGGACAAGTCTAAAACGGCATTTATATGTCTTGGATTTATTGGACTGTTTAAGTGGGTCGTTATAATGTTTGGTTTAAAGAGTGCTAGTGCAACTTATTAAAGATCTATGAATTTCATCTTTCATGAATTGTTAGGAATCATTCTAGAGGTTTATATTGATGATATAATTGTTAAATCGGCAAAGTTTAAATCTCATTTAGCCGATCTACGTAAAGCCTTTGAAAAGATGCATAAGTATGGTTTAAAGATAAACCCACGCAAATGTGCTTTTGGCGTAGTCGGCTGAAAAGTTTCTAGGATTTATTATTCATGAAAATGGCATAGAAATTGATCCTAATCGCATAGAAACTATTCAGAAAATAGAAGCTCCGACGTGCAAAAGCTTGATATGCAGAAATTTCTCGGCAAAGCGAATTATCTACGGCGGTTTATATTTAATCTTGCGGAGAAGATAGATGCTTTTACTCCTATTCTTCGGTTAAAGAATGATGCAAATTTTACTTGAGGGGCAGAACAGCAAAAGGCATTTGAGCAGATGAAGGCATATTTGTCTTCGGCACCGGTGCTTAAGGCGCCAAAAAGTGGAGTTCCTTTCAGATTATATGTTGCTGCTGAGGATAAGGTAATTGGTGCTGTTCTGACTCAAAAAACTGAAGGTAAAAAGCACGTTGTTACATATCTTAAGTCGGAGGTTGATTGGCGTTGAAACAAGATACACCTTTGTTGAGAAGTTATGCTTGTGTTTATATTATGCGTGTAACAAATTAAGATATTATTTATTATCTAGTTCTTGCACCGTTGTTTGTCAAACCGATGTTATTAAATATATGTTGCGTAATCCCATCATGAGTGGTAGAGTTAGAAAGTGGGCTTATGCATTAATAGAACATGATTTGGCTTATGAACCTTTAAAATTCATGAAAAGACAAATTGTAGCTGATTTTATAGTCGAACATCGGATAAATGATTTTCTCCAACTAGATATAGTTTATATTATCTTTACTCCATGGAAGTTTTATTTTGACGGATCGGTTTGTGATGATGGACGGGGTATTGGTGTAGTGCTCATTTCGCCGGAAGGTGCTGCTTTTGATTTTTCTATCCGATTAGAATTTCATTGCACTAACAATCAAACTGAATATGAAGCATTATTATTCGATTTAGAATTATTATCTTCTATGGGAGTAAAGTATGTTCAGGCTTTTGAAGATTCTCAGTTGATAGTCTAGTAAGTTTTGAAAGAGTTTCAATGCTTCGATGGAGTTTTGAATTCTTATCTCGAAAAATATTGAGATATTATTCGATTATTTGATGAATTTAAGATTTGTCATATATTCTAATAATAATTTGGCATGGGAGGCATCTGGCTACCGTGTGTCGAAAGGAAAATTTCATCTATTTGAGAAACCGATGCTCCAAGAAGTTGGTACGTTGGGACTATCCATACCGGACTGTTCGGCGGGGTGTACCGGAATGTCCGGTAGATTATCGGATTGTCCGGTATAAGGTGCCGGACTGTCCAGTGCAGAGAGTGAGGTTCTGATTTCAGCTCTGGATGATCCGGTAAGTGGCATAACCTATCTAGATGATTGGAAGACACTTTTTATTGCATATCTACGAGATTCAAATATCAGGACAGAGAGAAAAGTTCGGCGTGCTGCTTTTAAGTATACTTTGATTGATAATGATTTATATCATCAAACTATTAGTGGTGTTTTACTCAAGTGTTTAGGTTCTGATGATGCTCCGCTGGCTATGGCTGAGGTGAATGAAGGAATTTGTGGTACTCATCGATCGGCTTTGAAGACTGAAGTGGCTTTTAAGAAGGGATGGATTTTATTGGCCTACTATGATTGCCGATTGTTTTAAGTATTATAAGGGATGTCAAATGTGTCAGAAATTTGGAGATTTACAGATGGTTCCTGCTGCTAGGTTACATCCTATTATCAAGCCATGGCCGTTTAGAGGATCTGGTTTAGATTTTATTAGGGAGATTCATCCGTCATCTTCTAAAGGGCATCGCTTCGTATTGATGTGTACAGATTACTTCACCAAGTGGAATGAAGCCGTTGCTCTGAAGAATATGACATACACGGAGGTAATTGAGTTTCTTACTGAACATATTATTCCTAGATTCGGTATTTCTCAGACTTTGTCTATAGATCAGGGTGCTTCTTTCATGTCTAAAGAGGTACGCGATTTCACCGAATCATACAAAGTTAAGTTGCTCGATTCTTCTTCATATTATGCTCAGGCTAATGGTCAACCCGAGTCTAGTAATAAAGTAGTTATCAATCTTATCAAGAAAAAGATCGCCTGATCATCCTCGGCGTTGGCATGAGGTCTTGTCTGAAACCTTATGGGCTCACAAAGTCTCTAACAATCGTGCTATTAAAGTTTCTCCTTTCGAGCTTGTATATGGTCAGGATGCAATGTTACATATGGAGGTAAATTTGGATGCATACAGGTTCACGAGGCATAATGACTTGGATGTCGGTGAATACCATGACTTGATGATGGACGGTATTGATGAGGTTACCGAGAAGCGATTGATGGTTTTAAGGGAAATTGAGAAATACAAGCTCATATTGGCCAAAGCATACAACAAGAAGGTAAAGGCCAAGAACTTCCAAGTTGGAGGACTAGTGTGGAAGACGGTGCTACTATTGAGGACAAAGGATAGAAGATTCAGCAAGTGGTCTTCAAACTGAGAAGGTCCCTATAAAATAAAGTGGGTAGTTCCTGGTAATGCATACATGCTAGAGGATCTGCAAGGTAATAAACAACCCAAAGCATTGAATGGCCGCTTTTTGAAGAAATACTATCCAAGCATGTGGCAAGATGCTTGAAAAACCGATGCAGTGCATCGGGGGGTTTGGTTTGCTTTGGAGTTGTTATTTTATGAGATATCTGTTGATTCTCAAAGATGTAAGTGTTTCTGGTGGCTTTTAGTTCATGACCTTCACTAAAAGGTAGGAGCATGTGTTGAGCACCTAATTGGGCAGGGCCTTGCTGGCCAGCGTCACCGGACAGTCCGGCGGGGCGCACCGGACTATCCAGTGTAGTCGAGTCCGAGACGAATTACCAGATTTGAGCGAGATCTTTCGGGATTCGACTTGTACAAGGGTTAAGACCGCCCTCCCCTATAAATATAAAGGGGCCAGGCCGATTGACATATACACAATCGAACCAATTTTGAATGAAAATGAGGTTTGCCGGACCAGCTATTAGGGTTACGAAAAATTGATTGAAGGGCCGACCTGATGCATGCAAGTTAGAATATAATTCTTTCCAAATTAAATATGATCCATGCCGCGTGATCGATGCGCTTGATTAAAATTTTGAGATTTCCAATTCCTTCTCAGTTATATAATATTCTCAGTTTGAGTAAAATTCATTCTGGTCCTTAAACTTACGGGTGTGTCATGCCGGTACATAATTTCACAAATTGTACCATGACAGTCTATAAAGTTGTTTTTCGAACAGAATGTAGTCTCCTCGAACATGTGGGGTCCACATGTCAGCCCATTTTCCTCCTTCCATCTCACTTCCGCTCTCTCTCATTACGCCATAGTTTCGCCACCAGCCAGTGCGGTCGTCGCCTCCTGCACCACCGCTACCACCTCGGCCACCGCCCCTGCCTCCCGCTGGCACTGGCCTCACCGCGGCCTCCATCTCTCGCACGACCGCCCACAATGTCACCACCGCCCCTCTCCCTCTGCGAACTTCTCCTCTGCGCTCAGCAGCACATCCTCGACGCTCGCCGATGCTCCTGATTGCGACGGGTGGTGCATCGGCAGCCTCCACTTGCTTGAAGCTCTAAGGTGCTAACGACAAGGATGCCTTGAGCCTCGTTGCCTGCGCCCACAACGCCAATCGCTCCCGTCTACGCTATGCTCACCTCTGCCTGTGCTGCACTCGCCGCTCCTTTGTCAGCCCCGCTTCTTCTCCCCTCCCTTTGCTCTTTCCCATCCCTCTGACTCTTCTCCATGCTGTCGAGCAGGCTCCTTGACGGCGGTGCTGGTAGGTCAGGATGTAATCGGATCAAATAAGGACAGATATTGCATGTACCATATTTGTTTTTATATTTTTTCATTGGATTCGGATCGGATACGGATATTGACTAAATGTGTTGGATAAGACATAAATGGTTATCGTCATATTTATCTAACTTTGAGTACTCGAATATGGATACGTATCTTTAACCCTTCTAAACGTATCCGGGCTCGGATAGTAACGGATAATATCTGTACCATTTACACCCCTACTTATCGGGTCTCGGGGCGTCTGCGCGGTTGTTCCTCGGCTGGGGCACGTGTGGGTGGTTGCCGTCGACGATTGCGGCATGGGCGCCGCCGCAGCGCTCCTAGCCGCCGCTACAGTGCACATGGCTGTCTTCTTCAACGTGGTCGCAAGCACTGATGCCGGGGCGTGCTGGCCACGTTGCTATTCATGAAAGGCGCCGATAGGCGGCCAAGGTACATGGCGCAAGAGACGTTCGTGTCGTTGTTAGGCGCCGGTGCGGGCGGTGGGCGAAGCCATTCCGCCGCAACGACCGGACGTTGCTCATGCCATGTTACGACGTCGCCAAGGCGCGCCCCTTGTTCCCGTGCGGCGTGCGCTGACGCTGTCGAGAGCGGCTTCGAGCGTCCGTTGGAGAGGGAGGGGGCGAGGCTGCACGCTCAGGCGTCAGCTAGCGGCAGGGTTTAATTTTCTGATGAATTTCTGCCAAAATTTCGGGTTTTTTTCATCTCCGGACGTTACGGGAAATGAAATTCCGAGATATTTCAGTTTTGAAATTTAAAAATTTTAATTTTTTTTTAAAAAAATTCGAAAAAATATAATAAAAACTAGGTGTTTTTCTGAGCCATTAGCACTTGAAATCGTTAAAATCTAAGTTGATTTGGTTGGTTAAATTGATGATTTGGGTTCAGACCCCTTAACACCCTAAATAACCCATTAACCTTTTTACCATACCCATCCTTATCCACTCGATCTAGCCGGCTACCGATGCATCTAGTCACGGCTTCGGCCCCCTCCTTGCAAGCTCCTCTGGTCCCCTCCTTTCCCCACACCCGTACGCCGCCACCACCACTATTTTCCGCCGCGGGAGGCGGAATCTTGGCCGGAAGTCACCAAATCCCGAGCGGAAGGAGCTGGCTCTCGCTGACAGGAAGGCATCGCCCGCTCCTGCCTCTTCCCGAGCAGATTTCGCCATCCGTTGAGCGGAATTCCGCTCTTCCTGGGCAGATTCCGACGCTTGGAGTCGGGAAAGGAAGGTATGAGAGGTTATTTGGGTGATGTTGATGCTTGTTGATGTCGTTAGTTAGTGCTTATGTGTGATGGATATTAGTTTGTGCAATGGAAAACTTAGGTTAGCGGGAATGTTAGGATTTCTTTGTTGATCAGAGAGTCTTGTGACATGAAATGCATAGAAAAAACCATTCCAACGTTGTGGATATGAGGTGTATTCAATATAGTGATGAATATGCTGGCCATTATCTTTCTAGCGTACTGACTCTCTAGCGTATTATCTCTCTAGCGTATATTTGACATCACCAAGTAAAACGTACGAGGGACCACTAGGAGAGAGATACGAGGAATGAAGAATGCATATACTTATCCTATCAATAATATTTATCTGTATATTTTGCTTTCTCTATTTAATTCATTTATTTGATACAAATTGCAATGCAGGGACTATGCCTTTGCTTCAGTGGACTTATGATGGATAATGCATTGTATTGTATTCTTACGTGCGCTTTGGGCCAGTACGGATGCGTTGCTTGTATTAATTTCACGGAATTTTGGGCGATTCCGTTTCCAGTGGTTGGTGGGATTTTGGTTCAAACCGAAAAGGGCTGTCGGCTGCTGCGAGCTGGATAGAGGAGGGCGGCGCTCCGATGAGAGAGGAGCAGGGCGGATGAGAGAGGGAGCAGAGAGAGTGAGAAAGAAGGGCTGACATGTGGACCTTATGTGTCAGATGCAGCCTAGTATGGTGAGACCATAATCTATGTAGAGCAAAATAAGATCGAAAATAAGTTTATGCGGTGACATAGCATACTTTATGAGTTTAATTAATGACCGACACGCATGTAACTTTTAAAAACAGGGTATGAATGTTACCTTTCTCCTTCCAAAACAAATTACGGAAGAAAGCAGATGCATTGTTGGCGGCTTGGCGCCCATATGGCTGCTGAAGGCGTAATTCTTGAACAATGTATTCCCTCAACGGAAGCGGAAGTATCTCTCTACGCGGGCGACGAGGTTGCAGGAAGGAATCGTCCGCGGTTGGAGCCGAGGTCGATCTCCGTCCAGAATCTTCCAGCCGCTCTCCTCTCCTCTGCTTTTGCTTTCCATCTTTGTTCCCTCTCATCTCCTCCCCGTCGCCGATCAGTCCGTCCGCCGCCTCCTCATCCACCCTCGCGGACTCGACTGCCCCTTACCGCCCTCAACTCAGGCTTCCAGCGAGTGAGCACCCGCCACCGCCGCGAGGCGAAGGCGGCGGTCGCTTGAAGTAGGAGCCCCCGCCGCCAGGACTCCAGGAGAGGGAGGTGCGCGCGCCTCGCCGGGATGGACGACGGCGACAGCGTCGTCCGGAGCATCGACAAAGCCGCAGCCGCCCCGGGCGACGACGGCAGCGCCACGCCGCTCCCAGAGACGGTCAGGATACCTCATCTCTTTCCATAGCTCCCGCGTGTCCTGAAATTGGGCGTTGTGTGGTGTTTGGGACCCACGATTAGATGCTGGTATCGTGGTAGTATTGGGGCGCCGAGCGCATTGGGGCTTGAACGACTGAATTTTGTCGTCGTGGGGGTGCCGTAGGGGTTCTTGATGAAGGTGCCTTGTTGAATTGCTAGCTAAGGGCACCGGTACAATTGAATTGAGGTTATTCTTGGGTTCGGTATGGCACCGCTAGTGTGTTAGGAACTGATGCAGCGTGGAATGTGACGTATTTGAATGTGTACTTTTTCATCTATCCTTTTTTGTGTATGGCATGAATGGATGAGTAAATGGAAATTTCACTTTCATATTTTCCAAGGAGTAGTCATGCTAGGTATAATGTTGTTGTTGTTGATATATGCCGCGATGGAGCTGATTGTGTGATAGGATCCTTGTCGTCACCATTTGTAAAATTATAAGGGATGTTCTTTATCCAGCATGGCTTAGTCAGAATATGATGAGCATGCTATGCGCTGTTTGGCTGTTTGTAGGATCGTGAATCTGCGATTATGATGTGGTAATCCAAAAACTCATCTAGTATTCTGGTGTCGCTGTTATGTATAGGTTGGCATCCATTCCATGAATGGCATTTGTTTTACCATTACAAAATACCAGATAACTGTGTTGGTTTGATAAGAATAATGGCGAGATGTCTTATAGTGCTGTATTAATGATACACAAATCCAGATTACTCTTGTTGTTTAATGTTTCAGAAAGGAAACACATGAATGC
This sequence comes from Paspalum vaginatum, assembly GCA_030272315.1. Classification (NCBI taxonomy): domain Eukaryota; kingdom Viridiplantae; phylum Streptophyta; class Magnoliopsida; order Poales; family Poaceae; genus Paspalum; species Paspalum vaginatum. Next base: position 11,279,945 of record CM059020.1, on the reverse strand, counting down.
CTGCTTGATGCAAAAGTCTTTGTCTTGTGTCCCTCATGCATTACCTGTAGCACCCTGGAAATGATAACTTTTATGCAATGAAAATGTAGAACAATTTTTAGCTTGTTATATGATGGGCCATAGAGAAATAGATGGGTAACATTTTGAACATACCCACATGGGCCACATCCAACTCAATACCCTCCTTGGAATTTGTTGAAGTTATTAAATAAGGTGAATGCTGTGTAAGGTTTCAAGGACAGGAATTCTGTCGTAACTTTGGAAATTACTATATACGGAGCAATTTAGCAAGTAAAAACTCCAACCATTCTGTGTTCCTCGAGGTTAAATACTTAAAATTATGGATATTATTTCTCCTAACTAGGTATGAGAGTTTCTTAATCCAGTTGCTGAAGATTATAGCGTTTCTAATAATCTCTTATATTTCCCTTATTGGCTATGTATTTGCGTGACAAACCCTTTTTCTGTTTTGCTGTAAGTGCTTTTGTTGTGTTGTGAGGTGTGACTGAGCCATAATAAGTGAGCTTATAATCGGAAACTGCATCTAAAAGAATGATAAATTAGATCAATGCAAGAACCTTAGACTTCTGACATGTCAGATTTCTCTGTGTCTACATATATGAAGTCCTATAGCTGTATTTGCATTCAATGGTCATTATTCAGTCTTCACAAACTTGCAACTTACAAGTAGTAGTGTATAAATCTCATTTTGAGCCCTCTGCAGTAATAAGATTAGCTTAGCTTTCAAGATAGGCTGTAGGCATATAACACATGAAGTTCAGAACCATATATGTTTTCTTGGACTATTGGTGGCATGACTCATTTTCTGGTGTGCTTGGACAGGTTCAAATTGGAAATTCGCCTACCTACAAACTTGACAGAAAGCTTGGAAAGGGAGGGTTTGGGCAAGTATATGTGGGTCGCCGTATTTCCTCCCCGAGTGTTAGTGACAGGACATCTGGTGCAAATGCTTTAGAGGTCTTTATGCCTTTTCTGAAACTTCTATTGTAATCTAAAGGTTGATATCATCAAAGTTGCATCAGTATAAATTCTTTCTTTCATACTAGGTTGCAATAAAATTTGAACATCGAACCAGCAAAGGTTGCAACTATGGTGCCCCCTATGAGTGGCAAGTTTACAAGTAAGTGAATTTGTCCTGTTTTCTTGCACCAGTTTTTACAATTTTTCATTGGCCTTGTTTTTTTTCCTGTTCATTGCATGATTGCAACTGAAATTTACATGTTAACTTTTGTGTTCATATAAAATATGCGCAGCACTCTTAGCGGAATTCATGGTGTGCCAAGAGTACACTATAAAGGGAAGCAGGGAGAGTATTATATCATGGTAAGGATTAAGGAAGCATGCAATCATTATCCCTTTGTACTATTGTATATAGTGCATGATGCTTGTTAACCTTCTTTTCAATATTTCCCCATTTTTCGTATCACCTCTAAGATGTCTAACCCATCATTGTTTAAATGATTTCCTTTTATTCATATTTAATCCGATTAATCCTTCTCTTGCTCTTGCTCTGTTTTCCCAAACCTGTACTATAACTTAATCTAGCACTGCCATTAATGACATTGTTACGTGAGGTAATGTATAATAATCACAATTCACAACTAGAATGAGTTGGTGTCTTGATCATATAGACTTATTTCTCCGCAGAAGGTATGCTCCTGATTGATGAGGCAGTTTTGCTCTGTCTATGACATACGCATATAAAGGCAAAAATTAGTGATTTTTTCCTTTTTGGGCACTGGTCGGCCTATGAAAAAAAAGCTTTGCTGTTTAGCACAGTGCTCAAAACCAGAATAACAGTTCTTTAAGTGGAACAATTAAACCAAGCCAATCAGTTAGTTTTCCACACAGCTTGTTTACGTTAAGATTGCTTAGAGCATCTCCAACAGCTCCTAGAGCTCATTCCCAAAACTGAATTTTGGGTGAACCAACAAATTGGGCACTCCAACAGTTCTCAAATTTTTGTCCATTGATTATATTGCCAATATTTTTCATAATTTTGGGAACTGTTGGAGGGGTTATTTTTTTATCCCAATAATTTTTGGGAACATACTGAAATAAAATTATTGGGAGTTTTTTAGTGCACTATTGGAGATGCTCTTATAGACTCATTAAAAATTTGCAAACCATATTCACAATCTTTAGCTGGTGACTGTCTGCCATGTGGGGAAAACAGTACACATGGCACAACCATAACAAGACCGAAGCCTGCACAGCATGAACTCCCCTGAATGTGTGCTTCATTTTTGCATTCAACACATCATATTTGGTTGCATGAGCTAACTTTTATTCAATGTCAGTGCCAATATGTTCCCATAGTTTTAGCTTATTTGATCCATGTTTATTCATGGCTGGAGAATATTTGGAAGCTTGGGCACTTCATTACCTAAACAAGCATGTTCACTAATGGCATATGTTTCTCACTCAATGTAACTTCTATGCAGATTATGGACATGTTGGGTCCTAGCCTCTGGGATGTTTGGAATAATAACTCTCACTCGTTAGTATCTGATTGCAGGTCCTTTTTTCCTTGATTGTTCTCCTATGTTTTTCTTAATTTATTAATTGATTCCAATTTGTTTCATTTACAGTATGTCTGTTGAAATGGTGGCTTGCATTGCTATAGAAGCAATTTCCATACTGGAGAAGATGCACTCAAAAGGGTATCTGACATACTCTTGTCGAAGGAGACTAATAGTATTCTGTATGCTGTTGCTCTGTATATAATCATAGCTATGACCTCTTGTTTATGATAGGTATGTCCATGGAGATGTAAAACCTGAGAACTTTCTGCTTGGACCTCTGGGCACCCTAGAAGAGAAGAAACTTTTTCTTGTTGACCTTGGTTTAGGTAATTTTATTTAATATTCTAGTTCATGTGATGACATGAACATTCTCTTGTCATATTTGGTCCAGTGAGCCTTCAAATATATTATTATTTCATTAACTTAACATTGATTGTTTCAACACAGCTACTAGATGGAAAGACACTAATACCGGAGATCATGTTGAGTATGATCAGAGGCCTGATGTCTTCAGGTTTGCAAAAAAGATACTTTACCGGGTTCTATTGTATCATGTATTAGCTTCAATGGGTGCTATCCTATATTGGTTTAATCCTTGAAATTTCTCAGCTAACATTTTTTTTTGTCATGCGTGGCTTGTTTAATTGAACAGGGGAACTGTTCGTTATGCTAGTGCGCATGCTCATTTGGGTAGAACTGGAAGCAGGAGGGATGACCTTGAATCCCTTGCCTACACTCTTATTTTTCTTCTGCGTGGCCGCCTTCCTTGGCAAGGATACCAGGTAACTTTGATTGGAGTTTGAAATTTTCTTAATGACTGATCTGCCTATCTCTTTTCCTTCTTTTTCCCCCTTACTAGACTTTTCTGGAACATGATTTTAGGGGGAGAATAAAGGTTTCCTTGTCTGCAAGAAAAAGATGGCAACCTCTCCAGAATCTTTATGTTGCTTTTGCCCTCAACCTTTCCGGCAATTTATTGAGTATGTTGTGAACTTAAAGTTTGACGAAGAGCCAAATTATGCAAAGTGCATTTCTCTTTTTGATGGCATTGTTGGTCCAAACCCAGACATAAGGCCAATCAACACAGATGGTGCTCAGAAGGTATTGTTTTTTCCAACACTGTTGCTTCTTGTTAACTAAAGATTGCTGCCAGCCATTACTTTTGTATGAAGGTCTTGGGCAACATTGCTTATTTGGGAGCAGTAACCATTTACTCATGATTGGGTTTCTATGGATATTGGATGATGATAGTTTACTAATTGGATGAGTTTCTACCAGCTTATATTTCAGGTAGGCCATAAGAGAGGCCGCCTTATGATGGAGGAAGATGACGATGAACAACCTAAGAAGAAGATTAGGATGGGGATGCCTGCGACCCAATGGATCAGTGTTTACAATGCCAGGCGGCCTATGAAACAGAGGTACAAATTGGATAGGTGTATCAGTGTATGCTTTAGTTGGAAAGAAAATATTTCACTCTGACAGTTCGTTTGCAGGTATCACTATAATGTTGCAGACAGTAGGTTAGCGCAACATATTTTAAAAGGAAATGAGGATGGCTTGTTTATAAGCTCTGTCGCCTCTTGTTCAAACCTGTGGGCTTTGATAATGGATGCTGGCACTGGATTTAATTCTCAAGTATATGAACTTTCTCCTTATTTTCTTCATAAGGTAACCTATTAATTATTGGTCTTGTTCATTTCGTATTCTAACATTCTCATATCCCTTCCATTTTGTGCTGTAGGATTTTGAGTGTACTGATATTATGCTAATCTGCACTTTTGCCTTTTGCAATTAATTTTGATATTCTTGCTTTTGTTGCTTTCAGGAATGGATTATGGAGCAATGGGAGAAAAACTTATATATCACTGCGCTAGCAGGTGCAAACAATGGCAGTTCACTGGTTGTCATGTCGAGAGGTAATACAGTCTGTGCCCAGATTCAGAAAAACATGCATACACCATAAGAGGGAAAGATTAATCTACTAATCAGAGGCACATGCGTCATATCCCACTCTCCCTAATCTGTCCTAAAAATCCTAAAACAGTACTTATTATGGGACAGAGGGAGTAATAAATACTCCCTCCGTTCCAAATTACAAGGTGTTTGTTTGTGTCTAAATTCATCAACATTCATATGAACATGGAAGAAAAAATAAGGGCCAAAACCTCCTACAATTTGGAATAGAGGAAGTACTTGATATAGTTTATAACCTTTTATACTTGGAGTAGTGTTAGTATAAAATTGTATAGCACTGGTGTATTTGGACCACAAGATTGTACATAGAAAATTCTATTTCTCATTTCAAGCAAGTTGTTAGTGAGATAAACTGGACCAGTAACCTTGCTGCTTGCAAGTGCAAAGTTTATGGTTTTTGTCAATTGGCCATTGCAATGCTTTTAGCTGGAGGCTGTGACAATTTATGCTAATGCACGTCTCCAGGAACGCAATATGCACAACAATCCTACAAAGTAAGTGACTCATTTCCCTTCAAGTGGATAAATAAAAAGTGGAAGGAGGGTTTCTTTGTTACTGCTATGGCCACAGCAGGAAGCCGATGGGCTGTGGTCATGTCCCGGAATTCTGGCTTTACAGCTCAGGTATGTAGTTTTAATTGTCTACTATCCTGAAAAGCATCTGGTGTGTCCTGTTATTGCTGAATCTCGAGGACATATGGTCAAGAAAAGTACGTGCTGAAAATTACATGGTCAAATATGGTGCTTATTTTTAATGCTTCTTGTTAGGTTGTGGAGCTTGACTTCTTGTATCCAAGTGAGGGTATCCATCGGCGATGGGATAATGGATATCGGATCACTGCGACGGCAGCTACATGGGATCAGGCAGCATTTATCTTGAGCATCCCCAAAAGGAAGCCTGCTGATGAAACACAGGAAACCCTAAGAACGTCTGCTTTCCCCAGCCAGCATGTGAAGGTGGCTTGATATTCTTTCCCCTTTTCTCTAACCTCCTCAGAGCTCAGATGGAACATCCATTTGCATATACTAACTGTTATGTTTGCAGGACAAATGGGCAAAAAATCTGTACCTAGCTTCCATTTGCTATGGAAGAACGGTGTCATGAGGTCCACCCTGTTTGGCTGGTGCACTTTATAGAGTTTGTTTTTATTGAATACTGAATTATTAGATTTGGAGTTTTGAAGGGCGATAATAGTTTTCTAATTTAACAACATATAAGTAACCAATCTGATAGATCCAGAAGCCTGCCTCTGTTCCGTCAATAGTTACTCTAGCTGCCCAGCGTGGCTGTAAGAAATATATGCTGTGGTATTTGGGTGCTGTACCTGCTAGTCCATAGATTGTTAAAATCACTGTTTTGTAAATTGTAAATGTGATGACCCATCATTCATATAGTTATAAATTAATATTTAACCTTGGAGGTAGGCACCTGATTTGTATAAGCTCAAGTTGTCTCTGCAATCTGCATTTTGTTCAGTTGCTATTTAGGCTTTCTGTGCTTGGGAATTGGGAACCTTAAATGGCACCTCAATTCTGTAGACCTCAGTTCCTGTCCGAGGTGTCTTAGGCTATCTCCAAAGGGGTTGCCAAAATGAGGATTTTGCACTGTTCTGCACTGTTCATGACATGACACATAAAGTGGAGTGGGATTTGAGGAATAAGGACGAGAATTCCCTTTGGAGATAGCCTTAGCGCATGTTTAGCCCCTGGTCTTACCCTTTCATGGGATAGCTTGTGCTTTTGTATGCATGAATCTTATGGGATAACAATGTTGTACCCAATTTGTATAACTAGTCTTTAGGGACTGCTTTTCTCCAGTTCAGCTCCTGTGTATGCAACTGACTACTATTCCTTGTGTATTCTTTGGAATGATGATAAAATTGAGTCCCCTTCGACTGCAATTCTGTATGTACAAGGTCAGATCGAGGGGATCAGTTTTCAGTATCTGCTCACTTGGGGATCAGTATTTCATGTTTGCTCACCTGGTCTGTATCTACCTGTATGCGTTCTCACTTTGTTTATGGCTGCCTGATGTGCATTGGGAGCCAGTTGCTGGAATTAGTTGCATCAGTTCATTGTCGTTCTGTTGTACAAAACTCAGCTCTGCAATGGTATGCTACTTGATTGTTGTTTCCATTACAGTTATGTCTCACTATATGCGAGTGTGTGATTATGATGACCGTCTTGCTGCCTGAACTTGAGGTTGTGAATTGTGATTATTCGTTTTTGGTGAATAACAATCGAGGCACTGTTGCTCAATGAAATGATTTCTTTTGTTGACAGCTCGGTATCTTTAAGTAGAGTCGGTCAGTTTCTTGATGATACACTAGCAGATTAGCTGGTGTAACCAACCAGTTCCGCGCGGAGATCTGTTTACGTGTCGGTGTATGTGGCCAGCGCATGAACTGTCGTACGGCCCTACCTAACATTGGGCCACGGGCTGCTCGCGTCGTCGGCTGGTACCGTGGCAATGGCAAGCAGGCCGTGCTTAGGATGGAGTGTAACATTGTATGACTATGAAGTATGAACCTAATAAGATTGCAGCCTAGGTCATGTATTTTGGAAGTCATCTATTTGTACATCTAATTCCAGCCCATGTCATATCTTTTGTAGGCCTTGGACGGCCCAGACATTTTCCTCAGCGCTCCCAGTTTGCTGGAGCATAATCAGCCGTGTGCAATTGGGTGCTTCTCTCTGTGGTGAAAAGATGTTTCTTCAAAGAGACACCTCTACGTGATGATCTCATTTACGACAAAATATCTCTTCAAACAACAGGATTAGACATAGATTCATTAGTTAATCATGTAACCAAAGGGTGTGTCTTTTGATCTAGTGCATGAACGGTTACCTCTTGACAATAGACACCCATTCATTGCACCTCTTCATTCTGTATATATACCAATCACAGATTAATGCAAAAGACAGTTCTTCCGTTTTCTTATCATTTTTACACTCCAGTTCAAACGTGTTACCATGCACTTTGCTCTCCTCTGAGAACAATCGCCGAGTTCAGCCGGCAAAAACAGATCTGCGTCGGCAACGATGAAAGAACAAAGACGCGACTTCCAATTGCGAATGCCCCCTGCTCATTGGCAAGGAGGGCACACACAGACGATCGAAGTACAGAAACAATGTGTGGTCCTGCTTTTGCCAACAATACACACGATGCTTTATCTCTGACCCGTGAGATCATTGCGGTAACAAAAGTAATGAATCTGTAAGATCCCAGGATGATTGGAAGCCAAATAAAAGAACAGTAAACAATGATGTTTATTTCTTTGATTCAATTGCTTTTACCCATTCACGACATTGGATATTGGAGCGACAATTGCTTGGCGTCTTCGCGACGTGGCTGCGCTCGATCCATGTCGCCGTACAGTGGCAATCGCCCACGCGACGTCCTCGGAGACGGATTGCCCACGAGGCAACGCCACTTCAACGACGGCAACTGCACCCCAGCGCCCGCGCCAGGCCGACGGCGTCTTAGCGCCTCCCACGGCGGTCAGCAGCGCCTCAGCGCCCACGCAGCGACCGGCGGGCGGCGGCGCCATAGTGCCCGTGCCCACGCCCGCACAGCGGCGACGACCTGCTGCGACCACGCGACAGTGGACAGCAGAGCATCGGCGGCGCTCCCCCAGTGCCTGCGTCCGCGCCCGCAGTGGCGCTTCTCCAAGAGCCCACACACGGCGGCGGCTACAGCGCCCCAGCGCCCGTGTCGGCGGTGGCGGTGACGCCTCATCGTCCGCTTACCCGTGGCGACCAGTGGCGGTGACCGGCTGGCGCTACTCAGCCCACCAAGATACTTCCTGCATTTGTACAGATGTGTCTATGCATATGCAATTTTAATTATGTTCTAAGAATTTGATATGTGGCATTTTATATAACATGTATTTGCAATACATTGTTCAAGATATTTGCCCATGTTCATTTTCATTACATATGTATCAATGTTGATTTACTCAACATATAATTGCACTTTGTTATTTCATTTTAAGCCCAATAGCTTAAAGCTCTAAGTGCTTAATTATATTAAATGCAAATTTTTTTAGTATTTTATCTCACTTTGTATAATACAATGTTCTCATATTCTCAATATTGGCCATACACAAGATAGCGCTATAATGCTGCTGTGGAATCTACTATCCTCAACATGCGTACCCAATATCTAAATTTGGAACAATGGTCTACACCTTCTTAAAGGTGACTACCATAATTCATAATTCCCATTGGCCATACACAAGGCAGTACCATTGTTACTACTGCAGGATTTAATCCTCAACGTGCGTACCCAATATGAAACATGAATTAGACAAGGTTTGGACTTTTAAGTGATTACCTAATGTATTAATACAATGTTGCAAATCACGAGTGGCACCTTCTATGTCTTATAATGTGGTCTACACTAATTTTAGTGATTACCTCCAAAGTATTTGCACATTTTGAGATTTATACTCATGATGCAACAATTTATTTTGTTCCATCTTACTTTTGCATTATTATACAACACTGCCATAGCCATTTTTAATTTACGCACAAAGTAAATTAAACAAATTTATGGTTTGGCCCAAATAAGGATAGTGGTCAAGAAAGAGTTTGATTTACTCACTCTTGATGGCCCCAAATATCCCACATGGTCAACAGAAGTAAATGCCATCCTATTGATCTATGGATTCACAGTGGTACTTAATGCTCCCTATAATAGAGCACCACTAGTTATAGATCAAGTAAAATATGGATTTTATCTCAATAAAGCACATATATACCAATGTCATAAATCTATTTACATCGTGGATAAAAAAAATCATACACTATATGGTTTGCTCTCAATGAGTGATATGAAAAATAAATGACATACATATGTCCAATGCTAATCATAATTGGTCAAAAGTTTATCTCTAGGATTTTAAATCTATGAGAGAATTGTTGTTCACAAAATATCCTCTAAGTAGCAATTTTGTATATGGCCTCAATTATGAACAATGTAAGGTCAATACTATTTGTGATTCAAGACTCATCTTGACTTCACAAATATTATCCATACATCAATTCAAGACTCATCTTGAATTAAGAATTATTTGAGCAACAATTTTGCTTAAATAAGTAGCAAGAATTGCATTATTTTGGTGACAACATCCTATGTATGTTTTGGTAATGATTCTTACATCACTCATTCCCATAGGAACTGAGTCTAAAACATTAGAAACAAATTTATTGTTTGCTCAGATGGTTAGTCCAAACTCAAGTATCACCTTGAGACAAATTTTTTTTTGGCATCACAACACTTCATTGCTGTATAATTTACTCACATAGTAAATTCATTACCCACGTGATTACCTCATGTAGGATATGGCTAATATTTCTAGTAGGAAAATTGTTATAACTCGCATTGGATGAGATAATCTCTCTAACATGGACACTTTATATCAATACATATCATTGGTGACTTATAGTCTCAGTTTCATGATGGCTCATTCTCCACAAATGTGTCCAGCCAATTTCTAAACTAACTACACATGTGCATATGCATTTTTATACATATCCTCCAATCAGTTTTCTATAAAAAAATTGAATATGTTGAGGAGTATGGTCCATCCACTCTTTGTGACTTCTTTATTGAAGTGGTCAACAAAGAGCATAAGATTGCCCAAATCATAAATGATTGCTTATTCAATTTATTTATCAGGACTTTAATGTCCATAGCAATTCATTACGTAATGGATCCAACAAATGCATGACGCCATTTTTGAAACAAAAATGTCCATAGTGACAAATCTCACCTTTGTCCACATGTGTGGTTGTATGCTTAGTATACTCATATATTCCAAATTCAAACATTTTGATCAACTATACCTCTAACTCATTAGAGGCTTAGAGGCAAGTGAGTTATTGGACAAAATTAAAGTTCACTTCAACAAATGAGATTTCCAAAATCTCCAAATCATCCTTGGAAATATAACTAGCCCAATTTTCAACTACCACATGCCATCATTAGACATTATCATGTCCTAAGGCATGAAATTCAAATTCTATATGATCCAAAATTCATATTTAATTTTGGTTTACCTTGTATAGAATCTTTTGGGATTTAACTGTATGGAAAGGGAATTTGTTTAATTGGCTATTGAAACCACTAAAATAAGAGAGATTGCACTCTCTCTAGGGAATTCAAATTAATCGGATACACACATGTATCATGATTTAATAAATACTCAACTTTGTTTTCATGATATCCAGTTGTATGGTTTCCGTATTGAAACCCAATACTAAGAGTAGATAAAATCTACACTCAACTTAGTACAACAGATATGAAAACCAAATATATGTACAATCTTCTTCGATATCTAGAATGTATTATACATACATCAATACCATATTACATGTTGCATACAATAATTTTTTCTCTTGATTCAATCAAGATCTGGCATAATTGCTCTTGATCATTCTACCTTAGAGGTGATGAGAAAATTATTATCAATTTTATTGGTCATAATAACATTTCCCCAAATTCAGAGATTTGTTGTGCACTTCTTGTGCTATAAGATAAATAATTTTAAGGCCCTCTTACCTTAAAATTCGAACATGATTCACTCAATTTCTTGAATGAATTCAAGAACATTTGTGATCATTCAACCATTATATGGACCAATTTGGTGTTGTATTTTGCACATTAATGCATCTACAACTAGTCCTATGTGTGTCCTTACTAATCACAAGGATCACTAAATTTGCCAAATTCATCGTTCAAATTCATCAAATTTGAGCAAAATTATCCTAGACGCGGGATAAAATCAATCCACATGGAATTATTTTGCTCTATCTGACTAAAACACTAAGTACTTTATGTCTATATTCATAGTTGTTGGTTGATTCTCTTATCAGGAGAATTGTATCATTAACCAATCAAAAGAATTGCAAATTACTAACAACTTATTGGTGACATGCGGCTTTACACACCGCATCATTAATACAAATTCATCAAACTGCAAGTATATGGCTCCCTTCATTGCAGTAAGTACGTGTGAATTTTGGTCTCAACCAAACATTTTCTATCTGCGAATTGCGTATGTTCCTTACATACACATATCACCACTTCAACATACTAATGGGTATTAGGGACCCCAATGAGGTATCGTTATCCGTCATTCATATAACACCTCGGTTCCTCCATAGGGGATTCATAAATAGCCTGTATGTTGATCATATTTTGAGGATAATTCCAGACATTAGGGGGAGGTTAATACCACACAAAGAATGCCAGGAATCCAAATAGAATATCACATATGTTGATGTTCATTCCTCATATCCACATATCTAAGAATCTGAACCAAATTGTTCAGAACATCTTAAGTTTGCATCATAATGCAAATAATCTGCCAAATGCATTTTACTCGTCATAAAGGTGTCGTTCAATCCGATTCCCACAAATGTATCATAAAGAGTGGAGGTACCAAATAAAACCATTCAACTCCCATATCAAAATAAGAAGATGAGAAGTATGATCACATGGGATACAACTTCTAGCAAGCACACTCGGAACAGGGGGAGATCATCCTCCAGGACAGTAAATGCAAATCAAATCAATTCCATGTTGATAGACACCTTATGGATATTTATTATCCAAAGCCTATGGATGTAATGCATTCAAAAGCCCAGCACAAATGTGCACAAATTTCAGGCGTTGGGTCATTGGAACACCTTAACTCTATCATCGTGGGAAATGACATGAAGTTCAAAAAGGTTTATATTTCCACAAGCTATATTGATTCCATTGAATCAATCATATAAAGACTACAAAGTGTCGACACAATACTCTCCTAAAAAAATGCTATACACCTCCAACTGGATCCAGACCAAAAGTCCTAGGCAGAGTGTCACAACACTCAAATTGGGTCAAACTTAAGGTGGCAATTAAGGAGACTACTCTTGAACAATGTGAAGTATTACCATGGTAATATCTTCTCACAGTGCTTTCCATTGAAAGCAAGGTGGTGATATAATGAGAATTATAGCACATGGTTTCACGCAGAGACCTAGCAACCACACCCTCTGGTATGTGTGGAAGTTATGTTCCCATATTTAATCTGTGGCAGATCAAATAAATTTGATAGATTCAGACATATTAGTCTCATATGGACTCGACATTCTGAATCCAAAACAAAATCGCAACATGTACTGTGTAAACCTCAAGTCACACTATGACTTAGGATAGTCAAGTTGATTGTGGTACAACTCACAGAGTAAATTCCTTCTTTAGAAGGATTGCTCCAATCATGATGATTGCATGTATGTTCATAGTAAAATCCCAAAAATGGATTTTATCATCTCCTATCACACAATAAAATATGAAATCATCATAGACGGAATTTGAGATGAAAGATTTGGTTATGACCAAATTATGCTTAAGTATACACTTAAGCGCATATATCAGTATACCAATATTCAATTGATATTGTCTACCAATATCTTAATAATATTGGACAAATATATCCATCAGCACTTATGGTCATTAATCCCTAAAGATGGATCAATATCCATTTAGACCATGGGATGACAACTTTTGTGCCATCAGAGCGCTTATGTATCTTGCAAATCACAACAGGCCTGATATTGCATTTGCAAATACCCAGCTAGCTCAAAATAGCGCAGCTCCAATAATGCCAACTGGCGGGAGTGAAAAGAATGTCTATCGATATCCTTATGGAAACGAAAGAACTTGATTTTGTTATCAAGATGCGACCATGATGGGATATCAAAATACTAGCCATTTTTATCCCCCATATTGCAAGATCACATACTGATTTTATAGTGGTAAAGTTTCCTCACAAGAGTCATCAAATAGACTCCAATGGTTACTTCCACCTATCATTCTAAAGCTCAAACACGTATGACTTCATTGAATGATTAATAGTGATTCCATCGGATCACCATCCATTATCTGCAAAGATAATGTTGCTTGTATTGTCAAGATGTAAACAGGTCTCATTTGAGCAATATCAAATATATTGCCCCAATAAAAGTTTTGTCCCTATAACTTAGGATATAAACATCTTACAAAACTAAATCCTGCGATAACTTCCTAGACCTACTCAATAGGTCTATACCTACACCACATCTATGGAATTGGTATACAATGACTATGAGAGTTGCAAGGTTCAGGGGGAGTCCTCTCGTGAACAATAACCTGTTCAAACATCATATTGTACTCTTTTCCTTCTATGAGTTTTTCCTCACAAGTGTTTCTCATAAAAGGTTTTTAACGAGGCAATATCAATACAAGAACATGTCATATCTTCTATTTTCTCCATCGGAGTTTGTGAAGGAGGTATACAAGACATGCTATATGTCATATCTTCTATTTTCCCAAAAAGGTTTTTGAGAAGATATCAAAGACATTGTATTCCTCCTCATATTTTCCTATGAGGTTTTGGGGGGAGGTTATTACGGTTATGATCCACAGATCATAATATATGTCATGTTATCCTGTTTTCCTCATCGGGGTTTTTAAGGAAAACATCAAAGACATGCATTGTCCTCTCTAGCTTTAGTATGAGCTCATTAGAGACAATCACTTAAATATACTGTATCAGTTTTCTCCTAATTTTTCCCACTGGTTTTTATAGGAGTTTTTCAATAGTATATCAACTCATTAACTTCTCATATTTTTCCTATATGGTTTTGGAGAAGTTCAATACATTATGCCGTATTTCCCATTTTCCCCCACAGGGGTTTTTCAAGGAGCTACCAAAGACATAAGTGATTTATTAATCACAACTATATATGTCATATTATTTCTCCTTATTTTCCCACTGGGTTTAAAGGAATTTTTATGACATATCAATATATTCCTCAGATTTTCCCATAGGGTTTTTAGAGGAATTAACAACGCATTGATCTCAAGGAAGATTCGATCAAGGGGGGGGGGTGTGGTGAAAAGATGTCTCCTCAAAGAGGCACCTCTATGTGATGATCTCATCTACGACAAGGCACCTCTTCAAGCAACAGGATTAGACATAGATTAGGTAGTTAATCATGTAACCAAAGGGTGTGTCCTTTGGCCTAGTGCATGAACGGTTGCCTCTTGGCAATAGACACCCGTTCATTGCACCCCTTCATTCTGTATATATTCCAATCACAGATCAATGCAAAAGACAGTTCTTCCATTCTCTTGTCATTTTTACATTCCACTTCAAACACTCTCCAGGTAGCCCGTGGTGTGGGTCTGTGGGATGCAGGTAGCAAATGATCGAAGTGTTTTTTTAATTTTCTCCCACATGAAACGACGGGATCCTATAGTTCCGTAGTAGGGCGATATGGATCTAAACATATTTGTGCCAAACCTTTGTAACGATGTCTCCGATGGGAGTCATTGCAAAGATTTTGTGCATAAAGTAATCTTCTATGTCCCTGTTGCTCCTCTAGAAGGCTATATCCCTTTTCGCCCCTTGTGGAGGAGATAGGGTATAAATTTGCAAGATCCGATTGGTTCCCATTGCTTGTTGTAGTACATGCAGCTACAGTTTTTCAGCGATCTACAATGCAACGATGTCCCCAATTTGAGTTATTTCAGAGATTTTGCGCATAAAATACTTTTATAAGGTCCCTATTGCTCCGTTAGAAGGCTATAGCCCCTGTTGGCCGAGTGGGGGAGACAGGGTATAGATTTGCAGGTCCGATCAGTTCCCATTCTTTGCTGATGTATGATGAGGGACATCACATAGATGGTTCATTAATCATCAAGTGTTGGGGTTTTGTCTAGCTTCGAACTTAGCACAAGGTGTAGCTTCGTATTTAACATATGGTGCAGACTTAGAACTTGACACAAGGTAAAAGCTCACTTCGAATTTAGAGAGAGAAAACCAGTTCGAAGTTAGAGAGAGAGAAAGTGCTTCGAATTAATACCAACATATATTAAAATACAGTCTGTGAGGGAGAGGAAAGAAGGTCCATCATCCATCCCCCCATCTCTCTCACACCTCCTCCCCTTTTATAGGAAACAAGGGGAGGCACTCACTTAGAGTGGCAAAGTGGGACTAAACATGTAGTACAAGTGTTTCATGGGCCTCTTGGGCCTTTTTCCCTAAGGGTGGGAAGGCACCTTTTATCCTTTCCCCCAACAGTAGCCCCTCATCTACTAGGTTTTGGCGGTATAACAAGACCTAGTAGATGCTCAAACAAGAAAAAAGGCCTAACTACCGTACAACTCGAGTTGTGAGATGAGGTTCTCACAACCTCCACTTGTGTGTCTCATTAAAAACTCCACCCCAAAAACCCAGTGGGAAAAAAGGGTGTGGAGAAAATAGTACACACATCTGGTGGGCCAAACTAAACAAGGGAAAAGCTTCATTTTAGAGAGCTCCCCATGCTTCGAACTCGATTATCTTCGTTTTGACAAAGTCTTTTTGGTCCTCCAGTCTTTTATCGCTTCAATTCTCCCTTGAATGAAGTCAAGGCACACGGTCTACTCAAAATAGACGTCTCTTTCTTCATGTGGTCGATGTAATTGTCGAAGGTGTAGTCGTGGTAGTCGATGAAGCGTTTTTTGCTTACGATCTTTGGACAAGACCGAAGAGTCAGCGCCCCGGTGCTTCCCCAGCCCCTCTTGGCCGAAGAGCGTGAGTGAAGACATTGTGGATGTTCGAGGTAGTGGACATTGTAGTTGCTTGAATCTTCCGAAGTTGTACTTAACTTGTTGACGGAGCACTTGGTTCGAAGTTGATGAAGGCTAAGCTTCTAGCCTGATGTTGTTGACGGAGCACTTGGTCTGAAATTGATGAAGGTTCGGCCCCTAAGCTGAAGTTGTGATGGAGCACTTGGTTCGAAGTCGATGAAGCTTTAGCCCCTAAGCCGAAGTTGTTGACGGCAAAGATTTTCTCTCCTTTTGTATCGAGTGTTGATTAATTTCCAACCTGCATAGAACTGTGCTGCAAGTTTTTTGCATGATATCGATGTAAATTAATATACCCTTCTTGGGGGTATTTTGTTAACAATAGAAAGGCTTTGATTTGAAATGCATTTGAACATAGAAAGGATTTCATATGGTTGAATCTATGAAGCTTGATGAATGTCATATGAAAAGAGATACTTTAGTAAGAACATGCATTGTTAACGGGCTATATATTTTGAAAGAAATAGCAACACATATGACTATATGCTATGATTTCTATAATGATAACTGAACGCATGTAAGATTCAAAGCTTATTTCGATTAATTTGGAAAGGTTTGGTTTTCTTTGTCCCTGGGCAAAGACTTGCGGTACGAAGTTAATTGTGGTATTTGAATAAACTCAAATCTCTCCCTTGGGAGCTCTGGCCATGGCCATTCTTTCACTGCACAACGATGCACGTATGGTATGTTTGGAAGAAGAATACATATGTATGAACCAAGTAAGGAATTCGTATAGACGAAGTTATGAAACTTTGGCATGAGAAACATTGGATAAAGAAAGGAATACTTACAACGTTGAGAACCTGCAAAGTTAGTGAATGCAATATATATTATTGATGATTTTAACACATGGAAAGGAATAGCTACAAAAGAAGAGAATACTCATATTAATGGATCTGTATGGTAAGTCAGAAGAAACATTTTGACACAGTGAGGGTTTAAACAAGTGCGAAGAAGTAACTTTGAAGGGAGAGGATACTCACATTAAAGGGAGAACTGCATAGTTAGTGAAGGGAAATAATACAATACAATAGTAATGTCTCAGCCCTTTAGGGTGACTCAACTAGTGAGAACATTGGTGAAGACAGAACCCCTCAGCCCCTGAGGCCGATTCAATGAGAACATCGAAGATAGCTTTTGCATCTCTTGGTGCTAAGCACTGAAGTTTCCTTGCAGCCTGCAATGCAATGAATCTTCCAAGTTTTACAGTCGATATCCATTCTTACGAATGTTTCGACCTTCATTGAATATTGCAATGGTTGTGGTCCTGGTAAAAACAATTGTGATATCTAAAAGAATAATATTGATCAAAATATGTGGCTTTTAGCCAAAGATGCACTTTTTGCGTGCTCACTGCGACCTCAGCTGACTTCTGTGAGATGTTCGCCTTGCAAGGTCTTTTATGAAATTAGCTTCTCCTTATGGGAGAAGATAAACATGATAGAAAATTTTCCTATAAGATGAAGTTAGCTTCTCCTCATGAAAGAAGGAAAACAAGGAAGGAACTTCTTCCTGCAAGAGAAAATTAGCTTCTCTTAATGGGAGAAGGTAGACAAAGCATGAAGTTAGCTGCAAAGGAGAAGATAGATAGGAAATTTTTTTTTCTGCAAAGCATGAAGTTAGCTTCTCCTCATAGGAGAAGATAGATAAGAAAGAAATTTTCCCTGCAAAGCATGAAGTTAGATTCTCCTCATAGGAGAAGATAGATAAGAAAGAAAATTTTCCCTACAAAGCATGAAATTAGCTTCTCCTCATAAGAAAGAAATTTTTTCTTGCAAAAGATGAGGTTAGCTTCTCCTCATAGGAGAAGGTGAGCAAGAAAGGAGCTTCTCCTCATGGGAGAAGGTAAACAAGGAAGGAACTTCTTCCTACAAAATGAAGCTAGCTTCTCCACATGGGAAAAGGTAAACAATCCTGCAAAACGAAGTTAGCTTCTCCACATGGGAGAAGGTAAACAAAACAGAAATATAAAGTTAGCTTCTCTACATGGAAGAAGGTAAACAAGGAAGGAACTTCTTCCTATGGGACGAAGCTAGCTTCTCCACATGGGAGAAGGTAGACAAGTAGGGAACATTTTCCTGCAAAACGAAATTAGTTTCTCCACATGGGAGAAGGTAAACAAGGAATAAACTTCTTCGTATAGGACGAAGTTAGCTTCTCCACGTGGGAGAAGGTAGACAAGTAAGGAACATTTTCCTGCAAAACAAAATTAGCTTCTCCACATGGGAGAAGGTAGACAAGGAAGAAACTTCTTCCTGCAAAACAAAGTTAGCTTCTCCACATGGGAGAAGGTAAACAAGGATACAAAACGAAGTTAGCTTCTCCACATAGAAGAAGGTAAACAAAGAAGGAACTTCTTCCTACAGGACAAAGTTAGCTTCTCCACATGGGAAAAGGTAAACAAGGATACAAAACGAAGTTAGCTTCTCCACATAGAAGAAGGTAAACAAAGAAGGAACTTCTTCCTACAGGACAAAGTTAGCTTCTCCACATGGGAGAAGGTAAACAAGAAAGAAATTTTTTTATGCAACCTGCAAGATGAAGCTAGGTGTGATTGAATAGTAACAGACAAGGACTTAACTCAATCCGAAGCTATATGTGATGAAGGTAAAATTCGAAGCTAGGTATGAAGCTCAATCCGACGCTCCATCCAAAGATGATATTCAGATGTAATCCGAAGCTTGATCCGAAGCTCAATGTGAAGCTGAATCGAAAAATGATATCTATATGTGATCCGAAGCTCAATGTGGAGCTCAATCCGAAGCTTCATATGAAGAAGCTCAATATAATGAAGCTCAATATGAAGAAGCTTCATATGAAGAAGCTCAATATGAAGCTTAATCTGAAGCTCAGTTCAGAGATGTAATCCGAAACTCAACTCATAGATGATATCGGAGATGTATTCCGAAGCTCAATTTAAATATGGATTTGATTAACTCCGGAGCTGAAGCCCCCCTTTTCTAAAGATATGGACTTAAGTTGTGACGGCGATATCTAAAAAGTGCACTCTGAAGATGATATTTGTTGTTGAATACCGATGTAAAAGAGGAGATAAAGTTGCTCCTACAAAAAGGGTTAGTCTGAAGGCACTTCAATTAAGATATCAAACATTTAAACAATATGCTTCCCCTCATGGGAGAAGATAAAAGAGAAGAAGTTCTTCCTGCAAGACAATGATAGTACTATGATACGAAGATATTTTAATAACCAACAAGAAGCTTCGAAATATTAGAAAAGAAGCATCTCCACTTGGGAGAAGGTGAAAAGAAGAGAGGCTCTTCCTGCAAGCATCAAGATTAGGTCATCGAATTTGAAAGCCGAAGCTAACAACATGTTTGTTGCAATATCATTTAATAGAAGAAAGATACTTAGCTAGACTGGATCACTGATGCTTCGAAAATTAGAAGTCATAGTTGGAGCCCCGAAGTTTGCTTCGAAGTTGATTTTTCGGAGATGATTTCCAAGAACTTGCTTCGGAGTTGATAACATCAAACATTTGCTTCGGAGTTGATGACATCAAAAACTTGCTTTCAAAGGTAATATTCCGAAACTTGAGTCCGAAGGTGACACCGGAAATTCGATCCGAAGATGGCACTGAAAGTCCAATCTGAAGATGGCACTGAAAGTCCAATTCGAAGTTTAACGATTTGGGAACACCATCTGAAGCCTACTATGAAGCACCATAAATTGTGAGGTTGGGCTCGACAATCCAAAGGCCAATATGATATGACACCTTAAATTCGAAGTATTATAGCATGCGCTGACCATCCGAAGGTGACTCACTCCGGAGATGATATTTGAGATCCGAGAATTCACTTTCTAAGAATATCAAAAATTGAATCCGAAGTTCCATAAAAAAACCCTAGGATCGGCTCAGGAAACAATGTCAGGAAACTTCAAAGAGAAGGAATGACAATAAGGATTTATCAAGTAGACACCTAGATTAGAAAAGGTAATACTAAAGAATGATTCAAAGTTAATGCAAGAAAATGCAACATACGCATGAATAACTCAAGAGTATGCAGATTATGTCCATGCATGCAAGCCTAGCCCCAAAAACTTAACTTCCGGTTAGCAAAAATTATTCAACGAACCGAACCCAAAAACTTCGGAGCCCAAAAACTCGATCTTCTGGGCCGATTTTCGCAAAAATACAGTCGCCGAACCCGGCAAAGCCAAGGACAAAGAGATGCGAAATTTTTAAAATATACTTATTTGCCCTGTTTCGAATCCGTATGAGAAAGTTATGGCCATTTTATTGAAGGACACTAAAAAGTGCTCGCTAAGAAGGACATGTCATGCAAAAATGGGATGCTTCCTCTCAAAATTTACACAGGTGCTTGAGGATACTTATTTGGGCTGAAGGTCCGATGGTCATATATTTCAAAGGCTGAAGTTGTAAAATCCGAAGGTGCAAAGGTACTTCAAATCCGAAGCAACTTACTCCGACGCTCATATAGTTCACATGCCGAAGCTATGAAATCCGAAGCCCTTGAATCCGAGGCTCATATACTTAAGATGAAGAAGTTATGAAATCCGAAGCCATTGAATGTGAGGCTCATATGTTTGAGATGATGAAGTTATGAAATCCGAAGCACCAAGTACTCGTACTCCAAAGCGATTAACTCCGAGGCTCATATAGAAAATTACTCTGAAGCTATGAATTCCGAAGTCATGGATTCCGAGGCTCATATAGAAAATTACTCCGAAGCTATGAATTCCAAAGTTATGGATTCCGAAACCAGTGAATGAAATCCGAAGTTATGAAATCCAAAGCCACTGATTCTAAGGCTTACGTATTTTAAAATCTGACGATGTTGTGGTTGCACCATTCAAAGCTATACTTCAAAGAAAGAGTAAAAACCCTCTTCGAGAGTGTTAGCTTTTATGAACATAACAAGAACAATATGTAAAGCATATATGTAAAAAGCAAGATCCGAAGCTCATGTAAGATGCAAGATCTGAAGCTTAAATAATTGCAAAAGCTGAAGCTATGAAAAATGCACCTTCGGAGGAGGGTAAAAAAATGCACCTTCGTATCATGTTTTTTGACATGCTCAGAGTGAACTTTGGACAAGAACTGGGAATGAACTTTGGGTAGAAGCTAGGAATGAATTTCAGACCATACCTGAGGCCCCTTCATTACTTCGAAGTTTGTATTATAGAGAGAAACAGAACCATCTTCGGACATAATATGGCCAATTTGGTACTTCGAAGTTTGGTCTCATTGTTACTTCGAAGCTCATATTCCAGAGAGAAGAAGAAGGATAGAACCTTCTCGTCGTGCCCCCCCTCAAAGTAGAAGCGCAGTGGGCGCCAAATGTTGGGGTTTTGTCTAGCTTTGAACTTAGCACAAGGTGTAGCTTCGTATTTAACATAGGGTGTAGACTTCAAACTTGACACAAGGTAAAACCTCACTTTGAATTTAGAGAGAGAAAACCAGTTCGAAGTTAGAGAGAGAGAGAAAGTGCTTCGAATTAATACCAACATATATTAAAATACAGTCCGTGAGGGATAGGGAAGAAGGTCCATCATCCATCCCCCATCTCTCTCACACCTCCTTCCCTTTTATAGAAAACAAGGGGAGGCACTCACTTAGAGTGGCAAGGTGGGACTAAACATGCAGTACAAGTGTTACATGGGCCTCTTGGGCCTTTTTCCCTAAGGGTGGAAAGGCACATTTTATCCTTTCTCCCAACATCAAGTGTCAAAACTCAATCCCAATTTTGATATCAAGTGTTAGAAGACAAATATGTTTTCGCTACTAAGAATGAGAAGTCAATTTGAGTTTGATCTCTATTAAATGCTTCATGAAGGGTTACCTTAGCCTATAAGATTGTGATGCCATGGCATATGTCATAATATTACTAGAATATACTTTATCTGTTCCACAAGTTGTGTCCTAGTTATTGTTTAAGTTATGTGTGAGTGGTATCCTTAGTTGTAACATGGTTGTCATCTAGTTGGCTAATAGTTATCCTTAGTTGTATGCGAGGTGCGCAAGGCTTCGGAGTCTATAAATAGAGGCAATGCCCTCTAATTTTTTAACTTGACTTGTATCCACCACCATATGAATGGAGCATGATGTTCTTCTTTAGATCTTGGATTAGATCTTTGTTTTAAGCTTTGGATGCTCTTGTTGTCTATGGATTCATACTAGCCTTTAGGGTTTTACGTACTAGCACGTCAAAGTTGTTCCTTCAACATTTTGTGCTCTCTACCTATCAACACATTGGAGAGGTTACTCCAATATAGTATGCTGCATCAAATTGATATGAGGGTCTCGTTGAACTTTTGAAAACTGTTGTTTTCTTTGCAAGACATATGCAGTGGGAGATGGAGGAATTGGACAAGAGCATGGATGCTGCAGAGAAACAAATTCAAGATTTGCATGGAGAACTCAATAGGAGGTTTGAGCAACTAGCAGAAATGATTATAAATCATATCCTGAAGTCACCAAAAGAGGGGGATGATCAATAGCAGCATAGGAAATCCATTCTTGAAGCTAAAATGCAACAAAAACATGTTGATAGAAATAGAAAGCATCATGGCGATAATCTAGATGGTGAAGATCTGAGTGGATTACATGAAGAGGATGATTTGTAGGAACGACCAAGGAGAAATATTGGTTACGCTGAAAATACATACAAGGTGAAAGCTGAAATCCCTACTTATGGAAGTGTTGATATAGAAGACTTCCTTGATTGGTTATATGAAGTCGAGACTTTCTTTGGGATTATGAATATTAGCCAAGATGGCAAAGTTCCTCTAGTTGCATATAAGTTGAAAATAGGTGTTGGAGCATGGTGGCACCGTCATCAAGAAGAACGCAGGTTGAGGGATGAACTTCGTATAAGATATTGGCATCAAATGAAGGCATTTTTGAAGGCCATATTCTTTCCTGCTGATTATGAGAAAATCCTTTTCACAGAATTTCAAACTGTGCTCAAGGAAATTGGTCAGTTTCAGACTACACAAAGAGTTTTTGAGGCTACGAGTGAGGTGTAGCCTTGCTAAAACTGAAGGTCAACAAGTTGCTAGGCACATCACCGGTCTCAATGAGGTTATTAGTAATAAGCTAGTCATGCAACAAATTTGGTCAATTGATCAAGCACAAGCTCTAGCATTGAAGGTTGAAAAACATGTGAAGACAAGGAAGATAAGCAAATCTCCTTCACACTCTCACATTGAGAGCACCTCAAAGGGCTATCCTAGCAAGATGGATACTAAAACTACTCAATCAAAAGCAAAACAACCTGAACATAAGCAAGCAACAAAGAAGGGTAGGGCAAAAAGAAACTAAACTGTTGTCAAATGCTACAAGTGTGGTGAAAAAGTGCATGTATCTAGCAATTGTCCTAGGAGGAAAGTTGTCAACACTAAATGCTATGAAAGTGATGACGGTGAATATGATGATATGATGGCAATTCTGAACATGAAGTTGAGGAAGAACAAGACATATGAAATGAAGGATAAGAAGTTGTATATGTAATACAACGTCTCTTGTGTCCCACACCTTCAGACCAACAATACATAGCGAAATAAAATATTTGAGAGCAAATGTACAATGAATGGCAAGGTGAGAATCTAATTTATCAAAACCCAGTAAACCATTTGAAGATTGACACCCATGATCATCCAAATCCCTACACCATTGGGTGGATCAAGAAGGGAGTGCATATGAAATTATAAAGTGATGTAATTTGCCTCTTTCACTATACAAGTACTATTGCTCAAATGTGCTATGTGATGTAGTTGGCATGGATGCTAGCCATATTCTTCTTGGAAGGCCTTGGCAATTTGATGTGGATGCTACACATTATTCTTTCATGTGGAATAAGCGAAAAATCATCACTTTACCAAATCAACTTGACAGGCTCTACTCCTAACGTGGAGGAGAAAAATATGTTTACTATTTCTCACACTCTAAGTGACTTTACAAGTGACTTGAAGGAAGCAAATGTATGTGTTGCACTAATGTTAAGGGTGAAAAGCAACCTATTACTAAAATTAGTGAGATTACAGTGATGTTCATGGCCTATTATGTGAATTTTAGAGTATTCTTGGGAGCCACAACACTTTCCACTAATGAGGAGAATTCAACATCGAATTGATTTCATTCCTAGTGCAAGTCTTCCTAATCTACAGCACTATTGAATCAGTCCAAAAGAGCATGCAATTTTGAAGGAGAAGATACAAGCATGACATGTCTATGAGAGCATTAGACCATGTGTTGTACCAGCTTTGCTCACATCAAAGAAGGATGGTTCTTTGCGTATATCTGTGAATAGTAGAGCAATCAACAAGATTACTACAAGGTATAGATTTCCGTTTCCCTGTCTAGATGATATGTTGGATCAATTAAGTGGGGAAAATATTTCACTAAGCTTGATCTAAGAAGTGGATATCATCAAATTCGCATCAGACATGGAGATGAATGGAAAACATCCTTCAAAACCAAGGAGGGTTTGCATGAGAGTGGCTTGTTATGCCATTTGGACTTTCAAAAGTACCAAGTACTTTTATGCATTTAATGAATTTATTATCTCAATTTGTTGTGGTTTAGTTTGATGACATCTTAATTTATAGCAAAAGTGAAGATGAATACTTTGATCATATCTGAAAGGTGTTGGGAGTATTAAAGCAAACTGAGCTTTATGTCAATTTGAAGAAGTGTGTTTTCCTACAGAAGCAACTTCTTTTCTTTGGCTTTATCATAATAAATGAAGGTATTCATGTTGATGATTCTAAAGTTGTTGCACTAAGAGATTGGCGAACTCCAAATAATATTGATGAAGTTAGAAGTTTTCCATGGTCTAGTAACTTTCTATAGAAGGTTTGTAAAGAACTTCAGCACTATTATGGCACCAATTATTGAATGTTCGAAGAAAGGGAAATTCCAATGGAAAGAAAGTGCAGAAGCAAGTTTCAAGGAGATTAAGGAAAAGCTATCACAAACTCCTTTATTGGTTCTTCCTGATTTTTGAAAGACTTTTGAGCTGGAATGTGATGCAAGTGGAGTAGGCATTGGAGCTGTTCTATCTCAAGAAAGAAAAACATTGCTTTCTTTAGTGAAAAAATTAAGTGATGCAAGGCAGAAATGGAGTACCTATCAGCAGGAACTATATGCAGTTTCTAAAGCTTTAAAGAGTTGGAAAGTGTACTTTTATCTAAGGAGTTTATTGTCTACACTGACCATCAATCCTTGAAGTATTTCAGAAATCAAAAGCATATGGATCGCATGTTAGCAAGATGGGCATTTCATAAGTCTGGGGCAACAAATAGAGTGGCTGATGCTTTGAGTCGGCGTGCTTGTCTCCTAACTTCATGTAAAGCTGAACTTCAGGAATCGAGCAAATAAAGGATTTGTATGAGAACAATGATGATTTTAGCCAAGTTTCGTTAAAGCATCTACAAGGGCAACCACTAGGTGAAGAATATGCGGTACAAGATGGATCTCTCTTCAAGGATGCGAGATTGTGTATCCCAATAAGTTCTCTACATGACAAGCTAATTAGAGAACTACATTCAATTGATCGGGCATACTAGGCGTGATAAAACTATAGCCAACCTGCAATCATATTATTATTGGCCACAACTCAAAAGATATATTGGAAAGTTTGTACAGAGGTGTGTATGTTAAACCTACAAAGGTCAAGTTCAAAACACTGGATTATATATGCTCCTAGCAATACCATGTGCACCATAGGAGGATCTATCAATGGACTTTGTACTTGGCTTACTAAGAGCAAGGCGTAAAAATGACACACTATATGTTGTAGTAGACAAATTTTCTAAGATGGCTCATTACATTCCTTATCGGAAGACAACAAATGCTCATCATGTGGCTAATATTTTCTCTAGGGAAACAATTATATTGAATGGTGGCTCAAGATCAATGGTATCAAATCATGACGGTAAGTTTCCAGCTGCATTTTGGCTCACATTATGGAAGCAATTCAATACTAAATTGAAATTTTCAAGTACAACACATCCACAAACATATGGCCAAACAGAAGTGGTGAACCAGTTCATGGGTAACTTAATTCGTTGCATATGCGGTAACAAAAAGGGACAATGGGATTTAGCCTTATTTCTTGCTGAATTCCACCGGCAATAGTTCATTCTCCATTGTTTACACAAAAGTTCCAAGGCGTGTGGTTGATTTATTAAAGCTACCCTCGAGGAGGAATTCAAGGTTAGCAGCAAGCTTTGCTAACAACTATTCTGAATTGTTTAAAGAAGTTAATGATGTCCTAGAAGACTCAAATTAGAAATACTAATAGCTAGCAAACAAAAGAAGGAGACCAATGCCATTCGAAGTCGATGATAGGGTAATAGTGTATCTTAGAAAGGAGAGATTACCGACAGGAGTTCAGTGGAAAACTAAGGCAAAAAAAAATATGGACCATTTTCTATTTTGAAGAAAGATAAATGATAATGCATATGTAGTTGACCTGCTAAGAGGAAGGAATATTGCAAATACTTTCAATGTGGCTAATATATCACTCTATCATCCTGAACAAGCACTTTATGAAGAAAATTTGAGGTCGAGTTTTAGTTAAGTAGGCGAGAATGATGAGGTACATCACATAGATGGTTCATGAATCATCAAGTGTCAAAACTCAAACCCAATTTTGATATCAAGTGTTAGAAGACAAATCTGTTTTTTTAATAAGAATGTGAAGTACATTTGAGTTTGATCTCTATTAAATGCTTCATGAAGGGTTACTTTAGCCTGTATGATTGTGATGTCATGGCATATGTCATAATATTGGAATATTGCCATGCCAAAAACAGTGGAGATACAAGGTTCTTATTTTGCGCCCGCACGCTGCTATGCGCCGGAGAGGGGCGCACCTCCTTCCTTCCTCTCACCCGTTCCTCCCACCGCCTCCCGCCCCCGCCCCACGTGCCACCACTCGTTCGGCTGCGGCACCTCCCCGGTGCGCCTCTGCCTCCGCTGCCACAACCCGCGGCCGGCGGCTTCTGCCGCCTTGCCGCTCTACTCTGCGCCCTCCGCCGCCACTCACCAATAACCTAGCGGCCACCTCGCCACCACCGCCGGCCGTCCGCGACCGCCATCCATAGCCACCGGATTGACGACGCCTGACCGCCGACCACTGTCTCGCTCACCTCCTCCACCGAGCCGAGCCCCGCCCACGGCCTTCCCCTTTACCGCCGGAGGTGGAGGTCTCCTTGTCACCGGGTGGACCCCTCCCAATGTGGCCTGTGCGGAGGCGTGCGCGTCGCTAGCCCCCCTCCCCGCTCCACTGTGCATGCGTCAAATAAGATTTTCGGTGGAGATATAAATAGTCAGATGAAAGAGCACTGCAGCTGGTTCGCCTGTACGTCCATTTGGAGCCTCTGTTCACTCTAGCTGCTCATTATCCATCGAACCCTGGTGCCATTGTTCAGTATTCACTGCCCGGTCCAACGGATTGGTCACAGCTTTAAGCAGCGAGACAGGAGAACAAAGACTACATACGGAGGCATCAGGCGTGGAGCCGCAAGTGTAACAGTAAACCAGGCAAGTAGTTGCACAGTGAATTTCTGGTGCACAGAGACCTGGCCAGCTCCTGGTTTCTTTGCTATATTCTACAGTATATTCCAACTTTGCCCTTCGTTACATATGTATTTAATTTCTCACCTCAACTTTAATTAGTTGCCTTCCAGAACTATATATAATTGTGTAGTTTTTCTTTTCTACTTTGAAAAGAAAATTCATTCTTCGATCTTTAGCCAATCACTTGGACAGACGGGCGACACCAGAACGACGAGTGGAATGGATCGTTGTTCTTGCCGGGCGTGCAAGCTGTGTTCAGGTTCGGGGCGTCACTGCGATTGGCATCCCCCGCTTGAGACGCACCGTGGGGAAGTTGACGACGGTGTCCTCCTCTGCCACCCACCTGCAGCAGCAAGCGTCAACATCCAGCATTCTGCATTCCATCACACACAAATTGATGGTATTGATAGGCAATATTCATCACACACTACCTGGCTGCCCGCGCATGAATGCAAAATGCATGCATACTGCATACACCAGGCCCCATGACTTACTGGCTATAGCCTTCGATCGTTCACACGTACATGCATACCTGAAGTTGGTGACCAGGTGGTGCAGAAAGATGGACGCCTCGAGCCTGGCCAGGTCAAGCCCCGGGCAGAGCCTCTGCCCGCCGCCGAAGGGTGTGAAGCCGCCGCTGCTCATGATCTGCACGTCCGCCCTCTCCTTCCACCTCCAGGGGTTGAAGGCGCGCGGGTCGTCGTGGACGGCGGCGTCGAGGTGGACGCCGCGGAAGTAGACGAGGACGCGCCAGCCCTTGGGGATGAGGTGGCCCCTCACCTCCACGTCCCGCACCGCCTTCCGCATGATCCCGTTTATGATGTTGCCCAGCCGCAGCGTCTCCGTGATCACCTGTACATACATGCATGGCAGTCTATTGTAACATATATGAGGTAATTTGATCGATCTTGCATTTCTGGAGTCAATTTATTATTTTGCCGCCATAAAATAAGTCTACTACGTTCTTACGTGCTGTGTGAAGGTGAGCGACATGTAGTCTGTCCATTCTAGGGTTTCTCCAGCGCCCAACTTCCGCCTCTTCAGTTCCATGTTCTCTTCCTTCATGTCACCACAAATAATCGCATCAACCTTGGTCAATATGCATACATGCAGGTCTCAGCTGAACAAAATACTCTCGCAAGGTGCGATCGAGCTGTCTAGACGATCAAGGACAATGGTCTTCGGACATGTGTTTTTCTTTTTCTCATATTGAAGTAGAAATTTGCCCATAGTATGTGATCAATATAGATAGATAGCACATGGTTACTCTAGCTAGGATAGTAAGGCAGCAAATAGTTGGGATTGATGATGGGTGGAGCACACGGTTACTCTAGCGATAGTATATGGATGTGTAACACACTTTAAACGCACGGTACATAGAGTGGAGTTTGAAATATATGGATAGGTGGTTGGGCTAGGTGAGCTTAGTGTCATAGAGTCATAGGAGACAAACAATGGCTAGACTATGTACTCTTACGCGTTGTGATATTGAAATCATATACTGCATCGATTATAAAGATCAACACACGACTAAGCTACTAATATCTCGGCCTCATATTATTGTCAAGGACGCCACACGCCAGCAGTATATCCTAAGAGAGATGTGAGTTTGTGACAGGAAGGCGATGGCATACCTCCAGCTGTTGCAGAGCCAGTGGGCATTCGCTGAGGTACTTGACGGCCAGCGTGATGAGCACCGGCACGGAGTCCTCTGCCGGGATCATGAAGTCGATCATGTTGTCAGATATCAGCTCGTCAGTGAGCTCGTCGCTGCCATGCCCCAACAGCACATCGATCAAGTCACGTGGATGAGTCCCATGCAGATTATTCTCGCCTTCGGTGATCCTCTTCTTTCTCTTCTCTTGGATGATATTTTGTATCAACTTTGTCATCCTTTTCTTAGCCTGAGGGTATTTTTCGATACCAGAGCACACATATAAGCTTTCCATAAATATACTTACCACAACAATTCAATTCATCGAGAAAGCTAGTATATATACGGGGTAAACATATATATGTAGGGGTTGCCATGTTTACCGTGAGGGATCTATAGAGTTGAGTCCCAGGAAGCTTAACGGGGAGTGAGATCAAACCGGCAATGAATTCTTGGAATAGTTGTCTGAGGTACTGCATTTCGTGTCCTTCATCTAGCCCTATCAGCGCCCTCACTAGAATTTCAAATACAATCTGCATAACACATTTGAAATTAATATGATATATATAAATAAATAAATAAATAAATAAATATATATATATATATATATATATATAAATATACAGTTTGAAACACGAGGGCAGCAGAAGCCAAGCAAGCAATTAAGGAAAAAAAAGGTAAATTTGACGGCAATTCCTGAAAATGCCAAAAGGTTATGTCTGAACATACATGCATGACTATTACTGTTTTGTAGAGGTAATGTTATATTTTTCATTTAAATAATACTATCTCTGTCCCAAAAAGAATACAATAATTATGTCTAAACTATTGGTGCGTAATAATAATTGCATTTTTTTAGAGATTGAGTTAGTACGACATATGCAAGGCATGATCCTGCCATCAGAATCATAGGAAAGAATCATCATTAGCGCTGCCAGAGTCATGATCATAGGATAGTAAGGTAATCATGACATGACATAATGCCTCCAATTTTTAATAGTCTTAAATATAAGTATATAACTCATTTTATACAAGAAAAATATGAAACTATTGCATTTTTCTAAAAAGGTAAAGGTACCTGTTACTGCCCTATTTGGAGTAAATTAGAAATAACTTGCTCATGTTATTTTGTTGCAATCAATAAAACAATTTGGTTCATTTTTTTTTGCTCAAAATGAATTAGGTACACAATTTTCAGATTAAACCATATTTTTTTAATATTGATAAAAGCTATACATTTGTCTTACAAGAATGGAAGACTACCTTTGAAACGAGAGTAAGGACTAAATTTGTCCAATCTTGGTAGCTAGTGGATGTGTTGTGCCCAGTTTTGCAGTTAAAGGTCCAAATTAAATCAGACAACCAAGACATATTGAAGGTTGAAAGATAATAATCCTTTACACTACATTTTATCCAAATTGAACTAATCTAGACATTTCATGAATCCTTACTGAATGACCAACGCAAATTGCATCCCTGCTTTATTTCCTCCACTTCCCCACCTCTCTACGGAGAGTCGGAGACAGAGTGTGAGTATGACATGCGGTTCCAAGTTGTATGTAATCTTGGATGGAAATACTGCCCATGACTCCATTTGCAACTGGACAAATACTAACTCCCAAGCCGCGAAGCATCAATACTGTCCTCGCATGTCGCATCCCCACGCGCGCGGCGCCCATCGTTTCCCCGTCCCCGGCCGGGACCTCCCTATGGTAGCGACATGGAGCGCGCACGCGCGCACGACTCGGCACACGTGTGCCGGTAACACATCTACGTGCATGCAGTATGGACGCATGTACTGGATCGATCGTCGGCGTTAATTATTGTAGTCAGCGGAGCAAGCAGGGAGGGAGACGACGACGACTCGACGCGGTGCTCAGCTGTTCGCGTCACGTACCTTCTTGGCCTCGTCCTGGACGCGCACGACGGGCGCGCCGCCGGCGTTGCTTCCTCGGCTCCTGCTCCACGCGTCCATGGCGCGGCCGACGCGGCGCTGCATGTCGGCGGTGACCTGCGCCTTGAGCTGCGGCGACTTGAAGAAGGCGCCGGCGAGGCCGTGCACCCGGCGCTGGAGGCCGCCGCCGAGCACCAGGATGGACGACTGCCCCATGAGCTCCATCAGCGACCGCGGGTACCACGGCACGAACGCCGACGCGTCGGCCTGCAGCACCGCGCGGCTCACCTCCGGGTCCGAGCTCACCACCGCCGGCGACCCCCAGAGGTGCGACTTGAACACCTTCCCGAACCTGAGAATCCAGTATACAGTCTTCACGACGACAACGACGAGTCGACGACGAAGAAGGGAGCGGCGAGATTTGTGCATACAGCAGTGTAGCTTAATTACTCACAGGAGGCTGCGCGTCTCGACGAACGACTCCGGCCGAGGGGAGTACGCAGCCAAGATGAACGCCAGCGTCTCGCCGATGAGCGGCCACCCGAGCGAGCCGTCAGGGAGGCGCGCTCCGGACGTACCGCTCGCCGTTGCCTGTCGCTTAATTCCTGATGACCGGACGCGGGGGATGAAGAACCGCACGATGACGGCGGCGACGAGTAGTGCGGCCGTGACAGAGCCGACGCACGCCGGCCAAGAACCGCCCCCAGGCCACATCGCGTTCCTGGCGGCGGTGGTTCTGCCGATCGTCGATCTGCTACGCTGTGGGTTGCAAGAGGCTGGAGTGACCAGGGAAGAACCTGTATATTATATGAAGAATGCGCTGTACAAGGACGGAACTAGGAACCACACTCGGAGTGTGCTTCAAATGAAAGCAGCCAGAGCCCAGATAAAGCGTCCGGGCTGGCTATATCAGCAACTGGCCAAGGGTGTTGCTTCTTCTCTCCCCTCCTGTTATATATATTTTTTTGTTTCATACTATTTCTTTACTCAGTAGGGACTTTCTCCTCTTAACAAAGGTGTTGGTATTGTATAACTGGGAGCCCGGTGGAAATGTTTGTCGGATCAGAAATTTTAAAAAAATTGCAAAATTTCAGGTTTTTCGGTGGGTGCTGTAATAGACACAATTCCAAATTCCCAGGGATTTTCTAGGTACATTAGGAAAAAAAATCAAAAAACTAAATTTGTTTAGATTTGGTCCGAAATTTAAATTTTGGGTTTTTCAGTGGTGGGCAGATTTGTTTAAATTCTGGAATTGTAAACCTTGGTGGCCGCCGGTATCCTTGAGCGAGGTACTCCTATTCCTTCCCCCTCACTTGTATTCATCTTCCTTTTCCTCAGATTTGTGGCATGGCTTGGTTAGATTTTGGAGCTAGGGTTACAGTTGATTAGATGAGGGGTATGGGATTACGTGGTTCCAAAGAATTCTTAGAACTAGTTTGACCTCAATTGTCATGGATATTGGAGAGAAATGAATGGAATTGAGAAAAAAATAGATTTTTTCCGTTTTCCCAATCTATGTTCCTGACATGTTCCTAATAGATTTAGCGGCAAGTTATTTTTTCACGGACCCCTATTGGCAGACTAGAGGTGGTCAATATTGCAAAGGAGGTGGCAGGTTGAGCAACCTCCACGATTTATAAAATGTGAATGCAGACACACTGTCTGAGTGCGGCAATTTATGCAAATATATAGTTTTGTATATGTATTTAGACGATTGACAAGTGCACATTTTCGTTTTTTTCTGAAGAAAAATAAAATACATACACGCTTTCAAATTGTATCTAGCGGGCATGTTGATCCAGCGTCGTGATGATAATGATTAGAGAGTAGAGAGTACCAAAGGAATAAGGTGGGTGGACCTCTTCCTTTTGGCTGCAATCATGCCTTCCACGCGTTGCGAATTTGCTCGCATTGTGTGCGCCGTATGATACGTGATACTTATCAGACCGACGCTCGCTCGGTTACCAACGCAAGTCATGCCCAAATCTTACTGACCACGCGCGCGTTCCAAACGTGCGCTGGCTACCCTCCCCTGTGGATCCCGCGGCCATGCTGCCTCATCTCACGCGCTCCCCCCGGGTCCTGCCGCCGCGCTTCGAGCGCATATATAGTTACAGACATCTGTGGGACGCTCGGTTCTAGAAAATTTTACACTATTTTTAACTTGGTTTGTAGAATAAGAATATGAAATATATTAATCCATCACTATCTTACTCCTGCATAGCTAATTATTAGTACATAAACGAGGAATATAGTTATTCAACCAGAATTCATAGGATAGACTTGTTTCTAGAAACAGGAAGGTTGGCTCCTAAGTAACTCTCATACTGTGCCATTATTGCCAAAGGTAATTTAAATTAAGACCCAAAAATTTGCATATAAAGCATATATTATGCAATTACAAAAGACAACCTAAATTTCTGTATAATTATGTACTATGCGATTATAAAAAAACTCCCTACATCCCAAATTATAGTTCCTTTAGGTTTTGAATGTATTAGTTCATTTTTCTATGATTATGTTCGGTATATTTGTCTAGATTTATCAAAATTCATTTGAAGTGGACGGATAGAAAGAGGGCAAAAAAGAACTATAATTGGGATGGTGGCAGCATAAGTGTTAACTAGAGTCCATTGGAGATAGATAAGGATATTTTATTTTATAGTAAGAGAGATTTTAAAGTTGCATAATAAAATTAAAAGTAATTGAAGAATCAACTCTAGGAAAACTAGAAACCCGAGATTCAGAAAAATTTCAAGTAGTGACTCGTTTGGGTTTGATTTAAGAAAGGGTGCAAATAAAATAAGTAAATGATAGTTTTGAAACATGTTTAGTGTAACAAAAATACAATAAAGGTTATTGAAATTTGGGCCAAGGTTCTAAATAAAATTTAAAGTTTTACCAGGGCAAAAATTTGATTAAGGACTTGACACCTGTAAATAAAGAACTGTTAACCTCTTAGCATTTGATTTTGAAGAGCGTCAAAATAGCAAATTTGAAGGACGTATCATAAACCAATTTTTTTTTACTCAAAGTTTCGCATGGAAGCTTACAGATTTTGAACTTCACGAGATCTTGTATCTTTCAATAGAATTTTTTTGACTTAGTAATTTCTTCACCAAATCGGGTCATCTAAAAGCAATTTTGCTTCAAATGATAATTAACATGTGCTAAATTTCTGGTCAGTGACTTTGAGATGCTGGGACATCACACCTAATGCCTTGGAAATAAAATGGAAAACTTATGATGCACTAGAGTACAGGAATTAGATAGCAAATCGGGAACAAACATTTATAATTGTAAGGAACCTTCAGTTGGTTAGGTTCATATGATAAAACCTGTCCACTCAGATTTGGAGCTTCTAGAGATATACTTCAAAGTCATAAGACTACATTCCTTTTTTTCGAGTAAGACGTATATTCGTTGTTTGAGCGTTCGTCTCCGTCTGTACTATATACATATACCCTACAAACTAGCATAGCATGCAGCCATGCATAATCATCAGCCGGCTGCAGAAGGCAGATGCATACGCTAGCTCCGGCATGACAAAATCAATCTTAATTTGGACCTCACATGGGCAGAAAGCGAAATTTTCATGGTCTTTAGTTGCCAAAAGATTCTAAGCATCAAACTTTAGGCGCAGGCGTGGTTGATTCAGTGAGGTGTATATCAAACTAAACCCGTGACAAAGAACTCCATAATAGAGATGTTCTAACGTCCAATCCAGGCGGTTGCCCTTCGTTTACCTGCCTACCAATTATGTTGTAGGGGTGTTCAACTACATATTTATGTAAGAATGTAGGAGTATGCAACTAAGCATGCAGGTGTATTTAGTGGTGACACTCTTATTTGGCGCCACAAGCTCTCGTACTTTGTTGTTGCTTTTCATTAAGGATATGATTGGACAAAGTGGTCAAAGAACTGTTAGGTCATGCAGACCTAAAGGAGCTTTAGATATGATTATATTGTTATGCACCAAGTGATCAAATCATGAGTCACTGCAGCCTTTAGTACAATAGTGTTACCAGGGGCAAAGTCATTGGCCAACACTTGATGTTAAGATAACACTGTCGTCTCGCTTAGTGGGATAGTGGGGTACTTGCTGTTCAATAATATACTTTGTCTACACCATTAAGTATGCTAGTTTCGAAGCCTGTGTCAGAGGCTTTGCACTAGTTACCACAGCTTTGGAATGTTGATTCTTATCGTGTGATTTTTAACATGTTAAATGCATGGCCAGTTTTTAAACATGGGCACTGGTACCACGTAATTCTGCAAACTTTCCAATGGTACTTCGATTTGGAGGAGGTCCCGGCTAATACGGACATCTGTATGGCATGCTGATTATACACTTGGGCACTCCTGACATATGGGGCTCACATGTCAGTCCTGTATGCCTCCTCACTCGGTGCGCTACACATGTCTCATTCTTCCCCCTCTCTAGTCATGATTGAACTCCACCCCTCCATCTCGATATGGACACCAAGCTCCACCTCCTCTAGCCCTCCCTCCAAACCATTGCCTCCATGTGATCTTCGCCGCTCCTGACCCAAGTTGTGCAAGCCACTCTTGTGAAAATACTAAGAATACAACATAAAATGATTTTGTCCGGACTACTTCTATTGGTTTTTTCACCATACACAATATCCTATATTGAAACTCAAGATCTCTCTCTGTCCATGCAATCTCCTTATTTTTTCTAATCTATAAAGAACATCTTGACCAAATATGAGGTGCTAGTCTTTTGACTTCACCTGTTTAACCTTTTAACACATATTTAGCAGATTAAATGAATCTAAATGAAAAATTTATCAACTATAAAGTTGAAGATCTCCTCAAATACTACAAATTTGATATAAAGAATTCATTCATATCCTAGGCCATTTAAAAACTTCAAAAAATGCTATAGATATCTGATCTCCTAATAAACGTTCTCAAATAAAAATGTTGTCAAGTAAAAATATTTAGATCGTTTCATATCTACAAATTTTGTCTTCCCCTACATTGTATGAAAATGTTATTAATTTATATTCATAGCCTTTATTTTTTGGGTGCTCACTTAACAGAACCATCACTATTTCTAGAGGTTCCCGTTTAAAATGGACATTTTGAAATAGATTCCTAGATGTGCTTACTTAAAGTGTCCACCTTTAAAATTTTGGTAGATAGAGGATGGCTCTCAAGATGCCCATATCTAAAAAATGGTTTTTAGAGCATGCTTTCTAATAAGTACTACAAGAAACGTGAACAGTTGTTGTTAGGTTTTTGTCATCGAAAGCGACACTGAGATACCGTATAGGTACCTCAAGAGTAGAGAAAGAGTGTGGGGACGTAGGCACTACTGCTGAGAACGATGGAGCTCAGGGAGACTCAAGAGATCTACAGTGGTTCGGGCCATGGTGGAGGTATAACACCCTACGTCCTCTTTTGGTGTATCACTATGAAATGGGGAGTAGAGTTACAAGCCAAGCGTTCGTGGACCTAGGCGCTTGGGCGAGCTGTAAGGCTAACCTCTACCTGTTGTGGATGTTGGATCCTTGGGCTAGGTGCCCCACCCATCCCTTTTATAGACCAAAGGAGGAGGAGCCTCGTATAGAGTTGGTAGCACAATAGAGCTACAATGGTTACTATAGTAGTGTCCTATTCCAGTATGGTCTTGGAACTGCATTATGTCACCCGGTATGGCCTATCATGTTGCTCCGTTGTTATCACCAAAATTTAGCCAATAGATATTTGGGCCGGATAGGCTGATAAGCTAAATTTGGTCGTCCAAGGAAGAGGCGATTCCAAGGACCAATGGCTCATGTATCTTTATTTCAAGTCTATGTATCTAGCCTAGTTTGAGTAGAGTTGGGACTAGCCCGTCAGGAATAGAATTTTTAGCTGTAGAAAGAGTCAGACTTGTTGTCCAAGTCTACGGACTATAAATATGTACCTATATTCTACGTAATGAATTAACGACATATGTTCTCAGCAACTCGTGTCTCCAATCTCTCTCGACGCATCGCCAACCCTAACAGTTAGGATTTTTCAAGGTAATCATCATGCTGCTCTAATTATTCTTAGATCTGTTAGGGCATTAGGGCGTGATCCATTTGGTGAACTGTGTACTGAAGCATTTTTTATGGTACGGTTTGTTAGTTATCCTGATAGATCTCATGGCGAACCTAGCTCGACCAGGAGACTCATTAGTTATCTTGACAAATCTCGCGGCAAGCTTTGCTTGGCGCGAGATCTGTCTTCACTTCCGCATGTTTATCGATCCATTTATGTACCTATGCTTCATGTAGTGGATCGATCTTCATGAATCGTGTTACACTAACTAATTGGTTGTTAGAATCCATGACATGCTGGTGCAGCGTGTGCACACGTCCTGCTAGTAGATCAGCGTAGCTCGAGCACCTAGATATACACGTCGTAATTTGTATCTGTCTAGTTAGATGGACTTCTTTGGAGGTCCTGGTTTGAAGCCGATCTGATTATGCAAATATGTTACATCATGTTTTACTTAGGGTTTTATATTCACTTATCTTTGGATGCGGTTTTGGCTTTTACTATGTTTATTCATGCACACTCGATGGACCATCTGATGTTTCTACATCGGTTGACTAGAGTACACGGCATCGCGTGGTTCCTAATCCAAGCCATCAGGCAGGAACTTGACGTTTGCATCTGTTGTGTATGCTTTACAGGGAGAACATGAGCTAACAACCGTGACCACACAACCTTCCAGGCTGCAAGGTCAAGCTAGGTGGCACACCCGCATCACCACGCACAACCAGGATCGGCTTCCCTGCTGAGAGCCGATCGGAGCCGCACAAAAGGGAGACGAGTGCAGCAGCAACGTGATTCTTGGCTCCCGTGTGCTTTACGCCCGAGCGTCTCCGCCGGTATTCGGGTGCAACACACTTT
Organism: Paspalum vaginatum; assembly: GCA_030272315.1. Classification (NCBI taxonomy): domain Eukaryota; kingdom Viridiplantae; phylum Streptophyta; class Magnoliopsida; order Poales; family Poaceae; genus Paspalum; species Paspalum vaginatum. Next base: position 11,241,732 of record CM059020.1, on the reverse strand, counting down.
TGGGACGCCCAGTGGGACCTCACCTTCATCAACATTATTGTCAAGCAATGGCACCAGAATGTTCCAGGAAGGGTCTGCTAAAGATTTCGGCCAGACGTGATCTGAGTATGTGGCCGAATGACAAAGATGCACTGCCCAGGCTTGATGAACTTCCGGCTGAACACAAAGAAGCTTATGATTGCATACTTGCTGGATTAGCTGAAGAAGTTCTTAACCACTTCACCTGGACTCAAAGCGGTCATGTTAAGTGCACAGGGCATCCAGAGAATCTGTTGGATGGTGTAGACATCATGCCATCTGAAGAGCGCACCAGAGCACTGCAGGCAGAGATGAACGAGATGATAAGCAAAGCCATGCTCCGTCAGTCTAAAGCTGTGTTGAATTTCATGAAAGGCTTGGTAGCGCGAGTCAACAGAGAAGTCTTGGAAGACGGATACCAAGAAACTGGACTGAAGATCGGCACTTGCTTTGGAAAAACCAAATTCTACACTCAGCCAATTTATATACCTTCTATCCAGACGTTAGAAAATAACACGTTCGAGTTCATTATGCATGTGGCAAAACATTCTAGGGATCAACCTACATGCTATGATGAACCACCAGCGTTCATACCAGAAGGTTTCTTCTGCTAGCTCGTGTACTGGCCACTACGTGAAGGAGAAGAACCTCCGCGTAAGTCACAGTCAAGCAAGAAACATCACCATGCAAGCCACATGGGTGGTGGCAAAGGTAAAGTTAATGATAATGAGGTTGCTGATTGGTAGGCTCAGTTCGGATCAGGGCCGGTTATTAACAACCAGGCCAGTTTTTCTATCCCTAATGGATCAGCTTCTCAAGCCGATCTAGATGAATACTTCAAGAACCAATTTGGGTTGACACCAATGAAGGGTACTATCACCCATGCCAAGCCATATCCTGAAGTGTATGATCAATTGCCTACCACCACCGAAGTTTAAAGTTTTAGAATTTTCAAAGTTCAGTGGCAGTGATAATACTACTATTGTGGAGCACATCAGCCGATACTCAGCACACTGGGAATCGCAGCATCGGCCGAACATATGAAAATTCAGCTCTTCTCTTTGTCTCTTACAGGCCCAGCTTTTGGATGGTACACGTCATTGGCATTAGGATCCATCACAACATGGAAGCAGTTGGAAGAACTGTTTCATGCACAATTCTTCTCAGGTTTGGAGGAAGCTACTTTTTCATATCTGATGGCAATTCGCCAGCGTCTATGGTAGCCTGTTAATTAGTACATCTAGCAGTTCAGAGAAGCTAGGAATAGGTGCTATTCTGTCCATCTATCAGAAAAATACTTGGCTAAAATGGCGTACAATGGATTGCTTCGACACATGAGAGATGCTTATGGGCTAACTGATTTCAATTCTGTCAGCCATTTGTTATCCAAGGTAGCTGTCTATGAGCACATTCACACGAAGCAATACCAAGAAAAGCCACATAGAGCCGTCAACTTCTTGCATGATAAAGAATCGGCTGATGAAGAAGCCGATGTGGTGTTTATGCAGTGGGGCAGGTCAAAGCAGTCATTGCCTTGTCAATGGCTCAAGCGCCCAGAAGAGCCCATCGGTTATGATTTTGACATAACCAAGACTGAGCATATCTTTGAACTCTTACTCAAGGAGAAGTGCTTGGAGTTGACAACGGGTCACATAATTGCATCGGCGAAAGAACTGAAGGGGCGCAAATACTGTAAGTGGCATAACACTTTTGATTCTCACAGTACAAATGACTGCAAAGTGTTGCGCCAGCAGATTCAGGCCATGATTGAACAAGGAAGGTTGGTCTACCCTAAGAGCCAAATGAAGATAGACAATGCCCCATTCCCTAACGTTAATATGGTCAGGACAACATCTGTCTTTCTTTGGCAGGAAGAGCCGGTCGACCCGAACCAGAATAGGATCTAGATTGCCACATCAACAGAATCATCTGAGTTCCTATAGCAGATCCAAAATGCCGTTGATAATGGTAGGGTCATTACCAAGAAGCAACCAAGTCCCTTTCATTTAACTATCAACAAGGTGGATGCTGCTTCGAGCTCTGGGGACAAGGGTAAAGCTGAGGCCAATGCAGATGATGATCAGCCATTAGAGTTCCAACCAGAAGAGCATTTATCCGCAGAAGATATAGCCAAGAACCGCAGGTCATGGCCTCAGTCCAGAGTTCTGATCGGCATGTATGCTCAACATCATGAACGACATGAGCAACGCCACAAGCAAGAACAAGAGGAGAATTATCTACGCGAGCAGCGATACTGGCGACAAGAGCATCGCAACCAATCAAGTTATGGTCCGCGTGGTTACCGCTATGAGCGAGAAGAACGTCGTCGCCTTAACCAATGGCAAAATGAAGAATGTCGCTATCGCGAACACCGTTGTGATGAAGAGCGTCATCACTCCGAACGACGACGGAGCCGTGAGTCAGGGGGACATTGGAACTGCCCGTTCTTCCAATACTGCTGGAGCCAAGGAATGAAGCGCTTGCCAACCTTGGAGGATTGCCCTAAGTGCCGTGACTAGTGCTCTCTTGAGCTTGTGAAAAGCTTTGAGATAATCCTCGTCAAACACGAAGGAAGCATCCTTTGCCAGCAAGTTGATCAGAGGCCGGGCTATATGGGAGAAATTTTTGATAAATCTCCTGTAGAACCCAGCATGGCCTAAGAAGCTTTGGATGGCCTTAATGTTTGTAGGCGGAGGTAGTTGTTCAATGACCTCGACCTTTGCACGATCTACCTCTATGCTTCTTTCTGAGATTTTGTGGCCTAGCACAATTCCTTCTCTGATCATGAAGTGACATTTCTCCCAGTTTAGGACAAGGTCGACTTCTTTTCTTTTCTGGAGGACTTTTTCAAGGTTCTCCAAACATTCATCAAAGCTCTTGCCATAGACTAAGAAATCGTCCATGATATTCTCAATGAAATCAGAGAAGATTGCCATCATGCACCACTGGAATGATGCTGGAGCATTGCACAGCCCGAACAACATTCGCCGATAAGCGAAAGTTTTGTAAGGGCATGTGAACGTGGTCTTACTCTGGTCCTCCGGGTGAATCGGAATCTGGTGGTAGCCAGAGTAACCATCAAGGTAGCAGAAGAAAGAGTGATTTGCCAGCCTCTCTAGCATTTCGTCAATGAAGGGAAGAGGAAAATGGTCCTTCCTGGTGACAGAGTTGAGTTTTCTGTAGTCAATGCATATCCTCCAACTGGTGACAGTTCTCTGTGGGATTAATTCATTGTTCTGATTCTTGACAACTGTCATCCCTCCCTTCTTAGGTACAACTTGTACGGGGCTGACCCATTCACTATCTTGCAGGGGGTAGATGATAGCTGCGTGTAGTAATTTGAACACTTTCTTTTTAACTACCTCTCTCATCGCATTGTTGAGTAGTCTTTGAGGTTCCCTTGTGGGTTTGGGGTTAACCTCCATAGGAATGCGATGGGTGCACAAGTTGGGACTGATTTCCTTCAGGTCTTGGAGCAAGTATCCAAGCACGGTTCTATACTTCTCCAGGACTGAAAGTAGTTGACGGCTCTCACTCTCTGTCAGCTTGTCACTGATGATTACCGGTGCATCCTCTTTCTCGTGGAGGAAGGCATACTTCAGGCCAGGAGGTTGTTGCTTCAGCTCTATTTTTGGAGCTTCGGGCCGCAATGATTCACCAAGTTCTTCGAACTCAAGCGGCTCCTCTGCTGCACTGAAGTCGCTAAGAGCCTCTTCCTCTAAGCTATTGTGTTGACCCATTTCCTCAAGTGAAAGGCTCATCACTTCTTCTAATGGGTCGACCTCTAGCTTCGGCTTCTGTTTTGGCATTGAGGGATCTATCGATGTTCAAATTGATTTCCTCTTTGCCTAACTGAAGTTGCAGCTTCCCTCTGTATATATCTGAGTTGGTGAGGGCGGCGATTGGGATCCCAACCACAATCAATGGTGTGGATCCCTTGAGGATGTCAAAGACATGGATGTCTAACAACACCTGAGTATCCACAAGGTTGTTGAGATTACCTGAAGCACACCATTGCACTTCAAATATATGCCATCTATCCATTGTAGACGTATGGTCGATCTTGACAATGGTTGTGTGGGGAAATAACTATCCATCACATACTTGGGAATTATGTTCACTCCTACTCTTGGATCATATATGATGTCTTGTAGCTGAAGCCTTGATACTTGACCAGGTAGGTCTGTGTAGAATTTGATTGCTCTTGTGTCCAGACATCTCTCCTCTAGCCATTCCCGATTGATTGCTGCAGAAAGCCAGAGCAGGTCCTCCTTCATATATTCTTTGTGGTATGATGCTGTGTATGCTGGTTTGGAGGTCCTGATGAAGCGTCAGTCTTGTTTAGGCAACCGAGAGGCGTTGTCAAACTCCATGAAGATTTCGTCCTCGAAGGAGAACGGAGGTGCTGACGGAGGAATCATCAAGGCTGAACTGACCCTCTCAGTTTGCCGTGACGATGGTTCTGGGTTCTCTTCGATTCGGGGAGGTGGTGGTGGAGAGGGATGATGTTGGATTTGTTGCTCTTCATTAGCAATTTGCCCAGGGGGCTTCTGTGGAGGTTGTTCTTATAAAGTGCTGAGGTCAGAAGCCTTCTCGAGGATTTTATCGAGAATTTTTCTACCCTCGCATGCCATTAAGTGTGAGAACGACCCTCCTAAGGCTAGGTCGAGGCAAAGATCGGCACTAGGTGAGAGACCTCGGATGAAGTGCTGCATCAACATTGTCTCTGGAATAGCCAAGTCTGGTCCTGAGGAGATCAGATGGTTGAAGCGTGCCCAAGCTGCCCCCAAGGATTCTCTCTCTCTTTGTCAGAACGAAAGAACTTTGCAATGGAGACCAACAACCTTGTTTGGCGGAAAGAAGCGCAGACAAAAACTTAATTTCAGCTCCTCCCATCTCCCTTCTACTTTACCAACTGTCTGATTGCACCAAATTTTTGCCTCCCCTATTAGTGAAAATGGAAAAAGCAACCATCTTAGTGTTTCACTAGACATTCCCGAGATAACCAAATAGCTGCATAACTGCTCGAACTCCTAGAGGTGTGAGTAGGGGCATTCTGATTCGAGTCCTCTGAATGATTGATCCCGAACCATGGCTATCAAGCTGGGATGTAGCTGATAGCCATCTGTGGTGATGGGTGTGGATGATGGTGGAGGCTCCAAGTAAGTGCCCTTTGGAGCGATGAGTTGATAGATAGGTATGGAATCCATATGGTGATGATATGTGGTATTTGGTTGGGATATATGTGGTGGTTGTGTACGGTATGAGTATGGATGGCCTAGATTCCAGTTGAATTAGCTACCGTTCCCCGACAACGGCGCTAGAAAAGCTTGTTGGCGTTTCTTAGTCTACTGAAATAAATCCGCAAGTGCACGGAAACACGTTGTAGCTTTTCACCCAAGAGTATTCTAGGGTATCGAAATCCACGAGGAACGAGGAGTAAGTCAATGTAAAACGGATGGGACTGAACAGTAAAACCAGCAGTAGAGATAATTAATAGAGCAGAGCAGGATCACTACTTTAGATAAAACAATTTAACTTTGCTAAACAAACCAGAACTCTACTCAGCAGGTTTACTTGGACACCGAGACTATAGAACCACTTCCGGGTACCAGAGTGCTGATAATTCAAACGAGAAAGGCGGGCGCTACAGGACTCAGCTATGCGTCGATGACTACTTATCCAAACGACGGGGTTGGACTACACAGGACACACACCCGCTGTCACCAGGTGGGACTACCAACCAAAACTGCATAGGACAAGACACCTTCCAAGGCAAACTCTAGTCTAGACACCACGTCTACACAACCGAGATTACTACTACACTGGTTCGAAGCCAGAGATCAAGCACAACTATATAGCTAAACTACACAGAGCACACTTGGCACTCGTAAACTACTAAGCTGGGACTAAGTATGTAAGTAAAGTAAGTATGAAATAAATAAAGCAGAAGAGAAAGGAACTTTACTGTATCCTGGAAATAGTGTAATATTTTCTCTGAGAATAAGAGCTCGGGAATAGAATACCAAAGAGAAATCCAACTCCTTTACTTTAGAACTCACTACTCACTCTTGATACAATTGGCTCTCTCTATAATGCCAAGGGTGGCCTCACTACTATATTTTACACTCAACTACACAACCACACTATTCTTCTATTGATCTACCACACTCTATAAGTGACCTCCCAGGGGGTATTTATAGTCTAGGAGTTAAGGGGGGGTACTTATAGAGGTACTAGGTCGGTAGTTGGGGTAGGTCGGTGGCCGGGAAGCCACGTGGAAGGCCAGGCGGCCATGTAGATCCGATCCACCGCCTTGCTTGATCCTTTGGTTGATTTTGCTTCTCCAAGGTCGGTGGCGGTTACGTCGGTTGTTATACGTGTAAAATGAGTCCAGTGCATGGCCGGGCGGCCACCTTCTTTGGCCGGGCGGCCATGTGTCACATGGGCATGGGTTGCATGTTGGTTGGTATGGATCCTTGACGTCACCAATCCATGTGTTGCTCTTGCGTGGCGGCCTTCCGGTGCTTTATTTCATTGGATACTTGATCCCACGGTTAAAGTTGACTCATGTTGTGTTTCCTTGCATGCAGGTTAAAGGATGGATACGTGACATGGCCGGGCGGCCATGTGTCATGGTCGGGCGTCCACTATATTTGGGCTGAAAAGTTGCGTGGGCTGCCTGGGCCTTTCTGGTGGCTGGGTGACCAAGGGGGTTGGCCGACCGGCCATGGTGGGTGGCCGAGCAGCCATGGTGATGGCTGGCCAGCCAGGCCCACCTGCCTGGCTGCTTTTGCATTGCTTCTTTGCCTCTATTTGTGCATTCCTTCACTATTTTGAACGTGACAAGCTCCTAATCCAACTTTTGTACACAACTCATGGAACCAGTTAGTAATACATGACAGCTTGACAAATTATGCTCTCAAACACGAAATGTTGGTGGTCGAAATGGGTTTTATCGACCGCCAACAATGCCTCGATTGTGTGTTTTTCCTTGTTGCACAAAGGGTATACCGGAGAGCCCGATTTGTCTGCCCCTCACGAGGCACTACGTGACGATTGGTGCTAGTGCCCAACACGGCCAACAGTTGTTGTATTTACCACCCCAACAAAGTGATTGACAAGTCCACTGGAATCCACATTTGATGCATAAAATTTCTAGTTTTGCATTGACAACCCTTGCCTTGTTAATTAGTAAAAAATTGCATGTTTTGCTTGCTAAGGAAACATGGTAGGATAGACACCTGATCCAATCTTAGATGTAACGTGCTTAGGATGGATCACTCATTCAGTTATCTATACAATAATCTTGATGATATGTTGGGGATATGGTTTGGGGTACGGAGGGTACGTTTTGGTAAAATAGGGAAGAACCCGGTATAATGACTTTGGTCGGTAAAGCCATTCTAAAGAGCAGGGTAAGAAAGTTAAGGTGCCGTTACAACGATTACCTTGAGGGATAGACTTCGTGGAGAAAACCTGGGATGTGGTTGCTCACGGAGTCGAGCAAGGGAAAATGAAAAGGAATGTTCTACCGATGCTTATTTAAGGAGACACATGAAGAACTGAAGCAGCGTGATCAGTACAATAGAGCGCAAGAGGAGCACTACTACTGGCAACAACAAGACTAGTGGACTAGATACATCGCGCCAATGTTTTCAAGTCGTCCGACTAATCGCGATTAGTCGGACTTATCGGTACTGGAAGTCCGATTAGGGTCACCGAGGCGATTAGTCCGATCAGAAAGCTAGTCGTCTAATTAGTCATCGACTAATCACGACTAATCGTCTGACTAGGGGGTGGGCCGACTAGCCAGAGAAGTCCCTTTCAGCTGGGCTTAGCAATTGGGTTGTGGGCTGGAATTGTGGGCTTCTGGCTGGCCTGTTAGGGTTGCAACAAAACCTACACACTCCCACCGTCCCACGGGTAGAATCACTGCGCCGCAATCCTCCAATTTTTGTGCGCCCGCGCTATGACGCACGCAGCCGCCTCAAGCTCTCCTCGCGGTGTCGCTGCCTGCCAGCTCCTCTCCTCGTCCGCCGGTCGCTTGCTCCTCCCTCCACTAGCGAACGCCAGATCCTGTCTGTATCCGCCTGACAGGTGCTCTCATCCTCCACCCGCCGTCCGCCAAGTCCAGTCCGCCACCGCCAAATCCTGTAGGAAGAAGATGAGCTCATCCTCCTCGGATGGTGAGTCTGCCGCCCCTGCTTTCTGCTCTGCTTCATGTTCCTCTGCTTGCTGCTCTGCTCCCTTCTTGACTGCTTGCTGCTCGCCTCGGATGTATTGCCAATTTGTCATGCTTGCTATATAGTATATGATACATATATATATATATATATATATTATATACATGTCCTGAAAACATATGGATGACTATACCAACTACTAGCTCGATCAGCCTCGATTAGTCGATCTGATCGACGACTAATCGCGACTAATCGACTAGTCGGTACCCATATGACTAGGTGCGACTAGCCGATTTGAAAACTTAGCATAATGCGATTCAAGTAACTATGAATGGTCAACAATTAGCATTCCTACAGTTTAGCAATACATATTAATAATACATTGCATTTGCAGGCAATGTTTCTAGCATCAGGCGCAGACAATTGTCTTCGCACAATGGCAGCCGCCACCACTACCGGTACAACAGGGAATAATGTATGTTCAGATGCTTTCTCTTGTGGCTTATGTTAGATAAACTTGCTCGACTTTAGCTAGATTTAGTCAATAGTAACCAAACTTGTTCAATTTTAGCTAATGTTGCTCTATTTTAGCCAAACTTAAACTTCACCTGTTCTTAGTTTATTATAGTTGGTTGTAGTCAATATAGTCTAAAAAGCTCAAACTTGGCTAAATGAGATCAATGAAGACAAACTTGGTCTATTCTTGTTGGATTTGGTCAATGTAGCCAAACATGCTCAAACTTAGCTAGTTTTGATCAATGAAACCAGATTTGGTCTATTATATCTCAGTATGTTGGCAAAATTGCTCAATCTTAGATAAATTTGATCAATCTAGCTAACTTTGGGATATTGTTGCTTAAACTAGTAAAAATTGCCAAACATGTTCAATGTAGAGGAATAACTTCAATTCTAACAAAAATGTGTTCACTATAATTCAACTTGGTCCACGCTATCTGCAATCGGATAACGTAGGTAAAAATGCTTAATCTAGATCCACTTGTGTATAATAGAGATCAGGATACATACACTGAATCTTTACCAAACAACACCACGAGAGTTAGGAGAATCCAGAGAGTAGGTTTGTTTCATCACTTGTTTCATTGTTCACTAGTGTTGTCACATATCCATTTTTTTATTAATTGTGTCATTTGTACTCTTTGTTAGCAATTTCGATGGCACACTGATTTTGTAAACAATATCTTCGCCTCAGGAGGTAGGCGTCATATCTTAAATGATCCAGGTGCTATGTGAGTGGCATGAGTGACAGACTCAGCTTAATATATTTGTTGTTTAGACATGTGTGCAAGGACTTAATTGTGGTCTTGGATGTGAGATATTCCTTGGACATGTGTGTATTAATTTGAGTGTAATGACTTGATATATATGTACTTGTGATTGATTACTGTTGCTTGGATATGTATGAATGGTTCAATAATATGTGGTGAATTATATATATGAAGTGATGCATGTGAATTTTTCGTGTGAGGAAATGTAAAAAAACAGAATTTGGGAGTTGTTTTTTTACGCTGGAACAAGTTAATTTTCGGCAGTACGGTGAAGCTGCCAAAAATAGACGCCAGTGGGCATATTTTCGGTGGTCTCCACCTGCCACAAAAATAAACCAGCTATTTTTGACGGTAACCACGGCCTTTGAAAATTAATCCATCGGCGACTAAATTCCAGGGCCAGACCAATCTGCCAAAAATAGACTTATTTTTGGCATCTTATTGTTATTGTCCATAAACCGCTGAAATAGGCTTTTTGACGTCAAATAACTATTTTCGGTTTTTGACCACCAAAAGTCTTCGTGATTCCTGCAGTGCAAGTGCAACCTTGGTGATATACTACCGCCGTTTGTGAATGTTATTGCCACCAATTTATTTTTTTTTTAAAAGTCAAACAAAAAGACCATGAAGTATCAAATGAGTATTGATCATGTCAATTTTGTTCCTTAAATATTCTCACTCTTGTATATAAACTTGTTAAACTTAAGATAATTTAATTTAGCATAAATCTAGAAGTATATATATTGTTGGGGACAATGGAAGTACTTACTGATCTAAATTAACGCCGATGCTTCGTTGCAACAATTACTTATCCCAAATGCCATGGTCAGTGTTTCTTGGTGTCAGCCAAAACCGCGGTGAAAGTGGGCATGCTGTCAGTTTCACAAGGTCACCGCAATCGCTGCTAGAGGAAGAGGCGCCTGGTTCGGCAGCGAGTCGGTGATGAGTGAAGGAGCGCAATGAAATGACTATTGTGGTGAAACACCATTGCCAACATGCAGCGCATTGGTACTTTGGTAGTTAGTGGTACGCGTGGAGCGCTCATGCACGGCTAAGGATCCGTCCCATCATAGTTCGACACAATTGTCCTTGGGAGTGAATCCCATAAAGTTGCACGCAATTACATTAGGTGATATAGTCAATTAGTCATTCTCACGTGGGCCTCAGCACTTACGTGCATGGGCTCAACCATGGGGAGCCAATTTTTTACCAGTAACAGAACAAAAATGAGAGCTAACTATTACTCTGTTCGCATTCTTTTGTATGACGTTTTCGTTTTGAATATTAGAATTAGTTCAAAAATAACTAATGCTAAATCCTAAACGCAAAAAATTTAGAAATATGAAGGTAGTGTCAGGCTCAATTCAAAGCTTGAGGTTCAGGGCCCAGGAGAGGCAGAAGCGGCCTGTCAGAATGAGGAGAAAGATGGCCCGGTCTGTTCAATTTTTGAGTTGCACAGTAAGCAGCCGAACTGAGCATTTTAGGGCCCAAGCCAAAACTGGTTTTCTCTTGGCTGCCAAATTGAGTTTAGATGGTGTGGCTGGCCACAACAGAAACCTTAATAATAAATCAAAGAATCGACAGTCTAGATGGTGCCACATGCTCCCTACCCTACTCTGCTTGCGCTTCGCCATAATTGGATGCCTACCTTGGAAGAGTCCGGCGGCCGCTCCACGTCAACCTCACCATCACCCCGTCACTCCGCCCACGGCGTCACATCTCACAGCATCTCGAGCTCTCCGCCAGCGCCCACCACCGTCCGGCCGGCGCCAGCGAGCCATGTCCAAGTACGGCACCATCCCCACCTCCTCAAGCCCGCCGACCGGCGGCTCCGCCTCGTCCTCCTCCCCTCTCGACTTCGTCTCCCGCGCCAAGGCCCGCGGCGCGGCCGCGCTCGCCACGCGCCGCCCCTGGCGCGAGCTCGCGGACACGCACGCGCTGGCCGTCCCGCGCGGCTTCTCCGACACCTACCGCCGCGCGCGCGCCAACCTCGCGCACTTCGCCGCCAACTACGCGCTCATCGTCCTGTTCGTCGTCTTCGTGTCCCTGCTCTGGCGCCCCGTCTCGCTGCTCGTCTTCCTCGCCTGCTTCGTCGCCTGGCTATTCCTCTACTTCCTCCGCGACCGCGACGTGGACGGGGCGCTCGTGATAGGCGGCCGCGCCGTCGGCGACGGCGTCGTCATCGCGGTCCTCTCCGCGGTCACGCTCGTCCTGCTGCTGCTCACCGGTGCCACGGCCGCCATCCTCACCTCGCTGCTCGTCGGGCTCCTGCTCGTCCTGATCCACGCACTGCTGCACCGCCCCGCCGACAGCATCGACGACGAGGCCGGGAGGTGGTACACGCCCGTGCCGCCGTCCAACTACTAGCTTAGCTATTGCGAGCTGTTCCTCTTGCTTCTTGGTTAATGGATTATTGCTGATCGATGTTCTTGATCCCTTCGTGTTCTTGTCCATAAATAAATAATGAAATGTGCTTGCATTTGTGTTCATTTTTTTTACTTTAATACAATATATGTTGTTGATTGGATGCGAACAAGTATTCTCTCTTGATGATTTGCTACTGAAACTATGATTTTTGGAGTGATCAACCTCACGTCAAATTTGTGCTCGCAACAAATTGAAGTCTGAAATCAAGTTGGGTTCAATCTTCTGGCTTACTCAGAACGCGTGCTGAAGAAGGGATTGCAGGTCAAACCCCGTAGCGATTTGCTTTGTGATCCACGGGTTCTAAAACAAAACAGGTGTTTACATGTGAGATGGAGATAGACATCATCGAAATCGTGGGAGCATCTGAGCCCACCCCTATAAGCCAACAGCTTTGTTAATAGTTCCTGACCAGTGACAAATGGACACTTATGCTTATCCGTAGAGTCGGCTGAGTTTGAGCTTGATAATGGCAACTCATGAACGCGTACAATTCTAGACAACTTGCTAAATGTACTATCTCGTTTTTAAACAACAAAATCAGGTATGTTACCACTCGTAGCGGTGCTGTTTCTCTTATCTATCAAATCATACCTTCATGTATAGTACACAGTAAAATCAAGAGTAGTTTATTTAGCTATCACATCAATTCTTCGGATACTTTTTTTTTTGTTGATGGGCAATAATTTCTTAATGCAAGGACGCAATAATCGAAGTAACAGCTGTTGGCCAGAGTACCATATCCTAATGGAATTTTGTAGCTGTATATGAATTTTATATGGATCATATATAGGATAGCCACGTTTGGTTCGTGCCACAACCGTTGAGGAATTAGACGATATCCGAATTAAATTTTAAAAGTAAATTATACAAAACATGGTAGAAATCAGCATGTACTTATGTATGTGACATACTAGATAGAACGATCATAACAAACATATAGATAGGATCGATCTGATTATACGTGTCGACAGCTAGAGCCGATTCTGTACTGATGACGTTGACGATGACCGTGTCGCGGACGTCACGGGTACTGTACGCCACACGATGTACGAGCCCGTGAAGAAGTCGCCGGCGATGAGCTCCGGCAGCAGAAGCAAATGGACGACCCGTGGTGAAGACAGCGAGCAGTCGCGCGGGGCGCTTTCCAAAAATCATATTCACCTTCTCTCGGTGCAAGAGCTCGAAAGGCGAAGGGTTCCGGAGACCAGCTCTCCCGGTTGAGATGCACATCGGCGTTGGGATGGAGAGAAGTACGAAGCCGGCGCAGCAGCGAGAGTTGGCAAAACCCTAGGTTTTCTGGTGTGTATTTTAGCGACGCCGGTAGGCTGTTTATATAGGAGTTTGCGATCCGATCTCGTGTCGCGATCACGATCACGATCAGATAAGGACTCTAAAACTTAAGGCTAGAGTTAGGACTCTAAGACTTAACGTCCATGTCACCAAAAATAAAAACAGCAAAAGGTAGCCGCGTTCCCGCAAGGTCAGGATTCGGATTTCGGCGGACCATTCACACAGGTGCTGCGCGCCTACGCTCGTGCCCGTGCCCGAGCCTGAGCCTGGCCCGGCGAGGTGAGGCGAGGGAGGCGAGCGAGCGTGCGCGTGTGATCTTCCTTTCTCCCTTCACTCCATAACCTAGTAGGAGGGGAGAGTCTCCACTTTTAAGTAGGTAAAACTCTCCTTCCACTAGCAAGGTGAGACTAAAGGTTCTACACTCCTCTTGTTCACACATGGGCCTTTGAGATTTTCTACGATTAATAGATGGGCCAAGCCCATATATTCAACAATCCCCCACCTGATCTCAAATGCTCATTTAGAAATTTGCCAATACTCGCTACTGTTTATATACTAATGTTTCAGCAGAGACTGTGAAGTTGAACTTCTGCCTAGAGCTTTAAGTTACACTCATTCACAACTTGAACAATGGACTATGCCTTGAATTGCATGTTTTGTGCAAACAAGTTTCACTTCAAGTCATAACTAGTACCTGGTCTCTTCATAAGCTTACTAGAGATCACCCAAGTCTCATAGACCGCGACGTTTTACGGTCAAACTCATATAGGTGTGTTCTTTCAAGAATGCTCTATAGGACCGCATCTTCGCTTAGTTAAAAGCAACAGCAACACATTAAGACATAAAGTCATCCTACCATACAGCTTTTGAGAGTGTTGCATCTTCACATAGAGAGGGTCATTAATCACTCTCCTGAGTTCACCAATAGCTTGTTATTACCTAGGACCTAATTCACGGGATCTCCGATCACAAAGGCTGGGTTACCACTATTGCAACTTAAGTGGGTCTCATACCCATCTCTCTCGATGCAATGTCTATCACGTTACGTGATAGTCCCTTAGTGAAGGGATCTGCCAGGTTCTTTTCAGTTTGAATATAAGTCACACATATTACTCCGGAGTGTCTTATCTTCTTGACAGACTTAACTCGTCTTCTAACGTGTCTTGATGACTTCGCATTTTCCTTATCACTGTTCACTTTGGCAATCGCAGTCTGATTGTCATAGTTCTAAGGATAGCTGGTATTGGTTTCTCAACCACCGGCAAGTCCATCAAGAGCTCACGTAGCCAATCTGCTAATACATAAACTGTATCTAAAGCAGCTAGCTCAGCCTCCATGGTTGACCTTGTCAAAATAGTTTGTTTGCAAGACCTCCATGACACGGCACCACCACCAAACATAAACACATATCCACTAGTGCCATATAGCTCATCATCAGATATCTAGTTCGCATCAGCAGGGTGCCATGAATAGTGAATACCATAACTCATTGTTCCCTTCAAATAGCACATAACCCTTTCAAGTGCATGCCAATGATCTGTACCCGGGTTGGACATGAACCTACTCAATTTGCTCACAGCAAATGATATGCCGGGTCTGGTAGCGCTAGCAAGGTACATGAGCGAACCAATAATCTGATAATATTTTAATTGGTTTACACCAACTCTCTTATTCTTTTTCAATGTCACACTGGGATCATAAGGAGTAGGAGAAGGCTTGCTATCTATATAGCCGAACCGGCTCAAGATCTTCTCTACATAGTGGGTTTGAGAAAGAGTAATACCACTCTTATCCTTAATAAGCTTGATGTTTAGAATCACATCAGCTTCTCCCAGATCTTTCATATCAAATTTCATCAATAAGAAAGACTTGACTTCATTGATCACATCAATGTCTATGCCAAAAATCAATATGTCATCGACATACAGACACAATATAACCCCTTTACCCTCACCATAGCGATAGTACACACAATTATCTTCTTCATTAACGGCAAAGCCCGCTGATGTCAAGGTGGTGTCGAACTTCTCATGCCATTGCTTAGGTGTTTATTTCAGGCCGTACAAAGATTTCAATAACTTACACACTTTGCTTTCCTGACCATTTACTACAAACCCATCAGGATGTTCCATATAAATCTCCTCATTCAACTCTCCATTAAGGAAAGTTGTATTTACATCCATTTGATGAATGATAAGACCATACGAGACAGTCAGGGAAAGCAATACACGAATAGTAGTCATTCTAGCAACATGTGAGTAAGTATCAAAGAAATCTTCGCCCTCTTTTTGGGTATAACCCTTGGCCACAAGCCTAGCCTTATACTTCTCAATAGTACCATCAGGCCTAAGCTTTTTCTTGAACACCCACTTACAGCCTACTGGTTTACAACCATATGGCCGTTCAGTTAACTCCCAAGTTCCATTAGAGAGAATAGAGTCCAGCTCACTCTGAACAGCTTCTTTCCAATTGTCGGCATCTGGAGATGCATACGCCTCGCGTATAGATGTAGGAGTATCATCCACGAGGTACATAATGAAATCACTACCAAAGGAATTTTCAACCCTTTGTCTCTTGCTCTTTCTCAGAGCTTCATTGTCATCCTCCTCTAGGATTAGGTGCATTAAGTTCAGGAGTTATCTCAGAAGAAAATCTAGAAGTGCTATGCATATCTTTCATAGGAAATATATTCTCAAAAAATGTAGCATCACGAGACTCCATAATAGTATCAACATACATATCAGGCACATTAGATTTCACTACTAAAAATCTATAAGCAATACTCTGATGAGCATATCCCAGAAAGACACAATCCACTGTCTTAGGTCCTAGCTTGCTATTCTTGTTAATAGGCACATTAACTTTCGCTAAGCATCCCCAAGTACGTAGGTAAGAAAGTGATGGTTTCCTCCCAGTCCACTCCTCATAAGGAGTTTTGTCTTTGTTTCTATTAGGAACCCTATTCAGGACATGACAAGAAGTCAATATAGCCTCCCCCACCATGTCTTAGATAAACCAGCAGTGTCTAGCATGGAATTCACCAAGTTAGTCGACGTACGATTTTTCCTCTCAGCAATCCCGTTAGACTCGGGAGAATAAGGAGGTGTCCTCTCATGAATAATACCATGTTCCGCACAGAAATCATCAAAGACTTTAGGAAAATACTCGCCACCACGATCTGACCTAAGACGTTTAATCTTTCTTTCTAATTGATTTTCAACTTCAGCTTTATAGATTTTAAAGTAATCTAATGTCTCATCCTTAGATTTCAACAAATAAACATAGCAAAATCTAGTTGCATCATCAATCAAAGTCATGAAGTACCTCTTTCCACCCTTAGTCAACACACCATTCATCTCGTAGAGATCAAAATGTATGAGTTCTAGAGGTGCCAAGTTTCTCTCCTCAGTCGCCTTGTGAGGCTTTCGAGGTTGCTTAGATTGCACACAACTATGGCACTTAGAACCTTTGGCAAAGGTGAAGTTTGGAATTAAACACATGCTGAAAAGTTGTTTCATAAGACCAAAATTAACATGGCATAAACGACCATGCCAAACACTCGCATCATCATTAACACCACCGCAAATATGGTTCACACACTTGTTGCTAAAATATGAAAGAGATAAGCGGAACAAGCCTCCGCTAACATAGCATTTACCAATAAATAAACCATGTCTTGACATGACTACTTTATTGGACTCTAACACTACCTTAAACCAATCTCTGCATGAGATTCTTATTCATGGAGGGGACATGCTGCACATTCTTCAGCTGCACGATCTTTCCCAAAGTAAACTTCAGATCCACCGTACAAGTGCCAAGAATAGAAGCAGCGGACCCATTCCCCATTAACACGGAGCAATCTCTTGTGACTTGGTAAGAAGAGAACATATTAATGTCAAAACACACATGAACATTAGCACCCATATCAATCCACTAATCAGAAGATTGAAATATTGAAAATACAGTAAATTGATTACCGTACCCTCCATCAGTGTTGCTAGCGGTCACCATGTTGACATCCTTGGATGCTCGTCCATTGTTGCCCTTTTTTCCTCGACGGTCTGCATGCTCTGGACAATCCTTGGAAAAATGCCCAAGTTCACCACATGTGAAGCAGGGCAGCTCAGCCTTGTTCTTCTTTCTTGAAGTAGGTAGTCTTGTTAGGCTTGTGCTTCCCTTTCCCCTTGCCTTGGTTCCTCTGGTTTTGAACCGTGTTGGCAATAGAGTGACCCTCTCCTCCTTTAGTATCCTTAGCCCGAGCCTTCTCTTCCACATCAAGAGATGCTATCAGTTCTTCAATTGACATCTTAATTCTCCATGAGGAAGGGAGTTTTGCAATAATGCACCCAGCCACAAACAGATCAGGAAGAGGACACTTAAGGATTTTATTTCCTTAGCAATGCACTGTATGTCATGAGCTTGTTGGACAATTGATTTGTCATTCACCATCTTAAAGTCATGAAAGCTCTCCATGATATACAATTCACTGCCAGTGTCGGATGCACCAAACTTAGCATCCAGTGCATCCCACAACTCCTTCGTGTCTTTTATGTGCATATACACATCACACAGACGGTCAGTAAGGAAACTCAGAATGCATCCCACGAAGATAGTACTGGCATCAGTAAACCTCTTCAGATATGTATCTGTCAGGTTACCCGCAGGCTTGCCTTTACTCACCCATAATACATCCATAGCCTCAAGCCAGAGGGTGCACTTGATTTGCCACCTCTTAAAGTGCACACCAGAGAACTTCTCTGGCCTCAGTGCATAAGCAAACATAGCCATAGATAATTCTAGAAATTGTCTACAATAAGGTTTTTGGATTGTTGAGGAATTAGATAATATCCGAATTAAATTCCGAAAGTAAATCATGCAAAACGTGGCAGAAACTAGCATGTACTTATCTAACATACTAGATAGGACGATCACAGCAAAGATCTCGCAGATCATAATAAACACCTAGATAGGATCGATCTGATTATACCTGTCGGCAGCTAGAGCCGATTCTGTACTGACAACGTTGACGATGACCGTGTCGCGGACGTCACAGGTACTGTACGCAGCACTATGTAGGAGCCCATGAAGAAGTCACTAGTGATGGGCTCTAGCAGCAGAAGCAGATGGATGACCCGTGGTGAAGACAGCGAGCACTCATGCGGAGCGCTTCCCAAAAACCTTATTCACCTTCTCCCAGTGCAAGAGCTCGAAAGGCGAAGGGTTCCGGAGACCTACTCTCTCGGTTGCAGATCCACATCAGCGCCAGGATGGAGAGAACTACGATGGTGGCGCAACAGCGAGAGTTGGCAAAACCCTAGGTTTTCTGGTTTGTATTTTGGCGACGCCGGTAGGCTGTTTATATAGGAGCCTACGATCCGATCTCGTGTCGCAATCACAATCTTGATCGGATAAGCACTCCCAAACTTAAGGCTCAAGTTAGGACTCTAAGACTTAACACCCAAGTCACCAAAAATAAAAACAGCAAAAGGTAGCCAAGCTCCTGCAAGGTTAGGATCCAGATTTTGGCGGACCATTCACGTAGGTGGCGCACGCCCGAACCCATCGCCCCACCCCGCCCCATGCCCGGGCTCGGGCTTGCCCCGATGAGATGAGGCGAGCAAGCATGCGCGTGTGGTCTTCCTTTCTCCCCCACACCATGACCTAGTTGGAGGGGAGAGCCTCCACTTTTAAGTAGGTGAAGCTCCCCTTCCACTAGCAAGGTGGGACTAAAGGTTCCACACTCCTCTTGCTCACACATGGGCCTTTGAGATTTTCTAGGATTAATAGATGGGCCAAGCTCATATATTCAACAACAACCACGCCAAAGCTCGCCACGCCACAACCACGCTGTTGTATGGCCGGTGTTTGATTCGTGCCGCAGCTTAGGCATGCCAGACAACAATAAGAGCGATGTAGTTCATTTCTTGCACCAAAACGTACCGAAAGTGGGAATGCTAGCGCCCGGACGTCTGATGAGAGGATTTCCATCGGACGCCGGGTGAAACATCAAAAACGAACTATCACAACATCAACAAAATACTGATGGAACATTAAAAATACACTATTACAATATCGACATGTGTTAATTAACTGAATTGAATGAAAATTTCAGGTCCGCGATTTGGAGAAAAAAATCTAGACCCGACGCGTCGGACGGTGCATGAAACATGAGAAAATAACTATCGAAACATCAACGGACAACTAATGAAACATTAAAAATACACTATTGCAACATCAGCATGTGTGAATTAACTGAATTGAATGAAAAATTCGGATCCGTGAATCAGGTGAAAAAATTAAAAAATCGGACGAAACATTTACGAAGTACTGTTGAAACATCATAACATAACTAACGCAACAATCTCAAAGAACTAGCGCAACATTTGGGAATGGGTGTCTTATTTTTTTCCCATCGAACGCCCGTGCCATAGCATTGCCATACCGAAAGTGTGGCGCTGTTGTCGCCTAAATCCGCTCGGGTTCAGACAAACGACACACATGGGATTCGGGAAATACGTTGCCACTGCTGTCGACCCTCCAAGCGGATCTGAGGGGGTTCGGGCATGCCACCCGGCTTAACCTTCCAGCCGGGGAGGTTTGTGGTGGTCAGAGGATCGCCCTGCAGATACAAAGACGAGCAAACATGCGAAAAATCCTAGCCAATCGTATAGATCGGCATAATTCCTCCGAGTTGATCGGCTTATACGGGCCGATCGCCTCCTTGCTTCCTGTCGGGTGAATTCATTGGCAAAGCACAAACAAGGAGACAAAAGAAAACAATCCTACTTAAAGCATGATCTAGAAGATGCGACTCCCCTAGGTTGACATCCGCTACGCGCATATCCAGATAAATCTAACCATACGTGCAACATAGATCGGAAACCCCAAGGGGGTTCACCTAGGCAAGAAGATACAATCTAGAACATGTAAAGCAGGGTGCCAAGCGTATATTGATCTCTCCAACTGCCATGTGCACATGTTGTAGTGCCATGTCATGGAATGTACTAGCCGAACAAGCTATATACGCTTGGCTACATGAAACCCATCTATAGCGTGAAGCGTCAACAAGATAGCAGATCGATAACAGGTAAGATAAGTGAGTCTCACAACTTACGAAGCTTAGTACGAGATTCACCGGGGTAAATGCAAGACACCAAGCAGCCCTAACACAATCTACGAGAGAAAACACTAAAGCATATCAATGTCATGTAGGATAACTGGTAAACCTTGCCATAAAAAACGCTTCAGCACGAGGTCCGCCATTGATCCAATAAACGCTTCGCTGCCCTAGTCGACCTGGATGAACCCGCTAGGGCAGCATGATGCTTACATGGAGAGAATAAACCTGGGAGCCAGGGTGGTGATGCGCCGAAAGTTGATGAACGAAGTACGGGTTGCTTGGGAGCATAATACTGTCTAGTTTATTCATGAATAGAAGATACATATTTATAGTCTGGAGACTTAGCCCTCAAGGCAAACCCTTTCCTAGATAGACTCAAACTCTTTCCTAACTAAAAGATTACAACTCAACTAATACTCTATGACTTGATAACGTGATCTGGAGTCTCACTCTTGTCGATCCATATCCTCCTGAAGCTTCCAAATATCAGCCGAAACTTGCCGTATAATCTTGGCAGATTCTGGTCATCCTATTATTTCAGCAATTCCCGTTGAACTTGAATATATGTGGATGTCATTCGAATTGCATTGGAAAGTTTATCTCCTTAGTTTTCCATCCATATGTAGAACGCCTCAAACGGAGTCCGTATGTGGCTTGGGCATATGTTTTTGTGCGGCCTACTCCTGCAGTCCGAACCAGCCTCGCAAATAAACTAGGCTTTGACGTGGATTAGGCTTATGACTCCATTTGGCTTGGGCCTTAGGTGCATAATTATCATCATATTTTTCCAAACTTATGATATAGGCCTAGCCAAGTGGATTCCTTCACCCTAGGCTTCTTCTGACATTTTGGCCTACTACTCCTGGTCAAATTTTGGTGATAACATATGCCCCCCAAGTTTGGTTAAATATATCAGAATCTTCTTATTCGTCAACTGAAAACCATCCAAGAAGGATCAACTCTTCAACTTATCTTCTCATGCTTCTGATTTTGCCTCTCGAGCTGATGGATTGGCCCTTCATCTACTAGCACTGTCGATCTTCAATTTGAATCCTTAGGCATCATGATGATTTTTTTATATGGCTGATTGCTTGAACCGGCCTTATTCCTTCATTGACCAGTCCTAATGTTGTTGGAGACCAGTCTTGAGCCTTCTGTTTTGAGGTTAGTGCTAACTTGTGTGATCGCTCTTGTGCTTTATTGGTTTAATATTCTTGTAACCAATTGCTTGATTCAGCTTTGACCTTCCCCTTTGCACCGAGATTGGCCGATGACTTATATGATCCTTGGACGGTAGTCATGTCACTTGTAGTACTTCTTGCTCCTCAGTCATTGAGCCGATGGTAGTTCCACTGATAGGTATCAGCCAACTGTGATCGACTGATTGGCCGAACATGCATATCGGCCTCCACTTGTTGACGTAGGAAAGTTGATGAAGACATCCATTTGTTGGCAGGACAGCTCAGTCGATCCTACTTGGAACGAATAAGAATGCGGACTTTGTGAATCACCTGCAAAACATTTGGTTGCCGGGACCGGCACTGCAGAAAAACTGTGAATCGGCTAAAAGCCAATGGATCCTATTGGGTTTGGAAAAAAGTTGATATAATCTGAACTAACAACGAGGATAAAACTATCTCTCCCACAAAATATGCTATGTCATGGAAAGAGTGTAAGCAAGAGCTTCCAGGTATGTCTAAAAGCATTTACATGTACTAGCATGTATATACAATGAGAGTTTAGTATAAAGACAGCATAGAAAAGCTCTGAAAAATATATTTATATTGAAACATGAGCAAGCAGTTTTAGGATTTATAAAATAAAAAGCATCACCACTTAGCCTAGCCAACTAGCACGATAAAGCATGACAAGCAGAAGCTAGCAAGTATCTACACAAGTGAGCTTTCCAAAACAAGGACCTTTAGCAAGCTTGATTACTCATGCCTCCCAGGTATTGCAGGTAAAACATATTGAATTTGAATTTCAAGCAAGCCTTTCGTTATGTGCCAGGGGTTATTTGCTTGTCAGGCCACTTCTTACCAACCAATGCTAAGCCTAGGTCCATAGAACCATTAGAAGCTTAAAGCAATGTTTTGGTCATTCGCAGCCTAGTCCAAGTTCATGCAAAAGTGCAAGAGCAAGCAGTCTCGAACTAGATAACTGAGACACAGCAAACCTGCCTGGATCTTTTCATTTTAGTATACACATGGACATCATTTAAATTTTAATTCAATTCAGCACAAGAATACGATGTAAGCATTGAGACTCGAGCTGCATATTGATTCCAAAGTAAAGGACATAGCTACCAAGCATGTACAAGATAGCAGAAGCAATCAGCCTACACATACTAATAGCCAGGTAAAGCGGTGACCATGTTTTAGATTTTCAAGGGATAAAAGCCATGCTCAGCATCAGATATTCAACATATTAAAAAGAGCTTAACTACACATGTTCAAATGCATCAACACCTCAAAGCACATACACGAAGCACAAGTAAAAGCTACTAAGTATACAAGGAAGCTAGTGCAAGTGGCAAGTGCATATACTGCATGACAATGCAAGGGTGGGTTTGAGTTTTACCAATTGAATCGGCTAGCGATGAGCTGATGGACGACATCACATCTGGTGTGTGATTGCCTCAATACAATATCATCACAACTATCACCTATTGGGCAGCCGAACATCCATAACCTACAATAGACCAGTGAAGTATATAACGAAAACAACGCATGCTGACCTTAGGATGAAGTCAATCCAAAATCCAATCAACAGATTATACTCCTAGGGAATTCTTCGAACTCTCTGCCGAGTGAATTGGTATAGCCAATGATGATGGCATTGTAAAAGTACAGTGACTGAATCGACCGGCTGAGGTGAGTATTGCTCCAGCGCAAGAGCCGAAGACGCTGACGTCGGTGGTGCCGTAGGAGTGCCGATTGTCTGATCGGCCGACTGAGGTGACGGGTGCTCCGGCGCAGCAATCGAAGCAGCCAATGTCATTGGTGCCATGGACGCTCTGGTGCGACACCCAAAGCAGTCGATATTGATGATGCCGTGGACGCTCCAGTGCAACACCCGAAGCAGTCGATGATGTCGTAGATGCACCAGCGCGATAGCTGAAGTTGTCGATGTCGATGATGTCATAGATGCACCGGCACGACAGCCAAAGTAGTCAATGTCGATGGCGTTGTAGAAGCGCCGGTGGCCGGATTGATCAGCTGCGGTGACGGACACTCCAGCTCGGGAACCAAAGCGTCTGATGATGACGACATCAAAGGAGTACCGGCGGCTGGATAAGCCGGCTGTAGTAATGACTCCAAATGCATGACAGCTTCATGATCCTATTTCTTGTTTCTAAAAACCGATGGCTAAATATCAGCACTATTGTATGCACTGCACCCTCTTCATAATGCTCGTGCCCCTCCGATGCTAAACGCATAGCCGATAGCATTGTCCCGACCGTTCGTTCATTTTTTATTTTCTTGAGGCAGCCTTCTATGCCCCCCAAGCGTAGTCCATGGCACGACATCACCAGCTTCGTAATTTTGAGGCAGGTCATAGTGCCTCCCGAGTGAGAGCACTTCTCTAGATGTGCTGAAAAAATGATGTGCTCCACTGTCGACCGACCACGTGGACCGGCCATGGCCTCTTCCATACAAACGCTGCTAGACCTTGTACCTATCAAGAGCCAATGTACTCGATCGGCCATCTTATTGATGCTTGAGCGTTGCACGCATGCATGGCGTCGTGGCGAGGATGGGTTGACAGAATAAATGTAAGCCGATACCCGACGTATCAGGTTCTGGATGTCTCACTGTTTTATCAATTCCCATCGACTCTGAGTGTATTTGGATGTGATTCTTATTGGGTTGGAAATATTATCTCCTTAGCTTTCCATCCATATGTGGAACGTCCAAAACGGAGTCCGTATGCGGTCTGGGCGTCCGTTTCTGTATGCATCATCCCTGCAGTCCAAACCGGCTTCGTGAGCAGATTGATCTTTATCGTGAGTTGGGCTCACGACTCCATCTTCACCTGGGTCTTGCTCGATGGGGCCATACATTGAGAGCTTGATGTAGTTGCTGATGGCGAAGATGGGAACACTGGTAACTAGATCCGCTAACGTGATGAACGCTTCGATGCGGGAGCCAAAGTAGACGACGATGATGCCGCCATAGGAGCACTGGTGGTAGCTCTTTGGCCAGTCAAAACCGGTGCTTGACGGTGACAACCTCGGCTGCGCGGGCGACGGCGCGCTGCGACACAAGTGTCGGATGATGCAGATGCCCGACGAGAGTCCCTTGGCCAGCAGCAGCTTCACGTTTGAGGTGCAGGTGGCTGACGGCGTAAACTGCTCGGATGCCGCCGCCGGCACTCGTCTGCTGGGAGATGCACCTGCAGATGGCGATCAGCAGTGGAAGGGCACAGGCTCCTGTCGGTCGTCGTGTGAACGGATCTTAAAGTGAGCAAGAGTTTCGGTGTCAGTCAGTGCCGTGCTTCTGGACATCTCTTCTGCTCCCACCTCCATGTCGAGTATGCGTTCAGTATCCAGGTACGTGCGACCAAGCACCGTATGCTTGCATGGCCCATGCATGATGGTGCACGCTCGTGGATTATCCCTCGCACTGCTATGCCACCAGCCACATGTAGACACATGTATGTACAGGGCCAGTACATGATGCAGCTGTTAATTGGGCCATTGCTCTTTTAATCTTGATTGCACAAGAGCCAATTGCACTTCTTTCCAAAAGAGCCGATTGCACTTCCTTTTAATAAAGAGCCGATTGCACTTTCTTCTAATAAAGAGCCGATTGCAGACTAACCGATTATATACAATCGGCAGTTGATCATCTTCCACTCGGCTTCAGATTTTTCTTCCACCAAATCTGATTTTTTTTATAGGTTTACTTGCCGTGATCTCACCGTTAGACTGCGTTGTTTTAGATAATAGATCGGCTCTTTCTGTCCCTGAGCAGAATAAAAATATTTTTAGCAAGCCAATCCTTCTTGTTGACTTGTCGCGTTGTAAGCCGACGCTGCAGTAATTGCTTGTTCTTCATGTCTTGCTAGCAGAAAGATGTACGTCATTTTGACTTCTAATCAGGGAGAAGGTGGGGTCCCACTGGGCGTGCCAATTTGTGTTGTCGTCTAAATCCGCTTGGGTTCGGACAAGCGACACACATGGGATCTGGGAAGAATGCTGCCGCTGCAGTCGACCCTCCAAGCGGATCCGAGGGGGTTTGGGGCGTGCCACCTAGCTTAACCTTCTAGCTGGGGAGGTTTGCGATGGTCGGAAGATCACCCTGTAGATACAAAGATGAGCAAATGGGTGTAAAATCCTAGCCGATCGCATAGATCGGCATAATTCCTCTGAGTTGATTGGCTTATACGGGCCGATCGCCTCCTTGCTTCTTGTCGGGTGAATTCATCGGCAAAGCATAAACAAGGAGACAAAAGGAAACAACCCTACTTAAAGCATGATCTAGAAGATGCGACTCCCCTAGGTTGACATCCGCTACGCGCATAACTAGATAAATCTAACCATACGTGCAACATAGATCGAAACCCCCAAGGGGGTTCACCTAGGCAAGAAGATACAATCTAGAACATGTAAAGCTGGGTGCCAAGTGTATATCGGTCTCTCTAACTGCCACATGCACATGTTGCGGTGCCATGTCGTGGAATGTAGCCGCTGAACAAGCTATATACGCTTGGCTACATGAAACCGATCTATAGCGTACAGCGTCAACAAGACAGCAGATCGATAACAAGTAAGATAACTAGTGATTCTCGCAACTTGCGAAGCTTAGTATGAGATTCACCAGGGTAAACGCAAGACACCAAACAACCCTAACACAATCTACTAGAGAAAACATTAAAGCATATCAATGTCATGCGGGATAACTGGCAAACCTTGCCATCAAAAACGCTTCAGTACAAGGTCTGCCATTGATCCAGTAAACGCTTTGCTGCCCTAGCCGACCTGGATGAACCCTCTAGGGTAGCATGATGCTTACATGGAGAGAACAAACCTAGGAGCTAGGGTGGCGATGTGCCCAGAGTTGATGAGCGAAGTACGAGCTGCTTGGGAGCGTAATACTGTCGCTAGTTTATTCATGAATAGAACATACATATTTATAGTCCGGTGAGTTAGCCCTCAAGGCAAACCCTTTCCTAGATAGACTCAAACTCTTTCCTAACTAAAGATTACAACTCAACTAAGACTCTATGACTTGATAATGTGATCTAGACTCTCCCTCTTGTCGATCCAGATCCTCCTGAAGCTTCCAAATATCAGCAAAAACTTGCTGTATAGTCTTGGCAGATTCTAGTCATCCTATTATTTTGGCAATTCCTGTCGAATCTGAATGTATTTGGATGAGATTCCAATTGCATTGGAAAGTTTATCTCCTTAGTTTTCCATCCATATGTAGAACGCCTAAAATGGAGTCCGTATGTGGCCTGAGTGTCCGTTTTCCTACGGCCTACTCCTGCAGTCTGAACCAGCCTCATGAATAAAGTGGGCTTTGACGTGGATTAGGCTTATTACTCCATCTTGGCTTGGGCCTTGGGCACATAATTATCATCATATTTGGCCAAACTTATGATATAGCCCTGGCCATGTGGATTCCTTCGCTTGTTTTGCTCGCCGCAGTTTTGGCACGGCTGCTACTTCAGCGTGCCACTTTGATAGCACCATCCAAACTTGCCCATTGTACAGTAAGGCTATGTTGGACAATAAAAAATAGACCAAAGTACGGAATCTGCACTATAACAACACTGTACGTAGAGTGAAGTTTTAGTTTGGGGAGTGGGATGATCCTCCATGCTAGACTCAGCTTAAGTAGTAGGCTCCAGCCGCCAAGACTAAGCATATAGAAGTGAGGTCTCATTTCTCAAGAGATCATCATGAGAAGGGAGACATTGACTTGATAAACCCTAAAACTAATCCATGTAGAAACCCAAAATCAACTGGCTCACATATTTACCAAGCCTCTAGATCCCACCGCTTTTGCTCGCTTGCATGGGGAGCTTGGTGTTTGTTTCCCTATTTGAAGGGAACTTTGTTTAGTTGTATGTTTTTGTTTGCTTCTTTTGCATTTTGGGGAGATTGCATTTGTGAGTTGGTATGCATACATGCCCTTTCACCGATTGTGTTGAGCCTTTGCCTCTTTATGGAGGGACTAGTGATTTTCCTTTGCATGACTATTGAGCTTTTCACCTCTTTTTGAGGAGTCATGTTGTGTTTTGGTCGGTTGCGTCGAGTGGTTTCCTTTGTTTTAGGGGACCGGTCTTTTGGATTTGTTCTTGTTTAGTTCAAGTGGCCTTTTCTTTGCCCTTAGTTGGTTTTTGATTGCTGAGTCGAACCCTTTCTTTTTCTTTCTTCTTCTTTTCTTCTTTCGTTCCTAGTTCTGATTTGTGGTGTGTTGACAATGCACTCATCAAAGGGGAGATTGAGAGATCAAGGGTGATCATTTTCCTTGGATGATGAGTGATTGTCAACATGTGTGAGTGTGACCCTTTGCTCTTGAGTGACTGGTACGGGCATGGCATTGGTTGGCGGCAAGGAGTGTTGGGTGAGGCCGCTGGTGTCCAATCCTACAGTCCAAGGAGTGGAAGGGCATGCGAGGGAGGCGATGACATGTTGGCTGTGGTATTGCTCCTAGACCTGGTAGGTGGGAGATGCATCAAAGTGACACGTGTGGAAGCCGGAAGGTTTGGTGGTTTGCTCCCTCGAAACTATCTGGGTGCACGGTTTGATAGTTTGGGCCTTAAAACTATCAAAAGAGGATGCGACTGCGTGGACCTAGCCCTGGTGGTGCCAAGGGGCTTGTGCTATGGACATGGGCTGGCATCAAAGATGGTTTGGCGGTTTTCCTCAAAACCTCTGCCTACTTCGGGTTGCAAATTCCTCCCAAAACTGCAGACAGTTTCCTGGACATCTTCTGCATGCTCACCAGAAGATGATGTAGCTAGAGAGCTACTCACCCTAGGACTCAGCTCAGGAAAAGCTTAATGGAAGCACTGGAGAAACTTGATGATAGCACTCACTCAAACGCCCAAGAGAACGGATGCAAAACGAGCAAAGACAACACCAACATCACGCAATAGAGGGTCCAGTGTGGACACAACGGATGGTCCGGTGTGCACAAAGGAGCCCAGCACAAACAACAACACAACACGGTAAAACAATATGCACCGGAGGTCCGGTGTGTATGCACTAGATGGTCTAGTATGTACAAAGGTACTGGAGCATAACTGGGCTAGTGTGAAAGCATCACTAGATGATCTAGCAATGGAAGCACTAGACGGTCTGGTGGTTGCACCAGATGAAATAGACTAGGAAGGTCTTAGATCAACTAAACCCTAGCTGAACCCACAGGACAATCTGGTGTGACCACCAGACGTTTTGGCAAGAGAAAACTCCAAAGCACCCCGATTCCAGTTACACGCACCGGACGATCCGGTGTGCACAAAAACTGCCCTGAAACCTGCTTCTTCCATGAATTGCCCAAGCTTGATCCAAACTCAAATCAAACCAAATCTAAATGAGATGAAACTTGATACATACAATTGTTAGGCACTTTTGGTGGTATTTACAAAAGGATCTACAAAAAATATCAAGGGATCACTGGGAATTATTGTTTCTCTCAAGAATAAGGCAAGAACTTGAGCACCCCTAAAAGTCCAAGATCCAAGTGAGCTCATTGGGATTCAAAGGCAAAGATCACATTATGGCATTACGAAAGAACTAAAAGAACACGAGTTTTCTCCTTGCAAACACAAAGAGCTCCAAAGCCAAGAGATGAACTCAAAAAAACAAACAAGATTGAGGAGGAGGAGGAACTTGCTGCACACAAACTCTTGAATGAGTAATCCTGCTTGTATTAATATGAAAATTGTGGATGACAAGGTTCCTACAGCCTACCTCCCTTTATCTTTCCCTAAGCTAGGGCTCTCCAAGACAATAAGAACTTGGCTGCAGAAATTGGTGCCTCGGCTAGGGTTTCGAAGTGGGAGATACTTGTCCTAATGAACAGCCATCTAGCTATTTATAGCCCCTAGCCTAAATAGGACACAATTACACTAAGAATGCAGCTTAATTAAAAGGCCCTTTGGGGGCTGCATAGAAAAGATACATGAAACTCAGTTAGGTGACCACGATGAAGTTCTCATCTTCTTGGCTTCCAAGTATTCACCCAATGTCGTCCACATGGCCAATAGTCCAACCCTTGCCTTTGACAATTTTGAAGTGGAACCGATGATTAACATGGGATGGTCTAGTGTATACAAAAATTATGGTAATGGGTTTGATTTGGTCAATTTTAATTATTTTTGTTGAATATTTTTTGACCTTACATAGTGTTTTAATGTTGTTTTAAGCATTGTTTAGGTCATATCAGCTTAGGGTCATAAAGATCTTGAGTGACAGACAAACTCTAGTGAGAGACCAATTAAGTTGCTAACCTTGATCCCTCTTGATGGCACAACTGCCTAGTAAATAAAACCCAAAGTACCATTATTTCAATGCAATTTATGTGTAAAACTCTTGTGATGTGAAGCAGATAAAACCACACGAGGCAACTCTTACCATATATGTAAGCGGTATGGAGTACAAGCACAGAGGGTTGCCCTTATTTATGGACCATCCTAAGAGATATATTTTGAGATGTCAAATAAACCTCATGTTGACTCATAATCCCAATATAAGTGTACTTTAAGAAAATTGTCTTCAGAAGTACGGACGGCAATGGGGCGGGTTCCGGGAGGGTGATGTATTTGTGGACCCGCCTCTGAAACCCAAGAATAAAACTCGCTCCATCCCAGGGGACCCGACACCAGAATCTACTAATATACCTGCATGTTGCAATACATATGTACAAACTTGCAAAAATAACATTCAGTTTAACATTGCAGCTACATATTTATTACTTGACAATGTTCAAGGAGTGAAGGACTAACAAAAGGTAGCAGCCAGTATTGCTTCATAGAAATACATGATGGGTTTGCCATTTTTACAGAAAAATCAATGAGATTTTTGTTTTGTTAGACTCCCAAGAGTGGGCTTCGCACAATTTCCACCGCCAACATGGGCTTTTCCAAATTGCCATGGACAAATTGTTTCTTTGGCTTTTCTGCCATTTGGGTCATTTTGTTCATTCTGGTGCTCTTTTGCAATATCTGGGTATCAGAATGACTCTACTGCCCCTCTTCCCCATTCCCGCAACATGTTTGGCTCTTGGCTCTGCGAGACGACAAACATCGACCGGCAGTGCCGCATCTTGTCCTCGATGGCAACCTACCTTTCGGCGCCCCTATCCCATCAGGCCAGCAACGTCCTTTTGATGAGGGAGGTAGAGTTGACAGTGGTGGGTAGGTAGCAATATGCAGGGTCACCATAGGGTAGGCAGCGGCAGTGGAAGGCTCTCTCCTCACCGCGGTGGACGCAACGGCAGTAGCAGGCTCTATCCTCACTATGGGGAGACTCCATTGGAGGGGAGGCAGTGGCATAGGGCCTGACTGTCTCAACCAGTCTCCTTGGTGCGGCGCTAGTCTTTCAACACCAGTGCCGATGCCGATGCCTCTCCCATCCCTTGCTACCAGCAGCGCGCCCCTGAACCAGCAGCACGGCACCACTCTTCCAAACTCCCATCGCGACCACTGGTGGCACCACAGGAGGGAGCAGTAGAGGTGGTGGCGCCCATGTCTCTATGTTGAGGAGGACTACGGCCATGGAGGATTGGGTCACTTGGGAATGGAGTGGCAGTTGCATTGATTTGGCAGAGGTGCCACGGGTTGGGGAAGAAGATACAGGTGGCTAGCTGGCGACAGTAGAAGGCGTGCCTAAAGAGGAGCCGCAGAGGAGTATAGGAGGAAGAAAAAGGGTGGGAAGTGAGCAAGGAAGAAGGAGGGTAGAAGAGTCATTCCATGTGTTTAGATATTGCGAAAGATACCAAAATGAATAAAATGATCCAAATGGTAGAAAAAACGGAGAAGGCAACATTGTCCATGGCAATCTGGTGAAGCCAATGTTAGCAGTGGCAAATGTGCGTAGCCCACTCTTGAGAGTCCTAATAACCAAAAGTCTCAAAATCAATGGGGCAATGAATACTATCAACACCTTCGGTACAGGGGTCACAGCTTGCCTTTGGTATCTAGATGCAAGGCAGCAGGGAGGAGTCACTGGGAACTCAGGGGCTCGCTAGTCTGGGAAGGTGTCTTGTACTTCTAGTTAGGGGCTCGCCAGTCGGTGATCAGCCGGTCATCGCTAGCCATCTGGTCGAGAGAGGCGAGGGGACAAGTATCCGGTGCATGCAGCATGCCGGCTGTTGGCGGTCGTTATAACCAATTTCGACCACCAACATTTCATGTTCCAAGGGTGATTTTTATGCAAGATTCATACATATTAATCAGTTCCACAAGTTGTGCACAAAGATCATGCAGGAACACCGGTAATGACACAAATAGCTGCAAAACATGACGAAGCAAGGAGCATCAATGGAATGTTGGACAAAGGGTGACAAAACCCTGGCTGCCCAGCCTAAGGACCAGGCCGCCCGGCCTCCACCACCTCTCAGCACTAAGGACTAGCCACCAGGGCTAATTCCCAGGCCGCCTGGCCCACTTCATTGGCTGCCCAGCCGATGATTGTCCCCAAATGCCACCATCTTCGACCTGCATGCAAGAGATGATGTGTCAAACACAACTCCACATTGGAATCCAAAAGATCAACACAAAACACCTTGGAAGGCCACCACCTCACTGATTCAGGCCACAGATAGGCTAAGTTAGCAATCCTGGAGAGTGTGATCCAATGGCTAAGGAAGAAACACAAGACAAATCCAACGATACTTGCAAAAGCACACCGTTTTAACTGTCAACCACCTTACCCATGTGACCAAAAGCATTGGATGGCCAAAGTTGGTGGATCTAAGGGCCGCCCACCCTTGGAACTGGCCACCCGACCTAGAAGCCAGGCCGCCCAGCCATGTGGTGGCTGCCCGGCCTGCCAATTGTCTCTCAGCCATCGACTTAACCTCCAAAACCAACCTTAGGACATATATAAATACCCCCAAGGTGTTCACTTGTAAGTATGGTGGTGTAGTGGTAGAGTAGCACTTGAGAGTGTGAAGTGTGCAATGTTAGGGAAGAGAAGTTATCCCTTAGCTTGTAGATAGAGTGCCTTTTGTATCAAGAAGAGTAGTGAGGTGAAGAGTGAGGGAGTGGGATTTCTCTTGCCCCCATACTTGTATTCTCAGAGGAAGGATATTCGATTCCAGGATTGAGTAAAGTTTCTTGTCCTCTACCTTTGTTATTTCATTCTTACTTTACTTTCATACTTAGTTTTATGCTTGTCTATTTATGGGAACCTTGTGCATGCTTATAATGTTGGCTATATAGTGTTGCTTACTCTTCTGGCTCATTACCAGTTTAGTAGTGACCTCATCAAGTAGACACGACAGCCTTGGTTGGTCAGCTATCCCATGTAGCTCTGGTTGGTAGACACACCAGGTGACAACTTTTGTGTTCTCAGTATTCCAATCCCGTACGTTCGAATAGACTTGAGAACGATATAGCCGAATCCTGTAGTACCCGCCTTTCTCAGCTGGGTAATCAGCACTCTGGTGCCTGTAGGGCTGGACCAAAAGCTTGAAGCTCACGAGCCGGCTCAGCTCATTTGTAGCTCGGCTCGGTTATATTTTAAACGAGCCAAGCATGATTTTTAGCTCGCTAAGTTAACGAGCCAGCTCACGAGCTGCTCGCGAGCCAAATGAGCCACTCACTGGTAGATTTATGAGAGTATAATAAAAATTTCATAAGATAGTTGCCACTTCATATGGTTGTCTGCAGAGTATTTTATGAATGTGTACACAATGCTTAAATTTTTTTAGATTATATGGGTATCTCATGCTAATATTATATATCTGTATTGATAAAAAAATTATAAAAAATATATGTATTTTTTCTTCCTAGCTCACGAGCTTAACGAGCTCGAGCGAGCCCAACGAGCTAAAATGAGTCGATCCGAGCCAAGCCGAGCTGGCTCGAGATCCAGCCCTAGGTGCCTGGCAGTGGTGCTACAGCTTTGGTGTCTTTGTTTACATGACAAGTATAGTACTTTGCATGCTTAGTATAGTAAAGTGATCTAACATCTGTTGAGAACCTGCATCTCTGTCTTTCACTCTGTACATTGCTAGCTTCACTATTTTGGAAGATTGTGTTGTGTGTTATCATACTCCTCGTTCCTCATGGTTATCTATACCCCGGAATACTCTTGGGTGAAAGGCTACAACGCATTTTCCGTGCGCTTGCGGAGTTACATATAATAAGCTAAGAAACACCAACAAGCTTTTCTGGCGCCATTGCCGGGGAACGGTTGCTATTTTAACACAGAACCAAGGCCGTCCAATCTCCCACTATACCACCACCACCATCATCATTCCACCATACCACCCAATGGATATCACGCCTATCTGCGAATTATCTGCTCCGAAGGGTGATTTTCTGGAGCCTCCACCACCATCCACACCCATCGTCACCGATGGCTATTAGCTATGTACTGGCTTCATAGCCATGGTTTGAGATCAGTCCTTTGCGGGATTAGAATCAGAGAGTCCATCTGAGAATTCGAGCAGCTGTGCAGCTGTATCGCAATCTCGAGCATGCCTAGAGAAACTCTTCGATGGTTGCTCTTTCCGTTTTCACTTACGGAAGTAGCAAAATCTTGGTACAACAGAGCAATTGTGCGGTAGAAGGGAGTTGGGAAAGACTCAAAATCAAGTTCTATCTACACTTCTTCCCACAACATCGAGTCGTTGACCTCCGATGTGAAGTTCTCAATTTTCGACAAGGAAGCAACGAGGACTTGGCCGCAGCCTGATCACGTTTCACCAGTCTGGTCACATCAGACTTGGCAGTACAAGAGTCCATGCTCATCAGCACTTTGTCCGATGCCTTTCACCAGGCGCAGGACTTTGTCTGCACTTAGCTTCGGGAGAATCGTTCTCTCACTTAATTGCCCTAGAAGAGCGATGGTTTCTTAACAAGATACTCAAAAAATCCTCTGATGGCAGTAAGATTGAGAAGCCACGCTCACAACCACAAGATCCACCCGAGCCTAACTGCTGCAAAGAAGGCCAAAACACTCAACCACCAGCTCCACTATCCCATCAAACCCTCAGAATTGAGGGCATCCCTGAAGCAAGCACGTCGCAAGACATAGAGAGGGTCAGTACCTCTCTGATGAATCCCCCACCGGTTCCTCCATTCTCGTTCGAGGATGAGTTGTTCACAGGCTTTGGGAATGTATCTCGGCTACCCAAAGAGAACCGATGCTTCGAAAGGACCTCTCAACCAGCATACATCTTCCCACAATAGATATATCAGATGAGAGAGGACCTACTCTGGCTTACTGCTGTGATAAATCAGGAATGGCTAGAAGAAAGACGACTCGACACAAAAATCTTTAGGTTCTACCCAGAACTAACTCTCATCCCTGTCCATGTATCTGACATGCTCCCACAAAACATTCTTTATGGCCCATCAGTCGGGGTGAACATCATTCCTAAATATGTTGTAGACACCTATTTTCCCACTCAACCATGATCAAAATCTGACATTCGCTTGAAGTGGAACAAGATGGAATTGTTGGAAAATCATGGAGTCATTTGGGTCATACCAGTTGCCTTGCGGGACAAACGGATGTTCCTAGATTTCCACATCTTCAACATACCTAAGGGGCCCATTCCACTCGTTTTGATCGAGCTCCCGATTGCTTCCCTCATTAACACAACCAATCCAGGGCAGCTACAGCTTTAGTTTGGTAAAGAGGTGCTCGAGGTTAGCATGAGTCGAGCATTGAACACCAAAACAGAGTCTAAGCCAGAGGTTTACCCCTTAGAAGAAGTGATGGGTGTTTCACTTGAGGAAGAGGAGGATCAACATAGCCTAGAGGAAGAGGCTAGCAACTTTAGTGTTGTAGAAGAGCCGCTTGAGTTGAAAGATCTGGGTGAATCTCTGTGGCCCGATCCCCTGAAGATTGAGC
The DNA here is from genome assembly GCA_030272315.1 of Paspalum vaginatum. Taxonomy (NCBI): domain Eukaryota; kingdom Viridiplantae; phylum Streptophyta; class Magnoliopsida; order Poales; family Poaceae; genus Paspalum; species Paspalum vaginatum. The sequence goes on along the minus strand of CM059020.1, from coordinate 11,206,356 downwards.
TTAAACAGCTACTGCCTGGCCTAAAGTACGCCTTCCTCAATAGGAATCCGGACACACTGGTGAAATTCAGTGATAAGCTGACTGAGGATGAAAGCCAGCGATTGATCTCAGTCTTGGAGAAGTACAAATTAGTGCTTGGGTAGTCACTTCAAGATCTGAAGGGAATCAGTCTGAACATGTGCACACATCGCATTCCTATGGAGACCGACCATCGGCCTACAAGGGAACCACAACGAAGACTCAACAATGCGATAAGAGAGGTAGTTAAGAAGGAGGTACTCAAACTCCTACACGCGGGTATCATCTACCCCATACAAGATAGTGAATGGTTCAGTCTAGACCAAGTCGTACCCAAGAAGGGAGGAATGACAGTCATCAAGAACCAAAATAATGAGTTAATCCCTCAACGTACTGTCACCGGACGACGAATGTGCATCAACTACAGAAACCTAACTTCGCCACCTGAAAAGATCACTTTCCTCTTCCCTTAATTGATGAAATGCTTGAAAGACTAGCCAACCACTACTTTTGCTATCTCGATGGCTACTTCGGTTATCACCAGATCCCCATTTACCCGGATGACTAGAGTAAGACCACATTCACCTGTCCCTATAGCACTTTCACTTATCAGCGGATGTCGTTTGGACTATGCAACACTCCAGCATCGTTCCAGCGATGTATGATGGCCATATTCTCAGACCTGATTGAGAACATAATTGAAGTCTTCATGGATGACTTCTCAGTCTATGGCATGACCTTCGATGGATGTCTAGAGAATTTGGAAAAGGTTCTCTAGAGATGCAAGGAAGTTGACCTTGTCCTGAACTGGGAAAAATGTTACTTTATGGTCAGAGAAGGGATTGTGCTAGGACACAGAGTATCAGAAAGAGGCATAGAGGTGGACCGTGCAAAAATTGAAGTTACTGAGCAGCTACCACCTCCGTCAAACATCAAGGCACTCTGAAGCTTCCTTGGTCATGCAGGGTTCTATAGGAGATTCATTAAAAATTTCTCCTTTATAGCCTAGCCACTGACCAATCTATTAGCCAAAGACACACCCTTTGTGTTCGACGATACATGCCTAGAAGCCTTTCGTACACTCAAGAAGGCACTCATCACAACACCCATTATTCAACCCCCCCCCGGCTAGAATGCTCCATTTGAAATCATGTGCGATGCCAGCGACTATGCTGTAGGAGCAGTCTTGGGCTAGAGAAAGGATAGAAAATATCATGCCATATCCTATGCAAACAAGACGCTTACTGGCCCGCAACTGAATTACTCCACCACCGAAAAAGAACTTCTTGGTGTTGCCTTTGCCATTGATAAATTCAGATCATACTTGGTGGGAGCCAAAGTCATCATATACACACACCATGCAACTTTGAAATATCTCCTCACCAAGAAAGATGCAAAGACATGACTAATTCGGTGGGTCCTATTACTCCAACAATTCGATATAGAGATCAGAGACAAAAAGGGAATTGAAAATTCAGTTGCAAATCAACTCTCACGGATGCAATTTGAAGAAATGTCATCCTTGCCGACGATTACATGAGAGATGACACCTTCCTAAAGGTTATAACATCCCAACCATGGTATGCAGATCTGGTCCATTACCTAATCACTGGATATGTACCTGAAGGAGTTGATAAGAGGAAACTGATCCACGACAGCCGATTTTATTGCTGGGATGACCCCTACTTATATAAACTCTACGCAGACAGACTCATGCGTCGCTGCATTCCTACCTGTGAAGTACCCCTAATTCTTGATAGATGTCATTCATCTTCCTACGGAGGGCACTATGGAGCCTATCGGACTCATGCAAAGATTTGGCAAAGTGGATTCTACTGGCCAAATATGTACGATGATGCCAAGGAGTTCGTACGAAGGTGTCCGAGGTGCCAACACCAGGTAAACATTCATCCAAGGGATGCTATGCCACTCACCTGCAACCTTCAACTTGATGTATTTGATTTGTGGGGCATAGACTTCATGGGGCCCTTTCGCAAGTGTGGAGATAAAGAGTACATCCTGATCGCAGTAGACTATGTGTCTAAGTGGGTAGAGGCACTGCCGTGTTATATGGTAGATTCAAGGCATACGATCAGAATGTTCTATGACACCATCTTTCCTCGATTTGGTATGCCAAGGGTCATCATCAGCGATGGAGGACCACACTTCATAGATAAAAGATTCAAGAGATGCCTCGTAGAACTCGGTGTTGATCACCGTGTTGCCACTCCATATCATCTGCAGACAAATGGCCAAGCTGAAACATCAAACAAGCAGATCAAAAACATCCTGCAGAAAACTATCGAAGCTATGGGAAAAGATTGGGTATCCAAGCCACTCGACACTCTCTGGGCATACCGCACAGCATATAAAACTCCCATTGGCATGACACCATATCAAATGGTGTACGGCAAGACTTGTCATCTACCAGTAGAGCTAGGGTTCAAGTCCCACTAGGCGATAATGAAGTGGAACATGGATCTCCAAGCTTCAGGAGTTCGAAGACAGATTCAACTCGCTAAATTGGAGGAATGAAGGGAGAAGGCCTACCATAGTGCCAAGCTTTATAAGGAGCGAACTAAACGATGGCACGACAAGCGCATCAAGATCAAGACATTCAAGCCTGGAGACAAGATACTACTCTTTAATTCTCGCGTTTGTTTGTTTGGTCATGGTAAGCTTAGAAGTAAGTGGGAAGGACCCTTTATGGTCCTTGATGCCACCGATCATGGTGCCATCACCACCAGGACGATGACGGGAAAATCTTTAAGGTGAACAGGCAATGCCTAAAAGTTTTCCTAGAGCCCAAAATGCCACAGCTCGAAGAAGTGGACGTCTACAAGTTGGAAGAAGTGGCATGATCACACGGCCACAGTCTAGCTCTGACCTAAAATGAAGCCATGTACACTACCATGCTCCTCACTTTTCTGTCTTACCTCACCTTTTGCTTCCATTTCACCAAAATCTTGACAGAAAAGACAAATCTATATGATGAAAAGGGTTTCAGTGCACCAAAAGGGCAAATCTAATGTCTGGTTTGCCAAACCGAGGTTGGCGAGGCTGGCCGACTCAAGAGTCAGGCCTTCCAGCCCTAGTGTAGCCGCCCAGCCACCTCCCTTTGCAGCCCGGCTGCCTCACTTCAAATTTTCAGAGACGAACTGATCCCTAAGCCATTGCACGTGTTGAGTAGATGAGATTGAGCCGCCATCAACTTAAGGATGAGAGTTCACCCCCCTTCCTGCACTCTCACCATTCCCATCTCATCTTCCTTGTGAAAAACTAAGTCATGGCTCCAACAACACCACATCCAAGAGCCTAGCCCTCACATCCGGCACCACGAAAACCTACTCACTGGCATCCGATGATAAGCCCATGCCAAGAGGAGCTATCCCCATCAGTGATGACACGGTGGTGCTTGATGTTGGCGGTCGTTATTTCCCTATTTCGACCGCCAATTCCTCGGCGAATAAATGGGGTATAGATAAAATTCTATGTATTATGTACCTAACACTAACGAATTCCATGAGTTTTGGTGGTTTTCAATGTATCACAGGGAGATGCTCAAATTCCATGCAAGAAAACATCATTTGGAGCAAGAGAGAATCAGGGCATAAAAGGGCTTAAGAATGGATTACAAGTATCAAGACTAAAAAGTATCTCAAATGCCCTCAACTCCTGCACCATTGCATAGAGCTCATCGAGAGGATTCCAACGGACATATTATTTGCATCGTTTGGAGGTCCGGTGGAAACGCCGACGTCATCGTGGACGTCAGCAGCCCCATCCGTACGGCGGAAGACTGGGAAGCACCCAGGCGGTGACACATGTCACGTAGCCAATGGCTGCCTGGTGGAGCCACGGATCTCCATCCGTGGGGCGGCAGTGCAGCCAACCGGAGCCCGCCACGTGGCGGCTCAAGGGCGCGTGGGCACCTATGCATGGGAGCCGGCTCGCCCACCTACCAGGCCACGTGGCGAGCGCGGAGGAAGCCTAGGCACGGTCCAACACCCGGTCCAGCGGTCCAGTCCCCAGTGCCCCCGGTTTAAACCAGTTTTGACCGATCCAACTGCCTGTTTGGCCGGTTCTTGACCAGAAACACCAGCAGAGCACGGTTTTCATAACGTCCGGTTTAGGCACCTAGGGTTCGGTTCTCACTCAGTTTTCGACTCCTACACATGTGGAACTCTCCCACCGACCTTCCTATGTCGATTACCTGACCAGGTGGCACCCAAGGAGCATTTTAGGGGAAGAGTCATGCATAGGATGCCTTGGAATATTCCAACTCCTCCTATAAATAGAGAGGCACCCCCCTCACCCTCACCTGTACCATTCACCATGTGAAATCTCTCTCTCCCTCTCTAGGAGGCACCCCACAGGAGGTGCCTCTGCTCTAAAAGTAGTATTTGGTTAGGAGTTAGAGGTGAGGCTCTGTCGTTCCGGAGCCATCTTCAGGAGTTCGGTATGAATCCTTTTGTATCTTTACTTTCCTGTAAGACTTGAGCTATTTAATATATTTATCTTTCCTTACTTTTGTGAGTATTTGCTACATTATTGCTTTTGGTATTAATCATGCCTTAGCACAGTATCTTTTAGACTATAGTTAGAGTTGCTCTGCGAGGTAATGAATATTTAGTTTGTCATGCTTATATATTCCTCGTATGCTCTTTACAGCATTTGACTATACAGTTTGTGTATACTTCTACCTGATAGCCCCAGTAGAAGTAGTGCCTGCAAACATACATGTGGTGTCTGCAATTGTGGTCACCTTGGTTTCGCGCTCAACCCCACGTAGCTTTGGGTAGCCCGGTGTGCAGTAGAAGTAGTGCCTGCAAACGTAGACGTGGTGTCTACAATTGCGGTCACCTTGGTTTCGCACTCAACCCCACGCAGCTTTGGGTAGCCCGGTGTGCATGTAGACTAGGCGCACTTGGCTTTGATAGGTCCTTCTGGTGACAGCGGGAGTGTACCCTATGTAGTCCACCCTCGTTGTTCGGGTTGCTTGTAGCCGCATAGCTGAGTCACTGCGACACCCGCCTTCTCGTCTAGGTTATCAGCACTTTGGTGCCCGGAAGTGGTTAGCAGGCTCGGTGGCAAAGTAAGTATCCTAGACAACTAGATAAGTCATTACCTCAATCAGAGCAACATGTTGGTCTAGCTTAGTCTATCTGGCTCACCATAGTATAGAAAGTCCTCATCAGGAATCTGAGCTCTCACCTCGTTGTCCTCCTAGCTTTACCTGCTTTCTTGCCCACGGTGCTTGGTATGTATCACATGGTGTTTGGTGTCAATCGTTCTTAGCTATCGGTTCACGTGAATGAGTAGTAACAAATGGATGAATTATAGTTTGATATCTCTATCTCAATGTTTCCCTGTGGATAAATACGATACCTTGGACTACTCCTGGGTGAAAGGCTACAGCGGTCTTCGTGCGCTTGCAGAGTAAAATCCGGTAGGCTAAGAGCCACCAATAAGCTTTTCTGGCGCCGTTGCCGGAGAAGCGCCGAGTTAGAATATTGTTCTGTTGTTCATCCTTATGAAGTTGCTCCTTCATTTTATTTAAAAATCCAAAAAAAATATGAAAAAAAAACATTTTCTTCGATGATGCTCTATCCGTTGCGTAATTCTTGATCTTGTGTGGTTCTTGAACCGCTTTTTCATGCTATCCAAAGTCATGTGTAGCAAAGTTGAAAGGCTGTATTTATAGTGCAACATAGCTTGGGCCAGATCCTAAAGTGCGCCCAGAGGCTAATTTTTCAAATTAAGCGTGGTGCTTGGGTTGGAATTAGTCGCTTTCTATCAAATTTGATGTAATGTCAAGTTTGGTAGATAAGCTATGGATGATCTTTGGTAATGAATGTTCCATTGCTAGTTCATGAGCCACGATTCTTGAACTAGCTGGATCTCTCAAGTTTCAATGGAGACACAAAATCCTGGTGTTGTTCAAAAAATTCAACCCATTTTTTTAGACAGTGGATTTGTGCAAAAGTTGATGAAATGGAAGTCATGGTTTAGCAACATGGTTTGTGCTAGGTTTTTGATTGAGAATATTTTGGTAGCACTATGTGAACAATGGGCCCGGTGTTTAATACTCTTTATGCATACTTTGGACCCCTGTGTATGTTGTCCACTAACCTATTGCAGGAGGCATTTATTTCCTGCACGAGAGGAAAGGCCCTATGGCCAACACTCTCGTGCTCAACCTCTTGTGGGCTATCTAGCCCCTTTTTTTGGGAAATGAAAGCATCATGATATGTATATCAGAGTAAATGGTGGTGGTGAGCAATGGAGGAATCTTGAATAACTTCCGCACCACAAGAACACACCAATACAGGGTGACATGACAAGGCATATCACATTATGCTATCATCCACGCTTAGAGTTGCAAGCTATTAGGCCACTAGCCTACTGCCCCACGGGAATGTTGCGTGCCCGATGGAGTTGTGGTGGAGGTCCCAAAAGCAGCCGGCATAGACGCCTCTCATTACGGTAGAGCGCCATCTTAAGCACCACAAAGGCAAACACAATGACCACAAGCATGGTGAGAACATCGATGTCATGATGTGCGGTTGATGGCTATGTGGCACAAAGGCAGACAACGACTGGTGGCACATGTCATGCATGACAAGTATCAAGCCTAAGAAAAACATGATAGGGAGCAAGTTTGGAATCAGCATTCAATGTAGAGACCAAGTTTAGGGGAGTAAATTTTCTAGCAGATGACAAGCTTTCTACAAAACGACCCAAATTGCAAGTCAATGAAGCAACACTTAAAGGACACTTGCTACATTAACATTCCAGTTGACCAACCATGGAAAGAGAAGGACGAAAAGGTTCTCCATGAATCACATCCTCCGCAATGCCCATGGACCTCTTTGGAGGTACGTCCTCAGTTGAGATGGAGACCCATTTCCTGACATCATGGGTGTCTCTCTATACCGTGACTGGGCAAGGCCTTCCACTGGAAACAAATGAAATGAAATGTGAAACTCAAAGGGTTGTTTCATGGCACCACAGAAACAAGTTTGGGGGAGGATATGGCGAGAAGCAACCATCCTCCGACCCAACCCCTAAGAGGAAGGACCTCGATATTCAACCTACGACAATGGTTGAGCGCTTGAAGAAATTGAGGATGCTCTGCACTGAGTTAAGTAAGAGTGTTAGCATCGATCTACTCTACCCATCGGATGCGACAGGGGATTCAACTTCAATATATATCCATCAACCAAAGATCTGTGCCACAAATAGGATGGATATTAGAGTTGAACCCCACAACATCCATCTCTATCTTTCCCACTCAATCTATTTGGGAATGAAGAGCCTCCTCGAGTACTTTCTAGGAGGGACCAAGGCTCTACGAAACATGATCCCGAGCCTCGACAGCCTATGATATGATAGTAGTAGTAGCAGAAGAGCCTCTTTAGAAGTACCTGGCTGCGATCGCAATTGTGTCACTTGGGAAGAATGTAAGACTACAGGCAAACATGATGCTCGAGCGGGAGATCCAACATCAATGCAGGAGGCATTTACCAAAAGGGAGCAATACCATGAGACTGAATTTATTGACACTCCCGACACTATGCAGACGATCCAAAAGTTAGCATGACAGAACAAGAGTAGAGAGAGGTTGATCCAACATAAGTGAGCAAACACAAGCAGAATCGTCGTCACCCAGGGGGCAAGCAAGCTTGGGGAAGGCAGTGCCAGGTAATATTGAAGCTCAATTTCTTGGCAATCACTTACAAGAACTTAGCTTGGGGGAAGATTACCAGGTGAGTACCCCAAATGCTCTATACTGAATTGAATATCTTAAATCCCGAAATTTGCCATGACACCAAAAATAAATTTACTTTTTGTTATCCCAAATAAAAAAACACCTATAAAAATTTGCATAATCTAAAAACAACAATTTTTGCTATGAATAAACTAACTCCTATAATGCTAGAACTTTGTTTATACCCTTGCTTAAAGGAAATAATGAATAGTTGTTCTGTTAAATCCTTGTAAGTATTTTGTTTACAACTTGACACTCTCCTAAATTTTGAACTTATTGGCATTTGTCGTGATCCTACGTTTAATCTTTAACCTTGTGGGAGAAAGTGCTTTTAAACCATGTCTAAGTCGTTGTGAGATATGATATAATCAAAGTTTGAGTTTAACCCATCTTGATCCTAGTAAGGTGAATTCTTGGAGTTTTCTTTTTGAAAATTAAAATGAAAAGTTCCTCAGTGGTTTGAACTACCTACCTAGAGCCAAATGCTTTACATGTTAAAACCTCTACATATGCTACATGTTGTTATGTTGAGTTTTGTCAAATTTTGAGTTCTTATGAAGTAGTGGCACTTCAGGTCCCGATCAAAATCCCTCACACCCATCTTCATTTGCTAGCCTTTCTTTGTCTGGTTATGTTTGAATCTACACTGGATTCAAGCATCCATCTATACCAGATATTTCTCCACCATATCCATCATCCACATACCTATCCACAAATATGGTCTCCAAATAAATACTCCAGTCATATTTCAGCAATACCCCCAAAGTTCTCATACAAGAAGAAGACATGGAGCTATCAAAAAAAGGAAAGAGAAGAGAAGAAGAAAAAAAACAAGAAAGAGAAAAGAAAATGATAGCTTCATGTACTCAAAAGCTTCAAAGTTTAAAGAGGGGATTCATCAAATAAGGAGTTTTCATTCACAGATCATATCCACCCAAGACAAATCCATTCTCCTTTGATCGGGATGAGAGGTATCACCAACTTCGCTAGAACCTATCTTTGACTCAACGAAATACATAACATAGGTAAGCCAACTTTATCCCTACCATGAGCTCCACTTAAGCCTTTTTAGTTGATAGGGAAAAGTTTGGCCAATGGCCTAGTGAGGAATCTAAAACCACTTGAGTGATCGAGGGTACCATTTGAGGAACTAAATACTTTCATTTCAAAATTTTCAAAACCCTCCGAGCATGAAACCAGAAAACAGATAAAGTTCGTTGACACTCTACTAAGATTGTTCCATCTCTCAACCGCTGAAGGCAAGGTAAGAAAAGCCAGAAGCCCCACAGGTATAGATAAAAAGGTTGGGGTACACTTATGCTACTTTGTTCAATCATAGAGGTATAGTGTTGGTTTGTACACTTAATACTTGCAGGACATTGACATTGATGCAACTCCTGATCCGCTGAGCCTAAGTCTTAGCTTTGCTCGAGGACAAGCAAAACTTCAAGCTTGGGGGTGTGTTGGCGGTCGTTATTTCCCTATTTCGACCGCCAATTCCTCGGTGAATAAATGGGGTATAGATAAAGTTCTATGCATTATGTACCTAACACTGACGAATTCCATGAGTTTTGGTGGTTTTCAATGTATCACAGGGAGATGCTCAAATTCCATGCAAGAAAACATCATTTGGAGCAAGAGAGAATCAGAGCATAAAAGAACTTGAGAATGGATTGCACATATCATGCCTAAAAAGTATCTCAAATGCCCTTAAGGCCTACACATTGCGTAGAGCTTGTCGAGAGGATTCCAATGGATATATTATTTGCATCGTTTGGAGCTCCGATGGAAAAGTTATTGAAAATACAAAAATATAGGGACTGCTGACGTCATCGCTGACGTCAGCAGCACCGTCCGTACGGTGGCAGAGCGGGAAGCACCGAGGCAGCAACATGTGTCGCGCAGCCAATGCCTGCCAGGTGGAGCCACAGATCGCCATCCACGGGGCGGAGGAGTAGCCTACCAGAGCCCGCCACGTGGCGGCTCGGGAGCGCGTGCGCGCCCGCGCGTGGGAGCCGGCTCGCCTGCCCACTAGGCCACGTGGTGAGTGCGGAGGAAGCCCAGGCGTGGTCCAGTGGCCGGTCCAGAGGTCCAATCGCCCACGCCCTCGGTTCAAGCTGGTTTTGACCGGTCCAACTACCCGTTTGGCCGGTTCTTGCCAGAAACACCTGGAGAGCGCGGTTTTCGCTTCTAACGTCTGGTTCGGGCAACTAAGGTCCGGTTCTCACCCTGTTTTTTGACTCTTGCATGTGTGGAACTCTCCCACCAACCTTCCTATGTCAGTTACCAAGCCAGGTGGCACCCAAGGACCGTTTTGGGAGAAGAATCATGCATAGGATGCCTTGGAATATTCCATCTCCTCCTCCTATAAATAGAGAGGCACCCCCCCTCACCCTCACCTGTACCATTCACCATGTGAAATCTCTCTCTCTCCCTCTCTAGGAGGTGCCCCACGGGAGGTGCCTCTACTCTGAAAGTAGTATTTGGTTAGGAGTTAGAGGTGAGGCTCTGTCGTTCCAGAGCCGTCTTCAAGAGTTCGGTGTGAATCCTTTTGTATCTTTACTTTCGTGTAATACTTGAGCTATTTAATATATTTATCTTTCCTTACTTTTGTGAGTATTTGCTACATTATTGCTTTTGGTATTAATCATGCCTTAGCACAGTATCTTTTAGACTATAGTTAGAGTTGCTCTGCAAGGTAATGAATATTTAGTTTTTCATGCTTATAGATTCCTCTTATTCTCTTTATAGCATTTGACTATACGGTTGTGTATACTTCTACCTGATAGCCTTAGTAGAAGTAGTGCCTGCAAACATAGACGTGGTATCTACAATTGCGGTCACCTCGGTTTCGCACTCCCTACGCAGCTTTGGGTAGCCCAGTGTGCATGTAGACTAGGCGCACTTGGCTTTGGTAGGTCCTCCTGGTAACAGCGGGAGTGTACCTTGTGTAGTCCACCCCCGTCGTTCGGGTTGCTTGTAGCCGTATAGCTGAGTCACTGCGACACCCGCCTTTCTCGTCTGGGTTATCAGCACTCTGGTATCCGGAAGTGGTTAGCAGGCTCGGTGACAAAGTAAGTATCCCAGACAACTAGATAAGTCATTACCTCAGTCAGAGCAACGTGTTTGTCTAGCTTAGTCTATCTGGCTCACCATAGTATAGAAAGTCCTCATCAGGAATCTGAGCTCTCACCTCATTGTCCTCCTAGCTTTACCTGCTTTCTTGCCAACGGTGCTTGGCATGTATCTCATTGTGTTTGGTGTTGATCGTTCTTAGCTATCGGTTGACGTGAATGAGTAGTAACAACTGGATGAATGACAGTTTGATATCTCTATCTCAATGCTTCCCTATGGATAAATACGACACCTTGGAATACTTCCGGGTGAAAGGCTACAGCGTTCTCCATGCGCTTGCGGAGTAAAATCGGGTTGGCTAAGAGCCGCCAACACTAGACATCACGCCGCTGGCCACCCGGCTCCCCCCTCAGGCCACCCGGCTAGGAGCGAGGCCATCTGGCCTCTCCCTTGTGCTCTCGCAGTGCGGGAAGGCCTGGACGTGGTCTGTCCCCTATGCCAACCATAACCAAGAAGGTGTTTTGGGCAGATTCTCCTCGGCCTAAGGCCGTGAAGATTAGCCCCAAGGTGCTAGTGCGGAAAGTCTTCTCAGATGATTATTTGAAGAGCAACGAGCACCCAAGAGCCCGGGATCACCAGCCTACACCGTCCGGGGTGGAGTTACTCCCTCCGGGAAGTAGGGGAAGGTGTTGGTCCCAAGGCATTGGAGAACGTCCTTCGGGGAGATGCATCTATTGATGAATCCATTGTCTCTACTCCCCCCAGGAGGACCGTCCATCGGATTGCAAAACCCACTCCGATCAGGACTCCACCTGGACACTTTGAAGAATCAGAGGAGGAGGAGGAGAAAGAGACCATTGAGTCTCTTGAGTTAGAGATAAAAGTGCTGGAGCATGCACTGCATAGACTTGAAGAGCGCTGCGCGAAAGGTGAGCTTTGGAGGTGGGAGATCAATGACAAGTTAGAGATCCTTAGGAAGGGCTTCTCCTCCAAGTTTCGCCACCTCACCGAAGCCACGAGGCACCCAGAAGCCTATGATCCACCCATGCCATAGATGCCTCGGGCTTCATAATATTTTTTAGTATAGGCGTCCTTTTATTTTCTTAGTGCTTAGTTATTTTGTTTCATTTATTTCTTTGTATGAACTGCGCCTATCTTTGTCTTAGTCATTTGCTTTCATCATTAATGCTTAAATCAATAAAGTTTGATTTACCATTACTTTGAGTTTACGTGTGGGTGATGGCACTTGGCCACCCCAACTTTCAGTCACTAACCCTGCAGAAACGAACAAGAATACTAATGTACAGGGTTCCACCACGCTACTCGCAAAAACCTAGGACAATTTGAGCCAAAAGGTGGCTGCCCGGTGTCAAACCCTGGCTGCCCAACCTGGCAATCTGGCCGCCAGGCCTGTCACGCTCGTGAAAAACGTACCACACGCTGAAACATACGTCCCAGAGCACTTCTCCACACAATTTGAATGGCGCGAAGGTCGAAAAGCACACATGAGAGGCCGCCCGGCCCCTGACCTGGCTGCCCGGCCTTGTCCCCTAGCCGCATGGCCTAGCAGGAGTCAACTGGCCCATCCTCACTTCGCCTTGCATCATGAACTAGGTATTATTGTCAATATTTCGAGTATGGTTCATTGCATGTCATTCCAACAAGAAACTTGGTAAAAATCTGCTCTACATGATCATATCTTCAACTTATGTCTATGCTTGTACAAACTTTACTCCCTATGTTGAAGTAAAACTGCCCATGGATACCATTTGATTAGGGACCCACTTTGAGTTAAGATGTTGATTCATAAGATATGAGTTACATGGATACATAGCAGTGATCTCCCGCTAAGGCAAAGAGTTTCATTTTGCTAAAATGTTAAATATGTGCTCTACTCCAATGCTCTCAAGACACATGTCCAACCGGTGCCACAAAATAAAAATCTTATGCATCAAGGATATCTTTGAATGTTTTGAACCTTGTCAAATTTTGTGCCATCAAATGAGTTAGAATCACTTGAGATTTTTAGCTATCATGTGCACGTTCATACCACAAAACTCCAGCAAGATGTGCTATGCAAACATTCCAACTACCCCGCATCAGTCATGCAAAACGAGAGGAAAAGAGGCATGGAATTAAAAACAAGAAAGAAAGAAAGAGAAAAGAGAAAGAAAAGAAAGAAAGTACACCATGCCCTCTCTTGCAGAAAAAGGGGAATACAAGAGCACACTCGCCAATAACATTGCACCACACTTGCACATAGCCAAAATCTTTGAGTTGATTCATACTCTTTGCTTTGACACTTGATTTGACTTGGTGATACAAACATGATAAGATAGTCACTCCTTCCAGCCCCACTAAAACCTTGATTAGGAGGCAAGGAAACACAAGGATTCTAATCCTCTGAGTAATTGAGAGGTGATCTTGAGAACAAACAAATGGACCACCATACTGTTTGAAAACAAAAAAAACTTCTTTTGCTCATAATTGGGGAGAAAACTACTTGACACTTGGAACATAGTCTCAATACCCCAAACTCAAAGTGTAGCCACCATCAAAATCCTGGGTAAGATGAACCAACTTGGGAGCAACCTTTGTGCTTGCTAAGACTATGGTTGTTGTATGCCCTCTACACCATGCTTAACTCTCGCTTCCTCAAGGACGAGCAAAGATCTCAGTGTGGGAGGGTGTTGGCGGTCGTTATAACATATTTCGACCACCAACATTTTATGTTCCAAGGGTGATTTTTATGCAAGATTCATACATATTAATCAGTTCCACAAGTTGTGTACAAAGATCATGCAGGAACACATGCAATGATGCAAATACATGCAAAACATAACGAAGCAAGGTGCATCAATGGAAGGTTGGACAAAGGTGACAAAACCCTGGCCACCCGACCAAGTCCCCTGGCCACCGGGCCTAAGGACCAGACCACCTGGCCTCCTCCACCTCCCAGCACTAAGGACTAGCTGCTAGGGCTAACTCCTAGGCCACCCGGCCCACTTTATTGGCCGCCCGGCCTATGATTGTCTCCAAATGCCACCATCTTCGACCTGCATGCAAGAGATGATGTGTCAAACACAACTCCACATTGGAATCCAAGAGATCAACACAAAACACCGTGGAAGGCCGCCACCTCACCGATCTAGCCCACGGATTGGCTAAATCAGCAATCCAAGAGAGTGTGATCCAATGGCTCAGGAAGAAACACAAGACAAATCCAACGATACATGCAAAAGCACACAGTTTTAACTGTCAACCGCTTTACCCAAGTGACCAGAAGCATTGGATGGCCAAAATCGGTGGATCTAAGGGCTGCCTGACCTTGGACCTGGCTGCCCTGCCATGTGGTGGCCTCCCAGGCTACCCAGTGTCCCTCAGCCACCGAGTTAACCTCCAAAACCGACCTTAGGACAGCTATAAATACCCCTAAGGTATTCACTTGTAAGTATGGTGGTGTAGTGGTAGCGTAGCACTTGAGAGTGTGAAGAGTGCAGTGTTAGGGAAGAGAAGTTATCCCTTAGCTTGTAGAGAGAGTGCCTCTTGTACCAAGGAGAGTAGTGAGGTGAAGAGTGAGGAAGTGGGATTTCTCTTGCCCCCATACTTGTATTCTCAGAGGAAGGATATTTGATTCCAGGATTGAGTAAATTTCCTTGTCCTCTACCTATGTTATTTCATTCTTACTTTACTTTCATACTTAGTTTTATGCTTGTCTGTTTATGGGAATCTTGTGCATGCTTATAGTGTTGGCTATATAGTGTTGCTTACTCTTGTAGCTCACTACCAGTTTAGTAGTGAAATCATCAAGTAGACACGATGGTGTTATACTTATAGTTTACCTTGGTTAGTCGGCTATCCCATGCAGCTCAGGTTGGTAGACACACTAGGTGACAACTTTTGGGTTCTCAGTATTCCAATCCCGTACGTTCGGATAGACTCACTGACGATATAGCCGAATCCTATAGTACCCACCTTTCTCGGCAGGGTAATCAGAACTCTGGTCCCCGGCAATGGTGTTACAGCTTTGGTGTCTATGTTTACATGACAAGTATAGTACTTTGCATGCTTAGTATAGTAAAGTGATCTAACATCTGTTGAGAACCTACATCTTTGTCTTTTATGCCCTACATTGCTAGCTTTACTAGTTCGATAGGTTGTGTTGTGTGTTATCATACTCCTCGTTCCTCATGGATTTCGATACCCCGGAATACTCTTGGATGAAAGACTACAACATATTTTTCGTGCGCTTGCGGAGTTACATCTAATAGACTAAGAAACGCCAACACTAGCATCGTTGTGGCCAGCGGAGTGCCGCGTCAGTCATTGGGCTCACCAACTCAGAGAGTGAAGGTGTCGCAACGTGGCGTCTGCCGCTAGGGGAACTAGTGTGCGGCGTGTCTATGCCTGTGTGGCAGCGGGCAGTGGGCCCTGAGCCTAGCTGCGTGCATGTGTAGCACGTGAGCGACAGGGGGAAGAAGAGGCAAGGGCGTGCGCAAGGTAAGACAAGGAGCCGGAGGCTAAGGCTAGAATGGGGTTTGGTGTTTGTATGAGCTTTGTGTTTGTGATGTTATATACATAGGTTGAAGTTATTGCATCATATAGGGCATCCTGTGCTAGGGTCTCATGTATTTGAGTGCCTGTGGAGAACCCACTGGTGTAGTTTAAAACCGCCTGCACCCGCCAATGTTTGTGGCCATGAACCCGTAGCCCTGCATTGGGAAATTAAAACCCATTCTCGCCCCCATCATGTCTAAAACCCGCGAGGACCTGCCTTGAACCCACCCCATTGCCAACCCTATTCAAAAGCCACTAACCAAGAATATCAACTAAGCTCAATCAATGCTTGAACTTAGTATTAGAGAGAGACTTTTCCATCATATCCATAGGATTATCACCGATATATATGTATCTTTTCCATAATGACTTACCCTTGAATAACAACATCACAAATAAATGATGCTTATCATCAATGTGTTTGATTTGTGTGCGAAACATATCGTTTTTGGTCAAATAAATTGCACTCTAGCTACCACAATAAATGGTATTAACATCTCAAGGAATACCAAGTCCAAAAACCAAACCTCTCAACTAGATTGCTTCTTTTTCAGCTTCAGTACTAAAACAATTCTACCTCAGTGCGAGAAAACGTAACAAACTAAAGATAAGCTTTATCCAACTAATAGGTGAATCACAGAATGAGAAGATATAACAAAAAATAGACCTTCTTTATATAGATCACAAGCATAATTGCAATCAACCAACCTATCTACATTATTTGTTTTCACCTTTTCTTTATTAAACATCAAGCCAAAATTAGAAGTCCCTTTTAAATAGCAAATAATTAAATTATATCACTTAAATACCTTTTGAATATAACCTTTCTGAAATAAAAATAATTAATCCTTAGCCTTAAAGGTAGCCATTGCCGATATGTGTATATAGAATTCTAAATGGGTTTTAGGGGCCTCCTTTTTTTGACCAAAAAGGCTGTGGGGGAGGTCCCCACAGTAAAAAGGCCTTTTCATTTATAAGAGAAGAGCAAACTTACACAGTACAATTCACAGCCACCAGCAGTAGAAGAACCAAACAGCTAAAAGCCTAGAAAGGAAACTGAAAGGAGAAGAAATTACAAATTGTCTAGCCATGACAAAACAACTAATTGGTGGTATTCCCTAGCCGCAGGCTCTGGAGTTTGACCTCATCTTTGAACTTCAGTTTCCAAAGTCCGAGTAGCATTCAGCCCCTCAAAAATCTTTCTGTTTCTCATCTTCCAAAGCTCCCACATAGCTATGATATAGATCTCCAGAAAAAAGGGAATCCCAGATGATTCTTCTGCTTGTAAAATTCGGTCATGAAGGTGTCGCTAGTGGTCCCATTGGACATGGACAAAATCCCAACAATGTTGAGTCAGCAGACACTGAAAGAAGAGATGATCTACATCTTCAATAGATCCTGCCAAACACATAGCACATGTTCTGTCTTGGCTTGACAGCAAATTTCTCCTATGCAGCATATCTCTTGTGTTGATCCTGTCCACCAAGACAAGCCAAAAAAAACTTGGTTCTCATTGTGCACTTCGTTTTCCACATCTTTCTAAAGATTGGTGAAGCATGGAGATCCCTGTGTTTGCTCTTGTAATACCTGGACACTGAAAAGCTTTCTACAGCCCCTGGGGAAGTCCACACATCTGGCTCTTCTTCGTTAAAATCACTCTCGTTAAGGAGGTCCTTTAACAACTGAACCTCGGTGTGAGCTTGTTCCGAGAGTGGTAAGAAGAAGATACTAGCCAAATCAGCCGCTTCCTAGATTTCTTTCACCGAAATCTGACTTTCCAGTGCAAAGGCTGCCAAGCTCGGGAATTTATCTTGGACCATCCTTCCCAACCAATTATCTTGCCAAAACAAGACTGAGGCACCATTGCCTACCTTGCAAACAGCTTCCTCTCTATAACTGCTTTGAAGATTTACGATGTCCTTCAACTAGAAGGATCCAACTGCTCTACTGGCATGTGGTACTCTATCTTGGTAATAGCTATCCCAAATGAGGTGTACCCATGGGACATCTTTCCTGGAGTAGAATTTGTGCAACTGTTTGGCAAGTAGACCTTCGTTCTGTATTTTGAGGTTAACGACACCCAAGCCCCCCTTGGTCTTTGGTTTTTGCACCAGGCCCTAGGTTGCTAGGTTCTCGCCATTTTTCTGCCAAGCTTCTGGTCCCTATCAATAATCTCAATTACCCCTGTGTGCAGCTTGATGGTTGACATGGTATAAATAGTATTGGGACTGATGATAGAGCTTACCAGCTCCAATCTTCCTGAATATGAGAGAAAAGAGGAGTATGTGGACAACCTTCTTTTAACTCTATCCATTAGTTGTGTGAAATCATCAATGCGAGGTTTAGTGTTTCCTAGTGGTAGCCCCAGAGAGGTGAAAGGCAAGGTCCCAATTTGACACCCAAAACTACCAGAGAGTATTTCCATTTTTTCTTGAGTAACATTATTTGGGACCATTGATGACTTATTGAAGTTGACCTTCAAGCCATTCGAAGCCGAGAAACTTGACAATAATGCTTTGAGGCAAAACAATTGCCTAGCATCTGCCTCCATTAACAATAGAGTATCATCAGCATACTGAATTACTGGGAATTTCCCTCTCCTTTGTGGTAATGGTAATCTTAGAATCCCCAAGTCCAGAGCCTTGTTCAAAACATATTGCAATAGATCTACAACAAAAAATAACAGAAGGGGGGGATAGAGGGTTACCCTGCCTAACCCTTCTTTTGCAATGAAATTGCTTTCCAGGGACCCCATTTAGCAGGACAGATGAGACATCAGTTGAGAGTACACAATTTGCCCATCTGAGCCAAGCATTAGGGAAACCAGTTGCCATCATCATGGCCAGTATAGAAGAGTGCTCAACTATGTCAAAAGCCTTTGCAAAGTCAAGTTTCAATATGATGATTTCTCTTTTGGAATGATGACACTAATACATGAATTCAAAACTCCAGGCAAGACAGTCTTGAATACTTCTCCCTTTTACGAAACCATACTGGTTCTGATGAACTATGTTTAGTATGACATTCTACAACCTATTTGCCATGATCTTGGTAACTATTTTGAGGGAATAGTTGCTTAGAGAGATAGGCCTGTAGTCATTAGGGGAACTTGGGCTCTCAACTTTGGGAACTAAAGTGATGAAGGAGGTGTTTAGACAAGAAATGTTCACCTTATCAGCAAAAAAATCCATGCACAATTTAGTGAAATCCCCTTTTACAATTACCCAATATTTCTTGAGGAATAGGCCATTAAAGCCATCTGGGCCCGGTGCCTTGTCAGTGGGCAAGCATCTAATTACCAATGCAATTTCTTCTTCTTCTAAAGGTCTTGCCTCCTTTTGTCGACAACCAATGATTACCTAATAATAATTGATCCTTCACATCATTAGCATGTTAGTGAGCATGATTATGGTTGTTATTAATCACTAACATTATTTACCTTAAGGTTTTATCTCTCACAGTGGAGCGCACCTTTAAACTGATGTAGCATGGATAAGATGTTGAGGCTTAATCGATGCTAATTCTATAGCCATATTTAACATAGCTCTAAGGTCATTCTTAATAAGAGTTTAATTCTCCTTAAATGAGATGGCAGTCAATGTTTTTGACAATGTGGCAAGTGTAAGTGCAATCAACCTCTAAGAGAGTTTTAGTGAATGTTGACAATGCATTAAAAGTAACTAATGCTTTCATGAGAAATGAACTTAGCAATCAATCAAGTGAAAGTGCTACACCATGCATATATATCAAGCAAAAGAAGATGGTCTACAATCTACATAAAGCAAACAAGTGCTAGAGCTATCTTATGAGCAAGAAAAGAGGCCCCTCAATTATTTTCAAGAATATTTGAAGTGGTTCACTCAAGATCAAGATTGATTTAGTTTTTCTTATTTACATCTTTAGTATAGGAACCGATGTTCTATCAAGAGTGGTCCAACATGCTATGCTTCTAGGATCATTATGCTCACAAGGTTCATATCCTTTCACAAATTCAATTTCCCAATCTCAAGTTCCACATTTGCATATCTGCCCATCCAGAGCTGGTTTGCCAATTCTATTGGCCAATTGGTTGGACCACTAGTCCAACCGGTCTCCTCAATTTGAACTGGTCTGCCAAAACTGTTGGTCGATTGGTTGAAAATATTTTGACTGGTCTGAAAATATTTAAACCTGTCCGTAAATATTTGAACAGGTTTGCCGTCTCTTCGTTCCACCGATCCAACCGGTGGTCCATTGGTTGGGCCGGTGAGCCACTTATCTGTACCATAATGGTTTGAAACGGCTAGTCAGTGGGCTCTGAGTATTTATACACTTCAGCCCCCTCCTTTCTCTCTCTCTTGGCACTCCACTGAACCTAAGACAAAGCTTCATATTGCATTCACTTCTCCCTCTCACTCTCCACTCTCTTGAGCTCAAATCCTCCATTGATTGTGAGTGTGAGTTGGTGAGATTTTGAGAGAGCATTCAAGAATCCATCCTCTCTTTCTCTCTCTTGTTCTTTGTGAGTTTTGGTGACCCGAGTAGCAAACTTGGTGGACCTATTACTCTTGGAGCCTCGTGTTCCTAGACGGCTAGGCGTCGCCTGTTGAAGCATCTGTCTCATGTCGATTGCTCCGGGAAGTTTGTATTATCCGCTCTTTGAGCCTCATAGTAAGTACTCTCCGCTGATCTTTGTGATTAGGGAGAAGAGAATAGGGTTGCGAGCCCAAGCCCTTTGTGGGTTCCTCAACAACGAGGACGTAAGGACACCTTTGTGGTGTGGGCGAACCTCAGAATAAATCCTTTGTCTCGTATGCTTACTTTCGGTGTCTTGTGTTCTTATTGTTCTTGAGCTTCCTTACTTTGTCTTGGCAAGTTTCGTGTGGATCTACATTTTGTGCAGGTTCTAGGTCAAGCCCCTGTCAGATCTGAAAAATTAAGTCCTAAGGAACCTCCCAAAAGTATCGGTATCAAATTTACTTGCATAGTTTTAGAGATCAATTCGTGTTTTCTATACTCCCATCGGTTGAACCGGTGATCTTGGTTCGACCAGTCAGACCGGTTGAACCTGTCCACACCGGTCCAACCAGTTTGCTACTGATTCTCAGTTTTTAGTTTGCATAATTTTTTAATTAGCTTATACACCCCCTCTAGGCTCCTTTCAGCGAGCAATTAACGAAGAAAGAAACTAAATGAGTTTTATCCATATGAAACCACGTATAGTGTTTTCAAGAGAGCTTGTATTTTGTATTTTGCATGTTGCTTGTAATACCGTACCGAATGAACTATGTATTGTCAGAGGCTAGTTAATCATGATTTCAATCTCTCCCTGACAACATGGAGCACTGAAAATACAAATATGGAACTTTCCACATAGAATGGCTAAATTCCAAACTCCATGCCAGAGTTGAAGTTTATAGAGCAAACAAAATAGTTTTGAGTTTTTTAATATAAACTATGAATAAATTGACTCGCTTAAATGTCATTTGCATCATGGCTCCGGCTGCAATAATTTCTGGAGCTAGTAATGACTACCTCCACCAACTTTAATACTAAAAGTATGAAACTAGAGGCTGGACGGTCCTAAATAGAGTGCATGTATTGCATATATATTTGCTTTGGATTCCTTTCACACGATATTAATACTAGTTTGTTTCATCGATAAAATATATTTCTAGTTTGGCACAAGTGGTAGGTTCCAAGAAGTTGAGATGGCGAAAGGAGCCAATGGGACACACACACAAGGTTGACTGCATATTGACGTCGCCAACATGCCAGAAAGCATGGATGCGACTACAGTACTTCAAAGATAATTATTCGTGGATATCTATGCTAGAACCACCAAGGTGTATGACACATACTGTAGCTTTTGTGATACTGAATACTAGAGAACAAAAAGTAAACTTTGGATTCATAATTTGATTTGGAAAAACTGCACAATCTATGTGGTTTATTATTGTTTCCGGACTTTTGCATGTCGATAGTTATATTTGTTGATACAAGTTTTACGGTGATCGAAAAAATAAGAGTCGTCCATCAGATAAGATCTAACGGTTTAAAAATTGACGATACCACAGTAACGGTACCAGACGGTACCAAATATGAGGATATGGTGGCGCCGGTACCCATGTTTTTTTATTTTTTATTCTACACAAAAGGCATAAAGACCTTTAATTTTTTTTTAAAAAAATAACAGTACCGTTTGGTACCGGTTGGTACCAATCTAACGACCGTAAGATCTAATCGATCTTCAATCTTGGAATTAGAGTACAGCACCATCGCTCTGTTTGCAAGAGAGGATACCGAGTTCTATCGTAGCATCGCTCGATTTCATACAACTTTTACGGTGGTTGGGAAAAAAATAACAGTCGTCCATCAAACGAAATATAACAGTTTAGAAATATGCTGCACCACGGTACCGGTACCAGGCAGTCCCAAATAAGTAAATCCGGTACAAAAAATGGTGAGACCGGTACCAATACCATTTTCTTGATTATTTTAATAATTCAATAAGAGAGATTTTACAGTAGTTGGAATGGTACCCACCGGTATCATGCGGTACCACTATTTTTTTAATTTTTAAAGAACTTTATGCCCTTTATAGAGGTTAAAAAATAAAAATATGGATACCGGTCCCACCATTTTTTGTACCGGATCCTCCTATTTGGTACCATGGTACCGCCTATTTTTAGACCGTTAGATTTTCTCTGATGGACGACTCTTATTTTTTCCAACCACCGTAAAATTTGTAATTCAATAATTCAGTTAGAAAGATTAAAATAAAATGGTAACGCTATATTCTGATGAATACCTTTTCAATCACCGTAAAACCTCTCGTCCTCATTCAAAATGTCAGTCCTAGTCCATGGAGCAAGTTTCAGGACATGTTCGATGCAGATAGCTAAAATCTTGCACGCGTTAACTTACTGACAGGTGAAATAAGAAACACATATATTTTGCTCCAATCAAGCTATAGCCACGTTGATGCAGGTTCAGTTTTAAGCCGTGTTGGAAATTTAATTTGAGACTAAATTTAACTGTTTAAATTTTTTTATGTATTCAAAGCAAATCGCCTAAATGTTGTTATATGCTCGAGGGATTTAATCATTCTCAATTTGCTCCAAAATAAGGCAAACCAATTTATTTTATCGATGTGGTTCGTGTATTTCTGTCCCATTGTTGGCCACGCACTTTTCCAAAGCTACCAACAGCAACCAGGGAAATAAATGGAGTATCATGGTGAATGAATGGGTACCCCCAGGCGGTGCTTATTTGAAAACCAAAAATGTTTGACTCCTCAGCATCTTGTGCGCCTATGACATGGCAACGTGTAGTTTTGGTCAACCAGGTCTAGATCCTCCTCCCCATCAGGCACCAATTCAGCACAAGTTGTCACCTCTTTCGCAGCACACGATGGCTAAACTCCCAAGACAGTTTCTGTGCTAAATTGAATTTTGCAAGTTGCAGTAGGAAAAACTGCAAGTGCTAATAAGTAGACTGGTTCTTACGATGCTCCCGGTTACTCTCTCAGCCCTAAATTATAGATTGCTCTTAATTTTCAAATACAACGTTTGATCATAATTTTGAAATATTACGCAAAATCATTTCTTAAGTTTATGGTCCGATAAGTGTCTCCTCATCACATAACCGATATATGACTTTTTATCGGTCATATTTTGCTACCATCCGATATCTATTGAATGGCTCTCTAGGATGACTAACGAAATTCAATCAATTAGTCACATTTGGCATGATCAATCTATCAGTCATATATCAAAATTATATAACACTTAAAAAAATTGAAGTGCAATTATTAATAGTAATATATATGTGTGTCTATAATACAAGACATATAGATTAGCAATCCGTCAGTCACTTGAACGGTCAGAAAATTTGACTGGTGGATAAATAAAAGAGGCGACTGAAAAGGAGTAAATGTTTTGTCATATAAGTTAAATATTTTGTAGTATTTGTATTAGTGTCTTAAAGAAGAGAATCTATTGAACATCATATCCAAAAGTAACAGCAATTAGGCTATCTTCAGCGGGTTGTCTATATAGGCAGCGTATAGTACAAGGGAGGTGGTTATTGGGAACATATCATATGCGATTGAAGTTTTGGTGCAATCACCGAGCAATCGTAATAAAAAAAAATTGAAAAAAATCATGAATGTATATGTCAGCCTACCCCATCTATACATAAAATTTCATGATCAAATTCATCTTACTCTAGCAGTTACAAAAAAGATAAATTTGGGGTGCATTTGAACTTTACTGTTTGTCAGAAAATTTATCTTTTTTGTAACTCTCAGAGTAGGACGAATTTGATCATGAAATTTTATGTATAGATGGGGTAGGCTGAGATATACATTATGATTTTTTCAGAATTTGTTGAAACTTTTTTTAGTAGGATTGTACGGTGATTGCACCAAAACCTCGATTGCACAGGATATGTCCTCATGATTGGGGAACATATTCTGTGCAATCGAGATTTTAGTGCAATCACCGTGCAATCATAATAAAAAAAAGTTTCAAAATTTTTTGAAAAAAACCATGAACGTATATGTCAGCCTATCCGATCTATACGTTCCGTTAGAGATAGTCTCATGTATATCCACTAAGAGGAAGTGAGCCTCAACTGGTTAGATAAGAGAAGTGGCTATGTACCTAACTACCCAAATTCGGGTACTCTCCAACTCAAATGTGATTGTCTATTTCTTGTTAATGAAAAAACATCTAGTTCCTCTGGTGTCATTTTTTACGTATATCCATTGCACTGCAGTTGCGGGACGGAAACATATCCCATTCAGCTATTGCTCCACGTACTCTGTTCCTGAAAAAGTAAAACGCCTCTCCTACTCCTATTGTCCTTGTCAAAATTAATGGATTACCCGCTAATACACTATTCCTATCTGTAAGAGAAATCGCCGGTACTTTTTTCTAGAGGAGCATTTTTATTTTATATGCACCTGCTGAGTTTTTTTTTTCTCAGCAGTTCCAATATTGTTGTCAAGGAAAGAGTCTAACCTATATAACACTGTAACAACCGCAACCTTGAAGTTGAAGGCACCAGCGCGGCAGTCGACCGCACCAGAGAGTCAATGCTGTAGGTAGCCACGCCGCAGGGGCCAGGGCGCACGCGTACGAAACGCCAGTCACTTGGACCGAGTATACAACCAATAGTTCAGTAAGGAAGCCTTATTCCACGCAGGAGCACTTGGATTCGGCCGTTCGGCGTCGTCGAGCGAGCTTGTTCCACCTCCCAGTTCCCGCTCGGACACGTCTTCCCAGGCGGCGGCACAGCATTTTTCTACGAGGTCGACGAGAGGTTTGGGGAGGAGCATAATAACGCAGCCAAGGATTGGAGCGGAGGAGGACAAGGGCTCTCTATTGCAGCTCTGGTTGGGAGGATATGTGCAAGGGGCCGCTCTTGTTGCTGCTGCTCTTCTGCACCGCTGGACCAAGAATCGCCTCCGCGGACACCAACCCGCAAGATGGTAAGTTGTATTCTTTTCTGTAATTCTTCGAATTTCGGGTGTGGGAAGCAAAAAATAGCTATAAATTTGCTTACTTTACGGCTTTTGGGGTTCTAGGCTTCTAAGTTCAATCTTGGTAGCACCACTTTATATTTGTTCACCTGAACTATAGATATTTTGGAATAACAGTTGGACTAGAGATTGGAGATCACGAATTGCCATCTGCTGATTAAATTTGTTTGGATGTGACGTTTTTGTAAGTGGCATCAGCGAGAGTACAAAATTATTTCTTTCTTGCTTTTCTTAGAAACTGTTCTTTGGTGCCACTTGCAGTCACTTCATTCATAATTTCACCTCCTCACTCTTCCGTGCTTCACGCTCATTTGTATCTATTAAATTATATGTTTATATGCAAAATATGCTCGACCACGGTTGATGTGATTCTTCCAGTTTCATGGTGCCAGATAATAAAACTTCTCAACTTCTGATGCTATTCAAGAAGCATCTATCTATACCCAACCTATTTGCATAAGGTTGTTCTAGTAGAGCCAAGTCCAACAGCGTTACTAGTTCAATTCATGCCTGTCGCAGTATATTAATGAAATCAGATGTCCAATAGTCGGTTGACTAGTCTTTGTCTCCCTCCTCTCTCTTGCAGCGGCTGCCCTCAAGTCCTTGATGAAGAAATGGAAAAATGTCCCTTCTAGCTGGGGGAAGTCCAACGATCCTTGTGCAAAATGGGACGGCATTTTGTGCGACAGCAACGGAAGGGTCACATCGCTGTGAGTAGAGCTGATCCCTGCAACGTCAAGCCACTCTAAATCCTAATTTTGTTCTCCCTTGACAACCACTTGATATCACAGGAATCTGTTTGGCATTAGTATGAGTGGCATTCTGGGCGATGATATAGGAAGCCTGACCGAATTAAGGATCCTGTGAGTGTTGCCATCATCCTAAATTGTTTTATGCTTAGATTGTTTTATGATTACACCTCAGCACTCTCTGATGGTCGATGCTTTGCAGGGATCTGTCCTCAAACAGTCTTGATGGCCCACTGCCAGCTGCTATTGGGAAGTTGGTTAAGCTTGAATATTTGTAAGTTTTGACAGTTTCAGTTAATAATAATCAGAGTAACCAGTTCTCATCTTCGTTTATACCACACTAATTAGTATCTTATTTGCCCAATAATTCTGCAGAGCATTGATAAATTGTGGTTTCAGCGGTCCTGTTCCTAGTGAACTAGGCAACTTGTCCCAATTAAAATTCTTGTAAGATCACTGTTGGCATTGTTGAAAATGTCCATATTAAAAGTATACTAACTTTTTTCTTGATTTGACGTTTTTGCACAGTGCTCTGAACTCAAACAAATTCACAGGAAGCATCCCACCCTCTTTAGGCAAACTTTCCAGAGTCACCTGGCTGGACCTTGCCAATAACCAGTTGACTGGATCTCTCCCAACCTCGAGCGAAAACGGAACTGGATTGGATCAGCTTGTTATGGCAGAACACTTGTTAGTGTTATGAGTAACTGAATATCTTGTTGCTCATATTTCTATGAGGCTATGACCCACTAAAATGTTCCTTCTGCTCTTTCTAGCCATTTCAATTATAACATGCTGGAAGGTTCTATTCCGGATTCTCTCTTCAATTCCACCATGCACCTCAGGCATATGTAAGCTCAAAAATTTAGCATTTGCCTCGTCAATCACTTGGAGTTGTGTAGCTAAAACCTGTTGTCCAGACTTTTTGACAGGAACAATTTTACCGGACCGATTCCAGAATCTATTGGGGATATTCCTTCACTAGAAGTACTGTAAGTGTTCAAAACACTTTCTCTACAAAAGCCTAGCAGTTAGGATGTTTGTAAGAAACTGATTGAAGTGATGTGGCTTTTCAAAATAGTCGCCTAAATAATAATGGTTTCATGGGTAAAGTCCCTCCTCTCAACAACCTGACGAAGCTCCAAGTTGTGTAAGTTGTCCTATTTGAATATTTTACTTTTATGGATAACCTCTGTGTAGTGCCACTTATAACTTCCTGAAAACAACCAGAATGCTTTCAAATAACAAGCTAAGTGGACCGATCCCTAATTTGACAGGAATGAGCATGCTGCAAAATGTGTAAGAATTCCTGCAAGCTGAAGGCACATTTCACTAGAAACTTATCCTCTTACCATGATTAACACATGATTTATCATTTTCCACAGGGATATCAGCAACAACAGCTTCGATCCTTCTAATGTTCCAAGCTGGATCACAGATTTAAACGGAATAATGGACCATGTAAGCCACAAAGCTCATCAGATATTAATTGGTGAAGTGGCAGGTTTTTTGAGTAATGTGTGATAAAACTATCCTTTTGTGCAGTACAATGCAGTCAGTTGGGCTTTATGGGCAACTTCCACAGAAACTTTTCAGTTTTCCTTATTTGCAAAATTTGTAAGACAATATGTGCAATTGTACAGAACATAGGACCTCTCTACTTTGTGTATTCTATGAAAATGTACTGACTTGTTGAGCATCTTGCAGAGTATTGAGTGATAATCAACTGAATGGCACGCTTGACATGGGCAATAATATAAGCAAGTCTCTAGATGTTGTCAATATCCAAAACAACAAAATCACATCAGTTACAGTGTACGACAGCTTCAGCGTCAAAAACCTCAAGTGCGTATCACAGCTCATTTCTATACTTCATTTCCTGACAGAAGTGCATTCCTTTCTCATCAAATTCTTATATGTTCTCTCGAAGGCTCCAAGGAAACCCACTCTGCAATGCTTCTCTTCTGTCAGACACGAGACCATGCACGGGCCAGCAAACTGAAGCCCGACCTCAGCTTATCTTTGATGCCCCATGTGCAACTCCTTTTATTGAAACTATCGTCTTCAGAGCTCCTTCCTTCGAAAATGTATCCGACTTCCTTCCTCGACTGGAGTACAACCTCTCTGGTCAACTAAACAACTGTACCCCGAACGGGCTAACCATAATGCTTTTCTCCCATGAAGATGTATACCTAAATGTGGATATCATGGCATGCCCAGTAAACCAGAAGAAGTTCACGTACTCGCAAGTGTTAAACTGCTTCAACCTGACCGTTAAGACTTTCAAGCCACCAGAAATATTTGGGCCTTACTATGTGAAAGCACATCCTTACCCATTCCAGGACAAAAGTAACTGCTCATTTCTTCGTTGTTGTTTCTGACATTACCATATGTATAAGTCTAAAAATGTGACTGATGGTGTGCAGCTTCTCGAGCCGTGTTGATTGGAATTGTGACTGGATCTGTTCTCCTGGTCGTTGGGCTTACTCTGGTTGGACTTTATGCTCTACGACAAAAGAAGCGGGCTCAGAGGCTTGTGTCCATCAACAATCCTTTCGGTAACACTCTTCTTGAGAGTTTCAGTAAGGGTTTACAATTTCGAAACAAAAAAAAAATTTCAGCCCCTGCCAAAAAGCACGAAATTTTGGAAATTTCGGACCCTTTTTAATATATTTAATTATTTTTTGAATATTTTTTTGCCCTACTATTAATAGGAAATAACGAAATTTCGGGGGACAAAAAATTTCGGCACCCACCGAAAAACACGAAATTTCGGATATTTCATCCCACTTTCAGTTCGCTATTTTATGCCTTCATCTGATGTTGCTTTGTATTTAATGTCCTTGTATTTTCAGCATCGTGGGGCTCAATGGAACAAGGTATTGGTGAAGCGCCAAAACTGAAAAGTGCTAGATTCTTTACACTGGAAGAACTCAAGTTGTGCACCAATGACTTCCGAGAAATCAATGCAATTGGAGCAGGAGGCTATGGAAGGGTAAATAAACAATCTTTTGAGAACTGGAAGTACCATATTTATTTCTTGTTTTCAGGGCAAGTTTACAGTTTCTTTAAATCCCAATGTCACAGGTGTACCGAGGAAAACTTCCAGATGGGATGTTAGTAGCAATCAAGAGGTCCAAGGAAGGGTCCATGCAGGGTGGCCTTGAGTTCAAGACAGAAATAGAACTTCTTTCGAGGGTTCATCACAAGAACCTGGTTGGACTGGTCGGTTTCTGCTTTGAGAAGGGCGAAAAGATGCTAGTTTATGAGTTTATAGCCAATGGAACACTAAGTGAGGCCCTATACGGTAAGGTTTCCTTCTCATTTTTACTCTTTACATTTGGTTGTTGAAGATCTGCATCATGCTGTAAACGTCATGAAGGAAGAGAAAATGCTGGGCTACTATTTCTGTGAAGCATTCGTGTCTTCGTGATCTGCCTGAACTGATCACCACTGATCGCTCTAGGTATGAACGGGATACAGTTGGGCTGGAGAAGGAGGCTCAAGATAGCTCTGGATTCAGCTAGGGGCCTAGCATACCTCCATGACCACGCCAATCCTCCAATCATTCACAGAGATGTGAAATCTACTAACATCCTCCTTGATGAGAAGCTGACCGCAAAGGTTGCAGACTTTGGCCTGTCGTTGCTCGTATCAGACAGTGAGGAAGGCCAACTCTGCACAAATATCAAGGGAACACTGGTAAGCTCACGCTTGCTATCCCTATACGCGGGCCCTACATTCCATGGTTGCTCTTTTATCCAAGCTCAACAATATATTAACTAGTCACCACACCTAAATTCTTTGATTACAATGCAGGGCTACCTAGACCCCGAGTACTACATGACAGCAGCAGCTCACAGTAAAAAGCGATGTCTACAGCTTTGGTGTGGTGCTCCTAGAGTTGATAGTGGCCAAGCCACCAATACACGAGAACAAGTACATTGTCCGCGAGGTGAAGATGGCGCTAGACATGGAGGATCACACGCACTGCGGGCTCAAGGACTTGATGGACCCGGTTCTTCAGAAAATGGGGGGTCTCCTCGGCTTCCCACAGCTCCTAAAACTAGCATTGCAATGCGTCGAGGAGGTGGCAACTGACCGGCCCTCGATGAACACCATTGTGAGGGAGATCGAGTTGATAATGCAAGACAACGGGCTTACACCTGGCTCGATGTCAGCAAGCTCTTCGTTCAGCATTGAATCAGGAACAATGAAGGTTGCGCCTAAGCTCCCATACTCCAGTGCTTCGACGTCGTCCACAGCGTTTGATATGGACAGCAGGGCCTTTGAGTACAGTGGGGTGTTCCCTTCTTCCCATGGAAGCTTGAAGCCCTGAAGAACAGAAGCCCAAAGTGTACATTATGCGTAAGTTTCAGCAGGATTGTACAAGACAAACTGACGGAATCTTTTTTGCCTTGAGAGAGAAAAGTACCAATCGGTTTTTTAAAGAAAGACGTAAGTAACATGTAATTGCAGTCTGTCTCTGTCAATGATAAACTATTGCTGTCTTTGGGCAATTCTTGGCGTGTTGCCAAGGTGTCTAACTGTGTACAAAGCTATATTACCAAGAGACACGCTAATTCTAACTTGGAAGTTTTTTCTTTCCCAAAAGCTAAATGGAGAGGGGTCTCTATTTAGGCTTAAAGGGAGACCCGACAATTCTTCTAAAATACAAACATATAATCCGAATTGATTTCTACAACAAAAAAGTTGATTTACATATATTATGTTTGATAGCACATGAATATTAGAAAAAAATAACTTTGTCATTAAGAAAAAGTATTTTTTTTTCAATAACAAAAAATCACTTATACAACTCTTCAAAAATTAGTTTTACAATCTTGCGTCCAAATAAAAAACCAATTACACCATCTTGAACGAGAACTTTAAAATAAGATCACACTCGACTATGTATGATTGATTCAAATGAGTATTATAAAAGTTACTTTTACAAAGGAATGTTACTTTTTAATTTTTATGCATCAAATTTTACTTTCTACACATCGAATATTTCTTTTTACAGACATAATATTATCTTTTCAAACCTAC
Organism: Paspalum vaginatum; assembly: GCA_030272315.1. Taxonomy (NCBI): domain Eukaryota; kingdom Viridiplantae; phylum Streptophyta; class Magnoliopsida; order Poales; family Poaceae; genus Paspalum; species Paspalum vaginatum. The sequence continues at coordinate 11,175,608 of CM059020.1, read as the reverse complement.
CCATTTCTTTAGCTTCCATTTTTACACTTTTGCAATTGTACTTACATTCCTAGACTAGTTTAATAAGTTAGTGCTGCAAGACGTTTCCACCGTAGAGATTACAACACTTAGCAAAAACTTTAGTGTATATATCTTATTTATCTTGCATTTGTTTTGAGAAGTTGTTTTAGAGAGCCTTAGTTTTAGAATCCTAATTCACCTCCCTTTTAGGATGTCATCTCAAGGTCCTGACATGACTTTCAAAGCGGCCAATATTCAAGCAAGTGGGAACATGAAAGAGAAATAAGAAGTTTAAAAGAAGAATGCCTATTTGGCATCTTCCAATAAATACCAAACCTTGAGACGGAGGAAGCTTCATCGTCCTTGTTACCTATATTCTCTGTATGCTCATGCCTCCTGCGATCACCGCCGGTGGCCACAGGTTACAGTGATATTTGTATCAGATTCAATGTTCCTTGGTGGGCCCTCAAGATCCTTCTTCTTCTAGATCAGTGGAGGCGGTAGAAGTTCGGCATATTGACCAAACCCCTCACCCAAATTCTCAGACTCAAACAATTTACATGGTTTGAATAGGCTCAACAAGCATTTCTCAGCCTTAAGTAAGCCATGGTGAAAACACCGGTACTAGCCATACCAAATTTTCAGCAGCCATTTATAGTGGAGACTGATGCTTGTGAGTTGGAGTGGGAGCTGTTCTCATTAAACAAGGTGAACCAGTGGCTTACATTAGCAAAGCCTTTGGTCCATCCCATGCCAAATATTCTATTTATGAGTTCCTGGCATTGATAATGGCAATGGAAAACTATATTTGCAATTTCAAGAGTTTGTGATTAAGGCCGATCATAAGAGCCTTCATTACTTAAATGAACAAAACTTACACTCTGATTTGCAATGTAAGGCTATGGCTAGGCTGATGGGGCTCAGATCCAAGATCATCTACAACAAAGAGAAAAATTGTGGATGCTGTATCTAGAGTGGCACATCTTATGACCATTCAAACAATTTTTCCTATACAACCGATGTCAAAGCCCAATTGTTGTTGGCTCAATTGGCTATTTCCAGTCCACATGCGGAAGGTTACATCTTAGACAATGGATTGATCTAATATAAAGGGACAATCTGGATTGGTCACAACACTCCTCTTAGTGCAAAATTTATTGCAGCGCTTCACTCTAACCCGATTGGGGGCAACTCAGGCATCAATGCAACTTACTACAAAGTGAAAAGTTTTTTTTTCTTGGAAAGGCCTTAAAATGGAAGTGGACAGTTTTGTGAAACAATGTTTGATTTGTCAACAGGCCAAACACTCATCCTGCTGGATTATTACAACCATTACCTATTCCTGCAGGAAGCTTGGCAAAATAGTACTATGGACTTTGTCGAAGGCTTGCCCAAATATGAAGGGTTCAATGCTATATTAGTAGTAATTGATCGTTTCACAAAGTTTGCCCATTTCATGCCACTTAAATGTCCACTACTTAGTCAATTGCTCGGGTGGTGCTGGACAATATCATTAGCCCCCATGGGTTTCCTAAAACCATAGTTTCAACCATGATCCCATTTTTATAGCCAGATTTGGAAAGAATTACTCCTTATTCCGTCTGTATTGTTAGAAAGCAAGCATGCGGAAGCGCCTACTGGATCAATTGAGATATTCATACACCATCACACCGGAGGCACGATGTTTCTTAACGAGGTTCAGCCGAAGCCTACATCCCCAGAGCATGACTATTATCAGATAGCTATGCCGACATATAAGTACACCACGGCAACACCGCACCCCCAAACCAAGCCATTTAGTCGTCTTACAGTTACACATGGTTGGCCTCATATTTATGGCCCCCAAGAAATAGAGTTGCACTAGAACTCTACCTAGACCCTAATTATAACTCAAGTCTCGTCATAACCAAAACATACATATATTCAACACAAACTCTAACAAACTCCACCTTGGCGAATATTCTCGCCATCCTGAAGTTGTCTCCTCACGCGAACCTCCGTGTACCAGGACTTGAGTCGTCTCCTTCACCGCTTACGTCGAACGGCCTGGCGAGGCTGATCCCACAACCTTACCATCTCCCGGACAGAACACCGCCACAGTTGCATTGTCGTCCATGACTCTACCTTCAACAATGCTCCCTCGCAGCTTGTATTGGTGTGCACCTAATTCTCACCCAACAAGTCAGTCTTCCCGCCATGCATGACTTTCAAGGGCCTCCAATCAGGCTCCACCTGATACAACCAACCTTCATCATGCAAAAGCCCAAGCGAAATTAGATTTCTCCTCAGCCCTGGCATATGCTTCACCCCTTTGAGTATCACCTCTTGCCCATCGCACATCTTGAAATTGATGTCGCCTGCCCCCATGACACTGTTCGCCGAGCCATCTCCTAGGAAAGCGAAAGCACCATGATCATCCTCAGTGTAAAGACATGAACAACTCTTTCTTTGGTGACACATGAAAAGAGCTAGCCGAATCCAACAACCACGCTTCACAAGACTCTTCACTTGATACTGTGACAAGGATCCCCATCGCTATCTGAGTCATCACTCTTGCATGCACTAGCAACACTTGCGGATCCACTATCCTTCTTCAGTCCTGGACAGTATCTCCTTATATGTCCCCACTCCCCACACTCATAACACATCGGCCCTTTTTTCTTCATCTTCTTCTTCCTGCTCTTCTTATCTCCAGCGCTTTGATCACCTTTGGCATGCAAACACTCACGTGTAGAGTCTCCAGTTGCATTGTGCTTCTTCATCTGATCATGAGAAAGCAACTGCTACAACAACCTCTGTCAACGCAGGTAACCAAGTGCTCATAAAAACTCGGCAGCGAACACAGAAGAATAATTGCCTCGTCTCCATCCTCAACTTTCACTTCCACCTTAAGCAGGTCAGCAACTAGTTGATTAAAGACGTTGATGTGTCCTATGAGATCTGACCCCTCCTGCATCTTCAAGCTGAACAACTTCTGCTTCAGAAATAGCTTATTAGTCAATGTCTTGGACATGTACTTGCTTTCCAGTGTCTCCCAAATCTTCTTTGGTGATGTTTCTTCCATGACGTGGTACATGATCTAATCGGAGATACACAACCTAATGGTTGCACAGGCTTGTGCTCTCATCTCCTCCCACTTATCATCATCCACCTTGGCTGGTTTCTTGTCGCTGAGCATCTTCGAAAGACCATGTTGCGCCAACAGATCCTTCACCCTCGTCTACCATAGCCCAAAGTTTCCGATCCCATCAAACTTCATCACATCGAATTTGGATGCCCATCCGCCTGTTGTCACGGACCGCCAAAAATCCGCTTGAATGCCTTCCCTTCAGAACCCGCACCAACAGCCTTGTCCTGAAACACCCGCACTCACAGCCTTCTCCAACCTGCAAATATGAGCTTCTTTAAGCACCTGAAACTCTCTTCTGCTTCTATTGGATTTGTTCTTCATTGGCTTGACTGCCTCTAGTTTTATTTCCCGCTGCATGTCCCTTCGTGGCCTTCTTGTTCAGAACCAGACTGTCCCATACCCCCGTCCACCTAGGACTCATGCCCTGGCCTGTCACTGCAGACGCATCCGAGGCCACCACTTCATGCTCTGGAGTCCGTGCCGCTTGCAATTCACCGTCCGGGTGAGAGTCCCGCATTGGATCGACGCCTAGTGTCCTCAGTGCACATCCTAGACTGCCTCAGACTCCACATCTATGCCTGAAACCGCCGGCTGGAGCAGCCCGTGTCCCTCAGACTCTATGCCTACATCACGTCTCATGGGGGAGCCTCGAGTGGCCTCCTACAGTCATGCACTTGCGGGTCTAGGGGAACCACGCCTCCCGCGGTACCCGGCCTCCACCTGTTGCACTATGGCCTGCAGCTCCTGCCGCCCATGGGAGAGTATCTCCTGTCCAGCTCCCTGCGCGACTGCGATTGCGGTCCCATCAAGCTTGCAGCCTAGGCCGGACTCCACCTGGCCCTCGAGTTGCCAGACCTCCATGCAAACCTGCGTGAAACCATGGACCCTGCATCTGCATGCAACGCACCAAGGACAACACCAACAGCAAAAACAAAACCTGCTACAGTACACATGCACTCCACCTCCAAACAAAATTGCTATGTGCACACCATCTTGCGCACCCAATTTTGCATCAAACGGTTCTCCACTGCGCATACCTTTGCAATCCTCCGCCAAACTCCACGTAAATCATACGCGAATCCATGTTACACCCTAGCCTCGCATCCATGCCACAACCAGGTCGACGTGTCATAATGTTAGCCTCCGTGTAACACCCGGTCGCATCGTTGCTCACGCCCGCTCCAATCTCTCCGGGCTTTTCCACGTCTAGACCGCCTGGTCTGATCCCAAGCATCGAGGTCATCGCCTATAACAATCTTGTCGGTCACCGTGTTGACTTGATTATCATGTCTGATCAATCCCCATCAACTGCAGCCCATCGAAAGGTCCAAGCCACCCACCTGAAGTGTTCGACACCACCGATCGAATCGTCGATCGCCCTATGCTCCACCTTGCACTAAATCGAGTTGTCTTCCTGGTGCCCATCGACCATGTTCTCCTCTTGCTTCCACCATGATCCACCGCATACATCTCGAGATCCAATCCAACCATGGCTCTGGTACCACTTGTTAGAAAACAAGCATGCGAAAGCGCATATGGATCGATCGAGATATTCATGCATAATCAAAGAAAACACCAGAGGCACGATGTTTGTTAACGAGATTCAGCCGAAACCTACATCCCCAGAGCATGACTATGGGCGCTCCTCCCATTGTTAGATAGCGATGCCTGCATCCGAGTACACCATGGCAACACCGCACCCCCAAGCTAAGCCATTTAGTCGTCTTATGGTTACACAGGGTTGGCCTCATATTTATGGCCCCCTAGAAATAGAGTTGGACTAGAACTCTACCTAGACCCTAATTACAACTCAAGTCTCGTCGTAACCAAAACGTAGACATATTTGACACAAACTCTAACATGTATGATGTCAAGTTACATATGTCCACGGCTTATCACCCGCAAACGGATGGACGGACCATACGAGTGAATCAGTTCTTGGAAATGTACCTCCGCTAAGCAGTTCATGGCTCTCCCAATTTCCCAAATAATGGAAATAGTTGTTACCCCTCGCAGAGTTGTGGCAAAATTCAACACATCATTTGGATATTGGGTGTTCGCCTTTCAAAGCTTTGTATGGACACGAGCAATCCGTCACTACTGAACCATCCACTTCCCAATCTTCAGTACCATCCGTAGGAGAATTGATCACTGATAGACAGTGGCAGTTGGAACCACTCGAACACCATTTAGCAGCAACTAAAACAGAATGAAACAACAGGAAGACAGACACCATACTGAACTGCAATTTCAAGTGGGTGAAAGAGTCCTGCTCAAACTTCAACCATATGCCACAAGTACAGTGGGAAATATGAAGTGCCCAAGCTAGCACTCAAGTACAGTAGAAAATATGAAGAGCTAGAACACATTGGACCTGTGGCTTACCATTTGGCATTACCAGCCGTCACAACTATCCACCTAGTTTTTCATGTCTCAAAAACGAAACCATACACTCCAATTTTTTCCCTATATTTTCTGACTCGCCACAAGTTTCAGTTCTAGATGCTCCACACATTGAACCACAAGCCATTCTAGAATGGCATTTGGTGAAGCGTGGGGCATGTGGCAGTGCCACAAGTACTGATCCAATGGACGTCTCTTTCTCTTCCTCCAGAGGCTGCAACATGGGAAGACTTCAACGTCATATGGCATTGTTTTCCTACTGCTGCTTCTTAGGGACAAGCAGGACCTTCACGCAGGGGAGTTGTTGCAGCCATGAAGGCATCAAACAGGGAAGATGATGGGTTCCAGGAAGCCACCAAGACTACAGGTAATGTAGAGAGTGTGTTGAGTCCGTCGGCCCATCGGGTAGTGTCGGAAGTGGAGTATGTTAAAGTCTAAGCACCTAGTTTGGTTCAGCAATTTTATCTCCGTAACTGTTGCGGCGTGATCAGATTGCTTTCATTCATGTTTGGTGGAGCTTGTTAAGAACCAAATGACGGTGGTGATCTCATCCTAGGAATAATCTAGAAGATTAGTAGTTACTAATCTCCCCTAACGAATTTCATCACATTGTAAATATGTCTTGAGGTTGAACAGACGCGATGCCGTCCTGTTCGCCGTGTATATATTTGATCACTGTTAATGGAATACACAAGGAGATTCATTCTTCATTCACTCAATCTTTTACTTTCTAAACACGTTATCAGCACTGTCTTCAACCGCTAAGATCGACGTAGTGATGAACTCGATGAGAACTCGACGAAACCGGCAAAAGAAGAGGGAAACAGTAAGAACTCTGGCACATCTCTAACAAACTCCAAGGATAGTAAGAATATGGTAACAAGATGTCGATGCTTACCCTTCATTGTCTCATGAAGAAGCTCCGCCGCATCGTCGTCCGTGAGTTCATCCGTGCTTGCCATGCTGGAGTGCTTGACAATGACCGCGCCACCTTCGTCATCCACCGTGCCATCTTGACGATGAACATCGAGGGCTTCACAGGCATATGGCTCCCTGCTCCCCATGGATCTGTTCACCATGGTCTGCCTCATCGTGGTCCACCTCATCATTGTGCACAGCCACCGCCAATCATCATTGCTCCCCCTGCCACCACCACCTTCTGCACCAAATGGAGGGCACACCAGTGATGGCGGCGGCGCCGGCTTTTGCAAACCTGTACCCACCAGGCTATTGCCTGGTCCATGGGTACATGCCTAGCATACTTCGCGACGATGGCATCCTCGATGTCACCATCATCGCCGCCCTTCGCCAGAACGCAGACGCCTCCACCAACCCGTGTAAGCATCTAGGCCCTTAGGTGAGTTTCGGTGATTGAATGACAAGCCTAATTGTTACTAATAAGCTCATGAGTGCAGGGTTATCGAGATGAACATCTTAGTTGCTCATTGAACCTCACATTGTGGCTCCTATTTTCTAAGGTTGATTCAAATTATGAGGACATGGCTTTCTTTCGTATCTCGAAGGATAAGGACTCTTCTAGAGTCAAGGATCATGGGTGTTGGAGGATCCTTGCTTAGATAGGGCTCTTTAGTTTTCATAGCGTCTGCACTATTAAGGGGGTCAATGGTTGAAGCTTGATCTTGAGATATGCCAAGAGATGATGCACACACAAGATATAAAGACTGTACGACAGCAAAGGTGCAAGCTAAACCAACTCAAGGAAATAGTAATTCAAAGGATGGATCAACTCTCGTTGAAGGAGCAAAGATCAGAGCAAAATTGCAAGGACCATACGGTCCGGTCTAGATTAAACTCCATGGAACCGTACCATATTATGAGAAGAAATATTTCTTGGATGAAGTGGTATCTTCATGCAAATCCATTGGAAAGGTGGTCCCATTTAGTGCAAGCGTACCATTCCACGGACCAAAGAATTAAGGTGTGTAATTGGTTGAGATTTCAGTTGGAAGTGGACGGTAAAGTACGGTCTGTGAAGACCAGTCCGTGGACCGTCCTAAGAAACCCGAAGGTATGCACTTGGCCGGGAAATCAGTGGACAATGGACCATATAGTACGGTTTGAGGAGACCGTACCAAACATCGGACCATGAAACCCGATGGTACGGACTTTGTATGAAACTCAGAGGACGATGGACAGTATAGTATGGTTTTTATAGACTGTACCAAATACCGGACCATGAAACCCGAGGGTATGCACTTCAAATGGAATCAATGGATTGTGGATCGTATAGTATGGTTTGAGTAAACCGTACCAAGAACTGGACCATAGTATAGTGACGCAGGCATTCAGTGACCGTGGGAAAAGTGAGTGGACCGTATAGTCCGGTCCTCACAAAAAGAATAGACCGTATGATACGGTCTGCACTGCGTCTGCCAGGCTTCTTTTGCAACAGCTCTCTTCCTTTGAGGGCTATATATATGGGCACCCCGAGATCATTTGGTGCTCTTTGACACTTCAGAAACAGTACACTCACAGAGCCACTTGTGCTTCACTCTTCGCTCTATACACTTACATATTCACACTTTGAGATCAAGTTCCAGGCCAAGGCTTGTGTGCATCCATCTTGGTGAGCATCAAGATCAAGTGAAGACCAGAGGCTTGTTACTCTTGGTGTTTGGCAGCACCTAGGCGGCCTAGGTGATCGGGGTCCATTCTTGGAGCTTGCCAAGGAGTTGTGGAAGCCCGAAGAACAAAGGTGTACAAGGCTTGAGCTCCACCTTGCCGGGATGGCGAACGGAGACTCTTAGGGTGTGCCGTAACGTGGACTAGGGGAGGGTGCCAAACCTCCGACACCATGGGAAAAAAATTCGGTTGTCTCTTTCCCTTGTCTCACTACTTGATGCTTTATCTTTCTTGCTTGTTTTCATGGATTGCATCTAGTAGTCATTATGCTTAGCTTACTCTTGGCTAGTATCTCCCTTGCTTTGATCATATGTATGCTTACTAGCATGAGTAGGCCTATTTCTACCACTAGCATGAGTAGCGTTGCCTCTATTACTAGCATGAGTAGGTGTGGTCTTTCTAGTTCATTAGTGTAGTTTTCGATTAGAGGGTGAAGTGGGCTAATTGGTAGATTCATTAGGACAAGGACCTTTTCGATTAGAGTTTGAAATTAGCCCAATTCATCCCCCCCTTGGGCATCCGATCCTTACAAGTGGTATCAGAGGCAGGTTGCTCATTGGATCACTAAGCTTCACCGCTTAGAGCAAAATGTCCAAGATGGGTGGCTCGGTCCCCTACTTTGAGGGTAAGAACTTTAGTAATTGGAAAGCTCGCATGCGGGCATACCTTGAGTCCATTGCCCCCGAACTATGGGAAGCTACCGAGCATGGGTTTGTCACGCTACACACTAGGGCCCAAAATGCTATCTTTGAAAGCATTAGCCAAGAGGTGTTTGCTAGGGTCTCAAGCAAACTTAATGCATGCTGACATTTGGGCTGAGCTAGTTGAGATCCATGAAGGCACCACCAAAGTTAGAGAGCAAAAGTATCATGTGCTCAAGGCTAAATATGATGACTTCAAGATGCATTCTTATGAAAATTGCAATTCTATGTACTCACGCTTGAATGTCATCATTGAGGACATTAATGCTCTTGATGTTTGCAAACTTGACAAGGGCACCATCAATTGGAAGATTCTTCGAATCCTCATCAAGCCCAAGTACAACATCATCAACACTATGCTCCAAAAGGAAAACCTTGACACTCTTGAGGTCAGTGAGGTGGTGAGTCAAATTCATGATCATGAGATGGGGGTTCTTGGCATCACCGAGAAGGCTTCACCCAAGCAAGACCGTGGCATTCAAGGCCAAAGCCAAGAAAGCCCCCACTCCCAAGAAAGTTCTTCTCCCACCTCCAAGCTCATCAAGTGAAGAAGAACAAGAAGAGCAAGGTGATGACTCAAGTGATGATGAAGAGGATACCTGAGCTTGCTCTCATGATGAAGAAGTTCAATCGACTTCATGCCAAGATCAACAAGAAGGGGTTCAACTTTGACTCTAAAAGGAAGGCTTTTCGGCCAAGGAGAGATGATAAGAAGAAATGCTACAATTGTGGTGAAAATGGCCACATCTCCTATGAGTGTCCCAAGCCAGACAAACGCAAGAGCAAGAACAAGAAGGAAAACTCCGATGAGGAGGAGGAAGAAAAGCCCAAATGCAAGCCTTTCAACAAGAAGAGCGAAAGCAAGACCAAGCTCTTTCCTAAGAAAAAGAAGGGCCCCCAAAGAAGCTTCATGTGTGAAACAAATGAGTGGGTGACCGATGAAGATACTAGTGAGGGCTCAAGTGAAGATGATGATGACTTTGCCGGGCTTGCAATCTCCATCAAGGGGCCATCACTTCCTCCACCACCCATGTGCCTCATGGCCAAGGGTTCTAAGGTAAGGCAAATTGATGAAGATGATAGTGATGATGATGAGCTTTCCCCTGATGATCTTGCTTGTTTGATCGATGAGTATGTTTCGGTGATCAAGAGGGAAAAAGGCAACGTAAAGCATCTTGAGAGCACTCTTGCTAAGCTAGAGGTGACCCACCATGACTTGCTTGACAAGCATAATGCCTTGCTTAAAGAGCAAGTTAAGACCAAAGCATATGTCAAGCAAATTGAGGAGGGCAACTCATCTCTAAAAAGGTTGCACATTGATCTCGAGGCTTCTCACAACTCTTTACTTGCTACACACAATGAGCTTGTTAAAACTCATTCAAAAATTCAAGAAACTAGCAAAGTAAATGAAGGAGAAGTACAAGAGGCTTGTGCAAGAGCATAAAGAGTTGTCTCACAAGTATCATGAACTTGAAATTGCCTATGAGATCATTGACTCAAGTCTTGAGCACTCTACCACTCCAAATGTGGTAAAGGTCAATGTCTCTACTTCTTGTGAGGATCTTACTCCCGATCCGCTTGCTACTAATGCCTCGCCTAAGTGTGAAGGGTCAAAAGTGAAAGAATTGGAAGATCAAATTAAAGGTCTCAAGAGTGGGCTAGCCAAGCTCATGAAAGGAGAAATGAAGCACCAAGCGATCTTATTCTACAACCTCCGCAACTATAAAGGAAGAGGGCTAGGGTCCTACCCTGAGCTGCCAAAAGTTGATGACACCCTCTCACCGAAGGTCAAGGATAGCTTCATCAAGGGAGTGGGCTCCTATTGCAATTATTGCATGATCACCGGTCACCATACTAGGGAGTGCCCCATTCCTAACTGCCCATCTCCTAAGTTGCCTTCTAACTTCAAATCTATGTATGACAATAACATCTACTTGTTGAGCAAGGTCAATGGCAAGGTGAAGGCAAGATTCATTGGCAAGGACGTCAAGAGCAAGAAAGGAAAGCTCCCCAAGCAACTTTGGGTCCCCAAAGCTCTAGTCACTCACGTGCAAGGACCAAAGCTTGCGTGGGTGCCCAAAACTCAAAAATGACTTTTCTATGTGTAGGTCAACTACAAAGCCAGTGGAAAGCATTGGGTTCTTGATAGTGGTTGCACACAACACATGACCAGCAATGATGATATGTTCACCTCACTAGAAGACCCTAGGCGACAAAGAGCAAGTCACCTTCTGTGATAGTTCTAAGAGCAAAGTCATTGGGTTGGGTAAATTGCTATCTCTAACGATTTGTCTATCTCAAATGTTCTCTATGTTAAGTCCTTAAGCTTTAACCTTCTCTCAATCGCACAATTGTGCGATCTTGGTCTAACGTGTGAATTTGACAAGAATTGTGTTGTAGTCAAGAGCGAGAAGGATAAATCCATGATCTTCCAAGGGTTCCGACACGGCCACCTTTACCTTGTGGACTTCATCGATATGGAAACATCATCAACGATATGCCTCTTCTCCAAGTCTTCCTTGGGTTGGCTTTGTCACCGTCGCATTGCACATATTGTAATGAGCCAACTCAAGAAGGTTGTCAAGAAAGGGATGGTGACCGGCGTCAAGGATGTGACATTCGAAAAAGACAAGTTGTGTAGCGCCTGTCAAGCCGGCAAACAAGTTGCAAGCCATCATCCACTGAAGACTTGAGTTTCAACCTCCAAACCACTCCAACTACTTCACATGGACCTCTTCGGTCCAACTACATATGAGAGTATTGGCGGTAACCTCTATTGCCTAGTCATTGTTGATGATTTTACATGGTATACTTGGACATTGTTTCTAGGTGACAAGGGAGAAACTCTGGACAAGTTCAAGACATTTGCGAAGAGGGCCCAACATGAGTTTGGCCTTAACATTGTGAAGGTCCGGAGTGACAACGGCTCCAAGTTCAAGAACTACAAGGTGGATGAGTGGTGTGACGATGAAGGCATCAAGCATGAGTTCTTTGCCACCTATACACCTCAACAAAACAGAGTTGTTGAGAGGTAAGAACAAGACATTGATCACTCTTGCAAGGGCCATGTTGGATGACTATGGCACGATGGAAGACTTTTGGGCCGAGGCAATCAACACAGGCGTGCCATGCATCAAACTGCGTCTATCTCCACTGGCTACTTGGCAAGACCCCATATGAGCTCCTCATTGGGGGAAACCCAACATCTCCTACTTCTGGGTCTTTGGGTGCAAGTGCTTCATCTACAAAAAGAAAAGGCTCGGTAAATTCGAGAAATGTTGTGATGTTGGTTTCTTTGTAGGTTATGCATCAAACTCGAAGGCATATCGTGTATTCAATCAAACCACCGGAATGGTTGAAGAAACGTGTGATGTAGAGTTTGATGAAACTAATGGCTCCCAAAGGGAGGTCTTCTCTCATGATGATGTAGATGATGAACCCCTACGTGAAGCAATGAAGAACATGACAATAGGGGATGTAAAGCAGGAAGAAATGCGTGAAGACCATGATCAAGGGGGAGGTAATTCTCCATCTAGACCAAGCACTTCCATGGCACCTCAAGTTGATGATCAAGAAGAAAATGAATAAGGTGAAGTAGGTGGCCCTCCAGATGATCAAGATGAACAAATGCCGCAAGCACAAGCTTCAAACGATGAGCCATCACCACCCTATTGCACCAAGAAGGCCACTATGAGACATGGACGCAGCTCCAAGGATCATCCCCTCGACCAAGTCATAGGGAGTCCTTCTAGGGGAGTAAGAACCCGATCTCAGTAACCTTGTCTCATTTTGTGAGAACAACTCGTTTGTTTCTTGTGTGGAGCCTACTTGTGTAGAGGAAGCTCTTGAGGACCCCTGATTGGATCAATGCCATGCAAGAGGAGTTGAACAACTTCACTCGCAATCAAGTGTGGGTGCTAGAAGAGCGTCCAAAGGACAAGAACATCATCGGCACCAAGTGGGTCTTCTGCAACAAACAAGATGAGAACGGTGTGGTGGTGCGCAACAAAGCAAGGCTTGTGGCAAAGGGATTTGCACAAGTGGAAGGTTTGGATTTTGGTGAAACATTCACCCCTGTTGCAAGACTAGGAAGGCATTCGTATCCTCCTTGCTTACTCTTCACATCACAAGATAAAATTATATCAAATGGATGTAAAGAGCGCCTTTCTTAATGGTTTCATAATGAACTTGTCTATATTGACCAACCTGCCTGAATTTGAGGATCTGAGGAAGCCTAACCATGTGTATAGGTTGCACAAGGCCTTGTATGGACTCAAGCAAGCTCCAAGGGCGTGGTATGAAAGGCTAAGGGACTTCCTCATCTTGCAAGGATTCAAGATCGGCAAAGTCGACATGACATTGTTCACCAAAGATGTCAACGGGAATCTTTTCATTTGTCAAATCTATGTTGATGACATTATCTTTGGTTGTACTAACGAGAAACTAAGCCATGAGTTTGGTGATATGATGTCTAGGGAGTTCGAGATGTCCATGATCGGGGAGCTAAATTTCTTTCTTGGGTTTCAAATCAAGCAAGTGAAGGGAGGAATATTCATTCATCAAGAAAAATATTGCAAAGATCTACTCAAGAAATTCAAGATGAATGAATGCAAGCCGATCAGCACTCCAATGTCTATCAACACACATCTCGACGCCGACGTGGACTGGGAAATCCGTTGATCAATCCACCTACCGCTCCATGATCGGTTCGCTACTCTATCTTACTGCATGTAGGCCGGATATCATGGTTAGTGTGTGCTTGTGCGCTCGCTTCCAAGCGGCTCCTAAGGAATCCCACTTGCACGGCCGTGATGAGAATTCTTCGGTATCTCAAGCACACCCCAAGTTTAGGCCTATGGTATCCCGAGGGCGCTAACTTAGAACTCTTGGGATACTTGGATTCGGATTTTGCCGGATACCGTGTTGATCGCAAGAGTACCTCCGGGGGGTGCCATTTGCTTGGGCGATCCCTAGTCTCTTGGTCTAGTAAGAAGCAAAATTGTGTGGCTTTGTCCACTGCGGAGGCGGAATATATAGCAGCCAGGTGCTTGTTGCGCCCAAATCATATATATGAAGCAATCCCTTTTGGATTTTGGTGTTGTTTGTGGCTCTGTTCCTCTCCTTTGTGACAATGAGAGCACCGTTAAAATTGCTAAAAACTCGGTTCAACACTCTAGCACTAAACACATTGATATTCGTCATCACTTCTTGCGTGATCATGAGGCCAAGGGTGATATCATCCTAACCGGAGTGAGATCCGAGGAGCAATTGGCGGATATCTTCACAAAACCTTTAGATGAGAGTAACTTTGTTAGGTTGCATAGTGAGCTAAACGTGGTGGACTCCTCCAATATCATGTAAGTTGCCATGCCATATAATGTTGCATTGCATGCATTTTGCCATGAGTAAGTGCTTGTCAGACTCTTTCAAGATAGGGGTGAGCAGGGTCTAGCTTGAGCCGGTGGTTCTTTATGTTGCTCAAGGCTTGTAGTTGGGCTCACCCTGAGGAAGCTTGTGAGAGGTTCAAACTTGACAAGTTAGATTCAAATTCTTGCAATGCATATTTTCTGTCATATAGCTGTGCACACATGTTTAATTCTTGTCTTGCATGGTTGCTTGTTTGGCATTGCATGCGGTTGTGTCACAAGGGAGCCACTATTTGAGAAGGAAGTATTGCCCTAAATGCAACTATTTCAACTCATAAGAGTGGGCAAATCAATGTAATTTGAGCGCTTAACGTTTAATTGAGTCATGTTCCTGAAGGACAGGAGAAATCAATCTCTAGAGCTCTTCGGAAAAGACTCATACATTTCCATTGATTCTTATCGAATCCTTTTTTGCCCATTTCAAAACAAAACTATAAGCATTGTGAATGTAAACTATTTTGAGGGGTCAGGGTTTCGCTCCTGCTAGCCTAACACATGTTTTTTTATCTTATATGTGGAAGGCCAAGTAGGAGATCAACTCAGCTAAAACTCAATATTTCTTCAAACCGTACAGTCCGGTCTTCTGTTGATTAAACAACCGGACTATACGGTCCATATAACCCTGCTTGGTCATGAAAAATCTCTAGTCTCGGGATACTTTGGACAGAGGAAAGGACTGGTTTAAAAAACCGTACCTTACGGTCTATGCGCCTTGAGGATTTCACAGAACACAAAGACCGTATAAGAAAATCAGATGGTACGGTCAGTTCAAGTATTTTTGGATCGGACCATACGGTTCTGAGGAGTGTGGAAATCAACTAGTCACTCCCTAGCCTCGGGATTATTGGGACGGAGTACGGACGGTCTGTTAAAGCGTACCATACGGTCTTCACATGTTACTCAGACAAACAAGAGGTAGACCGTACAGGACAATATATGGTACGGTCCATTCAAGAGATTCTAGACCGGACCTTACGGTCTACTAAAGATGGTATTTGGTCCGTAATATGAAGCCTCGGGTTAAATGGGATGGATCTTGGTACAGTTATGCTAACCGGACCATACGGCCTTGAGCGGTTATCCGACATGTGGGTCCAACATTTCGATCTCAGCCAATCGGAGCCGCCCTTCCTCATTCAAACCGCCGCCGCTCCAGCTTCGCCG
The DNA here is from genome assembly GCA_030272315.1 of Paspalum vaginatum. NCBI lineage: Eukaryota > Viridiplantae > Streptophyta > Magnoliopsida > Poales > Poaceae > Paspalum > Paspalum vaginatum. The sequence goes on along the minus strand of CM059020.1, from coordinate 11,160,141 downwards.
CCCTTGCGCTCGCACCCGCACCTTTGCCGGTCACCGCCGCTCTGCCCCTAGGGTCACCCGTCGCCACCACCGCCGCTCCGCCCCTGAGGTCGCCCTCGCCCCTGCGCCTCTCCTCCCTGTGCCGTCGCGCACCCGCACTGCCAGTTCCCAGTGCCGCCCTCAGCTTCCCAGCGCCGCCGCTGTTCCTCCTCCACTCTTCTCTGGTGGTGAGCTCCTCCCTCCCTCAATGGCTAGGGTTTGGTTCCAAAAGCATTCCATACTGTGTAACCCTACGTCCTAATCCGAGGCTTGGACTTGTTTTCCATGAAATTAGAGTTAAGAAAGAGATAATTGATGAGATTAGGTCGCGTTTGGATCAAATTGGTACAAAATCCTTGGAATTTGTTAAACCCCTCATATGTTTGAAGCATTTTTGTCACACGCGCTTGGTCTTAAGGGGAGCAAGGTAGCACTAGCTTGGTTTGGACATACGGATTAAAGGTTTTCATGTCAATTATCATGGACAAAGAAATTAGGCTTTAATTGTGAGATAGTCACGCAATTTCGGCCTAAATTTCTAAGAATTTGACACTTTGACATGACACGCTCGGCTATCTCAAATCTATCTCTATGCATAAGGCTATCCCTTGTGTCTAGACGTTCTCGTACACTTATCTATCTTCTTCCATCTTGTGTTTGCTTTGACAGATGGTTCACGAGAAGAGGAAGGGTAAGGAGATTGCCTCCGAGGAGCCAAGGAAGAAGATGAAGAGAAGGGCAGAGCGAGAGGCAGAGATTGCTCAGGCAGTGGTAGATGCAGCAGACAGAGTTGAGGCAGGGGGTACAGGAGACAGCTTGCACATAGGTGGTACATGCAGATCCACCAGACAGAGGCAGCAGGCCTCACCTTAGACGGTGACACCGCTGAGCACGGGTCATCCCCGCACTCACGGAGGGGGCACACCACTAGAGCCAAGGGGGCCGTCCTGGGCAACCCTAGAGGTGCTACGCCCTTGGCTGGCCATTTGGGGAGTCAGGAGGAGCCACGTGAGGAGCAGCAGGGTCCTCAGCACACATGTCCTCGCCATGTCACCGGTGAGGAGGGAGTATAGCTCCTCGACCTGAGGGAGAAGAAGACCAAGCATATCAAGGCTATCAGATATGACTTGTCTGTTTACTGAGTTCTATCCTCAGCCTCATGACCCCAGGATAGATAGGAGATTCTAAGACAGTGGTTCAGGCAAGCTTGTAAGAGAGTGCCTTGAGGGGTGGGCACTAGGCTTAATGCCACATGCAACACTTGACTTCGACCGGCTGCAGACAGTCAGTGGACGGGACTTTCGCTAGGTTCTTCTCTCAGTACCGAGGCCTGGACGAGCTGCTCTAGATCTCGCACACTTACGTTGAGGACTGGGTGAGAGTGTTATATGCCACCCTCTACATTGGGTCTGAGCGTCAGTTTATACAGTTCATGTTTGATGGGACCCAGTACAGACTACAGCCAGAGAGGATAGCAGAGTTACATGGCTATGAGCAGCAGAGGGCTGTCAATTCACTCAGTTGTCTACGACACAGTGACACCACCCTACAGGGGTCACCCAGGGCAGGCACTTGAGCTAGACATGGTCAGGCACTTGTTCAGAGGCACGATGACCACAGACACGCCTAGGACACCTGACAAACTACTCCCGGAGTACTACATGTTACTCCAGTGTTTGAGGAGGACCTTGATCCCCAAGGCAGGGATACAAGGAGGGGCTTACAGCCTTGCAGCAGTCTGTTCTTAGCTAGTCTCACGCTAGAGCATGACATTGACATAGTTGATTTGATTCTAGCGGAGATGAAGGACTGAGATAGTGGACGGCATGCTGACGAGACGCTCACTTCCATATGCTCACTGGATCACTCGGATGCTGAGTCAGCTTGGAGAGCTCGATGCCCCGACGCGTGGCCTGTACCGCGACACTCGCACCAGGTTTCCAGACTATAGGCCAGCGTTGCGCGATGACAAGCCGTCGAGGAAGCAAAGCGCAGAGGGCCGCATAGCAGCAGATTCTAAAGGAGGAGCGTGAGATTGCCCATGCCGAGGATGAGGATCTGGAGGCAGCTGAGGGTGGTTTCCTGTCGTACTACTTTGCCTCCAGCACTTCAGACTCAAACTACGAGGACGAGGAGGACGAGTAGCCCCGGTTCTTCTCACCGGCTGCTCACGACGCCGAGGCCGGAGGTTCAGGAGTCCCATGCTCACTGTCACCACCTCTGGCCCCACAGGTCTCTCAGTCATAGGTCACACAGCCTGATGCTCTACAGGCCATTCTTCAGACGCTAGTACAACAGCAAGGTAAAGCAGGCTCGTGTGCAGCAGCAGTAGATCCAGCAGCTCCTGGCCTTGCAGTAGGCCTAGCTTGAGTTTCAAGCGAGAGTCTCAGTGATAGGGCAGCTAGGCAGGAGGCTCGGCAGACTTTGATCCTTGAGGAGATTCGCACAACTTTGACCTCTCAGAGGCAAGAGTACCAACAGGAGATTGATGCCTTGAGGTCTGAGGTCAGGGGACAGCTTAGAGGGCCACAAGTCTCAGCAGTCTACCCTACCAGGCCATTCCAGGACCCCATCTGATAACTCCACTTCCGCCAGCAGGGGCCACCACTCCAGGGACCTTCCCTCTTTCAGACCTGCTGCGGACGGATCTGAGGCCGGTACTCTCACCTTTGCCTGCGACAGCACTCTCTTTTGAGTCACCGGTCCAGACCACTACAGTCACTGCTGCTGCCGCTCCCACCTCCTCCTGGACAGACAGAGATGGTCGCTCCGTGTGAGAGCCTTCCTCCAGCTGATGCTCAGACAGTCATGGCACCTGAGGAGCAGGTCACTCAGTGTGAGGGTTTCTCCTCTAGCTGATACATAGACAGCCACGACAGCTGAGGAGTAGGTCTCTCAGAGTGGGGAGCCCCTTTACCTAGCACACAGACGGGCACGGCAGCCGAGGCCACAGAGTCAGCAGATATTCCAGAGTCACCATTGACAGCAGTAGATAGGGTCGCCTCAGAGATGACGGACTCTGACCACGATGACGACATGGCAACCACTTCTAGTTCTCAGCGTGCTGCCCTCCTCCACCTCCTCAGAGTGGCTAGATCCCCTCTTTGGTCCTTGATGACAAAGGGGGAGACATAGGGTGGGAGTGATATGGTACGGGTAGATCTTTTTGCTTTTGTCTTGTGGGCATCTATGTGTATGATATTCGCATCTCTTGGATCTTGTGGATGGACAATGATATTTGGCGCTTGTGTATGCACGCTTGTTTATCATGCCTAATTCACTTTGGGTGAGCCTTCGAGCTCCGTTTGCTTTATTTGTATTTATTCCCTGTCTAAGGCTAGAGTAGCTGGATTTGCTCTCAATTCTTTTACCATCTCTACTCTTGCTATCTTTTACTTGTCATCAATCACCAAAAGGGGGGAGATTGTAAGCATCTAGGCCCTTAGGTGAGTTTCGGTGATTGAATGACAAGCCCAATTGTTACTAATAAGCTCATGAGTGCAGGGTTATCGAGATAAGCATCTTAGTTGCTCATTGAACTTCACATTGTGGCTCCTATTTTCTAAGGTTGATTCAAATTATGAGGACATGGATTTCTTTCGTATCTCAAAGGCTAAGGACTCTTCTAGAGTCAAGGGCTCATGGGTGTTGGAGGATCCTTGCTTAGGTAGGGCTCTTTAGTTTTCATAGCGTCCGCACTATTAAGGGGGTCAACTGGTTGAAGATTGATCTTGAGATATGCCAAGAGATGATGCACACACAAGATATAAAGACCGTACGACAGCAAAGGTACAAGCTAAACCAACTCAAGGAAATAGTACTTCAAAGGATGGATCAACTCTAGTTGAAGGAGCAAAGATTAGAGCAAAATTGCAAGGACCGTACTGGTTCGGTCTGGATTAAGCTCCACGGAACGTACCATATTATGAGAAGAAATATTTCTTGGATGAAGCGGTATCTTCATGCAAATCCATTGGAAAGGATGGTTCCGATTTAGTGTAAGCGTACCATTTCACGAACCAAAGAATTAAGGTGTGTAATTGGTTGAGATTCAGTGGACAATGGACTGTATAGTACGGTTTGAGGAGACTGTACCAAACACCGGACCATGAAACCCTGAGGGTACACACTTTGTATGGAACTCAGTGGACGAATGGACCGCATAATATGGTTTTGGTGGACCGTACCAAACACCGGACCATGAAACCCGAGGGTATGCACTTCGAATGGAATCAGTGGATTGTGGACCATATAGTACGGTTTGAGTAAACCATACCAAGAACCGGACCATAGTACAGTGACGCAGGCATTCAGTGACCGTTGGAAAAGTGAGTGTGACTGTATAGTCCGGTCCTCACAAAAAGAATAGACCGTATGATACGGTCTGCACTGCGTCTGCCACGCTTCTTTTGCAACTGGCTCTCTTCGTTTGAGGGCTATATATATGGGCTACCCGAGATCATTTGGTGCTCTTTGACACTTCAGAAACAGTATACACTCACAGAGCCACTTGTGCTTCACTCTTCGCTCTATACACTTACATATTCACACTTTGAGATCAAGTTCAAGGTCCAAGGCTTGTGTGCATCCATCTTGGTGAGGATCAAGATCAAGTGAAGACCAGAGGCTTGTTACTCTTGGTGTTTGGCAGCACCTAGGTGGTCTAGGTGACCGGGGTCCATTCTTAGAGCTTGCCAAGGAGTTGTGGAAGCCCGAAGAACAAAGGTGTACAAGGCTTGAGCTCCACCTTGCTGGGATGGCGAACGGAGACTCTTAGGGTGTGCCGTAACGTGGACTAGGGAGGGTGCCAAACCTCCGACACCATGGGAAAAAAATTCGGTTGTCTCTTTCCCTTGTCTCACTACTTGATGCTTTATCTTTCTTGCTTATTTTCATGGATTGCATCTAGTAGTCATTATGCTTAGCTTACTCTTGGCTAGTATCTCCCTTGCTTTGATCATATGTATGCTTACTAGCATGAGTAGGCCTATTTCTACCACTAGCATGAGTAGCGTTGCCTCTATTACTAGCATGAGTAGGTGTGGTCTTTCTAGTTCATTAGTGTAGTTTTCGATTAGAGGGTGAAGTGGGCTAATTGGTAGATTCATTAGGACAAGGACCTTTTCGATTAGAGTTTGAAATTAGCCGAATTCACCTCTCCCTCTTGGGCATCTGATCCTTACAACCCGCCCGCTCCAACTCCTGTTGAAGGAGACGATAGGCCTCGTTGGAGGCCACAGACGCCTGCATCACCTGGCTTCGGCCGCTGTCTAACCATGGCGGCTCAGACAGGATGCCTGCCCTTCTACACCGCCACCGAGGTCGCCTTCCCCGCTGCCTTCCGTGCTCCCGATGCCGTCTCCCAAACTATTGACCCCGCGCCGTCAAGCCGGAGAGGCAGCCGCACGCCGCCTTGGACTCCGCCCTTTCAAGGACGATGCCTCTAGCAACGGCGGCCCCACCAACAGCACTAGAACTAGCGGGTGGCTCTTCTTCGACGAGGAGAGGGAGGAATCCGTCTCCTAGATCCACAAGGAAGAGAGGGAGGAGCCGACGCTAGCAGCCGTGACGGCTAGATCTATGCGTGTGACATGGAGATCTTGAAGCCGCAATGATGGATCTGGCCTGGGGCAACTAGTTGCGGCGGCGACGGGAGAGGGCAAAGGGATGCAGCCCTAGGGTTTGAAACCCTAGCCGCCAGTTCAACCCCTCCTTTATACGCATAGTGGAAAAAGGCCGCCCCAAGCAGGGCCGCTGGTAAGCCACCTCGGGATGTCGCTGGCAGGCCACCCTAGGTCACCGCTGGCAAGCCTTCTCTAGGCCGAGGACACGGCCTCTCGGTCATGATTCGTTGCAGGCTGCTAGCAGTGCAAAGTCCATCCCCCTTATTGATATGGCTGTGGTCTAAATTAGGCCCATACTGCTTTATTAATTTGTATATGTGTTAGTTTACATATTTTCAGTAGTTTATTTTATAGTTTTAGTGTTAGATAATATTTGTTTAAATATTATGTCCCTGTTGTAATATGTAACCATGAATATGTGAATGTAAATATATGTTTGTGTATATTCTTGTCTCTTATGTATGTTTTTCACATAAAATGACACTACACAATTAAACTCTCACAATCAAATATATAAGAGTTTCACCAAAACCCTCACACTTTATATATATTTGAGTTGTCTTTAGGGTTAAAAGAAAATTACATTCCCATAATTTTCAATCATGACTCCTCTCCCTTGGAGTTAGTACGAGGGGACCCTCCTACGATTTCCCACTTGCGTAAATTCAGGTGTGCCGTTTACATACCGATATCACCACCACAGCGTCCCTCTATGGGCCCCACAGAAAGTTAGGGATTTATGTGGGTTGCGAATCTCCGTCAATAATAAAGTATCTAGGACCCCTGACTGGGTCATTTATTTACAACCCAGTTCGCTAATTGTATTTTTAATGAGGAACATTTCTTGGCATTAGGGGGAGATTTCAAGTACCAAAAAGGAGAATGACGAGAAATTGATTGAGAAGAGTATCTCCTGCTCAGATCCCTGTACTAAAGAAACAGAACTTCAAGTTCAGAAAACCATTGATGTACAAAATGTTGCAAATAACATGCCTAATGCATTCACTAATTACAAAGGTGTAATAAAGTCTTGCATTCATGCGAGGAATGCGCTTGAAAGAGTGGAGGTACCAAATAAAACCACTCAAAACCCCACTGATAAGAGGGGGAGAAATAAGGCACACAATAAGGATTCACCTCCTTCAAAGAAAACAAAGACGGTGAATGCACATCAACAAAGAAATTGATGAAACTCACGGTGGACCTGACCCATAACCCTATTCGAATGCACTGCATGGTCGAAGCAGGGATATCGGAAAATCCGAGTACCATGGATACGGGAAATCCTGATGTACCCTTAAGGGTAGATGAACCTGCTACCAACTATATTGAGACTGACTAAATCTTTAACCGCAATGCAAGACTACTATTGTTGACACTTATTTTTCTGAACAAGTTGTTGACAGTCTTAATGATCCAGATCCTAAATTCATGGAATAGTGTAGAAAGCGCTCGGACTGTAATCAATGGAAGATGCTATTGAAAAAGAGATTGCCACGCTTTATAAAAGAGAAGTATTCTCGGAAGTGATGTTAACACCTAAAGGCATCTTCCCTGTAGGATACAAGTGGGTTTTCGTTCGTAAGCGAAACGAAAATAACAAAGCGGTGAGATATAAAGCAAGGCTAGTAGCACAAGGCTTTACACAAAAGCCCAGCATTGGTTCTACTAAGACACATTCCCTAGTAATTCCCTAGTAATGAGTAGCGTAACCTTCCGATACTTAATATCACTGCATGTACAAAATCGTCTATCTTTGCAGTTGATGGATATAATAACCACATATTTATATGGGTCACAGGATTCAGAAATTTACATAAAAGTTTCAAATAAAATAAATATACCGAGTCCATCGGCAAAATTGCAACATGCATTCTGTTCGAAACTTCTATGGTTGTAAGATCTTTTCTGACCAAAAGATGAAGAAGAAAAAATTTTGGGATCGGATTTTTCATGTCTCGGTATAATTGGAGTACTTATGTATTTAGCAAATAATTCCTAGGCCGGACATTGCATTTGCATGAATTTACTTTGCTAGATATAGTCCAGTCCCTACCAAACGTCATTGGGCTGAAATTAAAAATATTTTTAGGTATCTTAATGGCACTAGAGACCTCGGCCTTTTTTATGGCAAAAACCAAAACCTCACTTTAGTTGGATATACTGATGCTAAGCTATTTATCTGATACCCATAATGCCAGATCGCAGACCGGATTTTGTATTTCTACGAGGTGGAACTGCTATCTCTTAGAAATCATTTAAACAAACTTTGGTAGCCACCTCCACGTATCATTCTGAAATTATTGCATTATATGAAGCCTCGAAGGAGTGTGCTTGGTTTCGCAGAATGATGGTACAATATAACTCAGTCATGTGGTATTGGTCCAATTAATTTACCAACCATTATCTATGAAGATAATGCTGTCTTTATTGTTCAGATGGAGACCGGTTATATAAAGAATAATATCACAAAATATATTGTTCTGAAATTATTTTATCCTCATGAGTTACAAAAGAATAGAGAGATAAACATTTTGCAAACTAAGTCGTGCGATAATTTTGCTGATTTATTTACAAAATCATTACCATATTCCACATTTTCGAAATATGTTAAAAGAATATGTATGAGACGACTTAGATATCTCTGCAGGAATGGAGTAACACTCTCCAAGATATAACTTAGTTAATATCATATTATACTCTTTTCTTTATATGGATTTTTATAAGTTTTATCGTATAAAGTTTTTAATGAAGTAATATCGACATAGGTCATGTGTCGTATCATTTATTTTTTTTCACAGGGTTTTTGTAAAATAATTATAGACATAATAGGATAGATATAGAATAGTTTATGTACTTCTAATTAATGTAAATTAGATACAGATGGATTTGAGAGGAAGTATTAAGAACCAAATGACGGTGGTGATCTCATCCTAGCAATAATCCAGAAGATTAGCGGTTACTAATTGCTCCTAACGAATTTCATCACGTTGTAAATATGTCTTGAGGCCGAACGGACACGATGCCATCCGTTCACCATCTATATATCTGTTCACTGTTAATAAAATATACAAGGACATTCTTTCACTTTCTAACAGAGCTGCATCGGAATCACTAGCGGAGAGAACCGATGCGGCACTATGCAATCCTTGATACCGCCCAACACGCTGCGCTATCCAATCCCGCTGCCTTCTCTTCGTCTTCTTGACTCAAACGAACAATCTCCTGTTTTCACCGCACAGTAGTAATCATTAGTATGCCTGCAAGTGGTGCGGACACGGGCTGCCCGTCCCACACCCGCTGGAGCCGCGATGCGCTCACGGACCACGGACCTGTGCGGCGGCCCGCGTCCGCGTCGTGCGCGGCTTGCATGCGACCGGCTGAGGCACGAGCACGACGCATGTCACGACTGCACGAGACCTTCAGCTGGATGCGTTCCTCTGTTGCACCGTTCTTTGTGGGCCTACAGCACCCCGCGCCCCGCTTGCATGTGCTTCCGTCTGCACTAGTATTTGGTCTGCTTGCAGTTGTTTGCACGCTTCGCAGTTCGCACCGGCGGCACGCCCAGCGCGACGGACGGGAGGCAGACTGGCGGCACGGCACGGCACCTGGAATGCGCTAGCGCTGGCGGCGCGCGTCGCACGCCGGCACCCCGGCGCAATGGACGGGCGGCCAGCCCCGACAAACGATGGGCTGCGACGGATGGGCGGCCGGCCGCTACGGACGGCGGCCTCCCCGGCGCGACGGATGGGCAGCGCTGGGCCGACGCGAGGGGCCAGCGGGTAGCCATGGAGACAGGACATGATGCGCACGCTGCCTGCCGCTTGGATCTCGCGGACGGGACGGGACACTGCCGCTTGGATCTCAGGGACGGGCGAGAGCAGTGGCGGAGATTGGCGACACGGAGGACGGGGACGGCGACGAACACGAGAACGTGCCTCGCAAGAGCAAGTCGGGCCGACGGACTCGCTCGCTGTGGCCTTCTCTTTGCGGTCGATGGCTGGCCCGCGTGGAGCCGTTTCAACAGCTGGGCTCCATTGAGGCCCTTAGACTATCTACACTCCGGTTCCTCTAAATTTTTAAATATTCCAGGCGAGTCAGTAAGATTCTTTTCTCCACACCTACAATTCACTGTACTCCAATTCCTCTATATGTTTTCTCCATATCTAACTGACCACTATTCTATTTATTTCCTACCAACTACCATCCCCAGTTAAAAACATACATATACCCAGCATGCATGCATGCATGCAAAAGCATGATTTTGCATGCAGCTGGCTTCGTTTGTGCAAAGGCTGTTGCATGGCGGTCATTTTTGCACATCTCGTACTCTAGCATGCAGTTCGGCCCGTGCCGAAAGGCCTGCATGGCCTGTCACTTTTGGCACGTCGATGTGGGAATATATTCTCTGTGTGGTACACCTGCAGCCGTGCTCCAACTGGTTGCGAATATATTCTCCGCATGCTGCTCTGCATAGCACTCATGAAGTATATATTGTGCACACAAGCTCTTGCTTGTTTGCTCATTCACAACCACAGCATATTCAATGGCTGCCTACCCTGGCTCAAGCTCCTTGGCAAAGTACTCGAGGATGGAGGAGGAAGAAGAGGACGACTTCACCGCCATGGTTGATGATGATGACGAGTTTGTGCTTGAGTTGGTCTCCATAGAGGAGGCGGAAGGATCTCGTCGTAGGGGTCACGGGCCACCCAAGGAAATGCGGCCATCAGATCATGCTTCGGGGGATATAAGGATCCGCCTGGACTACTTCTGTGAGAAGCCTGTGTACAATGACTTCCAGTTTCAGTAGAAGGTATCACCACAACACTAAACTTAGTATTCTCGTCCTATGATTCGTGAATATATAAACATATATTGATTTGCAGGTTTCGGATGTGACGACACGTGGTGCAACACCTAATTGACGCCGTCGAGGCCGTCGACCCATACTTTACGTACAAAGAGGACGCCTTGCATCAGACACCCTTGACGGGTCTTCAAAAAGGTCGTTGCATCCCTCCGTATTCTTGCTTACGGGTTGCCGTCCGAATGCCGTAGATGAGTATGTGCGTATAGGCCTAGTCCACGGCTCGTCAAGCTCTGCAACACTTCTGTGCGGCTGTCATCGAGGTATTCAGGGATTACTACCTACGCCCTCCAAATGCAAATGATGTTGCTAGGCTACTGCAAACTGGGGAGGACCATGGGTTCCCAAGGATGTTAGGTAGCATCGATTGTATGCACTGGGAGTGGAAGAACTGTCCAACTGCATGGAGAGGGATGTTCACGGGTCGTGGTAAGCATCCATCCATGATCCTAGAGGCAGTCGCTTCTAAGGATTTGCACATCTGGCATGCTTACTTTGGCATGCCAGGCAGTTGCAACGATATTAATGTGCTTCATAGGTCACCTGTGTTCTCATCGTACCTTCAAGGTCAGAGCACTCCGGTTTCATTTGCTGTTAACGGGAACACATATAACATAGGCTACTACCTTGCCGATGGGATTTACCCAGAATGGCCAACTTTTGTTAAGACCGCTCGGCACCCCATGGAGACAAAGACCAAGCACTTTGCTAAGTGCCAAGAAGGAGCACAAAAGGACATTGAACGGGCGTTTGGTGTCCTGCAAGCTAGGTGGGGAGTGCTGCGTGGGCCGGCATATGGTTGGGATCTTGCTAATCTGAGTGACATCATGCAGGCATGTATAATTATGCACAACATGGTTGTCGAAGATGAAGGGCCAGGTGCAAGGAACACAAACTTCGACCAAATTGGAGAGCTTGCCGTCCCTTACCGCAACAGTCAAGAAAGGAGCGAATATATTCAGGCACGCCACAGACTCCGGAACAAGACATTGCATCACCAACTGTAGTACGACCTTATTGAGCACCAGTGGGCAAGGTTGGGATCCAACGCAGAGTAGCTGTGTATGCGTGATATTTGAAGTGTAACGAATATTTGTATTTGTAATGATGTTTGTTCGTCAAGTTTGTAAGATCAGTTTGTAATTTGGGCCCTAAGTATGGCAAATAAATATTTCCACAATTATATTATGCATGACCTTCCACTCACCCGATGACTTCCAAAAAATAAATATACAACAGATCACCTCACAAGACTCACAGCAAATAAATAATTGTTTAAGATCCACAACAAATAAATAATTGTTCAAGACTTACAACAAATAAATGATTGTTCAAGACTTACAACGAATAAATGATTGTTCAAGACTCATAGCTGACAACTAGTAAATATATTGCACATACAACAGATCATTAGGACACATCTCATGGATAGCACAGGTCAAACTTGGCGGTTCCTTTGTCTTCTTGCTGCCACCTTGTGCAGTATCTCCTCACAAAGCGCCTCGTAATACAAGCGGAGGTCAGGTGTGCAAGAATCAAGGTCCACCTTAAGAATCCTCTCATCTTCTTGCTTCTCTCTTTCAAGTCTCTCCCTCTCCTTCTCTTGCATCTGCATATTGAGTTTGTCACGCATGATCTTGATCTTCTCCTCCCCAAGCTGTAGGATGGACTGGTTGTGTTCACGCATCTCATCGAATCTCTTCTCTTCAATGCTTGTAAGATGGTCAAAGCAGTCTACTTTCTTTGAATTTTCTTCTTGCCACATTGTCATCTTTTGCAATGATAGGTCCTGTAACTTAGAAGCGTATTCCGAAGATGATGTTGATCCAGAATGACACTTCTTCTTGCGAGCTTTTGCTGCATCCCTGCCAATTGGCCTCTTCCCGACGGCCGCTGCCGATGGCTCATCCCCATCCAAGTCAATAGTGTTAGAACCAGGGGGGATGTGCTCACCAAATGCATCGGCCCTAGCTGTTTTGGAACTTTTCTGCTTTATGTCTTGCCATTTGGGCTCATCTTTCAATAGGTCCCAGCAATGCATGAACTGAAACTTGTATCCCTCAATACCAGCAAAGTCGGATGCAGCCAAGGTTGTCTGCAAGTGGACATATGACTCATATAACATTAACAATAAATAAGAGTGAAATAACATTAACAATCGCAGCAATCAGAAATGATGGCGTACCTTATCAGCATCTGATGTCCCACTAGCGTCACCCCAAATAGCCTTTGCCACGTACCCAGCGAACTTCGTTGTTTCTTGTTTGATCTTGTCCCAGCGAGACTGCACAGACCTTAGTGTCCTTTCTGGCCAAGAACCCCGCCTCCCATTGTATTGCTTCATAACACGATCCCAAAAGTTGTCTCTCTTCTGGCAGTGTTCACAATTGGGTCACAACTTATCTCTAGCCATGACCTCACAATGTTGATATCTTCCTCTACTGCAAAGTTGGCCAATTTGATACTAGTGCCCCCTCTTTTCCTACCTCCATTTGATGGACCACCAACAGTTGCTACCTCCTCTACCTCGTCATCTAGTTGATTGTACATTTGATCTGCATTTGGTGAAGGCTGCGATTGCGGTGACATGTGTGGATGCATACCTCCAGCATTGGGTGGAGGCATACCTACTGCAGTCATGGGAAACATACCTGCTGCAGCCATGGGAGGCATAGTTACTGCCTGTGGATGCATTCCCGGATGGATGACCTGATTGGGGTTCCAGGCACTTGGGTCGGTCTGGTACATAAACATGTACGGGTTCAAGCCGCCCTGGTAAGGAGGATTGGCACCATGCCTATGTCCATCAGGCTGATCAAATTGGTTTGGGTCCATCCTGAAAATGTGGAAACAAATCCAACTTCAGGCCTATTCAAAGAACATACAATCGTCCATTCATTTCCTACAGATTCGCATAGCAAATACACCACTTTTAATATGAGCAAACAACTTCGACAGGCTTCTTTGAAATATAACAAACATCTAGCTTCAGAAGTAATTGATGCTATGTATCAGCACGTAACAATTTTGTAGTATATACTTTGACGAACTTTACAGATTATAATAGGACAATTTACTTCAAAATTAATTGGCAAATCTAACAAGATGTTCATCTACTCCCAGCGTGCCTGGTCGGTCTTGACATATCTGGTGCCTCCAACACGGCACCGCGCACAGCAAGCCACCGGCCCCTTCGCTTGCCGTGTGACCGGCGCAGCCACTGGCTACTGCTGCCGGCGCCCGCCGCCGCCCACCAGTAGCGGAGCCGGCGCCCGGCAGCCGGCCCGCCGCCGCCCACCACTACCAGAGCCACCGGATTTGAGCCATGTAGGAGAAGAACGAACACACACAAAAGGAAGGACGCACCTGTGGCTTCGTCGCACCCGCTTCGAATGGCCGATGGAGCTCTCCTCCGACGAGGTACGGGATCCACCTAGATCTACCCACCGCCGCTTCCCAAGCTTCACAGATGGCACCGACCGCTTCTTCTCCGGTGAGCTTCCCTTCCACGACCTCCCTTCGCAGGCTGGGATTAGCCCCCTCCCTCCGCCGCCGCCGCAGTCGTCAGATCTACGGAGAGGACATGGCTCCTCCAGGCTTGCAGCGCCTCCCGCTGCCGTCGCCTTGCATGCCGCCTTCCTCTCCAGGACGCCCAACCGGAGAGTCGCTGACCCGCTCGCCTGCGCTCCGCCTCCACCTCTACCTTCGCACTTCCGGCCGAGCGCGCGAGGGACTGGTTTCGGGAGAGAGAAGCTGCCGCGACGGGGGATGGAGGAATGAATCGATTACGCTGTATTTGCCGGAACCGGGAGTCCACTCCAGCGTAGCGAAGCCCGTGGCGGAACCGGCTGCAGACGTTTTTCCGGTAAATTGTTCCGCCAAAGGGTACCGGAACGGGATACAAGGATGGGCTGCACATAATCTTACATAGGCTTGTGGCACGGGTTAGCCGGTGGGCTAAGCGCGAGGCCGGCGCCATTTGCAACTCTAATCATTAGCGCTGGGACCTGATGCCATTTGCGTTACCCTTTTTCTAGAATGAACCAAACACCATTGAAGGAGCGACTGTGAGACTAAGTAGAAACATTATCAACAGATACCAAACCTTGAGGCAGAGGAAGCTTCCCCATCAGTATTCTATGTATGTTCACATCTCCGACGATCACCGCCGGTGGCTATGGATCAGAGGGTTGCATGCCTTTGGACTCAGAGTAACTAATATACAAATGATTAAATATAATAAATTATTGTTATTTAATTTTAGCATCAAATTTTTTAGTGGGGAACCCTAACCTAGATTTGGATCCACCCCCCTTTACACATACAAACCATTTAATTCTTATCCAGTTACTTTTCCGTCTTGAAATATAGCGTTTTCTAGATTTGTTGTAAGTCAAACTTTTTAAATTTAATTAAATTTATAAAAAAAGAATAATTATGCTTTTAATGGGAAATAACTATTATTATTAGATTCATCGGAAACTATATTTTCATAATTTACTTCTTGGTGTGATAAATATTGATATTTCTCTTTAAAAACTTAGTCAAACTTAAGATTGTTTGATTATGACGAACTCTTAAAAAAACACTGTATCAGAGCACGGAGGGAGTATATACAATGAGCTAAAATTTAATATACTTGCATTTTCCCTAGTCCATATAATAACACGAGTAGAAGTTGCTAGTTCAAAATTGACAAACTCCCATCTACCAGTGACGGGGTCTTTCTCGTGCAGCGTCTTCCGCTGCCCAAATCTCCCCATCCACGGCGACGCATCCGCCCGCCAGGGTGGCAGGCTCATCTCCACCACACCCTCCCCGCCCCCGACGGCTCTCCAGTTGCTCCTCAGCGTTCTCTCGCGCCGCCTCCCCGCGCCCTCCCCGCACTCGGATGCCGCCGGCTCCGGCGCCTAGACCGGCGGCCCCCCTCTAGCGGGCGCCCGGTGCGGTGAACCCATCGATGGCCGACGCGCTCCTCCTTCCGCGACGCTTCCACGCCCCGTCCTCCGCGGCATCCGGCGCCTCTTCGTCCGCCTCTTCATCCCCGCCGTCCCGCTCGGTGCTCTTGTCGCCCGGCTTCCCGCGACGGGCGCCCCTGGCGACCGCCCACCCGCAACCCCGGCCTCACCGGCTCACTCGCCGAAAGGTGCGCGCGCTCGTCTTTGTTCTGTGAACGATATGGAGGAGGGACGCTTCGCTTACGATTTTTGGTGGGCTGGGAGGCCCGTGGTTGCTGGGGTGATTTGGATTTCGGCTCTGGATTAGAGGGGGTGTACACGCATCGACTTAGTGTGCCATGCGGGAGCCCTTGCAATTCTATGCCATTTATAGATGAACGAGCAAAAACCTTGGTGGGTTTTGGATTTCACGGTTTCTTCTGTTGCTAGTATAATGTTCTGGTGCTCATTGAGCAGTTGTTCATAGGGCAAACCCATTAATTTGTTGAATTGCACCTGTTCGTTTCCGTTATCTTTGTTTTGGACTAGGAAGTGCCTGATGTTTGGTCCTAAATTTACTATGTTTCTGTTCTCCCATGTGAAAAGGAACGCATAGCAGTGCCTAATTATGAACACTGTACTGTGGGAATTACATGGTGCATTGGTGCTTGCTTGATGTGGGTGCTAAGCAGTGCCTTTTTCCCTCTCCACAGTTATTGTCTAAGTAGTTCGATATATGTGTGGTATATTCAATTGTTTGAATTGACAGTTGCCCTATACTTTAGTTAATTTTTTTCTATTCCTGCTTGATTGAACTTGCGTATGTTTTAGGAAAAGGATTGTATGCTGTGTTTAGTCATGAGAGGCATTGCTACTTGATTTATGCTGCAGGGTGTTTGATGGTTTTACCGTGTTGGCTGTTCCAGGTTTATGCAGCAGACCCACAGAGCGGCGAGCAACCAAAATGGTGGGAGAAAAATGCTGGACCAAACATGATTGACATCCACTCCACAGTGGAATTCTTGGATGCACTCAGAGATGCTGGAGACAGGCTTGTTGTTGTCGAGTTCTACGGAACCTGGTGTGGTTCATGCCGGGCTCTCTTTCCAAGGGTAATGCCATTAATTGTGAATATAACTACTGGATACTTAATTTATCCTGCCTGTAGTGCGTCTTATCCCTAATATGTTCCTCACATAGTATATTATGTCTTCACACTGTTGTGGTGCTACATATGATTTGTGATGCACAAATTAAATACACCCTCAGTCCCAAATTATAGTTCCTTTTAGCCCTCTTTCTATCCGTCTATGTTCGAATGTATGTTGATCAATCTAGACATATATACAAAACACATGCATGGAAAAAAAAAAGAATGAATCTATTTGAAACCTAAAAGGAACTAGAATTTAGGACAAAGGGATTATTACTTTTTAAACAATGCTGCTCGTTAAAAGCATGTGGAAGCAATTTCATTAGTTGGTATTAGGAAAACACTAATTGAAGGGGAGCCTTGGTGCAGTCGTAAAGTTGTTACCATGAGTTTCAAGTTGTGGAAATAGCCTCTTGCTGAAATGCAGGGAAAGGCTAAATACAATAGATCCCCAAAGTCGGTCCAACCCTTCCCTAGACCTTTCACAAGCGCGAGCTCATGCATTGGCGCTGGCCTTTAGGAAAACACTGATTGTGAAACTATACACAATTTAGCAATGCATAACTTTATTTTTGATAGGTTCTATAAATTCTTGGTATTGTGGTTCCTTGAATGGAAAACACGAATAAACATAAACATATTTCCAGGGTTGTATCATACACTTGAGAGTCGAGAGGCTCCAAGTCAGAGGGTGCAGCTGAGATAGTGTAATACTTTGGAATCTAGAAACAGTTGCAACAATGTAATCTATATGAAGTTTCCATGCGAGCCTAAAGTGCTTGGAGTTTTCCATCGTGACTACTTTGAAGATTATCATTAAGCTAACACTAATTAATACAATCGTCATTTCGGGATATCCGTGGACTATGATATATAGTAATGAATTCCATGCTTTTCAATTATTTGTAGAATGAGAGCTCAGAACCTTTTCATGATTGCATGAAGTTATTCAAATCTTCTGAGAATGAAAAAAAAAAAACGTATATATTTGCATGTAGTTCATGCAACACTCAAGTTAGTTATTTTTTGACAACACTGAACAGTTAAAACGCTTTCTTAAGTTTTATGGAGCAATAACACTCGTGAAGCTTCCTGAAAAATTCATTGGAAATGAAAGATGTTTACTGTTTGTCTTTGTTACAATCATACCTCCAGCACATCATTGTTGGTCATCTCGTTTACTTAGGTATACCGTGAATATATGTCCATGCAACCGATCCACTTTACTCAGCAAGCAAGCATTGGTTCGTGCTGGCAGCTAGCTCAACAGCCAACATGCACGATGAAAACCCGGCAAGTGCCTCAACAAAGTGAATAAAAAAGAGGAGGTAGTAGTTGTAACAATAACAGTATGTGGTGAACTATACCCTACATTGTGCATTTAGCACATGTATTGCTTATTCTCCCCTACCCTAAGTTAGATGTTTCGGTACATTCTCTTTAGTCCTGCTGACTTCTTCTTCCCACATCATTATTGGCTTGCCTTAGGATGCCGCTATGTGGCAGTGCCACCGCTACCCTATCAATTATACTATTGTTTCGAACTTCATCCTTCCTATTATGACCACAAGTCTATAGCAATCACACAACATGGACATCTCTGCTAGACTGGTACACATAACTGGTAGACATGGCACTGTTTGGTAGGTTAGCATTCTGCGCCATACAGCATTGTGGGTCCAATCACTGTCCTATATAACATACCGATTAGCTTCTTTGGCATCATCTTTGTGGCAGAGAATGCTAGAAGCTTGGCGCCATTTCATCCATCCTGCTGTCATTCTATGACTAGCATCTTCATTGATATCACCATGACACCATCTCTCTGTAGCATTGATCCCGAATACCAAAAGGAATCCTTTATGGGCACTACTACTTGTATTTCGAAACTAACATCTCTCTCTTGCCAAGTACTCCCTCCGTTCCAAATTGTAAGGTGTTCTGGGCTTTGGATGTATTAATGCTATATTCCATATATGTGGTTTGTATATGTCTCTAATCCACATAAACATAGACAGAGAAAATGATGGCCCAAACCCCTTATAATTTGGAATGGAGGGAGTAGCACTGAAGTCAGACCTCAATACCTCATATATTCGGATTTGGTCTGATTAAGTCTAAAACCTTCGCCTCCAAAATTTGTTTCCCCAAGTCCAATCTCCTATTAACCCTATCTGATTGTTGCCAACTAGTACCGCATCCTTAGCAAAGGGCATACACCATGTGAAAACCACTTACAATGTTTGTTCATGCTATATATTTGTGCATTTTCAGTAACTCCTTATTGGAGATGTTTTAATTTGTTCAATGCTTGTCTTTATATGCTTGTTATTTTGACGCTGGCTCAGTTTACCCTACCGTTGGATCGTTCTGAAGTAATGTTTATACTTTATAGTAGTTATGTCCTTACGGGAATCTGTTCTAAACCTGATGCTTGTTCTACGATACCAGCTCTGCCGGACAGCATTGGAGAACCCTGATATATTGTTTCTAAAGGTGAATTTTGATGAAAACAAACCTATGTGCAAACGACTGAATGTCAAAGTCCTTCCTTTCTTCCATTTTTACCGTGGAGCTGATGGACTACTCGAGGCTTTCTCCTGTTCCTTAGCTAAGGTATGATTGCGAGTA
The DNA here is from genome assembly GCA_030272315.1 of Paspalum vaginatum. NCBI lineage: Eukaryota > Viridiplantae > Streptophyta > Magnoliopsida > Poales > Poaceae > Paspalum > Paspalum vaginatum. The sequence continues at coordinate 11,140,911 of CM059020.1, read as the reverse complement.
CCTTACCTGTTGCTGCATGATATTGAATGGTATAAGAGGTCTCTTTATACACTCTGATCCCTTTTGTGAGTGCCACTTTGTTGTATGGTGTCATGAGATATAGATGTTTTGAGTTTTAGTTGATACTATTTTGAGTTGTCTTCCTGGCATTTCTCCGCAATGTTTTCCGTTTCGAGATTGTTTAAGCACATGAACTGCTCTTTTCTTTTTCAAATTTCTGACAAGCTGCAACAGTTTAGCTGGAAATAATTCTCTTTGTGTTACTTTTGTAGTTTTTTTTCACCTATATAACTGCATTTTGCATTTGCAGTTTCAGAAGCTGAAGGATGCCATTGCAATTCACAACACTGCTCGTTGCAGCATTGGCCCACCTGTGGGTGTCGGTGATGTTGACTTGCTAGATAGTGCGAGCCTTCAGGAGAAACCTGCGGAAGCTAGCCCACGGTAGATTCATGGGAACGGATCCCCACCACCAACTTCTACATTGTGCTTATTTTTCTTCGCTATAGATGTGAGAATCTAAATTCCACGCTTCACGAATCGGATGTATGGATTATTGTTCCACATTCATGATAGGGAAAATGTGTATTATAGCATGCCAACTGTTCCTTTTATTCGACTGAACCGTAGAGCTGTACATCATTATAGGGGAACATGCCATGAACACTTATTAAGCGCTCCTGTTGGGACGTTTTATGTAGTCAATCCATTGTTTTTGGGTACCTCCACCATTATTTCAACAGGTTGTACTTCGCTGTATTCCCTTTGGCCTTGTTCCTCTGATCTGAGTTTTATCACATCACATGAGGATCTTTATCAAAGACCAGGAGCAATAGTTTGCGTGAAGTGAGGTTACCTATCTGCCACTAGCCTGAGGGTTCACAAATTGTGTTCCCATAGCCACATTAATTATAATTAATGGTGTAATCAGATCAAATACTTATAATATCATTGATATTATATTTGTTTTTATATTTTTCTTCGGAGCTAGATGTTGATATGATACTTTTGGATATCTTACTAACCAGAGGCTCTTCTTGGAGCCTTCAGTGCTAACCTTTACCAGACGTGATAGGAAAAAAGATAAATTATATAAATTCTTATAAAAATAAGAAACATCCGGTCGTCCATCACGGAGCTCTAATAATAGCAGCCATTAGATTTGTTATATTTTTAAAAAAAATTATCCACCACACCATAATATAATATGAAATAAAATAATCTCTAAATTTGTATAGAAATTACTCACATGCCATTAAAAAATATGAAATAAAATAACATCCTAAATTTGCATAAAAATTACTCACATGACATTATAAAATATGAATTAAATAAGCACCATAAATTTGTATATAAATTACTCACTATGCAATTAAAAAAATAAAATAAATCCTAAATCTGCATATAAATTATCTAATATGTCATCATGAAAGATAAATTAAAATAAATCCTAAATTTACGTATGAACCACCGACGTTATCATTATGAAAGATTAATTGAAATAATCACATCTAGTATTACTATGTATTAAATCTATGTTTCCTAAAAACTCTTAATCCGTGCGAGAGCACTGGGTTGATGGACCAGTAGATATGTATATGGATTATTTCGGTTACGGATACGGATAATTATTTACCAAAGGTACTTTTCGATATAGATAGGAATGGATTATTTTGGTTACCAATACAGATACTTATTTACCAAATACGGAATGAGTCGGATGCGGACAATGTCGGATGCAAATATTTCCTTGGATATTGAGTAAAAGAAATATCATATATATCACACATGTTGCAATCGTTTTTCACTCCACAAACCTAAATTATAACTAGATTCTACTTAAATAAGCTAACAAATAGAACTGACAATATCATTTGAGAACCACATACACATGTGATCATATAGCATAGCGAAGCAAGATCTCTTTCAAACATTTGATTGCATGACATTTTGGCTTTGTTACTAATTGCACAGACATGTTAACTTCTTACAATGATAAACACTATGAGTTAATTCTTTTTTGTTATATGCTACTTGAATGAAAAAAAAATCTAAATCTATGCATGGTATATCATGATATATTTGAGATTGGTGTTTTCTAAAAAAAAATATGTTCTCAGAGTGCATTGGATTTGTTTTGTTGATCTCCTAGTCCATTATTGTGCATACAATAATCTAAATAAATATCATATGCTACTTAAGCAATAAAACACTAGCAATATAAATAAATTATATTTAAATGTCTCCAAATAGAACACCAATAGGTAGATTACATTTTTAGAAAAAAATTGATACTATTTTTGTATTTTTTATGATTTAAAATAAGTTGGCTATAAATTTTTAAGACTAAGTATACCATATTAAATTGAAATAATAAATTACTTGATATAATATACTCTCCCAATCAGATATCCGACTTAGCTATCTGGATTATCTGACTGGATATCCGATGAATATCACCGTTCTTATATTCGAATATGACATCTGGTATCCGAGAAAATATCCGGATACCTAAAAAACAACATCTGAATCACTATTTGAGACTTTCGGTCAGGCATATGGATAGATAATATCCGTACAATTTACACCCCTAGTTATAATCAAGGTAATAGATAGCAAGGTTGTAGCAGATAGTGGATTATACTGTGGACGTTAGGTCCAATGGCAGAACTTAGATATAACAGATAAACTTGACTATATATAATATATAGACACACATGCACACGCACGCACACATACAATACATATATTGTATGTATGTGTGTGTGTATATATAAGAAAATTCCTTTCTACATGTGCATGTACACACAGAATATGAGTTTATAGCTCATTTAAAATGTAAAATACTAACAAACAAATCAATGCACATATAATGTAAGTAAAAAAGACTATGTTTCTGTTGTCGCCTACAACCGACTGTCCCATGCTTGAGTGGACAGCACAACAAAGGAACTGGGAGGTACACTGCCGCTGCGATTGACCCCTCCTAGCGGCGGTTCTATGAGGGTACTAGGCATGCCACCTAGCTTAGCCAAGGAGGGTGTTGGTAGTGCCCGTGCATAATCAGAGAATCGTCCTGCAGATACATAAACAACAGATTGACGTTAAATTCCAGCTAGATGGCTAGGATCGGCTTAGGGCATTGCCTCCTTGTGTATTGATGGTTAGTTCGACGACAAAGCATGAACAAGGAGAAAGTAAAAAGGCCTATTTAAAGCATGACCTAGGCGATACAACACTTCTTGATTGACTCTGCTATGTGTACGATTATATAGATCTATCTAAGAAGACTTAATCGAGCCCTTAACTATGCACTAGAACAGGGTTCATCTACGAACGCAGATACAAGCTAGAGCATGTAAAATAGAGTGCCAAACGTGAATCGATCACTCGAGTCGCCGTATGCACATGTTGCGGCGCATGTTGTGGTATGTAGCAACCGGACGAGTTATGCTCGCTTGGCCGCATGCAACCAATTCATTTATGTGAAGCAAGAATAAAAACGGTTTAGTACGGGATCTACTAGGTAAGAAAAGACTTAACATGCCCTAAAACGACCGAGGTGGAATGATTAGAGCCGCATGGCGCTTACTTGGAGAAAAACCTTGGGGGCCAGGGATGGCGATGCGCCAAGTTTGAGTTGATGAAACAGGCAGCTACTTGGGAACGTATGCCGTCGTATCCATTATGATCAAAAGGTTACATATTTATAGTCCGGAGGCTTGGACAACAAGTCTGACTCATCTAACTAAAACCATAGATTACTTTCTATCCTTAAGATAAATGGTCCGGTGGGCCTAAATGAAATATGTTGCCACCACTGTGCGGGCGGCCCATTAGGTTCCTTAGTCGATCCGATGGCAATCCCCGATTGGCTAGGATTTCGCAGGCAACAGTTTCACCCATTAGTCATTACATATCATAATAAATAAGGCATATGCCAAGTTTGCCAACAGAATTATATAAAGTTTAAAAGACATTCATCTGACCCGTATAAACCTCGTGCTTAGTATGCTCAATATAATTTTGGTAGTTGAATCTCAACATGGACCAATTTCGGACTAGTGTGAGTGCAAGTATATTTGTTTAAATTCTGGAGATGTAAGTGACGGACACCTCAAGTCCTCAAATGAGTGAATAAATAGCACAAAAGAAGACATGAAGATCATTCAAGAAAACTCAAGTTCAAATAAGATTGATTAAGCCTTGCTTTAGGAAGTAGTAGGCGCAATTGTGAGCACTGGACGGTATGTCTCATGCTTGATTGAAAAAGACCGCCAAATAAAAACTCAAGGCTGTTGCATTTACATGCACCAAATGTTCTGATGATCATTACCCAACGATAGTGGTAGAGGCAATGAAGGAACGATTGCGTGCAAGTTGCACGCATCGGACGATCCAGTGGTACATCAGATTAAGTAGGCCGAGCAATATACACATGAGCACCTTAGGTGACTATCACACATGAGATGGTCTAGTGATCAGAAATGGTCAAGTCAGGTCCAGCGGTTGATTCCAACAAGTCTGGGTGGACTCAGTATTCTCCTATCGGCTATTGAAGATTTGAGCTATTTATTTATACCCTCTTGCTCGGTCTCTACGGTAGGGTTGGTGACTCCTGAGTATATTCTAGTGTTAAAACTTGAGACACGCGGAAGACCCAACTTGCGAGTGGAGGTAAACCAAGGATATCCGGAGTTACCTGATTGGAAGTCTTGACCTTTGTGGATATCACTTTGCCAACTTTGATCCTTGTACGGAAGGTTATAGTCCTTGCATGGACTATGCAAGAGCGATGCCTTGCATAGGGCTTCAACGAGGATGGAATACCTATGTGCCTTCTCAATACCTCGTAAAAAAAAATCTGAGTCTCCAATTTGTCACCATTGCCATGGTTGCTGGGAGTTTGCATCTTCTACCTTTTGCTTTTGCTTCCGTGTTTATTTTCTTGCATCCTTGTGCTTTACTTTTCTATACTAGTTTAATAGGTTAGTTTCTTGGTATTAATTAGGTTGTGCTCTCTCCATCCCATAATGAGTGTTATTTCAAGATTATTAAGACACATTAGAGAGAGTGAGATATGACACATGTGCTCCTCATTACCAATTTCTTTTTAGAGGCTACTAATCGTATAGCAGCACTTATTTGGGATGAATTTTGAATCCTAAAACAACACTTATCATGAGACGGAGGGAGTAAGTCTTTTATAGGAGTAGCTATACTTACCAAAACCTTAGTGCGCATTCTTACTTTAGCTTGCATATGTTTTGATAAGTTTTTTAGAGAGTCTTACTTTTTAGAATCTAATTCACCCCATTCGTAGGACGGCAAACCTGAGGTACATGTGACTTTCACCATCAACTGGTCAACCAATCAACTCATCATCAACCTGAGAACCAACCTCCTCGCTCTCATGGCCACTTGATTCTGGATTCATCTGCATATGTAATATTTCCCTCCTCATCCAGTTCACTCTTAGAACATTCAAACACTTCTTCCTCATCTTCTTCCATTACCTGAGATTCCCTCTTTTACGTAATTTCCCTTTCTACCATAACATGAGGTTTCTGTGCTTTACCTTTTGCTTGACGAGACTTTGCATAGTAATTTTCTCTTTTGAGTGACAATGCCGATCATCCACAATCCATTAATTTGGTGGCTCGGCATCAACAAATTTTGGAACCAGGGTCTTTGTCCTTTTGACAATATTTCCAGTGCAGCCTATTGTTAAACATCACAAAGATGATCATTTTTTTTTCTGACCCAATCTTGTTCTTTTCTTAGAATATACCTAAATAAATATAACAGAAAATCATTTCAGAATTATTTAATTGATTAATATTATTAATAATGCATAGTGAAAGGTAGATTTACTGACTAGGAATGGGCAACTTTCTCAAACACACCTCCTGGTTCTTTGACATGCAGAGGAGCTACAGTCATGCTTAAAAATCTAATAGGAGTGGCAAAGCTAGGATAATTTATCGCTGGGTCGGTACAAAATAACAATACTAACTTTAAATGTTGCGACAAGATAATAGCATGCATAATATCATCAATTATTTAAAACCCGTCATTTGTAACAAAATAAGCTTTGTTTCCCACTATGGCCACAGCCCTTTATCTTGTGAACTTTTTTGAGAGTGTACAGAGCATGTTTTTCATTAAGAAGAAGAGAGAGTAACCAACTGAATTGGGCCACACAAAGCCAAAAGGCAGCCACAGAAGGAAAAGAAAGGAAAACCCGGTACGACTAAAGGCCACAACCTACCATTCAAAAGGCGCCGATCATAGAGAAGCATGCACGGCTCCAGAGCCTCGCCTCCTTGACAACTGATTGCGCAAAGGCCACTGGCTGGAGGCTCTCCCTTTTGAAGATCCTATTATTCATTTATTTTCACTTAATGTCCCTAAATTGAAATTGTGACTAGACATCCTTGTTGCACATTTGCACTAGGCATATAATGTAATTATTATTAAATTCATCTCCACCACAACTTTGCATTATTGTCTTCTCAGAAGAACATGTATTTTATTTGAACGCAAACGGTGTCAATGTCTTGTCTGCTTTCTAAGTTTGGGCTATATAACAGAATATAGGATAAAATCTCACAATTAGGACATGATAAACTAGCAATGCATAGCCTGATCAATCAAGAAATTGGATAACCAAACAACAATTGCAAAATTGGAGATTTTGGCAGGGTTGTCAAGTTACCTTGTCTTGGTGCTTGACCGTGGACATCAGAGAGCTTATCGCCTCATCACAGCTAGCAGCAGATGAGCAGCCTTCAACCCACTACTAGAGAACTGAGCTTCGGATGAGTTGCAAATTTACATACGAATCGGCAAAAACTGCACCCGTTATTAATGGGTAGCATCTGCACCGGTTGCAACGCTGGAGAGCCCCCGGGTGCCATGGTCGCGAGCCCTGGGGGCACTTTAGTATCGGGTCGCCCAACGAGACTGATGCTTATGTTTGTGCATTAGAAGGGGTTCGTTAAACCACCCGGTGCTAATACTATTTGAACCGGGTGGTACAATGACCCGATATTAATGTACTAAACATTAACACCACCTCTTTATTAGACCCGGTACTAAACTGGTGCCAGGGCTTCCAATGGAAGCTCACGTGTCCCGTTCGCCTTTCCGCCAATGCTCTGCTCTTCGCTGGAAGCCGTTCAATTGATGATGATCATATTTGATCGTGGGAATTAAACAATAGAGGTTCTCATAATTAAAAAGTTTGGATGATGATTTACATCAAGAATTAAATACTAGAGGTTGACGCAATTAAAAAGTTTGTAAGATTGTTTACATTAGAGGTTCTTGCAATTAAAAAGTGCGATTATTTACATCAAAACAAGCTGGTTTGTTCGATCGACTGCTGTTACAAAATAAAACGAGAGCTAGGAAGGCTCTGCCTACACCCACCTGCGCTTCACCGGAGGCTCGTCGTCGTCACCGTCGTCGCCGCCGTCAGTCGCTCTCCTCGGTATCCTCACTGTCGTCGAAGTAGAAGTCCTCATGCCCACCTTCATCCTCATACTGATCATCATCTTCGTCGTCGTCGGTGGATCCCCAATGAGGAGGATGAGGTTCCTCTTCCTCATCAGAGGAGCTGATCAACTCCTCCTCCTCTGCGGTCTCATTGCCAATGCTGACCTAGGAGAAGAGGTCATCGTCGCTTGTCTGGATCGGCTCCTCATCTAGGAGGAAGGCGAGGTCCATCTCTGCTTCCTCCTCACCAACCGCCGCACCGCTAGCTATAGTGTCTTCATCGGAGTCGCTTTGGGTCAAATCCCAGAGTCCCTCGGCCCACCAGCTGGGAAGAAAGGGCGGTGGGTTGAAGACAGGAGGCGCGTACGGGGGAGAAGTAGGGGGATTGGAGAAGGAAGAAGAGCTACTCACCATTGGCAAACGAAGGATTTTTTTCAGAGTTTCTAGTTCTGGGGAGTGGGATTTTTTTCAAGACGTGGGAACGTGGAGGAGTTGTTAAATTAATTTTTCTTGTTTGATTCAATTTTAGTTTAGAGTGAAAATAATTTGTGGACAAAATTAGGGCAGTACACAGGGCCAACGGTTAGTCCTGATCTTTAGTATCGGGTCGATCCAGTTAAGGTGCTAATGATTAGAGTCAAACATGGTCAACACACACCCGGTACTGAAATCTCTATTGCACCGGGGGTACTACACACCTATTACTAATGTGCATTAAATTAGCACTGGGTACCGAGGAGACTCCATTTTATTGTCTTGTGTGGAAGATCGCGCGTGGCTGTTTGCCTTCCCGCTAGATGCTCTGCTATGTGCGAAAGCTTGCCGTACCGTGTCCCATTGATGATTTGATCATGAGAATGCCAATCATCGCAAGGGTGTAAATTTTCTATATAAATATGCGTTACCATATACCCCTAAGTTAAGTAGGAGTACTAGTATTCTGTTCGAGCAAGGAGCAAGAACAACAGAAGACCAATGAGAGCGAGAGCAAGAAAAGAGAGGAGATTGCGCCCGAGCCAGCCCCATTGTCGCCATGGGTCACTGGTCAAGCGATGGCAAGTACACCACTGACTACTCCTTCGAGGATGATCCGGAGGAGGTGAGCCAGCCGCCGCCGAAGTGGCCACGATTGGAGGAGGAGGATGACGAGGACTACTACTGGTCCCATGATCCGGAGGCGAAGGAGGAGGAGGACGACGACGACGACGACGATGACAACGAGGAGGAGCAGAAGGATGACGACGACTACGACGGCAATGACGAGGGCCCCAACAGCGACGGCGGCCTCGACGGCATCGACTTGGACGGCGGCGACGGCAGCGACGAGGAAGTCGGCCATGTCTGCAACGATTTTGGTTTTGGACACGGCGGTGGAGGCGGAGTGGACTTGCCTCATCGCCATCGCCGTCCTTAATTAGAATGTTCTAGTTATATGTAATATTAGTAAAATAGTTTAGTTATATGTAAAATATTTAAGTGGCAAGCAATGTTAAATATTTCCAATTTCTTTGTATTTTAAAAGTCTAATTTCTTAGCACCAGATCTTTAGAATGCCCGGTACTAATGAGGGCCGCGCCGCGCTCACCTATTTACCAACTCCAAACCACTCTCCGGCGGGCCGCCTCTACCATCTCCCCTCGTCCACAATGGATGAGCTTGCCATTGCAGCCCTACCCAAGCGTGTCCATGCTAAAATCTTAGAGGAACATCTCGTCGCTGCGAAGGACATGCATCCTGCGCCACCTCGAGATGCGGCAGGGTAGGAGAGGATCAGCATGCTCGTCGGAGCCCCTCGCGGCACTGGGGCTCCTCCTCACCCCTCTCCTTCGTCGCCGCCTGCCAACACCTCACCTCCATGGTCCACCGTGCGGCGGCCAATTCAGAGCCCCAGGGACCTCCTTCACCACGGCAGCCGCTTCAGCGCCGACGACCTCCTCAATGGCAGTAGTGCCGGGGACCTCCTCCACTGCGGCAGCCACCGCCAGGGTTCCTCGTCGGCAGTCTCGCGGCGCTAAGGTCCTCCACCGCCGCGCCTTATTCCTGCCTGCACCAGCAGAGCCTCGCGGTTACCAAGATGAGGCACCTTGAGGTGACTGCTTCAGCCCTAGTGACCTCCTTAATGGCAGCAGTGCCGGGGGTCATGCAATGCCCACTGTGTGGCGAGGAGGCGTGGCCTTTGCCCTGTGACTAAGACGGCGATGATGGCATCGACGACTAGCCGAAGGCGTTGCTCGCCTTATCCGAAGATTAAGAGAGCTTAGTAATATCTAATTAGTATTAAGTGCTTAGTATTGTTAGAACTTAGTATCTAGTTATGTAATATTTAATTATCTAATTATATGTAATATATTTAATTACTTATGAATCTGCTTCTGTTTGGGGTGAAATTATGAATCTGCCGACGTGATGAATTATATATAAAATGCGAATTTGTCAAATTAGCACCGGGTAGATTTTACCCGGCCCTAATGTCACTTGGTGCAACTGGTCAAAATAAGAATTAGGGGTTTTGTGTCGCATTGGTATTTCACACGTTGATACCAGTGGTTTAGCAGAACCGATACCAATGATGCTCTGACATGGTGGGGCAAAGAATTGCGGTTTTCTCTCATTGGTATCGGTTGTTTAAGAGCACCGGTGCTATGGTCGTCCTAGAAATTGGGCTTTTGACACGTTGTTACCGGTGTTTTACCAGAATCGATACCAATCATTCTATGTTGGTACCGGTGGTTGTTTATACCCGATACTAATAGTTCTCAAGGTGCTTAAGCTCTCTCGGAAGGCATGACCTACCAGAGCTGCTCTCTCTGAAGGCGACGAACAGAGCTCTGTCCAAGGCATCCATTTACAGGGGAGGTGGTGCCAAAATTTTCTTCTGAAATTGAATTGGAGACTCATACAAGGGTGCTAAGAGGTGAGCAGCTTTATCCTCTACCTGAACATTATTATAGTCACTACTTTTTAACTTGCATTACTGAAAGGAATCGATTGCATTATTACTGAAAGAAATCGAGTTCATGAGAATACATAACTTGCCATTGATCACACATCCTAGCTAGGCATTGCTTGAACACGGACATCACCCCCACAGAAAACATTGCTACAATCATCGCTACCAACAATTGCACAATCCTAATCAAATTGTCAACCTTTTCATCCAAAATGTTCCTCCCCACAATGGCAGCACCTTCATCCTTCCTGGGTGCATCATCTTCAACCTCTAGAGCGGCAAGATGTATCACAATGAGCTGCTTCTCCAGTAGCTCAGCTAAGTATGCCTTTTGCCACTGGTAGAAGGGGCACAGTCCTGGCATCTAACAATAGCAAAACCAAAAAACCCTCATGAAAAACAATAACTTTCAAATCCAAACAAACTCTTCAACTAAAAAGATCACAAAGAACCCACATCAACTTACCCCTGTAATGTTCCGCGAGCACTTGATGTAGACTTGGCCATAGTTCACTTTTTCTCGAGTCTTGACCGTAAGCTCAACCACCCTCTCCCTCTTGCAATCTGGACACGGGATCAATGGAAGCCCCATTTCCTCACCTACGAGGACAGGCCCTACATGCGACGAGCTGGATGTAGCACCCCAGCGATCAGAACGGGCGGACATGGCGGACATGGAAGGGGAGGAAAAGAATCTAGCCAGCCAAGAGCAAGGAGGAGAAAGAGGAGTGGTTGTCAGCAGGACATGAAGGGGCAGTGGTGTTTATTTTGGAGCTAGATTCAGTGTAGTACCGGACACTGACTTGTGGGCCCAGCATTTGTCACGCCCACATGGCAGTGACTAGTACTGCATGTGCAGTACGTTTAAGATTTATTTTAGTTGCTCTAAATAATTTTAGTTGATCTAAATAAGTTTGTATTGGGTTTGTAATATATGATGCAGATCGATGGACCAGCAATGCATGTACAAGGACCGACACTCTGTCGAATTTCATGGCGGCTTGGGTGTGTTTATTGAGACGACCGAGAAACATAGGAAGTTGTCTGGTTTTATAAGTTGTCCATGCATAGACTGCAAGAATGAGAAGGAATACTCGAAGGATTGGACCGACACCGAAGAGGGGGGTGAATTAGGATTTCTAAAAACAAGGCTCTCTAAAAAAATACAACTACTAAGCAAAACCTATTCAAAGTAAATCTAGCTATGTGCACTAAGGTATTACTAAGTGTTGCTAATTCTACCGCTGCCAAGTCTTGCAACCTAGTTCCACCTAGAAACTAACCTATCAAGCTAGTCTAGGAATGTAAGCACATAATTGCAAGAATATAAATGCGGAAGCTAAAGAGATGAGATAGAGAATACAAACTCCCGATGACGATGTCGACGATGGCACACTGACGGAGACACGGAGATTTTTTTTTCCCGACGTTCAGGGAGGCCAACATGCCTTTACCCCCAACTCCTTGTTTGGTGCCCCCGCAGGCTTTGCTCTCATGCAATCCTCAAAGGAGTGTGGCCTCACCCACGCAAGGGTGGAGGTTGGCAAAGTGACTTCAGCGGAAGTCAAGCAACCATGGTCGAGTCTCCGGATATCCTCGGTACACACCCACCGGAGCCCTTCTCTCACATAGTCTACTGACTACGGCCTCGCCCATGCAAAGGTATAGGATTGTCGGGGCCGTTAGGGTCTTCTGAGTTCTTCTCACGGAGCTACCCCACCGTCTCTGCTAGGGGAAGCTTTTGGCCATACCAGTCGAGGGCCTTCCTCCTTCTCACAAGTAAGGTGGCGGCCACTCCACACTCCGGAGGGTCTTGCAAGACTTACAAGCCCCACACTTACAAAGGGTAAATGTGCACGCAGGCACGGGGATAAACAACAAGGCCTAAGCAAAGATGCAACAAGCTCTAGCTGTGTCGGGATATGTCTAGTTTAGCTCTTGTGGTGGTTGGGCTCACAAATGTGTGTATATGGCTCTTTGGATGGATCAAATGGGTGCCTCAACACTTGTGTTAGCTCAGGAGTCTCCAACCACAATGTGGAGGCCGTCCATGGGGGTATATATAGCCACCGCCTCCAAACTAGCCGTTGGGAGCTTTCTCCTCTTCTCTACGTGACCACCGGACCTGTCCGATGGTAGGGACCATCGGACCATTCGATGGTGGCTTCCACTAGCCGTTGGAGTCGAACTGTTGAGTATGGAATCCGACCTGTTGGAACCATTGGACGGTCCGATGGTGCGTTCGATGCATTGAATGCCCGAGGTCTTGAGTTGGTTGATCGTTCTGTCCAGATCGTCCGATGGACCATCGGACCGTCCGATGCTTGAAGTGCTGGGACTTGGTCTTCTCCTTCCTCGCTGCCCGGACGGTCCGATGCACCATCGGACCGTCCGATGGTGGCACCATCGGACCGTACGATGCATGTAATTCGCACCGGCTCTTGAGTCTTCACCTTGGGGCTTCTTCTTCTTGCAAGATCAATAGATGGGGCTTCTCCGGACCTCTCAATGCTAAAAAAATCAGCCCGCTAACCGGTCAGCGGGACCGCCGTGTCGTAGACATGGATACGACTTGATAGCGGCTTGGGGACTTCTCTTGAGTCTTTTGAGTCCTTCTTTGAGGTGTTTGTATCCCCAAGTCCATCTCTTACACCCTGGGACATAAACAAAAACACTTGCACACGCATTAGTCCCAAATGGTACGTGTTGTCAACTTAATCACCAAAATCACATATGGGAGCTAAGCACAAGGCTTAGGGCCCATTTTCCTTACAATCTCCCCCTTTTTGGTGATTGATGACAACACGACCAATCAAGGAATAAATAATACCAATTGAAAGAATTTGAACATACTACTTGCTAGGATGCAATGCAGAGGCAAGATCAATGGATGCTAATTGAAATATGCAATGATACCAATTGAAGCAAATGAATTTTTATTCCAAAAAAGATTGGAAGAATTTGCTCATGCCTTGCCCTTGCCATGATCTTGTCCCCTTCTTGTGGTCAATGGACATAAGGCTCCCCCTTATTCCAATGTCACTTCCCTTTCTTTCTTGGACTAGTGCCTTTATCTTTATTTTCATTTCTCCCCCATTGTTCTTGATCATGCGGTAATCCCCCTTTGGTCCTCTTTGATCTTACTTCTCAGTTTATGTTCAACTCCTTGCTAGCTTGCTTGGGTCCATAACTTCTCCCCCTTTGGAATCAAACACCGAAAAGGAAATCATTAAAAACACAAGGGAGAGTCTCACATACTATGATCCTTAGGATATGGAATTCGAATGGATCACAATACATGAGACTCACATAACATAGGCTAAACTCCTCCTAAAAGTGTGCATACATATGATGGTAGACGAACCATATGCACAGTTAGTCAATTTTAGACATAAGGGAGCTTAAACTATATTATGCATGGAGGTACCAATATATGATATCAATTGAAAATATACACCTAGGAAGGTGTTACCAATTTGAAGCGCATTTTCCTTAACTTCATGCGTACCTCTGAGGACTTTGGTGAGACTACACATATGATAAACTTGAAAACATTGTTAGTCTCTAAGTAACAAACCATAGGATAGGCTCCCCCTAAAAGTGTGCATACAAGCTATGAATTGCTTGAGAGAGTCATGCACTAGACGTTCAAGTCCATTGGAGGAGCTCACCCTAAGATTTGGACTTTGTCACAAAAGATGGGAAGTGAAACTAGTGCCAACTACCTAAACTAAGAAACCATGTAGGTTGCTCATGGGTTAGAGTGAAACACAAGCAACCTACCATAAGATAGCCGAGGCATGCATTACTTGAATTTAAATATGCTCATGCAAGCCTAGGCAAGTGTAGCAACTAGATGCTAAAGGAAATATCAAAAGAAAACAAACCTAGTTACCACATACGTGGAGGACTTGGGTAAGAGATGAGCTTTATCACTTGCCTTTCTATCTGGTAACCTTATATTCAAATGTAACCAAGTCTCCAAGTCTTCTCTAGACCTTGTGGCTCTACGACGCTTTGGGAGTGACGGTCTTCTTGTGTTTTCCCTCTCTCCTTCTTGGCCTCTCCTGTTTGCTTGGACCTACACATGTAGGACGTGTGGCCTTCTTTATTGAAAACGAAGCACACCACAGTTTGACTCTCCTCAAGCTTCTTCACCACCTTGGGGCGGTTATCTTGAGGAGGTTGGGTTTGCTCCCTTTGACCTTGTAGCCTTGCCACATCCTTCATGAGCCGATCCACCTCTTGCTTAAGCACCTCATTTTCCTCCTCTCTGCAAGTTTCTTCATACCAACTAACAAATGGCTTGCAAAGGTGTGAGTGAAGTTTAACAATTGAATCATAAGAGGTAGAAGCATCCTTTTTAGATTTTTCAAAAGAAAATGTGGATGCATGAGTTGAAGTAGCTTTTAGTTCAAGAGCCTCAATTTTCTTTGTTAGCTCATCATTATGGTCTAAAACCATATCAAACTTAATCACCAATTCTTCATAATTGATTGATGAGCTAGCCAACTGAGCTTTAAGACTCTTGTTTTTGCATCTTAAATCATCTACAACTACTTGTTGTTCATGAACAAGGGAAACAAGATCATCATACGAGGGGGCACCATCATCACTTACATCGCTTTCATTTTTACCTTTGGCCATGAGGCACTTGTGCGATGTAGAGGATGCTTTGCGCGAAGTAGGCTTGTGGGAGTGCTTCTTGTGATGATCTTCATCTACCCACTTGCCGATGCTTGTGAGCGCCTTGTGCCTATCTCTTCTTTCTTTTTCTTTCTTCTTGAGCTTGTGCCTCTTCTTCTTTTCCTCCTTGGCAAGAATGGGACATGAGTCCGCAAAGTGACCCTTCTCACCACATTTGAAACAACCGCTTTTCCTTTCCTTCATCCTTTGGCGGTTGTACTCAATGTCCTCAATAGTGATGGGGATGCCCTTGGAGTTGAGCTTCTTCAATGCTTTGTCCATCCTCTTGATCAATATTGCAATCTCTTCATCTTCATCAGAGGAGGAGCATTGGGTTTGATCATCTTCATTACTATCTTCTTCTTCTTCTTCACTTGAGCTTGAGCTTGCTTCTTTCTTGCTCTTGACCCTCTTCATCTTCTTCTTTTCACCATGAATGGTGAGAGCATGTGACTTGGATCAAGAGATATCTTGGCCAATCCCTTTGTAGTTCTCAAAAGCTATGACCTTGCCAAGAACCTTTGTGGGTGTCATGTTGATCATGTCTTGATTGAGAAGGTAGGTGATGATGCTTGCATATTTTTCTTGTGGAAGCACTTCGATGACCTTCGTTGAGATATCAGGCATCGCTTAACTTGGTGTCACCTATTGAATTGAACTCATTGACAATAACATTAAGGCGTAAGTACATGTCATTAGCCAATTCATTAGGAAGCATAGTAAAAGAATTTAAAGCTCTTCTAACCAAGACAAGCTTTTGCTCCTTGACGTCACTCGTGCCGTCATGGAGTGCTTGAAGCATTTGCCAAATCTCATGAGCACTCAAGAGGCTATATACTCTATTAAATACATCAATGCCCAAAGACCCGAACAAAATGTCACGAGCAATGGCATTTCTTTCTCATTGGCTTTTGTCAGTTTTTTCGACCGAGAGAGGGGTTTCGTTCCTTCCTTCGTCACTTGTCAAACATCCAACCCTATGGCCTCTGGATAACTAGCCATTCTAACACTCCAATAGGGGTAGTTAGTGCCATCAAAGTGAGGAGCGCTATTGGTACTCATCCTTCCACACTAAGACGTCTCTAGTACTCAATCCGGCGGTGAAGCCAAAAGTCCAAGTTTGAGTTATGAGCTATAATGACAATGAAATGGACTACATTGAGCGGCCCAGCTCTGATAACAATTAAAGGATTAGATCGACGCCTTAGAGGGGGGAGGAGAATTAGGATTTCTAAAAATAAGGCTCTCTAAAAATACAACTACTAAGCAAAACCTATTCAAAGTAAATCTAGCTATGTGCACTAAGGTTTTGCTAAGTATTGCTAATTCTATCGTTACCAAGTCTTGCAACTTAGTTCCACCTAGAAAGTAACCTATCAAGCTAGTCTAGGAATGTAAGCACATAATTTCAAGAATATAAATATGGAAGCTAAAGAGATGAGATAGAGAATGCAAACTCCCGATGACGATGTCGGCGATGGCACACGATGGAGACACAGATTTTTTGCCGAGGTTCGAGGAGCCAACGTGCCTCTACCCCCTACTCCTCGTTTGGCGCCCCCATAGGCTTTGCTCTCGCGCAATCCTTAAAGGAGTGCGGCCTCACCCACGCAAGGGTGGAGGTTGGCAAAGTGACTTCCGCGGAAGTCAAGAAACCATGGTCGGGTCTCTGAATATCCTCAGTACACACCCACCCAGCCCTTGTCTCGCATAGTCTGCGACTACGGTCTCGCCCACGCAAGGGTAGAGGATTGTCGGGGCTGTTGGGGTCTTCCGAGTCCATCTCGCGGAGCTACCCCACCGTCTCCTACTAGGGGAAGCTTTTGGTCAAACTGTCGAGGGCCTTCCTCCCTCTTACAAGTAAGGTGGCAGCCACTCCACACTTCGGAGGGTCTCGGAAGACTTACAAGCCCCACACTTACAAAGGGTAAACGTGCACGCAGGCACGGGGATAGACAACAAGGCCTAAGCAAACATGCAACAAGCTCTAGCTATGCCGGGATATGTCTAGTTTAGCTCTTGTGGTGGTTGGGCTCACAAATGTGTGTATATGGCTCTTTGGATGGATCATATGGGTGCCTCAATACTTGTGTTAGCTCAGGAGTTCTCCAACCACAATGTGGAGGCCGGCCATGGGGTATATATAGCCACCGCCTCCAAACTAGCCATTGGGAGCTTTCTCCTCTTCTCTACGTGACCATCGGACCATCCAATGGTGGCTTCCACTAGCCGTTGGAGTCAACCGTTGAGTCTAGAATCTGATCATTGGAACCATCAGGCCGTCTGATGATGGCACCATCGGAACGTCCGATGCATGGAATGCCCGAGGTCTTGAGTTGGTTGATCGTTCTATCCAGATTGTTCGATGGACCATCGGACCGTCTGATGCTTGAAGTGCTGGGACTTGGTCTTCTCCTTCCTCACTGCCCAGATTGTCCGATGCACCATCACACCATCCTATGGTGGCACCATCGGACCGTCCAATGTGTGTATTTCGCACCGGCTCTTGAGTCTTCATCTTGGGGCTTCTTCTTATCGGATCGATTGATGGGGCTTCTCCAGACCTCTTAATGCTCCTTAGGATATGGAAGTTGAATGGATCACAATACATGAGACTCACATAACATAGGCTAAACTCCCCCTAAAAGTGTGCATACATATGATGGTAGACGAACCATATGCACAGTTAGTCAATTTAGACATAAGGTAGCTTAAACTATATTATGCATGGAGGTAGCAATATATGATATCAATTGAAAATACACACCTAGGATGGTGTTACCAATTTGAAGTATAAGATCAAGCGTGATGATCCTAGGGACGTTTTTGGGCGAACCTCCAAGGAAGAGAGTGCCTTCTAAGGTGATGTGGTATTTCCCTATAATACCATGTTTGAGGCGTTTGTTCAGGAATAAAGAACATGCTAAGGTGATTCGGTGGCACAAAGAAGAACGTAAGCAAGATGATATGTTGAGGCACTTAGCTGATGGGTCGCAATGGAGGAAAATCGATAGAATCTACCCAAAGTTCGTGGAGGATGCAAGAAACATAAGGTTTGGTTTAAGCACGGATGGCATGAATCATTTTAGTGAGATGAGCAGCAGTCATAGCACCTGGCCCGTGACTCTATGTATGTACAAACTTCCTCCATGGTTGTGCGTGAAGCAGAAGTTCATTATGATGCCAGCATTTATCCAAGGGCCAAAGCAACCTGGTAACGACATTGATGTCTACCTACAACCATTGGTTGAAGAACTTCTATTGTTGTAGACTGAAGGTGTACGCATGTGTGACGCACACAAACAAGAGGTGTTTGACCTCCAGGCATTGCTATTTGTAACTATTAATGACTGGCCTGCACTTGCTAACCTATCTGGACAATCAAACAAGGAATTCAGGGCATGTGTCCATTGCTTAGATGAGACTGACAGCAAGTATTTGAAACATTTCGGAAGGTTGTGTACTATGGGAGGCCATCGTCGGTTTCTTGTTGGCAAACACCCTGTACGGAAAAAGGAAAACATTTCAACGGGGAGGAAGAAAACCGTGGTAAGCCAATTCACTGTACTAGAAAGCTTGTATTCGAAATGGTCAAGAGTCTAAGAGTGGTCTTTGGAAAGGGACCTAGTAGTGTACCTGTGGTGGAACTGCCGATTTAATCCTGGCTAAGCACACCTTGCCACCTCTGGCTCGCTGTGTAATTAGATCGAACTAAACCTGGTTGTCCATCGACAGTCATTCAGCTCTCAATATTACCTTTTCCCAGAGGAACCGACATCATACACATCCAGCCATCGATGAAGCCACAACAGTTACATCATCACTAGGCAGTTAAATATAGCATAAGTAAACTAATTTTACAAACCAGTTCGAAATAAAAATATAAGTACAAACATAGTGTCACATGAAAGGCAAGTTCAAAACAGATAGCGGAAATGATTTGCAAAAACATCTCACAGCGGAATCAAATACAATAGTAGTTTTCAAGCAATGATGAATGAGTCGAGCAGCACCGAGCCCACCGGACTACCCTTCTCCAATAAATTGTATAGATGCCAATGGTACCTGCACTAAAAAGGTGAGGGCAAACCCTGAGTACTAATTACTCAGTAGGTCTTAATGGATTGGCTTACAGCTAACACAAAGCTTGTTTACTAACATGTGGATCCTTAGCCATTGATTTTAAACAGAGGTATAATATCACAAAGTAATAAGTTTCATCATTGCATATAACTACATAATAATAACTTACAAAAATGTAAGCAACACAGTAGTACAAGCATGTAGTATTTGAAAACATGAGTAATACATGTATTATATTTGAGTAGTTACTACGTTGACTGTGTGCAATAGCAGCATTCCCACACCTAGTGGGCATCATCGATTCGAATCGATTTTAATTTCCAGGGAATAACTATCATGCCAGGGTATATGCTTACTAGCCTTCGTGTTTCCACGTATAGCCCCCATCTCCACCTGTCTTGTCCCAAGATTCAAAGCGCTCCCACCTAACCTCGGGTTGTGCCATCTCAGGAGCGATACCACAGCGTCCTGGGTTAGCCCTCCCTTGAGTACAAGCGTCCCTGGGCCCATTGGCCCGGCGGCACCTCGAAAACTTCGAATGAGCCCAGGTAAGACTTTCACCGGTCCCACGACCTAGATAAGCATTCTAGCAATGTTATGCCGACTATTAGGTGAACAACGGACATGCCTTAAACGACTCTGGTGGAGTCCATAGTGCGACATCATATAAAGTAAATATTGAAATAAAATCTCCGCCCGGTCTCCATTTAATCACGAGCATAAGTAATAATTGCCAATATAGTAATATCTTTGAAGTTTTGAAATCACCTACGCAACGAGCGACTCCATTCACCCGTGTCTACTCGCACCTAGTAATTCTAGGCAGACTCGTCCTACTGAACCCTATGTATAGGTGCTAGGACCAGGGCGGCCAGGGAATCTAATGCAAGTGTTTTCAGTCAACTCCTAATGCGGATACGTAAGTATCAAGCAATTAACCTTGTATTAGCTGGGTGAGTTATGGTCCTGCCTACCTTCTTCACCAGGGTCAGTAGCTGCCTCCTGAGCGAAGTCGGGCACCGGCTGCTGGTCTTCTTGCTCGTGGTTCTGCTCTTCCTTTGGCTCCTCCACTATCGGCTGCTCCTATAGGTGCTCCTCGCTCGCATGATCTATATGCATGACATAGTGCAATATGAGTGCATGGAAATGCGAATGCATGCATATGGTGCAGATGAAATGTAATCAACCGTAAGCACCAAGTGGAATTATGCATTTTCGTGTCAAATCTTATTCAATACTAATAAATCGTACAAACCATCACCTAATGTAGGTTAATACATCGCATGTGACAACACAAGAGCTCAGCAGCAAGTGGACATACCTTAGTTAAGCAATACTTAAGCATACATGACAAGTTTATCACCCCTTACTTAAGCAAATTTTTATTTTACCCTTAGTTTTAATCCCTCAAGTTGAGTTTTGGATGTTAAACAGTTCCAAATGCACTTTAGCAAATTTTGGACATGAAGATATTTATAGTAAAAGGTCACTGGCCAAATTTCAGCCACTAAGGTGTTGTAGACAATTTACTAGAATTTCAACAATTTTCCTTAGCTATTAAATTCTCAGATTTGTTATAATTAGCAGAAAATGATTCTAACCTTCCCATTTTAACAGTAAGCATAACAGGGCACAAAATTCATGTACAAAAATCAGCATACAAAATACCTGAGATTTGGTAGGACATGTATTTTCCATATAATTATTTTAGCTTATTTAACTTGCATCAGCAAACAGTGGCAATAAAATTGATAAAAGTGTTTTCTGGAACCTCAAATTAACCATGAAGCACCCTGATTTTTTCTGGAATTTATTTTGCAGTTTAAGGCCTACTTTTTCCTGTTATCTATTTAAATAAGCATTAACTTGTAAATTCTAAATCACACGTCAAACCTTGCATGCAGACTCTCAAACTTTTTTCTACCAGCTAAATATATCATAAGATGTTCGTATAAAATCCAGCATAATTTTTAGAGCAAGTTTCATGTGGTAAGTATTTCCCATGCATTTTTATTGCATAAATTTAAGCCTAGGGGTAGATCTGGCATTTGGCAGCAAGTGCTAGGGCTACAAAAATTCCTCAACAGATCCACATAGTCACATAAGAGCTACCCACAAGAATTCATAATTTTTGGAAACCATATAACCCCTTTTTACTATTTATTTAATTTTAGCATGCATGCAACATTCCTAGGGGCAAAACTGTCATTCACCACCTCACCATCATACTCATCTGATAGATCTTTTCAATAGGAGTACAATGCAATAGATTTTGCATTTTTAGCATTGTTGTGTGATTTTTAGTGATTTATCAAAGTTTCAGCCAAAAAAATAGTTACTTAAATGAAAAAAACATAGATCCTGGGACCTTCGCGTGATTATCTATAGATTTTAGGGGTTGGCATGCAAGTTTTCTACGACATAGTGAATAGTGCAGTGGAATCTAAATGCAAAATAAAAAGAACAGGGGCCGGATCTAAAGATTCCCGGCCCCTTTCTTCAACCTCCGGTCGGCAGAGGCCGCACGGGAGGGGCCCGCGCCGGTGAGCCAGAGCCCACCACGGAAGCGACGGGGGTCGGGGAAGGTGTTCCCCACCCTTGGCGCACTACCTTGTGGTGTTGGTGGTGACGGAGGAGGCACGGGCGAAGGATGCGGTAGTGGTGAACCGAGGCGAACGCGGGCGTGAACTGGTGGCGAGTGTCGGTCGACCCGGCGAGAGGGAGGGCGTAACGGCAACGCGATCTCAAGCGTGGAAAGCGCCACACCGAGGCGGAGGTGATGGTGGCAATGTGGCGACATGGGGAGGCTAGGAGCTCGAGTTCAAGCTCGGCCGGCAATGGCGGGGCGGGGTCTGTTGGGGCGAGGTGCGATCTCTGGTGGGTCGAACGGCGAAGGGAGGATGGGAAGCGGGAGAGGTGAAGCTCCTCCACTTAACGACGCTGCCGGGAGGGCATGATCCGTGGGAGTCAGCCGCTGCCCGTACGCCGGCGGCCACGCGGTGCGCGTCGGCTCGCCATGGCAGGCGCGCGTCGGACTCTGGACCCACATGTCAGCGAGAGAGAAAAAGAAAAATAGAAAACACAATTGGACTAGTTTTTCTCCTCTCTGAAAAATGCTTAAATGACCAATTTAGAGGCCGAATTTGAGGAAAACTCCAATTGGATGAATTGAAGCTCTCTTCATGATCTACATTTGTGTCAAAAATCATTGGTACCCAGTTCTATTGAAATTTTTGGAGAAATTTGAATTTGAACAATCTGACTCAACTATGACCGACAGCACTTCACCAGATTAAAAATTCCATAAATACATTTTAGCTCATTTTCATGCAAGGTGAAATATACCAAAGTTGTTTAGAATTTCATAAGCTACAACTTTCTTATATGAAGTTTTGTATGAAAGTGAACCTATCTCCTAGAAATTTGAATTTGCTTGACATGCCTAGTTTGAACAGATTTTGCATGTTGACAGAAAAAGACCCAAAACTTGTCAAAGCACCAATTACCAAAGTTGTTCATCATGAAATTGTCTACACATTTGGTATATAAAGTTTCTCCCAATTCACATTAGTATTAAAGCTACAAGATAATTACCAAAGTAGTTTTGGAACAACTAGATTTAATTTGCTTCAAACCACTTATCCCACTCATACCCTAAACATGAAATGTCCAAGAAATGATGCAATTAAGCTAATGATGCTAATGTAATGCACTTGAGATGCCAGGAGCATCACAGTACCTATTCCAAATGAAAATGGGAAGGCACCCATGTGGAAGAAAAAATCTATATTTTGGGACCTGCCTTATTGGGAAATACTAAATGTCCGCCATGCAATTGACATGATGCACCTCACAAAGAATCTCTGTGTCAACCTACTAGGCTTCTTCGGGACCGTATGGGAAGAACAAAGATACATTGGAAGCATGAGAGGACATGGCGGCTTTGAAAGGAGAGCAAGGACATCATTACTTGGGTCCTGCGAGCTACACTCTTAGCATGAGAGAGAAGAAGTGCATGTTTGAATGCTTGGACGGTATCAAAGTCCCATCTGGATACTCTTCTAATGTGCGGAGGATAATCAAATGTAACGACAAGAAATTTGTCCACTTAAAGTCTCACGACTACCACGTGTTGAGGACACAACTGCTTCCAGTCGTGCTGAGAGGAATTGTACCAGAAAATGTTAGAAAAACAATCACAAAGCTATGTGCATTCCTGAACACTATATCCTAGAAGGTAATTCATCCAGATAACCTCAGTCTACAGAATGATGTTGTCCAATGTCTGGTCAGCCTAGAGCTAATCTTTCCTCCATCATTTTTTGATATTATGACACATCTCTTGGTTCACATTGTCAAAGAGATTGGTATTCTTGGTCCCGTTTTCCTACACAATATGTTCCCTTTTGTGAGGTACATGGCAATCCTAAAGAAGTATGTCCGCAATCATTCTAGACCTGAACGATGCATCGCTAAGGGATACGGGATAGAGGAGGCTTTTGAGTTCTGTACTAACTACATCCCTGAGCTTAAGCCAATTGGAGTTCCTTTGTCCCGCTATGAGGGGAGACTAGCAGGTGGGGGCACACTAGGAAAGAAAGTAATATGTTGCAATGATCATGTTTTATTTGATAGAGCACACGTCACAGTCTTGCAACAATCATCCTTGGTGGCTCCGTACATGGAGGAACACAAGAAGATTCTACTCTCTGAATACCCAGGAAAGTCTAAGGCCTGGATTACACATCGTCACATAGAAAGTTTCGGCATGTGGTTGAGACAACATCTCATGGGTAATGACGATATTGATGACCAACTTGCTTGGTTGGCCAGGGAACCATCGTCATCAATCCCAACATTCAAAGGATACAAGATAAATGGAAATACGTTTTACATGAGACTCCAAGACTAGAAGAGCACCAACCAAAATAGCGAGGTTCGCAAAGAAACCATAGACACAACTGGGAGAAAGGACAAATAATATGGTTATATAGATAAGATCTGGGAACTTGACTATGGACCGTTTCTAAAGGTCCTCCTATTTTGTTGCCTATGGGTGAAACTAAGTGCAGGAGGTGTTATGATAGACCCAGATTATGGCATGACGATCGTGGACCTCAATAACACTGTATATAGGGATGAACCATTCGTCCTTGTCGTGGATGTCACTCAAGTTTTCTATGTGAAGGACATGTCTACTAAACCCAAGAAGGGAACTAGGAAAAATGTTCCGTCAGACAAAGAGCCGAAGTGACACATTGTTCTTCTAGGGAAAAGGAAAATAATGGCAGTGGAGGACTTCGCAGACGAAGAGGATTACAACCAATTAGATGATACAACACCTTTCAAAGTGCAAGTTGACACAAGCATCCCGTTAAACAACGAAAAGTCTCCATACATGCATTGCGATCATAATGCAGGGATTATTGTAAAATAAAGTTGTATTAGTGTGTTCAATAACACATAATGTAATGGAAAGAATTTATTTTGTATTTTAATATTAAGACGGCAAACAGCACTAAGTATTTTATCCTAAGTATTAGTATTGTAATACTTAGGATAATATTTATGTAAATTAAGATGGCAAACTACCGAGGGAGGGAGTTACCTAAATCAATCGTATTAGCACCGGGTGGTAAACAGACCCAAGACCAAATGGGCCGAAATACTTGGTGGGAAAAAACAATAGTATCTGTGACATTCTAGGTCCGGTATCAATAGGTGTCTTTGCCCCAATTTTTCTGAGTTCCTGTGGACATCTTTTCTACCGGGCCTTTGTATTCCCCGACACTAAAGATATTTTAGTACTTGGGTTTTACAAGGCCCGGCACTAAAGGCTTGCCCGTATATATGGCCATCATCATCCTTTCACACTTCACAGTTCCTCGACGCTGTCCCCGCTGTCCCCTTCGCAGTCTCCGCCATTGGCAATGCGCATCCTCCATCATCGCTCCTCATCCCCATCGTGGCGCGTCCATCGCCGTCTCCCCATTGCTACTTGCCCCCTACGACACCGCAGCGCCACGGCCACCTCGACGACCCCGCCCTCTCTCCCTACTGCCGTCATTGACTCCGCCGCCGCCTCGACGATGCGACCGCCCCTCTCCCTGCTGCCGTCATCGATTCCGCCGTCTACTCCACGGCGCCGGATCTTGTGGCTCCTCCCCGACCCCGGTCCTTCTCCATCATGACGACCCGCCACCACCCCCTGTCCTCTATGTCAATGAGTATTCTCTCTCCTTACTATGTATATGTTTACTGTTTGCAGCCAATCAATTAGAGATTTATAGTTATAGCTTACATTCTATTCAAATTCCATGGTTCTATGAAGCATGCATCAATTAGACTCTGAAAATGTGTAAATTTGCATATAACTACTAGAGAAAAACGACTAAATTAACAACCTTTGTTTGTAAACATAGTACCTCAAATGCGTGACGAGCGAGTGGATGAGTTTATGGAAGGAATGATTAGATAGGGGACAGAAGCATTTAGTGCGCAGGAGCACCGCGAGACTAATTCTTATTGGAACTATCCTTCCGATTAGGAGGAGAATAATGCCAATGAATCTAATGAAAATCCATCCAGTAGCCAGGTATGTAGACATTATACATACTCCTGATTGCCATCCACCTCCCCATCGATGATGTGCATAAGGATTTTGAGTAACACTATCCTTTCTTCTTGATAGCTCACCACCTCCCCACCAAAGAAAAATAAGAAGCTTCGAGGCCCCACAAAAAAGGAAAACTTTGAGGAGAGATACAAAATAACACATGTGGGAGACGATGGACAACCTCTAGAGCCCGTTAAAGCCGCCACCAAATTTGTGAAATACTGCGGCATTCTAGTTAGGGAGAACATCCCCATAAGCATCCCAGCATGGAAAACAGTAGATAAAAAACAAACTCAATCTGAAGATGCTCATATTCAATCTGAAGTTGATCATGAAGAATCTGTGGTCCATCAAGCGGTCCCCAAAGCTCAGAAAGAATTACTATAGAGAGAATTGTCGTCCAAATTCACGTTACCTCAAGGAAGTGAAGAGATGGTGAAGCAATGGGCCCTAAAGAAGATGGCAATTATCTTCCAAACCTTCAAGACAAAACTATGGAGCAACTATGTGTAACATGGCCAGGCACCAAACTTTGGAAAATACCCAAAGTTAAGAGGGGATTGGGAATTGTTTGTACAATACAAGGAATCAGAGAAGGCTATCTCACGTTCCGAACAAAATTCAGAAATTTCAAGGAAAAGAAAGTACAATCATAAGATGGGTCCCGCTGGTTATAGAAAATCTATTCCAAAATGGCAGAAGATGGAAGCAGACCTCGAACAATGAGCGGTCAACTTACCTACAGCCAATTGGCCCGACCGCTCCAAATATTGGTATTATGGAGTCAGGGGAAGTTTGTCAAGTGATGGGACCCTGCTCTATAATGACCAAATAAAGCGGCCAGCAGAAAGGCTTGTTGAGATCATCGATAAGTTCTCCAAGGAGGAATTCATCCATCAAAGAGAAAAGGACGAGCTGACATGGGCCCTAGAGACTAGAGAACACCCTGGTAGAACAAGAGGGGTCGGCAATGTGTCATGGAAGGTTGGGTTTCCAGAGGACAGGGGATCATATTAGAAAGCGGAGAACCTTGAGCGAGGGGAATGTGAAGATCAATCACTTAGAGACGCACGTAGGTGTCCTCGGAGAGGAGTTAGCACATGTTTGCCAAATATTAGCTGCAAATGTTATTAACGCTGGCCCTACACCGTAGATGGTGCCTCATGGCGACACGAATGCCTCCTACAAAAAGAGTAGCGTCGCTTCCACACTGCTGATCCCTGGTGAGAACGATAACCACGATGAGGCTCCACAACCGGTGAAGGAGGCAGTGGAGGCTGAACCACTAGTGCAGGATCAACGACCACCGGCGCTAGAGGCTAAACCAACTGGTGCAGGCTCAACGACCGGTGGAGGAGGCTTTATGTTACCCGGTCGTTGACCTCAAGCAACGTTGCCCGTGTGAGCTACATATACCCTTTAGCAACCTAACCACACCCGTAGCGCATGGTGTGGCTTTACCGGTGAATCCAGGACAAAAGCATCACTGCTCTAATATTCCACCTAGGTACTCCATTGTCTCAGTGGAGCAAGTAGTTCCTATGTATGAGGACATGGAGCTCGAACACTGAGGAGGCGGTATGGAAAAGACACTTAAAGAGGTTGTCCACAGAATGATTCTATGGCAGAAGGCCTACATTAAATTAGTGCCAGAAAACCGCAATGGGGGAACAGCCACTGATGTATCAATAGTACCAGCTGGGGGTGGCTCACGAATAGAGTCCCCACGGCGCAGGAGCCCCGTACAACGACCCTTCTCCGAGCCCCGCCAAACCTTCAACACATAGGAGCCCGGGGACACGCAAAACCTCCAAATCAAGTAAAAAGACGTGCTCCAAAACCACAATTAAGCGCACTTATGATCATACTGCAGAGGAGATAGCTGAGATCGTGGCCTCCCAAGTGAAGGTGCATTTTGCGGCAAAACCGCCTCCAAAGAAGCAGGAAATAGATCCAAAGGCCAAGAAACACTTTATTGATATGTGCATAGAGCTTCCTCAGGAGCCTTTGATATCTGATTACGAGCGTCAGTTGGCTAAGGCAGCGGCGGCACAGCTCGGAGAGCAGCAACAACATGAGTATACGATGACATCAGAAGACAATGTAGACCGAGATGCATTTTTCAAGGAAACAGGCATTACAGAGGAGCAGTACTACGACGAAGGAAAATTACTCGAAAAGAATAAAAAATTTGTGCCGCAACAGAAATATGAATTTGGAAAACCTCTAGTTAGCCAACGTAAGCTTATAGCTCTACCGACTAAATTGCGTCGATTCCATCAGTGATACATGAAGGCCTCATTCGAAGGCATGGGTACTATTTTTCTTGTCCGTGTCAAATGCGACTACTACTGCCACAATGATCATAGGATTTGGTTGGACTTCAAGGATATATTTGATGTTTATCGGAAAGACGCTATCGACATAACGCTAATGAGCGTGTGGGCTGTAAGTTTTTTTACAATCCATCCATATGACTCTTGTTCATCTGTGTATTGATCCTTACTATATACATTATCGGTGTCGTCTCATTGATGTATGCATAATGGAGATGCAAAAGTGCCGAAAGAATAATATTACGAATTTGGGCTTTATTGACCCTAAGATAGTGAACCAACCCCGTATAGATCGAGCTTTTAATGATACTTATAAAAACTTGGCAGGAATGCTCAGGCAGCAACTTTCTAAATCTTACTTTGTTTTACCTTATCGCTTTAAGTGAGTGCTTACTGTCACAAACCTCTTTCTTTTTCTCAAACAGTGTTGCACTTAATAGTTTAATGTTGCTTGTATGTGCAAGGTTCCATTGGATACTAATTAGTACTCGTAGTCAATGATGTCCAAATCACTATATTTGACTCCATGAGAAAGCTAACAATAGAGTACCCAGAAATCATAAGCATGCTTCGCAAGCTAATTTAGACCATTCCACTTTACCTCAGTCACCATTAAATTTCTTCCATTTGATCAACCATTAATCTTTTCATGCGCAGAGTATGGGAAGAGTCCTTCCTCCCGGCGCAACCCCGGCCCAACAAACTACCACGAAAGCTACACGTTAATGCAAGCTTTCTAGTATGTTTCACTTGCCCTACGTACATCGTTTAACTATTTACGCACGTCTACTTATCTCTAATAGCTTTCTTCATCTCCTAGTGTTATAAACAACCACAGTGCACCAACCACTATGGTTACTGTGTCTACGAGTTCATGCAGTTTTATAGGCTCGCCGTCAATGGTAGAGACATCAATGTATGTTAACACGTACACATTCAGTAAATACTTTTTCTTCACTAATGTTTTAGTATATTCATATACATTTTTAAAATTACAGGTACTGATTTTGAAAGACAAGGTCCTCCTGTCCGACAGACTCCGTGTAGTCCAAAAACAATTGATAGGATTTATTCACGACTCTATCGTGACCAAAACATGAATGTTTTACTGTCCACCGGATGAATATCATTTGGAGTACTGATGAGCTAGCATGTGTCCAGAAATAAAATAATTGACAATATATTTTGTATCATGTATATATACAGCTTATTATGTAATAAGTACAATATTATTATTATGCTATAATGCTATTATTATCGTATGCATGTACTATTATTATGTAATAATGTTATTATTATAGCAATATGTACTGCGAATATAATATAATATATAAATAACTAATTACTAAATGTGATTGTCATCATTTTAGTACCGGGCAAAGATATAACACCGCTAATATATATATATATATATATATATATATATATATATATATATATATATATATATATATATATATAGGGGTTACCAACCGATGTTAAACAACCACTTCTACAGTAGTGATCCATCGCCGCCGCCCGCTGGGAGGACTTGAGACGCGAGACGAGAACAATGAAACAGCAAGGATGGGGTGAGCTACGCCCCAGAGGCAACGTTCGGCCTTCCTGGGCTGCAGGCTGCTGCAGCTGCCTATGGGAGTCTGTACGGGCCTACTGGGCCATTAGTCTCCTTGTTAACTAGATAACCAGTCCAACTGATGCATATGCGCCTGCGCATAATGCGACTTGGCTGGATCGTTGGTCCGGCGGGACACCAGGCTGCCGGGGTCGCGTACAATTTTTAAGCCCTCGTTCAGTTAATCCTTGGAGAAGAGGATTGAGAGGTATTACGTGTTATTGAATAGTATTTTAATTTAAAAGAAATTTAATTTTTTTCAATTCCATCCAAATCCCTTTCATTTTTTACGACCGAACAGGCTCTTGCTGGGGTCCAAAACGGCCATAAATTACCAGGTACAAGAGGTCGCTGGAAATCGTGAGGTCGGCTGACCCCAACACCTCCACGTAGCTTCGAGGTCATAGGCAAAGGCCTTGAACGCGAGCGAGATGGTCCTCCCAACCTCAGCACAGATGGCGGCCAACTTCCTCACGATCTCAAACTTGAGCCCCCTGTCATTGCAATCGGGCACGAGCTCGGCACCTCGGTCTCACTAAGGTACTCTACACAGTCCCCAATCAGCTTATCCTACACCCTCCATTGTGCGTCCTTCCCACGGCCTGTAGCTCCGCAATGACCATGGTGTCGTAGACCCTCGATAGTGCTGGTTCGTCTGCCAGCGGAGGAGGCGGAGGCGCAGTCAGGGCAGCAGGCACCTATACCGACCGGTGGCGGGGCTGGCTTGTCATCGCCTATTGCAGCGGAGGCGGCAAGGTGGATAGCTGCAGCGAGGGAGCAAGAGGGCAAACCGGCCCCTGACAGAAGGGGACAGCGTGGGAGGGCGGTGGCAGTGTCTCCGATGAACATACAGGAGGGCAGCGGCTATTGCCCCTCTCCCCACCAGCGGAAATGCACATGGCAGAGATGAGATGAAGAGGAGGGAGAGCAGATAAGAGAGGGGATAAGAAGAAAATAAAAAAAAACTCCTGGCATATAGGCCCTGTCGCAGCCACGCTAGCATGCCACGTCATCCAATACCACTCATCAAAACTACCCAGGGTGATTTGTTTGGTTTTCAATAGTTTAGGATGTTAGAAAACCAGTTTTCGAGTTTATGGTTAAGTATTACACGTATCAAACCTCAAGGGGTTGTATAGATTTTTTTTCCATATTTTTATCACGTTGCCGCATGCTCATGTTTATCGGCTGATCAATAGTTGATCTAAATGGTGCTAGGCTGGTTGAAGGATCAAGCCAAGGTGTATTTAATTATCTTTGCTACCTGTGTGCAGGACAGCAAACAGCTATAGTTTCGACACATCCCTAGTTGTAAGGTCAAGCTATGTGGTACGCAGTGGCGAAGCCAAGATAATTGATCGTCGGGGTCAATATGAACCTTTGTCACCTAAGCGATCGTTTAAACACTAATTAAATGCTACGCTATGGTCAGCCATGTCAATCTAAACTGCTATTCAGTATGTTTAAATACTTTTTAACCATTTAAATGGTTGCTATCATGTTTATTTGGATAAACAATCGGTGCATAGTTTGATTACTTGCAGGGTCAACTAGACATATTATTGAGACAAAATAGTGTTCAATTTGACAAATCTTTCACCAACTCTCATATTATCAATGTAGATATCAAGATCACAAGCACGATAAAAGTAGATAAATATATGTCATCTTGTCGGGCTGGAACAACACGTTCTTTTTGCCACGCATGAAATTTAAAGTCCAATTCGCTTTCCAAGTTCGTGTTGTATAACTGAAAGAAAACCTAAGACCTCACAATTTGGACTTGATAAACCAACAATGTGGAGACATTAATGTAAGAAATCAAGAAATTGGGTCATTATTGATGAATTGCAAAAGTTGAGATTTCGGATACCTTGGATAGGTGCATGACAGTAGATAGCCGACTAGCAGAGAGCTGGGGTCAGTTTGGTTTCAGAGCCAACCATTGCCTTGCCTTGACTGGTACAGACATCAAAGCATGGCTAGTGTTTGGATGCTGCTGGCAAGAAAAAGCTTCCTCTGACCTGGCGGAGAGTATTTCTATCCCTCCTAGCTTGGCAAGGCCTGGGCAGGGCCAGTCTAGGCAAATAGGTAAAAGAAGCAAACAAAGTCACCTGTGGGAACTAGGCAATTGACGCCGCCGCCCTCCATGTGACAAACTAAGAAGGAAGAGAAGAGAGCGGCTGCAATCTAGGAATCTTCTTCTCCACCTAGGTGGATTGGAGCGCTGCTGCCACCCACCCCTTATCCCCCACTCTTTTCTTTTCTTACCTCAAATCAGTTCGCATCGGCTAGAGGCCCACCCATGCTCCTCCTCCTCCCCGAGCTACCTTGGCTCCTCTGCCATAGCGCTCGCCGCCGCTGACCGGGTTAGGGTTTGGGATTTTGGGTTCAAGGTTGGGGGTGGCTGCCTGGTGGGTCTCCTTCACCTTTGGCCTTGGAAGGATGGCCCGGGGTGGCCGGTCAGCCCGGCGGTGGCAGCAGCCATGACGGCGGCTTAGACCGGTGGAGGGCACCGCCGGTCGAGCAGCGAGCGATGGCAGTCAGGCAGGGTAGACGGCAGGGGCAATGGGCCCCTAGGTTACTGGTGGGCAGTGGGCGGTGCAGCGGAGGCAGAGCGTCTCACAGCAAGGCACCATCAGACGTGGGCAGCGGCAGTGGAGGTGGCTAACGGGGCGGGAGGCCAAGGCACCGGTGAGGCACTGGTTGCTGAGTGGGAGGCGATGGTGCGACTGGGAGAAGGAGGCAGTAGTGGGATTTGCTCCCATCGTCGGCCACGCGGGGAAGAAGGGGGAGGGAGAGGAGAGAGGTGGGTAGGCCCAAAATAAATGGAATTTGGCCCATCAAAAAAGAAAAAAGCCCATAAAGGGTAGGGTAGATGGGGTGCTCTGGTCCATCTAGGTGGAATCTTACAGCCCCCACTACAGCAGTCACGAGGTTTTGTGACGCGAGATCGACTTTTGGCCTTCTAGGGCTCTTTCTTTTGGAATTCCCTTGCTTCACGTGCATGAAGTTTCAAGTATGGATTTGGCCATAGGCCCATAGGTATGGAGGTACCCTTAGAGCCTTGTATCATTCCACATACATATAGTCGTACAGAAGTGCAGGCTTCATGTTCCCATGATTCAACATGATGGATCATGGATGTACGTTGCCGGGGTCACACATAATTTTTACCGGGTCCTAATGTGGCCAAAAAATGCTAGGCACAAGAGGTTGTCGTCAAATCATCAGGGTCATCCAACCTGGTACCTCCATGTAGCTTTAGTGTTGTGGCACGTCTGTGTAGTTAACACATGAAGCTATTCAGAAGGTGTTTTGGTACCAATTTTGGAGGAGCAGTTCCATGTGTACTCCACCGCGGTGGTCCACCCACTGGATTTCCGCAGCAACACATGCACAGGACAGTTTGATGTCTATAGCACCGGTGGGTCTAGTGTGTACTAAAGCTGCCCAGAAACCATGCTTGGCCCTAAGATATGTCTAAACCAGATCCAATCCAAATCAAAACAGGTCCAAATAAGTTGAACCTTTAGAGCAGCAATGTTTAGCCCTTATGGAGGGTATTCCCAAAAGGATCTCCAAAAATATGAGTGTCTCTTAGGAACGGCAAGAATTTGGATCTTCCTACAGAGCCAAATTTGAGTGAGATCATGGGAAAACATGGACTAAACTACACCAAGATCAATCCATCCACATCTTAGGCAACACTATAGAACCAAAAGAATAAGAGTTTCATCCTTGGCAAACAAGAAACACTGTAGCCAAATGGTTTCCCTCTAAGAACCAAATTAGGAAGAGGGAAGATTAGTGCACTCAGTCACAATACATGGCTGTGAAAATCACTTGTATTCGTCAATGATTCACAAGAACATAGGTTCTATAGCCAGCCTCCCTTCATCATCCTTCTTAGATTAGGGTTATAAGACCCTTAAGCACTCATCTCCCTTGGATTTTGGGCTCTTCCTTGCAATCACCGCACCAAGATGGAATATGCCCCTCAAATGGATGTTCACACTTCTATTTATAGCCCCTAGACCTATTGACTAGAATACCCCTACAACTAGATTTAGACTAGAGAGCTAGTAGGGGTAAAACTAGAAAGACACAAATAACTCGATTTGACAAACATGATGCCACTAGAATTCCACCTTCGTCTTCATGCAACCAATAGGATGACACCATATATAGTAGTCCAACCATCAGCACCCACTGATTTTGAAGTGGAAATTAGGAAACTCACATGTAGTTTTTGGGGGACTATAAACCTGGAGCAGATGGAGGTTTTGCATAAACCCACCAAACCACCTGATGATGACCACATGTTTAAAGCCTTCAAGCCTTGGCTCCTCTAAGGCTAGCCCATGAAGGCTTCACCTCCTTTTGATGATTTTGAGGTCCAAATCATCAAATAGGTGCACCAGGTTGACTTTGAGGTAGCAAATCAACAAATATTATGGCTTCAACACGTGTCACTCTAATATGAGTTCCCACCTCCAAGGTCTAGAAGCTCCAATATGACCACATCACCCTCACTTCAGCACACATACCCTTGCAACTCCTTGGACTGTCAGATTGGACACCCACGGCCTCACCTAGCATCCTCTAGCTCTACCATCGACCGCCCTTCATCGTCGCATAGAGTCCAAGCCTCCGCTCATCCAAACGCAACAACATGGTTCATTTGAACTTGCCCTCACTAGTCTCAAGCCATAGTTGCTGACGACACCCCATATGTATACTTGCACATCATGAGCCAAGAGATCACACATCTTTGTAGAACACATCAATTAGTCCACCGACTCACCTGACACACTCCATAAGTTAGCAATCACTCATCACACAAGAAAGAAGATTGGCCTTATCACTCATATATAGTCAAAGCTGAAAAGGATGACCAATCATCGAACACACTTATGCGACATAGATGGGATCAAGATCTTTTCTTATTAAGGCAAAACCATGCCGAGCATCAAACTGAAGTGTTATTTGCTTAAAGCAAATTATTAAGTCAACATGACTTCAAACCCTAAATTAGATTTATTAAATTGATAAAGAATAACTTGAGTTGGAAATAAGAATAAAATAAACATTAAATAATCAAGCCATGAAATCTCAATCGAGGTATTAGATTAGCATAAAGTACCAAAATAAGTGTGGGCTAGCACCTTATTTAATTGAGGGACAAAATATAGTTTTTAATTTATGTATCATGCTAAGGAGAGTGTCTAAAAAGGTGAAATTCCTACAAAGCTCTTAACAACTCTCCAAGCTATAGCCAAAGCTCATAGTTTTAGACACATAGAATAATTTTACATAATTCTTCATTTTAAATATGGTTTAAAATAAAATAGGGGCATAAAAGTTGTTTTACAAATACTAATATTTTCTGTTGTAAAATATGCTAAAAATGAATTATAGAAATTAAATTAGCATTTAAGGAAATTTCTACACATTTTTAAAACATAACTCTAGTTTTAGAAATTAAATGAATGGGGAAAAGAAAAGAAAAGGGAGAAACCACTAAGAATGGCTTTATGCGATATTCAGTGACAATTTCATATGGTTCAATGGATAAATCTTATAGGACCAAGTCTAGCATATCATGTATTTGGTCGTCTATAGTACGGAAATGACATTGTAGCTACACTATAGACAGAGTGGAGTTTGAATATAGACGATGCGATAGACAATCTGCTAGACTCAACCTAAATAATCCACTTGGAGATGATAGTCGCCCATATTTGAATATGTCTCGGGTTTTTGGACAATGTTATGAAATATAGGAAAGCTGAGAAAAATGCATGGCTCCTAAAGAGCTTGCTCGCGTAAGGATCTAATGCTAATGTTTATGGAAAGATTAAGCTGAATTGAGAAGATCAGTTGAAGCCCATGAAATGAAGAAAAAACAACTTGAAGAGAAGATTTGAGAAGCCCTAGTGAAAACCAAAGAAGG
Source organism: Paspalum vaginatum (assembly GCA_030272315.1). Taxonomy (NCBI): domain Eukaryota; kingdom Viridiplantae; phylum Streptophyta; class Magnoliopsida; order Poales; family Poaceae; genus Paspalum; species Paspalum vaginatum. The sequence continues at coordinate 11,105,169 of CM059020.1, read as the reverse complement.
CCCAAAGAAGACCAATGCAGGCCCAAAGGCTTAATACCCATTAGTGTGGTTTTTTCATGAAAATAGATTATAGAAATGATAAAGATCAAAGCCTATATCGACCTATTAGTTACCATGTATAGGACATGCCCCAACTATATAAGCAGAGACATTAGAGAGGAGAGCTTGGGGTCTAAACTTCAAGAAGAAGTCGAAGAGGAGTTCCTAGCGAAAGGAAAGAGCTACTAGTAGAGCAGAAACCCCATGAACTCTAGGGGATAGAATACATATCACCCAATAGGAAAATTGAATTTCTTGCACATTAAACTTTGCCAAACTGGAAAAACACTCCTAGGCGGTTTTGAGGATGGTTTTTCCACTGTGGTGCACAAGTCAATGTCACCTCACTATACATCTACCAGCAGCCCCAACAAGCGCATGGGTACGTCGGCAACCACAGGTGGTGGTTAGTGGCACCTAGTGGAGGCCAAGCCATCAATGCAGATAGGGTTGGAGAGGAGGGGGAGATAGGTACCTGCAGACATGTTGGCCCTGCACCATATCTACAGTGAGGTAGGACTCACGAGTGTGCCATGGTGGCAAAACCACCCTAGGTTTTTTTTCTCTGGCTTCACAAAGTTTAATGAGCATAAATCCAGTTTTGTAGTTAGGGTACTGTGTATGTATTCTACCCTATAGAGTTCATGGGTTATATAGACTTTCTCTAATATTCCACTATATTTTAGTAGGTCTTTTTAACCTTCTATTTTTATTGAATCTACTCATGCTTAGATATATTTAGTACTTGCATGTCCATTGATTATGTTGCTATGGGCTGAGGGAAAGGTTCGAGTAAGATTGTCACAATCACAATTGATATTTAACATGTGCTTTGATTTTATGATCATATGCTCTCAGTGAACCTAAAGTTCTTAGAAAGATTGCCTATAGAGATCATTGTGGAAGAAGCTTAATGAACTTGGTCGCTCACTGTTCTATAGGTGTGTATTTCGATGTCGTTGGTGTTTCATTGGAGGTTCACAATGCTAAGTGCATCCTACAGCTTGGTGAACTCTTACATTAACGAAATTGGTTCCGAAAAGGATGTGCACCGGTCACTGACAATGCTTCAAATAATATCGATGTGTCAAATTGCTCGGAGTGAAGTATCCTCACATATTGTGGATCTCATGTGTTGCCCAGTGTATTGACCTCATGCTGGAGGACGTTGGTAAGATATCCATGATACATAATATGATTCAAGATGGAAAGTCCATCCAAAATTTACTTTATCGACATGTTAGAATGCTCCTTATTATGCAGCAATTCACTAATGGTGATTTGGTTCGAGCGAGTACAACTAGGTTTGCTACTACTTACTCGAACTTGAGAAGTCTGTATGATAAAAGAAATGAACTAAAGCAATTGTTTCCTTCAAAAGATTGGGCTGAAAGTTCCTATTCAAAGCAGAAAGTAGGGCAAAATGCTCATGATTTGGTCATGAACAACAAATTCTGGTCACAAATTCTAGAGGTTATAAATTATTTTGATCCACTTGCAAATGTACTTAGAAGGGTGGATGGTGATGTTCCAACAAAAGGGTTATATTTTTGGTGTCCTTCAGCAAAGAAAGAAATTGCATCTTGGCTAAATGAAAATAAGAAGAAATATGGTCCTTCCTATTTTGAAAATTATAGAAGGAAGGTGGGGTACAAGCTTAAAACTGCAATGCATAAATAAGGGTATTTCTTGAACCCAAGTTTCTTATACAATAATAGGCAAGAAATAGAGGAAGGCATCATGATGGAAGCAGTTATAGAGTGTGCTACTCGTACGTATTGTTAGTCAGCTTAGTGTGTACACTAAAGCAATAGGTTCTTTTGGGACATCAATGTTTCTAAGACAAGGTCCCACAATATCCCTAGGTAAAATTAATGAGTCTTAATTTTTCTCACGTCAAATGAAAATATCTCTGAGTTAATTAATTAGTCTATTCTTTGATGTTCTCGTAGCAAATTGGAGGTATATACATAGAACTAGCGATAAAGAGTTAACAAAGATGGCTATTAGACAGGGGCGAAGCTACGTGGAGGTGTCAGGGTCAGCCGACCCGACGATTTCCAGCGACCTCTTGTACCTGATAATTTGTGGCCATTTTGGACCCCAGTAAAAATTGTACGCGACCCCGGCAGCCTGGTGTCCCGCCGGTCCAACGATCCAGCCAAGTCGCATTATGCGCAGGCGCATATGCATCAGTTGGACGGGTTCGTTATCTAGTTAACAAGGAGACTAATGGCCCAGTAGGCCCGTACAGACTCCCATAGGCAGCTGCAGCAGCCTGCAGCCCAGAAGGCCGAGCGTTGCCTCTGGGTCGTAGCTCACCCCCATCCTTGCCCTTTCGTTGTTCTCGTCTCGCGTCTCAAGTCCTCCCGGCGGGCAGCGGCTGAATGGGTTGAAGGCTGCTCGTCTGCTGCTAGCTGTGACGAGGCGATAAGCTCTCTGATGTCCACGGTCAAGCACCAAGACAAGGTACCCTGACAACCCTGCCAAAATCTCCAATTTTGCAATTGCTGTTTGGTGATCCAATTTCTTGATTGATCATGCTATGCACTGCTAGTTTATCATGTCCTAATTGTGAGTTTATTATGGCAACGACTTGGGTGCAAGCATCACACCTGTGCAATGGTGCAAACAGGAAATTTCCAACGCTAGATATCCGACGGCGGCTTGCCTTTTTTCGCATAAGCCCCCCAATTGCCCACTTCGTGTGCAAAGAAAATCAACAAACTTCCCTGGTTCCTTATCCTCTTGCGGCTGGTCACGAAAGAAACGACGACTGACGAACCTGATCTTCCTGCGGTGCCGCCCCCAGAGTCCACTGCCCCCTCTACTATGCTCCACCTCCATCCCTAGACAGACGATTTACATCGCCGCCTCCCCAGGTGGCCAGGTCCGTGTTCGCTCTCCACTGAGGATCCGCTGTGACGGAGATCGCTGCTCCTACGTGGTTTCGTCATGCGTGCCATGCTCAGGTGGCCAGTGTCGGACGATGGTGTCTATGGCCAAGCTTGGTTGCTTGGGGGCATTGCCGAACAGGTGCTGTAGGTCTGTAGCAGCCAGGCAGGCCCAGGACAGCACCGGCAACGACCAACACTAGCAAGCACTCCACCAGGCATGCCCCTTAGTTCCCATCACTATATTTCGATCATGCTAATCTTTCTTAGAAATCTTTCTTGGGAATCAATGACATTACTGAAGAAGCATCTGATGAGGAGCGCCATGAAGAAGCTTGCCCTATGAATTGTGTCAGCTGTGTTGAACTTGTAAAAGAAATGTCAGTTTTGTCAGGGGCAAGCTCGCTGGTTTCATAAATTTGAAGTGATGTGTGCGCGGTTATGTGTTAGTTGTATGCCGGTGTGGTGGTGGTGGTGGTGGTAGACTAGTTCTAGGTACTGTTGCAATGGCGTTTCTACTTCAAAGAAAGAGTGCATGACTGAAGAACATTTGAGTAGCAAAAGAATATTTACAGTGTTCTTTAGTTTTCGGCAGTGGTGGAGGTTCTCGGCAGTGCTCCACTGTCGCTGGCTGGAGACAACGGAGGCCCCAAGCAGGGGCTGCGACGACGGAAGTACCCTGCACGGGCATAGCACTATAGGGCAGAGGGCATATGCAGGTGTGGCGAAGGCGGCGATCCCTCCCGATCCCGGCGGTCCCCCACATGGCAGCGCTTGATATTCTTCCAGGGGCGGCGGCGCTGGAGATCGAGATTCCCGGGCGCACAGTCATCCCCGTCAATGGCTTGGTGGGAATCGTGGGGGTAGGAAGCAGGGCAGGGCCTCTAGCCTCTTTGCCTGGGAATCGATGGTGCGGATTTTTTTTTTTGGATAAATTTGCCTTGGGCTGATGGTGAGACATGGTAGGGGGTTATGTGAAAAAAACAATGCCACCGTTGGATGGGCATCCTGCGTTCCATGGACTTTGCTTGCATGCTTGCACCAAATTGATGTTTGCATGCCAGTCGGCCCCCTGTTATATAGCCCAAACTTAGAAAGCAGACAAGACATTGACACCGTTTGCGTTCGAATAAAATACATGTTCTTCTGGGAAGACAATATTGCAAACTTGTGGTGGAGATGAATTTAATAATAACTACATTATATGCCTAGTGCAAATGTGCTAACAAGGATGTCTAGCCACAATGCCAATTTAGGATATTAATTGGAAATAAATGAATAATAAGATCTTCAGAAGGGAGACCCGCCAGCCAATGGCCTTTGCGCAATCAGCTATCAAGGAGGTGAGGCTCTGGTCTCTAGAGCCGTGCGTGCTTCTCTATGATCGGCGTCTTTTGAATAGTAGGTTGTGGTAGCTTGGTCGCCTTTAGTTGTATCGGGTTTTCCTTTCTTTTACTTTTGTGGCTGCCTTTTGGCTTTGTGTGGCCCTATTCAGTTGGTTACTTTCTCTTTTTCTTAATGAAAAACATGCCCCATACACTCTCAAAAAAGTTCACTTTCACAAGGATAAAGGGCCATGGCCATAGTGGGTGACAAAGCTTATTTTGTAACAAATGACGGGTTTTAAATAATTGTTGATATTATGCATGCTATTATGTTGTCGCAACATTTAAAGTTAGTATTGTTATTTTGTACCAACCCAGCAATAAATTATCCTAGCTTCGCCACTGCTCCAAGAGCAGCTCCACCGGTTCATGGATGTTAGGTTGGTGTATCCCTCCGATGGACTGGAGGTAGAAGAAGTATAAAGACCTTGATGGATCGAGGTAAAAGCCCTCCGAAGTACTGGAGGCAAAGGCTCAGTATCGTTCGGTCATGGGAGTTCGCTACATGGAGGGCAGAGTAGCGATGGAGGTGTAAGTCCTCCGATGGACTATGAGCAAAGAGTTGTCTTTGGAAAGGGACCTAGTAGTGTACCTATTCTGAATGGAAATGGGAAGGCACCCATGTGGAAGAAAAAATCTATATTTTGGGACCTGTCTTATTAGGAAGTACTAGATGTCCGCCATGCAATTGACGTGATGCACCTCATGAGGAATCTCTGTGTCAACCTGCTAGGCTTCCTTGGTACGTACGGGAAAAATAAAGGTACATTGGAAGCACGAGAGGACATCGCGGCTTTGAAAGGAGAGCAAGGACATCATTACTTAGGTCCTACCAGCTACACTCTCAGCAAGAATGAGAAGGAGAGCATGTTTGACTGCTTGGACAATATCAAGGTCCCGTCTCGGATACTCATCTAATATGTGGAGGATAATCAAATGTAAGGACAAGAAATTTGTCCACTTAAAGCCTCATGACTGCCACGTGTTGATGACACAACTGCTTCCAGTGGTGCTGAGAGCAATTCAACCAGAAAATGTTAGAAAAACAATCACAAAGCTGTGTGCATTCCTAAACGCTATATGTCAAAAGGTAATTGATCCAGATAACCTAACCAGTCTACGAAATGATGCTTATCCAATGTCTGGTTAGCCTAGAGCTAATCTTTCCTTCAGTCATTTTTTATATAATGAAACATCTCTTGGTTCACATTTTCAAAGAGATTGGTATTCTTGGACCTGTTTTCCTACACAATAGGATCCCTTTTGAGAGATACATGGCAGTCCTAAAGAAGTATGTCTGCAATCATTCTAGACTTGAATGATGGATCTCTAAGGGATACATGACAAAGGAGGCTATTGAGTTCTGTATTGACTACATTGATGAGCTTAAGCCAATTGGAGTTCCTTGATCCCGCTATGAGGGGAGACAAGCAGGTAAGGGCACACTAAGAAAGTAAGTAATACATTGCAGTGATCATGTTTTATTTGATAGAGCACACTTCACAGTCTTGCAATAATCATCCTTGGTGGTTCCATACATGGAGGAACACAAAAAGATTCTACACATTGAATACCTAGAAAGTCTAAGGCCTGGATTACACGTCATCAAATAGAAAGTTTCAACATGTGATTGACACAACATCTCATGGGTACCAAGAAGATTGATGACCAACTTGCTTGGTTGGCCAAGGGACCATCTTCGTCAATCCCGAACATCCAAAGGATATGAGATAACACGAGACTCCAAGACCAGAAGAGCACCAACCAAAATTTCGCATAGAAGCCATAGACACAACTAGGAAAAAGGAAAAAATATTAAGGCTATATAGATGAGATCTTGGGAACTTGACAATGGACCGTTTCTAAAGGCCCCCTATTTCGGTGCCAATGGGTGAAACTAAGTGCAGGAGGTGTTATGATAGACCCTAGATTATGGCATGACAACCGTGGACCTCAATAACACTACATACAGGGAAGAACCATTCAGTCATCGCCATGGATGTCACTCAAGTTTTCTATGTGAAGGACATGTCTACTAAACCCAAGAAGAAGAGAACTAGGAAAAATGTTTTGTCAGACGAAGAGCCGAAGCGACATATTGTTCTTCTAGGGAAAAGGAAAATAATGGGAGTGGAGGACTTCGCGACTTCGCAGACAAAGAGAATTACAACCAGTTAGATAATGTACCACCTTTCAAAGTGCAGGTTGACACAAATCATCTTGGCTAAACAATGAAGAGGCTCCATGCATGTGTTGCGATCATAATGAAGGGATTATTGTAAAATGAAATTTTATTGATATTCAAGAACACATGTAATGTAATGGCGGGATTTTATTTTGTATTTAATATTAATTTAAACAGAAAATGGACTTAGGATAACATTTATGTAAATTAAGAAGGCAAACCGCCAACGGTGGGAGTTACTAAAATCAATCGTATTAGCACTGGATGGTAAACAGACCCTGGACCGAATGGGCCAAAAAACTTGACGCGGAAAAAAATTAGTATCGGTGACGTACCAGGCCTAGTACCAATAGACGCCTTTGCGCCATTTTTTCAAGGTCCTGTGGACATCTTCAGTACTAGGCCCTTGCATGCCCCGGTAGTAAAGACATTTGAGAATGGGACTTTTACAAGGCCCAGTGCTAAAAGCCTACCCAAATATATGGCCTTTGTCATCCTTTCGCAAATTCACAGTTCACAGTTTCTCGATGCCGTCCGCAGCCCCGGAGACCTCCCTGCTCGTCCTCATCGCAGTCTCCGCCAACGGCATTGTGCCTCCTCCCCCACCGCTCCTCGTCCCCGTCGTGGCACATCCATCACCATCTCCCCATCGCTGCTCGTCCACTATGCCGCCACCTCGACGATCCCGCCCCTCTCCCTACTGCCGTCATTGACTCCGCCGCCACCTCAACGCTGCCGCCCCTCCCGCTGCTGCCGTCATCAACTCCGATGACTCAACTGGCCCCGGATCTTGCAGCTCTTCCCTGATCCTATCTCCATCACGACAACCCGCCACCGCCCCTATCCTCTAACAATGAGTATTCTCTCTCCTTTCAATGTTACTATGTTAGCTAATGACTTATATATTTACATTTGGAGCCAATTAAATAGAGATTTACAATTATAGTTTACATTCTGGAAAATCCTGTGTTTCTAGTGATTATATGTTACGGACTTATTCCATGGTTCTATGAAGCATGCATAAATTAGACTCTGAAAATGTGTAAATTTGCATATAGCTACTAGAGAAAAAGGACTCAACCTTTGTTTGTAAACATATTAGTTAAGATACAAGATGAGCGAGAGGACGAGTTTATGGAACACATTATTAGACAGGGGATGGAATAGTTAAGTGCGCAGCAGCATGATGGCACTGATTCTTATACTATCCTTCCTATCTGGAGGATAATGCCGATCACTCCAATGAAAAACCAATGGGCAGTAGCGAGGTATGGACATTACACATACTCCTGATAGCCATCCACCTCCCCATCGATGATGTGCATAAGGATTTTGGGTAACACTATCCTTTCTTCTTGATAGCCCACCACCTCCCCACCAAAGAAAAATAAGAAGCCTCAAGACCCCACAAAAAAGGAAAACTTTGATGAGAGATACAATATCACACATGTGGGAGACGATGGACAACCTCTAGAGCCTAGTAAAGCCACCACCAAATTTGTGAACTACTGGGGCATTCTAGTCAGGGAGAATGTCCCTATGAGCATCCCGGTTTGGAAAACAGCAAACAAAAAACAAGCTCATGAAGATGCTCTCGTTAAATCTGAAACAGATGAAGAATCTGTGGTCCCTCAAGCGGTCCCCAAAGCTCAGAAAGAATTACTATGGAGAGAATTGCCATCCAAGTTCATGTTACCTCAAGGAAGTGAAGTGATAGTGAATCAATGAGTCCTAAAGGAGATGGCAGTTCTCTTGCAAACCTTCAAGACAAAACTGTGGGGCAACTATGTGAAACATGGCCAGGTACCAGACTTGAAAATACCCAAAATTAAGATGGGATTTTCCATTGATTGTACAATACAAGGAATTAGAGGCCGCCAACTCACGTTACGAAATACAGAAAATCCAAGGAAAAGAAAGTACCATCATAACATGGGTTCCGGTGGTTATAGAAAATCTATTCCGAAATGGGAGAAGATGAAAGTACAACTCAAACAACGAGGGGTCAACCTACCTACAAGCAATTGGCACGTATGCTGCAAATGGTGGTATTTTTGACATGGGGGAAGTCTGTCAAGTGATGGGAGCCTATTAATCGCCCCCCTCCCAATTTTCTTGAGAGCTTAAATGTGACACAAATGCTAGTCCCAGGGTTCTATCAACACATTTATTCCAGATAGCACAGAGTCAAATTTAACGATTACAAACCATTACAGGAAAAGCAAGATACAGCGGATGCAATCCTCCAGGGCCCAATGCTATAGGGATAGTTGGGAAGTAGGATCATGACCTAGCCAAAGAGCAACTCTAACAGCTCGTCGGAACTATCTGAAAAATATCAACATAGCAAGGGTGAGTACTTTCGTACTCTGCAAGCCCACCTTCCTCCTATTGAGTTAGGGAAGGTTCCTGCTTCTACATGCAAGGCTTTATCTAGAGTTTTGTGGTTGCGGAAATAATAATAATACAGGGTTCGTTTTAGTGGTCCAACTTTTAGTTCGGAAAATAAGGTTTTATTTCATAGGGGTGCCACTGGACTCGCCGGTCCAAGCGGCTCAATCTCAACTGCTTTTCATCTCAACCACCACATATCCATAACCACTCCATCTTACTCATACTCTTTTATATTTATGAAAGAGCTAAATGAAGAACCAACCGTAACCCATCTATACCGGTGGACATGGACTATTCGAATAGGTTTTACTCTAATCAGAGATTGTACTAATTCCCATAAGTTGGACTCAGCGATGCTTATGGCCAAATAAGCATCCGAATTCCAAACCAAGCCGTTGCCATTACTTCATCATCTAGCAGTGCTTTAGGGATCTAGGGCCACCTAGCCACACCCTGGTCTCCCCTGACACTCCTTTGGCACACTACCCGTTCCCATAGCCCTTGTGCGCCAGCACAGCTGCTACTAGACTATCCATTCTGGCTCGGGCCTAGCCAATGCCTCATACAGAGTGAGTAGTTGTACTAAAAGAGTTAGGAAAGATGAAAATCATGACAGTCCTTACGGAGAGCCTGGGTTGAATCATCCACCATTCCATTTTCCTTCTGCTCGTCACCGCGAGCATTCACCTACCCGGTCTTCCCCACGAATCCCGGGACACAGGGTAACCACAGGTAGCCTAAGTCACCCGGTCAACCCTGCCCTTAATGTTGTTTCAGCTCGAACCTGTATTCTGACTAAGTCAGTTGCCGAGGGTCCTTCCCCATGTTATTTTGAAAACCAACCCATACCCACGACCACATAACCATCCCATGCTATTCACACAAGTTTCAGTTGGTATCTTTGAATGACTGATCCCTCATAAGCGTGCTACTTCTAAATAGGTTTGGGTGGCTATCCTACTAGTTTTTTTCCCTTAGCAAGCAAAACATGCAGGTTTTGTTGGTTGAACTGGTTGAGGTGTTATTTTACAAAAACTCGGTAATCTCATGCATCAAGAAAGGATTTCAGTGGACTTGCCATCGTTTAGGTGCTCGTCGCAGCGGAGGTCGGTAATAGGTTCGTCGGCTTCCTGATCCGCAACAGTCGCCTCCGACTCATGGGATTCCTCGTGTATGGCGTCTAGTGTGCACAAATAGTAAATCATCCAATAAATACAACCATGCATGCTCAAAATATTTTTGAAATGGGTAGGGTTAGGTAGACGGTGATTTTAGAAGAATTTAGGAGGGGGAATCCTTTAAAAAGGCTTTGAAATGGTCAAGATATGAGTATTCCTATTTAAAAGGTGGGGAAAATTCTTTTCTGAAAAAAAGAAAAGGGGAAACAATCCCTGAGCCGAATCTATATTTGCAGCCCATTTGGCTGAGGCGCACCGGCCCGTTGGCGCCAGCCTTCCCGGCCCAATGCACGCGTATGGCCATCGGGCTAGCCCAACAGGTGCGCGGTGGGGTGGGACGGTGCGGCCTGATGGTGCCATAGCCTGGGCCCATGTGTCAGTGGGTGTGGGCGGGAAACGGGGTTAGGGGGCAGACGGTGGTTCGGTCCGGCTCGTGTGAACTGGCCGAGGCGAGAGAGGGTAGCGGCTCGCTGGGGGTTCCCCACTGGTGAGGCAGGTTCCAGCAGCGAGGCTAGCGGTGTGAGGTGGACGTCGATGCGGTGAATCTAGCGGCGTAGTCCGCAGGGCGAGAGGAGTGGGGGTTTGCCCTAGGCGACGTACACCGTCGAGGTGCATGGCGCGGTGGTGGCGCGTCACCACGCCGGGGTCATCTCTCGAGGTGGATATCCGGGCCAAGATGGGGTGGCATGGAGGCATAGGGACAATGCCGAGGGAGGTGCTCACCTTAGTTTGGGGTTCAAAGGGCTAGTAGGGGGTGAATTGGCCTTGGCGGCGGTGAGCTTAAGAGCTCGGTGAGGACGGGGCGTCACACTGCGGCTCCCTCCGGGGTGAGGTGTGTGCCTCGAGAGCAGGATGCGGTCAGGGGGTGGCTTGGTCCGACGAGGGGTGGGAGGGTTATATAGGCGGCCGGGGCAGTGGCTAGGGTGAGCCATCGGAGTAGGGGTCGAGCGCGGTGCGTGCCAGTGTCACAGCATGCACCGAGGCGCTAGGGCTAGGCTCAGGGCAGAGTCGGGGCTCGGTCTGTCGTGGGGTTGGGACCGGGCAGCGGCAGTGGGTCTAGGCGTGGTGCGACGTCACGGCGGGGGACCGAAGGCGAAGGTAGGGGCCGGATCAGACGGGTGGGGTCCACTGGTGGTTGGCTAGGCGGCCTGGTGGGCCGTTTGGCCTAGCAGAGGGGAGGGCGAGCGGCCGTCGTGGGCTAGCGAAATGGCCCGAGTGACCCAGGTGGGAGGAGGTGGAGCGGGCTGGGGTAAGGGTGTCCTAGTGGGCTACGCCGGAAGGAGAGGAGAGAGGGAATTTCCTTTTTCTTTTCCTAAATTTAGTTTGGGATTTGGGTAGGAATCTTTGAGAGGGATTTTGAAGGAACTTTTGTGGGGATTTTTGAGACGCATTTGTAGGGAATTTGGTGGAGAAATATTTGAGAGGTTGAGCTCATATTGATACATAAGACAACCACAAGATTTTGAAATCGATTTTGAATTAAGGGGGATTTAGAAAAAGAAAAATTTGGACGCTAAATTTTGGGGCATTACAAACCTACCCCACTTGGAAGGAATCTCGTCCTCGAGATTCGGTAGATCATCGAATAGGTGAGGGTGTTCTTTTCTCAGAGCATTTTCTCGCTCCCAGGTGGATGCCTCTTCGCCATGACGGCTCCAAAGTACTCAGGCAAATCCTGATGGTTGAGTTGTGGGTTTTCTTGACGCTTGTATCCAAAATCCTTCGGTACTTCCTGGTATATTAGGTCAGGCTTTAAATCCAGGGTATCTAGTTCTACCTATCTCTCTGGCTCCTTTAAACACTTCTTGAGCTGGGACACATGAAACACATCGTGAATGTCTGACATTGACTCCGGTAGCTGCAACCTATCGGCCACTTTTCCAATCTTCTCCTCAATCTTGTAGGGTCTGATGTATCGGGGTGCTAACTTTCCTTTTACTTGGAATCTTTGTGTGCCTCTGATTAGGGATACCTTCAAATATACTGAGTCACCAGTCTCAAAACTGAGCTCTCACCTTCTCTTGTCAGCGTAGCTCTTTTGTCTGGTCTAGGCTATCTTGAGTTTGTCCCTGATCTCTTCCACATTCTCTTCTGCCTCCATGAGAATGGCTGGTCCGATGGGGGCTTGGTCCTTGTCTTCTGCCCAAATTAGTGGGGTCCTACACTTCCTTCCATACAAGGCTTCAAACGGTGTCATCCCTAGGCTAGCTTGGTATCTGTTATTGTATGAGAACTCTGCATAGGGTAAGCTGGATTTCCAATCCTTGCCATAGGCGAGTACACAAGCTATTAACATATCCTCCATAACCTGGTTTACTCTCTCTATTTGATCATCAGTTTGAGGGTGGTAGGCTGAGCTAAAGTATAGGTTGGTGCCCAGGGCATGATGTAGGCTTTTCCAGAACTTGGAAGTAAACTGGGTTCCTCTATCTGATACAATTTTTCTACGCACCCCATGCAACCTTACTACATTTTCATTGTACAGCTATGCCAGCTTGGCTCCACCATAAGTGGTCTTAACTGGCAGGAAATGGGCAGTCTTGGTGAGTCTATCCACTATGACCCATATCGCATCATTGCCTTTCCTAGTTCTGGGTAGACTGGTTACAACGTCCATCCCTATCTCGTCCCACTTCCAGGTTGGGATAATTAGGGGTTGTAGCAACCCAGCGGGCTTTTGATGTTTCAGCTTTCACTCGCTGACATACATCACACTGTGCTACGTGGGTGGCCACGTCTGCCTTCATTTCTTTCCACCAAAAGTTCTGGCTTAGGTCTTTGAACATTTTGGTAGCCCTAGGGTGGACGGAGTAAGCCGAGTTGTGGGCTTCTTCCAAGATGGTTGCTCTAATCTCTCCTTCCTTTGGTACGTACAACCGATCTTTGTACCGTAGGATGCCATCTTTATGGATTCCGAAAGATGTGGTACCATCTTTCTCGACATGCTGTATAATTTTCTGAGTTTCCTCATCGGCCTTCTATCCTTGTTTGATTTCCTCGACTACGGGTGGGTTGTACGGCCAAGACCTCTTCACTTGGTTTGTGCACAATATGTATTCTGAGTTCTGCAAATTCTCGTCTTAAGTGCTCATTGGTCGAAACTAACTCCTCACCTGTATGCCTTTCTGCTGAGGGCATCCGCTACAACATTGGCCTTGCCAGGGTGGTAGTGAATCTCCAAATCATAGTCATTGATTAACTCCATCCATCTATGCTACCTCATGTTTAGGTCTGGCTAGGTAAAAATGTATTTGAGGCTTTTGTGATCTGAATAAAGCTCATAGTTGTTTCCTATTAGGTAGTGCCTCCAGACCTTCAGGGCATGCACTACAGCCGTCGGTTCCAGATCATGAGTAGGATAATACCGTTCATGAGTCCGAATTTGTCTGGAACCGTAGGCAATAACCTTGTTATCCTGCATGAGCACGCACCACAATCCTTGCCGGGACGCATCGCAATATACGACAAAGCCTCGATGAATATCTGGAAGCAGTAAGTACTGGGGCGGTAGGTCAATCTTTGCTTTAGTTCTTAGAAGCTCTTCTCACAAGCCCCTATCCATTCAAACTTCTTATCCTTCTAGAGCAATGCGGACATAGGTCTAGCTATCTTGGCGAATCCTTCTATGAACCGACGATAGTATCCTGCCAACCCAATGAAGCTTCTGACTTCACTTGTGTTGACGGGCTGCTGCCATTCCATCACAGCTCGCACTTTCTTAGGGTCTACTACCACCCCTTCTGCAGTGATGATATGCCCTAGGAAAGCAATCCTTTCCAGCCAAACCTCACACTTGCTGAACTTCGCATATAACTTGCGGTTTCGCAGCCTTTCTAGCACCATCCGAAGGTGATGCTCGTGTTCTTCCTTGTCCTTGGAGTAGATAAGTATGTCATCAATGGAAACAATGATATATTTATCTAATCCGTCCATGAACACTCTGTTCATTAAGTTCATGAAGTATGCCGATGCATTGGTTAATCCGAAGGATATTACTGTAAACTCATATTGTCCGTACTGGGTAACAAAGGCGGTTTTGTATATATCACTCTCCCTAATCTTGAGTTAATGGTATCCCGACCTCAGATCTATCTTAGAGAAGAACTTGGCTCCCTTGAGCTGATCAAATAGATCATCGATCCGCGGGAGAGGGTACTTGTTTTTTATAGTCACCTCATCTCTACCAGTCGAATTTTGACCCTAATCCCGAGCATGTGATAGGGCCACGTCACTTAAAAAACAGCAGTCGTTAGATTACCATCTAATGGTATAAGTTGAACAACCAGGAGCTCTGTAATGAACTCGAACTTTCGTGAGATACAGCTGGCCGAAGTCTGCGAGAACCCGACGTTTTGAATTCCACAGCCTATAAAATGTCGTGCCTGTGGAAACAGGGAGTCGGCGACAACCAGCAGTCATCAGCTCAGCACACAGCGCCGACGCGCGGAGACGAACTATGAACACACCGCCGCCCTGCCTCGACACCGGTAAGCGCTTGCCTTCTCCTTCCCGAACACCATGTCCCACCACCTACCACGCCACCCCTCCTCCATTGAATGGCTCCGTCTTCTCCTTTCGCGTCCCCGAGGACCTACGGCTTTGTTTCCAATTCTCCGGCGCCGGCCTCGATCAACTCCGCGTCGCCCGGCCGCTGGCCGCCCTCACCTGGGCCGACGCATCTCCAGCCGCCCATCTCGGCACGTGCCACCTCGCCGCAGCGCATCTCCGATACGCCTCCCTGCGCCCATGGCCGGCGCCCTACCAGGAACGTCAAGGCGCTGCATCCCTTGGTGCTCCGGGATCTCTGTAGCACAAGACTGCAAGTGCGCGTGCGCAAGCGCCCAGGACCCGCTCGATAGAATGACACGCAATGTTACCCTGAAAGCTTGAACTGTGGTCCAGACGGCCATCTCTCGCCGTTGAGGTTCTCTCCAGTGCAGGTGCATAGCCCCTGCTCCCTCTGCTCCTATGGCCAACCAGCATAGCGTCGCCCCCACCTCCTGTGTTTCATGCCCGGCCAAGCACGCTGCTATACAGCAGTAGCAGCGAGAATCACCCATGCCCCACTTAGTCTGTTGACCACCGTGTGATCGGTGAAATGCCTCAACCCTGTGTGCAGTAAGCACTCACTCTCATTCCAATTCAGTTCTGTCATTGTTGCTTGGCCAGGAACATTCCTTGCCCATCAATCAGTGATGAAATCACCTATTAGTTGGATAATACATGCATATCCTTTCCTAAGTACAATGCCGATCTGCAGCTGAATTGCTTAGCTTCTTATTATAGTTATAAACTTGTAATGTGCCTTTTTTATACAAACTTTACCTGAAGCAAAATATATATACATTTCATTTTCTTTACTACCACATCGCCTCTATGTGCTTAGATCATCCCTACTCAATTTGATGCCGACTAAACTGTAATCAAATCAAATGAACTAACCAGCTAACAAAACCCACTCATATTCAATATCACTCTCGTCACTTGAGATTTAACTACCACTCATATTCAATATCACTCTCGTCACTTGAGATTTAACTACTTGTATATATATGCTTCCCTTTGCCTTATAAATATTATTGTGTTCTGTTGCAGTGAAGATTAAATCTACAAACAGAAATCAAAAGAACCTAGAAAAGGTATGAGTATCACATTGTCCTTAATACATAATTTTTTGCGTATCCTAATTCCTAACATAATACCGCTTCCTAGAATAGTAAAATTAGAAATATGCAAAGTAGTTATTAACCCTAATAAACATTCAAATAATTTTATGTTTTATGCCCTATTTCTAAATATGTGCAATAACTTTCCAATTCAATTGAACTAATAACTTATTTTATGTTAACCGTTGAGTAGCTGTTGCTTCTAATTAGCAAACCAATAAATTTTATCTTTTTTCTTTCTAAATGCGTTGAATAGCTTAACATTCTAGTTCAGCTACTAACTTTTTTATGACCCTTACAAAAACATAGAATTAATCATACATCCTTTTGCACGCACGCGCACGCACGCACATATACATACATACATATATACATATATATACATACATATATATATATATATATATATATACACACACACACATATATATATATATATACACACATATATATATATATATATATATACACACACATATATATACACACATATATATATATATACATATATATACATACATATATATACATACACATATATAATTATTTATATATATATACATATAAATGTAGATATGTGCCGAGGAAAGAGAAAATACGCAGTACTAAAAAACGAAAATATAGAGGTGGATCACAAGGAAAAAAGGCACACAAGATTAAAAATAGTACACGGAAATAAAAGGAAAAGAGAAAATCAAAATGATAGTAACGACAAAGAAAAACCCAAAAAACTACGTTTAGTGGGTCCTAAGCTTATACATTCATATTTATATTCTTCTCAGGGAATGGCCTCATTTCCATCAAGTTATATACAACATCTAAAAGAATCATACATGAAACGATCATATCTAGGAAAGCCAGAATACAAATGTAAATTCTGCAATGCCATATTTTGGTTTCATGAACGAAACCGTGAAGATACTAGAAGAAATAAAGAAATAATGTACTCTAACTGTTGTAAATATGGACAGATAAAAATACCACCATACAAAGAACCACCACCATTTCTCTCTATGTTAATTAATAATAAGGAAAGTACCCTTTCAAGACACTTTATACAAAAAATACGGCAATATAATAGCCTTTTCGCTTTTACATCGATGGGTGGAAACATCGACAAGACTATAAACAAAGGCAAAGGACCATATGTCTTTCGCATAAATGGCCAAATACACCACCGCATTGGTTCTCTTGTACCCAAGGAAAATGATATTCCCAAGTTTGCAAAACTATACATTTTTGATACAGAGAATGAAATCGCAAACAGGATTCGAGCACTAAACAAAGAAGACAACGAAGCAAATGACATAAATCCTTTTATAGCTGATGAACTTAAAAAAATGCTCGACCAATATAATCCTTTAGTCAAAACGTTTCGACATGCACGTGATCTACTCGAGGAGCACAATGGTATAGACATAAGCATACGCATTATTGGAGCAGATAAGGGTGATCCAGTACAATATGAAATGCCACGCACTGAAGAATTAGCAATGCTTATAGTTGGTGAATTAAATTTAGAAAAATATAAAAGAGATATCATTGTAACCAATAAAAACAAAGGATTACGACGCATATCTATATTATTTCATCCGGCCTATATGGCACTACAGTATCCTTTATTGTTTCCATATGGTGAAAGAGGGTTCCAACTAGGAATAAATTACCATGTGACGCCAAACACAAATAGAAAGAAACGAAAAAGATCTACAATTACAGTACACGAACATTATAAATACCATGTGCATTTTAGACCAAACCAACCAAATCCTTATTTATGTTATGGCCGATTATCAAAGCAAGCAATTGTAGATGCACGTGCAATTGAGGATGAAGATAGACTTATGTATATTTCTAGAAACCAGGATAAGCTAAGAGCTGAATACCTACGAGGTATATTTGATGCCGTTGAAAAAGGACTTAGTGAAGGTACTCAAGTTGGAAAAAGGGTATTTTTACCATCGAGCCATACAGGGTCAAGACACTATACTATACAAAACTATCATGATGGTATAGCAATATGCTGAGTATATGGACCACCTGATCTGTTTATAACATTCACTTGTAATCCTAAATGGTCCCGAAATAACTACAGTAATCCTACAAGGTGAATAACTTAATGATAGACCTGATATTATAGTGTGTGTATTTCATATGAAACTACAGCAATTATTAGAGGACATACGTATACGAAATGTCTTCAGTGCTATACTAGCTATTTTATATTCTATAGAATTTCAAAAAAGGGAGTTACCACATGTACACATTTTAGTTTGGCTAGATAAAAAACAATATCAAATAACACCAGAAACAATAGATTTGTGGATATCTGCCGAAATACCAGATCCAAATGAAGATCCATTAGGATACGTCCTTGTATCTGAACATAT
The DNA here is from genome assembly GCA_030272315.1 of Paspalum vaginatum. Taxonomy (NCBI): domain Eukaryota; kingdom Viridiplantae; phylum Streptophyta; class Magnoliopsida; order Poales; family Poaceae; genus Paspalum; species Paspalum vaginatum. The sequence goes on along the minus strand of CM059020.1, from coordinate 11,087,038 downwards.
GATGCACGGCCCATGTGGAGAACAAAATGAAAACAGCCCGTGCATGAAAAAAGGAAAATGTTTGAAATATTATCCAAAACAATTCCAAAACGAAACTAATTTTACCGACAATGGTTTTACCCAATACCGTAGACTGGGATACTAATGTTTACATACGTAGGGATAATAACAATTTAGATAACAAATGCATTGTTCCACATAACTTATACCTCCTAAAAAAAATACCAAGCACATATAAATGTAGAATATGTGAATAAGAGTAAATTACTCAAATACCTATGCAAATATGAAAACAAAGGTCCTGATAAAGCAATTATAATCTTTGAACGTATCAAAAAGGGTGAGGATACACCTATAGATAAAGAAACCAAAGAGATCGACGAAATCAAAGAGTATTTGGACTGCAGGTATATATGTGAACAAGATGCACTATGGAGGTTGCTAGGTTTTGATATTCGCTACCATTGGCCACCGGTCGAGAGACTACCAGTGCATTTGACTTTATAAAACATAGTAAAACTTCAAAAACATACAAAGTTAAAAAATATAATAGAAGATCCTAAATACAAAGCCACAAAATTAACAGGATGGTTCGAAGCTAACAGCTTATACGAAGGCGCCAGAAGCCTAACATACTGCGAGTTTCCACAATGTTGGAGATGGGATGAAGCAAATAGGAAATGGACTAAAAGAAGGCAAAGATTCAAAATAGGATGACTATATTATGTCAATCCAATAGAAGGAGAACGTTTTTACCTTCGAATGCTACTAATGATAGTAAAAGCAAGCTATAAGGATCTAAGGACATACAATCGCACTGTATATCAAACTTTTAAAGAGGCTTGCGCAGCACGTGGCCTGCTCCAAGATGATAACGAATGGTATGAAACTTTTAATGAAGCCGCAAATTGGGCCACATCTTTACAACTCCGATATTTGTTTACAACAATCTTGCTATTCTGTGACTTGCAAGACGAAAGAAAAATTTATGAACAAAACTGGAGAAAAATGGTTGATGATATCGAACGCCAATTAATTGTAAAATATGAATGTTATGGGTAGAATTACGAGGTAGTATTGATAGATGGGATAGCAGATAAATCCATGACTCGCCCTCCCTCAGGAGGCTCTGAGCTGCACTTCATGATCTATTTTTTACTTGACCTAAACTGATATAATGGTCTTTCTTTTATAGAGAGGACTGACTTCGACCCCTAAGAAATATCTGACTTAACCCCTAAGAAATATCTAACCTAAAAAATATCTGACTTAACCCCTGAGAAATATCTTACCGAATCACTCTTATCTCTTTCCTAACAAACTATCTAATCTAATCTATCCGGCCAGTACTCCTGCCACAACACGTCACCACCCCTCGAAGACAACTCATCCTTGAGCTGGGATAATGCTCAATGATGAAGACCGGAGATGTTGATGGTGACAGGCGCCAGATATGAGTACCAACTTGAGTACCCCTAGCCAACTCCACGCTTCGGGGCCTGGTCACCACAACGCAGAAGGGATGGAGCAGCACCGGTCCTCAAGGCGCGGCAAGGAGGCGACGCGGTACAGCGGCCACCACATACGGCGGATGGCATGGTACTGAAGCGGAGGTCACGGCCCCGATGCCATCGCGCACAGAGGGCGGCGTGGCCCTGACAGTGGCCGACGCGGCGTCGTGGCAGAAGCGCACGCGATGAGGGAACGACGCCGGCAGGACAGCTGGCGGAGAGCTGCAGGCGACGACGGACGGGTGGCCGCGTGCAGCAATGCGCCAGCTGTAGGCGACGACGGACGGAAGGCTGCGGGCGGCAATGCACCAGCTGTAGGTGACGACAGACGGAAGGCCGCGGGTGGCAATGCGCCGGAGGTAGGCGATGACAGACGGACGGCCACGACCAGCGACGAGCCGACCACAGACACCGGGGGCCCGCTGGACGGAGGAGCCTCGACAATTGTTGCAGGTGCAGCAGTCCTGTCCAGTGCCAGCGGAGTCACAACGATGGAATCATGCCTTGCAAAGATCTCCTTGATGGAAGCCCCGAGCTCAGCACAAGGATCCGATGGGCAGGCCACTGGCGTCGGCGTACTGTGTGACGGCGCCATGGAGATGGAGTCGAGCCTCGCAAAAACAGCCATGAGCTTATCCATGCCAGCCTAGAAGTGGGCGGCGGAGAGTGGCTGGTCGCCCATGGCCGGTGAAGACGACAGCGGCTTGGTGGCGATGCACAGGAATAGCAGCGAGATTGATGGCGGCTGTGAGATGCGCGGCAGGCGGGCGGCTGGAACTGGGTGGACGAGAAACAGAGGGTGGAGGAAGGGCGCAAGCTACAGACGGCCGAGTGGCGTGAGTCGCGCGGGGATGGGGCGTGCGGGCGGCCGGAAGGCAGGCGGGGACGGGATTGCGCGGGGGCACGCGGCCGGCTGGAAGGCGAGCGCGCAGTCGATTGTCGCGTGCGGCGCCGGTGGGGGCTGCGCACACTGGAATGACTAGGAGCGGAGGTGGGGCGACGGCGCGCGCGGGACGAGCGCGGACGGACATGGAGGCCAGGTCGCGGGCTTCGCGATGCTGCGGCAGAGGGACGCGACGGCAGCGGGGTGGCGGCTGCTCCAGCAGATGGGAAGCACCGGCGTGGGCAACCCAGATTTGGATTTGGAACAGCAGATGTAATCTGGATTTGGATCGATTAAAACAATGGGATCTTGGACGCAGGGAAGAAAAAAAATTGGCTCTGAATACTAAAGATGTTATGGCTAGATTCACAAGGTAGTATAGATGGATGGGATAGCAGATAGATCCATGACTCGCCCTCCCTCAGGAGGCTTTGAGCTGCACTTTATGATATATTTTCTGCTTGATCTAAACTGATACAATGATCTCTCTTTTATAGAGAGGACTCACTGACCCTAAGAAATATCTGACTTAACCCCTAAGAAATATCTGACTTAACCCCTAAGAAATATCTAACCGAATCACTCTTATCTCTTTCCTAACAAACTATATAATCTAATCTATCCGGCCAGTACTCCTGCCGTAACAATGAACCAATAATCTATCACCCAACAGATTTAGAACTACAAGACATTATTAGAAGATTTGGAGCTGATTTTTGCAAAGAATGGAGTTAATATATACACATACAATCTCCCACGTAGATCAACAGAATATACAACAAATAACATCAATCCAACTTATCCAAGAGGAATTAAACTATGATGTACACTCTTTGCAAAAGAAAGCGAATGAATTATTTTCCCAACTTAACACTGATCAAAGAAATGCTTTCTACAAAATTGTTGAAAGTGTTTTTGAACAATGAAAAAAAATGTATTCTTTGTATCTGGTCATGGAGGAACCGGCAAAACATTTTTTATGAAATAGTATTATCTCATATCTAAGAGCACAAAGAAAAATAGTCTTAACTGTTGCATCATCAGGTGTAGCTTCCTTGTTGCTGCCAAATGGACGTATAGCACATTCACGATTTAAAATTCCAATAGATATAGATGAATTATCAATTTGTGATATAAAACGAGGCACAAAGTTAGTTGAGCTAGTCACACAGACCGATCTTATTATATGGGATGAAGCGTTGATGACTAATAGGCAATGCTTTGAAGCCCTTGATAGATCGCTAAGAGACATATTATCAGAAAAAAATTCTGAATTACAAGATATCCCGTTTGGTGGAAAAGTTGTTGTTCTTGAAGGAGATCCAAAGCAAATATTACCGGTTATTGAAAACGCATCCAAATCGCAAATCATAAGTGCTTCAATCTTCAAATCATATCTTTGGAATCATATAAAAATACTCTACTTGCATGAGAACATGCGCTTAAGTAAAATACAATCAAATACTTCATAACACAATAAATTGAATGATTTCAACAACTGGATACTAAGTATCGGAAATGGGACAAGCACAACTGATACAATTACAAACGATACAAATGAATACGAAGATTGCAATACAGTAGAAATCCCATCAGATTTATTGATAAACACAACAGGAAACAAAATACAGGCATTAGTCCAGTCAACATTTCTAGAGTTTGAATCAAAATTTAATCGTCCAAATTATCTTAAAGATAGAACAATTATTGCAACAACTAATGAGATAGTTGAAGAAATAAATGAATATATGATTCACTTAGTACCAGGTTTAGAAAAAGAATATTTCAGTGCTGATACAATATGAAAATGTACATATACATGTAATGACGCTGATATACTGTACCCAATAGAATACCTTAATAGCCTGAATGCAAATAACTTTCCAACTCATAAACTCAAACTCAAAATTGGTGTTCCTATAATGCTTTTGAGAAATCTTAACCAAACCATAGGCTTATGTAATGGTACAAGACTAATAGTCACCAATTTAGGTCAAAAAGTTATTGTAGCTGTTATAATTACGGGCACCCATATTGGTGAGAAAACATATACACCTAGAATTAATTTAACAACACGAGGATATCGTTGGCCTTTCACATTGTGTCGACGCCAATTCCCAGTTAAAGTATGTTATTCTATGACTATAAATAAAAGCCAAGGACAAACTTTGTCAAACATTGGAGTCTATTTAAAGCAACCTTTATTTACACATGGACAACTTTATGTTGCAGTATAAAGGGTCAAAGATAGAAAAGGATTAAAAATATTGATATAAAAAGCGGATGGTTCACGTGGAACTAAAACTAAAAATATTGTTTACAGAGAAATACTTCAAATGATTTAAAACTGACTCATCACAGATGAGACTGTTTCAAGCCTTTAGGACCTTAGTATATTTACCACTTAGAGTCTACTATGGATCCTTCAAAGCAGTATTAGCTCCATGAAGTACAAAAGGAAAAAAAAACATACGACAAGTTATTATGCTATTTAAACAGTTCTACCCATGTGACAACATGGCTTTTTGAAAACTGGAGTTGATGGAAATAGGTCCAGTCCACTTCTAAGTAATTGTGTATAACCTGCAGGTTGAATAACTCAATTCTTTCATGTATGGTAATACAATCAGAAATAGATTAATTTCTGTATAGGTCCAGTCCACTTTTATACTTGGGTAGTAGTACAGCTTTTGATTCAATTTGATCTTACCACTAAGCACAAAACCAACTTGATAGCTGCTGTAAAACTAACTCTTACATTGCATTGTGCAGATGCTGGTGGATACTACTACAATTTCACAACTACAACCAGGGAAATTAACTTATGCTATACATGTACGCATATCAAGGATATGGGAGTTCAGAGGACCCAATGAGCAGAATGATATCAAACATCTTGACCTTGTTCTCATAGATCAAAAGGTATCTTGTCCAACATACTATCGCATCTTTTACCTTTATGCATCCAAAAACTAGAAGAAAAAAATCCACCTATTTTGCTAAGCACCTATAGTAAATGAAATCTCTGTATACGATGTTAATCAAAGTTCCTAATTATTCTCTGTTTTATCATACACTCAATTATGTGCAATCTATTCATTTACAGGGCGATTCTATCTATGCTGAGATTCCGCCGGAAGCTATTTCCAATGTCAAAGAACATCTAGAGGAACATAAAATCGTCTACATTTGTAAGATAACAATTGACCGAGCAAAACCAGGGTATAGGGTTGTTGACAATCCTTATATGGTGAAGCTGACCAGAAGATCAGAAATTAAACAATGCGAAAATCAAATTCTAGGTTTCCCTAAATATACCTTCTCACTAACTCCTTTTGAAAAGCTGCACCAATATACCAAAAAGACAGACGGCTTTCTAGGTACAACCTGCAAGCTTTTACATGCTTATTATTGATTATTGACAACACTAAATCATTTCGATATTTCATCATGTTTCCCTTCTATATTCATCCTGCAGATGTTATTGGCAGAATCCGTGCAGTCTCAAATGCAGCAAAGGTTTATACAACTTCAGGAGATCCAATAATGAGAAGAGTTATACTCTTAGAAGATCTTAAGTACAAACTCTACCCTATATTTTTCATATACCATGAAAGAAAATACTTAGCCTATCATAATATACTTTTCACAATTTTCGCAGAGGCAATACCATCAAGTTATCACTATCAGGAAAAAGAGCCTTGGAATTTGATGGGGAAAGAGTTTTAAGTGTTGGTCAAGACCACCATGTCATTGCAATATTTGTAGGAACCTTAATGAAGCTCTATAGGGACGAATACAAATTTCTCAGTGGAACATCAGCTTGTCGTTGGTACATCAACGAAAACGACATTGCTGAGATTAAAGCTTTTTTTCAAAAAAAGTACATTACAAAAATAATATTCTATTCCCTTTTGTTTCCCAATGTCTTTACATTATTTTAAAATAATACTGAAATTGTGCACTATTTGTAGCTTGCCAAGTGACCCTATACCTATCCAAGAGACGTATCTGCAAAGTGATGATAATGCAGCACAAAATTTTCAAGTCAGAACTCTGCAACAGCTCAAGCATGTTGACCCTTTCCTTGACATGGTAAAATTTTAGTTTACGAAAATGATCTCACCATGTCAGTATACTATATAAATTAAAAAACCTAAGTTATTTTGAACTTCTAATGCAGGGATATAAATACCAATGCACAGCTACTATAGTTGGTGTCACAGAGAACCAAACATGGTGTTATAGAGCTTGCAAGGTTTGTAACTCAAGGATGGTCACAAAGGGTAATAGCTACGAATGCATGAAGGAGAGCTGTCCATGCACACAGTTCGAATGGAAGTAAGTCTAAAATATATCATGCTTTGTACTCCGCTAGACCACAATTATTATATCCCATATTCTGAATATTATTAATTCTACTACAGGTATAAATTACCTTTCATCGCAAGTGATGACACCTATAGTTTAGAGTTTGTGTTCTTTGAGAAAAAAGGCCAGGAACTTATTGGAAAAAGTACAATGACTCTTCGTAAAGAATATGAACCAAAAAAGATACCATCCGATATATCAGCTTGGATAGGCTACAAATTCACATTTGTTGTTAAAGTCCTCTCAACAAAAAGTGTCAACGCTGATAATCCTTCATTTGAAGTGGTTATGATAAAAGAAAAATTGGGAAAGCAACCTCTGATATCAGCTATAAACACAAGTATATTACCAATATAATCTACAGCAGCGCTCACAGAGTACAAGGATTTACCATTGCTAGTACCAATCAGCTCAAGGAGACCAAAAAACAGGTTTATCCACCCATCCATAATATACATTTCTGCTTTCTATCATAGCAGCCATTGTTCTTAGTTTTTCAAAATTATTCTTATTTCCAGCTTTTGTCATCACAAAATGCAAACGCCGAAGTAGCCCAAGACATGGATATTGAACCTTCTAGGTACAATCAAAATACTAGACTCATTAATTATATATTTACATCAATAGTACTAACCTAGTTAATTTCCATTTTAGCATTTGGGAAGATTCTCCAAGCTCAAACAAACGGGATTTTGCAGAGACGAACTATGATAACCAGGTATTTACTTGCTTTCATCAAGAATAACTACAATAAGTTTGAACTACTACATATACTTTGCCTATCCTTGATAATAGCCTTCATCGCTTCAGCTAAAAGCCACTGCACCCGCAAACCAGCTATTAGGCACCAATCTAGTAAATATTTATTATTTATGTATATACAGATGAATGATTTTAAAGATCGATAGCTTTTGATTCAAACCATAATTAATTTGAAATTGTTGGCTGCATTTTGTTTTCATTTGCTTCAGCAGCTCAGCTTTATAATCAAGAAGACAGACGGAAGTCTTTTGCTATGCACTAGCAGTGTGTTGAGTAACAAACAGTTGCTATATGCATCAACAACGACGACCTTTTGATCAACAAGGCTTAGTAATGCCTTACTGATAGTGGAAACCTTTTGATGTAAAAAAAACAAGTACAACTTTATTTATCTCTGGGACAAGTTTCAATAAACATGTTTATTCAACATAAACATGTTTATTGAATCTAGACTCAGGTTTGTAAGTCGATGTTGTCTTTGGACATGTTCCTAGATATATTTCCTTGTTCCCAGATATCCACCAAGACGTGTGTTTGTAAAACGTCTGTTGAATGTTGATCCAAACTTGGTCTGCGGCCATTTGGGCATTCTATGCTTGCATTAAGTGCTATTTTTGCTGTTACATATTCATTGGTCTGTCCTTCAAAAATCGAAATACATTTAGCGTCAACGTGAAATGATTCCTTCAAACACAAAACAAAATCCAAGATAAAAAATAGCAATAAGCTATCAATGCCAAAGCACAATAAACTGGTCTATCCACGTCATGGCGCGACAACGCCACCCACGTTTTCTAGTTCAGGGATCAGTAATCCACACACATCCTTAGGCTGCCATCATTCTTGGTCACAAATAGCACGGGTGCTCCCCAGGGGGATGAACTAGGTCTGATAAATCCTTTCCGTTGTAATTCTTTGAGCTGCTCTTTTAGCTCTTCCAACTTTGCGGGGACCATCCGGTAAGGTATCTTGGCTATTGCGGCAGTCCTCGGGTATAGGTCTATGATAAACTCAATATCTCGATCTAGGGGCATGCCAGGTAGTTCCTCCGGAAAAACATCCGGGTACTCACAGACTATGGGCACCTCCTCTAAGGTCTTGCCTCCATCTAGAAGTCCATAGGGTTTTGTGTGATCTTTTGGGTACTACAGATCACTTCACTGCCACTCAGGCTAATCAATTTGACGGTCTTATTAGCACAGTGTATAACACCCTTATGACTGCTTAACTAGTCCATTCCCAGGATAACATCTATCCCCTGGGAGGTTAATACCATTAGGTCTGCTTTGAAAGCTACCCCACATAGAATGATTTGAACCCCCTTACAACCAAGTTGACAGGTAATATCTGCACCTGGTGTTCGGGTTAGAAGTGGCTTTTGAAGCGGGGTGGTGGGGATTTTGTTGTCCCCCACAAATGTAGCCGATATGAAGGAGTGTGATGCAACGAAATCAAATAGCACGGTTGCCATAACTGAGTTTACCAAGAACTCACTGAGTGCCACTCCTGCAACTTGTTGTGCTTCCTTGGTGTCGACATAATTGACACGAGCCTTGTTGACTGATTCCTGAGACTGCTTGGATCACTGGGTACTAGTGGCGAGACGGTTCCTAGTGGCAGTGGGCTGCCTGGGTCCATTCACCGAGTTGGAGAAGGTTGACACAGCCGGCTTGCCACGATGGGGATGTGGGCAGTTGGCAATGAAATGGCCAGATTCACCACAGTTGTAGCATGTGTAGCCATTCCCCGAGAGGTGTTTTTCTGAGGGTAGCCTTGAGAAAGACCGGAGCAAGACGGAGTAGAAACAACACCCTTGAAAGGTGCACTGTAGGAGCCCCGGGGCACTTGGCCTGCAAAGTTCCTCTGTCAGCGCTCCTGGCGCTAAGAATTGAACTCCATGAATTTCCTCTTAAGTTGACTCCTTTCCTCCTGTTTGAGCTTCTCAGCTTTGATGGTGTAGCTTATCAGGGAGGCAAAGTCGGGAGACCGGTAGGTGTATGCCAGGGTTGCTATCTCTAGGGTCAACCCTTTTATGAAGGCCTTGCACTTCTTCTTATCAGAACTCACTTCCTTTGGGGCATAGCGGGACAGTTCTGTAAACTTCTGGATATACTCTGTCGCTGTGGAGCTCCCCTGAGTCAGGTGCCTAAACTCCTCTGCCTTGAGATCCTTGGTTGCTTCCGGCACATGGTGTTGACGAAAGGTGTGATGCCCCCGGCATCTCAAAAGCCTTGACACGCAATTACATTAATGTTAATTAAGGATTTGGACTTAATCATGCTTAGAGGATAACAACAACTAGGCCAGAAAATCACTAAGACAAAAATTTTCAAGTTGGATATGCAAAACTCTCCGTTGCTTGGTTGAGTAGTTAGACATTCATACATTTTCATGCTAGACATCAAATACAAAAGTTTTAGTTCAAGATGTTGCCTTCAAATATGCTATTTTGATCATTTTCAAAATCAGGTGTCAAGGGACCCAAAAGTTCAACCAAACCCAGATAGCCTACACTCATGAAATTTTTTCTAAGTCTAGGATTGACACTCTTTCCCAAATTTCATTCCGAAATTACTTTCGATTTGACCATACAACTTCAAAATATTCCTTTGTATGAAATGAATTTAAACTTACTACCTTTCAAATGCATCTGGCCTTGAATCAATTGCACTTCATTTGGAGGTTCAAAAGTTGAAAACAAGAAAAACTCCGCATGATTTGAAACTGCAGTTTTACCAAACCTTTAAATACAAATGTGATTGTAGTTTAAAATATATCATGATCTAGCCAAAACTTTTTATACCAAACCTGTAGGTCATGATGTGATGAATAACTTTGTTAATTGGAGCTTGGATAGAAAATGGACTTAGCATAGAGTAAAAGGTCTTTTACTGTCAGACAAGAAACACAACCAAAACCTGAACTGTTTAGAAATCTTTCTTTTTCTCTAACCTACAATCGTTTTCATGCAAAGCTCTAATTGAGAAAGTTGTAGGTCCTGAAATTCTAAACAACATTGTCAAGAAGCATCTTGGGTGAAAATAGGATAGAAATAGGACTTTTGAATTTTCTAAGAAAAACAGTTCTCTGTCCAAACTTAGGGCTGCTAGGTAAATTCAAATTTAAATCATATGTACACTCAGATTTTGGTAATGGACGTTTTGACAAAGTTGTAGAGATCAAATAGTTGAACATTTCATTAAATAGGTACTTTTCCAAATTCGGCTTTTAAATAGGTCAAAAGTGTGAATTACAGTGAGGGAGAAAACACATTTCCTTTTGTGCTTTTCCTGTGCCACTGGCAGGTAGGGGCCCGGTCGCCAGCGCCGCGCCCATGGCGAGCCGGTGGCCGCCGACGTACGAGCAATGCCCTCCGGCCACGGATCAATGCCCCGAGCACGGCAATAAGTGGAGGACACCTCCCTCCCTCCGTTCCCTTTCTCCTCCCTCCGTTTCGGCCACTCCACGCGCCTCCACACAGCTCGCGCCCGCCATTGCCGGCGAGCTCGGAGCTCGAGCTTGCGCCGCCACTCCCGGTCCACCCCAAGCCTATAGACCACTACCACCAGATGTGCCTCGGTCTCGCGCACTCAGAGCACTAGGTGGCGTCGCCGTTCCCCTCTCTACGCCGCGGACGGGAGCTGCGCACTGCCGCCACCCCTGGTTCACGCGCGTTCCCCGCTCGTACAGTCCACCTCGCACGACGAGATCAAGGGGAAAAGGTAGCCCGTGGACGGGAACACCTTCCCAAACCTCCTCAGCTCCAAGACCCCACCTCCAGGCGCCGGTGCGACCCCGGTTTCCCCCTCCCTGCGCGCAGCCATGTTCCTGTTCAGAGGTAGAAGAAAGGCCGTCGATCTTGCACTTAGGCCCCTGCGTTTTTTCATTTTCCGTTGTTTACCTCACGCGCTGTAGCATGTGTCTTGGTACTCTTACGCGCTAGCCCCTGAAGGTTATGAATAATCATGTTTCGGTCCAGGATATGTGAGATTTTGATTTAAATGCATTTTCTAAATTTAGGGGCTTTGAAAATACATAGTGAATGGAATAAAAATAATAAAAATATGAAACTTGCTTTGCTGCACTGCTTATGAGCAAATCTACGGAATGGTTTAGGTGTGGATGTGTGAAATGACCGTTTTGCCCTTGATTGCTTGCATGCATGGTAAACTAAGGAAATAACAAAAAGCAATGTAAATGATCTCCAAAAATTATGAACCTTGGACTTGTACGCTGTTTTTGTAATGTACTATGCACTAGTATTTTTGTTTGCCCTAGATCCTGCTGCAAATGAAAGATCTACCCCTATATGCATATTTAGTGTATTTTATGCATTAGAAAATGCTTGCTATACAAAACATGCTCCAAAAATTATACCCTAAATTGTACATGCTCTTAGATGCATATGTGGCTTACTGGAAAAATTGAAGGCCCTGCATGTTAAATTTTGTTAGTGTTTGGAAATATTGAAATGAAATGCATGTTAAAAATGAATAATAGGAAAGGTGGCCAAGATGAACTCTACATGGAATGAAACTTGGACAGCAGTGTTGTTAGGTCATGTAGGCCCTGTATGATTTTTGGTGGCACTGGCATTGGCCATTTACTTACTGTTTTGCGTTTATCCCTATGATTTATGCATTTTAGTGTCATGAGAAATACTTGCTATATGAAACTTGCTCCAAATCGTGTGCTTAGTTTCCTGGAGCAGTATGAAGCCCTGCATGTTAAGATTTATTGGTGATTTGAAATAGTCAACATATTACATGCTAAACTAAATAATAAGGAAATGTGAGCTAAATGTGCAAAATAAATTCCATGAAAAACATGGGAACATTTTGGTTATAAGTAGGTTCCAGAAAGTATTTTAGGGTAATTTATAGTTGCTGTTTGCTTTGTGATTTGAAAATGATAATGATATGCTGTTATTGATAAGATAGAAACGCACCATTTCATATGCCCCAAAAACCCCACCAAAATGTAGATGGCCAGGTTAGTGTAAAAGTGTGACCGATCCTTATGCATTTCACACACTATTGTTTATGGGACTGCATTGTTTCACACTTGTTAGTAAATTATGTTACTTGCTCATAGAACCACACACTTTCTGCATAAATCTTGTGGTTGGTTAACAAAACAACTAGTGCAAACTGAATTGCTAAAAGTACAATCCTTCTTGTTTAAGGTACTTATTGTGGTCTCTTCATGCCATACTTAATCATCATAAGAGTTTAAACTTAATACCATGTTTTGCAGACCATAGGTGTACCAACTGTACCAGAAATAAAATGACAGTAACATGAATGCTTTCTTTATTGTTAACATAAGTAGATGTTTGCTTGTTGTGCGCACAGTGATACTCCTTGCTTGAGTAGTTTGTCATTTGACATTTCTTTCTATGTACCGAAATAATTGGTTGTACACATGTTTGGTCTTCATGCAATCTCATTCACTGCATCATGCATATCATTCATATAGTGACGCTTAATGCAGATACGTGATTACAAGGCAAGCACGTGGGATTACTTCAACCAACGGTGTCCAAAAGACCAACTAAGACCCAAATACCACCTGTAGCCCCTGAAGTGGTAGTTGGAAGGAGGAGTTATCCAAGTGATCAAGGGATTGCCTAGGGCAAAGCCTCACAACCGGCAAACTAACCTAGTTTAGTTTGTTGGTTTCGATAAAAATAAGCAAAGATAGGCAGGATCCATAAATTTTCCAGCTAATATTATCTTGATTGATGATTACGCATCCGCATTAGGAGTTGGATGAAAACCTTTGCATTAGACTCCCTGGCCGCCTTGGCCCTAGCACCTATACCTAGAGTCCGTAGGACGAGTTGCCTAGAATTGCTAGGTGCGAGTCTGAGTAGACACGAAGTGAAAGGAGTCACTCGTCGCGGAGGTGATTTCAAAATTTCAGAAATCTTACTATTACGAAAGTTATTATTATGCTCATGATTAAATGGAGACCGGGTGGAGAATAATTTTATTTGTTGGTGTGCGTTGTTGTATCATTTTGGCTCCGCCCGAGTCGTTTAAGGCCCATCCGCTGTTCGCCTGCTGATCGGCATAACATTGCTAGATTGCGGTTCGCCTGCTGATCGGCATAACATTGCTAGATTGCTTAACCGGGATATGGGACCGGTAAAGTCTTAACTGGGTTCGTCCGGAGTTCTCGAGGTGCCGCCCATCCACTAGATGGAGGCAAAAGGCCCGAAGGAGCTTGGTACTCATGGTGGGGAGACCGAGATGTCGACAGGCTCGCCATGGGGGCACAACCCGGTGGTTCGGTGGGAGCACTTTGAATCTTGGGACGAGACAGGTGAAGATGGGGACTATATGTGGGAACAGCGATGGTTAGTAAGCATATACCACTGGCATGATAGTTATTTCCGGGAATTAAAATCGATTCGAATCGCTGATACCCACCAGGTGTGGGAGTGCCAATATCACTGTCGGGCAACGTAGTAATTATTTGAAATATATTATATCTATTACACATGTTTTCAAAATGCTACATGCTTGCTCTACTATGCTGTTTACTTTTCTGCAAGTTATTATGATGGAGATATATACAAATGATGAGACTTGTCAGTTTATGATCTTATACCTCTGGTTAAAATCAATAGCTAAGGATCCACATATTAGTAAGCAAGCTTTGCGTCAGCCAGTAAGGCCAATCCATTAAGTCCTACAGAGTAATTAGTACTCAGAGTTTGCCCCCAACTTTTGAGTACAGGTACCGACGACATCTGGACAAGTGCTTGGTGGAGGGTAGTACCGGTGGGCTCGGTGCTGCTCGCCTCGATCATCATTGCATGAAGACTACTAAAGTATTTCGTTTCCGCTGCGAGATGTTTTTGAATTCGCTTCCGCTATCTGATTCGAACTTGCCTTTCGTATGGCATTATATTGAAACTTGTATTTTATTTCGAACTGGTTTGTAAAGTAAATCTACTCATACTATATTTCAACTGCTTGTGATGATGTAACTGTTGTGGCTCCTATCGTGGGCTGGATGTGTATGATGTCGGTTCCTCTGGGAAAAGGTAATATCGGGAGCCGAATGACTCTCGATGGTTTACGTTCGGTCTAATTGCACTGCAAGACAGAGGTGGCAGGTGTGCTTAGCCCGGATTAAATCGGCGGTTCCGCCACAGAAGGCTTCTGTGAACTCCGTCCAGGTAATCCCATCTTTATGGGCAGCCTTGACGATCTCCCACCAAGCTAGGGCAGTACTAGAGAGTTGATGAGTAGCGAGGGCAATCTGGGTTCGTTCATCACAGTGGAGAAGTTCTAGTTTCCTTTCGATGGTCCTCATCCAATCCTCTGCTTCCATGGGGTCTTGGGATCCAGAGAAGGTAGGTGGCTTCAGCCTGAGGAATTCTCCTATCTTTTCCAATGGCTTGCCATGCTGGGGCCTCTGCGCTATATACTGGGCGTCAGCAGCCAAGGCCTAGGCCAACTCTAGGTAAGGGTTCATTTCTAGTGGTGGTGGAGGAGGCGGGGGAGGTGGCAGGGGACGGTAGTGGGGGCAGGGGAAGACGTCCTCCACTGTGGCTGCTTTCTCCGTGTCCTTCCCGCAGGTTGGGGTTCCCGTTCCCAGAGTTGCGAGAAGCCATCTGAGGGAGAGAGGTGTATATCTTAAGATATAGTTGTAGTTTAAATGCTCTTTGTTTGGGAACACATAAATACTTCCACACAACATATTTTATTCAAACAACCGTCTACACGATACATAGGAAAGCTTTTGATAGCTTTTGCACCTAGGTAACTGCTACACTATTAGGACTACTAAGAGGCCCGTGTGATCTGCTCCTAGAGAAAGGACTAATAGAGAGAGAAAGTACGGGTCCTCTGGAGTGGTTCAACTAAAAGCATCACTAATATGTGGGAAAGTTGCTCCAATCACACTCGTTGATCGCATCCGATCTGGCAGTTTCGGTCCTCCCCGGTCACTTTTTCCTTCGTTGCCGCTTCACGAGCCTTCTTAGCCTCACGAGCAAACTTGGCCCGCGTACTCCTCATGGTGTTCCAAGCTGCACGTTCGCAATCCTTGAAGAGCTGCATGCTGCCTCCTAAGCATGGTGAGCTGCTTTGTTAGGGCTGCCTTCTCCTTCCTTAGTCTCTTAACCTGCTAACATTTGGCAGTGGCTAAAGTATAGCTTTGAATTGATTCGGGAGAAGTGGTTATCCAGGGTGAGCAGGTAGTCGGTCATGCGGTGGACTATGGGGGTTCCTCTTGAATTGCTTGGTTTTGGTCAAGTCATGGAGCCGTTGTTGCCATACTAGGGAGGTTCTATCGTCTGGTGGAAAGAAGCGGAGGCAAGAGCGATCGATCTCTTTTTCGTACATGGTGCATACGCGGCGGAGGGTGCTTGCGAGCTGCCGTTTGCTGAGTGGAAGTGGTGATATGGCCGAGGGTAGTGGTGCTGAAAGCAGGGTGGTACTTGCTGGCTCCTATGCGGAAGGTCACTGGTGCAGCCCAAGGTGTCTTCATTTAGATGTTCTACTATCTCGTATTGAGGCTCTTCCGGGATGCCCAGATACTTGGTGCAGTCATGAGGAGCTTAACGAACCCGGTCTTGACTTGCCCATTATGTGTCCTAATGGATGCCATCTGGATCAAGAAAAGAGAGCAGCATGAGTGGAGGGGGAAGTGGTAAGAAGATCTTTGTAATAACTTAGACTTGAAAACCCTAGAATTCTTAAGGTCATGTCCTACAGGCAACCTATGGCTCGAATACCACCTGAAGCGCCCCCAATTTTTTTGAGAGCTTAAATGTGACACAAATGCTAGTCTCAGGGTTTTAGCAACACATTTATTCCAGATAGCATAGAGTCAAACTTAACGATAAGCAAGATACAGCGGAAAGCAATCCTTCAAAGCCCAATGCCATATGCTAGTTGGGAAGTAGGATCATTACCTAGCCAAAAAGCACCTCGAATAGCTCTTCGAAACTATGTGAAAAATATCAACATAGCAAGGGTGAGTACTTTCGTACTCTGCAAGCCCACCTTCCTGCTATTGAGTTAGGGAAGGTTCCTGCTTCTACATGCAAGGCTATATCTGGAGCTTTGTGGTTGCGGAAAAAAATTCAGGGTTCATTTTAGTGGTCCAACTTTTAGTTTGAAAAATAAGGTTGTATTTCATAGGGGTGCCACTGGACTCATCCGTCCAAGCGGCTCAATCTTAACTGCTTTTCATCCCAACCACCACATATCCATAACCATTCCATCTTACTCATCCTCTTTTATATTTATGAAAGAGCTAAATGAAGAACCAAGCCGTAACCCATCCATACCAGTGGACATGGACTAGACTATTTGAATAGGTTTTACTCTGATCAGAGGTTGTACTAATTCCCACAAGTTGGATTCAGTGATGCTTATGGCCAAATAAGCATCCGAATTCCAAACCAAGCCATTGCCATTACTTCATCATCTAGTAGTGCTTTAGGGATCCGGGCCACCTAGCCACACCCTGGTGTCCCCTGACACCCCCTTGGCACACAACCCATTCCCATAGCCCTTGTGCGCTAGCATAGCTACTAGTAGACTATCCATTCTGGCTCGGGCCTAGACAATGCCTCATACAGAGCGAGTGGTTGTACTAAAAGAGTTAGACAAGATGAAAATCATGACAGTCCTTACAGAGAGCCTGGGTTGAATCATCCATCATTCCATTTTTCTTTCTGCTCATCGCCGTGAGCATCCACCTACCCGTTCTTCCCCATGAATCCTGGGACACGAGGTAACCGCAGGTAGCTAAGTCTCCCGTTCAACCCTACCTTATGGTTGTTTCGGCTCGAAACCGTATTCCGACTAAGTCGGTTGATGGGGTCCTTCCCCATTTTATTTTGAAAACCGACCGATACCCACGACCACATAACCTTCCCATGCTATTCACACAAGTTTCAGTTGGTATCTTTGAATGAGCGATCCCTCCTAAGCACGCTACTTCTAAATAGGTTTGGGTGGCTATCCTACTAGGTTTTTCCCTTAGCAAGCAAAACATGCAAGTTTTGTTGGTTGAACTGGCGGAGGTGTTATTTTACAAAACTCGGTAATCTCATGCATCAAGAAAGTATTTTAGTTGACTTGCCGGCATCTAGGTGCTCGTCGCAGTAGAGGTCGGTAATAGGTTCAGTCGGCCTCCTGGTCAGCAACAGTCGCCTCCGGCTCCTAAGGATTCCTTGTGTACGGCGTCTAGCATGCACAAATAGTAAATCATCCAATAAATACAAGCATGCAAGCTCAAAATATTTTGAAATGGGTAGGGTTAGGTAGACATGATTTTAGAAGAATTTAGCAGGGGGAATCCTTTAAAAAGGCTTTGAAATGGTCAAGATATGGGTATTCCTATTTAAAAGGTAGGGAAAATTCTTTTCTAAAAAAAAGAAAGGGGGTAAATAATCCCTGGGCCGAATCTATATTTGCAGCCCATTTGGCTGAGGCGCACCGGCCCGTTGGCGCTACCCTTCCTGGGCCAATGCACGCGTGCGGCCATCGGGCCGGCCCAACAGGCGCGCGGTGGGGTGGGACGGCGCGGCCTGACGGCGCCATAGCCTGGGCCCGCGCATCGGTGGGTGTGGGAGGGAAATGGGGTTAGGGGGCGGACGGTGGTTCGGTCCGGCTTGTGTGAACCGGCCGAGGCAAGAGGGGGTAGTAGCTTGCCGGGGGTTCCCCACCGGTGAGGCGGTTCTGGCGGCGAGGCTAGCGGTTTTTGTGGAGGTCCATGCAGCGAATTTGGCGGCGCAGTCCGTGGGGCGAGAAGAGTGGGGGTTTGCCCTGCCGACGTATGCCGTCAAGGTGCACGGTGCGGTGGTGGCATGTCACCACGTCAGGGTCGTCTCCCAGGGCAGGATATCCAGGCCGAAGTCGGGCTGAAATGGAGGCAGTGGGACGACGCCGAGGGAGGTGCTCACCTTAGTTTGGGGTCGGAGGGCTAGTAGGGGATTGAATTGGGCTTAGCGGCGGTGAGCTTAAGAACTCAGTGGAGCAGAGGCGTCACACCACAGCTCCCTCCGGGGTGAGGTGTGTGCTCGAGAGTGGGACGGGGTCAGGGGTGGCTTGGTCCGGTGAGGGGTGGGAGAGTTATATAAGCGGTCAGGGTGGTGGCTGGACGCAGTGTGCGTCAGGTGTCGCGGCGTGCACAGAGGCGCCGGGGCCAGGTGCAGCGCAAAGTTGGGGCTAGGCACATCGTGGGGTTAGGGCCAGGCGCGGCGCGGGTCTGCCGTGGCGCGACGTCGCGGCGGGGACCGAAGGTGAAGGTAGGGGCGATCTGACGGGTAGGGTCCAACAGTGTTTGGCTAGGCGGCCTGGTGGGCCGTTCGGCCGAGCCGGGGGGGGGAGGTCGAGCGGCCGTTGTGGGCTGGCGAGATGGCCCGAGCGGCCCAGGTGGGAGGAGGTGGAGCGGGCCGGGGTAAGGGGGTCCTGGTGGGCTGTGCCAGAAGGAGAGGGAGAGGATTTTCCTTTTTCTTTTCTGGATTGAGTTTAGGATTTGGGTAGGAATCTTTGAGAGGGATTTTGAGGGAACTTTTGTGGGGATTTTTGAGAGGCATTTGTAGGGAATTTGGTGGAGAAATATTTGTGAGGTTGAGCTCATATTGATACACATGACAACCACAAGATTTTGAAATCAATTTTGAATTAAGGGGGATTTAGAAGAAAAAAATTCTGACGCTAAATTTTAGGGCATTACAGCCTACTCTATAATGACAAAATAAAGTGGCCAGCAGAAAGGCTTGTTGAGGCCATCGATAAGTCTTCTGAGGGAGAATTTGTCTGTGAAAGAGAAAAGGACGAGCAGACATGGACCCTAGGAGAATAGAGAACACCCTAGTAGAACATGAGGGCTCAGCAATGTGTTGTGGAAGGTTGGGTTTTCTTTGGACAGGGATCATATAGATGGTGGAGAACCTTGAGCGAGACAGATGCGAAGATCCGTTGCTTATAGGAAAACATAGATGACCTTAAAGCATCCTTAGCAGGAGCTCACCAAGTATTAGCAGCAGCTGGTATTAACCCTGTCCCTTCAGGATATATAGATTGTGCCTCATGTCGACACGAATGTTAGTCCTGCTCATACAAGAAGAGTAGCATCGCCTCCACACAGCTCCCTGATTAGAACAAACCATGAGGAGGCTCAACAACTAGTGGGCAAGGGGCTCAACTACTGCCCCCCCCCCCCATTTGGAACCTAACCATAGTTGTAGCACATGGTGTAACTTTACTGGTGAATCCAGGACAAAAATACCACCGCTCTAATATTCCATTGGGTACTCCACTGTCACAGTGGAGCAAGTAGTCACTGGTTATGAGGACTTGGAGCTCAAACACGAAGAAGGCGACGGGGATGACCACTGCTGCATCAACAACACCTGGGTGTGGCTCACAAACAAAGTCCCCATGGCGCAGGAGCCCCAACAGCGACCCACCTTATGAGCCCAAGAGCCCCACCAAACCTCCACCACATAGGAGCCCTCCACGACGGCAAAAGCTGCAAATCAAGTCAAAAGGCGAGCTCCAAATCTATAAAGCTCCCTTATGAGCAAACCCCGGAGGAAACGACGGTGATCGTGAAAGCCGATGTTCACGCCAAAATAGCCTCCAAAGCGCCAAAAAATAGATCCAAAGGCAAAGGATCATTTTAAGAGGATGAACTAGCCTCCTCCGAAGCCTGTGGTATCAGAATACGAGCGTCAATTGCGGAAGTCTGTGTCAAAGCCTGTGACACAATTCGGAAAGCAGCCACAGCGTGAGTATACGATGCCATCATAAGACTACTCCAGAGCACAATTTTTGAAAGAAGCATGCATTACAATGGAGCAGTCCGAGAACGAAGAATTCCTGAAAAAGCAAGAATTTGTGCCGCCACAGACATATGAATTTGGAGAACCTCTAGTTAGCCCCCAATGAGTTGAAAGCCCTACCGACTCAAATGCGTCGATTTCAAGACTGGTACATGGGTCGTGTCATCCAAAGGTACTATTGCTTTTGCTGCTAGTGTTAAAGGTGACTACTACTTGCCACAACGATCACGAGATTTGGTTGGACTTCAAGGATATATTTGAGGTTTACCAGAAAGACGTGCTGGACATGATGCTGATCAGCGTCTGGACCGTGTAAGATTTTTTACAACCCCTCCATATGACTCTTATTGATCTGGCGTGTGTCCTCACTATATTATCAATGTATGCAGAATTGAGATGCAAAGGTGCCAGAGAGAAAATATTACAAATTTGGGCTTTATCGACCCTGAGATCGTGAACAAGGAGTATATAGACCGAGAGAAAAATGATCAAATTTTGGAATCCTTAGAAGGAATGTCAGGAACCAACATTCCAATAATTGCGTACTGTCGATCACATATCTTTTTTTCTAAATCAGTATTGCTCTTAATTAATTAATATTGTTTATATGTGCAAAGTTCTATTGGATACTAATGGTACTTTCAGTCAAAAAAAGAGTCATCACTGTAACAGACTATTTGAGAAAGCCAACAAAGGACTACTCGGAAATCATAGAAATACTTCGCAGGTAATTTAGGCTATTACGCTTTATCTAAGTCATCAATTTATTTCTTCCATCCGATCCACCATTGATATTTTCATGCGCAGAGTATGGGATGGGTCCTTCCTCCCGGCACACCCCAAGACTATACCAAAAGAGCTAAAAGTACGGCCAAACTTTCTAGTGTGTTCCAGTTGACTCCATCATTTAACTGCTTATGCACCTGAACTTTACCTCTAATAATTTTTCAAATTCTAATTCTTGTAGCGTTATAAACAACCAAATGGCAACTATCATTGTGGTTACTATGTCTCTGAGCCCATGCACAGGTTTCGTTGGCACAAGGTCAATTGTAAGAGACATCAATGTACGTTAAGAACATATACAGTGAACATTTTCTCATTAATAATGTTTACAAGCTTTGTTTTAGTATATTCATTTATATTTTTAAAACTCCCTTTCAAACCAGAGACTAACGGCAATCCAAGAACAATTGATAGGATTTATTAATAAAGTGATGGTCAGAAAAAGGAGAGTTTCACTTCCCACCACCAGATATAGAATAGAATATTAGATACAGTAGGAGTTTTGAAAACAATAATGGATGAAATATTTTATATCATGTATATATACAGTGCTATTATTATGTAACGATAATATACGTATAGTGCTATTATTACGTGATAACAACAATGTTACATACAATCTACGTATTGGGATTATATATAACAACGTTTATAAATAATTATAAAACAGTGACTATCATCATTACTATTGTACCAAGCAAGGATACAACATTTATTCTAAAAGGGTGTAAGCTAGACACGTAGAGGCTATCACTTTAGTACCGGGTGAGGATAACACCAGTACTAAAAGATTGCACGCGTACGTGGGTGCCATCTATTTAGTACTGAGTGACGATATAATCCGGCGCTAACAATGCGTGGCGCACGTGACTGTCATCACTTTAGTACCGAGTGACAACTACAAGCTTTATGTCTTTAAGTGCCGATTTAGTGGTGTCGGTATAGATTTCGGCGCTATAAAATATTATCAACCGACACTAAAGACCCACTCTGCAGCGGTGGGCCGGGCAGCCTCGTTCAGCTTAGAGCGCCTTGCTTTGTGTGGGCGGCTGGCGGTTCTCCCACTTGGGTATCTTTTCCTCACATTTTGCATATACCGTTTCCAACTTCCCAATGTCTCACAACATAGCTCATGGAACTATGTTAGTAGCAAAAGATTAATAAACATGTCTCAAAACCTTATCCTTTTATTGGTACTAGGTGGTCAAAATCATACAATAACGGCTGTCAATACTGATATATCATTTCAAACCTTAAACTAATTTCTACTATTGTGCTTTTCTATTTCTACATTCCTAACACCACTTCCTATGGTTTTCCTGTGATCTTCATTCCTCCGTCCTCACTTCGCTGTGTTTTTTTATATATTCCATAACAGCGTTGACGCTAATTTGGAACCGGCGTAGTGGATGTTCTGTAGTAGCATGGAACACTTTTGGTTGCTTACCTGAGGAAAGAAGTGCAGTTACCTTTGCACCACTCCCGCCCGCTACTAATAATTGACGTTGCCGACACTCCATGCTTTGAAAAACTGTACGAATGAACGTCAAACAAATAGAAGTGAGATTTTACCGATGATTGAAAAGATACCCACCATCATTATTTTTATTATTTTTAAAAACATTTATGCGTTTTGTAAAATTAAAAAATTAAAAATATGAGTATAGGTTCCGATATTTTTTTATCGCATCTTCCTTTTTGTACCGTCTCGTACCGGTACCTATGGATACTGGCTATTTCTAAATCGTTAGATCTTTTCTGATGGACGGTTCCTATTTTTTCTAACACTGTAAAATTTGTATAAAAATATTGGTCTCACAGCCGACCAACACTCCATCCCCCAGGATTAATATGAAATCAAATCTTACCCTTCCAACTGATTGCGTCTATTCGGCCAATGGTCTCACTGCCAGTCTTTGACCAACTCACCAACGCCCTGAATTCCGATCCAGTGACTTTTTGTGCTCTGCAGAAACCGTTAGTCCTTCAATATTTGAGACTTTGCGTTATTATTCTTTCATATGTCATTATCGACTTCTTCCAATGTATTTGTCAGCTGATGATGATTTCGTTTGACCAAAGAGTTAGCACACGGGCTACATGATCTGCTAGGCGCTACCACGGCAATTTTTTCCTAAAAGTTAATCTCGGCTGAGATTCGATTCGGTGGTTTTGAACTGAAAAGGTAAACCCGGAGAAGTGGTATATACATGGAACAAGCAAAATTCTGAAGGAGTGATTGGTAGTGGTACGCAAATAATCTAGCTAGGGATTTCCTGAAAAAATGATCCAGCAAGAGGCCACTGAAAAGCTGAATTTTTAGATATCATTTGAATGACTTAATGTAGTAATCAATATATTTATCTTGGTCGCTGCTTTTTTTTGTGCCACGTCGTTTCGGCATGCATAGTCCTCTTAGTTCTCGATACAAATTCATTTCGAATTCAAATATGGCATATCATAAACATTACCAAAAGTTTATTTTCTTTGCTAAAGAAATCTTCTACATTATGAATGCAAACATAGAAACTAGATTACTAGAAAGTGTGTCTAACTCGTTTTCCTCAAGAAAACATGGCGCAAAAAATTATTGCAAGTCCACACTTGCAGGGATGCAAGATCCAATCCAACCCTTTTCTTCCCTCAAAGGTCAAGCCAATCGTTTTGTCAGGGTAGCGGCTTTCATGGACTTGTAGGTGCATGAGTAGGTGGATGCAGAATTGACACGTGGAAAGCACGTAACGTTTTGTCAGGGCTAGCGGCTTTCATGGACTTGTAGGTGCATAAGTAGGTGGATGCAGAATTGACGCGTGGAAAGCAAGTAACTTTCTAACTTCGGCACTAAGGCTTTTGCACTTCCTCCGACTCTATATCTCAATCGTAAAAAGAATATTTCATCTTACTCAGCGATATTTTCTACCATGTTCCGCAATTTTCTACGCTTATGTTTATCCTATATCTCAACTCTATATCAACCACCACAATTTTTTACTATTTCTTTTTTCTTTCCCTCACCCAACTGCATTCTAGAAACGTCCTTCTTCCCCCGAGAACGGATCCAGGGCTGCCTCCTCCTGCGCCGGCCGCTTCCCCTCGCCACCTCTTCCTCTCCAGCCGCCGCGCGCAGCCCCTCCTCTTCCTCCTCAGCGCTGCTACCTCTCTCGCCTCCAGTATCTTACCGCCCGCCTCCTCTCCCACACCAGCCATGGAGGATGGCGCCCGAGATTGACCTCGGCAACGAGCTCCCTCCTGGGAGCGGCCTCTCCCCCACACTAGCTCTGCCTCCTCCGCGCACCGCCAGCTCCTTCCCCCATCGATGCGCAAGCCTCCCCCCTTCTCCCGCAAATCCGCCTCGTCTCACCTCCACCGGATCTCGCCTTGCCCGCGCTGGGCCCGCTTCCCTAGCCGTGCCAGTCACCTCCAGGGGCCGGATCCACCCTGAACCTACCCGGCGGACTCCTCCTCTCTCTCCGTCCTCTCCCTCCGGCGCGGACTGCAGGCTATGCCTACCCCGAGCGTCACCGTCCTCGTTGTGTCATCTCCTGCCGCCATCCCGCTACTGACTCCTCCCCTTTGGCGGAGCCCGACACCTCGTTAGAGACGACCACGCGCTCTCGCCTGAGGCCGCCGCCATCCTCCGCCTCGCCCGCTGCGCACAGCCACCCAAGCGTCGGCAGCCCGCCTCAGCCGCCCCAGCCTCTGCGTCGCCCGCACCTGCAAGC
Source organism: Paspalum vaginatum (assembly GCA_030272315.1). Classification (NCBI taxonomy): domain Eukaryota; kingdom Viridiplantae; phylum Streptophyta; class Magnoliopsida; order Poales; family Poaceae; genus Paspalum; species Paspalum vaginatum. The sequence goes on along the minus strand of CM059020.1, from coordinate 11,062,183 downwards.
ACCCAAGCGCCGTCGGCCCGTTCCTCTCCCTAGCATGCGTCAGTGGAGGTTGGAAGCGAGGCAGAGGAAAGAGATTTGGAGTTAGGGTGTGGGGAGCGTTGTATCTGGAGTTGAGGGAGTTGCCCTAAAGTTTTACAGTTCCTTGTACGGTTGACGGCCACAGAGTTTTGGAACTCTATCCTCAACTCTATATGTATAGAGTCTTCTTTACAGCCTCCCACTGCAGAGCCTAACTATATTTTACTCACCTCTCAGTGACACTCACTTGCGAGTACACTCATCCATATGAACGCACATGCGCACACCCTAATTTTATCACTACATCTGTCTCATTAATAGTGCAAACATAGTTTTTTGATATACTAGTGCTAATATTAGTTGACATATGTGCCCTTCAATATTAATTTACAACTATATTGAATGGTGCCATGCAGAAAATAACCTGTGAGACAGGTCACGGATTCAACTGGGCATCCATCGTCTTCAACCGATCGGAGAAGCTGCTACTAGTCATCTGCTTAACTGGCGATCGGTCTAATTCCTGGTAAAATTGACGTATACAAAATAGATAGGTTTTCTAACTATTGGCTGACTTGAGTGTTCAATGTTCATCTACCAAATGGCATGCTCTGAACTTGGATGGCAACGCAGGGCTGTGAGATTAACATCTCCAAATACCGGTGGAAATACATCTTGCCGCTGAAAGTATTCTTATTAGCTAATGCAATTGAAAGCATATATAGGACATCATCATATTAATTCCTTAGCCAACTTTTTTTTAAGGGCCAGAAGTCCAGAATGGCAACGCCCTTCTACATACAACACCAAGTTCCACGTAGACACAATGGGTCTACAAATCCTAGAACCGTGTTTCCAGGTAAGCACAGAAGCTAATCGGAATGAAATACAGAAGCCAGCACGGGATGTTTGTAATGTATGCTAGCACTGAAAGGTTTATCAATACTGATTAGGTACCCCATTCAATGCTGAAAAGGTTTCTGGTACTATGCAATCGGAACTAATACCCGAGGGCATTATTACAAGTTGCATGACCCAGTAATAAAGGGGTTTTTAGTACTGGTTGTTGGCATGGCCCGGTACTACGGACCCTCCAAGATGCCATTAGCCGATACTAAAGATTGTATTATATATATTTGTTTCCATTAAATACCTATATATGTTTACTAAGAGCTCTTACACATACAACTATATATATTTAGAGGTATTGTACATGCATGCATATGTATTTAGAGCTCAACTATTGTAAATATATATTAATGGCATTAACTACTAATAATGACAGAATATATATGGTGTCTGCTTTGTACAATATATACAATTTACAACAATATCAATTGTCATAAATATTGTTGTTCATATCCAGGAAAGTGGAACTCTCCGATAACGGACACGACATCATCATAAATAAAGCCTGTTAGTCATTCTTGAATTGCTTGGATCCTTTCTACCGGGAGTAGTTCATTCAACATCTTCAGTTGCTGTCATTTGCAAAATATGAATATATTAAATCAAATACTGGACACAATATTAATCAGAAACAATATATTGTGAGTGTTGTTTACATACTTTGATGTCCTTTTGCGCTGGCTTGTTACATGTGAAATTATGAATGAACTCAAAAAATGTAAAATTCACATAAATTGTTCCAGACTTCTTGTCTTAAAGATTGAAAGCGAAAACAAGTTAAAAACGATTATAGTTTCATATGACAATAAAATGTGATGTGCAAGCTCCTTCTATTTCGAGAAGTTCCTTACAATAGACGGGGGGGTGCATTTTTCGAAACTCTACCCATTCCTTGCAAATGAAAATGACTGGTGCTTAGTTTAACAAAAGCAACATTTAGAAGGTACTATAGGGGAAGGTCAGAAATTACTGGTTAAGCATGTCTATGACCATTTGAAATTGTTCACATAGCTTCACTTCAGGTCCAAAAGGTGGATATATGGGAATAACTAATGCGACCAGATATTTTGTTATGAAAGCATACGAGTTTTGAACAACAACAAAAACTCAATTAAAGGATTAAGGAACAAGAATGTGCCATGTTGTCTAGCAAAAAACTTCATTATTCTCCTTGAATGAATCATCTAGATATTTCATAGATTCTGTCCGTTTACCACCATTTGATCCATGAAGCCCATGGTGACAATCCGCTCTTTGTAGGCACCTATGAATCTCCACTCTACATGATATAAGAAATAAGTGAGACGGAATGCATTCTGAATAGTGCAAGGATGCAAAAACTAAGTCATCAAAATAGAAAAAAAATGATCAAACACAGTTACAAAACCCAGTAGCTAATCAGAGAGATGTCGACGATGCTTTGTTGGTATCTCTCATAGATATCTTTGAAATCCAATCATATCTTAGAAATTCCTAGGGCAGAAGGCCCAATGTGTAATACTTAAGATCTTGGAGAAGTGTAAGGAAAAAGGACCATAAGCCTCGTGCTTAGTATGCCTAATGTGATTTTGGTGGTTGAAGTGACAACGTGTACCATCTGGGACTACTGTGTTTGCAAGTTTCTTTTTTAAGTTCTTGTTTAAGTTCTAGGGATGCAAGTAACGCATTTAGGGTACAAACACCTCAAAAACGATTTTAAAGAGTACAAGAGAATGTTAGATTTGATCTCAGGAACGGTCAAGAGACAGATCCGGAGATGATCACGCGCCCTGATCGGGGGCGCGACCTTCCTCTTTTGGTTGTGGCCCCGGTCACAGTGCGCCATATAAAAAGAGGGGCCCAGGGGCCGGCGCGGACGCCAACGCTAACGCAGCCGCCGCAAACCCTAGCCCTACAGACCGTGAGGGACCCTGATCTCCCGGCGCACCAAGTGACTGGAAGTGCCACCGCCGACCCTCGCCGCCGACATCATGGCCGACCCCGTGAACGGCAACGACGGCGACTGCCCAGGAGCTCGAGAGGAGACACGAGCAGGGAAGCAAAGGAGGCGGAGGAGCGCTGCCTCAAGGAACAAGAAGCCAAGGACGCGAGTCCAACACCGTTGCCCATACGGCACCGGCCAGCGCCCTTCCCCGGCACCGAAGGTCAAACGCTCTCCCTCTCTTCCTCCCTCTCCTAGATCTACCCGAATGCTAAGGACTTTACACCCAGTACTCGCTAGTGGTAGGCTAAGGGCTTAGATCCTGCAAGATCGAAACCTACAATTGGTATCAGACGCTCGGGCCGAGCCCGAACCCTAACCCTAGCGGGTGATCTTCGGATCAAGAAGAAACGGACGAGAATCGCGAGAAATTAAGGGGAGGATTCAAAACCCTAACCCTAGAACACCCCAACCCACGCGAACTCAGAAGGCCCAGAGGGCTTACCTTGGCTCCGTCGGCCTCGCCGGCGTCCAGATCGAAGGCGGCGCGACCGCCGCCAGTCACCATGCGCCTCGCGCGCGGGTGCCCAGAGAGCACCGCCGCGGGGCCGCTCGGCGGCGGCGCGTCCACCCTCGGGCGGGCGCGCGCGCCAACGAAGTGGCCGCGCGGGCGGCGCCGCCAGGCCACGTCTCGTCCTTCTCCCTCTGCTTGCCGGCGACGGTGACAGAGGAAGGGCGACGGCAGCGGCAGACGGGGAGAAATGGCCTAGGGTTTCCATACCCGGCCGAATTTTCCAGGCTTTTATACCCAAGGCGAAACGCCCTGGACCGCCCGATCCCATCCGACGATCAAGATAGAGGCGGGGGCGCGCGCAGCCGCCAGCTGGGCTGGGCCACTTGCGCGGCCCAGGCCCAGGTTGTCCTGGCCCGGCTCGCCCGCCACCCCGCCAGAGCAGGCCTTGGGCCATTTTGGGCCGATTTCGGCCAGTTTGAAAAATGCGGTTTTTGTTTTTGCATTTTTTAATCTTTGATATATGCTTTTGCATGATAAATTAGATGTATGTGCTTGGAGTTAAATATACAGAAATTAGATTCTTTTATCTAGACCATGTTTCCGCTGCTGATGATATGATTTCAATGTGCATTGTCTCTGAATTCTTTGAAACCAACGTGAATAATTATTTAGAGATATGCATGTTATTAGAATATGTATGACTTTATCGTTATTTATTTAACCAACTGTTAAATTTAATGATGAGTCATGATTATCTTTCTAAATTTTTTTTTGTCCAACGATGAATCTAGAATAGAGATCGTTTTTTCTGCATGATTTAATTTCGACCAACGTTGATTTTAATTCATGCATGATGATTTCATGTTACTTTTGACCATGATCTAATTTGATTTATATTTTATCGTTGATGAAGGGCTTAATGCTGCGATGCTCCTCACTCAGATGGGGAAGATTGATCCGCTCAAGGGGAATAACTATCCCTCTTGGCGGAAGAATATTGACATGATGCTCACTTTGAGTGACTTGGATTATGCACTCCAGACTGATAGACCCACTGAGCCTCCTGTAGGCGATGCTCATTATGAGCAGAAGATGATGCAGTACAGCATCGAGAAAAGAAAGTGGGAGATTTCAAACAATAAATGTTTGAAGATTATTCGACACCTTATTGATGACTCCATTGAAGGGTCCATACCAGAGTGTGCTACTGCTAAGGAGCTTCTAGATAGACTGAAGACTCAGTTTACTGGATCCTCCAAGGCGTATGCTAGCGCTTTGGTAGATGATTTGACCAACACAAGGTGTGATAGCTCTGGAGTGCGAGCATACATCCAAAAGATGACTAGCACTGCAGCCAAGCTGAACAAGTACTTGGGCAAAGATTTGCCTGAGGACTTTGTGGTGCACATGATTATGAAATCACTTCCAAAAGAATATGAAACCTTTCATGTGCACTACAACACCACTGTCAAGGACAGATGGACAATTGATCAGCTGATGGCTCAGTGCTTGCAAGAAGAAGAGATGCTCAAAAGTCACAAGAGTAACTCCCTCAACTATGCATCGCATCAGTCAAAAAAATTGAACAAGAACTCCAGGCCAGTCTTCAAGAAAGAACCTAAGGGTGATCTTGGACAGTCCTCGAGCATGCCCCCTGCCGTGAATCATAACCATGGCAAAGGAAAGAATCCTCACAAGTTCTTCCCTGTGCCCTACAACACTTGCTTGCACTGCAACCAAGAAGGGCACCACAAGAAGGATTGTCCAGATTGGTTGAGATCTCTCATCCAGAAAGAAAAAGGTACAGATCAAGTGACCTTTATTGATGAATCCCTGTACTTAGATTTTTCCACTAATGCTTGGTGGATTGACTCGGGTGCAACTGTACATGTTGCGAATTCTTTACAGGGCTTCCGAACAAGGAGGATGCTGGAAAAGGGCAGAAGAAACGTTAGAGTAGCTAACGGAAAAGAAGCCCCAGTCAAAGCCATTGGAGATCTTTCTCTAGAATTAGATGATGGTTTTGTACTGTTATTGAGAGATGTTCTTTTTGTTCCCTCTTTAAAGAGGAATTTGATTTCTGTCTCTAGACTTGATGATGAGATGATACATTGTCATTTTGGGGATCATAAGTGTGTTATTCGTTGTAATAACAAGGATGTTGGTCTCGCCATCCGACGAGACATGCTTTATTTGCTTTCCCAATGCAATGTTGTGAATGAAATTGATGCATCCGATTCTGTACCTGAAACGATTACGACAAAGAAACGTAAAAGAAACGATGGAGAAACTTCGTCGAAATTATGGCACTGTCGCTTAGGCCACATTTCGAGGGGGAGGATAGAACGATTGATAAAAGAAGATATTCTCCATCCGTTAGACTTTACGGATTTAGACCGATGCATTGATTGCATCAAAGGAAAACTTGCGAAACAAATTAAGAAAAACGCTAAGCGTAGCTCGGGAGTATTGGAAATAATCCATACAGACATTTGTGGTCCTTTCCCGGAGAGGACTGTGGACGGTTATGACTCATTTATAACGTTCACAGACGATTACTCCCGATATGGCTACATTTACCCCATAAAAGAAAGATCAGAAGCGTTAAACAAATTCAAGATATTTAAAGCTGAAGTTGAGAATCAGCTTGATTTGAAAATAAAGATCGTAAGATCTGACCGTGGGGGGGAGTACTACGGTCGACATACGCAGTATGGACAAATTCCTAGACCTTTTGCAAGGTTCCTGCGAGAAAATGGAATAGTAGCCCAGTATTCTACACCGGGTGAACCTCAGCAGAATGGAGTAGCAGAAAGAAGAAATCGCACCTTAATGGACATGGTGCGAAGTATGATAAGCTACTCAGCTCTTCCGGTTAGTCTGTGGATGGAGGCATTAAAAACCGCCATTCATATACTTAATCGGGTTCCCAGTAAGTCCGTCACCAAGACTCCATACGAGTTATGGACCGGGAGAAAGGCCACATTAAATTATTTGCACGTGTGGGGCTGCCCAGCTGAGGCTAAGATATTTAACCCCTCACAAGATAAATTAGACGAAAGGACAGTGAGTTGCCATTTTATTGGCTACCCTGAAAGGTCGAAAGGCTTTAGATTTTACTGTCCAGATAGACACACGAAATTTGTTGAAACAAGACACTGCAGTGTTTCTTGAAAATGACATGATCCGGGGGGGTACGGCACCTTGAGAAGTGAACCTTCAAGAAAAGAGGACGTATGTCCCATTTCCAATGGTGGAAGAACCATACTTCTCGATGCCGGCTGAGGAAGCACCACCAGTTCAACCAACTGTTGTTGCGACCCCTGCTGTGGATGTTGGCTCGTCGAGCACGACAATAAATGAACCGGAAATTGCACCGGTCCCTGAGTTACCAGTTCCTGAGTCTCCGTCTCCTGTTGTAATTCCTGAGCCTGAGGCTCCTGCTGCAACTGAGGCTATGGAACCAGAACAAGACATTGTGCCCGATGACCCACCAGCGAAGCAGCCTCAAGTGGAAGAACAAAATGTGCCTTTGAGAAGGTCACAAAGAGTAAGGAAAACTGCGATTCCTGACGATTACGAGGTATATGTTAGTGAGGACATAACTCCTGGAGGGCGATCCTACTACATATGAGGAAGCCATGAGGGGTCCTGACTCATCCAAGTGGCTTGCCGCTATGGAGGATGAAATGAGATCTATGGATACGAACAAAGTCTGGGACTTAGAGGTGATTCCCAAAGGGGCAAAGAAAGTAGATTGCAAATGGGTCTATAAGACCAAAAGAGACTCCAAAGGGAACATCGAAAGATACAAAGCCCGATTAGTGGCGAAAGGCTTCACTCAAAGAGAGGGAATCGATTACAACGAAACCTTCTCACCCGTTTCGTCAAAAGACTCTTTCAGAATTATCATGGCACTAGTTGCTCATTTTGATTTGGAATTACACCAAATGGATGTAAAGACAGCATTCCTGAATGGAGTGCTTAATGAAAATGTTTTCATGGCTCAACCTAAAGGTTTTGTCGTGGAAGGAAAAGAAGATATGGGATGCCACCTAAAGAAATCCATTTATGGATTGAAACAAGCTTCAAGACAGTGGTATTTGAAGTTTGATGAGACCATTCGAGAGTTTGGTTTCAAAGAGAACGTTGAGGATAATTGCATTTATGCAAAGTTCCGAAACAGAAGGTATATTTTCCTAGTCTTGTATGTGGACAATATCCTACTAGCTAGCAACGATATGGATTTGCTGCTAGAGACAAAGAGATTTCTATGTTCGAATTATGATATGAAGGATCTGGGGGAGGCATCCTATGTCCTGGGGATTCAAATCTCCAGAAACAGAAAAAGAGGCATGCTAGGATTGTCTCAAAAGACATACATTGAAAATGTCTTGAAAAGGTATCACATGCATAACTGTAATGCAGGCCTTGTTCCGATAGCACATGGTGACAAGTTTGGGAATTTTCAATGTCCCAAGAATGAATATGAAAAGGATCAAATGAAAGCGGTTCCATATGCTTCTGCAGTTGGAAGCATTATGTATGCACAAGTGTGCACACGACCTGACTTAGCATTCACAACCGGGATGCTTGGAAGATACCAGTCAAACCTAGGAAGAGCTCACTGGGCAGCTGCAAAGAAAGCCTTGCGATACTTGCAAGGGACGAAAGACCTCATGTTGACGTATAGAAAGACAGACGCCTTACAGATAATAGGCTATTCAGATTCAGACTGGGCAGGGTGTAAAGACACCAAGAAGTCCACGTCTGGATACGTGTTCACTCTGGCAGGAGGGGCAGTATCATGGAAGAGTTGCAAGCAATCCATCGTTGCATCGTCGACAATGTATGCTGAGATTATTGCTTGTTATGAGGCAACGGGACAGGCCATGTGGTTAAAGAAATTTGTACCCGGATTGAGAGTGGTAGATAGCATTGAAAAACCACTCAAGATATACTGCGACAATTCGTCGGCAGTAGATTACTTTCACAACAATAGATCTAGTGGTGCATCGAAACACATTGAAATTAAGTTCTATGTTGTGAGAGAAAGAATCCAGAATCACACTATTGAAGTGGAGCATTTAGGAACCGAAGAAATGCTTGCGGATCCGCTGACTAAAGGCGTTTCACCCAAAGTGTTTGACAAACACTTAGCCGGCATAGGTTTACAGAAAGGTCTATGATTCTGGATTGAGGGCTGATTGAAACAACCATCTCACAGAAAGCTTGGTTTTAAGATAGAGAGATGTATTGTAGTCAATGAGTTCAATTGTGCGTAACTGGCAATTTGAACGCATTGGTCTCAGTATATTGATCTATCAAGAGACAAAGCACAGAATGAATTTTGAAACTGACAAGACGTGATAAGACGAGATCAAAGGGGGAGAATGTTGGATTTGATCTCGGGAACGGTCAAGAGACCGATCCGAGATGATCACGCGCCCTGATCGGGGGCGCGACCTTCCTCTTTTGGTTGTGGCCCCGGTCACAGTGCGCCATATAAAAAGAGGGGCCCAGGGGCCGGCGCGGACGCCAACGCTAACGCAGCCGCCGCAAACCCTAGCCCTACAGACCGTGAGGGACCCGATCTCCCGGCGCACCAAGTGACTGGAAGTGCCACCTGCCGACCCTCGCCGCCGACATCATGGCCTGACCCCGTGAACGGCAATGACGGCGACGCCCAGGAGCTCGAGAGGAGACGCGAGCGGGAAGCAAAGGAGGCGGAGGAGCGCCGCCTCAAGGAACAAGAAGCCAAGGACTCGAAGGACCTCCGCCTACGCGAACAGTCCAACACCGTTGCCCATACGGCACCGGCCGCGCCCTTTCCCAGGCACCGAAGGTCAAACGCTCTCCCTCTCTTCCTCCCTCTCCTAGATCTACCCGAATGCTAAGGACTTTACACCCAGTACTCGCTAGTGGTAGGCTAAGGGCTTAGATCCGCAAGATCGAAACCTACAGAGAAGACCCAAGACATCAATGGTTAAAGCCATGAAGTCCTGACACAGCAGTCCCACCTGACCGGTCAGTGAGGCCAGATTTTTACGCACAACGGACGGTCCGGTTAGAAATATAACTACAAAATGAAGATCAAGACTCAATGCAAATTACATGCACCGAACAGTCCAGTGGTCACCACCAGTTGAAAGTGGTAGAAGAGAAAAATGAGCGGCCATGTGCAAAATGTACAAACCGGACCATCTGGTGTTGCACATCCTAGATGGTCCGGTAAAGCAACGGAGATTGTAGGATGAGATATCCAACAATAGAAGACCTCAGGGCAACAACAACACGCCAGTAGTCCGGTGGTACACACCGGACTGGTATGGTGATCATCAACCATCAAGTTAAGGTCAAACGGTCGACTCCAACGTACTAATTTGGGTGTACTAGCTTTCATGCCAGTTCTTTTAAGAAATTGATTTAAATTCAACTTTTAAAATTGGTAATGATTTAAATTTCAGTTCTCCTAAAAGATCTGGTAGAAACTTTCTACATGAAAGTTATAGATAATTTAATTTTAGACAACTATCATGTTTTGACTTTTATCTAAATCAGCCATTACAGCCTTGAAAAACATGATGTCAAACTTCACATTGCACTGGTCAACCTTTTTCTTTTATTTTCATTGCTGTTTCACTTACATGTGGGTCTTGTGTACCGTAGCTAACGGTGTTAACAGAGATGGATCGAAAACGTGACGGCAATGGCACATAGGGGAAGGAAATTTTCAAAACCGGCACATGGGTAACCACAATTTTTTCGATGGCACGTAGGGGATGACCATCTTTTCCAATGGCATACAGGAAATTCCCTCTTTAAATATAGTTTGATTATTATTACTTAGCGTCCAAAGGTCATCAGGTGTGTTGCTTCAAAATGATTTTTATGTTTAAATTGATATTGTCACGATACGGCAAACCCTGCAACAGTTTGATACTTTTCAGGTCTGCTGCATTCTCCTTCCAGAATGACATTGTTATTTAAATCAGATCAACCGAGCTTGCTGCATCTTCCTTATATTCGATAGTGGCACACCAATATTCAGAGAGAAAACATAGAATATATTCTTTCAAGTGTCCATCATCTATCATCATATATAGCAGTCGTGTACTTATATTTTCAAACTCTTCACACACATCACGGGATGAGCTGGGGATGGGGCACCAATGGATATGCAAGGCTAGGATATCCCCTCAAGTTCAACTTAAAAACTAATTCCACCGTTTCTTCTTCTCTTATATTTTTTGCACATATAAATAAGTTGAACTATATCTAACAGATCCATGGATCGCTCCACCACCATCGTCATCCCTAGGTCATCTTCAGGTTGCTTTACATGCATCCGAAGATCTTTTACATGTTGGTGTCTTTTCATTACACCAGTCCGGTCCTTCAGTGAAGTAACTGTACTAGAGCCTTGTGAGCATACTATTCAAAGTTGTAGATCATTATAATGACTTTTGCTTCGTCACACCATTCACCTCCACATCAAGCTCAAGATTAATGATAGGAACTTGATCATCTTGGATATGTCCATATGTTTGACATTTTTGTTAAATTTATTCATTGTCTGGTCACCGTGCTTAATTGGTCTTCTTAAAATCCATACATTCAACACGATACACATTAACCAATTGATCGGAGAAGCTTAAGTTTTCTCCTGTCTTTGACTGCATCACATCCTTGACACTGTGTATGACAGATTCCTTCAGGAAAATGTCATCACATCTGGTGGACTGCAGTAATAATATTGGAAGAGATCATATTTAGTGTCTTTCAGAAATAATGTATTATTAAATAATAATGCTAAACTAATTGATAATTATTCCATAGAGAAAACTCGTGAACAAGAGAAATCCATATATATTTTGAATGAAAAGGAACAGAAAATGACCATCAAGAAGTCTGCAAAAACCTGCAATTGTCTCGAGGAGGGGTAGTGAGCTATGAAAGCATGAGTTAACTATTCTAGGTAAAGTAAAATATTTGTTCACCCATTTATTTTGAACAACCAATAGGAGTCCATTAGGCCATGATGGAAAATAGTCTTATAGTTTTTCACATTATCCTAAGGTAACAGATTTGTTAATTGAGAATCCTAATCATGCGATGTGAATGGTTGAAAAAAAATTGAGCAAATTACAAAATCTAGATTTTTTAAATTTTTTGTTTCATATTAATTATCTTAACATTCACTTTATAAACAATATTAATTACATCTGTCAAATTAACAATATTGGGTAAACAATTTATTAGTAAATCATGCATGATAAGTATATCTGTACCTCCATTGAGTCATAAACCATGCATCATAAGTATATTTATTTCTACCTTCATGTGTAATTTTAAGGTGGTGGCTTTTCTTCCCGTGTCCATGGCCACCAATCTGACGTCCCCCATCTCCTTGAGGCGCTCAAGTATACTAACTACAGCATCCATGGCCCTGCACCCTGACCCTACTAGTATCTTCAGGTGAAATTCCAGTGATGTTCCCTCTGCTGCTGCTCTTTCGATATCGACTTCAATCTTTTGACTTGAAACATTGTCTCCATCGGCTCCATGGGTGCAATGGTGCTGCATTTCTACTAGGATTCTGTTCCTCTCCTCAAGCTCAGACACTCTAGACCTGAGAGTGTTCACATAGTCCCTTGCTCTGATCAGTATGGAAGCTTTATCTTTCTGCAACGTAACGACAGAGCAACATTTCATTTAGAAGTGGTTTGATGAGTCGATGGTCTGACCACGTCCACGAGAAAGATGACGAATCGAGTGCTGAAGTACCTTGGGTGCACGAGGGAGCACTGTCTTGAGAGCCTTGAAGCTGTCGTTGAGCTTCTCGCGGCGCTTGCGCTCCGACAAAACGTGCTGCTGCTGGTTGCAGCTGCTCCCGGTCCCGGCGCGCCGTGCCATTGCCATTTCCATCTGGTGGCACTGAAACTGGGCAAGCCTGGCCATGTGCATTCGTGCCATCGCTGATATGGCTGCCTTGATCGCCCTCTGCCCGCCGGAGCCCGGCTTGGGCTTCTTCTTGGGGCTGAGGTGGCGACTGTACGGCACGAACGCACGGCCATGGCCGCCGTATGTGACTGGGGAGAGCGGTTGCAGGGAGGAGACATCCACCGGGTGGTGGCAAGAGTTGGTGGTAATGGTATTGCTGCTCCTCGGCATAAGCGACAAGGTCTCGTCAGGACTTGCAGAGAAGGAGCTGAACGTCGACGACTGGAGCGACGATGGGGCCTCGTGTCCATGCTCGTCGTCCATGTCCATCAGCAAGTAGATCTGCGGCCACCAAGAACCATGCAAGAATGCAGCATGCACGCACGGTTAATTTAATGAAAAAGGCAAATTCCATTTTAGAGGTTATTATATATATAATATGTTGCATCTTAATTTCATGAAGTACAAAGTTCACAATTGATCTGATTGTGAGCGTGGTCATTGCCTGTTGAAGCTGCGCCTTCACGCGCGAGCTCATCAGAAGATCCTGCTCCTGCTGCAGCTCCGAGCCACTGCTGCGATTACTGCAGAAAAGCAGAATGACAAAAGGCAAAGGTGCAATGTAACTAAGAACCAAGTGATCATATAAGAATTTTGGATATAATATATATCTGAAATTCAGCAAACCACAGAACTAAACAACTACTTGTACAAGGAAATTTATTACTGCACAGTTAATGACGACCTTGCACCTTGCTCCTCCTAGGCTCCTACCAATTGACCTTAAGAGCAGGTACTACCGTTGGTTTATGGCTTTATGCATATGCCAAGTTTATCTGTAGGCAACCTATACAAGTTAGTTATTGGGGTACTAAATACCATTAATATACGGTATACCCTAGTCTCTCATAAAACTTCTTAATTGTCGTTTCAGCATATAAACTTGCAAACCACTCGTTTTCTCTCTCTTTTTTCCATATCACTACCAATTTGATGTGGAACCTATACAGCCAGCTTACATCAGCTTATAATATTTGATCTGATGATACCCTGGTCATATGCTGCCCCTCGTCTATTCATTGTAGTGGCGTTGCAGTCCTATATGGCAGATGTCCGAGCTGCAACCTCATGCGCAGTTGCCACATGCTGTATGTATGTGGTCTCGTACGGTATCATGTTGGAGGCTCACTGATATATAGGTCAGTTTCTCCTTTGCTCCCAAATCGTGAAGTCGGTTCATCTTCTCCTCTTGGGTGTCTCTTATCAGCCGCCAGCCTTAGCCTAGCGTTTAAGTTTGGGGGAAATGGAGATGGAGCTAACAAAGGCGTTAGGAGAGACTCTGGCTATACAGAAATTGAGACTAAAACTAACTAGATATACAATATAAGAGATTTTACAGCGCTTGGAACTATTCCTAAGCATTTATTGGTCTAAATCCAACGGTTAAATCGAAGTAGAAACTAATGAGGAAGAACTTAAGTTGTGGGCCAGAACCTAAAAATAGTAGACCAGGAACTTAAATTTTATAAATATAAAATAAATATAAAAGGGCATATAGGTACTTTTACATTTTTATTTATATTAGCATGCCGGTTGATTTTTCTGTTTCGTTCCCGTTTCTTCGCTTCATTCATCGGTCGCCCACCCGGTCCACCGTCCGCCGGGTCCTCACACCTGTGACGCCCCTCACCGGCCGCCGGCCTCCACGCCTTTTCTCCCCTGCACCGCTCTTCACCACTTGCTCACCCGACCGCGCCCTCGCTCTGCCGGGCCACCACTCACCGTCCGCCGGTCGAGTACGTGCGCCGCGTCCGGGACCGCTACTGCGGACGCTGCGTGTGCGGCCTGTGCGCCGAGGCGGTGAACGGCGAGGCCGACAGCCTCCACGGGGGCCGCAAGGACGAGGCGCTGGCCAACCCGGTGCTCATGCAGACGGAGGCCATGCGCGAGATCATGAGGAAGCGGTCCAGGTCCAAGAGCCCCAAGGACCACGTACACGGTGGCCCTGTCGTCGCCACGCTCGCCAGGAGCTCCAGCTGCATACCGGCCATTACCAAGGACTTCAACTTAGCTTCTTCTGGAGGCCATTCCCTGCAAGTCGAGGCGGACAAAGCGAGGGCCGTTCACTGGAAGTCGAAGCAGACGAAGCGAGGGCCGGCGGCCGGCGGCCGGCGGTGGCAGCCTGCCCCTACATCCGGACGAAGCGACCCGGCGGTGGCAGCCTGCCCCTATGGCGACGAAGGGAGACCCGGCGGCCGGGGCAGCCTGCCCCTACGGAAGCGGCCGGCGGCGGCCACGCCGTTGTGTCCTCGGACGGCGGACGGATGTTACGAGGACAAGGAAGAGGACTCGATGGGGTTGGCTCCTAGTACGGTGATCCAAAAAATGACCAAGACTAAACTACCCTTATTGAAATTTAATTTATCAAAACCTATATCTACTGTCCATGTTTTTTTGCACAGGAGGAACTTAAAGTTCCTCCCAAGCACCTTAACATATCTCATACAATATCGTATAACTATACAAGTACATATGTACATGCTTGCAAAAAATTTTGAGTATTTCAAATACGCTAGAATCAAAGCAACTCCGATTAGAGATGCAAGTGGACCGTTTAGAACGCGAAAAATAACTCGCCGTTAGATCTTCTAGCTGGCACGCTTACGCTTACATCTCTAGGTCCGATCCAGCCCGTCATGAGCTATAGCCGGTGTCAAGAATTCTTACCTAGCTGCGCCGTCGCTGATTCCACTGCCCTGGAACTGCATCCAGGTGCTACAGCCATCCATGGCGATCGAGCCCGCCAGCCGGCTACCTACTACCTGCCTCTTCTCCTGGCCGTAGTCCACTTTCCGACCCTGAGCGCCTGGAAAAGATACTAGGAGAAGCCGGCGGCGCAGCTCTCTATACTTTTTCGCACACGAATGGTGGCTATATATAAGCGCCGCGGAGGTGTTAGCTGCTGCAGCGTAGGTAGGTTGCGTCGAAGGTCAGGTGAGCCCGATAGCGAACGGAGGGATCCATATTCCATGGATCGGACAAAGGGCTGCTGATCGGCTGCCGCACCTCTTATCGCATTGGGTTGTTCACACAAGCAGACGGGTGGTAACGGGTACCTGGCTGCTGCGCTACTGCTACAGCTTCATCCCAGGGTCTCATTTTGACCGCCGCCGCGCCGGGCGCCTGTCCTCTGGCTACGAAAATTGCAGTACGATTGTCAGCCATTAAGCAAGTGGCCGATCCCGACCGCTTGGTTGATGCTGACCAGTCAGTGCGAAAATTCGGAAGCCAAGTTCAAAGCACAAAGGTCTTTTTCGTCCGTCGCTGGCTCCCTGCGTGCAGAAATAAGACGGATAATGCGTATAATGGAGGGATTTCGAAATCAAGGTTGGCCTAATATGCGAGGTGCTTTCTAGATAGAGGTGCTTATATATTACTATAAGCATATTATAAGCACCGACACAAAAGTTAGTCCCTACAATTTTTAGTTTTAACTACTCACTAGCACCCGTCAAGCATTAATGCTAACTTATTAAGCACCACGTACACCCATTAAACACTAAATACTAATAGTACAGTGAAAATAAATTTCGCTAAGCACTGCTCATAAGGCCCCAGTGGGTAGGGGTGTAATACGAATCGAATACAGATGGATATCGATGATATCGTATTTGTTTTCATATTTTTTCTTCGAATTCGGATCGGATACGGATATTGATCAAATGTGTTGGATAAGACTTCAATAGTTATCGACGTCATATTTATCCAACTTTTAGTATTCGAATACGGATACAGATCAAATATTAAATGTCCCGACTCGAATACGAATTGGATCTTAACTCTTCTAAATGGATCGGAACTCGAATACGGACTGGATAATATCCGTACCATTTACACCCCGGGATTCCATTTAAATTTCATTCTCATTAAATGTCATGGCAGATCAGCATGATACATGACATGGCAAGGTATTTATGAAGAGAGAGATATATATACTACAAGAGACCTGGCCTTCTATGATGTTTAGAAAATGTCACAAACTAGAGTTTTTATGTCACAGATGGTGATCTGTGATGCCTTAATGACGAAAATAGATCGCCACAGGAAGGTGCAGTGATTAAAGACCTTGTAATGGAAAACATCATAGATCCTGTGACAATCGCATTATCAGTCACAAACATAAGTGACGCTCGAAATTATCATAAAAAAGTCACAAACAATTAGATAAAGCTACGTGGCAGATGACATGGTAGTTGACGTGGCATAAAATTATGACGAATTCAATTGTCATAAATAAAAACTGGCCCATTTAAGAGCAGGATTGGTTAATGGGTTGAGCCCTGTTAGGGCCCAATTTAAATTGAAAGTCAAATTCGAAGCACAATATAATCCAGCCCATGTACAAATGGCCTAGGTCCAATTAAGCATTCATCAAAATTTATAATAGTTTACATGGGTCAGATCATACAATTTACACAATTGATCAAGTTTTGGAAGATAACAATACTCGGACAAAGTATAACAATTCACAACTGAGCCATACATTTCAACCTAACAGCCATAAACTAATAACAAGATGCCTTGCTTCTAGACCAAATTCCATGGTGCGGCACTCGGAAGTATTTTGACTACAAGAAAAAAGTTCAAAGATGAGTTTAATTCTTCTGAGGTACCCGCAGATTTCATAGAAAACTGCATCAATACATACAAATGAACATAATGCTAAGGAACCAATGATGCCCATTTGACTGGACAATGAGATTATGGCTTTACATAGTAATCTTGTATAGTAAAAATTCTAGTTATAATCAATATACAGAGTATTACTTAAGTGATTGCTCAATCTGTTATTCTAAACAGAACGTAGATGAGAATTAATGTCCCTTGGAGTAACTACATATAGAGCTATGAACACCTGCTACAGAAATCATGGAAATTTTAATGTCTTTTTTCTTCCAGGACAGACAAGCTATCCTTTCTAAAGATCTAAGCAAGTATCTAAGCAACTTGAGCTGATCTCTAGACTTAAAATAATGCAGCTGTTAATATAGATCAACGAACATATTAAAGTATTAAACTAATCCTAGCTACAAGCAAACAATTGAATGAACTAAAGAGTGGGCGTGCCTCATGGGTTAAGCAACCAAACAGTGGTGATTTTCACGATAAAAAACTTATGTAGCTAATTGTACCAAAGAGCGGCAGCATTATGAAGTGACTAATTCTATCATATCGCTTCCCACAATAGCAAATAATTACGACAACAGCATAACATTGATCAAATATTAAAGATTTACTGAATTCTACACACTAGCAGGGATTAGCAGTGTGGCATTGCATCAGGGTGAGCTTTCTTGATTCAAGATTGCATATAGTCATGTATAGGAGACAACACGCTCACCTGCGAGTGACAGGAAGTCAGGAAGTTTAATAGCCTGGTTCATGTAGGAGCATTGGTTGTGACGCCAGCCGGCTGAGTTCCAAATCACATGTATTTGAGTAGTCTCTGGTTCAAACGCATCAAGCTGCATTCGGAATTGAGCTTAATTAGAACCGTACCCAAACTAGAATTAATATGTAATGCAAACTTGGATTCACCAAGCTCTACAAGATATTGATTCCAGAAATGATACTATGAACTTAACTGTCTAAGCGCAACACATCTAAATCTCAAAAGTATAAGGAGGACCATGAGAACACAACAATAGAAAGGAACAACCTATGCAGGGCTTGTTGTGAATTGTTATACTTTGTCCACATATTGCTATACTCCATTTGTGAACAGCGCATATGTGAACAACCTATGCGGCGGGGAGCAGCGCCAAGGACAACTGCAGGCTGCCTGCCGGCGGTAGGAGCAGTGCCTAGGCTGGGGAGGAGAGGCAAGCGAGAGATCTGCGAGAGAGCGAGAGGGGGCGGCTGGGGTTTCCAGCGAGCCGACAGATATTATGGGGCAGTGGCAGATCCTATCCGTCCGATCCTATTGAACGGCTAATGAGCTCTCTGAATTAGGGTTGTGCAAGGATGAGTTGGGCCAAAAGTGGGCTGCAGTTGGCTATAAGGGTCAAAAGAGGTTTTTCTATACATCACTTGTCAATTTAGTTTTATACTCTTCATTTAATGAAGGTTAATGTCAAGTCATATGAAAAAAATGTTAGCCTACGGTGTAGTATCATGCTAAACCGTTTTTAGGGTCGCTATATGGATATACATTAGTCACCTACTAAATCTCTTGATTTTTCGATAATATTTAGGTATTATTAATTTTTTTAACTAGAAAATCATGGAGATTACAATTAAATTCTAAAATAATATAGGACAGTCTGAAAATTGTACCGATGTTACCAATGTCAATTTATATGTTAAATTAAGTGTATCTCTTTGTTTACATATAAAAATGATGAGAATACCTAATGGTCACTTTGAAACTTAAGAGTTTTGGAGACTTTATCGTTGACATAAGAAAACCTCTATCCTTATTAAGACTCTTTTATGACTCAAAACCCTCTCTAAAAGTTAGAATAAAAGATAAACTTGAGCTGTACACTTGATGGTTTGGAAAGTTTATTCCTTCTGAGTGCAAAAATCAATGATATGTGTTATCTATCTACACTATAAAATAGCGAGTTTTTTGAATACTTTTTTTTACTTGAGATGGCTAAATTATACCCCTCATGCTGGCCCCACTGCACAATTTGAAGAAAGTTAAAAAAGAGTAGAAAAACTCAAAACCCATAGATACGAAATGTTTCTACCTTTTTTTTCTCACCTCTAAGTCTACCCGTACCCACGCCAGGTGTTTCCTTTCGTGTCTTTGCCCAACCCATCGGCCGTGGCCATGTTCTCCTAGATTTACGTCATTCCTTCTTTCATTAATTCCTTCTTTCCATCCTTTTCAAAAAGAATCCTTCTTAGGAGCCACTCTCGCTACCAGCGACGCGATGCGAGCGGCCAGTATCCGGCGCGAGCAGCCGGTCATCAGACGCCGGCGCGAATGGCATGCGGCCGTGCGGTGCCGATGGCTTGCGACATGGTGTGTGGTTATCCGGCGCGAGCAGCCGACGGGTCAGCGTGCGGCGCCGCGGATGGCATGCGGCACGGTCGGTGTGTGGCCGTCCGGCACGAGCTGCAGGCGGCAGCATGAGGCCGTGCGGAGCGAGCAGCCATGCAGGCCAGGCGGGATGCGAGGCCGTGCTGCGCGAGCAGGCGCCAGGCATGCGGCGATGCGAGGGCCAGGGCATCGGCAGGCAGGCCATCAACTAAGCACCGGCCGGCCAGTATAAAAATTGATAAATGCTGCAAATAAGTAAACATCAGAAACTTCAAGAGGTGCCCACACGTTCAGAGATGAAGCAAGCAAGCACTAGGTATAAACATTTATTTTTTTTAATTAGCAAATGTATTGTTATCAGTTGCGAAGGACACAAAATGTCACAATGGACAATTTTAATTTTCTAAAATTAGCCCCTGTACTATTGATGTGTATTGTAGATTTCTAGCATTAGAACATCTTTTTGGAAGTTTACAATATTGGAGTTTTGTGCATCAAAAGAGTCATGCAGTAATTAGTAGTCTTGGCACTTTTTAGATGGCTATTATAGCTATTACCGATCAAGGACTTCATGGTTTATTTCTACAAAAAAAATGCCTTTTTTTGATTTCACAGCTTGACAAATCATGTTTAATATTTAGGAACCAATCGCTAAAAGCTATATCTTGGAGTGGTTCCATTTCTGTCAACCAGATAAGAGTTTGAAAAAAAAAACCTGAAAATATACTCGCTCCAACAGGGTATGCAAAGGAGCAGGCATATGAATTTAGGAGCCGTTTAGTAGCTGCGCCGCGCCCCTAGCCAGGCCACAGTAGTACGGCCAGTGTTCGGTGGCGCATACTGTCCTCTAGGCCCCCGCGGAGCAAAACTGGGCTTGCGGGGTGGCTCCAGAAAACGCCAAATCGGTGTTTCTTTCTTGGCCAGGCCCCGCTACGCTCCCACGGGCTTACGCTAGCCCCCTACCTAATGACGCGGAGGAGGTGTCCAGCGATGCCGCTGGAGGGCGGCGACGTAACGGAGGTGGCTGGCGACGACGCGAAGGTGGACGGTGACGACGAGGAGAACGGCTACGACGACACAGAGGACGGGGACGACGCGGAGGTGACCGCGAGGAAGGGGAATAGGAGCCGCCGCGACGACCGCAAGGAGGGGGAGCAAGAGCCGGGCCGGCGGCTGCAGCAAGGAGGGGGGAGCCGCGGCGCCGTCGGTCGCGAGGAAGGGGAGCGGGGGCCGTGGCAGCGGACGCGATGAGGAGCAGGAGCTGCGTCGCTGAGGAAGGGGAGCAGGGGCCCCACGCGGCGGACACGAGGAGGAGCAGGGAGCGGGCACCACACCAGCAGCAGCGAGGAGGGGGAGCTGCGGTGGCGTCGGGCTTCCATGGTGACGAGGAGCGCAGGCAGGCAGTGTCAGGAAGGGTAGAACGAGGAGCACAGGCACCGCAGTCAACCAAACATGAGCTAATTTTGTACACGGTTATGACCATCGACAACCAAACATAGATCAACTTTGTACAAAACCAGCTGCATCCGGACTATGTCTAGCCTGACCTACGGAAGCTAGCCAGGCTACGCTGGGGCAACAACCAAACAGACCCTTAGTGTCTCCTTGGGTACTGTTCATCTACAATATAATCTATGAAAAATTAAAAATATGGATAGTGGTCGAGAGCGTTAGCAATTTCGAGTTAGATATTTTTGTTTGGAGGCATATAGTAGTATATTGTATAAGTTATTACCAAAATGTTTCTGAAATTAGCTGGCAACAAGGTGCTGGGGCCATTGCATTGACACTTGTATGTCCAAATCATGGTCATGGATGGAGGTTAAGCAATAGACTTTGCTACCTTTGATCCCAATTTTTTAAGCATTCTATTCTTCAGCAATTATATGCTTGCATTTGATGCGGATGCAGCTATTGTAATAAGTAAAGGCTAATGCACCTCGTGATGTAAAGGCCGGAATGTTTCTATTCGATCATTATAAATATCAAATCGTGGTTTTCTAACTGTTGTACTGCTGGATGTAAATTATCATGCAGTCACTACTTGCACAGGCATACTAACTGGAATATTTCGGGAAAGGAATGAATGCCTAGACAAGGTTGACTCGGTTTCTAATTTCATTGTCCATTATTATTTGTCCAACAAGCTCTAGAAACAAGTTGACAAAAGGATGATACCACCAAAAGGGTTGGTACTTGCAGCGTTTGCAGTTCATCCTTCTAATCATACTCTGTCTGTCTCAATTTACAGGTCATTTGATTTTTTTGACACCAAATTTAATTTGCTCATCTTATTAAAAAATTCATAATTATCATTTATTTTGGTTGTGGTTTAGTTTAGCACATAATATACTTTACATATAACTTGAAATTTTCTATATTTTTAAAAAAATTGAATAAGACGTCTTGGTCAAATTTATTAGTCAAAAAGTCAAATGATCTATAAATTGGGACGGAGAGAGTATATGAAAGCAGCTGCATGCTGCAACAGGTATACCCAGAGTCTACCAAAACAACAAAACCGATGGTCGTAGATAGACAGTTTTAATATTCATCATCACGAAGCAGATAAAGCATAATTCTCAATTTTTGGGTTTCTGTAAATCTTATCAGCTCATTTAATTATATTTCAGGTAAAGGGATTGATGTTCCAGCAAGAAAAAGGAATGTTCGCCTTTCTTTTGCTTTTGTATAGCCAAACATGGATGGTTGTTTCATTGACAGGGGAAGGTAACAGATAACCCATAATTGTTTATTCTCTTTGGTTACAGTGTTATGTATGGAGTATAATTAACACATTCTACTATTTGATTTTATCCCATAATTAGTAATATCAAAATTGTGAGAGACTAAAACAATGCTTGTCCTGATTTTTAACCTTTCTTTAGAGAAATTACATGCACATATATCTTTGTAAGATATTCACCCAAATTGTTGCATAGTACATTTTGGGGCTTTTGCTTGATATGTTTGGTGATATTTCAATGTCAGGACTAATGAATATGTCCATATAAAAGAGAACACATGACATCTTGGATCCGAGGTCAACTACGGAGAACTAATCAGATCAAGCATGAAGTATATATTGCAATATATGTTTTGCTTGGTCATCCGTGGTATTTGTTAACTCCTAATTGGTTTTTACCCTTTTATAACTATATATATGAGGGTGGCGCACACGGCGAGGAGGGCTGGCTGCGCGAGCAGGGGCGGACAACATCCACGGCGAGGGATGATGACGGCAGGAGAAGGGGCAGGTGACGGTGGCCATTGACCATGGACGACGTGCACTAGGGCAAAGGCAGGGGTTGAGAGAGTGGATGGAGAGGGGTGACATGTGGACACAACATGTCATAGCCACGCTGGCTATCCATGTTGGTAGGTTAGAGGGGATTAGAGAAGATTTGGACCTGGTTGAGACCTCGAGACAAGTTTAGACCTGGTTGAGACCACGAGACGAGTTTAGGGACCCACGCTAGAATTTACTCATTTTTTAACTTTTGTGTTATCGAAGGATACCTCGTAATATCGATATGAGGATTGCAGCTCACTTGCTTTGTTTTGTGTTATCAATAACGAGGACCGCATGCCGCCATCTTCTGTCTCCACGCCTTCCACACCAATGGCTACCCATTCGCACTGGCCGAGGGGATAGGAAGGGCAAAGGCCTTGGAGGCATGGAGGAGGGTGGTGGCCAGTGGAGTTGAGGAGCAGGAGAGGACGAGGCACCACAGATCCGAACACACCCGAGCAGAGGTGCAGGGAGGGGACGAGCAGGCACGCTGCGTGGACGAGCGGGAGTGGTCGAGTTGGCGCGGCGAGGAAGAGGAGGAGGTAGTCCTTGCCAGAGCAGCACGGTGGAGGAGGTGGCGACGCGTTGAGGGGCCGGATCCGCGTGTCATCGGCCACGGAGGAGGAGATGGCGGGTGGAGGCGAAGGACGAGGAGGTGGGGTGAGGCGGTTCCAGCGGAGGGCGCGTGGCTCAAGCAAGGCGGGGCTAGCGAAGGGCGGTGCGGCAGAGTGTGCCGCTAGGGCGGAGGAGGGTGGCAGAGTGGGCTGGCGAGGCGGAGAGGATCAGAGGAATCGGACGGCTTTGGAGGAAGACGATTATGGAGGTGGAGGTGGTTGGGTGGGGATGGATGGAAATAAAAATAATAAAATACTGTAAGAGATATTGTGTGGAGCAGATTTTTTTCTTCACATGTGCGCGTGGCACGTGAATCTCAACTAATTAAACTAAACCACCCAGCTAGCACAGTGGTGTTTACTCTTTTCTGCGTTGACGAAGGTGTTGCTGGTTCGAATCCCTTGTCGAGTGCAATGTGCTGGCGTTTTTTTTTTCTCAAAAAACGAAACGTGGGCCGCGGCTGCTTCGGCCCCTGCCTGGAAGAGGTGGCTGGTTCGAATCCCTCTTGAGCCTAATGTGGTGGTGTTTTGTTTTTTTTTCTTTTTTCGCTTCAAAAACGAAACGTGGGTCGCTGCAATTTTTCCTTTTTTTTTCTAAAAACAAAACGTGGGCTGCGCGTGTTCTGCTCGGCTGGGCCGCGTGCGTCGTCCTGGCCGTGCGCCGCTACTTTTACATATTAAAACATATATTGGACATAACAAATATTCCATTTGTGAAGGTAAATTTGATGTCAAAAAAATAAACGATATATAAATTGGTACGAAGAGAATAATAAAAAATAAATTTGACTAAACAGAAACATTGAGCTTGACTCACAAAGACGTATCATTATTATTATTTTGTAACAAGAAAATCACTAAATCTACAATTAAATCTGTAAAACAATATGTGGTCACCAAAAATTGTAACTATGTTTCCTAGGTTAATAAATTATGTTACCTAGGTTATGACAGAGTAATAATATCATAAACATATTACATATTGAATAGGGTTTACGACAAATCACATTTGTCACTAAGCAATATATCAATCGTCATAAAATTGAGATTGAACTAGATTGTGACGAATTTAGTGACACACTTTTTATTTTCTTCACTAAGCAATGCTCCCTTCATGAAAACGTCATAAACAGAGTGATTTTATGACATATTATGCTATAGTCATGAGGTATTCATCGTAGAAGGTCAAGTTTCTTGTAGTGACAATTTCAAGGGAGGAGAGAGAGTTTCAGGATGCACTCTTACCTAGACAAAAATTGACGTGGCACTTTGGAAATTGGGAAATGAAACTCCCCACTGGGAATGATCTAAGCACATCCATTGCACATACACTTACTATGTTTGCTCGATGTCCCTGTGAAAGGACCTAGATGTCGTCAAGAGAGGGTGAATAGGCGATCTTAAAAAATAACAACCCTATCATCTTTTCCCCAATCACCAATATTGGCGGAAAGGCACTTACTATGAGCCTCAAAGAGCAAACATTATAAACTTCCCGGAGCAATCCACACGAGACGGATGCTTCAATGGGCGACACCTAGCCGTCTAGGAGCACGAAGCTCCAAGAGTAACAAGTGCTTCAACGAACGCTTGATAAGCTCCACGAAATGCTCAAGGGATGGATGATGTTCCCTTGTGCTCACAAACTCCCAATCTCTTTCTCTCTCAACCCAACTCACAAGATTTGGCGAGGAACCTCACAAAGAGGAAGAGCGGAGAGCTCCAATAGCTGCTAAGAGAGTGTTCTTTTTTTGGGGAGAGTCAGCCACAATGGAAGGAGGGGTGAACGGGTATAAATACCCACCCCTCAAAAACTAGCTGTTAGTGTGCTGGCGCAGTGCACACCGGTTGAACTGGTGGAGCACCAATGGAACCGGTGGGACGATTTGAATAACACCAGAGGTGGCAGACCGGTGCCAAAGCGCCCGACCGGTTGGACCGGTCGGTGCAACCGACCGGGGCACCAGAGCTCGCAAACCGGTGCTAAGGCGCCCGACCGGTTGGATAGGTCGGTTCAGCCAATGGGGCACCAGAGCCGGCAGACCGGTGCTAAGGCGCCTGACCGGTTAGACTAGTCGGTCCAACTGATGGGCATATAGGCATACACTAAAACGGCCATAACTTCTCACTCTGAAACCCGATTTAGATGATCTTGGACATTACAGAAAGCTTAGTTAGAGGGCTATCCAACCCAACTAAGAGCAAGCTCCAAGACCATCAAGTGCAAGTATTGTGACAAGTGTTTCTCTCAAGTTAGCACACGGATTTGGTTAGTTTGGGCACGAAGACTTGTTAAAACATCCAATGTTGCATCCCTCTTGATAGTGCGGCATACCTATACTCAAGATTAAAGTATAAATCTAGTTTATCCTCTCGAAGTTGGTGAACAATGCCATCTTTCATCAATTCCAATAGAGAAGGACAACCAAGATGAGCTTCTTTTAAGAATTCTTTTTGAACTGAATAAGTTAGACTTCAACAAGAAAATCTCTTTCATAGATAGATGGAGCACATTTGCTCATTGACCATTCAATATACTTGATCTTCATTCTTTGAGCTGTGATATGCAATGCAGATGCTTCATAATCAGCCACTTGTCATTTGTGAAGAATTCAATTAATATAATGACGCCCAAATGAAAGAAATAGTATCCATGTCATTTTCCACAATGTGATAATCAAGAGTCGCAAAGTGCATCCAAGATAGGATTCCATGATAACCAACAATGAGACAAAGCATTCAGTAGACAATATCACTTTCACCATAACATACAATAGATAACCAATAATGAGAGTGTCCAAGTCATTGTGAACATATGTGCCAAATAATAAAACCAATATAGAGATCCATGAGTATAACCAATATTGAGTTGATCCTTGGCCAAATATTCCTCTTCTAGATAGATGTACAATAGTGCTCATTCAATCCTCAACATATGATCAATATACAGTGAATACCCTTGATTCTCACATATGAGAATATTTATGCTTCATCATTAGATATATACATGAAAATCCATTCTTTCACATTAGAACACAATTGATTAATCTGTGAATACCTATCAAGTTACTTCATAAAGAAGTTAGACCTTTAATCACGTTGTCACTCAATACACCAAAACCACTGAGGAGTCTTGTTGCACATACACCTTGAATTGAGCCACATGTATCACAACGAGTGTTAAGAACCCTTTAATATTAAGTATAGTCTGCCAGTGGACTATGACAACCCAAGGGGGTAAATTAGGCATTGTAAAAATTAAGGGCTCTTAAACAACCAACATTAATACAAGATACTAATAAAATATACACTAGGTTTCACTTGGTGTTAATATTTATATGGAAAAAATATAATTGCAATCTATTGGATTTTCTTCATGCACAACTGAGTCCCTGGCAACCTCTCCTAAATACCCTCCTCTTTTTTTCACTATGGTGGAGATTTTGGCCAAAAGACAGAGGTCCTTTCCCTCTCACAAGCAAGATAGCAAGATGGTGGTCATTCATTCTACACGAAGGATCACAAAGACTTACAAGTCCCGCAGTTACAACAATGTTGAGAGCAACCACGTCTACAAGATGTGTGCAAACTTCATTACAAATATTGGTCACAACCAAGAGAGCAATGTGCAAATAGGGTTAATTAAGCAAGACCTCACATGCACCAAGATAAAATGCCAAGACATGTGAAGGTTGGACTGACGCCTAAGAAGGGTGAATTAGGATTTCTAAAAACTAAGGCTCCTAAACACTACAACTACTAAGAAAAACCTACGCAATATAAATCTAGCTATGTGCACTAAGGTTTTGCTAAGTGTTGCTAATTCTACCGTGGCCAAGTCTTGCAACCTAGTTCCACCTTGAAACTACCCTATCAAACTAGTCTAGAAATGTAAGCACACAATTGCAAGAATGTAAATGTGGAAGTTAAAAGAGATAGGTAGAGAGAATGCAAACTCTCGATGATGATTCGATGACGATGATGGCACACGATGGAGACACGGAGATTTTTTTTCTAAGGTTCAGGGAGGCCAACGTGCCTCTATCCTCTACTCCTCGTTTGGTACCCCCACAGGGATTTGCTCTCGCGTAGTCCTCAAAGGAACACGGTCTCGCCCACGCAAGCATGGAGGATGGCAAAGTGACCTTGAAAAGGTCAAGCAACCCGATCGGGTCTTCAGATATTCTCGGTACACACCCACCTGTGCCCTTCTCTCATGTAGTCCCTCGTACTACGACCTCGCCCACACAAGGGTAGAATTGTCAGGGCCGTTGAGGTCTTTTGTGGGCCTTCTCACAGAGCCACCCCGCTGTCTCCACTAAGGAAGCTTTTGGCCAATGTGTCGAGGGCCTTCCTTCCTCTTACAAGTAAGGTGCCAGCCACTCCACACTCCGGAGGGTCTCACAAGACTTACAAGCCCCACACAAAGGTAAAACATACATGTTGGCATGGGGTAAGACGAATACGCCTGAGAAAAGATGCTTTGCAAGCTCTAACTATGCTAAGATGTGTCTCTTTTGCTCTTGTGATGGTTGGGCTCTAAAATGTGTCTCTACACTTCAAATAGGTTTGAGGAATTTGTCTCAACACTATAAGGAGCTCAGGTGTCGCCAACCATAGTATGGAGGTAAACCAAAGAGGTATATATAGCCCAAGTCACAAAATTAGCCGTTGGAAGTAATCTTCACTTTTCTTTGCGACCACCGGACACCACCAGATCGGACTGTCCGGTGCGTGTAGTTGGCTAGCCATTGGAGTCGACCGTTGGACTGAGAATTCGACCGTTGAGACCATCAGACCGTCCAGTGCTGCACCACCAGACGGTCTGGTACGTGTTGGAGCTTGGGCCTTCAAGTTGATGTAGCTTCTGTCAAGAACGTCTGGTGGTTCACCGGACCACCCCGGACTGTCCGATACGTGTAAATGCTAGAACGCGGTCTTTTCCATGTCATCGGCCTAGAACATCCGGTGGTATCACCAGACCATCCGGGGTGCACCACCGGACCGTCCAGTGCGTGAAAATGCACCGGGTCTTGAATGTTTAGTCTTGGTCTTCTTCTACTAACCGGACTGTCTGGTGCGTGAAAAATCCGAGACCGCCGTGTCGTGCATACCGCTTGCATCTTGATGGAGTGGGTCTTCTTTCATGCTCTTTAATCCCTCCTTTGAGGTGTTTGCACCCTAAGTCTACCTCTTGCATCATAATACTTAAACAAAAATACTTGCACACATAGTAATCCAAAATGGTACGTGCTGTCACTTCAACCAAAATCACATTAGGAACTAAGCACAAGGCTTAGGGACCATTTTCCTTACAACATGCACTTAAGCACTTTGGTGGTTAAAGCTCTTATGGAATACTCCGTATGTCCCATAATAAGAGTTGTTTTAGGATTTTTAAGACAGATCAGGGAGAGTGGAATATGATGCATGCGCTTCTGATTAACAGATTAATCTTTCCCTTTTGTGATATATGCATGCATGTAGATTAATTTACTTTTAAGGTCTACTAATCTCCTAAAACAGCATTTATTTTAGAACAAATTTTGAATCCTACAACAATACTTATTGTGGGATGGAGGGAGTATGCGTCAACACTTTAGTGACTTCTAGTAGCTCCAATAACTCTCAAATGAACAAGTGGGATTGCTTATGTAGCCCTAACAACCAATATGAAGGACCAGAAAGGTGACCTAGTGGGAGTAAATATCTCTGACAAAACTTCGACCCCGAGAACCCTCTCTTGTTTTCGTGCAAGATAATGTAGCCAAATATTGTTTGGTGAAATATTGACCTAGACCTAAAAAAAGTGAA
Organism: Paspalum vaginatum; assembly: GCA_030272315.1. Classification (NCBI taxonomy): domain Eukaryota; kingdom Viridiplantae; phylum Streptophyta; class Magnoliopsida; order Poales; family Poaceae; genus Paspalum; species Paspalum vaginatum. Next base: position 11,033,107 of record CM059020.1, on the reverse strand, counting down.
AAATCTACGCCAAAAATTGGTTTAACCATTGTTTGGAAACGTAGTATATTTATAGTTTTTAGGCAATACCATAGTATTGGACAATAATGTAGTATTTAGTCAAAAAAGTGTTTTGTGCATCCATAGAAAACTCAGTTTTGAAAACCATGGTCTAGATAAAACCACAGTCTATTTGGTGTATTTGATACATAGGTGGGGATCAAAGTTTTCTCTCGCCGCTCCTATTCTTGTCTCCCACACCTCTTGCGCTGCCCCATCTTCCCGCACCAGCCCTGTCATCTTCGTCGGGCCCGCTCCGCCTCCTGCCGCTAGCCATGCCTCCCACGACCACTTCCACGTCCCGCGTGTGATATCGTGGTCCACCTCGGCGCCCGCGACGCTGAGTGGCTCTACCGCGCCTGGTCCACAGTGCGCACATCGAGTTCTTCCCCGTCGACATCGGTGCCGTCCGTTGAGAGGAGGTGGCCCACCCAGCATCCCAGGCCATGGCGAGCAGGTGGATTTGCGGCGCCCTGTTCCATCTTGAGATGCGTAACACCACGGACGCCATCTGTGCACCGGGCCGCCCTCGAGGTGCGTGGTGCCACAGCCTCCATGGCCATGGAAGTCCAGTTCCTGCTCATCGCCGTTTTCGCCCCTGCCTCCCGACGCTGGCCTTGCCTCCCACACAGGCGCGGAGGGAAGGGTGGAAGATCCAATCCGACCAAGGGGGAGCGGCAACGACGAAAGAGGAGACAACCAAGCTTGGAAGGAAGCACCGATGATCCGCCCGGAGGGGGGAGGATGAGGCAACCACGAGGAGGAGGCGGAGGAGCTTGCAGTCCACCTTAGGCTTAGTGACAGGGACACGGAGGATGATGAGTTTGGCAGGTACAGGTGGCGAGGGCAGCGGGGTTAGGAGCATGCATGGGTGCAAGTGTGGGAAGAGGCAGACGAAGTGGAACAAAGTGCATTGTAGAGACTATGCAATCAAAGGGTTCTAGTCTATCTATCTACGTTATAAAAAACGAGTTTTCGCAATACCATTTTCCACCGAACAAAATTATATGTATCCCTCACATTGACTCCATTGGACAGGTTGGAAAGGATTGAAATGGGTTAAAAAAAACTTACAATTGACATAAGGAAAATGTTTCCACCCTTTGGTCATTTATTTTATCATCTTGTTTTGCACCCATACCCCACCATGTAGTTTTCTTGCATTTAAATTAACGAAAAAGGAAGAATATCAATCAAACGAGTCTCCTTTCTTTTAATTTTTTATTTCTCTTTTCTTAGATTGCCGGCTGGTTTCCTCGACGTTTTGGATTTACCACGTGCTCATATCACATACCTCAATGATATTTTCAAGAAACACTCCAGTTTTACTGTAGTATCAAAAAACTATGGTATTCTTGTCACAACCAACGTCTACCGGTATTCTTGAACCATAGTTTCAAAACAATTATGCTACAAAACAGGGCTAAGTTTTTTCCCAACATAAACCCTTCCCTACTTGTCCCGTTTCATTTTCGTTGTATTTTTCCAACCTCTGTCCAAAGTTCCAGACACCACATAATTGTAAGGAGCTGGGCATGGATTTCAAGTGAGAAAATAGCCTACTTCAGCAACTCATGCACAAAGAAAATCACTGAGCAGTCAAAAAGGCTTAGCGTTAGAAGTAAAGTGCGGCTAATTGGCTATCATATTAATAATAAGCTAAACTTAAACCCAAAGCAACGTTGCTCGGACAGTCAGATCAGATCAAACCACCTCAACCTCCTCTTCCGCTGCCTCTACCTCTCCCTCCCCTTCCTTCCTTCTAGAACCTTCTAGAAGCAACCGTAACAATGCCGGTCCACCACCCCAAGCACCGCCAACACGACGACGACCTCCTCCCCTACCGCCGGTCCGACGACGAGGCTAAGCCGCGCCGCCCCTATACACCCTCCTTCCCCTCCTCTTCCCCCGGCTCAGCCAACCGCCGCCTCCTCTTCTTCGCCGTCGCCTGCCTCGTCCTCGCCGCCGCCTCCTTCGTCTTCGCCGTATCCGCCAGCCGGGGCCGCCCTCCGCCGCCGCAGCCTCCTCCCACCGTCGCCTTCCGCTGCGGCCGCGCCGAGGACTCGCTCCGCTCCTTCCTAGCGTCCTCCTCGCTCGGCAACTTCTCCGCCGGAGACAGAGAGAAGGTGCTTGCCGTTGTCGGCGTCCACACGGAGCACGGATCCGCCGCCCGGCGCGCGGCGCTCCGTGCCACTTGGTTCCCGCCCAATCCCGAAGGCATCGTAAGGTTCCGCATACTTCCATAATCTATCTACCTTCTCCACTCCTGCTGCTTGGATCTGGGTGTGGGTAGATTCATGATCTAGATTGCTGTCACTCGTGTCATGTTTATGCTAGAGAAGTTGCTGCGTGATCTGTTAAGATGTTGCTTGTGCGCTTGCTCTTTTTTCTGCTAAGGTTGCCTGTGGCCTAGATCTCTGGGTCATCTGTTCGAAATCCAATTCCTCAGTATTAGGACCTTAGAAATGGATGATTATATGATTGTAGCATGTTTAGACTCTTAACACATCCTTTCAACTGGGCAGGGTGTAGTGTTACACTGTTACTAGTTGGGATTACTTGGTTGCTGCCACTAAATTAACATAATTTGACTTCTAATGAATGATTGCTAACATGAGCAAGATGTCATACCATTATGGTGTTGTATCAGATATAACAGAAACTAGCATATCAGCAGTGATGAGAACTCCAAATAGCCATGTAAATTTGGTTCCATCATTTGACTCACATTAACAAATTATATTAGAACATAAATTGTACTTGTAATGCAATTTTCGTCATTTCAAAGTAGAGTCCTTACGTGTTCAAAGTTCAGACCGTGGGAATGTTGGACTAAGAATGCGTGCAGCGGCTATGATACAAAAATAGATCGATCTTGTCCTAATCGTGTAGTGTTACCTGTTTTACTTTTCTCTCCTTTTCTAGCTCCTAGGGGAATAATCGACCCTTTTATTTTTTTGAGTTAAATGCACCAATGTTACATCAACATATGTGGAGTTTGGTCCACCAATTTAGAAAGTGTATTTTCAGGTCCGCAAAATTTCTAAAGGGGATCGGATTGGTCCATACCTGTTCAGTGAAATGTTTTTTTGCACATAAGCCCTTAGAATCATTTTACTCTCTCTCACAGCACCCTCCCTCGCACAGCTTGCCCCCACCACCCAACCAGCAGCTTGCCCGCATCGCCGCCTACGCCACCGCCACCTGCAGCTCGCCGCCCCCGTCCCTCACCCGAGCCGCCAGCCCCACCACTCTCCTACCCACCACTAGCCTCCCACCTCCGTTGAGTGCGCGGCGCGTGCCTTCTGCCAACCTCCGGACCAGCCGCGCGCCTGCACCACCATCTGCCCCGCACCTCAGCCGCAGTGGCTTGCATGACGGGGGTCCCACCCACGCTGGCGGCGAGAAGTGCAGTCGCGAGCAGGAATGTGGGGCTAGAACCTAGGTCTCGTCGGCGGCCCATCCTCACCCCCGCGCTGCCACTGGCACACGGGCGATCAAGGAAGGGGAGCTCGCGGCGCGGCGTCACGAAGGAGACAGAGGCGGTGATGGCGGTGAGCGTGGGAGGCACATCAGAGCCGCGAGCTACTGGTATGCTGGTGGCGGTGCGGGCGAGCTGCATTACCGCAAGGCCGCCCTCTATGGCCTCCCGCCTCACCGCGTACCCAACGCACCGCCCATTCACGTACGCCGTCCACATCGCCTCCTCCAGTAGGCTCATGCTACCGCCGTCGCCATCTGGCAGCGACAACTTCTTGGACTTCTTCTCGCACTCGAGCGCGATGCGGACGTGCCCGCCGGCCGAGAGCTCCTGCATGAGCTTCCCTGGGGGCACGCTGATCTCGAGCACGAGCCACGGCAGGCTACCGGGGCGTTCCTGGACCGCGAGGGTGATGCGCACAGCACTGCCCGTAGAACGTGCCGGTCGTGCACGCGTCACTGCTGTGGCTGTCGTGCGGCTTTTTGTAGCGCCGCGGGAGTGCGGACGCCAGGTGGCATGCCGCGGGCGCCATGATGGGCAGCTACAGGATCAGCACGCGGATGGCGTGGGGCGCCCGCAACGGCTTATGGACGGCGGCGGGCGACATCGGCTGCCGGAGCGTAATCTCTAGAAGCAGCATGCGTGGCGTGGCTGGCGGTGGGGTGGATGCACCTGGCCTACCCCTGCTCGGCGTGTGCGGCGATGCCGGGACACCTCATTGAGGGGTGGACGGAGAGGACGGGCTGGACAGCGTTGGGAGGCACGGAGGAGAAGGGAGGCAGTCGGAGGCATCACGGCGGCGGAGCATGGAGGCAGGTGGCGGGGAGCGAGCTGCGAGAGGGAGGGTGCTGTAAGGGAGAGTAAAATGATTCCAAGGGTTTATGTGCAAAAAAAACATTTTGCTGAACAGGTATAGACCAATTTGAGCCCCTTTAGAAAGTATGTGGACCCAAAAATGCACTTTCTAAGTTGGTGTATGTCAGGGCCTAAGGAGGCCCAAGAGGGCCTTGGGCCCTCAAGGGTGATTAGATAAGGATAGTTAGGGATAAGATTAGAAGATTAGATCTATTGCTTTGGGGCCAAGTAACCCTCTCTATATAAGGAGAGGGATTGTATCAATTGAAGGCAAGCGAGAACAAGGAGAATACCTTCTTGCCCGGCCGTGGGTAGAGGCCCCCGGCCGGGGTTCTGGCCACCAATCCCCTATTCCAATCCTCTAATCCTCCCCTAATCCCCTAATCCCATCTCAGTTCATAACCATCTGGTATTCAGAGCCAAATTTTTTTCCCCCACGGTTCCTTGTTGATCCTGCGACCGAGGGTTCATCCACGCCACCATCCCCAACAACTCATCTCGCCAATTCTCATCCACCTCACGCGCAGCCGTGAACCACCCCTCGCCGACCTTCGCGCTGGGCTGCGTCGACCTCAGCGTCGGGACGCATCGACTCCGCGCCGCCGCGTCGACCTTCGCGCCGGGCCGCGTCGACCTCGAGGACGCCTCCTCCGCCGCCACATCTCGCCGATTCGTCTAGAAGGGAGGCACGATAAAGTCTCGACATGGCGACGCGAGGGCCTGCTAATTCGTCGGGTCCTCGGTTTGCTCCTGCTGATCCCACACTTCCTGAGCCTTGGAAAGGGCTAATCTATGGCTTGGTACTTTACTACTGGAACCCTGAGACGAATGTGACGCAGTATGAGAAGCCGACATCTCCATCCTCATGGGCGGCGATGCCGACCAGCGTTGGAGCCGACCCTTGGTGCTGCCGCACCGGTGGCCACCACTTCCCTCTCCTTCCTCGTCTACGACGGCAGCGGGGACCCTCTTGGGTGGCTCAACTGCTGCGAGCAGTACTTCCAGGGCCAGCGCACCTTGGAGTCCGATAAGGCCTGGCTGGCATCGTATCACCTCACGGGCCGCGCAAACTTGGTACTGGCAGATGGAACGCGATGAGCGTCAAGTCACGTGGCCACAATTCAAGATCATGTGCCAGCAACGCTTTGGTTCCCCTAGGCGTGCCTTCATCAAATCCTTCGTCCCGCACGGAAGGCGATGCTCCTTCAAGCGACGGCAGCATGGCGTCCTTGCAGCTCGGTCGTCTGCATCAGCAGCCTTGCTGTTGAAAGCAGTGGCGGCTTCTGCTGCCACGTTTGCCGCACCCTTGTCGCCGACACCGCCCCCGTCATCAGGGGCAGCCATCACCGCTGCCCTTGATCCCAAGAGCGACGTCCAAGGAGAAGGTGGTTACTCCGCGACAGACTGGCGGCGGCCGTCCACCTGCAGGCGGCAGCACGCGGTTTCCTAGCGCGTCGGGGGGGTGAAGCAGATGTTGGCGGTGTTCCATTGCGGGGGAGTCGTAGCTGCACCAGCGCGGCCGAGCAGCGTGGTGGCTGTCCCCCTTCGCAAACGAGAGGTGGCAAGACATGGCGCCCCTCTGCATCGCTCCGTCCGGCACTGGCTCTCATCTGCGGCAGCCGGGCAACTCCCTCAACGAATGCCAGCCAAGCCACCCTGTGCGCACTGGTGGCTGCGGGACCATGAGGGGCTGCGCCGCGCCAGATCCACTTGTTGCAGGCAGCGCCGACGTTGGCCTCCACGGGGCCGCCTCCGAAGGCTGCTGTGTCTTTGCCTCCGCTGCCGATGTGGTTCCAGCTCGCGCCCTCCTCTTCGCTGTGCAACGTTTCCTTCGGACACAGGGTGATTGCAGTGTGTACAGTATGTCTAGAATAATTAAAAGATGAACCGAGATGTAAAAGGTTCATTCTTTAGGTGATAGGTTAGTGTCGGATCGAGTCATCTTTGTGCACCGTGGCGTTGCAGCTCAAGGACGAGCTGCTTCTCCAGGAGGGGTGTAGTGTCAGGGCCTAAGGAGGCCCAAGGAGGGGCTGCGGCAGGCAGCAGCCTTGGGCCCTCAAGGGTGATTAGATAAGGATAGTTAGGGATAAGATTAGGAGATTAGATCTATTGCTTTGGGGCCAAGTAACCCTCTCTATATAAGGAGAGGGATTGTATCAATTGAAGGCAAGCAAGAATTAAGAGGAAAACCTCCTTGCCCGGCCGCGGGCAGAGGCCCGGCCGGCGTTCCAGTGCCCTAATTACCCCCAACCCGCTACTGTTCACACGAACAGTAGCGCGCCCCAGAAACCCTAGCCGTCCTCCCCAATCCCGCTCACCAGACCAACAACCATAACAGTGTACCAAACTGATACCTCCACATAAGTTGATGGACCATTGATGCATTTAACTTTTTTTTTTGCCCAAGTTTCATTTGTGCATATTATGTTGCTTGCACTAAAGACTGCATGGGAATGTTGTTATGCTTTTGAATGCACAAGCAGAGAGGGTTCTTGGATGTGAAATAAAGTCAGGTGTTAGTTTTGGAATAAGGTTCATTGATTATCTCCTCTTTTCTCATGGATAGACCATTGCCCTAGAAGAACATTCACAAATACTAGTCTATTGTGTCATATTTCCAGAGCTGGATGACAAAACTGGTATACAAATTTGTACTTATAAAAGAATTTTATGATGTTTTAGTACGTTCTCAATGAAGTCCACGGTAGTTGAGCATGTGGCCTCTTTTTGTAATATGGTCAAAGTTGAGCATATTTTCTTACATATATTGGTTGCAGTTGAAAGGTTTCATTGGTAATATGTCGTGGACCTTAAAATTCTGTACTTCTTTTAAAAAGAAATGTAGATTTTTAGTATTAGGGATGCAGAATTAGTAAACTACTCTGCACACAGTAGCTTTTATACATCAATTTTGTACTGATGAACTGTATTATGTAGTTACATAAATGGCACTGGAAATAATTCCAATCAATGGTAGAGATTGGGGATGGGCTTTGCTATGGTACTCTGAAATAACTGTGGACTATTCATTTTATTAGATGTAGATTGTAGATGAGGTATTGCCTCCTAGGAGGTAATATATTAAAATATTAACATATCTATCTATTCATTTTTATTATTGATAATAGAGAAAAATGATAAAATATTCCTAATGGAGCCAACTACCATGATCTCTTGTGGTTTTTTTAACGTCACAACCTAGTTGAACATGACTATACATGTTTGATGTGAATGGTTTTTGTAACCGTGAATACTACACATTATTATTGAACATGGGATTTTTTTTGTTATTGTGATCTCTTATTTAATGCATCATCTATTGTACTACTTTTTGAACATTACGATCTTGTTGACATTGCTAATAAAAGTTTGTTGTGAGCTTTTGTTTTGTGAACTTACTACATGTTATTTATAGATGTTGGAATTTTGTTTGGAACGTTCATGCTTTTACAGTCTGCATTAAAGAACCGGAATGTATGTGGCACAGCGTGGGGTGCCAATGTGGATCATACAGATAGCAGGGTGGGGTAGGGAGTACGGAAGGGATAACGCCGTTTCTTTTATTACTTATTCTGTGCTAACTGAAACTCAATGGCTCAGATTTACTTAAACTCTGACCTGGAGTACCGTAACGCATCTAGGTTGGCCATTTTGAAGCTCCATTAGCACATATGCCCAAATACTATAGCATCATCTATAGAATTGCACTAATAAGGGGTCCATGGCCCACTCTGGCCACAATGAAGCGCAAACCCTGGATCCCATCTTAGTTGAGCACCAATGTCCTTTTGTATTTTAGACAAATCAGATGCCTGAATCCAAGTTGGATCTTGACATCTGTGTTTATGTGCAAGAACATTTCAGTTGTAATTATCATGTTGAAGTTTTTGGGTGCTTATTGTTGCCATTTCTTCTGTGTTGCAGTTTGGAACATGGGACTGGATTATCTTTTAGGTTTGTCACTGTACGGCCAAAGGACAAAGATAAAATGGAGGATCTTCAGAAAGAGGCAGAAATTTATCATGATTTGTTGTTTATTGATGCTGATGAGGACACAAAACCCCCACAGAAGATGTAAGCTTGTGCATACTCTTTACCATTGTCGAGCACCTGTGAACTTGCATGTGCTTAATTTAATGAATCTTTCTCTTGTTACCCATTCAATAGGTTAGCATTTTTCAAAGCAGCTTATCACATGTTCAATGCTGAATTCTATGTCAAAGCTGATGACGATATCTATCTGCGCCCAGGTGAAATTAGTGATTATATTGTACAATTACTGATCGTTAAACATGTTATGTGACTCCTCAAACTTATAAAACAGATAGACTTGCTGCTCTTCTTGCAAAAGAAAGACCTCAGCACCGGACATACATTGGTTGCATGAAGAAGGGACCAGTTGTCAATGACCCAAATATGAAATGGTGAGTCCCAATTCCTGGACATATGTTTTTTTTCCTGAATTGGTTGTCATACATCTCTTTTGCAATTGAAATGTTCAGTCAAATTCTGGGACATCACATATGTGGCTTCTAAATTGATTTAACATACATCTCTATTGCATGCATGGCATGTTTTTTCCTTGGACACACGAGAGCTGTGTGTCATGTCATTAATAGGAGCCAAATATACAACACCACTCACACGGTGCAACACAACAAACACACCCAAAACCCCCTAAACCAAGAACCGGTGTGCTACTGATCAAAATAAAAGACAACCCAACAACTGGAACATGAGGCCTTAGAAAAGGTTATGGAGGTCTTTAGCCCCAGCTGCACACCACAAGGCACTCTTCTCTACTGCCCCTTACACCACCAAGTTTGGACTCAGTGAGACCCTGTTGAATACGCAAATGTTGCGATGTTTTTGTAGCTTCCAATCCACCAAAATAATCAGTGTTTAGGCCTTTTCTATATTTCTTGCCCAACCCTTGATTGTGCCACACCACCATCCAGAAAAAACCTAGCCCTGTTATGGTCAGGAACTAGAGCCTGTAAACACAACTTCTGTGACACAATGAATTACACTTCCCTTGCGAGTACACTGGAGACCAAAATGGCTGGATGATCTCAGCTTCTTGATCACACAAACTGCACAATGCAGGGTGAGACAAACATTAAACCTAGCTTAGATAACCTGTCAGGCTGTCTGACAGCAGTGAGGAACAGCCAGCCACAAGAAAAACTTACAACTCAAACACGCAATGGAGCTTAAGACTTCCAAATTCCCTTTCCATGGTGTGAATTTGACTGATCCCACAAAGAATGAGTTGTAGACTCATTTTCTAGGATACAATCCTGACCCTGTTAATTTCTAAAGGTTCTGCTCTTGAGATCCTTGCTGGAGGGTGATGTTTCCTAACATATCCCATCAATGTACAATAGCATGCTATGCAACTTAGCTTTGCCCCTTCCGAAACGCTATTAGCGCGCGGCGCGCTATTAGCACGCTATTTTGTGTCTTTGTCAAGGACAGACGCGTAGAGACATACACAATCAGGCTGCTATTAGCGCTATTAGCGCGCTATTTCGTACCTTGTATCCCATAGCTGGAGATATCTTCCACTATTGCATTGACATTGAGAGCTCCTTGTTATCATCTACCCATCTTCTATTGTCCAAATCCTTTCACTGTGCTCCGTTTGAATGGTCAACAGGGGACAAATACTGAAATACAAGAAGGTTGGGACCCACTTCTGGTCTTTCCTTGCAGCCATTGATTAGTCCAAAATTTAGTAATGTATCCATACCCTACATGGGTTATCACTTGTCATGGTCAGTGCAAAGAAATCTCTCAGTTGGATGATTCTGGATTGCATGGCAATATTATGAAATACTCCTACTGAATCTGCTACCTCTCAGTGAACTTTTCTGTTAATATTTTAGATTCTTATTGCTACCTCCGTTCTTGAATATTTGTCGCAGGCTAGTTCATTTTTGAACTAAGCAGCGTCAAATAAAAAGAAGAGGGAGTACCATACTTGTTTTTGTCTACATTAGGAGTCCATGTGTATTATATATATAGTTGGCCCTTGGCCTACGTATACATCAATTGGTTCTCTAAAATATAAAAATATTATTGTCTGTTGACATAAAGTGTTCCTGTCTAAATTTCAGGTATGAAAGTTCATGGGAGTTGTTGGGAAATGAGTACTTCGTCCATGCATCCGGTTCACTATATGCTCTTTCTTCTGAGGTGGCTGAAGCTCTAGCTACTGCAAAGAGTGATAGGTTGGTCGCTTGTTGACTTTCCTTTTCACCTAAAACATGTGGAATCATTGATGTCCATCCAATAAGCTCACATCCATACCTAGCACAGTAGCATGTATGTATGCTTGTACATAACATATGCAACCTGACGTCCATATTTTGCATGCACTATTGGAATAATTTTATTGGCCTTTCTTTGTGCATTACCTGGGAGCGTGTTAATCCAAGGATTTTGTGATTCTAAGGAATATGATTTAGATGGTGCACATGCATGCAAGTTAAGGATATGCAGGGTACACCCAAATAGAGGTGTAATCGGATCGGATATGGACTGATATTGCTGATATCATATTTGTTTTCATATTTTCTGTTTGAATTCAGATCGAATACGGATATTGGTCATATGTGTCGGATAAGACTTGAGTGGTTATCGACATCATATTTATCCTAACTTTGAGTACTCGGATACGGATCGGACTTTAACTCTTCTAAACGGATCCGGTCTCGGATACGAATGGATAATATCCGTACCGTTTACACCCGTACACCCGGATATCAATATCTTGCATTAATCTAGACATGTTTTGTGTTGTCAGCACCAAATGATCTGTAGGATCATGGTAATACAGAGGGCACAGAACATTAGTTTCGAATATTTCCCCCCATTTTTATCTCTTTCCTTAGGTATTTTCGAATAGTAATTATCCCGTTTTTGCATTTCCCAGCTTAAGGATGTTTGATTATGAAGATGTTACAATCGGCGCGTGGATGCTTGCCTTAAACGTAAAGCATGAAGACAATCGTGCAATGTGTGATTCAACATGCACTGCCTACCTCCATTGCTGTATGGGACAGTAAGAAATGTTCTGGTATGTCCTCATAAACTACCTGGCCCAGGCTCTGTTCAGTTATAATTTTTCGGTGGCAGTGTCCAACGCAAACAAGGCACATGGTCCTCCTATTGCATTCCGGCTGTGCAATGAAGACGCATTACCGAACACAGCCACAGTAGCATGGGAATAGGGAGTCCGAATCAGCCTTGCTATATATATTGATATTTCTGATTACTGCAAAATGCCTTGTATGTCCATGTGTTTCTTCATTGTCTGGAGCATATTTGATATGTCAGCACTACAGAAGAATTAACATCATGCCTATTTTCTCGACTCAAATTTAAGCTTGGAAATTTCAACAAATGTGACAAATCCTCATCTATCTCCAGGTACTTGTAACATAGCTGACAAAATAAAGCAGCTTCACAACACCACTTTGTGCTCAAAAAGCCCAACGTTGCCACCTGAAGTGGACGAGGAAGAGTAGAAACCTAATTTCTTTTGCCCTTCAAAAGGGTTATGACGGTATAAATAATGCATGCCAGTTGGAGCATTGGTTGGTCATGGATTGCATTTTCACCAGCACAGGTGCTCGAGAGTTCCTGGAGAATTGATACATCACAAGACATGTAGTAGTCCAAGTGTATACCCTGATTGGGAAATGTAAAAACGCGAGTGACCAGTGTAGGTTCAGATGAAGTGATTTAGTACTACCATTTAGTAATTGATGGGGCCATGAAGGCACACTGACATTCTTTGCTCGATTCCATGTTCATTGATGTATATATTGTACACAGAATGACCTCTGTGATCTCATTTTGTGCATCGTGGATTAGAGTGGATATCAGTTGATACGTCTCCTGTTTGTAACATCCTGGACTCCCATCTAAACGGCCTCCTTTGGAATAAAAAAGTACATGGAGGAGTTTTATGGATCCTACCGGAAATTTTCTCACGTGTCTATCTGGAACAAATGATTGAATTTCAACCAATTCTATGAAATTTATATGGAACGGTTCATTGTATTGAGATTTTAGAGAAATTTTAATATGAGCTTCAACCTCTTGGAACTTTGTTTTGTGTCTATCTCTTTCTAATTCTTGTGTGTTTTCTTACGCTACGTCCAAGCATTTTCAATTTCTGTAGGATTACAAGTTACATACAACTCTATTATTCTGGTTTTGCTATTTATGTGTTTTAGAAATAATGCATTCCAAATGAGCCCTACATATCTTCTATTTTGTTGTTTGGGGATAATGCATGGCATCGCTGATTTTTGGCTATTTATCTTATTAAAAGTCTATGTAAGACAATTGATTAATTTGATATAAGAAAAATCTATTTTATAACCTTGAATTATACAACTATAAATTATGAAACTGAGTAGACAGAGCTTTAAACTATCAATACCAGATAATATACATCCTCGAGCCTTACTGAGGACCGAAGAGCATATTGCTTGTTGCATGAGAGCACCCTCATGGTATGTAGCCCTTGGCTGCCGGTGATCACCGGAGACGTCAGCCACAAGTTGGTCGGGTAACGAGCTGAGGAAAGTTTCCTCTGTGCTCTCGTCGCCTTGTCATCCGTGACAGCTCCCCCGGCCAAAGATTATGCTTGTCCCTAAGCAGGTGCAGCCGGAAAACGTGCTCGCACGACATGATAATCTTTCCAAGTTGATGCCGGAGGTGAAGTATGAGACCACTGGATTTTCTCCTGTGGTATGGCAGCAGAACCCTGTTTGACTAGCCTGCGCTCTAGAATGCACGCCGGTTCCACTTGTGCGCGTCCAGCTTTGGAATTGGAGGTAAATCAGTGAACACCGGACTGAAATCTTGAGTATACGGCTTCAGTTGTGATACATGGAATACGGGATGAATAGAACAATCAGGTGGTAATGCCAACTTGCAAGCCACCTTGCCCACTCTTTCCACGACTTTGTAGGGTCCAAAATATTTGAATGCCAATTTGGGAAATGGTCTATTGACCAATGAATGCTGAGCATATGGCTGAAGCTTCAGAAGAACTTGCTCACCCACTTGAAATTCCAAATCAGTACGATTTCTATCAGATTGTTGTTTCATTCTATTTTGAGCGGCCGCTAGATGATGTTTCAGATTGTCCAAATGAAGTTGTCTGTCCCAGTGCATGTCAGTAAATGACGACGAAGTACAGGAGGTGCATTCGGGAACAGCCAACACATTAGGATCATACCCATAGAGAGCTTTGAACGGAGAGCAGCCCAATGCTGAGTGATGAGAGGAGTTATACCGCATTTCAGCTAGAGCCAGCCAAGCCTTCCATTTCTGAGGGGAGTCATGCACAGCAGATCGGAGGTACATTTCCAAGCATTGGTTAAGTCGCTCTGTTTGCCCATCCGTCTGGGGGTGATAAGCTGTAGACGGCTGCAATTTAACTCCATACAGTTTAAAAAGCTCTTGCTAGAAGTGACTCACGAAAATAGGATCTCTGTCAGATACAATAGTCTTTGGAATATCCATGCAGTTAGACTATGTTATCCAGGAACAATTTGGCTATGCCAGGTGCAGTATAAGGGAGCTTGATTGGTAGAAAGTGAGCCAATTTGGTAAAATGATCAATCACCACTAGAATTGCATTATAACCTTCAGATTTAGGCAGGCCTTCCACAAAGTCCATGGACAGATCAATCCAAGCATCTGTAGGAATAGGGAGCGGTTGGAGAAGTCCTGCAGGATGAGTTAGAGAATGTTTTGCATGTTGACATATATCACATTGTTTAACAAAATTCTCCACCTCTAGTTTAAGTCCCTTCCAAGTGAAAAACTTTTTGACCCTGAAGTAAGTGGCATAAATGCCAGTGCCCCCAATTGGTGAAGCATGTAGAGCAGCAATAATTTTCGTATGTTGGGCTGAATTATTTCCAATCCAGACATGGCCCTTGTAATAGATGAGTCCTCTATGCAAGTTGTATCCTTCAGAGTTGGAACTGTGGACTGCTAATTGGACCAACAGATCCTGTGCCCACTTATCAGTTGCATAGGAATTTAGAACTTCCTGTATCCAGACAGGTTGAACCTCTGAAACTGCTTGAATGGCCATCAAATGATGTATTCGAGACAATGCATCAGCAGCAATATTGTCTTTCCCTTTTTTATATATGATTTTAAACCTCAGGCCCATGAGTCTAGCCGTCGCCTTTCTCTGCAAATTAGAACGGAGATTCTGATCATTCAAGTATGCCGGACTCTTGTGATCAGTCTGAATGAGAAATTCCTGATAATGGAGATAGTGCTTCCATTTTTCCATAGCCATAATCAGGGCGAGAAATTCTTTCTCATAAATGGAGTGATGAGAATGAGTGGATCCTAGTGCTTTACTCAAATAAGCTGAGTATAAATAAGCTACAGGACGACTTGACTGCATGAGAACTGCACCAATGCCTTGATCACAAGCATCTGTCTCTATAACAAAAGGGAGCTCAAAATTTGGAATTGTGAGAACTGGGGTGGTAGTCATAGCCTACTTGAGTTGCAGAAAGGCATCTTCTGCTTGATAAAGTGGCTTTGCAAGTAGACCATAATGTTTAACAAAACGTCTGTAATAATTAGTTAGGCCCAAGAAGGCTCTCAGGTCAGTCATAGATGTTGGTGTTGGCCAACTGAGCATTGCTTCCGTTTTCTCAGGATCAGTGGCCACACCCTGATCTGAAATTATGTGACCTAAGTAAGCAATTGTTGTTTGTGCAAAAGAACGTTTAGAGGCTTTCAAGTATAGCTGATGTGTCCTAAGCTTCTCCAGAACCTGGGAAAGATGTTGTACATGCTCCTCCAAAGTCCTACTGAAAATTAAGATATCATCCAGGAAGACTAATACAAACTTCCTCAAGAATGGACCGAGAATTTCATTCATTAAGCACTGGAAAGTAGCAGGGGCATTGATAAGACCAAAGGGCATAACTCTAAACCGGTAATGTCCATGATGTGTTTTGAAAGCAGTCTTGAACTCATCTCCAGGCTGCATTCTCACTTGATGATAGCCTGATCTCATATCCAATTTGGTGAAGAACTTAGCCGGGCCCAACTCATTTAGAATCTCCTCAATAACAGGCATGGGAAATCGATTCTTAATCGTGATAGCATTAAGCTGCCTGTAATCCACACACATCCTCCAAGATCCATCCTTCTTTTGCACTAGCAAAACTGGAGAAGCAAATGGACTAGTGCTGTGAGTGATTAACCTAGCTTGTAGTAATTCCTGAACTTGTTTTTCAATTTCAGTCTTGTGTTGTGGTGAGTATTTGTAAGGTCTGCAATTCATAGGTACAGCTTTAGGATGCAGTAGGATGTGGTGATCATATACCCTTGAAGGTGGAAGATGTTTAGGATCCTCAAAAACATCCTGATATTGCTCCAATAGCTGCTTTATAACTGGGTAGTGTTCATCTGAGGAGATGTCCTTTGTAGCAGGAAGATCCAGTACTACTAGTGTTGACACGTTTTAGCGTCAATCAACAACGATATGACCTAGACCAATCCACCCGGGAGGGACCCCGTTAGGGAGGATCAGCGCTAGGGGTTGCTCTAGCGTCGGCAAGCCACTTAGAGCTCCTCAAGTCGGCGTAGAGTCGGAGAAGAGAATTAGGGTTTCGGAATAGAGATATTCATAAAAATAAGTAAAATAGTAGATTGATTCGATTGTGGATGCGTCAATCGGCATGGCCCCTTTATATTTATAGGGGAGAGTGGTCTTTACCCTTGTACAAGTCAATTTCTATAAGATCTCACACAAAACCCGAAATTCCTGTCGGACTCGACTATACCGGATAGTCCGGTACAGTCTGCCAGACAGTCCGGTGCACACCACCGGACTTTCCGATGGCGCTAGCCAGCGTGGCCCTGCCCGATTAGGCACTCAACACATGGCCCCCTGCCTTTTAATGAAGGTCATGAGCAAAAAGCACTAGAAACACATACATCTTCGAGAATCAACAGATATCTCATATCATAAAAATTTCGAAGCAAGCTAAACTTCCAATGCAATACATCTGCCTAAACGGCCATTCAACGCTCTAGGCAGTTCGTTCCCTTGCAAATTTTCTAGCACATAAGCATTACTAGGAACTACCGGCTTAACCTTGTAAGAACCCTCCCAGCTTGGAGACCACTTGCCGAATCTTCTATCCTTGGTCTTCAATGGCAGCACCGTCTTCCACACGAGCTCTCCAACCTAGAAATTCTTGGCATTTACCTTCTTGTTGTATGCTTTGGCCACCATGAGCTTGTCTTTCTCAATCTCCTTCAAAGCTATCAGTCGTCTGTCGGTCACCTCATCAATATTATCCATCATCAAGTCATGGTATTCACCGATATCCAAATCATTCTGCCTTGCAAACCTGTATGCATCTAAATTTACCACTACAGGTAGCATAGCATCCTGACCATACACAAGCTCAAAAGGGAAAACTTTAGTAGCACGATGTTTAGATATTCTATGAGCCCACAAAGCCTCATATAAAACCTCATGCCAACGGCGATCTTCTTCTTAATAGATTGATGATTACTTTATTACTAGACTCGGCTTGACCATTAGCCTGAGCATAATATGGAAAAGAATTGAGCAACTTAATCTTATAGGATTCGACAAATTCAGGTACCTCTTTAGACATAAAAGAAGTACCTTGATCTGTAGTCAAAGTTTGAGAAATATCGAATCTGCGGATAATATGCTCAGTAATGAACTCAATTACCTCTTTATGTGTCATATTCTTTAAGGCAACAGCTTCAGTCCACTTGGTAAAGTAATCTGTAGCCATCAACACAAACCAATGCCCCTTTGTAGATAACGGATGAATCTCCCCAATGAAATCTAAACCTCACCCCCTGAATGGCCAAGGCTTAATAATAGGATGCAGCTTAGCAGCAGGTGGGCGCCGGACTGTCCAGTGGGCATCACCGGACTGTCCGATGGCTGGCGCCAGACTATCCGGTGGCACTGTCTTGGGAACTCTCTGCTGGTTCTGCTGCCCCCCAACACCCAAAAACCTGCTGGTGATCTTCAATGTATCCTTGCCATCTGTAATTTTTTGCTTGATCACCTGCCTGGCCAAAACTTTAGTATTATCATCGATTAGCCTTGAAGAGCTGATAACCAAAGCTTTGCCTTTGCATGCATCGGTCGCCTCTGGCCGAATCAAGACTTTCTTACTGCTCAAATCCAGAGTGTGCATTAAGAACGGCTGCTTATCGATCTGCATCTCTGGAAAACTCATACGGCCTTCATTTACGGCCGATTGTATCTGCCGACAGAAAACATTACAATCGTTAGTCGCATGAGAAAAAGAATTGTGCCATTTACAATACGCTTTCTTCTTTAACTCATTAGCAGAAAGAATAGTATGTGACAATGTAATATTTCCACTTTTGAGAAGCTCATCAAATATCTTATCATATATCAAAAGTAAATCTAACTTCTATTTGCGAATTATTATTAATCAGTCTTAAACAAGGACAAGTAATAGGTTTGTTCTTATTAGACCAAATAAACTGAGTTGCGTAAATTTCCCTAAAATCATCATCAGAACTAGCCAAATCATACTCTAAAAGATTCACATTATGACACGTAGCCTTTTGACTCTCTCTGCTTCGGCTCTCTACAGCCCAAGCTTGCTGATGCAATAAAGATAGAGAATAAAATCGCGTGCCAATTAGCTTTTCCTTAATATACGGCCTCAATCCCTCGAGAGCTAAACTGGCTAATTCCCTATTAGAGGTGGTCAATTGGAAGCATCAGTTTCTAGTGTCCTTAAACTTCTTAAGGTAATCGTGAACTGATTCCTCACAACCTTGCCGAACCTCAGATAGATCGGCCAATTCTAGCTCATACCCCTCCGAGAAAAAGTGATCATGAAAATTTGCCTCCATCTCATCCCAAGTACCAATTGAATTGGGAGCCAAGGAAGAGTACCAAGCAGAAACATTTTCTATCAGAGATAAAGAAAACAGCCGAATCTGGAAAGCCCCCTTTCGGCCAGATCCCCCAATTGTGCTAGAAATTGACTAATATGCTCTCTAGTACTCTTATTGTCATTACCGGAGAATTTCACAAAATCCGGTATTCTAAATCCCCTAAGGGAAGGCGTGATCATTGAATCTACAGTCATAGGGTTTCTGATAGGAGCTAGCAAAACCTGATACATCAATCCCTGTCTTTTTCTTAAGAATGGCCACTAAGTCTTGCCATATTTCCTCCTTAATCTCCGATGTGGAAGCACCAGATTTTTTGCCGTAAGACCTAGAAGCCATAGGATTCTATGTAGACAAGATCTGGTCATAAGTGTAGTTACGGATGGGACCTCTAGGCACACCCGAACCGGCTGGTGGAACCGATCCCGTACCATAAGAAATCGTAGTAAAAGGTGGCACAAATCCCTCTAATTCCTGTGGCGGTGTGAAGTATTCTACTCCTGCTGTATTCAAAACAATCCTCCGGTTAGGATCTACCGAAGTTTGGGGAATCATTGCGCATGGTGGGGCCATGACAGCCCCTGTACTGGGCACACCGGATCGTCCGGTGGGTATCACCAGATTGTCCGGTGACGCACCGGACTGTCCGATGGAAGGACCGGACTGTCCGGCGGACACGACCGTTTGAGTCAGTTTACCCAACAACAAAGGCGGCGGTTTCGGTTGCCCTGGATAGAAATTTATGGGCATACCATACATCGGCTGGATGCCTAGATCTACTGAGACCCATTAGGGGCCGATGGGCTTGGTGCAACCGATTCTATGCTTTGCTCGTGTGAGGGGAATGTGGGAGCAACGGATTTCCCTTGAGCCTTAACCAATCCATCTATATGTACCTACTTGGTCGGCTAACTGATTATGACCCCGATCAATGTAACTTTTCATAGATTCAAATGCTTGAAGGGTTTCTGGGCTACTTACATCAATGGTTGATGAAGAGATCAACAGCAAAAGGGTGTCGAGGGTGACTTCCTTCTCCTTGATCACTTTCTGGTGGTGGTCCATTGTGAACGCTTCTAGGAACTTCTTCATCATACCCTCTGTTGCTTCCTTCATTATGTCATCGAAGTGCTTCTGCTCGTCGGCTGGCAAATTCTCAAAATCGGCCTTATGATGTTCCCTTGTATGACTTCACATGCATCCATTGCTAGCTTCGAATTTACCTTTGGAGTCCCCAGCGGAGTCGCCAAAAAGTGTGTTGACACGTTTTAGAGTCAATCACCAATGATATGACCTAGACCAATCCACCCGAGAGGGACCCTGTCAGGGAGGATCAATGCTAGGGGTTGCTCTAGTATTGGCAGGCCACCTAGAGCTCCTCAAGTAGGCGTAGAGTCGAAGAGAGGCAAAAATTAGGGTTGGAGAAGAGAATTAGGGTTTAGAAATAGAGATATGCATAAAAGTAAGTAAAATAGTAGATTGATTCGATTGTGGATGCGTCAATCGGCCTGGCCCCTTTATATTTATAGAGGAGGGTGGTCTTGACCCTTGTACAAGTCAATTTCTACGAGATCTAGCACAAAACCCGAAATTCCTATCGGACTCGACTATACCGGATAGTCCGGTATAGTCTGCCGGACAGTTTGGCAACGCTGGGCAGTCTGGTACACACCACTGGACTTCCCGGTGGTGCTGGCCAGCATGGCCCTGCCCGATTAGGTATTCAACGCGCCCAAATGTCATTCCCACTGCGCCATTTGCTAAGTTGCTGACAGTTAATTGCAGATAGTTGCAAAGGTGCTGGAGCTATACCCTTCAAAAGAATAGGTACATCATTCAGTTGGAAACCCAAAGTTCTATTGAGCCAATCACATTGCATCGGACTATGACTTTGGAGCCAATCATATCCTAGAATTGCATCATAAGCAACAATATCCAACACCCTCATTGATGTGTGCATAGTATAGCCTTGATACCACCACGCTAAATCAGGCACCATAAGATCGGTAGTGAGCATGTGACCACTAGCTACTTTTACTTGTCGAGCAAGAGCTGGAACAGTTTGTAAGTCAGCCTTGGTGACAAAAGAGAAATTGATGAAGCTATTTAAGCTACCACTGTCAACCAAGATCAACATAACTTTCTTGTTGACAACGGATCTTAATCTTAGGCAAGCAGCCCCTTGTGTACCAGAAATGGCATACAGAGAAAGATTGTAAAACTGAGCAGTAAGGTCCTCCTCTTGACTGAGTTGATTTAGGACCTCATCAGACAATTCCTAGTCTAGATCATTTATGGCTATAGCATTAATTTGGGCTTTGGGTCGTTTGGCACAAACCTCCATGTGCGCAGGGGTAAATTTTTCCCCACATTGATAGTATAAGCCATTGGCTCTTCTATATTCTCTCAATTGTCTTTCACTCCACAAGGGATGTGCTTGTGTCTGGAGTTTGGCCTCTAGTTTTGTCCCTAGGAGGCTAGGTTTAGAAGATGATACACCTTTAGTCTGTTTGAGTCTCTAATTTTCCAAGAGCCTTTGCTAAATTTTGGCAATCACACTGGCACGACTCACAGTAGGTGGTAACTGAGCTTCCACTACTAATCTGATATCATCCTTTTAACCAGCCATAAACTTGGAGGACAAAGAATAGATCATCATAAGTACTGTTATGAAGGCACACTTCAAACTATAATTCCTCAAATGCTGTAGTGTATTCCTCCACTACACCAGTTTGTTGTAGAGTTAAAAGTTCATAGAGTGCATTTCTGTAATCTTCTTGCCCAAATCTCCGTTCTCGTGCCAAACAAAAAGTAATCCAACTATTCATGTTCTGCTCTTTTTTAGCCAACTGTCACCATTTCACAGCATTGCCTTCCAGATGCATGGATGGAGCGGTGACCCACATAGTAGCTGGAATATCATAGACGTTGAAGTAATTGAGGCATTTGTTGATTCAAACCTTGGGACCAGACCCATCAAAACTAGGGAATTGCATCTTTGGAAGAAAAGGGCGATGTGCAGATTCCTTCCCATGATGCTTGGGCACATCTTGCTTAGATTGATTAGTAGCATTAGAAAACACCCCATTGTTAAACTTCTTGCTAGTAGTGGTAATCTTTGAAGATACTGAAGAAGTATCTGACTGATCTGTGGTCAGCTTGGCCACTGCCTGTCCTGTGAGCTCAACCTGCGCCTTGAGTTGTTGCTGAGCAACACCAATGTCATTAACCCAGGAGAATAGGGGATCAAAGTTTTCAATCATCTGGTCCCAACGCTCAGCATCCGGTGCCATGTGCCTACTCATTTGATCCAGCAGGATGTTGGTTTGAACAGAAGGCTTCGGGGGTGCCATGATGCCTAAGAGAATTCACCCAAACATAGAGAAAAATACCACTGCCTTGTGTGAGTGCTTGGTTCAGTCAAAGACCTCCCTGACCTAGCACACCACACCACACCGTCCACCACCGCTAGGGAATGAGGCATGGCCAAGGGATTTTAAGTGTGAACAAGTACCACACAACCTGAGCCCACAGACATTCCCACCACCAACGCCATCGTGAGCGAAATTTGGACCGAACCAAGCCGTGAATCTCTCCAAATATCGCACCAAATCAAGGAAACAACGCTGGATGAGGGTAATAACGCTCACCCCATGCAGATAGTCAATGCTGTCAATCGCCGGAGGTCCCCATGGAAGTTCCACGCCGCCTTCTCCTCTGAACTCCGCAGAACGAGATCGACCTCCGCTTGACTCCAACGTGATGAGCGCCCGCCACCACTGTCACCCATGTTGAGGAATTGTGAATCTGATACCATTGTAACCCTTGGCCACCGGCGATCACCGGAGACGTGAGCCACAAGTTGGTTGGATAACAAGCCGAGGAAAGTTTCCTCCGCGCTCTTTCTTTTCTGATTTAAAATTTTTAATATCCTTTACAGAGTGGCACTTCTCTCCTTTAATACTCTCCCTCTCATTACAGAGCCAATGGCCAACTGAAAATGCAAATGTTAAAATATGTAACTCTACTAAGCAGATGCCTTCCCTTTTGTCGTCGCCTTGTCATCCGTGACATGATATGAGGTGCCAGACCCCTCTATATTGTATTCTTAGAGTATGGAATGTC
This sequence comes from Paspalum vaginatum, assembly GCA_030272315.1. Taxonomy (NCBI): domain Eukaryota; kingdom Viridiplantae; phylum Streptophyta; class Magnoliopsida; order Poales; family Poaceae; genus Paspalum; species Paspalum vaginatum. Next base: position 11,010,618 of record CM059020.1, on the reverse strand, counting down.
GTTGGAGGACGATTAAGTTAGAAAATAAGAGTCCCAACTTGGCGCTCATGTGAAGAGTCAAAGGACCCAAGAAGTCACGAACCCCTCCCTCTTTGTCCTCCTATAGTGATCTCACCGGCAGCGCAGGGGAAGATGCTTGACCCTTTCTTTGCGTGGATCAAGGCTTTACTCCTTGCGCGGACTAGGCGAGGGCAAGCCCTTGCAAGGGGCTCCAAATGAGGACTAGGGAAAGCCTTGCATGTCTTTTTGAAACCTCAGAAAAATATCCACATCTCCAACTTGTGCCACCATCGCCATTGTCAGCGGGAGTTTGTAAATCACTCTACCCAACTCTTTAGCTTCCACATTTACATTCTTGCAATTGTGTGCTTACTTTCCTATACTAGATTGATAGGTTAGTTTCTAGGTGGAACTAGGTTGCAAGACTTAACTTCTGTAGAGTTAGCAACACTTAGCAAATCCTTAGTGCACATATCTTGTTTATTTTGCATAAGTTTTGATAAGTTGTTTTTAGATAGCCTTAGTTTTTAGAACCCAATTTCACCCACCCTTATGACATCAGCTCACGGTCCTATCGACTCTTTCAACTGTCTTTGATCCAATGGCAAACGTGTAGGGTGCAAAATAAAACTGCCAAATGGAGTTATATTAGGAAGGATGGCAAATAGTTAAACCTCCCCGAACTTTCAAGCTTCCTATTTTATCAATCTCTCACAATATTTCATCATGTTAATACACATCTTGTTCCTTTAGATTGATGGTTCATGAGCCTAACCCGTCCATTATTGATGAACCTAGCAGTGAGGATGATTCTCCTCCTTGGCAACGATGGGTGGAAGCTAGGAAGAAACCTGCCTCTACAGCAGCTCGTGACAAGGAATTATCTATTGAAAAGACACGGACTATCAATGTGGACAAAGGCGACCCTCTTCCTCGCCGTGGGCAGAAAATGGAAGCAGGAAGTGGCACCACATGACATCAACAGCGAAATCAGAGGATGTGTATCTGAGCCAAGGGAGCCTATTATTTTTGCATCAAGGCATGAGGTAATGCCCCCTTTGCTCATGCACTCAGCACAAAATTCCAAGAGGTTTTACTCTGCTTCAGATGGTCTAATAACCTTGGGATGATCTGGACCTATCTTGTTCTAGAGACCATCTGTGCTGTAATTTCTAGGTGTGCTTTGAAAATCTTCGGATGCTCTGATCCTGCAACTTTTACACATAACGGTTGGATTCTAGGGAGAGTTCTAGGGAGAGGTTATAAATACCTCTTCCTCTCCACACAAGAGATAAGGCTTCTCGATTGCATTTTCTCCATGTCTTCCTCCCTTTAAGATTGCTCTTGTGATCCCTAGGTTTGAGGAAGATTTGGAGGCCCTCAATCTCGTGTTCTCTCACTCATTCTCTTGCTTCAATCTTTGAGTTTTCTTGTGGCATCACATCTCCAGCGATTTGAGCTTGTTATTCTTGGAGTGGTTCACTCCTAGACGATGACTATAGGTTGCCCGAGAGATCCCAAGATGCATTCTTGGTAGAACCAAGAAGTTTGTATTTCCCCATGAAGTTGAGTAAGTCCCAACTCGATCCTGTGAGAGTTTGGGGTGAGGAAAGGGTCCTCAACGCAGATGTATAGACTCCTTAGTGGAGTGCCCAAACTTTGGATTCTAAATCGTGTCTCCATACTTGCTTTACTTGCACTTGTGTTTGGTATTTTAGCTCTATTTCATAAAGATTTCACCAGATCTACTTGTTCGTGTGTCTCTAAGTGTAGGGTTTGCAAGGAAGCTTTGGGGTAAATAATTCTACACATCCACTGTATCAAGGATAAGCATATCCTTCATCTATATCTTGTCAATTTTGTATTGCTTACCTATCAGGACCAGAGCATCGGGTTCATCTCGGATTACCTAGATCATCTGAGTTTGTGAACTAATCCGTTGCAAGTTTGTCTATTTTTTTGTAGATTTGCCTATTCACACCTCTAGATGACAATTAAGATCCTCTCACAGTGTAGATGCACATGCGGTACGCACATCATAAACCACGTCTCACCCGCATACTTGACGGGGCTCAAAGAGCAGAAGGTGTCGAGGAAAGGGAAGGAATTGGCCGGCTGGGCAATAAAAAAGGAGGGAAGGGAAAGATAAATAAGGAATTAATGGCCAATAGATTGACATCCTTCTTATTATTTGAAGATGAAGAAAGTAACTAACAGGTATAGGTATGAGACTACGTGAGAAAATAAGGTAGTGTGAGAGTGCAGTGGAATGGAATGGAATGGAATGGTTCCGTCCTAGATTTCAGAGATGGAATTGTTTCAACCTAGATTCTAGGAACAGAATAAACCTGTTCCAGTTTTCAAGTCAAGCCCACTGTCAATCTCATATTCTAGTATATAATGGACTACAAATGTGTTTGGTTAGGGGATAGGGTAGTCTATTATTTTTGCACCTCCTCACATTTTTAGAATAGAATAGGTTGATCTATCGTCACCTTCATCTCTCACCGGCTAGTAATGTAATGAGTACTAGTATGGGAAATAGAGTCATCCCACCAAATTTCATGAGATCAACTCATATAAAATGCAAAATTCATGAGATTAACTCATAATAGATCAACTCATCTAAAATGAACGAAGTGACTCCTGGAATCAAACATCCAGCTGAGGCTACGGCACGAGGCCTCTCAGCATTAAAAGATTGCTTGGGAACAGGAAAAATCGGACATGAATATTTTCAAAAAATGACCATGAGTTTTTATTGGTAATGTTTACACGTGGTAATAGTAATAAGGGTCTAGTTCCGGGTCTAAATCTCATGACGGCCGCTGATGGTGCCTTCGTGACATGTCAGAGCGTTAATAGATGTTGGCTGTCTGGATGGTGCTCGCCGGACTTTATTTCCCTGAAGGTGAGCCACTGCAGGTGGGACCCACACGCGGTGGGATCCGCGTGGCAGTGACCCAACTGCAGGGGGACGGACGTCAGGGGATCCTTCTTGGTAGGTTCAACGACCTCCCGTAGCTGTTGGTCTCGTCACCCTGATGCGCCCATTTCTGGTCTTGGTTGGATCGCTTGATCCTGAAGCCTCGGCCTTAATTTCTCCCCTTCAAACCATGGAGTGCAAAGATTGTGCAGTTATACTCACCGCCACTTGGCGCTGGCCGCTGGTTGTTTTCCATGTGGCCAAGCCTGAGATCAGAGCAAGCTGCAACGATGCGTTGTGCTGGAATTGAAGAAAGGGCTGCCGGCTGGCAAAACGACCCGTGGCCTGGTCCAAGGATTCAACCGGTGTCCCAGTGGCGCCCCTGCGCGTCGCCTGCTTCATGGTCCTGGTCCAAGCGTTGGGCTCACCCAGCCCCTCTCGCCAGCGGCGGTCCGTACCAGCGGCTTTGTTAGCATTAGTTCCGAACTCAGCGAATAAATTTGAGCGATTTCGTTGCCAGGGAAGCCAGAAATTAGAAGATCTCTCCGGCCGCTCCACCCGGGAGGCCGGGAGGATTTCAATGGAAATGGACCACAAGATACGGAAGGCACATCGACACCGAACGCGATTAGGCGTGGCAAGCAAACGGACGTGGGCCTGCACAGCACCCTGGGCCGGAGTCAACGTGTTAAATAACGGCGGACAGGGTGCCGTGCAGGGCAGCAGGACAGGACGACGAGACGAGGAGCCCTACTACGTGCGTGTGAGAGCTCTGTCGGTGTCGGTGGCAGAGCTGCGCGGCGGAGACGGGGAAGGGAGGCTGGAGCACAGGCACGGAGGAAGCAAGCGCGTGGCGCCGGGTCCGTCCGTGTCCGCGCGCCGCGCGGCCGCGTGCTGGACTGCCCGTGCACACGCGCACGGCCGAGAGCAGCAAGCACACGCGGCTTCCACCGGCCCGTCGTCACCCACCCAGCCGTGTCGGCCGTTGATGCACTGCACTGCACTGCGCATGCACCCGTTGATATAATATACTAGCTAGGGTACATTACAATTAAGGCCTTTTTTCTCGATTTGTGATTGAAACCGTGCTAATTAAGTTAGCGGACCTCAACAGCATATGGCGATGTGGCACAGGGGCTCTCGCACGTCCACCCCGGCCAGTTCGGGTACCACGTCATGGTCACGCTGATCTCATGGCAACGACCACATAGATTTAACATTGATCGATGAGCAGACACGAGAATACGATGCTCTATGATTATCGAGTGCCAAGCTGGTTAAGTTCGTTGCAGTCAACAACCATACATTGTCTCTACCTTGCGCCACACGTGAGGTAGCTAGCCACCGAGAACCAGCGGCCACGTAGTCCACCTAGCTTCGACGATGTGCTGGCTACTGCATGCAATTAGGCCGCCGCATTATTATTGCATAATTTGTCTGGCAACGACTATCCCACGCCGTGTATGTGGTGCTCGGCCGTGATTAATAAATTGAATTGAGCTACCTGATTACCTATAACAGTGCATGTAGGAGTATTTACGCATGTGTTTGCTTGGTGATCAACACTGCTAGTTGCTCGTTTTTTAAACACGCAACTTATAGTAGGTGCATATGAGTGCCTCGTCGGTTGGTCATAGTACGCGTCAGCTCATGTGTCGGTGCAAGCAGGTGTTTGTTGGAGAGCCCATATATTTTCTTATTGTGCGTACATAGATATACATGTGGATGTGGATCTTATATATGGTACTCCTAGCTATTTCCCCTGCGACAATGGACAGCAGGTTAGTTTGAGGCGCTTGTTCACATTACAACAAACACGTGCATTCATTTCGTTCCTTAGCACAATACTTATTTAACGATTTATTTGTAATACATTATTGTTATTTGTACTTCTGATCTAATTGATAGTTTGTGTTATCGCGGCTATATTTGAACAAATTTGTGGTAAAGTCTTAACAGTGTCGGCTATACAAACTCATCTTACTATTAAATAATTACAAATGTCCATGTGAATTGATCCCACGAGAGACATACTAGAAAAAAAACTCTAATAATCCTGTAAAAAATCATAAACACGGGACCATCAATAGCTTGTAGATCTATTAAGTTTTATAAATATATCCACCCCCCAACATAAATTAACCCACTAAATATGCATCTAAATTAACCATTTTTACCATTATGAATATAGTATATATAACCCATCTATAACACTATAACATTTGTACCTTTGGAAAATATATTAAAATAATATCTCAAACCTACATATTGCTAGAGAAATACAAAAAAAGAGTGTATCTATTTCTACCACTATCAATATATAGAGAACTAAAAAAATAAAGAGCTAATAAATGTAAAGTTGCCATATAGACATGTCACATTAGCAAATATATGGGCATTTTGGGTACATTGGACCAAAATAACAAGATTTCAAAAAAGTTGAAGGACTCAGAAATTTATTTTCATAGTCGTTGTCGAAAATTTTAATGATTTTTGTGGCAAAATCCAGTGATTTATTGTTTTAGATGGGTGGGGTGAAAAATAGCTTGCCAACAGTAAAGTATAGGCTAGTGGTTTATGAATTATGACACTTGAATTGCAATAGGAGCTCAAACAATTTAATGTCAGGTTTCAAAAAAGCACACATTGACACACACGGAGGTGCAGCGCGGAGTGGGAAAAAACTGTGAACATGGATAGAAAATATATACAATAATTGATAGATTACTCACAATCAGATAGAGATTTTAAAAAACATCTATATAGGTATTTTGTGTTGGTGAATAAATGAGAGCGCAAAGAAATTTTTGGATTAGTGATTTGGATATTAACTTTATCCAGGAACTTCAAAGGGTTACGTTTTCTAAGGTGGCGTTTGGTTTCCGGAGCGGGATAGGATGGAGCCGCTCCGTTCCTTGTTTGGTTCATGGACATAGCAGTGAAACGGGGACCGGACCAAACCATCCCCCGAGAGGGAATATTCGGTCCAGTTCCGGAACCCGCTCGTCCCCTGGAAAAGATGGAACACACTCGTTCCCTTCTCATCGCCGTCTTCTTCTCTTCTCTCTCACGCACCACGCGCGACGGCGCCGCCCAGCACCGCCGGAGAACGAGTGGCTCGGCCCGGCGGCCGGCGACGTGATTCGTCACCACGAGCAGAGGAGCAGCTCTGCGAGCGCGACTGCGGCAGGGAGGCGAGGCCGCGTGGGCCACGAAGGCTCGACCGGTGGGCGCGGCTGCAGCAGAAGGGAGGCAAGACCGCGCAGGGCTGGGAAGTGCAGCCGCGGTGGGAGCGGAGGCACGGCGGGGAGGGAGGCGCCGCCGGGGACTGGGGTAGGCGAGCGGAGCCGCAGAGGTGCCGTCGGGGGAGGTGCGGCTGGGAGAAGATGATGCCGCTGACTGACATACGGGGCCCACAGAACAGTGGCTAACGGGGCTGTTATCTCATCCTCCTATCCCTTCAACCAAACGCAACAATCCATTCCATCTCCACAACCAAGCACAGTTACAGAAACATTCCCATCCTTAAAAATAGGGATCGAACCATTCTATCCAGCATGCCCGCCAACCAAACGTTACCTAAGAACCTAGCCTGTACAACACCGTGAATTAAACAGTACCGGCCATAAATTTTACTATTAAACATAGCTCATATCTGTTTTCCGTAGTGTCAGCATGCATTTTTCAAGTCAACACAACTACTCTCAGTACAAAAAGGATCAGTAATTTACCACAGAACTTCAGTAAAAAGTTCACCATGGAGGCAGTTAATCCCCAAATCCATAGTGATCGATCCCTGCGTGTTAGCAAAATCAGGCCTGAATATATTATACTCCTATAAGTAGTTTGGCAGCTGAAAACCCAACGAGGTCCAGGTGTACCGGGTGGTGAGGTGGATGAGTAGGCCCTGGAGCTCGAATGATTGGATCAAATTCATCCTGAACGCCACATGCGATGCCCCCACAAGGCAACAAATTCAGTTCCATTGATGAGTCCCGTTCCAGTTAGGAGGGACGGACGGAATTATTGGAGCGAAAGCCAGTTTGTATTCATATACATATTACTGATCGGGCGAGGCTGGCACATGTACGCGCATTTCGGTATTCTCTTCGTTTCTTTTTCAAAAGTGAATTATTGGTATGCGCTGCGGATGCATGTGCGTGCTCTTCTTCGTCCGTCGAGAACTTGACTGCCTCCTGATCGGCCATCAGCTTTATTTTCAGCACTCGCTGGTTAGGACTAGATCGAGAAGCCGTTACCATTATTATTTTTGGTAGCTAGTGATGCTCTCACCAATAATAGGTAGGATGTGCAGATTTCATTTTTTTTTAAAAAAATCGAAAAAGGAAACATAACATGTTCTTGCTCCAAGTCCAGTCTCTATTTTTGTCACCCCCATCTATTCCCTGAGACCATCCTAATGAGGATGTCTATGTGTATTGTTTATTTTAACTATTCATTCACTATTTTAACTATTTTTTCTCTGTCTACAAAAAATGTACAGTCAGCCACCTTATACATTCTCATTGGAGATAGCCTAATACTCCTACTTACCCAGGTGGAGAAAATAAACTAGCTAGTCCTACACTCCTGCCGGGCACGACCCGACCCGGCTGAACATGAATATAATCATTTTTTAGAGAGAGCAACATGAGTTTAGTTTTGAGGGTAGGTATTGGCGCTAATTCCATTTACATAGTCCACACTACCCACCCACCACCAGCCCGGCCACTACTGATCTACTGACACAAACCATATACTGGTCCAAACGTGACGCACAACTACACGCTGACGGTGTAGCTAGGTAGCACACATAACATACAGCAGCTAGCCATCACCTGTCATTCCTTGGAAGCCCAGTTAATTAGCTGTGTGTACATATGCTACGCAGCACACTAGTGCGTTCTCGGTTGGGTCGTCGCTGCCGCCGTGGTGTCGCACATGTTCCGGCAGCGCACGCCTCGCCGTCACGACGCGGGCCACGGATCAACAGCTAGCCCGGCCGGCCGGCGACCGAGAGGATGGATGCTCTCGCGCACTGGATCGAACTGGAACTAAGCCAGTAGTGGCGCCGGGGTCAACCTCCGCGTGTCTGTGTGTGAGTGCGTCACATGCATGCAATGCAACATTCCTGTTAGGCTGCTACGGCGCGTGGTCAGAGCCTGCTGTTCCGTCTGCACCGCTAGCTAAGCTGTTTCGGACCAAGCTGACATCGATGAGCGCGTGAGCTGGGAGACGACGGCGACACGACGTGCATGGCTTCCGACGCCGCGCGGGGGGTCCCGGGACACGCATGCCGAAACGAACGAAACATACATGTGTTATGTGCATTTGCCAACTCTGGCTGGATGGATCGGTCGATCTGTGGGTAGGGTGCTCAACTCGCGGAGTAAATGAGATGTAGCCTGCCTGCCGGTGTTGTGATCGGCGTGGTTGGTGGGTTTGGATTCGGCGGCCGGGCGTGTCGTGTTTCCAGGCGGGGGATCGGAGGAGGAGGAGGAGGTGGCCCGCCGGAGCCGCGCACGGCGCACGACACCGCCAGCGGGACGCCGTGCGTGCCCAATCATTTGCTTGCTGCCCGATCGACGGCTCACCATGCGTTTATGCTCCTCCTGCTAATACTCCTCCTCCTCCTCCTAATCACAACAGGTTGGAAATGAAACCATGGCAGCAGCCTGCATGCTGTGCGTACACCAGCTGTGGTAGTGCCGCGTCTCCGTTCTCGCGTGAATTCCCGGGCACAAAACAGCTAGCGTCGTGGTTTAATTCACCGGGGCTTGCCCGCCGCGTTTCGAACGCAGCGATGATTGCACGGTTCCGGTCCCTGTGATGCTGTCTCTAGTCTCTGCCAAATGCTGTGAGATAGACAAGCAGGGCGCTCAAGTCAACAGGCCATGCATGCGCTGAGGCCGGCTATTTAACTAACTACGACGCACACCGCTCTGGCGATTCACTTGCAAATGAGCAACACATGGGATGCACGTCAAGTTGTTGTGTTACTACAGCATAGTAGACTATAGAATGCTGTGTTTCTCCTTTCATCATTAACTAATTTATTGATTAATTAAAGGGTTGTGGGGGCAACAACGCAAGCACGGCAGTAGTAGCAGCAGGCCATGCCAATGGGCCAATTAGCAAAGCGGCAAATGAATCATTAGGTGAGGTCGAGCTATCGATGCATCGTCGCGCTCGCGCGTAAGAAGGTGGTTGACGCGTCGGCGTCGGCTTCGCCCTCCTTCGTCCATCCTTCTCTCTCCCCTAGCGGCCCTGCCTTATTAGATCTCGCCGCGTCCATTCAAGAACTCCACAGGACACAGGACCACAGCCACCCAGCCACCCAGAGCAGAGCGCCACCCCCACCCGCGCCGCGCCAATGGCCGACCGCGTCTACCCCGCCGCCAAGCCCAACCCGCCACCCGCGGCCGCGGCCGCGGCCGCGGGCAACGGCAACGGCGGCGCGCCGGCGTCGTCGTCGTTCCCGGCGCCCAAGCCGCAGATGTACCAGCGCCCCATCTACCGCCCGCAGGCGCCCGCGAAGCGCCGGCGCGGGCGGTCCTGCCGGTGCAGCCTCTGCTGCTGCTTCTGCTGGTCGCTGCTGGCGCTGGTCCTCCTGGCGCTGGTGGCGGCCGTGGCCGGCGGCGCCTTCTACCTGCTGTACCGCCCGCAGCGCCCGACCTTCACGGTCTCCTCGGTCCGGCTGGCCGCGCTCAACCTCACCTCGTCGCCCACCGCGCCGCTGCTCACGGACGCCATCACGCTCACCGTCACGGCCCGGAACCCCAACAAGAAGATGGTGTACCTGTACGGCGACCTCACGCTGACCGCGGCCACGGCCGCCAACGCCGTGCCGCTCGGCTCCGCCACGGTGCCCGGGTTCACGCACGCGGCCGGCAACACCACCGTGCTCGCCGCCACCATCGCCTCCGCCGCCGCGCCCGTCGACCCCAGCGGCGCCAGCGCCGACATCAAGAAGTCCGGGGCCTTCTCCGTGGTCCTGGACGCCGACACCAGCGCGGGCGTCAGGGTCGGAAGCCTCACCACCAAGAAGATCGGCATCCAGGTGCACTGCGAGGGCATCAAGGTCACGCCGCCGCCGCCGGCGCCCAAGAGGGCGGCCAGGGGGAAGAACGCCACGGCCCTGCTCACGCCCGCGCCAGCGCCGGCCGCCGCCGACGCGACCACCACCACCACGGCCACCACCGTGAGCACCGCCGCGCACTCGTGCAAGGTCAGAGTCCGCGTCAAGATCTGGAAGTGGACGTTCTAGGTACGGATACGCCAGACTTAGGGGCTGCAGCGCGAATTTTTTTTTTCCTTTCGGTGAAAGGTTTTCGCTTTGTCATTTACTACTTACAGTATTATACAGTGGTAATTTATTTACTAGTACAATATATATATCGTCATGATTATTGTTATATCTTGGAGCGAGCGAGCAGTTTGTAGGAACAGACAATCCATGCGTGCGTGGATCGCGTCGGTGTAAATTCTCCTCCTGGCGTTTCCCCTCTCGAAACATTTTTTTTCTGTGATTGATTGATTGATTACATTAGTGCATGATGTATAATTAATTGGTGACCTGATACGTATTGTATACTCATGCTATACAATTGAAATGCATCTGAGTACAGGTAGAATTGACGTCCCGGCTACCGCTAGCTGTATACTAGGAATTCCGAAGGCTACTGTTTATATTAAGTATAAATGCTTTATTACAATACTATTAGTAGTTAGTAGAATATGTATTACCAGCTGGTAGTGAAAGTGACGTTGAGTAGGTGGCGGCAATGTAAACTCATCACGTACGGGTGCAGAGAAAGTGTCGGTAAAAGCGTACAAGTACTAGCATAGCAGCACACTTGTGCAGCTCGACCACTCTAGCAAGTTTGTTTATTTACGTAGAATAATCATGTGGCGGGGAAGAAGGCGAGGCTTTGGTGGCAGTGCATGATTAATCCAACCTGGTTTGACAGAGATGCGACCGAAATTAGGATCGGCCATGTGAAGGACAGCTGCGATGAAACTCTCTCTCTCGCGCGCGCGCGCACAGGTCACGGCTGTCAGCCAGCCCACGAGAAACGGAGCAAGTGATAAACTTGTTTAATCTATGTCCTTTTTAGTTAGTTAATTGAATTGATTATTTCCTCCACCGATTAGCTAAAGCGAGCGCCGCAGTAGGTGTCGTTAAAGGTCAACACAACGAGTGATTAAAGCGCGGGTGGTGCGGGCCAGCAACGGCACGGCACAGGATGACAGGCAGGCGACAGACGGACACGGCGGCACGAGGAGGCGACTTGCGGCGCCGCGCGCTGTCTGGCAGTCTGGGCATCACGCGTGTCGGTGCCCCCAGCACAGGATGGACCATGGGTCCACGGAGACACGAGATTGCAGAGCAAGCGGGCGTCAGGGAGAGCTCCCGCCGCTCCGCTCGTAATCACACCTGCCCAAACGGTAAAAGAAATCAACCGTCTCAACACCCTGGTCATATCAGTGCGTGCATTTATGCTGTGTCAATGTATAATTATTATTATTTCATTCTATGTATAATGCACAAACAGTATTTTTCACTCTCTGATGACCCTAACCTAAATAAAGGAATAGAGTTATTAGTCTCCAATTTATGCTAGGGAATGGGAGCTCTCCAATTTATAACTAGAGAGTGGAGTTAAGAAAAACTTCTTCCAACTGGTTTCCCGTTATAAATACACATTCAGAATCATTTCAGAGTCAAACGGCCAAACGTTTCATCAGATAGATTCACTCATACTGAAGAATTACTGTACTAGAGAACTAGCTCCAGGAGCTCCACAATCTGGGGGCACAGCTCTATCAAACAGTCCGTGAATTCCTAGTATGTTATCGAAAGTTACACCAATCCCTTACGTGCCATCGGAAATGACGTAGTCGCTTCAATACTATTAGTTTAGAATTTGCATCCCCATTGGAAATGACGTAGTCCCTTCAATACCATTAGTTTAGAATTTGGATTTTTTTCAATGCCATTGCCGTCAATGTCTCAGGAATGGCGTCAAAACGACATCCATCCGTCCTTGTATTGACAATTTTACCCTTCCCTGCTGTTGAACATATTGTCTCCGAGACTTCCACCAAACCGTCAATAGGGCTGCCCCGGGCGTTGTCACTGCCGATAGACACCCATCTTCCCCCTCGTTTTATAGTCAACATATACACCTGTATAATTCTGCTACATAATTATATGGCTACTCAAAATACACATGTATGACTATATGTACTGATTGCTAGAGATAGTCTTGCACCTTTACACGGGGTGGAACCATTGCGGCTAACACACGGATGGAGGCCAAAAGTTCCTTGTTTCAGGTCATGTTGTGATGTATACATGTGTTGGTATACTCCTCGTGCTATTGCATCGCAATCTTTATACCAAGACTATTGCCATGACATTTCAAAATATGCCGAAAACATATACTCCTACCAATCTAAATTTCGGTATTGGAGGCTTAAACCAACTGGATAGCTTTTTTATTGTCATGGAACCTGCCAACCAAGATTTTAACATCCAAACACATGTGAATATCTTTCAATTGTAGGTCATATGGCCATGTTTGAAACAACTTATTATTGAGCCCCTTAACTTAATGGCTAAGGTCAAAATGGGCCAAACATGTAGCTTCTCACTAGCTTTTCCCGACAACACTCCTTAATTATCTACCGGTGACATATACAAGCAATAAAAAATGGGTAGTGAGTGGCTTCTTATGGATTTTGCTCCCTCGCGCCTCCCCCACGTCCCCATTGGAGAGCCTCCCTTCCTCGTGTCTACCCTGCACCCCATACCTCAACTCAACATTTCCTTTAACCATCAACCCGAGATCCACTCCATCCAACCACGAGCAGCAGCGGATTGAATTCTAGCGCAGCAATGACCGACGAGTTTGGATCCGCCTCCCTTCGTGGCCATCGATACGAGACTTGTTGCACCCACGAGAGTGTGGATCCATTGTTAACGGTGTTCCACTATGTCTCTTCCAACTCTTGCGACGAGCTGAGTAGCGAGCCCAAGATTCTAAGCGTAGGGAAAGTCCGAGATCCTATATTATCATGCTTCTATTGTGTACCAAATTATTTCCTTCACTTACCTTATCCAGGAGCCTAAATTACCATGGTTTCCTAGGGTGAGTTGAGTATTAATGCGCAACCGCAATGCATTACTGGATGGGTTTGTAACAGGAGTTAGATCGAGGCATACCATAAAAAAACTTACTGGCCCTGATGCTACCCGTCATGGACAAGAATTGTGATCAGGCCATTTCTTTTTTTGGTCCGAATCTAGCCTGCCTGCCAAGTTGTAGGTTGGTTTCGAATTAGATTTCACTTTGTTTGAAAAAAGGCAGAGCAACGGCTGTAACGTAACCCTCCGAGTAGCTTGCTCCTCCCCCGCGTCGTCCCCTGCAGGGCGACTCAAGGGCGATTCCGCATCCCCACCCTTACTGTAGCAGAACCACCAATTTAATCTGGACTAAGCACACCTACCACCTCTAGTTTACAGTGTGATTAGACCAAACTAAACTTGGTCGTCCATCGAGAGTCAAAAAGGCTCCCGATATTACCTTAACACAGAGGAACCGACATCACACACATCAAGCCTTTGATGGAACAACAACAGTTACATCATCACAGGCACTTGAAGATAGCATAAGTAAACTTATTTTACAAACCAATTCGAAATAAAAATATAAGTACCAACATAGTGCCATACGAAAGGCAAGTTCAAAACAGATAGCGGAAGCGATTTCAAAAACATCTCGCAGTAGAAACAAAATACTTTAACAGTCTTCATGCAATTATGAATGAGACGAGCAGCACCGAGCCCACCGGTACAACCCTTCTCCATGAAATTGTCCAGATGTCATATGTACCTGCACTCAAAAGGTCGGGGCAAACCCTGAGTACTAATTACTCAGTAGGTCTTAATGGATTGGCTTACGGCTGACGCAAAACTTGCTTACTAACACGTGGATGCTTAGCCATTGATTTTAAACAGAGGTATAATATCATAATGTAACAACTTTCATCATTTGCATATAACTTCATAATAATAATAATAACTTGCAGAAATGTAAGCAACACGGTAGTACAAGCATGTAGTACTTGAAAATATGAGTAATAGATATAATATATTCAAGTAGTCACTACGATGAACGACAAAGGTATTGGCATTCCCACACCTAGTGGGCATCAACGATTCGAATTGATTTTAATTCTCGGGAATAACTAAAATGCCAGGGTATATGGCTTACTAGCCATCGCGTTCCCACATATAGCCTCCATCTCCACCTGTCTTGTCCCAAGATTCAAGGTGCCCCCACCTAACCCCCAGGTTGTGCCCTCTCAGGAGCGATACCACAGCGCACTAGGTCAGCCTCCCTCAAGTACAAACACCCCCGGGCCCATCGGCCTCCTGCAAGTGGATGGGCGGCACCTCGAAAACTTCGGACGAGCCCAGGTAAGACTTTCACCGGTCCCATTTTCCGGTTAAGCATTCTAGCAATGTTACTGCCGACCAATAGGTGATCAACGAACCAACCTTAAACGACTCGGGCGGAGCCAAATGACACAACAACGCACACCACAAAATAAAATTATTCTCCGTCCAGTCTCCATTTGAATCATGAGCATAATATTACTTCCTTAGTAGTAAAAGTTCTATGATTTTTGAAACCACCTACGCGACGAGTGACTCCTTTCACTCATGTCTACTCGCACCTAGCAGTTCTTAGCAACTCGTCCTACGAACTCTAGGTATAGGTGCTAGGACCAAGGTGGCCAGAGAGTCTAATGCAATGGTTTTCAACCAACTCCTAACGCGGATGCGTAATCATCAAACAATCAACATCATATTAGCCGGGAGAATCATGGTCCAGCCTACCTTTTCTTATGTTTCTCAAAACCAACAAACTAAACTAAGTTAGTTTGCCGGGTTGTGGGGCTTTTCCCCAGGCAACCCCTTGATAACTTGGACAACTCCTACATCCAAACACGACTGATGGGCCCTCCAGGTCATGCTTGGGGCTTAGTTGGTCTTCTGGACCACCGTTGTTTGATGTAGCTCCACGCAAATGCCTATTGATCACGTATCTGCAATAAGCGTTGCTATATGAATGGCATACATTGATGCGATGCAGAAGGTGCATGGAGATAAGGTTTCACACTTAACCAATCATTTCACGGATGGGGCAAAAGTGCCTGATAAACTACTTAAACAAAAATTGTCTTTATGACCTAAAGCAAGCATACATTTTACAATCATATTTACATTTAGCAAGTTATTCATCATGAAGAGAGCAAGTTAAATACGGTATCATGTGGATGGGAGATACACAAGGATTTAACACATGATCAACTATTAATTTAAACCGTCCTTTATCATACCACAAGCAACCAAAGCATCATACAATCATATATTTATACATGTAAGGGATTACTATTTTGAAACATCACTCCTAGCACTAATGACAACAGTACATTCGTACACCCCGAGTAAACATGCATTTAAACAATTCCCTTATGCACCTGTCAAGCCGTTGATTATAAAGAAAGTGTGCTAAGGTCATTTTTAGTTCAGTTTATACAATCCCGGTATACAAACGTGGTATTTAGTCCAAACTTTTACAACGGCTAAACATGGCATATAGAAGCGATTGTAAGGACCTCAACTAAGAAGGGATGTGCATTCCCATATTACAGCTAGCACTAGTTGATTAGTTACTCACTTACAAGATTTAACCATAAAGTGGGTGTTTCATTTTGGTACAGCAAACTCAATATAACAAGGGGCATTCAAAATAAATCATACGTTCATTTGATCATACACTAACATCCCCATTTATTTTTCTTTACTTTTAAACCTAATTAATGACGACATGTATACTCCTCATGTAACAGCAACCAAAATACATGAATAATTCCCATAAGCATACTTGCTCAGTAATATTGCTACATGAATTTTGGTGACATTTTTGTAACACACTAAATAGCACTTTTCTATTATTATTATTTTTGCAACGTAGCATTTGCCATTTTCAAAATATAAAGCAATCAGTCAGCAAAACCATGGAACTTTATTTCTAGGCCACACTGGACTAAATGGGCACAATATAATTTCTATGGTTTTTTCTGGACAAGTTTTACGTAGCATGCATTGTCATATAAATAAAATCTACTAATTAATAGAATTAGGGGTAAATCTCTAATTAACAACGATGATTATGGTTAACCAAAAATACATGTGAACACATAAGGTACAAACAACATTTATGCCAAGTTTCATAATTTTTAGATGTCATTTAGATCACTTTCAGCTTTTTATTTGTTTTAGCTAACATGACATACCCCAAGGGCAAAACAGTTCTTTCACACATCCACATCTTAATCACTCTGTAGAACTACTAAAGAGGAAGACAATGCAATAAAATTTGCATTTTTAGCATTTTTCCTTGATTTATAATGGATTTTTGAAGTTCACAGCTCAATAAAATGCATTTAACTCAAAAGTCACTTGCATCAGGGACTAAATGTAAATAAATCTATCGCCCAAGGGCCTGCACAGAAGATTTCACTGACTTAGCAAATAGTAATTGAAATGGTCCGTTGAATAGATGAAAAGGCAGGTGTTTTATGCTAATTGTGATGCCCCAGCCATCTCAAGTGCATTTTATGTGCTCATTTGCTTAAACACATCTCATAAGCATCATTTCATCTCATATTGATGTGCATTTGACTCACGTGAACAAACTTGGTTGAAATGCTAAGTGGCGAACTCAGTTTCCTGCATGAATGACATAGTGAATGTGGTCATAACCTTAGATCTGTTGAGTTCTAGGTGGAACTTTTTATACCAAATTTGTAGGTGAATTCATGATGAACAACTTTGGTAATTAGAGCTTTGACATGCACAAAGGTTTGCTTAGGGATATAGGGCTTTTACTGTCAGCATATAAACACAGTCAAAATCTGAACTGATTTCAAAATCCACTTTTTCTTTGACCTACAATCATTTTCATGCAAAACTCTAATTGACGAAGTCGTAGGCCTTGAAATTTTGTATAAAGTTGGTATAAAACATTTAAGGTGATTTTGGCCATAGATAGGACATTTAGAAATTTCTTTACAAGTGGCTGTGTAGGTCAAATCTGAAACACTAAGACAAATTTAAATTTAAATCATATTTTGACACAGAATTTGGCCATGAGGCTTTGGACAAATTTGTAGATCTAAAAGAGTTCAACATTTCTTCCAACTGGGTCTCCTTCAAATTCGGTCTAGAAATGGGTCAAAATAGCAATTTTCAGAGGCAAACAAAAACAGAAACACTGTGTTTTCCATTTTTGGAATAACCTCCCGCTGACAGGTGGGGCCACGGATCCGGGGCACCCACGCTGCCCGGCCGGTGAACGCCGTGTGGCCAGCGGCGTACAGGCAGCAGCCCTCGCCCATGGATCGGCCCCGTTGGCTGCGTCCTTAGGGGGACGACCCCCTCCTCTCTTCGTTCCCTTCTCCCGAGCCTCCCACTCGCTCTCCCTGCTCGACCGGTCCGCGGTCGCCATTGGAGTCGAGCTCAGAGCTCGATCTCGCGCCCGCCGCTCCACGCCTCCCCGAGCAACGAGACCACCACCACTGCCCTCGCCTCGTTCCCGCGCGCCCGTAGCCGTTGACGTCGCCGTCGATCCGCGCCCCAACCCCGAGATCCGCCTCCGCCTTGACGTCACGCCGCGCCGGTTCACCCTCGGTTCACTGCCGCCGTGAGCTTCATCTGCACCTCCTCCGTCGACGCCGTCATCGTGAGGTAGTAGCCCCGGCCCGGGAACACCCAACACGACTCGCGACGCGGCCGCGGCGATCCGGAGCTCTTTGGCGCGCGCGTTCCTGCGCGGCCGCTAACGGCGCGAGGAGGAAGAAGGGGGCCGGTACATTTTAGATCCGGCCCCTGAGTTTTCAGTTTTAGCATTTAGGTCCTACGTACTGTGCGCTTGTGCCTTAGGAATCTTTCGATCTAGCCCCTGAGATCTATAGTTAATGGCATACAAGTCCTAGATCTAAGGTATTTTCGGTTAAATGCATATTATTTAAACTGAAACTTTGAAAAATCATTATAAATCATACAAAAATGCTAAAAATGCAAACTCAGTGGCTATGAGCTCCATTTGAACAGATCTACAAAATGAGTATGATGAGGAGGTGTGAAATGACCTATTTACCCCTGGATCTTGCATGCATGTAAAAACTAAATAAATGGGAAATGTAGGTCAAATGAGCTCCAAAAATTATGAAATTTGGACAGTGACTTTGTTAGCATGACTAGGCACTGTGTGAATTTTGGTAGCCCTAGCATTGACTGTTTTACCCTTGCCAAGCAATTAAGCATATTAATAGAATAAGAAAAGGTTGCTATAAGGAAAAAATGCTCTAGGTGACTTCATGGACTTTGTGTGAGCTCTAAGTTATGTAAAAGGCTCACTGTTGGAATATGAGGTTGTGCATGTTAAGCATGGGCACTGATTTGAAGGTGGCGAAATAATGCATATTTAACTAAGTAATAGAAAAAAAAGTGGGTCTATTATGTTTGTTAAGTGCTAAGAAAGATCATGGTGAAACATAGAAGTTCTTAGGTCATTGCTACTATCTTAAAATGCATGTTAGGTATGTTAAGTTGATTGTATAGGAAATAAATGTCTATTTAAACTTTGGTCGTTTTACTTGTTAGATTT
Source organism: Paspalum vaginatum (assembly GCA_030272315.1). Classification (NCBI taxonomy): domain Eukaryota; kingdom Viridiplantae; phylum Streptophyta; class Magnoliopsida; order Poales; family Poaceae; genus Paspalum; species Paspalum vaginatum. The sequence goes on along the minus strand of CM059020.1, from coordinate 10,991,946 downwards.
TTACACTCACTGCACGCCCTCATGTTGATATATGTGATATGATAGGTTACCTTAGCTGATGGTTTGTACGATTTTTTAGTATTACACAAGTTTTGACACAAAAATGCGAAACTCCACTTATTGGTCACGATTCATTGCCTCGCATCTGCACCGTAAGCAAGCATTTGCATTTCCACATGCTCATATTGCACTATGTTATATGCATATAGATCCCGCGAGCGAAGGACACCCTCCGGACCAGCCGATAGTGGAGGAGCCCAAAGAAGAGCAACACTAGGAGCCAAAAGATCAGCAGCAGTGGCCCGACTACTCTCCGGAGGCAGCTACTGACCCTAGCGAAGAAGGTAGGCAGGACCATGCTTATCCTAGCAAACAAGATATATTTGATGATTACGCATATGCATTAGGAGTTCCTTGAAACAAATTGCATTAGACTCATTGGCTGCCCTGGTCCTAGCACCCGTCTTTTGAGATGTTGTCGTGACCTTTGAACTTTAATATTCCGCTGCGAGATACTTTTGAACTTGCTATGTTATAACTCTATGTTGGAACTGTACTTTATTTGAAACTAGTTTGTAACTAAGTCTATTATTACTCTATTTCAACTGCCTGTGATGATGTATCTGTTGTGACTCCATCGACGGCTGGATGTGTATGATGTCGGTTCCTCTGGGATTTGGTAATATCGAGAGCCGAATGACTCTCGACGGATGACCGAGTTCAGTTTGGTCTAATCACACTGCAAGCCAGAGGTGGCAGATGTGCTTAGCTCAGATTAAATCGGCGGTTCCGCCACAACTGGGATCAGAGCCGATCATACACAGACAACAGTCATATCATCCGGTTTTGATTTACAAACATATTTTCAAAAGCCCCTTTTCAAGTATTTGAAAAATGAGAGTACCGATATGCCCATATTAAGGATTATAGTGTATTACCAGGTGACATCACTAACATTCTGACCTAGATAGAACTCATATGCATATTCGGCGCTTTGGGAAGCAACATTTCGGCCATAGCCATCCCCAGTACTGGTGGAACGCTATCGGGATTTGCGGATTGTTGTGAACCCTACATTCATGCTGCTAGGATAGAGTTTTTTTTAAGGGGGGTGGTCACGCCATATGGGGGTATGTCGTGATCACTCGTGACGCAGCAATGCTCAATATTGCCTGCATAGGTCTCAGCCCGGTCTAGCAGAGGACCTTACTGATGCATTGTCCACGGCACAAATAGCGTGGATGCCACTTCTAGGTTTAGAGTGGTAATGATGTGAGCATGCATTTTTTTGCAGGTACACTAACCACGTGCGAAATTAAGACCGAGCAGAGACGACTAGTTGCATTAGAGAGTGCCGTGCATATGTGTCACCCAAATACCGATAGTTATATATATATATTAAATATAGGATGTGTGATGTGAGACGAATAGGACGAATCATGCATCATACCATTGTTTTATTCATTCCGGGGTTATGGTTAAAAGTCAGACAAGTTAAATCATGATCTAAGAATATACTTCTGCTCGTTCCTTTAATTAAAATTCTTTGAACTAAAGCACTCACTGATTAAAGCCTTTTTTATTTAAAACAGATCGCCAGGACCAAGTAGACCGCATGTAAGGCTGTGAGCAGGAGGGGTCTCCACAGGCAGGATGGGCAGAGGGCTGTTCCTCACCCACCAGTGACTCACACTCCTCCCCAGGTTGAGGGCAGGATGTTTCACACCCGTTGCCGTGAGGAGAATGGCCTTGCGCAGATCCTTTGCAGGGCTCTATGTGAGATGAGGTGCCAACCTTGCCCCTTCCACTCTGTGCAGACGGTGCACGAGGAGGGGAGTTGCTTGTCCCGCATCGTCCTTCCCCGAGGTCCTTTCTCCGCAGGGCAGATGATCACCACCTACGGGGCCAATGAGAAGGAGGCCTATAACAAGGTGACTTTGGCGGCTATCACCGCACTGAGCTCTTCGGCTATAGCAGGTGCTTCGGTGCTGCGCTACCTTCCCACGGATGGGTACGACGACAAGTGGGTCCGTCGTCACGCGCTGCTGTAGGATCGGATTGACACCATGCCCCATGCAGCGACCATGGAGTTTTCCCGTAGTGTGCACGGCATGTACCTCCGCGCTGAGGACCGTGCCGAGTACTATCTTGACTAGTACGTGGCGTCGCAGGCTTGTGTTCGGGAGCTAGAGGCAGAGTTGGCAGTCCGTCCAGCTCAGGAGGCGGCTAGCACGGCGTCCGACGGCCGCTCTGCTGCTTAGAGTGGTGGAGTCGACTTGAGAAGGAAGGCGGTTCTTTTGTACATGTGGCACGTTATGAGCGATGTTTTGTATTATGCTACTCCGTGCAATTTGTCATGGATGTACTAAACATTGGTGCGGTCGAGAGAACTCATTTATGTACGCTATGTAACTTAACGTTCGAACTCTAGGTGGATGCCTTGTCGTGGTGGGTGTGGTGACCCCACATATGTACTAAGTAGACCTTTTAGCTTGCTAAGGCCCTCTAATATGTATGTAGTAGCTGTTGGATGCTTATGGACAAATGTGGAATGGTGTAGTGCCCGTGAGCTTGAAAAATGGCACCCAAATCTTGGTTTGGTTGCAATCTGAAATTCTAGAGTGCAGCAGCTTAAACCGAGCATGGCATGAAATCTGGTGGGTTTTGGGAAAAATTTTGTATTCCAAACTTGTTGGGAACTTCTGGTTGCACAACTTTGTAAATTGGAACTTCTTCTGAATGTGCTTTGTTTCCAAGTTGTGGTCAGATTTTTTTGAATCTGAAATCTGAACTGAAACAACCAACGCGGAAGAAGTGCGTGTTCCAACCTGTGGTTGGTGGATTCAAGCTGGAGTTTATATACCAAACTTGTAGAATGGGAAGCCTAGAACAACTTTGTTATATAAAGTTTTCTCTAAAATAGTTTGGTTGGGGAGATATAGTCGAAAAAATTTAAGATCAGAATCTGGACAGAATTGACCTACAATGATAAACAATGGAATTCGACCAAGAATCCAAGGGAAGGAATCAAAACGATACATAACAAAGTCTAAGAGCACAAGATAGGGAAAAACTTTTCTAAAGTTGTCATGGTGTGATTATGCACCAAACTTGAGTCATGCTCTTGTTAATTCAGTAGCTACCTCAGGTTGGGCTGAAAACCTAAGCACAATTTATAAGTTGAATCCTTTTGCTTTTTCCAAATCAGATCACTCAAGGAGATCTATAAGAAATCTGTAGGGAATGAAAATCAGAACGACTTTTGTATTTGGACTTTCACCCCGATTAACCATTTGGACACTCAAATTGCTGAAATTTAGAAACGCAGTTCTGCGCGTTGACAGCGACACGTTTGTTTTTAGCTACCATTTGCGATTGTCTGACCTCACGAAATGAGGGCTAACCCTTCAAGTGCAATTAAGTGGTTGCGTTGACTTACATGCTTTCATGTATTTGTAACATATCATTGATGCTATGATACTTTATCGTCGCATCGGTTGCACTGAAGTTGGACTAAACACGGTTGGCCTCGTTTTTACATATGGTGAACACTCGCAATGGTCTGTCTTCGGGGTAGTTAGTGCAAGGCGCTCCACCCCCGCCGGAGTTGGCTACTCTAGTGATCCAGCAGGCTAAGCTGATCCGTATACTGGCAGAAGATCGCCAGGCCCGTGGGCTGCAGCAGCCGTTGGAGTATCAGCCACGTGGCATCACCTACCAGGACTTTGAGGGACTGCGACCCCAGTCTTCACCAACTATCCTGAGCCATTGGTAGCAGATGACTGGCTTCACACCATCCAGTCCAAGTTCACTCTTCTGCTAGGGATCAATGAGCAAGAGAAGGCTCGTTTTGCTGCTCAGCTTCTCTAGGGACCTGCGGGGGCGTGGTATGCCACCTTCCTCGCCATGCAGGAGGAGGGGCATAAGCCCACATGGGAGGAGTTCCGTCAGGCTTTTCCGGACCCACTACATCCCAGCAAGTTTGATGGAACAGAAGTGACGAGAGTTCCAGGATCTCAAGCAGGGCAACTGTGGCAGAACCGCCCAGATTAACCCAGATTTAGTGCTTAATCACCAGATCCGGACTAATCTCGGTAGTCCTTCAGGATGTAGGTATCCTGACTTGGCCTTCCCATCTAGGATCGAGCTCATGTGTCGACTCTCGACGGAGTCCACAGACTACAATCTCTTACATCTCATACATAGCTTAAAAGAAATAAATTATTACAACCAAACGGTTGATTTGTACAATCTTTTATTCAAAAAGACTGCAGGGAGGGAAACTTGCATCCTGTCCAAGGATGCAGCTCACCCCAAAAGGAAGACCTGGGGAGCGATAGAAGAAAGCTCTCACTTGCAGCGAGTGTTCAACACCTGAGAAAACATAAGCAAAGAAGCCTGAGTACTAGTTACTCAGCAAGACTTACTCGACCACTAGGTCTAAACCCGACTCTCTAGCCTATAGCCGGGGTGGTTGGGTCAACTCACACTGCGGCAGGCCTAATAGTAAATCCTTAGCTCTTAGAAATGGTTTGCTTTTTAGTTATTACCTGACCAGACTAAGTTATACTTATTCTATTAACAAACAAGAGCAAACACTTTGCCAAACCATTCTTTATCAATAGGATCAGTTTTCTTACTACGATGTTGGTCGCGATCAGGCAGCTTACAACTGGCAAGCCACAGACGATTCGAATCGATTTTTCCACCTCTCGAGAGGGATACTCAGACACCCGTCATATGTGTGTACACCGACCCCACATACGACAACCCAACATCCAGTGCCACCTAGCCGAAACCATCCTCACCGAACCCGGGTGTCAGTCCTTCGACACCCGCCCAACCTCCTCCTTCCAATTGGTCTCGTCTAGTTCCGCACTTAGGTACAACAGGACGAGAGGCTTACCGGAGCCCGTTAAGGACGGCAAGTGAATGAGGCGCGTTTGGCCCAACCAGGCCACACATCGGACGGCCTTATGCGACACAGGCAGGATCAGGGTCCATAGCAAATAATCATAACATGCAAAGTACGAAAGCGAAACTGATCCCGCTGCATGCCTGTCAAATTATTAACATGCTTCTCATTCCTAACCAATAAATTTCTGTAAAAGAATTCCGTTCTAGGCCTATGCCACCTAAGCCATCTACTGCGTATAGGATTTTTATGCTGGATAATGATTAATCATGCTCTAGGGTTTCAATCAATTCCTAACTCTAGTGCACAGGCATAACCCATTTTTATTTACTTAAAGGACTCAAGGAAAATAGGTAATGCATCGGGGCTTGCCTTAGAAAAGGTCTCAGAGTCTCGAAATCGCTTCGGGGATTAGGGTAGTGGACACCTGACGGTTCAGGAGGCTCGGCTTCGGGCTGTCACATCGGGATGCCTTCGGAAGACTCTTCAACTGGGAAGATAAGAACCAACGTGCCTAACATGAATGACATGCAGGAGTTTGAAAGCATGAGGATGATCAACCTGTTGAAAAAGTAAAGTGTACAATTTTCTAAAAGAAAAAGGGTGGTTGGGGTTAAACATCTGGGTTTTCGAGGCGTAATTGACTGTCCTAGGGCTCAAATGAATTTTATATTATTTTTAAAAGCTTAAATGACTTTTCTAGAAATTTTTGAATAATTCAAATGGATTTTAGAATTAATTCTATATTTTTAATACATTTTTATGAATTTTTCTGCATTTTTAAATAAAAGCTAACTTTATAAAATTATATAAACTTTAATTTAATTTCTTTTTGAGAATACCAAAATATTTATATGAATTAATAAATAATTCTAATAATTAATATAAACAGATCAATATTAACTAAAATTAATTAACTAATTTGAAATAAAAAGAAAAAGAAAACAGAAATAGAAATTGGAATTGGAATTCGGCCCAGCCTACGGAAAAAGACAAAACAAAAAGTTCTAATTTCCCCTCCAAAAATTCTGCCCGGACTCCTTCCTCTCTGGCCCAGCCCACTAAGTGGGCCGGCGGCCTTTTCCCTGGCGCGGCCCAACTCCCTCCCCTTTTCAGCTCGGCCCATCGGCCGAGCGGGTCGGCAGGCCGGCCTGCCGGGCAGGCAGCCCAGCTGGGCTGGTGGCCCAACTGACCGGCCTCGCCCGGCTGGCTCGGCGCGGGGCGGCACACGCGCACGACGCGGCGGCGTGCGCGCTCTCCGGCGCGGCCTTGTCGGCGGGATCCCGGCCAACGGCGACCCACCGCGGCGGCGCGTTCCTCCTTTTGGTCCTCCCCTTTCCCCTTCTCCTCTCCTCCCTCTCATCTCTCTGCCCGCGGCGACCGCGGCGCCCACATCGAGCGCACGCGCTAGAGCGCGGCGGCGAACGGCGCGAGCGGCGGCGCTAGGACGGAACGGGGCCAGGGGACCCCCGCGCGAAGTGCGCAGGGCCATCCCGCACCCCGTGCGTGCGATGGAGAGGCCACTAGGGCTTGCGCGCGGGGAACCCAGGGGCAGCGCGGCCCTCGCGGCAGCGGCCACCATGGATGGGCGCCGAGCTCGATTGAGCTCGAGCCGATCCCAATCTTTGGCGAGGGTAGGGCGGAGGGAAGGGGGTGGCGAGGGACGCGGGTTCTCACCCCTCTGACGGCAAGCGGAGACGGCGGAGGCAGCAGTCGACGGGGAGGCGTCACGGCGGCGCGGACGAGCGGCGCGGGGCTGCGTGGGGGGGGGGGCGCAGCTGCGGCTGGCCAAGGCAGGGAGGCGGTGACGGCTCGGGACGGCGGCGGGGCGGAGTAGCTACGACGGCGCGGAGCGGAGCGGGGTGGCGGGCAGGGGCGAGCGGAGTGGGGAGGACGGGAGCTCCCTGCTCCTTTCCCCCACGGAGAAGACGACGACGGGCGGTGGGGCTCGCCCGTCAGGTGCGCAGGGGGAGTGGGCACACTGGCGCCCATGCGGGCCGCCACGCCGGCCTCCCCCGGCGGCTGGGCCGCCGCGTGGCCACGGGCCGCCACGCAGGCCGGGGATTCATCCCCCCCCCCGGTCTGCCATTTCTTTTTTTTTTACTTTTACCATTTTCATTTTTAACCCTGGATTTTGACCTTTTTCGACTGGGGTCCAAATACAAAAGTGAAAGGGCTTAATTTAAGCTACCCTTTCACATTTTTGTCCCTAGAAAACTCCAAATTTTTGAAAAGGCCTCAAATTTAAATTTGAATCAAATTTTTAAAAGAAAATTAAGGTAGTATGCAATGCACTTAGGGTGTTTTAAATACGGAGTATCACAGCAATAAGACCGTCATGCAGTATGTGCAAACTTTCATTCACCTCTCCCAGTATGCTCCGAGGGATGTTGCTACCGAGCCTTAGCAGGCCGAGAGGCTCCTGGAGGGCCTTGACCCCACACTTCGGACTCACTTGGCACAGCGCTACCAGAGATTCACCGAGCTGGTAGACACTGCTCTTGACATGGAGAATCATCTCTATGCCGCCAACGAGGACCAAAAACGCAAGAGTCTAGCCAACACCTCGGCCTCTAGTTCTTCACAGAAGCAGAAGACTACCTACAAGCCACCACAGCAGTACTACCAGCAGCACCGCTTTGTGGTCCTAGCCCAATCAGCTGGGGTGGATCCATAGGGCGACACCACAGCAACAGTATCCTGCCTATCAAGCACCTGCACAGCTGCCGGCCTCCCGTGCTCCCACTGTTCTGGGCCCGGGTGCTCCCTGCTACAACTGCGGCAAGAACGGCCACTTCAGCAAGGACTGTAGGGCGCCTCGCAGGATCCAAGGTCCCATTCCTATGGGTGGCAACCAGCAGGGCAAGCAGAAGGGGTCCATACCCAAGACGGGTCGCGTGCACTCCGTGCACATGGAGTAGATCCCTGCTGGAGAGCCTTTTCTTGCTGGTACGTTCATGGTCAATGGTCAACCGACCATCGTGTTATTCAATTCAGGGGCTACTCATACTTTCATTAGCCTGACATATACATCCAAGCACAGGATAAAGACTTCATGCATAAAAGAGAAATATCAAATCACTGCTCCGAAAACCCGATTAATACGAATCTGATAGTGAAGAGACTGAGGTTGAGTATAGGAGAGGAAGATTTCACTATCAACCCTGTGGTGCTGCCACACCAGGGGATTGATATCATCTTAGGTATGAATTGGATGGCAGAGAACAATGCGGTCCTAGATATTAGCAGCAAGACAGTGCAGCTAAGGTCTAGTGTCAGTGGTAAGGTTTTACGAGTACACATGCCAAATCAGAAACACATATCACCCATAGTAAATGCAACGGAACTGCAAGAGATTAAGAAGATACCGGTAGTATGTGAATTCCCGGATGTGTTTCCGGAAGAGCTTCCTGGTCTCCCATCAGATCGGGATGTGGAGTTTGCCATTGAACTCATTCCAAGCACGGCACCTGTGTCAAAAAGGCCATATAGAATGCCGCCTGATGACCTGAAAAAACTAAAAACACAACTACAAGAACAGCTAGACAAAGGGTTTATTCAGCCTAGTTCATCACTGTGGGGTTGTCCGGCTCTCTTTGTTGAGAAGAAGGATCATGGTGGGAAAAGGCTGTGTGTGGATTATCGACCACTAAATGCAGTGACCGTCAAAAACAAATACCCGTTGCCACACATCGATATTCTATTTGATCAGTTAGCTGGGGCTAAGGTCTTCTCTAAAATTGACCTAAGGTCTGGCTTCTATCAGATAAAGATCAGAGAAGAGGATATACCAAAGACAGCGTTTTCTGCCCGATATGGCTTGTACGAGTATTTGGTTATGTCTTTTGGGTTAACCAATGCACCGGCTTTCTTCATGTATATGATGAACTCGGGGTGGTATTTATCGATGACGTACTAATTTACTCTAAAGATGAGAAAGAACACGAAGAGCACTTAAGGATTGTACTCACCTGGCTCAGAGAACACAAGCTCTATGCCAAGTTCAGCAAGTGTGCATTCTGGCTGAAAGAAGTGAGTTTCTTAGGTCATATTCTGTCTGAGTAGGGAGTCGCAGTAGACCCTAGCAAAGTAAAAGATGTACTAAATTGGAAGCAACCGAAAACAGTGACTGAGATCCGGAATTTTCTTGGTTTAGTGGGCTACTACCGCCGCTTTATCAAGGATTTCTCCAAGATTGCGAAGCCAATGACATCGTTGACTAAGAAAAATGCAAAATTCATTTGGAGTCCAAAATGTGAAGAAGCTTTCCAAACACTGAAGAAATTGTTAACCTTAGCACCAGTGTTAGCTCAACCGGACATCACTAAGCCATTTGATGTGTATTGTGATGCCTCTGGCAATGGGCTCGGCTGTGTCTTAATGCAAGAAGGGAGAGTAATTGCTTACGCCTCCCACCAACTGAGAAAACATGAAGCAAATTATCCAACACATGACCTTGAACTAGCAGCAGTTGTTCATGCACTAAAGATATGGAGACACTATCTGCTAGGCAACACATGTCACATCTACACTGACCATAAGAGTCTCAAATACATATTCACACAACCTAAAATTAACATGAGGCAGAGGCGATGGTTAGAGTTGATAAAAGATTATGATCTGGAGATCCACTACCACCCAGGCAAGGCCAATGTGGTAGCCGATGCATTGAGCCGAAATGCTCATTGCAGTGCAATAGAAGCCCGTCCCACTGCAAGAGTGATCTGCTGTGAGATGAATGACATTGAAACACCTCCTGAGCAGCAAGCAGAACTTTATAATCTCATCATTGAACCCTCGATCAAAGCACAAATCATAGAAGCACAAAAGCAAGATAAGGGTATGGCATATATTTGTGAGGGTATTAGTGAAGAGAAGAAGGCATTTTTCACACTTCATGACCAAGGCGTTCTACGGTTCAAGAATCGTCTAGTGGTACCTAAGGATATGGAGTTGAGGAAGAAAATACTCGATGAGGCGCACACTTCAATGTTCACAATACACCCCGGCAGCAATAAAATGTACCAAGACCTAAAACAAAAGTTTTGGTGGACTCGTATGAAACGAGAGATTGCCAAGTATGTATCTGAGTGCGACGTGTGTCAAAGGGTGAAAGCTGATCACCTAAAGCCTGCTGGTATGCTTCAGCCGATTGAAGTTCCAGCATGGAAATGGGAGGATATACACATGGATTTCATTGTGGGATTGCCCTGAACTCAGAAGGGGTATGATTCGATATGGGTGATAATAGACAGATTTACAAAGTCAGCTCACTTCCTTCCGGTGAAGACAATATACCATGCTAAGACCTATGCCGAAATTTATCTAGCTCGTATTCTCCCTCTGCACGGAGTCCCAAAGACCATCACTTCCGATCGGGGCCCACAGTTTGTCTCCCATTTCTAGGAGCAATTGCATACAGCTCTGGGGACCACCTTGATTCACAGTTCGGCATACCACCCTCAAACAAGTGGTCAAGTAGAAAGGGTAAATCAGATCCTAGAAGATATGTTGAGGGCTTGTGCACTGACCTATTCCACCAGGTGGGACGAATGCATACCCTTGGCGGAGTTTGCTTATAACAACAGCTAACAAAAGAGCTTAGAAATGGCTCCTTTCGATGCCCTCTACGGTAGAAGGTGCAGAACACCCCTCAACTGGTCCGAACCAGGAGAGTGTGTTACATTTGGCCCTGGCTTGGTGACAAAAGCCGAAGAACTAGTGAAACTCATACACCACCATATAAAAAGAGCACAGTCCCGACAGAAAAGTTACTCCGATAGGAGGAGAAGGCCACTAGTCTTTGAGAAGGGCGATCACGTGTACCTGCGGGTATCACCAATAAAGGGGGTACAACGGTTTGGAGTAAAGGAGAAGTTAGCACCAAGGTACGTCGGCCCGTTCAAAATCGTTGAAAGATGTGGAGCAGTCGCTTACCGGTTAGAATTGCCACCACGCCTAGCAGCGGTTCATGACGTGTTTCATGTCTCGCAACTAAAGAAATGTTTAAGGGTACCTGGAGAAAGTGGTAGATACGTCTCAAATTCAGATTGAACCGAATCTCACATACGAAGAACATCCCATAAAAATCCTTGACCAAAAGCAAAGATCAACACGCAGAAAAACAATCAACTTTTATAAAGTACAATGGAGTAATCACTCCGAAGAAGAAGAAACTTGGGAACAAGAGGAGTATCTACACACTAAATATCCTGGTTTTCTACCATCCACTGCAACTCAGTATGTTACAATAGTTTAATTTCAGGTTTTAAACTTAATACATGCACTAGCACTATCTCTAATCGACTTAACCACCCACATCGCATCAAAAATCTCGGGATGAGATTTCTTTAAGGGGGGTGGGTTGTGATGCCCCAGGCATCTCAAGTGTATTTCATGTACTCATTTGCTTAAACACATCATATAAGCATCATTTCATCTCATATTGATGTGCATTTGACTCACATGAACAAACTTGGTTGAAATGCTAAGTGGCGAACTCAGTTTCCTGCATGAATGACATAGTGAATGTGGTCATAACCTTAGATCTGTTGAGTCCTAGGTGGAAATTTTTATACCAAACTTGTAGGTGAATTCATGACTGAACAACTTTGGTAATTAGAGCTTTGACATGCACAAAGGTTTGCTTAGGGATATAGGGCTTTTACTGTCAGCATACAAACACAATCAAAATCTGAACTGATTTGAAAATCCACTTTTTCTTTGACCTACTTCATGCCAAACTCTAATTGACGAAGTGGTAGACCTTGAAATTTTAAATAAAGTTGGTATAAAACATTTAAGGTGATTTTGGCCACAGATAGGACATTTAGAAATTTCTTTACAAGTGGCTGTGTAGGTCAAATCTGAAATGCTGAGACAAATTCAAATTTAAATCATATTTTGACACAGAATTTGGCCTTGAGCCTTTCTACAAATTTGTAGATCTAAAAGAGTTCAACATTTCTTCCAATTGGGTCTCCTTCAAATTCAGTCTAGAAATGGGTCAAAATAGCAATTTTCAGAGGCAAACAAAAACAGAAACACTGTGTTTTCCATTTTTGGAATTCCCTCTCGCTGACAGGTGGGGCCATGGATCCGGGGCGCCCACGCTGCCCGGCCGGTGAACACTGTGTGGCCGACGGCGTATGGGCAGCGGCCCTCGCCCACGGATCGACCCCGTCGTTTGCGTCCTTAGGGGAAGGGCCCCCTCCTCTCTCTTCGTTCCCTTCTCCCGTTCACTCTCCCGAGCCTCCCACTCGCTCTCCCTGCTCGCCCGGTCCGCGGTCGCCATTGGAGCCGAGCTCGCACTCGCCGCTCCATGCCTCCCCAAGCCACGAGACCACCACCACTGCCCTCGCCTCGTTCCCGCGCGCCGGTAGCCGGTGACGTCGCCGTCGATCCGCGCCCCAACCCTGAGATCCGCCTCCGCCTTGACGTCGCGCCGCGCCGGTTCACCCTCATTTCACAGCCACCGCGAGCTTCATCTGCGCCTCCTCCATCAAAGCCATCATTCTAAGGTAGTAGCCCCGGCCCGGGAACACCCCCCCCCCCGCCTCACATAGCGGCCACCACCGGCGCGTCGCTGTTTCTGCGCGGCCGCCAACGGCGCGAGGAGGAAGAAAGGGGCCGGTACATTTTAGATCCGGCCCCTGAGTTTTCAGTTTTAGCATTTAGGTCCTACATACTGTGCGTTGTGCCTTAGGAATCTTTCGATCTAGCCCCTGAGATCTATAGTTAATTGCATACAAGTCCTAGATCTAAGGTATTTTCGGTTAAATGCATACTATTTATACTGAAACTTTGAAAAATCATTATAAATCACACAAAAATGCTAAAAATACAAACTCAGTGGCTATGAACTCCATTTGAGCAGATCTACAAAATGAGTACGATGAGGATGTGTGAAATGACCTATTTACCCCTAGATCTTGCATGGATGTAGAAACTAAATAAATGGGAAATGTTGGTCAAATGAGCTCCAAAAATTATGAAATTTGGACAATGACTTTGTTAGCATGACTAGGCACTGTGTGAATTTTGGTAGCCCTAGCATTGACTGTTTATTTACTGTTTTACCCTTGCCAAGTAATTAAGCATATTAATAGAATAAGAAAAGGTTGCTATAAGGAAAAAAATGCTCTAGGTGACTTCATGGACTTTGTGTGAGCCCTAAGTTATGTAAAAGGCTCACTGTTGGAATATGAGGTTGTGCATGTTAAGTATGGGCACTGATTTGAAGATTGCAAAATAATGCATATTTAACTAAGTAATAGAAAAAAAAAGTGGGTCTATTATGTTTGGTAAGTGCTAAGAAAGATCATGGTGAAACATAGAAGTTCTTAGGTCATTGCTACTGTCTTAAAATGCATGTTAGGTATGTTAAGTTGACTGTATAGGAAATAAATGTCTAATTAAACTTTGGTCATTTTACTTGTTGGATTTTTATACTCACTACACGCCCTCATGTTGATATATGTGATATGATAGGTTACCTTAGGTGCCGGTTTGCACGATTTTTTAGTATTACACAAGTTTTGACACAAAAATGCGAAACTCCACTTATTGGTCATGATTCATTGCCTCGCATCTGCACCATAAGCAAGCATTTGGATTTTCACGTGCTCATATTGCACTATGTCATGCATATAGATCCCGCGAGCGAAGGACACCCGCCGGACTAGCCGATAGTGGAGGAGCCCAAAGAAGAGCAACACCAGGAGTCAAAAGATCAGTAGCAGGGGCCCAACTACGCTCCGGAGGCAACTACTGAGCCTAGCGAAGAAGGTAGGCCGGACCATGCTTATCCTAGCAAACAAGATATATTTGATGATTACGCATATGCATTAGGAGTTGCTTGAAACAAATTGCATTAGACTCTTTGGCCGCCCTGGCCCTTGCACCTATACATAGAGTTTGCAGGACGAGTATGCCTAGAAGTTGCTAGGTACGAGTAGACACGAGTGTGTGGACTCGTAGCGTAGGTGTTTTCAAAGTTACAAGATATTACTATTATGTCAATTATTACTTATGCTCATATTTTAAATGGAGACTGGGTGGAGATTTTATTTCAGTATTTACTTTTCATGATGTCGTACTTTGGACTCTGTCTGAGTCATATAAGGTCCGTTCGTTGTTCGCCTATTGGTCGGCATAACATTGCTAGAGTGCTTAACCGGGCTATGGGACCGGTGAAGTCTTACCTGGGCTTGTCCGAAGTTTTTGAGGTGCCGCCCATCCACTTGCTGGAGGCCGATGGGCTCGGGGGCGCTTGTACTCGAGGGAGGGCTGACCTAGTGTGCTGTGGTAACGCTCCTAATGGGGCACAACCCGGGGGTTAGGTGGGGGCGCTTTGAATCTTGGGACAAGACAGGTGGAGATGGGGACTATATGTGGGAACGCGATGGGTAGTAAACATATACCCCTGGCATGATAGTTATTCCCGGGAATTAAAATTGATTCGAATCGCTGATGCCTACCAGGTGTGGGAATGCCAATGCCTTTGACGTTCATCGTAGTAATTACTTAAACACTTGGTGACTATTACTCATGATTTTGAAAATCACATGCTTGTAATGTACTGTTTACATTACTGCAAATTACTATTATGTTGATGGTTATGCAAATGATGAAAACTTACTACTTTATGATGATCATGACACTGCTTAAAATCAATGGCTAAGGATCCACTTGTTAGTAAGCAGCTTCGCGTCAGCCGTAAGCCAATCCATTAGGACTTACTGAGTAATTAGTACTCAGGGTTTGCCCCCACATTTTGAGCGCAGGTATGGAGTTCATGGTTTGCACCTGTGTTAGAGGAGGTGCATGCCCCCATCTGGGATGAGGTCTGCATGAGTGGCACAGGGGCAACATCGGTGGGCTCGATGTTGTTTCTTTTAATGCAAATCTTTTGAGATGTTGTCGTGACCTTTGAACTTTAATATTCCGCTGTAAGATACTTTTGAACTTGCTATGTTATAACTCTATGTTGGAACTGTACTTTATTTGAAACTGGTTTGTAACTAAGTCTATTATTACTCTATTTCAACTGCCTGTGATGATGTATCTGTTGTGGCTCCATCGACGGCTGGATGTGTATGATGTCGGTTCCTCTGGGATTCAGGTAATATTGAGAGCCGAATGACTCTCGACGGACGATCGGATTTAGTTTGGTCTAATCACACTGCAAGCCGACCTTCTCCCGCACGGATCTACTCGTGTGAGGCTCCCACAGTCCGAGACGCGACTTTGGGAAGGTGTTCCCCGCCATAGGGGACCTTATTGCCCTTGATCTTGTCGCACGGGGAGGTCTGAGCACGCGGGGAATGCGTGTGAACTCAGGGTGAACTTGAAGCCACGGACCGTGGCATGCGTGTGCTCGATCCGGTGACACCGGCGATGGAGGGGGCCGCGGGCTGTCGCCTCGGCCGCGCGAGTCGACGGGGAACGCAGCGGAGGCGGTCTGGTGGCACAGAGATAGCCCGGCGGTGGCCCTCCACAGCGAGCAGCACCGGCGTCAGTGGCGTCCGCCGTCGGCGCTCGTGAGGTGGGGCTAGGGGCGATGGCGACGGTCACCGAGGTAGGGGAAAGATGGAGGAGCTCGATGTGCAAGGCGGCGCGCACTCTAGGTGAAGGGGGAACGGCTTAGGACAGGTCGTGACATGAGCTCGCCGTGAGTTCGCCAATGGCGGCTATGGCAGCCACAGCTCTGGAGCGGAGAAAGGCAGGGAGAGGCAGGCGAGTGAGCGAGGTGAGCGCGAATGAGCCCGAGATGGCGTCCAGGTGAAGCCAGGGCATGGGTAGCGCGGGCAGGAGCGGGGGCAACGGCGTCGGAGACCGGCAGCCGTGTGGCATGCACCAGCTCGCCATGGGCGAGCTGCCCGGATCGGAGGGCCCACTGTCAGCGAGTGGGAGAGAAAGGAAAAAGGGAAAATGAAGAAACACATTCGAGTTGGTTTTTCTCCCTTCTAAAAATCGCATAAATGACCAATTTGGAGGCCGAATTTGACAAAGCCTGAATAGAAAGAATTGTTGTGCTCTTTGAGATCTACAACTTTGTCAAAATCCATGATACCAAATTCTTTGTAGAAATATGATTTGAACTTGAATTAATCTTACTAACTCTAGTTTGGCCAACAGGCCCTCTCAGTTTAAAAATCCCAAAAGTCCATTTTGTGACTACTTCCATACAAAGAGTTTTATACCAACTTTGTCTAGAATTTCATTATCTACAACTTTCTCAAATAAAGTTTTGTACGAAAATGGCTGTAGATCAAAGAAAAGTTGGATTTAATAAGCAGGTCAGGTTTTGACAGATTTCATACGCTGATAGAGAAAGACCCAAATCACTAAGCAACCCTCAATGTATAACCAAACACCAATTATCAAAGTTGTTTATCATAAAATTTTCTACAGGTTTGGTATAAAAAATTTCATCTAATTCATCACAGATTTTGAGATACAAGTTCAAACATGCTCAAAGGTTTGGTAAAACAGCAGGTTTACTTTATGTAGATTCTTTCTTGTTTTTAATTTTTGAAGTATCGAATGAAGCCCAATCATTTCATGGTCTGATGCATTTGAAAGGTAATGAATCCAATTTCATTTCATAGAATGGAAGATTTTGAAGTTTTATAGTGAAATCAAAAGTAATTTCTGAATGAAGTTTGGGAAAGGGCTGAAAATCTAGACTTAGGAATTTTTTTCTAAGTATAGGCTGACTTGGTTTGGTTGAACTTTTGAACCTCTTAACATCTGATTTTAAAAATGGTCAAAATAGTAAATTTGAAGGCAACATCTTGAACTAAAACTTTTGTATTTGATGTCTTGCATGAAAACATATAAATTGTTAACTACTCAACCAAACAACGCAAGGTTTTGCATATTCAACTTGAAAATTTTGACCTAGTTATTGTTCTTCTCTAAGCATGATTAAGTCCAAATCCATGATTAACATGAATCTAATTGTGTGTCAAGGCTTTTGAGATGCCGAGGGCATCACAACCCACCCCCTTAAAGAAATCTCGTTCCGAGATTTGGATGAGGTACGGCCATATAACCTAGCGCGTATTAGAGAGAGTATGGCATCGTGGTTCGTGTCTTTTTGACTGCACGTGGCAACATCCAAATTTTCACCTGTTGGCTTTGTCAACTAGCTTGTGAATGGTTAGTACCTCTTTAACACAAGTAGTCACAAAGCGTCATCTAATAAGGCTAGGGTGGTCTCCCTAAGGTACTCGAGAAGTCGTGCCATATATGAGAGCGAATGAACAAACCATGAATAGAATGTGATCAGTGAGCGAGTGACAATGGTAGAAGCAAAGGAAAGGAGTCACTTCCTGACTTTGATACCAAGATTAGAAACATGATAAGTACCTGATTTATCCGAACAATGAAAGCAAAGTATACACGGTCAGAAATTGAACAAAGAAGAATCTTGTGATTCAAGGGAGTGTCATTGTATGTGTTTTTGAGAGACACAATCATTTTATTTGATAGGACTGTGTACACATATAAGATACTAAATCAACATGTCTTCAAAGAGGAAGATGTGGTGAAACATAGCACATCATGCTCATCGTGACAAGAATGGCACAAGAGGGAGAAGATAGGCCGTATTCGCCTAGACAAGGTGATGGTTTATACGATTTCTTAGAGTTGGTCAGGACTGACCAAGAAAATGGAAGTAGCTGACGTGTACTTACTAACGAAATAATTGAGAATGTTAGTAAGCTTCCCTCTTGGGTAATTTCTAAGAGAAAGAAAACAACTCATGGAAATGACGATATGGCAAAAGCACCAGCCGAGTACAAAAAGCTAGTGCGGAGGATATTCGTGAAATTCACTTGAGAATAGGGTTCAACAAATGAAGGGAAGATATCCAACGAAGCAGTGGGAACGAAGTTGACTGTTCCCACAAACCATTGAAGGCAAGGTTAAACATGGTAATGAATAGACATGAGCAAGTCGTAGGATTGAGGTGGATCATGCTCACTAGTCAAGAAGACAAGGAAGCAATGGAAAGATGCACCGAAATAGTGGAAATAGAATCGATCACTTCCATACTCGCAAATGAAAGGATGGAAATAAGCAGTGGGTATTGTTCATTGCTGGTGTTCAGTCTGTGCTTATTTCGTCGTCGTCTTTGGTGGAGCTGCCCTATGTGTCATGTTTGTGCTTGTTGCTTGGCTAGTGTTGCTCGTCATTGTTGCCTATGGGCTTTCTGGTTTGCTGGGATTTGGGTTTGGGGACTAGAGCGAAAGCTCTGTGACCATCTTCGTGTGGTCCCAACAACGGCTACGCTACAACGTAGTTCACCTTGATGGGAGTCCCTCTCCCTCTTTGTCGAGTGAAAACTTAGTCCGGCTTTGGACCGGTGACGGCGACGGCGTCGCTCCCTTTTTTAGGCGTCACTGTGGCAAAACCCTGTCTTTGTTCGTCACCGTAGCGGCTTGGGTGTGTAAATCGCTAGCCTTTTCTTTTGCAGGCCCCTCAGTGGTGTTGTTTCGGGTTTGGTGCGTTGGTTTTTTTTCCTTGTGTGTTGTCATAGTTCGTAAGCTGTGGTTTATTGTACGTAGATGTAATTCTACTATCCTCTTAGGGGGTGTTTGGATCCAGTGACTAAATTTTAGCACGTGTCACATCGAATGTTCGGATAATAGTTAGAAGTATTAAATATGATTTAATTAAAAAACTAATTACATAAACGATGACTAAATGGCGGGACGAATTTATTAAGCCTAATCAATCCATAATTAGCGACCAGTTACTGTAGCATCACATTTACTAATCATGGATTAATTAGGCTTAATAAATTCGTCTTGCCATTTAGTTCTCATATGTGTAATTAGTTTTATAATTAGACTATATTTAATACTTCTAACCAGCGTTCAAACATTCGATGTGACGGTGACTAAATTTTTAGTCAGGATCCAAACACCCCCATTAATGAAATACATGCCCTGGAGTGTTCACAATAAAAAGAAGGCAGAGCTGACGTTTTAGAGAAGGAAGTGGGCCGACGCAGGCAGAGGCGGCGTTCAGGCCGAGGCAGGCCCAAGCAGAAACCCAGACCCGGATCGGTGCTGCTGCTTCGGGTCAGGATCCAGACTCCATGGCGGGCCGCTCTGAGCGGGCAGTACAGCGACAGCCTCCGATGCAGAGGCATTAAACTTGGGTCTCGGCAGGGCAACAGCTCCTTCGCAAGCGTTGGAAGTTATGCGCTTGCTTGCATTGCCGGATGACGCGATAACGCTGCTGCCTGCTCTGCCTAGGAAGCAAACAACAACGGACTCGCTACTCGCTAGGTTCCCGAAATGGGCTGACGACGAGCGTTTGATTCGGACACTAAAATTTACCTCACATCACAGTGCATGCTTAGAGTCTAGAAATATTAAATATAATTTAATTAAAAACTAATTACACGGACGAAGAGTAATACTAGATGAATTTATTAAACCTAATTAATCTATGATTAATAAGTGATCATTGTAGAATCACATTTGCTAATCATAAATTAATTAAATTTAATAAATTCGTTTTCTTACTGTTTAGTAATTTATCTGTATAATTAGTTTTATAATTAAAATATATTTAATACTAAATTTTAACCAAATCCAAACTGGACGTGCGGGACTGCGATGACAGGGTCTCCGAGTTCTCGGTTGTGACCGGTGGACAAACAGAGCACGCCTGTGGTGTGGCGCCGTGCACGGGACAAGACCCGACGCTGACGGCCTGAGACCCAAACCCAACCCAATCCAAGGCCAACTCCCATGGTAGGTGTGTGTGACGTGCTGCCTGCCGGGCAGCGGAAACTGTATCGAGCAGATCGAGCAACACTGCCGCACGCACGACAACTGCTGTCCACTGTCCACTACGGTTGAGTAAAAATGGGGTGGAAAATACCGTTTTCACGTTGTACATAGAGTAAAAAAAATATTATTTGCATACCGATGCATGTTTTGATGACACCAATCAGTCTCAGACTGAATCGAGCTGTTACTCTATAACATCTCAAAATAAAACGCGACATTGTTACGGCACTGTTCTACACTGTAGATACAGATGACAAAAAGATAGGTAGTTGAAACAATGATAGAGATAGAGAGCTGTTAGGTTCAGCCTCAATTCGCCGGAGCCGTTTATTTCAATCGCCTGATTCTCCTATAAATGCACCGTAGCCGGCAGGCAGCCCTCCTCTGTCACAGTGTCTACCGATTCGTGTAAAAAGTCATTCATAATATAAAATGAGCAGATACATTGTAAAAAGAGTAAAGGTTGAAATAGATAACTGAGTTCTAGAAAAAATAGTCACAAATACCAAGGGTGTCTCACGAAATTTGAAGACCCTGTTTGAATCAGTAAATATAAAGCCCTAACTAATGTATCAAAATAAAACAACACTAATATTATTCTGAGATTGAGTTAGATGTTCTGTTCTTTGTCCTTTCATATGGTTTTGATGGCTAGTCATATTTTCAAACTTGGTTTGGAGAAAACATTATTTTCCAAACAATAGAACTACTAATTCATTGATGTACACAAAAAAGATGAAAAACCAAAGAGAGAGGCTGTCGGGGCTGGAGGGCAGAGAGAGGCGACCTTGCGAGCACAGTCATCACACGCAATCATATTGCTGCGAGAGCGCCGTGACTCACGTACGAGTCGAAGGCAGCAGCTTAGCAAGCTATTTTGGGCCTAATTAGGATGTCTTACGTGGTAAAAAAAAAATCCAAGTATGTATATATACGTATGTAGATCTTAACTCAACTAGGGGCCTATGATTTTGGAGACCCTGTGCGGTCGCACAGCTTGCACGGGCCAAAAATGCCCATGCTAATACTTGTCCACATCTGATCCAATTGCACCTCTGTTTCCTAATATTTAAAGCTAGGTAAAGAAAAAAAAACACATACACACATATATATATATAAATTCAACTAGCCTACCAATTGTTCTACATTACATTAAAGATGGTCTATCTATGCGGCTGCCACTGCCATGTTGTTTCCTTGGGTCAAAATCTTGCTTCCCAATCTTAGGTTGAGCTTGCTCCCTGTTGTCGTCGATGCCCCCTCCGCTGCCTTGATCTTCGAGGGTTTGGCGCCACTAGTGTGTCCGTCGTTTTGGTGTCCTAGTGAGGTGGAGTTCCCTTGTGGTCTGTGCGTGCTTCATGGTTTCGTCGGAGTCCGTTCGCTATGGCTAGGCTGCTGAGTTGGTTCAAGTGGGGTGTTTGAGTGAAAACTATGTTGCTGACTACCGTGTGGTTCGCATAGCGGCTTCGTTTTTTACGTAGTAACCCTGCGGAGGGTGCTATCATTTTGATCCATCGTCAAACGAAAGTTGTGCCCGCTTTGCTGATCGCGAGGGCGTTTCTAACGTTGTTTTCCTTCTTAGAGTTGCCATCCTTGTTCACCTATCGTCTAGCTCGTTGAGCGGGTAGCCCGGTTCTCTCTTTCGCCTTAGTTCTCTTTCTCGATGGTGCGGATGGACGCAAACATGTGATTGCACCGCACCATGTAACAACACCAATCACATAAACCGCAGTCCGCAACGAGGCGACACCCCCGGCGGCGCAGCGAAGCGCGCGCCACGCCACAGTGACCGAATGGTTCATAGCACGGAACATGAATGCAAAGCACCAACCTCCACTCTGCCCTAGCAGGAGTGTTCAAGTACGCGGTGGGGCCTTGTAGTCTGTGTTTTTCACAGCTGCCACGCGACTGCGCGGCGCTTGCTGTGCATGGCTGTTCCTGCTCTCATCACAATTGCTCCTGCAGGTGGAGAAGCAGGCAGCGGCAGAACAGCTGTCATGTCTAGAGTGGGAGCAGCGGAGCAGGGAGGAAAACAAACAGGGCATTTGATCCGCTGCGCAGGATCACTTGGGGTCCGTGCATTGTCCGGTTGTCCCTCTCCAGGGACGAGATCGTGCGGCTGCGGAAGTGGCCATTGGTGATCCGACGGCGCCCGCTGGCCTGTCCGTGACCGCGTGGCAGTATAAATCGGGAGCGCCGAGCGCCCCACGACGACGACCGCCAAGCAAGCCACTCCCCCACCCGACTATACCCGAGGACTCGACACGATCGGCACTAGAGCAGCTGCTTCCTACTCCGTAGTAGCGTAGAGCCGAGCCGGAGAAGAGAGAGAGAGAGAGAGAGAGAGAGAGGATGGAGGCGGCGGAGGTAGCGGCCGTGGTCGGGGAGGTGGCGCAGCGCCTGGACGCGGAGGACTACGAGGGGCAGGAGGGCATCACGGAGGAGTCCGTGGCGGAGGTCATGAGCTGGCTGGAGCTGGAGATCAAGCTCGCAGCGGGGGCCGCCGCGCTGCCGCTGCCGCTTCCGACGCCCACGCCCGCGCCCGCGCTGTACGGGACGGCGGTGAGCGCGGGCCGGGAGAGCTGCGGGCCGTCGCTGTCGTGGCCGGCGTCCACGGTGATGGCGTCCGTGGACTGGCGCGCGGGCGCGCCGCTGCCCCCGGCGGCGCCGTGGCCGTGGCCGTTTCCCGAGCCCGTGGCGGGGCTGGAGGAGGAGGCGGCGGATGCGGTCGTGGCCCATGAGGACGACGATGATTGGGTTCTGCAGCTCCTCACGGATGGGCCGGCGGCCGAGGGGCAGCACGGTGGCCAGTAGCTGGCTGGCTATCAGCGCGTGTGGTACTGTCGCGACGAGCGGACGAGGCGAGAGTAGGAATAGTCTGGACTAGGAGTGGGGTGCTTGTGTACTGACTGACCAGCGGGCCATGCTGCGCGGAGGTTCCTTGCATGGTCTTGGACTCTTGGGTGTACAAAAAATGTCCAGCAGTTCGATCCGTGGCTTCCAGCAGCTGCCGTCCATCCAAATCCAATGTGTATTCGTCGATGAGAGAGAAGAGGGCTGTGTGTTCCAGTACTTCAGTACACCGCACCGTCCGAAGCAAAAAATCGCCCGCCTGTGCGAGAGAGCCTCAGTTGAGTACTTTAAGCAGCCATGGCGGAGAGAGAGAGAGAGAGAGCGCGCGCGCCATGGCGGATCACTACAGGCGGAGACTGCATGCGACTGTATTCTGTCTACTAGAGCAGGATTGTATCATTGTATGCGATTTGTCCGTATGCAGTAGAGAGAACGCATCTAGTCAGTAGGAGAAAGAATCCATCTAGCCAGTGAAATATACAGCCACCGGAGGCACCCCTAATGTCATCAATTTGGTTGGTCGTAGATGCAATGGAAGCCCAGTTTCTCTCAACTATTCTATTGCACGCGGTACCCTACTCCCACAAGCAGCTTCAGATCCTTCAGCTTAGTATGCTCATTTACAGCTGGTCAATTTTTTTTAATTTAGATTATGTTTATTAAGTTTACCATGTCAGTTATTCATCAGACTGCCTTGTGTTTTCTCAAAAAAATGGACCTGGCATTTAAAACGCACACTATTAGTTCTGAATGATATCTACAGTAACATTTTTTTCTCCTCCTATGGCCCACCAGTTTTCCCAGTTCAGTTCTCACATGAAGCAAGTTAGTGTTCTGAGTCTGAGAGCTAATAAGCCCTGATCGGTAAAGATTGATGTGCCTGTACAGCACAGTTATCAGTTACTAGTTTACTTTACTTCAATGTCTCTGTGAGTGTGCCGTGAGCAGTAATAGCTGCAGCAGTTGCTACATGACAACTACTGTATTTACTTTGGTGGGTGGCTCATGATTCCTTTTCTTGGTTCGTTAAGCATGAAAGGAAGGAGTAACCTATTTACACGTAATGCATATAGCTTCAGATCCTTCATGCATCGGTAGTTTCGAAATTCCTCGCTTCTCTAGCTTTGGCACCTTTTTTGCCCTCTTGTCAGTTTAGTTCAGACTTCAGACTATTTCACACCGAATATAGATACTTCTAGCAGTTTCTAGACAGGGGGTTCAATTCTGCTCTTTACAAGGCACTAAGGCAGGATAAAAATATATTTGGTACTTGTAGATGCCTGTTTAGCAAACTTTGCCTAAGAGAGTAAGAGTTATGTCAGATTGGGTACTCCGTTTGTTTGTTTCATTAGTATGGACTTTAATGGAAAAGTAGATGTTCAGAAAGCAGTAGTTGCCACAGGTTGTGCAGTGGGACAACAAAAAGAACAACGAAACCAGAGGTACCGAGAGAGCTTTTGTCAAATTAAAAATGCTGAACATGTAAATTGAACGCCCCATGAATACATAAGAACGATACTTCCAACAAAAATGATCACCAGACATCTTTCCATACTCCTAAGTTGGCTATCTGTTATACAAATATGTGAACAAAATTCAGAAAGAAAGTGAGAACTAATTAAATTCGTGAGAACCACCAGGTCACTTCCCTTGCTACCCGCTGCTTGTAGATAAAAGGCACATGCAAACCACAGTTGAATTGGCAAAGAAGTATAGTGCAGACTGTCTGATGCTCTCTCAAAACTGTACCTGGCATTATTCTCTCTCTGTAACAACACACATTGCTTATATTTCTGAGTGTTATCTAGAGTAACCTTTCATATACTTCAGGCGGCCCACCTAGTATTCCCCTTTGAACTCTCACATGAAGCAAGGTAAATCTGATGCACGTACTGCATGGTCTATGTGCTGATAATTTGACAGCTAGATGAGAACTACTTTGGTGTGGCAAGTGCATCATGATCCTTTTCTAGGTTCGTTTTAAGTACGGAAGGAAGGAGTAAGCTATATATGCTCGTGTGAACATGTGATGTTCTACTGTCTATACTAGCTTCAGATCCTCCATTCTTTGGTAGTTTTTAAATTCCCTAACTGCCTAACCTATTGTTCAAAATAATAGTAGACTAGATTATGGAAAATACAATTTTACCAGAAGCAGATGGTTGCTGGGCAATGTTTTGGCCTCGTTGTCAGTTTGGTTCAGATTATTTCACCACTGAATGTAGATACTTCTAACAGCAAAACCAGAGCCACAGAGAGAGCTTTTGTCAAAACTAAAGAATTGAAATGCTAGACATGTAAAATGAACACTACATAAGAATGATACTACTTCCAAGTTCCAACAAAATGCACATCGGACATCTTTCCATACTCTTAAGTCGGCTATCTGCGCTACACAAATTGTATGTGAAGAAAATTCAGAAATAAATTCAGTCAGTAGCTAATACATATTACCAGCACGAAATTCGTGATAGCCATCGAGTCACTTCTCTTGTTGACTCCCCCCCCCCCCCCCCGGTACCAACTGTTGGTATATAACAGGCACATGCAAACCAAACGGCCAAAAACTATATCCTATTCAGACGACGAAGCCATCAGCTTGAAAACCTTGACATGAATCCTATTTTCAGAGCATCCAAATCTAGAGCCTGCACCATGTGTGCAAAAAAAAAAAAAAAAACAGTATGTAGCATAAAATTGCAGCACACATGATAGTCATCGCAAAGACGGAGTTCGAACATATATTAATTAGAAAGCAATGTTCATATCCAAATTATTTGACGCTCGCCTTCCACGAAGAGCAAGGACACGTACGAATCAACCCCCGGTAGCCTTAATCTCCATCGATAGCCAATCCTTCCTCAAGTTCTTTGGAAGCCTCACAAGAGATGTGAGCCGGCGGCCATTGTCCTGGCTAAGAATGATATACGCCTTCAGCATATCGTCTCGATCGAAGTCATAGCTTGGTATGTCTTGAAATGCTTCCAAGATCGCCGACCCTTGCAAGTCAGGTTCGGCAGACTTGTTAATGGTAGAAGATGGAGCTGAATCTCCAACATCATTTCCAGCCGGCTCATCGACGGCAACGCCAGGTGATGATGGGATCACGCCCATCTGGCATTTCTTCACTGAGGATGAACACTTGTTGCCACTACTACTTGGATTAGAGTTCAAGTGGTAAGAAACCCTACTGGGAAGGATATGTTCAAAAACAAATATTGAATCTGGCTGTCGGGCAACTGATAGTATTGCTTTTCTTCTTGTGTCAACTAAGATCAGCCACGCCGTCCTGTCGCAGGAGTAGTAGTGACGGCGTTCTACGTGTCGCCGCTCATGCACAAGAAAGTTGATCACATCGGGATCATCCATGCTCACCATAGGGTTGTCCAGCGGGATGCCCTTGTACGCATCAAGGTCCCAGAGCTCGGTGGCATCGACCATGCCGTCCATCACCCACACCATGTCCTCCATCCTCAGCGTCCAGGTGTTGATGGTATAGGCATGGCGTGAACGCTGGCAGTGTGTGGAGCCTACGCCACCGCAGCAGCATCGAGGAACGACGCTGACGAACTTCACAGTGCTGCCACCGGTGACGCTCACGTCCCGGGACGACCCCGGGCCCGAGAGGGGCTCCGCCGCCTCCGCGGGTAGAGGCACGTACTGCAGCACGGGGCTCTCGTCGAACACGTCGCAGAACAGCAGCCCGCGATCCACATCCGCCCAGCACAGCGTCGTGTCGCCGACCGGGAGAATGGTTCCGATTTCCCAGTCGGACAGCGCCTCCGCGTGTTGGTCACTGTCCCAGCCGCGTATCGGAGGCCGCTTGGCGCTCCACTTGCCGGAGCGGAGCAGGAGGAGCTCGGCCTCCGCCTGCGTCGTCGTCGGCGTGTCATCATTGTCCCTCACCTCCGCGCACGTATCTGGGGATTTTATCTTGAGGTCCGCCACGGCGAGCTCGTCGTCCTCCCCATGGCGCAGGAGACCGGTGGAAGTTCTGGCGAGCCGGTACTGGAAAGGGCCTCGGTGCCATTGCCAGCTCAGATGATTTTCCGGATTTGGCAAGCTGAAATAATACGGCGGAAGAAGAGACAGCGACGGCTGCGTAGACGAAGTAGTCGGAGGTGGTGTCGTCGCCAAAGGAGCTGTCTTTGAAAGAGATGTCGATGAGAAAGGAGTCGTCGTGGGCCGCGATAACGAAGCAATGCTCTTTTCGAAGGTTGGGAGGGAAGTGGACGCGTACGTGTGACACCGCCGGGGGCGCCTCGAGGCGGAGGGAGACGCCGATGAGACGGCCGGTGGAGGTGCGGGCGGTCGCCAGTGTCGCGGCGTCGGCGGAGCCCAAGGCCTCGCTTTCGCCGTGGTACGCGAGCAGCACCCAGTGAGGGTAAGCGGTGGAGGATTCCGACGAGCAGAAGGATGGTTGCGTCGCCTCCGTTCCCATGGGCGCCGCGCCGCCGGGGTTCCCCTTTTCCGCGAGGAACAGGGTGATTGATTGGTTGATCTGATTCGTGGAAGATGATTAGCCCGTCCAATGTTTATGCTCGGCTCTCGCGATCCGCGATCAACCGAATCCGCCGAGGGACGGAGTCAGGGGAGACAGGCCGCTTGGGCCGCGTTTTTACTTTTTAACAGGAATGGTACTCCCTCCGCTCCAAGTTTCAGAGATGGACCTTATGGAGCCATTATGTAAACGGAAACGCTACCCGCAGATCATCCGATGCGCACAGTAAAAATCAGACGCGGGTCCGCATCATCTCACGCGCACCACCGCTCACATATTCTCTATTAATTATTTTTTCTCTCTCCACTCTATCTACTCTTTCTCCGATCGATCTCCGCTAATCTTTGCAGCAGGACTGCTGCAATGTGCCCTGTGATGCCACGATCAATGCCTAGCCGTGTTTTGTCTAGATTATTTATTCAATGTTGCAACTTACAAATTAAGATATTATAAAAATTATATTTTAGATGTTGTACGAAGTTACTCTAAATGTTTCAACTCGTAGATTTTGATGTTGCAACAGAAAGACTGTCGCTCGGATTTCGAAGAAATATGGATGGATCTGAAATTTTGGTTGAACTCAGTTCTGACGCTGCACGCAAATATCAGAAGCGGACTCTATGCAAGTCTATGATTTTGCGATGTTAAATTTGGTATTTTTTCGGTGCTGAAAATATTCATTTCTAATGTTCCACCGAATGTTGCAATAGTTACTGGTTTATCTCGAATTCGGGATGAACGCGATGATTTTTTATTTGATTTATAGATGCTGCGATAGTTAAATTCAAATGTTACATACGCTAGTTTTTCGATGTTTAAGATATGCATTTTCAGTGTTCTGCGAATCTTGCCGTTGTTTTTTCCTATTGTGTGAAACATGAACAAATGTTTTAGTGGTAATGCTATGGCCCGGACGTCCGATGGGAAGAAAAAAATCGGACGCCACTCCTCAAATGTTGCGATAATTATTCTGGATTGTTGCATTAGTTATGTACGATGTTTCAACGGTACTTCCTAAATGTTTCGTCTGATTTTTTTTAATATTCTCACCGGATTCGTGGATCCGAATTTTTCATTTAATTCGGTTAATTCACACATGTTGATATTACAACAGTGTATTTTCAATGTTTCATCAGTTGTTCGTTGATGTTTCAGTAGTTATTTTCTCATGTTTCACGCACCGTCCGTGTCGCGTCCAGATTTTTTTCCCAAAATGCGGATTTAAATTTTTCATTCAATTCAGTTAATTGACACGTACCGATGTTGTAATGGTGTATTTTCAATGTTTTTCAGTTTTTCGTTTATGTTTTGATAGTTATTTTCTCATGTTTCGCGCACCGTCCGTGTCGCGTCCAGATTTTTTTCCCCAAATTGTGGATCTAAATTTTTCATTCAATTCAGTTAGTTGACACGTGCCGATGTTGCAATTGTGTCTTTTTAATGTTTCATCAGTTTTTCATTGATGTTTCGGGTAGTTATTTTCTTATGTATCACGCACCGGCCGACGTGTCGCGTCCGAATTTTTTCCCCAAATATCGATGTTGTAATAGTATAATTTTTAATGTTTAATCAGTATTTCGTTAATGTTTCAGCAGTTCATTTTTTATGTTTCACTCAGCGTCCGATGGAAACTCCTCCCATCGGACGTCCGGGCGCTAGTAGTACCGATGTTGCAGTGAGATTTTTCCTCTTGAATCGGATAGACGCGATGATTCTTTTAATCTAAGTGTTGATGTTGCAAAAGTTGTTTTTCAGTATTGTGTATACTATTTTTCAACGTCGGAATTACAGGTTTGATGTTTTCACAGATCATTCAACGACCAAGGTTCGAAGAACGTCGGGACGCGAGCAGCGCCGTTAAAAAATATTTCATATTTTATCTTCTGTTATCACTTTATTTTTTTAGTGGCACGATGGCAGTACTACTAGATGTGGCGTGCAGCGGTACAAGTGTGGGCGACCAGCAGCACGCAGCATGGTAGTGGCGCTCGACTGCACAACTTTGGTGCGGCCGGGGCATGCAATGGAGGGAGGGAGGGCGCTGGGTACATGCTACCAGTGCGGACGGTTGGACGGGTAGTCAGAGTTATTAACATGGAATGATCAAATGAATTGGATTGGACGGTGGACGGTGCGTCCGATGGTGTGGGCGTGCTCGGGTTCTCCGGACGTCTGGGCGCCAGCGTCCTCCTTATAGAAACAGTCTTATATCCAGAGATGATCGATATTAGGGATGACTTTGCAAACATATTTTTAGAAAGAAAAAAAGTCTACATCACCATCTGACTCATCAATGTTTGTCTACTTAATTAACCTCTTCACCTACGAAATTGGGTATTCTACCCTAAACTATATAAAACCGATTAAATAACCTCATAGGGTGGTTTGTAGGCGGTTTGCTTATGTGGCAGTACATGTGAACAATAATGTAGCAAAATCATATTTTTAAGATTATTTCACTCCTTAAACTACTGATGCTTGGCTACATAACCCCTCACCTATATAAATGGATAGAAGCCCTCACCCGAAGTATGCAGTACCTAAATAATAGCACTAACTTAATTACTAAAAAGGTATTAGGCAAAAAATTAGATTAAAATTAGTTTTAAGATTAACTTCTCAGTGCTTCGATAAAAAATCAGGGCGTGAGCTTCATACCCATGAGATAATATGAAAAAAATATCATAAACCCATAATCATTTAGTTAATATTGTATATTGAAGGAGGCAAAATGTTCAATTATATAAGAGAGGGGTTATATAAATAAACATCGATAGTTTAGGGAATGAATTGGATTTGAAAACATATCTTTTACATGTCATTGTCCACGTGTAATGCCACATAGGCAAAACCACCTCTAAACCACCCCTAGGGGGTTATTTAAACGGTTTTATGTAGTTTAATCGGGTAAAATACCCGATTTTGTAAAGAGGGGGTTAAGCAGAGGCATTGATAAGTTAGGAAGTGACGTAGACTTTTTCCTTTCTAGAAATCTAGAGGCATCTTGTAATATATATAGCTCCTCCAAGGGTTAGAATCTTAATAAGTGTAGGTATTAGAATCTCATGGATACGATACATTTTGTACCAGCTACTAATAGAAGTACTTTACTGTTGTATGTGTGCATTTACTAACTTAATACTATATCCGACCGAGGAAGGATGTCAATTTAGCGCTTTATAATTTTTCTACAAAGAGTGCCAATCTAGCTATTTTAGGCAGTTATTTTCTGCATGGTCTAATTTAATGCAAATGAACAATAGACTTCGAGGACACATGCGTCAATTAATCATTAGTACTAATATGTCCTAAAAAGACCAGATTGACACTTTTCATAGGAGATAGGTAGTATTAGATAATACATTCTCCATTCTTCGTGATACACTCATGAGTCACCGTATGTTTTGTTTGGGAACACAATATTTTTTGAATTTTAAGGCAATACTAATTAATTGGGTGTTTGGTAGTTCCTTCAAAAACATTATATCTAAAACAAGTTCCCATTGTGCGCACGGAATGACACAAAAATACTATATAAAAATATGGTTATATCGTCATAGCAATTGATATACCATTGTATTGTAAAACTATGGTTTTACAAAATTATACTCCTAAATAGGGCATGTATGTTTTTATCTGAGGACCAAAAAGGCGACCTAGACGAGGTGTGAATACGTCGACACCTAAAACACGACCCCAAAACCCTCTCTTCTCAAACATACAAGATAACCATAACAACTAGGTGCCACTGACCCTAGGACACGACGAGGAAAGCCACGCGGAAGACCTCGCTCAAACGCCGACAAGAGCCGACACAAAGCGAGCCAAAACAGTATGCACACACAGATCGCACAGTACGGTTCTACAGACCGGACCACCGACCGGACTAAGAAACCCGATGCAGCAAAAGAAGCAGACCGGACAGTCCGAGCCCAAGGGCCAGACAAAATGACGGATAGAAGAACTCGAGACAAGCACACAACAAAAACTAAAGGATCAGACAGGCCGAACCCCCCAACGAAGAACTGGCCGGACAAAACAAGAGGTGAGAGGCGCTACTGCAGCCACCTAACACGGACCGTACAGTCCGGTTATGGAGACCGGACAAACCTAAGTTGGTACGGTCTACACAAGCCTCCACACTCGGTGCCGAGCCTAGAGAAATCCGCTTGTGCATGAGCTGTAGACCGGACAGTCCGATCAAGGAGACCGGACAAACCCTCGTACTGTCCGGTCCACATAGGGAAACAGCCTAACACAAAAAAGATTAAACAGTTCACGAATCACCGAAAACTCAATCAAAACAGGCTCATATCTCAACCAATCTTCACGAAACTTTGCATAGGCTATCCTGGATCCATCCCAAAGCTACACCCAAAAGATCTACTTGAAAAGATCAAAGGTTGTATGGGAATTGCAGATCTCATGAAGGGGATGAGTTGAAACCGAAAAATCGAGATTTGTCAAGAACGGCCCTTGCTTGTGGTTTCAAGGATCTAGCAGTTGGCTAGTAAGATTATCCACGTCTTAGCAAGGCAAAACACCGCCAATAGAAAGGTTTCAACCTTGGCCAACAAAGAGCACACGAAAAGGCCAAGAGTTGAAGCCAAAAGCCAATCAAGAGAGGGGGAAAATAAGAACACAAGAGGTGCTTCATGAAAGCCATCTATTACTGGCCTAAACGAGGTTACGAAATCATATTACTAGGATGGGGATTCGATCACCCAAATAGACACCCACTTCCTACCCTCTGACAGTGGAGGCAAAATCTCTCAAACCTCACTAATCTTGTTGCTCTTGCTTGGTGACGAAAATAGAGCTCAACCCTAGCCCTAAACAATTATGAACCAGCCAAGAGATGGGGCTAAGGGCAGCCAACCTCTTATTTATACTACAACTCTGTTGCCCTAAGGCAGTTTTGCACTTGACCCCTATATTACAGACTTTGACACTAATAAGGCCCCGTATGGTCTAGAAAAGACCGCAATAACTCGGATGAATGGCTACGATGCAGTCCTTGATGTCTTCAGTTTCTTCGCCTTCGCTTGATGTCCTCCATGTGTCCAGTAGCTCATCCCTCGGGAGTAACTCCAGTTTCTGGGATATCGAATAACATGCCCATGGTTTTGTCGATAGAATCAGGAAACGGTTTTGACCCCTGGTTTTGATTTTGATGCTTGGAACAGGAAACGATAATGTGCCCGGTTTGATGCTCGAAGCGGGAAATGATAATGTGCTTCATCTGTAGAGTGATTTTACGGCTTACGACACCGTCCCGCATCCAAGGTCACTCTTATGGGCGAGCCTAACTTGGACCGCAACCCAAGGCACCTGCCAGTCCACTCGGCAGAGATTTTGTCACGCCACGGTAACACTCGGGCGCCGCCACTGGGTCACGCTTAGGTGGACTTTCCTCCAGGTCACGCTTATGAGGTGCTCGCTCGTCTTTCAGCAAGTCTTTGGTATTGACAAGCGCTCATCACAGCCAGAACGAAAGACCGGACTCGGTACACTTGAGTCCCTCGTTACCATCTATTCATGTCCTTGCTTGCATCGTTTTCCATTTCTCTATGTTAACTTTTTTTTCAGATGTATTGTTGCGTATACATGTAGATTTTAGCTTTCAAACTTTTAAAATTTGAACTTATTGAGTTGCTATAATTTTTATATACATATTAATTTGAATCTGTAATGCTTACTGTACCATTTATAAATTCTCCTTTTATTGATTTTTAGAACAATAAATTCAAGGTTGTAGAATGTGCTCTTAGGACTACAATGACAGAAATAATCCTTTTAGTCCACACGATGCTTGACACTTTTAGTTTTTATTTAAGAATTATGTGTATAGCTTTTCTAATAGAAAATGGATGTGTGATATACTGAGATACTATTTGTATTGGTTAATGGTTGTATGACACTGACTAAATCGCTGTGTTGAGGTTTATAGGACCATAATCTGCCGCTTTGCGGTCGGTACAGCTAGTTTGGTTGGATATAAAGCGCTAGGTAAATGTTAGGGCTACAAATTGGTGGCAATGTATCCATACAATCTAATTAATATAGAAGATAATGTTTGGCCCACACTGTAGCTACCAACTAGCTCCTAGCTACAGAAACCTAGCTAATAACAGCTAACTGGAGGTAATTTTCTTATTCAATTATGTGTTAGCTAATGTATCCAAATGGATCTAGCTATTTTTTTTTCACCAAATAATTGTTATTTAGGTAGTTTGTAGCTAGAGCTAAAATTAGTTTAGCTGAAATAAATGGAACCTAAAATGTGGCTCAAAACATTATTGACATCGACAATATTTTAGCTTCCATAACAACCCACGGGTACACCATATTATTTCTTTAAATCTTGGGCACTTTTATACGTTTCTCGTCCACCATCATCCAATTCTAACCCCTAACCAGACCATCTTTAACTAGATATATAAAACTAGAATATAAAAAAGGAGGCCTATCTAGATCCGACCAATAATCACTCTGCCCAGCTCGGATACAGAACCGGACCATGCAATGCAGGCCCGCCTTGGTTCACTCGACACGTCTTCCCGGCAGCCAGGTCCCCGATCGCCAGCCGGAAATGGCGGTGGCGCCCCTCGTCTCCCTCCTCGTACTGTTCCTCTCCGGTCCACGCCGCCTCTCCGCTGCCGCGGCCTCGCCATCCCCATCCCCGCGGCCCACGCCGCTGGTCCCGGCGTTCTTCGTCATCGGCGACTCCACGGCCGACGTGGGCACCAACAACTACCTGGGCACGCTCGCCCGCGCCGACCGCGAGCCCTACGGCCGGGACTTCGACACGCACCGTCCCACGGGGCGCTTCTCCAACGGCCGCATCCCCGTCGACTACCTCGGTACGCGTACGCAATGAGGGCCACCTCGATCTGGTTGGCTCTTCTTCGGCAGCAGTTGATGGCGGGGTGATCCAGGGCCTTCTGTGTCTCCTCTTTGTTGTGCAGCGGAGCGGCTGGGCCTCCCCTTCGTGCCCCCCTACCTTGAGCAGAACATGCGCACGGGCGCCGCCGGCGTTGGGCTCGCCAACGTTGATGGGATGATCCAAGGCGTCAACTATGCGTCTGCGGCCGCCGGCATCATCTCCAGCAGCGGCTCTGATCTTGTATGTATGTCCTCCATCCCATCACCCCTGCAAGCCTGACGCTGCAAATCTGTTCCTGAGCAGACCGTTGAATTTTGCTGTTAGTACAGTTTGTTACTTTGTGGTTTGTTCACTTTATGTACATATATGTTCTCTAATTTAACTTTGTGATTCTGGTTGCAATCCTGGTCGTGTTGTAGGGAATGCATGTGTCTCTGACCCAGCAGGTGCAGCAGGTCGAGGACACGTATGAGCAGCTGTCCCTGGCTCTCGGGGAGACGGCGGCGGCCGACCTGTTCAGGAGGTCCGTGTTCTTTGTGTCCATCGGGAGCAACGACTTCATCCACTACTACCTCCGCAACGTGTCCGGTGTCCAGATGCGCTACCACCCTTGGGAGTTCAACAAGCTCCTTGTCAGTACAATGAGACAGGAAATCAAGGTGCGCTTCTTGTTCCCAATGAACTGATAGCTATGTTTCTGTAAAAGTCAGTATGAATCAAGTTAAGAGATTGTCCTCCATTTCATTGAGCCAATTTAACTGTCCATTTGCTGATGGTTTTTTTCTTTTGCAGAATTTGTACAGCATCAATGTTCGCAAGCTCATACTGATGGGCCTACCTCCTGTTGGCTGTGCACCTCATTTCCTTGAGGAGTACGGCAGTCAAACTGGGGAATGCATCGATTACATCAACAATGTCGTGATCGAGTTCAACTATGCCCTAAGACACATGTCCAGCGAGTTCATCAGCCAGCACCCAGATTCTATGATCAGCTATTGCGATACTTTCGAGGGGTCAGTGGACATACTAAACAACCGTGAACGTTATGGTAATCATCAGTAAGTTTGGATTATTGTTGTCTGTATGGAAGCACTTACAGACATCTCAATGAGATTTATACTGTATTGTCGTGCAGGTTTCGTCACCACCACTGACGCTTGCTGTGGTCTGGGCAAATATGGAGGCCTGATCATGTGCGTTCTTCCACAGATGGCATGCAGCGACGCGTCAAGCCATGTCTGGTGGGACGAATTCCACCCAACAGATGCTGTCAACCGCATCCTGGCGGATAATGTGTGGTCCGGTCAGCACGCCAAGATGTGCTATCCAGTGGACCTGCAACAGATGGTAAAACTGAAGCTGTAGAACCAATCTGGAGTAGCTTGCTTGACATGTGTTTCAAAGAATCTGTAAGAGGGTGACACGCCGAAACGTTTAAAATTGTGAATTACTGAGGTTTAGTATATGGATAGAATTGTCAGTTACAGATAGCTCCTGTTACATGAAAGAGCACGATATTACTGTTCACTCGTATGTAAAATGAAATGTAGATGAAAAAAGTGTAGAGGATCCGTTCACTCCTCTACGTAACCACTACTACGGATTAGTTTGGCAACCCTATTTTTCCAAGGAATTCTAAAATGAGCTATTTTCTCTTCAATTTTCTAAAATCTATTGGAGAAATAGGTTTGCCAAACTAGCCCTGCGTGTAGGGATAGTTGTTACTCGGCCCGGTAGTGGCTGTGTTGTTGGTACCAACGGTTGGCCCATCAGGCTCTTTGAGCCCAGGTAAATTGTTCATCGTGTACTACCAGTATGTTTCCTCAGTATCTCAAGCTAACCCGTGCTGCACGATCGAGGCGATCTCGGATGAGCTTCTCATAATAGGAAAATTAAGAAATACGCAGTACAGTCAATTACTGCAACAGTACGTACCACATGACTTGTCTCAACTGAACTACTGCACCCACGTCGATCGTACGTAGCGTGACGATGTATATATATACACATACGCGTACGCGCAGGGACGAATTGCCACAAAGCTGCCTACGGTGGGTCCTGTCGCAGGTCCCTGGCCTCCTCTGGGGGGCTGGGTCTCCTGGAGGAATCCGGGCACCAAAGTAAGCGTACAAACAGAAGCGGCGCTAGAGCGCCTCTGACGAGCGCGGGAGGCCTGCCTGCCTGCCTGTGTCTGGTCTGTCCATCCATGGGGATGGGGGCGTCGTCGCCGTCGTCGGCTTCGCTCGTAGTCGTCGTAGTCACAGTAGCTTGGACGACGCGCACGGGAGCGCACAGTGATCGATAGACGCCGCTAGCCTGCAGTGCCGACGTGCAGTGCGGGCACAATCTATCTATATACATGCATCGGCAGCACGTACGTACGTGATGGATCATTATGACCACACACAACATGCACGTGGTATTGCTTTGCTTCGAATCGGCTCTGCTCCAACTTGGACCAGCGCACGTACGCAGCCTCTTTGCTCGCAACCGCGTCATCTCTCTCCGAGTATTAGTATACGTAGCAGGAGTGATTAATCCGTAACCTGAATGGTTGCCGTGCGGTGTACGGATCGTCGAGAGAGCTCTAGTCTGCACCGCCCCTGCCTGGCTGGAAGAAGACGGAGAAATTTAATTTAATTCGCCGCAGAGGGCCCGAGAGAGAGAGACATGGAGATGAACTACCTACCTTATTAAGCTACTCGCATGCTATGCTTTGCTAGCTGATGAGTCGTACGTCTTTCTTTCTTTCGATCCGGTGACGTCTACGCCACCCACCCTGAGTGACCCCCTCTCTTCTTTAAAATACCTTATCTCCAGCAGTAACTTCAATTAACCTAGCAAGTAGTGTACGTACGAAAGCTTTCCCATCCCGAATTCTCTTCCTCTCTCCCTGCAGTTCGCACACTGCACAGCCAGCCGAGCAGAGGAGACCCACGAGGAATTAACAACTCTTACTTGTACAGGAAAAAAAACGTATTAATTACATTTAGGCCCAGCCATTTCTCACATCCGCCCTCAGCAACGCACGAAAGCACAGCAGGCGACGACGTCATCACAGCCCTTTTTTTCTTTTCTTTTCTTTTCTTTCTTTTTTTTTTTTTGCTCCGAGCCCCTCGGCTTCCCCCCTAATTAAATTACGTAGCGTAGCAAGCAGCGTACCCGTATATCTACGTACAAGCCGAGCTAGACCGGCACCCACACCGCCGCCGCCCCCGCCGGCCGGGGACCGGAGGACGGGCTAGCCGCGGAGCGCGCCGACCTCGCGGAGCCGCGGGACGAGGAGGCCGCTGAGGTGGAGGCCCATGAGCCCGTCGAGCCCGCCGACGGGCGCGCCGCCCACGAACAGCGCCGGCACGGCGGCGGCCGCGGCCGCCGACGCCGCCTCCTCCTCGGCCGCCTCCTCCAGCTCGATCACCGTCGCGTGCGCGCCCACGGCCGCCAGCAGCCGCCGCATCACGTGGCACATGCAGCACCCGCGCCGCGCGAAGATCACCACGGGGCTCTCGCGGACCAGCCGCCCGATGCGCTCCGCGGGGGCCTCCGCCTCGCCCGCCGGGTCGATCGTCAGGCCCAGGGGCCGACGGACCGCCGCGCGGCCGTGGGGCTCGGCGCCTTCGCCTCCCGCGACCGCGCAGCCGCCGCCGCCGCCCAGCATGTTGGTTGTTTTGTTGGGGAGAGAGAGAGAGAGAGAGAGAGAGAGAGGGAGGGAGGGAGAGTGGAAGCGGCGGGTAGGGTGGTCGCCGTCAAGATCCGCCGGGCCGGGCGGCGTGGGGGTGGCACCGTATAAATAGGACCTTCCGCACATGGGGCAGTGACGTCAGGCCGAAGGTGACGGGCAACGGTGGGGCCCGCGTGGCGTCACGTACCTCAACTGGATGGATCAATTCAAGGGACTTGCTTGCTTCAGTCCAGCAAGCAAAGCAAAGTGGACCGGAGGGAAGCGCCCAGGGAAGGGGGCAAATATAATTTCCAGAATTAGTTGAAAGAATAATCGGCCGCAAAAACCAGTTGACGCGATAATAACCTGGATTCTGTTGCTCATTAACAAGACATGTGAATCTAACGGGACAAAAAGGTATTTCCAGAATTGAATGATGGGTGAGGGACAACTTATAATCATTGTTGCTCGAAAAATACACATTACAATTAATTTACTTACACGAAGCGAGGAGAAAAATGTAAGCAAGCGAAACCCATATGTGGGTATGCCCTTTGGAAGGGTGAGATATAAACATATTCTCAAAGGGAGCAATAATTTGTTCATAAGAGATACGAGTATAAGGGCCAGTGATAGGTACCTAGATCAGATACCTGATATTAAAACAGGACGATTTTGAAACTAAATTTTGGGGCTAGTGACATGTACCAAGATCAGACCCTTATACTAAAATAGGGCGATTGATTAGATATATCAGATACTAAAATGGGATGATTTTTCGGATAAAGAACTAGGGTGATAGGTACCTAGATCAGATACCGGATAGCAAAATGGAATGATTTTCCGGATATAAAACGAGACAATTTTTCGGATATGAATAGGAGAAATAATTTTTTCGGAACGGGCACGAGTACTGTATGGAAAATGGCCAATACGGAGCGAGCAGTATCCAAGCACCTACCCGAACACGTTGTCAGGGATATGGGTATACCCATTTTTTATGCAAATATTATCCTTGAAAAAATCATAACCTTCACGTATAAACTCGGATGAAAATAAAATTTATATAAAACTTATAGTCCACAACGAGATGTACAACTTTGTGGATTACCTATTTTTAAGCCTTATAGATGCTGAAATAATTAAAAATATCAAGATATATTCAAAGTAATAAATTTTCTAACTCCAATAGTCCACAACTTTTACCTTCTGTCATTTTCTTATTTTTTTAGAATACCATATACTAGTGCCTACGATACCGAGTAAGTCATATAGACACTATGTGAGTTTATTATACTGATAAAGTTTGTAACCTATATGTCAATGCATTTTGCGTATAATATAAACTATTAGTATAGGCTATGCACATAGTGTCATATATATATGTGTGTGTCAGTCTATTGTACTCTATTTCAACCACTCACACTGTGTTCAACTATGTTGTATATTATATTTCTATCGTAATTCACACATGATTCCATATATCCCATATGTGTAGATACCACCCAAATAATAGGGATATTTGATATTTGTTTTCAACACGCTCAATACAATATCTTCCCTTATGTTCCGCATCTGCCCCATTTTTAACTACGCAAACTCGATCCTAAGGCTATTTTCACTGATGAACTCATTCAACCGTTCATATTTCAAAGTCCAATATAGTGCAAAAACAGTGTTTTGAATGCTCCAAATAGGGCTCGCTCGGTGAGCATGGTCTAAATCAAGTAGTAAACTACATTAGGTTGGTTTTACTACGCGTCCATATCAGTTCCATTTTCACCGGTGTCTTG
This sequence comes from Paspalum vaginatum, assembly GCA_030272315.1. Taxonomy (NCBI): domain Eukaryota; kingdom Viridiplantae; phylum Streptophyta; class Magnoliopsida; order Poales; family Poaceae; genus Paspalum; species Paspalum vaginatum. The sequence continues at coordinate 10,952,521 of CM059020.1, read as the reverse complement.
AACCACGGTGAGGGGAGCGTTTTTGGCCGGCTTCAGCCCACCACCTCTGATCCACCCTAATATAAAAGCAATTTCAGTAATAAAGTTGTTGGCTTGTTGCCATGTCATGTAGAGTCAATACAAGGCAGACTAATATAATAGGATGGACTTTAAAGTTGGCTCTAGATTAACATCTTTTTTCTTTTTTTTTATTATCTTGGGGCTTCTGTGTAGTGGCTCGGTTTTTACTGTAAGAACCCACTTCCCACCTGTTCACACCTATCTCTTCTATAAAGGCAAAAATGCCATGTAAATAGATTATTGTCCCATTAATATAATTGATCTAAATACAACGTTCCTGTTGGGTGACCTTGTGGGCAGCAGCGGTATTCGGCTCCTTGCTATTGCTACTCGGCGGGCCCTCGCCACCGTGTCAAGTGCCGCGTTTTTTTATTTTTATATTATTTTTTTCGTTTTTATAGAAATATACCAACGAGCGTTGGAATTGCGAAAATGTAATTCCGGCGCCGGGAGGGGTGGGCGCCAAGGGGCCTGGCGCCCGGAGGCCAGGCGCCTGTACCTGGCGCCCAGCAGCCAGGCGCCAGGGTGCTCATGGGCGCGCTACAGGCGTCACGAGCGCGCGGCGGGGGGTGGAGGGCCCTGGCGCCCGGCGGCCAGGCGCTAGGGACAGGGTCCTGGCGCCCAGAGGCCAGGCGCCAGGGTGCTCACGGGCGCGCTGCAGGGGCGGCCTGGCGCCCTCATGGGCGCGCTGCAGGGGCGGCCTGGTGCCGTCACGGGCGCGGCAGGGGGCGGCGGCGGGCCCTGGCGCCCGGTGGCCAGGCGCCAGGGTCCCCTATATATACACCTCCCTTCCTGCCGGTTGCTGCGTCCATTTGAGCAGCCGAGCGAAGAGGAGAGGGGTTTGTGCAGAGCGCAGGATAGGAGAGGAGAGGAGAGGGGGAGTGCGATGCTGCGAAGCCCTGTTGAGATTGGACCATGAGTCAGGTAATTTTTGTACTCAGCTTTATATTCGTACGAAGTATTTATTTGCTATGTTAGCAAGTTAAATGCGGTAGATTTAGTAATTTATTTAGTTTTTCTGCGATATAGAAATTTAGAATATCTTTAGAATAGAATTTTAGAATATTTTTAGAAAGTAGAATATCGTAGTTTTTTGAAAGTAGAAATTATAGTGCAATATATAATGTGTTTGAAAGTAGAAATTATAGTATAATATATAATGTGTTTGAGTAGATCTGCATATTAGTGTTATAGTGTTTAGTAGTGACCCCTAGATCTGTTATAATAATTTAAATTTATAGTACAATATATAATGTATATAAGTATTTATATGTAGTTTTTAGTATTTAGTTCAATTAATTAAGTTTTAGCAGTATAATTTTAGAAATGTTTGGTATGTAGTATTTAGGTATACATAGTGTTATCATTTATGGAATTTGTATGGTTCAATATATTGGCAGAGATGTCAACCAAGTTGCAGTTTGAAATATATTATGGTGGAAGGCAGTATTGTTGAAGGTCCATATAGAGTACAATTGAATGTGTTTAGTCGTACGTTGAAGGGAATAGATAAACCTTGGGATAAATTAATTGGTTCTGTGCATAGTTGGCTAGAGCGTGGATTCAAAATTAACACAGAAACACACTGTGCTCACAGTCCAAACTCTTGTGACATGGTCAAATGAAGGTTTTTTTTAGAGTTGATGTTGATCTGCAACACCTCTGACTGGAAGATGTACATTAGTATGGCTCTTCATCGTGGGTGGCCACTTGCTATGCTTGTGCAGATCATTGAAAAAGACACAGTTGGTTCCGAAGCCGTTGAGAATTACGGCAACATAAGTGGTGCGATACAGGAAGATGTAGGGTTAGAATATGGTGAAGCAATTGTGGATGGGCACACTGATTCGGGAGCTCCATTTGTGGGACATGTGGCCAGTGGTACTGAAGTTGATGATGAAGGGAATGGTAGCCAACGTGAGGTGGAAGAACAAGCATATGAGGGGCACGGTAGTCAAGCAGAGCCGTAAGGACAGAAAGATGAGGGGCATGGTAGTCAGGCAGAGTCGCAATGGCAGGCAGATGAGGAGGAGAGGATACAAAGCATTGTGCAACAAATGCAGAATGAAGACGAGGAGTTTGCTCAGGCGCAGGAATCCGGAGAAGGGTCTGATGAAGATGAGGACTACCCAATACCCGCAGAGTGGAGAGAACGTGGATTTGGTAATCCCTGTTGTACATGATGCTAAGCAACAGGAGTGGGAGTACAGACATAATGAGGTAGTTCAAGGTGCAAGATATGCTTCTAGTGAACTTCTTAAGGAAGCAGTTAAGCTATGGTCATTATCTCTCAAGAAGGAATTCAAAGTAGTGAAATCTAGTCCCAGTGTGTATGATGTTTGTTGTGTCAGGGATGAGTGCCCATAGCGAGTTCACGCCTACAAAGGAATTCTGAAAACCCATTAGAAAGTTTCAATTGTTACAGAGCATATTTGTTACAACAGAGAGGTGCCAAAATAAAATCGCAACTTGACCGCTGCATTCGTGGCAAATGAAATGTATGGCCGCATCCTGGACTCGCCACACTTGGAGCCAAAACAGATAATCAGAGAGATTGAGCTGGAATGCAAGTATACCATAAGTTATGCAAAGGCCTATAGGGCGAAGCAGAAGGTGTTTCAGATAAGGTTTGGCACCTACGAGGATTCATACGATAATCTTCCTCGTATGCTCGCTACAATTGCTCAAAAAAATCCTGCAACCTATTACGACGTGATGCATTTTCCAAACCCTGAAGGAGGTCCAAGCATCCTCCAACGAGTTTTCTTTTGCCTTGGACCATGTGTGAGGGCATTTCAGTATTGTTTGCCTCTACTCTGTATTGACGGCACTTTCTTGACAGGGAAGTACAAGGGCACTATACTGACAGCCATCGGGGTTGACGGAACAACCAAGTGTTACCAGTTGCATTTGCATTTGTTGAGAATGAGAATGCCGAAAGTTGGTATTGGTTCCTTGAACGTGTCAAGGCTCAAGCTGTTTCTTCGCGGTCTAATGTTTGCCTTATTAGTGATAGGCATGCGGGAATATTAGACGCAGTAGAAAAGCTCCAACATGTAAGTGGTGCATCTCCTCCCATATGGCCTGATGTGCACAGTCGATGGTGCATGAGGCACCTGGCTTGCAAACTTCCATGATCATTTTAAGAACAAGGATCTAACGGACTTGTTTAAGAGGTTGTGTTCGCAGAATCAGCAACGGAAGTTCAATGCTATTTGGCAGTTGCTTGATGAGTTGACCGCGAAGCATCAAGCAGCCAATTCAAGTGGAAGGACAACCAAACCATTCTCACAGTGGATTCAAGATAAACCTAAGATCAAATGGGCTTTGTTGTATGATACAAATGGTAGACGTTATGGAATCATGACAACAAATCATGCCGAGTGTTACAATATGGTGATGTGTAGTTCAATGGGCCTTCCATTAGTGGGCATAGTTGAATTCATTTTGTATGGCTTGTGCGAAGTACTTCAGGGAGCGTTACCTGGCTATAAGTGCAGACTTGAGTAATCCATCAGTGTTGTTTGGGAAGAGAATAACAAAGTACATGAAAACTAAGACGGATAAGGCACAAACCCATAATGCTAAACTTATGGGGACAAGAGAGAACATGTTTGAAATTTCATGCAGGGACAGATCCCGACGTGGTGTGCGCAGAGAGAGGACGGTGCAGGAAAGCCTCATTGGGAACGATGGCACCATTCACTGTTCCTGCATGAAGCCAACGCTTCTACACTTACCATGCTCACATATTCTTGCTGCATGTAGAGAGCTTCGTATGGATCCTACAAACTTTGTTTCAACCTTTTATACGAAGGGGACAATTGTATCAACCTGGAATCAAGAGCTTTTCGGATATGGTATGGTGCGAGCATATACTGCACCAAATCAGCAGAAATGGTACATTCCAAATCCGTCACTGAAGAGACTTAAAGGCCGTCGGCAGACACGTCGTATTCGGAATGGTATGGATGAGGCGGAGGCCGAAAAGCGTCCTAAACAGTGCACACAATTTGGTGCTGTGGGTCACAACTACAAGAAATGTCCACAAAATGCAGTTCCTGCAGACGCCGAAGCGGGACCATCAGGCAATGCAACGGATGGTGCGCCTCCAACTTTTGAGTTGCCCTCCGCAAGCCGTGCTCGTGGCCGGCGGTCGGTTTCTACCCGATCGGGCGTATTTTAAGTATCGTCACATCGTATTTGTAAGGCCATATTATGATTTGTATGGACATATTATGATTTGTTATGAAATATTATGCAATTTTGATCCTATTATTGTTTCCTGTAGATATGGCTGAGGAGGAGCCGACGCCTGAGCTGCTTGACCCAGGTAATGACTCGGGTCACCGTTCGTACTTGAGTGCCGTGGAGCACAAGCGCCTTGTAACCTTTCAGTGTCGGCCCCCTAAAGAGTACCTTGAACTTGACAACCGTTGGTTGGAGAGGTAAACAATGATTTGTGTTAGTTTTTTCATCCTTTGTATTCCTCCTTTCTGATGTTATTGTAATGCTCTTTCAGGTTGCGCGGTGCAGGCATACTTACTTTCTGTCGTCTTGTTGAGGGTGGTCCTGTCGGTCGGCACAGTCGCGCCAGGTCTAGGATGATGATTGATAACTCCCTTATCACGGCCCTAATTGACAGATGGAGGCCGGAGACCCAAACGTTCCACCTCCCATGTGGGGAGATGGCACAGACCCTACAGGACGTTGTCTACTTGCTTGGTCTTCCAATTGGAGGGGATGCTGTCAGGCCCCGTGTGGTGCCCGCTTCGTGGAGGGATGACCTAGAGGTACGCTTTGCTGGGGTTGACCGTCTTGACCATCTTGGTCCACTCGACCCGCACCCCAATTCTTGGGGCCTGGCAAAGAGTTGGTTGTTGCAGTTTCAGGTACATTGTTTATCGTAGTTTCACATGTTATTTATCATTACTGAACCATATTTATGTTGTTGACATAATCAAATTTACATTTTTCCATGTAGGCAACCAACCTGCATCCGGACACCGACGATGACAGCGTCCGCCGGTCCTTTGAGGCCTACTTGTTGTGGATGTTTGGGTTCATTATGTTCAAGAATGACAGTAGCAACTCCGTCGACAAGGTCCTCATACCCTACGCGCAAGAGATCGTAGATGCACCCGAGGATGCTGTTCCCCTTTGGAGTTGGGGTTCAGCCGTGCTCGCGGCGACTTACCGCGGGCTTTGTGATGCGTGCATTAAGGATAAGAGCAACGCAAGGTTTCAGGGGTGCGCGCTACTACTGCAGTTGTGGTCGTACGAGCGGTTGGCCGTGGGTCGACCTATTGTGGACCACAGAGGCTACGAGGCACAGTACTACGGTGACCATGACGACGATGGGCCGACTATGGGCACGCTTTGGGTGTGCCCACGCGAGGTACGTTATTTTCAGCGACGTTTATGAAAACAAAATGTTACATGCCGAGTTATAACTAAGACATTCATATTTATTGCAGAGAACTTGTGCAAATGAACAGGCAAGACGTACATATCCGAACTTCGTCATCGAGCTTGATCAGCTTGTGGCCGAAGATGTCATATGGGAGGCATATACTCAAGAAGTTATGGCAAGCCTGGGCTCCTTATGGGTTGTCTTCTTGGTGCACCTTGAACAAGGCTTTGTGGTATACGACGGTCTCATTGGTGTACGATATCTACATCGATGCCACACAGTCCGGACAGAGTTATGCGACAGTTCGGGTACGCCCAGCAGTTCCCAGTACCACGTGTGATTGATCGGGTTTCACAACAGGATCACAGGTACGTTTCATATGATAAAATGCACTATTTCAGATGTAAATCATGTCACAATGCAAATAAAAGAACATTTTCTATTCTATTTTAGGTTGAGTAGGCTTGGGCAACCATGCTCAGCCACGTGGGTGCACAAGGTACAAGCCTTACGTCGAGGGTTGGGCCGACGCTCACGAGTCCATGGTGCACCCCGTCGGGCCACACACAGAAGAGTGGTATCAAGCTTTCCTGACGTGGTACCGGCCCCGCACTCGTTGTCACGTGACATATGCCGACACTGAACTGGTGCCACATGAGGCAAGCTCCACGGATGCGTATGCCCGCCATAGGGATGAGGCACTAGCGGGAGCAGTAAGTTAATGTTTTAATTCTTTCTTTCATTTTTGTCAATTTTTTACACTAGGAAACATACGCCAATCTCGGTGAATGTGCGGATGCAGATATACTGCCAACTACAGTCAAGTACCCATGATGCGCTACTGTGGGTACAAGGCGGCAATCCTTTTACCCCAAACGAGTAGTTGCAGCGGTTGACCGCGGCGAACGAAAGCATCCTTTCCATGATGCACGCATGGGGTATTTCTTCTACCCTGCAGGGTCCCGCTGCCCAACAGCCACCGATTCCTCCACAGTACACAGGTAAATAAATAAACTGCGTTCACTGAGACGATATTTGGTTTTGTCATGTATTGTTCCATGCCATATTTTTGGTTCTGTTCCAGCACCCTCCTGCTCATACATGCCGATGGATCCTCCATCGACGTCATACACGCCGATGCGTCCATCTCCACAGCAGTTCCTACCGAGCCTCCTCCGTCCATGTCCTGCCCACCGATGGGTACTCCACCGATGCCTCATCCGTCCATGTCCTACCAGCCGATGGGTCTTCCTCCGTCGATGTCGTTCACGCCGATCCGTCCACAGACGACAGGTTATATTATAGAATCCTTTTGTAGTGTTCTCTATTTGTGCGTGTACATTATTAACTTTATTGATAAACACATAATATTTTCTTACATGATTCAATCTATTTCAAGGCATACAAGACCAAGCGCTCAACTTCTCAGACATGGAAGATGAGCAGCAACATGTTCTTGGCGCGTCACAGTTGGGGGGTGCTTCACTGTTTGCGACACAGGATGCCACACAAACTCCTGCGGAGCAGACACGGCCACATCGAGAGCATAGGTCTCCTGATCCTTTAACGTACTCTGTGGGCTATGTACACACGCAGCAGAGGGACAAAGCGAGGTTGGACAAGTAGGGGAGGGTAGTTGTGTCGACATGTATGCTTTTAATGTGACTGTACGCATTCATGTGATTCTTTTTCTTTTGCCCCTTGACCTGTTATCGGTATACTTTATTGCATTGGATTCTGTTGACTAGGGCATCGAATTCCCTTCGTCCGTGCCTTGCACTGCATCCTACCATCCTACCATGCGCCATCTCCATCATGTCCTCTCACTATATTCATCAAATTATAAGTTAATAACTTTAAAACACAATAATTCAAATTAAATATTCACAAATTTGTTAATTAAAAACTAAAAAAGTTAAAATTTCTAACGGATGATATTCACAAATTTGTAAAATAAAAATTTAAAAACACCAGACTTGGCACTTGGTTGCCGGGCGCTGGGCGCTAGGCCTGGCGCCAGGACCCTACACCCTGGCTCCTGGACGCTGGGCGCTAAGCCTGGCGCTTGGCCTCCGGGCGCCAGGCCCCCTGGCGCCTACCCCCAGGCGCCGGAAGTACATTTTCGCAAGTTCCGGCACTCAAGGTATATTTCTGTAAAAACGAAAAAAAATAAATATAAAAATAAAAAAAACGCTCAAGTGCCCCCCTCACCAAGGACGGGCCGGTCGTGGGCGGGCCCCCGCCCACGCAGCATGGTGCGGGATACGTGGCGCGCGGAGCGTCCGTTGACGTCGCTGTTCCGGCCTCCGGGCCGCCCGGGCGCGCACGTCACGGCACACGACCGGAGCCCAACGCCGTGGATGCTCCCCGCCGCGAAGCCAGCGCCCCGGATCTTCTGTGCCTCACCGAGGTTTTGGCTTGCAGTGTCGCGCGAGTCAAACTGCCATTAGCACTCGTGCCTGCGCGCCGCCCATTGCTTTTTCTGAATTATTGCAGTCCAGCGTCGTGCGTGTGTATGATAAGGCACTGACTGTTCGCAAATATAGGAAAATATTGGGTAGAGCTAGCAGGCTAGGTTTTTTTTGGGCAAGAATCAATTAGGGAATTGAAGACAAAATGGATTAATTTTTCCTTAATCCCCTCCAATTCTGTTTAAAAATAATTGATCCAAACAAACTCTAGAAGTGTGCAATCAATCCAAAAAGATGAGTACTACTAGAAACAACCTAATCAATTATCACCGGAGTGCGGGGAAATTGTTTCGGTTGAACTGTGGAAACAACCAGCTTGTGCGGATTACACCGTACAACACTACCTCCCATCAATATATGACTTCTGAAATAGACTAGATAAAGTACAATGTTATAGAATCATGCTACTACATAAAACCTAGTTTTTTTTCTCAGCCCTCGTATAATCTGATAGCTTAAAAACCTAAGGTCTAATTTAGCAACTCTTGTATAAGAGAAATTGAGGTGCGTTCGATAGTGAGGTGCCTTTGGTGATCGTAAATCTTGAGATACCAATCCAACGAATCATAGGAGTAGAGTGTATGTGCGTGCGTTCACTGGGATGGTGAATGCACGTGCATGTATGACCATTTGCATCTATACTATGTTTTGTATGAAAGTCGTAGCTTACAAGAGTTAAGTGCGTTTTAGAGTGTTCTATACCAAATATAGAGTATACAAACACTTTCAAAAACCGATGTGCTGAGAAGATAGAGGAGCTTGAGCACTTCAAAGAGACTGCTGAAAATAACATATGGAAGCTCCTACTCTACACTATGTATATTACGGATGGATGACGCTTGCAATGTATGGCAACCATTCCTAGGTGATTCACAAATACTATGGAAGATGTTTGCAAAGCATGGCAAATATTGCTATGTGATTTTCTTGAAACAAATAAATCAATGCATTTGTTAGTAACCATTGCCACCTAATTTGTAGCAACGTATATATAAATCACTATGTTGCTATATATGCGTTGTCATGGAGGTGTTCCTATTGTAGTGTTGATACCTCCAATTCCGGCACAAATCTTCAACACATCTATGTACCAAAAAAGGATTCAACCTTGGCGACTGGATCTCCAGTGATAATTGATACATTATTGATATAGTAGGCCGTGGAACTACATATATTGAGAAAGACATGCATGCATATGAGCAGCTTTGCAAAAGGAGTATATATGGACTTAAGTTAGTCCTAAAACTACTCATATGTATGCATGTATGTATATATACTCATCCGTATAAGTACAATGCCGCACTCTAACCCTATGAACCGTGAAATGTTGGATAGTTGGACTAATCTTGAAGTTAATAAAGTCACCACATGCACATTTGTTGTCTTCTATGATTGAAATAATGATCTGCAAAAACACAACCGCTGACTCAAACCCTACTACACACAAGAAGAATTGAAACCACTAAAGCTATGCTCAGGTCACAACAATTAGGTTTGTTTTGCTACACTAGCGTACCTTTTTTTTTGTAATCACTAATAATAACAAACTTTGACATGCTCCAAACTTTATGTGGGCATTGAGGTTTTCTTTGAAGCTAGGTATTAATTCTTTCATTTAAAACTATAGCATAATGGTTGTTAACTAACCTTAGGCAGCTAAGATTTTTCTAGTTAGTGTTTGGATGCTGACACGATCTAGTCTCCCTATCTTCTTAGCCACATGGCCCACTTATCATTGACCATTTTTTGGTTTGACGACATTGCCTAAAGTTATGCGGTCAATTTTCTTGCTATAAAATAGCGGCAAAACAAACTGCAGTAAGTAGTAACCTTTAGGCAAGAAAGTGTATGATAAATTTGCTCCAAATATCTCCCTGCAGATCCATTTTGCCTCGTCCTCATCCATGCATGGTCCACACGACGTGCGCGATCGCGCTTTATTCCATGCGGAAAAAGCAATTGACATGGCGTGACACCTCAGCAACAGTACTACACAGCTCAATCACTCAGACGTTAGCCGCGTTACTTACCTTAACAACGCAACCAAGGCACCTAATAAAAAAAAAGCAGAGAAGAGACCAAGCGATAAAAAGCATTACGCTTTGGTACGTTGGAGATGACGCAACTGTCCACTTCCACTCCACTCCTCTTCCATGCTAGAAACCCTAATTAATAATCAAGGCCACCAATTGGAAGCGAAGCAACTTGCCACACTTAACTGATACTACTGTATGTTATTCCATCCATATTTAAATATAAGTTGCGGAAGAGGTAATTAATAAGCAAAGTATGTTAAGTAAGCATGATCTGACGCCAAAGTGGCACAGTTCACGGTCTGAATTAGTTCAACTTTCCCTTTCTCCTCCCCTAGATCTATGTTAACAGTAGTAAACATAGACTACTGCTCTTTGTTTAATTAATGACAATTGTTAGCTCTACCAAAATGGTACACGCGGTACAAAATGGTACGTGAAACTGGATCCATTATTTTTTTGAAAAAATAGAAAAAGGTAAGTAGTGTTTGATTCAAGATAAAAGAGAAAAAAATGAATTATAGGGAAAAACATGTGGAAGAATACTTGTTCATTTCTTGATTTTAATTAGACATGTATATATACTAGGATGTTTTTTCCATGAACGTGTTCATTCAACACAAATATCTAGTATCATCTTTCTCTATAGATCGTTTTTCTTTTTCACCATTGCTCCCTCTGGTTTTTATTGTATCGACCATTCTTATTATTCAAAGAACTTATATAAATATACAAAAAAAAATACAAAGTCTGTCTTACATCAAACAACTTGCATAACATAAATTAATCTTACATAATTTTCCTAAATAAGATGAAAGATCAAACTTTGCCCCAAAAGTCAACAAGTTGTACACTACAAATTTTATGGAGTATCTATACTAGTGTCACTAGGAGGTGGAAAAAGTGTGGAAAGCACTGTTTGATGAAATGCTTGTTCAAGTAAGTTCTCAGAAAAAAAAATCTATAGAGGAACCAAGACTTCACGTATAACCTATTGTCCTTGTGCCTCTCTCTTGCAAAGAGGTAGGAATGTATTGAAGTTCATTTAATTTAGCCTGTATATGCACTCAGGCCATTGCCAATGGAGTGTTTCATTGCACATTTACCAACAGTGCCACGTCAGATTTTGTGCATCCTAAATTTCATCTAGATAAAACCTTCTCTCCTTCCATAAAAATTTATCACTTTCTTCATAAATACAATGCCGTATCACCAAGCATGCTGATATGTTATAGCATTTAATGAGAATGAAACTCCAATGAAAACCCCATTAGGAACCTAGTGGAGGGTTTCATTGCACAGTTGCCAAAAATGCTACACTAGATTTTATCTAAATACATATGCATCCCGAGTTTCATCTAAATGAAATCTTTTCTTCTCCTATGAAACTTTTTCTATCTCTTTCCTCATAAATATATTGCTATGTCATCAAAGATGCTGACGTATCTATGCATTTAATGAGAATAAAACTTAGATGAAACTCCCACTGTGAATGGCCTGACATCCTATTACCCTAAGCAACTCTATTTATACTTTCGATTCATTCGTGGAAGCATAATTTGAGCTCTTTTAATTTCCGTCCGGTATCTTCAAGTGCTTTATATTAGGTATTATGGGAGTAGTTAATGAACAGATTTTCTTTCCTTCGATGGTATACTAAAGTTGGGATCTTCCTCTCGAAAAACTAAAGTTGGGATCACTTTTAGAGGAATTGAAAAGGAAAGTTTAAGTGAGTGTAGCTACCTCCTCCTCCAACCATAGTGGGGAAGCTAGGGACAAAAACTGGTTGAAACCTTTTGCGACGTCCAATGGATGACTTGTTGGCCTTCAAAACTAATGGCCGTAGTTTTCTTATCCGGGGGGCGACGTTTGGTGGAAAGGAGCGACTTTATGCTTAGTTGCCTCCATGGTGCCATGCTTTAGTTCAGCATGTATGTATTTATACACACGACTCGGTGTTGTTTAATCATGCCATCTGGTGCTTTTTGTTGCTATTGCTGTGATTACAAGAGGTGTGACATATGCACATATACATAGTGCATATTTATCTATTATACGTGCTATATAGTTTTCATGTAGCAATGAAATAAGGTTGTATCTTTCCAATTGTTCAGCATGGTGTGAAGTTTGTAGTCGTTGATGCATGTAATTCTTGGCTATTTTTCTTTTTTCTTCAGAAAAGGTAAATAATAATGTTGCACGTATTTGCTAAAAAAGATGTGTTGCACGTAAAGAGTATTGATATTAACAAGGAAGTTGTACGTACAAAGTTGCATACTCCCTCCGTCACAATTCATAGGCCGTTTTGACTTTTTGGCTCGAAGTTTGACTTACTCATCTTATTTAAAATATTTGAGAAAATGCAGAAAAATTTAATTCATAGTTAAAATATATTATAGGCTAAACTAAATCACAATGAAAATAAATGATAATTGTGAACTTTTTAATAAGATGAGCAAATCGAACTTGATGTCAAAAAATCAAACGACATATAAATTGAGACAGAGGGAATAATATTTTGTACCAAAACAAAAAGCATTTGTTCATGGGTCAGAACACACTCTAGCGTGTAGTGATCTTTAGGATATTGTTTTATGCTTTTGATCAATCCTTATGTGTTTGTTTGCAAATGTTCATCGTTTCCACCTCTGGAATGAAATCAAATATTCTACCAAACACATAAGTCTCCAATGGTTACATTGACACTTAACCATCGCTTAGACTAGTCTCACTGGGTCAGTCTATCCTACAATCTATATTTCAAACTCCACTCTGTAAGTGTTTTGTACGTCCATATACACGGCCTGATGATACTAGTCTTATGATCCATTTGCCTTACAAGGTACTGTTATTATGTGAAATTTCATTCTCAACTCTATTCAAGGTCATTTAAAATAATAGATTAAGGACGTGTCATTATGATTGCCGGTTCTTTATTACTCCCTACATCCCTAATATAATTATAAATTTTTGGCACGGTTTAAAAACCAAACTTTGACCATTTATATCTCTAAAATATCTAAAATATGTCAGCCACTATATACAAAATTACTATCATTTTAATGTACTTTTAAATACAAATCTAAATATATAACACGCATACACTATATACATTATCTAAATTATTCAAAGATTTAAAAAGTTGAATTTTCCGCAAACATACATATCTTATTTTATTGGATGGAGAGAGTATTATACTTGGCAGTTGTACTCTTGTCTGTCTGCCGTGGGTCAAAAAGGGATTCGAGGGTCGTCAACCTAAAAATATCATAGTGTGGATTCAAAATACAAGGCAACGACCGAGATAATAAATATGTCACTGCCAGTTGTAATATCATCTGACACTGTAAAAATCACTTCTGGCTCGGTTCTTGTACGACATACATGTTCACTTATCCAAGACTTCTTTTCCTTTTTACGATTGATCCGGCAGTCAACAAATTTAAGGCAGTATAGGAAAAGTTAGTTTTTTCTACTTCGAACTTGCTAGTAGCGGCTTATTATTTGCTAGTTGTATGAAACTTCGCAAGGCAGCTCAGCGGCTGCATGTATACATCGCCTTTTCTTCTTTGAGTTGAATGGAGTACTAGAGTTAGACCTTCGGTGAGAATACTATTATTTGAGCATATTCGAACCTTGCGCTCGAAGCATGGTGCGTGCTCCTCTCTGATGAAGTGATGAGCGATAGATGGCCACTTTGTGTGACGCGTAGACGCATATGCAGCTATCATCTTAACTCTTTGTCCGCCGTATATGTATGTCAAAAAAGCACATCAGGACCAGCCTGTAATTGGTTGTTGTCATTGGGTAACACACATCTATGATCAAGCTAACCCATGTCAACAAAGCAATAATTAACTGATCTCTCTCAAGTTTGCCAACTTGCAATTAGCACAGGAAAAACAGAGTACTACCTTCTTCTGTTAATATATGACTGCTTTTAGTTCAATTTTGAAACAAAAAAAAAAAAAACGACGCAGACACAAGCGCACACATATAAATAAAATAAATGAACGGAGAAAGTAATAAAAACCAGTTTGTACGAACTAATTGAGAAGATAAGTTTGTTTAGTAAACAGATCAATCAACAAAAGTGGTAACAAAAATAATTATTATGACACACTTATTAACTGATGTTGCACCATGACAATTTCATCATCAGCACACCCCATGCATATTGGTGCCACATCAACTCATCTCATCATCTTATCTGGAAAAACAAGCTAAGTCATCTCACCATAATCACTGATCGGCCACCTATCTATATCTATCCATCAATCATGCATATATGCCGTCATATTCCAAAGGCAAGCTATCTTGTGACTTGGTTTGCAGATGGGTTGGGTCAGGAAGCACCATGCATATGCACCACCACCACCATCGCCGTCACACCATATCACGCCACAATTCGTCATCCCCTTTTTCTTCCCAACCTTTTTTTCTTTCTTTTCCAACTCTCTTCTTTCTGCTGTGACGGGGGCACGAAATGCCGGGCCTACCTTGCCTGTCGAAGAAAACATGATTAATCAGCCACTAACAGGAGCTGGAAATTAGACACAGGAATAGTATATTTTTATTGCCTGGCGTATAGGCAATTGGGCATATACTTCATACTAGGAAAGTGGAATAGATCTTGGAACAAATTAAAGTGGCAATAATGGAACTAGCAAGTGCATGCGAAAGGAAGTGTTCTGTGAAAGAATGGACTCGGCCGGGCTCGATCTCTGGTCCGCCAAATTGGAGTAAACGATTCCGTGGAGCTACTTAGCTAGCATCAGAATAAAGCTGGTAAAGCTGACGTTCGTCATCGACCAACCTTCTCCGGATACTTGGGAAATTTTCAGATTTCATGAGGAAGGTGACAGGAAATATGTATACTCCGATCCTATAATTAGTTCAGATACTCTTAACATTGTGTCCGCTTGTAAGCTGTTAGAAAGGTGAATATATATGTGAACTTGCATGCACTGCGATTAAGTCTTTTTCACTGAAAATTTCTGAAAGATCATTCTTGCCAGTATCTAGGCCGCCCCATATATGTCTCACAATAGAACACATGGAGATGATCGATGATCTTACGGATTAACGATGACTAATAACAATTGCGTGCCTGCCGACACATCGCAATAAGAAGCAAAACGTAACAACGTCTGTGGATGCAGAGCAAGTGAAGATCCCGACAAAACGCCATGGATGGGAATCTCCATCCACCGTATACGTCAACCGCATATATGTGGCGCCTAATAAGCTAACGTTAAGTAAGCTACGAGCTTAGCCAGATCGATCTATCGATCAGCTGGGTGTCCACCTACCGGTTCAATCATTATAGACGCGCGCTGCTCTCTCCTCCGTGTGGCACTTCTATATTCTGGGCTCGAGATATATATTACATTAATTAGGGCGTGCATCTACAGAATGTTGTACGTACCTTCTCCGTACTACATATATATACACACAACAATATTACAGACAACTTACCTGAGATATAACTGTTAGAGTGGCACAGCGGAATTCTGTCCCGGCTCGCTTGGTGCCCACGAGCCGCAGCCCACCATGTCCATATCACGGAGTCCCCGACATATAAGGCTTACCGGTCTAACTCAGTCCAAAAGACCAGTCCATTAGGTAAAGTTTGCCCCGCCTTATATGCCGTGCTCTCCACCATTAATTATCAATGTGGGAACTAAATCTAACAATATCTCTCGTCACACATCGGCCCAACGCTTTCGTCACATAACACCGGTGACTCCCTCACGTTATCACTGGCCGCTGACATGAGTCAACATCTCCTCCTTAGAGAATTCCACAAACTCCCTTGTCACCGGTGGCACATTGAGATTTTTTCAGATTTACAATCATGGACTCTAATACCACTGGTTAGAGTGGCACATCGGAATTCCACCCCGGCTCGCTTGGCGCCCACGAGCCGTGGCCCACTAGGCCCATATTACGGAATCCACAACATATAATGCCCATAGGCTTAACTTAGCCTAAAAGACTAGTCCGTTAGGTGAGAGCTGCTCCTGCCTTATATGTCATGCTCCTCTATTATCAATTACCGATGTGGAACTAAACCTAACAATTTATGACTGGGACAATTTCTATAGATTGACTCTGACAACAGCGGCGGTGTTCCCTCAGTATCGGGAAGCAGTTGGTTCAAGCATCAGCAAGTTTTTTTATGTGACGTGGGAAGGAAGTTGTTCACTTCAGACATGGACATGGCTAGTGATTTTGGTTTGGACTATTCGGTGATAACATGATAGGTGAATGTCAAGATTAAGGTGCAAGTCGGAGTTGAGCAGACACTTCAGGGTGTGAAGCATGAGGTGGAGGTTGGGAGGAATCTAATTTTGCTTGGTGCGCCAGATGATGATGGTTAGAGTTCCGAGGTGAGTCAGATGGGAATAACCATGAAGATCATGAAGGGCAGCACGACCATATTGATAGGAGGAGAGAAGTTTACGCTAGGAGAAGCTGCAAGATACACCGTTGAAGGTGGAGTCATGAGGGACGAAATTGTGAAAGTAGTGTATTCTGAACGTGACGGGTCTCGCACAGACTCGTGGCTGTTTGTGGAAGCGGCCGAAGACGAAGACTCAAGTTTGGTGTACATGGAGGTTCGCACTGTGATAGATTCGAGGTGGCGAGAATATTCGTCAAGGTGGAGTTTGTTAAATATGTGTCGAATATTGGTACTGAGTCCGGTTATGGCAGTACTTTGAGTTGTATTACCAGTATAGGGTAGAGTCCTAGTTAAACTCTGTAACATGGACCTCCTCATAAATATGAGGGGAATGCTGCTGTTATAACCAGGATGACTAGATGAATTGGTGTGGGGATGTGGCATTGCCGTGGTATACCCGGATACCAGTATAATTATCTAATAATGGAGAAGAGCGCACATAGTCATGCTCTGGAGATGTAGGCTTCGGCTGAACCTCATTAACAAATATCGTGCCTCCGGAGTCGTATGTGATTGTGTATAAATATCTCGATCGAACCTAAAATCGCTTCCGCATGCTTGTTTCTAACAATAACTGTTTACTCTAAGAGTCTCCCACCTTCTCCATCTCCCAATGTTCCCACCTTGAAAGCAACAGAATCACCATACATATTCCCTAACTACCAGAAAATTGATTCTACAGATCCCACTCCTTTACTGTACGTAAAACTGTAGAAACGACTGCCTCTGAAAAATGCCAGGGACCGTGGCAAATGTTTGTCTATGGACCCCATATGTATATTTCTAGAGGCACAGTAGGATAGCCTCTGGAATGTTTTAAAGTGAGTAGTTAAAGATAACTCACTCCTTAGTGTGTTGCATGATTGTCAATCAAGGTTCACACTATAGACGTGACTTTTTTTGCCGGGTGTGCATGTATATGGACCAGTCATGGTGATCGATGACTAGTAGCTTGAGACCAGCGAGGATGAGTGCTGACTAGCCTCAGTGGTAGCACTAGGTTCAGTAGAAGGCTTGTGCTTATGACGATGCGTCGGTGAAAGGCGATTCGATGCCAAGGCCAAAGGAGGCCGGACGACACCATGGTGATCCAACCCTTGCGTCGGTGGATCGGAGTGGCAATAATGCGTGGGTGTGATGATGAGAAGGTTGTCGTGTCGGAGCTAGACTAGGTGAAGAGGACTTGAGTCTAGGGTCATGGTGGAGGGACACATGTCAAAGCTAGGGGTTTGATGGTTTGGGCCTCAGAACTATCAAAGTGAACAATTTGGTAGTTTGGGCCTCAAAACTGCCTAGGTGGACACCTAAAAAATGTGGCCGAGTTTCCCTATTTCATTTCAAAACCATGGGTGGAGTGGAGGCATCAAGATGATGTATGTGGTGTTATCGGAGTGTTTGTGTCAATCCTGAGAGAAGCATCATTACTGTTGGATCGTCTTATATTTCTTTCTGGTTTTGCCCCTACATGCCTTCTAGCTTAAGTGTCTAGTGGAGTAATTGAATCTTTAGAGATGGGCTATAAGTCGAAGAGGTGGCCACATTAAGAAGCACCTTCCCCGTTTGGACCCCTAAATTTGTTAGAGTAATTGCAGTCAATTCCTTCATGTTAGGAGAGGCATAGATTTGAGAGAGTGATATCCCCTAAATCATTGTAATCCATTTTGAGGGGGAAGAATGAGGGGTTGCATCCTATAGAACCTTTGCACTCTTTATTGGAGAAGTAATTCAGCTAACTTTCATAGCCATACATTGTGATTGAGTGAAGAATTCCTCCTTCCTGTTCTCTTTTGGTTCTTAGGGTTGAATCCTCTAGCCTTTGGTGTTTATCTTTTGCCAAGGATCACTTTCTCGTTTTTTTGGTTCTTGGGTGTTGCTAGGACATGGGTGGTCTGATGTAAGCCATTGATTGACTCTAGCTAGAAACCCACAAGCTCACCCCAATTTCGTTTTTTGAAGTTGTTGCCAAGTTCTTGCCTTGTACCTTGGTGCGAGCTAATTTTGAGAAATCCCTTCATCTTTTAATTTATATAGATCTTTTGTGGGGGGATACCCTCTAGATGGGTTGAAAATTGTAGTTGTAAAGTTTCACTGTTAGTTGGATTTGGTTTGATTTTGTTTTGATTCATTTTGATGAGAAGACGGAGTGTTTCAAGCTATGTGGGAAACATCTCTTATCACCAGACCATCCCCAAAGAAATAAAGAGATTTCCAGAGGCGAGCGGTGAAATACCCTCCCCCCCCCTAAGAAAATAGAATGTCCAAAGTGCCACCCGCCTTAGGAAATCACCTGCTAATTTATGTGCTGGTTGGTAAACTCACTTCCTTAGCAAATATATTTCTATGGCCAGGCCATATGATGCAGCCCACCTCTACTGATGCAGAAGAGGGTGGACTTTTCATTCATTCCTAAATTAAAAAGAGGGGCACATCTAGAAATGTTTATGTAGTAAAAGCTACCATAGAGAGACATACTCATCTTTCTCATTGTATGAATGTACAACCCGCTAGGGCCGGTCCAAATTAGAGCTCTAAGGAGGATACACTCTAGGTCACTAAATATTGCCCGGTCACTAAATATTCCCCAGTCACAATCTTGTGCTTGTGACAAAGGCTCTCACTAAGCAAGGAATGAGCCAACAAACAATTATGGCAAGCCTCACATGGTTTGACTCTCCCGATCACCTTGGCGCTGTCCACAAATGAGCTTCTCGACTAAGTAATGGTCCCCTCGCCCCCAAACAAAATTGCATATGCATATTGACACAAGGACGTGGAGTCTCAACATCGTGGGTGAGCCAGAAAGGGCATAAGTTCGTTGGAGCTTGAATTTTTCCCTACATTATCTAATTATTTCATTTTTTTCACAAACCGGCGGTGATAGAGACTAGAGACTATCACAGGCGCTTATAACTGCTAATTAGACAAAGACCTTATATTTGATGACCAAGTTAATTTTCTATTCCAAAAACAAGAGATCGCACATGCTTGATTATGTCCTAACTCGTGTTGTGGCAAGTTGTGGATGCTAATAGCTAGATCCGGAAGGATTGTGTACCCTGCTACGTACTCTCTTCTCCTTGGTCAACACTATTGTGGCAATTATTACCAACAGTGAAGGTATACACACCATACACGATAGCACGCTCCATTCAACGATGTGTATGTGTGATAATGAGATTTTTCTCATAGACTGATGGGGTGTTAGCTAAAATTTAGCCTCTATCACGTCAGATGTTTGGACGCCGATTAAAAGTATTAAATATAGTCTTATTATAAAACTAATTATACAGATGAGAAAGCCATGGTATTGAAAATACCATGACATTGAAACATAATTTTCTCAAGATCAACCAAATAACTTTTTAGCAAAATACCATAATATCTTCAAATACCATGGTATTGCACTGAAACCCTGAAATTATATATAATGCTTCCAAACAGGCGCGAAGTTGTTGGTTCAAAATTGAAGGATGCAGCAAAAAACTGAGGTTTAGAGCATGGAAATTATGGACAATGAACAATATGATAGTAGATGTTTTTTTCCTTGTTTGTTCAATGGTGTTATATGCAATTGTCCATCATCCTTCCATATACTCCATCCGTCCTAATTTATAGGTCGTTTTATTTTTTTGGCATTTAAGTTTGACCAGGCTCGTCTTATTCAAAATATTTGCGAAAATCTAAAAAAAATCAATTTATAGTTAAAATATATTATATACTAAACTAAATCACAATGAAAATAGATGATAATTGTGAAATTTTTTAAATAAGACGAATAAATCAAACTTAGCGTAAAAAAATCAAACGATCTATTATTTGGAACGAAGGAAGTATATAGAATAGGTAGACTTCCTACGGTTGTCCCATGAAATGAAAAGACCGGAAATATGAGTAAAACTAGCCATCAAAATCACACCGAATACAATTCATGAAAAATATATGGTCCATAGTATTTCGGGGGGCACCAAATGGTGTGGTGACCTTCTTAACATATATAGCATCGTACTATATATCTGATACCTGGTGTTCCATTCTCACGATCAGCCTAGAAACAATTCCAATACTCCGGCGCGAATGCTCCAGTACTTCCCTCATCACCACCGGATTATATGTTCCCTTGGCTCTTGTTTTGCGAACACTGCTGCGGAAGGGGGTTTAAGCGTCGATTCGTCGGTAACCTCATGTAGTGTTAAAATCTATACCGACGCTATCAAATCGACACTAAAAACCTAGAGCATCAGTAGAGGATGATGCAGAACAAAATCAATAACTGGTACTAAGGGTTGCCTAGCTAGACTGGTTAGGACGCGCGTGTGGGGTCCAGTGTAGCGCCGGTTGTAGTTCCCACAGATGTTATCCTCATCCGATACTAAAGCAATGGCTTCCACGTGTCCGCTTACACTCTTTTAGAACCGGTGTTATCCTCACCTGATACTAAAGTGATGGCTTCCACGTGTCCGCTTACACCCTTTTAAATCGGTGTTATCCTCACCCGATACTAAAGTGATGGCTTCCACGCATCCGTTTACACTTTTTTAGAACCGGTGTTGTATCTTTGCCCGGCACTAAAGTAGTGATGGCAATCACGTTTTTATAATTATTTATATGCGCTGTTATATATATAATCCTATTATATGTTGTACATAACATTGTTATTATCACATAAACATAGCACTGTACTTATATTATTATTACATAATAATAGTACTGTATAGGTACATGATATAAAATATTTTGTCCAATTATTTCCAAAACTCGTACATATCAGTATTCTATTCTGCTGCATGATCTGGTGAGCGGTGAAACTCTCCATTCTCGCTGACAATTTCTTTAAAAATAAATCCCATCAACTGATCTTGGATTGCTGTCAGTCTCCTGTCCGAGAGGCAGATCATATGAATGAATATACTAAAACAAAGCTTGTAAACATTATTCATGAGAAAATGTTTACCGGATGTGTTCTTAAGGTACATTGATGTCTCATGTAATTGACCTTGTGTCTACAAAAATGTGCATGGTCTCACAGACATAGTAACCACAATGATTATTGCTACTTGGTTGTTTATATGACTATAAGAATTGGAATAGAGGTAAAGTCCATGTGCACAAACAGTTATACGATGTAGTCAATTGGAACATACCTTTAAGGATTGAAAAATTGAACCATCTTTATCACAGTCTATACACTCCTTGTTCACGATCACACATCAGATTAACAAGACTCGTATATGGAGGGGTTGTTAAAAAGTTACACAGTCTAAGCGCTCATCAGCGTTATGTCCAACGCGTCTTTTTGGTAGACCTCAAATATATCCTTGAAATCCAACCAAATCTTGTGATTGCCGTGGCAGTAGTAGTCGTCTTTGACACTGGTAGAAAAAGCTATAGTACATTTGGATGATACGGCCATGCATCGGTCATGGAATGGACGCATTTGAGTCGGTAGGACTTTAAAATCATCGGAGCTAACTAGAGGTTTTCCAAATTTCATATCGCCGTCGCGGCACAAATTCTTAGTCTTGCAGTAATTTTTCGTTGTCCAACTACTCCACTGTAATGCCTGCTTTTTTCAAAAAATGTGCTGTGGAGTAGTCTTCTGATGGCATCGTGTACTCACGTTGTGGTTGCTCGCCGAACTATGGCACTGGCTTTGACACAGCCTTCCACAACTGACGCTCATAATCTGACAATACCACAGGCTTCGTACGAGGCTCCATGCTCTTAATAAAATGATCATTTGCCTTTGGATCTATTTTCAGCCGCTTTTCAAGGGGTTTTGGTGCCAACTGCTCCCTCACGTAGGATTTCACGGCCTTCTCTATTTCCTCCTGGGTTTGCTCATAAGGGAGCTTTTTTCTTGCAGATTCGGAGGTATTCTTTTGACTTGATTTGGAGCTTTTGCATGGTCGAGGGCACCTATGTGTTGGAGGTTTGGTGGGGCTCTTGGGTGATGGAGGGATAGGGTTGTTGTTGGGGCTCCTATGCCGTCGGGACTCTATTCGTGAGCCACCCCTAGTTGCTGTTGATGCAGCAGTGGTTGTTCCTCCATCGCTATTTTCTGCCACTAATTTAATGTAGGCCATCTGCCATAGAATCATTTCATGGACAGCCTCTTTAAGTGTCCTTTCCCCATCGTCTCCTTTGTATTCGAGCTCCAGGTCCTCATAAATAGAGACTACTTGCTCCATTGAGATAGTGGAGTACCCAGGTGAAATTCTAGTAACACAGGTAAATCCACACCATGCGCTACGGGTGTGGTTAGGTTCCTCATTGGTATATGTAGCTCACACAGGCAACGGTGCTTGAGGTCATCGACCGAGTAAGGTTTTCCAAGTTGAGCCTCCTCCGCCGGTGGTTTATCCTGCACTGGTGCTTGAGCCTCCTCCGCTGGTGGTTTATCCTACATCGTTTGTTGAGCCTCCTCCATCGGTCGTTGATCCTGCACTGTTTGTTGAGCCTCCTCTTGGTTATCGTTCTGATCAGGGATCAGCTGTGTGGAGGCGATGCTACTCTCTTTGCAGGAGGCATTCGTGTCGCCATGAGGCTTGTCGGGGGGCTGCTGTCAAACTACACAAGGACAACAGGCCAACATCAAATACGAAGGACCCCTTTCGAAGGAGTCCGATATTGCATTAAAATGAAAATGGGAGAAATCAGATCCGTTTAGGAACTCTTAGCTCAATTCAAAGGTTCAGAAATGCGTAAAAGAAGAACTCAGTACCCAAGACATGAGTGTTGTACAAATTCATCAGACAAGGAATGCGGAGAGACAGATATTAGAATGTACCTCTTTTCTATTGGGTTCACGGGCGCACGTCACCTTTTTTCTCCAGCGTACAAGTGTCAGGGTCATAAAGTCTATCCCCCTATGGATTAGATTTCCTGGTATTTATAGGGGTCCACCAACAGTTTGTCCTATTGTGAATTTACATGCTTGCCCTTACACATTCCCACTACACTTCTCCTTTTTCACATAATGCTCATACCCATTTGGTACTTTTACATCCGAAGCCAATTGAAACACGCAACCTTCCTGAGCTTCGGCTCGCCGCACGAAGTTCCTAAGCTTTGGCTCCTCGCTCCATTCTTAGTACTTCGAACTATGTCTGGGCTTGTCATCTTCGAACAGTATGTCTTCGGATCCACTGCGTGACAAGATATCAAGCATTTGAAGCCGCACCCACGGTCGGCTCTTCCCATCTTCAAGCTTGGCATCAGAATCTTCAGTCGTATGACCTGCGGCTCATCAACACCAAGCAACATGTCCGAAGCGTGAGGCTCCGGGCCTTCGGCCCAACAGTAGCCCTCGCGGGTTAGTTCATTTTTCCAAGATGAGCTCAAACCGCGAACTACCGACCATGCCGAAGGCACAATCTCACGCTTCGGGTGCCTGAGCCACTTCCCCCCGATTTGAGATTATTTTGGAAAAAGGATCCGAAGAAAATAAAACATGCAAAAAATGAATGAACGGGTCTTGCCCGAAAAAAGGACGCGCGTCGGCATCATATTGATTTGCGACCGTTCGTTTTTTGCCTTTTCGATCCTCGCGCCCGGGGTATTATATAAGCCTTGGGGGCCAGCCGCGACGCGGTTGTGCTGTCATTTTTTTAGTCTACTCCGAAGCTCCATTACAACATTTGGCTGCACCCCTTCTGCCATCATCGTCCATCTGAGGTTCTGTTTGCTGGTCTTCACCTGCTCAGCTTCGTAAGTTGGGATGCTTTCGGATTATTGCTTCATTCACACATAGGCCTGTATTAACGTACTATTTTGAACATGTTCTACTTAGATCTCGGATGGCACGTATTCGCACTACGGCCCGTGTGGGAACAGACTCCGAAGCTGAGTCCACTGGGGAAACCCATAGTGCTGCTGGAGAGGACACACCTGTTAACCTGTCTCCGATACACACCGACAAGGACCTTGAAGACATCGCTAAAGCTTCCGACGAAGAAGACGATGAGGACAAGGATCTCGACAAAGTTGAGAGGGATGAGGAAGAGAGGGATTTCGAAGGAATTGAGAAGGATGGGGATAAATCGATACTTCATCCCCACAAACCGAGCCACATAATGATCGGGGCGTCCTGCATTACGGACAAAGACTTCACGACATTTTAGAAACTAGACTTCATGCAGAATCCCAGTCGCTGCCGAAGCCCAGGGAACGAAGAGATTCCTACTCCCGAGCCTGGCGAGATTGTTTTATTTGAAAGCTTCTTCGTCGCTGGTCTTCGGCTGCCAATGAACTTGTTCGTGCCTAAAGTTCTTGAACGCTACGAGATATACTTTCATCAATTGACCCCTAACGCCTTTGTGCGGTTGGGTGTTTACATATGGATGCTAGCCAGCCAAGGCCTAGAGCACGATGTTGATCATTTTTGCCATACTCATGAACTGCACTATCAGACAAAAGCTGACAAGGTGACCGGTCTTCATCCAAAATTTGGATGCTACAATTTTCGAAGTCACTCTGACTCGCTGGGTCCTGTGCTGGCCTACCGAAGCAAATGGTCCAGTGGCTAGACTCAGAAGTAGTTTTACTATAGCGTTAACATCCAGAAGAAACCCGAATTTGGTGCCATGCTTGATGACCCCTTTCAGAGTTTCTTTTGGCTTCAAAAGGCCACTATGTGCCCAATCCGACAAGCCTGTGTCAGCGAACATCACCTACAGGGTCATATGTTCACATATTCACAAGCGATGTCTAGCTCAAGAGTTTGTGGCTAACGGCGTGCTCCCCCTTTGGAGCAAGTTCTCTATGCCAGCCCCCGATGGTCCAATTGATCCGACCCAGCTTGTCCGGCTTCCATACAAGTTCAAGCCCTTCGGAAAATACAAGACCCTGAATGAATTGTGGAGGGCTGGAGTTGAGAAGGCTGTATGCGCTATGCTCGGCAATTATACTACTGCCGAATTCAAGCGCCTGTATCGTGCATTCGGCGATAGGCCAATGCTTCGGCTGAATCGGGTGTTCGATGCCTTCGGGGTAAACTACCCCGACTATGAGCATTTTGACGGTGATGTTTCTGCTCTGAAGTCCCAGACCCAAAAGCGAAAAGCCAAGAATACCACGGAGATGACCGACGCTGAGGATACTGGTGCCAGGAAACGAATAAAAATTGTCATGAGGAAACCAAGCCGAAGGGCCTTCAGTAGGCCAGCTGTGTTTGATTCGGATGCTAGTCCTCTGAAAGCACCCTGCTGTCGAAGGTGGTGGGACAACGAGGAGACCCGGACCCTAATGCTTCGGAGGCCACCCCTTCATCTCGAGGGGTTACCTCCGAGGCTAACAGGATCTTAACTTCGATGATTGGAAGCTTTGATCCTCGCGGCGCCCTGAGCCCCCTTGGCTCGCAAGTCATGAGGGTTGCCCACAAGGCTTCATCCCCGGTGGCTTCTGCTCTTGAATCAGAAGGTATTCCTAGGATACCCGATCCATTTGATGCTTTGGCCGATGAGGATTCTACTAGTGCGTCACCTCGATACGAAGCGCCCGAAAACGACAAGGATCAAGCTACAAACACTGGCGCTCCCCCTCCTGAGCCCCAATTGACAACCCAAGCGCTAGAGGTTGAAGCAAAGGCTCCCATGCCACCTCATAATGCAAAGGCATCTACTACTGAGGAGACTGCTCGAACTCTATTTGACCTTTGGAACGCTCCTGTACACAGCACCGATTTTGATAGAGGTAAAAGTCCCGAGGTTGGGATTGCTTCGGAGACAATGGATATTGGCTTCAGTCCGCGTATATGGCCCCGAAGACATCAGTGGCGAAGAGGTGCTCAGACTCCGCAATGTTACCGAAGAGCTTTCCTATGACAAGGACAGCACCATCTTCGGCGGTGATCGTGGCAGATGTATTGGGGCGTTCCTTCTGTCTTCCAGATGTGGAGAAAGAGCTAATTTCACTTCCTACTGAAATACTAGCTGGGCAACTTAACGCCCTTTGTCTGAAGGTATGCCTTGTGTTATTTCTTTGACAACATCTCCTCTCAGGTTATCTGCAACGCCTCTGATTTTTTTTTGCAGGGACTTCTTCTTTCTAAAACTTTGTCGAAGAGGCAACTCTTGGAGACCACAACGAAGACTGCCCAGATTGATGACCTTCAAACTCGCATTGACGAGATTGCCGCCGAACATGAAGCAAACGAGAAGGCAGAGAAGGAGTCCCATACGAGGATTGTTCAAGGGCTCACCGACGAAGTCGTTCTTCAGTGACAAACGCCAAGAATCTTGAGGAGAGGAACTTAGAATTGACGGTAGAACAGGAGAAGCGACTTTCGGATCTTTCAAAAGTCAACGATCTTCTAGAGCAAGAAAGGAGAGCCCAGCGAACCTCCGAAGGCATGGTAGAGGTTTTGAGGAAAAGTGCTAAATTGCATGCACAAGAGCTGACAGAGCTTCGGAATAATCTCTCTACCAAAGACGATGAACTTGCATGACTTGATACCGAGCTTAGTGATCTCAACCTGAGGAAGACAGAGCAAGAAAAGGCTATCTTCGACAAGATTTCATCATGTGCCGCCTCTATTAAATCAGTCGTTTCCCATACTGGAGCTCGCCCACGAACACAAAGGTATGAAGAAGGCAACTCGCTCGGGCTTTGAGATGGATTGAGAAAGAAATATCTGCGATACTGGAATTGGCAACCTCATACGGAGGATATTGCGTTATGGCCGGTGCTAAAGCCATTTTATCATCTCTTGAATCCAAAGGCTGCACCCACATCGAAAGAGCCGCCACACCAAGCTTCGGCCTTTGCTCTATGGACGATGTTTTCAAATGCACTCAAGCATGCGAGAATACTAGACATCGAGTATACAGCCTATTGTGGAAGCACGGTCTTGAGGCTAGGGTTCTAGAGCAGATCCGTGAACGCCGAAGAGAGGTACACTTTTATCGCCCTTCATTTTACTCTTCCTTGAGTTTATGTTGTTTCCAGATTTGCTGATTTCCCACTTTAGGCTGAAGAAGCGGCTGCCAGGTGTGCCGAGAAACAGCGCCCCGCTCCGATGCTTCAGCCCATACCCAGGCTTGATGGTGGCACTCCAAACGATACCATAGCTAAAGCTATCTCCGATGCTTTGAGGCTTCCGGAGTCTACCAACGAGAGCAACCCCCCTATAGCAAGGCCTTCATCGGCCAATCCTCCTAGGACTCAGCCCGACACTTCGGAGGTCTAACCTTCGAACTAGCTTTGTAGGCATGCCTAACGAAGTGCACTTATTGCTTTTGTTCTGATGTATAGCAGGTGTTAACCGCAGATTCCACCTTCGACTGCAACGGAACTCTCTCTGTTTGTGTATGCCAAAATCCTTCTAAATTTGCTCTATACGTTCTCAGCCGGTTTCATGCCGACTATATTTTAGATGCTGTTGCGAACAATATTTTTGATGAAATCGTGACCTGATGTAATGATGTCGAACAACTAGGGGAACAATCTTTTCTCAAGTGCTATCCTCTTTCGTGTGAATTTGTACGAAGTACTATTGCATGGAAACTCTCATTCAGACGAAGTGATTTTGCCACATCATCTTACATAACACAGCGAAGACATGCACCACAAATTTATTAATAGATAGAAGGAAGCTTCAATTACATCGGCTCAAACGAAGCATACACCCCATACAACAGTAATACAACCTTATACTCTAGCCCCACCGCCAGCTTTGTGACACCGAAACGCTACCCACTTGGCACACGTTCACGGCTTGCAACCCCGCGTGCGGCAGCTAGAGGGTCACGCACTGACACTGTTACTGCCAGCGCGTCTAGACGAGGTCGCCACCAAAACCTCTGCCACCATGCTTCAGAACAAACAAAAGTCGGTCACTCGAAGGGTGATGAAGTGACCTTCTCAGAACGCAGAGCGCCCCGTTAGGAGCGTCTCATGCCCTGATCCGATGCCAGGAATATCCTGATGAATGGGGAAACTTAGGAGAGTCTCACGGCCTGAGCTTCTATGTGACAACACCCAGAAACAGGGATACGAAGAAATGCTTTGGCTTTAGAGTGCTTCATCTCCTATCTCTTGATATAAGGGCAAACCCTAAGTGCTACGAAATGTGCTTTCTCTATGCGGTTTTGAACTTATGCTGCGAGTTTCACAAGGTGTGCCCTGGCCTGCTATTTATAGCCTTAGCCCTGTGAGAGAGCCATGGGAATCCAATGCATACTGTCAATTGTGAACAGTATCAATGTTGTTGCTTCTTACCAATGCACAGTTCCTCTAGAGTATCCGATGCCGCACAGTTATCAGCTATATATTAAACATTTCGAAACCAATGCATATTTTTATATTAGTTTTTTCAAGACCACTGTGACCTTGGTCGGCTTCTGTGGTGTGTGCTTCGTTGCTTTTTTGCACTGACTAGAGTCACTTTAATCAGAGCGCGCCTTTTTTGCACAACTTTGAATACACATGCGCTATCTTTGGCGCGCGTGATTTACCTTCTTTGTCATATACAACTTCGGCGATATCCTTCATGTTGAGCTAAAAGCTCAATACGAAGTTTCGCCTTGGTAGCACATCGCCTCATGGGGAAGTTTGCTTCTCATTGATTCAAAGCTTGGTTACATGCGACTGCCTCGTTAAAAAACCTTATGCCCCATTTTGCTTGTGGGGTTTCCCTTGTAAGGAAAAAGGGTGTAACGTTTTTTGCAGTTTCGGATACAAAATGGTAAACAAAAAAAATCTACTTCTACAGGTAATAGTGCCGAAGGTCATTTATATTCCATAACCTTGGAACTTCATTGCCAAACATATCTTGGAACCTAAAGGAGCCTGGCCTATTAGACATTTTCACCAGGAAAGGACCATCCCACTTGCTGTGTAGCTTGCTTGTTGAATCAGCATTAGCAACCCTTCGAAGCACGAAATTGCCTGGCTCGATGGACTTAAGTTTAACCTTCCTGTCTCTCCACTTTCTGGTTTCTTCTTGATACCTTCAGATATTATTGACTGCTTCCAACCTGACTAACTCCAATGAGTCATTTGTAACAAGCTGTTCTTCTTGCTCATCTTTGACTTTTGTCACCCTTAAGGACTTGTGCTTGATTTCTTCAGGCAACATTGCCTCTTCCCCATACAATAGTTTGAATGGAGTGAATCCTGTTGCTCTGGAAACTGTGGTGTTGTGGCTCCAAACTACACTTGTCAACTCTTCTTTGCTATGCCTGACAATATGATGCCATTTGCTCGTTCAACAACGCTGTTGGACTGTGGATGCCTGACCGAAGCAAAGTTGAGGCCAGTGCCAATCTAATAACAAAACTTTCTGAAAGACTCTGCATCGAACTGTGTTCCGTTGTCTACTGTTAATACCCTTGGTACTCCGAATCCACAGACTATATTTTGCCAAAAGAATCTTTGGACCGTTGTCGAAGTTATGGTTGTGAGAGCCTTTGCTTCGATCCACTTGGTGAAATATTCCACAGCCACTACATCATACTTTAAACTTCCCTGCGCGTTTGGCATTGGGCCGACTAAATCCATGCCCCATCTCTGTAGCGGCCATGTTGGTTCAATCAACTGAGTGTATGATGCAAGTTGATTATGATGCTTCGATATTTTTTCGCAGTTGTCACATGTCCATACTAAATCTTCAGTATCGGCCAGTGCCTTCGGCCAGTAAAATCCCATCCTATAGACCTTTCCCAAGAGCTTTCTTGAGCCAACATGTGCTCCGCATATTCCAGAATGTATTTCCCGCATGAGTTCCTTGCCTTCTTCCCTCGTGACACATCTTAGAAGCGGTGCAAATACTCCCTCTTTGCATAGCTCACCGTTTATCAACCTGTACTGCCATGCTCTCTGACTCATTCTAGTGAGCCAAGCTTCGTCACCATTCTGGTTTGTATCGTTTAAATAAGATATGATTTCTGATCTCCAGTCTTCGCTTGCTACTGGCGATATGGATTGCACTGCTCTCTCTTGCAAGTCAACTGACGGTGCCTTAAGGATTTCGAAGAACACATCAGGCGGCAACAGTGTTTGCGAGGCTACTCTGGCCAATGTGTTGGACTCATCATTTTCTTTTCTACTTATATTTTTTACCGTGAACCCTTCGAAATAGGATTCCATTCTTTTGATTGCTTGTAAATACTTTTGTAACCTTTCTTCTTTTGCCTTTGAAGCCTTTTCTATGTGTTCCAAAATGACTTGAGAATCTGACATCAAGACAGCCCTTCGTACACCTAAGGATTTTAGCTTCCTTAACCCCAGCATCACTGCTTCGTACTCTGCCACGTTGTTTGTGCTTGGGAATTCAAGTCGCACTGCGAACGATGACCTTATTCCTGATGGCGAGCACAATATGGCCGCTGCACCAGCCCCTGTCGCCGTGTACGACCCATCACAATACACCCGCCAAATCTCCTCTTCAGATGGAAGCTCGATCTCTTTGTCCGTCGGAGTCCATTCAGCCGCAAAGTTAGCCAATGCCTGGGACTGGATTGTATTTCTATGCACAAAGTGAATAACATACTCGTTCAACTCCGCTGCCCACTTCCCAACTTTGCCACTGCCCTCCCTATTTCGAAGCACATCTATGAGGGGCATGGACGAAGGTACGACAATGTTGTGCGCTTGGAAGTAGTGCCGAAGTTTTCTTGAGGCCATGACAACGGCATATATTACCTTCTCAATCTCAGAATAATTCATCTTGGTCGGAGTCAAAGCTTTGGAGACATAGTACACTGGCCTTTGCCTTTTCTATCCATCAACCTCTCTCTCCTGTACCAACGCAACACTCACTACCCCCGGGGCTGCCACAAGATACAACAACAATGGGGCTTCTTGTTCGGGCGAAGATAGAGTGGTAAGATGTACCAGATACTGCTTAAGGTCTTCGAATGCTTTCTATTGCTTTTCTCCCCACATGAATGGATTGGTTCCCCGCAAAACCTCGAAGAATGTAAGGCTTCGTTCTGCTGATCTCGAGATGAACCTGTTTAGAGATGCCAATCTGCCGGTCAACTTTTGGACCGATTTTTTTTTACTTCGGAGGCTCCATCCGAAGCCTAGCTTCAATTTTTGTTGGGTTTGCCTCGATGCCTTTTGCTGATACCAGACAGCCCAGAAATTTTCCCTTGGAGATACCAAAAATACTTTTCTCTAGGTTCAACTTCAACCCTACCTTTCTGAAATTGACAAATGTTTCCTTTAAATCAGCGATGTGCTCATCTCTTTTGATGCTTCGAACAATGATGTCATCAACATATGTTAGAACATTCCTGCCTAACTGATCCCCAACAACTTTTGTAGTCATTCTATTGAAGCTCCCTCCAATGTTCTTGAGACCTTCGGGCATTCGCAAAAAGCAATATGTTCCAGACGGTGTCACAAATCTTGTTTTGGGCTCATCCTCCTTTTAGAGCCAAATCTGATGGTAGACTGAATACCCATCCAGAAGGCTCATCATTTCAGAGTTTGCTGCCGCATCGACTTGGCTGTCAATGCGAGGCATTGGGAATTCGTCCTTCGGATATGCCTTGTTGAGATCTATGAAGTCAATGCACATTTGTCACTTGCCACTTGGCTTCTTCACCATGACTACATTCACCAACCATTCTAGGTACTCGATGGTCCTGATGACGCCGGCTTCAAGCAATCTATTTACGTCAGACTTTGCTTCTTCGGCCTTGTCTTCTGACATTTTCCTTAATTTTGGCTTTCTAGGCTTTACCGAGGGATCAACATTCAGAGCGTGCTCGATGATGTTACGGTCAATGCCACATAAATCCCTGGCTGACCACGCAAACACATCCTTGTTGGACCCAAGAAATGACTTTAATTCAGCCCCTTCTCCCTCTGTCAGCTGAGAACCCACTTGGACCATTTGGTCCGGCCTGTGGTTGTCAGGGACAATCTGCTTCGACTGCTCCGCAGCCCCTGCCTTCTCTTTTATCACCACCTTTTCCTGAACTTCTGCCATGTCTTCCTCTATATTGTGAACCTTTCTGTCGCCTGGACACCAATTACCTTCTGCCCTTCGGGCGTCTTCTTGACTACCATATATAGTGATTACCCCTTTGTAGGCTAGTATCTTCATCGCTAAGTATGCTGAATGCATAGCAGCTTCGAACGCGTTGAGCGTTCCTCTACACAGGATTGCATTATATGGGTAATTGACATCGACAGCATCGAAAGTAATGAACTCTGTTCTCAGATTGCTGATTTCTCGGAAGGATACTTGCAAGGATATTTTTCCCAGTGCATCAACCTTTCTTCCCCCGAAGCCACATAATGGGTTTGTTGTAGGCTCTAGTACCAAGCCACCTAAACTCATCTGTCTAAATGCTTTTGCCATTAGGATATCAGCTGAGCTGCCATTGTCCACTAGAACGTTATGTATAACATAGCCACCGATGTTACAATTTATGACCATTGCATCATTATGTGGGTAATTCCTGAGTCGAAGATCACTCTGATCAAAAGTGATTGGCACATGCGACCACTTCGTCCTTATGTGTGGACCTTGGACTCCAATGTTATGGACTCTTCTCTGATACTCTCTTTTCTGTTTCTTTGTTTGAGGTTCACAACTTGAACCTCCCATTATGGGAAATATGTGCTTCGAAGCAGGCACTATTGTGTTCACTGTTTGTACTTCGGATGCGTCATCCTCTTTTCCCCCTTCTGAAAATGGCTGTTGCTGCACGGGCATGACTGAGTAGCTCTACGAAGAAGCTTGTGACTGATACTAGCTCCTTGATGGCCATTGCTGTTGTGGTGGTGGGCTTGGCGGCGGACGAGGCAAGGCTTACTGCTGGGGATATGTTAGTGCAGAAAAATGACTCAGCGGTGGCACCGGCAGGGCTTGCGGATGATTATATGCCGAAGCTGCTGACGAGCCCAAGGTCGGCACTGGAAGAGCTTGTCTTTGAGTGTAATTTAACGCTTTGATATTTGGTATTGCATATTGCTGGGACTGACATGCTTCCTTTGAGGTGGACTGTGATGAAGACTCACTCTGCTCTTTCTTCTTTTGGATTGTGATTTCACAATACTTCGTAGTATGGCCTTTGTCCTCCCCGCAGAACACACAGAACAGCTTCTTTTGGAACCTTCCACCATTTCTTCCTCCGAAGTTACGGCCGCCTCGACCTCCCCTATAGGCGTGACCTCCTCTGAAAGATTTTGGCTCTTGCCTGAGCATAGGTTTTTCCTCTTCAATACTGAACACATTCTGAGTTCTAGCCTGATCGTCACTACTGGAATTTGCTCGATTTCTCTTACCAAACTGCTGATTCATCTCTTTGGACCTCTGCTGCTCTTGCTGCCTGAGCCGAAGGTCGTTGTCTGCTCTGCAAAACTCGTTCATCTTCTCATGAAGCTTAGCAACAGTCTTCGGAGGCTTCCTTGTGAAATACTGTGCACACTGGCCAATTCTAAGTCTGTTTATTGCAGCATCAATTACAACTTCATCTAATATCCCTGGTGCCTGAGCACGGATGTTTAGGAACCTTCGGAAATAGCTCTTCAAAGCTTCTCCTGGTTCCTGATTGCATGCAAAAAGAGCCTAAGAAGTAACAGCTTGGGACTGAAAACCTTAGAAATTTGCCAACAATGCTTCTTTTGGTTGCTGCCAAGAATATATGGAACCAGGCCTAAGCGAAGAATACCATAGCTAAGCAATCCCCTGGAGTGCCATTACCAACGTTTTTGCTAGCACGGTGGTGTTTCCTCCGAAGGAAGCCACCGTCGCTTCATAGCCTAATAAGAACTACTTCGGGTTCAACTATCTGTCATATGTGGGCAACATGGTGGGCCTATACCCATTTGGCCAAGGAATTGCCTACAACTCCTACGAGAGTGGTGATGTAACATCGAAGATATAGTTTGCTTCTGGTTCATGACTGATGTGCTGCTTTTCCTAGCCGGTCTGACTGTTGATCCTTGTTTTGGCTCCCCTAGATGAAAGCCACAGCTTCCTCTATCTGAGACTTCAGCAAGTTCAGTCTTGCTAACTTCTGCTTTCTAAACTGCAACTCTTCATTCATTTGTTCAAGCTCTGCCAACTCATCTTCATCGATATCAGGTAAAGTTGCTAGCTCTCGAACTACTTTCCTCTTCTGTTCTGCCAACTGCTGCTTTAATGCCTCTCCCTCTGCTTGTACTTCTATAACAGCTTTGTTATCCTTAGATGTAGCCCCATCCTTGGGGAGGGGGGGGGTCTTCGGCATTTGAATGTTCTACGGCCGAAGCATCACCCCTGGGGGACTCTCATGGGCTTCGGATGATGTTGCTTAGTCATTCTACGGTGAGGGACCACCGTGGGTAGGTGCCAAATGTTGGGGGGCTGCTGTCAAACTACACATGGACAACAGGCCAACATCAAATACGAAGGACCCCTTTTGTAGGAGTCCGATATTGCATTAACACGAAAATGGGAGAAATCAGATCCGTTTGGGAACTCTTAGCTCAATTCGAAGGTTCAGAAATGCATAAAAGAAGAACTCAGTACCCAAGACATGAGTGCTGTACAAATTCATCAGACTAGGAATGCGGAGAGACAGATATTAGAATATACCTCTTTTCTATTGGGTTCACGGGCGCACGTCACCTTTTTTCTCCAGCGTACAAGTGTCAGGGTCATAAAGTCTGTCCCCCTGTCGGTTGGACTTCCCGGTATTTATAGGGGTCCACCAACAGTCTATCCTACTGTGAATTTACATGCTTGCCCTTACACATTCCCACTACACTTCTCCTTTTTCACATAATGCTCATACCCATTTGGTACTTTTACATCCGAAGCCAATTGAAACACGCAACCTTCCTGAGCTTCGACTCGCCACATGAAGTTCCTGAGCTTCGGCTCGTCGCTCCATTCTTAGTACTTTGAACTGCATCTAGGCTTGTCATCTTCGAATAGTATGTCTTCGGATCCGCTACGTGATGAGACATCAAGACTTCGAAGCCGCACCCGCGGTCGGCTCTTCCCATCTCCGAGCTTGGCATCAGAATCTTCAGTCATACAACCTGCAGCTCATCAACACCAAGCAACATGTTCGAAGCGTGAGGCTCCGGGCCTTCAGCCCAACAAGGCCCTATCTGTGGTGTAGGGTTAATACCATTTTCTGCCAATATTTGATGAAAAAATGTTACATCCACTCTAAGGCCATTTACATTTGCCTCTAAGCTACGCATCTTCGCATCTGCCTCGCTCAAGCTTCTCCGCTTTCTTTATGATCCCCTGTGCTCTGGAAACCCAACCTTCCATGACACATTGCCGAGCCTTCTTGTTCTACTAGGGGGCTCTCTATTCTCTAGGGCCTATGTCAGCTCGTCCTTTTCTCTTTTAGGGATGAATTCTACCTTGGAGGACTTATCGGCGGCCTCGATAAGCCTTTCTACTGCCTGCTTTATTTTTTCATTAAAGATCAGGGTCCCATCACTTGACAAACTTCCCCCGTATCCATTATACTGACATTTGGAGTGTCGGGGCCAATTGGCTATAGCTAGGTTGACCCCTCGTTGTTTGAGCTCTACTTCCATCTTCTCTCATTTCGGAATAGATCCTCTGTAACCACCGGGACCCATCTTATGACTGTACTTTCTTTTCCTTGAAATTTTTGTATTTTGCTCAGAACGTGAGATGCCTACCTCTGATTCCTTGTACTATACAAACAATTCCCAATCCTCTCTTAACTTTGGGTATTTTCCAAAGTCTGGTGCGTGACCATGTTTTACATAGTTGCCCCACAGTTTTGTATTGAAGGCTTGGAAGAGAACTCCATCTTCTTTAGGGCCCATTGCTTCACCATCTCTTCAGTTCCTTGAGGTAATGTGAACTTGGATGACAATTTTCTCCATAGTAATTTTTTTTAGCTTCGGGGACCACTTGAGGGACCACAGATTTTTCATGATCATCTTCAGATTGAACAAGAGCATCTTCAAATCTGGCTTGTTTTTTCTCAATTTTTTTCCAAGCCGGGATGCTTATGGAGACATTCTCCCTGACTATAATGCCGCAAAAGGTCACAAATTTGATGGCAGCTGTAATAAGCTCTAGAGGTTTTCCATCGTCTCCGACATGTGTGATTGTGTATATCTCCTCAATGTTTTCCTTCTTTGTGGAGCCTCGAGGCTTCTTATTTTTCTTTGGTGGGGAGGTGGTGGGCTATCAAGAATAAAGGATAGTGTTACTCAAAATCTACCTACAAGTATGGGGAGGTCGATGGCTATAAGCATGTATATTGTCTATACTTGGCTACTGCCCAATGGATCTCCATTGTAGTGATCGGTATTATCCTTCCGATCGGAATCAGCATTGGCATTTTCATAGTTGACGTAAGAATCAGCCTCGTCCTGCTGTTGCGCACTGAACTCTTCTGTCCCCTCTCTAATTAGTGTTTCCATAAACTCGTCCTCTCGCTCGTCACACATCTTAGCTGATATATCTATAAACAAATGTTATTAATTGAGTCGTATTTCTCTAATAGCTATATGCAAATTAATACGTTTACAGAGCTCTAATTGATGCATGCTTCATAGAACCATGTAATTTGCCCAGAATGTAAACTATAATTGTAAATCTCTATTTGATTGGCTCCAAATGTAAACATATAAGTCATTACATTACTAAGGACTAAGGAGATAATACGCATCTGATAGAGAGGACAGGGGCCGGGTAACAAATACGTTTTAGTCCCGGGGTTTTACAAGGCCCGACGCTCAAGGTCTACTCGATACTATTAATAGTATCGGTGACATTCTAGGCCCGGTCTTAACAGATAGCTTTGCGCCATCTGTCCACCGGACATCGAAAAAAATGGTGCAAAGGTATCTATTAATACCGGGCCTAGAATGTTACCGATACTTTTTTTTTGCGCCAAGTTTTTCGGCCCATTTGGTTTACCACCCGATGCTAATACGATTATTTTGGTAACTCCCGCCCTCGGCAGTTTGCTTTTCTTAATTTACATAAATATTATCCAAAACATTATTACTTAGGATAAAATACTTAGGTCTGTTTCCTGTCTTAATATTAAAATACAAAATAAAATCCTGCCATTACATTACACTTGAACACTAATACAACTTTATTTAATAATCCATTCATTATGATCGCAACGCATGTTTGGAGCCCCTTCATTGTTTAACAGTATGCTTGTGTCAACCACCACTTTGAAAGGTGGTGCATCATCTAACTGGTTGTAATCCTCTTCGCCTGTGAGGTCCTCCATTCCCATTATTTTACTTTTCCCTAGAAGAACAATGTGTCGCTTCGGCTCTTCGTCTGACGGAACATTTTTCCTATTTCTTTTCTTCTGGGGTTTAGTAGATATGTCCCTTCACATAGAAAACTTGAGTGACATCCGCGGCGAGGATGAATGGTTCATCCTTGTATGCAGTGTTATTGAGGTCCATTATTGTCTTGCCATAATCTGGGTCTATCATAACACCTCCTGCACTCAGTTTCACCCATTGGCACCGAAACAAAGGGACCTTTAGCAACGGTCCATAGTCAAGTTCCCAGATATCATCTATATAACCATAATATTTGTCTTTTTTTCCAGGTTGTGTCTATGGCTTCTATGCAAACCCCACTATTTTGGTTGGTGGTCTTCTGGTCTTGGGATCTCGTGTAAAACGTATTTCCATTTATCTTATATCCTTTGAATGTTAGGATTGATGAAGATGGTCCCCTAGCCAACCAAGCAAGATGGTCATCAATCTCCTCATTACACATGAGATGTTGTCTCAACCATGCGCCAAAACTTTCTTTATGACGACGTGTAATCCAGGCCTCAGACTTCCCCGGGTATTCAGAGCGTAGGATTTTTTTTTTGATCCTCCATGTACGGAGCCACTAAGGTTGAGTGATCCAAGACTGTGAAGTGTGCTCTATCAAATAAAACAGGATCACTGCAAAGCATTACTTTCTTTCCTAGTGTGACCTTACCTGCTAGTCTCCCCTCATAGAGGGACAAAGGAACTCCAATTGGCTTAAGTTCATCATTATAGTCAGTACAGAACTCAATAACCTCCTCTGTCTCGTATCCCTTAGCGATGCATCCTTTAGGTCTAGAATGATTGCGGACATACTTCTTTAGGACTGCCATGTACCTCTCAAAAGGGAACATGTTGTGTAGGAAAACTGGTCTAAGAATACCAATTTCTTTGACAATGTGGACCAACAAATGTGTCATAATATCAAAAAATGATGGAGGAAAGATTAGCTCTAGGCTGACCAGACATTGCACAACATCATTCTGTAGACTAATTTGGTTATCTGGGTGAATTACCTTCTGGGATATAGCATTCAAGAATGCACACAGCTTTGTGATTGTTTCTCTAACATTTTCTGGTAGAATTTCTCTCAACACGACCGGAAGTAGTTGTGTCATCAACACATGGCAGTCATGAGACTTTAAGTCGACAAATTTCTTGTCCTTACAGTTTGATTATCCGCCGCACATTAGACGAGTATCCAGATGGGACCTTGATACTGTCCAAGCATTCAGACATGCTCTTCTTCTCTCTCTTGCTGAGAGTGTAGCTGGCAGTACCTAAGTAATGATGCCCTTGCTCGCCTTTCAAAGCCGGCATGTCCTCTCGTGCTTCCAATGTATCTTTGTTCTTCCCATACATCCCAAAGAAGCCTAGCAGGTTGACACAGAGATTCTTTGTGAGGTGCATCACGTCAATTGCATGGAAAACATCTAGTACTTCCCAATAAGGCAGGTCCCAAAATATAGATTTTTCTTCCACATCGGTGTCTTCCCATTTTCATTCGGAATAGGTACACTACCAGTTCCCTTTCAAAGACAACTCTTAGACTCTTTACCATTTCGAATATAAGCTTTCCACTGTGGTGAATTGGCTTACCACGGTTTTCTTCCTTCCTGTTAAAATGTTTGCCTTTTTTACTTACTGGGTATTTGCCACAAAGAAACCGACGATGGCCTCCTACATACACAACCTTCCTACAATGCTTCAAATACATGCTGTTAGTCTCTTCTAAGTGATGGACACATGCCCTGAATCCCTTGTTTGATTGTCCAAACAGGTTAGCGAGTGCAGGCTAGTCATTAATAGTTACGAACAACAACACCCGTAGGTCAAACTCCTCTTGTTTGTGCGCATCCCACATACATTACCCACATGCGTACACCTTCAGTCCATAGCAATAGAAGTTCTTCAACCAATGGTTGTAGGTAGACATCAATGTCGTTACCAGGATGCTTTGGCCCTTGGATAAGTGTTGGCATCATAATGAACTTCCGCTTCACACACAACCATGGAGGAAGGTTGTAGATACATAGAGTCATCGACCAAGTGCTATGACTGCTGCCCATCTCACTAAAAGGATTCATGCCATCCGTGCTTAAACCAAACATTATGGTTCTTGCATCCTCTACGAACTCTAGGTAGGTTCTATTGATTTTCCTTCATTACGACCCATCTGCGGGGTGCCTCAACATATCATCTTGCTTACGTTCTTCTTTGTGCCACCGAATTATCTTATCATAATCATTGTTCTTGAACAAACGCCTCAAACGTGGTATTATAGAGAAATACCACATCACCTTAGCAGGCACTCTCTTCCTCGGAGGTTCCCCCTCAACGTCCCTAGGGTCATCGCGTTTGATCTTATACCGTGATGCTTTACACACTAGACAAGATTCTAGCTCATGGTAATCGCCACGGTAGAGGATACAGTCATTTGGGACATGCATGTATTTTTTGCACTTCTAAGCCTAGAGGGCAAACGACCTCTATTGCTTCGTATGTTGTTGCGGGCAATTTGTTGCCCTCCAGAAGCAACTTCTTTATGAGCATTAACAACTCACTAAATCCCTTGTCGGACACACCATTTGATGCCTTCAACTGCAACAATTCCAAAGTGCTACGTAATTTCTTATGGTCCTCTTTGCAGTCTGGGTACAACAAAGTTCTGTGGTCCTCTAACATACGCTCTAGCTTCTTCCAGTCTCTTTCATTGTGTCAATCTTCCTTGGCATCATGCAACAATTGTGTGATTGTGTCGCCCATTAATGTATCAGCAAAGGAATTTTACTGCGCGAAGTCAATGTTGCCATCATCTTCTTCTTCATTCTTTCCCTCTAAAACCCCTAGTTCTCCATGCTTAGTCCAACACACATAACCCGATTTGAATCCCCTTCGCAACAAATGGTCATGAAGGGCTTTCGACGATGAGTATTCCTTCTCATTCTTGCAGTCTATGCATGGACTACTTATAAAACCAGACGGCTTCCTGTGTTTCTCGGCCAGTCTCAATAAAGACACCCAAGCTGCCAAGAAATTCGATAGAGCGTCGGTCCTTGTACAATCATTGCTGGTCCATCGATCTGCATCATATATTACAAATCCAATACAAACTTATTTAGGTCAACTAAAAAAACTATTTAGAGCAACTAAAATAAATCTTAAATGTACTGCACATGCAGTACCAGTCACTGCCGTGTGGGCCTATCTGGTACTGCGTTGAATCTAGCTCCAAAATAAACACCACCACCCCCTAATGTCCTACCTGACAACCACTCCTCTTTCTCCTCCTTCCTCCTAGTCGGCTAGATTCTTTTCCTCCCCTTCCATGTCTGCCATGTTCACCAGTTTTGACCGTTGGGTGCTGCATCTAGCTCGTTATAGGTAGGGCCTGCCCTCATAGGTGAGGAAACAGGACTTCCATTGATCCTGTGTCCAGATTATAAGAGGGAGAGGGTAGTTGAGCTTACGGTCAAGACGCGAGAAAAAGCGAACTATGGCTGAGTCTACATCAAGTGCTTGCAGAACATTACATGGGTAAGTTGATGTTGTTTCTTTGTGATCGTTTCAGTTGAAGAGTTTGTTTCGATTTGAAAGTGTAAGTGCAACAAGGCTCCTTAGTGGTTTTGGTGTTGAGTGATAACGCGATTAAAGGTCTAATCTCTTTGTGAGAATGTTTTGACAGGTTTCTACAGGTGTGTTATTCAGTGTCAAATGTAATAAAATAAACTGAAATGTATATATATCTATGAATGAGCATGAATCACTCATATGTTGAGTAATGTGGATCCCACTGTATATCTATCTCACATTGATGATTATTGAATGTCAATTGTATATCTACTGACACAAGTAGTATTTCTAGTCACAGATTATTCATGTGTGGACACCGTGACATTGCCTAAGTGCAGGACTTCACTAGTGTTCCTTTATTGATGCACTTTGAGGCACTCGGCTTTCATAGTGAGAAAAGTGACTTGGATTCTTTCTTTTCCATTTGGATGTCACTACTTAAATTGGATCTCTCGTATAACGAGTGGCGGATCATGAATACACACTATTGCATATCAAAGCCAAGTATAATCAAGCTCAAGTGAATTGAATGGATAATGAGCAAATGTGCTCCATCTACCTAATTTAAGAGGTTCTCTAAATTGAAGTCCAACTATTCAGCTCAAAGAGGATTGCTCACAAAGGAAGAAGCTACAGCTTGGCTATCCCTCTCTCCATTAATATATTTCAAGATGACATTATTCTTCAATTCAAGACTCAAGTGGAGTTCATCTAGATTTACATTTATCTTGAGTATAGGTATGCCGTACTATCAAGAGAGAAGCGAAGCTCGGAAGCCACTAGTCAACATGTGCTCATAGCTAGTTTCAGAGAGTACCGTGCCATTGCATCTCGTGTAGTGCATATGGCATAGAGTGTGGCATATCCCTTGAGGAAGTTGCCCTGTCCTTTTGTGTGAGAGCTCTCTGATTCTTTTCTTGTGCTTTATCTCCTAGTTAGGTGTATCTCTAATGGGAAAACACCTACACCTTGCTCATCTAAGTGACCTAGGCTCAGTGCCTTAGCCTCCTGGTCAGGGAACCCCTCACCGGACTGTCCGGTGAGCTCTACCGGACTATCCGGTAGAGGGGGTTTGAACCCCAACGGCTAGTCAGCCTCTATCGGACTGTTCGGTAGGGTTCACCGGACTGTCCGGTGATGGTCTGACACAGGCCAATGACTAGTTTTGTGGGGGTGGGTATTATACCCCCCACACACTTCTGGTTGGAGTTGCTGCTTCCCTCCACGTCTATATTCATCCAGAGGCTCTTAGAAACACTCCCCAACACTCTCTTTGTGAGATTGAGCTAATTTTGTGAGATTCTTGAGTTGGGAGAGAATTTGTGAGTTTGCGTGAGCTACATTGTGAGCACCAATCTTCTGAGCACAGTTGGCAAGCATTTCCGAGAAGCATTTTTGTTACTCT
The DNA here is from genome assembly GCA_030272315.1 of Paspalum vaginatum. Taxonomy (NCBI): domain Eukaryota; kingdom Viridiplantae; phylum Streptophyta; class Magnoliopsida; order Poales; family Poaceae; genus Paspalum; species Paspalum vaginatum. The sequence continues at coordinate 10,909,863 of CM059020.1, read as the reverse complement.
TGGAGGTTTCCTCCTAGACGGCAAGAGCGACCCTAAGGGCACCCGGCTTGTGGGTGCCACTTATCTTGTAGGTGATTACCCCTGCTCTTCGGAGCATTTACAGTGAGCACCTTCAGTAGCCTTGGTGGTTGTGAAGGGGAGGCCGTGAGTTGAAAAAGACTCAAGCACTTGGTGGGTGTGCCCAAACCTCTGGAATAAAATCCTTTGTTGTGTGTGATGTGCCCCTGCTGGGAGACCCAAGCTTTGTGCTTATGGTTGTTTTATTTACTTGCATTATATTATTGCTTCCGCTGTCTTTAGTATTCGTGTGCATGTTTTCTTTGTGAGTCTGGGGATAAAGTGTTGCTGAGCTCATCATCAACATATAAACACATTACACAGCTCCACATTAGCTCAATAAGTATTTACTCGCATATTTACACTTGTGGGTTTTGGTCTCTGTGTGACGCTAGACTATCTGGGGTGGATCACTGGACTATCCGGTGATACCGGACTGTCTAGTAGAACCGACTGAACTATACGGTGTGAGGGCTGACAGTAGTGTTTTAAGTGGTGTAAATTTTTCAGTTACGCCTATTCACCCCCCTCTAGGCGACATCAAGGTCCTTTCAATTGGTATCAGAGCAAGGACTCACCGAAAAGGTTCACCGCCGTGAGAAAAGATGTCGACAACTAGTGAAGTAACTTGTGAGCCACTCATGCTTGATGGCTCAAACTATTCTCAGTGGTCAGCTCATGTACTTCATTTGCTTAGGACCAATGGTCCACTTGTGGAGCAAATTGTAGATGCAAGCATATTGCCTTCTAGCCACGAGTGGGGTAACCTATCTCATGAGGAGATAATACGCTTGCAGCTCAATGCTCGAGTTACTAATTATTTGTTGAGCACATTGAGTCCAGATACCTCTAATTGGCTGTTCCATGAGTACAAGAGATTTGAGGATGCCCATGAGATTTGGGCCACTCTCAAGAATGTCTTTGCATGCAAAGCTCAAGAACAAGCAAACATATCAGTAAGGGACTCAGAAGAAGAAGAAATAAGCCAGTATGAAAGCATAGAGAACAAGGAAGATCAAGGAAGGCAGTTGGTGTTGCAGTCACTGCAGACACCGGATTGTCCGGTATCAGACACCGGACTATCCGGTGGACCAGACTGTCCGGTACTTACTACCGGACTATCCGGTGGTGGTAGTGAAGCTGCACCAACCAGTGAATAGCAGCGATGGAGACCAAGAGAAGAATCATGTTCACCCAAGTCCCACTCTACCATTTCATACTCACATCAGTGCCTCATGGCCATGGAAGATGAAGAAAGTGAGGATGAAATGAGTGAGGGTGATGAAGAGGAAGATGAGGATGAGATAACTGATGAAGACCTTAAATTTAGGAAGCTAAGCAAGCAGGATAAATTGAGAGTAATGAAGCTTGTCAAGGTCATCGCTCGACAAAAGCACACCCTTGAGAAGCAAGAAGATCTCCTAATCAAGAAAATAGAGGATCTCAAGGAAGCTCAAGAAGAAAAGGAAGAGCTTGAGCTCAAAGTTACAAATCTGAACCTCAAGTGTGAAGAGAGAAAAGAATTACTAAAGATGATCAATGAGAAGTGCTTAGTGCTTCAACAAGAAAAGGATGAGCTCCTAGATGAGAGTATGCATCTCATTGATAAATTAACCTTGAGTGAGGCAGCACATGAGGAATTTGCCACGTTGGTAAAATCCTATGAACCTCTTGTGCAAAATAACTCTTGTTCTTCAATTGATTCTATTATTGCTTGAGCTAACCCTTGTTGTTTAAAGGCAAGTGACCCTTGTGTTGAGTATAATATTATAGAATCTTGTGATGACTCCATTGCAAGAGAAAATGAAAAGCTCAAGCAAGAGGTTGAAAAGTTAAAAGGGGACTTGATTGAGCTTAAGGGAAAGTGTTGTGTACAACCTTCTCAAGATAACCGTGACAACATGATGAACAAGCTTGAGGAGGGTTCAAAACATGCACAACACACTAAGACAAGTATCAAGTCCAAAAGTGATGAAAGCACAAAAGCACAAGAGCAAGCCAAATCAAAAGGACAGAAGAACAAAGCAAAGAGGAGATGCTACTAGTGCAAGGAAAAAGGACACAATGTTCCGGCTTGCCGAAGCCTCAAGTCCAAAGCAGTGAGCAGCTCTGGCTCACCGGACTGTCCGGGACCACCTATTGGACTGTCCGGTGATACCGCACTATCTGGCAGTGAGGTGTCGGACTGTCTCGTGAAGTCAGTGGCAGCTGTGGCGGAACCGCCGATTTAATCCGGGCTAAGCACACCTGCCACCTCTGGCTTGCGGTGCGATTAGACCGAACTAAACCCGGTCGTCCGTCGAGAGTCATTCGACTCCCGATATTACCTTTCCCAGAGGAACCGACATCATACACATCTGACTCACGATGGAGCCACAACAGATACATCATCACAGGCAGTTGAATAGTAGAAAGTTAAACTTAGTTACAAGCCAGTTTTTACATAAAACACAAGTCCAACATAAAGTTATAAAATAGCAAGTTTGAAAGTTTCTCGCAGCGGAAAATATAAGTTTAGATCACCATGTTGTCACCAAAAGTTTTGCATTGGAGGTACAACATCGAGCCCACCGATGTTGTCCTCGTGCCACTTAGTCACTTCATCCTACATGAGGGCATGCCCCGCCTCCAACACAGGTGCACACCATGAATTCCATACCTGCGCTCAAAATGTGGGGGCAAACCCTGAGTACTAATTACTCAGTAGGTCTTAATGGATTTTTGCTTACGGCTGACGCGAAGCAGCTTACTAACAAGTAGATCCTTAGCTTTTAGTTTTTAACAGCAACTTAATTAACATAAGTAACAAGTTTCACTGTCTCTATGATTGCCAACATAGTAGTAAGTCTTTGCAAGATAACAACTCAGCTCAAACATGTAGTATTCCAAAAACCATGAGTATAAAGGTACCGGAAGTTTAAGTAGTTACTACGTTGCCCGACAGTGATATTGGCATTCCCACACCTGGTGGGCATCAGCGATTCGAATCGATTTTTAATTCCCGGGAATAACTATCATGCCAGGGGTATATGCTTACTAGCCATCGCGTTCCCACATATAGCCCCAATCTTACCTGCCTCGTCCCAAGTTCGATTCACTCCCGCCTAGCCCCCGGGTTGTGCCCCCATGACGAGCCTGCCGACATCTCGGTCTCCCCGTCATGAGTACCAAGCTCCCCCGGGCCACCTTCCTCTCAACCAGCGGGTAGGAACGTGTCTCTGTGCTTCGGACGAGCCCAGGAAAGACTTTTCCGGTCCCATTCCCCGGATAAGCACTTTAGCAATGTTATGCCGATCAGCAGACGAACAGCGGACGGGCCTTATACGACTCGGGCGGAGTCCGGATACGACATCATGAATAGTAAACACTGAAATAAAATCTCCGCCCGGTCTCCATTTCCTTCATGAGCAACAAATACAAGTGATATAACTGTAAGCTTTTGGTTTTGAAAACACCTACGTGACGAGTACACACACTCGTGTCTACTCGTACCTGGAAAATTTCTAGGCATACCCGCCCTACGAACCTATGTATAGGTGCTAGGGCCAAGGCGGCCAGGAAGTCTAATGCACTTGGTTCCAAACAACTCCTAATGCATATGCGTAATCATCAAGTATAATTTATTTGCTGGGAGAGTATGGTCCTGCCTACCTTCTTCACTAGGGTCAGTAGATTCCTCCGGAGCGTAGTCGGGTTCCTGTTGCTGGTCCTCTGACTCTGGGTGCAGTTCCTCTTCCGGCTCCGTCACGATCGGTTGGTCCGTTGGTGGTTCTTCGTTTGCGGAATCTATATGCATATCAGGATGCAAAAAGGAGTATGCATTACTGTAATGCTTCTTCACGATGCAGATGTAGATGCGATGCGGTGAATCATGATGTATGGAAAAGAGTTGCACACATTGAGGCGAAAGTTGTTTCGTACTAAGAAATCGTACAAGCCATCATTTACGACAGCTTTGCTCGTCACATAAAATATCGTGGTGTGTGACTGAGTTGCACCGATTTATGCGAAAAGATCGATGTCTACTATCACCTAGAACTCTTTTATGCTATAAGGGGCACAATAAACTAGGTATAACCATTTAGAACCTAATTTTTATATAAACCACCTTTCTTCATTTATTTCCATGCTAAAAACACATGTAGGGGCAAAATGGTAATTAGCAGTGGTCATTTGAGCTACCAAAATTTTCATAGAGCCTACACAGAATATAAAGGTCTCTGCCCAAATTTCACAATTTTTGGAGTTCATTTTAGCCATATTTTCTATTTATCAAGGTTTTTCATGCTTGCACAAAAACAGGGGCAAAACTGTCTTTTCCTACTCAACCATCATACCCATTCTGTAGATCTATTTATTAGGAACAAAATGCAACAAAGTTTGCTATTTTTGGATTTTTATACACTTTACTATGATTTTTCAAAGTTTCAGCCTTTTTTAAAAGCATTTTAATCGAAATTAAACAGATCCAGGACCTATCTGTAAATATCTATAGCTTCTGAGGGTTCCTGTGCAAGATTTACAAGACTCAGTGTACAGTGCTCGGTATGGAAACGTAAAACTGTTAAAACCGAAGGGCGATAGCGCAAAATGTGCGTCTTCCTCCTCCCGTCGTCTTCCTCCTCGCGACGGGAGGGGGAGCTCCGGCGGCGCGCGGTCAATCCCGGCCCTGCGGGGCTCGGGAGCTCGCCGCGGAGTGCCGGGGAGAGAGAGGAGAATACGGGGAGCTTTACCCACTACCTCAGACGGCGGGGAAGGTCGCGGGGAGGGTCGGCGACGAATGCCCCTGGCCGGCGAGGTCCGGCGGTGCAATACGCCGAAGTGGGAGGGTCTCGGGCGACGCGGTCTAGACGGAAGGGTAGAGTCGAGGACGGCGAAGCTCGGCGTGGTGACGGTTGAGCTCAGGAGCGGCCGGAGGTGGCTGGGGGCGAGTTCGCGGTGCGTCGGCAATGGCGGACGCGCGGGGAGGAAGGGGAAAAACCGGAGAGCGCGAGCGCGTGGAGGGAAGCTCGAGAAATAGACTCGGCCTCGCCCTCGCCCCGGTGACACGCTGCGCGCGCGCTGTCCGCGCGCGGCAGGGGCGCGTGGCCGCGGCGGCCGGGAAGGCCGGCGCGTGGCCACGGCCGCTCGGCGGCAGCGCCGCGTGGGCGCGCGCGGGCGGGGAGAGAGAAGGGAGCACGCGCGGGTGAACCGGGTCTATGGACCACTGTGGCTGACAGGTGGGGCCATTCCTAGGAACTGTGAGTACGGTGTATGGACTCGGTGCATCGAGCGAGGGAGCGGGTCCGTGCGCTGGCGCGGGCGGGGCTGACAGGTGGGTCCCGCCTGTCATACAGACGAGGGAATAAAAGAAATTCGAAAAAGATAAACCCCCTTTGACCAGCTGATTAGGTTTCTGAATTTTGCAAATTTGACCAATTTAGAAGCCGAATTTGAAAAAGACCCAATTGAATGAAATGTTGTACATTTTGAAATATACAACTTTGTCAAAAGGACCTATACCAGATTCCAAATACAAAATGCTTTAAATTTGAAAAACTCTTGCTGACTCCTGTTTGACCAATAAAAACCCCAACTTGAAAATTATAAAAGTCCATTTTTGGTGCATTTTCATGAAAGGTGAACTATACCAAAGTTGCATAGAATTTCATGATCTACAACTTTGGTATTCATGACATGGCAAGATTGTGAATTTTGTTTCACAAAATTTTGAATTTACCAAACAGGGCTGAATTTGGCAAAAGTCACATTTTCACATAAAATGACCCAAAACTAGATTTCAACATTCATGCATGCCAAAGCACAAAATACCAAAGTCATCCCTTATGGGATTACCTACAAGTTTGGTATGTAAGGTTTTATGAAAAACACAATGGCCTTAAAGTTATATCCACAATTCAAACACAACTTTTTCTGAAAACTAGGTTTTGTTGCTCAATGGACCTAGTTTATGCATGCTTTTCAAGATAAAAGACCTTGGAAAAGATGTCAACATGCTAATGACTTTAGTGCAATGCATTTGAGATGCCTAGGGCATCACAGCAGCTCAAGCCATCAATTCCATGTCAAGAAGACCTACTCAGTCTCACAACATGGTTAGAAAGGAGGAAGTCCATGCAAGCAAGGCAGAGAATCAACCCAAGGGCTTTAAACAAAGGATTTGCTACAATTGCCGAGAGAAAGGGCATCTTGGTAAGGATTGCCCATATGGTAACTTTACTCATCCCAACCTTGTCAATAAGAAAACTAAAGTGACTTGTGTACCCAAGGGCTGCAGTGGTGAAGCTAAGGTGATTTGTTCATCCAAGGCTCCCACCAAAGCTATTTGGATACCCAAGGTTTATTTGACTAACATTGATGGACCCAACAAGGTTTGGGTACCAAAGCATGCTTGAAAGACTTACAAGTACTTGCAGGATGCATTGAGGGTCTTGGCAATTTTGAGAAGCTAAACTTCAAGTATATTATTGTCTCAAGATGAACTCTTTCTATTTTAAGCCAAGACTTGGATTATCATAACACTCTCAGCCTCAATGACATTTTTGATAACATGTGCTAAATCAGATCCTTGAAAGCTTAGATATGTCAATTCTTAGTGTCTTGAATATGTCCAAGCTATTCAAGTTCAAAATTCCACTCCTATCCTATGCTTGTGTTCTTGTGATACGTTGACGGCTCTCTTTGTGGAGCATGTGCCTTAAAATGTGCAGAAACATGGGTTGAAACTCATGAGACAAAAAGGAAATGAAACTTAGAAGATATCAAAACTCCTAGTGCAAATTTTCAGGGCTCATCGGCTGGACCCGCCGGTCCAACCGGTCTGTCATAGCTGGCACCAGTCTGCTGGCTCTGCTATCCAACCGGTTGCCCAACCTGTTCAATCGATCGGGAGGCTAGAGCCGGTCTGCTGGCTCTGCTGACCTACCGGTTCTGGTCGGTCACATTTCCAACCAGTCTACCGGTCTCTCCACCGGACTATCCAGTGGGTGCCACCGGACTGTCCGGTAGAGGTCAGCCAAGCCTATGTGACTGTGAGTACTCCTACATAATTGTTCATTCAACTATTCTATATTTAGCCTAAGTACAACTCCTAATTCCCCGGTTTGTAACAAAAACTTGAGCATGTGAAATTGATTATTCAAGGACCATAAGCATGCATTTAGGGGGAGTAGAGTTATACTAGGGCTCTGTAGTTCTAACAACTCTATGTGAGTAAGATTGCAGATATTAGGAAGATGTTAAGTGGACCAAATCACTGGCATAATGCAAAATAAATTGAAGATGCTCCAAAATTGCAAAAACCAGGGCATATACCAAAGGTTGTTCTATTCTTATATATCTTATGAATATATTAAAATCAAGGCAAAGGTATGAGTTCATATATGCATTGTAAGTGCTTCTAGGCCTTGTAGCTCCTGTGTGGTTGTTGGTGGATTGAGTAATTCAACTTTAGTATGGATATTTGATTGATACCTCTAAATCTTAGAAAGTTGTCAAGTTAGTCTTGAGAGCTTGGTGCTTCAAATATGATAAGAGGTATGAGTTAAATATGTCATCATCTATGATGTGATCCTCAATCTCTCTAACATTCTTTGTGGTATATTTCCTAAGGTTCGAGCTAGTGAAATATTGTGTCTTGTGATGAGTTTGTCTCATGAGGCTTTTGTGACATTAGATGTTTACTTGATACTCTTGCTAAGAGGGCTTTTAATGCCTTAGTAAGCTGAGTATGAGTCAAACATGCAAATCATCCTAAGCAAGGCATGGTAGTTCACTAGTATAGCAAAAATGAGGTTTTGAAAATATTTGTTGTTGAGATCTTTGTGATCAACCTCTCTTTTTATGTGGTTATTGTTATCTGAGTTTGATTGTACCTAACCACATACATTGCAATTTCCATGCTGAAATTCAAAATTACTTCCCAAACAAATTTGTTCAAAGCTCATCTCCTTCTACTAAATCATCTTTTGACCAAAAAGTTTTGAAAAAATGTGTTTTCAAAGACTTCTTACCTTCCCTGTGGTTTGTGTCCATTAAGAAATCAGCTTTAAAATGGATATGGCACAAATTCTTAGATCTTCAGCCTCTGTCCAGCAAAATCACTTGCACCGGACTGTCCGACGCCTCCTACCGGACTGTCTAGTGAATACCGGACTATCCGGCAGAGGCTACGGGACTATCGGGTCCACGCAGGTTTCACCCTCGACCTGCGGTTCAAAGGTGTGACTTCTCATGTTTTACTCCTACCTTCCTCCAAACCGTCTTTCACCCGTTCCAACCGCCGCCCTTGCTTGAGCGAGGATCTCTTTGGCGATTTGAGGAGCCCTTCTCATTCCTCCATGGATTTGAGAAGTTTTTTGGTGGGGATTGGCCGCTACTTCTTCGATGTATCCGATCCCACTGGCCTCACCATCAATTTTGCCCTAGGAACTTCTCTCCAAGGTACTTTGAACACTTTTTTGTCCGATCTCTTTGCTTGGTGCAATGCTTGTAGTTTCCCTTGGTAGAAGTACTCCTGCTATGCATATCCATCATGTCCTAGAAGATCAAAACTTTTCCATGGCTGGTTTGGGAGATCCACCGACCCCAGGTCACTAGGCGCTACCGAACTATCCGGTGGCCGCCACCGGACTGTCCGACATCATCGAACTATCCGGTGGAAGCTACTGGACAGTCCAGTGATACCCAGAGGCCCTGGGTCAGTTGATCCTTTTGGCTCTAGATTTATTCTATGAGCTCCCAGACTTGTTCCATATATTCCTTTGTGTCTTTGTGACATATTCCTGTCAGAAATTCATGGTCGTTACCGGTCATCGTAATCAAATCATATCTTTTGCAATCTGAGGCTAATCCGAGGTTCCAAATCCATATCTTTGCTTCTCAGGGTTGTTGATGGCTGGTGAGCAACCCATCAGGTAGTACACCAGGGTTAAGAGGAAGGCCACTAAGCCTCGCCCTTAGTCGAGCAGTGACACTTCTTCTCTCTTGTAGGACACCGGTGCTGGTGGTTCTCATGGGGGAAGATCTCTTAGGTCAAGGCAAGGGCCATTGCAGGATACTCCATGAGGATAGATGCACATTTCAAATGAAGTGGTTGTAGTAGAGACCTCCTCTAATGATAATATAGAGGATAAGACCTATGTGGTCCAACCCAGGCCTCATGGTAAGGGTCTAGCTCCTCCCAGTGATGATGATAATGAGAAGGAGGAGGGAGATGATGAGGCAGAGGAGGAGAGAGAGGCAGCATCTCCTAAGGCTGAGTATGCTAAGAAAATGTCCAAGCCCAGCAGGCCACCTAATAGAAAGGCGGCTAGATTACAAGAAAAAGGGGAAACTCAGTGAGATCAGAGATACCAGAAGAAGAGATTTCAGGAAAGAGCCCAAGAGCTCTTATGACTGGAGGTTTCACACCAGGTTTCAGGAGGATTTCTATGAGTCAGTGATTCTATCTAAGGAACACCCAGTCACACTTGATCAATGGGTCGATTGGAAATACATGAAGGACAAGAAAGACCCCATATTTGATCAGGTAATAGCAGCATGTGAGAGGCAGCACATTCATTAGGTCATGAGCTTTAGGCATGATTGGAATAAGGAGATCATTGCTCAGTTCTATGCCACAGTCTACTTTGAGGACACAGATGCAGATCCAAGGAAGTGGGCTATGGCATGGATGACAGAGGGTGAGACTTATTCCATCACCTATCTTGACTTCGTGTTTGTGCTTGGTAGGAACAATGTGGATCTGAACAGGCCCAAGATTCACCTAGAGCAGTGTCTCCTTGATAGTGAGATGAAGTTCATGTATCCTCTAAATAATCAAGGAAATTTTGGACACTCACAGGGTCTTTACTCTTTCTATGGATATTTGAACAGAATGTTCAGAAAGACCTTGGCTCCTCGAGTTGGTGAAGCTACAAACATCTCACATTATGCCAAGAATTTGCTTGCAAGGATGAAGGAAGATGCATTGCCTTTCAGCGTGACCAACTTCATATGGGAGGAAATCAAGGCCATATCCTTTGACCCATATCGGAGTTGCGCATATGCTCCCTTCATCATGAAGGTGATTGACAGAGTGATCGGTACAGCTTATATCAGTGACACTGAGCACCGGGCATTCCATGTGAAGAAGGTGAAGCATCCGATTGTGCCAGCACCCTCAGTTGCACCTTCAGGCTCAGACCCACCTCAGAGTCAGCCGGCCCCAGTGCCACAGCAGCAGAGGCAGTCACTTCAGAGGAGGAGAGGCAGTGGGCAATTCTCTAGTGAGAGGTCGAGGAGGAGCTCCTCACCTATTGTGTAGGCTTTCAGAGCCATTATGGGAGCCCTCAAGTGCTTCAGGGCAAAGGACGTAGCTGAGAAGAGAGAGATCCGTCGTCGTCAGACCCTGACAGATAACAGGGTGAAGAGCATTCAGAGGCACCTCGGCATGCAGCCACCACCCTCACCTAACCGAGTGGTTGAGGATGAGCAGGAGACAGAGGTAGAGGAGGAGTTCCTAGAGGATCCCTTTGCAGGATACTACACAAATCAGGGACAGGCTAGTGGAGCCTCAGTGCCTCCTCAGTTTAGCCAGCCTCCCCAGTTCTCTTAGGCACCTCCAGTTTCAGGATCTTTGGATGCCATAGCTCAGTCGGCTGCTCAGTCACTCTTTGGGATGAGTGATGCTTTCACTGCTGGTTACTCAGGCTACTCCACCACCTTGGCATCCTCGAGCTTTTCAGGATCACTACCTTTCTCCATGGGTCAGGGTGGACAGGGGTTCTCCAGTGGAGCCTTCTTTCAAAGCAGCAGCCAGTTCCAGTCAGGACCTCAGGGTGGAAGCTCTAGTGGAGGATCGGATCAGGGCACTTAGTGAGCCCATGAGGTACTTTTCTTCCTTCTCTTTTGACCTTTTTGGTGCTTAATGACAAAGGGAGAGAATTGTGCATTAAAGCTTAGAGCTTGGCTGGTTGTAGGGGGAGTATCAGAGATGTGCAGCAGGCTTAGTGCGAGGACGGAGCAGATCTTAGAGGCCGCTTGCAGCATGTTTTATCTTTTTGACTTCTTTTCAGCTATACTCTCTAGTTCATGTGTTGAACTCTTAATGTCAATGTGTTGAACACATTTCGTGTAATCTTTTCAAAACACTTTTATCTTCTGTGTGATCTGTGTGAACTAGATACAATTTTTTGTATAATATATGCTAGTAGCTATGTGCTTGTCTTTGTGACTCTTTGTGGCTGTGTGGTTGTGTTTGGTCTATGCAGACTGCAGTCACCAGACTATCCGGTGCAGCCTACTGGACTGTCCGGTGCATCGGACTATCCGGTGATGGCTGCGGGACTATCCGGTGATAGGCAATGGATGCGCAACCAAGCCCTCCTATGTGGTTCACTTTGTGTTTTCCTTCTTTCTGTGTGATTTTGGAATGCTGAGATATAGGGGGAGCTCTCCTAGCACGAAATATGTGTTTTTGGGCATATGTGGCTCAAATTTCGAGTTTTTGTAACTCAAGCACATATTTAGGGGGAGCATACCAAATATCTGAGGATTCATGCATTTAATTTGATTATCTCTTGTAAGCTTTAATCAGGGTTATCATCAATCACTAAAAAGGGGGAGATTGTAAGCGCAACAAGGCTCCTTAGTGGTTTTGGTGTTGAGTGACAACACGATTAAAGGTCTAATCTCTTTGTGAGATGTTTTGATAGGTTTCTACAGGTGTATTATTCAGTGTCAAATGTAATAAAATGAACTGAAATGTATATATGTCTATGAATGAGCATGAATCACTCATATGTTGAGTAATGTGGATCCCACTGTATATCTATCTCACATTGATGACTATCGAATGTCAATTGTATATCGACTGACACAAGTAGTATTTCTAGTCACGGATTATTCATGTGTGGACACCGTGACATTGCCTAAGTGCAGGACTTCACTAGTGTTCCTTTATTGATGCACTTTGAGGCCCTCAGCTTTCATAGTGAGAAAAGTGACTTGGATTCTTTCTTTTCCATTTGGATGTCGCTACTTAAATTGGATCTCTCGTATAACGAGTGGCGGATCATGAATACACACTATTGCATATCAAAACCAAGTATAATCAAGCTCAAGTGAATTGAATGGATAATGAGCAAATGTGCTCCATCTACCTAATTTAAGAGGTTCTCTAAATGGAAGTCCAACTATTCAGCTCAAAGAGGATTGCTCGCAAAGGAAGAAGCTCGGCTTGGCTATCCCTCTCTCCATTAATATATTTCAAGACGACATTATTCTTCAATTCAAGACTCAAGTGGAGTTCATCTAGATTTACATTTATCTTGAGTATAGGTATGCCTGTACTATCAAGAGGGAAGCGAAGCTCGGAAGTCACTAGTCAACATGTGCTCATAGCTAGTTTCAGAGAGTACCGTGCCATTGCATCTCATGTAGTGCACATGGCATAGAGTGTGGCATATCACTTAAGGAAGTTGCCCTGTCCTTTTGTGTGAGAGCTCTCTGATTCTTTTCTTGTGCTTTATCTCCCAGTTAGGTGTATCTCTAATGGGAAAACACCTACATCTTGCTCATCTAGTGACCTGTGCTCAGTTCCTTAGCCTCCTGGTTATGGAACCCCTCACCAGGACTGTCCGGTGAGCTCTATCGGACTGTCCGGTAGGGCTCATGGGACTGTCCGGTGATGGTCTGACACAGGCCAATGGCTAGTTTTGTGGGGGCGGGTATTTATACCCCCCCCACACACACACTTCTGGTTGGAGTTGCTGCTTCCGTCCACGTCCATATTCATCTAGAGGCTCTTAGAAACACTCCCCAATACTCTCTTTGTGAGATTAAGATAATTTTGTGAGATTCTTGAGTTGGGAGAGAATTTGTGAGTTTGCGTGAGCTACATTGTGAGCACCAAGCTTCTGAGCACAGTTGGCAAGCATTCCCGGGAATGCGTTTTTGTTACTCTTGGAGGTTTCCTCCTAGACGGTGAGAGCAACCCGAAGGGCACCCGACTTGTGGGTGCCACTTCTCTTGTAGGTGATTACCCCCGCTCTTCGGAGCATTTGCAGTGAGCACCTTCATAGCCTTGGTGGTTGTGAAGGGGAGGCCGTGAGTTGAAAAAGACTCAAGATCTTGGTGGGTGCCTCAACGGGGACGTACGGACACTTGTGGGTGTGCTCGAACCTCGGGAATAAAATCGTTTGTCGTGTGTGTTGTGCCCCTGCTGGGAGACCCAAGCTTTGTGCTTGTGGTTGTTTTATTTACTTGCATTATATTCTTGCTTCCAGCTATCTTTAGTATTCGTGTGCAAGTTTTCTTTGTGAGTGCAGGGATAAACTATTGCTGAGCTCATCATCAACATATAAACACATTACATAGCTCCACATAGCTCGATAAGTATTTACTCGCATATTTACACTTGTGGGCTTTGGTCTTTGTGTGACGCCGGACTATCTGGGGTGGATCACCGCACTATCCGGTGATACCAGGACTGTCCGGTATAACCCACCGGACTATCCGGTAGTGAGGGCTGACAGTGTGTTTTAAGTGGTGTATAATTTTTCAGTTACGCATATTCACCCCCCTCTAGGCGACATCAAGGTCCTTTCAGAAAGTTATTGTTTTTCATGTGGGTTTTTTGGTTTTGCTATTGTAGGACGGTGCCCCTTATACCGGTGGCAAAAGGCATACTTAGCTGAGCTGCTGGAGAAGCAGTTGATTGTGATACATCCTGCAGCTCTGGAGGTTGAGGATGATGCACCTAGGAAGGATGAAGGTGCTGCCATTGTGGGGAGGAACATTTTGGATGAAAAGGTTGACAAGTTGATTATGTTATGCAATTGTTGGTAGTGATGTTTGTAGCAATATTTGCTGTGGGGTGATGTACGTGTTCAAGTAATGCCTAGCTAGGATGTGTGATCAATGACAAGCTATGTATTCTCATGAACCCGATCTCTTTCAGTAATAATGCAACCGATTTCTTTCAGTAATGCAAGTTAAAAAGCAGTGACTACAACAATGATCAGGTAGAGGATAAAGCTGCTCACCTCTTAGCACCCTTATATGAGTCTCCAATTCAATTTCAGAAGAAAATTTTGGCAGCACCTCCCCTGTAAATGGATGCCTTGGACATAGCTCTGTTCATCACCTTCAGAGAGAGCAGCTCTGGTGGTCATGCCTTTAGAGAGAGCTTAAGTACCTTGAGAACTATTAGTGTCGGGTATAAACAACAACCGGTACCAACATAGAATGATTGGTATCGGTTCGGGTGAAACACCGATAAGCAACGTGTCAAACCCAAATTTCCAAGACGACTGTAGCACTGGTGCTCTTAAACAACCAATGCCAGTGAGAGAAAACACCAATTCTTTGTGCCACCGTGTCAGAGCATCATTGGTATCGGTTCTACTAAACCACCAGTATCAACGTGTGAAATACCAAGGAGACACAAAACCCCCAATTCTTATTTTGACCATTGCACCAAGTGACATCGGTGCTGGGTAAAACTCTACCCGGTGCTAATTTGACAAATTCGCATTTCATATGTAATTCATCACAGCGGCAGATTCATAGTTTCATCCCAAACAGAAGGAGATTCATAGATAATTAAATATATTACATATAATTAGATAATTAAATATTACATAGTTAGATACTAAGTTCTAACAATACTAAGCACTTAATACTAATTAGATACTACTAAGCTCTCTTAATCATCGAATGAGGCGAGCAACGCCTCCAGCCAGTCGTCGATGCCGTCATTGCCGTCATGGTCACGGGGCAAAGGCCATGCCTCCTCGCCACACAGTGGGCATTGCATGACCCCCGGCACTACTGCCATTGAGGAGGTCACCGAGGCTGAAGCAGCCACCTCAAAGCGCCTCATCTTGGTGACCACGAGGCTCTGCTGGTGCAGGCAGAAGAAGGCGCGGTGGTGGAGGACCTCAGCGACAGCGAGACTGTCGGCGAGGAACCCTGGCAGTGGCCGCCGCGGTGGAGGAGGTCCCTGGCACTGCTGCCAATGAGGAGGTCGCCGGTCCCGGGGGCTGAAGCGGTTGCCGCATGGCAGGCCATGGCGGCGAGGCATCGGCGGTGACAACGAAGGCGAGGGGTGAGAAGGAGCTCCACGCACCACGAGAGGCTCCGACGAGCATGCTGATCCTTTCCTGCTGCCACATCTCGAGATGGCGGGGATGCATGTCCTTCGCAGCGGCGAGGCGCTCCGCTAAGGTTTTAGCGTGGATGCACTTGGCTAGGGCTGCAATGGTGAGCTCATCCATTGTGGACGAGGGGAAGAGTCGGGAGGGGAGATGGCAGAGGCGGCCGGCCGGAGAGTAGTAGGGAGTTGGTAAAATAGGCGCGGGCGCCGATCCTCATTACTACCGGGCATCTTAAATCTCTGGTGCTAATAGAAATTGGACTATTTACAATACGTAGAAATTGGAAATTTTAAATACGTAGTCCATTGATTTCATCTTAAATAATTAACATTGCTTGCCACTTAATATTTTACATAACTAATCTATTATACTAATAACTAAACTATTTTACATATAACGACAATTCTAATTAAGGACAGCGACGGCGAGGCAAGCTACAGCCTCCGCCTCCACTGCAGTGTCCAAAACCAAAATTGCCGCCATCCTCATCGCCAGCCGTCGCTGTGTCGTCATCGCCGCCGAGGCCGCCGTCCTAGTCAATGCTGTCGAGGCCGCCGTCACCGTCCCCATCGGAGCCATCGCCGTCGCTCTTGTCGTCGCCGTCGTAGTCATCCTCGTCCTCGTCCTCCTTCGGATCATGGGACCACCAGTCCTCCTTCTCCTCCCATCGTGGCCAGCTTCGGCGGTGGCTGGCTCACCTCCTCCAAATCATCCTCGGAGGAGTAGTCGGTGGTGTACTTGCCATGCTCGCCTAGTGACCCATGGCGACAATGGGGCTGGCTAGGGCGCGGCGGCACGCTCTCCTCTTTTTCTTGCTCGCGCTCTCTAGCTCACTGCCTCTTCCTTGTTCTTCTCTTGTTCTTGCTCGTACTAGTACTGCTGCTTAACTTTGGGTCAGGGTTGTGATAACACATATTTATATAGAAAAATTTAAACCTTAGCGACGATTGGCATTACCACGATCAAATCATCATCAAAAGGGGACGCGGTAAGGCCGACACAGAGCATAGCATATGGCAGGACGGCGAACAGGCGGGCGTGAGCTTCCACACGACAATAAAATAGGGTCACCTCGGTCCCCGGTGCCAATTAATATACATTGGTACCTGGTAGGTATTTGTAACGCCCCAAAAATTAGCACCCGGAATTTTCTTCTAATCCCTCCCTAATTCAAAATCAAATTTTTGAAAACTTTGGTTGTTTGCTTGTTTGTTTTGTGTGTGTTAATATGAGCTCACCAAAATTCCAAATATCGCAAATACTCTCCACCAAAATTCTTTCCAAAAATTCAATTCCAAAAAAATATTCCCGCGACACTTGGACCCCATCTCCGCGCGATGTGGACCGCCAATCTCCGCGACTACTTGGACCCCCATCTCCGCGCCATGTGGACATCCAATCTCCGTGACACATCATCGGTCTCCTCCTCCATCGGCTATAAATAGCCTCCCACCCCCGTGCCTTCATCCACACCAAGCTCACCACCGCCGCGACAAGCCCTCGGCTCACCCAGGGAGTTGCCCGCCGCAGACAGTCTCCTTCCTGCCTTCTCCCTCCTATGCACGCGTAGCTCTCTGCTCCTCCTTCGTGTTCACCACCATAGCCACCAAAGTCTCCGCCTACCGGCTACCATAGCTCGATTGCTCCGACTGTGAGCACCTCGCCACATCCCTCCACCATCCCCAAGCCGCACTCCCCCCTTCTCCCTGCCTGTATGGAGCTCTCCACGAGCTCCTAGGCCACCACCAATGACTGCCCACGGCAAGCACCTCCACATCCACCACCTCCACAATGCCGACAACCACCAGTGCTGAACGCCAATGAGCCCGTGCCCGTTGCTCATGACGGCGCGAGGACAAACTGCCGAGCAGAGGCGCTGCTCGGGCCTGCTCATGCCTCTCTGCCTATTATAACAGCCCCCCTCTCCTATGAATGATAAGGTGAATCCACCCATTATTTTTCTCACACCAACCACCAGCCACCGCTGATTAGACCATCAATAATCACATATCATTCGAGCTAGCAGGTCCGATCTCATACCATTCTCTTCTTCTATTCATTTATTTTTGAATAAATTTCTTGACCATACAGTATCCGACTCTGTTAATTCTTCTTTCTAAATTCTTCTAAAATCTATATCTACCACCCGAATTAATGTCATGATTTTAGAAGCCTCCAAAGTCACCTACAAGCCGGTGCCACATTTGACCACATAGGCGTGGACCGTTGACAGCTAGCCTGAAACTCTGCTCGCAATCAGTCTAGAAATATTTTCTATTCCTCCAGAATCCAAAATACGATTTTATTCTCTAGTTTTCAAATATTCAGATTTTGGAATATTTCAGGAATATTCTTTTTTTTTCCTTTTCTTTTCCCTAAAATACAAAATTCGTATCTTCTCCGTTCCAACTCCGATTTGGATGATTCTTTCATCTAAATTCATCTAAAATCAAGCTCTACCTACCCATACACCGTCCTACGCCGTCCTACGCTCAGTCAGTGCTTCACACCGGTCCTACAATTTTTGTATGTCCTGGTGATTGATGTCGTTATCCACCTGCTCCACATAAATCCTAAACGTTCCCGTCTTAGCCTGTCCAAGCCTTGAATTCAGATGATGACGATACCGAAAATCATCTGAATATCATTGCTCTCTCCACCACTTCACAAAAAGATCTTCTCTAAAACACCAACATGCAACTGCCACCCCTTCGGCGTTGTCGATCCCTGCATCTCGCGTCTACCACCCCTACCTTGGCGTCTCCTGTAACTGACGTTACCGAACCCGCCAACTCACCTGAAAACTTGCTACACCCCAACCACTTGCAGTAAATACACTCGGTAAGAACCCAGCAGACTCTCATCTCCGCAATCCAATCTCTACATCACCAAACCCGTTGAGCTCATATTATACTTCGATTTGTACGTTTTCCTTGTTTGTGCACAAGGCCTTACTGGAGAGTCCGTTCGGCCTACCCCTCGTGGTATGCCACACGATGGTCTGCGTCCAATACGTCCAGTAACTGTTATATCAAGCGCCTCAACAGAATAAAAGGAAAGCCCACTGGAATCCCCACTTGATGCATAAATTTTCCTATGTTTTACAAACACAACCCTTGGCCTGATAATCATATAAAAACTTGCATGTTTTGCTTGCTAAGGTGATCCAGCAAAATATACAGCCACCTAAGCCTATTTTAGAAATAGCGCGCATAGGTGGGATCGCTCGTTTAATTATCTATCATAACCTTGATGTTATTGATCTGGAATGTGAAGGGTGCGGAAAAGTGGATCGTGGGTGTGGGTGTGGTTTTTGAAATAAAATGGGAAAGAACCCCGGCAACTGATTTTGTCGGAATATGGCTACGCGCCGAAACAGCCATTAGGGCGTGGTATAAATGGGTAACTTAGCTACCTGCGGTTACCTCTTATCTCGGGATTTGTGGAGAATACCGGGTAGATGGATTGCTCGCGCTGTCGAGCATTGAAAAGTTGGAATGGTTCTACCTGAGCTCTCTGCAAGGACCGTTATGATTTTCATCTTGCCTAACTCTTTTAGTACAACCACTTGCTCTGTATAAGGCATTGGCTAGGACCCGAAACCAGAGTGGATAGCCTATAGCTTTCTGTGCTGGCGCACAAGGGGCTATGGGAAGGGTGGTGTGCCAACGGAAATACCGCGGAGTACTGGAATAGGCTCGGATGCCCGAACCCCTAAAGTTCTGCTAGGTGATGAAACAAAGGCAACGGCTTGGTTTGGAATTCAGACAGTTACGACGGTAACGTGCTGCTGAGTCCAACTTCTGGGAATTAGTGCAACAATCTGATCAGAATAAAACAGTATTCGAATAATCCGTGTCCACTGGTATGGATGAGTTACGGCTTAGTTCTTTAGTTAGCAGTTTTTATAAAATAAAATAGAATTGGTTTGGAGAGAGGATAAAATGGTTTTTGGTTCAGCAGTGGACTGCTGGATGTATGAAGAATGTGTTGGCTGGAAAGCCAGGAACCACTTTGGAGCGGTAAGTCCAGTGGCAACCCTTTTAATGTGAAAAACTCAGTTTTCAGAAGGATTAAAACTTGACAACTACCACAAACTCTGCATACAAGTATTTTTCTGCAAAACTATTCTAAGCTCCAGATATATCCTTTTCATATAGTGTTAGCTTTCTCCAAATTCCTTTGAAGGAAGGTGGGCATGCTGAGTACGTATGTACTCACATTTGCTTTGTTGTTATTTTCTCAGTGCAATGGACATACATCAGTCTGAGAACGAGTAAGGGTTACGACCCGCTTCCCAACTGTGGCACGAGGAAGATGCGACTACGTTTTATATTCCGCTGCTTTGATTTTCAGGGCTGCGCCCTTGTTGTCAGATCCGTTTAGGGCGGATCTGTATCACTCTGATGTAATAATGTGATTACCAAACCCTGTGATGGTAATAAAGCACATTTTAGTCCCATTATAGAAATTGGGGCGCTTCAGTATCACGCCCGATGCTAAATATGGACTGACTGTTGGCCCTCTCGCTCGCTAGCCCTAATTTTGTCCACAAATTAATTTCACTCTAAACTAAAATTGAATCGAGCAAGAAAATTTATTTAACCACTCACTCCCCTATGTTCTCACGTCTTGAAAACTGAAGCCATGTCCCCACAAACGCTTATTTACCCCACAATATAACTAAAAACTCTGGAAAAAAATATTTCCTTTGCCAATGGCAAGCAACTCTTCTTCCTCCTTCGATCCCCCTGCTTCTCCCCCATACGCACCCCCTGTCTTCAATCCACCGCCCTTTCTTCCTAGCTGGTGGACTGAGGGACTCTGGGATTTTACCTAGAGCGACTCCGATGAAGACACTAGCAGCTAGCGGTGCGGTGGTTGCCGAGGAGGAAGCAGAGATGGACCTCGCCTTCCTCCTAGACAAGGAGCCGATCCAGACGAGTGAGGATGACCTCTTCTCCTCGGTCAGCACCGACAAGGAGGAAGAGGAGGAGCTGATCCGCTCCTCTGATGATGAGGAAGAGGAACCTCATCCTCATTGGGGATCCAACGACGACGACGAAGATGATGAGGACGAAGGTGGGTACGAGGATGATCACGGAGACGACGACAACAGTGACGACGACGACGGTGACGACGACGAGCTTCCGGCGAAGCGCAGGCGGGTGCAGGCAGAGCCTCCCTAGCAAGAACTTTTTAATTGTAGAAACTTTTTAATTGCAAGAACCTGTGTTTAATTCCGTCCTGATGTAAATAATCGTAGAAAATTTTTAATTGCAAAAAGTTCTAGTGTTTAATTCCTGATGTAAATAATCGTAGAAACATTTTAATTGTAGATGCAGTATTCGATGTTTCACAAAACTAAAGAAACTTCTACTTAAGCTTACTCATTTCATCCAATTTGCTTTTTTTAGGCAAAGCAAGTGAGTGGTGACAACCTCTAGTGTTTAGTTCCCACGATCAAACATGATCATCATCAATGGAACGGCTTTTAGCGCGGAGCAAAGAATTGGTGGGTTGGCGAACGGGCACGTGAGCTTCCATTGGAAACCCTGGCATCACTTTAGTATCGGGTAGATTAACGAGACAATTCTAATGTTTAGTACATTAGTATCGGGTTGGTAGACCACCCGGTGCAAATAGTATTAGCATTAGGTGGTTTAACCCTTTCTAATGTACAAACATAAGCACCGTCGTTTTGGGTGACCAGATACTAAAGTGCTCCCAGGGCTCGCGACCATGGCACCTGGGCCTCCCCAGCGCTGCACCCGGTGCTGGTACTAGCCATCAATATCAGGTGCAGTTTTGACCGATTCGTACGTAAATGTGCAACTCATTCGAAGCCCAGTTCTCTAGCAGTGGAAGTACATATAATCGATTCAATTGGTCCGATGGATTTCTTGGTGCTGCCCCTTCTGTACCGGATCATCTAGGATTCTAGGCTTTCGACTTTGAATTTTGTTTCTCCATAACAGATCCCGTTGATCCAGTGGATGTCGCAATTCTCCGGAGATAACAGTAAGGATGTATGCCAAATTTCATGAGACAAAAACTCTTGCCCACTGATTGACTTATTAGCTCGAGCGAATCAAATAGCAGGAAGTCGTATTTAGATCAAGGTAATAAATAGCGTTGTAGCGGCCGCATAAATAGCGTCTTAGCGACCGCTATAGTCCGCAATAGCAGCACCGGTATATCGCTACCGCTACTGTATAACGTCCATGGGCAGCGGATTGGAACTTAGCGTCCGCTATTTGCCGCTATTTCAGTTAGCGAGCCGCAATAGCACTTGTCAGTCCGCTATTACAGAGCGGATAGATTTAGGACTTAGATTTAGGACTAACAAGTGAAATACAATGTCTATTTAAACTTAAACATTGAAGTGCAAGCATAAATTTATATTTATTTGTAAATTATATGTATATTCATTGGTTAGTATTTTCTTTTAAATATGTTTTAATCAATTAAAAAGTCATGTTTTCTAATATTTACTCAATTTTATTAGTGGTATTGAAATTTCGCTATTGGAACTTAGCGTCCGCAACAGCACTCGCTATCCGTTACATCAACACAAATCCACCGTGAATCCGCTATCCGCTATTTATTACCTTGATTTAGAGTTAGTTTGACAGCTCTTAGATTAAAAGGGGACAGATACATTGGAAGAGAGATTTTAAACGATTTAAACCTAGCTCAATTACTTTAATCCCCTCAAATCGAAGAATGTCAAATTAAATTAGACCTTAACTTTAAATGGAACCGTATGTTTGAGCTGCCGTGAATATATACTGTCCCCTGATAAACTTGGCTCTAATCTTCTCCTGAGCGAACGTGCAGTTTCTCCCGGGCCCATGCGTACGTGCGTAAATGCTCCACAGTGGCTGGACTCAGGATTCCGTCGTCACATACTTAAACCAGCCGACCGCGATGCACGGCCTTCTCACGTGCCTAGCTAGCTCCTGGAAGCTACGTGTGAGTGCATTATGTATATGTATATATTCATGCGTGGGCAATGAGTAGGATGCATACTCATAGTACGGCGATCGGACGGTGCTGGCGGCCGAGGCGAAGACTCCACCTCGGTTAGCAGTGGTGGCAGAGGTCGGCGGTAGTGCAGGCGCCGATGGAGCTAGGGAGGCGGTGGGGGTGGAAGGGGAGCCGAGCGTAGCCACCTCGGCGAAGCTAGGTTAGCGTGCGAGGAGAGGCGGCGGCGGATCCGGTGGTGGTAGCCATCAGAGACACAATTGGAGGACTGGGGAGGAGGCACGCGGTGCGGTGGCAGCAAGCTGCGGGGGCGGCGAATCCGACGGCGAGGATGCCTCACTCGCCACCGGATCCGGTGGCTAGAGGTGGTGCCGAGGCCATGGGCTGCGGCGTGGGGAGGAGGAGGAGGAAGATGATGGCGCGATGTTGCGGCGGCTGCGGGAGCGCCGCTGGATCAGGTGGCTAGAGGTGGCGGCAGGGCCGTGGGCTGCGGCGTGGGGAGCAGAAGGAGGAAGATGATGGCGCGGCGCCGCGGCGGCTGCTGGAGGATGAGCGGGGAAGAGGAGGATGAGGGGAGGGAGGAAAGGGGGGGCTCGAATTAAGTCTAACCGTTAGCTGCCTTCTTCGGGTTTTTCTTTGGTGTTTTTAGTTTAAAAATAAATTAGGTGAAAAAACATATTGGAGAATAAAGATGTACGGTCTCTGTTCACAAATATATAAAACGCTTGATTTTAAAAAAAAACTTCAGTCAATCGCGCTATTTAACAAAATTGATGAATTATCATTTATTTTGTTGTGGTTTGCTTGATCATTAAAGATAGATTTAAATACAAAATTTACTTTTATATATTTGATTATAGTTTTTAAACAGAATGAATAATTAAAGTTGTATAAATATGTTAACCGCGTTATATATCTGTGAACCGAAGCTCGACGCCGGACCTGCCCTCGCTGAGCCGCCCACCGACGCCCCGCCGCCGCCAACAGTTTCGAATGGGTCGCGGTGGAGTTTCCTACCTTCCTCCACTGTCCACCCCTGTCCCTGCGTCAGCAATTCTTTGGCCCTTTCATTGTCGTCGTCACGTCACAGGCATGCAGGACATGTTAGCATGCTCGATCGCCCGTTAAACATATCTGAACTGAATCTACGCTATCTTACGCTTAGATATATATTATATATAGTACGTATAGCAGGACATGTAGTGTCTGCCAAAATTAATTAACAGCTAGCTCTTGTAATTAATTAATTTTAAGTTCTCACATGCATGGCTGATGCAGCACATACTAGTATATATTGAACCTTAATGGTGCCGGCCAGGGAATCAAATTTGTCCTTAGTGGAGAAGGGGCATCCTAAACTATATATATATATATATATATATATATATATATAGGCATTCTAGCTAGGATCAACGGACGGTTCTGAACAATTTACTAGCTAGTGCTAATGAATCAACTCGGATCGTGGTTGTTGAATCTCCCAGAACACTGCTGCAATGATTCATCAAATAAAGCTAGCGAGCTAGAGCCACAGGCGAGACCAATGTGGACGTACAAATGGTGCCTCAATTATTACTTCAAGGGAGCCCCACCAGGTTGTGTCTGCATTTTGGTGACATCATGCATGGTGATTAATTACTTAGGCATCTATCTTGGTTGATTTGCTCGTACGTTTTGTCAACTTTAGGCTGGCCAGCTTGCTTGTAACTTTAGAAGGCTACAACTTCACCTTTGATCGGCCCTTTCTGTAAAGCTTTGAGGAAGAACGTCTGGTCTACAGGTTAGGTGATTCTGTTAGCTAGCTTTTCACCGGTTGATGCTCTGTGTTAGCTTTTCGCCGGTTCATCACTAGTGGAAATGGGTGATCGCCGTGCACCATTACTTGGCTCATCTTTTCAAATTTGCTAGCTAGTGCCAGTCTGCGCGACAAGTGATAGATGTAAGTGAATGCGAAAATGAAGGTATTACAAGATGTTTATGCTCTATTTGGTTCTAATATCGGCTAATAATTAGTTGGCTAATAGCTTTTAGCTAAAATTAGCTAATCAATTGTTAGCCGACAACCTGCTAGCTAGCTGGATGGCATTGTTTTCAACAACTAATATATTAATATATTGGCTAATAAGTATAAGAGCCTTCTATGAGCTATTAGGTTACTATTAGTTGAATTTGGGCATGTCTGAATACATGAGACCTAATGTTTAACCATAACTAAAGTTTAGACAGCTAAAGTTTAGTTTACTAACCATTAGCCATGGGGTGTTTGAATAGTATGGGCTAACAGTTACTTAATCGATTAATTACACTAGGAATTGATATTAGCTTATTTTTTGAACTAATGGTTAGCTAAAGTTTAGTAAGTTCATTAGCTGCCTTGTGTTGGATGCAAATGGACTAAACTTGCCTCATCTTTTTAAATTTGCTAGTGTGTCAGCGACAAGTAATGTAAGTGTAATGCGAAAATGAAGGTATTACATGGTGTTGGCAGGATTATGCATGCATCGAGGGATCACTTAACATGTGTAGACCTGTACTAGTGATGAGTGACGACACTGCATTTGCAAAAAAAAATTCCATCTATAAGGGGGTTTCAGACGTTTGGGAGTTATGATCAGTCTATTAGTTACCAGAGTTGAATGAACTCATTTGCCATGCATGTCGGTCCTATCAGCTTCCTTAATTTAGGTGATCAGTTTTCTCTATATATGCATCCATGTGGTATCGATGTCGGCAGCTTGATTTCTTCCTGTTTGTCATCTGTCTAACCGACGCTACTCGCTAGATTACAGGGTTCGCTGCGTCACATGCCATGGATGATTGCTGAACAGTACTACAACTCAGCAAGGAATCATCTATCTATCCATTTGTTTTCGTCCTGTTTACGTGTACATCTCTATACTCTAGTATATATATATAGTATTATTAAGTATAAAGTATGTGGCAAACAGGTGCGTTACGTAGGTCTTGTTGATCCGATAGGATAAAAAGACAAGACGAAGGAACAGCTAGCTAGCTTCTTTTTGGCTTAGAAGGGATCGAGCCATGTACGTCATCGTATATGTAGAGACGCCGGCTTGTGACCAAAAAGTATTATATAAAACTATTCAAGCTTTCGCTGAATTGTGCTCAATTTGTCTCAAATATAAGTCGTTTGACTTTTTAACATGACTAACTCGCTTTATTAAAAATCTCATAATTTTATTGTGATTTAGTTTAGTACATAGTAATATAATTTAGCTATAACTTGAATTTTTACTATGTTTTTGTAAATTTTTTAAATAAAATGAGTTGGTCAAGTTTGGTGTCAAAAAATCAAAGGACATATAAATTAAGAGAGGGGAGTACTTCTCTTTGGGTGACTGAAATCTTGCTCATCCGCGGGCCATTTAACTGACTAGTCAAAATGCAGGCTAAAAAAATTTCTATGTCACATGACATATGTCAATTCACATCGAAACCGGCATTAAAATTAGGTTTAAAACATTATTAAGTAGTGTATCAACTCATAATAGCACTATAATCATTAAGCCCAAAAACAGATATTGTATAAATATTTTGAGCTTAATTAGAAGTTAAAACCATATGAAATATTTTTCACTGTGCAGCCCATTCATATTCTTCATCCCGAGCACTCGTCTCACCCCGTTGCCTTGCCCAAGCAGGCCTGCTTGGCCCGTTTTGCCAGGACCGTTCGATTGAATCAGACAGCTCCCAGTCGTCCCTCAGGGCGGAACAAAACCAGGGAGAACCGATCGTTCAATGGAACCTTAGCCATACACCCCTGCCTACCCACCACACCCACCTTGCTCTCTCCGCCAACCACTCTCGCCCCCTTGCCCTCCTCCGCCACCAGCCCCTCCTCTTGTATGTCTGCCCCTCTGCTGGCCCCTCCCATTCCCGTCGGGCCACCTCCCGCCTTGCCCGCACCTTGTCATCCTTCCGCCCATCTGCCTCGCCACCCCCCTCATGTCCCCTATCGCACCACCTCCTGCCTCAAGGCGGCCGGATCCACACCAGTCGCCTCCTCCTCCCACCTCAATGCCGTGCCACCACCCTCGGCCGCCTCAGTCTCCTCCTCCTCCACTACACTGCCCCTCCTCATCCTCCTCCCACCTCGTATGATATCCTAGACAATGTAGAGCTCCATCTACTCCTAGGTCCACAGCAACAAGGGCGGCACCTATACCCCATGCCCCCACACCGCCTCCAAGTCGCAAGGATTTTTCAAAATGATTTTAGACTAAGGATAATGTTAATAAATGAAACTATGTAAACTCTTGCACGAAAATAATTATACGTTGGTCTGGTTATAAACATGCTAATGACAGTTCTAAATCGTATCGCCGCCCAAAATAATAAAAGAAAAACAAAGGGAAAAAGGGCCACTGTGCGCAGCTAAAAACCCCCAAAGAAAAGGGCCAACCTAGTTTGCCCTCGCCCCTCCCCCCCCTTCGCGCATGGGATGCAGCGTGGGCTTGGGTGACCACTAAATCAGCCCACTCGTGCACCCGCACCTTAGCCTTCCGATCTGCAGCGCGGATCAAAACCACTCGCCGCCCGCCCGTCTCCAAACCCTAGCCCCGGTGGTGCACGCGCAAGGGCACCTGGCGGCGCGCTTCCTCCCTTGTCCCCGCCTCACGTCCTCGTTCACCAGCTGCGCCGCCAGATCTGCCCCTCCTCTTCCTCTTCATCTTCCTCCTCCGCCCGCTGGCCCTACCATGGGCGCAGGCCGCTGTAGTCCCCGCGGTTTGGTCCTTCTTCATTGATTTATGTCTCCTTTTCCTCCTTGTTTTATATTTGTTTATCTGTCTAGATCTCGGATCAGATCCTTATGTTTCCTTCAAATGAGCTTGGTTGTTGAATGTTTATGTGCAGGCTTAGTCATTGTTTAAACAACGATTTGGTATATACTATTTGATTCGATGAGTATGTCGATGTATTCCTTATGATTGGGCCTTAATGAAAACCTCAGGATTAATGGGCTGTGATGTGTTGAGTTTTGGTTTTGTTCATGTTCCAAAACCCAAAACCCCCTGGTGATCCAGCATGGCTATGCCCTTTGTTATGGGTGAGAAAAAACTGAGGGGGGGGGCTCCCCACGCCTGTCTGGTTCCATGGTAGGAAGTCGAGTTCCGCCTTGGTAACCCAATTTTTGGTGGGCCTGTTGTCTATTCGTGGGGATAGGTAGATGTATGGGTATAGGATTTAAATCTCTTAGGTAAAATATATTTTTTTACTAACTCGCTCTTCATATTATTGAAGAAGATGATTTGTTTGGATTGTAAGAATTTTGTTTAGGATTTGGGTTTCGGTGCTTGCCTTTAGAGGAATTGTTGAGGGGGGGAGCTCGTTCTGGCGGCGTGGCCGGTGGTGGTAGTCGCCACCCACTGTGCTGCTTCAATTGGTTATGATCGAAGAAGAACCTGAAGAAGATTCGAGGCGATGCCGTGACTAAGCTCGTGAGGAACTAAATTATTAAAGAAAGGGGTTATGATTTGGGCCGTCTATTTTGATACAGGATATATAGCTAGAAAAATGGATTGATGGTGGAGAAGTATTTCCTCAATCAACTACAGGGTAGTAGAGAGAACGTTTGAATTTGGGAAAGATCAATGACCTATGAAATCAATAGTTTTAGCCAATAAGTAGGCACAGGGACCACACTAACGTGCGACCCCTCCACATCACGCTTCCGCAGCCCCCTCCGTCCACCCCTGGCCACCGCAGCGCCTCGTCATCGCCGCCGCCGGCGCCTCCTCTGACTCTGGCAGCTCCTGCCATCTCCATCGCCGCCCACAGCCGCCTCCCACTGCTAACTTCGCAGGAATTGTCGCCCCCGCCGCCTCCTACACTCCTGGCTCTGACGGCTACCGCCACCGTCCGCGGCTACCACTAACCTTGCCGGCCGCCACAAATCTCTGGCCACCCCTCCCCCGCCGCCTTCACCGCCCACACTGGCTGTCCTCCATAGCCCGGCTCCTGAGATGCTTTTAATAATTTTGAGTTAACATTATTGGTATGTGTTCCTCATATATTGTATCTTTACACTTAGTGAATAAAAGAAGTTTAGTATCTAACAATGTCATCCAATTTGTGTTGACACTGGTAGTTGTTTATTATACTGGTGACACGATTACGGAGACAGTGTTTGCTATGGTTGGACATAATAAGTTGGTTTGTAACTTTGCTCTTACTGTATAATAGGCCAGTCAATTGAAAAGAGAAACAGGAGAGAAAGATGCAAAAAGAAGCACAATGATTGCTAAGATCAAGATTAAGAGTGTCATAGAACCACCTTCTCGCCAGACTGACCTATTTGCTTAATTTTGGTTAAATCCAAACTGAAGTAAATTAAATATGTAAAATTCTGGCCTATGTTATTGAATGATTCCACATTCGTGGCATATATAAACAAAGGAAAAAAAGGAACCACAGCCAGAACTATAGAGTTGCTATTACATAGAGAGAAAAGTCCATTCAAACTAGATTTCCCAGTGAAAATTTTCAGGATTTGTGATAGCTAAGAGCCATTCATGGTCAATACGAAAAGGGGAAGTGCATCCCAGCATCGAAGGTGACATCACTTATATTTAACCATAAAAGCACAAAACTGTATGGAAAATCACAAACCAACAATCTATAAATCCAGCTTTAGCGACAGCCATGCTGTTTATGAACAAACAAAGCAGCCTAGCATATACTCCAGAGTTCAGAAGATACTTCAGATAAATTTTGACTTAGCCATTTAGTTTCTGAGATTAAAACTAGAAATATCTTGTTCAATTGCACACTGTCACTTACCACTTAACTGTGCACAACTGCACACAAAATACTCTACAGATGTATATGTAAGTATAAACAAATTAGCATGGATTTTTTCCCTCTACACATTTCAACCCCAATGAGTAACAGAGCACAAAAGAATGGTGCTACTGCTATCACTATCAGTAGCAAACACAGGGATCTCCCCAACTGTATTTACCTAAAAAAGAAACATGCCACAAGTAATACACAAGTTTGAAGTGGTTCTCTGTTAAACTTCAGTTGTTTCTATGACATGCATTGAGCATGCTAACAATGTAAAATGATTGTGGAAGTAATGCATAAGACAGACAAACATTCTGAGTAACAACCGAAGTTGATTCGTGGAAAACAGCAGAGGTCAGAAGTCAGAACAATTTTCTATTATCCTGATAATAAAGGTATCAATCTTAAGTATTGGCAGCTCTTGTGACTATCATAGGGCATTCAGAAAGGTAACATTGAATATGTCGTCCCATATGTTATTTTGTCAGTCACTTTAAGAAAGACATATTTGCATTCAAAATCAATAGTGCAGCGATGGTTCTATGATTTCCAAGTCACTGGCATTATTGCAACGATAGAAGCCTTAGATCTCACATACGATCGCAATCAGCGTGAGCAGCTTGTCATGAATCTGCACAGTTAAACCATAGGTCAAGAGCATGGTTATGCGGGATTGAGATAAATGCATATTCAATTTAGAGACTATGAGAACAAGACTATAAGGAGAAAACAAGAACAGGTAAAATCTTACGAACCCAAAGAGCAAAGATTAGAGCCAAAACAACACATCCACTCATCCAGCTGTTGCATATAGGCGGACTGGATCAAACATCATCCTTAGCTGTTTCTGTGGCCCCATGACAAAGGCTGTGCTGCTAAACAAAGTTTGAAATCAGTGTATGGTTAATATTCGAAATTCAAGAAAGATAACTAGTAACACGTATGTACAGAACGAGTGTATTAATCTCGTGTTTACTGATATGTGTAGAAATATTGAAATAGCAGAACCCTCGGTGTCAGCCTGGATGGAGTCATCCGGCTGATCCTCCTCGTGGCCGCCGACGAGGGAGCGAGCGGTGGAGGCGGGTGAGGGAGTCCGTTACTGGCGTGGCCGAGTCGTCGAACGGTGGGGACTGGGTAGAGAGGCGACGAAGTCGTGGCGAGTTGGTACAAGCCCACCTGGACTGGGCCGGGCTCCACCAAATTCAGTTCGGACCATGAATGTTTGTTCAGGCTTGGCCTGATCAACAAAATCTGGCTAGTCCATCTCTTCCCATCAAACCTGAATTTCTTTTTTTTAAGGAAAAAGTCTATTTTCGACCATTGAACTATCGCAAAAGTTCGGATTTGACCATTGAACTGCAAAACCGGATATATTCGACCATCCAGCTATTGAAAACCGGACAAATTTGGTCCCTAGGTGGTTTCAAGGGCGGTTTCATTTTTAAAAAAATAATTAAAAAATCTATTTAAACTTTAAAAAAAAATCATAACTAATTCATTTTAAATCAGAAAAATACAAAACCGGTACCAAAAAAAATTCTAAAAATGTAATCTATCCAGTAATGCTATACTTAAAGTTATATGGATCTCATTTAACACCAAGAGGGGTAATAAATGAGATCCACATAACTCTAAATAGAGCACTATTGTATAGATTACATTTTTAGAAAAATTTTGGTACTAGTTTTATATTTTTATGATTTAAAATGAATTAGTTATGCATTTTTTATGATTAACTATATTTTTATCTACTAAAAACATATTTAATCTTTAAAAATTGATAAGTAATTCATTTTAAATGAAAAAAATATGAAACTAGTACCAAGTGTTTTCTAAAATTGTAATCTATCCATTAGTGCTCTATTTAGAGTTATGTGGATCTCATTTATTATCCTTCCTGGTGTTTTATTGTCCCTCTCCTGGTGTTTTATTGTCATATCAATAAAACACCAGGAGGAATAATAAATGAGATCCATATAACTTTAAGTATAGCATTACTGGATATATTACATTCTTAGAAAATTTTTCGTACTAGTTTCGTATTTTGCTGATTTTAAAATGAATTAGTTATGATTTTTGAAAGTTTAAATATATATTTTTTATTTTTAAAAATGAAAACCGCCTTTGAAACCACCTGGGTACCAAATTTGTCTGGTTTTCAATAGTTAGATGCTTAGATATACCCGGTTTGGCAGTTCGATGGCCAAATCTAGACTTTCGCGATAGTTCGATGGTCAAAAATAGACTTTTCCCTTTTTTTTAAATACGAAAATTACAAACTAGTACTAACCTTCCGGTCATCTTTGTACGACGTTGAGGACACCAGAATAAAACTACAAGCATAAGCATGTCAAATTGGAGGTCGGAAACTCCTTTTAAATTTGGCTAGAGGTATTACCATACAGTGCCAAAAAAAAAAGAAAAAAGCTAACCATCATTCGGTTATTTTAAAGCCACCGAACACACGATTTCTTGGCCGTTTGATCCCCCGCATAATTCATCTGTCTCTATCTATTTGTTTTTACTTTCACACGGATTAACTTTTCACATGCATGCACATGGTAGAGCGAGTGACCACGATAACCATCCACTGCTGCTTTGTTTTTTTTGTGTTCGTGTCCTTTTCCTATCTTACTCTTTTTGTAATTTTTCTTTACAAATTTGTAATGGCCTAGATTGTATTAAGATTGGCTTTACATGATGATGAATATATTACAATCAGAAAGATTTGAGTGTTTACAGTGTAATTATAGCATGTTTATTATTGTAATTATAGTGTTTAGTTACGGTGTGCCACAACAGTCATTACAGTGTATGGGTACCGTAATTACAGTGGCAAACCGTAATTACAATGTGTTGCCACTGTAATTACAGTGTATGGGTATTGTAATTACATCGTATAGGTAGTTATAGGATATTAGCGCTGTAATTAGAATACTCCGTATATAGAAACGGAAAGACTACTAGTGAATCAAGTAACTAGTAAGCCATGGATTTTGGTAGCTCCTCTCCTTCCCGAAGCATCTGCCATCAGCTGTCCTGCCAGCAGCCCAGCACGGCAGCCCTCCGCACCTCACACAGCTCTCCTCCAACTCCAGGGTCAAGGCTGATATGGCCGTATGTTGTCAGGAGAAAATTTAGTAGCTACAAAATATCAGCTATCGATTAAAATCTGAACGCTCAGAAATTCGTGTGTCAGGATGTGACGAAACACTCGATTTTTCTCAAGGAGCAAAATCGTGTGTTTGAAAGCTGGAGAACAACCGGTTGTTCACCTGAAACTGAAACAACCGAGCTACAGATAGACGGAAATCACATCCCCAACAAAATTCGGTAGTGATTTTTGTTGATCGGTAATGATTTTTGTAGCCGCAGCTGGATGCACCTAACCAACTGCTACAGGTACTGCTGTCTTATGCTACAGTAAACAGTTATTAAAAGACCCTGTTTGCATCAGGGCACATAAATTCAATACCCAACCTACCAAAGCATACGTCTGCTGATAAAGTCTCGAAATGATACAGCTGAAAAAAAACGTCATTGCCAGGAGCATTCTCCTTCCCCTGAAAAAGGAGTCACCGACATTCAGCTGGTTTCTTCATACTCGGTCTTTCTTCTGAATTGGTGATGGACAACACGACATTCAGCTGGGTACAACAACACGACCATGAACCATTGGTTATGGAACTGGATCACCGCCGTCTTCAGAAAAAAAAATTCTAAGTTTGGGGCTAACTCTGCAGGGTAATTACCGTGGATGGCACATAATTATGCAGAGCCTAGCTACAAAAGCAAACAAACTTGCACACATGTGAAATTGTGAATCTCAAAACTCAACGAAGCAAACAACAGACAACACCAACAGCTGGTCAGAACCATTCTACTATTCTAGTGGCGGACTAGGATTGATCAGTGATCACTGGGATCGGTGAGATTAGCATAAATCGAAGGGCAAGGATCAGAGAGGAAATTGCAATTTTAGGTCTTTCAATGTGGGGATTCGCTCCTTTGCCACCCTCAACATCGCCATCGCTGGTTTGCCATTATATCAACTGAGATGCCACCGCTCTGTTGCCATTCGAGCTCCTTTCCCCATCATGCACAACCTTTTTTGGCAGTTTACCCATGGGAAAAGACACCTTTGCCCCTTTGCTCCTTCTCATGCGTGCTCGAGAAAGCAAGGCGGGAGGACCGTGCTCAGGAAAGGAGCGGTGGCTCTCCTGCTTCAGAAGTGCGGGGTGGTGGCTCCGCCAATGGCGCAGCCGGTGCGGTCCGGCGCTTGGTGTGGCCATGGCGCACCCGCGGGGTGGCGTTGCGGTGCGGCTAAAACCCAACTTCAAATTCAAGGTACGTGCATGTATTATGATAACTTCAATAATACCCAACGATCTTTCCTCCTGACAGTTGTAACGCTCCAAAATTTAGATCCGGAATTTTTTTTCTAAACTCCCTCCAATTCAAAATAGAGTTTTAAAATTTTGTATGTGTTTGAGTGTATTAATATGAGCTCAACAAAAGTCTAGTTAACCCTAAAATATTCTCCACCAAACCTTCCTTCCAAACCTTAAATCCAAATTCAAAAAAAAAAAATACTCCTCTCTTCTCCTTGGGCCGAAACTAGCCCAGTCCCCGTCCCTCTCCCCTTCTTTTCTGCCGGCCCGCCTCCCCCCTCTTCTTGCTGGGCCGCCAGCCGGTCCAAAACCCGCCGCCGCCTTCTCCCTCCCACACTGCCACCTCAAGCCCGCGCCCCTCTCTCTCTGCCAGCTGGCCCCGCCCGTCAGCCGCCCTATCCCCCCGTCTTCCTCCTCCAGCGCCCGTGCGTCGCGCCGCTCCCGGATGTGCCGCTCCAGGCCCCCCATCGCGCCTAGCCCCCCCCCCACACCGCGCCCCGGCCCCGCTCGCCCTGCTGACCCGCCCTCGCATCGCGCCGCCACGCGGCACTGCACCGTCCTCGCCTCGCATCGTGCCGCCACGCGGCCCCGCTCGCCCTGCCGACCCGCCCTCGCATCGCGCCGCCACGCGGCACTGCACCGTCCTCGCCTCGCATCGTGCCGCCACGCGGCCCCGCTCGCCCTGCCGACCCCCCCTCGCATCGCGCCGCCCCGTGGCCCCGCATCGTCCTGGCCTCCCTCCATTCCCGCTCCGCGCCGCGCCCCGGCCCCGCTCGCCCTGCCCACCCACCCTCGCATCGCGCCGCCACGCGGCACCGCACCCCCACGACGCGCACGAAGCAGACCGCACCGCCATGACATCGCCCCAAGCTCGGCCACCACCCCCGCCGGCTATAAATAAGACCCTCCCCATCTCCGCAGCTCGCTGCACCACCCCACAGCTCCCCGTCGTCCCCTTCCCACCGCCCCCAGAGCTGCCACCGACGCGCTCCCTCCGCCGGCAGTCGGTGCCGCGTCATCGCTCTGTGGTCACTCCACCCCCTCAACCACCAAACCACCCGTCCCACCTTGCCACCGTGTTCACCATCTCACGCCGGTGCCCCCACCAGAGATCTCGTCACTGGAACCGCCGCTGACGGTGAAAACCGGCGGGGAGCTCTGTTGGGCCGAAGTAAACCGATTCACCCAAGCTAAACCGGTTCAACCGACGTCGGTTTCCACGCGCCGCCACCCCGCCCCTTCTCGCTGACGCACTGGCCCACGCTGATGCCGTCCCTCGCGCCATTCCCTCGCCTCATGGGCCGGCCCACCTAAGCCCCCCCCACACCGCGCGCACCTGGGCCAAACAGGCCGCGCGTGGGCTGAGCCAGGCCAAAATACACCCCGGCCCAGGTTTCCCTGTCCGCGGGCCAAACCCTCTAGTTCCTCGAGAAAAAAGGTCCAAATACACCCCTGAACTTTCCACAAAGTCTATTGCTACCTCCCTACACCCAATACCTCGTATCTTCTCCTATTTCAACCCCGATTTAGGAGATTCTTGCGCCTAAATTCATCTAAACTCAAGCTCTATCCATCCAAACACTCCACAAAGATCTTTTCCCCCAACGTCCCCATGCGGGCACCCTCCCGTCGTTCCTGTTCCCGTTCCTGTCCTAGTCGCCAAGACCCGCTACCTTGGCACTACCTCCATAACCCCCACATTGCCCGCCAGCAGGGCCGACACCACCCTACACCTCGCTACTCGCCTGAGCCAATCTCTCTGGTAAGCAAATACGTAGATAAACTATTCTCGCCAAAACTCTCTTCTCTACTCAAAACCACCTGTTGAGCTCATGTTGTACCTCGATGTGCGTGCTTTTCCTTGTTTATACGCGTAGGTTATACCAGAGATTCTAATCGGAACGCCCCTCGCAAGAACCTTCGCGATACTTGAAGAAAACAACGGGCGCTTGCAGCGAATGCTGTACGAACATGCGCAGTGGATGGCACATCATCGCGCCCAGCAGTTGGTACACCAACGTGCTCGGTAAATCATGGTACGACAGCGCATCCGGCAGATGATACAGCCTCATCACTTGAGGCCGATGCATCGTCTGTATCAACAAATTGATAGGCAAGCCCACTGGAATCCCCACTTGATGCATAAATTTCCTATGTTTTGCAAACTCAACCCTCGGCCTGTTAATCACATAAAACTTGCATGTTTTGCTTGCTAAGGTAACATAGCAAAATATATAGCCACCTAAGCCTATTTTAGATATATAGCGCATATGTGGGATTGCTCATATAACTATATCTGTCATAATCTTGACGTCGAGATGGATTATGGTTGTGGAACTTGATGGGTTGAGGGATGTGGACATGTGTGGTGTGGATTTTGAAATAAAATGGGGAAGAACCCCGACAACTGACCTTGTCGGAAGACGGCTTCGAGCCGAAACAAGCATAAGAGCAGGGTTGGATGGGTAACTTAGCTATCTACGGTTGCTCCCATGTCCCGAGATTTGTGGGGAAGACCGGGTAGGTGGATACTCGTGGTGACGAGTAAAAGAAA
The DNA here is from genome assembly GCA_030272315.1 of Paspalum vaginatum. NCBI lineage: Eukaryota > Viridiplantae > Streptophyta > Magnoliopsida > Poales > Poaceae > Paspalum > Paspalum vaginatum. Next base: position 10,873,924 of record CM059020.1, on the reverse strand, counting down.
GTGGTGCGGTGGTTGGTCCAACCTGAGCTCTCCGTAAGGACCGCTATGATTTTCATCTTGCCTAACTCTTCTAGTACAACCACTCGCTCTGTATGAGGCAATGTCTAGGCCCAAACTGGAGTGGATAGCCTAGTAGCTTCTATGTTGGTACATAAGGGGCTAGGGGAAGGGTGGGTGTCAACGGGAGTACCGCAGGGTACTGGAGTGACTCGGCTACCCGAACCCCTAAAGTTCTGCTAGATGATGAAACAAAGGCAAAAGGCTTAGTTTGGAATTCAGACGCTTATTTAGCGGTAAGTGTCGCTGAGTCCAACTTGTAGGGAAATAGTACAACCTTTTATCAGAGTAAAACCTATTCGAATAGTTCGTGTCCACTGGTATGGATGGGTTACGGCTTGGTTCTTCATCTAGTATATTTTCTCAAAACTAAAATGGGTGATTTGGAAGAAGGTGGGACATGGTACTCGGTCATGGATGAGATAAGTTGGGCCGCTCGGACCGGCAAGTCCAGTGGCAAACCCCCTTTTAAGAAAAACCCTGATTTCAAAATAAAACTTGGTATCTAGTTCGAACCTTGCATACAAAAAGGTTTTTATGCAAAACTCTCCCTGAGCTCCAGATATAACCTACATATAGATATAGCTACACCCAACTCCGTATGGAGGAAGGTGGGCTACTGAGTATGAATGTACTCACTCTTGCTTTGTTGATATTTTTTCCAGTGAAGATGATGTAGTTACCAAATATTTAGACGAGTAAGGGTTACGACCTGCTTCCCAACTGTGACGTGGGGAAGTTTGGGTCTACGTTTTATATTCCGCTGCTTAATTTCAGCACTGCGCCCCTTTGTGGTCCGACCCATTAGGGCGGATCTATATCACTCTGATGTAAGAATGTGATTACCAAACCCTGAGATGGTAATAAAGCACATTTTAGTCCCATTATGGAAACTGAGATGCTTCAGACACTAGGGGGAGGAGTAGACTACTTGAAATAAGAATACCGAGAAACCGCTTCAAAAGCTAAGAAGATTCCCGTATAAGACTCCGCACTAATAATAAAATTAGAAAATAAAGAAGCCAGGAAATCACATGGAAAGCTAAGAAGATTCCCGTGCAATACCAATAACTGAATTGGAAAGTCAAGAAGATATCGACAGAAATTAAGTATTGAACCGCCCTTTTGTTTTGTGATTTGCATAGCGTGAACAAGTCGCACTACTGTTTTAAAGTATTTAAATGGGAAAAGTCTACATAACCCCTCAACGTTTGGACTGTAGTCTACTTCACCCCCGACCTATAAAACCGGATGTTTAACGCCTTCAACTTTACAAAACTGGACAAATAACCCCTTAGGTGGTTTTGCCATCGTGGTCACACGTCAGCAGCCACATCAAACAACACGTCGCGTGGGCCCCACACGTCAGGTCTCCATCCTCCTCTCTCATCTCTCCCCGCTGTGACGACTGACGAGCGTTGCAGGCGCCATCGCCGCCCTGTAGCCACAAACCGTGCGGGCGAGAGGCTTCCAACGCTGGCGAGCCGTGTGGGCGCCATCGTCCACTGCTGCGCCAAGAGCCACGCGAACGAGGGCCCACCACCGCCGGCGAGCCGTGCGGGCGCCGTCACCTCCGCTGCGTGCCACGAGTCGAGCAATCGAGGGATGGGGCTGCCACCAGGCGCCGAGATTGGGCGTGTGTGCGGGACACGCGGGCAAGGGTGCTGCCTGTGCAAGGGCACCTCCGCCGCCACGACAGGGAGCTGCTCGAATGAGGACGCCGCTGCCACCGAGCCATACGGACGCCGTCATCGCCGCTGCGCTACCACTGAGCCGCACGAGCGAGGGATGGGGCTACCACCAGGTGCCGAGATTGGGTGTGCGTGCGGGACACGCGGGTGAGGGTGCTTGCCGGTGCGACGGCGCCGCCGCCGCCGCGACCGGGAGCTGTTCGAGTGAGGATGCCGCCGCCGACAACTGGGAGCTGCTCGAGTGAGGACGCCGCCGCCGCCGAGCCTATACGGGCGCTGTCGTCGCTGCTGCGCGCCACAAGCCATGCATGCGAGGGATGGGGCTGCCACTAGCGCCGAGATTGGGCATGCGTGCGGGACACGCCGGCAAGGGTGCTGCTGGTGCTAGGGCGCCGCCGCCACTGCGACCGGGAGCTGCTCGAGTGAGGACACCTGCCGCCGAGCCGTACGGGCGGCGTCGCCGCTGCTGAGTGCCAGAAGCCGCTCCGGGGACGGGGTCATCACCGACGCTGAAGGTTGGGCATGCGGGCGAGGGTGCCACTGGTGCCAGAGCGCCACCGCTGCCAAGCTAGGAGCACGGGTCCCCCCCCGAGGGCCACATCGGTGAGGCCTGCTGCGCGGCTGGGAAAAAGAGGAGGATGAAGACCTGATGTGTGGGACCTACGCCACATGTTGTCTGATGTGGCACTGACATGTGTGCCACGGTGGTAAAACCACTCTCCAAAACCACTTAGGGGGTTATTTATCCGGTTTTGCAAAGATAAATGTGTTAAACATCCTGGTTTTGTAGGTTGAGAGGTAAAGTAGACTACACTTAAAACGTTAGAGTGTTACGTAGACTTTTTTCTATTTAAATACCATGAATCGTATTCGTTGTCATGTTCTGAGGCCCCAATGGAAACGACACAAAATCTAGTCACAGCTCAATCACGAAACACCCTAACGAAATAAAGGGAGCCAGTTGAGAGCCAGCAACTTGAGAGGAGCCTGCTAGCGAGGTGCAAAAAAAGAAAAGCCGAGACAAATACGAGCTCATCGGCTATTAATAAAGGAGCTTGCTACCGTAATGAGAAATATTGGTGTAAAGCAAGAACAAGTGCATAAAGCACCCCCCATGATAAACGTCCATGATTTATGAATAGGAAGGGTAATGCTTGAATAAGAGCAATTGTCACTATGTATCTATCATGAAATGCAAACTGTATTGAATAGTATCCCCCTAATCATGGGCATTAGCTCCTTTGCATGAATGTTTATCTCATTGGAAGAAATCAACTTGAAGTTGAATACAAAGATGTTGAAATAAAGAAAGGACTTGGATTCAGATTTTATATAAAGACACATGGAAGTGTCATTGTCCAGTAGCTTAGGAAAGGCAAATAGAATTAAGCTTAGCGTAACTTTGAAAAGTTACCCTAAGTATTAAAAGAAAAAATAAAAAAGCCCAACATACTCGAAGTATGGGCAAGCTGCAGCATAAGCATATAGCGTGAAGGCAAGCTTGAGTGAATGTTTTATACAATTGAAACCTGTACCTAATCGTAGTGGCGGAACCAGGATTCATCCAAGCCTCAGGCCGAATTGCGACAACAAAAGCATGCGAAAAAAATGTAGTTCTAAAGGTACATGAAAAAAATGTTTTAAACTATATGAAAAGGTAGAAAACATTAAAAAAACTGTCATTGTGAGGCACAAGTCTAGGGGTAGAGCCTACTCCAAGAGTGAAACATATTTTAAATACTTGAAACGACTAAGAAAAACAATATAAAACAAAATTTAGAACAAGCATTTTGTAGAATGCAGTAGAATGAGGTAGATTATGTATCTTTTCACTTCAATGGTGCTAAATATGTCTCTCATTATAGCACAACGTACGGTGATTTAACCAATCATCAACTATTTTATTCTGTAAGTCAGTTTTGATGATATTCATAGTTGAAAAAGCCTTTTCTAACTATGCAATTGCCACTAGCAATATTGCTAATACGCATAGACATAGCCACATAGTGACATAGGCAACAAATCGCTTATCGCTGAATCATCTAAATCTCTCACCGGATCATGAGCAGGACTGCACTCTGCACTGCTCTGCTGCAAGGAGGGAGAGGGAGCTCGGCAGTGGCAGTTGGTGGGGTGCCGCCGTGGCGGCTTGGAGGCCGGCCGAGTGGCAGGCATGGCCGTGTGGGAGAGGGGGCACCGAACATCCGGGGTTGGACCGCCCTGGGGGTACTGGCCAGGCGGCCGGTGTGGGCGCGTGGTAGGGAGGGAGCCGCCGAGCCGGCGTGAACACCAGAGCAGGAGATCCGAGAGGAGCAAGCGAGGAGGCCGAGCTAAGGCCGAGCTGCCGAGGTGCCTCCTGCAGCAGGACGCTGACCGGCGGGGAGCCGCGGAGGCGGAGGTGCGTACGGCGGACCGAGGTGGGTGAGGGCGATGGCCAACAACTGCGACTGCGCGAGGCAAACGCAGTGGTGGCAGCGCAACGCTGTGGCTAGGGCAGGCCGGCGGGGTGTTTTGCTTGCTGAGTTGGGCTTATTGGGGTTTGGTGGGCCAAATTTTCAGGGGGAGTTGAAAAACTTTTAGGGCTAAGCCCCGAGCCATGGCCTGGGTGGCCATGGGCCTGATTCCGCCCCTGCCTAATCGTGTTAAAAGGTTTTCAATATAGAAAAGTGTATTTTATGAAAATACTAGTAATTGGTCGGTCGGTCATTCATGTAGACCAAGACCTATAAGCACCCAGGATGAGGGGTGGAAGTAATGTGCCCATATATACCATAAAGACAACACGAAAGAAAGACATTATATGTGTCATTGTGTTGGATCAGTAATGGCATTTAGCATTGCAAATCCCACTTATAAGAATCATGAATATTCTCCCATACATCCAAAGGTCTGAGAAACCTTGAATTGAAGAATCAATACACGCATCAATATGGATTCCCTTTGTGGTGAAATAGAATTGTGTCAAGAATGAAAACCACTTCAGAAATCAAAGTCTGTCATAAAGATTTCCGTGAATATGCATGATTTTGAATGAAGACATTCCACATTATTCTAAAGTAACATGGATTAAAGAAATCCCCACTATCATTTTTGAAATAATGAAGATTGTGTTGCACAAGTAAAGTTAGGATATGAGATGCATCTTATTTTTAAAACCCCATTACTCTATGCTCGGAAAGGCATATGAAGAACCAATTTAGAATATTGCGTAATAGTGTACTTATCCATTGCATCCATCGTTGAAAGAATGAGTTTGAAGCAATGTGAGAAAACTTAGAAGTATAGTTGTCCGGGGAGAATTTGGCATAATCGTAAATAGAACCTTGAGCATGATGTTCATGTAACCAATTATAATCTTGAAGATTAAATTGAAAACAGGTGAATTGTACTCTTTTCCCCTTACGTGAGTTTTCAATATAAGTTTCTCACATGAGAATTTTAATAAGGCAATTCGTACAACGCAATAAGCCTAAGCTATGTACTCTTTCTACACATTTTTTCCTACTGAGTTTTTTTTAGAGTTTTGGAACATATGCATCTCGCAGCAAGAAGACCAAGAGGGAGTGTTCAGAAACCAGTATTGGACCCTGAAGGCCCATGTGGCCCATCTAGCAAAACACTAACTTTGCACTATACAGAGGAGACCACCACCAGTATGTTGTAACCCAAAAGCTGAATACATGAATAAGAAGTTCCTCCTCATATCTCTCTGTCTCCTGCATGATTGTTTCTAAAGAGCCTTTGGACTACACTCGCTAGCAAATGGTTCTTACCAAGTCCGACGGTGCTGGCAGGGATGAGGAACAGGCACAGTAGTGGGATACAAGCCGTGTTGGGCAGGATTGGGGGCATGGATCAGGAGCGGATTGCGGCGGGCGTGCGTGGGGCGTGGATCAGGAGCGAATTGCGGCGGGCGTGCGTGGATGGCAGGTAGACCACGGACTGCGCGAGTGCGAAGATGGATAATCCGACATTTTTTTCCTTTTTCCCCTTTCTTCTCAACCTAATATTGGAGCGAAGTAAACAAAAAGAAGTGGGTACACTGAGTGGTTCCAAGCAAGGACTGGCTAACTAGTGAGCAATAACCAGAATCATATCTCATGAGTCATGACTGAATTCTGACAACCGTACATAATTCGTTCAAGCCCCGCGGTTTGTGAGTGTGGTCACTTTTCTCCTATCCTAAAAGCTAAAACTAGAGTGCTCTCCATCAGCTCTTAACGGTAGACCCCATGCTAATATTGCAATTCTAGGCCAAGTAAAAAAAAATGGAATAATTAATAAATTTACTCGAAGCCCAAAATTATCTATAATTTGGAACGGATAGACTAAGTCCTTGTCATGGCCGCTGCGTTCTTCTCGTCACCAATAGACGAGCCTGAGCTCATTATACCAGGATTCACGGCATTTCCGCTTGCATAGAGACGTTTGCAAAAGAAAATTAGTATGTTTCTACCTTGACTTGGAACAAAGGCAAAACTAAAATTTAAAATGGAGAGATACTAAATATCAGGCGTGCAGAGCTAGATTGTGATCTTTCGAGTTTGGTAAAGTTGTACTTTCACGATGCCACCATATATTCGAGGGGAGTAAAAAAAAAAAAGTGGCCACACTACATAGTTCCTAGCAATAGTTTTCCATATACAGTCCAGGATATCTAACCTATATATTTTCTCAATCATAGAAAATCACTTAAAAACAAAGTGGTGTACCCGGGGGACAGATTTCCTCCCTATCTAGCCGTCCCTCGACAATTTCAGTGCATGTATGTCAGTCCTGCACAAGAGACCAACGATGATGTTATCATTACAAAAACGGCAATGCTAGGCAAGTCATGCAAAATGATAGTACTTCATTAACCTTCAGGTAGCCCAATGCAGCCTCAAGACAGTGGGCAAGCCGAGCAATATAAATGCGTGCATACATAAGACCATGCCAAACCACATCGATTAATGTCTGCGGAAACTACAGAAGTCATAAAGCACAAATCAAATATATATCGTTTCCATAAGAATCAGACTGATAAATCCAGTTATAGATGATGGGAAGAATATCAATGCGCAACAGGCAGTACCTCTTGTGGCTTGATCTTCACAATAACGTCTTCCAAGTATTTCACCTCCTTATTAAAATCCTGAGAATGTTTATCCATATCATAGGTGATACTATTTTTTAAACGACCATCTTTGAGCTTTGACACTGTATCTTGAGCCAAGATATGATAAACTGCCCCCAAGCCTCTAAGAGCACCGAGGAACGAGAGTGGTTTCCATCTTGAACTTGTCGTAGTATGCATCCTTGGCAACATTACAAAATATAGCTGCATATGTCCTTACCATCTATAATTTAAAGAAAAAGGCTGTTATATTGTTCTCAAGGACCACTTAACATGGCACAAACCTCACGGTAAATGTTACCTGGTCTACTGTATGTTGAGAGAATTGTATTGTGCCACGTCTTAATCTTGCAAAATCCTATGTCATCATCCCAACGAAATGATGAGGCAAATCATTAACACGAAAAATATTTAAGAAAAAAGGTCAATATTTACTTCCCCAAAACAATCGAATTTTCCATCTAGCCTTCAAACAAAATATTTGCTCAATTTTCTACACGAATGTTTACAATAACAGAAACGTCGCCCCTTGGTGGTTTTTAAACGTGGTCTTGTCCACTTGGCATCCATCCAAAGTAGGGAGTTAGCTACATAAAATTTTCCTATAGTAGCCGCATATGTCAATAATGAAAGATTGTTCATGCGGCCCTTCAACCTGGGAAGCTATGAACGGCAGACAAGCAGGTGGTACGCACACATGATGCATGACTTCCATCAAGAGCGTACTGCTGACTCACCACAGTAAAACCTATTGAAACACTGCCATCAGCAGCCTTCTCAGGGGGCAGAGGATCAGAAAGTCCTCGAGAGATTACAGAGCAATATATATAGGAACATGAATTTTTTATGACGGATGGAGATGAAGTGCAAGGTAGCATTGGGTCAGAAATAATGCACCATGTGACCACGTTGACATGGAGCACTTCCGAATCAGTATTGCTACCGCATTAGGAGGAGTTTAAACCATAAAATTCTGGTGTTTTGCTCAAATGCAGAGCCCCATGGACATTTGATAGACATCAATCCAGAGACGATCTGATCAGCAACAGATGGGCATCAAGAGTTCCAATGAGGATGACCCCAACCGACGGAATGGCCCAGCCCGTGATGCTTTTGGATCTTATACAAGAAGTTCAGCTAATAGACACACAATGAGATCATTTGGCGAATGGACTAAAAATGGTCTGTACGCAGCAGTCTGCCTATCTAATGAAGGTCCAAAGGCCCCTACAATGTCTTTGATGCTAGGGCTGTTGGGAGTGCACACAAAGGAAAGCACAAATTATTTTACTGGTTGTAAATGCAAACAAAAGTCCTAACTGCGAACTGATAAATTGACCCTGTAACCTGACGTGCCCTCTTTGTGATTCAGAAGCTGAGATGACTGTCCAAATTACTTTCAATTGGTGCTTTGCAAAGGAGGTCTGGAAACTGGTTAGCGCAAGGACAAAAGGCATCATGGGATGAAACAACTTCTGGTGTTCCTTCTCAGCAAGTTGTTAATAAAATGGATTGTCATTGAATATGCACTGCTTGGAATTCATGGAGGAGGAAATGCAACTGGAGAGTGCTGCAGCTGTTCAGTTCTTCAACCTCATCAAGGAAGATATCCTCTGAGAATATAGGCATGTGGGGCTCTGGCAGGGGATTGTATTATTAGGGTTTTTGCTTGAGGCATTCTTTCTATTTATCTCTATTGGAATTCACTTTCTAAGACTCTTGTGACTTTATTTCTATCTTAATGCAAAGAGCAGCGATTCAGCTCATGGTCTTCAGGAGAAAAAAATTGAACCAAGATTTATGGACAAACAAGATTGTTTAGATGTAAAATAGACTTATTTTAATAATAAAGAACTATAATGTTCTATGGGAAGAGGCACTTTACCATGACAACAGAAGCCAGATTGAGAGCCTCTTGTGCTTTTGTGCAAACTATTGATGCCATGACCATTTCTCGTGCATCCTGTAACCACCAAACAAAAAAGATAATTAAAGAAATAAAAAAAGTAATCCCTCCATCCCAAAATATAGTTCCTTTTCGCCATCTTTCTCTTCGTCTACGTTTGATTGAATGTTTATGAATCTCTCTCTCTCTCTATACACACACACAGGAGTTCTACCGTGTGTAGGTGCGCACTGCCTATGCACGGTGCGCACATGTACCTGTCGTTGCGGCAGTTGTAACAGCACTGTAGCTGTTGCGACTCCGCCGCGCTGCCACAGTCGCAACAACTACTGTGCTGTTGCGACTTCGCCGCGCTGCGGCAGTCGCAACTACTGTAGCAGTTGCGTCTTCTTCCTCCGCACTTCCTCCGCCGCCGCCAGCTCGCCGGGGAAGAAGGGGAAGATCTCGCCTGGCGCCGCCATCTTCTCTCCCGGTTCGGGGTTAGGGTTCAGGGTTAGGGTTGGTGGTTCGTCAGCGGGTTTTCTTCTCCACCTCCGACCTTAGAGGGGAAGGCTGGGGCCGGCCGGCTGGCCAGGCGGAGGTGGCGGGCGGCGGGCGGCTGAGACCTGGTGGCGATGGCGCCGCCGGTTGGGCGGGGGAGGACAGCAGGTTGGGCAGGGTCAGCGGCGGGGGCACGAGGGGTGACGGCTCTGGGCGCATCCGTGTCGGGGGGAAGAAGAAAGGGTCTGCGCATTCGCCTCTACAGATGCGTATATGCGCACTTTAGTCGTGTGCAATACACACACACAAACCACATTCATAGAATTATGAATGAATGTATCGGAACCGAAAAAAACTATAGTTTTTGGGATGGAGGCAGTAGTTTTCCACATGATTGGCGATGAGATGTTCTTATACTCAAATTGAGTTTTTTTTTTTCAATAGATGTCTGATTTCACCATCTGTTTAAAAACATTATGTTTATTATTGACCACAGCCCACAAGACACATCTAATGTTTCCAGGCCCGTATAAAGCCCAGCGCAAGTGGTCTGACGGCACAGGGCCACCATAATTTTAGGGCCTCCATTGTATGCAGTTATTTCTGTATATTATTAGGACATGGCCTGTCAAGAAAAGGCTTCCGTAAATTAAGTTACCAACTCGTCGCTGGACTCATGAACGATGGGAGTCGGGAGAGAAATCGAAAGACGCGCCGCACCAGGGTGTCGTCGTTCCACAGCCGAGCCTGCAAGCCACCAAGCACCATGGTCAAGGCCTGATTGCCCAATCGCCTCCAGGATCTATAGCAGTCCGGCTTCACCTGCAGCCCTGCTCGGTGACCCAGCGTCCTAGCGGCAACAGAAAGAGGGGCACGCAGTGCAGGCATCATTTTCTTCTGTCCTCAGTTCCTCACGCCATCAAAACTATCACCGTATGTCTGTACCAAGCCATTGGATGGCCCCATCAGGTTCGAACAATACCAAGACTGGTTTCGATTTAGTGCAAAGAAATTGTGCTTAGACGACAAGAATTTATTGCCTTCTTCTACTTATCTTTGATTAATTATTTGTATTTTTGTAGAATATGAGGCCACAATTCTGTATTTCGCGCCAGGGCCCCAAAAACATAGATACGGCCCTGAATGTTTCACTAAACATGCTATAGATATCTATAACACTTGTTAACACAAACACCCAAAGTTTCCTACGGAAATAACAATAACCCGTGGTCCAAATTTTAATGGATAGTTTCTTCACCAATTCGTCAATCGTCATTAATGATGTTAAACTACTGCATAGTATTCCACTAGTCAAATTTCAGGTGTTTAATTACTATACTGTTTGACTCTGTTAACGTGTTGCACTCATTCATCAAATGTCCAAGATTGGGCCCAGTGTTCCATTAGCTTTAACGTTGCTCTAATTTTTCATGGTGAAGTGTGATCCATTGGCACAAGATGAAATGAAATTTTATTCAATGTATATTTAATGAATAAATAACACATTGTAGAAAATATCATAATCGTTTCACAAAGCAAAGAACAATCACCACAAAAAAAAGGAGAAAATGGAGTGCCAAATGTGCAAAGAACTGAGCTAAGAGAAGAGAGAAACAACAAAATATGGAATACTTAAAACAAAAATAATAAGGTGGCCCAGTGGGCATCGGAAAGCTCCGTGCAAAATAAGTAGCCACCCAAATAATTTGTTTTAAATCTGCACATTGTTCATGCTTAAAAAAATCACCATAAATGACACAACATAAACATTGAAAAACAGAACGGGCATCAAATTTGTAACAGTACTGTACTTAGTACTTCGCTTTTGCATCACAATTTTATGTTGCCATGCCCATTTGCGGTGTCGATATATTACGTAAGGATCGAACTCACCATAGTGCCACAGCCATTGGAAAACATCAATTCCTCCCAGTAGCTGAAAATCTGTTTCTTCTCCGTAATAAACATATCAGGAGTCACCCGCTTAAAAGACATACATATAAATGCATCAGAAACGACTAAAAAAATGAACAACACAAAAAAAAACAAAAATTTGAGAGAAAAACTTACAATTCCCGACGCCGCTCTAGCCTCTTGTCTGATTTTGAGAAACTTATCCACCAAAGGGCAGTTCCCCGAAGTCGCAGCCTACAGCAAAATTTAAATCATCTAGCACCCGAAAACAACAGTTCCTTGCATGCGAGAGAATATGTATATTTACCTCGTCGGAATCTTGATTCTCGGACTCGGGCTCACGCTGCTGATCCGGCTCACCAAGGCTATCCGCACGCTCTGCACAATTGGAGTGAAACGGGCCGCGCTGCCTGCGGGCTTGCACCTTGAGCAGCGGAAACGAAGGGCCTCGCCGTCCCAGCATACAGATACGAATTGATGGTCGCAGGATATACGCGGCGGCGGCCAACGCCGCTGGAGGAGGCTGGGAAGCGCGGAGCGGAAGGGCGGCCATGTGAGTCGTCGAGTCTGGAGAAGGGTATGCGATCCAGTTTTAGGTTAGATAATTGACGAGGGTCTAGGTTTCCACAAAATCGGCGGGGAATAATAGAGGGATCCGCCGCCGACGTACGAAGGGCCGTTATGTAAGAAAAACTATACACGCTTTTGGGTCAGCGGGTCAGTCCCGTAATCTGCTCTCAATCTGTTCCACGGAACGATCCGCCGCCCTATTGCTAATCTATCTACATCTACGTCTATATGACTATAAAAGAATAAGTTTGATGGGTTTGATGGTTTTTCTTCATCACGTCAGCGACGGCTTCCCGTGATTCTTCATCTGTTGATTTTTCCCATGGAATCTAGGTGAGATCCTAATCATCCTGATCTCTGAGTTCACTGCATCTTGTCCTGAATCGAGTGAGGTTAGGGTTGCGTGGCATCTGTTCACGCATAAAATTCTAAGTACCAACACCTTGATTCAGTTGACGGTGGCATTGGCGGTGGGGATGTCTGAGAGCTTGGGTTGTGTGACACCTGTTCACACCTAAAATTCCTTGGCCTCGCCTCATCCTCGGGCGGCGGTAGACAGTGTTGGTGCTGGATTGGAGAGGTATTTGACTGAACCAAGCACTTTCACGAGTGGGCGGTGTTTTCTCTTGTGATTGGTTACATCTAATTGTCACGACGGCGCCTCCGAAGCCTTCTGTGTAGACAAACATCTTGTTAGAATGGATGCATCAGCACATGGCTCAGGATACCCAGCATTGAGAGTAGGTGATGGAGAATTTCGATCTCTTGTTCTCTCGAGTGAATGACATTGGTATTGCTCAGCAATAGCTCAAGACGCAAGTCGAGATCACCGGTCAAGCAGTTGCTAAGTTAACCACGGATCAATCAGACATATCTTCTTCTGTATCTTCAGAAATTCCTAATCACAGCAAGAAGTTCACCAATGATGTGTTTGCTGATACAACTAATCGCCCCAACAGAGATTCTCCTCACTCTTTCAAATATCATGGCAAAGAATCTACTCATCGTCCATTTCTACCTAAAATGCAGTTTCCCACTTTTGATGGTACTAACCCCAAGATATGGATTGATAAGTGCCTCAATTATTTCAGCATCTTTGATATTCCAGGGTCTATGTGAGTGATGGCAGCTTCTATGCATTTGGAGGGCAATGCTGCAAAGTGGTGGCAATCTGTCAAGAAAAATCACCAGCTGGACACTTGGACTGCTTTCTGTTTAGCAGTTGAACAACGGTTTGGGTTTGATGATTATCAAAATGCACTCTCTGAACTTCTAGTTCTGCAACAATCTGGTTCGGTGGAGGATTATGCTGCAGAATTTGAAGCCTTACAGTTTGAGGTTTGTCTCCACAACAGCACATATGTTGATTTATTCTTTGTCTCTAAATATGTGGCTGGTCTCAAGGATGATATTCGATTGGTAGTGGAAGCCCAATTACTTCCTACAGTGTCTCATGCTAGTGTGATTGCTAAAATTCAGCAGAGATTACTAGAGAATCAGAAGGCCAAACAGTCCAAACAACTATCATCTTCTAAACTACGGGTTGCAAGGGACCAAAACTCGATAACAAGCAGTTTCAACCATCACCATCCTTATGGTGTGAGAGGTAGTTACGTGACTACAGAAGAGCCAATGGGTTATGCTTCCAATGTGGAGAGAAATTCACTCCTGGACATATGGAGGTGTGTTCCAAGAGGATCAAGCCACAAGTTAATGCTTTAGCCATATTGGACCAAAAGTTGTCTGATGAAGTTCTCAATCAGCTCACCATGGAAGATGATCTTACTGATCAGTTTTACAATCTCTCCTTGCATGCAATTTTTGGAACCGAAGGCAGTGCTTGTCTTAAGCTGAGAGCCATTGTCAACAAGAAAGCCATGCTGATTTTAGTGGACAGTGGTAGTTCCCATAGTTTCATCAACTCTGCATTTGTTGCTAAAGCTGGGTTGTCCACCATTCCTGCCCCATCTAAACAAGTTAAGGTGGCCAATGGTCACATGCTCACTACGGACCAAATGATCCCTAATTTGGGCTGGTGGTGTCAGGGATATACATTTCAGACTTCCATGAGAGTGTTGGATATTGGCACCTATGATGCTATTTTGGGTTTTGATTGGCAAAAACAACACAGCCCCATGCAATGTGATTGGGCTAATCAAACACTGACTTTTTCACATCAAGATCAGCACATACACCTAAAGGGAGTGCCATGTCCTCCTATTAAATTTGTCCGTTATTTCTGGTGAACAGCTCCATAAATGATGTAGTGGTAATGAAGTCTAGGCTTTGGCAGTGGTTGATTTTTCACATCCTAGTTCTGAGCCATCTCAGGTTCCAGTCAAGATACCTCCAGCAATTCAAACAGTGCTACAGCAGTACCAAGATGTATTTGAGGACCCACATACTCTCCCTCCTTCAAGAGTATATGACCATCACATTCCACTGGAACCCAATGTTGTACCTATCAACTACAGGCCTTACAAGTATTCTCTCCAACACAAAATTGAAATTGAAAGACAAGTGAAAGGACTCTTAGATGCTGGTTTGATCACTCATAGCACAAGTCCATTTGCCTCACCTATATTGCTAGTGCAAAAAAAGGATGGAAGTTGGCATTTGTGCATTGATTATCGTAAATTGAATGCATTGACCATCAAAAATAGATTTCCCTTACCAGTGATTGAAGAGATCTTGGATGAATTGGGCACAACACAATACTTCACTAAACTGGACATGAGGTCTGGATATCACCAAATACGGATGAGTCCTGTGGATGAATACAAAACAACCTTCAAAATGCATCATGGGCACTATCAATTTAAGGTGATGTCCTTTGGCCTTACCAATGCCTCAGCTACATTTCAGTGTATTATGAATGAAATCTTGAGTCCCTTCCTTCGCAAGTTCGTGTTGGTTTTTTTAGATGACATCCTCGTTTTCAGTCCTACTATGGAGACTCATCTTTCCCACTTAACATTGGTCTCGACCAAGCTCAGAGAGCACAAACTCTACCTCAAACCCAGTAAATGCTCTTTGGCCAAGCAATAGGTGGAGTATTTAGGCCATATTATCTCCAATCAAGGAGTATCCACTGATCTAGCCAAAACTAAAGTGATGCTCACTTGGCCTCGTCCTACCACATCTACTGAATTGAGAGCATTTTTTGGGGCTTACTGTTGGGCTGTATTTGGTTATATAGTAGAGTCTAGGCCCATGAGGCCCATGTATTATCAGATATATATATGTACTCATACGCTGAAGAGGATAAGGAATTCCAGACACTTCTCCAAACAACATGGTATCAGAGCCGGTGGAGATGCTTACGGCGCTGCGGCGGCGATTCTAGTCGAAGGTCCTCAGTGAAGGGGCCAGGGCAGCGAGGCTTACTGGTGGTGGCAGCCCATCTCTCGGCCACGTGCGGGTTGAAGGGCAGCGGCACAGGCGGTGATTGAGTGGCGCGACTGCTGCTCGTGTGCGACGCGGAGGCTCAGGTGGAGAGGGGCAACGAAGAGCAGCCAGTGTGTGTGGAGCCTAGAGCCCAGTTCGGTTGTGCTTCCTGCTTCCTGCAGCGAGCATAACAAGGAGAGGAAGAAGCCAGGTGAGCTGCTGTTGTTCTGCTGTGCTTGCTATCCGAAGGAGAAAGAATCTGCTGATCTGTGAAGATTGGGGTGCCTTGCTTGTTCCTTGGTGGCCTGGAGTTTGAGTTGAACAATGGGAGATAATCAAGGAATTGAACAGGTGTTGGGGAAATTAGTTGAATTGCTGACAGAAAAAAGATGTGATACCTCAAGCACAAGGGATGCAATTGTCCCACATGTTGAACAAGTTCAGAAGGTTGAGTTGATGCAAAATGATATTAGGTTAGAAGGTGTCAAGAATTATCTGAGTTGGTCAAGGAGGGCATTGTTGATCCTGAGGACCAAGGGGTTGGAAGGATATGTCACAAGAGAAATTCGAGAGGCCAACTAGACAAAGCAAGTGTTGAATGGAAGACTTGGAATGCCACGAATTCACTAGTGGTGGCATGGCTACTGAACTCATTATTCCCAGCCATTGCTATGACTATTGAGACAATCTCAACTGCGGTTGAGGTGTGGAATGTCTTGGCAAATGTCTATTTTGGAAAGGATAATGTGAGGCTAATGGTGCAGACACAAGAAAAGATAAGTGAGCTGAAACAGGGGGAGCGTTCTGTGGAAGAATATATTGCTGAATTGAAACAACTATGGTCTGATCTGGATCACTATGACCCTCTGGAGTTGGAACACTCTGACTGTGTGGCCAAGGTGAAGAAGTGGATTGAGCGTAGGAGGGTTATTGAGTTCCTAAAGGGCCTAAATCCGGAGTTTGAAGGGAGGAGAGCTGCTATGTTCCATCATCGCACTCTTCCTACTTTGGATGAGGCTGTAGCAGCGATGGCACAAGATGAGCTTAGAAGGAAGGTTATGTCAAGTGTTACAATTCCACCTCGTCCTACTTATGCAGTTATTGGGGCCAATGAGACCAGGGAGTGTTTCAACTGTGGAGAAATGGGGCATATTAGTCGTGATTGCTGTTTTCCAAGGAAGCTTAATTATGGCATTAATTATGGCAGAGGAAGATGGCCTAATAGAGGTGGAACTGGAAGAGGTCGTGCTGGTAGAACCAACAGAGGAAGAGGCTACGGAAATAGGAACGAGCACAAGGCTAACATGATAAATTTAGAAGAAAAAGAAAGCCCTTCTGAACTAACAAGTGAAAACATTGCTAATTATGCTCAGACCACTTCAGGTAATCCAAATCAAGCATTTATTTCTATGCAAAGCTCTAATTCAGATTGGATATTAGACTCTGGTGCAACTAAGCATGTGTCAGGAATAAGCAATGAATTTGCATCATATACCTCATATCCATGCACACATAAGGAAATGATTCGTACTGCGAATGGAACATCTTGCCCTGTTAAAGGAGTGGGTACAGTACAATGTACTCCGTCAATTATTTTATCATCAGTTCTATATGTTCCCTCTTTTCCAGTAAATTTGGTTTCAATAAGCTCTTTAGTTGACCATATGGATTGTCGGGTCTCCTTTGATCGTTATAATTGTTTAATTCAGGAGAGACAGAGTGGGAAGAAACTTGGGATTGGCATCAGGCGTGATGGCCTCTGGTACTTGGATCGAGAAGATACAAGTGAATATGTGTGTCATGTGTTGGCCACTACTGTAAGTGAAAAGGAGTCTAAGGTATTACTTTTGCATTGCCGATTGGGACATATACCCTTTGAAACCATGGGTAAGATGTTCCCTGCAGAACTAAGTAAGGTAGACAAATCTAAACTAGTATGTGATGCCTGAGTATGGAAAACATACAAGGGCCTCTTATGTAAGCAGGGGCCTCTGAAGTGTATTACCTTTTGTGATGATACACTCTGATGTTTGGACCTCCCCTGTAGTCTCCATGGGTGGAATGAAGTATTTTGTTACCTTTATTGATTGCTATTCTCGTATGACATGGATATATCTTATGAAGAACAAAAATGAGGTACTCAAATGCTTCCAAGATTTTTATGCATATGTTAGAAATCAATTCAATACCCGGGTTCGGTGTATTAGGACCGATAATGGGACAGAATATGTGAACAATGAATTTAATTCTTTTCTTTCCTAAGAAGGGATACTACATCAGACTTCCTATCCTGATACTCCTCCACAAAATGGAGTAGCTGAAAGAAAGAATCGACATCTCTTGGAGGTGGCTCGTTCATTAATGTTTACTACGAATGTGCCTAAATTCCTGTGGGGCGAGGCAGTAATGACAGCTACATATCTTATAAATCACACACCATTAAGAATACTTGGCATGAAAACTCCACATGAACTATTATTTGGGAAAAATGAATTTGTTGTCCCTCCAAAAATGTTTGGGTGCACTTGCTTTGTTAGAGATCATAGACCATCGGTTGGAAAATTTGATCCTCGAGCTGTCAAATGCATTTTTATTGGTTATTCATCAGGACAGAAGGGATACAAATGTTGGAGTCCTTCTGAGCGACGTCTGTTCGTCAGCATGGATGTCACATTTAGAGAATCTGTGCCATTCTGTGGAAAAAAGATAGATTTGAGTTTTATGTTTGAGTTTAATTCTGTTGAATCAGATGAGGCCAGACTATAGGGGGAGAACAATGATATGACAAATATTCCAACTATGCAAAGTTCAAGGAGAATGGAAGCGGTGATTAGTGGCCTAAGTCCTCGACCAATAATGGAGGCGGAGACTGGTGAATTAAATCCAACTCCTCATGAAGACAATTATACAAGTGACAAACGGTATAAAGACCCATTGAAAGTGTACACTAGGAAAAAGAAAATTGTCGAAGCACATCCTGTGAAGCAACCAGAGATGTTGGAGCAGCTAGAGGAACAACCACAAGTAGTGGAGGCTAATTAGTCTCATGAGGCAGGGGGAGAAGATGCTGATCCCAGCATTAATTTGCCTATTGCTTTAAGAAAGGAAGTAAGGAGCAAGGCTGGAAAACCTCGAGTTAGATATGGTTTTGAAGATGATAATAAGGATGAGAATGACATAGCTAATTATGTCTCGTATGAATCTGTATCTTCTACCTATAGAGCTTTTGCTGCATCATTGCAATCAGTGTCAATTCCAAGAGATTGGAAAGAAGCAAAGCAAGATCCAAAGTGGAAGGAAGCTATGCTTGAGGAACTAGCTGCACTTGAGAAGAATAAGACTTGGGATCTTGTACCATTTCCTGTGGGCAAGAAGGTGGTAAATTGCAAATGGGTATATACAGTAAAACAAAATCCCAATGGTAAGATAGAGAGGTATAAGGCAAGATTGGTGGCAAAAGGACATAGCCAAACTTATGGAATTGATTATGATGAGACATTTGCACCAGTTGCAAAGATGAGCACAGGTGAGGACACTAATCTCTTGTGCAGCTAACTTTAATTGGCCATTGTACCAATTGGATGTTAAGAATGCATTCTTGCATGGAGATCTTCAAGAGGAAGTTTATATGGAAATTCCACCTAGGTTTGCTACTGCTCAAACCAAAGGAAAGGTATTAAGACTAAAGAAATCTTTATATGGTTTGAAACAGTCACCAAGGGCATGGTTTGATAGATTCAGACGTGCCATGTGTGGCATGGGATATAAGTAGTGTAGTGGAGATCACACTTTATTTTATCGTCACTCTAGTAATCATATTGCTATTCTTGCAGTATACGTGGATGATATTATTATTACTGGAGATGACACTTTGGAAATAGACCGGCTCAAGAAAAATCTAAGCAAAGAGTTTGAAGTCAAAGATTTATGGCAACTTCGATACTTTCTAGGCATCGAGATAGCAAGATCCCCTAAAGGCATTGTTCTTTCACAACGAAAAGTATGTGTTGGATTTGCTAAATGAGACGGGTATGCTTGGATGTCGCCCCGCTCCTACACCTTTTGAGCAAAATCACAAGTTGTGTGCTCAGTCTGGAGACCCGATAGATAAAGAGAAACATCAAAGACTTGTGGGACGTTTGATTTACCTATGCCATACAAGGCCTGATATAACATATGCGGTAAGCGTGTTAAGCAGATATATGCATGATCCTAGGACTGGACATATCGATGCAGTTTACAGAATATTGCGGTATTTGAAGAGTTGCCCCGGCAAAGGACTATGGTTTAAGAAAAATAATCACCTAAACGTGGAAGGCTATTGTGATGCAGATTGGGCAAGTTGTCTAGATGACAGGAGGTCAACCTCTGGCTATTGTACATTTGTTGGAGGAAACCTTGTTTCATGGAGGAGCAAAAATCAACCAGTTGTGTCTCGATCAACTGCAGAGGCAGAATGTAGAGCCATGTCAGTGTGTCTAAGTGAGATGCTATGGGTAAAGAATTTATTGTCTGAGCTAAAGCTATGGGAAGGCCCCTTGAGACTCTGGTGTGACAATAAGTCTGCAATAAACATTGCTAATAACCCAGTTCAACATGACAGAACTAAGCATGTGGAGGTTGATCGCTTCTTAATTAAGGAACGATTGGATGATGGAACACTTAGACTAAATCACATAACTTTAGGTGAACAACTAGCAGACTGTCTAACAAAAGGTTTAGGAGTAAAAGAATGTCTATATTGCTTGTAACAAGATGGGGATGATAGATATCTATCGCCCATCTTAAGGGAGAGTGTTGGGCTGTATTTGGTTATACAGTAGAGTCTAGGCACATGAGGCCCATGTATTATCAGATATATGTATGTACTCATACGCTGAAGAGGATAAGGAACTCCAGACACTTCTCCAAACAACACTTACAAATTATTACAGATGTTTTGTACGCAATTATGGAGTGATAGTCAAACCATTAACTCAGCTCTTGAAAGTCAAACAATTGTCTTGGCCTGACAGTGCTGAACAGGCTTTTTTGAACCTTAAACAAGCTATGAGCTGTACACCTGTCATGTCTATTCCAGACTTCTCTCAACCTTTCGTGCTTGAAACAGATGCTTGTACAGATGGCATTGGAGCAGTGTTCATGCAAAATGGCAGACCAATAGCTTTCCTCACTAAAGCATTAGGTCCTAGCCACAGCACATATTCTATTTATGAAAAGGAGTTCTTAGCATTGATTATGGCTGTTGACAAATGTAAACAATACCTGCATTTCCAAGAATTTGTCATTCAGACTGATCACAAAAGTTTGGCCTATCTATCAGAACAGAACCTGCACTCTCCCTTGCTAAGAAAAGCTATGGCTCCACTTATGGGCCTCAATTTCAAAATTATTTATAGGCAATGCAAAGATAATGTGGCAGCTGATGCACTATCGCATGTTGCGCATCTTATGAATCTGTAGGCTGTTTCTGCTACTCAACCTGTGTAGCTCTGAGGTTCTAAATTCATACACAACGGATCCACAGGCTCAACAACTGCTTGCTCAATTGGCTATATCCAGTCCCAATGCATAAGGTTTCAGTCTGGATCACGGGTTGATCAAGCACAACAATCACATTTGGATTGGTAACAATTCTGCTCTACACACTAAACTCATTGCAGCTTTGCACTCCAGTCCAATAGGAGGCCATTCAGGCAGTAATGCCACTTACTACAAACTCAAGAAATTGTTTTACTAGAAGTGTATTAAGAAGGATGTGGCCACTTTTATTCAACAGTGTCAAATATGCCAAGCTGGCCAAACACTCCTTACAGCATCCATTTGGCTTGCTCCAACCTCTGCCCATACCTACTGCTGCGTGGCAGCATATTTCCATGCATCTCGTGGAAGGCCTTCCTTCTTCTGACCATGCCAAAGCTATTCTGGTCGTGGTGGACAGGTTTACCAAATTTGCTCATTTTTTTGGCCATCAAACATCCCTACACAGGGTATTGCTCAGCTGATACTGGATCAGGTAGTCAAGCTTCATGGGCTACCCAAAACAATTGTTTCTGACCGAGATCCAGTTTTTATCGGTCATTTTTGGCAGGAACTATTTCGCCTCTATGGAGTTCAACTTCAGCTGTCTACTTCTTACCATCCCCAAACAGACGTGCAGACTAAGAGGGTGAACTAGTCTTTGGAAATGTATTTGAGGTGTGCAGTGCATGATTCTCTACATCAGTGGAAGAAATGGCTCCCTTTAGCTGAACTTTGGTGCAAGTCCTCCTATCATACTTCTTTACAATGCTCACCTTTTAAAGCTCTACATGGATATGAACCCAATTTGGTAGGTGAACCTGTAAATCTCAACTCCATGGTGCAGTCTGTCAATGACTTAATTGAGGATCGTCAGCATCATTTGGAGATTCTTAAGCGCCATTTGGCTGCAGCTCAAAATCGTATGAAGCAATATGCAGACAAGAACCGCACTGAGCATTCTTTTCAAGTGGGAGAATAAGTATTGCTTAAACTGTAGCCGTACGCTCAGTCATCATTGATCAACAGACCATTCCCTAAGCTCTTGTTAAAGTTCTATGGGCCTTATACAGTTCAGGAGAAGGTGGGTGCTGTTGCTTATCGCCTAAACTTACCTGCAGGTTGCTCTATGCACCCGGTGTTCCACATTTCACAGTTGAAGCCGTACACTCCAGATTATACACTGGTGTACACTGACATACCAAAGATCCCGGACTTGGACCATCCAGATATGCAGCCTGAATCTATTCTGGACAGACGGTTGGTCAAGCTGGGGGCATATAGCAATTCCTCAAGTGCGTGTTAAATGGACTTCTTTACCCCCTACAGCTGCGACATGGGAGGATTATTACGTGGTTCGGGATCATTTTCCCACTGCAAGTGCTTGGGGCCAAGCAGATTCTCAAGTGGGGGGACTTGTCATAGCTGCAGAGACGGACAGTTCTAGGAATACGCCTTCACTACAGGATAGCAGTAGAATAGTTGCATGACATGTGGGCCTAGTCGGGCAATGTATTGCGAGTGAGTTAAATAGAAGCAATGGTTCTGTAACAAACATGTCAAATTTCTAGTAATACAAACTATCGAGAAGAGGAACCTTTCCTCGTTCTCCTGATATCACTTGTCGCTCACGTCTTCGGTGATCGCTGGAGGCCAAGGGTGTTACACATCTATACCTCCTCTATGGAACCTGCCACGCTACCCTCCTCCGTGTCCTCGTCTGCTCCCCCACATGCTTTGCGGCTGGCCGCCGCCAGGCTCCTGCTCGGGATCCGATTATTGGTTTTCTTCTGCCTCACAACATCCCATGATGTTGCCCTCCTCCACGCATGGCTCCGCTCGCTCTGCGGCTGCCCGCGTGCTAGCATGGCTCTCTTGCTCGGGCCTAGTCAGTGTCAGCTTGGGCCTCCTAGGTGGTCGCGAGAACCATGCCCACCTCCACCTCCTTGGCGCAGATCATGGAAACCGGTGAGCGAGTTCATCTCAGGCGTGAGAGGCTCTAGTGGCTCTGTGGCCACTGCTTCGGCAAGCGCAGCATCTACGGCAGCCGCACGGGCTTCCCACTAGCTGGAGGGACTCTACCTCATGCTGGGTGGCCCGCTCAACCTGCACGACAACATTAGTAGTTTGCCGAAGGGTTGTCTCTAGGTCTGGCACCGGGCTCCCAAGAGAAAGAACCAACTGCTCGAAGGCCAGGGATCCCCCCGGCCCGGTCAACGACAGAGAGAAGAGCCAAATTTCATGTGTTCGACTGATGCTGCAACTCCAAGCCGGGTCGTGTAACGGCTAATGTGTTCAACAGTACTAGTGTTATCATTACCACTAAATTTGGACAACTCTGGCACCTTGTACTTAGGCAGAGGTGGGAGATGATCGTAGACTTCAGGGTAGGGATTTGCATATGTAATGATGCCCCTTTTTGGTGCAATGCCATACTAAGTCCTAAGAATCTCAGGCATCTAGTCTTGCTAATTAGTTGGTCCCATAGTGAGAGTAAAACTGGTCTGGTTGTTATAAACCATCCCTGACCCGTATCTAGCTTGCCACTCTAGCATCTCATGATCGTTGGTTTTGTCTTTGCCACCCTCAACGTGGCTTGTGTGGCCAATATTTTTATTGGGTGGCGGCCGTCAGTAAGGTTCTTTTCCCTCCCGGAGCAAGCGGTATCTGAGCTTGCAGTAATATCCCTTTCGTATGAAGGCAGGTGGTTCCTCATAGCATGTGGGTTTGTCGTTCAGATCTTGTGGGGCGTGTAACATAAACTCAGCCTTAGTGCCCTCGGGACTATTGATTGGGGGCACTACCGGGGGCTAAGAGAAGAACTTCCTCTCTTCGATGTGAGAACCGAGAGACGACCCTACATACTAGGAATACTCTCCAGCAAGGACTGATTTGACATACGCACCACAATATTTTCCATGGACTTGAGGATAGCCTCAGCTTGGTGCAGTAGAGCATGGTGGACCATGGAATTCATTTCTTCTCACAGAGCCTGGCTGCGTTCTTCTGAAGGTACAAATATGTCCATGTTGTCGAGAGTCGACTTGGGGTACCCAACGCACCTAACTCCTCTATAGCAGCTCCAAACGAATTGTTTGAGCACCTTGGTCTTTAATTCTTCTACAATCTTTTCGTACTTCTCGCGGTGTTCACCAGTAAGGTCGTTGAGCGTCGGTGGGCCTATCTTCCTTTTGGGAAGGAATGTTCCATCTTCCAACATGGTTTCGTCGGACTCGACTATGGTTGACAAGGATTTGATGTCGTGTCCCGCTGAGCGTGCCAAAACGTGTTGCCGAGGGAAACCGACGGGCGGTCATCCGGTGGTAGAACACACAAGGAGTCGGGAGATCACGCTGCTGCTACGGTTGCCTCTCCTGGTGTGGCTCCAATCGGCTTTGAGAAAAGCCAATCAGCGGTGGTGCGGGCGTGCCACGTGGCTTGACCTACAGCGAGGAAGGGTGGTGGATGTGGTGGTTGGCTCGGATTCTCCTTGTAAAACACACAAAAAAGATATAAACGTTAAATTCTTGCTTGATCGCTCAGATCGACATCACAGGTAGTGATTGTCCATCGATAGATGAGCCGACCTCTGTTGTTCTGATGACAAATATTCATGCACCACATCCAAACAAAGTAATAACAACAATAAAACCTATCTAAGACATGATATAAAAGACCTGTTTAACCAGATCGACTTCTAACCAGAGTTTCCAAGGAAATTCATCTAGGTAAAACAAAAACAATTATGACATATAAAGGTAGGGTGCTTGGGATATGCTAATCTATCGGCATGTCGCATGCACGTGTTGCAGCACGCGTCGTAGATTGTAACAAACGATTAGACAATGTATAACAAGCTACATGAAACCGATCTAAAATTTGAAGCATACATGCACGGTAAATAATGGATCTTGCGTCAAACAAGGCTTGTCGCAAGATTCATCGAGATAACTAGCAAACTTTGCCATAAAAAACATTTCAGTACACAGTTTACCATGAGGCTCACGCCCTAATGCCCTTAATGAATCTATGAAAGAAACACTAAAGCACCATGATGATTACCTTGGAAGCCCTGATAGCTCAGGGGTGGCGATGCGCCAAGAAAATATGGAGACAACCGGCTGCTTGTGAACGTATGTCGTCAGTTCTATTTCATATTTATAGTCTATAGTCTGTAGACTTGGATGATAAGTCTCACATAAACCCTACCTAAACTGGACTACTTCTAATCCAACTCAATTTACTAGATACATGGCTCATTGGCCTTTTAACATTACATTGGCTGCTTCTTCCCTGAGCAGCTCTACTTGACCCATCAGCCATTACGGCCCAATACCAGGATCAGCTGGCCAGCCCACAGTGAAAGCTAGCATATGCCATGTTCTGTGTCTTCATGACCTCTCCTGTAGCAGCCCCGCCTGCTCATCCTCTTGTTTCTCTCCGCCGGCTACCATTCTCCCCAAGTCCTTGGCTTGCTGGCGATGGACCTCAGGTGCTCTTCCCGTATAATTCGCCCGCCGCCGCCGCCGCTGCAAGCCCCTTCAAAATCAGATCATCTCGTCGCAGTTGCCGCTCCACTTCCGGAGATCCAGTCAGCTGCCGTTGTTCCCACTCCACTTCCGGTCAGTTGCCGTCGTTGCCGATCTACTATATCAACTGTCGCCAAAGCCAGGTAGGCTATTTCTGCTAGGTTTCTTATTTTTGCTCTCCTCTTCCTCCAAACCCACACGGACAGGCGTAGACAGTTGCCATCACAGTGGTTCTTCCTGTTTTATAAAGGCACGAGCGAAATCAAGCTTTGCAGCAGTTTCAGAAGCTAAATGCCTAATCTAGGGAGGTGGATCGATAGTGGAAGAAAGGATGGTTGTGCTGGCTGGAACGGCTCACGTGTGAAACGGCTGACGATAATGGTGATGCTTAGTGATTTTAAGCATATAATTTAATTATTTAACTAACAGTGATGACGTGACACATTGTAGCGGCAGCTTTATAGCAGTTAATGATTATAGTGACCTCCGTCTATATAGATATATAGGATTCGTTTTAAGAAAGATTGTAATCATAGCCAGTGTTATGAAAGGAGTGAACAATTTTGGTGTGAATAGAAGTGGGTCTCGAATAGTTTGTTTAAACAACAAACAACTTGGAATCTGTTTAGCATGAAGGGTTATTAAAACGGCTTCTAAAAATTGGATGTCAAAGGATTTTGCTGTAGAAGAAACTGAAAACCAGTAGATGGATAAGGAATTAAAAGTAAGGGATGGATGGTACTCACGTAACAGAGCACTACCATGGGTGACAGACTCTACGAAAATTAGATCCTAACCACTTGAGAGGCCTCGTATTATCATCGATAATTAAACACCCCTATCAATTATCATCATTCAGTTGGAATGAAAAACAAAGAAATCATAGTGGTGATTTAGATGCATCACAAAATAATTTGCGTAACTTTTCCATTAATTTACTGGACCTGACTGCCTTAGATGTCATTACTTCACTGATCAAGTCTCTTTCACCAGGTCT
Organism: Paspalum vaginatum; assembly: GCA_030272315.1. Lineage (NCBI taxonomy): Eukaryota > Viridiplantae > Streptophyta > Magnoliopsida > Poales > Poaceae > Paspalum > Paspalum vaginatum. The sequence continues at coordinate 10,847,757 of CM059020.1, read as the reverse complement.
GTTGATCACACACAAACTGACAAGAGGACCCTCTACCTATTTTCCTAACTTATGCAACTAAAAGATGACATCTCATATAATTGGCAATAACTTCAAAGGTACATCACGTCTTGCATAATATCACAGAAATAATAGCAAGCAAAGCATTGCCAAAAGAATACGGGGCCCCTACACATGCCTGCTTGTGGCGATATCACCTTTTTACTTTCTGAATTCACGCACCTCATGAGGTCACTGTTGTTATTGTTCACTCTGCAGTTTTACATCATAGAGTCAGCACAACTAATATATTAGTGACTGGTACTAATTAATTTTAGACATGGTTTAGCACAACAGATGTTTAGGAATGAAGTACTCCATTTTTTACTGCGATAGGAAATAGACATTCTAGGTTGAGTTTTGTATGTGCCGTGAGTTCTCATCAGTCACACCAAACACAATCAGAATGTATCTATTGGCAAGCCGTAGAAAAATCTAGTACTCCTATAAGATAAGAATTTGTATCTAAAATGTGAGTTGTGCTATTTTCCACAAGCAACATCATTTGTGCCCTTATTATTGTAGCCAAGCCACACTCCAGAGTATAGTTTCATGGGTTGTTCTGCATTCAACTTAATACCTTGCTTAAGAAAAAGATGAACATAAACTTCCTCAGGTTATTCGTCGTCCATGACTTTGAGACAATGAAAGAGAGTAAACAAAAATTAGCTAGGTAGTCTGAAGCATCGTATATAACGGCACACCTGCTGATAGCGTCTGACTCCCCGTGGTGATCGTAGGAGTAGATCACCGGTGGTCGAGGCTTGAACGCCCAGCGATTTGGCGCCATGCTTGTGCGATGAGACAACGAGGGAAAGAGAGGTAGGTGGCAAATGCCCAGGGGGTAACTTAGATTAATGTTTGCCTAGCAAACCAATACTGGATACATGGGCTAAATAGCCCTCTTGCGACAACTCCTAGTCTCCATCTCCTAGCAAATTTGAGATGCTAAACTAACTGCACTTATCTAGAATTGGCCCTGTCTACTGACTGTCTATTCACTCCTACGGCTATTCCTGCGGCTGTATACAATCCCGGTCATAACATCTCTTGCCGCCTCGGAAAACAGCTTGTCCTCGAGCTGTACGTTAGGGTAGGACCATTTGAAGTCAGCCACTGGCTCCCATGTTGCGTCCGCTTCACCCAACCTTGCCCACTAGACTAGGACCGTGCCAGATGCCGCGGTGGACGCTTGCACGGAGAACATGCATCCGGTACTGGCAGTAAGCACAGTAAGCACCCATTGGCCATGGGTGGCAAGGCGGGCGGTGATGCCGGTGGCGTTCCATGGAAGGGCTTAAGCAGGCCGATGTGGAATACATCACGTAGGCGTGCATCAGCCGGAAGCAAGTGGTGGTAGGCGACTTCACCAATGCGCTCGACCACCTAGAAGGGTCCTGCATAGCGCGGCGTCAGCTTGCGATTCGCCGTGTCCACCAATGTCTGTAGTGGTCGATGAAGAACACGGAGCCAGACCCAATCCCCGATGTGGAATTCGAACCCCAGTGATAGTCGTCATAGTGGCGCTTAGAGTAGACGTTCGCGGACCTCAGCAAGGAAAGAGTCCCATGCCTGGAGCATGTCATCGACCATCTAGGTGCGGGCAGCACTAGCATTGTATGGCACAAGAGCAGGGGATCTCGCCCATAGACCACCTTGAAGGGGAAGGTACGCAGCGCTGAGTGGAACGATGTGTTGTAGCAGCATTCCGCCCAGGGAAGCCACTCCACCCAGGAACGGGGGCGATCGACTGTCAAGCATCGAAGGTACATGTTGATGGTGCAATTGACAACCTCGGACTATCCATCAGTTTGTGGGTGAAACATTGTACTCATGCGCAATTTTATGCCCGTCATCTTCAAGAGATCGCACCTCATATTGCTGGTGAAGACAGGGTCGTGGTCGCTCACGATGGAGGACAACAGCCCATGGTGGCGGACGATGCCGTCGAAAAACACCTTGACAACTGAGGCTGCCGTGTATCGATGGCCCAGGGTCAGAAAATGTACATACTTTGACAAGCAGTCAACAACAGTCAAGATGATGGATTTGCCATTGACCTTGGGCAATCCTTCCACAAAATCAAGCGAGATATCAGACCAAATTGCGAATGGAACGTCCAGTGGTTGGAGCAGGCCGGCATGGTGCAGAGTCTCTGTCTTGTTCCATTGGCAAGTAGCGCACACCCTAACAAAGTCACGAACTAGGTTGCGGTCAAGGGGAATGTACAAGTCCGCTCGCAAGTGGCAGAGTGTCTTCTACATGCCCTCGTGTCCCATAGAGTGAGCCAAATCAAGGAGTGTGGGTATCAACTCATAAGCTTGTTAGAACAAAGATACGGCACCCACTAGAGCAATAGGCTATCGTGAAGGTGCCATGGCTGTTGGAGCTCACCAGCTGTGACTTGTTGGGTGAGCTGTTGACACTCCTGGTTGATGGCCATGGCATGATGTATGTCATCGTTGAGAGGTCAAGCCCTAATTATGTGTTGAGTGTCAAGTGATATGTGACTTGACCTCACTTGGGTGTGATGAGAGCATTGTCAGGATGGTAGTGGGGTTTTGTTGTTTATCCGTTTTTAGTGTTTGCGCTTACTTTGCTTCGGCTATTCAGTGGGTGTGTGTTATGTTGAGTTGGCATGCATATAACGGTTTGTGTTTTTGTTTGTGTCTGTGACGTGCAGGTAAAGTCCTCCTAAGTGTGACCTGGAGGAGGTGCCCAAGTGGTACCAGGCGTGCACAAAGTCCGAGTGCGACTGAAGGCAAAAGCCCACCTAAGTGTGACCTAGTGGCAGCATCCAAGTGGTACCGAACGGACGAAGTCCTTCGAGTGTGACTGAAGGCAAAAGCTCACCTAAGTGTGACATGGTGGTGGCGTCCAAGTGTTACTGTGGCGTGACAAAATGCCTGCCAAGTGGACTGACAGGTGGCTCAGGCAGAGGTCTGAGTTAGGCTCAGCCCATAAGTGTGACCTATGGGTCCAGGACAGTGTTGTGGGCCATAAAATCACTCAATTGGAGAGGCCTAACTATTGTTTGCCAGGTTCGAGCGTCAAAACCGGAGCTCACAGAGCATTTGCCGGTTCGAGGGTCAAAACCGGAGCCCAGAGATCGTTTACCGGTTCTATCGTCAATACCGGAGCTACCATGGGTGGTAGGCCCCATAAGCCCACAAACTGGTAGACCTCAAGTTGGTGGACACATGGCACCATCGCGATGCTTGCGTCGATCTGAAGAAAAGTCATCAAGACGGGGTGGCCGTTCAATGCGAGGAAGGCAAAGTTGGACGGTTGTGCCCCTGCGGTGCTTTCGGTGTGTGTGATTCATGTAAAAGCACTTTGGTCAAAAGCCAAAGGCCTATATATGTAGATGTGGGCTGTTGTAGGCAGCCATCTCTCTTGCCCCCTTTGGAGAGGAGCTATCATTTTTTTCTTGTGAGAGTTAGGCTAGGGTTTGGGGAGGAAGAGAGGGAGAGGCTTTTTGTTTGAGCTTTTTGCCATACATAGTTTGTTTGCTGCTAGGAGTGGCTTGTAATCATATATCTTCAGCTAATCTAAAGATCAATTTCGTCCTCAAGCTTGTGCCCTCTCCTTTGTGCTGAAATTAATCTATTTTGCCAATTTTGGAGATCTTTTCTTGTGATTTTCGTGCTCCTTCTTTGGCTGGGTATTGAGGCTTGTTTGTGGTGGATTTGGGGTGCTATATATTGATCAAAATCACATAGGCAAGGACTACATGTTAGCTGCAAAAGATCTTCCCGAAATTCCCCATTTTTCCCCTTTGTTCTTGGGGTTTTTGGTGTTTCCTTTAAATTCTGAGTTTGAGCCCTTGTGCATTGGTTTTTTGTGATGCTATGATGTCATAGAACATATCTGGACCATGAATGGATCATTAGTTTCCATGAGCTCTCCCGGAGAGAGATCGATTTCAAAACTTGTCAACTTGTCCCATTCTCTTGAGTGTTGCAATTTGAGGTCAATCTGAGATTTTTTTGAGTGGATCTTTTTGTATTACCTCCTTCTCGTGCTAGAGATTGTATTACCAAAGTTTAATATTTTTTGGACAAGGTTTGATCAAGTTTTGGATCATTTTTGTGCGAGGTTTTCTGATGTCCAGTTTCCTGCGGTTTTTGTTCATCTTCAAGCCTTGGTCGGTCCGGTGGTCAAACCTCCGATTTTTGAGCTGAAATTAATGAACCTGTTCACTACTCATCATAAAGCTCTCACAAAAATTTCAGAATTTTTGGAGGTGTTTTGTCCCAGTTTTGGCATTTTTCCCTTGGGTAAGGTCTCCCTATTTTTGAGCATTGGACGGTCTCATGGTCAAACCACCGGACGGTCTGATGCATATTGGAGTTTTGTTTCTTCTCCAATTGATCTTATTTTTGTGGAGTTGTTCCTTGATCCCTTTTCAACCTTTAGTAAAAATTTCATAATTTTTAGAGTTGATTTGATAAGGTTTTGGATCAAGTATTTTTAGGGTGTTAGTCTGTGTGCATGAGACAGTCTGATGCTCAAATCATCGGACGGTCTGATGCTATATACTTGCTTCTTTTGATCTGAATTTTAGAGCTATTCCCTTGCATCTTATTGTGGTGTGATAATTTTTGTGGGATTTTTGGAGTTTTTCTTGAAGGGTTTTGGCAATTCTCTTCGCAACCCTATCAGACTGATTTCTAGAGTTTTTGCAAGGTTGCTTGTTTTGCGTCCTTTGTCTTGGCCATTTGAGCGAGTGCTTCCTTGTGTCCATTCCTAGTTGTGGTTTCAGGTTGGTAGCTTTTACATTGCTACTCGACCTTGCACACAGCTAGTAGATGGGGTTTTGAGTTGATTTGGGATTTAGGCCAAGTTCTTCCAAGTTGAAGAAATTTTAATAGGCCCCCATTCCCCCTCCCCCCTCTGGTCGCCTTTCGATCTGACAATTGGTATCAGAGCCTGGTTAAGGATCTTCTGTAACCTTAACCAATTCTTGATCCTTTAGGCGGCTTGTTATTTTGTCCTTCTTTCGTCTCTTGTTTTGGGCTTGTTTGCTAACCCTAACCGTGCCTTTTCACTATGGCCCAAAGTTCTTTTCCCTGTGTGTCTTTGTCTCCATGATCGAGTGATGTAGCTGCACTTGAGGAGGAGTTGATTGCGAAGGAACAAGAGGAGGCTTTGCTAACTCTCTTGTTTGAGAAGCAACATGAAGAGAACGCAAGGACAAGCTTCTCAAAATGAGTCGGAGTCGCCTAGCTCAAGGTATACTCAGCTTATTCACTCGTCTTTGCATGCATGATGAGGTGACTGATGAGCTTAAGAGGAAGATGCGTAGACTTGAGGATAAACTTGTTGATTCTCATGAGCTTTGTGATGCTTTGCAGAGGAAGGTTAGGAGGTTGAAGGGTTCTTGCTCTAGGCTTAGAAGTGGGATTGAGTTTTGGAAATGTCAGTGCTAATGCTCCTTGCTTATGATTTCTTAGCGATGCATAGTAAGAATGATGATTTATGTTCTTTGCTTGCATGTGCTAGATCTGAACATGAGCTTTTAGAGAAGAAGCTTTCCTCTAGCTTTGAGCAATTAGGACATGCTAAGGCTTTGGTTGTTGTCTTGCATGTTGACCTTAATATTGCTAGAGATGAGATTAGTTCTTTGCATTCCATAGCTTCTTTACCTGGTGACTCATGTGAGTCCTTGCCTGAAGTTGTTAATGATCATGCCATGCTTGAGAAGAATGATAACTTGAACTTGTTGATTGCATGTGACTTTGAGCATGACCTCTTGCACAAGAATTTCTCTTCTAGTTTTGATACTATTGAACATGCTAAGGCCTTGCTTGATGTTTTACATGATGATCATGATGCTGCTAGACTTGAGATTTCTTCGGTGCATTCTATAGCTTCCCTACCTTGCGGCTCGTGTGAGTCTTTGCATGCTGATTTGAATGAATTAAAATTGGCTCACTCCACTTGTGTAGATGAACTTGAGCATATACTAGAGCTAAAATTGCTAAATTGGATTCCATGCATGGTTTATGCTCTTTGAATGATGCGCGATGATATGAGCGCCAAGGTGGCTGTGTACAATGATATGAGTGCCAGTCTTGAGAAAGAGAATGAGCTCTTGCGGACCACCTATGCTAGAAGCATAGAGGAGCAGATGGATGAACTGAGAAGGGCTCCGTGTGGTTCTTGTAACCGCCTCAAATTTGAAAATGAGGTTTTGGCTGCAAGGTGCAAGAGTTTCAGTGCTAAGTCGACCATTGACTCATTTCCTATACACTCTGAGGTCGGTGTTACTGTGGTTTCCTCCTTGCCACCAGAGATGGATTTTCATGTTAAGAGTGGGTCTTTGGGAAAGAGCACTTGTGGTGTGGCAAAGGATAGCTCTCCCATAGCTATTCCTAAGCCTAGTGTTTTCTCTAGTGGTGCCCAAGGGAATTCAAGTGGCAAGGGTGTATCTTCCATATTTGGGGCTCAGGTTCCCCTTTCAAGATACAAGTGCACTTTTTGCAAGAAATATGGGCATACACTTGATTTCTGCTTCTGCTGTGTCAAACATGAGTGAAGAGTCCTGAGCTAAGGCTTTTAGGAAGCCTCGTGGCCCTTCTCATGGCCCAGGTGTTCCTCCTGTGGGAGCTAAGGTTTAGGTTGCGTCTTCTTGTGCCAAGCCTTCTCACATTTTGGGGGATGATGGTCCCAGATAGGCCTGTGTACCATTGCTCCTTTTGTGGGAAGGATGGGCATCAGTTGAGCTTTTGCTTTAAGCGTGCCAAACGCATGCAGCGATCTCGGGCTTCTAGGCCTTCTAGAGTTCATTGTCTTTTACATGACATGAACTCTGATGAGTCTAGCGGGAAGTCGTGCTATAGAGATAGTGGGGATGGGAAGGGTGCTTGTGTGAGTTCTTCAAAACCCTTGGGTAGTGATAGTCTCTCCAGTTGGAGTAGCACTCGTTTTTAGTCGAGGCTTGCTTCTTTGAGCTATGCTCCCAATGATGCTTTTCAAAAGAATTTGAACCAGCATATGCATCATACTAACCCCCAAATTATCTTGAATGCTTCTCATGATCGTGTGGTCAAGTCTTGGGTTCTCAAGTGCATGCTTGCTAACCCTTCAGGGTCCAATACATGTGCTTCTTCTATGTCCTTTCTTGTAGGTGAGGTGGACAGGGATGGAGGACAGGTGATGATTGAGACTTGATAGTTCTCCATGCCCAGTTGATTGCTCCACATGGGTTTGTATCCTTTATACCCCTGAGAGCTAGCTTCTTTCTCTCTTGTGTATTTTGTATAGGATGGGCCTTTTGGTTTGCGTTTTATTGGTATCATGCTCTCATGCTTGTATGATTGATGGACTAGCCATATATCATGCTAGCTTTCCTTTTGCTAGTTGTATGCCTCTTTTGCAAGTCTAGTCTCCCTTGCATGCTAATATGTGATCCTTGTGAATTTAGTGCCATGCTTTCTCAACTTTGACATGTTATTCACCTGTGATCAGTTTGAGCGTGCCTAGCTTGTTTAACTTTTGTCTTCTTAGTGCTTTTTGCTAGATGTGCTCTGCTCGAGTGGACTAGTCACATTTCCTGCTAGTATTGTTTTGTGCTTGTTGAGTGGTTTAATTCTATCTAGTCTCTCCTGCTTGAGTGTTTAGCTTGTTTCTTGTTTATTAGCTTTTGCATGCTATGTTGGATATTGCTTTGGTGGATTAGCCACATGCATGACATGCTTGTGTAATCTTCTCATATACCATGTCTTGCTAGTTTTGCTTGTGTTAGTGGACTAGTCACCTTTGCATTTTAGTGTGTGGTCCTTTTGATCATTTTGCTTGGCTTGTCTTCCTTATGGCAGATGACTCAATTTGATCACTTTGTGTTGCTTAGCTTGTTTGTTTTCCTCTTGTGTTTTTATGCTAAGTTGTGATACACATGAACACCATGCCATGTTTTGCTTCGGCTTGTGACATGCTATTCACGTGGATCATCTTTGTGTGCTAGTTTTAGCTTTACTTTTCCCTTGTGTCTGGGTTTCTTGCTCTAGCCTAATCTTGTGTAGTCTGGCTACCTTGTCTTTTGCCTTGAGTGCCTTTGCCTTGGTCGAATTGGTTTCAGTCTTTGGTTGATTGGTATCAGTTAGAGCGTCAAGTGGTATCTCTGTGGCTTGGGTAGTATAGATTTGTGCCTATTTCATTTGCTTGAGCTAGCTTTCCCCTTATATCTGTGAGGTTTATATATATGTGCTCATTTTGTTTTGTAGGGGTCATGCTTTTGAGTTGATAAGTTTCAATCGGTATCAATTTCAACTGGTATCATATTCTTGCATGACTGCCTGTTCTAACCCCTAACTTGAGCCATGGACTACTTAGTTCATTGGTGTATTTTGTCTTTCTCTGTGTCTAGCTTTTGATGCTAGGTAGCTCAAGTTGAGGGGGAGCTCCATTTTTGCTACATCAACCTTGGAGGAGGACACTTGTACCACTACTTCCACTACTACTCATGTTCCACCTCTATAAGGACCACTTCATGTACATGCAAAGATGGACCCACTGAGGATGTAGGAGAGGTGACCTTAGGGCATGCTATGCACCTTGAGAGGTTCAATGGGATGCTTCACCTCAGAGCGTGCCACATGTAAGTGGTTTTGCTGCTTGTCTTCCTTTTGATTTGGGAAGCTTTGCTTTGTTTCTTGCGTTGCATTTTCTTTTGGCTCTTCTGCATTTTTATATCATATGCATTGCATTGCATCATGTACATTTGTAGTATACACTAGCACTTGAGCTCTTCCTGGATGAATTGCTTGTATTTACTTGTGCTAGTTTTTACAGTGCTTGCTTGATCATGGATGGCTTGAGCTCTTTTGGATCTATTGTGCATATTATATGAGCTTGGTCATTTTTGCCTTCCTGAAAATCATAAACTGATCACCACATGACTTGGCGACCTAGCATGTGTAGGAGTGTTGGATGCTTATGCTATCTTTCCATGCTTGTGTTGACAGCACTTAAGCACGCCAACCTTATACTGCAAGCGACAGTATCGGTGTAGCTTTTCCCCAGGATGAGTATCATGGGTTTGTCATTCTGTGGAAACGACTAATAGAGAATTAACTATCTCAAGCTTAAGGTAAAGCTAAGGTTTAGATGATATCTAATCTACCTCTAATTATATGTCAAATCTACGTCAGAGTTAGATGATAAGCAACTAGAACATAATTAGAACATCCGAATAGGAGGAACTAAACAGAGTCTAATCATGCTCTAATTGGATCCAAAACAAGCATGATAAGAACAACCAAGAGATTAGAGCACTTGAGATAACTAGCAGCTCAAAGGCAGATATAAGCATGATCAAGCCTGCTCCTCATAGCATGATTAAACTAAGGTCTATAACAAAACTCCATCAATCGAGCTTAACCTTTCCCTCCAACCACTTGTCACATAAGTCAGGGTAATCGACGAGAAGCTCTCATAAGGCATACACTTACGCATAGTCTAATCACATGATAAACATAACTAGACTTCTAATCACCATGATCACAAGAACAAGCTATGCAACCACATTACTAGTAAGCAAGATCAAAGACCAAGATCGCTAGAAGAACATAACCCTTAAGAACATGATTCAAGAACTCATGCATCTAGATCAAGAACATGAAGAACTAGAACTAGAACATAAAGAATTAGAACCAAGAATATGATAATTAGATCAAGATCAATACTTCATTAATAATCATATCAAAGTTACAACCACGATCGTACCTCCCACAATGACATGATTAGACCTCAGGAGCTAAGTAATTAGAGAGCCACGCAAGGCCTCTACTTACCCCTAGGAACTAGAAGAGCCTCTAATCCCTAGCCTAGAACTCGACCCTCAGCTCTCCTCTAGTGGATGTCCCTCTTCTTTACATCTTGTCGCCTTGATAATGAATTAGATGCCCAACCTCAGGGCTTAGCCTGGCTATTTATACCCTGGAGATGTCGTGGTAGAAAGGAAATCAGGAAACCGACATCAAGAGTCCTGAGGTCGGCCGACTTGGGGAGGTAGAGTCGGTCGACCCCTGCCTTTCCCTTGGCCAAAGCTTTCCATCTTTCAGTATGTTGGTCCTCATCGCTTGAGAAGCAAGTTTTCATTTGGACTTCGGGCTGGAGAGCTATAGAATCTTCGATATAAGTCGCTTTATGCCAAAATCTTCCATCTTTAGGTGAATCTTGATAACTCTTGGAGATTTCTTTGCACTTTCCATAAATAACCTTGTTGTCAATACCATAACTAGCATGGTACTCGAAGATATCTTCCTAGAAGTTTTCAGAATAGGGGACTTGGCTGACCCAAGGGGGGGCTAGTCAGCCAATCCTGCCTTATTTATCATCTTCTGGAATTAAACTTTCCTGTGAGGTCTTCTTTCTCTCGAGGTGGATCAATTGTGAATTTGCCAAAATATGCCTTAAAACCTGCAAAAATCAAGTACAGTGCAATTCCAAAACAATATTGCAAAATCCACAATAATCGGTGATAAATGTTAGTGAAAGACATAGTTGACGCTCATATTCAATGAAAAACCATGTAAAATCATGCAATTATTTCTTCAATATAGAGCGTCAACAGCTTGGTTATGCTAGTTGTCTACCTTTGCTTGTTGATGCCTAAGCATTTATGATACCTTGCTTAAATCTGAAATCTGAATTAATTTCCATAATTTGGTATCTATTTGAGCTGAAATGAGAAAGATCCAGATGGGTTTGCCTTGTCTCACTGACTTGGTTCAAGATAGCTCACTTTTGCACTATAGTGAGAACTTGGACTGGGCTGTGAATGACTAAAATCCTTGTCTTAAGCTTCTAACGGTCTTTCTAGGCCTAGGCTTGGCATTGGTTGGTAAGAAGTGGCATGACTAGAAAATAACCCCTGGCACCTAAGTATGCTAGCTTGAAATGAAAAATGGCTTAAATCTGAAAGTGTGCAAGTCTCCAAATTGATTATAGCAAGTTGTTTATGCTTTGTTTAGGATTAGCACACCTTGTATGCTTTGCTAGCATTTTACTGTTCATGCCTATCTTGCTTGATGCTATACATGTTGGTGACGCTTTCTTTTAACTAAACCTGAAAATCATGCTTTGCTCCTGAACTATATAGATAGGTTCATTTGAGCTTTGTTGCATGCCCCGTTACCCTCACATGCTCTGTATGCTAGAACTTGTGATTACGTGCATTCCATCCCTGATGAGCTCTTTGGTACACCCTATTGCATTTCCATAGCATATTTTCAGGGGCTTGATGCATGTTATGTCAACGAGGGGGAGAGCACCACCCTAGGGGGAGTGGCATACATTCAGGAGGAGTGTTGCATTGTGAGATGGGCTGAAATGTAGGGGAGAGTTGGAGTTTCAGCATGCTCTTTTGGCTAGCTGTGTCGAGCCTTTGTCTCTTTCTGGAGGAGCTGGTCCTTTGCTTTTCTAGCACGGCTATGTTGAGCTTTGCCTCTTTCTTGAGGGGCCATGCTACTTTGATCAGTTGCGTTGAGCCGTTGCCCATGTCTTTGGGGACTGAGTGTTAGCTTTAATTTTTCTCATCCCATGTGGCCTATTTTGGTTTTTATCTAGCTTCATGGTCACTTGGGTGAGCGTTCGGGTTTTGCTTCTCAAACTATTTCTTTGTGTTTGCTTCTTGTCAACTCACTCATCAAGGGGGAGAAAATGTGCAAACCAAGTTCTTGGGGAGAATTTATTCAAACTAAGGATCTTTGGTGACATTTGTGTGCAACCAAGTTGACATGTACCTTAGGTTTGCTTTGTGATGAGCGATTGGCATTAGCTTTTGAAATGGGTTTGAGTGCTTTTCTCCTTGAGTTTGCTCTTGTCAAGCGGCCTTTTGTTTGCGTTTCTTGGCTTTTGGGCGCTTGCTTGAGTTTTAGTTTCTTCCATGCCATCTTTTCGACAATGCACTCATCAAGGGGGGAGGGGTTGAGAGGTCAAGCCCCAATTGTGTGTTGAGTGTAAAGTGATATGTGGCTTGACCTCACTTGTGTGTGATGAGAGCATTGTCAGGATGGTAGTGGGGTTTTGCTGTTTAGCCGTTTTTAGTGTTTGCGCTTAATTTGCTTCGGCTATTCAGTGGGTGGGTGTTGTGTTGAGTTGGCGTGCGAATCACGGTTTGTGTTTTTGTTTGTGCCTGCGACGTGCAGGTAAAGTCCTCCTAAGTGTGACCTGGAGGCGGCGCCCAAGTGGTACCGGGCAGTGACAAAGTCCTTCGAGTGCGACTGAAGGCAAAAGCCCACCTATGTGTGATCTGGTGGTGGCGTCCAAGTGGTACAGGACGTGATGAAGTCCTTCGAGTGTAACTGAAGGCAAAAGCCCACCTAAGCGTGACCTGGTGGCGGGATCCAAGTGTTATCGTGGTGTGACAAAATCCCTGCCTAGTGGACTGGCAGGTGGCTCAGGCTAAGGTCTGAGTTAGGCTCAGCCCATAAGTGTGACCTTGGGTCCAGGGCAGTGTCGTGGGCCATAAAATCACTCAAATGGAGAGGCATAACTTTTGTTTGCCAGTTTCGAGCGTCAAAACCGGAGCTCACAAAGCATTTGCCGGTTTCAGCGTCAAAACAGGAGCACAAAGATCGTTTACCAGTTCTATCATCAAAACCGAAGCTACCACGGGTGGTGGGCCCCATAAGCCCACAAACGGGCGGACCACAAGTTGGCAGGACACATGGCGCGATCGCGATGCTTGCGTCGATCTGAAGAAAAGTCATCAAGATGGGGTGGCCAGTTCAATGCGAGGAAGGCAAAGTTGGACGGTTGTGCCCCTTCGGTGCTTTGGGTGTGTGTGATTCATGTAAGGGCACATTGGTCAAAAGCCAAAGGCCTATATATGTAGATGTGGACTATTGTACGCAGCCATCTCTCTTGCCCCCTTTGGAGAGGAGCTCTCATTTTGTTCTTGTGAGAGTTAGGCTAGGGTTTGAGGAGGAAGAGAGGGAGATGCTTTTTGTTTAAGCTTTTTGCCATCCATAGTTTGTTTGCTGCTAGGAGTGGCTTGTAATCATACATCTTGAGCTAATCTAAAGATCAATTTCATCGTCAAGCTTGTGCCCTCTCCTTTGTGCTGAAATTTGTCTATTTTCCCATTTTTGGAGCTCTTTTCTTGTGATTTTCGTGCTCCATCTTTGGCTGGGTGTTAAGGCTTGTTTGTGGTGGATTTGGGGTGCTAGATCTTGAGCAAAATGACATAGGCATGGCCTACATATCAGCTGACAAGATCTTCCCGAAATTCCCCATTTTTCCCCCTTTTTTCTTGGGTTTTTTGGTGTTTCCTTTAAATTCTGAGTTTGAGCCCTTGTGCATTGGTTTTTGGTGATGCTATGATGTGGTAGAACATATCTGGACCATGAATTGATCGTTATTTGCCACGAGCTCACCCGGAGAGAGATTGATTTCAAAACCAGTCAACTTGTCCCCTTATCTTGTGTGTTGCAATTTGAGGTCAATCTGAGAACTTTTTGAGTGGATCTTTTTGTATTACCTCCTTCTTGTGCTATAGATTGTATTACGAAAGTTTAATATTTTTCGGACAAGGTTTGATCAAGTTTTGGATCGTTTTTGTGTGACGTTTTCTGCTATCCAGTTTTCCTGCAGTTTTTGTTTGTCTTCAAGCCTTAGTCGGTGCGGTGGTAAAACCTCTAATTTTTTATCTGAAATTTCATGGAGCTGTTCACTGCTCATCATAAAGGTCCCATAAAAATTTCAGAATTTTTGGAGGTGTTTAGTCCTAGTTTTGGCATTTTTCCCTTGGGTAATGTCTCCCTGTTTTTGAGCATCGGACGATCTGATGGTCAAACCACCGGATGGTCTGATGCGTGTTGGAGTTTTGTTTCTTCTCCAATTGAGCTTATTTTTTGTATATTTGTTCCTTGGTCCCTTCTAAACCTTCAGTAAAAATTTCATAATTTTTGGAGTTGATTTGTTAGGGTTTTGGATCAAGTATTTTCAGGGTGTCAGTCTGTGTGCATGAGACGGTCCGATGCTCAAATCATCGGATGGTATGATGTTGTATACTTGCTTCTTTCGATCTGAATTTTTCAAAAGCTATTTCCTTACATCTTTTTGTTCTGTGATAATTTTTGTAGAATTTTTGGAGCTTGTCTCGAAGGGTTTTGGCAATTCTCTTTGCAACCCTATCAGGCTGATTTCTGGAGTTTTCCCAAGGTTGCTTGTTTCGCGTCCTTTGTCTTGGGCGTTTGAGCGAGTGCTTCCTTGTGTGCATTCCTAGCTGTGGTTTCAGGTTGGTAGCTTTTACGTTGCTACTTGACCTTGCACATTGCTAGTAGAAGGGGTTTTGAGTTGATTTGGTATTTAGACCAAGTTCTTCCAAGTTGAAGAAATTTTAATAGGCTCCCATTCACCCGCCCCCCTCTGATCGCCTTTCTATCCGACAGTCGTACTGCTCGAACATCGGCCCCGTGAGAGCCGACCGCGTGGAGATGTTCGCATCGCGGCGGAGCACTGGTCACGGTATTCTGGCGGCTCGGCCGGTACTCCACCACAAAGTCATAGCCGAGTAGCTTGCTGATCCATTAGTGCTTTAGGATGGTGGAGATACACCGATCCAGCATGAATTTCAAGCTATAATGGTCCATGAGGATGATGAAGTGTCGACCCCATAGATACAACCAGCAATAGAGCACAGCCTGTATGAGGCTAACGAGCTCACACTCATAGGCAGCAAGCTTGTGATGTCGTGCGGCAAACGGCCGGCCGAAGAAGCCGATCGCGCTGAAGCTGTCACACTCCACAATGAAGACGGAGTCGAACGCGAGCAGATGCAGGACCGAGGCTATGAAGAGTGTGTGCTTGAGTACCGAGAAAGCCGCATTGGCCTCCAGTGACCATGAGAGCCCATCCTTGCGGAGCAGCTACGTGACAGGCATGGCCAATGTCCCAAAATTCAAGATGAACTTGCAATAATATCCAGGGAGACCAAGGAAACCGGGCAATCCTCGGGCAGAATGAGGTTGTGGCCATGAGGCTACCGTCACGACCTTCTCATGATCCATGGCCACTCCATCGGTGGAAATGACATGGCTAACGTAGGCAATGGATGGCGCCCCAAAGGTACACTTGGAACGCTTGATGATCAGGTCATGCGAAGCCAGAGTGTCCAATACAGCCTTGACGGGTTGCAAGTGTGAGGACCAAGAGCAGTTGCAGATCAAAATGTCATCGAAGAACACGAGCACGAAGCGGCGGAGAAATGGATGGAGTACCTCGTTCATGAGACTCTAGAATGTAGCCGGCGCATTGGTGAGGCCAAACGGCATTACCAAGAACTCAAAGTGGCCATGGTGAATGCGGAAGGCGGTCATCTCAATGTTATCTAGGTGCATGTGTACTTGGTGGTACCTGGAGCGTAGATCAAGCTTTGTGAAGAAGCGGGCACCATGAAGCTTATCCAGGAGCTCATAGACCATGGGAATGGGGAATTTGTCCTTGATGGTGCAGTCGTTGAGCGCCAGATAATCGATACAGAAATGTTAGGAGTGGTTGTGCTTTCGAACTAGCATCACCGGCGTTGAGAAAGCCGATGTGCTTGGGCGTATGATCCCTTGGCCCAGCACGGCGGTGCACTGGCGTTCCAACTTGTAATTCAAAAGCTGTGGATAGAAGTAAGGCCAGAGTGCCAGACTACTGTTAGATTGATCTCGGGCCTGGAAGGGAGACATCCTGACCGGGCCCAGATCTAGAGCTAGGGCCTTGATCGGAGGCCCAAAACCCCCTAGAGCTTGGGCCTTGATCGGAGGCCCAAAACCCCCTAGGGTTGTAGCCTCCTTCCACACCGCGCCACAATAAATAGAGGACTGTAGGGGCACGTGAACCAAGGTTCGTTGGTCCCCTCCTCGTACACACAGAAACAGAGAGGACCGTTCCCCTCGCCGCAGGAGTGGAGGGAAACGCCACCACCTCCCTCGCGCTGCTGTCCCTGCTCACGCCGTCACCACCACCATGGACTCCTCCAGTGGAACCCCCATTGCCCAGGTGGCACCGGTCAAGCCAACCTCCATCTCCGAAGGTACTCCCTCTCTTTCACCTCTCTCTCCCTCTTCGGATCACGAGATCCAACCATGAACACTCATGAACAACACAAGAACCCTAGTGGAAAGGGTCTCGGGCACTAGATCCGCTACTTGGATTCATCAATGGTACCAGAGCCAGGTTTTTGTTGCCCGATTCCTAACCCTAGATGACCCTCGGTCAAGACCAAAGGACCCTCAGGCCAACAACAGAAGAACGAGAAAAGGGAAAGGTTTATCCTAACCCTAACCATTGATCCTCGGATCAAGAACACAGAAAAGAAGGGGAGGGGATCACCGATCCCTAACCCTAATCCACCCCAAGAACTCCGCACAGGGTAAGAGAAGTTTACGTGGACGTCGTCGTCGTCGCCGCCGTGCGTGTGCACAGAAGGCGGCCACGCCCCCGAGGAGCCTCGTGCGTGTGCGCGCGCGGGGCCAAGAGGCAGCCCCGGCGACCACTCGACAGTGGCGCGCTCACCCACGAGGAAGCGCGCGCTCCAGCGAGGGGACACGAGGCGGCGCCGGCCACCGGCCGCGCCATGCATTCCTGCCATCGGCTTAGAGGGCGGCGCTGGGAGGAAAAGAAAGGGGTTGGGCGAGCAGATAGGAGTTGTGGCGCGGGGAAGAGAACAGAGGCGGGCGCTCGGACCACCACCGCGCGGGCAGGGCCGGTTGCGCTGCCGCCGGCGAGCTGCCAAACGGGCCACCACCGCCGCCTGCCCAACTCGCTTGCGCCGTCGCCAGAGGAGGAAGAGAAGCGGTGGCCTAAGGGGAGGAGAAAATGAAACTAGGGTTTCGATGGGGGCGAATTTTTCAGCCCTTTTATACCCCAGTGCGAGAAACGCCAGCGGTCGGATTCAGATCAACGGCCGAGATCGAGGCGCACCCCCCCTCCCGCTGCACGCTGGGCTGCGCCGAATGTGTGGCCCAGGCCTAGGTTCGCTGCAGCTTGGGGCGCGTGGGGAGCGCAGTCGCGGGCCGGCCTGGCGTGCGGGCCGCCTTGCCAGAGATGCCTCGCTGGGCCGTGCTTGGCCACATGGCCAGTTTCGGCAGATGAGAAGCAGGCCGTTGGGCCATTTTTTGGGCTGCCTTTTGGGCTGGTCTGATAACAAATGTACAGAGCAAAATGTTTATTCTTTTCCAGATATTCATGTTTTTTTAAGCAATTGAGTAATATTTAGATATATTTTGGAGCTAAGAATTAAGATATAGAATTTAGACTATGTTTGTTTCCGCTGCAAAGATAAATATGTTTTCTCTGATGAATTTGAAACCAACGTGAATAATTTATTAGAGAATTGCATGTCAACGATAGTTTTATGGCATTGCCATCAATTTTTTAACCAACGTTAATTTTGATGGCGAGCCATGAATTTGATAGATGAGACATGTTTTGGTGATAAGCCATGATTATGATTTGTTTTAGTTCTATTTTCGTCCAACAATGAATTTAGACTATTGATTTGAGAACTGGTTTGAGCATGTTTTATTTTTGACCAACGTTGAATCAAATTCATGCCAGAAATATTTGATTCCGAAAATTAAAAAGATACTTCTCTCTGAAGATTGAAAATATAATTTGTTAGTGTGTTTTAAACTTGACCAACATTGAGTTTAACTCATACAAGGTACTTTTCCTAGAAAGAATGATTTTTTGAGCGTGTTTTAATCTTGACCAATGTTGAGTTTAATTCATGCATGACACTCGTTTCAGAAACAGTATTTTGAGCCGATCTTGTTTTCATTATTATTTTGCTATGAAGGCTCAAGTGACATTACGACCCTTAGAGAGCTGGGGATTAAAGAACCGCTAAACGGGGGTGAAAGCTCCAGTTGGCATAAGAAAGAAGACATGGTGAGGGCTCTGAGTGAACTAGAGCTAGCACCACAGAATAACAGCTCCAAGATAGAAGACACGAGGAAGATGATATATTTTCTAATTTTTGTACCCACTTGCATGTACTGCGGGAAGAAAGGGCACTATAAGATTAATTGCCCAGATCTTATTGAGAATCTATGAGAAGAAGAAGATGCTGAGAGTAGCAACAAGAAGAATTTCTTTTAAAAATTGATGAGAATTAGATAATGGTTTTGTACATAAGAGATATTTTGTTGTTTTCTTCTCGTGGATAAACATGATTTCCATTCATTGCTATTTTGATAACACTATTCGGTGTAATAATGAGAATGAGTCTCGCCTTCTAACGAGATATGATTGATTTGCTTTTCATGTGCGATGTTTTGTGAATGAGATAAATGAATTTTGAAAGAATGTGAGTCTCACCATCTAGATGATGAGACATTCTTCTTTTGCCTTCGTAGTGCAAAGTTGAAAAGAGAATGATACATCCGTTGCTATAAGCAAGAAATGATACGGGGAGAAACTTTCGTCGAAATAGTGTCCTTATTGCTGAGGCCACATTTCGAGGGGGAGAATTAGAAAGCTTGTTCAATTAAAACAAAAAACTCCCCATTCACCAGACTTCATAGACATTGAATAACGCATTGATTGCATAGAAGAATTTCACAAGAGCACGTTTTAAAGATTAAAAGAAGTAAGATTCAATCGTGGGGGAGTACCACGGTCGTTTATACACCTTATTGATAAGTTTCAGGAATCTTTTTTACGGTACCTGTAAAAGAATGTCCAAGATTCTCGGTATATCACACAGGGCAAACTTGTGGGTGGAGGTATTCAAAGCCATCATCTATATATCTAACCAGATTCTTAGTACATGAGTACTTCAGATACCGACTAAGATAAAGTGAATGCCCACGATAAACTATTTGCAGTTTGGAGCTATTTATCTGACACGAAGACAGTAAGGTGCCATTCCATTGGCCAAACAGAAAAATGTAGTATTTCAATTTTCACTGTCAAGATAGACGTATGAACTACATAGAAACAAGACACTTAGTGTTTCTAGACAATGACAAGATCTGGGGGAGCATGGTATTTTGAGAAATGAATCTTGAGGAGTACATGATGTATATCCTAATAGTTGAAGAACCGCATTTCTCAGTACTTGCTGAGGTTGCACCTCTAGTTCATATGACCGTTGCTGCAACCCCTGCTATGGATGTTGGTTCGTTAAAGCATGACAATGAATGAACGAGAATGTTTTTTGACTCATAGTGTTCGAGCCTTTGGCTCTTATTGTGGGTGAGACTATAGCTGATGATCCACCACCAAAGCAGCCAAACAGAAACAAAAAAAAAAGAAAGAATGAGACGTGCTTATAAGAAAGCTAGAGATCAATGATCCCTAACGACCATGAGACATATCTCAGACATACCCTCAGAGGGAGATCCCTACTAGTATGAGAAAGGCACAAGAAGTCCCAACTCTTACAAATGGCTGACGCCATAGATGATGAAATTAGATATGAGTTTTGAATTTAGTATGGGACTTAGAATAAATTCCTAAATGAGCCAGGAAATTAGGCCATTTCTTTTGGTATAGAAGATTAAGAGAGACTCCAAAAGAAATAAAGAAATATGGAAAGGCTTGTGACAACAAGCCTCACAGAAACAAGAGATTGACTATGGTGAAATATTCTTATTGTTTTCACCAAAAGACTCCTTCAGAATCTTTATAGCACTAGTTGCTTATCTTGATTCAGAATTAGATCAAACGAATATCAAGATTGCACTCCTAAATGGAGAGAATAAAGAAAAACACTTATATGGCTCAACCCAATGGTTTTGTCATAAAATGGGTTGCCACCTAAAGAGATCCATTTATGGGTTGATACAAGCTTCTAGGTATTAGTAGCTAAAGTTTTGGATAAGGCTATAGAAAGAGGACAATTGCATTTATGCAAAGATTAAAGAATTAGAGGTAGAACTTTCTAATGATATATGTGGATTATTTTCTACTGGCTAGCAATGATGAGCATTTATCACTAAAGATAGAGAAATTCCTTGTCCTCAGAATCATGATATGAAAGATGTGAGATTGGCACCCTGTGTCCCGAGGATTCAAATCCATAGAGACATGAACAAGATTTACTAGAACATGTCCTAAAAAGACATAGTAAGCATGCCTGTTATACAATGTCTGCTCCAATAGTCAAGGGCGATAGATCAAATGAAAGTATCACAAGAACATGAAACAGATTAGATGGAATTAATTCCATATGCTTCAACGATCGGAGGCAAAATGTGTGCTCAAATATGCACTCGCCCTGACTTGACTTATATGACCGGGATACTTGACAGATATCAAAGTGAATCCAGTGAGGAGCACTGGGTGATAGAAAGCTTTGCCATTCTCGCAAGAGACAAAAGACCTCGTGATGATTTATAGAAAGACATGTCTCTTTTGAGCTATAAAGATATAGACTGGACATGGCATAAAGCCATCGTGAAATCCACGTCTGGATACATGCTTACTCTAGTGTGAGGAGGGATGCTATAGAAAAGAGCTGCAAATGGTCAGTTGTTACATGGTCGACAATGTACACTGAACCTTGTAGCTTATCATGAGGCAACGGGGCAGACAATGTGGCTATACGAAATTGTACCCGGATTAAGAGTGGTTTACATTTTAGAAATACCACTTAATACATACTGTGACAATGAGTTGGCAGTGTATTCTACTATCACAATAAGAAGTCAAGTGTGACCGCTAGGCACATTGACATTGAGATTTATGTTGTGAAAGAGAAAAAAAACCAGAATTAGACAATTGAGAATGAGCACATGATAGTTGAGAGGATGCTCGCGAATCCGCTCACTAAGGTATTCCACCCAGTGTGTTCAGAGAATATGCAGCCGGCATTTTAGGGTTACTGGAAAACCTACGATTCTACGATTCTGGATTTAGGGCTGTTCAAACAACCATTTTCAAAGAAAGAAACAAAAGGCTTTATCCTGAGATTGAAGGAGATAGAGTATAGAAGTTATAGGAACTAGAAAGACCGATATCAAGGGGGAGAATGTTAGATTGATCTCGAGCCTGGAAGGGAGACGTCTTGACTAGGCCCAGATCTTGAGCTAGAGCCTTGATCGGAGGCCCAAAACCCCCTAGGGTTGTGGCCTCCTTCCACACCGCGCCACAATAAATAGAGAACTGCAGGGGCACGCGAACCAAGGTTCGTCGGCCCCCTCCTCATACACACATAAACAGAGAGGACCAATCCCCTCGGCGTGGGAGTTGAGGGAAACGCCACCGCCGCCCTCGCGCCGTCACCACCACCATGGACTCCTCCAGTGGAACCCTCGTTGCCCAAGTGGCACCGGTCAAGCCAACCTCCATCTCTGAAGGTACTCCCTCTGTTTCACCTCTCTCTCCCTCTCCGGATCACGAGATCCAACCATGAACACTCATGAACAACACAAGAACCCTAGTGGAAAGGGTCTCGGGCACTAGATCCACTACTTAGATTCATCAACTACGATAGGAATTGTACCTGGAAGAAGATGAATCCGGCGGTCCTAGGCTCTAGCCGGGGGCAGCCCTATAGGTTCCAGAAAGACATGCTCAAAGGACTGCAGCAGGTGGTCCATCATGGGGTTGTCATTGGGGAGCCAGGCGCAGACACTCGGCATGGTGACATCGCCGCGCGGGGAGCTGATCCCCTTCCAACAAACACGGCACGGCGTCCACCCCACCAGAAATCCATGCACAGATCATCGAAGTCCGACAAGATCGGCACCAGAGTGCGAAGAAAATTGACACCAAGAACCATGTCAAATCCATCCAATGTTATGGTGTAGCAATTCACCGTGAACTGCTCTTGCCCAATGGAAACCTCAACTCTGTGCGCGAGGCCAAGGCAGGTGACCTTGTCTCCGTTGGCCACTGTCGTCACCTGTAGGCCGAGACTGGGACCAAAGGGAACGCCCACCATGCATAGGAGAACAAGGAAACTGTGTGTTGATCCGGAATCCAAAAGCGCCGTGAGCTGGTGGCCATTGATGGTGACTGTGAGTTGCATGGTGTCGGACGTGCAGATGTCATCCAAGGCATGCAAGGAGATCACCGGCGCATCGACGTCTATGGTGGCATCGAGGGTCCGGTCGCTGTCAGTGTCAAAATCAGAGACTTCCAAGCATAAGAGGTGTGGGCAGCGATGACTGCGGACATACTGCATTACTGCTCAACGCAATTGTAACACAGACCCTGCTCAGCTGGCATCAGACGCTTGAATGGCCGCGTTGGTGCAGGCAGCGTTGCTTCCATCGGTGCAGAGGGATGCGGAACTGGTGGCTGGCCCACGGCACACTAGGGGCGGCCAGACATGGCAGGCAGTGCCGAGTCAAGTGTCAGAGCCCGGTGCTCGTACGCGCACGCCAAGCTGAGTGCGGAATTGAGGTCCGACGGGTTCAGCAGTTTCACATCGTCCCAAATCCGGTCCGGCAGACCCGCTGTGAAGAGCTATACTTGAAGTTCCGAGACCAACGGGGCGTTGTGACAGAGGAGCGCCCAAAAACGCTCCAGGTAGTCCTCTACCGTCGATCGGAATTGGAGGTGGGCGAGGTCCCCCATTGAATGGCGGGGAGGTGGCCTGAAGCGCTGCTGCCACAGGGCTTTGAAACGATCCCAGGTCAGGACGCCCCTGTCGCGTTCCACCATGAAGTACCATTGCTGGGCAGCGCCGGTGAGGTGGTAGGATGCAAACCACACTTTGTCCGCCTCACTGTGCGCTTGCCACGGAAGAATTGCTCGAACAGTTGAGCCATCCAAGAGGGTCTTCTTTGCCATCAAAGGTCGGGAACTCCAATTTGTGGTAGCGCGGGGCGTGGGGGTTGGGCAGCAGTAGGTTACGGTGGTGCATGGGGGCGGTGGGGGCAAGAAGGTGCGGGGGAGTAGACGTCCACAATGGTGGAGTTTGGAGCTGTATGGGATTGCGGTGGTGGGAGGATGTTCGGTGAGTGGGGGAATTGGATCTAATGGATGGGTAATTGTGACGCGGTGGTGGCTAGTAGTCTGGCGGCGGGCTGGGAGCTCACCGACGGGGATGTGGTGGCGAGTGGGATCCCCCCCATACCCCGGCAATCCATATGGAAAACCGGGTGGGTTGATAGATGATGGCAACGATGGGGTGGCTTCGACGGCTGCCATGCACGTCGACAGGGAGGTCATCTGCTGGACAATGTCGCATTGGAAGTCCACCAACATCTGCTTTAGCTCGGCCAGGTCCTGATTGTGCTGCTGCTGAGGGGGATCGCCGAGCGTGGCAGAGGTGGCGAAACAAGTTGATAGCGCCTGACCCGCTGGTTGCGGCATGAACGCCCGGCAAGTTGGCGCCGTGCTTGTGCAATGAGAGAGCGAGGGAAGAGAGGTAGGCGGCAAATGCCCAGGGGGCAACTTAGATTATTCTTTGCATAACAAATCAATACTGGAGACATTGGCTAAATAGCCCTCTTGCGACCACTCCCTCTCCTAGCAAATAGGAGATGCTACTAACTGCACTTATCTAGAATTGGCCCTGTCTACTGACTATCTATTCACTCCTGCGGCTATATACAATCCCGGTCATAACACCTGCCTTAAGTGGAGATCTTGATCAAACACCACAATTGACATAAAATTTATAAAAGTTTAAAGTATATAATTATATAGTGATGCATGCCTCTATTAAGGAGGTGAAAAACTAAAAAATATATAAAAAGCAAAACAAGGATAACGAGATCAGAAAAAATACATATGACCATGTTATTGATTTCTAAACTTGTATAACTACTTCTACTGCATGGACGGAATTAGATCTTAGAGCATTACAATTTAGAGTAGAGAAGAACTGTAATAATATAGCGACATTGGCATGACACAATCAAATACAAGTGGGTCCAAAATCCAAACAAATAATTAGTATTAAGCCACAGCCTGGTCATGTATCTTATTAGTTTCAAGAAATATTGTAATCATAGCAAGTTTTAAAGAGTAAACAATTCTGGTGTGAATAGAATGAGTCTGGAATAGTTTTGTAAAAAACAACTTGGAATATGTTTAGCATGAAGGGTTATTAAAACGGCTTCCAAAAATTGAATGTCAAAAGCATTTTGCTGTAGAAGAAACTGAAAACCAGTAGATACTCTGCTGAAAACTAAAGGATCATACATATTAAACTTAACTTCGACCATTTGATGCAAGGCGTGACTACTCAATCATGAAACGAGCTTGTCATGTCTGCTAGAATTATAACTTGATTGATTCAGAATACGTGCAACTTCATTTTAGGAGAGTAGGGATGGATGATACTCATGTAACAGAGCGCACTACCACTTGAGAGGCCTAGTACTATCATCAATAATTAAACACCCCCTATCAATTATCATCATTCAGTTGGAATGAAAAACAAAGCAATCATAGTGGTGATTTTAGATGCATCACACAATAATTTCCACAACTTATCGATGCGTTAAGGTAGTTGACTAGTTGCAGCCTAGCAGGGATTAAGCCATCGAGTTCGTTCACAATATTCGGACCACTGGTGCTTATGATGAGCACCCAGACTGACGACTAACATTCGTGCGTGCCATGATGAGCACACACTGACAGAAGCTAAGCACGCAAACATAACAGACAGAAACTTAACAGACAAGAACTACTTGAGATCTTTACTACTGACGAAGCCTTCATAGCAAACTAGGCAATCTGGTCACCGAGCAGTCAGCTTGATATCTTCCGAGGCGGTATGATAGG
This sequence comes from Paspalum vaginatum, assembly GCA_030272315.1. Taxonomy (NCBI): domain Eukaryota; kingdom Viridiplantae; phylum Streptophyta; class Magnoliopsida; order Poales; family Poaceae; genus Paspalum; species Paspalum vaginatum. Next base: position 10,823,028 of record CM059020.1, on the reverse strand, counting down.
CTACCTTCAAGATCCTTAAAAGGCCCATCTGCATCATACAAACAAAAGAAAAGAAACTGTGTAACTGAGAAGCAAGTCCACATATTTTTTTTTTGCGAATACGCAGAAAGGTTGCGTATCTTTATATTAAGAAGAAGAAAAACACATGGTGGTTGACGGTCACCGCGCCCGAATACAAAGTCGATCTCACAACTAAAACAACCAAAGAAGCTGGCTATCGGATCTGCCGATCGGGCGATCACAACTGCGGCGCGACGAATGCGGCGCGTCCCCGCCGGGTTGAGCGACGGAAATAGCTCCGAAAGCGCTTCTCTGTGGCCAGCTTCCAACTTGCTTTTGTAAAGCTCATTGTAGTCCTTGATTGCGCTCTCGGCTACGGCCGAGGCATCGTCCGCGTAGCCCAGCCGCCGCATGGCAATGAGTTCTCCTCTCTTCGCCACCGGGACTTTGGCCAGCTTCTGCGCCGCAAGGCGCTTGCTCCTCCACGGAAGCCCCTCAGCCATAGTCTTGGTCTGCCCCCCTCGAGCTGGAGACGGAGAACGAAGCAGGCCGCGGCTTTCAGTTTGCAGAGATGCAAAGAAGGCCTCCGCCTCCTCGTCGTCAGCCAGGGTAGTACCCAACTCAACCTCAGTGTTGTCCGCGCTGACGGCCACCGCACCAGCACGCGGCCAGTCAGCTGGAGAGCGTGCAACCGGCGCGTCCTCCACAATAGACTCCCTTGGCTCAGCCTCGCTCTCGGTAAGCTCTTCGGTTGGTGTGCACTGTCCTGTCGGCTGCCACAAGCTGCTTGCCCTCCATGGCAAGGACCGTCATCTCTGCCTCGATCCAGGGTATGAAGGGTTGGCTTTCAGCTAGAGAGCACACCGTGAGCACTGTCACAGGCGGCTCGTCAACAGCTACCTGCCCAACTTCAGCGCGGAGGCTCAAAGCCATGTCGCAGCTGCCCACACCCCCGCTGTCACCATCGCCCACCGGTGCTTCGAGGCCCTGCCGCGCTCTAACTCGCGAGCCCAACAGGACCTCAAGAAGCATAGGGTTCGGCGACGACATGCTGTCCTGGCTCGTCGCCGCACCAAGAATGGCGAGGAGGAGGGGGTCCTCGTCTTCCACCGTCCATGACGAGGTAGCGGTCGCAGTCTTGGAGCGGCAGCTTTGACCTTTGGCAAGTGTCACGTGAATGCCTCCTGCGTTAGAACCGCTCACCCGCCCGCCGACAGCCATGGCCGGACCCACACCGCCGACGTGTCTCACGCCGCCGGAGTGGGGAGCTTCGCCGCAATGTTTAAAATCGCCGGCTATGGCACTTAGCGGCTGGTTTTTCTAGCAGCTATGGACAGCTAAAGCGGGAGATAGCTGCCGCTATAACATTTAGCGGTTTTAGGAAAATCATGGCAAAATCGTGGATTTTAGACATAAAGATTGGAAATATCACACGGCAAATAATTCAGTCATGGTTAGTATCTCAAGTTTTCAAGAAGAATTGTCAAACTAGAGTTCGGTTTCAATTAAGCTTATCTATGACGACTCTGGGATCCGGCAGAATAGCAGATGGAACTCCTCGCCTCCAAGTTCTATCCAATCGCAGCCACTTGCTGCTGCCAATGATGGAGAGCTTGGTGGTCTTCCTTCCCTCTGTCCAATGTACCCATGGCTTAGGGAAGAACTGAACTGAAGCTGGGATGGAGAATGAGCGGCAGGTAGATGGACAGTCGAAGCCGACGGTGCTGCTGCCGGCCTCACTCTCACGATGGGCTTTAGGCCTAGTCTGCAGCTAAATTGGTTGCTAAAGTGAAGCTCGTTTAGCGGTTTTATCCAGCTATCTCCGGCTATTAGCGGCCTACATCAGGTAGCGGCAAAAGTTGCATATCCTAGTGCCGGTGCTCCTGAACAGCTATCTCCGGCTATAGCTGCCGCTATAGCCGGAGATTTAGAACCTTGCTTCGCCGCTGCCACCCCCGCCATGTTGCGCCATAACGACACCGGCGCTCTCCATGATGGTCTCGGCGTTGAACCTCGGTCTCGTGCAGTCCCTGGCAAGGTGACGGTAGCCATGGCAGCGGAGGCACCGCCGGGGAAGTCCACATATTATCATCAAGCTACTACTAAGTTGGAAGTTGAGCACACCTCCGCCGTGAGCTTGTCGTCCGATGAGGGGGTCGATGTGGGAGGAGGCAGCGGCACCTGCAGTGAAGAGGAAAGCACCCTCCTCACCAGATCCAGGCCCTCCACCACCTCACAGACATCCTTCCAAGTCGGAATCTTGTTCATCCCACCGGCGGCAAAGAGCTCACCACACCTGTTCAGCTCCTATAGCAAAGAACAAGAGCCACACATACGTTAAGAATAGAAAATAGTGGAGAAAAGATAGAAAGACAGAAGAAAGAACTTGTAGTTACCTCATACGTCTGGGTACCAGGGGAAGGGTTGAGTCGGTTGGCGACCTCTGTCCACAGGATGAATGAGCACTCCGCCAGTGCTCCGAACTCCTCCCTCGTAGCGAAATCAATCTGCTCAAAAAGCAACGGACCCTGGGATGGAAGCTGGCCTTTGCGGACTGCCTTAAACTTGCGAACCATTTCACACTAAAAAAGAAAAAGAAATCATCAACAGTAAACAGCGATGGAATTAAGAAAAGATAAATCCGAATAGCACGTACATCATCGCCACCTCCCTCCTCGGCAGGGGCACCAGAACCAAGGGCAGCCAGGACGACAACCGAAGACGCGCGTTTCTAATAAGACAAGAAAAAAGAAACAATAAGTACGTGAGAGAAAGAAAATTTGGGAAGAAGAGGAGAGTAATAAGTGAGTGAAAGAAAATTTAGGAAAAAGAAGAGGAGAGTGGGAGGGAAAAAAAAAAGAAAAACAAAGAACCTAGACAGGATGAACCACGAGAAAGAAAAGCAATCCGAAAACGATCGATGTATATATAAAACTCCAAGATCTCATGCAAAGAAAACCAACAGCACGGAGAAAAACGGAAATAAAGCAAATCAATCGACCGGAGTCAAAAACAACGAGGCCCGCGAACAGCGCCGCGACACGGCCTGGGGCTGCCGCCGAAGGCAGCGTCTCGCGGCGAGGACCCATGCCGAGGCCAACAGCAGGGAGGTTTGAGGAACTCATGCAAAGGCTACGACAGAAGAGGGGTGGGAGGAAAAAAAGAAGAAGAAAGAACCCAGACGGAATGAACCACGAGAAAGAAAAGCAATCCGAAAACGATCGATGTATATATAAAACTCCAAGATCTCATGCAAAGAAAACCAACAGCACGGAGAAAAACGGAAATAAAGCAAATCAATCGACCGGAGTCAAAAACAACGAGGCCCGCGAACAGCACCGCGACGCGGCCTGGGGCTGCCGCCGAAGGCAGCGTCTCGCGGCGAGACCCATGCCGAGGCCACCAGCAGGGAAACTTGAGGATCTCATGCAAAGGCTGCGACTAACACTACGCAAGAACACCACAAGAAAACCAACAGCACGGAAAGAAAACAAGCAACGTGAGCAAGAACACCGGGAGTCAAAAACTAACGAGAAAGAAGAGCAATGAGAAAACGATCGATGTATATATAAAACTCCAAGATGTCATACAAAGAAAACCAACAGCACGGAGAAAAACGGAAATAAAACAAAGCGACGTGAGAAGAAGACCGAACGAGAAGTAACGATGGAGCGAGGTGCCGCGACGCCCGCGAACACGACCGCGACGCGGCCTGGGGCCGCCGCCGCAGGCAGCCTCTCTCGGCCCATGCCGAGGCCACCAGCAAGCAGGATGGAGGAGGAGCACAGCGCCATGGCTGGCTGGCGTTTGGTGGAAGGAATGGGGCTTTGTTGAGAGAGAGAGGGAGTGGTGGTGGAGATCGCTTTGATGTTAGGCTTTTATAGAGCGAAGGGAGCCCGGTCGGTTGCATCGGCTGTGCCTGCCCGCTTGTCTCTCTCGGTTCCCATCCCTCCCCCGCCCGGGAGGCCAGGCCCGTCCCGGTCAAAAAAGCTGCTCGTCGTCGAGCTCTGCTGCAACACAACGCGTCGCGACGCGACGCCTGGCATGCAGTGCCAACACTCACACCCAGCCAGACACCCAATGACCCAAACGGCTAGCGAGAGATAGGATGTTTGGTTAAAGCAGTGTTTGGTTGCAGGTATTTTTGATGGAACCGTTCGGTTATAGTTTTGAGATTGTTTGGTTGCATAGTTTTTTTACTTGAACATAGGAACGGAGGTATCCAATACCATGAATATTCTTCAAAGATTCAGATGCTGCGTGTCCCGAAAAATTGGCCGGACATGCTCGTCCTTCGCGGATGGCACCGCCGTTGCACGGCGGAGGTGCCAATGGCCGCATGCGATGGAGCGGAGGCGGTGCGGGTGGCGGGCAGGAAGTGAGCAACAGCGGTAGGAAAGGGAGCGGTTTTTTAGCACCAAGATTGGCAGGTCAGCGTTAATAGCAGTTTCTCTGTGTATTTGGTATAGAGTTGTGTTCTTCGGGTGATATACAACGTGTTGAGAGGGTTTGAGCCTATTCCATTGAAGACACAAAGAAGGTCTTGGAACTGCATCAAGATGAAGCCAAATCAGGAGTTTGAATGCACGAGGTTGTAGCCTTCATCATGCCGAACAAATCGGATATATGGATCGCCTAATTCGGAGTGCGGATGGAGAAGATATGGCATCTGGAAGATTGCCTGTCTGGGCAATACCGGACTATTCGGTAGCCTACGCCGGACAGTCCGGTAGAACTCGGATTTTCCCCTGAGAATACCGGATAGCCTGGTCCCGTGCACCGGATAGTCCAGTAGAACCCTGTTTTATCCAAAAAGAACTTTCCAATTGATTCTAGGTTGGTTTAGGACGTGTTTTGGCTTATAAAAGGGGTAAGATCATCTCTCCCTATAAATATAAAGGGTCACCGCCGATTGATGCACCACAATCGAACCAATCTATCTATTTTTATCATTTTTACCTTTTATCCCTTTGTCCTAACTTTTCCAACCTCTTGCTGTTCTCCCAGTGTCTCGACGGCGACTTGGAGTCGTTCTAGGTGGCACGCCGATCCTAGTGCAACCCTACGATCTCTTTTCCCTGACGGGATCCCTCCCGGGAGATTGGATCTAGGTGTACCCGAGCTCCTAGGGGCTCACCGGATAGTCCGGCGCACGCTGCAGGACAATCCGCCGTTACCGGACTGTCCGGCGTATGCCGCCGGACAGTCCGACATCCGCTGGTCGATTCCGAAGTGTGTGCTTGCTGCATCGAAGGACTTCAACGTTTGTGATATTTGGCTAGGACAGGTGCCAATAGCGATTCTAGTGCGAGCGGACATGCGCTGCGGTGGGGAAAAGAGCGGCGATGGTGTGAGCGGTGAGGCTACAAGCGGAGGTGGCACCGAGAAAGGGAGTGGAAGCACGCGCCGCAGCGAGGATGGGCGGAGGCAGCACCGGTGCCGAGATGGGTAGAGGCGCTGCTGGCGGCAGCAGGGACAAATGCACGTGAGGCGTGACGGCCATAGGAGGCTAAAGGAAGAGGAAATAAAACACGTGTGTCGCACGTATTTAACGTGGTAGATGAAGTTGGAACTACTCCATTCTTATTCCTCCGATGAAACATAAAAATGGAACCGTTCTATCTTTACGACTAAATATGGAATCAAACCATTCTATAATATAATCTAGAAAAGGAGTCATTCCATCCCACCATGTTCACCAACCAAATATTACCTAAGATTTATGTGTTAAATTTTGAAATTAATATACTACTACTACGCTTTGAGCATTCCTCTATGTGCCCAACTGCCCAAACATTACCTGAGATTTCAAATACTATGTGCTAAATTTTGAAATGAATATACTACTACGCTTTGAGCATTCTTCTATGTGCCCAACTGCCCATGCCGATCCCGTGTCTCCGTGAAATCCAGTGTGGTTGGCTGTCGCCGTCGCTGTCAGTGGCAAACCGGATATGGATGCAAACACTGTAGGTCTAAAGCAAATTGAGATTTTCATTTGCTTTGTGCTCAATTTTGAAATGAACTAGATGAATTTCAAGGTAGAAACATCAATATATATGATTGCAAAGACCATTTTTGAAAAAAAAAAGAATGTCCTTGATAGCAAGTTTATCTTGATTAAGAGATCAACTCTTAAACGATGTGTCGCATTTCTGATATAAGAATTTTGTAGGATGATACTCATATAGACTAATAGTTGAATGCGTGGATATTATTGGATACAGAAAATCGATGAAAGATACTGATAGAGGCCCTTAGTGAAGGATGACATGTCTTTTACCTTAGTGGATTCCTTGGTGATGTGGATAGCCTGCATGTTGAGAGAAATAGAGTTAATAAAACTTATGGCATGTTTGGATTGTTACCACAACATGCCACACCACACTTCTTGTATGCCAAGTGATTTTTAGCTTGTGTTTGTTCGGTGGACAGATGTTTGGCATGCCACAACTCTTCAAAGATTTCTTAGTTCATTTTCAATGCCAAAACATGCGTGACACTCGTGATAAATTTGTTCGCCTAACTTGTGGCACAGCGAACTTGCAACGTGGCTTTCCTAGGCAAGAACCAAACAGGGCCTTAATGCGCTTAACTTATATATAGGTTATATGGATACCCTGCCAGTACATTTTGAGCGCAAATGCAGTGGATGATTTTTTTTCTTCCCCTCTCCCCCCTTATTCCCTCTCCCTTAGGCTATCTGCACTCATACTACTCTAAATTTCTACTTAAAAAATATTTCTTCCTGGCCAACAAGATTCTTTACCCATACTGCAATCCTTCGCAGTCATTATCCTGTATCTTTACCCAATACCGATTATCACTCTATTTTATTATTTTTAACTCTCTTGTCTCCACTTATCTCCTTATCCTCCTCGTCTCTCTTGCCTTGCCCCCAGCCTCCCACCTCACCTGTCTTTCTTCTATCCCGCTCCGTTGCACCGCCTTCCTTCGACCCGTGTGGATCCGACCGGCGGTGCACTCACCCGCGCCCGGCGATGCACTCACCCACGCCCGGCAGCGTAGGAATCCAAGTGGCGGTGCCTCCACCTCTCCGCCCGGTGGCGCCACGCCTTCGCCTCCCCGTCGATGGCCTCCACGCCGTCACCGGATCTGCGCCGCTAGGTGGTGCCTCCCCGCATCAACTCCTCTAGCAGTCCGTCGCAGGCTAAGGCGAGGCGCGCCCGCAGCATCCCTCGATCTGGCAAGTGGACGACGCGGAGGAGCTGTTGGCCTCGTTGGAGACGACCACACGCTCTACCCTTGAAGTTGTGCGTGCCTCTTCTACGCCGCCACCTCCTTCTCCATCAGCAACGACGAGCAGCAAAGACGAATCCCCATCACCGGCCCCACTCGTCTCCACACCGCCGCCCCCTTGTTCTCCCGCACGCGACCCGCGGTGAGGTTCTGCCACCTCTGCATGATCTCCTCCCCCTCCCCCGTCCTCCTCTGCCTTGAGGAAGAGTTGGACGAGGAGGAGGCCGTTGGAGCGCAAAGTGAGATAGGGTTTGATTCGAGTTAGGGTTTGATTCGTACAACACTGAGTATGGGATTTTGGTGCACCGTTGCAGGGTTCAGTCACTCCAGATGCTACTGCATCCGGTGTGTGAAGGTGGACAGCTTTATGCTATTCACACACGTCCATCCATTTTACCGCTCATATTTCAAACTCTTCGGTGAAATTTGGAGCCCAACCTTACAAGACCATCGATGTTTCTTGTGTCGCACGCTTCCTGCAACCAACCAAGCAAGCAAAAGGAGCACGGGAAGGGGCAGAGGACGGACGGAACGGAACGGGCGGGGTCGTGCTGCTGCGGTGGGATGTGCTGACGGGACAGCCGGACCACACACATGCATGGTCGGTCCGTATCCATGGTGCACTGCAGGCAACGGTGGCAACCATCCCCATTCCCAAATCCCAACAAGCCTAGGTCAAGTACTCTATGTGCACAAAAGTCCAAAAAGGACATGCAGCCGATGTGGGGACTTGGGAAGGAGATCTCGGGTGGACAGAGGATATTTTTCAGTTCCATTGCACCCATGGTCCGTGCTAATTGGCGAAAATCAAAGGAGAGAGGGTGGATATTATCATTATGTGCATGCAGCTGGCATGCAATTTGAACATCCTTCGTTTCAAACAGGAGGCGGACTGCTTCCTGTCCGTGGACACCATGGGAATCGGCGCATCGATCGGAAAAGCAGAAAGAAAAAAAGAGAGACCCTACTGCTCTGTCGATGTAAAGAAAGAAACCCTCCCTCCGTTCTTGAGCTTTTGACCGGCAATTTTCAAACAAACCAGACAAGAAATGGCATGTCTCGTCTGTGTGGTGGATCGCATCCGATCCCATCCGGCCTGCAGCTGGTGCCGTCTGCACGTTCTCCACCTCCCACCTGCTCGCTGCTTCTGTGCTTCTTTTCTGCCCCCACTCCGGCGCCCCGGCCGCAGCTCTGTCATGGAGATTGCAGAGATACTGTAAAAACAAGAAGCCCACAGATGGAGAGATGGGGCCGTGGAGGATGGCGAGAGAGAGAGAATGCAGGTGCGTCCAAGTTGCCCTGCCGCCCGGCTGTCTCCCCCTTCCCTGCCCTGCCCCTGACCCTGACAGTTCGAACTGATGGATGTACGTGACTCTTTTGTGGTCCTTGTCCATCGCATGCATGGACACCTGCTCATCTCTCCGTCCCGTCGTCCAAGAGAGAGAGAGAGAGGGAGAGCAGAGACGAAAATGTGAAAAGAGGATGGAAGAACTGGAAGGGCCAGAGATGCCTGCTGCCACCCCAACGCTGGGCGCTGCTGGGCTGCCTGAACCTGAACTCGTCTTTTGCTTTTTCATGGCCAGTATTTCTTTTTAGGACTTTCTCCTATTGTTTTACACCTGTTTGCCCTCGAGCGAACACCACTCGCTTGGTTGTGCTTTGGCTTTTTGGCATTGTTTTCTAAGTGAAGTTATTAGAGATATTATAATTACCAAGCGTAATTAGTGTTTTCTTACATTAGGTGTGTTGGTTGGACCACCGGAGTGAAATTACTTTGAAGCTAGTATTTTCCAAAAAAGAAAACCGTTATTTTTGACATCTTATTCTTAAAGTACAATTGTCCATTTTCGTCAGTATGCTTTTAACAAACGTTGTGTTTGTTTTTTTTTTTAAAAAAAAACGTGATGGGATGAGATACCTTTTAACACACGTTGCTCTCATCGTACTCACAGCTTTTATCTCCTCTCCTTTTCTTTTTCATCTCTACTCATTTCTTTAAACGCCACCGCAAGCCTTAGAATGAAATTAGCCAGCCGCTCGTTTGCTAGGCTGTGTTCATCCGGCAGTTAAAAGGTGAAGCTTGGAACCCATCCGGCGCTTTCTGGCGTGTGCAGGTGGCTGCGTGCACTATAATGCTGCTGCTATGGGAGCCTGGGATGAGATGGGCCTGGTGTAGCATGCGCATGACTATGGAATGGCAATGGCAATGGCAATGGCAATGGCGTGCAGATCGATCGAGCTCCGATCTCTCTCTCTCTCTCCGCACCGCGTACCGGTTGGATTTCCCAGCAGCTAGGCTACCTCCAGCAGGGAGGTTTTGGGCGCTGTTTGCGGGCCAGATGCACTGTAGACTGAGGGGGGTGTTTGGATCCAGTGATTAAATTTTAGCACGTGTCATATCGAATGTTCGGACGATAGTTAGAAGTATTAAATATTGTTTAATTAAAAAACTAATTACATAGACGATGACTAAATGGCGAGACGAATTTATTAAGCCTAATTAATTCATAATTAACGACTAGTTACCGTAGCATCACATTTGCTAATCATAGATTAATTAGGCTTAATAAATTTGTCTCGCCATTTAGTTCTCATCTGTGTAATTAGTTTTATAATTAGACTATATTTAATACTTCTAACTAGCATCTAAACATCCGATGTGACGGTGACTAAATTTTTAGTCAGAGATCCAGACACCCTGAGTGTTTGAATTATAGACCTTGTTTGAATTATGTACCGGATCGGATCGGAATGCCTCCATCATCAATACACACACAAATGCCGGCGGCACTCGCCTTCCGGTGGGTCAAAATTAAAACTAAAGAACAAAGAGACAAATTAATAAAATAATACAGGAAAAACAATGATGTTGTATAAGCTAGCACTAATAGCACTTATAGTAAGTAGCATAAACAACATGGTTTGCCTTGCGTGTTGGTTTGTATGTATACCAACTAGTACTATAAGTACGAGTTCATAAACGCATGCATGTGATTGATATCTCCGTTGTTGGTAATCCGTCCATCGATCCATGTCTAGTTCTCTCCCCTCTTTGCTTTGACGAGTGAAAGAACAACAGGGCAATAATCCGGTCGGTCAGTCCAGAAGAAAGCAACAGCAGGGAAGGGAAATGAATGTTTTGTTATGCCTTTTTTTCATGCATATGCATGTGGACGAGCAGGCTCTCTGGCAGGCATGGCCAGGGCACTGCATCTGGCCGGCGCCTCTCTCTGTCTCTCTCGGTCGGTTCGTGTTATGTGTTTGTTGTTGCGAAGAAGAGCTCTTTCAGCCGGGCGTGCGAGCAGAGGAATACAAGCTGTCTGTACTCTGTACTAGCCTACACATACCATCGCTCCGCTCGCTGGTAGCGCTGCCGGGTTCCACTTCCACGACCCAGGGCATGCTTATTTTGAAAAAAAAAACAAAAAAAGTTTTTATTGTAAATTTCCAAAGATGAATTCATTTCTAAGCATATTTTGAAATAAATGCCGAATTTCTTACTGGTCTTCTCGGTCTGGCCAATCCCTACTGCTCCCTGCTTAGCCGACGGTCTATAGCCTCAAGATTATTCCGGACCAATGTGTGATCATCATCCATGATCGACGAGGCACAAATATCATATGCATTGGCTAAATAAGTAACAATCAAAATAAATATTTAAAAAGTAATAGTCAAAATGTAAAGCACAAATTATTTGCAGGGTCTTTGATAACTTTGAGAGACCCACTACGCGTCTCTCCCGCTGGCGGGATTGGGGGATGGAGCCATGGGAGGTACGGTGGAAGGGGAGAAACAGGCACACGGTTCAAAAGAACACTCCCTTTCCTCTCCCTTCCCTTCAAGAACAGTCTTTCCCCACTCTTTGCTAGCTGTTGTGATTGGAAAAACAAAAAAGAGCAGTGTTGCTTTTGCAGGATAGAGATCAGACGGGAGTGCCTGCCAAGTGAAAAGCAGCAGAGCTGGGCGGCAGCGGGGCAGTTGCATGCAGTGTTCTTCTTTCTCTTTGACGGCCGCGCGCTCTCGTGCACGGCAGGCAGTAATGCCAATGCAAGGCAGCTACAAAGGCCTTGGTATATGCATGCATACATGGGCAATGGGCATGGCACTCCACTAGTAGTCTAGTACTACGCGTGGTCTGTTGCAACATCTCACCACCTGCTGCATGTTGCATGCGACTCCAATCCGCCGTGTGAACGAAGAGAGAGAGAGAGAGGGGGGAGGGGGACGAACGAAACGGCAGCGGCCAACGGTGCTCTCCTTTCCAAGCGAAGCTGCAAACGAAAATGACTTTTGTGCCCTCGCTCCAGCGTTCGGCCCGTGCCCGCTGCTGCCGTTTTTCTCCGAGAATCTCCCCGCTGCAGGAGCTGCTTCTACGTATGTCGTGTGCTGTACTGTTTCTGTCTCGGGGCTCGGAGACGAGATACGAGGAACAACCCAAGGCAGCAAAGGCACATGGCGTGGAGAAAGGAGCAGCCGCGTGCAGGCAGGACAGGAGCTGCTCTGCCGTCCTTGTCCTCGCTGCCACTAGGACCAGCAGGGATCGTTCTTCGTACCCTGCCGATCCCCTGCACTAGCATGCCAAAATGATGAGATTTCTTTGCGACCGCGGCGCGGCACCAATGTCCGATGTGCTATGGCAGGTCCAGAAGGGTTTCGTCGTCGTCAAAGCCATGAGGGGCTACGCCGGCTGTAGTGTCCGATCCGAGAAGGCGATGGCCACCGCTGTGTTTTCCGGCACCAAGTTGTTTACATTTGGTATCCAAGCCCTCTCCCGTCGTCACACCGTCAACTAGTGAGCGGCCACGTCCATATATATGTCGCATGCGCAAGCGCACGAATGTCACCTAATTCATGTGCAAGGTTCGGCGTCGTCCTGTGAAAAATAATTAGAAACAATATGCCGTTTTAAATAGCACGCTAAACAGAGCGAAGATCTTTCTGAAACTCTCGTCGTAATGAAAAACGTGCTTTGCACATTTTCAAAAAAATAATCTCCCTAAGAACGTTTAGAGGCACTGGCAATCTTGTGAACGTTAACAGTTTAGAGGTACACTTTGCTATGCTACATTGGGTCAAATCTTTGTTACCTGGTTCTACAATAAGTTGGCTTCTCAGTTTGTATATTACAAGAAGTGTTAAATACATTATTTACCTACAAACCTAAACAAATTCTCCACAAATTTGGGAAAGGCATTTGTACTGTCACGTCCTCTTTGCAATGGGACCTGATCAATTCTTATCAGTTCAATAGAGATAATGTTTAACCAGGCACTACCTATGATACCATTTTAAATATTTCCAAGTTTGGAAGGCACATTACTACTATACTCAAATTCGTGAAGTATTTTTGCTACAACTTAAGCAGTGCAAACTGTTGATGAACTAACCCATATTTCTGCTATAAATGGAAAGAGTGATTTGTTAAACCATGTTAGTGCACTGCAATTGATACCTTCTGTTACGGCTCGGTGGACAGAAACTCACACAGTAAAGGGAAAGAAACTGTAAAAGTAGGAAAAAGAATTTAAAGAATTGACACAAAGTACCTCAATAAAGCACCTTTGTCTCTGAATTTCGGATCCATCTTTCAGTGTCCCCGTTTTTTATAGGATGTTGAAACAACTTAAAGTACAAAGACCGATTTGCCCCTCACACCTAACACATTCGGGGCAAATCGGTCACTTACGCACTAACTTTACAGCTTACACCTAGCTATCACTTTTGGGGCCCACTCGAAGCCCTCGTCGCATTCCTAGAGTTGTTGCCTTGCGGTTTTAATGTTCGCACTGATGTTTGGACTCTCGCTCCAATGCAGGACCTTCGTTCTAGCGCTGCCTTTGCTCCAAGGGTGGACCTTCGCTCCAACACCGGACCTTCGTTCCAGCGCCAGACTTTTGCTCCAACGTCGGACCTTCGCTCCAACGTCGGACCTTTGCCCCAACGCTGGACCTCAGCTCCAGCGTCCAACCTTCGCTCCAGCGCTGGACTTTCTCTCCCAACGCTTAACTGCCTTTGATGATCCCTAGAAAAAGACTTACAGATATTATTTAGTAAAAAGAACCTTTGACACGCCTCAAGCCGGCGCAGGGGCTTCGGGGATTGTGTTCCCAACACCTTCCTTTAGATATATTTCGGTATTTGACACTGAATTCACGCTTCTCACTGAATTTTACACCAAATTCGCAAGTCTTTTGTGAGCGCAAATTGTTTCATTACAAGGCATTCTCAACCCCCTTCTTAAAGATCATTTGCTCATTTGAGTTAGCCAGGTTCTATGTGTACGTAACAAGGAAGAGATGAACAACTATAATATAAACTCTCCATGTACTAACACAAAACTGCATCATTCTTTAAATATCCGAAGGTATATAGTTCCTTCAAATTGGCTCTACACCTCTTACGGTTGGCTGTGAACATTGTGGCATGGTATGCCGTGCGTCTGGGAGGAGAAAAGTGCGAGCAACAGATTGGTAGTGAAAAGGCCACATGGTACATTTCTCATGTTTTTTGCAAATTTCAGTTTGCTTTTGAACTCAAATGGATTGACCTTTATGCAAATTCTATATGACATACAAACGGGTAGACAATAGGATTAGTTGATAAATTGCCATGCTTATTTGCTAATATTTCCCAGTAATCTCTAAAGCAATGGGATAAATCTCATACTTGCCTTTTACTATATGTATTTAACGCTCTAATACCAGCATAACACAATTGTTGGTGCTATCATTATTCGCTTGGATATAAGATGTGTTTGATAGAAAAAAAGCTTTTCAGAACTATGGTAAGCCTAAAATTGGTGTTTTTCTCTACTTTCGTTGCCTTTAATTTTTTCTCCTTACAATTGCATTTTCTTTATTGCATACATTGGATTCCTCAACATCTTATCAAGTTCAATCCTCCGCTACCATGTTGGAAATATTAAGGGAGGTGAAATTTTGGAATCCAAATAATGCACGTTAGCTGAGAAGACGTGGATAATGGTAAAACCTTTTGAAACACAAATCCAAGAGTGAAAATTACGTGGTGTTTGATTTATTATAAAATAAAATTATCGATTCTTGTTATCTAAGGAAACCAAATACCACCTCAATTCCTACACTGGCTTAACGCCTTAGGCTCAACCCAACAGTTCCTCCATCCCTCATCCTCCATCACTATTTCAACTGATTTTCTCTCTGTTTATAATGCATCATTTAATTTTGCAGAACCAATATGGTAAAACAGGTGGAGTTAGCCTTAACCCAATGTAGCGCGCGGCAACGCCCTTGTTTGTTTTTAGAGTACGAGTAGCGTAGCAAAGAGGCATGAGTACCGTACGGGGGGGGGATCTCGACTCGTTCGGGTTGCGTGCGTGAACAGGACAGGAGATGGAAAGTCCAACCGAAGTCTGATCCAAGTCCAATCTTTGCATCGACCACTAGCTTACACAAAAGAAGTACCGTAGATTAATCATGACCTGCCTGAGTTCAGATATGTACTCTACTCGAGAGTTGTTGCAGTACAGAGGCCAGGAATGACAGGACGACGCACAAGTTAATTATGCATTAATTAATTACGTAGGAGTATCTCCCTCTGCCAACTCCTATTCCCATCCCAGTCTGGCCTTTGCCTTGCCTTGCACCAATACTGCTTGTACCAGTAGCAGCTTTGGCTGGGGAATCGAAGCAGCAGCATTGGGCCGGGCCAGGCTAGGCCAGTATTGTCCAAGTAGGAGCATTGGGCCAGGCCAGTTGCTGCCGAGGTTGGTTGCTGTTGCGGTTTCAATGGAATAGGCATCAAACGAAAAAACATCATTGAAACCTATACCAATTCCGAGGTGGGAGGGTTTAAACGAAAAAGCATCAAACACCGTTGGATACGGTTTAGACGTTCCGGATGTTTTGATTGCACGCTTTCTTGATCCGTCGTGACTATATCATGACATGTGGGCCTTTCTGCATCCCCAGTAACCTTCTCCAATCTCTAATTTGTAACCGTCTTTTTGCATGCGCACAGCATGTCCGATCCGAGATGGAATCGGTCCGCATAATAAATCGATAGTGATTGCGTCGGGAGACTGACCTTCTTCATCAATATAAATCAGGAGTGATTTTCTTCCCTCGGCTTCATTGATGGCGCGGCGACGTCCATCAAGCAGCAGCCCGACCCCGTCGTTCGCGGCTCCCGATCCGAGTCCGAGCATCGGCAACAAATTTCACAGGAATTCAGCTCGATCATGCAACTGTGCAGAGGTACTGCCTACGGCCGTTCGCAGCAAGAGAACTCGCCATCGATCCTGTTTCTCCCAGCTCTATCTTGCAGCTCTTGTTCTCCTCCCCGCTGCAGACATAAGGACAACGCAAGAGAGCAAATACCATATGGACTCTCCAACAGCACAGCTCATAAAAAACGAAGAGGAAGAATATCCAAATTTATGTTGAAGGACATCCATGGACGCTCACACGGGTGGGAATCCATGGACTTCGTATACTGTTAAGACGTGGCGACCGGGGCCACGAGATATAGGACCCTTGATGTTGCCGCTGGTCCCGCTGCCGCAGCTCCTCCACCTCGCTTTTCCGGCGTCTCTTCTGCTCCTCCACTGTGTAGCGCGCTCATCACCTAGATGACGATGTGAGAGCTCGCAGCGACAATGCTCTCGCAATGCCCATGAAGCCGAATTGGTGAAGGCGCTCGTGCAACAGCTAAACTGTAGCGGTATGGTCCCTCCCAAGCGCTGCTGATAGCCTACGATATCTCATCGCTATGGGATCAGTCATTCTATTTTCTTATTGGGTAGCTACATATAAATGGGACAAGCTTTTTTTTATATATAATACACATTAAAAAGGATGTTTTCTCTATTTTTCCTCTTTCTTGCAGGATCCTGGTTCTATGTCTGGATACTTCTCGGAGAATAACGATCATGGTCCTACTAATTCGGGAGAAGAGAAGAGAGGGTACTCTTTTAAGGGCAAAGAGAGTATTATATATTCTATTTATCCTATATGCACGGAGTCTTCAGAGCTTTTAAAAATTTACCACTGGCCAGTAATGTGGCTAATTCTTCTTAACGGAATAAACGTAGTCTTAACGAAAGTTAGGTCTTATGATTTTGGGATATCTCTCTATTGGGGACAAACAGTTCATCGCCATACTGACCATGTTCATTAGGGCAACATCTGCGTCTCGTGTGGTGGTATAGAGGTGTTATGGCAACTCACTCCGTGCAAGGGTGCACTCAGTGTGTACCGAAACGAGAGGTTAGTTTAAATTTTTTTGTTGCGATGGCATGGTCTAAAGACAAGTGTATCGTGCGATGGCTGAACTTCGATGCAAATTGAGCATGTGAAAGTTATGGTTGTCTGGTGTTATTTCCCCGTTTCAACACACGTGCATCTTTGCTAGTTGAAACCTATACCAATTCCGAGGTGGGAGGGTTTAAACCAAAAAGCATCAAACACCGTTATAATATTATACTATGATTCTATCTTTGTATGTAATTTACAATGCAATATTATATAATCAGTATTTTTATAATATTTCTACTATGTCGTCGATGTGGGATATCCTAACCATCCTGGATACCTAGCGCCATACAGGAGGGGAAGGTATCATATGCCAGAATGGCATAGAGGTATGGAACCGAGAACTCTAAGGGAAAAATTCAACCGGGTTCATTCATCCATCGGAAATGTTATTGAACGATGTTTTCGCGTACTAAAGATGAAGTGGTAAATCCAGTACAACATGCCACCGTACTCCATGGCCAAGCAGAAGAAGATTGTTGTTGCTACTATGGTTCTCCACAATTTCATCCGAGAGCATCGATCAGAGGACTTGGACTTTGCTCGGTTCGACCGTGATCCCGATTATGTTCCAACAATACCTAAAAGGTATAACAAATATGCTACTGGCTCCAATGAGTCAACGACAATGCCAAACGCACCAACTATGGATGCGTTTCGTGATGAGCTAGCAACCTCTCTTGCACTTTCTTAGAATTAGATTCGATTTATGTAAACTTTTTATGTAATCAACGAAATGTGACATGTCACGTATTATTCTACTGCTTACCATTGTTGTCATCGATCAGTATTATCGTTGATTACTCGCACAAAATCATATCGTTCATGCGGCGGACGTGAAAAAAAAAAGAAAATAGGCACACGCCTGTATGCTTCTCCACGAGCAACAGGCAAGGACAACCGAACAAGCAGGCAGCCAAGCACTCCGCAGGGGTAGATCAGGGAATCCACCTAAAACCAATATATTCTGCAAACTGGAGTTCCTTTGCATGCCAAACACCCTCTTCACCTACTCCAACTCTATGGTGGAGTTTTGGAAGCGGAATTAGAAAAATAGGAGCAGAACCATGTCAAACAGATCCTTAGATGTTTCGGATATTTTGATTGCACGCTTGCACCATATGGCACGATTACACGACGCCTCCAATGCCACCATTTTTGTTTTCGCTGATCGCCTTTGTGCCATTCTAAACAGATCCATCCATTAACTCGCGGTAAAAGCTTCTTGTGTGAGGATGACACGTGGGTCAGGTGTATACAGCCTGCAGGAGCAGCGCAACAACAATGCAACACGCTCGCCTTGCACAGCACGCGCGAACAGTGAGCGGCCCGCGGCGTCTCAAATCCGGATCCGACGCTGCCATGTCCCTCCCGCCTAGCGCTCCTCGCACCCGTTGCAGGACATGGTGATGGCGAGTGGGACTGCATGGAGGGCGGCGTGCAAGGCACCAGCCGCGACGGAAGACAAACCTTGCGGGGGCAGCGAGATCAGCAGGCGGCCCCGCGGTTCCGGACGGTGGCGGCTCGAGACCTCAGACCTTCGTGCGCGATACGGCGACAGCTCGCGCATGAACTGGACGCGGCAGGGCGGTGGCTCTCGCTGGCGTCGCGTGAGCGCACGGGTTCGGCCATTACCATGGTCTAGGGCGGGCTGGTGCAGTGGTGTTGCTGCTGCTTGGAGCGTGAGTGCCAGAATGGTGTGGCGCGGACGGCGCCGCGAAGGAGATGTTGAGCGCGGAGTTGTTGCCCAGGATGGTGCCGGTTCCGGTGGCCGCAAGGATAGCGGGCTCTGCCTGCGTCTGCAGGTCCGAGCTTGCTTGTCATCAGAGTGAGATGGAACACTTGTCATGCACAGCGCCAGCTCCGCCCGCAGTCCGTGGCTGCATCCGTGGTGCCTCTGCGTTGCTAGGCCTGCTTGTGATGCTTAACGCAAAACTGACGGCATCCATATAAATGGCAAAGACGGGATGGAGAAATTAAACCAAGGGCACCGAAGCGAATCAAAAAAAATTATGGCATAAAAAAGGATTGCTATCTCTCCCTCCTTCCAAATCCCCATGCTACTATCTGCCAAGGCAACCCCTCTATAGGACCGGGATGCGCAATACCCGCGGAGACAAAGCTGGGCAATAAGACACAGAAACACGTATGCGCTCGGGAAAGGGATCCCCGAATATTGGATAGCCATTGTTAAACCAAATCGAATATTGTATGAAATCAAGTCCACCATGGCACCACGTAAACACTCATAACACGCTCTGGAGCCCTGGATGGCCCGGCCTGAGCAGCAGCCATGGGGACAAATCACTTTCGCCATATGCCAAACTTTCGTTGTACTCGTGTTTGCAAATTGATAAGAATCATACTTGCGCCTACTTATTTTTCATATTCTTGATTTCATGGTTTAGGTACACTAGTGAGTCAACCTGTGCTCAAGAGCACGAGCTAGAATTTTCCAAATATAAGTATTAAAAATTTATAAATAAACTTAATACGTACTAATAAAATAACATACTTTTTCGTAAAACTCTATATACATGTCTATTCTCTAACATAACACGAAAATTACATCTCATATTCTCTATAAGTTGTGGTAAACTAATAACTTATTACATATGTTTTGTCATTTAAATTTATATATGGATTTTTCTCCTTGCATGGACTTAGTGCGTCTTTAATATGCAATTAATTAAAATCTTAACTTGAACGTGCCATTTTTTTTATAATGAATGTATTGTGACATATGAATCTTAGATTTTAGCCTTCAAATCTTGATTGTATTTTAACTTTAAATCTTGATCATATTTCAATCTACACTATGATACCTAAACAATAAATTTTCTTAGCAAACAATTGCGTGTATAGTAGTGATTTTTTTTCTTATAAAGCGTAGAATACTCATAACTAAACTATCAATAAAAATATGTTAAATTATATAAACTAGTCTATCAACCCGTGCTCTCGCACGGGTTAGGGTTTTAGAGAATATAAATTAAATCCGTAATAATATTAGAGCTGGTTGTTTTAATTCATCTTTTGTAATATCATTGTAGGTAATGTATATGCAAATTTAGAAATTATTTTAATTTATATTTTATGATGGCATATTAGGTAATTTATATGCAGATTTATGGCTTATTTTAATTCATCTTTTATAATGGCACGTTGAGTAAAATTATATGCATATCTCATAATAGCATCGTGGGTAGTTTTATGCAAATTTAAGGGGTTATTTAATTCATATTTCATAATGGCATGATAGGCAATTTTTATACAAATTTAGGAGATCATTTTATTTCATCTTTCATAATGTCATGGTGGATAATTTTATAAAAACTATAATAAATCAAATGACTTCTATTATTAGAGCTGCACAATGGATGTCGGGATGTTTCTGATTTTTTGTGAAAATTCCTAGGATTTATCTTTTTCCTAGAAAACAGATCTATTATTAGAGATGAAGGATGGCGGAATGTTAATTATATAGAAAATAGATCTAATGGCTATTAAGATTTCAATCTGCAGTTGATGATATGATGTTTCTGATTATTGTGAAAATTTCTATGATTTTATTTTTTATTTAGCGCAACTTGTGAGGATTAATAAAAGGGGAGTCCCCAATTAGTAATAGTAAAATTAGGCACAAAATATCTGTTTCATAGAAATGTTTCCAGCATCTTTATGAAAAAAAGTTATGGGATCATTTAGTAGTGTAAATTTGTAAATGAGAAAAATTTGAAAAAAAATTGAGAGTAAATTTGAAAATAGAAAAAATCTGCCAAAACAAAATTGCTTTCGTTGAGAGTTGAACTCAAAACCTTTGGTAATGGCATATGTCGGTAATTATTTAGAAAATAGATCTAAAATATGGGAAAATCTGCCAAAAATGAAGAAATTCGTTTTCGTTGAAAGTTGAGCTCAAAACCTTTTGATAATGGCAGAGGTGGGTAATTACTTAGAAAACAGATCTAATGGCTATTAATATTAAAATCTGCCAATTGATGTTGGATGTTTCTGATTTTTATGAGAATTTCTAAAATTTATCTTTTTTATACGTTTCGTGAAAATTAACGTGAAAGCTTAAAAAAAAATCTCTAATCAGTAATATTAAGATCAACATGTACTTACATCCCGAGTAGCCTGCCTGGCAGCTCACAAAGGCGGGATCCACCTTGACGGACACGATGGAGGCACAGCGGTGGACGGTGGTGCACCTGATTTGGGTACGTGGCGCTGTAGCCCACCATGTAGCTCGTCCCCCTCGGGTTGCTCCCCAGGATGAACGCCGTCATCTCCGCCGGCGTCGCCGACCCCGAACTCAACGGCAACCGCACCGCGGCTTGCCCGGCGGCGGCAAGGTGGTCGGCGTACCCCGCGAGGAGGAACGCCGCGCTGGTGACAATTGCGCGTTGTTCCAGCTCTGATGGTACGCCACGCCCCCGGCGCCGGCCTTCCCCAGGTAGGCGCATGCGAACAGGTCCGCCTTCTGCTTGTACCGCCGTAGCACGTCGGCGTGCAAGCCGCCGCCGACGCGCAGGAGCAACTGCGCCGCCAGCACCTGCATGCCGGCCGCCGGGGTACTTGACGTGCCAGCCGAACTGGGTAACGGATCAGCCCGGTGCCTTTCAGCGCGTCTGTGCGTTGGTGGCGACTGGCGAGGTAGTCCAAGTAGCGGCGGTTGCCGGGTGGCCCGGTGCAGCCATGCCGCTGTTGAATGATGATGCAAAATGCATTAGTCTAGAAATAGCTGCTGGCGTGTGACGTATGTGTGTAAGAAAAATAGTTTATAGCTTGTGAACTGTAGCATGCTTTAAATGAGTTTGTTGGTAGTTTGGTCTGTTATAAAAAGAACTCTATATAAATGTGTACACACTATGTAGAAGTGTGCTGCTGCTTCCAGAAACTGCTCTACGTTTTTCCTCTTTGCTCTGTTCTCTGTAGCTCTCAAGTTTGAAAGATTTACGGCCAACAAATTGGCATCCGAGCCAGGTGATGTTTGCAGAAGCTTGAAGGAAGAGTGCAGCAGCAAGAAAGAGCATGTGCTTGAGGAGTTTATGGGCCACACCACTGCAGCAAGTTGGTGAGTCCTTTTTCTGTCCACCGAGTTTGTGCCGAAAAGCCTTAAAGGAGGGTATGGCAACAACGACAAGTTCTAGTCTTTCTTAGCCCTTGATTCCTGTTTTTGATGGTAATAACTATGGATTTTGGAGAATAAAGATGAGAACTCTGTTTTTATCTCAAGATTTACTTGATCTTGTGAAAGAAGGTTATCCAGATGAAACTAAAGATATGACACAGGCTCAACGCAAAGAGCTAAAAGAGAATCGCAAGAAGGATGCAAAGGCCTCGTTGATGATTCAGCAAGGAGTTACAGATTCCATTTTCCCTCGAGTTGCTGCAACAACCAAATCGAAGGAAGCATGGGAGATCTTGAAACTAGAGTTCCAAGGTTCTGAAAAGGTAATGGATATTAAAATTCAGAATCTTTTGAATGAATTTGAGAATCTTTCAATGAAACATGATGAAACAATTCAAGATTTGATCACTAGAGTCACTACTATTGTTACTCAAACTAGAGCTCTAGGTGAAGAGCTAAAAGATCAGAAGGTTGTAAGAAAGGTTTTGAGGAGTTTATCAGATAAATATGAGCATGTTGTGGCTGCAATAGAAGAGTCCAAAGATCTGAAAAATTTATTCTTATAATGAACTAATTGGCTCTCTGCAAGCTCATGATGAAAGAATCAATAGAAAGTTAAAAGAAAAAGTTGTTGATCAAGCATTTCAAGTAAAAGGTGATGGTTATGCTACTAAACCACACCAAGGCAGTAGTAGTTCCTATGGTCAAGATGCACAAAGAGGAAGGTATCAAGGTCAAGGATTTGCAAATTTTAACAGAGGCCGTGGTCGAGGCCAAGTTCGTGGTCGTAATTTTGGTTATAGAGGCCGTGGTTATGTTGGCCGTGGCTATGCTGGACGTGGATATGAAAATCATGGCTATAGTGGCCGTGGCCACAATGATCGTGGTCATGGGGGGCTTGCTCATCGTGGTGGTTACACACAAGGAGGTAATAGGTATTTTGACAAGAAATGCAATATTTGTGGTAAGTATGGCCATCTTGAAAATTTTTGTTGGAATAGAGCTGAACAACAGAGCAATGTTGTTGATGACAAAAAGAAGGAAAATAGTTTGTTTCTAACTTGCCTAAATGCAAAGCAAAGCAATGATGATGTTTGGTTCATTGATAGTGGCGGCAGTAACCATATGACTAGCAAAAAGGAGTATTTTTTCCAACTTGAATCTTTGAAGAAGACGGTTTATTTTGGTGATAATAAGCCAGTTCATGTGGAAGGAATATGTGCTATTGCTGTGCACACTAAATCAGGGAACAAGAGGTATATTCATGATGTTTTCTATGTTCCTAGTTTGGCTTATAATCTATTTAGTGTTGGGCAACTCATGGGAAATGGTTACAAAGTAATCTTTGATGATGGTAAATGTATGATCAACAGCAAGTCTGATTCTGATTATTTTGAAGCTCACATAGCACCAAACAAGTTATTTCCTCTCAAGATGTCTCAGTTGAGTTATTCCATGTTTTCCTCAACTCCAAATAATTCTTGGTTATGGCATATGCGCTTTGGGCATCTGAGTTTTCATGGTTTGCAATTGTTGAATAAAAAGAACATAGTAATTGGCCTTCCTTCTATTGAAATTGATGGGAATATCTGTGAAAGTTGTGTCCTTGGCAAACAACATCGTGTATCTTTTCCTGTTGGAAAGTCTTGGCGAGCTCACAAGCCATTACAACTAGTCCATGCTGATATATGTGGTCCAATGCACACACCCTCCTTAAATGGCAGTTTCTACTTTTTGTTGTTTGTTGATGATTTCAGCCGTAAATGTTGGGTTTGTTTTCTGCAACACAAATCTGAAGCCTTCTCAAAGTTCATGACATTCAAAGCACTTGTTGAAAAAGAATCTGGGCATACAATTCATGTGTTGCGGACTGATCGTGGTGGAGAATTTTGTTCCAAAGCATTCTTTAATTATTGTGAAGCAAAAGGTATCAAAAGGCAGCTCACAGCAAGTTATACTCTTCAGCAGAATGGCATTTGCCGAAAGGAAAAATCGTACGGTTGTTGAAATGGCAAGAAGTATGCTTAAAGCGAAGAATCTTCCAAATTCTTTCTGGGTTGAAGCTGTAGCAACTGTGGTCTATCCTCTAAATCGCTCTCCAACAAAAGCAGTATGGAATCGCACTCCATATGAAGCTTGATATGGTTCTAAACCTGATGTAAGCCATTTAAAAGTATTTTGTTGCATTGCCTATGCACATATCAATTTAGAAAAGCGTCAAAAGTTGGATGATAAAAGTGAGAAATGCATTTTCATTGGCTACAGTGAGCAAACAAAAGGGTATCGTGTTTACAATCCTATTACTAAGAGGCTGTTTGTTAGTAGAGATGTCATCTTTGATGAAAATGCTTTTTGGGACCGGAATATATCAGAAAATTCTAGAAATGCTGTGTACATGGATCCATTTCCTCAAGAAGATGAAGATGCACAAGTTTCTTCTAACACAGAAGATGAAGGTGTTGATAGTCCCCCAAGGAAATTTAGGTCCCTTCAAGATATATTCAATTCTTGCAATGCTGCTGAACCAACATGCTTTGAAGAAGCAAAATAGATGAAGGAATGGAACATAGCAGTGCAAGAAGAACTTTCATCTATTGAGAAGAATAATACATGGCAGCTAGTTAATCTTCTAGAAGGAAAAGAAGTAATTGGACTCAAATGGGTGTTTCGTGTAAAAACTAATCCAGATGGAAGTGTGCAAAAATACAAAGCACGTCTTGTTGCCAAATGATATGCACAACAGCAAGGTGTTGATTACTTGGAAACTTTTTCTCCTCTGGCGAGAATGGAAACTATTCGCTTGATTCTTTCACTTGCATCACATCATGGTTGGCCAGTTTATCAGTTTGATGTCAAATATGCATTTTTGAATGGAGATTTACTTGAAGATATATACGTACAACAACCTGAAGGTTTTGTTATTAAAGGAGAGGAAGAAAAGGTGTTCAAATTGAATAAAGCACTTTATGGGCTAAAACAAGCACCACGAGCATGTTACAGCAAACTTGATGGTTTCTTTCTCTCAAATGAATTTGAGAGGAGTCCAAGAACTTCAAATTATCTCATGGGTGAGTTTAAAGAGAAAATGAAGTCTCAATTTGAGATTTCAGACTCGGGGCTTCTTCGCTATTTTCTTGGCTTAGAAGTTAATCAAACTTCTGATGGAATTTTTATTTCTCAAGAGAAGTTTGTAAATGACTTTGAAATTTGGTATGGCTGCATGCAAAGAGATTAACACTCCTCTAAACTCTTATGAGAAATTAAAACTTGAAGATGGAACAGGGCCAGCTGATGCAAGATTATATAGAAAGTTAATTGGTGGTTTGATGTACTTGACTCATACTCGTCTAGATATCATGTTTGCTATGAGTTTGGTGTCAAGGTTTATGCATAAGCCATCCAAACAACATTTTGGAGCAGCAAAGAGGATCCTTCGTTATATCCGTGGGACCAGCAACTTTGGTATTTGGTATGCTCATGTTCCACACTTCAAGCTATTTGGTTTTTCTGATAGTGACTGGGCAGGTTCTCTGGAGGACCGTAAGAGCACTACAGGCTTTTTCTTAAGCCTAGGATCAGGTGCAATCTCTTGGACATCAAAGAAGCAAAAAATTGTGGCATTATCATCATCTGAAGCAGAGTATGTTGCTGTAGCTGCAGCTGCCTGTCAAATTATTTGGACACGGCGTATTCTTGAAGATCTTCATCATGTCCAACAAAATTCAACTCAGCTCTTTTGTGATAATATGGCTGCTGTTTTTATGTCAAAGAATCCTTCTCATCATGGCCGAACAAAGCATATTGACATACGCCATCATTTTCTTCGTGAGCAAGTTTCAAAGGGGTTGATCATCATGAAAAGCATCTCAACCAATGAGCAAGCTGCTGATATATTAACTAAACCTCTCCCTTCTGCAAAGTTTTTGTATTTCAGGAAGTTGCTTGGTGTTACTGATTTTGCATCAAGGGGGGATGTTGAATGATGATGCAAAATGCATTAGTCTAGAAACTAGCTACTGGCGTGTGGCGTATGTGTGTAAGAAAAATAGTTTATAGCTTGTGAACTGTAGCATGCTTTAAATGAGTTTGTTGGTAGCTTGGTCTGTTATAAAAAAAACTCTATATAAATATGTATACACTATGTAGAAGTGTGCTGCTGCTTTCAGAAACTGCTCTACATTTTTCCTCTTTGCTCTGTTCTCTGTGTTGTCTGTAGCTCTCAAGTTTGAAAGATTTGCAGCCAACAACCGCCGCCCACAGCAGCTCGTCGCCGTACCCGCTGGAGGACCACGCGGATTTCGTACCCCTATTCGTAGGTACTCCCACCCTAGAGTTCGACACATGTCCGCGTTCCGCCGCCGCCCGCCCTCACCCCGCCCGCCGCCACCCGGGTGTGCCTTGACGAAGTAGTCCGTGCCCTGCTTGACGGCCTCCATGGCGTGCCCCCGCTCGCCGCCTCGCCGGCCGCCGTACTCGATGATGCTCCACAACATCATTGTCACCGTGAATGCCATCGGAAGTCCGAACTTGACGTTGTCGCCGGCGTCGTAGTAGCTGCCCACGAAGTCCACCTGGGTTGAGTTGGGTTTGGGTGGGACACAACACAAAGCACGTGAAGAGAAGATCAATTCATTCAGTTTCCAAATGCATGCAGATCGACAAACGCGGAGCAACGCAAAGATGGTAGTGGTGCACCATGTTTAGTTTTAAATTTCTTTTTCTGTCGCATTGACAACGCTTACGCACCCCGTTGGACTTGCCGTCGAGCTGGCCAGAGTTGGCGCGCGAAGGGCACCTGCGCCGCGGCGGCGAGGAGCACCATGGCGAGGCCAACGACGGCCAGTCCTCCTCCCCTGGCCATTCCCGAGAGCCCACAAGCTAGCCGAGGAAGGAAAGAAGGAAAGCAGGGGGAGTGATCTCTGATCTGCTCGGTGCTTACTGCTAGCTGCTTTGGAGGATGGAAGCCGTGGAGGCCGGAGTTCCTGTATTTACAGCCAAAAAGGAGTGGAAGAGGCCAAGGATTACGCGAGGATCAAGGACTATGCGAAGAACATTTGCTTGCTGTGATCCTCTGAAAATCTTGGGACACCGAAGAAAGAACGCTCAACTCCTGCTCTCTCTCTGAGGTTAAAACGCAGTCACGACGCGATCGGCACCCGATCAGCCGCCGTTACGATAGGGGATACGCAATCTAAAAATGCCAACGGTAAAAAAAAAGCATTAACGTTAGGGGATCAGTGGCAGTAAAAATCTTCTACTAATTTTAATTTACAACTTCATCCCACGAATTTAAAATGAGGTGAAGTCGCTGCTCGCAACTGCATTTGTGCAGCTGAACATAGCCGCCCTGCCTGCCCAGGCCCAGCAGAGAAACTGATGAGGCTTTCCTTTCCTGCCTGTAGTTGCAGAGACAGTGGCGGATCTAGGGAGTGCGCTCATTTTCTTCTTCCTCCTTTTTTTTTTATCCTCTTTCTCTTCTGATTCTTCACATTTTCTTTTTTCTATTCTTCCTAGTGTGTATTCATGTATATAAATTGTTGGAGGTATTTTCATTGTCCGCGCGGGGTAGGGCGTGTTGGAGCCCCCCCAACCCCCACGCTGTATCTGCCCCTGTGCAGAGGGAATCGATGGCTGTTTCCGAGATCTGAAGTGGAAAGGAGAAGACGACAGCTGACAGGGCTTTGGCCCACACTTTACTGCATATTTTCTGTGTCTTCGTCCCGTTCAGGTCTCCAAGAACTAACCTAAACTAGTAGGCCACCCGGGCTCCGCTCCGGGGTACTCTATACATTTAAACTGCCCATTACAGCAAAGAGAACACATCCGACAGTTCAAACCTCTAACGGTGCAGTGGATAGGAGGCGGAGGACGGCATGGTCTTGGAGGAGTGGGGCGTGGAGGCGTGGCCGGTGCCAGGGCGCCTTGGAACGAAAGAAGTGGAGGCCGCGGCGCCGACGGCAGACGGTATCCATGGGCTGCGGCACCGTGGAAGCGGCTGTAAGCTAGCACAAGGTAGTCCAATCAGCTCTGATGCGATCAAGATGATTGGTCACATTGAGGCTATCGACAGACTTGGTTTTGAGCTTGAGCAAGAGCTTGCGATGGATGTGATCTTCCAATTTCTGTCTCATAGTTTTGAGCCATTTATTATGAATTATTATATGAATAGCTTGGATAAGACTCTAACCGAGTTGCATGGGATGCTTAAAACTTCCAAGAATAGCATCAATTACACCTCAACTCATGTGATGATGGTCCAAAGGGATAGCGAGAAGAAGCGCAACGGCAAGGGTAAAGTCAAGGCCGAGGATAGGATTGAAAAGCCGAAGCCTGATGCTGAACCCAAGGCTGGTCCCTCTCCCTCAATGTGGTGTGGTCTAGAAGTACTTGGAAGAGAAGAAAAAGAAGGACAGCGAGGCTTTCGCTTTAGGTATTAATGTTTTCGAAATTAATCTTGCAACTTTTTATAGTGAATCATACCGGGTTGATGATTCATACCTACAAATCATTGAATGGACTAAAATAGACTAGAAGTTTTGCGAGAGGCACTACAAGAATTTTTATGATATATGGCAGTTTTCATGTGACGTTTTAGAAAAACATCATAGTTTATATAGATCTACGACGGCCTTTAATTTAAGGGGTACATTTATGACACACCACGTAATTACCGTCTTCGATTTATCAACCTGGATGTCATAAATTGTCTCGTGTCCTTTTAACGAGGGATAAACAGCTGGCCCGTCTCCTCCGCCCTAGATCTGTTTCTCCGTCTGCGCTCGCCCATCTCCAACTCGTCTCTTTCCTCA
Source organism: Paspalum vaginatum (assembly GCA_030272315.1). Classification (NCBI taxonomy): domain Eukaryota; kingdom Viridiplantae; phylum Streptophyta; class Magnoliopsida; order Poales; family Poaceae; genus Paspalum; species Paspalum vaginatum. The sequence continues at coordinate 10,794,532 of CM059020.1, read as the reverse complement.
TGCCGCGGCCGACCCCGCCCCGGCCACCATGTCGCCCCACTCCTCCCTGCCTACCTCGGCCGGCCCTAGCTCCTCGCGCTGCAGCGCTAGGAGCACCACCTCCCGGTCGACCACCCTGGAGTTGAGCGCGCACCGCGCCAGTCGCCACTGCTGCCCCGAAAAGCGAGCACCGTGTGGGACGCAGCCGCCCTGGCCGGCCTCGCTCCTCGCGCCACCTCTCTGCCGGTCCGCTGCTGTCACCGCCTGCCCCGGCTGGCCCTGGCTCCGGATATGCGGCCGGCCACCACCTCACCACAGTTTGGCCCGGCAACCTGCCGGCCCCATGCCCCAATAACCGAGTCCCCACCAAGACGAGCTCCTCCTCTCCTAGAAAGGTACCAAATCCTCCTCCCCTAATCATTTAGATCCATTACCCGAGCGGCTGGCCTGGTTGCTGGATTTCGATTTTCCTTCTCCCTTTGAACGCCTTCAATCGACTATAGAAGAAGCTCTCTGAGTGGCAGCTCGCTTCTCCCGGATGCCGGTGGCAGTGCTGCTAGATCTCATCTGGTCATCCGGACCTAAGAAGGAGCAAGGGTAAGTCAGTGCTTCCTGATTAAGAATGCTCTATCGGACTTGCAATTTGCAAATGCAAGGTTCACTGAAATTCATGTATATAATCTCTAAAAGAAACCTCTTTACACAAAGGTACGCTATTCTTTTCTACCTCTATTTTTTGAAGCATGGCAAGGCAGATGATTCAACCATTCATGTTACATGCATGGAATGATAGTTTTGTATCACATCTATCGATCTATAAGTGAATAGCAAGTTAGGTACCCAATGACAATACAATTCCAAATTAACCAAGCTTAGGAGTTAAAGTAGGAAATGGAACTCATGAACCAACACTGCAGGAAGTCAGTAATCTTTTTCATTGGCATGAATAACACATTAAAAAAAAATTAAGCCCCATTGGCCAATGTTGACGTCTCTTAGCGTAACAGATTTTGCTCCGCAACCGCACGGAGATTCGCTGTAGCCTTTTCACTCAGAGTATTCCGAGTATCGTAAAAATCCACAGGGAAGCGGTAGGCCAGAGAGTGTAATTGAATATACTCAAGTCGAAATAACTGTAAACTTGGATAAATTATACCAGCTAGTAGTAACAGGGTAAACGTGACAAAGATAGGTGTATGGTGGGAGAGATAAGTCTATCAAAGCTGTCCGTAGAAAGGTATTGTTGCCTGAGAGGACAACGAGCGAGATAAAGTCACCAAACTCTATTTCTAATCGGCTGCAAAGGCTATCCGTGAATAACTAAGAAACTCAATCAACAAGTAAGAGTTGAGCGAAATTCTAGAGTCTTGAGGGTACCAGGGGTAGATAGTTGGTCCCGAAAGAGAGTCTAGCTAACACCTACGGGCCTCCCGAACGACGGGCTTAGGCTACACAGGCACACCACACACTGTCACCAAGTGGGGCTACCAAGCAAAGTTGCGTGGAGAGGATGGCACACTATAAACGTGTTCAAGCGGAGCTTGAACAACTATATATCGTCCTTGATCAGAGGAGAGGATCTAACCAAAGCCTAGCGTCTAAGTCTAGGGTTGAGTTATAGCACTGGCAAGAATAACAAAAATTGAATAACAAAGTTAAACACAACCTATGCCTAGCAAGTGTGCAAAGAAAGGTACACCACACTCGCAAGAGATAGACTTAGAATAAATATAACTGGAATTATATTGAAGATAATCTAAATCCAAAAGATACAAGAGTTTTACCACAGACTCGAAGATAACTCCGGAGACTCCGAGGCAAAGCTCGACTCAACTGTAACTACTAGGACTATCCTAACTACTAAGGGAATAGTGTAGCACTCTAAGATAGAACTTGAACTCAACTCCACACTTTACAAATGAGCTCTCGGGGCCTATTTATAGCCTAGAAAGTGGGGGGGGGGGGTATTTATAGACACACTAGGTCGGTAAAGGGAGCAAGTCGGTGGCTGGGCGGCCATGGGATGTACCAACTTTGGTGATCCGACGCTTGACATTTCTCCCTCGTGTCGGTTAGCGGTTGGAACAGTTGGCGCACGTGAAAAATACCGCCAAGGAGTGGCTGGGCGGCCACGTGTCTTTCCCCGATTGGTTGCATGTATGTTCCCTCGGATCCTTGACGTCACCAATCCTTGTTCCAACACCGTTTTACACTTGGATATATTGGATGCTCTCTTGCATGGTTGGATCTTCACCATTTTGTGTTTGTTTGCATGTAGGATTGAAGATGTGGCAACTGAGGTGATCTTGAGATCATGCCACATGGCTGGGGGCTATTTGTCCACTGGAGGGTCATGGCCAGGCGGCCATGGTGTTTTCACCATTGTTGCCCATCTTTGATATTTGATATGTTTTCGACTATTTTGCAAGTATTTTGGTACCTACATCCAAATATTCATGTACATCTTGTGGAACTCATTAGTAGTAGGGGTTAGTCCAGAAATTTCACATGTTTCGCTTCAATTGGTGGATAATTGATGGTTGATATCATGAGATTACGACCGTCAACACCCCCCAAGCTTAGACCTTTGCTCGTCCCTAAGCAAAGCTGAGACTGACCGTGGATTAGGAGTTGCTACTATATCGAAGATGAAGGAAAATTCTTATATGCAACTCAATACTCAAACTTTTGCGCCAAGCAGTGAAATAATTGAAGTTTACCTTGTGTCATACCTGTGGTGCATCTTTTTGCTTACCTTGCCTTGGGCGGTTGGGAGATAGAACAACTTTATTGCAAGAGTGATTCTAACTCATTCGTTTCGAATGTCCTTCTCAGGTGTTTTCAAGATTTTCAAAACAAAGAAGCTTCCCCAAGGTGCTCTCGGTCGCTCAGAAGTGTTTCCCAACATTTTCCTACACTAAGGCCTTTGTGGAGCTTTAGGTGGGGGAGAATGTGGCACACTTAGAATGTTTATCTTGCTAAGCTAAAGATTGGACCAAAGAGTGTACTCTATCATTTCTTCTGTTTGATCACTGGAGTATGAGTGGTGGCATAAGGGTGTCTCCTTCTCTTGGTTTTCATCCCTTTGTAGCCTTTTATAGATTTGGAGGGCATATGGAGCTTTTATTTCTTTTTGCCATGCTTGAACTTGCATGCTTTTCTTTTTGCTGTGCATTTGCACGCATTTTTTTTTCTTTTTTGCATGCTTTTTTAGCTCCATACCCTTACTCCTTGAGATTTGAAGGCTAGGGGACTATGAGAAGTATTTGGAGACTTTTTGGTGGATGCAAAGTCCGGAATGGAGCACTTGCATTTGATTTTTGTACTCCAGCTATCAACAGAAGATGATATTTTTACTCAATGAGACTCAAAATTTGGCAAAGCTCAAAACATGTCTAAGAAGCTCTTTGTAGTGGTTAGAACATATGAAGCATTTTTGTCTCAGGTAGGAATTTCATTCAAGGGGAGCTTAATTTTGTCATTTTCAAAATAAAGACCTAAGATATTCATCTTGCTAGGAACATGAAAGAATCATCCCACATTTAAATCATATCATGTCTCTCAACAACTTAGGCTTGTTATCACAAATGGCATCCACAAGGTAGGACCTTTGGTTTGCTTCTTTTTATTCACCAACGTGGGACTAAGCTAAGCATAAGTTATCATGCAAGAATTAAACTATTCACTTGATAGAGTAATTGTTCATCATTTCCAAAATGAAGATAGCATGTGAATTTGCCACTTAAGCATGGAAGTTATTTGACACATTTTTTTAACTGAAATTTAAACTAGCTCAAACTTAAACTAAAATTTAAAGATACAACGGGCACTACTCTCATGATGGGGCAGAACAGATGTTTGGTGGAACATAGCTGACTTAGGTAGAAACACGGAAATGCAACGGAGTGGGCTGGCACACTTACCTTCCATTTGTCGGGTTTCTCCCCCAAGCTTCAATCAAGCTCAGTCGGGATAAAAACCTCTCTAGTTGTAGTACATGAGGTTCTGCTCTTGCATGCGGTCTACAGTCGCCCTTGTCTCCATGACCATGTTGTGGGTGGCTCCTTGTTGGTCCTGTATTTGGTTGAGGCTATCCATCATCCCCAAGGTGCGGTGCTCTTGGAGATCCAATCTATCGAAGAGGGCATTGAAGTATCCTCTATAGCCTTCATCGGTGTACCGTGCAGATCTGGATGGGCCTACACCATGACCATAAAATTGCTCACCTCCGCCGTAGTTGTTTGTTGGTGTCGAATGTACTAAGGGTACGACGGATTCCCAAGAGCTGTGCCATGAATCTCCCTGGCTTCTACAGGCGGGTGTGCCTCCTTGGTAGGAGGGTCCAGCGCCTGGATGGGCCTATGCAGGCTCGGTACCTGGCTCCTGTGCATCTTCGTATGCCTTGCGGATTTGCTCTTCTGCTCATCGTCATTGGGCGCGAGTCTTGACTCCAGAGACACTGTTTTTTGCCGGTTTAAGTTCAGGCTCCATCTTCCCTTTGGGTGTCGGTGCGAAGCGTCATGAGGAATTCTTTGGTGAGGAGGACGATTCCTCCTTCTGGAATTTCTACAAAGCTCCCCCATCCGATGGCTTGGAACACCTCATCGAACTCATCCCGCATGCCGGTGTTGACACGGAGGTCCTCGTCGAAGCATTTGGTCAAGGTGTAAGACTTTTGATGCAAAAGTCTAAACGCCTTAGCCTCGTTCTGACTGTGTGGTATGAGCTGCGAGTCGACGAGTTGCACTGGCCGGTGAGTAGAGGATGTTTGAAACTCCTCCGGCTCTTCTGTGATGATGGACATCCTCTCGGAGGCAGCATGCCTGCTTGCCGGACCAAAACTCTCAGAGGACGACCAGCGGATGTGTCCCGCCTTGCTCATGGCCTTCTTCACCTTCTTAAGAATACGGTTCATCCTGGAAGACAGATACAACAACACACGATACCCGAAAAATAGATGACAGAAAATATTAGCGTTAGTGGTTAGTCGTCCGGAAAATATCATCCTTGTGGGGCAGAGCCCCCACAAAATGTTCAGTCCTACTCAAAGCAATGAGAGAGCATGGCCGGAATTTTTATTTGGCTACCTAGGATTTTTTTGGAGCATAACTTTTAACTAAGCAAAAGAGCTTAATTAAATCTAAATGAGGGATTAGAGAGGAAGAAGTGAGGTTGCAGTGCTCTGCTGCTTGGTGCATCGAGGAAGGGAGTGAGGGGCTGTATTTTTAGGCAAATGGGGGCAGCAAGGTGGCCAGCTGTGGTGGCCGGGCGGCCACTATCCGAGGCCGGGTGGCCATGCCCTTTGTGCCTGCGCATGAGAGAATGAGTGGAGAGGGCAAGAAAGAGGGTGCATGCGCTGAAAGAGAGCAAAAGGGGGTCGGGCGCGCACGGCATTTGGCCGGGCGACCACTACCTGAAGCCCTTGCTGCCCCTCCCTCGAAGGAGAGAAAAGAGAAAGGTAAAAGTAAAAGAAAAGAGAAAGGGAAAGAGAAAGAAAAAGAAAAGGAAAAAGGAAAAGGAAAAGGAAAAGAAAAGGAGAAAGGAAAAGAAAGTAAAAGAAAAGGGAAAAGAAAAGGAAAAAAAAGAAAGTGGGGAGGGACTGGTTGGCCGGCCATGATGGGTGGCCGGCCGGCCACCCAAATATATATATTTTTTAATTAATGTAAAATTTTAAGAGAAGAAATTTGAATGACGAACATTAAATATGCAGTGGAATTTGGAATTGAAATTTGGTGGAAAAGTAAATATGCCATCGAAGGGTAATGCCAATTTACCTGTTGGCGAGGGGAGCCCATATCTTGCCCCTTGGGGTTTTATCGGCCCTACAGCTGGGGGCTGCCTTTCTCTGTGCTCTATTTTCTCTACGCCGCCTTGGTGTAGTCGAATTATTCTCGGCGTCGACCTTGTGTTCAGGGGCCTAGTTTACTTGCCACTTCGGCATAGTCGATCTGCTCTCGGCGTCGACTTCTTTTTCGGAGGCCTTCGTTATTTGCCCTTTTGCCGTGGTCAAGTTGTTCTTGGCCGTGTTCACAGGAGCTTTGCCTCCTGGTGCGGGGCTAGGCTTGCCATGACTTGTCTCTTATCGTCTCGATCTTCTGCTTTGCATTGCCTTCTCATACTCTTTTTGTAGGATCTCAGCCTCAATTTTCAATTTCCTCTTCATGAATGCAATAAGGCTGTCCTCCTTAGACTTTGTGTTGCTAGTCCCGGCCTTGACCTCGGGCGCATTCTTTTGAGCCTAGCACTTGAAAGTATGCAGCTTGTTGCATTGTTCCATTTTTGGCTTGAAGGCGAATGTCTCCTTCTTGCCATTTATGTTTAGGTGGACCTTTCCTGCTCCGACGTCGATAGTCGCTTCAGTGGTGCTAAAAAATGGGCGACGAAGGATGAGTGGGGTTTTTGAGTCAATCTCCATATCCAGCACCACGAAGTCCACCGGAATGAGGGAATTCCGGATCCTCACCAGAACATTCTCTGCGACTCCTTCGGGGTAACGGACGGATTGATCCGCGAGCTGTAGGCACATAGCTATGGGAGCAAGTGCGGTATGATTCAGCTTATCGAAGATGACCTTCGGCATTACGCTGACACTGGCTCCAAGATCGCACAACGCTTGGTCGAAATGCTGGGTTCCAATCGAGCATGAGATGGTTGGGCTTCCAGGGTCCTTTTTCTTGAGTATAGCTGCGTTACACTCTTCTGTCAAGTGCACAATTTTCGTTGATGGTAGGGGTTTCTTGTTGTTGAGGATGTCCTTTAAGTACTTTGCATATGTCGGTACCTGCATAGCATCTAGCAGAGGTATGTTGACACATAACTTCTTAATGACCTCAACGAACTTACTGTATTGTTCGTCAGCGGCAGCCTTCTTGTTTCGTGGAGGGAAAGGTAGCACCGTTGTATCATGGAACTCATGGGGTAAATGTTTCAATGCTGGCTTTTCCTCCTTCCTAGGTGTATCTTCTTTTGCGACCTTGTCTTCAGACTCGACTGTTTTCTCCTGCTCTTTACCTGCACAACCAGGGGCTGGAGGGTCCTGTGTGGACTTTTCCTCCCCTAGTGGTTACTGCATTTATGTGCTCCTTGGGAGGAGTTTCAGGTTGCCCAGGCAGCTTACCCACATTTGGGTTAGGTAAAGCAGCAGCCAACTGAGCTATTTGAGTTTCGAGCATTTTATTGAAGCTAAGTTGGTTTTTCATAGCACCATTCAAAGTTTCCATTTGTAGTGAGATTGACTCAAACATTCTATCATTAGCATGGAACTTTTTACTAATGCTATCATTCACAGCTTTTTGATAAAAACCATTGTTTTTTGGAAACTACTGTGAACTTCCAGAAGAGTTACCTTGTCTGGAGAAAAGGAGATATGGTCGTGTGTTCCATCCTGGTTGAGGACGATTCCCATTGTTGAAGTTATTGATTCTGATGAAGTTCGCATCTTCGGGTCACGTCTCGGGGCAGCTGTTCCCCGAGTGTCCAGTATTCCCGCAGACTTCACAAGTCATGTGAGAATCAAGAGCTTGGATCGGAGTGGCTTCTGGCATGTCATTAAGCTTCTTCAATAGTAGGTCCATCTTTGCGGCGAGCATGTCAGTGCTCTCGATCTGGTGGACACCACGGGATTGGGTCCTAGACCTCTCTTCTCTCCATCCTTGATTGGTGGCCATCTTCTCAATTAAGTTTTTGGCTGCTAAAATGCTCAAGGAGAGGAAGGATCCTCCAGCGGCTGCATCCAGGTGTTCTTGTGCTGAGCGATGAAGCCCATGAAAGAAATTCTGAATAATGAGCCACTCTTGCATGCTGTGGTGGGGGCAGGTTGCGATGTACCCCTGGAGCCTTTTCTAGGCCTCTGCCACAATTTCATCATTGATCTGTTGAAAGCTCAATATCTTGTTCCTTAATGCGTTAGTTTTCCCTAGCGGGAAATACTTCGCAATAAATGTATCGCAACATGCGTTCCACGATGTCAGTGTTGCATGATTGAGGTAGAACCATTGTTTTGCCTTCCCAACAAGAGAATGGGAAGAGACGAAGTTTGACGGTGTCCGGTGATGCTCCTTTCATGTTGAACGTGCTACAGATCTCCAAAAACTACTACAAGTGATTGTTGGCATCTTCCGTGGCCAGTTCGCAGAAAGGGTTAGCTCGAACCATATGGATCACTCCCGGCTTAAGTTCGAAGTTCTCCTCCACTTGAACTTTAGGTCCCGTAGGGATGTCGTTGCTCGAGGGGATGGAGAACTCGCGAATAGTCTTTTCGGCCATAGTGGTTACTGGAGTGCTGGTTAAAATGCTTGGTTCTAGATCCCTTGGTACAGGTCTCTGCCCGTGGATAGTCTTTGGACGGACTCTCCTGAGCAGTGACTCTGGGTTATTGTGGTAGTTTTCCGGCAGGTCGAAACCGGTCATACACCTCTCTGTTGCAACCACAACAAAACAATAGAGCAAAGTGAGCCTGTTAACAACCAGCGGTAAACTTATCAAGTATACAGGTTCAAATGAGATATCAATTATCTCTCGGCCAATTGTTTCCCCAGCAATGGTGCCAGAAAAAGCTTGTTGACGTCTCTTAGCGTAACAGATTTTACTTTGCAAGCGCATGGAGATTGGCTGTAGTCTTTTCACTCAGAGTATTCTGAGTATCGTAAAAATCCAAAGGGAAGCGGTAGGCCAGAGAGTGTAATTGAATATACTCAAGTCGAAATAACTGTAAACTTGGATAAATTATACTAGCTAGTAGTAACAGGGGTAAACGTGACAAAGATAGGTGTATGGTGGGAGAGATAAGTCTATCAAAGCTGTCCGTAGAAAGGTATAGTTGCCTAGGAGGACAACGAGCGAGATAAAGTCACCAAACTCTATTTCTAATCGGTTGCAAAGGCTATCCGTGAATAACTAAGAAACTCAATCAACAAGTCAGGGTCTTGCATCGAGCGAAATTCTAGAGTCTCGAGGGTACCAGGGGTAGATAGTTGGTTCCAAAAGAGAGTCTAGTTAACACCTACGGGCCTCCCGAATGACGGGCTTGGGCTACACAGGCACACCACACGCTGTCACCGAGTGGGGCTACCAAGCAAAGCTGCGTGGAGAGGATGGCACACTATAAACGTTGTTCAAGCGGTTAGATCATCCTTGATCAGAGGAGAGGATCTAGCCAGAGCCTAGTGTCTAAGTCTAGGGTTGAGTTATAGCACCGGCAAGAATAACAAGAATTGAATAACAAAGTTAAATACAACCTATGCCTAGCAAGTGTGCGAAGAAAGGTACACCACACTCGCAATAGATAGACTTAGAGTAAAGTATAACTGGAATTATATTGATGATAATCTGAGTCCAAAAGATACAAGAGTTTTACCACAGACTCGAAGATAACTCCGGAGACTCCGAGGCAAAGCTCGACTCAACTCTAACTCCCAGGACTACCCTAACTACTAAGGGAATAGTGTAGCACTCTAAGATAGAACTTGAACTCAACTCCACACTTTACAAATGAGCTCTCAGGGCCTATTTATAGCCTAGGAAGTGAGGGGGGTATTTATAGACACACTAGGTTCGGTAAAGGGAGCAAGTCCGTGGCCGGGCAGCCAAGGTCGATGGCCTGAGCGGCCACCCCCTATGGCTGGGTGGCCATGGGATGTACCGACTTTGGTGATCCGACACTTGACATTTCTCCCTCATGTCGGTTGGCGGTTGGAACAGTTGGCGCACGTGGAAAATACCGCCGAGGGGTGGCCGGGCGGCCACGTGTCTTCCCCCAATTGGTTGCATGTATGTTCCATCGGATCCTTGACATCACCAATCCTTGTTCCAACACCGTTTGACCCTTGACATATATTGGATGCTCTCTTGCATGGTTGGATCTTCACCATTTTGTGTTTGTTTGCATGTAGGATTGAAGATGTGGCAACTGAGGTGGTCTTGAGATCATGCCACATGGCTGGGGGCCATTTGTGCATGGGAGGGCTGCCGGGCGGCCACCCCCCATGGTTGGGCGGCCATGGTGTTTTCACCATTGTTGCCCATCTTTGATATTTGATATGTTTTCAACCATTTTGCGAGTATTTTGGTACCTGCATCCAAATATTCATGTACATCTTGTGGAACTCATTAGTAGTAGGAGTTAGTCCAGAAATTTCACATGTTTCACTTCAATTGGTGGATAATTGACGGTTGATATCGTGAGATTACGACCGTCAATAGCCAACTGATTATTGTAGTAGAATCAATGGATACTGAATGAATAGACACACCTTAGTCATATTGGTCTCTATGGCGAATGACCATTTTTGAGAAATTCCTTACAGCTTTATTCTTACTGCAAACTCTTAAAACTTTAAAATCATGTTTGTGAACAGGCTGGATAGCTTGGATCCAGAAAAGTAGTGAAAAATGTTTGTGCTTTATCACTGAAAATCATGAAACAAATTGCAGGTCATATATCGCGACTTCAAAGCTTCCAACTTCCTACTGGATGAGGAGTTCAGACTTTAGAGCAAAACTTTCAGATTTTGGATTGGGAAGGTAAGTGCCACCAGCAGACCATACTCATGTCTCAGATTTTATATTAGAATTTTCTCTACTGAACTCTAATTCTATATCTCAATGGAAACAATTTGCAATCAATGGAAACATTCATTAACCTACACTTGACCCTTTATAAGTGATACAGCTTGCTATGAACCTACAATTACAGGTTCAGCTGCCTACTGCCAGAAACGCTGGAGACTAATAGGCCAACTTTATCTATCTTGAACAGTTACATTGTTAGTTCAAAGTAAAAAACTAAGATCTGCTTATTGCCATCTACTCCCTCCGTATTTAAATATAAGTCGCGGTTGATTTTTTTTCAAAACTTTGACCCTTCGTCTTGTTCAAAAAATTTCATAATTTGTCATTTATTTTGTTGTGATATGTTTTATCACTTGTAGATAGTTTGAGCATGACTAATTTTCTTATACGTTTACATAAATTTTTTGAATAAGACGAAGGGTCAAAGTTTAAAAAAAAAGTCAACTGCGACTTATATTTAAATACGGAGGGAGTATCATTTTTGTGTCCCCTTCTCTTTGCTGCTGTTAAACAGACAGCTTACCGATGATAATAGAATACCACTTCACTGTGTCCACTTCTACCAAATTTAGATAGACAATTTTTGCTGAGTGCTCATCAGATTCCTTATCATGAATAACTATTTGTGCACTATAGGTACTATTTTCTAGCTATTCGGTTCATCACTGCATTATTTGTCAATAACATGGCACAAATTTGTGTTTTAAGCTCTTCTACTTCAAATAGACTTGAGAGTAATTTTAGCTACTTTAAAAACAGCTAAGTAGTTTCAAAGTTGCTATAATGTAGTGGATAATAATTTGATTTGGTATATTTTAGGCCACACCTTATCTTACTAGCAATTTTGAAGATGGCTTGAGGATGGAGTCTCTTGTAAAGAATTTCTCTAAAGTTTCAAATTAGGATCAGCATATCCATGGATCAGCTAGTATAGTTCATTGTTTGTATTAGGACCCTAGATATAGTTCGATTCCTCCATAGTTAGGACCCTAGATATCAATTTCTTATGGGTTTGCTTGCACTTAGACCGATTTGTATTATGATTTATGTGACAATGGTTTATTTTGATACATGAATAAATAAATATACATCTGTATTATTGTTGTATCTTGTGATGATTGTTAATGCATTGGTCCAATAGCGGCAAGCGAAAACTAGTTTGTGATAATTTTTTGATAATATGGTAATCGGTGATGTTCCATTTTTTGTCACGGGCTCTATCTAACGACGGTGCAGTAACACAGCCATCCAATTGATTCATGACGGATTGATTTTGTTGATCTATGATGGTTCCAGTGAGCCAAACAAAGTATGATGCTCAATACATGACAGAATTTTGGTATGTCATAGATGCTTGTCTGTGATGGTTTTTCAATGTTATGTGACCAAAGCGAACCGTCATGTATCAACAAAATTCTTGTAGTGAGACGAGTTGGACGTGCGCATCGGCAACAGGAGCAAAGGTTGCTGTGTTGGCAGTCGACACATATAACTTATCGCCTCCTTTAGGATTAGTGAGTTAAAATAATTGTTATTTTATTCCAGCATTGAGCAAGAACATTATCTCTTCTTGTTTGGGGGAGAATTGTGGTTATGAGATAATAATAAAGAATAAGTGTTGTTCTATTTATTTGAATAACATATTCTATGCATATTATTCATTAATGAATGGATTGTATGTTCTTGATCGTGAGGATGAATCTGTTCTTAATATTAATGCGAAACAGCTCAAGCTGAGTGGTTTGAATCATGCTTATGTCTGGCATTATCGTTTGGGCCATATTAACAAGAAATGTTTAGAGAAGCTCCATAAGAATCGGCTACTTGACTCATTTAATTATGAATCATTTGAGACATGTGAGTCTTGTTTACTTGGTAAGATGACAAAGGCACCTTACACTGGTCAAGGTGAGAGGGTATCTGAGTTTTTGGCTCTTGTACATACTGACGTATGCGGTCCAATGAGCTCTGTGGCCAGATGTGATTTTCAGTATTTTATTTCTTTTAGTAATGACTTTAGTTAGGTATGCCTATATCTACTTGATGAGACATAAGTTCAAGTCATTTGAAAGATTCAAATGGTATCAGAATGAAGTACATAACCTACTCGGGCAAGACGATAAAATTCCTACGATCGGATCATGGTGGAGAATATCTGAGCCAAGAGTGTAATGACCATCTCAAGAGTTCTGGAATCGCCCGGAACACCTAGCGGAATGGTGTGTCCTGAGAGAAGGAACCGAACCTTGTTGGACATGCATGGCCGGTGAGGTTTGTGGGTTTCATGTATCCATGGGTCCCTCATGGACTTGGTTTACCTGCGCCTTGTCACGTGGGCCGAGTGGTTGCCCTTGCGGGACATGACACAAGGTAGCTTTGAGATTAAGTTAGTTCGATCATCTGGATAGATGCGGATCACCTAGCGATATCCATCCCCGTGATCTCAAGATTGTAATCTATTAAGTTCTTATGCAGTCGACTTATAACCCTAGCTCCTCGACCTATATAAGGGGAGCTAGGGACCCTAGAAAACTCTCTAGCATTCTTGACGCTCAAGCGCTGAATACAATCCACACACCCCATATAGGATGTAGGGTATTACGCAAGCTAGCGGCCCAAACCTATCTAAATCATTGCTCCTAGCATGTTGTACTCCTTTGCAATTCTTTCCTGCACCCCCTCGATCTCTAAAACCATCGCATGGTCTACCCCATGGTGGGCTGCCATTATCAAGCACCGTTAGCTAGCGCGCTAAGTAGGGACTGGTACAGCGAGATCCAAAGGTTGTGATGGCACCAATCTTCCACACCATCAGCAAGTTCCAATCGGGTGAAGTTTTCACTTTGGGCGAATTCACCTCCGTCACCGACAAGTTTGGCGACATGCGCTTGATACATGACCATGCGCAGATTTAGGAGCTGCCGGCACAGCGATCGCATCAGCACCTGGTGACCCCGACATCACTTGCGATGAAGGCGGGGAAAATTCAATATGCAAACCTTCCAATCTTTGATGATCGCTCGGCGCCCAGATCTAATCTGCGCTTGGATGGCCCTCAGGCAATCCTCGCTGGTAGACCACTCTGCTAACTAGATCTAATTCGGACCTAGGAGGTTCCTGGCAGATCGTCCGACCGAGGTGCTCGGCGACTCAGCCCTAGGTCCACCCCGCTCATTCGCGTGGCAACACCACCGAGGAACCACTCGGCGTCGAGACCTTGCTCTAGCCTGAGTGGCCCTCGCTGTCCATCAACTACTCACCGGCATCGAGACCTGATCTCCGCTTGGGTGGGCCACCTGCGACATCAAGCCCAAGCACAAGGGCCATCTTATGTCTGGCTCGATCTCCAGTAACGATGGCACCACAAAGCTTCTCCCCCTCAAGGGCTGACTTCCCCCCACTGTGAGGTCTTCCCTTTGGCCTGTGCAACTCCGTGATGGCTACTCCAACATTTGACACGGCAGTCCATGCAATGACAGCAACCCACGGTCCTCGTGGAGGACGACATCTTCAGCGCGATGGACGAACCGCTGATGGGCATCTATCTGTGGCTCGTCGTCAACTCCACTCAGGCTGTCAGGATGGCCAGATAGCATAGCTCCTATCCCATGGAGCCCACGGTGCCACCCTCATCGACTCCGTCACTACCGAAACCCGACCCTTCAAGGGAAGTGTTCATGGTGACAATTGAAGAACCTCTAGTCCTGGAGGACTCAAAGTCCTTTGATGGTGAAACTCCCGGGGCACGGGCCGCGCGTCAGGCACGCAACACTGACAAGCAACATCAAAGGAACCAAAGGGCCTAGGTGCTAGCTCGATGAGAACCCATCTCTGATGACGAAAGTGACTGCACCCAACGAGACACCCGCCAACAAGTAAGAGCGATTCTCCCAGCAACTACAGCAAGGAAAGGAAGCGCAGGGCAAGGGCTCAGGAGGAGTCTGAGCTCCGCAAAGCTACGAACTACGACCCATCCAGGGAAGTATTCATGGCGACGATTGAAGAACCTCCGATCTCGGAGGACCCATCATCCTTCAAGGATGAGACCCCTAGAGCCCAAGCCACTCGCCACACACGCAATGCCGACGAGCAGTGGCAGAGGGACCAGCGAGCCGAGGAACTGGCGTGATGCTAGCCCATCTCCGCCGACAAAAGAACAACACCAAACGAGACCTAGGCCGATTGGTGTGGGCGCCTCGCCCGAAACTACGATAAGGAGAAAAAGCACCGACAGAGAGCACGAGAGGATTCCAAACTTCAGCAAGGCGATGCAGCATCATCAAGACCAGTTGCTTGGCTCGCAACCTCGAAGGCGAGTTCGATGGTGTCTCGAGTTCCGAAATCTATGACCCCAAGCACTACCTCACCGTGATTGGAATAGAGGTGGCCAAGCTCCCACAGTCAGCGGCCAGAGCTCAGCTGGAGCGCCTGGCCTAGCACGGGTTGGTGATCACAGGCGATGACTGAGACGGACCAACATTGATGATGAGGCTGAGTCCTCGGCCACCCCTGCTCAGCAATACCTTCACCTCACCATCAACAAGAATCGCGACCTTCTTCGCCGCATTGAAGAACAGAGGTGCAAGGCGTGCGAGACAGAACTCAAGAGTTGGGAGGAGTGGGACAAGGAGAATGCCCCCCTCGACAGCAAGGCAACCGCTGGGACAGGTGTCGTCCGGCACCACCACGGCTAACCCTCGAGGCAACGAGGTGACTCACCACAGAGAGGATCTCCGATGCGCTGTGCTCCCATGGCACTCATCGACCCGCCATACTCCACATATGATGGGATCCACGCCTTCTCATCGCACATTAGGTCCATCCAGTGGCCTGCCACTTTCAAGCTGGTGAACGTTGACAAATATGACCTGAAGGAGAATCCGGACTGAGTGGGTGCAGATCTATCACTCATCATCAAGGCCGCTGGAGGCAACATCAACACCATGCTGGCCTATGTCCCTATCATGCTGGAGCCCCAAGCGCTAAGATGGCTATAGAACCAGCCGATCCACTCCATTTATGACTGGGACCAATTCTACGAGAAATTCATCACCAACTTCCGCGACGAAAAGCTCCTTGACAAGTTAGAAAGGAAACCACCCACATACGTGGAATCCTTGTTCGACATCGCCAACAAGCACGCCAACGCCCGTGAGGAAATGATAGACATCCTCAACCACAATAGGGGCCACGAAGACAGGCCCATATCGAACCGTGAGCCCAGGAGGTATGACAACGACCGACGCAACAAGTGCCGAGACCTGCGACAACTTTAGGTACCCATGGGAGAGCAAGCACGGCCACAACAAATCCATGAATGCCAGCAGACTATAATGGCAAGAGGCCTTCGGCGATGATCAAGGAGATGCTAGACAAGCAATGCCCGCTCCATTCTGACCACCACCACGTGTACCACAACTTCAGGCAGCTCAAGTACCTGCTGAGAAGGGGAAACATGCCTCCCCCAAGAAGGAAGGGGAGCATGGTGACAAGGGAGACCGCGATGGAAGGAGGAAGCCGGACAAGTGCAACAACAATGATGAAGGACACTGCTTCCCTCACGTCAACAACGAGATGGCAGTACTGTTTGGCAGTCATGGCTCCAAAGAAAGCAGGCGAAAGTAGAAGCTAACAGACTGGCAGGTCACGATGACGGAGTCACCTACCCCAACCTACTACCAATGGTCCGAGCGCCCCATCAGCTTCAGTAGGGAGGACCACTTGACCAATTTCGACGCCCTGGGACGCTACCCACTCATCGTCAGTCCCATCATCAAGACATTAAAAATGCACAAGGTGCTGATCGACGGGGGCAGTGGCCTCAACATCTTATTTGAGAAGACCATCGCTGGCCTAGGAATTGGTGTGGAGGTCCTCTAGGAGTTTGACACACCCTTCTACGACATCATCCTAGGCAGGGACTCTTGACCACTCAGGCACATCACCATTGCCCGTCACTTTGGGTGACAGAGACAACTACCGGATAGAATACATCCTGGTTTAAAGTGTCAAGTATCGACTGCACGTACAACGCCATCCTAGGACGACCGGCACTCAGTCAAGTTCATGGCGATCCCGCAACACTCGTACTTGGTGCTCAAGATGCTAGTGCCAAAAGGTGTCTTGTCCATCAGAGGCGATTTCAAGGTATCCCATGAGTGCGATCAAGCAGCGCTTGCTACTAGCAGAAGATCTTGAGCATGAGGCAAGCCGATAAGAGGTCAAGAGAATGGTGGCCCATCTCCAGCCCACCATACCATCAACAGATCCCAGCCGCAACAGCATGCAGGCTGCAGAGAAGATGAAGCGAGTCAGCCTAGGGCTGGCAAGACTCCTCCAAGGTGGTAATCATCGGCTCAGGGCTAGGAGCCAAAATAGGAAGACACACTTCGTCTAGCTCCTCCGCACCAACTAGGACATGTTCGCCTAGCAACCATTTGATATGCCATGCGTCCCTAGGGAGTTGGCCGAGCACAAGCTAAAAATCTACCCAGATGCCAAGCCGGTGAAGCAAAAGCTATGATGATTCTCTAGTGAGAAGAAGGAAGCCATCAGGCTAGAAGTAGTAAAGCTATTAGTAGTGGGTTTCATTAGAAAAGTCTTCCATCCAGAGTGGGTGGCAAATCCTGTAATTGTATTAAAAAGAATAATAAAGAGTGGAGGATGTGCATTGATCATATAGAGCTCAACAAACATTGCCCGAAGGATCCCTTTGGCCTGCCACGAATCAACCAGGTGGTAGAGTCCACAGCCGGGTCCTCCTTGCTGTCCTTCCTCGACTGCGACTCAGGCTACCACCAAATAGCCCTGGCACCAGAAGACCAAGAGAAGACCTCGTTCATCATGCCGTATGGAGCATACTGCTACAAGACGATGTCATTTGGCCTAAAGAACGCTAGGTGCCACCTACCAGAGGTGTATACAAGCCTGCCTCACCAAGCAATGGGGTAGAAACATGGAAGCTTACATTGATGATGTGGTGGTAAAAACAAAGGAGCCAGACGATTTCATCAAAGATCTGGAAGAGACCTTCAGTCTACGCATGTATCGGTGGAAGCTAAACCCAAAAAAATGGGTCTTTGGAGTCTCATCAAGCAAGCTACTGGGTTTCATTGTCAGCTCCATGGGCATTGAAGCTAACCTAGAGAAGATAGCATCAATCACTAGTATGAAGCCGCTGACCTCCCAGAAGCAAGTACAAAAGCTTACTAGGTGCATGGCGGCACTCAGCTGCTTCATATCATGACTCGGCAAGTGAGGCCTCCCATTCTTCAAGTTACTCAAGAAGCTGGACACATTCAAGTGGACAAAAGATGTGCAGGGAGCACTGGAAGAGCTGAAAGCATTCCTCACAAAGGCACCGGTGTTCACCTCCCCAATTAGAGCAAAGGATGGCCAGCCGGCGGAGGAATTGTACCTGTACCTATCCTACACTACACACATCATCAGCTTCGCCCTCATCGTTGAGTGCCTGGACCCGGGGCACGTCTAGAAGATCTAGCACCTGGTGTACTTCATCAGCAAGGTGCTAAGCGAGTCAAAATTTAGGTACCCTCAAGTTCAAAAGCTACTCACCACGGTATTGATCATGACCCACAAGTTGAGGCATTACCTTGTTCCCTATTGGCGTCATACTGCACAACAAGGAGGCCGCATGATGGATAGCAAAGTGGGCTTGTGAGTTGGACGCTTTCGAAATTGACTTCAAGGCCAGAACAATAATCAAGTCTCAGGCCCTAGCAGATTTCATAGTGGAGTGGACAGAATAGCAAGTCTCGGTGCACCCAGAACGACCAGAGCACTAGGTCATGTACTTCGACAAATCTCTAAAACTAGAGGGAGTAGGTGCCAGCATCCTGCTTATCTCTCCCAAGGTCAAACAACTCAAGTATGTGCTGCAATTGAAGTTCAAGGCATCCAACAATGCGGCCGAGTATCGCTGAATCCCTTGGCATCAACAAGCCACTTGTATATGGTGACTCACTCATAGCAATCAACTAGGTGAACAAAGACTGGAGCTACACGATGGAAAAAAAGAGCGCCTACTACGCAGAAGTTCAGAAAATGGAAAGCAAGTTCCTGGGGCTCAAATTTCATCATGTTTTTAGAGATAGTAACGTCGCAACAGACGTATTATCAAAGCTGGGATCCACGTGTGCAGAAGTACCTCCTAGCATCTTTGTCCAGGTGCTGGATTTGTAGGAACGAGATGTACGACTAGAGGGGGGTGAATAGGAGGACTTGAAATACTCAAAATCACGACCCCCAAACTTGGTGCACAGAAAGCTCACAAGAACCCACACTAGACACCATCCACTGAACAGATACGTGTCTAGCAAGCACAAGGTGCCGTCCACTGCAAGGATACGCACCAGGCAAGAAAGAGCAAGCGACTCAATTACCCAAGATTCCAAGTCACTGCAAGCAACAAAACTTGCAATTTCACCACTTGACACTCACCTCACCGAAATGCGACTTACTGGAATGCAGCAAGCAAAGAGTATGGTCAGACAGTGGGAAAAGCAAATTCAAAGCAAGACATAGTGGAAGAACGAGAAAACAAAGAAGGGGCAACATCCCTGGCCACACCAGACTGTCCGGTGGGATCGGATAGCCCGATGGTTGTATCGGATAGTCCGGTACAGTCGCAGAAAATGAGTTTTCAAACACAAAACTTGACCAAATCTTGACCAAACTTCACGAGATTTTGTACAGGCTATTTGGACCCTATTCCCAAGCTATTCCCAAAAGATCAACTCAAATTGAGCACGGAAATAGCGGGAATTTCAGATCTCGTGAGAAGGCAATCTTTGGGCAAGAAAGGGGAAAACTCAAGAAGCACTTGCTCGTGGCAATCCTGAGATGTTCTAAGACATAATCTCCACATCCTAGCAAGTCCAGAAGAACCAAAAGAACAGAATTAACTCATGGGCAAAGCAAATCACCAAAAGCCTTTGAGTTTAATCCAAGATCGAAACTAGAAAGGGGGAAGGAGATGGCTGCACACATGAACACAAACTGGGGATGAATCTTTCTTGTATTAGAGAGGGAAATCAGTTCTTACAAGGTTCCTCACAGCTTTTTACCCTTCATCCTCCCACTAATGCAAAGTACTAGCTCTAGGGGACTCCAAATCTTGGATTAGCACCCGATTTTCACTCTAAGCACTTGGCTGGTTGGAAAGCTAAGCCTAGGGTTTTTAGAGGTGGAAGAGTGACCTAAATGACCAGCCACTTAGGTATTTATAGCCCAGGCCTAGCTGACTTAGTTTACACTAAGACCCCTATATTACAAAAAGACCCGTAGGGGCTAAACTGGAAAAGACCCAACTTTCTCGGGGACGGACGACCGCGATGGAGTCTTGATCTTCTTCGGTTGCACGCTATCTTCAGGATGAGGTCCACGTGGCCAGTAGTCCAAATCCATCGATTGACCCCCGGTTTTGAAGTCAGAAACCAGGAAACTTTAGGGTTTCCTTCCTGGGCCTGGAACAGCCCACTCTACTCTATCTTGGCGAGAATTGAGCCCATTCGCCGAGTCTTGGTAACTTGGTGGTAGGGTGGCGGATTTGAGCGAATCCGTCATCCCCCTCGCACATCTTCGCGCCATGCACACAGGTTGGAGCACTGCGGTGGCACCCGACATCCCCTGTCCATCAGGGTCGCTTCACAGTCCTTCGGAGGTCTTACACATGCCGTCACCGTGCCACCCCTCTGTGTACCAAACTCCCATGGCCGACCGACGCCGAGCATGCCTTCTGTCCTTTGGAGGTCTTTCTTCGCCATCTACCTCCAGTCCATCGGAGGGCCTCCTGTACATCAGAGGGCTTGTGCCCAAGTCCTTCTGGGTCATGACTTCTGTGGACAATCACTCATCACTCCAAAGGCAATGGAGCCAGTCCATTGGCTCTCAATCTCCCCTTGATGAGTGCATTGTCAACACCGGCAACCTATAACCTGAAATATAACAAAGACAAGAACAAAAGCGTAAAACCAAAAAGAAAGAAGAAAAGAAGATGTTGCTCGAGATGCCCAAAAGCCAAACACAAGCAGACAAGGGCAAATTGTACAACAAAAACAAAGTGAAAGATCGACCCCCTAAGACAAGGGAAACCGCTCAACGCAGTCAATCAAACTAAAGCATGGCCCCTCAAGAAAGAGACAAACCGGCTCAACACAGTCATGCTTAAGCAAAGCATCGGCTCCTCTAGAAAGAGGCAAAAGGCTCAATGCACTGATGCAAGAGCATGCAAAGCTCAAACTCTCCCTGAAATGCATCCTCACAAATTCAAGATGAATGCACAGCTCCCCCTCAACTAACTCTCTCCAGAGTTCTCCCCATTGGTCCATGGACTCTTCCCTTGGGAACAACAATCTCTTGCCCTTGTTGACAATTGACACATCAAGGGTTCATAGAACTCAACTCCCCCTGAACTAGACAACCCCCCCTCAAAATATGCCATGAAATGCAGGAAGTGTACCAAGAAGAGCTCAGAAGGGATGAAAAGCTAGTAAATACAAGTTCTAGCATAATGGGCAAGTGAGGGCAAGGCAGCATGCAAACAAGCTCAATTGAATCTATCTTATATAGTTTATGAGCACATTTTCAGGGTTGTTGAAAAGAAAACATCACCAACATGAATAGCGTCTAGCAAGGTAGGCATGAACAGCAAGATGCTAGCAAAACATACAAGGTGTGCTACTCTCAACCAAAGCATATACAACAGGCCATAAGCAATTTAGAGACTTGGAAATTTCAGATTTAGCAATTTGTGGCTTCATGCAAGTTAGACCATATGCCATGGGTTATTCACTTGTTTTAGCCACTTCTTACCAACCAATGCCAAGCCTAGGTTCAGAGAACCGTCAGAAGCTTAAGACAAGGTTTTGGTCATACACAGCCTAGTCCAAGTTCATGCCAAAGTGCAAAGTCAAGCTATCTCAAACTAGATCAGTGTGATAAGCGAACCCACCTGGATCTTTTCAATTTAGCTCAAAAGACACAACTTGTATATAGATTTAGTTCAGAATTTAGATTTAATCAAGGTGTCATAAATGCTTAGGCAACAACTTAACAAAGGCATACGATTAGCATATCCAAGCATGAAAAGATAGCATAGAATTCAACATTCCTACACATGCTAGGTATCCAAGTCAAGTGGTGATCATGATTTTTGATTTTCAAGAAATAAGAGTGACTTAGCTCGCAAATGATATTAAACAGATTCAAGGATCTTAGCCAACCATGATCATGTAAGCACTGTACAATCTAGCACAAGTAAGTAATAACTAGTCATTCTAGAAGAGCTCTAGTGCTAGTGAAGTGAAAATGCATATGTTACATGGATGCAATGCATGATATGATACAAAATGCAAGAAAAGCAAAGAAAGACAAAGAAAAAGCAAAGCAAAACCTAAACTAACACAAAGTTACCCCAAACTAAAAGGGGTAGCAAACACCAAGTGTGATGCCCTAGGCATCTCAAATGCTTTGCACTAAAATCATTAGCATAATGACATCTTTTCCAAGGCCTTTTATCTTGAAAAGCATGCATAAACTAGGTCAATTGAGCAACTAAACCTAGTTTTCAGAAAAAGCTGTGTTTGTATTGTGCATATAACCTTAAGGCCATTGTGTTTTTCATAAAACCTTACATACCAAACTTGTAGGTAATTCCATAAGGAATGACTTTGGTATTTTGTGCTTTGGCATGCATGAATGTTGAAATCTAGTTTTGGGTCATTTTATGTGAAAATGTGATTTTGCCAAATTCAGCCCTGTTTGGTAAATTCAAAATTTTGTGAAACAAAATTCAAAATCTTGCCATGTCATGAATACCAAAGTTGTAGATCATGAGATTCTATGCAACTTTGGTATAGTTCACCTTTCATGAAAATGCACCTAAAATGGACTTTTATAATTTTCAAGTTGGGGGTTTTAATTGGTCAAACAGGAGTCAGCAAGTTATTTTCAAATTTAAATCATTTTAAATTTGGAATCTGGTATAGGTCCTTTTGACAAAGTTGTAGATTTCAAAAAGTACAACATTTCATTCAATTGGGACTTTTTCAAATTCGGCTTCTAAATTGGTCAAATTTGCAAAATTCAGAAACCTAATCAGCTGGTCAAAGGGGGTTTATCTTTTTTCGATTTTCTTTTATTTTCTCGTCTGTATGACAGGCGGGACCCACCTGTCAGCCCCGCCCGCGCCAGCGCATGGGTCGATCCCCGGCCCCTCGCTCCGTGCACCCAGTCCATGCACCCTGATCTTTGTTTCCGTCCTTGGTCCCACCTGTCAGTCGCACCGGTCCATAGACCGGGTTCACCCACGCGCCTCCCTCCTCTCTCGCCGCCCGCGCGCGCCCACGCGGCGCTGCGCGCTGCGCGCCGTGGCCACGCGCCGGCCACCCCGGCCGCCGCGGCCACGCGCCCCTGCCGCGCGCGGACAGCGCGCAAGGCGCGCCTCCAAGGCGAAGGCGAGGGCCGGCCTCTTTCCCCGACCCCATTCGCGTGCCTAGGCCCCTCCGCTCGGCCTCTCCGCTTCTCCCCGCCCGCGCCAGTTCGCGCCGCCATTGACGGCGAGCTCCGAGCTCGAGCTCGCTCCGCCCCCTCCGTCGCTCCCCGTGCCTCCCCACCTCCACCGCTGCGCTCGCCTCGCTCCCGCGCACCTCGCGCCCTAATCCTCGTCGCCGTTCCCCGCCCGGACACCGAGGTTCGACCTCGCCTCGACGTCGCGTCGCGCCGGTTCACCCTCGGTTCATCTCCGTCGCCCGCCTCGTCCACGCCGTCTCCGCCGTCACCGCCTCCCCAAGGTAGAAGCCCCGCACGGGGAACACCTTCCCCAACTCGTGTCGCGGCCGCGGCGAGCCCCGGCTCGCCGGCGCGCGCGCGCCCTCCCGCGCGGCCGCGGCCGACGCGAGGAAGAAGAAGGGGGCCGGGCAAATTTCAGATCCGGTCCCTGCTTTTTCCTTTATTTGCGAATCAGTCCACCGCACTGTGCACTGAGTCTTGTAAATTTTGCACGGGAACCCTCGGAAGCTATGAATAATTACTGATAGGCCCTGGATCTGTTTAATTTTCGGTTAAAATGCTTTTAAAAAGGCTGAAACTTTGAAAAATCATAATAAAGTGTATAAAAATCCAAAAATAGCAAACTTTGTTGCATTTTGTTCCTAATAAATAGCTCTACAGAATGGGTATGATGGTTGAGTAGGAAAAGACAGTTTTGCCCCTGTTTTTGTGCAAGCATTAAAAACCTCGATAAATAGGAAATATGGCTAAAATGAACTTCAAAAATTGTGAAATTTGGGCAGAGACCTTTTTATTCTGTGTAGGCTCTATGAAAATTTTGGTAGCTCAAATGTCCACTGCTAATTACCATTTTGCCCCTATATGTGTTTTTAGCATGGAAATAAATGAAGAAATGTTGTTTATATAAAAATTAGGTTCTAAATGGTTATACCTAGTTTATTGTGCTCCTTATAGCATAAAAGAGTTCTAGATGGTAGTAGACATCGATCTTTTCGCATAAATCGATGTAACTCAGTCACACACCACGTTATTTTATGTGACAAGCTAAGCTGTCGTAGATGATGGCTTGTACGATTTCTTAGTATGAAACGACTTTCACCTCAATATGCATAACTTTGTACCACGAATCATAAGTTCACTGATCTACTGCATTACACTCGCATAATGAGGCAAGCTTTGCACTAATACATGCTTTAACTGCATCATGTCATACATATAGATTCCACGAACGAAGAACCACCACTGGACCAACCGATCGTGACGGAGCCAGAGGAGGAACTGCACCCAGAGCCAGAGGACCAGCAGCAGGAACCCGACTACGCTCCGGAGGAAGCTACTGACCTTAGTGAAGAAGGTAGGCAGGACCATACTCTCCCAGCAAATAAATTATACTTGATGATTACACATATGCATTAGGAGTTGTTTGGAAACAATTGCATTAGACTTCCTGGCCGTCCTGGCCTTAGCACCTATACATAGAGTTCGTAGGACGAGTATGCCTAGAAATTGCTAGGTACGGGTAGACACGAGTGTGTGTACTCGTCACGTAGGTGTTTTCAAAGTTACAAAAAGCTTACAGTCATATCATTTATTACTGTTGCTCATGAAGTTAAATAGAGACCGGGCGGAGATTTATTTCAGTATTTCCTTTATCATGATGTCGCACCCGGACTCCGCCCGAGTCGTTTAAGGCCCGTCCGCTGTTCGTCTGCTGATCGGCATAACATTGCTAAAGTGCTTATCCGGGGAATGGGACCGGAAAAGTCTTTCCTGGGCTCGTCCGAAGCACAGAGACACGTTCCTACCCGCTGGTTGAGAGGAAGGTGGCCCGGGGGAGCTTGGTACTCATGATGGGGAGACCGAGATGTCGGCAGGCTCGTCATGGGGGCACAACCCGGGGGCTAGGCGGGAGTGAATCGAACTTGGGACGAGGCAGGTTAAGATTGGGGCTATATGTGGGAACGCGATGGCTAGTAAGCATATACCCCTGGCATGATAGTTATTCCCGGGAATTAAAATCGATTCGAATCGCTGATGCCCACCAGGTGTGGGAATGCCAATATCACTGTCGGGCAACGTAGTAATTACTTAAACTTCCGGTACCTTAATACTCATGGTTTTTGGAATACTACATGTTTGAGCTGAGTTGTTATCTTGCAAAGACTTACTACTATGTTGGCAATCATAGAGACAATGAAACTTGTTATTTATGTTAATTAAGCTGCTGTTAAAAACTAAAAGCTAAGGATCTACTTGTTAGTAAGCTGCTTCGCGTCAGCCGTAAGCCAAATCCATTAAGACCTACTGAGTAATTAGTACTCAGGGTTTGCCCCCACATTTTGAGCGCAGGTATGGAATTCATGGTGTGCACCTGTGTTGGAGGCGGGGCATGTCCTCATGTAGGATGAAGTGACTAAGTGGCACGAGGACAACATCGGTGGGCTCGATGTTGTACCTCCAATGCAAAACTTTTGGTGTTAACATGGTGACCTAAATTTATATTTTCCGCTGCGAGAAACTTTCAAACTTGCTACCGTATAATATTATGTTTCGGCTGGTATTTTATGTAAAAACTAGTTTGTAAATAAATCTACTTTTATGCTATTTAACTGCCTGTGGTGATGCTTCTGTTGTGGCTCCATCGTGAGTCGGATGTGTATGATGTCGGTTCCTCTGGGAAAAGGTAATATCGGGAGTCGAATGACTCTCGACGGACGACCGGGTTTAGTTCGGTCTAATCGCACTGCAAGCCAGAGGTGGCAGGTGTGCTTAGCCCGGATTAAATCGGCGGTTCCGCCACAGCTGGTATCAGAGCCGATCATATACAGACAACAGACATATCATCCAGTTTTGATTTGCAAAACCTATTTTCGAAAACCCTTTTCGAAGTATTTGAAAAGTGAGAGTATCGATATGCCCTACTAAGGATGTTAGTGAAATACCAGGTGACATCGCTAACATTCTGACCTAGATAGAACTCATGTGCATATTCGGCGCTTTGGGAAGCAACATTTCGGCCATAGCCATCCCCAGTACTGGTGGAGCGCTATTGGGATTTGCGGACTGTTGCGAACCCTGCATTCATGCTGATAGGGCAGAACTCTTTAAGGGGGGTGGTCACGCTATTGGAGTGTTTCGTGACCACTTTTCCTTCAACCAAAAATTATAGCTAGATCTTGTTGGCCACCGTTTCTCTCCCCAGCAATTCCCCAGTACTGGAGGAAGACTGGGTGTGTTGGGAGAAATGGCGCCACTACGTCGTCCACCAGACGTAGCTTAAAGAAATTCGTGGGTGCCACTTCTAGAGTTAGAGTGGTAATGATTGGTCATGGTAATGATGATGATATGAGCATGCATTTTTCTGCAGGTACACTAACCACGTGCGAATTTAAGAACGAATAGAGAACGACTAGTTGCATTAGAGAGTGCCATGCATATATGTCACCGGATACTCGTTAGATATATACATTATACATAAGGTGTGTGATGCGAGAACGGATAGGACGAGTCATGCATTATGTTTACTTTTACTTGTTCATACTTAGGGGTTTATCGCTAAAAGACAAATAAGTAAAAGGAAAGTCCAATGATGTTTTCCGCATCCATCACCCACTTAACCGTTAAACTTCTATGCAACCTATGCTTATCACTGATTAAAATCTCTTTTAAAAACAGATGGCCAGGACCAAGCAAACCGCTCGTAAGGCCACCAGTGCGAGGGGACTTCGCATACAGGAGGGAAGGGCTGCTCCCCTCCCACCAGTGACCCACACCCCTCCTCAGCTTGAGAATGGGATGGTTCACACCCGTTGCCGTGAGGAGAACGGCCTTGCGCAGATCCTTTGTCGGGCTCTGCGTGAGATGAGGCGCAGGCCGTGCCCTTTCTTCTCAGTGCAGACGGTGCACGCGGAGGGACACTGCATGGCCAGTGTTATCCTTCCTTCGAGCCACACCGCTGTCCGGCAGACGCTCACCGTCTACGGGGCCAATGAGGAGGACGCTTACGACAAGGTCACCTTAGCAGCCATCACCTCACTCAGTTCTTCGGGTGCAGCAGGGATGTCAGTGCTGCGTTACCTCCCCACCGACGGTTACGACGACGAGTGGCTCCGTCGTCACAACATGCTGGAGGAGCGGATTGACACCAGGCCCTATGCTGCGACCATGCAGTTTGCTCACAGTGTACACGGGATGTATCTCCGTGCCGAGGACCGTGTCGCCCACTACCGTGACCAGCACATGTATGCACAGGACCGTATTGAGGAGCTGGAGGCAGAGTTGGCTGAGGCACAGCAGCGCCTGGCGCAGTACGAGCCGGATCCTTCAGTTGCCCCTGTGGTGGAGGATGAGGGCAGCATGGTGTCTGACGCGCGTAACGGGCGTTAGAGAGTTTGGCAATGGCACTGTGTGATGAAGCCTTTTGTAAATGGTGCACGTTGTGAGCGATGTTTTGTACCATATCGCTCCGTGCAGTTTGCCATGACTGTACTAAACAATGGTGAGGTCGAGAGAACTCACTTATGTACGTCATGTAACCTAATGTAGAACCTGAAGTTAGTGTTCCGAGGTGATGGATGAGATGGCCCATGTGTGTACTAAGTAAACCTTTAGTTATTAAGACTCTATAAGTATGGTTGCAGTAACTGTTGAGTACGCATGGATGATGCGAATGATGCGATGTCGTTAAGCTTGGCCTTGAGAGATAAAGTCTAACTGCTTTGTTACAAGTTTACCTGTGCTCACAAATTGCCTATAGTCCTATGATCTTGCTATCACCGTATTTCTGCACTTGGGTTATTGGGCTGAACCCATATGATTCCATTTTGCAGATGGTGAACACTCGCACGGGGCAGTCATCAGGGCAGTCAGCGCAAGGCGCTCCACCCCCGCCGGAGCTGGCCACTTTGGTGGTCCAACAAGCTGAGCTGATTCGGTTATTAGCAGAAGACCGTCAAGTCCGTGGGCAACAACAGCCGCGGGAGTACAGGCCACGTGGCATTACTTACCAGGATTTCGAGGGGCTGCGACCCCCGGTCTTCACCAACTGCCCAGAGCCACTGGCGGCAGACGACTGGCTTCGTACTGTCCAGTCCAAGTTTACCCTTCTGCCAGGGATCAATGAGCGAGAGAAGGCTCGATTTGCTGCTCAGCTTCTTCATGGGCCTGCGGGAGCGTGGTACGCCACTTTCCTCGCCATGCAGGAAGAGGGCCATGAGCCCACATGGGAGGAGTTCCGTCAGGCTTTCCGGGCTCACTACATCCCGGCAAGTTTGATGGAGCAAAAGCGTCGCGAATTCCGAGACCTCAAGCAGGGCAACCGGACCGTGATGCAATATGTGCAGACCTTTATCCACCTCTCACAGTATGCTCCGAGAGATGTTGCAACTGAGCCGGAGCGGGCCGAGAGACTCCTAGAGGGCCTTGACCCTACCCTCCGGACTCACTTGGCCCGGCGTTACCAGAGCTTCACTGAGCTGGTAGACACTGCTCTCGACATGGAGAATCGTCTCCGTGCTGCTAACGAGGATCAGAAGCGCAAAGGGATAGCCAACACCTCAACGACTAGCCCTTCACAGAAGCAGAAGACCGCATACAAACCTCAACAGCAAAATTTTCAGCAGTCTCGCTATGTGGTCCGACCCAACCAACCAAGGTGGATTCATCGGGCAGCACCGCCACAACAGTACCCCATCTATCGAGCACCCGCACAGTTGTCAGCTCCCCGTGCTCCCATCGTCCCAGGGCCGGGTGCTCCATGCTTCAATTGTGGCAAAATAGGTCACTTCAGTCGTGACTGTAGGGCACCCCGTAAGATACAGGGTCCTACCCCAGCTGGTGGAAGTCAACAGAGCAAGCCGAAGGGACCCATGCCCAAGATGGGTCGCGTGCACTATGTGCACATGGATCAGATTTCCGCCGGAGAACCGGTGCTTGCTGGTACGTTCATAATCAACGGTCAACCGACCGTCGTGTTATTTGATTCTGGGGCCACACATACTTTTATCAGTAAAACATATGCATTGAGGCATGGGATAAAAATGTACAAGTTGAAAGAAAATTATCAAATTACAGCACCGGGATCACCTATTGAAACCAGTTTGGGGGTTAGACAGCTTAAGCTGAGCATTGGCACAGAAAATTTTATCATCAACCCCGTGGTACTACCACACCAGGGGATTGATATTATTTTAGGTATGAATTGGATGAAAGAACACGATGCAGTCCTGGATGTTAGCAGCAGGACAATACAATTAAAGTCAGGCGTAAGTGGTAAGGCTATACAGATACACATGCCAAACCAAAAACACATGACCCCCACGGTCAATGGGACTGAACTACAAGAGGTTAAAAAGATACCAGTAGTGTGTGAATTCCCGGACGTATTTCCAGAAGAACTTCCGGGACTACCACCAAAACGGGATGTAGAATTTGTCATTGAGCTCGTTCCAGGTACGGCACCTGTGTCAAAAAGACCATACAGGATGCCACCTGATGATTTGAAGGAATTGAAAGTACAGCTACAAGAACAATTAGACAAAGGGTTCATTAGGCCTAGTTCATCACCGTGGGGTTGTCCAGCTCTCTTTGTTGAGAAAAAGGATCATGGTGGGAAAAGGTTGTGCGTTGACTATCGGCCACTGAATGCAGTGACCGTCAAAAACAAATACCCACTGCCACACATCGACATTCTATTTGATCAGTTAGCCGGGGCTAAGGTCTTTTCTAAAATTGACCTAAGGTCTGGCTACTATCAGATGAAGATTAGAGAAGAGGACGTACCCAAGACAGCATTCTCTACCAGATATGGTTTATATGAGTATTTGGTCATGTCATTTGGGTTAACCAACGCACCGGCTTTCTTCATGTATATGATGAACTCGGTGTTCATGAATGAACTCGATAAGTTCGTGGTGGTATTCATAGATGACATACTAATCTACTCCAAAAATGAAAAAGAACATGAAGAACATTTGAGGGTCGTGCTCACTCGGCTCAGAGAGCATAAACTTTATGCCAAGTTTAGCAAGTGTGCATTCTGGCTGAAAGAAGTGAGTTTCTTGGGCCATGTGCTGTCTGAAAAGGGAGTCGCAGTTGACCCTAACAAAGTAGAAGATGTGCTAAATTGGAAACAACCAGAGACCGTGACTGAAATCCGGAGTTTTCTTGGTTTAGCGGGCTACTACCGCCGCTTTATCAAAGATTTCTCCAAAATTGCAAAACCTATGACCGCTTTGACCAAGAAAAATGCCAAGTTCATTTGGAATCCGAAATGTGAAGAAGCTTTCCAAACCTTGAAGAAATTGTTAACTTCAGCACCAGTGCTAGCTCAACCAGATATTACCAAGCCTTTTGAGGTGTACTGTGATGCTTCCGGTAATGGACTTGGCTGTGTCTTGATGCAAGAAGGAAGAGTAATTGCTTATGCCTCCCGCCAACTGAGGAAACATGAAGCCAACTACCCAACACATGACCTTGAGTTGGCTGCCGTCGTTCATGCACTAAAAATATGGAGACACTATCTGTTAGGCAACACATGTCACATCTACACTGACCATAAGAGTCTCAAATATATTTTCACCCAACCCGAAATCAATATGAGGCAGAGGCGATGGTTAGAGTTGATAAAAGATTATGATCTGGAGATACACTACCACCCAGGCAAGGCCAATGTGGTAGCAGATGCACTAAGCCGAAAAGCTCATTGCAATGTGATAGAGATCCGACCTACAGCAAGAGTAATCTGCTGTGAAATGAGTGACATTGAAACACCTCCAGGACAGCCTGCAGAACTCTATAGTATCATTATTGAGCCCACAATCAAGGCACAAGTCATAGAAGCTCAGAAGCAAGATAAGGGTATGGCACATATCCGTGAAGGTATTAGCGAAGAGAAGAAGGCGTGTTTCACGTTTGATGACCAAGGCGTCCTGTGGTTCAAGAATCGCCTAGTGGTACCCAAGGACATGGAGTTGAGAAAGAAAATACTGGACGAAGCGCACACTTCAATACTCACGATACATCCAGGCAGCAATAAGATGTACCAAGACTTGAAGCAAAAGTTTTGGTGGACCCGTATGAAACGAGAAATCGCCAAGTATGTGTCTGAGTGCGACGTGTGCAAGAAAGTAAAAGCTGATCACTTAAAATCCGCTGGAATGCTTCAGCCACTGGATATTCCAGCATGGAAATGGGAGGATATACACATGGATTTTGTGGTGGGTTTGCCTCGTACCCAAAAAGGATATGATTCCATATGGGTAATTGTCGATCGGCTCACCAAGTCGGCACACTTCTTACCCGTCAAGACTCATTACACTGCCGCCACCTATGCAGAGCTATATATTGCACGAGTTATTTCCCTACATGGGGTACCCAAGACCATCACTTCCGATCGAGGTTCGATATTTGTGTCCCGCTTTTGGGAGCATTTGCAATCTGCTCTCGGAACCACTGTGATTCGAAGTTCGGCATACCACCCTCAAACCAGTGGTCAAGTAGAACGGGTGAATCAAATTCTAGAAGATATGTTAAGGGCTTGTGCACTGACATATTCCACTAAGTGGGATGAATGCCTTCCCCTGGCAGAGTTCGCTTATAACAATAGCTACCAAAAGAGCTTAGAAATGGCTCCTTTCGAAGCTCTTTATGGTAGGAGATGCAGAACACCACTAAACTGGTCCGAACCAGGTGAACGTGTTACCTTTGGGCCTGATTTAGTGGTAAAAGCCGAAGAACAAGTGAAACTCATACACCATCATCTCAAAAGAGCACAATCCAGACAGAAAAGTTACTCGGATAAAAGGAGGAGGCCATTAGTCTTTGATAAGGGGGATCATGTGTATCTCAAAGTATCTCCGATGAAAGGGGTACAACGGTTTGGGGTGAAAGGAAAGTTAGCACCAAGGTACGTCGGTCCATTCAAGATCATTGAAAAGTGCGGAGCCGTCGCTTATCGGTTAGAACTACCACCACATCTGGCTGCAGTTCATGATGTGTTTCATGTGTCACAACTAAAGAAGTGCTTAAGGGTACCCGAGAAAGTGGTAGATACCTCTCAAGTTCAGATTGAACCAGATCTCACATACGAAGAACATCCCATAAAAATTCTCGATCAGAAGCAAAGATCAACCCGTCGGAAAACAATTAACTTCTACAAAGTTCAATGGAGTAATCACTCCGAAGAAGAAGCCACTTGGGAGCAAGAAGAATACCTACACACTAAATACCCTGGTTTTCTGCCATCCACCTCAACTCGGTACGTTACAATAGCTTAGCTTCTGGGTCTAAACTCAATACGTGCACCCAACACTAACTACAACCAGTTTAACCATCCACGACACTTCAAAAATCTCGGGACGAGATTTCTTTAAGGGGGGTGGGTTGTGATGCCCTAGGCATCTCAAATGCTTTGCACTAAAATCATTAGCATAATGACATCTTTTCCAAGGCCTTTTATCTTGAAAAGCATGCATAAACTAGGTCAATTGAGCAACTAAACCTAGTTTTCAGAAAAAGCTGTGTTTGTATTGTGCATATAACCTTAAGGCCATTGTGTTTTTCATAAAACCTTACATACCAAACTTGTAGGTAATTCCATAAGGAATGACTTTGGTATTTTGTGCTTTGGCATGCATGAATGTTGAAATCTAGTTTTGGGTCATTTTATGTGAAAATGTGATTTTGCCAAATTCAGCCCTGTTTGGTAAATTCAAAATTTTGTGAAACAAAATTCAAAATCTTGCCATGTCATGAATACCAAAGTTGTAGATCATGAGATTCTATGCAACTTTGGTATAGTTCACCTTTCATGAAAATGCACCTAAAATGGACTTTTATAATTTTCAAATTGGGGATTTTAATTGGTCAAACAGGAGTCAGCAAGTTATTTTCAAATTTAAATCATTTTAAATTTGGAATCTGGTATAGGTCCTTTTGACAAAGTTGTAGATTTCAAAAAGTACAACATTTCATTCAATTGGGACTTTTTCAAATTCGGCTTCTAAATTGGTCAAATTTGCAAAATTCAGAAACCTAATCAGCTGGTCAAAGGGGGTTTATCTTTTTTCGATTTTCTTTTATTTTCTCGTCTGTATGACAGGCGGGACCCACCTGTCAGCCCCGCCCGCGCCAGCGCATGGGTCGATCCCCGGCCCCTCGCTCCGTGCACCCAGTCCATGCACCCTGATCTTTGTTTCCGTCCTTGGTCCCACCTGTCAGTCGCACCGGTCCATAGACCGGGTTCACCCACGCGCCTCCCTCCTCTCTCGCCGCCCGCGCGCGCCCACGCGGCGCTGCGCGCTGCGCGCCGTGGCCACGCGCCGGCCACCCCGGCCGCCGCGGCCACGCGCCCCTGCCTCGCGCGGACAGCGCGCAAGGCGCGCCTCCAAGGCGAAGGCGAGGGCCGGCCTCTTTCCCCGACCCCATTCGCGTGCCTAGGCCCCTCCGCTCGGCCTCTCCGCTTCTCCCCGCCCGCGCCAGTTCGCGCCGCCATTGACGGCGAGCTCCGAGCTCGAGCTCGCTCCGCCCCCTCCGTCGCTCCCCGTGCCTCCCCACCTCCACCGCTGCGCTCGCCTCGCTCCCGCGCACCTCGCGCTCTAATCCTCGTCGCCGTTCCCCGCCCGGACGCCGAGGTTCGACCTCGCCTCGACGTCGCGTCGCGCCGGTTCACCCTCGGTTCATCTCCGTCGCCCGCCTCGTCCACGCCGTCTCCGCCGTCACCGCCTCCCCAAGGTAGAAGCCCCGCACGGGGAACACCTTCCCCAACTCGTGTCGCGGCCGCGGCGAGCCCCGGCTCGCCGGCGCGCGCGCGCCCTCCCGCGCGGCCGCGGCCGACGCGAGGAAGAAGAAGGGGGCCGGGCAAATTTCAGATCCGGCCCCTGCTTTTTCCTTTATTTGCGAATCAGTCCACCGCACTGTGCACTGAGTCTTGTAAATTTTGCACGGGAACCCTCGGAAGCTATGAATAATTACTGATAGGCCCTGGATCTGTTTAATTTTCGGTTAAAATGCTTTTAAAAAGGCTGAAACTTTGAAAAATCATAATAAAGTGTATAAAAATCCAAAAATAGCAAACTTTGTTGCATTTTGTTCCTAATAAATAGCTCTACAGAATGGGTATGATGGTTGAGTAGGAAAAGACAGTTTTGCCCCTGTTTTTGTGCAAGCATTAAAAACCTCGATAAATAGGAAATATGGCTAAAATGAACTTCAAAAATTGTGAAATTTGGGCAGAGACCTTTTTATTCTGTGTAGGCTCTATGAAAATTTTGGTAGCTCAAATGTCCACTGCTAATTACCATTTTGCCCCTATATGTGTTTTTAGCATGGAAATAAATGAAGAAATGTTGTTTATATAAAAATTAGGTTCTAAATGGTTATACCTAGTTTATTGTGCTCCTTATAGCATAAAAGAGTTCTAGATGGTAGTAGACATCGATCTTTTCGCATAAATCGATGTAACTCAGTCACACACCACGTTATTTTATGTGACAAGCTAAGCTGTCGTAGATGATGGCTTGTACGATTTCTTAGTATGAAACGACTTTCACCTCAATATGCATAACTTTGTACCACGAATCATAAGTTCACTGATCTACTGCATTACACTCGCATAATGAGGCAAGCTTTGCACTAATACATGCTTTAACTGCATCATGTCATACATATAGATTCCACGAACGAAGAACCACCACTGGACCAACCGATCGTGACGGAGCCAGAGGAGGAACTGCACCCAGAGCCAGAGGACCAGCAGCAGGAACCCGACTACGCTCCGGAGGAAGCTACTGACCTTAGTGAAGAAGGTAGGCAGGACCATACTCTCCCAGCAAATAAATTATACTTGATGATTACACATATGCATTAGGAGTTGTTTGGAAACAATTGCATTAGACTTCCTGGCCGTCTTGGCCTTAGCACCTATACATAGAGTTCGTAGGACGAGTATGCCTAGAAATTGCTAGGTACGGGTAGACACGAGTGTGTGTACTCGTCACGTAGGTGTTTTCAAAGTTACAAAAAGCTTACAGTCATATCATTTATTACTGTTGCTCATGAAGTTAAATAGAGACCGGGCGGAGATTTATTTCAGTATTTCCTTTATCATGATGTCGCACCCGGACTCCGCCCGAGTCGTTTAAGGCCCGTCCGCTGTTCGTCTGCTGATCGGCATAACATTGCTAAAGTGCTTATCCGGGGAATGGGACCGGAAAAGTCTTTCCTGGGCTCGTCCGAAGCACAGAGACACGTTCCTACCCGCTGGTTGAGAGGAAGGTGGCCCGGGGGAGCTTGGTACTCATGATGGGGAGACCGAGATGTCGGCAGGCTCGTCATGGGGGCACAACCCGGGGGCTAGGCGGGAGTGAATCGAACTTGGGACGAGGCAGGTTAAGATTGGGGCTATATGTGGGAACGCGATGGCTAGTAAGCATATACCCCTGGCATGATAGTTATTCCCGGGAATTAAAATCGATTCGAATCGCTGATGCCCACCAGGTGTGGGAATGCCAATATCACTGTCGGGCAACGTAGTAATTACTTAAACTTCCGGTACCTTAATACTCATGGTTTTTGGAATACTACATGTTTGAGCTGAGTTGTTATCTTGCAAAGACTTACTACTATGTTGGCAATCATAGAGACAATGAAACTTGTTATTTATGTTAATTAAGCTGCTGTTAAAAACTAAAAGCTAAGGATCTACTTGTTAGTAAGCTGCTTCGCGTCAGCCGTAAGCCAAATCCATTAAGACCTACTGAGTAATTAGTACTCAGGGTTTGCCCCCACATTTTGAGCGCAGGTATGGAATTCATGGTGTGCACCTGTGTTGGAGGCGGGGCATGTCCTCATGTAGGATGAAGTGACTAAGTGGCACGAGGACAACATCGGTGGGCTCGATGTTGTACCTCCAATGCAAAACTTTTGGTGTTAACATGGTGACCTAAATTTATATTTTCCGCTGCGAGAAACTTTCAAACTTGCTACCGTATAATATTATGTTTCGGCTGGTATTTTATGTAAAAACTAGTTTGTAAATAAATCTACTTTTATGCTATTTAACTGCCTGTGGTGATGCTTCTGTTGTGGCTCCATCGTGAGTCGGATGTGTATGATGTCGGTTCCTCTGGGAAAAGGTAATATCGGGAGTCGAATGACTCTCGACGGACGACCGGGTTTAGTTCGGTCTAATCGCACTGCAAGCCAGAGATGGCAGGTGTGCTTAGCCCGGATTAAATCGGCGGTTCCGCCACACCAAGCTCCCCACGCAAGCGAGCAAACGCGCTAAGCTCTAAGGGCTTGGTGAAGATTTCACCCAACTGGTTCTCAGTTTCAACATGAATCATGTCTATATCTCCCTTCTCATAGTGATCTCATAGGAAGTGAAACCTCATGTCTATGTGTTTGGTTCTAGAGTGCAAGATGGGGTTCTTAGCTACATAGATAGCAGAAGTAGAGTCTACTAGGAAAGGGATCTTCCTAAAACTCAAGCCAAAGTCACTCAGGGTAGCTCTCATCCAAAGTAGCTGGGAGCAACAACTAGCAGCAGCAACGTATTCGGATTCTATGGTGGAAATGGCTACGATAGATTGCTTGCTTGAGGACCAAGAGACAAGAGAAGAACCAAGGAACTGGCAGGTGCTGGAAGTAAACTTGCGCTCCAACCGACAACCCACAAAGTCAGCATCTGAAAACCCTCTAAGAAAGAACGTCGAAGCTGAAGAGAACCAAAGACCAAGCTCAGGAGTGTATTTCAGGTACCTAAAGATGCGCTTCACTGCTTGATGGTGTGATGTCCTCGGTGAGGTCTGAAATCACGCACAAAGAGTCAAAGACAAACAACAAACTGAGTGTCTGGCCTGGTCAACGTCAGGTACAGAAGTGAGCCAATCATCCCTCGGTACTCTCTTTGTTTCACCACCTCCCCTTCTACATCTACATCAAGCGCCGTTTGCGTTGACATGGGAGTCGACATAGGTTTGGAGTCTCCCATATCAAACTTCTTTAGAATGTCCTTCGTGTACTTGGCTTGATGGATGAAGGTTCCTTCTGAGCCTTGCTTGATTTGCAGTCCAAGGAAAAACTGCAACTCTCCGATCATGCTCATCTCAAACTCCTTCGACATCTGCTCAGAAAACTTGGTAACAAGAGAGTGAGACGAGCCACCAAAGATGATATCATCCACGTATATATAGACAATAAGAAGATCACTACCATGCCTGAGGAGAAACAAAGTCTTATCAACACTCCCTGTTTTGAAACCCTGGTTTAGAAAAAATGTTTTCAATCTATCATATTTGGCTCTAGGGGCTTGTTTCAAACCATACAAGGCATTTTGCAAATTGTAAACATGGTTAGGTTGTTTAGCATTTTCAAATCTAGGGGGTTGTTTTACATAAACTTTTTCTTGAATGAAACCATTCAGAAAAGTAGACTTCACATCCATTTGAAAAAGCTTAAAGCCCAAGGAAGCTACAAAAGCTAAGAGAATACGTATGGCTTCCAGGTGTGCAACTAGAGCAAACATTTCCTCATAGTCTATCCCCTCTTTTTGGCAAAAACACTGAGCCACAAGTGTAGCCTTGTTCTGCACAACAATGCCATCCTCCCCTTGCTTATTTTTGAAAACCCATTTCATACCAATAGGATTGCATTGTGGCGGTGGCTCTACTAAAACCCATACCTCATTCCTCTCAAAATTTTCTAACTCCTCGTGGATGGCATTAACCCAATTACCATAAGAAAGAGCGTGTCCAACATCCTTAGGCTCAAAGGAGGCAACAAATGCAACATGTGCAAAGAAAGCGATAGAACCCGTTGATCTCAAGGTCCTCACATGCAGATCACCAATGATCTTGTGTGGAGGGTTATCCTGCTAGACCTGCCGAGATGGAACAATCTCAGAGGTCACCTCCCCTGCGTCCTCAGTGGGGCCAGCCTCTGCTTGAGCTTGCAGTTGAGGGAGCGATGAGGAAGGCATGGGCAGGGGTCCTCCTTTGTCTTCAGACCTGATAACAGAGGAGGCAGGAGCTGTAGCCGGTGCTGTGGCTCCTGCATCACCAGCATCTACTCCACCTTCCTCATCTTCAAAGATGGGGGTGCCTTCCTCATTATCACCTAAAAGCTCAAATGCAAGGGTTGTGCAAGGCATATATTCATCGAAGGAAACCTCATAGGTCTCTACCACTTGTTTGGTATCAAGGATGCACACTCTATATGCTCTAGAGCTAGAGGTGTACCCAGGAAAAATACCATCCAAGTAGCGAGATTCAAATTTGTCCAAATGCCCCCCTTTCTTGAGCACAAAGCATCTGCAGCCAAACACATGCAGTTGCTTAATGCTGGGCTGCCTACCAAACTACAGTTCGTACGAAGTCTTCCCTAAGAAAGCTCGTAGAAAGATGCGGTTGGCGATGTAACAGGCCATATTCATGGCCTCAGCCCAAAAGCATTGCGGAGTTCTATGCTCATCGAGCATCATCCGAGCCATCTCAACGAGTGTGCAGTTCTTGCATTCCACAACACCATTCTGAGGTGGGGTATAAGGAGAAGAGAATTGGTTTTTGAGACTTAGGTCACGATAGAAGGTTTCGAATCAAGAGTTTCGAAATTCTCCGCCATTATCACGTCGGATAGCCCTCATGGCCTTATGACTCTCGTTTCTCAACCTCAAGACCAGATCTCGAACAAAACCGAAAGCCTCATCTTTGAACTCCATGAAGAACACCCACGAAAAGCGAGAAAAGTCGTCTATTATGACAAGCACATCAGATTAAAACTCAAATGTCCTAGCCTCCTATGCCACTTCCAGATATTAGCAGAAAGACCAGCTACCAAACACCGAGGAGGACCAGAAATAGATGCAAGGTCAACCTTAAAAACCTGCCCATAGGGCAAAATCTGACAAACAAGGTTTTCCTTAGCATGAAGAACACAAGAAGAACCCTCCTTAAAGCGAACCTCGAACCCTTCCTTGAGAAGTTGCAAGATAGAAACCAAATGGAACCCCAAACTCCTCACAAAAGCAACTTCTCTCAGGGAAAGCTTGGCAGAAAGCGAAACACCACCAACACCCAATACTTTACCTTGACCTTTATCCCTGAATGTGATGTACTCCTTGGTGCTTATGGGGTTGAGGCTGGAGAACCATCTGCGGTGCCCTGTCATGTGCCTAGAACAGCCAAAGTCCATGATCCATATGTCCTCCAGGCCTCGATCCTGCAAAATCTAGGAAAGCGAGAGTGAGCAAATGGTCCGGCACTGGGTTTAGTGAAACTGCTGAACCAGTGCCGAGCCATCTGCTCAAAGGTGGGGTAAGCACAGTCAAAGTAAGCATCACGACGATCAGGGTAACCATGACCTCTAAAGCGTGAACTCAGAAAGCCTCTACCTCCAAATGATACATCTCTCACACATGTTAGGGGGTGCTGAAAGCACCTCAAGGTTAGCTCTCACCTGCTCAAGCTCACTCCTCATGGTAGGACAGACCATGCATGCACCCAAATGTGTGGGTCTAGCCCTAAGCTCTTCCAACTCCTTGAGCTACCCCTCATGCTTCACCTTCAGCTCAGCTATGTCAACTACTAGGTGGGGGCAGGACTCACACTCAGGATCCTCACTCAAAGTTGGCTTATCCAGTTTAGACTGGAGCTTCCCTATCTCAACCTTTAGCCTATCAATCTCCTCTACCTGATGAGCATACTTGCTCTTCTGCTCACAAAGGTCACTCATCAAGGACTCACAGGTAGGGCACTGTTGACAGCACTTAAACACGCCAAACCTTATACTGTAAATGACAATATTGGTGTAGCTTTTCCCTAGGATGAGTATCATGGGTTTGTCAATCTATGGAAACGACTAATAGATAATTAACTATCTCAAGCTTAAGGTAAAGCTAAGGTTTAGATGATACCTAATCTACCTCTAATTCTATGTGTAATCTATGTCAAAGTTAGATGATAAGCAACTAGAACATAATTGGAACATCTGAATAGGAGGAACTAAACCGAGTCTAATCAAGCTCTAATTGGATCCAAAACATGCATGATAGGAACAACCAAGAGATTAGAGCACTCGAGATAACTAGCAGCTCAAGACAGATAAAAGCATAATCAAGCCTGCTCCATTTAGCATTATTAAACCAAGGTCATCAACCGAACCCCCTCAATTAAGCTTAACCTTTCCCTCCAACCACTTGTCACATAAGTCAGGGTAATCGACGAGAAGCTCTCATAAGGCATACACTTACACATAGTTTAATAACATGATAAACATAACTAGACTTCTAATCACCATAATCACAAGAACAAGCTATGCAACCACATTACTAGTAAGCAAGATCAAAGACCAAGATCACTAGAAGAACATAACCCTTAAGAACATGATTCAAGAACTCTTGCATCTAGATCAAGAACATGAAGAACTAGAACTAGAACCAGAACATGAAGAATTAGAACCAAGAATATGTAATTAGAACAAGATCATTACTTCATTGATAATCATATCAAAGTATACAACCACGATCGTACCTCCCACAATGACATGGTTAGGCCTCAAGAGCTAAGTAATTAGAGAGCCATGCAAGGCCTCTAATTACCCCTAGGAACTAGAAGAGCCTCTAATCCCTAGCCTAGAACTCGACCCTCAGGTCTCCTCTAATGGATGTCCCTCTTCTCTACATCTTCTTGCCTTGATAATGAATTGGACACCCGACCTCGGGGCCTAGCCACGCTATTTATACCCTGTGTAAGGTGCTGTAAAAAGGAAACCATGAACTGGCATAGGAATAGGTTTGGTCGGCCGAGCTAGGGGGGGTCAAGCTTGGCTGAACCTTGCCTTTTTTGGCTCCTCTCGTGCTCATCTTTCACGAGGTCAGTTGTTGCTTGATTTGATAGATAAATGGCCACTATTTGTGGGCCTTAGGACTCTGTAATCTTCGGTATAAGTCAGTTTGTGCCAAATATTCCATATTTGAGCATGTCTTCATGATTTCCCGAGATCCCTTAGCAAAACCCTTCCACAATTTTGTTGATAGGTTGAGTCAAAGCAAATCCCTAAAGATCTCCTCCAGAAGCTTCAGGAAGGGGATGACTCGACCAAGCTCAAGGGGGTAGGGTCGGCCGAGCCAGGCTGATTTTGGGGCTTTTGGGCCTCATCTTTCTCTGGGCTCTTCCTTTCTCAAGGTGGATCAATTGTGGATATGCAAAAATAATCCTTAAAACCTGCAAAAATCAAGTATGGTGCAATTCCAAAACAATATTGCAAAATTCACAATAATCGATGATAAATGTTAGTGAAAGACATAGTTGACGCTCATATTCAATGAAAAACCACATAAAATGATGCATTTATTTCGTCAATATAGAGCGCCAACAACACCCCCACTCTTAGACCTTGCTCACCCTCGAGCAAGTAAAGAATCAGCATTACCTTTCATTAACTTGCTCATACCTTAATCTCCAACAATCAAATTAACAAGCTCTCTCAAATTTTTAGTGTGAACCAGCAAATCACGAAAGAAAAGATATTCAGCTCAGCTCATCCCACAACAAAATATTCAACAAGAGTTCAAATTTATCAATGGTACATCTCCTCATTTTGGCAATAAGTTTTTGAAAAAGATAATCAAATCTTTAGAGATAAATTCTTGCAAATTCAAAAGAACACACACAACTCTCCAGTCTCTCAATATCAAAATGGTCTTCAATAAATATATATATGAAATGTGGAAGCTTATCTGGAGCTTAGGTATGGATCCTAATCAAAACTTATTCTTCAAAATATTATCAAACCAAGAAAGAAATATGTTAGTTTTACTAAGACTTGTCAAAAAGGTCATGGAATCAAATAATGTTGAGAGATTATGGATGGAACACACATAGTTAGAACAGTGGACATGTGCAAGTGTCAATGGGTGATCTCAAGGAACAAAGTCCTTGCTATCGGATTGCACATGGTTGGAAACATTGGAGTATGAATCTCAAGAAAATTTTGAAATGTCCTTGAAGAACTTTTGCATCAGGCATTGGAGAATTTGAGGAGCTCTTTTCTCTCTCTTTTTTCTTTTTTTAGACATGGCGCCACATGGCTCCTTTTTTATTTTTCTTTCTTTTTTTTCTTGCCTCCTCAAAGACTCTTATTGCCTGATTTTTTATAGCAATTGACCTTCACCCCCATTCTTGAATGATACTCATTCTCGATTATGAGTGGTGGATTAACAAATCAAATAGAGTTGCTACAAGAATTTGATAGCACCAATCCCCAAGATTAAAATTTTCATACTCCAATTGAAATAGGTTGTGGATGAAAGGGATACATGAAGGGATATTTTTGGTTTTTGGGTAGATATCCAGTGAAGTTTGCAATCCTCCAATGTAGAGAATCACAATGCATTGATAGAAAAGGCTAGCAATGAAAAAGGTAACACAAAATGAATGACCAGCTTCTAAGTCTCATACCATAGAAAACAATCTTGATCTAACTCATTTGAAAAAAAATATGATAAATCTATGGTTTAAAATTACATGGCTCTGGTAGGAATGGCAATTGCAAGATAACCTCGTAAAGTTGATCATGACATTTATAAGCAGTAAAAATAAACAAGGAGATGATCATGATAAATATTAAACCTTGCGAAATTAAATCATATGGGTCTTTATGAATAATCATAATCAATCACAAATT
Source organism: Paspalum vaginatum (assembly GCA_030272315.1). Classification (NCBI taxonomy): domain Eukaryota; kingdom Viridiplantae; phylum Streptophyta; class Magnoliopsida; order Poales; family Poaceae; genus Paspalum; species Paspalum vaginatum. The sequence continues at coordinate 10,751,773 of CM059020.1, read as the reverse complement.
TGCTGGCCGGTTCAATTAAGCATGTTTTATGAGAGGCTACTATTTTGACTAATCAAAACCAAAGCATGATAAAGATAAAGCGACAACTTTCATCATTTTCTTTAAAGCATTGTTGTCATTATCCAATCAGTTAAGCATAGATCATGGTTGTAGCATTAATCATACTATAAATCTAGACTAACACACTAAAAACAAGAGAAATATAAAGGGAACACCAAGTGGGTAGAGATAGGCAAATATTTGCAGAAATCAAAGTGAAAAGAGAAGGTGTTTGAAACATGTTACCAGATATTCATTCAATTTTCTTGTCGTTAAATCATTTCCTGCAAAACAATTCAAGTGCACATAATACTCTCGAGGTAACAGTCAAGAGTAGAAACAAATTGCCATAATCTAAAGCATTCCCAATGACTTTTAACTTGTGGCCTAGTCAATCTTAGTAAAAACAAAAATCTAGTGGGTGTACGTGAGTGAAAGTGTATATGTATGAAGTTAGTAACATGGAAGATAGAAACCAAACCTGAAAAGAGTTTTACACCTAGCACTGAACACCATTGTTCACTACTAGGCTACTAAAATTCCAAGGGTAAAACACCATGTTTTAATCCAAGAAACAAAGCACTCTAATTAATTTGAAAACCAAGCAATGTTAACATAACGAAGGCGGAAAGTTTATCCACACAAGAGACATGATTAGCAAGGAACTTTCAACCAAACCAAATGATGATGGTCTCAAATTAAATCTAAGCACCATGCTTACACTTAAATACCAAGAAGAAACCCTACCTTTGAGTATCAACATAATTATAAAGCATCCATCATGAAGTTTATGAAAATCCCCTTACTAACATAACAATTGTGAAGAAACAAATGAAAAATGCAAATGCAAAGTGGAAAACACAAAATGCAATGATATGATGGTGATTATCTCAAAAAACAAAGGTTAGACTAAGTTAACTAGCCTCAAGCTAAGGATTCAAATGGTGGTGTCATGCTTCCCATTTCTCTCTAAAAAGACGCAAAGACTCTTGACACTAAAAAGAACGGGTTGCCTCACGAAAAGCGCTTCATTTAAAGTCATAGAGCTAGACTTCTCACTTACCTCTATTGAAGTGAAGCCATGGTCCTTGGAGTAAGAATCCAAAGTGTCCATGCAGCTGGCTACTTGATTGTGCAGCTTTATCATGTCTTGATCATAGCATCACATGTGTGCACAATCCTCTGCTTGTGTGTTCATGTACCAATGTCCTCGAAGCTCTTTGCAACTGAATTTGATCATGAAAATCCTATGGAAGCTTTGCCCAAGCCTTCTTCATTGTTGTTGTCATCATCTTCCTCAAGTAGACATCACCATTGTTGCTGCCACCTCATTCTTCATGGTATATCTCATTGTTCTCGAACAAAACATGCCTCAAACAATAGATCCATTGGATATCCTATGAAATTATCGTTCCAAGGAGTACTTGTGCGTTGAAATCTGATTCCATATGAAGGAACTATGCCCTTTTTACTCAAGCACTACGTTCTATCCAGATTTCAATTCAGCTCGCGCAGCCTTCAATGATTTGCACATTGCTCCTCGTAGAAATATCCAAATTGAGTGATTCTTGTTGCATTGGAAAGATAACTTCATGGGGTTTCCCAATATAAGAAAATAGTCCATTTTTGTCTCTTGAGGTCGAGCTCCATGTTGATGACATTTTTAGCTTCCTGTTTTCAGCTTTATTGATGTTGACAATCCTCAACCTTTAATACTTGGGCTTTATGGAAACTGAGTCCACCATTGTTGATCTTCAACCTTCAAATACTCTCTCAACTCTTGACTTGATCCAAGTTCTTTTATATGAAGCTGCTGGCACCAAAATATGACCAGGACTAGTCAGGCCAAAATGTTAGAACAAGCCCATATTGAAGTAGTCTACTTGGCCAGCATTACATCATAAGTTTGGCCAAATATAATGTTAAACGTGTGCCCAAGGCTCATGCCAAGATGAAGTCACAGGCCTAATCCACGTTGAAGCCCAGTTTATTCACAAGACTGGTTCGGACTACAGGAGTAGATAGCACGAAAATAGTCGCCTAGGCCACATACGGACTCCGTTTGAGGCGTTCTACATATGAATGGAAAGCTAAGGAGATAAGTTTTCCAATGTCGTAAGAATCACGTCCAAATTCATTCGGGGATCGACGGGAATTACCGAAACATTAGGACGACCAGAATATGTCAGTATTTATACGGCATGTTTCGGCTGATATTTGAAAGCTTCACGAGGATCTGGATCGATAAGGGGAAGAGTCCAGATCACATTATCAAATCATAGAGTCTTGGTTGAGTGGTAAAGGGTTTGTCTTGATGGCTAAGTCTCCAGAGTATAAATATATATCTTCTATTTATGAATAAACAACAACAGTATTACGCTCCCAAGCAGCTTGTACTTTGTTCATCAACTCTTGGAGCATCGCAACTATGGCTTCCAGGTTTATTCTCTCCATATAAGCATCATGCTGCCTTAGCGGGTTCGCCCAGGTCGGCTAGGGCAGCGAAGTGTTTACTAGATCAATGGCGAATCTTGTACTGAAGCGTTTTTAATAGCAAGGTTTGCTAGTTATCCTGCATAACATTGGTATGTCTTGATGTTTTCTCTAGTAGGTTGTGTTAGGGTTGCATGGTGTCTTGCGTTTATATCGGTGAATCTCGTACTAAGCTTCGCAGTTGGCGTGACTCACTAGTTATCTTGCATGTTTATCGATCTGTTTATGTACCTATGCTTCATGCAGTAGATCGATCTTCATGTAGCTCGTGCTACGCTATCTAATCGCTTGTTACAATCTACGATATGCCGCTGCAGCATGTGCACGTGACCTGCCGATAAACTAGCATAGTTCGAGCATCATAGCTACACATGTCGTAATTTGTATCTATCTAGTTAGATAGACTTCTTTGGAGGTCCTGGTTAAAAGCCAATTTGATTATGCAGATATGTTATATCATATTTTTAATTAGGTCTTATTTATCTTTGGACGCGGTTTTAGCTTTTCACTTTGTTTATTCGTGCCCGATGGAACACCCCCGCATCGGCCGACTAGAGTACACGACATCTCGTGTTTGTCGATCCTAGCAATCTGGCAGGAATTAAACATTTAGACCTATTGTGTACGCTTTACAAGGAGAACAAGAACCAATTCCCACGACCAACTCACGTTCCCGGCTGTAAAATCAAGCCAGGTGACACGTTCGCACCACCACGCACAATCAGGATCGGCCCTCCCGCCGTGAGCTGATCGGAGCCGCACGACAGGGAGATGAGTGTAGTAGCAGCGCGATCCCCGGCTTCCGTGTGCTCTGCGTCCAAACCACACCGTCCGCTGGTATTTGAACGCAACACACTTTTGACACGCCTGGTGGGACCACAATCAGCCTGATTAGAAATCAGAACGGAGTGCATTTTTGCGAATCAATGGGAAGGAAAAAATCGGCTCATCTAAATATCTTACTATCTTATTCGGAAGGTTAGAAGAGCTGATTTATTTACAGCTGCCACTAGTGAGATGCGAAGTTTCAAGCAACAGCAGTGTCAGCTTGCAAAAAAAAGGATTGCTAAAAAAACTCACGGATCAGACTCTATCACGGCATAGGTCTATGCAAGTCAACAAAAAAAATCGGCTTGCTAAAAATATTTTATCCTGTTCAGATGGCAGAAAGAGGCGATTTATTCAGCCGACGATGGCATTACGATGAGCACGCCCACGAAAAATCAGCTTTGGCGAAAAAAATAATTCAAAGCCGTGAGGAAGATGATCAACAGCCGATTGGATATGAACGGCTAGGTGAAGCCTAGAATAATTTTTGGGAACAGTTGCTCAAGCTTTTAGATATGTGCTAGAGGAAATTATTTGCTTGAAAGATTTGCCATCGGCTCTTTTGCTAAAAGGAAGACATACGCATCTTAGACAATACTTGGCATGGTTGGGCACAACAGCATCGGCCGATCATTTATCTTACGGAGGTTTGCTGCGACAGGGGTCGAGACAATCGGCAATAGCCACAGCTAACCAAACACAGCCGCCCAGCCGATCGGCAGCCCATTTGCTTCTCCGGAAAAAGAAAATCCAGCCGATTGGATGTGATGCAATAAAGCTTGGTGGGGCATGCAGCCGCTGCAGGCTGCCTGCTGGTGGTGGCTTGGCTGATTAGCAGCAGCCAGCAAATCGGCAGCAGCACGTCCATTCTCTTTTGGTCAGTTGCCGGTAAAGCCCATTCTTTTGCCGATGTGGTGTAGCCCCGAGAGAATGGAGCGATCACCTCTTTTGTGCATCGGCAAGAGAGTACTGCCTCCAATTCGATTAGGGGTGGGAAAAAATCCGGAACCCGATTCCCGAATCCGAAATTTCCGAACCCGGATCCGAACAACCCGGACCCGGAATTTAGATCGGGATAATCGGGAAAGCGTTTCTGAAACCCGAAATTATTTCGGAAAATTCGGGTTTCATCTTTCGGTATCCGATTTTCCCGAACTACCCGATCTGCGAGTTGGCCCAACAAAAAAAACCAGCCCAGCAGCCCACCAAACCCCCCACCCTAAATCCCTGACTCCACTTAGACTCCCTAGCCGCCAGCCTCAGACAGTCAGACACCCCTATGCCCCGATCGAGAGGCGAGGCGATGGCGACGGCACACTGCGACCGGCCAACCGCGCGACCCGCCACCCAGGCACCGCTCCGTCCGGCCACGCTCGGAACCTCAGACAGTCGGACACTCCGCCGCGGCCTCTCGGCTCCCGCATCGGCGGCTCTCGGTGACCCAGCCTCGGGCTCCAGCGATCCCGCTCCCCGGCGACCCGGCCTCCGGCTTCAGCGCTCCCGGTCCTGGCCTCCGGCTCCAGCGCTCCCTGCGACCCGGCCTCCGGCGCTCCCTGCTCCCGGCCTCCACCTCCAGCGCTCCCCGGTGACTCGGCCTCCGGCTCCAGCAACCCCCTCCCCGTGACCCGGCCTCCTTCTCCGGCGCGCAGGCAGCGCAGGTGTGCCTGCCGTTTGTGAGGTTGCGACGCGCGTGGCCCCCTTCTTCTCCATCTCCATCGTGTGTACGGGGTAAATCGGGAAAACCCGGAACCCCAACCCGAATTTTCGGGTACCCAAAATTCCAGGTAGATGAAATTCTGGGACACTTTCGGATTCCGATTTGCAGAACCCAAAATTTCAAAAACCCGAATTACCCGATCCGAAATTTCCGGGTTACCTGAACGCCCACCCCTAAATTCGATACAGCCTATATTGCACCAAACGACGAGCACAGCTTAAAAAAAAGCAACCATAGTGGAGATAAAAATCTGAAGCTGTGAGGAAAATGGTCAATCTAGCCGATTGGATATGATCGGCTGGTCTGCTATTGGCTCTTGCTGGGACACATCGGGAGCTCGTGCCCGTGGGCTCCTAAGTTAGTGCCCGTGGGCTCCACGATGCGCGCAGGGCGTTCGACGGAATGCTTACGCAGAGCTTGCCGATGTGGACGGCGATCATATCAGGCTGTGCGCGCGGCAGCAGGAACGTGGATGGCATGCACGCATTCACAGAGATGATGAACGAAGGCAGTCCGCTCAGCTCAGTCGATGCACACAGGATGAGTTGACGCCCAGCCAATCTAGACAGCGCAGCCGGTGCTGTCGCTCCTGAATTCCCCGGGGGTTTCCGGGATTCGTTGTGCTGCTCCTATATCTTCGCCAAGGCCGATTCCACCGCCGGCCGCCGGTCAAGCGCTCCCTGCCATAACGTCCAGCGAAGCCGTCATGGGTGGGCAGGTTTACTAATCGTGTTTCTTTTAGCTTCTCATCAGATGCATGCAAGTGGGAGGGCGCCGGTGCCGGGATCTTCGGCCTGTACATCGTGTACCGGGGCTGTAGTCACCGCGCCGCCGGATCCGACAGAGGCAGCAATGCAGCGCCATGTCAAACGCACTGACGCATTGTGTACAGACCACATACGTACGCGCCGCTCGGAGGTTGACGGGGCCAGCATGCATGGGCCATGCGGTGTGGTGATACATTTGCATAGGATACTCACATCCATGCACGTACTGCAATGAGGACCCATGGTGCCTGGACTTGCTACTCTAGTTCATGGACCATGCAAAGCCACGTATTGAGTTCATCTAAAGAAAAAGAAGGGCCATGCTATGCCGATGAAGAATTTGGTGATATCATACCATCAGGTAGCCTGGGGGGCTGCAGAGACGGCCTCAAGGAAATAAAAAATGGAGGAACAACTGGTACGAACCTGCCGGCTAGGTACCGAACATCAAAAGGACACAAGTATTATGAAATAAGTACAGTGCATACAACAGTGCCGATGTTTAGCCGTCGGCTTAAAAAATAATAATATATAAAAAAAAGGGACTACCAAGCAGAAAACCAAGAAACCGTCCCTACATCCGGTCGGCCCATTTGCCAATACTCCTACAGCGCCATCGATGTCGGCTACCTCAACTCCTGCACTGGAACATCCGCACCTTAGCTGATCGATTTAGCCACCATGCTCTTGAGGCGCTATCATCATCGGCTACTCTGGCTACCTTGACAGGAAGTGGGACTACAATCTGCTGACTGGATTTTAGATCGACTTCATTCTAAGGTCAGTATGTATTGTTTCCATTATATGCTTCACTGATCTACTGTGGGGCGGATGTTCTGTTTTCCAATGGCCGATAATTTTGATGATATTGTATTATAACGAAGCACATGCCAGATGGGATTATTGCTATTGGCTTGTTAATAGCTGATTCGATCGGTAAGACTCAAACCCACCCTTGCATTGTCATACACTTGTCACTTGCACTAGGTTTCCTTATATGGTTAGTAGTTTTTACTTGTGCTTCATATATGTGCTTTGAGGTGTGGATGCCTTTGACCATGTGTAGTTAAGCTCTTTTGAATATGTTGAATATCTGATGCTAAGCATGGTTTTTATTCTTTGAAAATCTGAAACATGGTTACCGCTTTACCTGGCTACTAGTATGTGTATAGGCTATTTGCTTTTGCTATCTTGTACATGCCTGTTAGCTATGTCCTTTACTTTGGAATCATTTATGCAGCTTGAATCTCAATGCGTACATGGTGATCTTGTGTTACAGTTGAATTAAATTTAAAAAAAAGATTCCCGTGTGGTGCTTAAAACGAAAAGATCCAAGTGGATTTGCTTTGTCTCTCTGATTTAGTTCGAAACTGCTTGCTTTTGTACTTTGGCAAGAACTTGGAATAGGCTGTGAATGACCAAAAACTTGCTTTAAGCTTCTGATGGTTCTTTGGACCTAGGCTTAGTATTGGTTTGTAAGAAGTGGCCCGACAAGCAAGTAACCCCTGGCACATAATGGAAGGCTTGCTTGAAATTCAAATCTAATATGTTTAATTTGCAAGACCTGGGGCCATGAGCAATCGAGTTTGCTAAAGATCCTTGTTTTGGAAAGCTCAATTTTGTGGATACTTGCTAGCTTTTGCTTATCGTGCTTTATCATGCTAGTCGGTTGGGCTAAGTGGTGATGCTTTTGTTTGGAAAATCTTAAAACTGCTTGCTCATATTCTAATATAGATATATTCTCCTGAGTTTTTCTATGTGGTGTCTATATGCTAAACCTTTACTGTATATGCATGCTAGCACTTGTAAATGCTTTTAGACATACTTAGAAGATTTCACTTACAAACCTTTCATGACATGGCATATTGTGTGGGGGAGATGTTTTTTATCGTTGCTCTTAGTTCAGCCTGCATCTTTTTGCCAAACCAAATATGATCCATCGGCTTTTAGCCAATTCACAGTTTTTTCGGTAGTGTCGGTCCCGGCAACCAAATGTTTTGCAGGTGATTCACGGAGTTCAAGTTCTTATTCGGTCCAAGGAGGGTTGACCGAACTACCCCGCCAGTTGATAGATGTCTTCATCAACTTTTATGCGTCAGCAATAGGAGGCCGTTATATATGTTTGGCCGATCAGCCGATTGTGGTCGGCTGCTACCTATAAAAAAAACCGCCATTGGCTAAATAGCCGGCATGACAGCAGTCTGCAATCATCAGTGAGTCTTGATGCAAAGGAGAAGGTGTAAGGCCGGTTCAAGCAATCAGCCAAAAAAAATGATGATGATGCCTAAGGATTCAAGTTGAGGATCAACAATGTCAGCTCATGAAGAGCCGATGCATCGGCTCGGGGGGGGGGCAAGATCACAAGTGTAAGAATAAAAGATGAAAAGCTGATCATTTTTTAGTGTTACGCAGCTGGCAGATGGAGGAGGTTCTGGTATATTTGGCCAAACTTGGGGGGCATATGTTATCACCAAAATTTGACTAGGACCAGTCAGGTCAAAATGTTAGAAGAAACCTATATTGAAGGAGTCTACTTGGCCAGACTTACATGATAAGTTTGGCCAAATATAATGTTAAACGTGTGCTCAAGGCCCAAGCGAAGATAAAGTCACATGCCTAATCCACTTTGAAGCCTAGTTTATTCAGAAGACTGGTTCGGACTGCAGGAGTAGACCGCACGAAAATAGTCACCCAGGCCACATACGGACTCCGTTTGAGGCGTTCTATGTATGGATGGAAAACTAAGGAGATAAGCTTTCCAATGCTGCAAGAATCACGTCCAAATACGTTCGAAGTTGACGGAAATTGCCAAAACATGAGGATGACCAGAATGTACAAGGATTTATACGGCATGTTTCGGCTGATATTTGGAAGCTTCACAAGGATCTGGATCGATAAGGGGAAGAGTCCAGATCACGTTATCAAGTCATAGAGTCTTAGTTAAGTTGTAATCTTTTAGTTAGGAAAGAGTTTGAGCCTATCTAGGAAAGGGTTTGCCTTGAGGGCTAAGTCTCCGGACTACAAATATATATCTTTTATTCATGAATAAACAACGATAGTATTACGATCTCAAGTAGGTCGTACTTTGTTCATCAACTCTCGGTGCATTGACACCCTGGCTCCCAGGTTTATTCTCTCCATGTAAGTGTCATGCTACCCTAGCAGGTTCATCTAGGTCAGCTAGGGCAACGAAGCGTTTACTGAATCAATGGCGAACCTTGTACTAAAGCGTTTTTTATGGCAAGGTTTCCTAGTTATCCCACATAACATCGGTATGTTTTAATGTTTTCTCTAGTAGATTGTGTTAGGGTTGCTTGGTGTCTTGCATTTATACCATTGAATCTCATACTAAGCTTCGCAGTTGGCGTGATTCACTAGTTATCTTGCATGTTTATTGATCTGATTATGCACCAATGCTTCATGCAGTAGATCGATCTTCACGTAGCTCATGCTATGCTACCTAATCGCTTGTTACAATCCACGACATTCCGCTGCAGCGGGTGCACGTGACCTGCCAAAAGATCAGTATAGTTCGAGCACCCTTGCTATACTTGTCGTAATTTGTATAAATCTATTTAGATGGACTTCTTTGAAGGTTCTGGTTAAAAGCCGATTTGATTATGCAGATATGTTATATCATGTTTTTAGTTAGGGCTTACTTATCTTTGGACGTGGTTTTAGCTTTTTCACTTTGTTTATTCGTGCCCGATGGAACACCCGATGCTCTTGCATCGGCTGACTGGAGTACACGACATCTCGTGTTTGCCGATCCTAGTGATCCCGCAGGAATTAAAAGTTTAGATCTGTTGTGTACGCTTTACAAGGAGAACATGAGCCAATTCCCATGACCAACTCACCTTCTTGGCTGCAAGGCCAGGTGACACGCCCGCACCACCATGCACAACCAAGATCAGCCCTCCAGCTATGAGGCGATCAGAGCTGCACGACAGGGAGACAAGTGCAGCAGCAGCCCGATCCCCGGCTTCCGTGTGCTCTGCGTCCAAACCACATCGTCCACCGGTATTTGAGCGCAACAGAAGCTCCATTGTTGAACTTTCCACAACATCCAATGTCAACGATGGCTTCAATTCTTCCTTCTATCTCCATGGATCAATTAGCACCACAAGTTTATTCTATTTTGATTCACTTGGCTTCATTCATATCCATCTCTAGCGAAATAGCTCCTGGCCATCGACTATTTGACTTCAATGGAGTTCTTCTTCTCAAATGGTTGATCTTCATAAGTTCCTCAGTCATTCTTCCTCAACCATCTCAAGTAGACCATTGATGTGCTTCTCCAACATGTGAGAGTGAAGTCTTATAGCCTCCTTGAGTGTGATGCACATCTGAAATATGTCTTGATGATTGACTTGCAACTTCTTTCCATTGAATAGCTGATTTGATCTTCTGATTACTCTTCACACGCTTTGTACTTGTCTCCAATTCCTCATCCATTCAGTCCAATCACTCTTCAATTTGAAACTCAATCAAACATCTACAAATTCTGATAATGTCTTCAAATTCTTGTAAAATCCTTCTATTAATCATCACAAATTTGTTTTGTATTTTTCCACCACATTGATCTCATCATTTCAAATGAAGCGTAAATTTCTCTGCATGGTTAGCTCATAGTACGCGCGCGCGCACACACACACACATATATGACATAATATCATTGTGGCATTGATTAGAGAGAAATATAGTCACATGGTTGATTGGGGTTCAAACAAACCTTTAATTTATGAACAAAGACAACCATAATTCAAATGAAATCACTTAGCAAAATACTAAGGCACATTTAATTCATAGAAGAATTTGATTCATAAAATCAAATAAGGGATAAATGAGAGGATGTGTTCCTAATTATTTTGGCCAAACTAGAGAGACGATTTTGAAAGAAATAAAATAAAAGTGGGCTTAGATAAAATTCTAACCATGGATCTTTTTATAGAGAGCCAAAGGTTTTGAAATTCTAAATTTTCAAAGATAATTTTGTGCACATATAATATGTCAAGAAAAGCATGCACATGTTCTTGTTGTAAAATTTCAAAAGCAGTTTGCACGTAAATTAAATAAACCTGGGCTAAACCACCTTGGCGAGAAGTGGTCAACCCCCTCTACTTTTACACAAATCTTGGTACTCAATTTTTTATATAAACACAAAGCTATCACACGAATATGGATTAGGTAAACAAAGGTTTTACAAAAAAACAAAAAACAAAACACAAGAAGGGATAGGATCACAATCAACCAAACAACATCTTAATGATCATTGTGAAACATCTCTAATCAAAATCAGGCTTTCTTCAATTATACTTAGATTCAAACAAGAATTACCTTAATGTTGAAGAAGTGAAGTTCAAATCTCATCATTGAACTCATGTCGGCTTCTTCTTTGGAATACCATGATTGCATGCACCATTAATGTTGGAGAGGAATGCTTCTTGTCTCTCCCGAAATTCAACTTTTCTTATTCTGCACCTTTAGTATTTTGACCATAACTTTTTCATCTTAAGTCCAAATAATGCAAATTCAGACTCTATCTTATAGATCTCGAAGAGATCTACAACTTTGGTATTCAGAATTTCTTCATTTGACATCGTTAATGTCTTCTAATTGACCCCACAAGGTGTTGTTGTCCTGAATTCCAAGAGTATGTTGAGATTAAGTTGGAACTGTGATTGATCTTGTGATAAACCTTATCTTCATATTCCTTGTACACAAGCAATCCTTACCTTCCAGAACCTTCTCAACTAATCTTCTTCTTTTTTTTCTCTTCTTCTCTTATTTGCTTCCATTATCTGTAGCTTAGAATAAACAAGCTTCCAAGAACATTAATCTTAAAATATAATGGACACAGAAGACTTACCTATCTCATCATGATTAGTTCCACATGATAGCTGTACAAAAATTCAATAATGGATGGTGGTCCACTAACAGCGTTAGCACCTACCAATAGAGAGCTAGGTTTGGAAAGATTTTTTTATTAGACCGTGGTCCATTATACCTTTTAATGATAGCAAAAGAAATATATATAAAAGATAGATATATTTAAAGAAAGCAAGAAAAATTCATATGAACGAATTCACATGATCTAGACGAAGGAAATCATATTTACAAATGATGATTAGAGAATGAGAGTATAAACAGGTATATATACAAAGAATCAAAGAATTGAGTAAAAAAGAAGCTATACAAAGGAACATATATTAACAAATATGAACAAGTCATTATTTATAAAAAAAAATTTATTTACATAAGCTTGAGCTAGTTTAAACTCGATTAATCATTTCCCTAGCAACGGTACCAGAAAAGCTTGTTGACGGCATGCTAGGTGCCGCTGTTGATTGATTGGCTTGAGAAAGAGTTTTCTGGCAAGACCGACTGCATGTGAACATATAGGGTCACACACTTAAGGGACTGGCACACCAGGATATTGCCCCTTAGGTATGTGGGAGATTGATGGAGATGTGCCCTATGTGGCAATTTCCAGATTCAACTTTGAATCGGATCAGCTCTAGCATGAGCCGATGCGGAGTCTGATCGGGACTCGACTTATCGGGTCTGGCTCGGAAGATCACAGATGGTCTACGCAATTGGACCTCTATCTGGACTCGTATACTTGATCTGCAAGCATTTAGAATCCTGATGGGCTTTTACAAGGTCAAGGCTCATTAGTGGAGACTATATATATTCATGAGGGGGCACAACTTAGGGTACCCAAACTGGTTCGCAGAAAAGGTTTTTGCGAAACCCTAGCCATGCCCTAGTCCAATCTCTCAAGATCCTCCACTAAATTTGTGGTGCTAGCACGTTAGAGCTTAGCATTGCCTTCCCACACATGTGGATACGGTAGAGGCATTGGTGCGACTGCTACACTCATCAACCGACTAGTCGCAAAGCCGGCTGAGTGGTCGAGATCGCTGGACGACATGGCATTGGCTCTTCTCAGCACATCGACTCAGCGCACACGACTGAGCACTCAGCTTCCTCGACCCAGCACTCGACTGCTTTGACTCGTCTTCCGTTGCACTGCGTGTCTAGTCATAGTGATCTACGATCTCTTGCTTGTATGAGTTTCCATGTTTTACACGGTGGATCAAAAATGTTTTCATGCTATGATAGCCTTCCCCATAATCCTACACTTATGTATGGAAGTTGCTTGCTGTATGTTTTGATAACCAGCACCGAAACTAGTACAATGTTTACCTTTGTGTGTGTTTTCCACCAATGTTGCAACAATGACACCATTAGGTGTTTGGCCAACCACTGTTTGCTTTGACTTCGTCCACAACAAAAAGCCATACAGCCCCTTAAGTGCATCCCATCGATTCTAAACTAAAGTTTGGAATGTCGTAGACCAAGCCTACCATAGAACTTGTTGGATATGTTCTTATTAAAGCCTCTGGAAGTAATAAACCCAAGAGGTGCATTCCCAACTCTAATTTCCTCAATCATAGCTCATAGAAAATAACATTGTTCCTGCTATTCCAATTGAACTACATGTACGCAACAATGCTGAATGGAAAATGCATGATAAACTATGTTAAGGTAGTCTTGTTAATTTTGATTAAAAAATAAACTTATATATGCACATTGATGATGGTCGTTATTGCACTATCTTCAACCGTCAACTATCCACGAACATGAAGGAAAATACATCAAAGTGTAGACTAACCCTTGCTACTGACGTATTTCCACGAGTTGTGTTGAAATATTTGAATGCAAGTGACAAATGCACTTAAACATATCAAAATGGAGCCAAACCAGGGAGGAGGCTAGCCACTCGGTTAACCCCCCTAGCCGGCTGGCCCCACCCAGGCCACCCAGCCCCACATGCAGGCCACTCGGCCTGTGAGTGCCTCCAAATAGCACCACTTTTGACCTGCATGCACAACAATGCCATGTCAACACAATTTCGACGTGTATGCCACACAAGCCGCATGCAAACCACCGGAAGGATGTTTCACTTCATGAGTCCAGCACTTGGATCAATGAAGTTAGTGATCCTGGGCACTTCGATCCTGCGGCTAAATAACAAACACATTGAAGATCCAATGATCTGTGGAAAAGCACAAAGACAACCACCTAAACTGCCATGCAACTGACTTGGGGAGGCAAGATGGACCATAGGATGGAGCATGGTGGTGGATCCAAGGGACCCCCTAGCCACCCAGCCTAGGGTGGGGCCGCTCGGCCTCCTACCAGGATGCTCGGCCTGCCACCTGCCCTTGTAACCACCATACCGACCCTATATGAACCCCCACTCACTTGGTAGCTATAAATACTCTCCAGTAGCTCATTTGTAAAGTCTGGAAGTTGAGTGGAAGACACCATTATCTTCGTCTTATAGCAGTAGGTTAGTCCTCTGAGTTAGAGTCGAGTCTGAGCTTTTGCCTTAAGGATTCCGGAGTTAGTTTTGAGTCTTGGTAAAGCTCTTGTATCTTTCTATCTTTTGTACTCTTACTAATCTAGTAGAACATACGTCATTTTTCCATCCTTTAGTTATACTTTACTTTATTTCTTACACTTGCCTAATGTGGTGTACATTTTTGCATACTAGACCAAGGCTTAGGTTTGTGTTGTCTTTAAGTTCTTTGAATCTTGCTAAACTTGCCGGCGCTATAAACTTGCCTTAGGCTTTGATCTAAGGTTAAGATAGCTCTCACCCTTCGATCAAGGAAGAGTTTTAGTGATCAAGTTCTCACTTTATAACTAGTTTAGCGTGCCATCTTACCCATGCAGATCTGGTTGGTAGCCCCTATTGGTGACAGCATTAGGGAGCCTCTGTAATCTGACCTCGTCATTCGGTAAGCCCGTAGGCGTTAGCCAGTTGCGGTTCGGTTGGCCAACTATCTACCCCCATGCCTCCTCGGTGAAGTCTGGAATTTCCCTCCGCGCAAGACCCTAGTTTGTGTTCGATTAACTTAGTTCAACCGCGAATACTCCTATGCAGTAGTTAAGAAATAGAGTCTGGATATCTTAATCTCGCTCGTTGTCCTCCCAGATATCTTTCATATGTTTTGCTAACAGCTTTGGTCCCAGTTTACTCATCCACCATACACTATCTTATTTACTTTACCCTGTTGTAAGAATAACTGGTAGTTATTACTTTTACAGTACTGTTTGAAGTTCGAACATATCATTCCACCTTTTGCCCTTGCTTCCCTATGGATTTTTACGATACTCGGAATACCCTGGGTGAAAAAGCTACACTGAATCTTTGTGAGCCTGCGGAGTAAAATCTTTTAGGTTAAGAGACGTCAACAAGCTTTTTGTAGCGCCATTGCTGGGGAAGCAATTGGCAATAGAAGTTTGATTTTGTTCAAACCTAGGTACTGTAAACTTGATAACAAACCGCTATCTCTTAGCGGGCTCATTTGCCTCTGTCTACTTTATTGTTGGGTGACAGGGAGGTGTATGACTAGTTTCGACCTACTGGCAAATTTCCACAACAATCCGGAGTCACTGCTCAGGAGAGTCCATCAAAAGACAATCCACGGGTAGAGGCATGTGCCATTAGCACTTGAGTTTGGATCCACGAGCGCAACTTCACCAACACCAACTATGCCTGAGAAGACCATTTACGAGTTCTCCATCCTATCCAGCAACAACATCCCCACTGGGCCTAAAGTGCGGGTTGGCGACAACTTTGAGCTCAAGCCAGGTGTCATCCACATGGTCCAAGCTATCCCCTTTTGTGGATTGGTGTCTGAGGATGCCAAGAATCATCTCCAGCAATTCCTGGAGATTTACAGCACTTTCATGATCAAAGGTGCAACCCCCGATGCTGTTTGACTGCGTCTTTTCCCATTTTCACTAGTGGGGAAGGCAAAACCGTGGTTCTACCTGAACCACGCAAACTTGGCAACCTGGGAGGCATGCTCAAATGCCTTCCTAGCAAAGTACTTCCCCTTGGGGAAGATGAGCTCACTGAGGAACCGAATCTCGAGCTTCCAATAGCTCGCGGATGAGATGGTGGCGGAGGTATGGGAAAGACTTCAAGAGTATATCGTTGCCTGCCCCCACTATGGTATGGAACAGTGGTCGATCATCCAGAATTTCTTCCATGGGCTACATCGGTCTGCGCAAGAACACCACAATGCAGCCGCTGGAGGATCCTTCCTATCCCTCAACGTTGCTGCTGCCTGAACTCTCATTGAGAAGATGGCTAGCAACCAAGCATGGAAAGAGAAGAGGGCGAACAATAAGCCCCGTGGAGTCCACCATATTGACAGCACTGACATGCTTGCTGCCAAGATGGACCTCCTGCTGAAGAAGCTAGAGGATGTTCCTGAAGCTGTATCGGTCCAGGCACTAGATTCCCGCATGACTTGCAAGCATTGTGGGAATACTAGCCACACGGGGAAGAGCTGCCCTGGAAATGGATCAGAGGACGTTAACTTCATCAACAGCAACAACTTCAACAATGGGCCTCGTCCTCAACCAGGTTGGAATTCATGCCCACATCAACCTTTCTCCTGGCATGGTACGTCTTCTAGCACTTCACAATAGTTCAACAAAAATCCTTTCGATCAAAAAGCTGTAAACGATAGCATAAGTAAGAAATTCCATGCCAATGATAGAGTGATTGAATCTTTGTCTTTGCAAATGAAAACTCTTAATAGTTTCATGAAGAACTAGCTGAGCTTTAACAAAATGTTAGGAACCTAAATAGCTCAGCTTGCTGCCGCTCTGCCTAGTCCTACTTCAGGGAAGCTTCCAGGACAGCCCAAGCCACCCCCAAAGGAACATATTAATGTTGTAACCACTAGGGGTAGAAGGTCTACACAAGACCCCCCACATCCTAGAAATGCAAGAAAAGAGTAGACAAAACCCACTGAGCCTGAGGAAGAAGAAGTGGCTATTGAGCCACAACCAGTGAAGGAAGCACCCAAGTTGGCTCCACACGGGTTCTACGACTCCAATGTGCTCCATTTTCCTTAGCAGCAGAAAAAGACCTCCGTCGATGACCAGTTCAGCAAGTTTATTCAGGTAATTAAGAAATTATATGTCAACATTCCATTGCTAGATGCGATGCAGGTGCCTACATATGCTAAGTACCTGAAGGACATCCTCAACAACAAGACGCCGCTGCCATCCACAGAAGTCATGCACCTCATTAAAGAGTATAGCACTGCTATACTCAACGAGCCGCCGCAGAAGAAAAAGGATCTAGAAAACCCAAGCATCTCATGCTCAATCGAGACCCAACACTTCGATCAAGCTCTCTGTGACCTAGGAGCTAGTGTGAGCATCATGCCAAAGGTAGTTTTTGATAAAATAACACATGCTACACTTGCCCCTACTACAATGTGCCTACAACTGGCGGATCAGTCAATTCGCTACCCCGTCGGGATCGTAGAGGATATTCCAGTCAAAATCTGGAACTTCCTCATCCTGGTTGACTTCATGGTGCTAGATATGGAAATTGATAGTAAAACGCCGCTCATCCTTGGGTGACCATTCCTAAGCACCGCTAAGGCCAACATTAATGTTGGAGCTGGAGAAGTCCATCTCAACATCTATGGCAGGAAGGAGACATTGGCATTCAGGCCGAAGGTTGAACAATGCTGAGAAGTGAAGACATTCAGATGTCAGGCACCCAGGGACACACCAAGACCCAAGATCAAACTCTCACCAAGCCAGTCGAAAGTGGATCATCTTATCCTAGCAATGGAGAGAATCCTGCTAGATGGAGAAGCCCGCAAGCTCAAAGCCGATCGCAAAACTGAGTCACTACGACGTGCTTCGATGGACAAGCCGCTGACAAAGGAAGCAGGGGGCAAAGCTCCTGTCACAAAGGTCACCACCAAAACAACGAACACACCCAAAAAATGGTGAAAGAAAGAAGAAGAGATGCCAAAAGCCAAGCCCAATCAAAAGAAGGGAGGTAAAGCTCCTAACCATAAGGCTATGGCAACCAAGAAAATCTATAGTGCAAAAGTTACAACACCGACGGCCGCTAAGTCTCTATCATGCACTGACTCCGAATAACAAGGTATGACTTGCCCCCACCAGGAGGTAAACTGGCATTATCTTCCGCTGCATATTTAAATTTTCTACGCGATTACTTCTCGTTTGCATTTGAACTTTTGAATTGCACCACTACATCTGTAAATTTCAAAATTTTGTATGATGTTGTTTATATATCTCCTCTTACATTTAAAAAAATGAATTTTGGAGGCCGGCCGAACCCCTTCCTCAATTGCGCGTTGGCACCAACGCCGCCTGGCCCCCTCCTACTGACACCCTTCAAGGGAGGGCACAACACAGGCCGCCCGACCCCCTAGAACCCTCTACTTTTGCTAATCACGCGCATGCACACTAGTGGCCAAGCCACCAGGCCGCCCGGCACCCTGCTCAGGTTGCCCGGTCCCTAGCTCCACCGGCGCTATTGTTCTCACATGCACCGTTCACGTCTCGTCTCCAACCAATAGCCTAAGGGCCTAGCCCTCTATGCCTAGTGGCTGCCCGGCCCCCTCTAGTGGCCGCCCGACCCCTGCCAGTGGCCGCCTAGCTTGCCTGTCTCGCCTACATGGCTACATGCATGCACGCTCGTGCCTATAAATACGCATGCAGCCCTCGTTCATTCCTTGCACCGATCGGCAATGCGATCATCGCTCTCACCCTTTAATCACTCTCTCAATTAGCTTAAGTACTTAGTTAATTTCAGCACTTAGAAAAAAATTCTGCTCCATAAAAGTTGTGCTACACTCTCATTTTGTGGACGGTTTGTGGAGGCTCTACCCCACAAGGACAACTAACATATGGAGGACTAACCCCTGGACACCTAACTACTAACGCTTAACCATTTTATCCTTTGGGTGTTTCTCTTGTGTCCGTGATTTTTTTCAGGATGTCGTCATTCTTTAGGAAGACCAATAGAGCCCTGAGCAATGCAGGGAAGCACATCTGGTTCCCGTCTTCGTCAGATGAGTGCCCACGGTCCTGTTCATAGAGCGAAAGCTCTAGGACCCCAACAGTGTCTGACAGGATGTCCATCAGCACCAGCAAGAACCAAGATGAGGAAGCAACATCGCAGCCCCAACCACAAACCATGCTCCTGACCATCCAAGACATCGTGCCACGTAAAGATGAGGAGGCTGAAATGTTGGAATGCCTCGACCCCAAGCAGTTTGGAAGACCGAGGTATTTCGATGCCTTCTTCGTTGTCAACATTGGCATAGTGGACCAGTTCAAGAAAGCGTACGAATATGCGGGGTGGAGTGGTTTCTCGAACATCGCGGAAGAAGTCTCTATCCTTCTAACCAAGGAGTTCCTGATGACTCTCCGCATGGAGCGACTCGCCACTGGTATGACCATACATTTCCACCTTTTCAATTCAGAGTTCGCTATCTCCCTAAGAAGGCTTAGCGACTTCCTAGGCTTCTCTTCGCACTACTCCATAGCAGATGCACCCTCGGGGTATGATCAAAGAACTTTTGGGAGAGAAATTTGTGGCGAGAATGTTTCGAGGAAACATAGCATCACGAAAATCCACAACCCTACTCTGAGACTCCTAGCTCGTTGGGTCTCTCTCATCGTCTTTCCGTGTAGTGAGGCACGTTGCACCACTAACAAGGACCTCAAATGCCTCTATGCGATGTGCAAAAAGAAGCCTTATGCCTCGGTCATAGACATGGTCCATCACTGGATGGAACTGTGGAAGAACAACACCCCAATCACCATCACGTCCTTGGTCATAATGATTGCTTTCAAACTGGGCATTCTAGAAAATGCCCAGCTTGTTTACATTCCCGATGACCTATCACACATAGTGGGTGAGTAACACTTTATCAAAGGGCATTTTATGCGAAAAGAGGGGGATAGATTGATCATGACCTACTTTGGCTACAACTTCGAACTGCCGCTTCCAGCGCCACAGTTCGACTTGTACAAAGTAGCTAGCCTAACCATGTAGCTCGACATGGAGGAACCATGCCAAAGCTTTGCAGGTGTCATGACAAGAGCCCAATGATGAAGAGCCGAGCAGCGGCATTGAGAAGCTGAGGAGGAAGCAGCAGCAGATCCATCCTAGGTGCCATACATGATGACACCCTCAAGCACAGATCCAAAACTATCCGATTTCCGATGGTATGACAACCCAGAGCCATGGTAAAGCATCAACGCAGGTGGTTCATACCATCAACCACCATACGCTCCTAACTACTATGCGACTGGTATGTTTCATGGATTTGACAGGAGTGTAGGACCTTCTGCGTCAGCCTAGTTCAACACTGACAACATGGCAGGACTCAATTCCGCCATGGAGAGAATGAACCTGCAAGGGTAGTATGACCCTCGACTGTACCAACAGGTCGATACTATCGATCGACGCTCCACCGAGATGGATACCCAGCTAAGTTCCAACATGAACGTTCTCTAGGAAATCAGAGAACAAATGGAGGCTGGCATCACTGGCACTCACGAGTTCTATAATCACTACTACTACCAGAACCCCTAGCTTCATTGAAGCTTGGGGAGATGGTAGACCAACGTGAAGTGACCACGCTTTCTCAACGCTCCCTCAGCCTCCGTCTTAGAGTAAGGCCCTCGATCCTCGCTCTCCCTTGCAGCACTCCTAGCAGTCCCAGCAATCCTAGAAGTCCTAGCTGTACCAGTAATCCTAGCAGTACCAGCAGCAGTCCTACAACAACTCTGGTCCCACTAGCGAGATAAGTAAGCAATAATAATAGTAGTTATCTTTCTTATTTTGTTCTAAAGAAAGTGTGTCAACAAAATAAACTCCCACCTTTGATATATTGCCTTCATATGGAAATGATGAATAGTTGCTCTATCATGATCTTGACTAGTTGTCTTTGCACATATCATACTTAGCTTAATTTCGAACTTGTGTGTATAAATTTGAGAACCCAACCTTTTACCTTGTGGATGCCATTTGCATAACTTTGTTTAAGTTGTTGTGAGAATGACATGACTAAGTACTAGGTCAACTCTACATTCTCTTAGTAGGATGAACATCTCAGGATATTCTTTTGAAAATGAAAATAAAGTCCCCCCCCTTTTGTCTTAAACACCTACCAGAGCCAAATACAATGAAATATCTGAGCCTAGCTTGTAAGCTGCTTAGTGTGGTTTTGAGCTTTGTCAAATTTTGAGTCTCATTGAATGGAATCATCGCCATCTTGTGAATCTTTGGAACAAAATTACACCATTCCACATGCATCTACCTACTCCGGGTATGCATCCATACATCTCCACACATACCTTCAACCTTACTCCTTCCAAGTCAAAATGAGGGAGAATATGGAGCCATCAAAAAGAAAAATAAAGGCATACTAGTCAAAGCATGGCGAAAGTATGAAAAAAAAAGCATGGTAGTCAAAGCATGGAAAAAAGAGAGAAAAATACAAAAAGGCTCCATATTCATGCCCATCACAAAAGAAGAAGGAAGGAAAACAAGGAGATCCACCCATCCAACCACCAAATAAGCTCCAATGATGAACAATATTTGCTGATGTAGTACATTTCTTGGTCCAATCTTTGGCTTTGCAAAATAAACAGCCTAAGTAAGCTAAGTCTTTCCAGTACCCTGAGCTTCACAAAAGCTTTAGTTTAGGAAATTATTGGGCATGCTCTTGGCCATTTTTGGTGAGGATACACTTTCGAGCGATCGAGTGTACCTCTAGGGAAACTTGCTTTTATTTTGAAAACCACCTAAAACACCTGAGATAGGAATCCAAAAAGGAAATGTCTTGAGCTGGACCCTGCAACGAAGTCATTCTTTCTCTCAACCACCCAAGACATGGTAAGTCAAAGAGATGTACCACAGGCATGAGAAAAGGGTGATCGATGTATACACTATGGTTCAAGATGAAAGCATGGGCGTCGGTTAAGCATAGCACCTTCTCTTGAACATCGATATTGCAGCAACTCCTGATCTATTCATTTTGGCTTTACTCGAGGACGAGCAAAGGTCTAAGCTTGGGGGGTGTTGATGGCCGCTATTGCACTATCTTCAACCATCAACTATCCAAGAACATGAAGGAAAATACATCAAAGTGTAGACTAACCCTTGCTACTGATGAATTTACACAAGTTGTGCTGAAATATTTGAATGCAGGTGACAAATACACTTAAACAAACCAAAATGGAGCCAAACCAGGGAGGAGGCTAGCCACCCGGCCAACCCCTGGCCGACCAGCCCCACCCAGGTAGCCCAGACCCACATGTAGGCGGCTCTGCATGTGAGTGCCCAAATGGCACCACTTTTGACCTGCATGCACAACAATGCCATGTCAACACAATTTCAACATGTATGCCACACAAGCCACATGCAAACCACCGGAAGGACGTGCCACTTCATCAATCCAACACTTGGATCAATGAAGTCAGTGAACCTTGGCACTTCGATCCTACAACTAAGGAAGAAACACATTGAAGATCCAATGATCCGGGGAGAAGCACAAAGATGACCGCCTAAACTGCCATGCAACCGACTTGGGGAGGCAAAATTGATCGTAGGATGGAGTACAGTGGTGGATCCAAGGGACCCCCTGGTCACCCAAACTAGGGTGGGGCTATCCGGCCTCCTACCAGGCCGCTCGGCCTGCCACCGACCCTTGTAACCGCCATACCGACCCTATAAGATCCACCCACTCACTTGGTAGCTCTAAATACCCCCGGTAGCTCATTTGTAAAGTGTGGAAGTTGAGTGGAACACACCATTGTCTTGTAGCAGTAGGTTAGTCCTAGGGAGTTAGAGTCGAGTCTGAGCTTTTGCCTCAGGGATTTCGGAGTTAGCTTCTAGTCTTGGTAAAGCTCTTGTATCTTTCTATCTTTTGTACTCTTACTAATCCAGTATAACATACTTCATTGTTCTATCTTCAGTTATGCTTTACTTTATTTCTTACACTTCAGAGTGTGGTGTATCTTTTTGCATACTAGACCAAGGCTTTTGTTTGTGTTGTCTTTAAGTTCTTAGAATCTTGCTAGACTTGCCAGTGCTATAAACTTGCCTTAGGCTCATAATCTAAGGTTAAGTTAGCTCTCACCCTCTAATCAAGGAAGAGTTTTAGTGATCAAGTTGTCACTTTATCACTAGTTTAGCGTGTCATCTTACCTATGCAGATCTAGTTGGTACCCCTATTGGTGACAACATTAGGGAGCCTCTGTACTCCGATCCCATCGTTTCGGTAAGCCCATAGGCATTAGCCAGTTGCTGTTCGGTTGGCCAACTACCTACCCCCATGCCTCCTCGGTGAAGTTTGGAATTTCGCTCGATGCAAGACCCTAGTTCGTGTTCGATTAACTTAGTTCAACCGCGAATACTCCTATGTAGTACTGAAGAAATAGAGTCTGGATATCTTAATCTCGCTCAGTTGTCCTCCTGGATAGCTTTCCTGTGTTTTGCTGATAGCTTTCGGTCCCTATTTACTTGTCCACCATACACTATCTTGTTTACCTTACCCTCAGTTGTAAGAATAGCTGGTAGTTATTACTTCTACAGTACTGTTTGAACTTTGAACATATCATTCCAGCTATTCGCCCATGCTTCCCTATGGATTTTTACGATATTCGGAATACTTTGGGTGAAAAAGCTACAGCAAATCTCTGCGCAGTTCCATAGTAATATTTGTTACGCTAAGATATGTCAACACACATGGCATAGAAGACAAGTGCAAACCAATGAGAGCCAATGGATCGGCTCCACCCACAAGGACTTGGGCACAAGACCTCCGATGGACTGGAGGTAGATGTAGAAGGAAGTCCTCCGAAGGAGGCAGGCATGCTCGGCGTCGATCGGCAATGGGAGTTTGGTACATGGAGGAGCGGCACGGCAATGACTAGGAGTAAGACTTCCGAAGGACTGCATGGTGACCCCTAATGGACAGGGGATGCTCGGTGCCACTGCGGTGCTGCTAGCCCGAGTGCATGGCGTGAAGACGTGTGAAGTCGTTGGCGGATTCGCTCAAATCCGCCATCCTACCACCAAGTTAACAAGACTCGGTGAATGGGCTCAAATCCTCGGGGAGATAGAGTGGAGTGGGCCATTCCAGGCCCAGGAAGGAAATCCTAAAGTTTCTCGGTTTCTGACTTCAAAACTGGGGGTCGATCTGCGGATTTGGACAACTGGCCACGTGGACGTCATCTGGGAGATAGCTTGTAGACGAATCTTTTCCAGTTTGGCCCCTACGTGTGTTTCTGTAATATAGGGGTCTTAGTGTAAATTGAGTTAGTTAGGCTGGGGCTATAAATACCTAATTGGTTGGTCATTTAGTTGACTCTTTCACCTCTAGAAACCCTTGGCTTAGTTACCACCCAGCTAAGAGTTTAGAGTGAAAATTGGGTGCTGGTCTAGGATTTGGAGTCCCCTAGGGCTAGTACTTTGCATTAGTGGGAGGATGAATGGTGGTAGGCTGTGAGGAACCTCTTGTAAACCGATTTCCACTTCTAATCCAAGAGAGTTTCATCCCCAATTTGTGCTCATGTGTGCAGCCATCTCTTTCCTCCCTTTTGAAGTTGGATTTTGGATGAAACTCAATGGCTTTTGGTGATTTGCTTTGCCCACGAGTTAATCCTGTTCTTTTGGTTCTTTTGGACATGCAACGGACGTGGAGAATATGTCTTAGAACATCTCTATCCTGCTGGATTTCCATGAGCAAGTCAGTCTTGAGTTTTCCCCTTTCTTGCCCAAAGATTGCCACCTCACAAGATTTGAAATTCCCGCTAATCCCTTGGTTATTTTGAGTTGATCTCTTGGGAATAGCTTTGGAATAGGATCCAGATAGCCTATGCAAAATCTCGTGAAGTTTGGACAAGATTTGGTCAAATTTGGGGTGTGAAAACACGTTTTCTATGACTCTACCGAACTATCCGACAGGAGCCACCGGACAATCCTGGCTCTACAGGACAGTCTGGCAGAGCCCACCGGACAGTCCGGTGAAGGGGTCTGCCCGGGGCATTCCACCGGATAGTCCGATAGCAGCCACCGGACTATCCGGTGCCACTGGACAGTCCAGTGCTTGCCACCGGACAGTCCGGCACGGCCTGGGTTGCAGTTGTTTCTCCGCTATTTGGTTCTTCCACTGTGTTTTGCATCAGGATCTGCTTTTCCCACTGCCTGACCATACTCTTTACTGTGTTCCAGTAATTCGCATTTCGGTGCGGTGAGTGTTGAGTGGTGAATTTGCAAAGTTCGCATGCTTGCGGTGACTTGGGGTCTTTGTGATCGTTGAGTTGCTGGCTCTTCCTCGCTTGGTGCGTATCCATTCAGTGGACGGCACCTTGCGCTTGCTAGACATGTATCTGTTCAGTGGACGGTGTGTAGTGTGGTTCTCTTGAGAGCTTCCGCTGCACCAAGTCTGCGGGTTGTGATTTTGAGTTTTCATGTGCTCCTATTCACCCCACCTCTTGTCGCACGTCTCGGTCCTAGCACGGCAAACCTTATACTGCAAGCGACAGTATCGTATGTAGCTTTTTCCCTAGGATGAGTATCATGGGTTTTGTCAATCCAGGAAACCAACTAATTGAGAGCTGATTAACAAGAGTTTAAAGGAAAACTAAAGATGAAAAGGGGTATCTAATCTATCTCTAAACCAGTCCTTTAATCTAAGCTAATCCTTAACCTAAATTAGATAAAGTATATATATATGATAAACAATTAGAACAACATTAGAGGACTAATCAAAGGGTATTGACTAGATTCTAATCAAGCTCTAATTGGATCCAAGACATACGCGATATGGGTGCCACAACAAGATTAGAGCAGTGACATAACTAGTAGCTCAAGGTAAACAAGCATGTTCAAGCTATATTCATCATAGCATAATTAAATCAAGATCAACCAATCTAATCCCGTAGATCGAGTTCAACCTTTCCCCGGGCTCTAGTGTCACTAGTAACCAGGTAATCGACGAGAAACTCTCAACAGGCATACATAATTAGAGAACGCACTTCTAATTACTTCACATAGTCTAATAACATAATTAAAGCAACTAGAACCTCTAATCTCCATGATTATAAGAACTAGAAACACAACCATGTCATTAGTAAACTAGATTAGAGATCAAGAACGCTAGATGAATAACACCTTTAATGACACGATCTAATTAGCAAGCATCTAGACATAAAGTTAATTAGAGCTAGAACATGCATAATTAGAGCAAGAATATGATAATTAGACAAGAACAATGCTTCATTAGTAAATTGTACTAAGAATACAGCCATGATCATACCTTCATTTGATGATACAATTAGACATCTGGAGCTAGGTAATTAGAGCATCGTGCAAGGCCTCTAATCACATCCGGGAACTAGAAGAACTCTAATCTTAGACTAGAAACTTGACCCTCTACTCTCCTCTAGTTGGGGTCCCTCTTGTCGCCGTCTTCACGCCTTGATAATGAATTGGATGCCCGATCTCGAGGCCTAGCCTGGCTTTATATAGTCTGAAGATGCCGTGGTAAAAACGGAAACTCCAACCGACTTAAGGAGTCCTTGGGTCAGCCGACTTGGAGGGTTCTGGTTGGCCGACCAGGACTCCTCCCTCGCACAATTGTTTCCATCCTTCATGGGGACGTTGCTTGGTGGTTAAGAAATATAATTGCGGGGGATCTCAGACTCTTGGGATTCTGGAATCTTCTATATCCTCTAAGATCTATCGAATCCTTCTAGTTTTGGATATAATTGAAATACTTTTACCACATATTCTTCTATGAACTTGTACCACCTGATGTCTTCTAGAAACTTCTGGTTAGAAAGCCTTGATTAACTCAGAGGATGGGCATAAGTCAACCAAGCCTTCCTTGATCATCGTCTTCATCAAATAACATTCACTACAACACAAATACCCCTATAGCAACGTAAACATAGCAACGAAATGGTTTATGCGTTGCAATAAATTAAGTAACAGCATATGCTACCAACGCATATATTTATATGTTGCAAGGAAGTCACCTAACAACGTTTATTATGCGTTGCAAATATCATCCGTAGAATATCATAATTATATAACAACGTTTGTCATGCGTTACAAGTATCATCCGTAGTATTTGTGCTACCTAGCAACACTTATCATGCGTTGCAAACATTATACGTAGTATATATGGAAATCTGTGTATTAGTTTTGATACTTGTACAGTACTCAATATTTTTTATCTTATATTTATAGGAGAGTCATGTTACTTATATTATTTGTAACGATGCCGGTTCTTTGTGTTATTGTGTAGGGAGATAATTGATTTAGTAAAGTTTTCGGTAACGTAGCACAATAATTAATTCAATATAAAATTACTTCAGCAAAAAAAGAGTAGCGGCTCGTGCTGGAGGGATCCAATAATTAATTCAATAAAGTTTTTAGTACTGTTGCACAATATTTAATTTAAAAAAATAAATCTGCAATGTTAAATAAACTGCAGCTTAGAGTCGAACTCATGGTTAATATCTACAGTTCCCACGATCGCATCCTTCCGAGAAAATCACGCTAACTGACCGTCAAATCACGGATCACGCCCCGCTCCCTCAGTTGCGCTGCAACCATCCTCTCGCCCCACGCCCTGCGCACACCGCAGTCCCAGACGGCCAGGCCTGGCAACCCCCTCTCCGCCCGTCGGGGCTCGCCCGCCGCCGCTCGGCTTGTCAGACGGCTGACCTGCCGGCTGCCGCCACCTCTCTCTATCCAATCTCCTCTCCTCTGCCACCATCCGTCCCTGTCATGCGCCTACCTGCCGCTGCGTGCCATCCCAGTCATGGAGCCCAACCTACCAGGGACCAGGCCGTAGCAGCACGTTCTATCCTATCCATCACGGCCTTCATGGCATCCATGGCTCCATCGGGACAGGTAAGGTATTACTGCTGGAATTTAGACATCCCATCAATATTATCTCTCGTTGGTAGATATAGTGTGGCCGCATACATCTATGACATATAGATTGATTAAATAGAATATGTTGATGTAACAGTAATCTTCATTCTTGATTCAGCAAATGTTTGTGCCAAAAGCTTGAAGCAACAAAGACTTCTCATACTATTCCAACCCGTAAGTGCAATCAGTCCCCTGATCTAGACATTGGCGTCGAATTCTTATATATTGATCCAGCCGATTATAGTATTGGGAAACCTCTGTCCTAAGTCCTAATGAATTTTCATCATGGAAGAATAGTTCCATAGATGTGATTTTCTAACTAAATGCCGATACCCTGTTAATGCACATCATTGATATCTTTTCCTGCATGAACGTTGTAAATTGGTGCACAATGCGGGACTAATTTTTGGATGCATATCACTATTAGTACTGTAGAATAATTCTTAGCTACTCATTTTTTTGTAATGTCTACCCGACAGGTTCAGGACCCAACCACATTGAAACAATTCCTTTCAGTTTACATGTATCTGATTGTGCTGATGCTTGCTTTGGTTTTGACCCAGTTATGTAAAATTGATATTTATCCTAACATGGCTCAACACAACTTCTTACTGTTTTTCATTCTCATCTTTTTAACTGGAACTACATCGATCATGCAGATACAGAGAATCGTGCAGCTGAGATCATTTTCTCTTGAAACATATATGCGCAGCGATGAATCTTATGCAAGTTAATATTTGATAAACAGTAGTTGTCATACTGATATTAGATTCTCAGGTAGGTTGTTGTTTTGTTTTATTTTCTATGTTAAATCATTCAACCATATCCTAATCCTTTGATTTCTTAATTCAGTATGTGAACATCTGCTAAATATTCCATATAAACTTAATTCTTTCATTTGATTCAAGACTGATGTATATTTTCTATAGTTAAGAATGCAGTAATAAATATTTCATGTTATGCCTCAGGTAAGGGCCTTGCTTTCCAGTACTCAATTATTTAAAAATAATAATTTTAGTGTAGCTGATTCATGATTATTTAATTGGTTTATATTTTCTGTCAGTTTATTAAAAATCATTGTTGCTGGTATTAAGTTAACTATAGCTGAAGATTTTGTCTATTTCTTTTTAGTTTGTGTCAAGCATGGCTATTCAGAATGTGGGAGCTTGCACTGCAACGAGGATTGCTTTACTTCTAATCGTATTTAGATCAAGATCAGTGATAAGGACAATAGAGGAGTCATGTCTATATATCTTAGTATCTTAGAAAAATATTTTGAACGCCTATTATGTGATGAACTAAGCTATGGATGGTACTATGTAACCTAACTATTTGATTTTAAATAGTACTCTTTATTCTTATTTGACAAATTTGTTTCTATATAATCTTAAAAATATTCTAAAGCATTATATGCAATGTACAAATTTATTTACCTACAAATAAATAATTAATTAAAATATGTTTTACGTCATTTGTTTCTTGCATCGTATATAAGCGTTGCCACAGTTACATTCTAAATGTTGCAACGAGCTCTAGAGAGCAATTGACTCGGTGGCGGCCCACACACATGTAAACGTTACTGTAGCTCTTAAATATCCGTTGGTACTTAGCAACGGTTATTAGTATGACTTATCAACGCATACATAAGTGTTGCAATAGACCCTAGCAACGGTAGTATAGACAACACACAATTATGCGTTGGTATAGACCCTAGCAACGCTTACAGTGACATTTAGCAACGCTTCAATGTGTTGCTATAGGGGAGGTCATTTTGTAGTGATTTCAGAGGTCTTTTCTCACTCGAAGTAGATTGTGGTGAATTTTGCGAAAAATTGGTCAAAAACTTGTAAAAATCACATATAGCATATTTACAAGACAATATTGCAAAATCCACAATAATCGGTGATATTGTTAGTAAAAGATATAGTTGACGCATGAAATCAGTGAAAAACTACATAAAATGATGTAAAATATTTGTTCAAATGTCGCGTCAACAACATCCCCACTCTTAAACCTTGCTCGTCCTCGAGTAAGTCAAAAATTAAAATCAAAGTTACCTCATATTCTAAAATCAAATAATCAAACTAAATTTAAACTCTCAAAATTTTCAAGTTTGGATCAGCAATCATATAGATAAATCGATATTCATTTAAGCATATCCCACCTTAGAAATATAAGAAGAAATCAATTTTATCGATGATAAATCTCCTCATTTTTCAATAAAGACCTTTTTCAAAAAGAAATCATCTTTCTACCCAAATATAACACTCATCTCTCCAGTCTCTCAATATAAGAAGTGTTTCCTATAAACTACAAATATATGTAAGTAAAAGTGGAGGCTTATCTGGAGCTTGGTAAGGATCCTAATCATATTTTAACCTCAATATATTGTCAAACTAAGAAAAAAATCTGCTGGTATTATTGAGATTTCTCAAAAAGGTCATGGAAAATAAATGATGAAAGATTAGAGGAAAAATATATAGAAAAGTGGACATATGCAAATAAGTCAATGATCTCAAGGCACAAATGAAGTCCTTGCTATCGGATTGCATATGGTTGGAAAATTTTCTGGAGTATATTGATAAAGCAAAATAAAGTCGCATATCCCAAAATATATAAGATTTTTGAGGAGCAAAAATAAATAAATAAATAAATAAATATAAATAAATAAATATATATATATATATATATATATGTTCCTAATTCTACTTCGACAACTTGGTCTTTTTTTTCTTATTTTCTTCTTTTTTTAGGCGACCACTTGGTCCTTTCTTTTTTTTATTTTTGCCGACTCAAAAATATAATCATTTTTAAAAAAAATAACACTTTCCATCCCAACTCTTGAACGATACTTGTCCTCGAGTATATTTGTAGAGAAACGTTTTAGCATTGGGGATAGAATTTTATAAGAATAAAATCCTTTAAATACTCTAGAAAATAATAGGTTGTGGTCAAAGGAGTTTGATAATGATAATCTTGGTTTAGGGGGGATATCTAGCGAAATCTGTACTCTTCCTAATGTAGAGAGAGATACAATGCATAGATAAAAAGGCTAGCAAATGAAAAGATAAGCAAAAATGAATCACCAGCTTTGAAATCTCATTCCCTAGATTTAAATCTTAATTCAACTCAACCAAGAATTAAATTTGATCAAACTATGGTTTGAAATATGGCTCTAATAGGTGGGGCCTATAAAAATAATCATAGAAAAATGATCATAGTATTTTAAATCTAGAAATAAAAATTTTAAGGAGATCGTCATGATAAAAGTGAAATCTAAATATGAATAACATATGGGTCTTTATGAAATATCATATCTATCATATAAATGCTGATCATAATTTAATTTAATTGCATTAATGAGAGTATAAATTAGTCTAATAATTGATATTAGAATAAAAGAAAACTAAGATTTTATTTATTTCATCAAATGGGTGATACATAATCATGATTAAACTAACTCACAAAAGAAAAATAATCACTTATAATTATAAATAGATAAACTAAAAGAAAACATAAAAGAAAATCAAATAAATGAAAAATAAATAAAACCTAAGTAAACAAACCAAAAGTCTTCATTGATCTTGATTCCATAGCCTCAGATTGAATAATTGTTCTTCAATACTCTGAATATTCTGCTCATATTGATTAATATTTCCTCTCATCTGATGAACGAGCTGATAATTCTAGGCCACCATAGACACAATGCCATAGAATGCTTGATGTGGCATATTCTAAGCTGCAACATATTCTGCATTGTGAAATCTTGCTCTTATTGGAATAAATGTTGCAGGTGGAGGGATATTTGCCGAAGGTGTGAACACTGGAGTAGAGGTCGGATCATAAGAGCTGAATGGCCTTGGATTAAACACAGGCCCATGTGACAATCCTGCTCTAAACTGTTGACTCAAAAATTGTTGGCTTGGTTGAGTGGAGGGTGTCTCCCAGTCGCTCCATCCAGCTGATGATGGTTGTTGGCTTGACTCACCCTCTTTGAACGTGAACTTCTCTAGCCAATCAATTCTGTCATGAGCAAATAAAGCAAGTCTGGGACTAGGAATTCTGAATTTGGTTTTAGAAACAAAGAATCCACCAGCTGAATTTCCATAAATATACTTTCTGTTCCGTAGAGAATTCTCATCAATGTTAGCCGGTGTCTTTGTGTAAATAGGATTAAAAACCAATTCAGGCTTGACTGATGATGCAATGATGGTCAAGTAGTGCCCAAAACCTAGCAACCCAGCGCTTCTGTTTCTTTGGATAATCCAATGATTTATCATGGGACGAATATGATTTATCCAAGTAGGTTGGCATAGTGCAACATAAAGCCATTTCAATTCTGCAACTTGCACTTTTGTGTCATCAAGCCTTTCTAATAGTCTGCAAGTCATAAACCTATGGATAATTCTGATAATAGGGTTGACTATCCTCATCCTTTCCTTAGTAGAACTACTTGCAATTCTCAACCAAAAAATTTCTACCGTGACTTGATCTAGATCAATATTTTCAACTGCATTCTCATGAAATCCTAGCAAAGCCCCAACAGTGCCAGAAGAAATTTCTGTCCAATCCTCTCTAATTCTAAATCTCAGATTAAAAACCATATCAGAGGATTGAACTATATCTATGGTAGTCATCATCTCTAGTGCTAGATCTTGTTGATTAGGTTGCACTAAAGTGAATGAAAGGATTCCAACCTAGATTATCAAATGCTCTTTCTATGTTGTGTGTGAAATCTAGAGCATTGAGAAAATCGAAATCTAGATCGAAATTGGAGGTAATTCTTCTCTGGCAACTGTGATACCTTTGTTCCTCAACAGCTGATCTTAGGGAAAATCCTTCCGAAGAATAATTCCACCCTTCATCTTCATCATCGATGTTCATAGGTTGAGGGGCTTGAGTTTGAGAACGAGTTCTTGGCCTTTTGGTGGGCTCCACCACATCATCAGAAAAATGAGATGAGCGACCTCGTAATCCTTGATCTCGACGTAGGCTTCGATCGGAGTCGAAACTTCCCATCTCGGAGATGGAGTGCCTCCTAGATGAATGCCTTGATGAATCATCCTCCTCCCGATGAGAGCTTCCTCTTGATGAAGAACCCTTGAAAGTCTTCTTGAAAAACTTCTTTATCTTCTCTCTCAAGATTTCCTCTCAAGATTACTACTCTACTTCTTCTCCTCGAGATATCTGGCTTCTGATGGTGGTTCTAGTGGTGGTAGAATGCAACAACTACTCCATATTTATAAGCAAAGAGGTGGTTCAAAGGAGAGGTGCATCTGGTGGAGGGTTGCCTAGGGTCGGTCGAGCTAGAGGGGGTGGTCGGCCGAGCCAGGCCCTATCTGGCCCTGCTGGTCCTCTCCTTCCTGCTGAAGATTGGTCATAGGATTCCTTTCAATAATGGATGGCTTCCTCTGCAATTTGGTCGACATACATGCAGGTTTTGACAGAATCTTCAATCCAACTTTCAATTTTGTCCCCTGGATGCTTGTCCTTTGATTCCTATCCTATTAAACTTTGATCTATGTCTTTATGATGGCTAGTATCTTCATGACCAAAGAAGGATCCTATGTTGCCTAATTAACTTTTCTTTATTAAGTTGTTAATTATCTTCACTAATTCTATGGCCTTAATTTGCTAATAAGCAATACAATATTCCCAACTAATGTAGGTTTAACATTAATAGAGCACTCAAAAGAATAAAGGTTATTTCCATATTAAAAGATTAAACCTATTTAGCATATTAGAAATAAACCTATGTTTTATTTTAAATAAAAGAAAATGTTTGGTTAATTCAACCAAATTAATTTCAGAATAAAGATAAGCAACTCAATTCATGAATTGAATTGAATTCACTCACTTCCTTTCTTTAACGTGGCTTAGGTTAAATGCCTAGTTTTTGGATAAAAATATAGAGAGAGAATTTTGAAAATCAGTCATCGAGATAAAATCTAGAAAAATTGTCTCTCTTTTATTTTAAATAAATCACTAAAATCGAACTAAATACAAAAATTGGCAAAGGCTTCGTAATTTTTCAAAGTTAGATAGCTACATTAAGTGAGAATAGCTATCTTTTACTATCCAATCCTTAATTCAAAATTCAAATCTTCAAATTTCAAATCTAACGAAATGAAGACTTTATTAATTTCAACTAAGGTTCATGACACAATGAAGTTTGTCTAAATTTTAATATCTAAGAAAAATATAAACTAAACTAAAAAAAACTTAAAAATACCTGGGTTGCCTCCCATAAAGCGCTTGAAATTTAAAGTCTTTCAGCTAGACTCTAATCCAGACCATCCAATGCCTCGTGTAGACACTGCAGATGAATCTTCTCCTTCAAGCTTCGTCTTCTTCAATTGCTCGGCATACTTCAAATCTTGGACGAAATTTGAATGAGCTTGATTCTCCATTGATGTTGAACTTGATTTCTCCATTTCGTACATTGATGTTAGCTTGTGCTGTCCTGAGAAAAGGTCTTCCGAGTATCAATGGTGATCTTGAACTTCCTCCCATATCCAGAATAACGAAGTCGACTGGAACAAGATTTTCTCTAATCTTGACTGGCACGTCTTCAGCTACTCCTTCTAGATATCTCACTGAGTGATCAGCTAACTCTAGACACATGGCTATCGGCTCTGGCTTAGGCAAGCTTCAGCTTATCGAACACTGACTTAGGCATAAAACTCACACTTGCTCGTAGATCACATAGTGCTTTGTCAATGTTGAGGGCACCGATAGAGCATGGGATAAGTGGGACATCCCAGATCTGCCTTCTTCTGTAAAGTTGCATCCATGATAGCTGCACTACACTCAGTAGTTCATCTTCACACAGTCAGATGGCACTTGTCTCTTGTTGGCTAATATATCCTTGAAGTACTTGGCATAAGTGGAAACTTGGAGTGCATCTAATAGTGGCATATGGATATATAGCTTGCTTGATCACTTCGATAAATTTGTTGAAATGTTCATCTGTCTTGTTAGAACGAACCTTGCATTTCTTGGGTAGTATTCTTGTGTCATCCACTATCACTTCGGGTTCGTCTTCATTTTGGATCTCTGCTTCCACTGTACTGGCAAGTCTTGTAGTCAACTCTGGGTCTCTTGTCTCCTTTCCTAGATCTGGTAGTGACTGCTTTGAGTGACTCCTTAGACTGTGGCTGTCCAGGCAACTTTCCTTCATTCTTGTTTGGGGGATGTTCTGCTAGTTGAGAGAGCTGGTTCTCTAAAATCTTCATCATTCCCATGAGCTGTTGATTTGAACTTCCCACAGTAGTGATCTTGCCATCAATATTCTCTAGCACCTTGTCCATAGCTTTGAACTTGGAGTGTGTGTCCTTGTTGATCTTTCCTTGCTCTTCCATAAAGTCCTTAAGTTGAATCCGTAGAGGAATGGCATTTTGAATAGCTGATCCAAGCAGTGAACTGTTGTCTATTCTGTCTATAGTTGGATGGGGGAATCCAACTTTCCTTCCTTGCATAGTCGAAAGCCTTAGCTTCCTCTGGGCAACTTTCCTTGGAATGGCCATTAGTCTCCACACTCTTCACAAGTCATCATAGGCTTCTGTAGACTTCACTTCCTCGGCTTTGCCACTCTCCATCTTCTCGAATCTTCTCATAAGTGAGTCGATCTTTCCACCAAGAATCTCTATCTTATCCACTTCCAGCACACTCTTTACCACTCCAGTGGATGTAGATGCTGTAGGCGCCACCCTGTCTGCTCCCCATGTTCCATTCTCGGCTATCTTCTTGAATAGAGCTTCGGTCTCTATAGGAGTGAGACTGAGAATTGATCCTCCGGAAGATGCGTCAATCTGTGCTCTACACACTGCGTTGAGTCCACCATAAAATTTCTGAATTAAGTCCCATTTCTGAAAGTTGTGGTGAGGGCAGGCTGACACATAGTCGTTGAATCTCTCATAGGCTTCATCGAATGTCTCAATGGGGTATTGCACAAATGACGAAATCTTGTTGCGCAAAGCTTGAGTCTTCCCTAGTGAAAAGTACTTGGCGATGAACTGCTTGTAGTAACTGCTGCCAGTTGTTCACTGTAGCTTCTGGAAGTGTTGACAACCACTGGTGAGCTTTCCCAAGCAGTGAGAATGGGAAAAGCCTTGCTTTGATCTGATCGTTAGTGACTCCCTAGATATTGAATGTGTTGCAAATCTGCAGAAACGTCTTCAAGTGTTGATTCGGGTCTTCCTTTCCACTGAATGGTTGATTCTACACCATGCTGATCACTGAGCTTCTAATCTCAAATGCTCTCTGAGGTGGAGTGAGGTCTCTGATCCTCAAATCGGCGGTGGTTGGCACACACAGGTTCATGAGCTTCCTTTCTTCATTTCCGTCTCCCATTTCCGGCAGAGTTCTGTCTTGTTTCCGAGAAAATTTGGCAGAGCTTCGGGGCTTTTTCAGTAACTTCTCTGGGATCATCCACATAATTAGTTGGTTTGTTGGACAGTAGTCCATCCATTCCTGCTAATGTTAGTGGCGGAGCATATATACAAAGAAAACTATATTCTAGAGAATTTACACTAAACTAAACTAAACTTTAATTAAACAAAACTAAAATTAACTAATTATAAAAACTAAAATAGAGCAAATAAAGAAAAGCAAATAATCAAAAAAATAAAAAGAAAATGGCGCAAGAATAAAATAAATAAATAAATAAAACAAAAATTAAAAGATAAAAACTAAATATAAACAAATACATAAACTCAAATTAATTAATACTCGACTAATTAGATCCCCGGCAACGGCGCTAGAAAAGCTTGTTGACGTCACTTAAGCACGGCAAACCTTATACTGCAAGCGACAGGTATTGTATGTAGCTTTTCCACAGGATGAGTATCATGGGTTTTGTCAATCCGGAAAATCAACTAATTGAGAGGTAATTAACAAGAGTTTAAAGGAAAACTAAATATAAAAAGGGGTATCTAATCTATCTCTAAACCAGTCCTTAATCTAAACTAATCCTTAACCTAAACTTAGATAAAGTATATATATATGATAAACAATTAGAACAACATTAGAGGACTAATCAAAGGGTATTGACTAGATTCTAATCAAGCTCTAATTGGATCCAAGACATACGCGATATGGGTGCCACAACAAGATTAGAGCAGCGAGATAACTAGTAGCTCAAGGTAAACAAGCATGTCCAAGCATATTCATCGTAGCATAATTAAATCAAGATCAACCAATCTAATCCCCTAGATCGAGTTTAACCTTTACCTAGGCTCTACTGTCACTAGTAACCAGGTAATCGACGAGAAACTCTCAACAGGCATACATAATTAGACAACGCGCTTCTAATTACTTCACATAGTCTAACAACATAATTAGAGCAACTAGAACCTCTAATCACCATGATTACAAGAACTAGAAACACAACCACGTCATTAGTAAACTAGATTAGAGATCAAGAACGCTAGATGAATAACACCCTTAATGACATGATCTAATTAGCAAGCATCTAGACCTAAAGTTAATTAGAGCTAGAACATGCATAATTAGAGCAAGAATATGATAATTAGACAAGAACAATGCTTCATTAGTAAATTGTATCAAGAATACAATCATGATCATACCTTCCCTTGATGATACAATTAGACCTCTGGAGCTAGGTAATTAGAACACCGTGCAAGGCCTCTAATCACCTCCAGGAACTAGAAGAACTCTAATCCTAGACTAGAAACTCGACCCTCTACTCTCCTCTAGTTGGGGTCCCTCTTGTTGCTGTCTTCACGCCTTGATAATGAATTGGATGCCCGATCTCGGGGCCTAGCCTGTCTTTATATAGTCCGGAGATGCCGTGGTAAAAAGGGAAACTCCAACTGACATAAGGAGTCCCTAGGTCTGCCGACTTGGAGGGTTCTGGTCGGCCAACCAGGACTCCTCCCTCGCCCAATTGTTTCCATCTTTCGTGGGGACGTGGCTTGGTTGTTAAGAAATATAATTGCGGGGGATCTCGGACTCTTGGGATTTTGGAATCTTCTATATGCTCCAAGATTTGTCGAATCCTTCTAGTTTTGGATATAATTGAAATACTTTTACCACATATTCTTCTATGAACTTGTACCACCTGATGTCTTCTAGAAGCTTCTGGTTAGAAAGCCTTGATTAACTCAGATGATGGGCATAAGTCAACCAAGCCTTCCTTGATCATCGTCTTCATCAAATAACATCTCAGAGGTCTTTTCTCACTCGAAGTAGATTGTGGTTAATTTTGCGAAAAATTGGTTAAAAGCCTGTAAAAATCACATATACCATATTTCCAAGATAATATTGCAAAATCAACAATAATCGGTGATAATTGTTTGTAAAAGATATAGTTGACGCATGAAATAAGTGAAAAACTACATAAAATGATGTAAAATATTTGTTCAAATGTCGCGTCAACAGTCCTACAACCAAAAGTTTTTAAAATATCAGGTATCACCTTTGGATTAAGTCAATATACCAGATTTGGGAAGCAACAATCAAACATATTTGTATGTTTGTGGACTGTTGTCCTTCAACCAAGTTGTGAATGTAGATACATGGAAATTATTTGACATCTTGTTCTAACAAATCAATGACCAAGCAACAAACCAACAAATTTGTGTACTAGTCCAGATCCATCCTGAAGTAAGTACGGAAATATATGGTCAGGATTTGTGAATTTAGATGCTATTATAATAGGTATAAATGTGTCAATCAATTCACATATGTTGTCAACTAATGCATGCACTTGAATATAAACAAGTGTACAATTCATCACTATTGTAAAGGAAGAAAATGAAGATACGCACGAAAGAGTCTATGCCTCTAAGGCACCATCAACATGGTCACCTTCATTGTTGTCCTTAGATGCTTGGTCATGAGGTCCTCCTAGGACAAGACAACATCCTCCTCCCACTTGAACAGATCCTCTAGAAGGCTTAGGGGGTAGTGCGACCTAGCCATCGTCGTGGCATCATGAGTGCCAAGTGATTTAATTTGTGCGAGGTGGAAAAGCAACAGGGCATACATGGTTCATACCACGTCCACGACCTCTAGTGATGAGTCAGGTTGTGCCCTTGTGAAGCACCCCACGTCCTTACGGGGACTAAAATGTGCTTTATTACCATTTCTAGGAGTCTAGTAATCACATTCTTAGCGAAAAACGGAGTGGGTCTGCAACAGGGAGCCTAAACTCGTAGCGGAAGTTTATTATGTAGGCCAACTTCCACAGGACATGGTTGAGAAGTAGGTCGTAGAGAGGCATGATTATGATGTCCTCCTCCTCTCTATAAACCAACAACAAAGCAAGGGTGAGTACAACATACCCCGCAAGCCCACCTTCCTCCATAAATTGTTGGGGGTTAAAACTATCATTACATGCAAGATATATCTAGAGGTCAGGAAGTTTTGCAATAAAATATTTTCATATGTGAGGTTTCACTAGTTCTCACATTTAATATGAGAAACACTTCATAAAAGTTGCCACTAGACTTGTCGTCCACCGTGGCTCATGGCATTCTAGCCAACATATTTTTCCACCTCTACTAGGCCTTACCCACCGTAGCACTCGGCATCTGCTGCTGGACAAAAATCACACTTTCCCTATCCATTTCCCATTTAATTTGATAAAATCATCTAGTTGTTGAAATCAAGCCGTAACCCTTAGCCTCTTGCTACACCAACACACCAGGCAACTGCTAGGCTATCCACTCTAGCTCAGGCTTAGTGTTGCCTCATACAACATCAGTGGGCAAGATGAAACTTTAACTCGGTCCTTACATGAGCTAGGGTAGAACTTTCTTTCCCTTTTTCCTTTGATCAATTCCACGAGCAATTCACATCCCCAGTCTTCTTCACAAAGTTCAGACCTCCAAGTAACTGTGATAATGACACCTTGATTCTGCTACCCCGCTCTACTATCGCTTAGCCGACCGAGGTCATATGCTGGGGGTTCATCCCTGTTTTTCTAAAACACACACTCCACACCCATAACCGCATTCCCATCATATCATCAATATAGATAATTGAGTGAGCGATCCAACCTAAGCACACTACTTACTTCTAAGATTGCTTTGTGTGTCTATTCTACTAGGTTTCCTTAGTAGGCAAAACATGCAAGTTTTGTTATTTAAACATGGCAATGGGTTGTGTTATAAAACTGGATAATTTATGCATTGGATTCTATTTGACACGCCATTCACTTTGTTGGGGGTGGCAAATACTGTGGCTGTTGCACATGTTGAATGCTTGCTCTAGTCACTGAGTCGAACATCTCTGGAACAGGATCTATCGGGCTCTCCGAGAAGGCCTATGTGCACTATAAGTGCAACAAGGCTCCTTAGTGGTTTTGGTGTATTGAGTGACAATGCGATTAAAGGTCTAACTTCTTTGTGAAATAACTTGACAGTTATTCATAGGTTAATTAATTATAATCTTATTTGATAGAATGAATTCTAAATGCGTATATCTCATGATCAAGCATGAATATTCTCATATGTTGAGAATCAAGGACTACAATTGTATACTTTTCTTATGATTGATATGAATGAAGCTATATTGAATATCTATCTTTGAGGAATATTATTTGGCCAATGATAAACTCACTGAATATATTCCTAGATCATCACATTGGCCATAACATTATTGCATTGCCTCGATGTTGGTATCTTGGTTCTTCTACTCTTAATACCCTTTGAGGCTCTCGGATATTGACTAAAAGTGACATAGAAGCTATTTCTTCCATTTGGAAGTCACTATAACGAATTGGATTCTTCATTATAGACAAGTGGCTAATCTTTGAGGTATTTTATTGCATATCTCAGCCACAAAGAGTGAAGATCATGTATATGAATGGTTAATGAGCAAATTTGCTCCACCTACCTATGGAAGAGGTTTACTCATTGAAGTCCAACTTATTCGGTTCAAAGAGGATTGCTCTTAAAAGAAGCTCAACTTAGTTATCCCTCTCTACTTATATTGATCAAGATGGCATTATTCATAAAGGATCAAGACTCAAGTGAAGGTCATCTAGATTTATATTTTAATCTTGAGTATAGGTATGTCGTATTATCAAGAGGGAAGCTAAGATTGGAAAGTCACTAGTCAACATGTGCTCTAGCTAGTTTAGAGAGTGCCGAGCCAAAACACTCCCTTGTGAGGGTTT
Source organism: Paspalum vaginatum (assembly GCA_030272315.1). NCBI lineage: Eukaryota > Viridiplantae > Streptophyta > Magnoliopsida > Poales > Poaceae > Paspalum > Paspalum vaginatum. The sequence goes on along the minus strand of CM059020.1, from coordinate 10,710,956 downwards.
TGAGCTCTCAGTGTGGGCACACCGGATAGTCTGGTGAGCCTCACCGAACTATCCAGTGATGGCAGTGCCCTGAGCCTGAGTGAGAGCTCTCTGATCTTTTTCTTGTGCTTAAATTCTTAGTTAGGTGTACCTCTAATGGATATCAACACCTACACTTCTTATTACCCAATGACCAAGGCTTTATGCCTTAGCCCTCTAGCCAGGAAGTCCTACCCGACTATCTGGTAGGCCCTATCGGACTATCCGATGAAGGAGTTTGAATCCCAATGGCTAGTTGGCCCTCATTGGATTGTCCACTAGGGGCCACTGGACTGTCCGATAGTGTCCCGCCATAGGCCAAGAGCTAGTTTTGTGGAGGTAGGTATTTATACTCTCCCTCCACCTCTTGTTGGGGTTTCTGCTTCCCTCCAACGTCCATACTCGTTCAAAAGCCTAAGAAACACTCCCTAACCACTCTCTTAGTGAGATTGAGATAGAATTGTGAGATTGTTAAATCTAGAGAGAATTAGTGAGATTGTGTGAGCTTGATTGGGCAATCTAGCCTCTAAGCACAAGTTGGCAAGCAATTTTTGGAAAATGCTTTTGTTACTCTTGGGGGTCTCCTCCTAGATAGCTACAGCGTCTTGTAGGGCACCCAGCTTGTGGGTGTCACTCAAGTTTGTGATTACCCCCGGTCTTCGGAGCAATGCTAGTTAGCATCCTTCTCAGCCTTTGTGGTTAGGGAGGGAAGGCCATGATTTAAAAAATACTCAGCTCTTGGTGGGCACCTCAACGAGGACATAGGGGCACTAGCGGGTGTGACCGAACCTCAGGAATCAAATCTTGTGTTCCTTGTGCTATGCTCCTACTGGGATACCCAAACTTTGTGCTTGTGGTTTATTTACTTACTTGGATTTACTTTTATGCTTCCGCCATTTCTCTTGTGCAAGCTCTTGCTTCGAGTGTAGGGTTGCAGTGTAGGAAAGTTCAACATCACCAGTGAGACTCTTGGGACTACATTGCAAAGCTTAATAAGTGTTTAACTGCATATTTAAATTCTTGAGCATTCTTTCTGTGTGATATTGGACTATGCGATGTGCTGCACCAGGCTTTTAGGTATTACCAGACTGTCCGGTGGGCAGCACAAGGCTATCCGGTGTTTGTATTGATAGTGTGTTTTAAGCACTGATTTTTGAATTTAGCCAATGCACCCCCTCTAGGAAACATCAAGATGCTTTCATGCACAAACAAGGAAAAACACACAAATCGGGATGTAATATAACTCAACAAGAGTTGGATTTATTTTAGTTAGATAGGTCTTGATTTTAGAAGAATTTAGGCGAAGGAATTACCAGAATCGAAGTTGAAATGAAATGGATATGACATTTTTATGAATAGGAGCATCTTTTAAGCTTATAGAAATTGGAACAACCCTCTTGGGCCGAAAATGCGTGCGCGGCCTAGTTCTAGCCGGCCAGCAGCGGCGGTTTGGTTAATCCCCACCTGTCGTGACAGCGTGGCCTTGTAGGCCAGTGCACTGGTGCGAAGGGGAGGAGACCGACGGCGTGGAATAGCATCAACGCCATGCCCATATGTCGGGGACACGATGGTGGGGACAACATGACGGTGTGTATCGGTTGAACCAACTAGGACCAGTTGAATCGGTTGGCAGGGCGGTGATAGCACTAACCCTATTTCTAGAAAACCAGGGGTCTTACATATGGGTCAAGCAGGGAAATGTTCGATGGACTAGATTGGTAGTTGCGAGGGATAATGAGAAGAGTATGGGTGGATAGAGTTTGATTTTAGTGAAATTTAGACACAAGAATTGCTTAAACAGAGTTGGAACGAAGAAAATATGAGGTACTTAGTAGGGAGAGGGAGGGGGTATTTTTATTGTTTCTGTAAAGTTCAGGGAGTGGAAAGGAAGTTTTTTCTGATTTCTCCAGCAGCTGGCTTTTGCCTTTCGCCCAGTCCTAGGGCGAGGCTTGGCGCACGACGACGAGGCCAACGAGGCAAACCTCGTGGTGGGGGTCTCATCGCCAGCGGGGGGAAGCAAAGAGACCTCGGGGAGCTCTGCACTAGCAAGTGGGGAATGAATTCGGGGCCCTTAGAAATGGAGGAAGGTCTGGTGGAGCCGGAGCTTGCTTCTGTTGGCCGATGGGAGGCTGGTGGGGTAGGGGAATTTAGTGTGTGCCATGGGGTGAGCTGTGCGGAGGGTAGAGGGGTACTTGTTAGCTTAGCGGCCTGTCTCGGGGTAGGTGGAACGGGGAAATAGCGGGGCACGTGGAGGCTACCTGGTTCCGGCAGCGCTAGTGTCACCAGTCATGTTCATGGGGAAGAGCATGCACATGGGCGAAGGAGGTGTAGGGTTACGTGGTTGGATACCATAGTATGAAAATGTTTTTCATCTACCGCGTAAAACACAGGGAAACGTAGAAGCAAGAGATCATAGATCATTACCACTAGACACGCAGTGCACCGGAAGACGAGTCAAAACAATCGAGTGCTAGGTCGATGCAGGCGAGTGCCGAGTCGTGCATGCTGAGTCAATGTGGCAAGAGGAGCCGATGTCGAGTGCTTTAGTCGATCTCGATCAAAAACCATTCAGCCACCCTCGAAACCAGTCAGTTGATTAGCGTAGTGGTGCAGCAACACCTCTATGATATCCACATGTACGGGAGGCGACACTGAGTTCTAGTGTCCTAGGACCATGAACTTGGTAGAGTATCTTGAGAGATTGGACTAGGGAATGGCTAGAGTTTCGTAGAAACCTTTTCTGAGATGCTCTCACGTGCACCAGTTAGGTCTACCTAAGCTATGCCTTCGCATGCATATATGTAGTGTCCATCAATGAGCCTTGACCACGTAAAGGCCCATTAGGATTCTAATTGCTTGCGGATAAAGTATCTGGGTCCTTATTAAGGTCCAACTGTGCAGACCATCTACGAGCATCCAAACCAGACCTGGCAGGTCGTGTCCTGATCGGACTTTGAATCAGCTAATGCCTGAGCCGATCAGGTTCAGAGTCAGACCTGAAAATTAAAATGGGGGCACATCTAGATCAATCTCCCACTTTCCCAAGGGGCAATATCCTAGTGTCCCAATCCCTGAAGTGTGTGATCCTGTAGATTCACATGTAGTCAGCGATGGTGAAAAACCCTTTCTCAAACCAATCGATCCACATCGGTACCTAGCAGCATATTTGAAAGCACAATAATCATATCAACCGAACCTTGATATACAACATGCCCTAGTTCCTTTTAGCCATGTGACGCCTGTTAGACCCAAGGCATCCAAGGCAAGATTTGTGCCACACTTGTTTAATAGTTCAACTAATTTCACTCGTCAATGTTGGATTACTAGGCTAACCATTAGTCCATAATGTGATTAACCTTTACTTACATAGCACAACCATGCATTTTCTAATCCAGGCACCACGAGGGGCCTAGAGGCAATCTCTACTATTTTTCAGGAGGGGAAAATTCCATCTTTATCCACTCACATCCCAATCCATGTTTCGTGATGCACCCAACAGTTACTTTTATAACTACCTAGTTAAGGAATAGCGTTTAGTAACCCCTAAGCACACCAGTACGCACAGTGAGATACAATGGTGATCTCAGGTCAAAGGATTTAGCAGGTATATCACTCGAGATCACTTGATGGCACATATAAGAATAACAATCCTAGCAACGTTTCGAAGTGAGTCAACCTGACACCATGTTCTCTAACATCTGTCCACGTCATTGACTTGATATCCAATACCTATAATTCAGTGAAACATGATCATCAATCAATCCATGTGCTAGCCCTTGAATCTTTATCATCCCAAATCAAGATTATAGGCTAGGGACCATTTAGAATATCACATTTAAACAAGAGTTTCACGACTGAGTCAAGCACTCATTGGTCCATTGTTTATAGCAGCCTGTTGAAGGAACAAGAATAACATTTATTCAAACTATAAAACATAACAAATTCTCATCCCACATACATGAGAGCCAATGGACCAGCCTCATTGCTCTCTTGGTGTGATGAGTGATTGTCGATGAGCTCAATGCCCTTCGATGGACAGGAGACCCTCCGTTCGGACGGGAGGTAGGAGATGAAGACCCTAGATGTACACAGGGCAGAATGCTTCGATGGATAGAGGCAAAGGCTTTGTGTTTGTCGGTCACGGGAGCTCGGTGCATGGAGGGGCGGATTGGCAACTGTTGGTGTAAGGCCTCCAATGGACGGTGAGGCAGCTCCGATGGAGAGGAGAAGCCGAGTGCATTCGTGGTGCTCCAAACCGAGTGCATGGCATGAAGACGTGCGAGAGTGCTCTGGCAGCTTCGGCTCCAAACTGCCATCGAAGCTATCCAAGCCTTGGTGAGTTGGGCCACGACTCGCCAAGATAGAAGAGATGGGCCAACTCCGGCCCAGGTGGAGACTTCCTTAAGTTTTCCAGTTTCTAACTTCAAAACTATGGTGGATTGCAGATTGGACTACTAGCACATGGAGAACATCCAAGAATTGTGTGGAACTTATGAAGATCAAGACATTCATCGTGGCGGTCCATCCCGAAATATCTTGTACTCTTTCGTTTTCAGCCCCTCAGGGCATTTCTAGTTGTAGGGACCTAAGTGCAACACTGTCTAACTAGCACTAGGGTATAGATAGGCTAAGGGTTGGTCATTAGAACCTCTCTTGGCTGCTAGGGTTAGTCCTTGTCTTGTGATTTTCGTCCTCAAGCCTTGAGCTCCATTTCTAGAGAGGTTAGAGTAGGATTTAGCCTCTAAATCTTGAGGGAAGGTGAGCATGGTTGCTTGGGATGAAATCATTCATTGTAATCTGATCTAAGACCTCTTTTGAGGCTTCTTAATCAAAGTGATTTCGGCTGCAAGCTTGTGTGCCTTGTTCCTCTCCTATCCCTTTGGTTTTTGGCTTCAATACTTGGCTTTTTAGGTGTTTGCTTTGGCAAAGCTTGGATCCATTCTATTGCTGGGGTTTTGGACTTGCTAGGATGTGGAGATTGTGTCTTAGAACATCTTGATCCCGCAGAATTGCCATGAGCAAGTTGTTCTTAAGTTTTAACCTTTTCTTGCCCAAAGGTTCCCTCTTCACGAGATCTGAAATTCCCGCTAATCTTGTGATTTTTTTCCATAGATCTTTTGTAAATAGCTTTGTAATGGGGCTAGGATAGTGTGTGTTAAATTTTGTGAAGTTTGGAGTCGATTTGGTCAAGTTTTGGATAGTTTTTTAGTGAGATTTTCTGCTGTCCAGTTTTCCCGCAGTTTTTGTCTGGTTTCAAGCATCAGACGGTCTGATGGACAAACCTTCGAATTTTGAGCTAAGATTTTATGGAGCTCTTTCCCTATGAGTCATAAAGCTCCCACTACAAATTTCAGAATTTTTGGAGGTGTTTGGACCGGGTTTTGGTACTTTTCTCTTGGGTTAGGTCTGCCTGTTTTTGACAATTGGATGGTCCGACGGTCTAATGTGTGTTGGACTTTTGTTTCTTGTTCAATTGAGCTGAAATTTTGTGGAGATGTTCCATAACCTCTTCTCATCCTTCAGCAAACATTCCATAATTTTTTGAGCTAGGTTGATAGAATTTTTATCAAATCATTTCAGGGTGTCAGTCTGTGTACATCGGACAATCCAATGCTCAAGTCATCGGACGGTCCGATGGTTTAAGCTTGCTCCTTTTGCTCCGAATTTTTTAGGAGTTGTTCTGGTTTGTCTTGTGAGGTAGTGGTAATGTTTGGGGGATTTTTCGAGCTTTGCTCAAAGGGTTTGGGCAATTTTCTTTGCACCCCTGTCCTGACTGAAATCTGTTGCCTTTCCAAGGTTGGGTCGTTTTGTGTCTTGTCTCTTTGGAATTTGCATGTGTACTTCCGCTTTGTGTTTGGTACATATTTGTTCAGTGGATGGTACCAAGCACGCATTGTGAGTTAGATACGCATCATCTCAGTGGACAGTATCTAGCTTTCTTTGGTTAAGTTTCGAGTCGGGGTTTGAATTTGAGTTTTCAACTGCTTCTATCAACCCTCCTTTAGTCACAGTCTTCGGTCCTAGAAGTGGTATCAGAGCCAATTAGGTCTTCTATACCTTTACCGATTAGTGAGACTAGTAGCAACTATGACTCACTCTGGCAAGATTCCTATCCTCGGCTTCAATGGCTACTCTTACTATAAGGGTAGGATGAAAGCTTTCTTGATTAGCTAGAGTCAAGACATATGGGACTCTATTCAGAGTATGACTTCCAGGGTGCTTCCCATTGCCGAGCGTAGGCAAATGTCAAGGCTGTCAACTTTATCTTCTTAGGACTTGATCTGGTTGATTACGAGAAAGTGAGCCACCTCGATACAGCTCATGAGGTAGGGTCACTGAAGGACTGAAAAGGGTGACCTAGAGGGGGGTGAATAGGTCAACCACAAAAACCTACAACCCAAAAGACCCCTCTCTTCTCAAACAGTGCAAAGTTGCATAGAAAGAACAAGCTACCAACCCTAGGACACAGTAGAGGAAAGCCACGTGGAAGCACTTGCTCAAACGCCAATCGAAAACGACGCAAAACGAGCCAAAAACTGAAATCTGTAGACCATAGGATGGTGTGATGGTCAAACCATAGGATGGTCTGATGGTCTAACTTGTTCGATGGTCACACCATAGGATGGTCCGATGGTCTCCTAACTTGTTCGATGGTCATACCATAGGACGGTCCGGTGGTCACCTAACTTGTCCGATGGCCGAGCCTCGAAATTACTACTGAGCATAGATCTCGTCCGATGGTCAAACCACAGGATGGTCCGATGGTCTCGTCCAGTTGGTTCCCAACTCAGTCCGATGGCCTTGTCTGATGGTTCCCAACTTGTCCGATGGTCTCATCCGATAGTTCTGAGCAGTCAAAATCAGCTCACGAATCCACCAAAACCGGTCCAAACCTCACCCAATCTTAAAGAAAATTTGCATGGGTGATCTCGGACCTATCCCAAAGCAAATCCCAAATGATCCACTTGAAAAGATCTAGGATTGCACTGGGAATCAGCAGATCTCGTGAAGGGGATGAGTTGGACCCGAAAAACTTCTCACTAATAGGAATTCCACTCAAATCATCCTATCTTCCCATACAATTGATCAAAATCATCCTGGGTGTAGTGGTAGCCAACCCCCAACTTGTCACTCAACTTGAAAGAGGAAGCAATAATGCCAAGCTGTGGCTCCTTAGCCAAAATCCAAATGAGAATGGTCCTAAGATAGGTATTCTCATCTTCTAGCTGGACCTTCTCAATGGCCAAATCATCAAGTCTACCTCTAAGACCATCATACTTAGGACAATCAGCACTAATAAGGCTAGCAGTCTTTTCAGACATTCTCAAAGCAGCCCTAGTCTCTTCCAACTCCTTCCTAAGAGTGGGACAAACAGCACAAGCACCAAGCAAAGTTGGCCTAGCCTTCAACTCCTCTAGCGCCTGCAGTAGTAGAGAAAAGTAAATCTACATTACTAGCATACTTGGAGTGTAACTCAGTCAATTCATTTGCTAGGACCTGACAATCAATGCACTCTATCTCATCAGCAACAGCACAAGCTTGCTTAGCCACAGAAGGATCATCCAGAGCACATGCAAGTTTAGACTTCACAATCTCAAGCTCAGCCTCTAATGTAGCAACCCTAGCATTACCTTGCCTAAGGTCCTTAGCAGCTACTCTAATCAAGCGATCCTGATTCTTCAAAGCAGTGAACATAGCGTCATCATCATCATCATCATCGCTCACCTGAGGGTCAGCGTTGGACTTGTTGCAGATGTACAGAGTCAGTGGAGCCGGCTTGATCTCCTGCCAGTGCCATGGTACTAGTAGCCGATCTCAGTCACCGAAGAAGTAGAGTCCAGCATGCCCGACGATCTTCTTCTCATAATCAGCGTCACTGTTAGAGCCTGGAGTTGCTGGAGCTATCGTCACAGTCAATGAGGCTAGCTGAGGAAAGCACGAGTGTGCTCCTGAGCGTGCTTCTGGTAGTGCTTGATGAACTCCTTGTTGAAGAACGGCCGCTTCTTCTTGTCGCCCTTGTACTTGCCCTTCTTCTTGTCGGAGGTGTACTTGCCCTTGTGCTTGCCGGTGGAGTACTTCTCCTGAGCTCTCCTCTTGGGAGCAGTCAGGCGATGAAGTGGTCCGTCTTCCCACACTCGTAGCACTAGAGCTTGTCACCTCTTCTGTGGCTCATCCTGTTGGAGTAGAGGCATAACAAAGCATAGCCAACAAAAGGGTTAGGGTCAGTAGCACCACCACAGCTGGGGCCAGACATAGAAGCTAGGCCCTTGGGAGTTGTTCCACTCATCTTGGCATACAAATGAGTGTCAACCTCCGAAGCCTTCGTCTTGCTGTAAAGCTCGTATACAGAAAGGGTCTCGTAGCCAGCTGACTCTACTATAGACAGCATAGAGAAGCTTGCAAGCTTATTCATGGTCGTCGTAAGGCAACACCCCATTTCTTGCATTCGCACAGATCTTGTTCACAATCGATTGGAAACGACTGAACATTCCATCGATGCTCTCACTAGGTTGCTGCGATAAGTTCTCATACTCTCTCTTGTGCACCTCAAATAGCCTGGCCTTGACCTGACTAGTCCCCTCATGGAAGTTCCTAAGGGCAGTCCAGATCTTATGTGCCATCTTCAAGTGCACAACCCTATTGAACTCAGGGCGGCACAAAGCTATGAGCAGAGAGTTCCTGGCCTTGTTGTTTGTTTCGTGTTCCCATTGCTGCTATTGAGTAACACAGTTCTCAACCACTTGATAGCCAGCATCTTGACAAATATCCCAGATTAATGAATGTTGGCTTAGAAGGAACGCAGACATGCGCTGCTTCCAATACGGGAAATTTGTGCTATCAAATCCTGGAATCTTGCCAACGGACTGATCCATGGACTCCTCTCTATGGATCTAGAACCGGTTAAGGCATAAAAGACCCTAACTTGGCTCTAATACCAATTGAGGACCGAAAAGGGCGACTTAGAGGCGGGGGTGAATAGGTCAACCACAAAAACCTACAACCCAAAAGACCCCTCTCTTCTCAAATGTGCAAACTTGCATAGCAAGAACAAGCTACCAACCCTAGGACACGTAGAGGAAAACCACGCAGAAGCACTCGCACAAACACCGATAAAAAATGACGCAAAACGAGCCAAAAACTGAAATCTACAGACCATAGGACGGTCTAATGGTCAAGCCAAAGGATGATCCAATGGTCTAACTTGTCTGATGGTCACACCATAGGACAGTCCAATGGTCTCCTAACTTGTTTGATGGTCATACCATAGGACGGTCCGATGGTCACCTAACTTGTCTGATGGTCGAGCCTCGAAATTATTGCTGAGCACGGATCTCATCCGATGGTCAAACCATAGGACGGTCCGATGGTCCCTAAATTGTCCAATGGTCTCATCCGATGGTTCCCAACTCATCCAATGGTCTCGTTCGATGGTTCCCAACTTGTCTGATGGTTCTCAGCAATTAAAATCAGGCCCGTGAATCCACCAAAAACTTCACCAAAACCGGTCCAAACCTCATCCAATCTTCACGAAAATTTGCATGGGTGATCTTGGACCTATCCCAAAGCTAATCCCAAATGATCCACTTGAAAAGATCTAGGATTGCACGAGAATCGCAGATCTCATGAAGGGGATGAGTTGGACCCAAAAAACCAAAAACGGGAAAGAATAGTCCTTGCTCCTGGTTCAAAGATTATAGCACAAGGCTAGTGAGATTAACCACGTCCTAGCAAGGCAAAACAACAGCAAGAGAAGGATCTCGAGCTTGGTCAAGCATAAACACACCAAAAGACCAAGGTAACAAGATGAAAAGCCAATCAAGAGAGGAGGAAACAAGAGCACACTAAGGAGCTGCCGAATCCATCTATTAATGGCCCAAAGGGGTCTCAAGATCAGATTACAAGATGGGGATTCTATCACCCAAGCAGGCACCCACTTCCTACCCTCCAAAAGTGGAGACTTGATCACTCAAACCTCACTAATCTTGTTGCTCTTTGCTTGGTGACAAAAATGGAGCTCTAACCCTAGCTCTAAAACAAGTCTAACCAGCCAAGAGGAGTGGCTTATGGTAGCCAACTCCTTATTTATACTACAAGCTCTATTGCCCTAAGCCAATTTTGCACCGGACCCCCTATATTACTAGACTCTTACACTAAAACAGCCTATAGAGGCTAGTAAAGACCGCAATAATTCGGATGAACGACCACGATGGAGTCCTTCGATGTCTTCGGTTTCTCCTGCCTTCGCTTGATGTCCTACACATGTCCAGTAGTCCATCCCTCGGGGGTAACTCCAGTTTTGGCGATATCGATAACCAACCGCTAGTTTTGACGGTGGAACCTAGAAACGATCTTGGGCCCTAGTTTTGATGCTCAAACCGGGAAAAGTTTGTTGGGCTTCAAAAGGGGTGATTTTACGGCTCACTACACCATCCCGCACCCAAGGTCACACTTATGGGCCGAGCCTAACTTGGGCCGTAACCTAAGCCACCTGCCAGTCCGCTTGGCGGGGATTTTGTCATGCCACGGTAGCACTCGGGTGCCGCCACCAGGTCACACTTAGATGGACTTTCCTCCAGTCACACTTAGGAGGTGCTCGCTCATCCTTCAGCAAGTCTTCGGTGTTGACAAGCTGCTCACCACAGCGAGGACTGGAAGACCAGACTCGGTACACTTGAGTCCCTCAGTCACTACTGAATGCACACCATGAGGGTACTGCTACCATCAAGGATCGTCTCATTGAGACTTATAGGCACGAATATGAGAATTTCGTTCAAAAGCCTGGGGAGTCCACCGAAGACTTGTTTGGTCATTTCCAATTGATCATCAACAAGTTACGCATCAACTCCAGCCCTGAGGCAATCCCATACTCTGACCATCAGCAAGCCATTAAGTTGTTGCTATGCGTTGGATAGGAAAATATGGGATATCAAGGCTACCTCGATCATCAAGTCTGAGGCCTATGACCCGATTGAAGTGGAGGCTCTTTACAGCAAGCTCAAGACCGCAGAAGTAGACTACAAGTTGAGAGACTCTCTCTCTTGTACTGGTTCCAAGCACCTGGCCTTGGCTACTCCCTCCAGACAGGCCGCTACTAACCCCTTGCTTCATAGTTTTTCACTATCTGCTTTGTTGTCTGTGACAGAGGAGAAGTTGGCGACACTTGGGGATGAAGAGCTCTAGCATGGTGTCTTTCAGTGCGCCTACGACAATTGCATGAGCAAGAGGAGAGGAAGAGTAGCCCAAGTACTTCGAGTTCGAAGAGGTCGGCCACTTCATCGCTGAGTGCCCAAACAAGCAGAACGGACTACTTGAAGAAGGGAAAGAACTACTCCCTTGACTCCTGACTCCAGCAGGACACCACTTGCATGACTCTGGCAAGTACCGCTCTAGCAATAGGGACAAGAAGCTCGAGAAGAAGTCCAAGAGTTATCTGAAGGACAACTTGGAGGCGTGAGAAGGCTTTCCTCACTGAAGTGAGCGAACGCTACACCAAGCCAGCAACCTCTTCTTCCTTCCTCAAGTTCAAGTGATGAGGAGATCATCATTCAAGAGAGGCAAGAAGAAGGAGCTAGGTAGTCCAGCTGGCCTCTGCTTTGTCTCTAGCAGGCATGAGCCAAAGCCCAAGCCAAGGAGAAGAACTATCTGCTCTGTGGCGATTGAGAACAACAAGAAGAGCAGCGACAGCGACCACGACAACGACAATGACAATGACTCTTCTTCTAGTGATGAGGTATTGCCTAGCCATGAAGAAATCAATTAGTAGAGGAAAATAGCAGAGCGATTGAGGCTAGAGATAATTTGCTTAGGACAGCCTCTGAGAAACTTAAGAAATTAGGAGGCTAAGCTTGCTAAAGCTAAGGCCAAGATTGAGAAGCTGAAGAGTGCGAGGGATCAGCCTTGTGAGGATGAGTGTTCTACCTATGAGGATTTGATGGACAGATCATTGTGGACCAGAGAGATAAGTATGCCAAGCGGGTAGAGGAGATAGATGGGCTGAGAGTTGAGTTAGGCGAAGCTCAAGTTCAAGTTGGATAAGCCTACTTTGAGTGAGGTGCCTAAGTGTGAGTCCTGCCTCCATCTAGCTGTTGACATAGCTGAGCTGACGATGAAGTGTGAGGGGTAGCTCAAGGAGTTGGAGGAGCTTAGGGCTAGACCCAGGCTTTTGGTGGTCTATCCTACCTTGAGGAGTGAGCTAGAGCTGTTGAGAGCATGACTTTGAGGTGCTTTTAGCACATGCTAACACTTGTGAGAACTATCTCACTTTAAGGTTGCAGTTGGTAGGAGAAGTATGCCACCATTAGAAAGTTGGAGAAGTCAGCTACCCCTATTCGCTCTTTGGACTCGATTATTTAGTAGAGAATCAGACTGTGGTGATTAAGGGACTAAGGGGAGACAAGCTTGACTTAGAGGATGAGAACTCTCATTTGTGTGAGGTGCTGAGTTGGGTGTATGTGAGGCAACCTGAATTAAGGATGATCATAGAGAGCACCAAGCATTGTGAGGGCACATGAGTGGCATTGGGTTTGGAGAGTGCAGTACTTCGGGTGAGAAGAGTGTTCTAGTTAAGCTTAAGACTGCATCTACCCAGCCTACTACTGATGGGGTTTTCCACGAGCCACCCAAGGCTAGTCCCAAAGAAGCAGTACTAGACACCCAAGCCCTCACAGGCTAAGCTAGATAGGATTGTGACTGAGATTCTCAAGCCTGCTAGGAGCAAGGAGAGAACCCAGTAGCCTACACCACCCAAAACCACATAGCCACCACACCAGAAGCCTAAGGTTTAGCCCCAACCTATACCCAAAAGACGTGTCTACCACTGTGAGTTTTGCCAGCGAAATGGTCACTTGGAGGAGTTATGCTTCAGGAGGAAGTGGGTTGAGAGGCAAGAAGAGCTTGGGGAAACTAGGATCACTTCTACCAGGGTGGTAGGCAAGATCCTCCCCCGCGCGGTGAGACTAGAGCGCACTTTGTTGGTGGTAAGCGAGGAGGCGGCTTTCAAGCCCGTGCTCCTGGTGGTGAGAGACGCTTTGCTGGTTCGAGCTCCTAGTCATTTTCAACGTGGCTATGGACCTCGTGACCTAGGCTTTGGAGGTGTTGGACCATTTGTTCCTTCATACTATCACTGATCTTGCAGGTTTGAGTTGTGGAGAATATGTGATGAGTGAGACTTGATGGTTCTCTAGGCTCAGAGGTTGCCCATATGGGCATGTATACTTTGTATAGTTGAGAGTCTTACTCTTTGATCTCTTTTCTGTGTTTTATCTAAGTTGTGTCTTTTGTTCTGTATTTCTCTTGGTAATTATCCTTCATGCTTGTATGCTTGGTGGACTAGCCACATATCATGCTAGACTTGTATGCCTCTATTGTTAGTCTAGTCTTCCTTGCATGCTTGCTTGCAATTCTTGTGAATCTCGTGCCATGCTTTCTTAGCTTTGACATGTTATTCACTTGTAATCAGGTTGAGTGTTACTAGCTATTTTACTTTCATTTTCTTTAGTAGATTTTGCCTGCTAGGTTTGTTTCTACTTTGATGTTCTAGTCACATGACATGCTAGTTTGTGAGTTTCTTTCGTATACCATATCTTGCTAGCTTTGTTTGTGTTGGTGGACTAGTCACTTTTGCCTGTTAGTGTGTGATCCTCATGAACATCTTGCCATGCTTGTTTGGCTATTGGCATGTTATTCATTTGGTTCATTTTGTGTTGCTTAGCATGCTTTTTTAGCCTCTTGTGTTGTTTGGTTATACACATGAACACCATGCCATGTTTTACTTTGGCTTGTGACATGCTATCCATGTGGATCATCGTTGAGTGCTAGTTTTAGCTTTTACTTTCTTTGTATCTGTGAGTCTTTGTATATATGTACTCACGTTGTATTGTAGATTTCATGTTATGTGCTTAATTCCACAAGTGGTACCTTCCACAAGTGGCATATATTATTCCTATGCATGTTTGCCTGCTCTAACCCACTAACTTGAGCCATGAACCTTTTAGTTCATTGCATTCTTTTTAGTTCTCTTGTTTCTAGCTTTTGTACAACTAGATGGCTCAATTTGAGGGGGAGCTTCATCTCTGCTTTATCACCTTAGAAGAGGACACTTATACTACTACTTCCACTACTACACGTGTTCCACCTCTACAATGACCACTTCCTGTACATGTAGAGATGGACCCGCTGAGGACGCAGGGGAGGTGACCTTAGGGCGTGGATGCACCCCGAAAGGTCTAGAGGGATCGCCTCAAGCTTTTGAGCTTGTTAGGTATGTGATGTGGTTCTTGTCTTACCATCAGGGAGATTATGGCCTTGGTTCCTACATACCATGCATTGCATACATGTGACATGCATTTTCACTTCACTAGCACAAGAGCTCTTCTAGAATGACTAGTTAGTACTTGCTTGTGCTAGATTGTACAGTGCTTGCATGATCAGTGGTTGGCTAAGCTCCTTGAATCTGTCTAATATCATTTGTGAGCAAAGTCAATTTTATTTCTAGAAAATCAAAAACCATGATCACCACTTGACTTAGGCTACCTAGCATGAGTAGGAATATTGAATTCTATGCTATCTTTTCATGCTTGGATGTGCTAGTCGTATGCCTTTGTTAAGTTGTTGCATAAGCATTTATGACACCTTGCCTAATCTGAAATCTGAACTAAAACTGTTTACAAGTGGTGTCTTGTGAGCTGATTTGAAATGATCCAGGTGGGTTTGCTTGTCACACTGACTCAGTTCGAGACAGCTTGCCGTTGCACTTTGGCAAGAACTTGGACTAAGCTGTGAATGACTAAAACCTTGTCTTAAGCTTCTGATGGTTCTCTGAACCTAGGCATTGGCATTGGTTGGTAAGAAGTGGCTAGACATGTAAATAACCCCTGGCACAAAACTAGAACTTGCTTATGATTCACAAGTGAATAATTCTAAAATTTGCAAGTCTCTAAATTGCTTATGGCCTGTTGTATATGCTTTGGTTGAGAGTAGCACACCTTGTATGCATTGCTAGCATCTTGCTGTTCATGCCTACCTAGCTAGATGCTATTCGTGTTGGTGATGCTTTTTTTAACAACCCTGAAAAACATGCTCCTGATCTATATAAGATAGATTCACTCGAGCTTGTTGTATGCTTCCTTGCCCTCACTTGCTCTGTATAGCTAGAACTTGTGATTACCTAGCTTTTCATCCCTGACGAGCTCTTCTTGGTACACTTCCTTCATTTCATGGCATATTTTGAGGTAGAGTTGTCTAGTTCACGGGGAGTTGGATTCTATGAACCCTTGATGTGTCCATTGTCAATAAGGGGGAGAGATTGTTGCTTCCCAGGGGGAGTTCATGGACCAAGGGGGAATTCTGGAGAGAACTAGTTGAGGGGGAGATGTGCATTCATCTTGCATTTGTGAGGATGCATTTCAGGGTGAGTATGAGCTTTGTATGCTCTTGCATCGGTGCGTTGAGCCTTTTGCCTCTTTCTGGAGGAGCCGATGCTTTGCCTAAGCATGACTGTGTCCAACCGGTTTGCCTCTTTCTTAAGGGGTCATGCTTTAGTTTGATCGACTGCGTTGAGCGGTTTCCCTTGTCTTAAGGGGGTCGATCTTTGGCTTTGTTTTTGTTGCTTAAATTTGCGCTTCTCTGCTTGTGCTTGGTTTTTGGGCATCTTGAGCAACTTCTTATTTTCTTCTTTCTTTTTGGTTTTACGCTTTTCTTCTTGTCTTTGTTCTATTTTAGGTTATAGGTTAAGGGTACTGACAATGTACTCATCAAGGGGAAGATTGAGAGCCAATGGACCAGGCCTCATTGCTCTCCTAGTGTGATGAGTGATTGTCAACGAGCTCAAGACCTCCAATGGATGAGAGGTAGGAGATGAAGACTTGGGCAGAAGACCTCGATGGACAGAGGCAAGGGCTTGGCATTTGTCAATCACTGGAGCTTGGTACACAGAGGGGCGGATTGGCAATGGTGGTGTAAGTCCTCCGATGGACGGTGAAGTAGCTCCGATGGATAGGAGAAGCTGGGTGCATCCGTGGTGCTCCAACCTGAGTGTGTGGTGTAAAGATGTGCGAGAGTGCTTTGGCGGCTTTGGCTCAAACCCGCCACCTAAGCTATCCAAGCCTTAGGTGAGTTGGGCCACGACTCGCCAAGATATAAGAGATGGGTCAAATCCGGCCCAGGTGGAGACTTCCTAAAGTTTCCTAGTTTCTGACTTCAAAACTAGGGGCGGATCGCAGATTGGACTACTGGCCATGTGGAGAACATCTGAGGATTGCGTGGAACTTACGAAGATCAAGACTTCATCGTGGTGGTCCATCCTGATATATATTGTACTCTTTCATTTTAGCCACTCAGGGCATTTCTAGTTATAGGGACCTAAGTGCAAAACTGTCTAAACAACACTAGGGTATACATAGTCTATGGGCTGGTCATTAGAACCTCTCTTGGCTACTAGGGTTAGTCTCTAGTCTTGTGATTTTTGTCCTCAAGCCTTGAGCTCGATTTCTAGAGAGGTTAGAGTAGGATTTAGCCTCCAAATCTTGAGGGAAGGTGAGGGTGGTTGCTTGGGATGAAATCCTTCATTGTAATATGATCTAAGACCTCTTTTGAGGCTTCTAATCGAAGTGATTTGTGATGCCCCCAGCATCTCAAAAGCCCTAACACAGAGTTAGATGAACACTAATGAGAAATTAGGACTTAATCATGCTTAGAGGGAAACAAGAACTAGGCAAATAAATCACGAAGTCAAAATTTTCAAGTTGAATGTGTAAAACCTTGCGTCGTTTGGTTGGGTAGTTAAAAATCTATTAGCTTTTGTGCAAAACATCAAATACAAAAGTTTTGGTTTAATATGTGGCCTTCAACTTTGACATTTTGACCTTCCTTAAAATTCAGATGTTGAGGGGCTCAAAAGTTCAAACAAAACCAGCACAGACTACACTGGGGAAATTCTGCTAAGTCTAGGGATTTCGCTTTTCCCAAACCTCATTCTGAAATTACTTTCAATTTCATTATACAACTTGAAAATCTTCCTTTCTATGAAATGAAATTGGATTCGCTACCTTTCACATGCATTAGACCTTGAAATGATTGGGCTTCATTTGATACTCCAAAATTTGAAAACAAGAAAGACTCTACATAAAATGAACCTGCTGCTTTACCAAACCTCTGAACATGGATGAACTCGTATTTCAAAATCTGGGGTGAATTGGAAGAAACTTTATATACCAAACTTGTAAACAATCTCATGATGAACAACTTTGTTAATTGGTGCTTTGTCATACATTAAGGTTTGAAAGGTGCTTTGGGTCTATTTCTGTCAGCATATGAAATCTACCCAAACCTGACCTGCTTAGTAAATTCAATTTTTCATTGACCTACAGCCAAAATCTTGCAAAACTTTAGTTTATAAAGTTGTAGCTCATGAAATTCTAGACAAAATTGGTATAAAACTCTTTGTGTGAAAGTAGTCAAAAAAGGGACTTTTGGGATTTTTAAACTGAAAGGATCTGTGGGCCAAACTGGAGTTAGTGAGTTAAATTCATATATGAATCATCTTTCCACATAGAACTTGGTACCAAGTCTTTTGACAAAGTTGTAGATCTCAAAGACTATAGCAATTCTTCCAATTGGAATTTTTCCAAACTCAGCTTTTTATTTGATCAAATACATGAATTTCAGAGGAGAAGAAAACCACTTCAACTGTGTTTCTTAATTTCTTCTTTTCTTTTCTTTTCCTATCACTGACAGTGGGCCCCTGATCCGAGCAGACGGCTGCTTGCCGAGCCAGGCGCGTGCCACACGGCCGCCGACATGAGGGCAGCGGGTCCCGGCGACAGATCGAGCCCCTTGAGCGCGTCCTTGAGCCGAGAGCCTCTCCCTCACTTGGCTCCCCTTCCTCCATTCGCTCCACTACCTGCCCAGGAACCCCGCCTTCTCACTCTAGGTCCGCCCGCCATTGGAGCGAGCCGAGCTCGAGATCAAGCTCACGCCGCCACTCCCGGTCCACCCCGAGCCTATAGGCCACCACCGCCAGATGCGCCTCGGTCTCGCGCACTCAGAGCACTTAGGTGGCACCGCCGTTCCTCTCTCTGTTCGGTAGATTGGGCCGCGACCACCGAGCTCTGTGCACCGTCTCCACCTACAGTTCAAGTCGTGTTCCCTGCTCGCTCCGACATCCCCGCATGACGCCGTCTTGGGGGAAATGGAAGCCCCATGCCGGGAACACGCCCCCGGACTGCCAGCGGCTCCGAAGTCCTGGCCACCCACGCGCCGGCACACGCGCGAGAAGCTAGGTCCGCCGCGCGCCTCCTGCCCCTATCGAGAGGAAGAAGAAGGTTATTTTTCGATTAGGCCCCTGCGCTTCTAAGTTTTTACGTTTCTATGTTGAGCACTGTTGTATGAGTCGTGTAGAACTTACATGCTACCCCCTGTGGTTTATGGTTAATAACGTGTAGGTCCTTGGATCTATGGGGTTTTGTTTTAAATTCATTTTTCTCGGCAGTAAACTTTAAAAATCCATATAAAATCACACAAAAATGCTAGAAAACCTAACTTAGTTTCTTTGGACTCCTCTTGAGTAGGTCTACAGGCTAGGTATGAGGTGGATCTGTGAAAGGGCAGTTCTGCCCTTGGTTTGATGTATACATGTTCAATTAATTTAAATGGAAAAGATGGCCTAAATGAACTCCAAATGGCATGAAACTTGGAGAGTGGCTTTGTTAGAGTGTCTAGGCATAGTATGATTTTTGGTAGCCCTAGCATTGATTGGATGATTATTGTTTTGCCCTTGTCCAGCTGTTTTAGGCATTTTATTAACATAAAAATAGTTGTTACATAAAATATGCTCTAAATGCCTCCCTGGAATTTATACATGCTCTCATTTGTATAGATAGCTCTCTGTTTAAATATGAAGCCATGCACGTTAAGTTTTGATGCTGTTTTGAAAATGACAAAATAATGCTTGTTAAGTTAAGTAATAGGAAAAGTGACTTTAGGTTGCAAGATAAATGCCTAAGAAAAATCATGGTGCTTCATAGTTATTATTAGGTTCCAGAAAGTATTTTTGTGGATTTTATTGCTACTGTTTCCTATGAGATTTGAAAATGATAAATGCTATGCTAATATAATTGATAAAATAGAAAAGTGCATTTTAAAGTGCTCTAAAAATCCCCTAAAATTCATGTAGCAACGTTATTGTGCAAGAATGCTTATATGAATTATTCGAGTATTTTGGGTGATTGTTTCATGAGGAGCTTAGGTATAGTCACTTTAGTAGGTTTTAAAAATAAAGGAGATAAAGAGGAGCATGTTAATGAGCACATGTAAGTGTTAGTTGTGATTTCTCCTATCCAATATACTTGATGTGTGTGAAACTATGTATAAAGGAGTCTCACACTTTGTGCATGCATGTTGTCATCAAAACCATAAAGCAACTAATGCTAAGCAAATCATAAACAAGTGTCTATCTTGCATCTATGACCACAACATTTCAATCCCCAAAGCAACCCCACTATCAGTAATGCTTCAATGAAGATAACAATAACTTAACCTAAGACAAAAGTGCATAATTTGTTCACTTATATGCTTGTTTGATGCTTTGCTTGCATGTGGTATAAAGGACAGATTAAATTGATAATTGAACCTATGATGGATCCATATGTTGCTTTAGGAACATCTAATTGTATGAGTGTATGCTTGCTCCTTGTTCACAAAAGTACCTTGGCTTAAGTAGTTTATCAATCACTTTTCTGCCGATCCATGAATTGATTGTTCAAATGTGTGCTTGATATTCATGCATCTCATTCATTGCATCGTGCATGGACATTCATATAGTGACGCTTAATGTAGATACGTGATCAAGAAGCAAGACAACGGTTTCCAAAAGACCAACTAAGACCCATTCACGACCTGGAGGGCCCATCAGTCGTGTTTGGAAGGAGGAGTTGTCCAAGTGATCAAGGGGTTGCCTGGGGCAAAGCCCCACAACCCGGCCAACTAACATAATTTAGTTTGTTGGTTTTGATAAAAATAAGCAAAGGTAGGCAGGACCATGATTCTCCCAGCTAACATGATCTAAATTGACTGGTGATTATGCATCCACAGTTAGGTGTTGTTTGAAAACAATTGCATTAGACTCCCTGGCCGCCCTGGCCCTAGCACCTATATATAGAGTTCAGTAGGACGAGTTGCCTAGAATTTGCTAGGTACTGAGTAGATACGAGTGAATGGAGTCACTCGTCGCGTAGGTGATTTCAAAGTCACAGAAATCTTACTATTATGGAAGTTTTATTATGCTCATCTTTAAATGAAGACCGGGCGGAGAATAATTTTATTTTGGGGTGTGTGTTGTTGTACTGTTTGGCTCCGCTCGAGTCGCATAAGGCCCATTCACTGTTCACCTGCTGATCGGCATAACATTGCTAGGAATGCTTAATCACGATATGGGACCGGTGAAAGTCTTTTCTGGGCTCGTCCGAAGGACAAAGACACGTTCCTACCTAACTGGTTGAGAGGAAGGTGGCCCGGGGGCGCTTGTACTCGAGGGAGGGCTGACCCGGTACGCCGTGGTATCGCTCCTGAGAGGGTACAACCCGAGGGCTAGGCGGGAGTGAATCAAACTTGGGACGAGACAGGTTAAGATGGGGACATATGTGGGAACGCGATGGCTAGTAAGCATATACCCTTGGCATGATAGTTATTCCTAGGAATTAAAAATCGATTCGAATCGCTGATATTGCACATGGGCAACGTAGTAACTACTTTAATATATTATATCTATTACTCATGTTTTCAAATACTACATGCTTGTATTGTATTGCTTACATTTCTGCAAGTTATTATTATGATGATATATGCAAATGATGAAACTTGTTACTTTATGTTGATATACCACTGTTTAAAAATCAATGGCTAAGGACCCACTTGTTACTAAGCAAGCTTCGCGTCAGCCGTAAGCCATTCCATTAAGTCCTACTGAGTAATTAGTACTCAGAGTTTGTCCCCACCTTTTGAGTGCAGGTACCGATGGCATCTGGACAATTTCTTGGAGAAGGGTAGTACCGGTGGGCTCGGTGCTTCTCGTCTCGTTCATCTTTGCACGAAGACTACTAAAGTATTTTATTTCCTCTACGAGATGTTTTTGAATCGCTTCTGCTATCTGTTTTGAACCTGCCTTTCGTATGGCACTATGTTGGAACTTATATTTTATTTCGAACAAGTTTGTAAACTAAGTCTACTTATGCTATATTCAATTGCCTGGGATGATGTAACTGTTGTGGCTCCATCGAGGGCTGGATGTGTATGATGTCGGTTCCTTTGGGATATTGGTAATATCGAGAGCTGGATGCCTCTCGACGGATGACCGGGTTTAGTTCAGTCTAAGTGCACTGCAAGCCAGAGGTGGCAGGTGTTCTTAGCTAGGATTAAATCGGCGGTTCTGCCACATGATTTCGGCTGCAAGCTTGTGTGCCTTGTTCCTCCCCAATCCCTTTGGTTTTTGGCCTCAATCCTTAGGTTTTTGGGTGTTTACTTTGATGAAGCTTAGATCCATTCTATTGCTAGGGTTTTGGACTTGCTAGGACGTGGAGATTGTGTCTTAGAACATCTCGATTCCGTAGGATTGCTACGAGCAAGTTGTTATTAAGTTTTCCCCTTTTATTCCCCAATGGTTCCCTCTTCCTGAGATCTGAAATTCCCACTGATCCCATGATCTTTTTTCATAGATCTTTTGGGAATAGCTTTAGAATGGTGTTAGGATAGTGTGTGTAAAATTTTGTGAAGTTTGTAGTCCATTTGGTCAAGTTTTGGATCGTTTTTGAGTGAGATTTTCTGCTGTCCAATTTTCCTACAGTTTCTATCTGGTTTCAAGCATTGGACTGGTCCGATGGTCAAACCTTCGAATTTTGGGCTGAAATTTTGTGGTGCTCTCTTCTGTGAGTCATAGAGCTCCCGTAAAAATTTCAGAATTTTTGGAGGTGTTTTGAGCTGGTTTTGGTGGTCAAACCATCAGACGGTCCGATGTGTGTTGGATTTTTGTTTCTTGTCCATTTGAGCTAGAATTTTGTGGAGTTGTTCCTTAACCCATGATCATACTTTAGTAAAAAATTCATATTTTTTGTAGCTAGTTTGATAGGGTTTTTTATCAAATCTTTTCAGGGTGTCAGTCTATGTACATTGGATGGTCTGATGCTCAAATCATCGGACGGTACGATGGCCTAAACTTGCTTCATTTGCTCTGAATTTTTCAGGAGTTGTTATTGATTGTCTTTTGAGGGTGTGGTAATTTTTGGGGGAGTTTTGGAGGTTTGCTTAAAGGGTTTTGGCATTTTTCTTTGCAGCCCTGTCTAGCTGAAATCTGCTGTTTTTCCAAGGTTGGGTCATTTTCTGTCTTGTCTCTTCCGCATTTGCTTGTGTGCTTCCATTTTTTGTTTGGTACGTATCTGTTCAGTGGACGGTACCAAGCACGCATTGTGAGTTAGGTATGTATCCTCTCAGTGGGCGATATCTAGCTTCCTTTGGTTAAATTTCGAGTTGGGGTTTGAATTTGAGTTTTCAGCTGCTCCTATTCACCCCCCTTAGTCGCAGTCTTCGGTCCTACAATACACTAGGGTCAACTCAGGTATTCAATACCCATTGCTTTCATGTGTCCCAAAAACTTGGATTGTGGGTGAGGCTTCGTTAACGGATCAGCTACATTTAGATCTATGTGAACCTTACATATCTTCACATCAACTCTACCAATTATCTCTTTGATCAGATGATATTGTTTGAGTATAGGTTTGGACTTTTGGTGTGACCTTGAGTTCCTTAGCTTGTGCAATGGCACCGATATTATCACAGCAAAGGTCCAATGGCCACGAACCACTCGGAACAACACCCAACATAGAAACAAACCTTTTGATCCAAATTGCCTCCTTTGCAGCTTCCGAAGCAGCATTATACTCGGCTTCTCTTGCAAAATCGGCTACCGTATCTTGCTTGGAACTCTTCCAACTAACCGTTCCACCATTGAGGCAGAATATGAATCTGGTTTGCGATCTACTGTCATCTTTGTCTATTTGGAAGCCAGCATTGGTGTAACCCTTTACAATGAGCTCTTCCTCACCTCTAAACACTAGGAACGCATCCTTAGTCCTTCTCAAGTACTTAAGGATGTTCTTTATAGCAATCTAGTGACCTTCACCTAAACATGATTGGTATCTACTTGTAACACTTAGAGCAAAAGAAACATCTAGGCGAGTACATATCATGGCATACATGATGGATCCGATTGTGGAGGCATACGCGATGTCACTCATCCTCTTTTGCTCATCAGTAGTCGATGGACACTGAGTATTGCTCAAGATCATGCCTAGTGACATGGGTAAGAGACCTTTCTTAGAATCATGCATATTGAACCCCCTTCAACATCTTGTCAATATATGTACTATGGCTTAATCCAATTAAGAGCTTAGGTCTATCTCTATAGATCTTTATGCCCAAGATGTAAGCTCCTTCTCCTAAGTCCTTCATTGAGAAACTCTTTCTCAACAAGTCCTTCATAGCTTCCAACATAGGAATTGTCATTTCCGATCAACAATATGTAATCTACATATAAGACCAAAAACACAAGCACGGTCCCACTAACCCTATTGTAAACACAAGGTTCTTCTACGTTCTTGATGAAACCAAACCCTTTGACCACTTCATCAAAACGTAGATTCCAACTCCGAGGAGCTTGCTTGAGTCCATAAATGACTTCAAAAGCTTGCGTACCTTCTTAGCATTCTCTAGATCGACAAAACCAACAGGCTGTGTAATGTACACAACCTCACTTAGGTTTCCATTAAGGAAAACCGTTTTGACATCCATTTTCCACACCTCATAGTCGTGATATGCGACTAAATCGCTAGGAGTATCTGAATAGACTTCAGCATGGCTATAGGTGAAAATGTTTCATCATAATCAACACCTTGAATCTGACGAACCTTTTTGCCACAAGCCGTGTGATGTGAACATTTCCATCAGTGTCTATCTTTTTCTTGAAAACCCATTTGCACTCGATACGTCGCACCTCATGCAAGTGGCATGACCAAGTTCCAAACATGATTGTTAGCCATGGATTTCAACTCGGATCGCATGGCATCTAGCCATTTCTCAGAGTCGGGTTCCATCATAGCTTCTTTGTAACTCTTAGGCTCATCGTTGTCCCACAACAATACATGACACTTGACCCATGGTGAGGAACATGTAGCAGTCGGGTCCACGATGCGCCCTCTATGACCTACAATGGGCTAATGGTGTTTCAACAGAATGCTCAACATTTTCTTCATCCTCTTGGAAAGCAGTCCGATCAGAACCAGTCTCCAGTGTTTCTCGAACCTCTTCGAGTTGCACCTAGTTCCGACTGGTTTCATCTTTCAAGAGAAACTCTTTCTCCAAAAAGACACCATTCCGGGCAACAAACACTTTTGCTTCCTACCTGATTATAGAAACTATATCCTTTGCTTTCCCTAGGATAGGCCACAAAGTAGCATTTGTTCGACTTAGGATGGAGCTTATCAGAAGTCTAACATTTGACATAAGCCTCGCAACCCCAAATCTTAAGGAATCTTTCCAGTCCATATCTCATATGGTGTCTTCTCCATAGACTTCGACGGAACAATGTTCAGTGTGAATGCAACAGTTTCCATAGCGTAACGCTGAAAGGACAATAGAGTCTTCATCATCGACCTTACCATGTCCAATATGGTTCATTTCCTCCTCTCAGGCACACCATTCCGCTGAGGTGTTCCGGGTGGAGTCAGTTGAACTCTTGGCTCAGATATTCTCCACCACGATCCGATCATAGGAATTTTATCGTCTTCCCGAGTGGTTCTGTACTTCATTTTGATACCATTTGAACCTTTCAAATGACTCGAACTTATGTCTCATCAAGTAGATATAGCCATACCAACTAAAGTCATTAATTAGTAAAAGTAATGAAATACTGAAAACCACCTCTAGCCACAGAACTCATTGGACCGCATAAATCGATATGTACAAGGGCCTCTCACCATGACCAGTGAAAGGTGCATTTGTCATCTTGCCAAGTAAACAAGACTCACATGTCTCAAGTGATTCATAATCAAATGAGTTGAGTAGCCCAACCTTATGGAGTTCTCTAAATATTTCTTGTTAATATGGCCCAAACGACAGTGCTAGACATAAGCAGGATTCAAACCACTCGGCTTGAGCCATTTCGCATTAATGTTAAGAACAGGTTCATCCTCAAGATCAAGAACATACTGAGGGACTCAAGAGTACCGAGTATGGTCTTTCGTCCTAGCTGTGTTGAGCGCTTGTCAACACCGAAGACTGGCTGAAGGACGAGCAAGCACCTCCTAAGAGTGACCTGGAGGAAAGCCCTATCGAGTGGACTGAGAGGTGGTGCTAGAGTGGACTTAGCGTAACAAAATCCCTACCAGGTGGACCGGTAGGTGGCTTGGGTTGTGGTCCAAGTTAGGCTCGGCCCATAAGTGTGACCTTGGGTGAGGGACGCTGTCGTGAGCCATAAAATTACTCAAGATAAGAAGCCCAACAAGCATTTCCCAGTTCGAGCATCAAAAACGGGGCCCAAGAGTGTTTTCTGGTTCTATCGTCAAAACCAAGGGCTTGGTTGCTTGGGGTCACAGGTTTTTTGGTGTCAACCTATTCACCCACCACCTGTCACTTTTTGGTCCTTCAATTGGTATTAGAGCTTGCTTAGGGTCTTCTATACCTTAACTGGTTCTAGATCCACAGGGAGGCAGCCATGGATCAGTCGGTTGGTAAGATTCCACGGTTTGATGGCTCAGACTATGCATTTTAGAAGACTCGCATGTCTGCTTTCTTGCAGAGACAACATTCGTCCATCTGGGATATTTGCTAGAGCTAATTACTAAGTGCTAGATGAGTGTGTTACCCAACTACAGTAGTGAGAACATGGGACGAACAACAAAGCTAAGAATTTCCTGCTTACAGCCTTGAGTCAGTCTGAGTTCAACAGAGTTAGCACTTGCAGACTGCTCATGAAATCTAGACTACCCTTGCAAACTTCCATGAGGGGACAAGAGAGGTCAAGGCTAGGTTGTTCAAGACCTACAGGCATGAGTATGAGAACTTCTCCCAGCAACCTGGAGAGAGCATTGACGACTTGTTCAGTCGGATTCAATCGATTGCCGATAAGATTCGTGCTAATGCAAAGAATGGGGCGTTGCCTTACGATGACCATGAGCAAGCTTACAAGCTTATCTATGCTCTGAATCAGAGTATTTGGCAACTGAAGGAGTCTATAGTCGACTCAGCTGGCTATGAGACTCTCACCACAGACGAGCTATATAGCAAGTTAAAAGCTTTGGAGGTTGACTCTCAAGTGCGAGCCAAGATGAGTGGAACAACTCTCAAGAGCCTAGCTCTTACGTTTGGCCCCAGCTGTGGTGGTGCTACAAACCTTAACCCTTATGTTGGCTATGCCTTGTCTTTGATTTTAGCTACGGAGGAGGAGCTGGAGGCTCTTGATGATGAGAAGTTGTGCCTGTTGTCCAATAAGTTCCAGCGCCTCTGCTCCAACAGGATGAGTCGCAAAAAAAAGGTGATAATCTCTAGTGCTACGAGTGCGGGAAGATGGACCACTTCATCGCCCACTGTCCATAGAGAAGGGCTTATGAGAAGTACTCCGCCGGCAAGGAATACAAGAAGAAAGACGAGTACAACTCCGACAAGAAGAAGGGTAAGTACCATGGCAACAAGAAGTGGCCGTACCAAAAGCACGCTATGGAGCATAACAGTGCTTTCCTTACCAACCTCAGTGATTGAAGGCGGCTCAAGGACTCCAGCTTCGACGACGACAATGGTGATGAGAAGAAGATTGTTCGACATCGACACTCTGCTTCTTCGATGACGAGATCGGCTATTGCACCATAGCCCTTGCAGGTACCCAAGCCGACTCCACCGAAACTGACATCTACACACTACAAAGAGACATGGTCTTCTATGACATTTAGAAAATGTTATTAACAAGTTTTTTTTTTGTCACAAAAGTCATTCTATGACGCCTCTGTGACGAAAATCCATCGTCACGGAATGTGCATGACTAAAGGCCTTCTATGAAGGAACATTGGAAAACATCATAGATTATATGACAATCATTTATTCGTCACAACTAACTATGATGCTGCAAATCATCACAAAAAAACGTCACAAACCGTCACATGAGATTCTGCCATGTGGTAGCTAATATGTCATATGACGTGGCATGTGATGTGGCGACATGGCATAATGGTTGTGACAAATCCAATCGTCATGAAATTAGTTTGAGCTTATTTTTTGCAGCACAATTATTTGGGCCTGAGCAATTTGTGCTGACCTATTCATGACGCCATATTTTCATCCTTCTGGGCCAAGTGTTATTGCATGCATATAAATTAGGCCCAATTAGGTGTTATTTTCATCCTTCAGTTAATCAGCATCAGTTGAAACTAATTTCATAAAGAAACAAACATCACAATTTAAACCAATCTCATACATATAAAATATTGCATGAGGTATACATTTACACATCGAAATATGAAAATAAGTATTTCAAACATTTACACATCAAAATATGAAAATAAGTATTTCTCAAAACAGAAGAAAAATAACCCTTGGCAGGCCACAAGTACAATTGTTGTTCAAATTTTCCAAGTCCTTCACAAAGAAAATTGGAAGCCGTTAGTGTTTTTCCAATTTCCTGTAATGCAAGATAATTTCATGAATGAGATGACATGTAATTTTAGATTTCTACAATCAGTATAGGGTTAAGCTACCAACTAGAAGTGATAAGAAGTGATATTGATTCTCACTATAAAGAAAAATAAGAAACGTATAACAGTAGCTAATTGGACCACCATGATAGTAATTAATCCTATCTTGTCACTTCCCACAATAGTCAATAATTAAACAGCAGCTTACAGGATAGAAGATCAAACATGAACTAAATTCTTCAAACCAAAAGAGCCTAGTGTTTAGTTGTAAGAAGCAAATAGAGACCTAAATAGTGTGACATACATTGCACCTGTTGGAGCATTTTTATTCAAGATTGCACGAAGTCATGTATAAGAGGGAAACGCTCACCTGCGAGTGACAGGAGTATTGGTTGTGATTCCAGCCACCTCAAGTTCCAAATTGCATGCATTTGAGTGTTGTACCATGAAAACACATCTAAATTAATAGAGAGCTATTGTAATATGATTATATTCATATAAAAATATATAGACAGAGAGCTGTTGTAATACGATGACTGTATGCACCAAGTAAAACTAGAAGTCCAGGTTACACACATGGAAGCCACTACACCAACAAACCAAATAAACTAAATATGTACAGTGGTAGAGTATTAAATCAGAAAATTCATTTGCTATTTGTGTTTGTACACTTGTTATTTCATTTGTATTTTAGCACGGGTCAAAAAAGCAACGTAGACAGTGGAATAGAACATGATGAAAAGCTAGGACGGATCACTGCAAGTCCATTCTGCTAAACGGCCACAATTTTTTTTTTAATCTAAGCCAAACCAGTATTTCTTTCATACACATTAATGGTCAGTTTTAGTGATTTTGAACAAGTCAAGCATACCTCAGTTGTCCTTCCGTTAAAACAGACTGTCTACACAAACACAAGAGAAATAGGTAACAGAATCGGAAGGAAGATAATAACGGAGACAATCCGGACACCAATGTATCCAATAGAGACCGCCTAATCAACTTCGCAACATTAACTTGGTTATTATTTCTACAGTCAACATTGCAAATTTAGAGTATGCGAGCATCTGAGAGCATAAACGAGATTACGAGAGGAGAGGATCCACGGACCTTGGTGTATTGGTGCTGACGCTGCTCCAGGGATGCGCTGCCGTCGCGCAACGGTGCCGCCAGATCCACCGTGCGTGAGTTTGGCCGGGACGTCAGGATGCGACGCCCGACGAACCCGTACAGCTGGTCCAGATCCACAAGACGGGAGTAGAGGCTGGCGCCAGGAGGTTGCGGCCGGGTCAGGTGAGGCGCCGATGGCGGCGCTGAGGCTGACTCTGATAGCGGAGACCGGTCGTGGGGAAGGCGCGGATGGCGGCGACGAAGCTGGCTCGAACGGCGGAGCCGGGGGCGCAGATAGCAGCGCCGGGAAGGTCACAGATGGCGGTGCCTAGGCCGGCATAGACAGCGGCTCCTCGGCCGGTGCAGACGGCGGCGTCGGGCCGATCGCCTCTGGTGGTTGAGAGGGAAGGGGCGGGCGGCGGCTGACAGCGAGGAGAATGTGAGTTTTAGGGTTAGAGATGTCGATTTATATCCAAGTGTGGACTGCACGTCCGTTTTGGGCCGGTCCAAATGCTGCAGCAGCCCAGGCCACGTTGCATTTTCGGAAAATATTTTATTAATATAATTATTTTTTAGTAGAAAAATAATAATACACAAATAGTTTTAGAAATTTATTATATTTGGCGGATGATCGACGTATGTCCATGTACAATCCTCAAAAAAGTTTGGATAAGAAACTTCACAAGGTGCCGCTGCATCTTTCATACGTCTTCCACTCATTGTGTGCGTTACACGAGAAGTCACTTTGATCATCCATGTTTCAACATGATTAATAGTTCAATTTCTCATTTTCTGGTGGAATTTTGAGGTTACCTTCTTATGTCATGTTTATTGGTCTAGGTTACTTATTTGCAATTTTCTGTCAACAACACAATATTTTGTGAATTTAATTGCATTTTTTATTTGCTGCAGAAAGAAATTAATAATACAGAAATAGCCTCAGAAATTCATGATATTTGGCGGAGGGGCAACATATACCCATGTAACATCCTCAAAAAAGTTTAGACAAGAAACTCTACAAGGTGCCGGTGTTTGTTTTACACAGCTTCAACTCGTTGTATGGGTTACACGTGAAGTCGCTCACACGATCTAAGTTTCAACATGATCGATAGTTCACTTTATTATTTCCATACGAGGACTTGAGGTCACCTCGTTATATCATGTTTATGGGATCATGTAACTTATTCACAATTTTCGGTCAACACTAGAATATTTTATGAATTTAATTGCATTTTTGATGATTTAGGTAGAAAAAAATTGATAATACAGAATAAGGTTCAAAAATTCATTATATTTGGTGCAAGGGCATCATATGTCCACGTAACATTCTCAAAAAAGTTTGGACAAAAAAACACCACAAGATGTCGGTGTTTTTTTCATACGGCTTCAACTCGTTGTGTGAGTTATACATGAAATCACTCTCACCATCCAAGTATCAACATGATCTGTTAATGTCTTAAGCATATGTGATGCCTCTGGCATCTCATTGGGCATTCATGAGCGTGCATGACATTGCATGCATGTGTATATATGAAAATTTGAACCAATTAAAATTTTCTACCAATACATGTATTAGAACAAACTAAGGTATAGAATCAAATCCAAGTAGATCTTGAAAAAAATTTGTACAGAAAAAAGTAGATAATTTGTTTCTCAACAACTTTTGTATTTATGGCCCAGCCAGAAATGGCTTGCTTTGGGAGCGGGAGAGAAATTTCATTAGTGTTAAAAAATCTGAAAATAGAACAAGCAGATCCAAAACTGATCATATGATCCATTTCTGGCGAGAAACTTGAGAAACTTTGTATACTAAAGTTATATATAACCTTATTTAGAACTACTTTGATATATTGGTTTTTCTCCGAAACTGAATTGTTAAAGCACTTGTGGCCAAAAGTATTCAGATGTTGAAATCTATCAAAAACTAGAGGAAAGTATAAAGTGGGTGTTTACTTGATTTTAAAGTTCATACTGGGTGAAGGTACCTATAAAAAGTTTCATATCATGAAATTTAGGATATTATTTTTAAAAACACCAGATTATGAAAAGTCCATATTCACCCTCTTTTGCATTAAAAACAATAAAGCTATATAGGGTCAAACTGAGTAGTTTGAATGCAATTCGAATTTTAACATAACTTACAAACTGATCTTGGTAAAACCAACAACAGAAAAGTTGTAGGCCACGGAATTCTAAGCAACTTTTATTTTTACATCATATACAAAATCTTCTTGGTTTGGGAGTTATAGCATTTTGAAATTTGATTACAAATCTAGTCAAAGGGAGCATTTTGTTTTGCTATTTACTGCTTCTCGGGCCGAAGCCCATCTGGCAACGCCAGGATGCTGGGCCAAAAGAAGGGGTGAAGTGGGCTGGCGGTGGAAGGTGCGTTGCGGTGGGAGAAAAGGGAGAGAGGGCCAAGAGAAGAGTTCGTCCTTTTTTTCCAATTTTGTTCAAACGCTTTCTAAACATTTTTAAATTGAAATTTGAATTTATTTTTTTAACGTGATTTGAACCACGAAATTTGGAAATCATCATTTACACAATAAACAATATACATGAAGCATGAATGCAACAAATTTTATAGCCTATGTCAAATTGAATTTAATTTAGAAATTAATTTAGTTTCCTTCATTCAAATGTTTTGCAATTTATTGAATCTTGGATTTAAATTAAGTTTTGATAGTTTTGGATTTTAAATATAGTACATATTTTTATTTTAATACAGAAAACATACAAAATAATCGCCAAAATATAATGGTGCACACTATATACCTCTTTCAAATAACCTGATTGAGTGATTATTTTTTATTGAAAGTAAATTTAAAAATTTTATCTGTGTTATGAAAATACTTTTTGAGCCAAAGAATTCCTAATTTTCTAAATCTATTTTAATACATTAAGAAATTTAAAAATTAATAATGATTATAATAAATATTTTTACTGATATTGCTTCATTTAGAAAATATATACTGACAAGTTCCAAAATGCTATATGTGACCCACTAATTAGGATGTCAGTGGGACCCACATATCAGGTGGTTATCTTCTTTAAGAACACTTATGACAAAGCAACAATGTCATAAACTTACTGATCCAGTTTATGACAAATTATTTTCGTCACTAAACAATATAACATTCGTCATAAAGCTTGCATTGGACTGGTTTGTGACGAACTTAGTGACACACATTTTATTTTCGTCACTAAGCCATGGCTCACTTCAAAAAATGTCATAAACAGAGCGATTTAGCGATGAATCGCTTCTTTGTCACGAGACATTCGTCATAGAAGGTCAAATATCTTATAGTGGCAACAAGTCCAACTCCGAGTCTCAGGTGAGTGATGATGAGAATGTGGAGGATGCGATGTTTCGTTCTTTGAAGAACCACGACCGCTTGTTTAGAGTGGTTGCTAAGGACCTTAGCCAAGCTAATGCTAGGGTTGCTACTTTAGAGACTGAGCTTGAAACTTTAAAGTCTAAACTTGCATGTGCTTTGGATGATCTTGCTATGGCTAAGCAAACTAGTGCTATTGCTGATGAGATGGAATGCACTGATTGTCAAGTTCTAGATGTTGAGTTTACTAATTTACGCTCTAAGCATGCTAGCAATGTAGATTTGCTTTTCTCTACTACTGCAGCGTTAGAGGAGTTGAAGGCTAGGCCAACTTTGCTTACCACTTGTGTTGTTTGCCCAACCCTTAGGAAGGAGTTGCATGAGACTAGGACTGCTTTGAGGAAGTCTGAAAAGACGGCTAGACATATTTGTGTTGATTGTCCTAAGTATGAAGGCCTTAGAGGTAGGCCAAATGATTTGACCATTGAGAAGGTTCAGTTGGAAGATGAAAATACCTATCTTAGGACCATTCTCTGCTAGGTTTCTTCCAAGGATCCTCAACTTGGCATGATTATTTCCACTTTTAAGTTGAGTGAAAAGTTGAGGGGTTGTCTACCACTACACCTATGCTGATTTTGATCGGTTGTATGGGAATATTGGTGACTTGAGTAGGATTCCTATGAGTGAGAAGTTTTCTGTTACTCACAACAAGCCCAACTTCCAGTTTGACAACCCTAAGGATGGTGTGTGGATAGATAAGCCGAGGAAGCCACCTAAGAAACAGGTGTGGACCCTCAAGCCTAACTTTGTGAGGACCCCTCTTGACATACTTCCTAAGAGGAAAACAATTGACTCACCTCTCGAGAGTTCCAAGCAAGGGGCTA
The DNA here is from genome assembly GCA_030272315.1 of Paspalum vaginatum. Taxonomy (NCBI): domain Eukaryota; kingdom Viridiplantae; phylum Streptophyta; class Magnoliopsida; order Poales; family Poaceae; genus Paspalum; species Paspalum vaginatum. The sequence goes on along the minus strand of CM059020.1, from coordinate 10,677,887 downwards.
AGAGGAATGCTCCTCCTAAGCCCACACCTCAGCCAAAGAACCAGCCTAAGAACCAAAGCCAACCAAAGGGTGCTCCACCCAAGAGGTACATGTGTGACTATTGCCATAGGGAGGGTCAATTGGTGGAGTTTTGCTACCGCAGGTTGAGGGCTGAGTGTAGAAAGGTTGAGTGGAGGAATGAGGATAGGTACTACCGGAGTGGTAGGCCTGATGTGGCACCTCGGCATGGGGATAGGTGAGACCGTTGGCTACATCATTTAGGAGGAGGTGAGGGAGATCGCTTTCCTCACGATGCTCCTGGTGGTGGATGCTTTGCTAGCAGGGCAATGGGTCATGAGCAGTACGACTTTGGTCCACCTCACTAAGGCTTTGAAAGCTACGACGGACCACACTTTCCTAGACGTGGTGGCCCGGCTTCACGTGTTTTAGGGATGGGATGTTTGATTGTGATTTTGCTAACCCCACATTTGAGCAGATGGCTCGACACTGGTTTACTTCTTCTCAGACCAACCCTAGTTTCTATGGCAGAACAGCTGATTTAATCCGAGCTAAGTACACTTGCCACCTCCAGCTTACAATGCACTTAGACCGAACTAAACCCGATCGTCCATCAAAAGCCGTTCGGCTCTCGATATTACCGAATCCCAAAGGAACCGACATCATACACATTCAGCCCACGATGGAGCCAGAACAGTTACATCATCACATGCAGTTGAAATAGAGTAATAGTAGACTTAGTTGACAAACCATTTTGGAATAAAATACAAGTTCCAACATAGTGCCATCGCAAGGCAAGGTCAAAAGTATCTCGCAGCGGAATTTAAAGTTCGGACTTCATAATAACATCAAAAGACTTGCTTCGTATGAAACAACATCGAGCCCACCGATGCTGCTCCGATGCCACACATAGTGACCCTCACTCCTGACGGAGGCATGCTTCACCTCCGACACAGGTGCATACAAGAAACTCCATATCTGTGCTCAAAATATGGGGGCAAACCCTGAGTACTAATTACTCAGTAGGATTTAATGGATTGGCTTACGGCGGGTGCAGAGCTTGCTTACTAATAAGTGGATCCTTAGCCATTGACTTTAAACTATGATATAACATCATAATGTAATAAGTTTCATCGTTTGAATGTGGCATCATCATAATAATAATTTGCAGGAAAGTAAGCAATACAATACAAGCATGTGATATTCGAAAACATGAGTAATAATACAATATATTCAAGTAGTTATTATGTTGCCGTCAGTAATATTGGCATTCTCACACCTGGTGAGCATCAGCGATTCGAATCGATTTTTAATTCTCGGGAATAACTATCATGCCAGGGGTATATGCTTAATAGCCATCGCGTTCCACCTGTCTCGTCCCAAGATTCAAACCGCCCCCACCTAACCCCTGGGTTGTGCCCCCATAGTGAGCCTGCCGGCATCTCGGTCTCCCCGCCATGAGTACAAAGCTCCCAGGCCTTCTGCCTCCATATAGTGGATGGGCGGCACCTCGAAAGCTCCGGATGAGCCCAGATAATACTTTCACCGGTCCGACGACCTGAATAAGCATTCTAGCAATGTTATGCCAACCAGCAGGCGAACAGCGGATGTGCCTTATGTGACTCGGGCAGAGTCCGTAGTGCGACATCATGAAAAGTATATACTGAAATAAAATCTCCGCCCGGTTTCCATTTAAATCATAAGCATAACCATAACTTTCATAATAGTAAGATTTCTGAGGTTCTGAAATCACCTACGCGACAAGTGACTCCATTCACTCGTACCTAACAAATTCTACGTAGACTCGTCCTACAAACTTTATATACAGGTGCTAGGCCTAGGGCGGCCAAGGAATCTAATGCAATAGTTTTCAGTTAACTCCTAATGTAGATGCGTAATCATCAATCAATCATGATTATATTAGCTGGGAGATTTATGGTCCTGCCTACCTTCTTCACTCAGGTCAGTAGCTGCCTCCGGAACGAAGTCGGGGATGGACTGCTGATTCTCCAGCTGCAGACCCAAAGGCTTCTGGTGCGGCTCGTCGTCCGGTTCTTCGATCACTGGCTGCTCCTGCGTGGGTTCTTCGTTCGCGGGGTCTACATGCATGATATAATGCAAATGAGTGCACATGAATGCATTACTATGCATGTTTCGTGGTCGGCAATATCTAATACTAAGAAATCGTACAAGCCATCACCTAATCTAGGTTAACACATCATATATGACAACATAAAGGACTCGCAACAAGTGGACAAATCCTAATTAAACATCATTATGAATGCATAGCAAGTCTACTCTATCACACTTAAGCAATCCTAATTGAAAAAATTTCCATAGCATTTTAAATTCTCAGATTTGTTATAAGTTATAAATTATAGGAAATGCTTCTGATCTTCATATTTTAACAGCAAGCATAACAGAGTATGATCCTCATATACAAAAATCAGCAAGCAAAACATCTTAGGTATGATAGGACATCTATTTTCCATATATTAACTTTAGCTTATTTCACATGCAGTTGAAAAGAGTAGTAATAAAATTCACAAAAATGCTTTCTGGAACCTAGAGTTAACTATAAAGCTCCATTATTTTTCTCAGAATTTTTTTCATCATAAGGTCACTTTTCCCTATTATTTACTTTAACAAGCATCACATTGTCATTTTCAAAATAACATCAAATCTTAACATGCATAGCCTCAAATTCCAACAGTGAGCTAACTATACTAAGGAGAACACATATAAATTCCAGTGAGGCATTTAGAGCACATTTTGTGTAGTCACTATTTTCATGTTATTAAAATGCATAAAATATATGCTTGGTGGTAAAACAGTACTCATCCAGCCAATGCTAGGGCTACCAAAAATCACAGAGTGTGGACAGCCTAACAAAGCTACTATCCAAGTTTCAATATTTTTAGAGCTCATTTGACCCACATTTTCCATTTATCTAGTTTTAACATGCTTGCACTAAACTAGGGGCAAAATGGTCAATGCACTCCTCACCATCATACTCATTATATAGATCCATATCCACTAAGTTTGCATTTTTAGCATTTTTGTGTGATTTATAATGATTTTCCAAAGTTTCAGCTGAAATAATATGCATTTAAATGAAAAACTGAGGACCTCGGCGTAAATAACCCTAGACTCCAGGGGCTAGCATGCAAGTTCACATAGACTCGGTGAATAGCGCTTAGGACTCGAATCAAAATGAAGCAAAACTCAGGGGCCAGATCTGAAAATGACCAGTCCCCTTCTTCAACCTCCGGTCGGCCGAGGCCGCGGGGGTCTCGCGCGCGCGCCAGCGAGCAGGGGCTTGTTTTGGCTTTGGTGCATTTCATGTAACGGGTTTATATGGCCCTGGGATATGGGTGTCTGATCCTTACGGACTAACTGGAAAAGTACAAGCTGTAAATCCTGCGTGGGGTGCGGAAGATTTTGATCCTTTCGTTCCGGGAGGAATAGCTTCGCATCATATTGCTGCAGGTACATTGGGCATATTAGCGGGCCTATTCCATCTTAGTGTCTGTCCGCCTCAACGTCTATACAAAGGATTGTGTATGGGCAATATTGAAACTGTACTTTCCAGTAGTATCGCTGCTGTTTTTTTTGCTGCTTTCGTAGTTGCCGGAACTATGTGGTATGGATCGGCAACTACCCCAATCGAATTATTTGGGCCTACTCGTTATCAGTGGGATCAGGGATACTTTCAGCAAGAAATATATCGAAGAGTTAGCGATGGGTTAGCCGAAAATCTTAGTTTATCAGAAGCTTGGTCTAAAATTCCCGAAAAATTAGCCTTTTATGATTATATTGGTAATAATCCGGCAAAGGGGGGATTATTCAGAGCAGGCTCAATGGACAATGGAGATGGAATAGCTGTTGGATGGTTAGGACATCCCGTCTTTAGAGATAAACAAGTTGGGGAAGGTGTTCCTCTCCCCGGCGCACTACCTTGTGGTGATGGGGTCATGGACAGAGGCGTGGGCGGAGCTCGCGGGGTTGATTAACCGAAGTGGCACGGATGTGTACCGGCGCCGCGGCGTCGGTCGATCCGGCGAAGGGAGTTTGGGGAGGTGGCTAGACCTGTGCGCTGGGTGCGCGGCATTGAGGCGGAGGACGTGGTGGTGGGTGGAGGTGTGGGGAGGCTAGGAGGGCGCATTGTGAGCTCGGCCGGCAATGGCAGGTGTGGACTGCGGAGGCGAGGGAAGGTGGAGGTGAGCTCGGGAGGACGAACGAGGTAAAGGAACGGAGAGAGGGGAGCGCCGTCCACTTAACGGCGCAACCGGCGGGCTCGATCTGTGGCTGAGGGCACTGCTCGTATGCCGGCGGCCACGCGACGCGCATCGACTCGCCATGGCGGGCGCGGCCGGATCGAGGGCCCACCCGTCAGCGAGGGGAAAAAGGGAAAATAGAAAACACATTTTGACTGGTTTTTGAATCTATCTCCCAGAAATTTGAATTTGCTTGACAGGACTAATTGGAAAAAGTTTACATAACCCCCTAACGTTTGAATGCTGGTCTACTTCACCCATCCACCTACGAAACCGGATATTTAACCCCCTAACCTTTGCAATACCGGACAAATAACCCCCTGGGTGGTTTTGGAGAGCGGTTTTGGTGTCGTGGGAATCCACGTGGCTGTTTTTGAGGGTTATTTCGCCACGCTGGAAAGACACATGGGCACAAGGTACCATTGTGACGCTGGGACCCAGATGTTAGCCGAACACATTCGTGGCCGCGACCTCCAGTAGAGTTCGAGCCCTTCATGGCCGGCGCCGGCGCGGCAGCCAAGTTGGCGCTCAAGATTTTCTGTGTCTACGCCAAGAAGAAGCTCCTGAGCATAGTTCAGCTGGTGCACCTTGACTCCACCTGCTCCTCATCCCCACCCTCAGTGATGACACTCCTGGTTGCAGGCATGAGGAGGACGCAGCCATGGCGACTTCTGTAGCGACTGCCACACACGAATGAGAGCTCCTGTCACAGCCATCATGAGGCCAGTTGCTAGAATTTTTTAGAGTTATTCTGTGACCGGTCGTTTAAGTGATCAAACGCTTAGTTGAAAGGGGCAAATTTTAGACCTTGATTATCTTCATGGAAGTGGAAAAAATAGAGCAGGGATGAGGTTAATCTCATGATAGTTTTCTACACACTAGATCAGGCCTCGATCCTCTTTGTCCTAATCTTGCCGGCCACCTAGGTGCACATCCGCTATTGCCAGCGCATCTGCGCATGCGGAGGTGGTGGGGCCATGTCACAAACTGATGCAAACACCTATACAGCCATGCAACGTTGCTGCTTCCATGAGGCAGGCGTGCATGAAAACGGCAACTCGCAGGTTGCTGCGATGGCACTATGGCTGAGAGTAGGGGCGTGCACGATGCAGGCGCGTACGAAGCGACGATGAGGTCAAGGGCTGTAAGGCAATGGAGGTGGGCTCTCTCATAGCAGCCACAGCCTATCCTATGCACAGGTGCTCTAAGAGAGAATGAGAGCGCCACCGGGATAGGGGAAGAGGAGCTCCAGGGAAGGAAGACTAACGTGTTCAGCTAACATCTAGGTCCCACTGCCACAATGCCACCTTGCGCCCATGTGGCTGTCTAGCGTGGCGAAACCACTCTAAAAAATCGCCACGTGGAGTGCCACGTCACCAAAACCACTCTCCAAAACCACCCAAGGGGTTGTTTGTCCAGTTTTGTAAAGGTTAGGGGGTTAAACATCTGGTTTTGTAGGTGGAGGGGTGAAGTAGACCAGCATTCAAATGTCAGGGGGTTACGTATACTTTTTCTGGCCTAATTTGGACAGAATTTACATGTCGACAGAAAAAGACCCTAAACCCTAAGTAAACACTTGTGCATGTCAACACACCAAATACCAAAGTTGTTCACCATGAGTTTGTCTACAAGTTTGGTATATAAGGTTTCACTAAGTTCAAAACAGATTCGAAACTACAATCACAAGTATAACAGCATATGCTGAAAATCGAGTTCAAAATGCTCTATTTCAACCAAGTTTACACATGGGGTTCAAATGCATGTCATTATGTGATGGAATGCTGCATTTATGATGAAGTTAAGCAAATAATGCAAATGAAATGCACTTGAAATGCCAAGGGCATCACAACCCACCCCCTTAAACAAATCTCGTCCCTAGATTTCTTGTTGTGATGTGGGTGGTTAAGATATATAAGAAGAGGAGGCATTGTGCATGAATTTAAGTTCAGATCTAAAATTAAAACTGTTGTGACATACCCATTTGAAGTGGATGGAAGAAAATCCGGATATTTAGTGCGCAAGTACTCCTCTTGTTCCCAAGTTGCTTCTTCCTCGGAGTGATTACTCCGTTGCACCTTATAAAAGTTGATTGTTCTTTGGCGGGTTGATCTTTGCTTCGTTCAAGGATTTTTATGGGATGTTCTTGGCATGTTAGGTCTGGTTTGATCTAAATTTGAGATATGTCGATAACCTTCTCCAGCACTCTCAAGCACTTCTTAAGTTGAGAGACATGAAACACGTCATGAACCGCAGCGAGGTGTGGTGGAAACTCTAATCGGTAAGCAACTGCCCCATATCTCTCTGTGATCTTGAACGGGCCTACGTACCTTGGTGCTAATTTCCCTTCCACACCAAACCGATGTACTCCCTTCATCGGCGATACCCAAAGATATACATGATCGCCCTCATCAAATACTAGTGGTCTCCTTCTTTTATCTTAATAGCTCTTCTGCCTAGATTGTGCTTTCTTCAGATTGTCGTGTATGAATTTTACTTGTTCTTCGGCTTGTGTTACTAAATCAGGAACAAATGTGACACGTTCTCCTGGTTCAGACCAGTTGAGTGGTGTTCTGCATCTTCTCCCATACAGAGCCTCGAATGGAGACATTTCCAGGCTCTTCTGATAGCTATTATTGTAAGCAAATTCCGCTAAGGGCAGGCACTCATCCCACTTGGTGGAGTAGGTTAGTGCACAAGCCCTCAACATATCCTCTAGAATCTGATTTACTCTCTCAACTTGGCCACTCGTTTGAGGATGGTATGTGGAACTGTGAATCAGAGTGGTCCCCAGGGCAGTTTGCAATTGCTCCCAGGAGCGAGATACAAATAGTGAGCCTCTATCTGAAGTGATGGTTAGAGGAACACCACGCAAGGACACAATCTGGGAAACATATATCCCAGTGTACGTAGCTGTAGTGTAGCAAGTTTTAACTGGCAAGAAGTGTGCCAACTTGGTCAGACGATCAGTAATCACCCATACGGAATCATTGCCCTTCTGGGTACGAGGCAAACCCACGATGAAATCCATATGTACATCCTCCCATTTCTAGGCCAGAACTTCTAGTGGCTGAAGCATACCAACATGCTTTAGGTGATCACCTTTCACTCTCTTACACACGTCGTACTCAGACACATACTTGGTGATCTCTCGTTTCATACGAGTCCACCAGAATTTTTGTTTCAAGTCTTGGTACATTTTATTGCTGCCCGGGTGCATAGTGAACATGAAGTGTGTGCCTCTCAAGTATTTTCCTCCTCAACTCCATGTCCTTAGGTACCACTAGACGGTTTTTGAACCACAAGACACCTTGGTCATCAAGTGTGAAACAAGCCTTTTTCTCCTCATTTATACCCTCACGGATATGTGCCATGCCCTTATCTTGCTTCTAAGCTGTAATGATTTGTTCTTTTATTGTTGGTTCAATGATGAGGTTATAGAGTTTAGCTTGCTACCCCGTAGGCATTTCGATTTCATTCGTCTCACAACAGATCACTCTTGCTGTGGGCCGGGCTTCAATAACATTACAATGAGCCTTATGGCTTAATGCATCAGCTACCATGTTGGCCTTGCCAGGATGGTAGTGAATCCCTAAGTCATAATCTTTTATCAGCTCTAGCCACCATCTCTGTCTCATGTTAATTTTAGGTTGGGTGAAGATGTACTTGAGACTCTTGTGGTCCGCGTAGATATGGCAAGTGTTGCCCAGCAGATAGTGTCTCCATATCTTCAGTGCATGGACAACAGCTGCTAGCTCCAGATCATGTGTGGGGTAGTTTGCTTCGTGCTTTCTCAGTTGGCAGGAGGCATAAGTAATTACTCTCCCTTCTCGCATTGAGACACAGCCAAGCCCATTGCCGGAGGCATCACAATACACATCAAATGGTTTGGTGATGTTCGGTTGTGCTAGCACTGGTGCAGAGGTTAGCAATTTCTTCAGTGTTTGAAAGGCTTCCTCACACTTCGGACTTCAAGCAAATTTTATTCTTGGTCAATGATGTCATTGGCTTTGCAATCTTGGAGAAGTCCTTGATAAAGCAGCGGTAGTAACCTACTAAAACATGAAAACTCCGCATCACCGTCACTGTTTCGGGTTGCTTCCAGTTTAGAACATATTCTACTTTGCTAGGGTCAACTGCTACTCCCTTTTCAGACAGAATATGACCTAAGAAACCCACTTCTTTCATCCAGAATGCACACTTGCTAAACTTGGCATAGAGCTTGTGTTCTCTAAGCCGGGTGAGTACAATCCTTAAGTGCTCTTCGTGGTCTTTCTCATTTTTGGAGTAGATTAGTATGTCATCAATGAACACCACCACAAACTTATCAAGTTCATTCATGAACACTGAATTCATCATATACATGAAGAAAGCCGGTGCATTGGTCAACCCAAAGGATATGACCAAATACTCATATAAGCCGTATCGGGTAGAGAATGCTGTCTTTGGTATATCATCTTCTCTAATTTTTATCTGATAGTAGCCAAACCTTAGGTCAATCTTGGAGAAGACCTTTGCCCTAGCCAACTGATCAAACAAAATGTCAATGTGAGGCAATGGGTATTTGTTTTTTACGGTCACTGCATTCAGCGACCGATAGTCAACACATAGCCTTTTTCCACCATGATCCTTCTTCTCAACAAAGAGAGCTGGACAACCCCATGTTGATGAGCTAGGTCGAATGAACCGTTTGTCTAACTATTCTTGCAGATGTGTTTTTAGCTCTTTTAAGTCATCAGGCGGCATTCTATACGGCCTCTTAGATACAGGTGCTATGCCTGGAACAAGCTCGATGGCAAACTCCACATCTCTATCTGGCGGAAGCCCACGGAGCTCCTCCGAAAATACATCCAAAAAATCACACACTACCGGTATCTTCTTAATCTCTTGCATTTCAGTTGTATTCACTGTGGGTGACATGTGTTTCTGATTCGGCATGTGCACTCGTAAAATCTTGCCACTCACACTAGACTTTAACTACACAGTCCTGCTACCATTATCCAGGACCGCATGGTTCTCTGTCATCCAATTCATACCTAAGATGATATCAATCCCTTGGTGTGGCAGCACCACAGGGTTGATAATAAATTCCTCCCCTCCTATGCTCAAACGTAATCTTATTACTACCAGATTTGTATTGATGGGGTTCCCTGGTGCAGTGATATGATATCTCTCTTTTATGCAAAAAGTTTTTATCCCATGTCTAGATGCATATGACTGACTAATAAAGGTGTGAGTGGCTCCCGAATCAAATAACATGACGGTCGGGTGACCGTTGACCATGAACGTACCAGCAAGTATCGGCTCTCCGGCGGGGATCTGCTCCATGTGGACATACTGCACACGGCCCATCCGAGGTGTGGGTCCCTTTTGCTTGCCCTGCTGATTGCCACCCTCAGGAGTAGGACCTTGGATCCTGCGAGGTGCTCTACAGTCCCTGCTGAAGTGGCTAACCTTGCAACAGTTGAAGCAAGGAGCACCGGGGCCAGGAACAGTGGGAGCACGAGGAGCCAGCAACTGTGCGGGTGCTCGGTAGGCGGGGTATTGCTACTACTGCGGTGCCCTGTGGATCCAACCCGGCTGATTGGGCCAGATCACAAAGCGAGGCTGCTGGTAGTACTGCTGCTGGTAGTACTGCTGCTGTGGAGCCTGTAAGCTATCTTCTACTTCTGAGAAGAACTAGCTGCTGCAGTGGTGGCCAACCTCTTGCGCTTCTGGTCCTCGTTGGTGGCACGGAGGTGGTTCTCCATGTTGAGCGCAATGTCCACTAACTCAGTAAAGCTCTAGTAGCGTCGCCCGAGATGTGTCTAGACAGTGGGGTCAAAGCTATCCAAGAGCCTCTCTGCCCGCTCAGGATCGGTAGCAACATCCCTAGGGGCGTACTGAGAGAGGTGGATGAAAGACTGCACATACTGCATCACAGTCTTGTTGCCTTGTTTGAGATCCTAGAACTCCCAACGCTTCTGCTCCATCAAGCTCGCCGGGATGTAGTGAGCTCGGAAAGCCTGACGATACTCCTCCTAGGTGGGCTCATGGCCCTCTTGCTGCATGGCGAGGAAAGTGGCATGCCATGCACCTGCAGGTCCCTGGAGAAGCTGAGCTGCAAATCGAGCCTTCTCTTGCTCGTTAATTCCCGGAAGAAGGGTAAACTTGGATTGGATGGTACGAAGCCAGTCATCAGCACCTAGTGGCTTAGGACAGTTGGTGAAGATGGGAGGTCACAGCCCCTCAAAGTCCTGATAGGTGATGCCACGAGGCCGATGCTCCCGTGGTTGCTGATGCCCACGGGCCTGGCGATCTTCCGCCAGCATGCGGATCAGCTCAGCCTGCTGTACGACCAGGGTGGCTAACTCTAGTGGGGGTGGAGCGTCGCGCGGTTGCTGCCCCGACGACTGACCATTGCGAGTGCTCACCATCTGCAAGAATGAGGCCAGTCGGGCTTAGTCCACAAATTCATGCAATTAGACGCAAATGATAGTATGATCATAGCATCATAGACATCGTTGTGAATACTTGAAAGCATGTAAAATAGATTCACATAATTGCCTATAAAGTGTTAGCTTTCATCTTAAAATCCTTGACAGTCACGAGACATGACTGTATAGCAAACGTGTCGTTGCGATGTGCAGGGCAGTGGTTCTAAGCTCTAACAAATTTGAGTGTCAAAACGACCGACCTAGGTGAAAGTCAAAATGGGAAGATCGCGCGAAATTTAGTTGCCTTCAACTTTCGTATATAGTGTTTTTGTCAGCCGGATTGGTATAACAGGGAAACCCTGATTTACTAGCTGCACCCAGAATTTTCAACCAATTCTGAGACAGCCACAGTTTGAATTGAGAACTATTCATAATTTGTACAGTTTCACGCCATGACACCCTTAGAAGCGTTGTTCCTTATATTGTGCTCTATAACTTTCTTATATAAAGTTTTGTTCAATTCCTTTTGCAACTTGGTCAAATTCCACTATTTGTTGGCTTGTGTCATTTCTGTCCAGATTCTGATCATAAATATTTTTGACTATATCTCACCAACGAAACTCTTTTAGAAGAAACTTTATATAAGAAAGTTGCTCTAACTTCACATTCTACAAGTTTGGTACATAAACCCCAGCTCGAATTCTTCCATATCTTGTTGGAACGTGCACTTCTTCCACAAATACTGCTTTAGTTCAAAATTCAGATTCAAAGTAATCTGACCATAACTTGGAAACGAAGCATATTCAGAAGAAACTCCAATTGACAAAGTTGTGCAACCATAAGTTCTCAATATGTTTGGTTTACAAAATTTGTCCCAAATCCTTCCAGATTTCACGCTATGCTTAATTTAAGCTGCTGCAGTCCAGAATTTCAAACTGCAACCGAAACAAAACTCGGGGTGCAATCCCCAATCTCATGGTGCACTATATCATTTCAGGTCATACATGAACATCCAATCACCATTAAATACATATTAGAAGGTCTCAACAAGGCTAAAGGTCTTCCATTGCATAAGTGGGGTTGTGACGCCAACCATTAAACGATGCATCATCCTAGTGTTCAAGCACCTACTAGAATGGTGTACTTAAATGAGCTCTCTCGACCTCACCATTGTTCAGTACAGCTATGATCATACGCACAGAGCAGCATACTACCAAAACATCGCTCTCACACGTGCTACATAAACAAAAGAACAGTCATCAACCACTAGGTCACTCAAATCACTCAAGTAGCAGAGTGAGCGTCGGGCGCTAGAGCATCCGCCACCTGTGCAGAGGAAAGCACAACTGGGGGTCCTACCTAAGGAGAGGGTGCTGCTGCTTGAACTCCGTGATACGCTGCTACAGCTGGCCCGTGAACTGAGCCACAGCCCCCAACAAGCCCTGAAGCTTGTGAAGGTGCGCGTGGTGTGCCTGCAAGTCCTGCTGCAGCTCTCCCACCAGCTGCTGCACCTGAGCAAGAGCAAGCGGACGCTGCTCGTCCTGAGCTACACGGGCAGCTAGCTGTGCCTCCAGCTCCTCAACACGGGCCCATGACTCTAGGTGTAGGTCAAGGTAGTGCTGGGTGCGGTCCTCAGAGCGGATGTACATCCCGTGCACACTGCGGGAGAACTCCAAGGTCGCAGCGTGTGGCCTGGTGTCGATCCGCTCCTGCAACAACTCATGATGATGGACCCACTCGTTGTCGTAGTCATCGGTGTGGAGGTAGCGCAGCACAGAGGCACCTACCGTACCCGAGCCACTCAGCTCAGTGATAGCCGCCAAGGCTACCTTCTGAAGGTCCTCCTCCTCTTTGGCCCTGTAGACGGAGAGCCTCTGCTCCCCTGAAAAAGGATCAGCGGGACGGATAAGGTGGGCAAGGCAACTGCCTTCGTCGTGCTTTGTCTGCACGGAGTAGAAGGGACAAGGGCGACGCCTCACCTCCCTCATGGCCCTCCATAGGATCTGAGAGAGGTGGCACTCATCGCGGCAGCGAGTGTGAAGTCTCCCACCCTCAACTTAAGGGGGAGCGTGGGTCACGGGTGGAAGAGGAATGGCCTTCTGCCCAACCCTACAAACGCCCCTCCTGCTCACGGCCTTGCATGTGGTCTGCTTCGTCCTAGCCATCTGTTTTAAATAAAAGACTTTTAATTAGTGAGTTGCATTAATATCAATAACCATTATGAGTGAATGGGGGAGACATGCAAGAAACAGATTTAAACCTTACGACTTATTTTGTGTGACTTTTAATGATACCCCAGAATGAATATGAAATCAGAAAAGCATGATGCATGATTCGCCCTATTCAACCTCACATCACACATCCTATATATTGTATATAACTAGCAAATATTCGGTGACATATATGCATGCCTCTCTCTAATGCAACTAGCCGTTCTCTAGTCATTCTTAGTTTCGCACGTAGTTAGTGTACCTACAGAAAAATGCATACTCACACAATAATCATCATCTCATTATCATACACTACCACTCTAAACCTAAAAGTGGCATCCACGAATTTCTTTAAGCTACGTCTGGTGGATGACGTAGTGGCGCCATTTGTCCCAACACACCCAACGTTCCTCCAGTACTAGGGAATTGCTGGGGAGAGAAAGGGTAGCCAACAATAATTTTGGTCGAAAGAAGAATGATCACGAAACACTCTAATGGTGTGACCACCCACTTAAATAGATCTATCGTACCAGCATGAATGCAGGGTTCGCAACAGTCCGCAAATCCCAATAGCGTTACACCAGTACTGGGGATAGCCATGGCCGAAATGTTGCTTCCCAAAGCGCCGAATATGCATATGAGTTCTATCTAGGTTAGAATGTTTGCGATGTCACCTGGTATACACTAACATTCTTAATAAGGGCATATCGTATACTCTCGTTTTTCAACTACTTGAAAAGGTTTTTCGAAAATAGGTTTGTAAAACAAAACGGGACGATATGACTATTGTCTGTGTATGATCGGCTCTGATACCAGCTGTGGCAGAACCACCAATTTAATCCGAGCTAAGTACACTTGCCACCTCTAGCTCACAGTGCACTTCGACCGAACTAAACCCGGTCGTCCGTCGAGAGTCATTCGGCTCTCGATATTACCGAATCCCAGAGGAACCGACATCATACACATTGAGCCCACGATGGAGCCACAACAGTTACATCATCACAAGCAGTTGAAATAGAGTAATATTAGACTTAGTTGACAAGCCAGTTCGGAATAAAATACAAGTTCCAACATAGTGCCATCGCAAGGCAGGTTCAAAAGTATCTTGCAACAGAATTTAAAGTTCGGACTTCATAATAACATCAAAAGACTTGCTTCATATGAAACAACATCGAGCCCACCGAAGCTGCTCCAATGCCACACTTAGTGACCCTCACTCCTGATGGAGACATGCACCACCTCCGACATAGGTGCATACAAGAAACTCCATACCTACGCTCAAAATGTGGGGGCAAACCCTCAGTACTAATTAGTCAATAGGACTTAATTGATTGGCTTACGGCTGACGCATATCTTGCTTACTAAGAAGTGGATCCTTAGCCATTGATTTTAAACTATGATATAACATCATAATGTAATAAGTTTCATCGTTTGCATGTGGCATCATCATAATAATAAATTGCAGGAAAGTAAGCAATACAACACAAGCATATGATATTCGAAAACATGAGTAATAATACAATATATTCAAGTAGTTACTACGTTGCCCATCAGTGATATTGGTATTCTCACACCTGGTGAGCATCAGCGATTCGAATCGATTTTTAATTCTTGGGAATAACTATCACGCCAGGGGTATATGCATACTAGCCATCGCGTTCCACCTGTCTCGTCCCAAGATTCAAAGCACATCCACCTAACCCCTAGGTTGTGCCCCCATGGTGAGCCTACCAACATCTCGGTCTCCCCATCATGAGTACAAAGCTCCCCCTGGCCTTCTGCCTCCATCTAGTGGATGGGCGGCACCTTGAAAGCTCTGGACAAGCCCAGGTAAAACTTTCACCAGTCCCCCGACCTGGATAAGCATTATAGCAATGTTATGCCAACCAGCAGGCGAACAACGGACGGGCCTTATCCGACTCGGGTGGAGTCCATAGTGTGACATCATGAAAAGTAAATATTGAAATATAATCACCACCCGGTCTCCATTTAAATCATAAGCATAATCATAACTTTCATAATAGTAAGATTTCTGAGGTTCTAAAATCACCTACGCGACGAGTGACTCCATTCACTCATATCTACTCGTACCTAACAAATTCAAGGCGGACTCGTCCTACGAACTCTATGTATAGGTGCTAGGGCCTAGGCGGCCAAGGAATGTAATGCAATAGTTTTCAGTCAACTCTTAATGCAGATGCATAATCATCAATCAATCATGATTATATTAGCTAGGAGATTTATGGTCCTGCCTACCTTCTTCACTCGGGTCAGTAGCTGCCTCCGGAACGAAGTCGGGGATGGACTCTGATTCTGCTGCTACAGATCCAAAGGCTCTTGGTGCGGCTTGTCGTCCGGTTCTTCGATCACCGGCTGCTCTTGCGTGGGTTCTTCGTTCGCGGGGTCTACGTGCATGATATAATGCAAATGAGCGCACATGAATGCATTACTATGCATGTTTCGTGGTTGGCCCTATCTAACACTAAGAAATCGTAGAAACCATCACCTAATCTAGGTTAACACATCATATATGACAACATAAAGGACTCGCAGCAAGTGGACAAATCCTAATTAAACATCATTATGAATGCATAGCAAGTCTACTCTATCACACTAAAGCAATTTATTTATTTGTTGCTTTAATCACCTATGTTGAGTTCAGATTGTTAATCAGCTTCCAAATGGGCTTAAATAATTTTGACATGAAGACAAATACTCTACAATGTCACTAGCCAAAAACCAGCAACAGAGGTATTACGGATTAAATACTAAAATTCAAACAATTTCCATAGCATTTTAAATTCTCAGATTTGTTATAAATTACAGGAAATGCTTCTGACCTTCATATTTTAACAGCAAGCATAACATAGTATGATCCTCATATACAAAAATCAGCAAGCAAAACATCTTAGGTAATGATAGGACATCTATTTTCCATATATTAACTTTAGCTTATTTCACATGCAGTTGAAAACAGTAGTAATAAAATTCACAAAAATGCACAGCCTCATATTCCGATAGTGAGCTAACTATACTAAGGAGAACACATATAAATTCCAGTGAGGCATTTAGAGCACATTTTGTGTAGTCACTATTTTCATGTTATTAAAATGCATAAAATATATGCTTAGGTGGTAAAACAGTACTCATCCAGCCAATGCTAGGGCTACCAAAAATCACAGAGTGTGGACACCCTAACAAAGCTACTGTCCAAGTTTCAAGATTTTTAGAGCTCATTTGACCCACATTTTCCATTTATCTAGTTTTAACATGCTTGCACTAAACCAGGGGCAAAATGGTCAATGCACCCCTCACCATCATGCTCATTCTGTAGATCTGCTTAAGTGGAGTTCATAGCCACTGAGTTTGCATTTTTACCATTTTTGTATGATTGATAATGATTTTCCAAAGTTTCAGCCGAAATAATATGCATTTAAATGAAAAACTTTAGATCTGAGGACCTCGGCGTAAAAAACCCTATACTCCAAGGGCTAGCTTGCAAGTTCACATAGACTCAGTGAATAGCGCTTAGGACTGGAATCAAAATGAAACAAAACCCAGGGGCTAGATCTAAAAGAGACCAACCCCCTTCTACAACCCCCGGTAGGCCGAGGCCGCGCGGGGGTCACGCGCGCGCGCCGGCAAGCAGGGGCTCGCCGCGACCGTGACGCGAGGCGTGGAAGGTGTTCCTCTCCCCGGTGAACTACCTCGTGGTGATGGGGTCAGGACGGAGGCGTGGACGGAGCTCGCGGGTTGATGAACCGAAGTGGCGCAGACGTGAACCGGCGGCACGGCGTCGGTCGATCCGGTGAAGGGAGCTCGGGGAGGCGGCTAGACCTAGCGCGCTGGGTGTGCGGTGTCGAGGTGGAGGCAGTGGTGGTGGTGTGGAGGTGCGGGGAGGCTGGGAGCGCATGGCGTGAGCTCGAGCTCGGCTAGCAATGCAGGCACGGACTGCAGAGGTGAGGGAAGCTGGAGGTGAGCTCGGGAGGACGAACGAGGGAAAGGAATGGAGAGAGGGGAGCGTCCTCCACTTAACGGCGCGACCGGCGGGCTCTATCTGCGGCCGAGGGTGCTGCCCATACGCCGGCGGCCACACGGTGCGTGTTGGCTCACATCGGCGGGCGCGGCCAGATCGAGGGCCCATCCGTCAGCGAGAGGAAAAAGGGAAATAGAAAACACATTTTGACTGGTTTTTCTCCTCTCTGAAAATCGATTATTTTACCGTTTTAACGGCAAAATTTAGAAAAGCTCCAATTAGATGAATTTAAGTACTCTTTGTGATCTACAACTTTGTCAAATGGCTTGATACCATGTTCTATTGAAATTTTTGGAGAAATTTGAATTCAAACTGTTCTGACTTTACATTGACCAACATCACCTATTCTGCTTAGAAATTCCATAAGTCCATTTTTCAACCCTTTTCACAAAAGGAGTTGTATACCAATGTTGTTCTAAATTTAATGATATATAGTTTCCCATGTAGAGTTTTGTATGATAATGAATCTATCTCCTAGAAATTTGAATTTGCTTGACAGGCCTAATTTGGACAGAATTTACATGTTGACAGAAAAAGGCCCTAAACCCTAAGTAAACACTTGTGCATGTCAACACACCAAATACCAAAGTTGTTCACCATGAGTTTGTCCACAAGTTTGGTATATAAGGTTTCACTAAGTTCACAACAGATTCAAAACTACAATCACAAGTATAACAGCATATGCTGAAAACTGAGTTCAAAATTCTCTATTTCAACCAAGTTTACACATGGAGTTCAAATGCATGTCATTATGTGATGGAATGTTGCATGTATGATGAAATGAAACAAATAATGCAAATGAAATGCACTTGAGATGCCAGGGGCATCACAATGTCGGACCATATGCTCACCCCATGACATGCTATTGATGTAGGACGGAGGCCTAGAGAACATATGGCTCATGGACTCCGAATGTTCACGCCACATGACCGGTAGTCAAAGATGGTTCTCCAGTCTCACCCCGGTGAACTTAGGTGATCATATCATCTTTGGAGATAAGGGCACAGTTAAAGTGAAAGGAGTTGTTGTTGTTTCCTTTTTTGAGTAGTTTATCCTGAGAAATGTTTCTTTGGTTACTATCATTGGTTACAACATTCTTTCTGTTTCGCAACTTCTTGATAACAGATATGAGGTGCGCTTTAAGAAGGGTCTTTTGCGTGTTTTGGATGCTCGAGAAGATTTGGTTTGTCCTCTTGTTCCTTTTGGAAAGGTTTTTCATGTTGACTTTTCGAGCTCCGCTGGCCCTTCATGATGTTTGATGGTCGGTCCCTCCTCTGATTTGTGGAAGTGACATAGAAGGCTAGGTCATTTGAGCTTTGATTTGCTTGCAAAGCTTAGCCCACTTGATCTAATCTGAGGATTGCCCAAGTTGAAGAGTGAGAGTGATCTTGTGTGCCATCTATGTCGCCATGGGAAGATGGCTGCTACTTCTCACACACCTGTTAATAAAGTGATGATGGCTCACCCTAGAGAGCTTCTTCATATGGACACAGTTGGTCCTGCTCGGGTGAGGTCTATTGGTGGGTAGTGGTATGTTCTAGTGATCATGGATGACTTTTTTCGTTGGTCTTGGGTGCATTTTTTGGAGAGTAAGGTTGAGGCTTTTGAGTTTGTTCATGACTTGGTTTTGAAGTTGAGAAATGCACCAAATCATGCCATGAGAGCTTTATGCAGTGACAATGGCACAGAGTTCAAGAATGATTGTTTCAAAGCCTTTTACCATAGCCAAGTTCTTGAACACCAATTTTTGTCTCCATATGTTTCCTAGCAGAATGGTGTGGTAGAAGCCAAGAATCAGACCCTTGTTGAGATGGTTAGGACGATGCTTGATGAGCATCGGACTTTTAGAAAATTCTGGGCCGAGGCGATTAACACCGCGTGCTACAAGTCAAATCGTATTTTTGTGCTAGCTCTTCTTCACAAGACCTCGTATGAGTTATGGTTTGGGTGGCAACCTAGAGTGAGCCACCTGCGGGTGTTCGGCTGCAGGTGCTTTGTGCTCAAGCAGGGGAATTTGGACAAGTTCGAACCTCGCAGCTCTGACGGAGTTTTTCTTGGCTATGCTATGCACTCGTGTGCATACCGCATTTGGCTCTTAGACTCCGGTAGGAGACTTGTCAACGATGAAACTATGCCTTGCACAACCCCTGGCTTTGAGCTTGCAGGTGACAATGAGATAGGTACTACCATCTTTGAGGAAGAGGAAGAAGATGAAGGTGTTTCTAGTGATATTGCACCTGCTGCATCTCCAAAACCTGCTGCTTTGGTTTCAGAGGATGATGAGAGAGCTCCAGTACCTTCTCCTTCGACTACTTAGGAGCAACCCCTACAAGATCCACTAGTACATGCAGCAGGGCCCACTAAGGACGCAGGGGATGTGAGCACCGAGTGACAGCTGTCTCTGATGGTCCAGCGGGATCACCCTTTGAGGAACATCATCGGTGGCCTGAATGAGCGAGTGACAAGATCTAGGTCTACTTATCTTGCTGTTTTTGCATAGTAAGCATTTGTTGCTTCTTTTGAGCCCTATGATGTTGGACATGCTATGGGTTTGATCCAAACTAGGTCAATGCCATGCATGAGGAGCTATAAAATTTTTAGAGGAACCAAGTTTGGGTTTTAGTCGAGCCTCCACCACACTACAATCCTATAGGTACCAAGTGGGTGTTTAAGAACAAGCAGGGAGGGGATGGAGTAGTGGTGAGAAACAAGGCTAGGCTAGTTGCTTAGGGTTACTGTTAGAAGAGGGGATAGACCATGAGTAAACCTTTGCCCCTGTAGCCCGATTAGAAGCCATTCACATTCTATTAGCTTTGGCAGCTTTGAAAGGGTTCAAGTTATTCCAAATGGATGTGAAGAGTGCATTCCTAAATGGGTACATAGAGGAAGAGGTGTATGTGAGGCAACACTCACGCTTTGAGTATCCCAAATATCCTAACCGAGTGTTCAAGCTACAGAAGGCTTTGTATGGCCTGAAGCAAGCTCCCTGGGCTTGGTATGGGAGACTTAGGAAATTCCTAGTTGACTAGGGTTTCGAGATGGGGAGTGTGGACAAGACTCTGTTTTTGCAAAAGCATGGCAATGACCTTTTAATTGTTTAGATATACGTTGATGATATCATTTTTGGTGGCTCTTCTCATGAACTTTTGAGCAAGTTTTCAAAGCAGATGAGGAAGGAGTTCGAGATGAGCATGATGTGAGAACTTCATTTCTTCCTTGGGCTCTAGATCAAGTAGACACCCCAAGGCACTTTCGTCCATCAGAGCAATTACACGATGGACCTACTTCGGAAGTTTGACATGGCAGACGCTTCATCGCAGATGACTCCGATGAGTATGTCTACCATCCTGGACAATGATGAAGATGGCGAGGAGGTTGATCAGAAGGTGTACCGAGGGATGATCTGGTTGCTGATGTACTTGAGCGCTACGAGGCTGGATATATAGTTCGCTATAGATTTGTGCGCCCATTTTCATGCATCCCTAAGGGTATCACACCGCACCACTATGAAGCGGATCCTGAGGTATTTCAAGTTCACTCCGGAGTATGGTTTGTGGTACTTCGCGGATTCATCGCTTTCCCTCCTCGGCTATTCTGATGCCGACTTTGCAGGGTACCGGTTCGATCGCATGTCGACTTCTGGCACCTGCCAGTTCTTGCGTACCTCTTTAGTCTCCTAGTCCTCTCGCAAGCAATCTTGTGTAGCTCAATCCACATGTGAGGCTGAATATGTAGCTGTTGCTAGTTGCTGCTCCTAGATCCTATGGATGCTTGCTACTTTGAAAGATTATGGCCTGACCTATGGGAGGATACCACTCTTGTGTGATAGTTCTAGTGCCATTAGCGTTGATAAGAATCCTGTGCTCCATTCTAGAATCAAACACTTAGATGTGAGATTTCACTTTCTATGAGATAGCTATGAGAAAGGCCTCATTGATGTAGTGCATGTAGCGAGTGAGAACCAAGTAGCTAACATCCTAACTAAACCCCTGGACCTAGATAACTTCAACCATTTGCGAAGGGAGTTAGGAGTTTGCTTTCCCTTTTAGTCAGGCGAAGTTTTGTTAACCTTTAGGTTTTGTTTTGGGTTTCCTTTGCTTTGGCTTTCTTTTCCTTCTTTTGCATCTTTTGTATCATACTCATGCATTGCATCATGTACATTGGTAGTATACACTAGCACTTGAGCTCTTTCTGAATGAATTGTTTGTATGTACTTGTGCTAGTTTGTACAGTGCTTGCTTGATCATGGATGGCTCAAGCTCTTTTGGATCTATTGCATACTATATGAGCTTGTTCATTTTGTTTTTCTTGAAAATCCCAAATACGATCACCACTTGACTTAGCTACCTAGCATGTGTAGGAGTGTTGGATGCTTATGCTATCTTTCCATGTTTGGTTATGCCAGTTGTCTACCTTTGCTTATTTATGCCTAAGCTTTTATGATACCTTGTCTAATCTGAATTGTGAGTCAATTTCCATAAATTGATATCTATTTGAGCTGAAATGAAAAGATCAAGGTGGATTTGCTTTGTCTCACTGACTTGGATTGAGATTGCTCATTTTTGCACTATGGTGAGAACTTAGACCTGGCTGTGAATGACTAAAACCTTGTCTTAAGCTTCTGATGGTCTTCTAGTCCTAGGCTTGGCATTGGTTGGCAAAAAGTGGCTTGACAAGCAAATAACCCTTGGTACCTAAGTAATGCTTGCTTGCAATGAAATTTTCTTAAATATGAAAATACGGAAGTCTTTGTATTGCTTATGGCTAGTTGTTTATGCTCTGGTTGGGATTAGCACACCTTGTATGTATTGCTAGCATTTTACTGTTCATGCCTATCTTGCGAGATGCTATTCATGTTGGTGATGCATTATCTTGACCAAAACCTGAAAATCATGCTTGACTCCTGAACTATACAGATAGGTTCATTTAAGCTTGTTGCATGCCCTATTGCCTTCACATGCTCTGTATGCTAGAACTTGTATCTACTAGCTTTGTATCCTTTTTGAGCTCTTCGTTACACCTAATTGCATTTGCATGACATTTTTCTTGGGGGACTTGATGTGTGCATTGTCAACAAGAGGGAGAAGTAACAACCACCACTACTAAATTCCTCCCCCGTTGCCACAGCACAAAAATGTTGCAATAGGGGTAGAATGGTGGCAATAAGCATATATAGCAGCCTAACGTGTTCGTTGCGAGCTGTTGCAATATGGCATAGTTGTAAAAGGTTATAGCCACGTTTTATGATTCCTAGCATTAGGTGTTTAAATTACCACTGAAATTGTCATTGTGTTAAATAGATATCGCAACCACGATAATACGTGGGAATAGTATATATTGCTACGGATTTAGCCATTGGTTGCCACCACTACTGCAGTTGCAATAGTCTATATTGCCACCGGCTTTTGACATTAGCCACCATAACGAAAGGTGGCAAGAGCCTCTATTACCACCCTTATCATGCGTCTCAAGTGGAGATGATTCAACAAAAATTAAGCCGTGGTGATTACCATTATTGCATTGGGAAAAATTAGTGGCGACAAACACTATTGCAACTAAAGATATCCAAGGCATTAGAAGCATATTGCCAACAAAAACAAATAGCGGCGACATTCACTATTACCACCAAAGATATCCAAGGCATTAGAAGCATATTGCCGACAAAAACAAATAGTGGCGACATTCTCTATTGCAACCAAAGATATCTAAGGCATCAGAAGCATATTGCCAACAAAAACAAATAGTGGCGACATTCACTATTGCAACCAATATAGATTGGTGACTACAAACGCTATTGTGGCCAAACAAATTTGTTGTTTTAGAAAATATCGTAACCAATTAATATTCATGTCAAAAGTCAATGTTGCGACCAAACCAATCGTGGTGTTTAAGATTGTTACAACGCAACAATGTTCATGGCAACAGACTACTTCTAGATGTTTATGTAAGTAATTATGTGATGTATGCAATGGTGATGTGCCTTTTCTAAATCTTAACAGCTATCGTCGATGTGGATAGCTAATGGTCTACATAAAACTATCTGCTAAATGATTTGTGTACTACAGTTTTAATCCTAAACAATGGTATATATGAGTTGTTCATATACCTGAGTGTGAATAGACAGTTGATTTCATACAGCTGATGCATTATTTACTGTGCATGGAAAAAATACATAAGGTATCCACCTAAAAGCTTTAGTTTGCATTGGACAAATAATCTCTCACCTGTCAGTACCTTTCCAAGGGCTCCAAGGACCAATCAGTTCAGCCAACTTGAGATCTTGGTGGCAATCCAAGTCGGTTATTTCACATGTTAGAGATGTGTTCGAACTCTACTATGGACCCATTTTCTCTTTTTTTTAATGTTTTGTTTGAAGATTGGAAACAAATTAGGGCATATAACATATTGGCATAATTTTAAGTTTGATTTCTGGATGCAATAGTACTTATTTATCGCAACACCTTTCCTCGTACTATGCCAATAAATGTTATTCGTTGCAATAATGAACACTTTTACCACCAATGTATATATGGTGGCAATAGTGCATACGTATAGCAACGAAATATGCCAACAAAAATATGTGGTTGCGAGATTGGCCACTTATTGCAGCGACATATAAATGGTGGCAATAGTCCATATCTATAGCAACGAAATATGCCAACAAAAATATGTGGTTGCGATATTGGTCACTTATTGCAGCGAAATATAAATGGTGGCAATAGTCCATACCTATAGCAATGAAATATGCTAACAAATATATGTGGTTGTGAGATTGGCCACTAATTGTTTCAAAATATAAATGGTGGCAATAGTGCATACCTATAGCAACGAAATATACCAACAAAAATATGTGGTTGCGATATTGGCCACTTATTGCAGCGAAAATTTATGTGAGGCAATAACACCTACCTATTGCAACTATGCTGGTAGGTTATTGCAACCACAAAAAATTTTGTTGCGATATTGCTCACATATCGCCACCAATTCATGATTGGAGGCAATACACCTATCTATTGCAATGAAATTTTAGATTAACACATCGAAAAGTATTTGGTGGCAATATGGTCCACATATTACCACCAATTTTGCAATTGGAGGCAATAGTAGCCTCCTATTGCAACCAACTAGTGTGTGGTTGCAATGCGTTTGGTGGCATTAGGGTCATTTTTTAGTAGTGCACCTTGAAAAAGTGGGAGAGTGCATCATCCTAGGGGAAGAGTTGCATTGTGAGATGGGCCGGCCATGGTGAATGGCTGGGTGGCCATGGGAGATGGACGGCCGTCCATGCTCTTTTGCCGGGCTGCCTCTCCCTTGCCACTTTGTCTCTGTTTTGCTCATTCCTTCATCATTTTGAATGTCACAATGCTCCTGCGTGCAACTTTGAGTTGGGGGACCATGTGGTGTGGCTGGCAGCCAAAATAATGGCCAGATGGCCATGGGTAGTGGCTGAGCAGCCATGTGTGGGTGGCCATGCCTTTTTAGGGGTTGCGTGCTTTTAACTTGCAACGGCCATAACTTTTGCGTCCAGACTCCGAATTAGGTGAACCAAAACTCCATTTTGATTATCTCAATGAGCTCTTTGCAATGCCTTGGTTCATGTGGGAATTTGAGATACTTCATAATGATGTTATTTGTAATCCATTCTCAAGCCATTTTGTATGTGATTTCTCTCTTTGGTCTTGTGTGGAATTTGAGCATCTTCCTGTGATACATTGAAAACCACCAAAACTCGTGGAATTCATCAGTGTTAGGTAAATAATGCACAGAACTTTATCTATACGCCATTTATTCACCAAAGAATTGGCGGTCGAATCAGTGAAATAACGATCATCAACAACCCCTAAGCTTGAACTTTTGCACATCCTCGAGCAAAGCTAAGACTTAGGCTCGGCAGATCAGGAGTTGAACCAATGTCAATGTCCAGCAAGTATTAAGTGCACAAACCAACATTCTCCCTTTATGATTGAACAAACTAGCATAAGTGTACCCTAACCTTTTTATCCATACTTGTGGGGCTACTTGATTTTCTTACCTTGTCTTCGGTGGTTAAGAGATGGAACAATCTAAGTAGAGTGTCACGGAACTCTATCTCTTTTCTGGTTTATGCTCAGAGGGTTTTGAAAACTTTGAAATGAAAGTACTAAGTTCCTCAAATGGTACCCTCGATCACTCAAGTGGTTTTAGATTCCTCACTAGGCCATAGGCCAAACTTTTCCCTAGCAACCAAAGGCTTATGTGGAGCTCAGGGTAGAGATAAAGTCAGCGTACCTATGTTATGTATTTTGTTAAGTCAAAGATTGGTTCTAGCGAAGTTTTTGATAATTCTCATCCCGATCAAAGGAGAATGGATTTGTTTTGTGAATGGATATGGTCTATGGACAAAAACTCCTTATTTGATTAATCCCCTCTTGAAACTTTGAAGCTTTTGAGTGCATGGAGCTATCATTTTCTTTTCTCTTCTCTTTTTTTTTGATAGCTCCATGTCTCCTATTGTAGGAGAACTTTGGGGATATTTCTGGAATATGACTGGAGTATTTATTTGGAGACTATATTTGTGGATTAGTAAGTGGATTATGGATATGGTGGAGAAGTGTTTGGTGAAGGCGGATGCTTGAATGCAGTGTAGATTCAAGGATGGCCAGACAAAGAAAGTCTAGCGAAATGAAGGTGAATGTAAGGAAAAAAGTTTATATAACCCCCTAAGGTTTGGATGGTTGGACACATAGAACCCCCACCTTCAAAACCGGAGATATGACACCCTAAACTTTGAAAACGGGTACAAATAACCCCCCAAGGCGGTTTTGAGGGCTGTATTGGCCACGTTGGATGCCACCGTGGTACTATGGCCTGCTTGTCATCTTGGCTAGAGGGCCTGCTCCATATGCACACTGCGCTGCCGAGCAGAGCATCTCCGTCGCCGCCTCCCCGGGCCTCGGCTTTGCGCTCGCGTTCCTTGGCCCTCACCGCTGCCGCCCGTCAACCGGCCACCCGCAGCCGGTGGCCCCCTAGAGGCCATCGCTTGGTGGGCCGGCGGTCGTTGCCTGCGCACCCAGCGGCCCCCGCGGCACCCTCTCCATGCCAATGCCCAGGCGGCCCGCCCATCTCGCCCCGCCGGCGTGTCGGGTCCGTGCAAGGTAGACGTCGCGCAGGCCCGCGATCCTCCGGGCGGCGCCGATGATGGCCGCGGCGAGCGAGGCGTCGTCGAGCAAGGCACATGTGGAGAGGTCGATGCGCTCGAGCGCTAGGAAGGCGCTGTGATGCCCTCGGCATCTCAAAAGCCCTAACACATAGTTGGATGAACACTAATGAGGAATTAGGACTTAATCATGCTTAGAGGGGAAACAAGCACTAAGCAAATAAATCACTAAGTCAAAATTTTCTAGTGGAATATGTAAAATCTTGAGTTGTCTAGTTGAGTAGTGAAAAATCTATTAGCTTTTGCACAAAACATCAAATACAAAAGTTTTGGTTTAATATGTGGCCTTCAACTTTGATATTTTGACCTTCTTTAAAATCAGATGTTAAAGGGATCAAAAGTTCAAACCAAACCAACATAGACTACATTGGGGAAATTATGCTAAGTCTATGGATTTCACTTTTTCCAAATTTGATTCTGAAATTACTTTCAATTTTACTATACAACTTGAAAATATACATGACTATAAAATGAAATTGAACTTATCACCTTTCTAATGCATTAGACCTAGAAGAGATTGGACTTCATTTGAATATCCAAAAGTTTGAAATAAGAAAGACTCTACATAGAGCAAACCTGCTGTTTTACCAAACCATAGAACATGTTTGTGCTTGTAGTATAAAATCTGTTGTGATATGGATAAAACTTTGTATACCAAACCTGTGGACAATTTAATGCTCGACAACTTTTGTATTTTGTGTGTTGACATGCATAAAGGTTTGCATGACGTTTTAGATCATTTTCTGTCTTCTAGTGAAAACTGTCAAACTAGACCTGAATGGGAAATTCAAATTTTGGGCAAACAAAAGACATGATCATGCAATACTATATATAAGAAGGTTGTAGAGCATGAAATTCTAAACAACCTTGGTATAAAACTCTTTGTATGAAAGTGAACGTAAAATAGACTTTTAGAATTTCTAAGCTAAGAGTTTCAGTTGGTCGAAGTGAGGTCATACTTTTGAATTCAAAGTTTCTCCTCAAATTTCACTAGAATCTGGTAATAAAGTTTATAACAAAGTTGTAGGTCGCAAAGTTTACAGCGTTTCTTATATTTTGAGTTTGATCTAATTCAGGTCCTAAGGTATCCAAAAACATGAATTTCAAAAGGAGTCTCCTGCAGTCAAACAGGCTATTTTTCTATTTTTGAGATTTTTCTTTTCTCTGTCCCTTTCACACGTGGGACCTACCTGTCAGACCTTGGGTTTCAGCCGACCGGAAACCGCCGTCGGCCCCGGTTTTACAAAACTGGTTTTAGTTTCCATGGACCCGATTCCATGAATTATCCCTCCGCCCCTTGCCTTGGATGCACTTGTCAATGTCTCGCGGTCCATGGACCATGTCTCCCGCACCCCTCTCCTCCTTCTCCCCCAACCGGCGCCTGCCGTGCCCTGCTCGCCATGGCCAAGTGGCCGACGGGCTCTACCGCTCTAGCGCCTAGCCCGCGCCCCTGGCCAAGAAGCCGAGAGCTCGGCTCTCCCCCTCCTCCCTTGCTCACTCTCCCTGTCCGCCCTCCTCTCCAACTCTCTCTCTCGCTCCCTGCTCTGTTCGCGAAGAGAGCCACCATGGCCATGGAGCTCGAGCTAGGCAGGACCATGATTTCTCCTAGCTAACATGATCTTGATTGCTTGATTATTACGCATCCGCATTAGGAATTGATTGAAAACCTGTGCATTAGATTCCCTGGCCGCCCTAGCCCTAGCACCTATACATAGAGCTCGTAGGATGAGTCTGCCTAGAATTTGCTAGGTACGAGTAGATACGAGTGAATGGAGTCACTCATCGAGTAGGTGATTTTGAAGTCACAAAAATCTTACTATTATGGAATTTATTACTATGCTTATGTTTAAATGGAGACCGGGCGGAGAATAATTTTATTTTGGGGTGTGTGTTGTTGTACTATTCGGCTCTGCCCGAGTCGTTTAAAGCCCGTTCGTTGTTCGCCTACTGGTCAGCATAACATTGCTAGAGTGCTTATCCGGGTTGTGGGACCGGTGAAAGCTTACTTCTACCATCCGAAGTTTTTGAGGTGCCGCCCATACACTGGAAGGAGGCCGGCTCCGCCCGAGTCATTTAAGGCCCATTCACTGTTCGCCTGCTGGTCGGCATAACATTGCTAGAGTGCTTATCCGGGTCGTGGGATCAGTGAAAGCTTACTTGTGCCATCCGAAGTTTTTGAGGTGCTGCCCATCCACTGGAAGGAGGATGATGGGCCCGGGGGCGCTTGTACTCGAGGGAGGGCTGACCCGATACACCGCGGTATCGCTCCTAAGGGGGCACAACCCGGGGGTTAGGTAGGGGCGCTTTGAATTTTGGGATGGGACAAGTGGAGATGGGGAGTATATGTGGGAACGCGATGGCTAGTAAGCATATACTCCTGGCATGATAGTTATTCCCGAGAATTAAAAATCGATTCGAATCACTGATGCCCACCAGGTGTGGGAATGCCAATATCACTGACGGGCAACGTAGTAACTAATTTAATATATTATATCTATTACTCATGTTTTCAAATACTACATGCTTGTATTGTATTGCTTACATTTCTGCAAGTTATTATTATGATGTTATATTCAAATGATGAAACTTGTTACTCTATATTTATATACCACTGTTTAAAAATCAATGGCTAAGGACCCACTTGTTAGTAAGCAATCTTCGCGTCAACCGTAAGCCATTCCATTAAGTCCTACTGATGACATCTGGACAAGTGCTTGGAGTAAGGTAGTACCGGTGGGCTCGGTGCTGCTCGCCTCGTTCATCATCGCATGAAGACTACTAAAGTATTTTGTTTCCGCTGCGAGATGTTGTTGAAATTGCTTCCGCTATCTATTTTGAACCTGCTTTTCGTATGTCACTATGTTGGAACTTGTATTTTATTTCAAACGGGTTTGTAAAGTAAATATACTTATACTCTATTTCAACTACCTGTGACGATGTAACCGTTGTGGCTCCATCGAGGGCTAAATGTGTATGATGTTGGTTCCTCTGGGATTTGGTAATATCGAGAGCCGAATGACTCTCGACGGACGATCGGGTTAAGTTCGGTCTAAGTGCACTGCGAGCTAGAAGTGGCAGGTGTGCTTAGCTCAGATTAAATCGGCGGTTCCGCCACAGGCGCACAACTGCGTAGGAGCGGCTCGCGGCGGAGCACCCCGATGCCTTCGGCTAGTCCTAGCCACTGCCCACTGCAGCATGGAGGCAGCCATGATGGCAGCGGATGAGAAGGCCTGCTCGGTGGTTGCAAGGGCGGCCAACATCATCTGCTCGTTCCACGGCGCAGACCTCGCCAGTTGGACCCCGCTGTGGTCCAAGCCCTTTGACGGCGCCTAGGGCGTAGACTCGTGGGGTGAGGAATTGGCGTGGCTTGAGGTGTCGCATGGGAAGCGCACGCGGTCATCCCACTCGGGCTCCGCCGACGCCGACCCCTCTGTGGGGGCGAAGGAGGAGGAGAAGAAGAAGAAGAAGGCCAAGGCACATCATGCATGGTAGCCCCACGTCGCCTCTCGACTATAGTGGTGTCTCCGGCTCTAGTGCGCCCATGAGCCGCAACGAGGACGGCGCCTTCTGCTCCTCCTAGCCGCTCGTCGCCGTCTTCTAGCCGCCACCATTGTCCGACGGGGACGACGCGCAGGTAGCCTAGGGAGAGGGCCCGACCGGCGGTAATGGCGGCCGTGCGGCCCATGGCGAGGCTGACGGCCAATGGGGAGGACGCGCGATGGTGGTACGGGGCACC
This sequence comes from Paspalum vaginatum, assembly GCA_030272315.1. Lineage (NCBI taxonomy): Eukaryota > Viridiplantae > Streptophyta > Magnoliopsida > Poales > Poaceae > Paspalum > Paspalum vaginatum. Next base: position 10,648,022 of record CM059020.1, on the reverse strand, counting down.
CATCCCCTCTAGCCAAGCTGACAAGCGAGCCATAGTGCCACGGTGGCATCCAACGTGGCCAATACCGCCCTCAAAACCGCCTTGGGGGGGTCATTTGTACCTGTTTTCAAAGTTTAGGGTGTGATATATCCGGTTTTGAGGTTGGGGGTGCTATGTGTCCAACCATCCAAACCTCAGGGGGTTATATAAACTTTTTCTGAATGTAAGGGATTTTTATCGGGACTTGATGTGCCACTACCTCATAAGAACTCAAACTTTTACAAAACTTAATATAACAATAGGTAGCATATGTAGAGGTTTCATCAGGTAAAGCATTTGGCTCTGGATTGGTATTTAATCCATTGAGGAATTTTCTCATTTTAATTTTTAAAAAACAAACATTGAGAATTCACCTTACTAGGATCAAGATGGGTTAAACTCAAACTTTGATTATATCGCATCTAACATCAACTTAGACTTGGTTTAAAAGCACTTGCTCCCACAAGGTTAAAGATTAAAGGTAGGATCATGACAAATGCCAATAAGTTCAAATTTTTAGGAGAGTGTCAAATTGTATACGAAATACCTACAAGGAATTAATAGAGCAACTATTCATCATTTCCTTTGAGCAAGGGTATAAACAAAATTCGAGCATTATAGGAGTTAGTTTATTCATGGTAAAAGCAAATCCTTTTGTTGTTTTTCAATTATGCAAATTTTTAATAACTTTTCTTTATTTGGGATAACAAGAAGTAAATCTTTTTGGTGTCATGGCGATTTTCAAGATTTAAGATATGGCAATGAAATGCTGAGCATTCAGGGTACTCACCTGGTGATCCTGCCCTAAGCTTAGTTCTTGCAAGTGATTCCCAAGAAACTGAGCTTCAATATTACCTAGCATTGCCTCCCGCAAACTTGCTTGCTCCCTGGGTGACGACGATGCTGCTTATGTTGATTACCTATGTTAGGCGAATTTCCTTCTCTCTCTACTCTTGTTTTGCCTCCTCTATTTCTAAAATGGTTGTTTCAAGCGTTTTCCAATTCTGCTGTTTGGACCGTCTGCATAGTGTCGGGAGCTTCGATTTGTAGATAAATTTGGTCCGATTGTACTACTCCCATGGCTGAATGTCTCTTGCTGGATCTCCCACTACAACATCACATTCTTCCCAAGTGACACAGTTGCGGTCGCGGCTAGCTGTTTATTCCCAAACATAAATAGTGGAATGATGGAGGCGGATGTTTGTTGGAGTTGGCTCTCAGTCTGTCCTTGATAATTCGCCATCAATGTTCGGTTGGTGGATGTTGTTGTTGGAGTTGACTCCTTTGCATCCTTGATAGTTTACCACCAATCTTAGTTGATGGTTGTTCGCATTTTTGTGTGCCATGCTTGTGATGTCGTAGGTGGCTCCTTGGCATGCTGGCTCATGTTGCGCCTTTCTTGTGATGTCATAGGTGGTTCATTGGTGCATTGACTCTTATAGCACCTTGCTTGTGATATCATAGGTGCCTGATTGGCGCATTGATCAATGGGTAGAGTAGATCAACCTGACCTCTGATAAATCGCTTTGTCTTGTTGTATGTCCGGCTAGGGGAAGGGAATTAAGGAATGCTCACTCGTAGCATTCAACCATACTTGGGTGATGTGTCTATAGATATCTTACGTAATCCGTGGCTATGTGTTGCCTCTAGTGAAGCAGTAGCTCATGGTCTACTAGTTGCAACCTCATAGTATAGAGACATCTGGTCTTGTGAATTTTGGAGATGAACTCTTTAGATGAGAGATGTCTATGGCCTTTATGTTCACTTCCCAAGTGATGCAGAGCATGGTCAATGTCTTGCAGCGATCAACCACTGTAGGTTGAATATCGATGTCCTTCCTCTTAGGGGTTGGGTTGGAGGATGTGTGATATTACTTGGCGTATCCTCCCCCAAGCTTGATTCTTGTGGTGTGATGAAACAACCCTTTTTTGCATATTTCTTCATCTGTTGATGAAGCTTTCCTTTGTTCTGCTTTGAGTCTTGCTTTGTTTCCAGTGGAAGGCATTGTAATACGAAGAAAGACCCACGAGCCTTAATAGGAAGGTTGTTGAGAATGGACATGACAGAATTTTCGTTCTTCCTTCATCTCCGGAAACCTCCTTCTACCTTTGCCTGCATGTTAGGGATCGACGCAATTGTCTGCCTAACATCTTTGTTCCTCTAGGTTGGACAAGGTAGAGAGATGGATAGCTTATCACGACAATCAGCTCGCTTAAGATAGCACCACTAGAAGATCCTATGGCCGTAGAATCTTGGCACGACAAAGGCTTGGTTTCAAGTGCTACAACTAACATGCTTTCAATTTAAAGCGACCTCTAAAAAAGAGAGGGCTAAAAATAGCTGTTAGAGAGGTTTACCTTCACTGATGATGTTGACGGAAGTACTGGTGCTAAAATTCCATCTTAGCTGACGATTGGTACATCAGGTTCGGGAGTCGCGGAGTACCTCCTTCTCATCCCCTGAATTGTCAATGGAATGTTAATGTAGTGGACACAATTGAGCCTTGCTTCCTTGGCTCATCAATTTAGGTTGCTTCTCATTGCTACATATTGCTTGTCAAATACCAGACAATTTTCTCCCCTAAGCTTGGATTCTGTAGTGAATGCTAATTCCAAACTTGCTCCCTATCATGTTTAATTTGTCTTCTTGGGCTTGATACTTGTTGAGCACGACACGTGCCACCAGTCGTTGTCTGCCTATATATGTGCCATATAGCCATCCACTACATGTCATGATATCGATGTTCTCACCATGGTTATGGTCATTGATTCGTGTATGCCTTTGTGGTGCTTAAGACGGAGCTCTCCCACAATGAGAGTTGTCTATGTCGGCTGCTTTCGGGATCTACACCACAACTCCATCAGGCACGCAGCCTTCCCATGGGGCAGTAGACCAGTGGCCTACCAGCTGTGCAAATTCAAGCATGGAAGATAACATGATGTGATATACGATTGCATGACACCTTGGTATGGTGTGTTCTTATGGTGTGGAAGATATTCAAGATTCCACCATTGTTCACCGCCACCATTTACTTTGATATCCATCTCATGATGCTCTCATTTTTCCAAGAGAGGCTGGATAGATCACAAGAGGTTGAGCACGAGAGTGTTGGCTACAGAGACTCGCTTCTCGTGTGGGAAATGAATGCCTCCTACAACAGGTTAGTGGACAACATATACAATGGTCTAATATGTGTAAAGAGTATTAACCACTAGGCCCATTGTTCACGGAGTGCTATCAAAATATTTTACATCAAAACATAGCACAAACCATGTTGCTAAACCATGACTTCCATCTCCTCAACTTTTGCGCAAATCCACGATCTTGAAAAAGAAGAGTTGCATTTTTTAAACATCACCGTGATTTTGTATCTCCATTGAACTTGAGTGATCCGGCTAGTTCAAGAATCGTGGTTCATGAACTAGCACGGAACATCACTACCAAAGTCTATGCATAGCTCATTTATTCGACACGTCGTTTGATAAAAATAGGCTAGTACAACCTAAGAACCACGCTTAATCTGTAAATTAGTATCTGGGCACGCACATGGCCCAAGCTATGTTTTTATGAAAAGCCGTGTTGCACTGTAAACTTTAGGCAGCATGAAAAACATGATCAAGATTTACTCAATGGGTAGAGCAAAATTGAAGAATTGGTTTTCTAATTTTAAATTTTTTTGAATTTTTCAAATAAAAAGAAAGAGCAATAACAAAAGGATGAATAACATAATAACATTCTAACTCGGCGCTTCCCTGGCAACAGTGCTAGAAAAGCTTGTTGGCGGCACTTAGCCTACCGGATTTTACTCCGCAAGCGCACAGAGACCGCTATAGCCTTTCTCCTGAGAGTATTCCAAGGTATTGTATTTATTTCCACAGGGAAGCATTGAGATAGAGATATCAAACTATCATTCATTTAGCTGTTACTACTTATTCATGTCAACCGATAGCTAGGAATAATTGACACCAAGCACCATGGGATACAAGCCAAGCACTGTTGGCAAGAAAACAGGTAAAGCTAGGAGGACAACGAGTAAGGGACTGCAGTACGGTCTTCTACCTCTGCTAGCATACAAGAGCTATCCGTGCTTAATGTCAAAAGGATCTCAACAGATTTATGAACTTGCGTCGAGCGAAATTCTAGGGCTCTTTAGGGGCCAGGGGGTAGATAGTTGGCCACCGAAGGAGAACCTAGCTAATGCTATGGGCCTCCCAAACGATGGGCCTATGACACACAAGTACACCACACGCTATCACCGAGTGGGACTACCAAGTATAGTTGCATGGAGAGGATGGCATGCTACAAACATGTTCAAGTGAAGCTTGAACAATAATAGTTCATCCTTGGCCAAAGGAAAGGAACTAACCAGAGCCTAACGTATAGGTTGGATTGTAACACCGGCAAGCATAACAACGATCAATCAATTCTAGTTTAGCACAACTCAAGCCTCAAAATGGTGGACCAAAAGGAAAATGCAACTACACCACTCAAGTTACTAATATAGATGAAGATGAAATAAAATAATAGTTTAAATGCTCACAAGTCATACATCTGAAGCTAATGTAAAAGAATAGGTATTGGACATTACCGAATATTTCCGAAAGACTCTGATACAGTAGACCCTTCTCTAACTCCTAACTAAACACTATTTTCAAAAAGGAAACACCACCTGCGGGGTGCCTCCATGAGAGGGAGAGAGAGTTACATGGTAAAAGGTACATTTTGGAGTGGGGGGAGTGCCCCTCTACTTATACGACGAAGAAGGTCTATGGGTCATTGGCCGGGCAGCCACGTGGATGGTTGGCCGACCATCTCGGTGGCCAAATGGCCAAGTTCTATGGCCGGTTGGCCATCCCATCCACTGCCTCGCTTGATCATTCAGTTGGTATTCACTCCTCAAGTCGGTGGCGGTTACGTCGATTGATGCACGTGTAAAATGGGCTTCAATGCATGGCCGGGCGGCCACACCCTATGGCCGAGCAGCCATGTGTTGCCTCTTGGTTGGTTGTATGTTGCCTTCTCTGGATTGCTGACACTACCATTCTTTGTGTGATGTCCTTCCGATGCTTAGATACATTGGATTATTGATCCTCCGGTTGGATTCAACCCATATTGTGTTTCTTTGCATGCAGGTTGAATGACGTGTCAAGTGACATGGTTGGGTGGCCATGTCAAATGGCTGGGCAGCCATACTTCTAGGCTGGAAGCTGCCTGGGCCCAGATTGATGGTCGGGCGACCAAGTGAGGTGGCCGGCCAACTATGGGGAATGGCCGGTAGGCAACGGGAGATGGCCAGTCGACCATGCTCTTTTACCGGGCTACCTCTCCCTTGCCACTTTGCCTCTGTTTTGCTCATTCCTTCATCATTTTGAATGTGACAATGCTCATGTGTGCAACTTTAAGTTAGCGGACCATGTGGTGTGGCCGGGCAGCCAAAGTAATGGCCGGGCGGCCATGGGTAGTGGTCGGGTGGCCATGCCTTTTTGGTGGTTGTGTGCCTTTAACTTGCAAAGGCCATAACTTTTGCGTCCGGACTCCGAATTAGGTGAACCAAAACTCCATTTTGATTATATCGACAAGCAATTTGCAATGGATTGGTCCATGATGGCATTTGAGATACTTCATAATTATGTTATATGTAATCCATTCTCAAGCCCTTTTTTATGTGATTTCTCTCTTGCTCCAAATGATGCTGTCTTGTGTGGAATTTGAGCATCTCCCTGTGATACATCAAAAACCACCAAAACTAATACAATTCATAAGTATTAGGTAAATAATGCACATAATTTTATCTATACCCCATTTATTGGTCAAGGAATTGACATTCAAAATAGTGAAATAACGATCGTGAACACAGCACTGGTCGGTTGGTGGACGATGTTGGAATTTCTTTGGATGCCTCCGTGCTCATGAACATCGCCTTAGAAGTGGACCCTGTGTGCCTGCTTCTCGGGTTGGACTCATCAGACAAGGACCAATGGAGGTGCTGCCCTGCCTTGCTTATGGCCTTCTTCACCTTCTTGAATGCTTGATTCATCCTGCAATACGGAGACAGAAAACAATACCTGAAGGGACAGACGGTAGAATAATATTAGTGTAAGCGGGTTAGTCATCCAAAAAAAGCGTCCTTGTGGGGCAGAGCCTCCACAAAACATTCTTGTTCCTGCTGAGAATGAGAGAGATAGAGAGTTTATCAAAAAAAAAGAGAATGAGAAAGAGAGAGTAGTCATAATTTTATTTGGCTAACAAAGTTTTATTTGGGTCCCATTTTAACTAAGCTAATGAGCTTAATTAAACTCTAAGTGAAAGACTAGAGAGGGGGAAGAGAGAGTGCAGCATGCTACTGGTTGGAGAACTAAAGGAAGAAGGCGAGGGGGCTATTTATAGAAGAAGAGGAGGAAGATGGCCGAGCGGCCAGTGCCAATGGCTGGGCGGCTATGCACGCCAGTCGGCCGGCCAGACGAAGCTGCTGGGCAGCCATGATGGTTGCGCGAGGGTGAGGAGGAGGAGAAGCATGCACCATGACAGAGAGAGACAGCGGTCGGGCGGCCATCCTTATTGGTCGGGTAGCCACTCCATTCTGCCTGTTGCCCTGCTTGAGAGAGAAGAGAGAGAGGGGTTGTTGGCCAGCTAGGCTTAGTGGCCGGCCGGCCATGAATTTTTTTTAATGCAAAGAGTATAGAAAAGCTATGTGCAGAAACAATTATGCAAACAAAAACTTAAATATGCAATGGACTGAGAAAATTTAAATTTGGCGGAAAAATAAATGTGCTGGACGAAGGATAATGCCAATTTACCTGCTGGCAAGGGTGACCCATACTCTACTTTTCGAAATATCACATTGATGCAAGTACTTGGGCCTGATTGGTTGATCCTCTAAACGCCTTTCTTTTGTTGTCATAGGTGGTTCGTTGGCACCGACCTTAGTTACAAGAGCTTTGCCTCCTGTTTCCTAGAGCTTGGGACCAACCTTTTTGAGATTCGCCTCTTGCCATTCAGATTCTTCTCTTTGTCGGATGGCAGCCTTTGAGAGCCAATGGACCGGCAAGAATGACAAGACTTGAATAACCAAAGTAATCATAACCTAAGCCTAGAAAGTATGCAAAGAAAGGTAAACCACACTTGCAAGAGATAGAAACAAAGTAAAGCATAAATATATTATACTGAAGATAGCAAAGGTACAAAGGTACACTCAACTTTACCACAATCTCGAAGATATCTCCGAGAACTCCAAGGCAAAGCCCGACTCAACTCTAATTCCTAAGACTATCCTAACTACTAAGGATGGAATGAAAACACTCTAAGGTAGCTCTTCTCAACTTCTTTACACCCTTCCAAATGAACTCCAAGGGTCTATTTATAGTCCAAGTAAGTGAGGGGGTGCTTATAGGTGTCCAAGGTCAGTCATAGGGGTAGGTCGGTGGTTGGGCAACCAAGTCGGTGGCTAGGCAACCACCTCCTATTATTTGCCAACCTTGGCAATCCTTCGGCTGAGATCCCTCCATACGTCGGTTGGCGGTTAAGTCGGTTGTTTCACGTGCAAAATATGCCCGCGGAGTGGCAGGGCGGCCAAGTTGTGTTCTCCCCTGATTGGTAGCATGACACTTCTCTTAGATTGATGACATCACCGATCCTTGTATTGGTGGTCTTTTGCCCCTTAGATACATTGGATGCTCCATTTCACGGTTGGATGTGCTTGACATTGTGTTTCTCTGCATGTAGGATCGAAGACGTGGCAAATTGGGCTCAGAAGGTGGTTGGGCGGCCATGTCACATGGCCAGGCGACCATGGTTGGACCTTGATAATGGTCGAACGACCACTGGGCTGCCTTGACTATGGCCGCGCGGCCATGGCATTTTTGCTAGTGTTGCCCATCTTTGATCTTTGGCCTGTTTTAATCCTTTTTACATGTATTCTCATACCTACACCCAAATATTGGTACACAGCATGTGGAACTCATTAGTAGAAAGGTTTAGTCCAATTTATTGACATGTTTAGCTTCATTTGGTGGATATTTGATGGTTGATCGTGAGATTACAACCGTCAACAAATAGATCACAAATTAAAACCAGAACTCGGAGCGGGATTAGCGGCCATGATCACTACAACAGGAATAAATATGCAAAGTCTCAGCACAGTGTTTTATGTATATATTTTATTAAACAATTTTAACAGAAGAAACTCACACTATATGTTTTGCAATCGTATTCCCTTCTACGGCACATAGTGGACAAGATCCATGTTCGCCTAAGTCTCTAGTGTGCTTTGGCGTCACTGCTGACCACTTAGCGAAATAGGTAGACAACCATTGCCAATCACAACCAACGTGACTCTTGTTTGCTGGGCGACATCCAATGTCAAGATATCCAACTGCATGCCTAAGGCCCAAATTCGATTTGATAGCCTCGTCAAGCAAACCAATCCCATATGCGCGGATGTCCAACATCCACCCTATTTGATTAAGATAGTTGAAGGCACCCTGCTTTGGCAGACCCATCAAACAATGATCAAAATCCTTATAGGTGTAGCGATTAGAAGGGTATCAAGAACTTTTGATTTTTCTAAGGGAATCTATTCTAACGCATTCAATGCGAGAAAGAATAGGGAGTGGTAACAATAACCATGGACCATAGATCAAACTCTATGATAACTCATCGGGTTGATCCGATCAAGCCGAGTGCAAGTTATATCCATGCCAACCGCATCGGCTCATCCAATGAACCAGTACGCGGAGCTAGTAATAGATCCAATTTGTTACCAGTATAGAGCCTATAACAGATCTAGTTGTTTATAATGGAGCCACAATAGATCCAATCTAGACCATAAGCTACATACGATTGGCTCTGATACCGCTACAGGATTAGTGTGATGCCCTGGGCATGTCCAGAGCATTATCATGTGCATCCTTTACTTAATCACATCTCATAAGCATCATCTCACCTCAAGATAATGTGCATTTGACTCATATGAACAAGCATGATGGAAATAGCTAAGTGATGCACTCAGTTTTTGCATGAATGACACTATGAATGTGAGCATAACTTAAATCCTATTGAGTTTTAGGTGAAACTTTTTATACCAAACCTGTAGGTCATGATGTGATGAACAACTTTGTTAATGGGTGCTTGGATATATAATGAAGTTTGCATAGGGTAAAGAGTCTTTTACTGTCAGCATACAAAAACAGCCAAAATTTGACCTGTTTGGTAATTCAAGTTTTTCTTCAACTTACAGCCATAATTTTGCAAAACCTCAGTTGAAGAAGTTGTAGATCCTGGAGTTTCCAACAACTATGTCAATGAGGTCTTTGTGTGAAACTAAATGGAAAATAGGCTTTTAGAATTTTTAAGCAACCCTGGTCTGTAGGCCAAGTTGAAACTTGAGAGATAAATTCAAATGTAAATCATATTTCCATAAAGATTTTGGTATCAAGGCTTTTGAGAAAGTTGTAGGGCTGAATGAGTAGGACATTTTATCCAATTGGCACTTCCCCAAAATCAGCTTCTAAAATGGCCAAATTTGTGAATTTCAGAGAGGGAGAAAACACACTTTTTATTGTGCTTCCTCTGAGGCACTGACGCGTGGGATCCACCCGTCAGTATCGCCTGCTTCCCTCAGACTCTGGCAGCCGCATGGCTGCCGGCATACGGCCGGCACGCTCCGGCCATGGATCGGCCTTCCGATCGCGCTCTTAAGTGGAAAACGCCCTCCACCACCATTCCCTTTCGTCCACTCTCCATTCCCGAGCTCTCCTCTCAATCCCTCGCTGTTTTCTCCCCGACGCCATGGCCGGCCGGAACTGAGCTCGCGGGCTCTGCTCCATCCCGCACCCTTCCACCACCGTACCGGTCCTCCGTATCCACCACTCCACCGCTTCCCCCTGTCCTTGGCCGCTATTTCCACTCCTTCGAGCTGCATTTCAACACCGAAGTCGCCGCGCCCAGGAGCTCCGTCGCCGCGCCATTTCCGCAGCTCCCCGTCGAAGCCGGCAGTAGGGTGAGGTTCCCCGGCCTCCTCTCTTCCTCCCTGGCTGCCGCCGGCGAGCCCGCGGGTGTGGCGGAACCACCGATTTAATCCGGGCTAAGCACACCTGCCACCTTTGGCTCGCAGTGCGAGTAGATCGAACTAAACCCGGTCGTCCGTCGAGAGTCATTCAACTCCCGATATTACCTTTTCCCAGAGGAACCGACATCATACACATCTGACTCACGATGGAGCCACAACAGATACATCATCGCAGGCAGTTGAATAGTAGAAAGTTAAACTTAGTTACAAACCAGTTTTTACATAAAATACAAGTCCAACATAAAGTTATAAGGTAGCAAGTTTGAAAGTCTCTCGCAGCGGAAAGTATAAGTTTAGATCACCATGTTATCACCAAAAGTTTTGCATTGGAGGTACAACATCGAGCCCACCGATATTGTCCTCGTACCACTCAATCACCTCATCCTAAATGAGGGCATGCCCCGCCTCCGACACAGGTACACACCATGAACTCCATACCTGTGCTTAAAATGTGGGGGCAAACCCTGAGTACTAATTACTCAGTAGGTCTTAATGGAAATGGCTTACGGCTGACGCGAAGCGGCTTACTAGCAAGTGAATCCTTAGCTGTTAGTTTTTAACAGCAACTTATTTAACATAATAGCAAGTTTTCATTGTCTGTATGATTGCCAACATAATAGTAAATTTCAGTAAGGTACCAACTCAGTTCATACATGTAGTATTCCAACACCATGAGTATTAAAATACCGAGAGTTTAAGTAGTTACTACGTTGCCCGTGTGCACTATCAGCATTCCCACACCTGGTGGGCATCAGCGATTCGAATCGATTTTTAATTCCCGGGAATAACTATCATGCCAGGGGTATATGCTTACTAGCCATCGCGTTCCCACATATAGCCCCCATCTCCACCTGTCTTGTCCCAAGATTCAAAGCGCCCTCACCTAACCCCCGGGTTGTGCCCCCTCAGGAGCGATACCACGGCCGCACCGGGTCAGCCCTCCCTTAGGAGCGATACCACGGCCGCACCGGGTCAGCCCTCCCTCGAGTACAAGCGCCCCCGGGCCCATCGGCCTCCAGCAAGTGGATGAGCGGAGCCTCGAAAACTTCGGACAAACCCAGGTAAGACTTCACCGGTCCCATTTCCCGGTTAAGCAATCTAGCAATGTTATGCCGATCAGCAGACGAATAGCGGACGGGCCTTAAACGACTCGGGCGGAGTCCGGATGCGACATCATGAATAGTAAGTACTGAAATAAAATCTCCGCCCGGTCTCCATTTTCTTCATGAGCAACAAATACAAGTGATATAACTGTAAGCTTTTGATTTTGAAAACACCTACGCGACGAGTACACACACTCGTGTCTACTCGTACCTAGCAATTTCTAGGCATACTCGTCCTACGAACTCTATGTATAGGTGCTAGGGCCAAGGCGGCCAGGAAGTCTAATGCAATTGGTTACAAGCAACTCCTAATGCATATGCGTAATCATCAAGTATAATTTATTTGCTGGGTAGAGTATGGTCCTGCCTACCTTCTTCACTAGGGTCAGTAGCTTCCTCCGGAGCGTAGTCGGGTTCCTGCTGCTGGCCCTCTGGTTCCTGGTGCAACTCCTCTTCTGGTTCTTCCGCGACGGGTTGGTTCGGCAGTAGTTCTTCGTTCGTGGAATCTATATGTATGACATGATGCGATTGAAGCATGTATTAGTGCAATGCTTGCTTTATGATGTAAGCGTAATGCAGTAAATCAATGAACTTATGATTCATGGTATAGAGTTATGCATATTGGGGCGAAAGTTGTTTCGTACTAAGAAATCGTACAAGCCATCATCTACGACAGCTTATCTTGTCACATAAAATAACGTGGGGTGTGCGTAGTGAGATAGCATCGCTCCATGTGAAATGACCGAAGTTTACATAAAGATGCATTATTTCTACCAGTTCCAATTAGAGTCAAAACCTTACATGCATCATCTCCAATTCTAGCAAATTACTTCATAACTATAGCTTAAATCAAACTTAAAGTCATTTTGAAACATTATTCACCACATTACTCTTTTTCTTAAGTTTAAAATGTACTTAATGCAAGACAAGGGCAAAATAGTAATTCAACAGCAAGTGCTAGGGCCAACAATTTTTATACAGAACCTATACATGATAACAAAGTCCCTGTTCAAATTTGGCTATTTTTGGAGATCATTTAGTCCTTATTTCCTATTTATTAAGGTTTTACATGTTTGAATAGAAACAGGGGCAAAACTGTCCTTTCCTACTCAACTATCATACCCACCCTGTAGATCTATTTATTAGGAACACAATGCAACAAAGTTTTCTATTTTTGGATTTTTATACACTTTATTATGATTTTTCAAAGTTTCAGCCTTTTTTAAAAGCATTTTAACCGAAATTAAACAGATCCAGGACCTATCTGTAAATATCCATAGCTTCTGAGGGTTCCTGTGCAAGATTTACAAGACTCAGTACACAGTGCCCGGTATGGAAACATAAAACTGTTAAACTCGGAGGGAGATAGCGCAAAATGTCCGTCTTCCTCCTCCCGTCGTCTTCCTCCTCGCGACGGGAGGGGGAGCTCCGGCGGCGCGCGGTCAATCTCGACCCTGCGGGGCTCGGGAGCTCGCCGCGGAGTGTCGGGGAGAGAGAGAAGAGGACGGGGAACTTTACCCACTACCTCAGACGGCGGGGGAGATCGCGGGGAGGGTCGGCGACGAGTGCCCCTGGCCGGCGAGGTCCGGCGGTGCAATACGCCGGGGTGGAAGGGCTTCGGGCGACGCGGTCTAGGCGGGAAGGTAGAGTCGAGGGCGGCGAAGCTCGGCGCGGTGACGGTTGAGCTCGGGAGTGGACGGAAGTGGCTGGGGCGAGCTCGCGGTGCTTCGGCAATGGCGGACGCACGGGAAGGAAAGGGGAAAAAGCCAGAGAGCGCGAGCGCGTGGAGGAGAGCTCGAGAAATAGGCTCGGCCTCGCCCTCGCCCCGGTGGCGCGCCGTGCGCGCTGTCCGCGCGCGGCAGGGGCGCGTGGCCGCGGCGGCCGGGAAGGCCGGCGCGTGGCCACGGCCGCTCGGCGCGCAGCGCCGCGTGGGCGCGCGCGGGCGGGGAGAGAGGAGGGAGGCGCGTGGGTGAACCCGGTCTATGGACCACGGTGGCTGACAGGTGGGGCCAATCCCAGGATTAGAGAGTACGGTGTATAGACTCGGTGCATCGAGCGAAGGAGCGGGGAAAAATCATCCGTGCGCTGGCGCGGCGGCCTGACAGGTGGGTCCCGCCTGTCATAGAGACTAGAAAATAAAAGAAAAACGAAAAAGATAAATCCCCTTTGACCAGCTGATCAGGTTTCTGAATTTCTCAAATTTGACCAATCTAGAAGCCGAATTTGAAAAAGACCCAATTGAATGAAATGTTGTAACTTTTGAAATATACAACTTTGTCAAAAGGACCTATACCAGATTCCAAGTTTAAAATGATTTAAATTTGAAATTAACTTGCTGACTCCTGTTTGACCATTTGAAACCCCCAACTTGGAAATTATAAAAGTCCATTTTAGGTACATTTTCATGAAAGGTGAAATATACCAATGTTGCATAGAATCTCATGATCTACATCTTTGGTATTCATGACATGGCAAGATTTTGAATTTTGTTTCACAAAATTTTGAATTTACCAAATAGGGCTGAATTTGGCAGAAGTCACATTTTCATATAAAATGACCCAAAACTAGATTTCAACATTCATGTTTGCCAAAACACAAAATACCAAAGTCATTCCTTATGGAATTGCCTACAAGTTTGGTATGTAAGGTTTTATGAAAAACACAATTGTCTTAAAGTTATATCCGCAATACAAACAAAGTTTTTCTGAAAACTAAGTTTAGTTGCTCAATTGACCTAGTTTATGCATGCTTTTCAAGATAAAATGCCTTTGAAAAGATGTCATTATACTGATGTTTTTAGTGTAATGCATTTGAGATGCCTAGGGCATCACAACCCACTCCCCTTAAACAAATCTCGTCCCGAGATTTTTGATGTGACATGGTTGGTGAAGTTGGTTGTAGTTAATGTTGTGTTCATGTATTGAGTTTAAATCCTAAAGTTAAGCTGTTGTAACATACCGATTTGAAGTGGATGGTAGAAAACCAGGATACTTAGTGTGTAGGTATTCTTCTTGCTCCCAAGTGGCTTCTTCCTTGGAGTGATTACTCCATTGAACTTTGTAAAAATTGATTGTTTTCCGCCGGGTTGATCTTTGTTTTTGATCGAGGATTTTTACAGGATGTTCTTCGTATGTGAGATCTGGTTCAATTTGAATTTGAGAGGTATCTACCACTTTCTCAGGCACTCTTAAGCACTTCTTTAGTTGCGATACGTGAAACACATCGTGAACCGCAGCCAGATGTGGTGGTAGTTCTAACCGGTAAGCGACGGCTCCGCACTTTTCAATGATCTTGAATGGACCGACGTACCTTGGTGCTAACTTTCCTTTCACCCCAAACCGTTGTATCCCTTTCATCGGAGATACTTTGAGATACACATGATTCCCCTCATCAAAGACTAGTGGCCTCCTCCTTTTATCCGAGTAACTTTTCTGTCTGGACTGTGCTCTTTTGAGATGGTGATGTATGAGTTTCACTTGTTCTTCGGCTTCCATCACTAAATCAGGGCCAAAGGTAACATGCTCCCCTGGTTCGGACCAGTTTAGTGGTGTTCTGCATCTCTTACCGTAAAGAGCCTCGAAAGGAGCCATTTCTAAGCTCTTTTGGTAGCTATTGTTATAAGCAAACTCTGCCAAGGGTAGACACTCATCCCACTTGGTGGAGTAAGTCATTGCACAGGCCCTTAACATGTCTTCTAGGACTTGATTTACTCTTTCTACTTGACCACTTGTTTGGGGATGGTAAGCAGAACTGCGTACAAGAGTAGTGTTCAAGGCCGTCTGCAGTTGCTCCCAGAAGCGGGAAACGAACAGAGAACCCCTATCTGAGGTGATAGTTCGTGGGACCCCGTGTAAGGATAGGATCTTGGAAAGGTACAACTCAGCGTACTGCTTTGCTCGATATGTGGTCTTGACTGGAATGAAATGAGCAGATTTCGTGAACCTATCGATAATTACCCATATGGAATCATATCCTTTTTGGGTACGAGGTAAGCCCACAATGAAATCCATGTGTATATCCTCCCATTTCCAAGCTGGAACATCCAGTGGTTGAAGCATTCCAGCGGCCTTTAAATGATCAGCTTTTACTTTCTTACACACGTCGCACTCAGATACGTACTTGGCGATCTCTCGTTTCATGCGGGTCCACCAAAACTTTTGCTTCAAGTCTTGGTACATCTTATTGCTGCCCGGATGTATCGTGAGTATTGAGGAGTGTGCTTCGTCTAGTATTCTCTTCCTCAACTCCATGTCCTTGGGTACCACTAGACGATTCTTGAACCACAGGACGCCTTGGTCATCAAGTGTGAAACACGCCTTCTTCTCTTCACTAATACCTTCGCGAATATATGCCATACCCTTATCTTGCTTCTGAGCTTCTATGATTTGTGCCTTGATTGTGGGCTCAATAATGATATTATAGAGTTCCGCATGCTGTCCTGGAGGTGTTTCAATGTCACTCATCTCACAGCAGATTACTCTTGCTGTAGGTCGGATTTCTATCACATTGCAATGGGCTTTGCGACTTAAAGCGTCGGCCACCACATTGGCCTTGCCCGGATGGTAGTGTATCTCCAGATCATAATCTTTTATCAATTCTAACCATCGTCGCTGCCTCATATTGATTTCAGGTTGAGTAAAAATATATTTGAGACTCTTATGGTCAGTGTAGATGTGACATGTGTTGCCTAACAGATAGTGTCTCCAAATTTTTAGTGCATGAACGACTGCAGCTAACTCAAGGTCATGTGTTGGATAGTTGGCTTCATGTTTCCTCAGTTGGCGGGAGGCATAAGCAATTACTCTTCCTTCTTGCATCAAGACACAACCAAGTCCATTACCGGAGGCATCACAGTATACCTCAAAAGGCTTGGTAATATCTGGTTGAGCTAGCACTGGTGCTGAGGTTAACAATTTCTTCAAGGTTTGGAAAGCTTCTTCACAACTCGGATTCCAAATGAACTTTGCATTTTTCTTGGTCAATGAGGTCATGGGTTTTGCAATTTTGGAGAAATCTTTGATAAAGCGGCGGTAGTAGCCCGCTAAACCAAGAAAACTCCGGATTTCAGTCACGGTCTCTGGTTGTTTCCAATTTAGCACATCTTCTACTTTGTTAGGGTCAACTGCGACTCCCTTTTCAGATAGTACGTGACCCAAGAAACTTACTTCTTTTAGCCAGAATGCACACTTGCTAAACTTGGCATAAAGCTTATGCTCTCTGAGCCGAGTGAGCACGACCCTCAAATGTTCTTCATGTTCTTTTTCATTTTTGGAGTAGATTAGTATGTCATCTATGAATACCACCACGAACTTATCGAGTTCATTCATGAACACCGAGTTCATCATATACATGAAGAAAGCCGGTGCGTTGGTTAGTCCAAATGACATGACCAAGTACTCATACAAGCCGTATCTAGTAGAGAATGCTGTCTTGGGTATATCCTCTTCTCTAATCTTCATCTGATAGTAGCCAGACCTTAGGTCAATTTTAGAAAAGACCTTAGCCCCAGCTAACTGATCAAATAGAATGTCGATGTGTGGCAGTGGGTATTTGTTTTTGACGGTCACTGCATTCAGTGGCCGATAGTCAACACACAATCTTTTCCCACCATGATCCTTTTTCTCAACAAAGAGAGCTGGACAACCCCACGGTGATGAACTAGGCCTAATGAACCCTTTGTCTAATTGCTCTTGTAGCTGTGTTTTCAATTCCTTCAAATCATCAGGTGACATCCTGTATGGTCTTTTTGATACAGGTGCCGTGCCCGGAACGAGTTCAATGGTAAACTCTACATCTCGTTTTGGTGGTAATCCAGGAAGTTCTTCCGGAAACACATCCGGAAATTCACACACTACCGGTATCTTCTTAACCTCTTGTAGTTCAGTCGCATTAACCGTGGGGGTCATGTGTTTTTGGTTTGGCATGTGTATTCGTAGAACCTTGCCGCTGACACTAGACCTTAACTGTATTGTCCTGCTGCCAATATCCAGGACCGCATTGTTTTCTGTCATCCAATTCATCCCTAAGATGATATCAATCCCCCGGTGTGGCAGCACCACAGGGTTGATTGTGAAATCTTCCTCTCCTATACTCAGCCTTAACCCTTTCACTATCAGATTTGTATTTATCGGGTTCCCCGGCGCTGTAATTTGATATTTCTCTTTTATACGTGAAGTCTTTACCCCACGCTTAGATGTATATGACTGACTAATGAAAGTATGGGTAGCCCCTGAATCAAATAACACGACGGTCGGCTGACCGTTGACCATGAACGTACCGGCGAGAACGGGCTCTCCTGCAGGGATCTGCTCCATGTGCACATAGTGCACTCGACCTGTCTTGGGTACGAATCCCTTCGGCTTGCTCTGCTGGTTTCCACCCGCAGGAATAGGACCTTGAATCCTGCGAGGCGCTCTGCAGTCCTTACTGAAATGGCCGATCTTGCCGCAGTTGTAACAAGGAGCGCCCGGTCCCGGAACAATGGGAGCACGGGGAGCTGGCCACTGTGTGGGTGCTCGATAGATGGGGTACTGTTGCTGCGGTGCCGCCCGATGGATCCACTTTGGTTGGTTGGGTCGGACCACATAGCGAGACTGCTGATAACTTTGCTGTTGAGGCTTGTATGCGGTCTTCTGCTTCTGGGAAGGGCCCGTTGCTGATGTGTTGGCTATCCTTTTGTGTTTCTGATCCTCGTTAGCAGCACGGAGATGATTCTCCATTTCGAGAGCAGTGTCTACCAGCTCAGTGAAGCTCTGGTAGCGCCGTGCCAGGTGAGTCCGGAGGGTAGGGTCAAGGCCCTCTAGGAGTCTCTCAGCCCGCTCCGGCTCAGTAGCAACATCTCTCGGAGCATACTGAGAGAGGTGAATAAAGATCTGCACATACTGCATGACGGTCCTGCTACCCTGCTTGAGGTCTCGGAATTCACGTCGCTTTTGTTCCATCAAACTTGCCGGGATGTAGTGGGCCCGGAAAGCCTGACGGAACTCCTCCCATGTGGGCTCATGGCCCTCCTCCTGCATGGCGAGGAAAGTGGCGTACCACGCTCCCGCAGGCCCATGAAGAAGCTGAGCAGCAAATCGAGCCTTTTCTTGCTCATTGATCCCTGGCAGAAGGGTGAACTTGGACTGGACGGTACGAAGCCAGTCATCTGCCGCCAGTGGCTCGGGGCAATTTGTGAAAACAGGGGGTCGCAGCCCCTCGAAGTCCTGGTAGGTAATGCCACGTGGTCGGTACTCCCGCGGCTGTTGTTGCCCACGGGCCTGACGGTCTTCTGCTAGTAAATGGATCAACTCAGCTTGTTGGACCACCAAGGTGGCTAGCTCCGGCGGGGGTGGAGCGCCTTGCGCTGACTGCCCCGATGACTGACCGGTGCGAGTGTTCACCATCTGCAAAATGGAATCATACGGCTTCAGCCCAATAGCCCTTGTGCAGAAATACGGTGACAGCAAGATCATAGGACTATAGGCAATTTGTGAGTACAAGTAAACTTGTAATAAAACAATTAGACTCTATCTCTTAAGGCCAAGCTTAAAGGCATCGCATCATTTCACACTTGTCCATGCGCATTCAGCAGTTACTACAACCATACTTATAGAGTCTTAAAAACTAAAGGTTTACTTAGTACACACATGGGCCATCTCATCCATCACCTCGGAACACTAGCTTAAGGTCCTACATTAGGTTACATGACGTACATAAGTAAGTTCTCTCGACCTCACCACTGTTTAGTACAGTCATGACAAACTGCATGGAGCGATATAGTACAAAACATCGCTCACAACGTGCACCATTTACAAAAAGCTTCACCACACAGTGCTATTGTCAAAGTCTCTAACGCCCGTTACGCGCGTCAGACACCATGCTGCCCTCATCCTCCACCACAGGGGCAACTGAAGGGTCCTGTTCGTACTGTGCCAGGCGCTGCTGTGCCTCAGCCAACTCTGCCTCCAGCTCCTCAATACGGTCCTGTGCATACCTGTGCTGGTCGCGGTAGTGGGCGACACGGTCCTCGGCACGGAGGTACATCCCGTGTACGCTGTGAGCAAACTGCATGGTCGCAGCATAGGGCCTGGTGTCAATCCACTCCTCCAGCATGTTGTGACGACGGAGCCACTCGTCGTCGTAGCCGTCGGTGGGGAGGTAGCGCAGCACTGACATCCCTGCTGCACCCGAGGAGCTGAGTGAGGTGATGGCTGCTAGGGTGACCTTGTCGTAAGCATCCTCCTCATTGGCCCCGTAGACGGTGATCGTCTGCCGGACCGCGGTGTGGCTCGAAGGAAGGACAACACTGGCCATGCAGTGTCCCTCCGCGTGCACTGTCTGCACGGAGAAGAAGGGGCACGGTCTGCGCCTCATCTCACGCAGAGCCCGACAAAGGATCTGCGCAAGGCCGTTCTCCTCACGGCAACGGGTGTGGACCATCCCATTCTCAAGCTGAGGAGGGGTGTGAGTCACTGGTGGGAGGGGAGCTGCCCTTCCCTCCTGTACGCGGAGTCCCCTCGCACTGGTGGCCTTACGAGCGGTTTGCTTGGTCCTGGCCATCTGTTTTTAAAAGAGATTTAATCAGTGATAGGCATAGGTTGCATATAACTTCAACGGTTAAGTGGGTGATGGGTGCAGAAAACATCTTTGAATCTTTCATTTTACTTATTTGACTTTTAACAATAATCTCCCAAGTATGAACAAGTAAAAGTAAACATGATGCATGACTCGTCCTATTCGTTCTCACATCACACACCTTATGTATAATGTATATATCTAACGAATATCCGGTGACATATATGCATGGCACTCTCTAATGCAACTAGTCGTTCTCTACTCGTTCTTAATTTCGCACGTGGTTAGTGTACCTGCAGAAAAATGCATGCTCATACCATCATCATTACCATGACCAATCATTACCACTCTAACCCTAGAAGTGGTATCCACGAATTTCTTTAAGCTACGTCTGGTAGACGACGTAGTGTTCCTCCAATACTGGGGAATTGCTGGGGAGAGAAACGGTGGCCAACAAGATCTAGCTATAATTTTTGGTTGAAGGAAAAGTGGTCACGAAACACTCCAATGGCGTGACCACCCCCCTTAAAGAGTTCTGCCCTATCAGCATGAATGCAGGGTTCGCAACAGTTCGCAAATCCCAATAGCGCTCCGCCAGTACTGGGGATAGCTATGGCCGAAATGTTGCTTCCCAAAGCGCCGAATATGCATATGAGTTCTATCTAGGTCAGAATGTTAGCGATGTCACCTGGTATTTCACTAACATCCTTAATATGGGCATATCGATACTCTCATTTTTCAAATACTTCGAAAAAGTTTTCAAAAATAGGTTTGCAAATCAAAACTGGATGATATGTCTGTTGTCTGTGTATGATCGGCTCTGATACCAGCTGTGGCGGAACCGCCGATTTAATCCGGGCTAAGCACACCTGCCACCTTTGGCTCGCAGTGCGAGTAGACCGAACTAAACCCGGTCGTCCGTCGAGAGTCATTCAACTCCCGATATTACCTTTTCCCAGAGGAACCGACATCATACACATCTGACTCACGATGGAGCCACAACAGATACATCATCGCAGGCAGTTGAATAGTAGAAAGTTAAACTTAGTTACAAACCAGTTTTTACATAAAATACAAGTCCAACATAAAGTTATAAGGTAGCAAGTTTGAAAGTCTCTCGCAGCGGAAAGTATAAGTTTAGATCACCATGTTATCACCAAAAGTTTTGCATTGGAGGTACAACATCGAGCCCACCGATATTGTCCTCGTACCACTCAATCACCTCATCCTAAATGAGGGCATGCCCCGCCTCCGACACAGGTACACACCATGAACTCCATACCTGCGCTCAAAATGTGGGGGCAAACCCTGAGTACTAATTACTCAGTAGGTCTTAATGGAAATGGCTTACGGCTGACGCGAAGCGGCTTACTAGCAAGTGAATCCTTAGCTGTTAGTTTTTAACAGCAACTTATTTAACATAATAGCAAGTTTTCATTGTCTGTATGATTGCCAACATAATAGTAAATTTCAGTAAGGTACCAACTCAGTTCATACATGTAGTATTCCAACACCATGAGTATTAAAATACCGAGAGTTTAAGTAGTTACTACGTTGCCCGTGTGCACTATCAGCATTCCCACACCTGGTGGGCATCAGCGATTCGAATCGATTTTTAATTCCCGGGAATAACTATCATGCCAGGGGTATATGCTTACTAGCCATCGCGTTCCCACATATAGCCCCCATCTCCACCTGTCTTGTCCCAAGATTCAAAGCGCCCTCACCTAACCCCCGGGTTGTGCCCCCTCAGGAGCGATACCACGGCCGCACCGGGTCAGCCCTCCCTTAGGAGCGATACCACGGCCGCACCGGGTCAGCCCTCCCTCGAGTACAAGCGCCCCCGGGCCCATCGGCCTCCAGCAAGTGGATGAGCGGAGCCTCGAAAACTTCGGACAAACCCAGGTAAGACTTCACCGGTCCCATTTCCCGGTTAAGCAATCTAGCAATGTTATGCCGATCAGCAGACGAACAGCGGACGGGCCTTAAACGACTCGGGCGGAGTCCGGATGCGACATCATGAATAGTAAGTACTGAAATAAAATCTCCGCCCGGTCTCCATTTTCTTCATGAGCAACAAATACAAGTGATATAACTGTAAGCTTTTGATTTTGAAAACACCTACGCGACGAGTACACACACTCGTGTCTACTCGTACCTAGCAATTTCTAGGCATACTCGTCCTACGAACTCTATGTATAGGTGCTAGGGCCAGGGCGGCCAGGAAGTCTAATGCAATTGGTTACAAGCAACTCCTAATGCATATGCGTAATCATCAAGTATAATTTATTTGCTGGGTAGAGTATGGTCCTGCCTACCTTCTCCACTAGGGTCAGTAGCTTCCTCCGGAGCGTAGTCGGGTTCCTGCTGCTGGCCCTCTGGTTCCTGGTGCAACTCCTCTTCTGGTTCTTCCGCGACGGGTTGGTTCGGCAGTAGTTCTTCGTTCGTGGAATCTATATGTATGACATGATGCGATTGAAGCATGTATTAGTGCAATGCTTGCTTTATGATGTAAGCGTAATGCAGTAAATCAATGAACTTATGATTCATGGTATAGAGTTATGCATATTGGGGCGAAAGTTGTTTCGTACTAAGAAATCGTACAAGCCATCATCTACGACAGCTTAGCTTGTCACATAAAATAACGTGGGGTGTGCGTAGTGAGATAGCATCGCTCCATGTGAAATGACCGAAGTTTAGATAAAGATGCATTATTTCTACCAGTTCCAATTAGAGTCAAAACCTTACATGCATCATCTCCAATTCTAGCAAATTACTTCATAACTATAGCTTATATCAAACTTAAAGTCATTTTGAAACATTATTCACCACATTACTCTTTTTCTTAAGTTTAAAATGTACTTAATGCAAGACAAGGGCAAAATAGTAATTCAACAGCAAGTGCTAGGGCCAACAATTTTTATACAGAACCTATACATGATAACAAAGTCCCTGTTCAAATTTGGCTATTTTTGGAGATCATTTAGTCCTTATTTCCTATTTATTATGGTTTTACATGTTTGAATAGAAACAGGGGCAAAACTGTCCTTTCCTACTCAACTATCATACCCACCCTGTAGATCTATTTATTAGGAACACAATGCAACAAAGTTTGCTATTTTTGGATTTTTATACACTTTATTATGATTTTTCAAAGTTTCAGCCTTTTTTAAAAGCATTTTAACCGAAATTAAACAGATCCAGGACCTATCTGTAAATATCCATAGCTTCTGAGGGTTCCTGTGCAAGATTTACAAGACTCAGTACACAGTGCCCGGTATGGAAACATAAAACTGTTAAACTCGGAGGGCGGTAGTGCAAAATGTCCGTCTTCCTCCTCCCGTCGTCTTCCTCCTCGCGACGGGAGGGGGAGCTCCGGCGGCGCACGGTCAATCTCGACCCTGCGGGGCTCGGGAGCTCGCCGCGGAGTGTCGGGGAGAGAGAGAAGAGGACGGGGAACTTTACCCACTACCTCAGACGGCGGGGGAGATCGCGGGGAGGGTCGGCGACGAGTGCCCCTGGCCGGCGAGGTCCGGCGGTGCAATACGCCGGGGTGGAAGGGCTTCGGGCGACGCGGTCTAGGCGGGAAGGTAGAGTCGAGGGCGGCGAAGCTCGGCGCGGTGACGGTTGAGCTCGGGAGTGGACGGAAGTGGCTGGGGCGAGCTCGCGGTGCTTCGGCAATGGCGGACGCGCGGGAAGGAAAGGGGAAAAAGCCAGAGAGCGCGAGCACGTGGAGGAGAGCTCGAGAAATAGGCTCGGCCTCGCCCTCGCCCCGGTGGCGCGGGCGGGGAGAGAGGAGGGAGGCGCGTGGGTAAACCCGGTCTATGGACCACGGTGGCTGACAGGTGGGGCCAATCCCAGGATTAGACAGTACGGTGTATAGACTCGGTGCATCGAGCGAGGGAGCGGGGAAAAATCATCCGTGCGCTGGCGCGGCGGCCTGACAGGTGGGTCCCGCCTGTCATAGAGACTAGAAAATAAAAGAAAAACGAAAAAGATAAATCCCCTTTGACCAGCTGATCAGGTTTCTGAATTTCTCAAATTTGACCAATCTAGAAGCCGAATTTGAAAAAGACCCAATTGAATGAAATGTTGTAACTTTTGAAATCTACAACTTTGTCAAAAGGACCTATACCAGATTCCAAGTTTAAAATGATTTAAATTTGAAATTAACTTGCTGACTCCTGTTTGACCATTTGAAACCCCCAACTTGGAAATTATAAAAGTCCATTTTAGGTACATTTTCATGAAAGGTGAAATATACCAATGTTGCATAGAATCTCATGATCTACAACTTTGGTATTCATGACATGGCAAGATTTTGAATTTTGTTTCACAAAATTTTGAATTTACCAAACAGGGCTGAATTTGGCAGAAGTCACATTTTCATATAAAATGACCCAAAACTAGATTTCAACATTCATGCATGCCAAAACACAAAATACCAAAGTCATTCCTTATGGAATTGCCTACAAGTTTGGTATGTAAGGTTTTATGAAAAACACAATTGTCTTAAAGTTATATCCGCAATACAAACACAGTTTTTCTGAAAACTAAGTTTAGTTGCTCAATTGACCTAGTTTATGCATGCTTTTCAAGATAAAATGCCTTTGAAAAGATGTCATTATACTGATGTTTTTAGTGTAATGCATTTGAGATGCCTAGGGCATCACAGCGGGGTCCCGCTGGTCGGTGCGCCGAGCGTCGCCGTCGTCCCCCTCCCTAGCGCGAGGTAGAAGAAGACCCAGGGAGGGAGATGACTATTTCGCGATCTAGCCCCTGATGTTTTCCGTTTTTGCGAATCGGTCCACCGTGTAGGACCGAGACGTGCGACTAGAGGGGGGGTGAATAGGAGCACTTGAAATCACAAAATCACAAACCCCCAAATGAAACCAGATACTAAGCACCATCCACTGAACAGATACGTGCCTAGCAGCGCAAGGGTGCCGTCCACTGTGAGGATACGCACCAATGCAAGAAAGCTCAAGATCTGAACAAGAGTGACAACGGAGCAACGGATTTTGCAATATGCGCCACAAGACACTCACCACACCTAGGTGTGTCTCACTGACTCACAGTAAGCAAAGAGAATGGTCTTAAGGGAGGAATGCGAAAATCCGCAGCAAAATCACAGCGGAAAAAACCAACCTGGGAAGAACACAGCAGCTCCCGGACTGTCCGGTGGCCAACACCGGATTGTCCGATGGGACCGGACTATCCGGTGCCTGACGCCGGACTGTCCGGTGGCACGGCCAGGACAGTGCCACTCACCGGACTGTCCGGTGGGCCCTGCGGGACTATCCGGTGTAACCGGACTGTCCGGTGGCCTCTGCCCGATGGTCCGGTAGGGTCGCCGAAAAGATGTTTTCAAATCCAAACTTGATCAAACCTTGTCCAAACTTCACGAAATTCAGCACAGGTTATCTGGACCCTATTTCAAAGTTATTCCCAACAGATCAACTCAAGGTAACCGCGGAATCAGCGGGAATTTCAGATCTTGTGAAATAGCCATCCTTTGGCAAGAAAGGGGAAAACACAAAAGAGGCTTGCTCGTGGCAATCCAACAGGATTGAGATGAACTAGGTCATGATCTCCACGTCCTAGCAAGTCCAGAACATCAGCAAGGAAAGGGATTCAAGCTTGCCCAACAAAAACACCCAAAAAGGCCAGGATTGAACCCAAAAACCAAAGTGAGAGGGGGGGGAGAAGAACACAAGGTTGCTGCACGAATTTGCTTCGATTAAGTGCCCAAAATGGGTCTAAAGATCCAGCATACAAGCAGAAATTCGTCCCAAGCAACCACCCTCACCTTCCCTCAAGATTAGGAGGCTAAATCCTACTCTAACCTCTCTAACAATGGAGCTCAAAGCTTAAGGACGAAAATCACCAAGTGAAAACTAATCCTAGCAGCCAAGAGGCCTTCTAATGACCTACACTCCACCTATTTATACCCGAGTGCTATTTAGACAGTTTTGCACTTAGGTCCCTACAGCTAGACAAACCCTAAGGACTCAAACGAAAGATTACAGGATATTTCGGGACGGACGACCACGATGGAATCTTGATCTTCGTAAGTTCCACGCAATCCTCGGATGCTCTCCACGTGGCCAGTAGTCCAATCCGCGATCCGCCCCCGGTTTTGAAGTCAGAAACCGGGAAACTTTAGGAAGTCTCCGTCTGGGCCGGATTTGGCCCATCTTCTCTATCTTGGCGAGTCGTGGCCCAACTCACCAAGGCTTGGGTAGCTTGGGTGACGGTTTTGAGCCGAAGCCGCCAAAGGCTCCCTCGCACGCCTTCGCGCCACGCATTCGGGTTGGAGCACCGCGGTGGCGCCCGGCATCCCCTGTCCATCGGGGTAGCCTCGCAGTCCTTCGGAGGACTTACTCCTGCCGTCGTCGTGCCGCTCCTCCGTATACCGAACTCCCATGGCCGACAGACGCCGAGTGTGCCTCCAGTCCTTCGGAGGACTTCCCTCTACCTCCAGTCCATCGGAGGGCCTCCTGTCCATCGGAGGTCTTGTGCCCAAGTCCTTCTGGGTCTTGCTACTGTTGACAATCACTCATCACTCCAGAGGCAATGGAGCCGGTCCATTGGCTCTCAATCTCCCCCTTGATGAGTGCATTGTCAACACCTTCAACCTGTAACCTGAAATAGAACAAAGACAAAGGAAAAGCGTAAAACCGAAAAGAAAGAAGAAAAAGAAGAAGTTGCTCAAGATGCCCAAAGACCAAATACTGGCAGAAAAGGGCAAATTGAGACTACAACAAAAACAAAGCCAAAGATCGACCCCCTAAGACAAGGGAAACCGCTCAACGCAGTCGATCAAACTAAAGCATGACCCCTCAAGAAAGAGGCAAACTGGCTCAACACAGTCATGCTAAGGCAAAAGCATCGGCTCCTCCAGAAAGAGGCAAAAAGGCTCAACGCACCGATGCAAGAGCATGCTAAAAACTCAATCTCCCCCTCAACTAGACCTCTACAGAGTCCTCCCCCATGGTACAATCTCTCCCCCTTGTTGACAATGGACACATCAAGGGTCATAGAACTCAACTCCCCCTGAAGTGGGCAACTCCCCCTCAAAATATGCCATGAAATGCAGGAAGTGTACCATGAAGAGCTCAGCAGGGATGAAAAGCTAGTAAATACAAGTTCTAGCATACAGAGCAAGTGAGGGCAAGGTAGCATGCAAAACAAGCTCAATTGAATCTATCTTATACAGATCAGGAGCATGTTTTTTAGAGTTGTTGAAAAAAAAGAGCATCACCAACATGAATAGCATCTAGCAAGGTAGGCATGAACAGCAAGATGCTAGCAAAAACATACAAGGTGTGCTACTCTCAACCAAGGCATCTACAACAGGCCATAAGCAAATTAGAGACTTGCAGATATCAAATTTAGCAATTTTGAACTTCAAGCAAATCAGATTATGTGCCAGGGGTTATTCACTTGTCGTTGCCACTTCTTACCAACCAATGTCAAGCCTAGGTTCAGAAAACCATCAAGAGCTTAAGACAAGGTTTTGGTCATACACAGCCTAGTCCAAGTTCAAGCCAAGGTGCAAAGGCAAGCTATCTCAAACTAGATCAGTGTGACAAGTGAACCCTCCTGAATCTTTTCAATTTAATTCATAGGACAGCACTTGTAAATCACATTAATTCAGATTTTAGATATGAACAAGGTGCCATAAATGCTTAGGCATCAGTGCAACCCAGGCATACAACTAGCATATCCAAGCATGAAAAGATAGCATAGCATTCAACATTCCTACACATGCTAGGTAGCCGAGTCAAGTGGTGATCATGGTTTTTGATATGGAAAAAGCAAAAGTGACTAAGCTCACAAAAGATATTAGACAGATTCAAGGAGCTTAGCCAACCATGATCATGCAAGCAACTGTACAATCTAGCACAAGCAAGTACTAACTTGGCATACCAGAAGAGCTCTAGTGCTAGTGAAAGTGAAATGCATATGTTACAATGCAATGCATGGTATGGGACAAAATGCAAGAGAAGCAAAGAGAAACAAAGAAAGAAAAGAAGGAAAACGCAAAGCAAAACCTAAACTATACCAAAGTTACCCCAACCTAAAAGGGATAACAAACACCAAGCTCCCCACGCAAGTGAGCAAAACTGCTCAGGTCTAAGGGCTTGGTAAAGATATCTGCCAACTGGTTCTCAGTTTCTACATGGATCAAGTCTATATCTCCCTTCTCATAGTGATCTCTCAAGAAGTGAAACCTCACGTCTATGTGTTTGGTTCTGGAGTGCAGGACGGGGTTCTTAGCTACAGAAATAGCAGAAGTAGAGTCAACTAGGAGAGGGATCTTCCTGAAACTGAGACCAAAGTCGCTCAAGGTGGACTTCATCCAAAGCAGCTGGGAGCAGCAGCTAGCAGCAGCAATGTATTCAGCTTCTGTGGTGGAAGTGGCTACGCTAGATTGCTTGCGTGAGGACCAAGAAACAAGGGAAGAACCGAGAAACTGGCAGGTGCCGGAAGTAGACTTGCGCTCCAGCCGACTACCCGCAAAGTCAGCATCCGAATACCCTCTAAGAGAGAGCAACGAAGCTGAAGAGAACCAAAGTCCAAGCTCAGGAGTGTATTTCAGATACCTGAAGATGCGCTTCACCGCTTGACGATGTGATAGCCTTGGTGAGGCCTGAAAACGTGCACAGAGGCAAACCGCAAACAGAATGTCCGGCCTGGTCGCCGTCAGGTACAGAAGTGAGCCGATCATCCCTCGATACTCTCTTTGGTCCACCACCTCCCCTTCTTCATCTGCATCAAGAGCCGTCTGTGTTGACATGGGAGTTGCCATGGGCTTGAGATCTCCCTTGTCAAACTTCCTCAAAATGTCCTTCGTGTACTTGGCTTGATGGACGAAGGTTCCTTCTGGGCCTTGCTTAATCTGAAGCCTGAGAAAGAACTGAAGCTCACCCATGAGACTCATCTCGAATTCACTGCTCATCTGTTCAGCAAACTTAGACACCAAAGCGTGAGATGAACCACCAAAGATAATGTCATCAACATATATCTGAACTAGAAGGGTGTCACCGCCACGACTCAACAAAAACAAGGTCTTGTCTACTGAACCCATCACAAAACCAGACTTGAGCAAAAAGGCTTTCAACCTAGCATACCAAGCTCTTGGGGCTTGCTTCAGACCATACAAGGCTTTTCTCAACTTATACACCCGGTCTGGAAACTTGGCACTCTCAAAGCCAGGAGGTTGTCTCACATAAACCTCCTCCTCTATGTAACCGTTTAGAAAGGCTGACTTGACATCCATCTGCTGCAATTTGAAGCCTTTAGAGGCAGCAAAGGCAAGCAAAATCCTAATAGCCTCTAAACGAGCTACAGGAGCAAAGGTTTCCTCATAATCTATCCCCTCCTTCTGACAGAAACCCTGGGCTACCAATCTCGCTTTGTTCCTCACAACCATTCCATCCTCACCCTGTTTGTTCTTGAAAACCCACTTGGTTCCTATAGGGTGGCAGTTTGGTGGAGGTTCAACTAAATCCCAGACATGGTTTCTCTCAAAGTTTTCCAACTCCTCATGCATGGCGTTCACCCAACTAGGATCAGATAATGCATGTGACACATCCCGGGGTTCGAAAGAAGCAACAAATGTGGAGTGACAGAAAAAGGCCAGAGAGTTAACCGAAGAATGTGTGACACGCTGGTGTAGGTCTCCAATCATCCTGTCTGGAGGGTGATCCCGCTGGACCAGCCGAGATGGAACAATCTCAGAGGTCACCTCCCCTACGTCCTCAGCGGGGCCAACCTCTGCTCGAGCATGTGGTCGGGGGAGTGAGGAGGAAGACGTAGGCAAGGGTCCTCCTTCATCTTCAGAGCTCGTAGCAGAGGGGGCAGGAGCTGCAGCCGGTGCAGTGGCTCCTGCATCACCAGCATCTACTTCGCCTTCCTCATCTTCAAAGATGGGAGCGCCTTCTTCATCATCACCTGAAAGCTCAAATGCGGGGGTTGTGCAAGGCATAGATTCATCAAAGGAAACTTCACAGGTCTCAACCACTTGTCTAGTATCAAGGATCCACACTCTATATGCCCTAGAGCTAGAGGCGTATCCAAGAAAAATACTATCCAAGCAGCGAGATTCAAATTTGTCTAAATGCCCCCCCCTTTTTGAGCACAAAGCATCTACAGCCAAATGCACGTAGGTGCTTGACGCTAGGCTGCCTGCCAAACCGTAGCTCATACGAAGTCTTTCCCAAGAAAGCCCGTAGAAAGATACGGTTGGCAATGTAACAGGCCGTATTCATAGCCTCAGCCCAAAAGCGTCGCGGAGTCCTATGCTCATCAAGCATCGTCCGCGCCATCTCTACAAGTGTGCGGTTCTTTCGTTCCACAACACCGTTCTGCGGTGGGGTATAAGGAGATGAGAATTGGTGATCAAGACCAAGGTCACGACAAAAGGTTTCGAAACGAGAGTTACGAAATTCTCCGCCATTGTCGCTGCAGATAGCCCTCATGGCTTTATGACTCTCATTCCTTAACCTCAAGACCAGATCCCGAACAAAACCAAAAGCTTCATCTTTGAATTCCATGAAGAACACCCACGAATTGCGAGACAAGTCATCCACAACTACAAGCACATACCACTTCCCACTGACCGACTGTACTCGAGCAGGACCAACCGTGTCCATATGTAGCAGCTCACCCGAGTAAGAGGTCATCACCTGATTGACAGGTGCATGAGAAGCGGCAACCATCTTGCCATGACGACAGGGGTGGCATACTAAGTCCTTTTCTGCTTTCAAATTGGGCAATCCTCGGATTAGATCCATTGAGCTCAACCTGACTAGCAGATCAAAACTCAAATGGCCAAGCCTCCTATGCCACTTCCAAATATCAGCAGAAGGACTAGCAACCAAACACCGAGGAGGTCCAGAAACAGATGCAAGGTCAACCTTAAAAACCTGCCCATAGGGCAAAATCCGACAAACAAGGTTTTCCATAGCATCAAGCACACAAGAGGAACCCTCCTTAAAACGAACCTCAAACCCTTCCTTGAGAAGTTGCGAGACGGAGACCAAATTGAACCCCAAATTCCTCACCAAAGCAACTTCTCTCAGGGAAAGCTTGCTAGAAAGTGCAACAGAACCAACACCCAACACTTTACCTTGACCATTATCCTCGAATGTGATGTACTCCTTGGTGCTCACGGGGTTGAGGCTGGAGAACCATCTGCGGTGCCCTGTCATGTGCCTAGAGCAACCGGAGTCCATGATCCATATGTCCTCCAGGCCTCGATCCTGCAAAATCAAGGAAAGCAAGAGTGAGCAAATGGTCCGGCACTGGGGTTAGTGTAAACGCTGAACCAGTGCCGAGCCATCTGCTCAAAAGTGGGGTAAACACAGTCAAAGTAAGCATCACGTCTACCTGGGTACCCACGACCTCTAAAGCGTGAGCTCTCAAACCCTCTACCTCCAAAGCCTCGGTCAGAAAAACCATAGCCGCGCTGAAAACGACTAGGAGCTCGACCGGGAAAGCGTCTCTCTCCGCTAGGAACACGGGCCTGAAAACTGCCTCCTCTCTCACCAGAACGGGGAAGATCCTGCCTACCACCCCGGTAGAACTGATCCTGGTTCCCCCAGGCTCTCTCCTGCCTCTCAACTCGCTTCCTCGTGAAGCAAAACTCCTCCAAGTGGCTATTCCGCTGGCAAAAGTCACAGTGGTAGACAAGCCTCTTGGGAGTGGGTTTAGGCTGAGTCTTAGGCTTAGGTCGAGTAGCATTGGGTGGAACAGGCTGCTGGACTCTCTCCTTGCTCACTGGAGGCTTGAGAATCTCAGTCACTACTCTGTCCAGCTTAGCCTGTGAGGGCTTGGGTGTCCAGAACTGCTTCTTTGGGGCAGCCTTAAGAGGCTCATGGTAAACCCCATCAACAGTAGGGCTAGGCTGAGGAGAGGCAGTCTTAAGCTTAATTGGGAAACTCTTCTTCTCACCCGAAGTACTACTCTCTCCTAACCCAAGTCCACTCATATCACCCTCAGCTCTCTTGGTGCTCTCCAAGATCATCCTAAGTTGGGGCTCTCTAGCATACATCCAACTGAGCACCTCTCTCAAACGGTTGTTCTCATCAACCAAAATCTGTTTCTCCTCTCTCAGATCCTTCAGAACTAAAGTCTGATCAGCACAAGTAGGGCAGTGTAGAGAGGGAATAGAGAAAGCAGACTTCTCTAACTTCTTAATCGTGGCATCCCTATCCACCAACATCAACCTCGGAGTGAGACAGTTCTCACAAGTGTCAGAGGATGCTAAAAGAATCTCATGGTCAGCTCTCAACTGCACAAGCTCACTCTCCAAAGTAGGACAGACTATGCACGCACCCAAAAGCGTGGGTCTAGCCCTAAGCTCCTCCAACTCCTTGAGCTGTCCCTCACACTTCACCTTCAGCTCAGCTATGTCAACAGCGAGGTGGGGACACATCTCACACTCAGTCACATCACTTAAAATAGGCTCATCCAGTTTAGACTGGAGCTTGCCTAACTCTACCTTCAGCCTATCCATTTCCTCTACCTGATGAGCATACTTGCTCTTCTGCTCACAGAGATCTCTCATCAAAGTCTCACAGGTAGGACACTCAGTCTCACTAGGCTGGGCTGACACACTCTTCAGCCTGTCTATCTCAGCTAAAGCATCAGCCAACTTGGCTTTCTGCTTCTACAGCTTCTTAGCTGCCTTCTCCAACAGCCTATCCTGGGCTTTCAACTCACGACTATTTGACTCCAACATCTCAAGAATTTCAGCTTGCTCAGGAGTTACCTCTTCATCGGATGAGTCATTGTCGTTGCCCTTGTCGTCCTTGTCATCAAGCGCCATGGAGCAAAAGGATCTCCAGTGCATCTTGTGCTTGCGCTTGGACTTGGTGGAGACGAAGCAGAGTCCAGCTGGACCGCCTTGGTCCCTCCTCTTGTCCTGCTTGGTGACGATCTCCTCATCCCTTGAACTCGACGAAGACGAAGAATAGGAAGACGATCTGCCACACAGACCACCAAGCTCGGCGAAGAAGGCCTTGTCCCGCTTCCGGTTGTCCTTCTGGTAGCTCTTGAAAGCCTTCCGGAAGTTCTTGATCTTGCCGGAGCGGTGCTTGGTATGGTCACGCTTGCCGGAGTGGTACTTGTTGGAGTCGCGGGAGTGGTTCTTGCCCTTCTTGTAGTAGTCGTTCTGCTTGTTTGGGCATTTGGCAATGAAGTGGCCGACCTCTCCGCACTCGAAGCACTTGGGCCTCTCGCCCCTCTTCTTGCTCATCCGGTTGTCATAGGCTCGCTGAAAGCGGCTAGACACCAGACAAAGCTCATCATCCCCAAGTGATGCCAACTGCTCCTCTGTAACAGACATAAGAGCAGAAAACGAAAAGTTGTGAAGCTGGGGGTTAGAAATGGCCTCACTGGAGGGAGAAGCCAAGGCCAAGCTCTTGGAGCCAGTACAAGCGAGAGAATCTCTCAACTTGTAATCCACCTCTGTGGCCTTGAGCTTGCTGTAAAGAGTCTCCACTCCAATTGTGTCATAGGCCTCAGACTCGATGATCGAGTTAACCTTGATCTCCCATACCTTCCTGTCCAACGCATACAGCAACTTGACAGCCTGCTGATGGTCGGTGTATGGGATCCTCTCAGGGCTAGAGTTAACGCGCAACTTGTTGATGATCGATTGAAAACGACCAAACAAGTCATCGATGGACTCACCAGCCTTCTGAACGAAATTTTCATACTCACGCCTGTAAGTCTCAACGAGACGCCCCTTGATGGTAGCAGTGCCCTCATGGTGTGCACTCAGCAGGGACCAGATCTGACGGGCAGTCTCAAGGTGGCTCACTTTCTCATAATCAACTGGACCAAGTCCTGAGAAGAGAAAGTTAACAGCTTTGGCGTTCGCCTCATGCTGAGCCACAATCGCTGGGGTAGTGCGCTGGGCAACTGGAAGCACAACAAAGTTCGCACTCTGAGTAGCATCCCATATGTCTTGGCCCTGGCTAAGCAAGAAAGCTCTCATCCTACCCTTCCAGTAGGAGCAGCCATCGGAACCAAGGACCGGAATCTTCCCAGAGTGAGTCATAGTCGCTACTGGTTTCTCACCGGTAAAGGTATGAAGAAACCTAACCGGCTCTGATACCAATTGTAGGACCGAGACGTGCGACTAGAGGGGGGGTGAATAGGAGCACTTGAAATCACAAAATCACAAACCCCCAAATGAAACCAGATACTAAGCACCGTCCACTGAACAGATACGTGCCTAGCAGCGCAAGGGTGCCGTCCACTGTGAGGATACGCACCAATGCAAGAAAGCTCAAGATCTGAACAAGAGTGACAACGGAGCAACGGATTTTGCAATATCCGCCACAAGACACTCACCACACCTAGGTGTGTCTCACTGACTCACAGTAAGCAAAGAGAATGGTCTTAAGGGAGGAATGCGAAATCCGCTGCAAAATCACAGCGGAAAAAACCAACCTGGAAAGAACACAGCAGCTCCCGGACTGTCCGGTGGCACGGCCTGGACAGTGCCACTCACCGGACTGTCCGGTGGGTGCTGCCGGACTATCTGGTGTAACCGGACTGTCCAGTGGCCTCTGCCGGATGGTCCGGTAGGGTCGCGGAAAAGATGTTTTCAAATCCAAACTTGATCAAACCTTGTCCAAACTTTACGAAATTCAGCACAGGTTATCTGGACCCTATTTCAAAGTTATTCCCAACAGATCAACTCAAGGTAACCGCGGAATCAGCGGGAATTTTAGATCTTGTGAAATAGCCATCCTTGGGCAAGAAAGGGGAAAACACAAAAGAGGCTTGCTCGTGGCAATCCAATAGGATTGAGATGAACTAGGTCATGATCTCCACGTCCTAGCAAGTCCAGAACATCAGCAAGGAAAGGGATTCAAGCTTGCCCAACAAAAACACCCAAAAAGGCAAGGATTGAACCCAAAAACCAAAGTGAGAGGGGGAGGAGAAGAACACAAGGTTGCTGCACGAATTTGCTTCGATTAAGTGCCCAAAATGGGTTTAAAGATCCAGCATACAAGCAGAAATTAGTCCCAAGCAACCACCCACACCTTCCCTCAAGATTAGGAGGCTAAATCCTACTCTAACCTCTCTAACAATGGAGCTCAAAGCTTAAGGAAGAAAATCACCAAGGGAAAACTAATCCTAGCAGCCAAGAGGCCTTCTAATGACCTACACTCCACCTATTTATACCCGAGTGCTATTTAGACAGTTTTGCACTTAGGTCCCTACAGCTAGACAAACCCTAAGGACTCAAACGAAAGATTACAGGATATTTCGGGACGGACGACCACGATGGAATCTTGATCTTCGTAAGTTCCACGCAATCCTCGGATGCTCTCCACGTGGCCAGTAGTCCAATCCGCGATCCGCCCCCGGTTTTGAAGTCAGAAACCGGGAAAGTTTAGGAAGTCTCCGTCTGGGCCGGATTTGGCCCATCTTCTCTATCTTGGCGAGTCGTGGCCCAACTCACCAAGGCTTGGGTAGCTTGGGTGATGGTTTTGAGCCAAAGCCGCCAAAGCCTCCCTCGCACGCCTTCGCGCCACGCATTCGGGTTGGAGCACCGCCGTGTCGCCCGGCATCCCCTGTCCATCGGGGTAGCCTCGCAGTCCTTCGGAGGACTTACTCCTGCCGTCGTCGTGCCGCTCCTCCGTATACCGAACTCCCATGGCCAACAGACGCTGAGTGTGCCTCCAATCCTTCGGAGGACTTCCCTCTACCTCCAGTCCATCGGAGGTCTTGTGCCCAAGTCCTTCTGGGTCTTGCTACTGTTGACAATCACTCATCACTCCAGAGGCAATGGAGCCGGTCCATTGGCTCTCACACCGCACTGCTGTATGAGTCTTGTAGATCTCGCGTTCTTGCCCCTCGGATCTAAGGTTAATTGCATTAAAGTCCCTGGATCTACGATTTTCCTTTTTATTCTTTTAAAAATCGACAGTAAACTTTGGAAAATAATAGAAAATCAAATAAAAATCCAAAAATAGCAAACTTAGTTGCATTGTAACCCTTGTTGGAAGATGTATCTGCTGAGTATGATGGTTGAGTAGGAAAAGACAGTTTTACCCCTGATATTATGCATGCATGATAAATCAATATAAATGTGAAATGTGGACTAAATGGTCTCCAAAAATTGTGAAACTTGGACAGCAGTGTTGTTAGGGTATATAAGCTCACTGTGATTTTTGGTAGCTCAAGTGTTCACTATTTAATTACTGTTTTGCCCCTGCATATGATTTTTTTAGCATAAAAGTAAATATGGAAATGGTAGCAATATAAAATTATGCTCTAGATGGCTTTACACATTTTATTTGTGCTCTCAGAAGTGTATGTAGCTCACTGTCAAAATATTATGTGGTGCATGTCAAGTTTGATTGGTGTTTTGAAAATAACAAATCCATGCATGTGTAACTTGATAAATAGGAAAAATGATTCTACCTTGTTCAACAAATGCTATGAAAAATCTAGTAGCTTACTAATGATGTCTGGGTTCCAGAAAGTATTCTTGTGCACTTTATTACTACCATTTTGCTATTTATGAATATTGGGGTGTAATAAAACTATGGAAAATAGATGTCCTACAAAAACATGGATTATGAGCTTGCTGATTTTTATGCTTAGTCATCATGCAATATTATACTGTTTGTGCAAAATTCATGCCCTGATTCCACTACTATAAATTATGAAAAAATCTGTAAAGTTAAAAGGCTGAGATTTTGTGTGAATTTTAATAAAATAATCATAACTCTTCTATGGCTGAATTTTTGGCAGCAGCTTGTTACAATATTGATCTTGCTGTCATTATTATTTGAGTTCATTTGGAGCTATGAGACAGTAGGTACTTAGCATGAGCATTTTAATTCAATAAATGGATAAACTTGAATATTAGACCTAGGTAAACCTATGAAAGAGTGTAATATTTCTCAGTACACCATGTATGCTTGCTGCAAGTTTTCAATGATGTGATACATTAGGAGTTATGCTAAGTTGGTGGTAGTTTGTATGATTTCTTAGCGATGGCTTGTACGATTTCTTAGTACTAAACAAATTTTGCCACAAAATGCATAACTCTATTCCACAAATCGTGATTCACCGCATCGCATTTACATCATAAGTAAGCATTGCTCTAATACATGCTCCAATTGCACTATGTCATGCATATAGATCCCACGAGCGAAGGACACCCGTCGGACCAACCGATCGTAGAGGAGCCCGAGGAGGAGCTGCACCAGGAGCAAGAAGACCAGCAACAGGGACCCGACTTCGCTCAGGAGGCAGCTACTGACCCTAGTGAGGAAGGTAGGCATGACCATACTTAACCCAGCAAATAAGTTATATTTGATGATTTAGGCATATGCATTAGGGTTTGTTTGAAACCTATTGCATTAGACTCCTTGGCCGCCCTGGCCCCAGCACCTATAATTAGAGTTCGCAGGACAAGTATGCTTAGAAGTGCTAGGTGCGAGTAGACACCAGTGTGTGGACTCGTCGTGTAGGTACTTTCAAAGTTACAAAGATCTTACAATTATGTCAAATAGTATTCTTGCTCATGATTTAAATGGAGACCAGGCGGAGATTTTATTTCAGTATTTACTTTCCATGATGTCGTACCTTGGACTCCGCCCGAGTCGTGTAAGGCCGTCCGTTGTTCGCCTATTGGTCGGATAACATTGCTAGAGTGCTTATCCGGAGAATGGGACCGGTAAAGTCTTTCCTAGGCTCGTCCGAAGCACAGAGACACGTTCCTACCCGCTGGTTGAGAGGAAGGTGGCCCGGGGGAGCTTGGTACTCATGGCGGGGAGACCGAGATGTCGGCAGGCTCGTGATGGGGCCACAACCTGGGGGCTAGGTGGGAGTAAATCGAACTTGGGACGAGGCAGGTTAAGATCGGGACTATATGTGGGAACGCGATGGCTAGTAAGCATATACCCCAGGCATGATAGTTATTTCCGAGAATTAAAATCGATTCGAATCGCTGATGCCCACCAGGTGTGGGAATGCCAATGCCTTTGACGATCATCGTAGTAACTACTGAAACACTCTGTATTTAATACTCATGATTTTGAATATCACATGTTTGAATTGAACTGTTTACCTTACTGCAATTTACTATTATGTTGGTGGTTATACAAATGATAAAAACTTGTTTACTTATGTTAAACACGACACTATTTAAAATCATTGGCTAAGGATCCACTTGCTAGTAAGCATCATCGCGTCAGCCGTAAGCCAAATCCATTAAGACCTACTGAGTAATTAGTACTCAGGGTTTGCCCCCATATTTTGAGCGCAATTATGGAGTTCATGGTTTGCACCTATGTCGGAGGTGGTGCATGCCCCCACTTAGGATGAATCGGCATGAGTGGCACAAGGGCAACATCGGTGGGCTCGATGTTGTTACTTCTAATGCAAATCTTTTGTGATGTCATGGTGACCTCTGAACTTTATCATTCCGCTGCGAGAAACTTTTGAACTTGCTATTTTATAACTCTATGTTGGACTTGTACTCTATTTGAAACCGGTTTGTAACTAAGTCTACTATTATGCTAATTCAACTGCCTGTGATGATGTATCTGTTGTGGCTCCATTGTGGGTCAGATGTGTATGATGTCAGTTCTTTTGGGAAACGGTATTATCGGGGGTCGAATGACTCTCGACGGACGACCAGGTTTAGTTTGGCCTAAGTGCACTGCAGGCCAGAGGTGGTAGGTATGCTTAGTCCGGATTAAATCGGCGGTTCCGCCACAGTTACAGGGTATGATACCATAGCAAAAACTTTTTCATCTACCGCGTAAAACACACGAACACGTAC
Organism: Paspalum vaginatum; assembly: GCA_030272315.1. Lineage (NCBI taxonomy): Eukaryota > Viridiplantae > Streptophyta > Magnoliopsida > Poales > Poaceae > Paspalum > Paspalum vaginatum. The sequence goes on along the minus strand of CM059020.1, from coordinate 10,609,450 downwards.
AAGGAAGAGATCATAGATCATTACCACTAGATGTGCATTGCAGCAAAAGACTAGTCGAAGCAGTCAAGTGCCGGGTCGAGGTAGCTGAGTGCCGAATCATGCGCACAGAGTCGATGCGGTGAGAGGAGTTGATGCCGAGTGCTTTAGTCGATCTCGATCTGGAACCACTTGGTCACCCTCGAAACTTGTCGGTTGATCAGCGTAGCGGTCGCAGCAATGCCTCTATGATATTTACATGTACAGGAAGGCAACACCGAGTTTTGGCATGCTAGCACCAGTTAGGTCTACCTAAGCCATGCCCTCGCATGCATATAAATAGTCTCTATCAATTGGCCTTGACCACGTAAAGGCCCATCTAGATTCTAATTGCGGATCAAGTATCCGAGTCCTGATTAAGGTCCATTTACGAGCTTCCAAACCAGACCTGGCAGGTCATGCCCCGATTGGACTCTGCATCAGATCATGCCTGAGCCGACCAGGTTTGGAGTCAGACCTAGAAATTGCCATGCATGGCACATCTCCATCAGGTGGAACAGTGGCCCGCTGCATGGTGCCTTGAAGATGGCAACAGGTGGCTCAGCGCGGTGATAGGACTCGATGTGCAGGAGAGACAGGGTGTGGCGGAACTCCCGATTTAATCTGAACTAGCACACCTACCACCACATGGCTCGCAGTGCACTTAGACTGAATCAAACCCTGTCGTCCGTCGAGCTACCCAACATGGCACTCGATGTAACCATCACCCAGGGATGCCGACATCAAATGCGTTAAGCCCTTGAGAAAGAGTCACAACAATTACAACAACCCAACATTTCATACAAACATAGCTTGATTTATTAGAAATCCATCTCTCAAAATGATATACAATCTTATCGAAATAAAGTTTCAAAATAACTCGCAGCAGAAAACGTAACATAATATAGATATAATTATGCAGCGGAAGTAAAACATCGAGTCATGGCATTGAGCCCACCATTGTCATTATCGATCACAAGGTTCCTGAAAAACAAATATCAACAACAAAGGATGAGTACGTGGGGTACTCGTAGGACTTACCCGTGGATGGTATCAGCTCAACAAATTTGAGAGTATGCAAGGTTTTTTGTGGACTTGACTTCTGACCCGTATAAGCTTACTAAGAGTGAGTCCTTACTTTCTAGTTTCATACATTTCTATTGGATAAGCCTCATTTGATTCAACATAATTATCATCATGATCCATAATTCATATCTCAGCTTTTCGACACATATGTTAACATAAAGAAACTTCCAGAAAAGTAAACATACAAATACGAGCATGAAATATACAAAAGCATGATTAAATAAATAGCATATTAAAGTTATTACTACACTAGAACGTTAGTGGCATTGGCATTCTCACACCTAGTGAGCATCAGCGATTTGAATCGATTTTTAATTCCTAGGAATAACTATCATGCCAGAGACATATGCTTACTAGCCATCGAGTACCCACATATATCCCCCATCTCCACTTGTTCCATCCCAAGTTCAATTCCAACCCGCTATCCCCTGGGTTTTGCCCCCACAGGAGTGATACCACTGTAGGACCAAGACGTGCGACAAGAGCGGGGGTGAATAGGAGCACTTAAAAACTCAAAATCACAGCCCCCAAAGCTGGTGCTACGCAAAGCTCACAGGAACAAAACTAGACACCATCCACTGAACAGATTCATGTCTAGCAAGCGCAGGGTGCCGTCCACTGAAAGGATATGCACCAAGTGAGAAAGACCCAGCAACTCGACGATCAGACAGATCGCAAGTCACCGCAAGCAGCGAACTTTGCAAATTCACCACTCGACACTCACCGCACTGAAATGCGACTTCTTGGAGTACAGTAAGCAAAGAGTATGGTCAGGCAGTGGGAAAAGCAAAGGCGATGCAAAACACAGCGGAAGAACCAAATAAGTGAAAACACAGAATCTCCATTGGTAGGACCGGTTTGTCCGGTGGCAAGGGTGGGACCGGACTATCCGGTGGCCACTACCAGACTATCCGGTGGCAAGCCTCGGGCAGCCCCATGCACCGGATTCTCCTGTGGGCTCCGCTGGACTATCCGGTGGAACCGGATTGCCTGGTGTCCCTGCCGGACTATCCGGTGGAACCGGATTGCCCGGTGTCCCTGCCGGACAATCCGATGGGGTCGCCGAAAAAGAGTTTTTCAACCCCAAATCTGACCAAAGCTTGTCCAAACTTCGTGAGATTTTTCACAGGCTATCTGGACCCTATTCCAAAGCTATTCCCAAGAGATCAACCCAAAATAACTAAGGGATTAGCGGGAATTTCAGATCTCGTGAGATGGCAATCTTTGGGCAAGAAAGGGGAAAACTCAAGATACACTTGCTTGTGGAAATCCTAGAGGATTCTGATGTTCTAAGACATATTCTCCACATCCTTGCAAGTTCAAAAGAGCCAAAAGAATAGAATTAACTTGCGGGCAAAGCAAATCACCAAAAGCCTTTGAGTTTCATCCAAAATCCAACTAGAGAGAGGGGAGGGAGATGGCTGCACACTTGAGCACGAATTGGAGATGAATCTTGACTTTATTAGAAGTGGAAATCAGTGCTTGCAAGGTTCCTCACAGCCTACCACCCTTCATCCTCCCACTAATGCAAAGTAGTAGCCCTAGGGGATTCCAAATCCTAGACTAGCACCCGATTTCTCTCTAAGCACTTGGCTGGTTGGAAACTAGGCCTAGGGTTTACAAATGGTGGAAGAGTCACCTAAATGACCAGCCACTTAGGTATATATAGCCTCGGCCTAACTGACTCTATTTACACTAAGACCCCTATATTACACAAATGCCCGTAGGGGCCAAACTGAAAAAGACTCGACTTTCTCGGGGACGGACAACCGCGATGGAGTATTGATCTTCTTCGGTTGCACGCTATCTCCTGGATGACGTCCACGTGGCCAGTAGTCCAAATCCACCGATCGACCCCTTATTTTGAAGTTAGAAACTGGGAAACTTTAAGGTTTCCTTCCTGGGCCTGGAACGGCCCACTCCACTCGATCTCATTGAGGATTTGAGCCCATTCGCCGAGTCTTGGTAACTTGGTGGTAGGGTGGTGGATTTGAGTGAATCCGCCAACGCCCTCGCATGTCTTCGCGCCATGCACTCGGGTTGGAGCACTGCGGTGGCACCCGGCATCCACTATCCATCGGGGTCACCTCGCAGTCCTTCGGAGGCCTTACTCCTGCCGTCGCCGTGACGCTCCTCCATGTACCGAACTCCCATGGCTGACCGACGCCGAGCATGCCCCCAGTCCTTCGGAGGACTTTCTTCTCCATCTACCTCCAGTCCATCGGAGGGCCTCCAGTCCATTGGAGGTCTTGTGCCCAAATCCTTCTGGGTCTTTGCTACTGTTGACAATCACTCATCACTCCAGAGGCAATGGAGCCAGTCCATTGGCTCTCAATCTCCCCCTTGATGAGTGCATTGTCAACACCTTCAACCTGTAACCTGAAATAGAACAAAGACAAGAAGAAAAGCGTAAAACCGAAAATAAAGAAGAAAAGAAGAACTTGCTCAAGATGCCCAAAAGCCAAACAAAAGCAGAGAAGGGCAAATTGAGACAACAAAAACAAAGCCAAAGATCGACCCCCAAGACAAGGGAAACCGCGCAATGCAGTCGATCAAACTAAAGCATGACCCTCAAGAAAGAGGCAAACTGGCTCAACACAGTCATGCTTAGGCAAAATATCAGGTCCTCCAGAAAGACGCAAAAGGCTCAACGCACCGATGCAAGAGCATGCTAAAAGCTCAAACTCTGCCTCAACTAGATCTCTCCAGAATTATCCCTCTCGGTCCATAAACTCCCCCTGGGAGCAACAAACTCATAGGTCAACATCTCTCCCCCTTGTTGACAATGGACACATCAAGGGTTCATAGAAGTCAACTCCCCCTGAACTGGACAACTCCCCCTCAAAATATGCCATAAAATGCAGGAAGTGCACCATGAAGAGCTCATCACGAATGAAAAGCTAGTAAATACGAGTTCTAGCATGCAGAGCAAGTGAGGGCAAGGAAGCATGCAAACAAGCTCAATTGAATCTATCTTATACAGATCAAAAGCATGTTTTTCAGGGTTGTTGAAAAGAAAGCGTCACCAACATGAATAGCATCTAGCAAGATAGGCATGAACAGCAAGATGCTAGCAAAACATACAAGGTGTGCTACTCTTAACCAAAGCATATACAACAGGCCATAAGCAATTTAGAGACGTGCAGATTTCAGATTTAGCAATTTGTAACTTCATGCAAATCAGATCATGTGCCAGGGGTTATTCACTTGTCTTTGCCACTTCTTACCAACCAATGCCAAGCCTAGGTTCAGAAAACCATCAGAAGCTTAAGACAATGTTTTGGTCATACACAACCTAGTCCAAGTTCATGCCAAGGTGCAAAGGCAAGCTATCTCAAACTAGATCAGTGTGGCAAGTGACCCACCTGGATCTTTTCAATTCAGCTCATAAGACACCACTTGCAATCCATTTTTAGTTCAGATTTCAGATTTAGACAAGATGTCATAAATGCTTAGGCATCAACTTTGAGAGCCAATGGACCGGCTCCATTGCCTCTGGAGTGATGAGTGATTATCAATAGTAGCAAGATCTAGATGGGCTTGGGACAGGACCTCCGATGGACAGGAGGCCCTCCGATGGACTGGAGGTAGATGGAGAAGAAAGTCCTCCGAAGGATTGGAGGCATGCTCGGCATTTGTCGGCCATAGGAGTTCGGTACACGGAGGAGCGGCACGGTGATGCCAGGAGTAAGTCCTCCGAAGGACTGCGAGGCTGCCCCGATGGACAGGGGATGCCGGGCGCCACCGTGGTGCTCCAACCCGAGTGCGTGGTGCGAATGCTTGCAAGGGAGGCTTTGGTGGCTTCGGCTCAAAACCGCCAACCAAGCTACCCAAGCCTTTGTGAGTTGGGCCTTGACTCACCAAGATAGAGAAGATGGGCTAAATCCGGCCCAGGTGGAGACTTCCTAAAGTTTCCCGATTTCTGACTTCAAAACCGTGGGTGGATCGCTTATTGGACTACTGGTCGCGTGGAGAATGTCCGAGGATTGCGTGAAACTTACGAAGATCAAGACTTCATCGTGGTCGTCCGTCCCGAAATATCCTGTAATCTTTCGTTTGAGTCCTTAGGGTTTGTCTAGTTGTAGGGACCTAAGTGCAAAACTGCCTAATCAGCACTAGGGTATAAATAGGTCCAAGGCATGTCATTAGAATAACTCTTGGCTACTAGGATTAGTCTTTGTCTTGTGATTTTCGTCCTCAAGCCATGAGCTCCATTTCTAGAGAGGTTAAAGTAGGACTTAGCCTCCAAATCAAGAGGGAAGGTGTGGGTGGTTGCTTGGGATGAAATCCTTGGTGTAATCTAAATCTTGATACCCTCTTGGGCCATCTAATCCAAGTGATTTCATGCTGCAAGCTTGTGTGCTTCTCCTCCCCTTTTCACTTTGGTTTCTGGCTCCAATCCTTGACTTTTTGGGTGTTTTCTTTGGCCAAGCTTGGATCCTTTCTATTGCTGGTGTTTTGGACTTGCTAGGACGTGGAGATTATGTCTTACAACATCTCAATCCTGCTGGATTGCCACGAGCAAGTTGTTCTTGGATTTTCCCCTTTTTTGCCCAAGTTTTCCCCTCTTCACGAGATCTGAAATTCCCACTAATCCCGTGATCTTTTTTAGTAGATCTTTTGGACAAAGCTTGGTAATGGTGCTAGTATAGCCTGCGCAAAATATCGTGAAGACTGGAGAAGGTTTGGTCAAGATTTCTGTTCATCTCCTAGCCTTGATTTGTTCTATGGTCAAACCTTCGAATCTTGAGATGACATTTTTGTGCAGTTATTGTCCTCTGAATCATAATGCTCCCATAAAAATTTCAGAATTTTTGGAGGTGTTTGACTAGGTTTTGGTATTTTTCTCTCGGGGGTGGTCTGTCTATTTTTTTCCATCAGACGGTCTGATGGTCATACCACCGGACGGTCTGATGGATCTTGGATTTTTGTTTCTTGTAAAATTGAGCTGAAAATTGTGGAGTTGTTCCTTAGACCCTTTTTAACCTCTAGTAAAAATTTCATAATTTTTGGAGCTGGTTTGATAGGGTGTTTGATCAGATCTTTTTAGAGTCTCTGTCTGTACACATCAGACGGTCCGATGGTCTGACCATCAGACTGTCCGATGGTCTAATCTTGCTCCTTTTGCTTTGATTTTTTTAGTTGTTCTTGATTGTTTTATGGGGGCTTGGAAATTTTTGGGGGATTTTTGGAGCTTCTCTTGAAGGGTTTTGGCAATTTTCTTTGCAGTCTTCCCGAGGCTTGGTAGTTTTGTGTCTTTTCTCTCGCCTTGAGTGTGTGCTTCCGCTCTGTGTTTGGTACGTATCTGTTCAGTGGACAGTACCAAGCACGTGTTGTGAGTAAGATACGTATCCTCTCAGTGGACGGTATCTAGCTTTCCTTGGTTAGGGTTCAAGTCGTGGTTTGGATTTGAGTTCTCAAGTGCTCCTATTCACCCCCCCCCTCTGGTCGCACGTCTCGGTCCTACAAACTTAACAAAGGCATACAACTAGCATATCCAAGCATGAAAAGATAGCATAGCATTCAACAGTCCTACACATGCTAGGTAGCCAAGTCAAGTGGTGATCATGGTTTTTGATTTTCAGGAAACAAAAGTGACTTAGCTCACAAATGATATTAGACAGATTCAATGAGCTTTAGCCAACCATGATCATGCAAGCATTGTACAATCTAGCACAAGCAAGTAGTAACTAGTCATTCTAGAAGAGCTCTAGTGCTAGTGAAGTGAAAATGCATATGATACAATGCAATGCATGATATGAGACAAAATGCAGAGAAAACAAAAAAAGCAAAGAAGAAGCAAATAAAAACCGAAACTACAACAAAGTTACCCCAACCTAAAAGGGGTAACAAACACCAAGCTTCCCATGCAAGTGAGCAAAAGTGCTAAGCTCTAAGGGCTTGGTGAAGATATTGGCTAACTGGTTCTCAGTCTCAACATGGATCACATCTATATCACCCTTCTCATAGTGATCTCTCAGGAAGTGGAATCTCACGTCTATGTGTTTGGTTCTGGAGTGCAAGACGGGGTTCTGAGCTACAGAGATAGAAGAAGCAGAGTATACTAAGAGAGAGATCTTCCTAAAACTCAGACCAAAGTCACTCAAGGTAGCTCTCATCCAAAGCAATTGGGCGCAGCAACTAGTAGCAGCAATGTATTCGGCTTCTATGGTGGAAGTGGCTACGCTTGATTGCTTGCGTGAGGACCAAGAGACAACCCGCAGTAGACTTGCAGGTGCCAGAAGTACCGAGAAACTGGCAGGTGCCAGAAGTAGACTTGCGCTCCAACCGACAACCCGCAACGTCAGCATCCGATTACCCTTTGAGAGAGAGTGTCGAAGCTGAAGAGAACCAAAGACCAAGCTCAGGAGTGTATTTCAGGTACCTAAAGATGCGCTTCACCGCTTGACGGTGTGATGTCCTCGGTGAGGCCTGACATCGCGCACAAAGGCAAACCGCGAACTGAATGTCCAGCCTGGTCTCTGTCAGGTACAGAAGTGAGCCGATCATCCCTCGGTACTCCCTTTGGTCCACCACCTCCCCTTCTTCATCTGCATCAAGCGCCGTTTGTGTTGACATGGGAGTCACTATGGGCTTGGACTCCCCCATATCAAATTTCCTCAGAATGTCCTTCATATACTTGCTTGATGGATGAAGGTTCCTTTAGGGCCTTGCTTGATCTGCAACTCGAGGAAGAACTGGAGCTCACCCATGAGACTCATCTCGAACTCGCTGCTCATCTATTTAGCAAACTTAGACACCAAAGCATGAGATGAACCACCAAAGATAATGTCATCAACATATATCTGAACTAGAAGGGTGTCACCGCCACGACTCAACAGAAACAAGGTCTTGTCTGCTAAACCCATTACAAACCCAGACTTGAGCAGGAAAGCCTTCAACCTAGCATACCAAGCTCTTGGAGCTTGCTTCAAACCATAAAGGGCTTTTCTCAACTTATACACCTGGTCTGGAAACTTGGCACTCTCAAAGCCTGGAGGTTGTCTCACATATATCTCCTCCTCTATGTAACTATTTAGGAAGTCTGACTTGACATCCATCTGCTGCAGTTTGAAGCCTTTAGATGCGGCAAAGGCAAGCAGAATTCTAATGGCTTCTAAACGAGCTATAGGAGCAAAGGTCTCCTCATAATTGATCCCTTCCTTCTAACAAAAATCCTGGGCTACCAATCTCGCTTTGTTCCTCACAACCATCCCATCCTCACCCTGTTTATTCTTCAAGACCCACTTGGTTCCTATAGGGTGGCAATTTGGTGGAGGTTCAACTAAATCCCTGACATGGTTTCTCTCAAAGTTCTCCAACTCCTCATGCATGGCATTCACCCAACTAGGATCAGATAACGCATGTGACAGTGGCAGAAGAAGGCAAGAGAGTTAACCGAAGAGCGTGTGACACGTTGGTGTAGATCTCCTATCATCCTGTCTGGAGGGTGATCCCGCTGGACCTACCGAGATGGAACAATCTCAGAGGTTACCTCCCTTGCGTCCTCAGCAGGGCCAACCTCTGCTCGAGCTTGCAGTCGGAGGAGCGAGGAGGAAGCCGTAGGCAGGGGTCCTCCTTCGTCTTTAGAGCTCATAGTAGGGGAGGCTGGAGCTGCAGCCGATGCAGTGGCTCCTGCATCACCAGCATCTATTTCGCCTTCCTCATCTTCAAAGATGGGAGCACCTTCTTCATCATCACCTGAAAGCTCAAATGCAGGGGTTGTGTAAGGCATAGATTCATCAAAGGAAACCTCACAGGTCTCAACCACTTGTTTGGTATCAAGGATCCACACTCTATATGCTCTCGAGCTAGAGGCGTACCCAAGGAAAATACCATCCAAGCAGCGAGATTTGAACTTGTCCAAATGCCTCCCTTTCTTGAGCACAAAGCATCTGCAGGCAAACGCATGCAGGTGCTTGACGTTGTGTTGCCTACCAAACCGTAACTCGTACAAGGTCTTCCCTAAGAAAGCTCGTAGGAAGATGCGGTTGGCAATGTAACAGGCCGTATTCATAGCCTCACCCAAAAGCGTCGCGGAGTCCTATGCTCATCAAGCATTGTCCGCACCATCTCCACAAGTGTGCAGTTATTGTGTTCTGCAACACCATTCTAAGGTGGGGTATAAGGAGATGAGAATTGGTGTTCAAGACCTAGGTCACGATAAAAGGTTTCGAAACGAGAGTTATGAAATTCTCCGCCATTGTCACTGCGGATAGCCCTCATGGCCTTATGACTCTCATTCCTTAACCTTAAGACCAGATCCCGAATAAAACCGAAAGACTCATCTTTGAACTCCATGAAGAACACCCATGAAAAGCGAGAAAAGTCATCCACAACTACAAGCACATACCACTTCCCACTGACCGACTGTACCCGAGCAGGACCAACCGTGTCCATATGCAGTAGCTCACTCGGGTAAGAGGTCATCACCTGATTGATAGGTGCATGAGAAGTGGCAACCATCTTGCCATGACGACAGGGGTGGCACACTAAGTCTTTTTCTACTTTCAAATTGGGCAATCCTCAGATCAGACCCATCGAGCTCAACCTGGCTAGCAGATCAAAACTCAAATGGCCTAGCCTCCTATGCCACTCCTAGATATCAGCAGAAGGACTAGCAACCAAACACCGAGGAGGGCCAGAAACTGATACAAGGTCAACCTTAAAAACCTGCCCATAGGGCAAAATCCGATAAACAAGGTTTTCCTTAGCATCAAGCACACAAGAAGAACCCTCCTTAAAGCAAACCTCAAACCCTTCCTTGAGAAGTTGCGAGACAGAAACTAAATTGAACCCCAAATTCCTCACCAAAGCAACTTCTCTCAGGGAAAGCTTGCCAGAAAGCGCAACAGAACCAACACCTAACACTTTACCTTGACCATTATCCCCGAATGTGATGTACTCCTTGGTGCTTACAAGGTTGAGGCTGGAGAACCATCTGTGGTGCCCTGTCATGTGCCTAGAGCAACCGGAGTCCATGATCCATATGTCCTCCAGGCCTCGATCCTGCAAAATCAAGGAAAGAGAGAGTGAGCAAATGGTCCAGCACTGGGCTTAGTGAAACTGATGAACCAGTGCCGAGCCATCTGCTCAAAAGTGGGGTAACCACAGTCAGAGTAAGCATCGCGATGATCTGGGTAACCACGCCCTCCAAAGCATGTACTCACAAACCCTTTACCGCCAAAGCCTCGGTCACAAGGTCCATAGCCGCGCTAAAATGACTAGGAGCTCGGCTGGCAAAGCGTCTCTCACCACCAGGAGCACGGGCCTGAAAGCCGCGTCCTCTCTCACCAGCAAAGAGGTCTCTTATCTCACCGCTACGGGGAGGATCCTACCTACCACCCTGGTAGAACTGATCCTGATTCCCCCAAGCTCTCTCCTGCCTCTCAACCCGCTTCCTTCTGAAGCAAAACTCCTCCAAGTGACCATTCCGCTGGCAAAACTCACAGTGGCATACAGGTCTCTTGGGCATAGGTTGGGGCTGTGTCTTGCGCTTCTAGTGTGGTGGTGAAGCCTTGGGTGGTGCAGGCTGCTGGACTCTTGTAACACCCTAATTTTACCTTCAGCAGTTTTTCAAAAAATTTAATGTCTTATTTAATTCCTTGAGGTTTTCATGCCTAGCCTTGCATGTCATGATTTATTTTATTTGAACAAATAATTAAATTCATCATACATCAACCATGTTTGTCCATTCATGCTGGTGCATATTTTATTGTCTGTATGAATCTCAATTCTAAAAATTCAGTTTTATCTGAATTTTAAATGTAGCTTCAGTTTTGGTTTTTGAGAAAAATGGGAGAGGGAAAAGAAAGAGAAAAGGATAAAAGGAAGGGCAAGCAGCCCAGGTGTGGCGGAACTGCCGATTTAATCCAGACTAAGCACACCTGCCACCTCTGGCTCGCAGTGCACTTAGGCCAAACTAAACCCGGTCGTCCGTCGAGAGTCATTTGACCCCCGATAATACCATTTCCCAGCAGAACCAACATCATACACATCCGACCCACGATGGAGCCACAGCAGATACATCATCACAGGCAGTTGAAATAGCATAATATTAGACTTAGTTACAAGCCGGTTTCAAATAGAGTACAAGTCCAACATAGAGTTATAAAATAGCAAGTTCAAAAGTTTCTCGCAGCGGAATGATAAAGTTCAGAGGTCACCATGACATCACAAAAGATTTGCATTAGAAGTAATAACATCGAGCCCACCGGTGTTGCCCTTGTGTCACTCATGCTGATTCATCCTAAGTGAGGGCATGCACCACCTCCGACACAGGTGCAAACCATGAACTCCATACTTGCGCTCAAAATATAGGGGGCAAACCCTGAGTACTAATTACTCAGTAGGTCTTAATGGATTTGGCTTACGGCTGACGTGAAGCTGCTTACTAGCAAGTGGATCCTTTGCCATTGATTTTAAACAGTGTCATGATCCACATAGAGAACAAGTTTTCATCATTTGTATAACCACCAATATAATAGTAAATTGCAGTAAGGTAGACAGTTCAATTCAAACATGTGATATTCAAAATCATGAGTATTAAATACATAGTGTTTACGTAGTTACTACAATGAACGTCAAAGGTATTGGCATTCCCACACCTGGTGGGCATCAGCGATTCAAATCGATTTTAATTCCCGGGAATAACTATCATGCTAGGGGTATATGCTTACTAGCCATCGCTGTTCCCACATATAGACCCAATCTCCACCTGTCTTCTCCCAAGATTCAAAGCGCCCCCACCTAACCCCCGGGTTGTGCCCCCTCAAGAGCGATACCACAGTGCCCTGGGTCAGCCCAGCCTCGAGTACAAGCGCCGCCGGGCCCATCGGCCTCCAGCAAGTGGATGGGCAGCACCCCGAAAACTCCAGACAAGCCCAGTTAAGACTTCACCGGTCCCATTCTCCGGTTAAGCACTCTTGCAATGTTATGCCGACCAATAGGCGAACAACGGACATGCCTTACACGACTCGGGCAGAGTCCGAAGTGCAACATCATGGAAAGTCAATACTGAAATAAAATCTCCGCCCGGTCTCCATTTAAATCATGAGCAAGAATACTATTTGACATAATCGTAAGATCTTTGTAACTTTGAAAGTACCTACGCGACGAGTCCACACACTCGTGTCTACTCACACCTAGCACTTCTAAGCATACTCGTCCTGCGAACTCTAATTATAGGTGCTAGGGCCAGGGCGGCCAAAGAGTCTAATGCAATAGGTTTCAAACAATTCCTAATGCATATGCCTAAATCAACAAATATAACTTATTTGCTGGGTTAAGTATGGTCCTGCCTACCTTCATCACTAGGGTCAGTAGCTGCCTCCTGAGCGAAGTCGGGCCCTCTGCTGCTAGTCTTCCGGCTCCTGGTGCAGCTCCTCCTCAGGGCTCCTCTACGATCGGCTGGTCCGGCGGGTGTCCTTCGCTCGCGGGATCTATATGCATGACATAGTGCAATTTGAACATAAGTGCAAATGCTGGCTTTATGCTGCGGATGCAATGCAAGGAATCATGATTTATGGAATAGAGTTATGCATTTTCGTGATGAAACTTGTTTAGCACTAAGAAATCGTACAAGCCATCACCTACGGTAACTTAGCTTATCGCATATAACAACGTAGGGGTGTGTGGCGAGGTAGCATCGATTCATGTGAAGCGACCGAAGGTTACTTAGACATCTATTTTCCATATAGCCGACTTAGCATTTCCCATCTAAAACAGCAGTGAAGACCTATATTGCATTCCAAATCAGTGGCTAAGACTTACATATTCCTATGTTTCAAATATGATCCATTGTGGCATTTATTAAATATACTAGTCTCACATTTTCTATTATTTACGTAAATATGCATTATTTCTACCATTTTCGAATCAGAGTCAAAACCTTACATGCACCACCTCCTACTCTAGCATTGAGTTATGGTCATAACCCAGAGCTCATATCAAGCCCCTGAAGTCACCTGGAGCATTTTTCACCATAGCAACCTTTTCTTAAATTAAATATATGCTTGAATACAAGACAAGGGCAAAATAGTAATTAATCAGTCAATGCTAGGGCTACCAAAATTTATACAAAGCCTACAGATGCTAACAATGCCTCTGCCCAAATTTCAAAATTTTTGAAGCTCATTTAACCCACATTTCCTATTTATTAAGTTAAACATGCATGGATTTATTATTTTCAAAACACCAACTATACTTGACATGCACACTACCCTATTTTAACAGTGAGCTATTTATACCACAGAGAGAACAATTAAAATGTGTAAAACCATCTAGAGCATAATTTTTATATTGTTACCATTTCCACATTTATTTTTATGCTAGAAATCACATGCAGGGGCAAAACAGTAAATAATCCAGTGCATACTTGAGCAACCAAAAATCACAGGTGAGCTTACATACCCTAAGAACATTGCTGTCCAAGTTTCACAATTTTTGGAGACCATTTAGTCCACATTTCACATTTATATTGATTTATCATGCATGCAAAATATCAAGGGCAAAACTGTCTTTTCCTACTCAACCATCATAACCAACTGATAGATCTTTTAACAAGGATTAAAATGTAACTTAGTTTCGCTATTTTTGGATTTTTTTTTCTTGATTTTTTATGCAATTTTTCAAAGTTCACCGTTCAAATAATACCAAATATTTCGAAAAACAACCGATCTAGCACTTAAACGGGATTATGCATAGACTTCGAGGGCCTGCACGTAAGATCTTCGAGACACTATGCACTAGTGCCGGGTATGAACCCTGTGAAACCGTGCAAATGCAGGGGTTAAATCGCAAAACCCACCGTCTCCTTCCTCCCTCTCCTTCTTCCTCGCGCCGGGAGGGGGAGGACCGGCGGCGCGGGGCCGGAACGGCCGGGCAGAGCCCGGAGGCTCACCGCGGATGGTCGGGGAGAGAGAGGGGGATGCGAGGATCCTTACCCCCTACCTCAATTGACGCGTGACGTAGCGGAGAGGGCCGGCGGCGGTGAGCTCAGAGCTCGAGGTTCGGCGGCGAAATGTGGCGCAGGGAAGACCGGATGTCGGTCGGGATTTGGGGGAAACGGTGGAGGGAGGTGAGGGTGAGGCTCGCGTGGTGATGGTTGGGCTCAGGAGTGAACGGACGTGGCTGGGAGCGAGCTCGACCGAGCTCCGGCAATGGCGGGCGGGGAAAAATGAAGGCGAGAGGTGTGCGGGCGGAAGAGAGGAGAGAGCACAAAGAGGGAGGCGCTCTCCACTTAGAGCCGCGACCGGGGAGGGAGTGAGAGGCTCGATCCGTGGTGCGGCAAGCTGACCGTACGCCGCCGACCACACGGCGTGCGCCCGGCAGGGCAGGCCGGCAAGGCTGACAGGTGGGACCCACCTGTCAGTGACTCTGGGGAAGCCAGGGGATTTTTGTGCTTTCTTCCTCACTGAAAAACGCATTTTTGGCCCATTTAGAAGCCGATTCTGGAGATATGCCCATTGGATGAAATGTTCAAATCTTTGAACTCTACAACTTTGTAAAAAGGCCCAAGTTCAAATTATGAGTCTAAATATGATTTAAATTCGAATTTATCTAGCAGCCCTAAGTTTGGACACAGAACTGTTTTTCCTTACAAAATTCAAAAGTCCTATTTCTAGCCATTTTATCCGAAAGGTCTCCTTGACAATGTTGTTTACAATTTCAAGGCCTACCACTTTCTCAATTGGACCTTTGATGAAAATGATTGTAGGTTATAGAAAAATGAAGATTTCTAAACATTTTAGGTTTGGATTGTGTTTGTTGGGTGACACTAAAGGACCCTTTACACTGAGCTAAGTCCATTTTCTATCCAAGCTCCAATTAACAAAGTTGTTCACCACATCATTGCCTACATGTTTGGTATAGAAAGCTCCACCTAGTTCTCAACATAACTAGAGTTACAATCAAATTAACAGTATCACACATGCAGAAAACTAGGGTTCAACACTATGCACTGCACTCAAGTTTGATCATGTATTTCAAATGCAAGCATAAGCATGATGAAAATGATACATGCTAAATGTATGATAATTGAAAATGCTCTTGAGATGCTGGATCATCACACAAGGCCAACCAGCAGCCCAGCCCCTCTCCCTCAAGCCCTCTCACTCCCCTCCTCCCCCGCCTAGGTCGGTCAGAAGTCCTAGCTCGCCAACCACCCAGGCCGAGCGGCCCAAGCCGAGCCAGCTCAACCCGCGCACTTCTCCCCTCTACACTCTCTATGTGTGTGGACCCAGCCGCCCCGAGCCACTGACCAGTAGGCCCTGCCCAGGTCAGGGCCTTCTTCCACCCCGCGCCGTTGCCGCTAGGACCAACCTCGTCGTCGTCTCTGCTCCATGGCCCCGTGTCCGCCTTCTCCGCCAGCACAACCCACCTGCCATAGCCCCATGCACCCCTAAGTAGACCCAGCACAGACCCGAGTCTGGGTCCAACCGGACTCAGGGATGACCTCGCGCTGACTTCTGGTTCGAGCTCAAGTCCGAGCTAGATTCATGTGGTCGCCACCATATAAAGGGAGTGCTCGCACCGCCGCCGCACCCTTTTGCTCACCCGCACCACACCCAAGCCCTAGCGCTCTCCACTCTCACCAATTTCACAGCCGAAGCACCGCTCTGGTGAGCTCTTCCATTGCCAAATTGGCCGTCGTCGAGGCCTTTTCCGACAAATTTGACTGCCGTCACACCTTCGTAGGACCGTCGCGCCCCTGCTCCGCCGATCCAGCACACCCGTGGCCACCTCCTCAATGCCGTTCCGTGAGCCTCGCCATAGCCGTCTGCCTCTACTCATCACCGACCCTCTCTGTCCACTCACTGCTGACCCTGGGCACACGGCGAGTTTCGCCGCGTTCCTCTCTCTCTCTGACCAAATCCGGTCTCAATCCGTGCACTGAAGCGCCCTAACCCTTGCTCGCCGATGATGCGCCACTGCACAGGGTGGACATTGCCACCGCGGTCTTTGGTCACCGTCGGCCGAGCCTGACCCCGTTCAACTGTGGCCGTCCAATCCCGATCCAACAGCCCCCACGCGCCGGCACCGGTCAACTCCGATTAAACGCCGGTCAGCCACTGACTTTTTGCAAAAGGAGCCTTGTAGTTCCTGACAAATTAACCCGCCATCCATCACAGTTTATAGGAAGGCCCTGTTTTTAATGCTTTAGGCCCTAGTTTTGAAAACTAATTGCGAATAGGTCCCAAGCAGCTTTTTAAAAGGCTATAACTTCTCTGTTATAAATCCATTTTTAGCGATTCTCACGCCCAAGTGATCGTAGAAATGCGTAGATTAATTTTAAATAGTTTTGTGCTCTATTTTATGTAATGGTGTACTGTTTCTCATCGTTTGCCCTTGTTTGCATGCATGTGTGTATCTAGATGCTTGTGTTTGGTGCAATGTTCGATGCGTAGACGTTGATCCGCCTGTTGAGTTCGAAGAACAACCTCTCAAAGCCTCTAAGCAGTAGCAAGGAAACTTTGAAGAAGGCAAATATAACATAAACAACACCCAATAACTTCTTTTAATCTCTGCATATGCATTTAATTTTGTATGCCTATAAGGATATTACCTTAGCAACTTTTATCCTGATATTCACCTTTTGGGGATGCGTATGGTTACGTTATGCTAGGTGCTGCGTGAACATATGTCCTTTTGTTAATTTAATCTTGACTAATGGTTCTATGCAATTTAATTGTTGGGTTTGACCATGATGCGGTTCATGTCCATTTTAATAATTTGCTTTTTAGCAACATGGTTTAGGGATGCCTGAGCAATGTGCTCGTGTGCTTTTGCGGCTTCTCTCCTTAAGGACCAGTTCACAAAGCGACCAACTAGGACAACAGTGCTACTACAAGGCTACAATGGGACAGCCTTAGCTGACTAATTAGATTGTTTTAGTTTGTTGTAACTTAACTGCGGGGCAAGAGGGGAGGTTAGATTATGTGGCCCTCGTGCTACTTGGGTTGAGAGTGCTTTACGTTATATGTATGTGCTTCTCTCCTTGAGGCTTGCTCCACCATTGCAACCCTGAATCCTTAGCGGTTACATCTTAATAAAGTAATCTTTGTAAATGCTTCGTAGTGTGCTTGCTAGTCATTTCTCCTAAGGTGTGCGATGAACTCCTAGCATAACTCACGACTTGTGGGTAAAGATGTACAACCTCTCGAGAGTATAAAAACTAACATGTTAGCCGTGCTCACGGTTATGAGCGGCCCAGACCCTTCCTAGTGATTAGTGGGTTTATCTTAGTGTTGTTTAATTCCTTATGCAATATCTATGGGTTAATGGTTTCTTTAATCAACAATAATCAGGAGTTAATATAGTTGGTTTAATTAAAAGCTCAGCCTCATGGTTTATGTTATATTTGTTGAGTACGAGTTGCTGTACTCACGCTTGCTTCTTTATTTATTCCCTGTTGGGGGGAAAATCCAACCGCTGCTCGGTTGATGGAGATACTGAAGATTATGTGCAAGACTACGACGAGTATTAGGCGCTTCATTCACCAGTCGACGACCCTGTGGCGACCTAGATATATTTTATGTTTTTCGCTTCCGCAACGTTATACTCTGTGTTAGGACATGATGTCATTATGTAATAAAGTATTAAATGTTATGCACGCTGTTATCTTTGACATGTGTCCGTGGTACTTTGTAATTTATTATGTATATGTGAGACTTGATCCTGGCGCATATATGTATTTGCACGGTTTTGTTCATTGGAAACCGGGTGTGACAAATTTGGTATCAGAGCCGTGTCAACTGTAGGATGAGAACCTACATAGAACTGGTCGTGTTTATGGATTTCACTTCCTCTTATCTTGCCTGCTGATTTTTAAAAGCTTTGTCTTTAATTTATTTTAATGATTAATTGCTAACCCTATGTTGAAAAATTTTGTTTATTCCCCCTTTTGCCATATAGACCTACTCTTAACCTCTTCTGTCATCTCTGTAGAAGATGCCGATGATAACCAAGAGCAGCCTTTTCCGCATCGCAGCCGCCCATTCCGCAGCGTGCTTCTGCATCTCAGCCGCAGTAGTAGCCTGAGCCCCAGCCTGAAGACCAGGCGCCCCAGCGGGAGCCTTCCGTACAACAGCTGGCGCCAGCACCTCCTCCACTAGGATCACAAGGTGATTGTCCTGAGTAATGACTCAGATGAGGAAGATCCAGAGGAGCTTGTCTACTACACCAACTCAGGCAACGATGATGCTCCTGCGCCTACATCAGCCCTTACGCCACCGCTCGTGATTCCCGAGTGGCCATTCTACGTCGACATCCCTAGTTGGTCCTACTGGAGAGATGAAGACGGTCCCCTGCCTGGATGGACAAGTTCCATGAACATGATGGTGCCAACCTAAAGTTCCCCATGCTCCTACGCAAGTGCATCGACTATCTGGACTTCTCCACGTACAACATCACGTACGAGTGACGGGAGAGTGTACATCCTGAAGCCCAACCCCAACCATGGAGGAGGAACTGTGTTGCATCAGCACTAGTGCATAGCATCCCATGACACGATGGAGTTCGCCATTGAAGATGCTGCACGTCAAGCTTTGGGAGTCATCTGCCACAAATTCCGCCACTATCTTCACCAGTCCGAGTACCGCCACCTTCACGTCGCTGATCTGGGGAGACAGGGTAGGACATAACTCCAAGCGTTAGCCCGCTACTGGAGATCCTCCTCAAGTACATGGCTGCCAGTTGCTCCCTCCTCGACAGAATCGCCGACGAGCTTCATCACCAGGACAAGGATGTGTTCGAGCTCCATGCTCGGTAGGACGGGGTGCTAGGCCCCAATCCCAAGGCACCTATAGTGGATCCCACTCAGTCACCTCCCCGCAAGCGGACCCATGCAGGCGACCCTAGTGGTTCCACTAGTATTCCCCCTAGTAAGGATTAGGCTACCTTTATGTTATATCGTTAGTGCGTCTTGTCTAGTCGTTGAGTCGAGTTATGCCTGGTGTAGTAAATTGAGTTAAAGTTTGGTGTGTGAATGCTTGTCATGGTGAATTATGCTTGCGTTGGTTCTTTGGTTGAGTGCTAGTCTAGCTGTGGGGAATGTCCGTAGTATAAACAACTATGAAGATTAAATTAATTAATAAAGTTAGATCGTTGGGTTATATGCAGCCATCTCCTATATTGTTCTCTCTACTATATCTGTCAGCTCTGTTTATCATCTTGGATATGTGCAACAATTATTTACTCATGTTGTCTCAACTTCTGTAAACAGATGGTTAACACTAGGAACCGAGGCAACGGACCGGAGGACAACAATCAGCCTAATGGCTAGCATCTCCCCAACCCACCACAGTTGACCGCAGAACAATTCTACCAACTTCAAATGCAGTTGATGGCAATGGTCAACAACACGGTTCAGGCCTTGCAGCAAGCTCACACCAACCCACCACAGCAGCAGAGGGATAGACGTGGGGACTTCCTGAAGGGACACCTGCCTACTTTCTCTCATTCTGCTGATCCGCTACAGGCTGATGACTGGCTCCGTGCAGTGGAGCGCCAACTGGACATCGCACAGTGCAATGATCAAGGAACGGTCTTGTATGTCGCAGGATAGCTTCGTGGTGCTGCTTTGGATTGGTGGGAATCCTATAGATAGTAGGACAGAGAACGTCTCATTTGGTCTCAGTTCCGTGAGAGGTTCAGGAGTCACCATGTGCCTACGGGCATAATGAAGATGAATAAGAAGGAGTTCCTCTCTCTGAAACAGGGGAACATGACAGTGACTGAATACCGATACAAGTTCCTCCAGCTTACCCATTATGGTCCTACAGAAGTTGCAGAGGACAGTGACAAGCAGGAGCACTTCCTGGAGGGCCTTAATGACACACTCCAATTGCAGCTAATGAACAACACCTTCAACAATTTCAATCACCTGGAGGATCGTGCTTTACTCATTGAGTAGAAGCTCAAGGAGATTGATGACAGAAAGAGAAAGCTCAACCCTGCTCCATCCAACAGTAACACTCATCCCCGCTACCCACAGCAGCAGCACACTCAGCAGCAGGGTTACCAGCAATGTCCACAGCAGCAGACGGGTCAAGGTCAGCGCTATCAGAATCAGAATCAGCGGACTCATCCCTTCTATCCAACTCAGCATCAGGGGCTACCCAACTCCCCTACCCCTAATCAGGCGACTATTCCAGTGGTCCGCAATTGCTTCAAGTGTGGCGAGAGCGGGCACTACGCCAACAATTGCCCCCAGAAGCCGCAGTCTAACCAGCAGGGTGGCAGGCAGAACCCTCCACAGCAACAGCAGCAGGGGCGCCCCAATGGGAACCAACTGACCAAGGCGCCATGGCAGGGCAAGGTGAACCACGTGATGGCAGAGACTGCAGCAGAAGCTCCCAATGTCTTTCTCGGTACGTTCACAATCAACTCCAATCTTGCTACAGTACTTTTTGATACCAGTGCTATGCATTCTTTCATTACAAGATCATATACTGAAAAACAAGACCTTCCCTTAAGTTGCATGAAAAGACCTATGGTAGTTAATTCACCAGGAGGAAAGATAACCACCAATACAATTTGTTCTAGAATTAGTATCAACATAAGGGGGGTAGAGTTCCGCACTGGTTTGATAGTCATAGACTCAGCGGGTATTTATATAATTTTGGGTATGGAGACTCTTACCAAGTGGGGTGTCAGAATAGATTGTGTTGGATGAACAGTTCACTTGACATGACCAGATGGTCAGAAAGTAGAGATCAGTGCAACCAGTCCTTCTGGGTATTTACATCATATGGAATCTAGGCCTACAGATGGTATTCGGGTAGTGTGTGATTATCTAGATGTTTTTCCAGATGAATTGCCCGGTATGCCACCTGACCGGGATATTGAGTTTTTAATAGAGCTTTTACCTAGCATTGCACCCATAGTAATGAGGCAATATAGGATGGCACCTATAGAACAAGACGAGGTTAAAAAGAATATAGATGAGTTGCTAGCTAAAGGATTTATTCGTTCCAGTTCCTCTCCTTGGCTTTTCCAGTTTTGCTTGTTGAGAAGAAGGATATGAAGGCCAAGAGAATGTGTGTGGATTACCGTGCTTTGAATAAAGTTACCATCAAGAACAAGTACCCACTTCCCCGCATTGATGACTTGTTTGATCAGCTCCAAGGTGCTTGTTGTGGCGGAACCGCCGATTTAATCCGAGCTAAGCAGACCTGCCACCTCTTGCTCGCATTGTGCTTAGACCGAACTAAACCCGGTCATCCGTCGAGAGGAACTGACATCATGCACATTCAGCCCACGATGCGGCCACAACTGTTACATCATCACAAGCAGTTGAAATAGAATAATAGTAGACTTATTTTACAAACCAGTTCGAAATAAAGTACAAGTTCCAACATAGTGTCATTGCAAGGCAAGTTCAAAAGTATCTCGCAGCGGAAACTAAAGTTCAAAGTTCATGGTAACATCAAAAGACTTGCATCAAGTGAAACAACATTGAGCCCTCCGATGTTGCTCCAATAACACACATGGTGACCCTCAACCCTGATGGAGACATGCACCCCCTCCGACATAGGTGCACACAAGGAACTCCATACCTATGCTCAAAATGTGGGGGCAAACCTTGAGTACTAATTACTCAGTAGGACTTAATGGATTTGGCTTACAGCTGACGCAAAGCTTGCTTACTAATGAGTGGGTCCTTAGCCAATGATTTTAAACAGTGGTATAGCATCATAAAGTAACAAGTTTCATCGTTTGCATGTCATATCAAGATAATAAATTGCTGGAATGTAAGCAGTACAATACAAGCATGTGATATCTGAAAACATGAGTAATAATACACTATATTACAAGTAGTTACTACGTTGGCCGTGTGCAATATCAGTATTCTCACACCTGGTGAGCATCAGCGATTCGAATTGATTTTTAATTTTTGGGAATAACTATCATGCCAGAGGTACATGCTTACTGGCCAACGCATTCCCACGTATAGCCCCCTTCACCAGTTGTCACATCCAAAGTTTGATTCACTCTCACCTAACCCTCGGGTTGTGCCCTCTTGGGAGCGATACCACGACGCACCGGGTCAGCACTCCCTCGAGTACAAGTGCCCCCGGGCCACCTTCTTCTCAACCAGTTGGTAGAAACATGTCTCTAGCAATGTTATGCCGACCAGCAAGTGAACAGTGAACGGGTCTTATGCGACTCGGGCGGAGTCCATAGTGCGGCATCTTGAGAAGTAAACACTGAAATAAAATCTCCGCCCGGCCTCCATTTAAATCATGACCATAACTTCCATAACAGAAAGATTTTTGTGCTTTTCAATTCACTTACGTGATGAGTATTTCCCCCATTCACTCGTGTCTATTCGCACCTAGTTATTCTAGCTGACTCGTCCTACGGACTCTATGTATAGGTGCTAGGGCCAGGGCGGCCAAGGAGTCTAATGCAATGGTTTTCAGTCAACTCCTAATGCAGATGCGTAATCATCAATCAATCGAGTTTATATTAGCTGGGAGAAATTCATTGTCCTGCCTACCTTCCTCACTCGGGTCAACGGCTACCTCGAGAGCGAAGTTGGGTTCTGGCTGCTAATCCTGTTGCTCCTGGTTCCGCTCCTCTTCTAGTTCCTCTATGATCGGCTGCTCTTGCGAGTGCTCCTCATTCGCGGGATCATATGCATGACATAATGCAATATGAGCACAAGGGAATGCAAATGCATGCATATGGTGCAGATGAAATGTAATCAACTATAAGCAACAAGCAAACAAGTTGTTTTATGCATTTTCGTGTAAACCTTATTCGATACTAAGAAATCGTACAAACCATCACCTAATCTAGGTTATCCCATTACATATGACAACATAAAGATGCTACAGTAAGTGGACAAATTCTAACTAAGCAACATTATGCATACATAGCAAGTCTAGCCTATCTCACTTAAGCAATTTTTTTTATTCATCCTTAGCCTTAATCTCCCAAGTTCAGTTCTGGATGTTAAACAGTTTCAAATGTACTTAAACAATTTTGACATGAAGATAGTTATTGTAAAAGGTTACTGGCCAAATTTTAGCCACAGAGGTGTTACAGATTAATTACTAAAATTCCAGCAATTTCCCTAGTAGTTAAATTCTCAAATTTGTTATAAATAGCAGGAAATGTTTCTGACCCTCCCATTTTTACATCAAGTATAATAGGGCATAAACTTCATGTAAAAAATCAGCAAGCAAAATATCTAAGATCTGATAGGACATCTATTTTCCACATATTATCTTTAGCTTATTTCATATGCAGTTTAAAACAGTAGTAATAAAATTCACAAAAATGTTTTATGAGACCTAGAGTTATCTATAAAGCTCCATGATTTTTCTTAGAATTTATTTTACATCCTAAGGTCACTTCTTCCTATTATTTACTTTAACAAGCATTTCTTTGTCATTTTCAAAACAATACCCAAACTCAACATGCATAGATCCATACTTCAACAGTGAGCTAAATATACTAGGGAGAACACATGCAAAATTGAGGGAGCCATTTAGAGCACTTTGTTTTGTAGCAACCATTTTCATGCTATTAAAATACCTAAAATACATGCTTGGTGGCCAAACAATAAACATCGAGCAAATTCTAGGGCTACCAAAAATCACATGATGTCTAGATACCCTAATGAAGCTAATGTCCAAGTTTCAAGATTTTTAGAGCTCATTTGGCCCACATTTCCCATATATCTAGTTTTATCATGCATGCACTAAACCAGGGGAAAAATGGACAATGAACCCTTCACCATTATACTCATTCTGTAGATCTACTCAAGTGGAGTCCATAGCCACTGAGTTTGCAGTTTTAGCATTTTTGTGTGATTTATAGAGATTTTCCAAAGTTTCAGCCGAAATAATATTCACTTAAATGAAAAATCATAGATCCAGGGACCTTCGCGTCATTATCTATAGATTTCAAGGGCTGGCATGCAAGTTTTCTACGACATAGTGAATAGTGCGTGGGATCCAAATGCAAAAATAAAAAGAACAGGGGCTGGATCTAAAGATTCCCGGCCCCCTTCTTCAACCTCCAGTCGGCAGAGGCCGCGCGCCGGCGAGCCGAATCTCGCCGCGGCCACAACGTGGGTTGGGGAGGGTGTTCCCCACCCCTGCGCACTACCTTGTGGTGTCGACGGTGACGGAGGAGGCACAGGTGAAGGATGCGGCAGTGGTGAACCGAGGCTGCGCGGGCATGAACTGGCGGCGCGGCGTCGGTCGACCCGGCGAGGGGGAGGGTGGAACGGCGATGCGGTCTCAAGCGTCGAGGTGGAGGTGGTGGTGGTGGTGATGTGGGGATGCGGGGAGGCCGAGAGTGTGCAGCGCGAGCTCGAGTTCGAGCTCGGCCGGCAATGGCAGGGCGCGGTCTGTTGGGGGTGAGGGAGCGTGGAGAGGGCTCGGGGAGGCAGGGGACCGAAGGGAGCGGACAGGGGGACTCCTCCACCTTATGCCACTGCCCATAAACCAACGGCCACGCAGCGCGTGTCGGCTCGCCATGGCGGGCGCGGTCGGACCTCGGGCCCTCATGTCAGCGAGAGAGAAAAGAGAAAATGGAAAACACATTTTGACTGGTTTTTCTCCTCTCTAAAAATCGCTTAAATGACCGATTTAGAGGCCGAATTTGAGAAAACTCCAATTGGATGAATTGAAGTACTCTATGTGATGTTCATTTTTGTCAAAAGGTTTGACACCAGGTTCTATTTAAATTTGAATAAAATATTGAATTTAAACGTTCTGACTTCAGTTTGACCGACAACACTTATCTGCTTAGAAATTCCATAAGTCCATTTTTGGGCCATTTTCACAAAAGGAATTTTGTACCAATGTTGTTCAGAACATGATCTACAAGTTTCCCAATTAAAGCTTTGCATGATAATGGCTGTAGATCAAGGAAAAATTGAAATTTCTAAGCAGATCAGGTTTGGACAGATTTCGTATGCTGACAGAAAAAGGCCCTAAACCCTAAGCAAACATTTGTGCATGTCAACACACCAATTACCAAAGTTGTTCACCATGAGTTTGTCTACAAGTTTGGTATATAAGGTTTCACTTAAACCACAACAGATTTAAAACTACACCCACAAATACAATAGCATATGCTGAAAACTGAGTTTAAAATGCTCTACATCAACCTAGTTTTCATATGTGGTTCAAATGCATGTCATTATGAGATGAAATGCTGCATGTATGATGAAATTGATGCAAATGAAATGCACTTGAGATGCCAGGGCATCACACTTGTGTTTTCTCCAAAATTAACTTGAGGTCAGGTTATCATCAATTGAAGATCCATCCCTCAGATATTCCTAAGACTGCCTTCACCACTAAATACGGCTTGCACGAGCATATAGTAATGTCTTTTGGTCTGACCAATGCTCCCGCCTACTTTATGCATCTGATGAATAAGGTGTTTATGGATTATCTAGACAAGTTCATAGTAGTTTTTATTGATGACATTCTGATTTACTCCAAGACAGAAGCAGAACATGAGGAACAATTGAGGCTAGTTCTCCAGAGATTGAGAGAGCACAAGCTGTATGCCAAACTGAGCAAGTGTGAATACTGGATTGACGAAGTGCCTTTCCTTGGTCACATCATCTCCAAGGGAGGAATCGCAGTGGATCCAAGCAAGGTCGTGGCTGTAACTGAATGGAAGGTGCCGCAAACACAGAAAGAGGTCTGTGTATTCTTGGGTTTAGCTGGATATTCTCGGAGATTTGTTGAGGGTTTCTCTAAGGCCGCGAAGCTGATGACAACCTTGCTCGAAAAAGATGCAGAATTTAAATGGACAGACTAGAGACAAGCAGCTTTCGATGAGTTGAAGAAGAGGTTGACAACAACGCTAGTGTTGACGTTGCCAGATCAACAGAAGCCCTTCATGGTATATTGTGATGCATCAAGGGAAGGTCTAGGATGTGTTTTGATGCAAAAAGGAAAGGTAATTGCCTATGCCTCTCGGCAGTTATGCAAGCATGAGTTAAATTACTCGACACATGATTTGGAATTAGCAGCAGTGGTTCATGCTTTGAAAATCTAGTAGCACTATTTATTCGAGCAGCGATGTGAGATATACACTGATCATAAGAGCCTCAAGTGCATATTCACCTAAAGTGAGTTGAATATGCGGCAGCGCAGATGGTTAGAATTAATTAAGGATTATGACTTGGAAATACACTATCATCCTGGCAAGGCTAATGTAGTGGCAGATGCTCTGAGCCAGAAAAGTTATGCTAATATGGCTTTGGGTTTCCAGATGCCGCGAGAGTTATGTGAAGAGTTCAAAAGCTTGAGCTTGGGTTTCCTACATCATACTACAGTAGCAGCATTTGAAGTAGAGCCTACATTGGAGCAGGAAATAAAGAAACACCAGAAGAACGATGAGAAATTAAAGGAGATTCGCAAGTTGCTTAAAGTGGGCAAGGCACCCCACTTCAGAGAAGATGAATAAGGAACTCTATGGTACAAGAATCGGATCAACGTGCCGGATGTGGACAGCATCAAGAAGTTGATTTTGAGTGAGGCACATGACACAGCTTATTCTATCCATCCTGGTAGCACGAAGATGTATTATGACCTCAAAGAGAGATTCTGGTTGTATGGGATGAAGCGTGCAGTAGCTGAGTATGTGGTTATATGTGATACCTACCAGCAGGTGAAGGCTGAGCATCAGAGACCTGCAGGATTATTACAGCCATTGAAGGTTATAGAGTGGAAGTGGGAAGAAATCACTATGGACTTCATCGTGGGTTTACCTCGGACATAGAAAGGTTATAATTCAATATGGGTAGTAGTGGATCGTTTGACAAAGGTTGCTCACTTCATACCAGTCAACACTACTTATTCTGGTGCAAAGTTGGCAAAGTTGTATATTTCTAGAATTGTGTACCTACATGGTGTGCCCAAAAGGATTATATCTGATAGAGGTTCGCAGTTTACTTCTTACTTTTGGGAGCAGTTGCATGATTCATTGGATACAAAGCTCAGATTTAGCACAGCTTACCATCCGCAGATAGACGGACAGACTGAAAGAACTAATCAGATACTGTAGGATATGTTGAGAGCATGTGCAATACAGTATGGTACTAGCTGGGACAAGAGTTTGCCGTATGCTGAGTTTTCTTATAATAACAGCTATCAAGCCAGTCTGAAGAAATCACCGTTTGAAGCACTGTATGGCAAGAGGTGTAGAACTCCATTGTTTTGGAATCAGACTGGCGAGAAGCAAGTATTTGGACCTGACATAATCCAGGATGCTGAACAACAAGTACGGGTCGTCCCGGAGAATATGAGAATTGCTCAATCTAGGCAAAGAAGCTATGCTGACATTCGCAGGAGGGATCTAACTATCAAGGTAGACGACCATGTGTATTTGAAGGTGTCACCAATGAGAGGGATCCGCAGATTCAATATGAAAGGTAAACTAGCACCAAGATACATCAGGCCGTTAAAAATATTGGAGAAGAAAGGTGAGGTAGCTTACCGCCTGGAGTTGCCTCCTAGCTTGTCAGGTGTGCATGACGTGTTCCATGTCTCTCAGTTGAAGAAGTGTTTAAGAGTGCCTGAGGAGCAAGCACCATTAGAGGGATTAGAAGTATAGGAGGATTTGACTTACACGGAGCATCATGTGAAAATTCTAGACACATCAGAAAGAGTTACTAGGAACAAGAGGACTAAGATGTACCGAGTACAATGGAGTCACCATACAGAGGCTGAGGCAACATGGGAACGAGAGGATGAGTTAAAGGCAGCATACCCTGATCTCTTTGCTAACCAGCCTATCTGAATCTCGGGGCGAGATTCTTGTTTGGGGCCTAGGTTTGTAACACCTTAATTTTACCTTCAGTAGTTTTTCAATAAATTTAATATGTCTTGTTTAATTCCCTAAGGTTTTCATGCCTAGCCTTGCATGTCATGATTTATTTTGTTTGAACAAATAATTAAATTCATCATAGATCAACCATGTTTGTCCATTCATGCTGGTGCATATTTTATTGTCTGTGTGAATCTTAGTTCTGAAAATTCAGTTTTAGCTGAATTTTAAATGTAGCTTCAGTTTTGGTTTTTGAGAAAAAGGGGAGAGGGAAAAGAAAAATAAAAGGATAAAAGGAAGGGCGAGCAGTCCAGGCCAACCAGTAGCCCAGCCGCTCTCCCTCAGCCCCCGCCTGGGCCAGTCAGAGGCCCAGCTCGCCAACAACCCAGGCCGAGTAGCCCAAGCTGAGCTAGCTCAACCCGCGCCCTTCTCCCCTCCTAACTCTCTATGCATAGGACGGCGGATTTGAGTGAATCCGCCAATGCCATCGCACGTCTGCGCACCACGCACTCGGGTTGGAGCACTATTGTGGCACCCTGCATCCCCTATCCATCAGGGTCGCCTCGCAGTCCTTCGAAGGTCTTACTCCTGCCGTCACCGTGCCACTCCTCCGTGTACCGAACTCCCATGGCCGACCGATGCTGAGCATGCCTCCCATCCTTCTGAGGACATCCTTCTCCATCTACCTCTAGTCCATCGGAGGGCCTCCTGTCCATCGGAGGTGTTGCGCCCAAGTCCTTCTGTGTCTTTGCTACTGTTGACAATCACTTTCAATCCAGAGGCAATGGAGCTGGTCCATTGGCTCTCAACTGGGCGCTAGCAGGCTATCCGGTGGTAGCCATCAGATTGACTGACTCTATCAGACTATCTGGTGGATGCCACTGGACAATCCGGTTTCACCAAGACGGCTTAGGTCAGTTGGTCTTTTGGCTCTAGGTTTGTTCTATGAATCCCCAAATTTATTTTATGAATCTTCCATGTCTTTGTGACATATCAGTGGCAGTGCATCATCTCAATTCTGCCTGTGGCCCTCAAATCATATCAATTTCATCTTGTTGCCAGCTCTGTGCTTTACCAAAGGTTCTATATTCGGTTTTTTTAATCTCAGGGCAGCAAAGATGTCAGATCAAGGTCCCAGCAAGACCTATCAGAGAAGGAAGAGACCGGCCAAGAAAACTTGCCAACCTTCTAGTAGTGGCACTTCTTCTCCCTTGGAGGACACCAGTGCGGGTGGTTCTCAAGGAGGGAGAACTCTCTAGTCCAGGCAAGGGCCCCTATAGGACACTCCCCGGGGATAGATGCACATCTCAGATGAGATAAAGGCAGTTGCAACATCCTCAGATGATGATAATGTGAATGATGCAACCTTCAAGGTGGTTCCAAATGTGCATGGCAAAGGTCTAGCTCTTCCTAGTAATGGTGATGGAAGCAATGATGGTAATGAGGACAATGAAGAAGAGCAAGAGCATATACCTCATCATAATCCACCTCCTGAAGCTAATGTTGCAAGAAGAATGTCCAAGCCTATTGGTCCTCCAAATAAAAGGACAGTGAACTTTAAGTGCAAGGGAAAGTTTGAGAAAATTAGAAATCAGAGAAGGACATATTTAAGGGCTATAAGGAGAAATGCCTATGATTGGAGGTTTCACTCACGTTTTCAAGAAAATTTCTTTGAAAGTGTGATTCTCTCTAAGGAGCACCCGGTGACACTTGATCAATGGGTTGATTGGAAGTACATGGCAGAAAAGAAGGATCCCATCTTTGATCAAGTAATTGCTGCATGTGAGAGGCAATTGATAAAAAAGCCCATGGGCTATAGGCATGATTGAAACAATGAGATAATAGCCCAATTTTATGTCATAGTTTTCTTTAATGACACAGGTGGAGATGAAAATAAGTGGGAGATGGTGTGGATGACAGAGGGTAACACATACTCCATCTCTTCCTCTCAGTTTGCCCATTTGATTGGGAAGCATGAGCCTGATCTGGGAAGGGATAAGATTCATCTTGAACAATGTTTGCTAGATGGTAAGATGAAGTTTATGTACCCTATAGACTACCAAGGATATAGTGGATCCACTACATGTCTCTACGCCTTCTATGCCTACCTGAATGGATTATTTAGGAAGATACTTGCTCCTCGGGTAGGTGATGCCACAAACATTTCTCACTATGAAAAGAATTTGTTGGCAAGGATGAGAGAGGGTGTGAGACTTTTCTATGTGACCAACTTCATATGGGAAGAAATCAAGGCCATTTCACTTGACCCATACAGGAGTTGTGCATATTCTCCCATCATTATGCTGGTTATTGAGAAGACCTCTGAGGACAACTTTGTACATGATGTGGAGCATAGACCTTTGAGAACCCAGAAGGCCAAGCGTCCCATTATACCTTCAGCTTCAGATGTTCCTCCTAGCTCCAGTGTGCCACCACAAACTCAGGTCCTCCTGAGATTTAGCATAGGAGTCAGTCACCCTAGAGGAGGAGACATAGGGGACAGTACATCAATGACAGGAGGAGGAGCTCTTCACCCATTGTTCAGGTTTTCGGAGCCATCATGGGTGCTCTCAAGTGCTTCTAGGCCAAGCAATACAAAGAAAGTAAGGCAAGAAAGCAGCTAGCACGAGAGATATGTGAGAATGCCAACATGTTGAAGGGCATTCAGAGGCACCTTGGCACGCAGCAACCTCCGTCTCCGGATAGACCTGTGGAGGATGAGGCAAATAGTGAGCCTGAGGAGATCCAGGATTCTTTTGCAGGCTACTACGCAGACCAGGGATAGGCTTGGACTTCTTCAGTTCCACCTCAGTACTTAGCCACCTTAGTTCACTCAGCCTCCGCAGGGGTACTACTACCAGCAGATGGCACCTCCACCTCTTCACACTTTGGGAGGTTTTGCTCAGTTGGCTGCTCAGGCCACCTTTGGGACCAAGAGTGTTTTCACCACCGGATACTCAGGCTACTCGGGTCCCATCTCCGGCATGATGTCATCCAGCTTCTTAGGACCACTTCCTTTCACAGCACCTCAGGGTGGTCACGAGTCCACCAGCAGATCGAGCTTCAGTGGCACCTTCTACCAGAGTTCCTCGTCTACAGGCTGGGGTCAGTTCTAGAGTGGCAGCTCTAGTGAAAGATGGGATCAAGGTACTCAGTGAGAGTTTGAGGTATTTTTCTCCCTACCTATGTCTTTTTGGTGCTTAATGACCAAGGGGGAGAAGTCCTGTAAGGAAAATGGGCCCTAAGCCTCGTTCTTAGTTCCCTAATGTGATTTTGGTGGTTGAGTTGACAACATGTACCATTTGGGACTAATGTGTGTACAAGTGTTTTGTTTAAGTCCCGGGATACAAGAGATGGTCTTGGGGTGCAAACACCTCAAAGGAGGACCTGACTCGATGGTCCCGTTGGCCGGTCAGCGACCCAATTTTTTGTCCCATCAAGAGGTCCGGAAAAGACCCATCGAGAGGTCTGAAGAGAAGAAGAAGAAGAGCAAGATTGAAGAATCAAAACCCGGTGCAAATTACACGCATCAGACGGTCCGATGGTTCCACCATCGGACGGTATGATGGTGCATCAGACCAGTTGGGCAAAAGAGAATGAGAAGACCGAGCCCCGATGCTTCAACGCACCGGACGGTCCGATGGTTGTACCATCAGACGATCCAATGGTCCATCGGAAAAGTTGGACAGAACAACCAACAAACTTAAGACCGCGGGCATACACGCATCAGATGGTCCGATGGTGTCACCATGGGATGGTCCAATTGTTTCAACGGTCAACTGAAGCTCTAACGATCGACTCCAATGGCTAGTTGGGAGTACGCATCAGACGGTATAATGGTCCAACCATCGGACGGTCCAATGGTTGCAGATAGTGTAGATCAAATTGCTGCCAATGGCTAGTTTGGAGGTATGGCCTATATATACCCCTTGGCCAGCATCCACAACGTGGTTAGAGACTCCTGAGCTAACACAAGTGTTGAGGCTCCATCTTGATCCATCCAGAGACCCTCATACACACATTTGAGATCCCAACCACCCCAAGAGGTTACTAGACACATCCCGGCATTGCTAGAGCTTAGTTGCATCTTTGCTTAGGCCTATTTGTCTATCCTACGTGCCTGCGAGCATGTCATTTATGTACAAGTGCGGCTGTAAGTCTTGCGAGACCCTCTGAAGTGTGGAGTGGCTGCCACCTTGCTTGTGAGAGAGGGAGGAAGGCCCTCAGCACGTTGGCCAAAAGCTTCCCATAGTGGAGATAGCGGGGTAGCTCCGCAAGAAGGACTTGGAAAACGACAATAGCCCCGACAATCCTCTACCCTTGCGTGGGCGAGGCCGTAGTCGCAGACTACATAAGAGAAGGGCTCGTGTGGGTGTGTACCGGGGATATCCGGAGACCCAACTGGGGTTACTTGACTTCCGCAGAAGTCACTTTGCCATCCTCCACCCTTGCGTGGGTGAGGCCGCACTCCTTTGAGGATTGTGCGAGAGCAAAGTGTTGACGCAAGATATTGACTAAATTTATGCTCTATTTTTACATAATTTTATGCCTTTTCAGAAGTTAATCTTATGATTTACTCTTGTTTTGCTAACAAATAACCCCGTTTTCTAGAATGCTCTTTGTTTTTGCACATTATTAAATATTGCAGGAAAATGGCAAATAATTGCAATAATTGAGAAAGCTACTCATTGATGGATCAATGCTACAAGTCCAGAGAGATGAGATGATTAATAAAAGAGAGCAATTGAAGCCCAAAAGAAGGCCAGTTGACGTGGCTTATGTACGAAAATTATACATCATTTTATATGGTTTTTCATTGATTTTATGCGTCAGCTATATCTTTCTCTAACATTTATCACCGATAATTGTGGATTTTGCAATATTGTCTCGGAAATATGCTACATGTGATTTTTTCAGGTTTTAAGCCAATGTTTCGCGAAATTCACCATGATCCACTTCGAGTAAGAAAAGACCTCTAGATGACATGAATTGAAGATGAAGAACAAGGAAGGCTTGGTGTACTCATGACCCCTCTGCGTAGATCAAGGCTCCCTAACTAGAAGATTCAACGAAGTGTCAAAGAGCTACAAGAAAATAAAGATATTTATTCATTAAAGATGATGAATATGAAAAAGGCCAGAAGAATTCATCGAGGCTCGGCACATTACGAAGATTCCAGAAGCATAAGAGTCCCGAAGGCCCCACACAAATATTACTTAAGCATTAAGTAACTACCCCGCGAAAGATGGAAAGGAGAAGACACAGGAAGAGTCCGGGTCGGCCGACCCTGACCCTCCTGGTCGGCCGACCCCACCTCTCCGAACATCGGTTCGACTTGCCTTCTTACCCACGTCATCCTTAGGGTATAAATAGCGAGTCTAGGCCCCGAGTCGAGGCATCCAATTCATTATCAAGGTGACAAGATGTAGAGAAAAGGGACAACAACTAGAGGAGAGCTGAGGGTCGAGATTCTAGGCTAGGATTAGAGTTCTTCTAGTTCGTAGAGGTGATTAGAGGCCTTGCATGGTGCTCTAATTACCTAGCTCCAAAGGTCTAATTGTATCACCAAGGGAGGTATGGCCATGGTTGTAAGTATGATATAATTTATTAATGAAAGCATTGTTCTTGTCTAATTATCATGTTCTTGTTCTAATTATGCATGTTCTAGCTCTAATTAGATTTAGATCTAGATGCTTGTTGATTAGACCATGTCTTTAAGGGTTATATTCATCTAGCGTTCTTGATTGTTGATCTAGCTTACTAATGATATAGTTGTATGTCTAGTTCTTTTGATCATGGAGATTAGAGGTTCTAGTTGTGCTAATTATGTTATTAGACCATATAAGGTAGTTGGAAGCTAGTTCTCTGATTACGTGTCTATTGAAAGCTTTTCGTTGATTACCTGGTTACCAGTGACAGTGGAGCCCGGGGAAAGGTTAAGCCGATCTAGGGGTTAGGTTGATTGATCTTGATTTAATTATGCTATGATGAATATGCTTGAACATGCTTGTCTACCTTGAGCTACTTGTTATCGTTGCTTTTATCAAATTGTGGTACCCTTATCATGCTTGTTTTGGATCCAATTAGAGCTTGATTAGAATCTAGTTAATACCCCTTAATTAATGTTCTAGTTCTGTTCTAATTGTTTATCTTATATATTAAGTATAGTTTAGACGTAGATTAGACATAGTTTAGAGGTAGATTAGAGCCTTGCTTTTTATCTTTAGCTTTCCATAAACTCTTGTTAATTAGTTCTCAATTAGTTCGTTTTCTGGATTAACAAAACCCATGATACTAATCCTGGGGAAAAGCTACCACGATACTATCGCTTGCAGTATAAGGTTTGGCGTGCTTAATTGCCGTCAACAAGCTTTTCTGGCGCCGTTGCCAGGGAACTAATTAATCGAGTTCTAATTAATTTGAGTTTATG
Organism: Paspalum vaginatum; assembly: GCA_030272315.1. Taxonomy (NCBI): domain Eukaryota; kingdom Viridiplantae; phylum Streptophyta; class Magnoliopsida; order Poales; family Poaceae; genus Paspalum; species Paspalum vaginatum. The sequence goes on along the minus strand of CM059020.1, from coordinate 10,575,111 downwards.
TTCAAATCTAATTTTGTCTTTTACTACTAGTTTGTGTTTGCTAATTATGTGCTAGTCTAGTTCTAATTGTGTGCTATTAGTCTTTCTAATTGTGTTCTAATTAGTTAGTATGTTCTTTAGTTCGTGTTTAGTCTTTATGTTCTAATTTTATTCTCCAATTGTTTAGTGTACTCTAGTTACATCCTTATTCTCTAATTGTGGTCTTATGTTCATCATTCGTTCTTGTGTTTAGAATAAGTTTAACTCTTTTATTAATAGTTTGTGATTTGCTTAACTAAGAGTTAGTTTTTTTATAAGTTTTATTTCATATCTCTCTTGTATATATATTTCTTTGACTAATATTACAGAAAAAAAGGGCATCGGTCTAATAAAAAAATCCTTTCCTACCTAACTCTTTAATGGTAGGTGCAAACACTGTTAGTGACTTATGATCTGTTATTGAGTTTTTCTATAGTTATCACATAGGAGTAACTATGGTGATAAAGGTATATCTGCTGTGTCAATTAATTGTTAAGACTAATGTTCTTTGGAGCTTGTTTGTGCTAAGCTACAGATAATGGAGGCAAGGATGATTAGCTGAGAAGGTCTCGGAAGCTAAGGATTGCTTAAGGATAAGGAAGATGAAGATACGGAAGGTTTATCTCAAGACCAATCCAAACTCCAACCAAATCTCGAGATGCTCTCGAAATTCAGAACAACAAAACCTTATGTGGTTGATTCGAAGACCTTAACAACGTCGGATGAAGAAAGTCTGAATACCAAAGTTGTAGATCTTTTCGAGCTCTTCAAGATAGAGTCCAAATTTGTATTATTTGGACTTCAGATAATGAAGTTATAGTCGAAATACTAAAAGGTCAGAATAAGGAAAGCTGAGTTTCGAGGAAGACAAGAAGTTTTCTTCTCCAACACTTGATGGTGCATACAATCATGGTACTCTAAAGAAGATGAAGCCACATGGAGTCAATGATGAGATTTGAACTTCACTTCTTCAGGACTTAGGTAATTCTTGTTTTTAATCATAATAATTAAAGTTTGACTATGTTTGTTTAGAGTTGTTCCATAATGATCATTAAATGTTATTTGGTTTATTGTGATCCTATCCCTTCTTGTGTTTTGTTTTAGTTCTTTTTGTTAAATCTTTGTTCCCTTAATTCAAACCTTGAGAATTGTTTAGATTAGCTTCTTGATCCATAGCTTTGCAATGCTTTATCTCTACATGTGATCTAGCTAAGTTGATATATCCACATGTCTTTTAGTAGGTCTTTCTACTTTTAATTAGTTGATTGAATCTGCTCATGCATAGAGATGGTTAGAGTTTGCTAGTTCATCAATTCTCAAAGTTTAGTGTTTAGTGTTAGAACCAACTTTTTGTTTATAAATAAAAACTTGAGAGCCAAGATTTGTGTAAAAGTAAGAGGGGGATCGATCACTTATGCCTCCTTTGAGTGGTTCGGTCCAGATTTACTTTTGTGCAAATTACTTTTCCAATTTTTTTTAAACATGAACATGTGCATGTTTTTCATGACTATTTATATGTGCACAATATTATCTTTAAAAATTTAAAATTTCAAAATATTTTGGTTTTTCTAAAAAAGAACCCTTGTTAGAATTTTATCTAAGCCTAATTTTATTTCTTTCAAAATCATCTCTCTAACTTGGTCAAAATCATTAGAAACCCATCATTTTGTTTATTCCCTTTTTTTGATTTTATGAATCAAGTTCATCTATGAATTATATATGCCTTAGTGATTTGCTATGTGATTTCAATTTGAATTTATAGTTGTCTTTGATTCATCAATCAAATGTTTGTTTAAACCCCAATCAACCATGTGACTCCACTTTTATCTCTAATCAAAACCATGAATGTTATTATATTATATATATGTGTGCACCGTGAGCTAACCATGCAGAAAAATTCACACTTCATTTGAAACAATGAGATCAACTGTGGTGAAATAGTACAAGATAAATTCATGATGATTGATGCAAGGATTTGAAGACATCATCAGAATTTGCAAAAGTTTGATTAAGTTTCGAATTGAAGAGAGAGTGACTGAATGGATGAGGAATTAAAGACAAGAATCAAGCCTATGAAGCTTCAAGATCAATAATGATGGACTCAGACAATTTACACCAAAACCCAAGTTCAAAAGGTTGAAGATTGTCAACATTGGGAGAACTGAAAACGGAAGGTGAAGATGTCATCAACATGGAGCTCGAGCACAGAAGGCAAAGACAGAATATTTTTTATATATGGAAAGCCTATGAAGTCCTCTTTCCAACGCAATAAGAATCACTCAATTTGGACATTTCTACGAGGAGCAATGTGCAAATCATTGAAGACTGCGCGAGCTGAATCGAAGTCTGTACAGAACGCAATGCTTGAATAAAATGGGCATAACTCCTTCATACGGAATCGGAATTTAATGTATAAGTACTCGTTGAAAAGATAATTTCAGAGGCTACCCAATGTATCTATTATTTGAGGCATGTTCTTTTCGAGACCAATGAGTTATACCACGAGGAAAGAGGTGGCAGCGACAATGGTGATGACTACTTAAGGAAGATGGAGACAACAATGATGAAGGAGGCTTGGGCAATGCTTTCATAAGATTTTCATTATAAAGTTCAGTTGCAAGGACCTTCAAAGACATTAAAACATAAACACACAAGCAGAGGATTGTGCACACAAGTGATACTATGCTCAAGACACGATGAAGCTGCACAATCAAGTTATCAAGCTGCATGGACACTTTGGATTCTTACTCCAAGGATATGGTTTCACTTCAATGAAAGTAAGTAAGAAGTCTAGCTTTATGACTTTAAATTAAGCGTTTTTCAGGAGGCAACCCGTTTAATTATTTGTTTTTAGTGTTAAGAGTCTTAGAATCTTTTAATAGAGAAATGGGAAGCATGACACCACCCTTTAAATCTTTTGCTTGTGGCTAGTTAACTTAATTTTATGTGTTTCTACCTTGCATTTGCATTATCATTTGTTTTTCCACACTTGTTTTATTAGTATTAAAATTTTCATAAACTTCACGACGGATGTTTTATTATACTCGACGGAGTTTTTTTTGATAAATTAAGTGTAAACATGGTGTTTAGATTTAATTTGAGACCATCATCATTAAGTTTAATTGAAAGTTTTTTTTGTTAATCATGTCTCTTCTGGATAAACTTTCCGCATTTATTTTTCATATTTCATGTATAAACCACCCTTTTACATTTAGATTAAATTGTATGTTTTGCATTATAATTGGCTTGATTGGTTAATTAACTCCATAATGTATGCTTTCATTTTATGATAACATTACTAGAATGTTTTTCTTAGCAATTTTTATGTAAGCATGGTACTTAGATTAAATTGTTGATCATTATGATGAAGTTAATTAACCTCGTTAGTTATCCATAATTGCATGTGATTAGTTTATAAGCTTTGCAATGTGCTTTGGTTTTCTTGTACTGTTATGAGTTAATAACCTTTAATAAACATGGTGTTTTAATGTTGGTTAATTAAAGTTTTGGTGGCTATGGAGAGACTTAGCAATCATGTTGTAAACATGATGTTTAGAACTTGATTTAATCATTGTCTTTGTTTATATGATTATCTTTTGCATAATTACACGTTTGCATTCACATACACCATTTAGTTTTTCTTTTAAGATTAACTAGGCCACGAATCAATGGAAATATTATTAGATTATTGTAAATTGCTTCTACTCCCAATTGTTACCTCGAGAGTAGTATGTGCACTTGAATTGTTTTGCAGGAAATTATTTGACGATAATAAAATTGAAGGAATATCTGGTAACATATTTCTAATACTTTCTCTTTTTCATTTTTTTAAATTCTGCAAATTATTAGCTATATCTATCAATTTGGTGTTCTCTTTGTGTTTCTCTTGTTTTTGGTGTGGTAGTTTAGATTTATTGTGATTAATACTACAACCATGATATATGCTTAATAAATTAATTATAACATTGTTTTCAAGAAAATGATGAAAGTTGCCGCTTTATCTTTATCATGCTTTGATTTTGATTAGTCAAAAATAACGGGCTCTCATAATACATGTTTAATTGAACTAACCAGCAAATTTGTGATTGATTACGATTGTTCATAAAGACCCATAGGATTTAATTTTTGCAAAGTTTAATCTTTATCATGATCATCTCCTTGTTTATTTTTACTGCTTATAAATGCCATGATCAACTTTATGAGATTATCTTGCAATAGCCATTCCTACCAAAGCCATATATTTTTAACCTTAGATTTATCAAATTTGTTTTTTAAATGAGTTGGATCAAGACTGTGATCTAGGGTATGAGACTTAGAAGCTGGTCATTCATTTTTGCGTATCTTTTCTTTACTGGCCTTTTCTATCCATGCATTGTGTCTCTCTACAATGGAGAGATTGCAAACTTCGCTGGATATCCATCCTTAAACCAAAATTATCTTTTTGTGTATCCTCCTTGACCACAACCCATTACTTTCTGGAGTATTTAAGGGATTAAATATTATTCTTTTAATTAGACAGCTCCATCATCTAAGTTAAATTGTTTAGATATATACTAAGGGCGAGGGTGAGTATTATTCAAGAGTAGGGATGGAGAGCTGCCAAGTGGTCGTCTAAAAATAAAAAAATAAAAAATATATATATATTATGCCCCTCAATAATCTTCTAAGTATTTTTGAGAGTTTTATATATAGTTGTTTTTAGTATTAGCAAGTGATATCCTGTATATATACTCCAGAAAATATTCCAACCATGTGCAATCCGATAGCAAGGACTTCATTTGTGCCTTGAGATCATCCATTGACACTTGCATACGTCCACTTTTCTATATGTGTGTGTTCCATCCTTTCCCTCTTAACATTATTTTATTCCATGACCTTTTTGACAAGTTTCAGTAAAACCAGCAGATTTCTTTCTTGGTTTGACAATATTTTGAAAACATGTTTTGATTAGGATTCATACCAAGCTACAGATAAACTTCCACCTTTTATATATATTTATTGAATACTATTTAAATATTGAGAGACTGGAGAGTTGAGTGTATTTCTTTGGCTTTGCAAGAATTTATCTATTAATGTTTGATTATCTTTTTCAACAAAAAACATATTGCTAAAATGAGGAGATGTGTCTTTGATAAAATTGAACTCTTGCTAATTCTTTTATTGTGGGATGAGCTTAATTGAATATCTTTTCTTTCATGATTTGCTGGTTCAAACTTAAATTACAAGAGAGCTTGTAAGTTTTATTGATTAAGATTAGAGTATGAAAAAGTTAATGTAAGACAACTGCTGATTCTTGACTTACTCGAGCACGAGCAAGGTTTAAAAGTGGGGATGTTGTTGACGCGGCTTATGTACGAAAAATTATACATCATTTTATATGGTTTTTCATTGATTTTATGCGTCAACTATATCTTTCTCTAACATTTATCACCGATAATTGTGGATTTTGCAATATTGTCTTGAAAATATGCTACATGTGATTTTTTCAGGTTTTAAGCCAATTTTTCGCGAAATTCACCATGATCCACTTCGAGTAAGAAAAGACATCTAGATGACATGAATTGAAGATGAAGAACAAGGAAGGCTTGGTGTACTCATGACCCCTCTGTGTAGATCAAGGCTCCCTAACCAGAAGATTCATTGAAGTGTCAAAGAGCTACAAGAAAATAAAAATATTTATTCATTAAAGATGATGAATATGACAAAGGCCAGAAGAATTCATCGAGGCTTGGCCCATTATGAAGATTCCAGAAGCATAAGAGTCCCGAAGGCCCCGCACAAATATTACTTAACCATTAAGTAACTACCCCGCGAAATATGGAAAGGAGAAGACGTAGGAAGAGTCCGGGTCGGCTGACCCTGACCCTCCTGGTCGGCCGACCCCACATCTCCGAACGTTGGTTCGACTTGCGTTTTTATCCACGTCATCCTCAGGGTATAAATAGCGAGTCTAGGCCCCGAGTCGAGGCATCCAATTCATTATCAAGGCGACAAGATGTAGAGAAGAGGGACAACAACTAGAGGAGAGCTGAGGGTCGAGATTCTAGGCTAGGATTAGAGTTCTTCTAGTTCGTAGAGGTGATTAGAGGCCTTGCATCGTGCTCTAATTACCTAGCTCCAGAGGTCTAATTATATCATCAAGGGAGGTATGGCCATGGTTGTAAGTATGATACAATTTATTAATGAAAGCATTGTTCTTGTCTAATTATCATGTTCTTGTTCTAATTATGCATGTTCTAGCTCTAATTAGATTTAGATCTAGATGCTTGTTGATTAGACCATGTCTTTAAGGGTTATATTCATCTAGCGTTCTTGATTGTTGATCTAGCTTACTAATGATATAGTTGTATGTCTAGTTCTTTTCATCATGGAGATTATAGGTTCTAGGTGTGCTAATTATGTTATTAGACCATATAAGGTAGTTGGAAGCTAGTTCTCTGATTACGTGCTTGTTGAAAGCTTTTCGTCGTTTACTTGGTTACCAGTGACAGTGGAGCCCGGGGAAAGGTTAAGCTGATCTAGGGGGTTAGGTCGATTGATCTTGATTTAATTATGCTCTGATGAATATGCTTGAACATGCTTGTCTACCTTGAGCTACTTGTTATCTCGTTGCTTGTATCTAATTGTGGTACCCTTATCATGCTTGCTTTGGATCCAATTAGACCCTGATTAGAATCTAGTTAATACCCCTTAATTAGTGTTCTAGTTCTGTTCTAATTGTTTATCTTATATATTAAGTATAGTTTAGACGTAGATTAGACATAGTTTAGAGCTAGTTTAGAGGTAGATTAGAGACTTTCTTTTTACCTTTAGTTTTCCATAAACTCTTGTTAATTAGTTCTTAATTAGTTCGTTTCCTGGATTGACAAAACCCATGATACTCATCCTGAGGAAAAGCTACCACGATACTGTCGCTTGCAGTATAAGGTTTGGTGCGCTTAATTGCCGTCAACAAGGCCCAAGCCTATTATGGAGAAGATTCCGGGGACTAAGGACTTGCTTGAGTATTAAGAATATGAAGATAAGGAAGGTTTATCAAGAGTCTAATCCAAACTCCAATTAAATCTCGAGATATTCTCGGATTCCAGGAACAGAAGCACCTTGTGGGCCCAATTCGGAGACCTTAACGACGTCAAATAAAGAAAGTTTTAATACCAAAGTTGTAGATCTCTTCGAGCTTTACGATTTAGAGTTCGAGTTTGCCTTATTTGGACTTCGGATGAGGAAGTTATGGTCGAAATACTAAGGGCTACAGAATATGGAAAGCTGATTTCGGGAAAGACTAGGACAATGACTTCATCTCCAAGCAAGGAAGTATATGGACGACCGGGACTCTTCTAGAAACTTGTATATTACATAGAAATAGGTGTTTTAGGTGTCTTAGGACTCTTAGAACCTACCTATTAGATTCCATGTATAGGGGACTCTCCGGAGTATAAATATATGGCCCCCCTAGAGGGAGAGGCATCCAATTCCATCGAATTCATTGTAAACCAGAGCTCTAAAGTTAGGGTTTAGGATCCATCTTCGCAAGACTCGTTGAGAAGGAGATCTCGGCAAAAGGAGGCAGCGAGAGGAGGCAGGAACGGAGGGGGTCGGGCGACCACCCCTGTTCCCGGGGAGTCTCGAGTTCGTCTTCGAGTATGTTGTTCGTCTCGCCGAATTCAACAACTATGTGCTTCAAGTTCATGATGCATCTCGAGTAACTCTCTGTTCTTCTTATTTTACTATGATAAACCTTTCAGTTCGATCAATGAAATAGTCTCTTTGCTACTAGTTCTTTGTTTATACATGATCTATGATCCATATCTTTGCAATGCTTCATCTCTACATGTGACCTGGCCGGGGTTGTTTAAACCACATGTCTTTTAGTAGATCTTTTTACTTTAATTAGTTGATTGAATCTGCTCATGCTTAGAGATGGTTTAGATTTGCTAGTTCGTCGATTACCTGGTTACTAGTGACAGTAGAGCCCGGGGAAAGGTTCCGAGCAAATCTATGACATTCATGATCATGTTTATTCTATGTTTCACGTTAGATCCATGCTTAGGGTGGTTCGTAGTTTATAAGAAGTTTGTCTCATATCTCTTGCTAATCCTTTAGCCGTATTAGCTTCTTTATCGATCTTGCTTAGTTTGATCTTGTTAATCTCTTAGTTCTTGATCTAGTTTATGCTATAGTTAGTTTTATATCTAGTTTGTGATTAGAACATCGTTTGTCATCCTTTAGTTTAGTTTAGATATAGATTAGTCAGTAATTAGACTCTCTTTTATCCTTTAGTTTATAGATCTATTAGAACTAGTTAGTAATTGATTAATCCTTGATTAATAGTAGTTTAAACCTAGTTTTCCACGGATTGACAAAACCCAAGATACTCATCCTGGGGAAAAGCTACCACAATATTGTGCACTTGCAGTATAAGGTTTGGCATGCTTAAGTGCTATCAACACAAAGCCTACGGGGGCGCCAAATGAGGAGTAGGTGGTAGAGGCACGTTGGCCTCCTCGAACCTTGGGAAAATCTCTGTGTCTCCATTGTGTGCCATCGCCAACATCGTCATCAGGGAGTTTGCATTTCTCTACCTATCCTTTTAGCTTCCGCATTTACATTCTTGCAATTGTGTGTTTACATTCCTCGACTAGCTTGATAGGTTAGTTTCTAGGTGGAACTAGGTTGCAAGACTTGGCCACTGTAGAATTAGCAACACTTAGCAAAACAATAGTGCACATAGCTAGTTTTATATTGCATAGGTTTTACTTAGTAGTTGTAGTTTTTAGAGAGCCATAGTTTTAGAAATCCTAATTCACCCACCCTCTTAGGTGTCAGTCCAACCTTCAAGTACATTAAAGCTTAGTGCTTGTATCTGACAGGTGAAAGAGGGAGAAATACATAGAGAAGTAAGGGGGAGAAGAACTTGAGGCAGAGCAGAGCAGCAGCAGGTGCAACTTGCAGCATAGTTTTAGTTTCGATCTCTTATCAACTGTATCTTGTGTTGGTTCATGTGTTGAACCGTGTTTCAAACTCTAGTGTCATGTGTTGGACACTCATTTTGTAATAAATTTCAAAACCTCTTGTGTGATCTGTGTGAACTAGATGTAAAACTAAGCTTAATTCTTAGCCAGAAGCTTTGTGCTTGTCTTTGTGATGTCTTGTGACTTTGTGGTTTTGCTTGGTGGGTGCAGACTGCTATCACTGGACTATCCGGTACAAGCCTGCCAGACTGTCTGGTGCATCGGACTGTCCGGTGGAGGCTATCGGACTATCCGATGAAGGCTACCGGACTATCCGGTGAGTTGGTAGTGGCTGCACAATTTGAGCACCCCAGGTTGGTTTACTTTGTGTTTACCTCCTTCCTTTGTGGTTTTGGAATGCTAAGATATAGGGGGGCAGCTCTCCTAGAACAAAATATGTGTTTTTGGGCATGTGTGGCTCATATTCAAGTTTTTGTAACTCAAGCAAATATTTATGGAGAGCATACCAAATATCTGAGGATTCATGTATTTAATTTAACCATCCTTTTGTATGCTTTAATCAGGGTTGTCATCAATCACAAAAAGAGGGGAGATTGTAAGTGCACCAAGGGTCCTTAGTGGTTTTGGTGTATTGAGTGACAACGCGATTAAAGATCTAACTTCTTTGTGAAGTTGCTTGACAGGTTTTCACAGGTTAATAAATTGTAATATAATAATAATGAATGAATTCTAAGGCATGTATCTCATGATCAAGCATGAATATTCTCACATGTTGAGAATCAAGGGATTTCATTGTGTATCATTTGTATGTTGAGGTTAATAGTCTTTATTGAACATATATTGCTTGAGAAGGACGTTTAATCATGGATCATCATATTGGCCTTTTGATTAGTCACTATGACATGGACACTTACATTATTGGTTTAACTCATTTGTGTCATGATAGATTTCTAAATCAAGTACATCACCTCAAGTGCTAGTTGTCATTGGCTCTCCATTCTTGCTACACATTGAGACATTTGGTTATTCTTGAATGAAAAGTGACATGAAACTTATCTCTTTCATTCGGACGTCACTATATTGATTGAATTATTCACAAATGAAAAGTGGTTGATCTTGGAGCATCACTATTGCATTTCACAGCCACATTTAATGAAGACAAAGTATATTGAATGTTTAATGAGAAAATGTGCTACATCCACCTATCGAAGAGGTTTTCCAAATTGAAGTCCAATTTATTGAGCTCAAACAGGATTGCTCTCAGAAGAAGCTCAGCTTGGTTATCCCTCTCAAATGGATTTGATCAAGACGAGATTATTCATCAAGTCAAGACTCAAGTGGACTTCATCTAGACTTCCTTTTATCTTGAGTATTGGTATGTCGTACTATCAAGAGGGAAGCTGAGCTCGAATGTCACTATTCAACATGTGCTCTAGTAGTTCAGAGAGTGTCGAACCATTTCATCTCATGTGATGAATGTGGCACTGAGTGAGAGAACTCTCTGCTTCTTTTCTCGTGCTTAAATTCCTAGCTTGGTGTGTCTCTAATGGAGACAAACAACAGCATGTCCTTACCTAGTGACCAAGGCCTTAATGCCTTAGCCTCCTGGTGCAGCAGCTTCGACCGGACTATCTGGTAGGTTCCACCGGACTGTTCGGTGGAGCCGTTTGAACTACAACGGCTAGTTGGCCTCCACCGGACTGTTTGGTGAGGCCCACCGGATTGCCCGGTGAAGGCCTGACATAGTGCAATGGCTAGTTTTGTGGGCTTGGGTATTTATACCTTCCCACCACCACTTGTGGCTGTGGCTACTTCCCTCCAATGTCTATACATATTCAGAGGCCAGAGAAACACTACCCCACACTCTCTTTGTGAGATTGAGCAAAACAAGTGAGATTCTTGAGTTGGGAGAGCATTTGTGAGGTTGTGTGAGCTTGTTAGAGCATTCTAGCTAATGAGCACAAGTTGGCAAATCATTTCTGGCAAACGATTTTGTTACTCTTGGAGATCTCCTCCTAGACGACTAGAGCGTCCCGAAGGGTACCCATTTGTGGGTGCCACAATTATAGCTTGTAATCCCCGCTCTTCGGAGCACTACTTAGTAAGAAGCCTCAACAATTCTAGCTTGTAATCCCCACCCTTCGGAGCACTGCTTAGTAAGTAGCCTCATCGTACCTTGGTGGTTGGTGAGGGGAGGCTAGGAGTTGAAAAAGACTAGCTATTGGTGGGCGCCTCAGCGAGCACAAAGGGACACTTGCGGGTGTGCCCAAACCTCGGGAATTAAATTTCTGTGTTTTGTGTGCTGTGCCCTTGCTGGTAGACCCAAGATTTCTGCTTGTGATTTGTTTCTTTACTTATATTACCTCCATTATTTCTGCTACTACTCTTGTGTGCAAGCTATTGTTGTGAGTGCAGGGTTTCAGTGCAGTAGAGGTCTACATCACCATAGAAACACTTGTGGCACCTCTGCTTACCTCGATAAGTGGTTACACGCATATTCACATTTGTGGGGTTTCGTTTCTGTGTGACATCGGACTATCCGGTGAGTCGCACCGGACTGTCTGATATACAGTACCAGATTGTCCGGTGCAGGCCTGATAGGCTGTTTTAAGCTGTGATTTTTCAGATTAGCCTATTCACCCTTCCTCTAGGCGACATTAACGTCTTTTCAGGCGTCTTGGGCCGAGAAGGGAGTGAGAAAGAGGATTTTCTTTTTTTTTCTGATTTTGTATTTGGGATTGGATTTTTTGGAACGAAATTTTGGAAGGAAAAATGGAAGAATTTGCAGTGAAATTTGAGAGGTGTTTGGAGAAAATTAAACAGAAATATTTGGGAAGTTCAGGTATTTGTTGAGCTCATAATAGCACATCAATAACAAACATGTTTTTGAAAATCGATTTTGAATTAAGGGAAGGTTTTGAGAAAATTTTCTTAGGGTCGATTTTCGGAGTGTTACACCCTGCTAGGGAAAGGGCTAGCACATTCACGTAGAACATCGTCTTCTCTGCATCCTCCATCACAGCAACGGATGGAGACCGAAGAAGTTGAGTGAATGACATCCCATAATCCATCTCAGGTACCTATGAGTTGGGGTCGAGGTCCTCCATTGCAGCTTGGGGTAAGAGACCAAACTTTTCGGTGGAGGTACGCACAGGGACACTAGCAATGTGGTTTGCCGGCGGTGGACACAGCGAAGGGTGTTGGGCGGAGGCCGGTGGCTGAGACGGCCAAAGATGTGGCATCGGCGGCGGCGGAGGATGGTGGAGGTGACGACGTGCGTCAACCCTGCCGGCGGGAAACGGCTGCGGAGACAGCCACGCCGGTTGGGGAGGGGAGGTTCTTGCTGTTGGTGGAGATTGTGAGTCAGAGAGAGCAGAGGTGATGGGATTGGGTGGCTCGGGACGACAACGGTGTAGGATGACGGCGGCAGAGACGTGCGAGGAGCTTCCAAGTGGCATGGAATCGGGGATTGGGGAGCGGAGTGCGGATGGACGTTGTGGCATGGAACCTAGGTGACTCACAGTAGAAAAGGAGATCGAAGAGGAAAAGACAAGGACAATTTTGTCATTTTATCTGCACAAACCGGTGCAAGCTAGGTTTTTTCGGATTGCTGGTTTGTATAATCTGAACCTTCTTGATTGTACAAGTTTGTTTACAATCTATGCTGTTTGGAGGCTCTATCAGATTCTACAAGCTAGATTTTATAATCCCAAAAAGATTAGCCTTTGGTGGTATTTGGATAATGGAATAAAAGTGTAGGATAGAAATAAAGATGAAGGTTAAAATTGTGAAGAAATGAACTCATCTCCCGTGCCCCTTTTGGCAAACGGGACCTTTGGATCTCGACGGCGTTGGACGTATAACTATCTGGGCCCACATACGACGGCGCGTGTTGCACGGGCTGCTCTCTAGTTTATGAGAGTGGCCAGTGGGTCCAAGTGAGGCGGGACCCTTTGGGCAGTGATTGTGGTGCATGGAAGATTCAGCGGTGGACGTCACGTGACGGCGTGGGGAAACAAATGTCGACATAGTGACGCGCTAAACAACCTGCCTACCGCGGCCGCCACTGTTCGGTGCAGTCGTCTCACCACCATGACGACATCCTCCGAACTCTCCTCCGATCTTTGCCCCAAAACTTGGACTTCCTCGCTCATTCTCCCCCCTGCTCCTCTTGTCCACTGGACGTGCCTTTGCGTCGTTGCGTGCGACGGGCGCTAGGAATCCACTGCATCAGAAAAGCAGCCGGCCAAAGAACCGATTTTCCCAAGAATTTTGTCCTTCCTGGCCCTCGCAGGATTGGATTCTTCGTCCATGGCTCTCGCCGGCTTCCGCCGGCACGTCGGCCAGTTAATGGCCAGCAGCAATGGTACGTAATTCGGTTGCTTTTCGACGTTTCCTTTGGTTCTTCCGGACGTATCTTGTTGAGATTGGCGGCTTGATGTGGTGCGTGCGCAGAGCTTTTGGCGGCGTCGCTGTCCGCCGCAAGCTGCGCGGAGGAGATGCAGAAGGCGGAGGGGGGCGATTGCCGCGACGACGCTGCGGCGTTGTGGCTAAAGGAGGTGGCCATGGCGGCGATACTGGTGGCCGGGGTGCTCGGGGTGGGCCTGCCTCTCGCGGGGCGGAAGCGGCGCGCGCTGCGCACGGACAGCGCCGGGTTCATGGCGGCCAAGGCGTTCGCGGCCGGAGTCATCCTGGCTACGGGCTTCGTCCACATGCTGCACGACGCCGAGAATGCGCTCTCCAGCCCCTGCCTCCCCTCCACTCCGTGGCGGCAGTTCCCGGTCCCCGGCTTCGTCGCCATGGCCGCCGCGCTCGGCACGCTGGTGCTCGACTTCCTGGCCACCAGGTTCTACGAGGCCAAGCACCGCGACGAGGCCGCGCGCGTCAAGGCAGCCGCCGCCGCCGCGCTCACTGCGGCATCCTCCGCGAGCGACGAGGACATCACCGTGGTCACCATCGTTGAGGACGAGCCCAAGGCGCCGCTGCTGCAGACGCACTGCCACGGACACTCGCACGGACACGGACACAGCCACAGCCATCAGCCTGAGGTGGTGCAAGCAGAGGGCAATGAGGGGGACGTGTCGGCGCATGTCCGCTCCGTCGTTGTGTCACAGGTGGATATTTCATCACTTCATTTGGTATCCTTTGGTGCACCATCGAGCGCACTGTGGTGACCATTGCTTTGGTTGCAGATACTGGAGATGGGGATAGTCTCGCATTCTGTGATCATTGGGTTGTCTCTGGGAGTGTCGCAGAGCCCCTGCACGATCAGGCCGCTTGTTGCAGCGCTTGCATTCCACCAGTTCTTCGAGGGGTTTGCACTAGGCGGGTGCATTGCTCAGGTGAGAAATTCAGTAAACTGCCGATGAGCAATTCTCGTTATTTAGTCAGTAGTTTCTTCACCAAGTTCTTGTAGCACCATGATGAATGACTCTTCACAGCGACGAAAGCAGAAGCTAAGTTATTTAGATGGCAATAGACCTTGGCTTTTTTCATCAGGACTTGCTCCGTTGTCAATTTGATAGATGGGGAATCCTCTTCTAGGAACATGCCCCCGTCATTGAAACCAACCTAATTTCTGGATGTTCCATCACTGGCTTGCCTAAGTTGTTGAAAGTTGAAACTAACAGTGCAGCTTATTACTGCAATATAAATCAAAATGGAGTAGCAACAATTATAGCCTGTTGTTCAACATCTCACGAGAAAAACTCAACATAATAACCTGTTGCTCATCCTTATTCTGGATCCAATTTATTTCCTAGTTTCTAGGTACCCATAACTAGAAGGACATCACTCGCCTAAACCAACTCTCTGAAACTCTGAAATTGAACTCATTTAGTTCGATTAATGTCACATAAATTTTCATTGGTGAAAAATCCAGCTTATGCACATGCTTTCAGCTTTATATTTTGGTGAATGCAATTTGTTGACTTTATTTTATTACATTGTTTGCTGTCTTGACTATTGAGCCTCGAAGTTGCTTATTTCTACCTTACATAGTGCTATTTCTGAAATTACAGCAGCAATTCAGACCTCTGCACTATTGAATTTCTTCCGAATCAGTCTTTAGTGTTCCTAACCTAATATTTTGTCACTGCTTGTACTGATTTTTTGTATCATAGTATATGTTAAAATGGTATTGACATGTCAGAATCCAAACATTTCGACTTCAATAATACAACTGACGAATGTGCTTTGTGAGTATGTTTAGTTTCCTTTTGAATTTCAGTTGTTCATTAGTGTAAATGTCATCTATGACTACTCTTTGAGGTTATGGTTGCCTACTACTTTAACAACAGTATTGTGAGTCCTAAAATTTTGATTGGATGTCATTTATTAGCCAGATAGCATTAGTACTAGATGGACTAAAAAATGTGGACATGTTTATGAAACACTTTTTTCGATGTTTTCTTTTGAGTTTGCTGTCTGCGCTGCTGCCTTTTCTCACTTATGAATTTTGGCTTGACTTACTACCAAATATCTCTGTGCTGCCTTTTCTCACTTATGAATTTTGGCTTGACTTACTACCAAATATCTCTGTGCAGGCGCAATTCAAGAACCTTTCGGCGGTTCTAATGGCATCCTTCTTTGCCATTACAACACCGGCAGGGATAGCAGCTGGGGTAGGCTTGGCATCATTCTACAATCCCAATAGCCCAAGGGCACTTGTGGTTGAGGGCATTCTTGACTCGGTGTCGGCCGGCATCCTCATATACATGTCACTAGTGGATCTCATTGCTGCAGACTTCTTGGGCGGAAAGATGACAGGGCCCCTGCGACAGCAAGTGATGGCATACATTTCACTGTTCCTTGGTGCGCTTTCTATGTCATCACTTGCAATATGGGCTTGAGACCTGCCCTTCATTGCCAGACAAAAGATGCAGTAATGCCCACATGAGATTTTTATGGTCTGTGTACAGCTCTAATGTATATGTGGTGCCTCATAGTCATAGTATGGTAGCTTTGCTTGGGCTCATCGTAGGATAACGTGTCCTGTTTTTGAAGGGCATGAAAGAAACACCGCTGATGTAAAACGGGGGCTCTGCACCTGCACTGCCCCCACAGTGGCGGTTTCATTGATGAGAATTCCGGATGTTATACTGTACTAAAGTTTATTGCCATGGCTTAAGGCCACGTGCAAGCTATGATATATGTTGACTGCCGACGCATTTGGATTTGACTTTGATGCAAGGGTAGCTTGTGAAACATCTCAATTTCTGGAAACTGTACTATTCATCTTTTTTCTAAGAACGTGTCTGGGCGCGTGTTGCGTTAAGAGGAAGAGAGTTTTACAACTAAGCATCTGCTTCAAACCAGAATACCAGACCAAGGAAGCTAAACAACAATTACATGATTAACAATTTGAGACGGCAACTGAACTTCAGTTTGTGACGGCAACTAAAGCACAAAGGGGTACCATCCCTGCAGCCTACCACAAGGCTTCTTTGTCTGCATTCTAACTCTGTCTAGATTCTTTATTTCATTATCTAAAAAAACTCTGTCTACATCCAAGGTTGTGGAATATAGCTTTTAAAAGCTAGCTTTGGATTAAAAGAACCTTCAATTGATAGCAGCTTCTACTCTTCAAATTTTAAAATTTTTCCACACTAAGCACACTTAGCTTCTAAAAGCTGACAGATATATTTTTTCCTCATACATGCAGGAGAACTATGTATCTTTATATTAAGAAAAAAAATAAAGGAGAAAGAACCCCATTACAAACAACCTCTAACCCTCACCCGTTTTTTCAGGTAAGCAAGCTTGAGGTCACTCACATTGCCAATACTGCCTGAGACTATCTGCACGCCAACTCTTTTAAATTTTTTTCTCCAAAAGGAATATTCTAGTCCAGTCAGCAAGATTCTTTCATCCATCTCAACTTCTCCCGCACTCATATTCCTCTATATTTTTACTCCACATCTAACTGCCTAATATTTTATTCATCTACTCCAACTACCCCCTTTCTTTTCCATAAACTATAATATTATCATACTCTCACTTACAAGTGGGCCCCGCCACGAGAACCTTCCCTTTCCCCATTTCCTCTGCTCCTCCGCCGCTCCAGCCCGAGCCCGCGCCGCCTCCTTCGACACTGGCCCGTCGTGCCGCCTTCTTCGCCAGCCGACCGCACCACCTCTTCCTCCTCCATCGTCTCAGCCGCTCCGCTCGCCTCCCTCTCTCTTCTACTGGGATCCGCTGTGTCTATCTCCCTCCGCCGCGCCCTGGCGCCACTGCCCGCCCCGCCTCCGTACACCACCGAATCCATGGCGGTGGCGGGCAGATCCGGCTCCTCCACCTCCGCCGGGCCTCTCCTCTCTCACCGTCGCGGGCTCCTTCAAGCGCGCTGGCCGCCTCCTCGCTGCTCGGGCTCGCCCCCGTGCCTCCTCGCCGCTCGGGCTCACCTCCGCGCCTCCTCTCCACACGCTCCCGTCGCCGCGGCCTCCTGTCCCTTGCCACTGGCGCGACTGTGCGTACGAGGACGCGGCAGATTCGGCCGGGGCAAGGCAAAGGAGGCGGCCTCTCTGATGCGTCGTGCTCTACGCCCGGTCCCGGACCTCCCCGCCGCGCCACCCTCTCCGCCGCCGGGATCCGCCACCGCCCTCTCCACCTCTCCGCGCGGCCGCTGTCCCTAGATCAGCCTCCCCAAGCTCCGCGCTGACCTCCACGCTGGCCGCCTCAAGCTTCCAACTCCGCCCGGCATGTCCCTCTCCGCCCGGTGCCGGCTCCCCTCTATCTCCTCTTCCGTCCACGCGCGTGACATAGTAGTCGTTGCGCGGGCCCACGAGCAATAGTGCGTGGTGGAGGGGGGAGGGTTCCGCCACATCTGGCGGAACGGGCAGGCTCCGCTGCCCTGCCGGAAGCCGTGGAGGAGACGGCTGCAGCGTTTTTTACGCCAAATGTTTCCTCCACCCAAGGTAGAGGAATGGTGGAGGAGACGGCTGCAGATAGTCTGAGCACCTGGTCTTTTGCTACTCCTACTGCAAGGCTGTCAGGAAAGAAATCCCTCTAGCCCTAGCCAAACTCCAGAAGTGTGCCTCTTCCTTCGCTAGGATTAGCGCTCTATACAAGGTAGGGGAGACCCAGCTCCATGATCCATCCCACTTTAACACGTTGATCCATTGTTATCCTAACATCCCAAAGGGGATGGGTGCATTCCACATTTTTTAAGAACAAGCCATCCGAATCTCATGTAATATTTCTCAGTGAAGGATGTAACTTTCCAACCAAACAATATCAAAATTGGGATGAATGGCTTTATCCGAGCACATCCTCCCAAAGCTCTAATACAAAATCCGATAGAATGTGGTGACACGTATGGATTAAAATCTGGCTTGTGATATCTAGATTCTGAAATAAGATGGCTAGAGCAAACTTAACTTGACGTGCTGTTGAAAAAACTATGGTTCCTTACACAACATCCATGCCACCAAGAAGACCAGAGAATCAAGAGCCTTCCTTATAGCCTTGGCAACTTGCTTCTTCGACGAAAGCCACCACCCACCAGTCACTGAACACCTTATTAACTCGTTAGAAGAAGCAGGTGACACGCTTTGTAAATTCATCCTTGACAGGACAGCGAATCAAACCTAGGAAGGGGCCTTGGTCTCGCAACACAGAGCCTGTTATCTCCTCTTCCTACAAGCCATCGCCTGCACCTGTGGCCGTTCATCAATGCTGAAGAAGTAAGACTGACGCCAACAGTTTGTGCAAAGGACATCGTGCATTTGAAACTTCTCTCTATGTGCAATGCATCTATAGTATCAAATAATGTTATGTACAACCATATGCACGATGTGCTGCACTTTCACGTAGCCTAAGAGCTAACAAAGGAATTTGCATGGATGAGGTGCTTTGATTTTTCCAAGGAAACTTCACTCTGGGGCTTGAGATCTAGTACAAATTGTACAAGGTCATCGTAGTCAAAGCGTCTATAGATGTCCGCAACTTGAGATTTGCAAATGTTTCCCTTTTTGTACTTATGGGTACACTGCTAGCCGCAATTTGAGATATGCAAATGTTTCTCTTTTCGTAATTATGGGAACACTACTTGGGTTTACCAGGGATCATTGCCTTCCAAAGGCTCTGCCGACTGCCGTTAAACCAAATGCATAACACCAATTGAAATATCACCTTCAAACTTTTTTGGGAGGGCTTAGGTGGGCATGTGATGCTGCGCCCATGCGCATGCCCATGATTTTTGGCCTAATCTTGGCATTATTGTTTTTTGTTTTCATAGTAATTAAAGACTTTGGATGCCTGCTATTGAAAAAAAATTGCATGGAACCGAAAGGAATATGTGGGCATTGAGTTGGTATGTGTTGCCCCCTTGCACGCAATCCAATGATTTTTAGCCTAATCTCAACGTTATTGTTTCATTTATACTAATTATAGAATTTGAATGCGGCACATGCGTATCAATGTTAGATTTGGACGCCCCACCGCATCGTCTCCTCTGAGCCGACATGGGGGCGACCTCGCCCCCGAACCCTAGCCTTCCCTCGACGGCACACCCAGCCGCCGCCGATGGCCCGTGGTGTCGGCGCTCAAGCGCCACACCGTGCCTTCTCCTCCTGCTCCCTTCCTTCCCGTTCTCTCCTCCGCCGCCACCCTTTCTTCCCTGTTGCCATCGTTGTGGTCGCCGCTAGTCGTCGTCGCGCCACGCACCGGACTGATCTGCCTCCCGAAAGCCGGATCCGCCGTGCATCGGTTGCCTCCACCTCCCGCCGGCCAGTTACGCCCAGGGCCAGCCGGATCCGCTTCCCGTTGGCTGCCCGCGCGCATTGCCGCCACCGGAGGCCGTTGTCTGCCGCATCGCGCCCCCCACCCCACCTAGGGCGGCTGGCCGCGCCCGTCACGCTTGACGCCGCTGGCCGGTCGTCCGCTGTGCGCTGGCCCTCCGGCTCCTGTCGGTCGTCGCTTCATGCTGCGCGGGTGAGCTGACGCGCTCGCCGCCGCCGGGGCCGGCCGCCTGCCACGTCGCGCCGCACGGGACGGTTGCCGCGCCCACTGCCGCCAAGGGCTGGCCGTCTGCCACGTCGCGCCACTCGTAAGGCTGACCAACGATTTCACAGTGTCAGCACCGAACCTGCCTGCTAGGGCACCTTTCTCGGTGATCACAAGTGATTTCTCCTTGACGAAGCTTTGCAATTTCTTGGTATCCAAATCCAGGCGTTCTTGGTCTGCACCAATAGAAAATGAAATAAGCAATTGTTACATCTGTATTGTCTCAAGGATTTGCCTAACTATAAAGAATTTGGCTAAATTGGCACACAAGTTTCCTTGTGCACAGAAAGTAAAGCAATTGCTTCAACATATTTTTCCTGAATTAAGGGCAGTAACTGCCAAAAGTTTTAGAGATGGCGCTCTCCTCCCACCCTCGCCCTCACCCCACCTCCCACCACGGTGCTGAGGGCACTACTCCCTGATGATCCTCGGTGGCCGGTGTCCCTGTCGCAATGGTGGTTTCTCTTTGAAGCTTGATGGCGTCTCAGCGTGATCCACTGGCCAACTTGGATTATGCGCTAGGGCTTTCACTCCAAGAAAAGGAGCGTCAACACTTGGGCTGCTTAGTGCACCATCCCTCCTCCTCACTCGATGGTTCTTTCTTCCTTCTGTCTTGTTCCACCGTTTCCTTTTTCGTCTCTCGAAGGATTCTGTTGGTCTTGCTTTTCAATCTTGTCTTGGGGGTTCTGCTGCTGGCTTTCACATCAAGTTTTTGAGTTAGAACCACTTCAGAATCTCAGTCTACAACATGCATGTCGGTTTCTTGATCTATGCCCTCAAGTGGGTCATTACGCCCTCTTTTGATATTTATCTCCACCTTTGGAACAACGATGCTGCTCGATGGGAATGTGAGAAATGTCTCTAGGAGCTTGAGCAAGAGAAAGAATGGACCAAAGTTTATTCCCATGCTAGTCACAATCAAGCTAGGCAGCAGAGTTTAGCTCCACAGAAATCAGTTCGTTTTGCTCCGGTGCTAATCCAAGACTCTCCTCAGCCCAAGCATAGACCCTCGGAGTCCATCAGTTTGGGGTCCTCTCATGTGTCGATCAATGGTAGTGGTTCTTCATCATCGAGTTCGTCTCTGTTGCTCTCTTTCGGTAGTTTTCAAAATTTTTCAAATCACATGCATGAGGACGCTTTGAGTTCCAGACCATCATTAAAGCCATCCCTCGTGCAGCAGAGTCTTTTTGTTAATTCAGTCGACTCTCCTGTGGCTCTTTCCTTGGTACTAGCCACAACAAATCTTCATGCAAATTGGGCCCCAGATGCTGCTTCTGTTGGAACTATGGGCATATATCTTCTCATTGCCGGCACTTTCAGAAGCCCAAACGCAAATGGGCCCCCATCAGATGGCCTGCTAGGGAAGACAAAGTGACGGTTCAGGAAAATGATTCCAACTCCATCCTAGAGCAGTGCGAGGACCCCTTGGCTTCTCCTCCGCATTCCTCTCCCCCCCCCCCCCCCAACAGTGCAACCGTCCACCTCCTTACTTAGAGAAAACCCTCCCTCCAAGCAAGTTCTGACGGAAGCAATGGCGAACTTCATCATTGACCCTACTCCCTTTCTCCCTATCGGGGCTCATCTCGAGCTGGCTTGGCAGTGCCCTGCTCGCACCCACGTGGCACTCGGGGGAGAACCGGAGCCCCAACATGAAGAATACGACATCGTCAAGTTGACACCCCCACCGGTGCCAGATCAAGTACCTCATGTTATCACGGCGATCTCTAGCATGTTTGAGCAAGAATACTAGGTGAGAGTTCAATCAGCATTCCACTCCCCACTTAGTCTTGGGCTCTTTAGATTTGGCTCTTCATCCAAGCGTCAAACCCTCATGGACCTGAGCCCAATCCCGTTAGGTGATACTGTAATCAGAGTTAAAAAGCATGATGAGGGAATTAATCTGTGAACTTGCAGTTACTCTAGACTATGCAAATTGATTTTCCTAGCTTTTCCTTTGGATTTCCAAGAATAGCAAAACTTTCAGGCTGCAGTGGCCCCTTTTGGCAGACTCCTCAACTGGGTACAAAGAGCTAGCAAGAATAGAGTATTACTCAATGCCCTAGTCCTTTCACCGAACTGAGTTTCGCACATCATTGTTGTCTCCTAGGGTACCACAATTGGGGGCAATGGTCGTTTGTGGTCGGTACCTGTGTTTATCTTGGGTGGTCATTTCCCGAATGCGTTCCCTCTAGATGAAGACCCGGTCTTAGCTGATGGCAATCCCCACCCTGCTCATGGACATGTGGTGGTCAATCCCAATGCACAACAGCACATGATGCATGAAGCCTTAGGTGCGGCAGAGGCAGTTCATGGTGACCTAGGTATCAACACCGACGTCATGGAGCAATTGCAGGATGAAGTCAACCCAACTGCTGATGTAAACCATGGCAATGTAGAAGATATGGTCTGGGAACCCCTGAAGATGGTGCCAACAGACTGCTACAATACCCTGCGTAGCCCCAAGACTCCATTTTAGTTAATCAATCAGGCGCAACATGTCTTATTTGCACGCACATGGACCGGACAGGCGGATGTGTTATGGGGCAGATGGGATTCTAGTTCCTCCTTCTTGGATGATGATGCCATGTCCCCTGCCCCTCTTCAGAAGTGCCAGTTACCAATCAATTGGTTAGTGATCACCTCCCGCCTGATGCAGTTGTCTCTATGCACATCACATCTTGTTTCAAGTTGCAATAGTTTCTACCTACCAGTGGTCATGCCTCCTAGAAGCCCATCTGCATTAGCAAGAGTTGTTTCTCTCAGGGCCTAGAACCGTCAACAGGAAGCTTGGGCCTGGCAATTGTGCCTTACAAGGCCCCAGATCTGCTTCACCCCGTTGTCCCTAAGCTCGACTTTGGCTCTCATCATGCTAGTTTTGAGCCCAACAGCTCCTCTCACTCCTCCAGCCAGGTTCATTCCATTACTATGCTAGAGAGGGCAGCAAGACAACAGGGTTTCATTGCTCTAGCAGATCTCCTCAAGGACAACTCCACCGCATCTTCCCTCGATTTAGGTCAGCTGACTCCCAGCAACTCCATGGCAGCTAGTTTAGAGACAGGCAACCTATCCAGCGCTGCTCTCCCCACAGTCATCTCAGAAGGCAATACCAGCCTGCCTCTAGTGGACACTCAGGTTAAGAGGAGCCCTCGATTGAACAAGCTAGACGGTTTCGGCATCCCAACTGCCAAACGGTCCACAGAAAAGGAGGCATCTGAACTTCAAGAAGCTTGACCTTGATCACCCCCAAGGAAGTCAGATGTTGAATTCTCTGGACCAATTGACATTATCACTCTTTGACGGTGGGGTATTGACTGTGGTGTTACACCTAGCGATCTAACAGGTGACATCCTATCCAAGAAGCAGTTTGATGTTGAAGACAATTAATCAAATGCACTCAGCCCCTGATCTACTGTTTCCAGGGGTTTCTGCCTTTTGCTTTTTTTCTTCTGTTATTGGTGTTTTATCTTGTTGTCCTATCCTCTTCTCAAATAGTGTTATGGTTGTAGACTATTTGTTGTTTGCTTCCTTTACCTCACCTAGCTGTATTGGTAATTTATTATGCTTCCTTGGATGTTTGCCTGATGAATAGTCGCAATTGGAACATACTTTGTTGGAATGTTCAAGGGCTTAATAGCTAGCCTAAATGTGATGCTCTCTGCAACATGATCAATGAAACAGCAGCCCCGATTATCTGTTTGCAAGAAACCAAAAGAGAGCATGAGTTTCATTCGGCGTTTTGCTCATCGGCATCTAGATTGTTTTTCCTATATCCCCTCTCTTGGGGCTTCAGGAGAGATCCTAGTGATTTAGAATAGCTCATTGTTTAAAGGTAATATTATTGAGCAACAACATTTTGCTCTCACGCTAGAGTTCACCTCGACCTTAGATCGCTCCACATGGAAACTTCAGTTGTCTATGTCCCTTGTTCTGAACCGGATCGGTCTGCCTTCATGGAGTGGTTTAAAAATATTGACATCCGAGATTTGGATGACTGGCTTATTCTAGGGGATTTCAACTTCTACCGCTCTCTGGCTAACCGGAACAACCCTGGAGGTTGTCTTTAGGATACTCTAATCTTTAACGATGCAATTGGTCATCTAGGTTTACAAGAACTGCCTCTTAAGGGTCGAGCCTTCACTTGGAGTAACATGCAGAAAGAACCCTTGCTCGAACAAATCAATTGCTTCTTCACCTCTGTGCACTGGACAATAACTTTTCCAAAAACAATGGTCCATCCACTCTCCAGGCCAATTTCTAACCATGTCCCATGCAAGGTCACAATGAGCACCTCCATCCCCAAGACTAATATCCTCAGATTTGATTATTTCTGGCCAGATTATCCAGACTTCTTGGAGGTGGTTTCCTCTGCTTGGTCTACCTAGCCTCAGTTCAGACAGAGCTCAGCTCTGATTCTCTCTAGAAAATTCAAGTTTCTTAGAGAGAAATTGAAAAAATGGAGTCACAGCTTATCCAACTTAGGCAAGCTCATTACCATCTCAAATAAAGTTATTGTCTTCCTTGATGCCCTAGAAGAAGTGAGGTCTCTATCCATCCTAGAATGGAATTTCAGGAAGATCATACAAGGCAACCTTACAAGACTGCTAGATTTTAAGAACAAATATTGGAGGAAAAGGCATACTGTCAATAGGATAAATTTAGGTGATGAGTGCACCAAGTTTTTCCATTCCATGGCAACAATCTCCTTCAGAAGAAACTTCATCTCTCAGCTTAGCCTGCCAGATGGTTCTCAGGTTTAGGATCATGCCAGCAAGGCTGTTCTTCTTTGGTCCACCTTCAGAGATAGAATGGGTGTTTCTCAATCCACTATGATGACTTTTGACTTACACCATTTAGTAACTCTAGTGGCAAACCTAGACCAGTTAGTTATGCCTTTCAACACTCTGAAAATTGATAACATCATGAAGCACATGTCTTCTGATAAAGCTCCAGGCCCGGATGGGTTTAATGGCCTCTTCACGAAGAAATGTTGGCACGTTATCAAGGTTGATTTCTATAATCTTTGCTCTGATTTCTTTGATGAGTCAGTTGACCTCCCATGCCTGAATTCTTCGCATATCACTCTAGTGCCCAAAATGAATTCGTCGGAAGGCCTCAACGATTTTAGACTATCTTCCTCCTGAACTGCAGCATCACGCTACTGACCAAAATTCTAGCTAATTGACTGCAGCAAGTCATTTTGAAATGCATCCATGAAAATCAATATGGCTTTCTCAAGGGCAGAACCATTCAGGACTATCTTGCATGGAGTTTTGAGTCTATTCATCATTGCCATTAGTCCAGAAGAGAGATCGTTATTCTTAAACTTGACTTTGCCAAAGCCTTTGATACTGTTGAGCACGAAACCATTCTTCAGATGCTAGCTGCCTTGGGATTTCCTGCTAAGCGCATCAGGTGGGTTCATTCTATTCTATCAGTAGGCTCTTCTTCCATCGTTCTAAATGGTGTTCTAGGAAAACCTTTCAAGTGAAAAAGAGGTGTGAGACAAGGGGATCCCCTCTCTCCCCTCTTATTTGTCCTTACTGCTGAATTCCTGCAAGTGGTCATCAATGAAGCATACCAAAGGAACCTACTGCAACTACCACTCCCCCAACACACTACAGACTTCCTAGTGATTCAGTATGCGGATGATACTCTCCTCATCTTGCAAGCTGATGCCAAGCAGCTTTTCTTTCTCAATGCCTTATTGAACAGCTTTACAGACTCCACTGGTCTTAAAGTAAATTTTGGGAAGTCAATGATAGTGCCAATTAACATTTGCCATGAGAAGATGGAAATCCTTGTTGGAACTTTTGTTTGCCAGATTGGGAATCTGCCTTTCACCTATCTTGGGTTGCCTTTATGGACTACAAAATCCACCATTGCAGACTTGACTCCAATTGTTGATCGAGTCGAAAGAAGATTATCAGCTTGTTCATCTCTCCTCTCTCTCAGGGAGATTACAAATGGTGAATTCAGCCATCACTCCAATCACAACTTATGCCATGAAAACTTAAAACTGCATAGGGACCTAATAGAATCAATTGATAGAGCAAGGAAGCAGTGCTTCAGGAGGGGTCAGAGCAGAGAAAAAAGGGAGGCAACCTGGCTGCTTGGACCCAAGTCCAAAAGCCAAAAGCCAAAAGCCAAAGGTGGTCTTGATGTTATCAACCTAAGACTACAAAATGATGCTTTGTTGATGAAGCAGCTACATAATTTTTTCAGCAGAAGTGACATCCCATGGGTTAATCTGCTGTGGTATTGTTACTATCAAGACTCTATCCCTCAAGCGGCTGGGCCCCTTGGCTCCTCCTGGTGGAAGGATGTGATGAAACTTTGCACTCTTTTCAGAGGTATAGCTAGATGTTCTTTGGGTGATGGTTCTTCAGTCCTCTTCTGGAATGATGTTTGGGCAAACGAAGTTCTCTCTCACAAATCTCCCCGACTAGCGTCCTTTGCCTGGAATGAATCGGCCTGAGTCATAGAGGTTTTGGCAGTCCCTGATCTTGCCTCAATTTTTGTGCTCCCCCAATCTATGCAAGCATTACAGGAGTTACACCTTTTGCAATGATTTAACCTGTGTGCAATTTAATGCCATAATTCGGATAAATGGGGTCTTCTGCTGGGGTTCAGAGCTTTATAGTGCACACATGTTATATAACCTTGCCTTCCGCAGCTTGGAAGTCTCCCCGATTATCAAACTTCTATGGAAGTCCTCTTGCACACCAAGAACCAAATTCTTCCGTTGGCTTCTCCTAGTTGATCGCCTAAACACAAGAGTTATGCTACTGGGATGCCATCTACTTGGTGATCACCCCATTAATTGTAGCATGTGCCAAACGGCGAGTGCAGAAGACTCTGACCATCTATTTTTCATTTGTCCCCTAGCAGTAAATTGTTGGCACAAATTGGGGATTGTTTGCGATCTTGACCTGAGCCTATATGATAGGATTCTGGACGCTAAAAGCAAATCAGAATGGCCCTTCTTCATGGAAGTTATGGTCCTAGCCTTGTGGAATAGTTGGAAGATGCGTAACAGGTTAATTTTTTATGGAAAGCCACCTTCCCTACAATCTTGGACCTTGCAGTTCAAGAATGAAGTCCTCCTACATTCATCTTATAAGGAGACCATTAGATTTTCTATTTCCTCATGTCTTACAATGTTGTAATTTTCACCTCGTTCCCTTCATGCTGAAGGGTTGCGTCCCCCTTATTTTTCTTTCCCTGGTTTGTATAAGTGTAAGTTCTCTTGTACTCCTGGTGCCTCAGGGTACCACCACTTTTTGATAAAATGTTTTGGTACTATGGGATCCTCTCCCACAGTCTTTCATGTTAAAAAAACATATTTTTCCTGAATCTTAAAGAAAATGAAGGAAAACATTTTGGATGCTAGGAGAGCGTCGGTAAACAAATGAACTAAGTGTCAACAAAGAGTTCTTTGCACCCAAGCCTAGATAACATACTCATTTTAACAGTTTGTGTGCAAAAAAACTGCAAAGGAAATGCAAGAGTTGCAACCCAAGCATGACCTACTTGAGCTTTAAAATCGACAGTAGAGGCCTTACATCTACGGAACCTACATCGTAATAATTCCAAATGCACTGACAAGTTGGGCATATCTCCATTATCAACTGCTTGCCAGAGCTCCCTTCCATCACTTTCATTATGACCTCAAATGGAGATGGCCCACTGGTTTTCGTTGTCCTCGCCTGTTTATGGAGGGCTGTCAGGGCCTCCCTGTTAGCATTTCTTATCTTATCATTTTCCACCAACTGATAGTAACAAAGAGCAACAAATCAGAAGAGTAATATTGAGACTGTCAACTGGTATAATAAGGCAAGTCAACGAATATGAACCTGATGCCTAGCCAGAAGAACTTGTTTTGCGTCAGTCTCAGTGTCTGCCAGAGACTCTTGAAGCTGCTTCATGTTGGGATCCATTGTAGAACTAAGAAATAATGTCAAATCATCTTTTTTCCATCATGTCAGTAAATAAATTCCTTAGGTAGAACATATTCATCCTCATATTGTACAATAATATCTTAAAGTGTCATACAATCTTCATAATCTCAATTTTTGCTATCCATCCTCTATGGTAGAAGGTACACAATTCTGAAAACTTGAAATACGTAAAGAAAAACTGCTAGAACAAAAGTAGAATTTGAGGTGATGTAGCATCAAAATTCTCTTTGATACAACACGTTGGCCACATTGCTCCTAGCTGACGCAATAAAACACCTAAGGCCTATGCCCTGTAGTATGATTTTCTAGCTTTAGTTTCAAATTTGAAGACCCTGGGCTAGGACCGATTCGAACTTGCACAACCCCCCCCCCCCCCCCCCGCCATTGACCCATGGCTTCATGCGCATCGCCTGCTCATATGACTTGACACATGCGACCGAAATCCAAAAATTTCACAATCCTAGTGATTTTACAATCCATCCTACTCGCTTCATTGATGACAAACATGCTATCCATACATGTGAATCACAAAGTTCTCCAGATGTAACAAAAAGAAATGAACCATTGCTTGAGTCGGACTATTGAACACATATATTTTCTAAAATAAAACGCAAATGAGGCTTAATATGTTGAGCCATGTACTCATGTTATCCCTAGTTGCTTGGGGGCTGATAATAAAGGTCTAGAAATCTTACTTAGTTGCTAGCATGAAATTAGATGATCAAAAAGTAATCGATGAACTAATTACCTAATCAACAAAATCAATTGCATATTTGCATACAAGCCAATACACCAATGCAGTACAGTAGAGGGGCATACCTAGTTAGCTACAGAGTGCAGACCAAGAGGCGACAGATGCAAACCGGTAGACCACACTAGCCGCTAGTTCTAAGCGATGGGCGTAGGCCTAGGCTGGATTGAGTGCCGGGGCGCCTGCGCGGCTAGCTCTGGCCACCGGGCCAAGGTCGTGCCTGGCCGCACGCCCGCCACCTTGGTCGCCCTTGCTGGTTGGCACCTGGTTTGGGATCGCTGGTCGCGCATAGTGTTGGGACTAGGGACATCGGGGAGATGGGGGCTTCAGGCTCGCTTGGCACTGGCTCAGGGAGACAAGGATGGGTGGGAGGCGTGAGCTCCGCCACTTTGCCAGGACGTGAAGGTGCGGGGGCTTCGTGCGACCATGAGGGAGAAGTTGGGCTTTCTTGTTGGGGTGTTTTTACTTGTTGGGCTATTAAAATAGGAAAAAGTCCATTCCAAGTACCTCAACTTGTGGTCGAATCCATGTTTCATCCTTAAATTCAAAAACTAAAACTAGATACCGCGGGTCCTTGAATTTGTGAAACTGGGCATTGGGCATCCTGTAGCGATACCAATGGTGGTTTTCGCTGACGTTGTGTGACATGGACACACACTCCGCCATGTCATCATTCCATGTGTGTACCTAGACCCTCACGTCCAGCTCAAAAATGGCGAGGCAGCGGTGTCTGCGTCTCTCTCTCGACCGTCGTCACCATCGGCGCTCCTGGTGGTCGCCAACTCCGCCTCCGTGGCCGTGCCATTGTTTGTGTCGGCCACCACCGCCTTAGTTGGGTCCTGGGCCACCGTAATAGAAGTAGGTGCCCCAAGCACCGCCGCTGCCGCTGGTGATGTCGTAGCACCCAGGCCGGTCGGCGAGCATCCTGAGTCCGGCGAGAGGGAGGACAGGGGGAGTGGAGGGGGAGACGAGCCTATTGTCCCAGTCGACGATCTACACATTCCAGAAGTCAGCGGCATAAGCGTACACTTCGGAGGGGAACTGCCCGAACCCCATCTACGTGGGTGCGGGCGGCGCACCAAGGTGCATGAACAGGGCGGAGGGCTAGTATCCGATGAGCTAAGTGCCAGAGGAGCTGCCAAGCTATAGCCATCAGTGGCCCCATGGCCATGGGTCCTTCCAGATAAGCAGCATGATGTTGAACTAGCAGCCAGCGTAGGAGGAGACAGGTGAGATGGCGGCGCCGATGGCCACGCAGGCAATGGACTGCAAGAACCCCAAGCAGTGAAGGTTGTAGCACCCTATCTCCCATGGGTACGCGTTGTCCTGCATGAACCATGGCAGCATGTGCCCCGATGGCACGTCCGGGCTTTGAAGGATGCTCATGGCGATGTATCCCCCAAGGCAGACCACTGTGCCGAGGATCTTGGCCTCGTGTACCGGCATTTGAGATCAACCCTCTCGAACCTACAAACTCAGACACGTGTGCAAACTAACTACTAGTATATATCGTACAGTTGCACAGTTCATCTCAGGGCAGGAATACTATACCCGAGATAGCCAAAGACGATGACAAAGATGAAGCCGGGGGTGAGATTGGGCATGGTGGAGGCGATGGCCGTGGATGTCATCTTTATGCCGTGTAGCAGCAAGGCCTGGAATGCAGTAACCCTAGAAGAAACCAGCATGCATGGATCACAACAAGCTCATCTCATCTGAGAGCAACACTTGATAATTACTCGCTAGGTATAGAGCTTTAGTTTCTTACCCTCCGATGGTCATTCCTTCCTATTTCAATCCACATCCAACCCGGCCGCCAGATTTGCAGATCTCGATCAAAGAATGTATGAATACGAACAACAAGTCATCGTGCGCGATGACATGATATGCTCATATGCAATGCGTGGTAAGGTCAAACCTCTTGAGCTTGACGGCAAAGGGTGCGGTGAGCATCCCAGTGCAGAGGCTGCCAAAGACTACGAGGAAGAGCAAGTCCAGCCCCATCGCCGGCACGGGCGTCACCACCACCATGTATGCCGCACCAGCCAAATGCACTCCCACCAGCCCCAGTGAGATGGCGCCGTCCTCCTAGCACCCGTGGCCCATCACGGTGTCGTCATCATGCGGAAAGAGTAGCGGCATGGAGGCAGCGCCGATCGCCGCCGCGCCGGCCACATGCGTGGTTTCCCTTTTCCCCTACTGGTGCACACAGGCAAGCATGGCCGTGGCCTCTTTGCACGTGCACGGGCCCTCGGCTGTTTCGCGCTTTGCTATTTTGAGGGCGAGGGGCACTTCTTCCTACCACGAAGTTTCTTCAAGAACGAGCAGCGTTGAATCGAAGCAATAGACTTATTACTTGTAAATTTTCAAACAAATGAATTGAAGCAATAGACTTATTACTGGTAAATTTTCAAACAAATTGGATTGTTGCAGCAGTAAATACTAACCATACGCAAGGATGACACGCTCGTGATTTTTGCATGTTCGTAAGCACGACATGCAATCCACATATTCTCATTCTGAGTTGAGTAGCTAGCTGATAAATGGCCCACATTGCAATCTATTAGATTGCTTGTGCAAATTACATCAAGAAACTTGAAACTTTAAAGGTAAGTTGTGACCTTGGTTCTGCTATGGCTACAAGAGTGCGCAGAAAGACATCAAGCCTTGCCCCTGTCTTCAGTCTGAAGGACTACTACCGAATTGATAATTTTGCCTACCCCTAGCTTATCATCAGCGATTCCCCATTAGGAACTGCACAGTATGACTATCCTCACCAACCTGCCCTTTCCACCATCCATATTTCAAACTTCTCTTTGTGCATAGTACGTAAAGAATGTAGAATAGTGGATGGATGGAGTTTGTGAGCATGGTCGTGCCACAATGCCACAGCAAGTACTAGTAAGAATTCAGAAAATAAGATCGGCAGCAGCGCAACAAACCAACATCAACTTAGAACATTTTTTTTGCAAGCATTAACAAGCATGCTAAGTTTTGGTTGACATCAAAGGGAGCGTCTATACAGGAGATATCCAAGAATGACAAGAGCTCGGCCCACAAAGCGTCTCTCACCACCAGGAGCACAAGCCTGAAAGCCGCCTCCTCTCTCACCACCGGCAAAGCGGGCTCTCATCTCACCGCGGAGGGGATGATCTTGCCTACCACCCTGGTAGAACTAAACCTAGTTCCCCTAGGCTCTCTCGTGCTTCTCAACCCGCTTTCTCCTAAAGCAAAATCCCTCCCTGTGGCCATTCCACTAGCAAAAGGCACAGTGGTAGACATGCCTCTTAGGTAAAGCATTAGGCTGGGCATTAGGCTTAGGTGGTGTAGCCTTGGGTGGAATAGGTTGCTGGGCTTGCTTCTTTCCAGAAGGCTTAAGCGCTTCTTCCACTATCTTGTCCAGTTTAGCCTATGAAGGCTTGGGTATCCAATACTGCTTCTTTGCGGGAGCCTTGGGTGGCTCATGGAAAACCCCATCAACAGTAGGCTGGGGAGAGGGAGTCTTAAGCTTGGTTGGGGCTCTCTTCTCACTCCAAGTATTGCTCTCTCCAAACCCAATCCCACTCATGTCACCCTCAGGTCTCTTGGTGCTTTCTATAATCATCCTTAATTGCGGTTGCCTTGCATACACCCAACTCAGCACCTCTCTCAAACGAGCATTATCATCCTCTAAGAATAGCTTACTCTCTCTTAGAACTTCAAGCATAATAGTCTGTGCAACACAAGTGTCACAGTCTAGAGAGAGTTTAGGTGCTAGCTTCTCAAGGTTCCTAATGGTGGCATCCCTATCCACAAGCTGCATTCTCAGGGAAAGGTAGTTCTCATAAGAGTCAAAAAGTGCTAAAAGCACTTCAAAGTCAGCTCTCAACTGCTCTTACTCGCATCTCAAAGTAGGACCCAGAAGTGCTGGTCTAGCCCTAAGCTCTTCAAGCTCCTTGAGCTGCCCCTCAAGCTTCTATTTCAGCACAGCAAGATCACCAGCTAACTGGGGACATGACTCACTCAGGTATCTCACTCAAAGTAGGCTTATCCAGTTCAGACTAGAGCTTGCCAAGCTCAACCTTCATCCTATTCATCTCATCTCCCTGATGAGCATATTTGTTCTTCTATGCACACAAGTCAGTCATCAAGGACTCACACGTAAATCACCCAGTCTCACTAGGCTGGGGTGTAGCATTCCTCAATATGTCATTTTCCTCCAAGGCTTCAACTAGTTTGGCTTTAAGCCTTTTTAGATTCTTGCCATCCTTCTCAATCATTCTATCCTGAGCCTTAAGCGCTTGGCTATTCTCCTCTAGCATCTCAAGAATTTCAGCTTGCTCAAGAGTTACCTCATCATCAGAGGAAGAGTCGCTATCGTCATCCTTGTTCTTCTCAACAAGCGCCATGGAACAATTGGTCTCTTCTTCACCTTGTGCTTGCGCTTGGAGTTGAGGGAGACAAAACACAAGCCAATTGGACCTCCTTGATCCTTCCTCTTGTCCATTTTGTACATGATTTCCTCATCACTTGAGCTTGATGAAGACGAAGAGCATCCACTCTCGAGCACTCCAATCTCGGCGAAGAAAGCCTTGTCTCGCTTGCAGTTGTCCTTTTGATAGCTCTTGAAGGTCTTCCATAACTTCTTCATCTTCTTGTTGGAGCGAAACTTGTTGGAGTTGTGCTTGTCATTGCTTGTCTTGCCGAAGTGATACTTGTCGGAGTCGCAGGAGTAATTCTTGCCTTTTTGTAGTAGTCGTTCTTGTTCAGGCATTTGACGATGAAGTGGCCGACCTCTCTGCACTCGAAGCACTTGGGCCTTTTGCCCCTCTTCTTACTCATCTGGTTGTCATAGGCGTGCTAAAAGCTTATAGACACCACGCAAAGCTCTTCATCATAGCAAAAAAAATGAGAAGTTGTGAAACGAAGGGTTAGTAGCAGCCTCATGGAAGGGAGTAGCCAATGCCAGGCTCTTGGAGCCAGTATCGTCGAGAGTCTCTATCATACGGTAATCCACCTCTATGGCCTTGAGCTTGCTATATAGCTCCTCCACTCTAGTTGTGTCATATCATGCTCATTCTACAATAGAGTTTTTCTTGATCTCCCACACTTTCCTGTCCAAGGCATACAAAAGCTTGACAACCTACTGATGGTCTGTGTATGGGAGAGCAATAGGTGCAAACTTGACCCAAATCCTGTTAATGGTTGATTAAAGCGAGCAAACAGGCAATCCACATATTCACTCGGCTTTTGCATGAAATTTTCATGGTAGCAGTACCCTCATGGTGTGAACTAAGAAGGGACCATATCTCACACACCGTCTTGAGGTGGCTCACCTTCTCATAATCAATCGGACCAAGTCATGAGAAGAGAAAGTTAACAGCCTTGGCATTCATCTCATATTGAGCCACAATCTAAGGTGTAGTACGCTGAGCAGCTGGAAGCACTGCAAAAGTCATACTCTGAGTAGCATCCCATATGTTTTGGCTTTGGCTAAGCAGAAAAGCCTCCATCCTACCCTTCTAGTAGTGGTAGCCATCCGAGCCAAGGACTGGAACCTTCTTAGAGTTTATCACGGTTGCTACGGTTTCGTCATTGGTTAAGGTATAGGAAACCTAACCGGCTCTGATACCACTTGTAGGACCAAAGACTACAACTAGAGGGGGGTGAATAGGAGCACTTGAAAAACTCA
Organism: Paspalum vaginatum; assembly: GCA_030272315.1. Taxonomy (NCBI): domain Eukaryota; kingdom Viridiplantae; phylum Streptophyta; class Magnoliopsida; order Poales; family Poaceae; genus Paspalum; species Paspalum vaginatum. The sequence continues at coordinate 10,540,737 of CM059020.1, read as the reverse complement.
AACTCAAAACCCTACATGGCAAATAGAGAAAACACGCGTACCCAGAACCATCCACCGAACAGATACATACCTAAAGGTTGGACCAACGCCTAAGAGGGGGTGAATTAGGATTTCTAAAACCAAGGCTCTCTAAAAACTACAACTACTAAGCAAAACTTATGCAAGATAAAACTAGATATGTGCACTAAGGTTTTGCTAAGTGTTGCTATCTCTACCGTGGCCAAGTCTTGCAACCTAGTTCCACCTAGAGACTAACCTATCAAGCTAGCCTAGGAAAGTAAGCACAGAATTGCAAGAAAGTAAATGCGGAAGCTAAATAGATGGGTAGAGAGATGCAAACTCCCGATGACTATGAAGTCAATGGCACACGGAGGAGATACGTAGATTTTTTCCCGAGGTGCTTTGCTCTTGTGCAGTCCTCAAAGGGATATGGCCTTGTCGACGCAAGGGTGGAATATGGCAAAGTGACCTCCGTCAGAGGTCAAGCAACCCGGTTGGATCTCTACTATGGGAAGCTTTTGGCCAATGTGCCAAGGGTCTTCCTCCCTCTCATAAGTAAGGTGGCGGCCACTCCCCACTCTAGAGGGTCTCACAAGACTTACAGCCACACTCTTACAAAGACGACGTGCACACAGGCATGGGTAAAGACAAAAAGGCTTAAGCAAAGATGCTATGATAGCTCTAGTTATGCCGGGTTGTGTCTATTAGCTCTTGTGGTGGTTGGGCTCTCAAATGTGTATATGAGGCTCTTTGGATGGATCAAGAGGGTGCCTCAACACTTGTATGAACTCAAAAGTCACCAACCACATTGTGGAGGCCAGCCAAGGAGGTATTCTAGCCCAAACCTCAAACCTAGCCATCGGGAGCAACTTATTCCGCGTTTCCTACGACCATCAGACCATCCGATGGTGGGACCATCAAACCGTCCAATGGTCCCCTAAAACTAGCTGTTGGAGTTGACCGTTAGAACTTCAGCTGACTGTTTTGACCATCGGACCATCTGATGGTATTGTTTGATGGTTATTGTCCACTGTTTATTGCCCGATGGTCCATAATGGTCGATGATATTGTCCAATGTTTATTGTCCGATGGACCATCAGATTGTCACATGGTGCAACCATCGGGCCGTCTGATGTGTTGAAGTGCTTGGACATGGCCTTCTCCTCTCCACTACCTAGAACGTCCAATGGTTGGACCATCGGACCATCAGATGGTTATTATCGGATGGTTATTGTCCGATGGGGTCCATAATGTTTGATGATACTGTCCAGTGGTTATTATCCAATGGACCATCGGACCATCCAATCCAATGGTTGGACTTTCGGATCGTCCGATGGTTATTGTTCAATGGTCCATAAGTGCTGGGACTTGGTCTTTTTGCTTTCGCCTTTGCGGTGTTTGATGCCCAAGTCTTCTACTTGCACCCTAGGATATAAGCAAAAATACTTGAACATGTATTAGTCCCAAATGGTGCGTGTTGTCACCTCAACCACCAAAATCATACTAGGAAACTAAGCACAAGGCTTAGGGCCCATTTTTCTTACAATCTTCCCCTTTTTGGTGATCGATGATAACACGACCAAGCAAGCAATAAATAATACCAATCAAAAGACAAGTACATACTACTTGCTAGGATGCAAATTGAAATATGCAATGATACCAAATGACAGTTTATTCTGTAGGACCGAAGATTGCGGCTAGAGGGGGGTGAATAGGAGCAGCTGAAAACTCAAATTCAAATTGCGACTCGAAACTTTACGAAAGGAAGCTAGATACCATCAATTGAAAGGATACATATCTAACTTAGAACATGTGCTTAGTACCATATACAGAACAAATATGCACCAAACACAAAGCGGAAGCACACGCTCAAATACCGAAGTGAAAATACACAAAATGAGCCAACCTCGGGAAGACAGCAGATTTCATCCAGACAGGGCTGCAAAGAAAATTGACAAATCCCTTAAATAAAAGCTCCAAAAATCCTCCAAAAATAACCACACCCTCACACGACAACCAAGAACGGATCCTGAAAAAAATCCGACCAAATGGAGCAAGTTGTGACCACCGGACGGTCCGGTGGTTAAGCACCGGACCGTCCGGTGCTCACAGACTGATACTTTGAAAAGCTTTTATCCAAACCCTAGCAAATCAACTCCAAAAATTATGAAATTTTTACTGGACGTTAAGAAAGGGCCAAGAAACAACTCCACAAATTTTCAGCTCAATTAGACAAGAAACAAAAATCGAATAGCCACCGGACAGTCCGGTGCAAGCCCACTGGACCGTCCGGTGCTCACAAACAGGCAGACTAACCCCAAGAGCAAAATACCAAAACCACGTCAAAACACCTCCAAAACTTCTAACATTTTTATGGGAGCTTTATGATTCACAGAACAAGACCTCCACAAATGTGCAGCTCAAAATTCGAAGGTTTGACCACCGGACCGTCCGGTGCTTGAAACTGGACAAAAACTGCAGGAAAACTGGACAGCAGAAAATCTCACACCAAAACGTTCAAAAACTTGACCAAATGGACTCCAAACTTCACAAAATTTAACACACACTATCCTAGCCCTATTCCAAAGCTATTCACAAAAGATCTATGGAAAAAGACCATTGAATTAGCGGGAATTTCAGATCTCGTGAAAAGGTAACCTTTGGGCAAGAAAAGGGAAAAACTTAAGAACAACTTGCTCATGGCAATCCTGCAGGACTGAGATGTCCTAAGACATAATCTCTACATCCTAGCAAGTCTAAAACACCAGCAATATTATGGATGCAAGCTTGGCCAAGGCAAACACACAAAAAGCCAAGGATTTGAGCCAAAAACCAAAGGGAAAGGGGAGGGACAAGGCACACAAGCTTGCAGCTGAAATCACTTCGATTAGAAGCCTCAAAAGAGGTCTTAGATCAGATCCCAAGCAACCACCCCTACCTTCCCTCAAGATTTGGAGCCTAAATCTCACTCTAACGTCTCTAAACTTTGAGCTCTTAGCTTGGGGACAACAATCACAAGACCAGGACTAACCCAAGCAGCCAAGAGAGGTTCTAATGATCAACCCTTGACCTATTTATACCCTAGTGCTGTTTAGACAGTTTTGCACTTAGGTCCCTACAACTAGAAATTCCCTGAGGGGCTGAAACAAAAGAGTACAAGATATTTCGGGACGGACGACCATGATGAAGTCTTGATCTTTGAAAGTTCGATGCAATCCTCGGATGTTCTCCACATGGCCGGTAGTCCAATCCACGATCCACCCCCGGTTTTGAAGTCAGAGACCGGGAAACTTGAGGATTTCCTTCCTAGGCCTGGAACAACCCACTCCCCTTTGTCTCGATGAGAATTGAGCCCATTCGCCCTCTTCTTTGCGCCATGCACTCGGGTTGGAGAACCATGGTGGCACCCGGCATCCCCTATCCATCAGGGTCGCCTCACAGTCCTTCAGAGGTCTTACACTTGCTGTTACCTTGCCGCCCTTCTATGTATCAAACTCCCATGACCGACTAACGCCGAGCATGCCTCCTGTCCTTCAGAGGTCTTTATTCTCAATCTACTTCCAGTCCATTGGAGGGCTTGTGCCCAGGTCCTTCTGGGTCTGGACTTCCATTGACAATCACTCATCACTCCAGAGGCAATGGAGCCAATCCATTGGCTCTCAATCTCCCCCTTGATAAGTGCATTGTCAACACCTTCAACCTATAACCTGAAATAGAACAAAGACAAGAAGAAAAGCATAAAACTAACAAGAAAGAAGAAAATAAGAAGTTACTCAAGATGCCCAAAAACCAAACATAAACAAAGAAGGGCAAACTGAAGCAACAAAAACAAAACCAAAGATCGACCCCCTAAGACAAGGGAAACTGCTCAACGCAGTCGATCAAACTAAAGCATGACCCCTCAAGAAAGAGGCAAACCGGCTCAACACAGTTATGCTTAGGCAAAGCATCGGCTCCTCTAGAAAGAGGCAAAAGTCTCATTGCACCGATGCAAGAACATGCTAAAAGCTCAACTCCCCCTGAAATGCATCCTCACAAATGCAATATGAATGCAAAGCTCCCCCTCAACTAGATCTCACAAAAGTTCTCCCCCTTGTTTCATGAACTCTCCCCCAAGGAACAACAATCTCTTCCCCTTGTTGACAATGGACACATGAAGGGTTCACAGAACTCTACTCCCCCTGAACAAGACAACTCCCCCTTAAAATATGCCATGAAATGCAGGAAGTGTACCGTGAAGAGTCAGCAGGAATGAAATGCTAGTAAATACAAGTTCTAGCATACAGAGCAAGTGAGGGCAAGGAAGCATACAACAAGCTCAAGTGAATCTATCTTATATAGATCAGGAGCATGTTTTTTAGGGTTGTTAAAAAGAAAGGATCACCAACATGAATAGCATCTAGCAAGGTAGGCATGAACAGCAAGATGCTAGCAATGCATACAAGGTGTGCTACTCTCAACCAAAGCTTATGCAACAAGCCATAAGCAATTTAGAAACTTGCAAAATTCAGAATTATTCATTTGTGAAGCATAAGCAAGTTCTAGTCTAGTGCTAGGGGTTATTTACTTGTCTAGCCACTTCTTACCAACTAATGCCAAGCCTAGGTTCAGAGAACCATCAGAAGCCTAAGACAAGGTTTTAGTCATTCACAGCTTAGTCCAAGTTCTTGCCAAAGTGCAAAGGCAAGCTGTCTCGAACTGAGTCAATGTGACAAGCAAACCCACCTGGATCTTTTCAATTCAGCTCACGAGACACCACTTGTAAACAGTTTTAGTTCAGATTTCAGATTTAGGCAGGGTGTCATAAATGCTTAGGCAACAACTTAACAAAGGCATACGACTAGCATATCCAAGCATGAAAAGATAGCATATCATTCAACATTCCTACATATGCTAGGTAGCCAAGTCAAGTGGTGATCATGGTTTTTTATTTTCAAGAAATAAAAGTGACTTAGCTCATAAATGATATTAGACCGATTCAAGGAGCTTAGCCAACCATGATCATGCAAGCACTGTACAATCTAGAACAAGCAAGTACTAACTAGTCATTCCAGAAGAGCTTTAGTGCTAGTGAAGTGAAAATGCATATGTTACATGAATGCAATGCATGATTTGATCCAAACATGCAGAAAAGCCATCCAAGAGACCAAGACCAAAATCTTCCCAAGGGAAGACAAAAACCACATCACATACGTGACAAGCTCAAAACTTGAGGGCAATCCTGCTGGACCTTTCAGGGTGCAAGCACGCCCTAAGGTCACCTCCCCTGAGACCTCAGCAGGTCTATCTCTGCACGTACAGGAAGCGATCCTTGTAGAGGTGGAACACATGTAGTAGTGTAACTGGTAGTATAAGTGTCCTTTTCCAAGGTAATGAAGCAGAGATGAAGCTCCCCCTCAAATTGAGCCATCTAGCTGTACAAAAGCTAGAAACAAAGAACCCAAAAAAAACCAATGAACTAAAAAAGTCCATGGCTCACGTTAGGGGGTTAGAACAGGCAAACATGCATAAGAATAATGTATGTAACTAGTGGAAGGTGCCACTTATGGAATTAAGCACAAAGCATGAAACTACAAAGCAAAGTAAGCACATATATACAAGGACTCACAAGTGCAAAGAAAAGAAAAACTAAAACTAGAACACAAGGATGATCCACATGAATAGCATGTCACAAGCCGAAGCGAGGATGGCATGGTGTTCATGTGTAACACAAAACAACACAAGAGGCTAAACAAGCATGCTAAGCAACACAAAATGAACCAAATGAATAACTTGCCAATGGCCAAATAAGCATGGCAAGATGTTCATGAGGATCACACACTAACATGCAAAGGTGACTAGTCCACCAACACAAACAAAGCTAGCAGGATATGGTATATGAAAAAACCACACAAACTAGCATGTCATGTGGCTAGCCTACCAAGCAGAAACAAACTTAGTAGGCAAAATCTACTAAAGATAAATGAAAGCAAAACAGCTAGGAACACTCAACCTGATTACAAGTGAATAACATGTTAAAGCTAAGAAAGCATGGCACGAGATTCACAAGAATCGCAAGCAAGCATGCAAGGAATACTAGACTAACAACAGAGGCATGCAATTAGCAAACTGAAGGCTAGCATGATATGTGGCTAGTCCACCAAGCATACAAGCATGAAGGATAAGTACTAAGAGAAATACATAACAAAAGATAGATAAAACACAGAAAAGAGAGCAAAGAGTAAGACTCTCAACTATACAAAGTATACAAGCCCATATGGGCAACCACGAGCCTGGAGAACCATCAAGTCTCACTCATCACATGTTCTCCAGAACTCAACCTGCTAGATCAACGATAGTATGGAGGAACAAATGGTCCAACACTGGGGTTAGAGAATCTGCGGAACCAGTGTCGAGCCATCTTCTCGAAAGAAGGGTAAGCACGATCAAAGTACTCATTATCATGACCAAAGTAACCACAACCCACAAAATGTAGACTCACAAACCCTCTACCTCCAAAGCCTCGATCACGAGGTCCATAGCCGCACTAAAAATGACTAGGAGCTCGGCCGGCAAAGCGTCTCTCACTACCAGGAGCATAGGATTGAAAGCCACCTCCTCTCTCACCAACAATAAAGCGATCTCTCATCTCATCACGATGGGGAGGATCCTGCCTACCACCCTAGTAGAACTGATCTAGGTTCTCCCAAGCTCTCTCCTGCCTCTCAACCCACTTCCTTCTAAAGCAAAACTCCTCCAAGTGACCATTCCATTGGCAAAACTCACAGTGGTAGACACATCTTGGGCATAGGCTGGGGCTGAGCCTTGGCTTCTAGTGTGGTGGTGTAGCCTTGGGTGGTGCAGGTTGCTATACTTGCTTCTTGCCTGAAGGCTTAAGCACTTCTTGCACTATCTTGTCCAGCTTGGCCTGGGATGGCTTGGGTGTCCAAAACTGCTTCTTTGGGGCAGCCTTAGGTGGCTCGTGGAAAACCCCATCTGCAGTAGGCAGGGGAGAGGCAGTCCTAAGCTTAATTGGGGCTCTCTTCTTCTTACCTAAGGTACTGCACTCTCCAAACCCCATGCCACTTGTGTCACCTTCACCATGCTTGTTTTCCTCCATGATCATCCTAAGCTGAGGTTCTCTGGCATACATCCAACTCAGCACCTCTCTCAACCTATAGTTGTCCTCTTCAAGGATCAACTTCTCCTCTCTCAGATCCTCCAAAACTAAAGTCTGGGCAGCACAAGTGTCACAGTCTAGAGAGGGAATCAGGGGAGTAGACTTCTTTAGCTTCCTAATGGTGGCATCCTTCTCCACCAACTGCAACCTCAAAGAGAGACAGTTCTCACACGTGTTAGGGGGTGCTGAAAGCACCTCAAGCTCAGCTCTTACCTGCTCAAGCTCACTTCTCAAAGTAGGACAGACCATGCACGCACCTAAAAGCGTGGGTCTAGCCCAAAGCTCTTCCAACTCCTTGAGTTGTCCCTCACACTTCACCTCCAGCTTAACTATGTCAATAGCTAGGTAGGGGCAAGACTCACACTCAGGCTCCTCACTCAAGGTAGGCTCATCCTGTTGAGACTAGAGCTTGCCTATCTCAACTCTCAGTCTATCCATCTCCTCTACCTAATGAGCATACTTGCTCTTCTGCTCACAAAGGTCACTCATCAAGGACTCACAGGTAGGGCACTCAATCTCACTAGGCTAGATTTGCACACTCTTCAACCTCTCAATCTCAGCCAAAGCATCAGCAAGCCTGGCTTTTTGCTTTTGCAGCTTCTTGGTTACCTTCTCCAACATCTTCTCCTGGGATTTCAACTCACAACTATTCTTCTCCAACATCTCAAGAATCTCGGCTTGCTCAGGAGTTACCTCGTCATTGGAGAAGTCATTGTTGTTGCCCTTGTCATCCTTGTCCTCTAGTGCCATGCAGCAGAAAGACCTCCGGTCCATCTTGTGCTTGCGCTTGGACTTGGTGGAGACAAAGCAAAGACCAGCTGGACCACCTTGATCCCTCCTCTTGTCCCGCTTGGTGACGATCTCCTCATCGCTTGAACTTGGTGAGGACGAGGAAGATAAGGACGTTCTGTTGCAAAGGCCACTAAGCTCGGCGAAGAAGGCCTTGTCCCGCTTCTGGTTGTCCTTCTGGTAGCTCTTGAAAGTCATCCTGAAGTTCTTGATCTTGCCGGAGCGGTGCTTTGCGTGGTCACGCTTGCCAGAGTGGTACTTGTTGGAGTCACCTGTGTGGTTCTTGCCCTTCTTGTTGTTCTTGTTGGGGCACTCGCGATGAAGTGGCCGACCTCTCCGCACTCGAAGCATTTGGGCCTCTTGCTCATCCGGTTGTCATAGGCGTGCTAAAAGTAACTAGACACCAGGCAAAGCTCTTTATCCCCAAGTAACACCAACTGCTCCTCTATAATAGACATAAGAGCAGAAAATGAGAAGTTGTGAAGCGAGGGGTTAGCAGCGGCCTCTAGAGGGAGTAGCCAAGACCAAGACCTTGGAGCCAGTACAAGTGAGAGATTCTCTTAACGTGTAATCCACTTCTGCGGCCTTGAGCTTTCTGTAAAGAGCCTCCACTCCAATCATGTCATAGGCCTCTGACTCGATGATCGAGTTAGCCTTGATCTCCCATATTTTCCTATCCAATGCATACAACAACTTAATGGCCTATTGATGATCTGCGTATGGGATCGATTGAGGGCTGGAGTTGACGCGTAACTTGTTGATGATCGATTGGAACTGACCAAACAAGTCATCGATGGACTCCCCAGGCTTCTAGATGAAATTCTCATATTCACGGATGTAAGTCTCAACGAGACGGCCCTTGATAGTAGCAGTAACCTCATGGTGTGCACTCAGCAGGGACCATATCTCACAAGCAGTCTTGAGGTGGCTCACTTTCTCATAATCAACTGGACCAAGTCCTGAGAAGAGAAAGTTCACTGCCTTGACGTTAACCCCGTGCCGAGCAACGAGCACTGGAGTAGTAGCTCGGCAACGGGAAGCAACCTGAAAGTCATACTCTGAGTAGAGTCACATATGTCCTGACTCAGGCTAATAAAAAAAACTTTCATCCTACCCTTCTAGTAGGAGTAGCGATCGGAGCCGAGACTAAAATCTTCCCGGAGTGAGCCATAGTCGCTATTGGTTTCTCACAGGTAAAGGTATGAAGAAACCTAACCGGCTCTGACATCACTTGTAGGACCGAAGACTGTGACTAGAGGGAGGGTGAATAGGAGCAGCTGAAAACTCAAATTCAAACTCCGACTTGAAACTTTACCAAAGGAAGGTAGATACCGTCCACTGAAAGTATACGTATCTAACTCAAAGTGCGTGCTTGGTACCATATACTGAACAAATACGTACCAAACACAAAGCGGCAGCACACGGTCAAATACTGAAGTGAAAATACGCAAAATGATCCAACCTCAGGAAGACAGCAGATTTCAGCCAGACAGGGCTGCAAAGAAAATTGACAAAACCCTTCAATCAAAGCTCCAAAAATCCCCCAAAAATTACCACAACCTCACAAGACCACCAAGAACAGGTCCTGAAAGAAATTAGAACAATTGGAGCAAGTTGTGACCATAGGACCGTCCGCTGGTTAAGCACCGGACCATCCGGTGCTCATAGACTGATAATCTGAAAAGCTTTGATCCAAAACCCTAGCAAATCAACTCCAAAAATTATGAAATTTTTACTATAGGTTAAGAAAGGGCCAAGCAACAACTCCACAAATTTTCAGCTCAATTGGACAAGAAAAAATTCAATAGCCACCAGACCGTCCGGTGTAAGCCCACCAGACCGTCTGGTGCTCACAAACAGGTAGACCAACCCCAAGAGAAAAATACCAAAACCAGGTCAAAACACCTCTAAAAATTCTGAAATGTTTATGAGAGCTTTATGATTCATAGAAGAAGAGATCCATTATTCAACTCAAAATTCAAAGGTTTGACCACCAGACCGTCCTGTGCTTGAAACCGGATAGAAACTGTACGAAAGCTGGACAGCAAAAAATCTCACACAAAAACGATCCAAAACTTGACCAAATGGACTCCAAACATCACAAAATTTAGCACACACTATCCTAGCCCATTCCAAAGCTATTCCCAAAAGAACTATGAAAAAAGATCACGGAATTAGTGGGAATTTCAGATCTCGTGAAGAGGGAACCTTTGGGCAAGAAAAGGGAAAATCTTAAGAACAACTTGCTCGTGGCAATACTGCGGGATTGAGATGTTCTATGACATAATCTCCACAACCTATCAAGTCCAAAACACTAGCAATAGAATGGATCAAAGCTTGGCCAAGGTAAACACACAAATAGCCAAGGATTGGAGCCAAAAACCAAAGGGAAAGGGGAGTGACAAGGCACACAAGCTTGCAGCCGAAATCACTTCAATTAGAAACCTCAAAAGAGGTCTTAGATCAGATTACAACGAAGGATTTAGTCCCAAGCAACCACCCTCATCTTCCCTCAAGATTTAGAGGCTAAATCTGATATTCCACCAAAAATTGGAAGAATTTGCTCATGTCTTGCCCTTGCCATGATCTTGTCCCCCTTACTCCAACGCCACTTCCCTCTTTTCCTTGGACCATTGGCTTGATCTTGATCTTTATTTATCCCCCATTGTTCTTGATCATGCAGTAACCCCATTTTTGGTCCTCTTTGATCTTCCCTTCTTGGTTCATGTTCAACTCCTTGCATGCTTGCTTGGGTCCACAATTTCTCCCCCTTTGGAATCAAACACCGAAAAGAAAATCATTAAAAGCACAAGAGAGAGTCTTGCATACTATGATCCTTAGGATATGGAAGTCGAATGGATCACAATACATGTGACTCACCTAAATGTGTGCATACACAAGATGGTAGACTCGCACATTTAGTCAATTAATACAAGGGAAGCTTAAACTATATTATGCATGGTGGTAGATATAAATGATTGAGATGTACACCAAGGATGGTTTTACCAATTGAAGCCCATTTTTCTTAACTTCATGCGTACCTACGGGGACATGGGTGAGACTACGCACATGATAAACTTGAAAGCATAGTTAGCCTCAAAGTAACACAAAACCATATGATAGGCTCCCCCTAAAAGTGTGCATACAAGCTTTTGAATTGCTTGTGAGAGACATGCACTAGACATTCAAGTCCAAATGTGGAGATCGCCCTATGATTTGGACCTAAATTAAGAAACCATGTAGGTTGCTAATGGGTTAGAGTAAGACACAAACAACCTACCATAAGATAGCCAAGGCATGCATTACTTGAATTTAAATATGCTCATGCAAAGCTTAGGCATGAATAGTAACTAGATGCTAAAAGAAATACCAAATGAAATCAAACCTAGTTACCAGCACACATGGAGGACTTGGGTATTGAATTTGTTTCATCACTTGGCTTTTTAACTTAAGACCTTGTATCCAACTGTAGCCAAGTCTCCAAGTCCACTTTTAGCCCTTGTGGCTCTACGTCGCCTTCGGAGTGATGCTCTTCTTTTGTTTTCCCTCTCTCTTCTTTGCCTCCCCTTTGCTCTGTGACCTACACATGTACGACTTGAGGTCTTCTCTATTGCAAAGGAAACATACCACGATTTGACTCTCCTCAAGCTTCTACACCACCTTGGGGCGGTTATCTGGAGGAGGTTGGGTTTGCTCCTTTTGACCTTGTAACCTTGCCACATCCTTCATGAGTTGATCCACCTTTTGCTTAAGTGCCTCGTTTTCAGCGGCAACCTCCTCTCTGCAAATTTCTTCATACCAACTAACAAACGGCTTGCAAAGAGGTGAGTGAGGTTTACAAATTAAATCAAAGCAAGAGGTAGAAGCATCCTTTTTAGATTTTGTGGATGCATGAGTTGAAGTAGCTTTTAGTTCAAGATCCTCAATTTTCTTTGTTAGCTCATTATTATGGTTGACAACCATATCAAACTTAAGCACCAATTCTTCATAATTAGTTGATGATCTGGCCAATTGAGCTTTAAGACTCTAGTTTTTGTAAATTAATTTAGCTACTAGTTGCTCAAGTTCATTATTAGAGGGGGGCATCGTCATCACTTACATCGCTTTCATTTTTACCTTTGGCCATGAGGCACTTGTGTGATATAGAGGATGATTTGTGTGAAGTAGGCTTGTGGGAGTGCTTCTTATGATGATCTTCATCATTTGACACATCTACCCACTTGTCAATGCTTGTAAGCGCCTTATGCCTCTCTCTTCTTTCTTTTTCCTTCTTCTTGAGCTTGTGCCTCTTTTTCTTTTCCTCCTTGACAATGATAGGACATGAGTCCATGAAACGCCCTTTCTCACCACATCCAAAGAAACCACCTTTTCTTTCCTTCTTCCTTTGGTGGTTGCACTCAATTTCCTCAATGGTGATTGGGATGTCCTTGGAGTTGAGCTTCTTTAATGCCTTCTCCATGTTATTGATCAACATTGCAATTTCTTCATCATTGGAGGAGGATGAACATTGGGCACGATCCTCTTCATCACTATCTTCTTCTTCATCACTTGAGCTTGAGCTTGCTTCTTTCTTCCTCTTGCCCTTCTCCACCTTCTTGTTTTCATCATGAATGGTGAGTGCAAGTGACTCGGATGAAGAGGTTTCTTGGCCCATCTTTTTGTAGTGCTTAAATGCAATGATCTTGCCAAGAACCTTGGTGGGCATCATGTTGCTCATGTCTTGGTTGAGAAGATGGGTGATGATGCTTGCATATGCCCTAAGATTTCTCCACGAATTGATTTGTCCCCAAAGTGAAGCTCACAGGCCAAGAATGAAAGACCTCGGGGCTGCCCTTGGAGCTTGAGATTTAGCACACCAAAACTACAATCTCTCCAAGTCGTAGTAGTCCAAAACACTAGCAAAAGAAGGAATCCAAGCTTAGGCAAAGCAAACACCCGAAAAGCCAAGGGTTAGAACCAAAAACCAAAGGGAAAGGGGAGGAACAAGGCATACAAGCTTGCAGTCAAAATCACTTCAATTAAATGACTCAAAAGAGGTCTTAGATCATATTACAATGAAGGATTTCATCCCAAGCAACCACCTTCACCTTCCCTCAAGATTTGGAGGCTAAATCCTACTGTAACCTCTCTAGAAATGGAGATCTTAGCTTAAGGACGAAAATCACTCTTAGAAAAATGAAAGCCTAGCAGCCAAGAGCCAATCTAATGACCTATCATGGCTCTATTTGTACCCTAGGACTATTTAGGCAGTTTTACACATAGACCTTTACTCTACCAATTCCCTTAGGGGGCCAAACAGAAAATGACCCGAAATATCAGGGATGGACAATCACGATGAAGTCTTGATCTTTGTAAGTTCCACGCAACCTTTGGATGTCCTCCATGTGGGTAGTAGTCCAATCTGCCTTTCCACCCCTGATTTTGAAGTCAGAAACCGAGAAACTTTAGGAAGTCTCCGCTTGGGCCGGATTTGGCCCATCTTCTCTATCTTAGCGAGTCGTGGCCCAACTCACCAAGTATTGGGTAACTTGGGTGGAGGTTTTGAGCTAAAGATGCCAAAGCCTCCCTCACACACCCTCACGCTATGGACTCGGGTTGAAGCACCACGGTCACACCCAACTTCTCTAGTCCATCCGAGCCGCCTCACAGTCCATTGGAGGTCTTAGATAGCCGTCGTCGAACCGCCCCTCCATGTACCAAACTCCCATGGCCAACCGACACCGAGACTTGCCTCCAGTCCTTCAGAGGTCTTTTGGCTTGGTCCATCGAGGTCTTTTGCCTGAGTCCATCCGGGTGTTCATCTTCTACCTCCAATCCATCGAAGGACTTGCACACATTGACAATTACTCATCACACCGGGAGAGTAATGAGGCCAGTCCATTGGCTCTCAAAGAAGACTGTAAGGAAGATGATGCTTGGATCGCAGCGGAGAAAAGTTGACAGAACATGCCCGGAGTTTGCAAAGGATACAAGGAACATAAGGTTTGGCTTAAGAACTGATGGCATGACTCCTTTTAGTGAGATGAGCAATAGTCATAGCGCATGGCCTGTGACTATGTATGTACAACCTACCTCCATGGCTATGCTTAAAGCAGAAGTTCATTGTGATGCTGACGCTTATCCAAGGCCCAAAGCAACCCGGCAATGACATCGATGTGTACCTAAAACTATTGATTGAGGAACTTCTATTGTTGTGGACTACTGGTATTCGTATGTGGGATGAGTACAAATAGGAAGATTTTAACCTGCATGCTATGCTTTCATTACCACCAACGACTGGCCTGCACTATACAACCTGTCAGGACAATCGAACAAAGGATTCAGGGCTAGCACCCATTGTTTAGATGAGACTAATAGTTTGTATTTGAAGCATTGTAGGAAGTTTGTTTACATGGGACATCCTCAATTCCATTTGTCTAAACACCCACTAAGGAAAAAGGTAAGCACTATGCTCAAGCAGACCATTGTGCTAAGCTGATTCACCATGATGGAAAAATGGTATTCCAGACGGTAAAGAACCTCGGCATAGTCTTTGGGAAGGGATCTGGTATCCAACCTATTCTGAATGAAGATGGAAAGGCACCCATGTGGAAGAAGAAGTCAATATTTTGGGACATGCTTTATTGGGAAGTATTAGATGTTCGCCACACAATTGATGTGATGCACCTCACAAAGAACCTTTGCATGAACCAATTGGGTTTAATTTCCTGGGTAGTTATGGGAAGGACAAAGATACACTAGAATCATGGTGAGACCTAGAAGGTATGAACGAACAAGATAGGCTGCATCTTGAAAATAGAGGCGAAGGACGTCATTACTTAGTTTCTGCTAGATACACTCTTAGCAAAAAAGAAAAGGATAGCATGTTCCAATGCTTGACTTGTATAAAGGTCCCAGCAGGCTACTCATCTAATGTTAAGAGGCTAATAAATATGAAGAAAAGGAAATTTGTACACATAAAGTCGCATGATTGCCACGTGCTGATGACACAGTTGCGACTAGTTGTTTTGAGGGTGTTCTACCTGAGAATGTCAGGAAAACAATCACAAAGTTATGTGCATTCATTAATGCAATTTCCCATAAGGCAATCAACCCTCATAGTCTACAAATGCTACTGAATGACGTTGCCCCATGTCCAGTCAGTTTTGAGCTAATATTTCCTGCATCGTTCTTTGATATTATGACTCATCTCCTAGTGCATATTGTTAAAGAGATCAGCATTCTCAAGCCGGTTTTTCTTCACAATATGTTCCCTTTCGAGAGGTACATGGCAATTCTAAAGAAGTATGTTCATAAACGGTCTAGCCCTGAAGGATGCATTGCTAAGGGTTTTGGGACATAGGAGGTCATTGAATTTTGCACTGACTATATTGATGAACTTAGGCCAATTGGTGTTCCTTTACCATGGCATGATGGAAGATTAGCGGGGAAGGGCACATTGGGAAGGAAAGTGATATGAACTAATGACAACTCTTCATTCGATGAAGCACATTCAACTGTTTTGCAACAATCTTCTATGGTGGCTCCCTATATTGAGGAGCACAAGAAGCTTCTTGCTGCTAACCACCCAAGGAAGTTTGAGGCCTGGATTACACGTCAGCACATCGAGGGTTTTGCAGGATGATTGTAGCTCCATCTCATGCATGATGAGGATATTGATAATCAACTAGCATGGTTGGCTAAAGGTCCATCCTCAGATATAGTGACATTCTAGGGGTATGAGATAAATGGGTATACTTTTTACACAAGAGCACAAGACAGAAAGAGCACCAACCAAAATAGTGGCATCCAAATTGATGCCATAGACAACGATGGAAACAAGGATGCATACTATGGTTGCATAGAGGAAATATGGGAACTCGAGTATGGCCCTTACATGAGGATCCCTCTATTTTGATGCCAATGGGTGAAGTTAAATGGAGGTGTCATGGTTGATCCGGACTATGGTATGATAACCGTTAACCTCAACAATATTGGATATAGAGACGAACCTTTCATCCTAGCAAAGGATATGTCTACAATACCCAAGAAGAGGTTAGCAAAGCACAATGTTTAATCCTATGGTGAGCCAAGGTGACACATGGTTCTTTTAGGCAAAAGAAAGATAATGGAAATTGAAAAGTTCAACAATGAAAGATTACAATAAGCTTGATGATATTCCTCCATTCTCAGTACCAGTTGATACAAGTGTATTGTTGGCTAGTGAGGAAGCTCCTTACTTGCGTAGAGATCATAATGAAGGGACACTTGTAAATAGGAAGTATATTACTATTCCAATATGAGTTATTACTATTGTTGGCTAAAGAATTCTAAAGTAATAGTTGTTTTCCTACTTAATAGTATCATTTAATAAATTATAATTCTAGAGAAAACAGAAGGCCCCAAGGGCCTCGGGGTAGGATATTCAGTCCCGGTTGTCAACTACAACCGGGACTAAATAGGCTTTAGTACCGGTTGAAGTTAACAACCGGGACTAAAGGTCCAAACACTAGGGACTAAAGGTCCCCCGTAGGGCCTCAGAGGTAGGACATTTAGTCCTAGTTGGTAACTACAACCAAGACTAAATCATAGTTAGTCTCGGTTGTAGTTACCAATCGGGACTAAAGGCCACCCAAGGCACTCAGGGGCTAGGGACTTTAATCCCGGTTGGTAACTACAATCGGGACTAAATAGTTACCAACCGGGACTAAAGTCTCCCTCCCACCAATTACATTTGGTGAGACATAGTTTCGCGTGCATATTTTCACTCATTTCGTCTTCGATTTTGTCCCCTTCGCCTCATCACCGTGCGCCCGTCATCCTCCCCTCCGCCGTCGCGTCGTCTCCGTCACCTTCCCTACCACACCGTCTCCGCCCCTATCGTCCACATCGTCGCCGCCACTGTGCGTCGTCTCCATCCCCATCCACGCCGTCGCCAGCCCCCATCCCCATCCACTCTGCCGCCCCCGTCCCCGTCACACGCCCGCCGTAGGTACATTACATGTCATCCCTGGCTTTGGGACGCTGTGCGCACCTTGGCCTACCGCACCTCGGCTTCCCGCGCCACCACTGCTCGGCTTTCTAGGCTCGCCCCGCCGCATGCCGCACCCCAACCTCCCTGGCCTTGCGCCGTCGCACCCCGGCCTCTCCGGTCTCGCACCACTGCAACCCTACTTCCTTTGTTCATTATTTACCTTTGTTTGTTAATTATTTATGTAATTTGTTATGTATTATTACTTACTTATGCAATCTATTTATATAATGTGATGCTATTTATTTGTGCAATTGTATGTATTAGTAATTATAATTTGTCATTATCCCTTTGTTCATTATTTACCTTTGTTTGTTTATCATTAATGTAATTTGTTATGTATTATTAATTATTTATGCAATCTATTTCTGTAATTATATGTATTAGTAATTATAATTTGTCATTATCTATTTATAAATGTGATTATAATTTGTGTAATTATATGCAATCCATATGTAAATTTGATTTATGAAAAACAATTTATATGGAAATGCAAATGTATATGCATAAAGAAAGTAGAAAAATGTACGATCATGAGGAAGAGTTCAAACTTTAACAAATGATTGTAGATGACACACGTGACGAAGAAAATGCTAGG
This sequence comes from Paspalum vaginatum, assembly GCA_030272315.1. Lineage (NCBI taxonomy): Eukaryota > Viridiplantae > Streptophyta > Magnoliopsida > Poales > Poaceae > Paspalum > Paspalum vaginatum. Next base: position 10,523,181 of record CM059020.1, on the reverse strand, counting down.
CACGACACTGATGTATACCTCAACCTTGAGAACGAAGACATTGTCCCTCTCAACAATGTAAATGGAGACATCAATGCTCCTGAGAATGCGAACGAAGACACCGGTGTTCCTAACAATGTAAATAAATCTATCGATGTTGTCACCTTATTTGTGAACTGGACATTCGTGTGTAGTAATAAATTTGTTTTGGTTTTCTATGTTTGTTAGCAATCTGCCTCTGGTTTGAATAAGAAATCATCCCGCAGAGGTCCAACTGGCATGAAGCACTTTGAGGGAAGGTTCATTATCGATGGAGTCGGATAAGATGGACAACCACTCTCACAAGCCACAACCGCAACTAAATTTGTGAACTACTGTGTCTATCTCAGTAAGGACCACATGCTCATTAGCTTTTGGACATGGAGGCAAAGTTGTGCCAATGATCCACACACAGTTCCAAAAGCTCAAAAGGCCATGTTATGGGATGTTGTGAAGCGAAAGTTTAACATCGCTAGAGAACTTCAGGAAAAGGTTGAAGATTGGACTCTAAAGAAGATGGCCATGCAATTTCAGATCCATAAGAAGAAACTATATGAAGCCTTCACAAAGCATGGGAAGGTGCCTGACGTTCAAGCCTTCCCAAAGTACAGGGGACAATGGGATGCATTCATAAGTTAAAAGCGATCAGAAGAGAAGAAGGCACTTTCGGCACGAAACAAGGCAAGTGCTGGAAAAAAGGGAATATCACCATGGGCTTGGCCCTTGTGCTTACAAAGCACGTGCTGAGAAGTGGGCCAGGATGGAAGCATATCTCAAGCAAAAAGGTATCACCCTTGCGATGCACAGGTGGACATAATGCTTAAAGCGCTAGTACTATGCCCACCATGGAACCCTCGCAGAAGATGGTAGCCTGGTCTACAAGGACGACAAGGCAAAAGAGGTACTAGAGAGAGTAGTTGAAGTCATCTAGAAGATGACGAGAGGTGAATTTGTCCACGACAGGGAAAAGGACGAGCTAACTCTTGTCCTTCAAAACCTAGGGAACCCAGGCCACACAAGAAGTTATGGAAATTTGTCGTGGAAGTATGGCTTTGCTACGGATGCAGAATCATATAAAAGCCAACATAGAAGCAAGGCCATACAAGAGGCAAGGGTGTGTAACTTGGAAAATCAGCTAGCTCAAACCAAAGCATCTATTCCCAGTGAGGTCGCACGTCAAGTGGCAATTGCAATGGACTCCATAAGGATGTAAGGGTTACTACCTCCTCCTCCTGCCGACATGCATAGCCCCGAGCACCCGGGCCATACAAGAGTATATGGAAGTAGCTGTGCTTCCACGGAGCTCCCTGATCAGCGATACCCTGTGGATGAGATTCAACATCAAACGTGTTGTGAGCTTCATATACCAGTGATGAACTTGACCACTAGTGTGGCTTATGGTATGGCCTCGCCTTCTCTACCAAATCAGAGATACCACAGCGAAGAGATTCCAGAAGGGTACTCAGTTGTCAGCATGGATGAAGTGAGCGAAGGGTATTGAGACTTAGAGCTCCCAATCCCAAGTGATGATGGAGAAAGGCGATTGTTAGAGGCTCTCCATGGATTCATTATATGGAAGAAATTGTTAATTGTAATTAGACGTGATACCAAGGCAATGACTGCACGTGGGGCTCCACCACCACCAGGCTCTCCACATGGAAGCCCCTCACCTCAAAAGAAGAGCCCCTCACCTCAAAAGAAGATCCCCTCACCTCCGTGCAAGAGCCATAAACCTCCATAGAAGAGCCCCTCACCACCTCCACGTAGGAGCTTCTCACCACCTCCACCCAACAGCAAGAATGCCCCTCCAAAGAAGGGCCCCTCAGGTGCACCACCTCAATTGATGGGACAACAAAAGAGTCAGAGCAAGTCAGAACAAACAAGCAGATACTCAGGGTTAAGACGACGCAAAAGAAGCTAGCTTATCACTTAACTGAAGAGGAGTTGAATGTGAGGGACTCAAGTATACTGAGTCTAGTCTTTCGTCTTGCCTGTGATGAGCGCTTGTCAACACTTAAGACTTGCTGATGGACTAGCAAGCACCTCCTAAGTGTGACCTAGAGGAAAGCACTCTCAAGTGGAATGAGAGGCGGCGCTAGAGTGGACTTGGCGTTGACAAAATCCCTACCGAGTGGACTGGTAGGTGGCCTGGGCTACTGTCCAAGTTAGGCTCGGCCCATAAGTGTGACCTTGGGTTCAGGATGGTGTAGTGAGCCATAAAATCACACAATAGTGAAGGCCCAACAATCGTTTCCCGGTTCGAGCGTCAAAACTGGGCCCAAGATCGTTTCCTAGTTCCATCGTCAAAACCAGGGGCTGGTTGACGGTATCCCAAAACCTATAGTTATCCAAAGGGATGGGCTACTGGACACATGGAGGACATCAAGAGATTACTTCGAGCCGAAGAACATCAAGGACTCCATCGTGTTCGTCCGTCTGAGTTTCCGACGTCTTTTCTAGCCCCTACGGGCCTTCTTAGTGTAAGTGTCTGTAATATAGGAGGTTAAGTGGAAAACTGCTTGGGTTCTGAGTCTGTAGTACAAATAAGGTGGTGGCTGTTCTAAAGCCACCTCTCTTGGCTGGTTTTAGTATCTCTTAGATATAGGTTTAGGAGATAATCCTATCACCAAGCAAGAGCATCATGTTCTAGAGGGTTTTGGAGAGATCTAGCCCCAAAGTAAGAGGGTACGAGTAGGGAGAAAGCTTAGTGTATGACTCTTCATCTTGTAATATGGATCTAAGACCTCTTCGAGGCAATCAATAGATGAATTTCGTGTAGCCTTTGTGTGTGCTTCTTTGCCCCCCTTCTTGATTGGCTTTTGATCGAGGTATCTTGGTCTTTTGATGTGTTTGTGCTTGACCAAGCCCGAGATCTCTCTTTTGCTGGTGTTTTGGACTGCTAGGACATGGCTGGATTGTGGTTTTCTTTGCCCAATCTTTAGATCCAAGAGCAACCCTGCATTTTTACGTTCTTGCCTTTAGACTTCACTTCGAGGACGAGTTAAAATCCATGGAGAAAATCTTGAGCATAGGGCTTGATTTGTAGGAAATAGCTCCTCCATGGCCTAGATGAGGTCTTTGTAAAGTTTGGAGTCCATTTGAGCAAGATTTGGTTTGGATCTTGAGGATTCGCGGGCTGTTTTCTCTCCTCGGCCGCATTTTCTTCACCACCGAACCTTCCAGTGGTTAAGCATCGGACCGTCCGGTGCATGCTGCTACCTCGGGGTGGAGTCTACAAGGCTCGGCCTCACTCTGGGATTTTTGTGAGCACCAGACCGCTGTCTGGTGGTCGTAGGGATGCAGTTTCCCCCTCTGCCCAGTTCATCCAGCGAAGCATCGGACCGTCCGGTGTCTAACCACCGGACCATCTGGTGCGTGCAGCGTTGGCTGCTGTTGACTCATTTTGCGTCATTTTCGATCTACGTTCAAGCGAGTGCTTCTGCGTGGCTTTCCTCGGCATGTCCTAGGGTTAGTAGCTTGTCTTTGCTACGTGACTGCATGTTTGAGAAGAGAGGGTTTTCGGGGTTGCAAGTTTTAGGTGTCGACCTCTTCACGCCACTCTAGGTCGCCTTTCGGTCCTTCAGAATGCTCATGTGAAAGAGGATGTCTAGAAGCATATATTCAGCAAGAGAAGTCCTCCAAAAAAATGACGATAGATCGGTCCGGCTATGAAAGCCTTCTTTGTCAACATGAGCAAAAATGCCAAGAAACAACTTCTATGAGACTATGATCGCAAAGTGAAGAAATCTTGTGCGCAAAAGCATTGTAAGAAGAATGAGGAGCCGCCCTAGCTTGGACAAGAGCTACAAGCCACTCTTTACATGCCCCAACAACAAGGAGATCTAGAGAGGTTGGCTAAAGAAGCTGCCATTACGATAGAACAGCTGCCGGGGCAGGAAGAAGTTGAATCGGCGGAAGAAGTTTGGAAATTTGAGCCTGGAAAGCCACTAGTCAAGCCAGATCTTGTCAAGGTTCTGCCAACACAAATGCGTAGATTCCATGCATCTGCACCACCTTATTGGTGTGTGTGCGAAAGAGATATACTACTTCAATGGCGTTGATATGTTCTATCTGGATTTCAAATATATTTATAGGATATACCATCGAGGCGCCCTAGACATTTCTCTCATCAGCAGCTGGGTTCTGTTAGTGTGTTTTCATGCATTTCTCCTTAGATGTTCTATACATTCATCGTTTTCGTGTCATCCTCACACCTGCTTCGCACCGGTTGCAGGATGGAGATCCAAAGGTGCCGTAAAGAGGGGATTTTCGATGTGAGGCAGTAAGGCAGATGGTTGTAAAGTTTTTTATCAACCAGTATTTCAAACAATTCATACTTCTACCTTACAACTTGGGGTTAGTGTCTATTATCTAGTACCTCATATGTTTTCCATTTATAATTGTTTCGTATAATATGATCTATTTGTTTAATTGTTCAGCTTTTATTGGATACTACTTATCATAGAGATGGAATCTGGAATTATTAATGTGCTTGGCTCGATTAGGAAGCCAACTTCTGACTGCGATGAAATCGTGGACGTCCTTAACGAGTATTTCATGTCATTTAATCTCATCTAATATATTCATCGCATTTCATCATCTTAACTCTGTTAGTTCTTTTCATGTGCAGTGCATGGAGAGAACTGCGCAAAAATCAGCCAGGCATTAGAGCAGAACTTAAACTTAGACCAAACTTTTCCGGTATGAATGCATGACCACAAGCATATCATATCTTTTTTGCCAATAATGTGTACTAACCTTTTATCTTTTCATTGTTTTAGACACGCTCAAGGCACCAATGTATGTGGATACTATGTTTGTGAGTTGATTCACAATTGCGTGACACAACGTGATATGCGTGTATGTAAACATCGGCCACAGTCTCAATAATATTGTCTTAGCATTCTGATTTAGTATGTTATTGATTGTTTTTTTATTAAATGATAGATGCTACAAATGAGGGATGAACACTTCTCTAAAGATATGATCAAGGCAGTCCAACAAGGTCTTATGGAGGTCTTAAACAAGGAGATCATCCTCGCTACCGTAGAGTTTTTTGACACTGGAGTACCGCTTCCGCCACCCGATGATTATGTACCAAGTGCATAAGGCGCACATGGACATTATATTTGTTCTTTAGAAAGATTGTAGTTGGACAATGTATATATTTTGTAGTTAGTTGTGTAGATATGTATATATTTTGTAGTTAGTTGTGTAATTAATTAGTTGTGTAGTCAGAAAGATTTTACATATGTATTGCCTTTACTTATGCCTAATATATGTACATTTACATGCATAAATAATGCATTTAAATATGCCTAATATATATATATTTATTTATATATATGTATTGTCTTTAAATATGCTTAATAGATTTAAATATACGTATATACAGTAGATTTATATATATCAAAAAATTGGACGCTGATGATTTAGTCCCAGTTGGTAAGCAATCACGTGTGCACTTTATCACCTTTAGTCTCGTTTGATAGTACTGACGGGTACTATAAGGGTGCGCAGCCACGTGGGTTGCTAACGCGACGTAGCTAATTTAGTCCCGGTTGGTGCGGGACTAAATGAGCTTTTGGTCCCGAGCTATGCACCTGGTATTCAAGTCTGAAGGATTTTGTCCTACTTCTGTAGTACCGGTTGGCAGTGGCGGAACCAGGATTCACTGAAGCCCCCAGCCGGGTTGAGTTGTGACAAAAGAACGACGAAAAACACATAGTTCAAAATGTACATGGCAACATAATATAAAGGTAGATAAGATAGAAAAAACACACTGTAAAGCAATATCTTTATTTTTTTAATCAATTGTTTAAAGTGTGGGGTAAAACCTATTATAGAATTTTGTAGATACTACTATAACAAGGTTGATTAATCTTGTCTCTACCGATTGTTGAAGATACCACTTGTGTTCTCACCGGAGAAAAAAGGATATCAATGTTTTAGGTCTTTTCATTTTCTCCCTCTAATATGTATAAATCAAATTCCTCGTCAACAATTCATCATAGGATATAGTGAATACACAATATATCAACTCGTTAGGCATTCTAATTTTTTACCCAAGCAAAGTGAATTACAATTTGAGATAGATGAATAATCTAAAAATATTACTCATATAAGGTAGGCCACATTATACTCGGTTCTTCCAACATGTAACTGCGTGACCTTCTTAAAAAATATTGTTATGGGCTAGACTGGAATTAGAGTATAAGGAGAATGAGCCAAACCATTATAGGCTTAGTTTGGCTACCTGTAGAATGAAAGAGATTGGAGTGTAACGGAAAAGATTGAGAGAGATTTTAAATTATTTAGAATTTAAACACACCAATCTCTCCGATGCACGGTTAGCCAAAGCCGCAGTGGGCGGTGGCTTGGTTCCCTGCAGTGTTGAAGGTCACAGGATGCAGCTGTTCCGATTGCCTGCTTTTTTTGAACGGTCAATGGACCATAATGTTTCTTATGGCGATGATTTGCTGCCTGCCGGCCGCCGGGGTGCTGGGGCCTAGCGCCTGCCTCCTGGCCGGAGGGGACTGGGGCCTCGTCGTCTTCCTCCTGGGCTGCTGAACGGTGGGGTGCTGCTGCGCCCTGCCGGTGCGGGCTTGCAGGGACCCGTGGAGGCTGAGAGGGAGCAGCTGGAGTCAGCCGGGGAGGTAGGCGCAGGGCCGGCCAAGGGAGGGAGCGGTAGGGAGCCGCCGAGAGGGCCAACTTGGGTCCTGGAGTCAGGTCAGCCGACAACCGGAGATGGGGACTAGGGAGTTGCAGGCGGCGGCGGCGCGGCCGGCGCGGGCAGAGAGCAGAGGGTGTGGGGGCCGGGGGGGGGATGGACCGTGGATTTGGTACTGGCTGTTTTGGTTTCATGGCCATGGAGATTTAAATGAGCTACAAACTTAAGAGGAGTTGAAAAACATTTTGGGCTAAGCCCCGGGCCATGGCCAAAGGTGGCCATGTGTCTAATTCCGCCTTTATCGGTTGCAAATCCAGATGGATGGGTTTTTCTTCAATAGTGTACAAGGATAAGATTCAAGCTATATGAGCAATTAATGAACTTTTTCCATGCATATTCTTATAATCACCATACGGAAGAATGTCGGCTATCTGTCTCGCGTCCGGGAACGTGCTAGAAGGTTTCGGCCGGTCCAGGGAAGTTCATGGACGATGATGTGTGCAAAAACGAAGTGTGTTATCCGTCCGTTCCAGACTTTCAGTTTGTGGGGCTGATGCAACCGCTTTGTTCATGCATGTTGACTGCCCCGCGACTCTCCCACATAGCGAAGCGGACCGCACGCAGTGGAGTGGACGACCCGTTCTCCGAGACTGAGAGTGAGTCGCATCCCACATCGCGCCACCACGCGGTCGACGCCGCGGGCTATTTCGACGTGCGTGCACAGCTAAAGCTCGAAACAAGCAGTAGTAACGGGGTTACGTTGAATGGAACAATTCCAAGGCTGCTGCCTTCTCTTTTCTTGGGCTATTTCGAGGGCACCGACCGACGCGTTGTTCCCCGAAGACCAGCCAAGCTAAGGGTCTGCGTGTCGTCGCTCGATGAGCCAGTCATCCGACCGTCACCCCCGTCCCATCGAGCGTGCCAGCTCGTCAACAACGGTGGCAGTGTGTGGTAGCTTCGCAGTGAGGCTTTGGAGATTTCTTACCCCATACCTCCTTTATTAATTATGTCGTGTGAATTGTTTGCAAGAAAATTGAGACGACAAAGTATACAAGTCGTGTATACTAGCTACTTGATGTGATCGACTGCCCATCTCAAATTTTTGATCGTTAAGTTTAACTTTTTAATATTAATTAACTTCGACCACTGGACGTCTCATTGAAGAAACAAAATACAATTATTATTTATTTCACCTTGACTGACTTAGCCATTAAAATACTTTATGCATGAGTTGAACTTTTTCGTATATTTACAATTTCATTGGTATAAAATGACGAGGCATCAAACTTAGTGCTAAAAAGTTCAAACGATCAAGAAGAGTACTATAAATGACGGATACTCTGCCCCTGTATGTTTAAGGAAATAGACAAAGAGCGATAAATGCAAGCTTCTAACTTAAATTGCCGAACCATCATGAATCAAGGATAATATGGTTTGTTATAAAAGAAGTATATGTACTTTATGCATATATATCCAAGAAATGGGAGAAAAGAAGAGTTTTTTCTTGAATAGTTTATTGTTCACTCATGTTTTATTGCTCATCTTATTAAAAATACTAGACAATAATAATAATGCTTATCATTATTGATACTTCAAGCATCACTACATTTTTAATTTGCACAAAAAAATAAAGAAAAACCATGGTCAAATTTGTGTCCAAAAGTCTACGGAGTCATATATTAAATGACGGGAGATAGTATTTGGAAATATGGTTCTACAACATATATTTTCATGTATTTTCAGTAGATTTAAATGATTGCCAAATTAAACCATATTGTAGAATATAGACAACCATAGTTGGGTTGCATTCATTTTTATCTTCCTAGTATGTTCTATTGAGTATTGACAATTGGATGGTAATGTGCTCCCTGACTTTTTTTGGACCACCACCTCCTAATAGATACAAGAAAATTGAGGGGCTTGAAGAAAATTGAAGGGAAAAATGAACTATTCTTTTTCTCAACCCGTGCTATTTCCCTCCAATGATCCCTGGGAAATGAATGTCTTCAAAGTTTCCTAAACAAGACACACATGTCACAACCTTGAAATACCGACAAACACCAGCAGTACGGTAAATCCAAGCAGATTTGTCAACGGAGTTGAAGCTTTCCCTTGCCCAGTACCGAGTGTGTTGACTGGCTCACATGACACTGCAGTCGTCTGCTTAATGGAGACGCATCCCGGCGTTGACCTGACGGCCTGCCGGCTGCGGCGGGGGCAGGTAATCTACTCTCAACCTTCATTCGCAAGAAATCCTCCAGTCTGGCTAGCTAGCTAGGTAGCATGGCCACGGACAGGGACGTCGTCGTCGTCTCCACATGGCTGGCTGCGGTCCTCTGCCTGCGCTACAATTCTTCGTCTCCGTGTGGACTGATAACTGCAGGACTAATTGGTTAGAGGATTTCATAAGAGTATTAAAAGTGATTTAATCTTTTTCTATTCAAATTTGACTAGTAATCGATTAAATGTTTTTCAAAACCAGAGCAACCGAACAAAGCTTTAATCTTCATTGATCTTGCCAAAAAGCCATGTCCAAATGTTGAAATTCTGTAACGTTAATCTTGCTGGGGTGTTAGTATAAGTAGGCTTTGCATTTGGACATTCCATTTGGGAGCGGAATTTGAGGGATATATATAAAACTACTGGGGAATTATAAAAGCATTTCACTTGGTACACAGTACCTGTGTAGCATGAAAGAAAGAAATAATGTCGGATGACTTGCCGAAGAAAAGGTGAGAACAATGGGGTTTAGAGGTGACGAGCAGGTGCTTCGAGAACAGAACACTCTCGCGACGACACAGCGCGCGCGGATTAGCTCCGTAGGTTTGGCTGATCGATGACTCTCTAAATAAACCAACCAATGTCACAATTCTATATATTACTAGTATGGTATCCCAACAAACTGAGTCTCGCGCATATATTAGGTATAAGACCATGGTCACCAGTGAGTGGAAATAGATGTGGAAAACACTATTTGCGCATTATACACAGAATGAAAAAACAATAATTACGTATTGTATACGATACAAATGCACCATCTGATAACCATGGTCTAAGTTGGTAACCGGCTATTCCGCCCGTCTGGCTTACGTGCCACCGCAGCCATTTGTCGTCGCCGTGGCGTGCCCACATAGCCCACAAGCGGGAGATAATCGCGGCGGTCCGGACCGGGACCGGCTGACGTAGGCGATTAGCGAAGATGTGGGTGATTACATAAGCATGGTGGTTCGTAAGATCCAGCCGCATTAACTGGAGGATATATTGGAGAGGGTGACCTATGTCGATGCGGACTCCTTGCATTCTACACACGTACAGTAGGCGCCAAGAAAAAGACGTACTCGATCTCCATGCAGCCTACGGCGTACACGCCGACGGTGGGTCCCGCACGCAGCGACACGCACGCTCGGGCCTCGTCCGTACAGCGTATGCTTAATTTGTTCCTAGACTATACTCCGTATATACTAGTACTTATATATGTGAGCTGGAGCTGCAAAAAGAAAAAAAAAACAAAGCACAGCTCAGCGCGTATGTCATGGTCTCATGGATAACGTCAGGCCGTATAGCAGCAGTGCGCGCGCGACCTGCAAGTGTCGCCCACCGCGTCTGAGTCAAACTGCAAAGGAGACCCCTCGGTCTTGGACTATTTCACCATCCAGAGCGCCATCTCAGGGGAAGTTGGAACTCGGAATGTTGAGTCTCCTGATTCCCTCGGCTGTTTTCCGCCTTCAATTGATTCTTCTTCTTCTTCTTCTTCTCTCTTAAACAGTGGGGCATGGTCGCAAAACCCTGGTACGTCATTTTCCGAGAAATTATGGATGTAGAGGCACAAATTAGCTGACAACAACCTAATTAAACGCGAGGCCAGCGGCAGGGCCATCCTAATAGGGGGATTAATTAAAACGATGTGTCACGCATGGCATGACGATTCCGTACGTTGGCCCTTGGCAATGCAAGACAACTTTGGGCTTGTGGAAATCAGACCATATGGCAGTTTCCTGGCTAATGTTTCTACAATACACAACAGATTTTCCATGGATGGCCTGATCAGCGGCCTTGACGACGTACGTACTACCCCCCCCCCCCCGCCACGAAGCAAAACTGGACACACACACCTATATACTGTATGATGCAATATGCACGGCATCGCATCGCAGCATCGGATCGGATCCGGTCCAAGCCCATGACTGGTTCCTCGGTTGCTTTCATGGCCCGCTGCCAACCACCAACACCACCCCCATAGCTCCGCGTCTGCGTGCATGGGAAACCATATGCTTTTTTCCTCCATGAAATGTAATGGCACTTAGCTGCCTCTCTGACTGACTCGCCCATGCATTTCCCTTTCCCATGTGTTGCCGCCTGCCTTTGAAGTTGAACGCTTCCAGCTTACGGTCAGGGTCCGGTGCATGGTGCAGTCCAAGTCCACTACATACCGTCCCGTGCCGCCACGGCTGCGCATTCGGTTGTGCAGCTAGTCTATGGAGGAACTCAACTACTCAAGAGCGGGGAAAAAACATGCAGAAAGCTCATTAGGCATTTTCTATATTGGTCTATCGAAACACAACTAAACAGTGCCACAAATTCGGAACACGTGCGATCAGACAGTTCAAAGAATTTTTTTTAAATAACACTATTTCCTTGTAATAGAAAACCAAGAATTATCTTTCCCTTTATGTAGCATAGCTCATACAGCACTGAGCCGGCGCACCGCCGGACCTATGTCCAACGGAGCCCTCAACACACAAGGGTTTAAGCCTAACACAACCTAAAAACTAGTTCGTCATGTGAAGGCAGTTTCATCTTATATGTTGTTCTCCCGCACTATTAATTACTTACTTACTGATATGGGACCGTACGTAACAAAATTTCATCAAAATCCAAACTCAATCAATCCCCATACTGTGCATTTTGTGTTTTTTTTTCTGTTTTCCCTTTTGAGCTGAGGTACTAGTAGGCCTTGTAACTTCTCCTTTACTAATAATTCATGTAGGAATACATGCAACATGCATGTGACACGAGATGACTGGCCGGATAATCAAGGCAGTAGGAAAAAAAGAAAGAAAGAAAGAAGTAATAAAAAAAGGAGACCTAATCGATTGACATACTTCTTTTCTCATTAATTCTAAGATATATAAGAAAAATATCCGGTAGCTATGGGTATAAAATGATGTGAGAAAATAAAAGTCTAAAGTGTAGAAACATTTTTCTTCTAGCGGTATTAGATCTTTTTCAAAATTTTCTAACTCTTTCCGTCCTGCGTAGTGGGCCCAATGTAAGATGTACACAGAGCCATAGGTAGAAAAAGAGATTTTTCTAAAACTTGCTCTTTAAAATAGTGCAGATAAACGGTCGGTCCAGCCAGTTTACTTTAAAAAAATGCATGCGACAGGAGTAGTTCTTTTTGGCCGAAACTGCATGGGGTAAGTGGGATTATAAGATGAAATTCTACGATTCCAGATATATCGGTTCAGGTGTTGTAGACGCCAATTGAAACATGCCGCACTAACTGGACAACTTATACATTATACCAATGCTTAATACGTTGTATTTGCTTTTAAACAATTCTCAGTGGAAGATTTCATTATACAGTTACAAAAACGCTAATCAAATTTTATGTACATAATATTGTATATCCTAGATTTCATCTATGTGAAATTTTCCCCTCACATGAAACTCTGTCTCTCTTCTCATAAATATTTTGCCATGTCACTAAGAATGATGATGTATCGTAATATTTAGTAAGAATGAAACTCTCATCGAGAATATCCTTAGACTACCTATGGTTTCATAAGAGGTGTTCCAGGCGCCGAGCTAAAAAACGAGATGATTAACAGTAAGCTTATTTTGGTACTATTAACTATATAGGTACACCTTCAATATTTTTTTCATGGTTCGACCCCATCTACAGAGTGTTCATTGGACACCAGCAGCGTGCAGTGTGAGAAACCAACCCCCGCTGCTTTGCCTCCAGCACGCCCCACTCTTGGAAGGTTACACATTCCAATTAAGTCAACCTCTTAGCCGTTCCCCTGCCATGGATTACTGGATATAAGTCCGAACAAAAAGTGCGTGCGTTCAAAAGAGAGGTTGGGCAAGGTGGGAAGTAGAAGAATTCAATTCAACCACAAGGTATACAAAGACTACCGTTTCTTGGAGAGCGGGGAACGCCACTTCGCTGGGCGCTGGCTGCTCTGCTCCTGCATTTTTTTCCCACACCTCCGGGGCAGCGTTGGCGTTGGCCTGTTCAGCGGCGTGGGACTGTGGGTCCCGCCCTAGATTTCCTGATATATATGAGAGAGCAGTGACACCCCCTGAGGTCGTCGTACATCAACACAAAGCCACATCACATACTCGCATTCCAGTAAATTCTAAGGGTTTCTCTCTCAAGCTCCCAGGATTTCAGCTGTTCCTGCTCTTTGGGAGAAGAGTTGGTTCCCAATCGGAGTCCTCCAGGTAAGCAGCATGGAGCTCTTTCCTTCAGCTCTAATTTGGCGCTGTTGCTTTGGGGGTTGGGGTTCTTGATTTATAATTAGTCTATGACCTGCTAGATGCAGAGTTGTTAGATCAAAAATATAATCTCGGCAACATCTAGCTGCTATGATTTTCAGATGAAGGAAAAATGCCCTGGCCTCTTCGCTAGAAATTGAGTGAATTTAGCCAATCTAGCTGCCATGTAGTGTCTGGTTTGCTGGTTCTTCAAACGCTAAATTCAGAACTCTGAATCAAATTGTGATCTTTGTAGCCCCAACATGTTACAGAACCTCTTGAGCTTCGCCCTGTTTCTTTTCCCTTGTACTAGACACTAGCCAGGAAAAAGTTCCGTCAGCAATGACGCTGTTGTTTAGGTTCATGGATCCTTTTCAGCCGACTGCAATTCAGGCTGCGCTTTAACAGTCCAGATGCAGCGATCCTACATAGAACTGCATGTTTATACAATTGTGGTTGTAGGCATGGCTGCTATTCTGCATTTTTAGCTTTTTGTTTATGCTGGTGTGTGGCGCCAGCTGTGGAATTTCTCGGATGAGTTGGTCACGAGTCGCTTCCGCCGGCTGCTTGTTTTTCCCTAGTGCCTGTTTGGTGCACTTCTTTCTTCTCTCTGACTTTGACCATGTCATGACCATTCCACCAGCTGAAGCTGAATTTGCATTTCTGAAAAAGGAACGGTTTTTTTGGGGTTTCAGGACAGGTCTTTCAGTTTATGGGATTGTACCGCAACGAATGGGCTGAAGCTCTTGGCATCGAGATCTCCAGCCCGAGGACCAAGGACGGCACCATGGTGGTGAGCGTGATCTCCCCTCGCTGGGACGAGCAGGACAAGCTCTGCTTTGCCAACAACGGCAAGGGCAAGCTGGCGCCGTCGCTCAGCTTCAAGATGTGGGAAGCAGAGGAGGTGGTGGCGTCAATGGAGCACGGCAGCAGGACCAGCCGGACAGACGACAATGACCGGAGGGGCTCAGGTTCGGAGGTGGTGTTCATGGCGTCGCCGACGCCGAGCACACGCGAGGCCTCCTGCAGCCCCAGCCCCAGGTGCGAGCTGGAGCTGGAGGCCGCGGCCGTGAAGCTCCAGAAGGTGTACAAGAGCTACCGCACGCGGCGGCACCTCGCCGACTGCGCCGTCCTCGTCGAGGAGCTGTGGTGGAGGGCACTGGACTTCGCGTCCCTCAAGCACAGCTCCGTCTCCTTCTTCAAGGGCGGCAAGCCCGAGACGGCGGCGTCGCGGTGGGCGCGCGCGAGCACGAGGGCGGCCAAGGTAGGCCATTACGCTGGCTTTACAGCTGTTCCTCAGAAATTCACCGTAGTGCTCTTGTCCAGATGCGTTTGAACCGCATCGGAATTGCAGCTGCTGACGTGAATTTGGTTTGGTTGCTTCTTGTAGCTTGGCAAGGGGTTGTCGAAGAACGGCAAGGCGCAGAAGCTGGCACTGCAGCACTGGCTTGAAGCTGTAAGACACATGACGCTACATAACCTAGGGCATAAAACAAGCAGTTTTAAGCACCAGTGAGGTCATTAGTTTATTGATCCTGATGCCTTTTTATGAATGTATGTGTGCTGGCAGATTGACCCGAGGCATCGGTATGGGCACAATTTGCATATCTACTATGATGTCTGGTCCAAGAGCAAGAGTGTAGAGCCCTTCTTTTATTGGTAAGTGAACCTGAATTCATTTGTTCCTATTTGAATCTGTCAGTTTGAAAAATGATCGAAATGTAAAGTATGCATACTTTTATGAAATGTACAGGCTGGACATTGGGGAAGGCAAAGAGGTAAACCTTGAGAAATGCCCTAGGAGTAAACTGCAGAGCCAATGCATCAAGTATCTTGGACCAGTAAGCCCCTGAACCCAAAGAGTACCTCTTTTTTTACTGCAAAAAAATTGCCTTTTTTTTCCTTGCGAAGGGAAAAAAGTCAGCTTGTGTCGGTTTGATATCTTTAATAATTGGATAATCGACTGATCCTTGTTCTTGCGTTTCTTGCCACGAATTGCAGAAAGAGAGACAAGAATACGAAGTTGTGGTGGAGAGTGGTGGAAAACTTGTGTACAAGAAAACTGGAGCTCTTGTCCAAACTTTGGATGATTCCAAGTGGATTTTCGTCCTCAGCACAACCAAGACACTCTATATTGGACAGGTAAACATAAATTTCAGCAAAACAGATTGCATGTTGTATTTGCACTGCACCTACATGTTGATATTTATTACATAGAGGTACAATTGCTTGTTCTGATGTTTGTGTTCTTGTTTCTGCTATGAGCAGAAGAAGAAAGGCTCATTTCAGCACTCGAGTTTCCTAGCTGGTGGAGCCATAACATCTGCCGGAAGATTGGTCGTCAAAGAGGGAATCCTCAAGGTATATTCATACATCATACCGAGAATAAATCTTTTTTCAGAGAAGCTATCTGATATATATGACTGACTGGGTTGCTTACATTTCTTCAGGCTATATGGCCATACAGTGGTCACTACCTTCCAACCGAAGAGAACTTCAAAGAGTTCATCCTCTACCTCGAGGAGAAGGGTGTCAACCTCACCGATGTCAAGGTAAATGTAAGCAAAATTTCACGCTACTTCCCATGCCCCTTGATCGTTTATTCATAAGCAGTGGTCACTGCAAGATTCAGAGCTGACATGTGGGTGTCATGTGTTCTTTCAGAAATGCCCATTCGACAAAGACGACGAGTACAACAAACCTGACGCTCAGCCCAACGCCGCCGTCTCTGAGTCTGACGACACCAGCGGAGCGGAGCACAAAACGGCCGCCGCAACCATCGATGAGCACATGAGCGAATCCGAGGCAGCCGACGGCGACGTCCACCGGGCAACCGGCGACGAAAACATGAGCGAAGCAGAGGTGGATGACACTGACCCCCACGCTCACACCGACAGCGAAGAGGAGGCGCACAGTTCAGATCAGCAGCAGAAGATGCCACCTGAGTGTAGTGGTGCCACTGAGCTCGGCAAGAACCACAAGACGTGCCGGTGGTCGACGGGCACCGGCCCCCGCATACGGTGCGTCCGCGACTACCCGCAGGACCTCCAGTCCAGGGCGCTCGAGCAAGTCAATCTCTCGCCGAGGCTCACCGGATCGCTGTCGAGGAAGAGGGACCCGGTGCCGTCCCCACGCCCCAGCCCGACGATGATCTTGTCTCCGAGGCTCGCGTCCGTGGGATTCCAGCCTCAGACGACAGTGTCCCTCACGCTACCTGACTTCAAGAGGAGCAGGTTGAAGTGAACAACAATTCTGTTCTAGGGTTTGACTAGGTGACCAGAGCAATATCTTGGGTCAGATTGTTTACTGTCAGGCCAGAGATTTTTTTTTTTTTTTTTTTTGCAGCTAGGTTAGTTAGTATAGATTATTTCGTTCTTTATGTGTTCCTTGCTTCCTTGATGGTAGAAAAATTTTAGTATGTAGATACCATTCGTGATTCTTTGGTTAGATGTGTGCAGAGAGTAAATGTATACATTTCTTAAGATTGAAAGGAATTTTTTTAACGAATGGGTAGGAGAGCTGTCGGCTATATTGATAAAGGAGAAGATGCCAGATGGCCGTAACAAAACTGTACAAAGGTTGCGACAAATAACAACAACAGCAGCTGCCTCATAGGCAAACTCACGATCCACTCACTAGACTATCTAAGTGCTTCGCACCAGCTAAAATCCAAGCTGAAGCCTCTTCCTTGATCCTAGCAGCAATCATGAAGGATAGGACCTCCGAGTCGTTGCGCTCCTTCCACAATGTCCAACATACTAGGATGATTAAAGATCTCACACCCTGCCTAGATGGACTAGGAAGTGTGGCCATGGTGGACCACCAGCTGTGAACTGAGATCGCAGGCTCCTAGCTAGACAGGCTTAGGTTGGCGCATGCCACCCAGTCAGCTAAAGCTGTCCAGACCCACCTCGTGAACCTGCAATCGACGAAGAGGCGTAATCCCGACTCCGGTAACCACCTACATAGCACACAGACAGGGTTATGTGGCCATCCTCTTGCGTTTAGTCTATCTGCAGTCCACACTCTATTCTGATTCGCTAGCCAGCTGAAAAATTTGCATTTCGGCGGCGCCCAAACAGACCATATGAGCTCTTTGAAGTTTGTACTAATGGACCCTAGGAATTGAGCATGGTAAGCCGAGCTTGCTGAATATTGCTTAGACTCGCTAAGCTTCCATTCGATTTCATCCGGTGCATCGGGACTTAGCTGCACTTGCTGAATTATACCCCAGAGATGTACGAATTCAGCTAAGAGCTGGGCGGACCAGGAAGGGTTTTGGAGATTGATGTCCCTGATCCAGGTGTTTCCATTTAGCGCTTCACGCAAGGTTCTATTCTTTCTCCTTGAAATTTTGAATATTGATGGTGCCACATCTATTGGCCTGAGCCCCTGCAACCAAGCATTGGTCCAAAATTTGATTTTTGATCCGATTTGAATGGTAGTGGCTGCAGCAAACAAAAGCTCATCCATGCCATTGCAAGGTAAGTCATCACCTATCCATGGTTTATCCTCCGCAAACCACTCACGCCACAGCCATCTCAACCGTAGTGCTCTCGCAAACTTTCCAAGTTGAAGGATGCCAAGGCCACCATTCTTCTTTGGCCTTGCAGTCCCAGTCTAGTTTACTTTGCATTTGCCGCCTGTTAGCCTTTCATTACCTGCCCAAAGGAATTGCGTTCGCTTGGCATCAATGTCTCTCAAGGTAGCCTTTGGAGCCCTAAGTGCCATTAAAAGGTAAATGGCCTGCGAAGTGAGGACTGATTTCACTAGCGTCATTCGTCCAACATGATTCAAATGTCACCCACTCCATCCATTAAGTTTTGCTGCTGCTTTATCCACAAGTGGCTGAAAATCGACTCTCCGAAGACGAAAAGTCGTGAGTGGGAGACCTAGGTACTTGATCGGGAAATGAGATTTTTGTGCCGAAAGGTCTGATAGGGTGTCCTCAATGTTAAGACCATAGCAACGGATAGGCACCACAGTGGACTTGTGAAAGTTAGTTTTCAGGCCGGATGCTTCCCCAAAAAAATTAAGGAGCTTAGATAATGCTGAAACTTCTTCCTTGGAAGGTGCTAGGAAGAGCGCGGCATCATCCGCGTACATGGAAATTCGGATGCCTTGTGTTCTGCCTCTAATATTGCTGAAAATCCCCATTTCAGTAGCTAACAGTAATGGCGATAATGGATCCCCTTGACGCAAGTCTCTCCCATGGCGGATGGGCTGAATTGGTACTCCATTGAGAAGAACCCGGGAACTTGATGTAGACAGGAGAAAGGCTATCATACCCCGCAACCTATCCGAGAAGCCTAGTCATTAAAGTAGAGCAAGCAAGTAATCCCAGCGGACCGAGTCAAAGGCCTTGGTAATGTCTAATTTCAGGAAGAGAGATGGCACGTGGGTTTTGTGCAGGTGCCTAGCTGTATTTCTGACGGATATGAAGCTGTCGTGTATACTTCTCTTTTTTATGAAGGCACTCTGGCTCGTTGAAATGATATCTTTCATGTGCGGTTGCAGTCTCAAGGCAAGGGCTTTTGTGATTACTTTAATGAAGGAATGTACCAAGCTGATCGGTCTGTAGTCTGTAACTTCTTCAGCTCCATCCTTCTTTGGTAGAAGCACAATGTTTGCAGAATTAACAATTTGCAAATTGTTGCACTAGAGGGCATGGAAAGAGCTTGCTGCAGCCATGAAGTCCCCTTTTATAATGTCCCAGCACAATTTGAAGAAGGCACCGGTGAACCCGTCCAGACCCGGCGCTTTATCGGTGGGCATATGGTTGATTCCATTTCTAATTTCTTCCTCCATGAAAGGACCATCTAAACCATCAAGGTCACGCTGCACGAAACCGAGTGCATCCCAGTTAAGATCTATTGTGTGTGGGGGAGGGTGCTTCGTCATGTTGTTGAAGTGTTCTTGTATGACCGTCTCTTTCTCCTCATGAGTAACATCCCAGCCACTTGATTTTTTAAGCCGTTGAATGAAATTTTTCCTTCTCCTCGCATTAGCTCTCCTGTGAAAATTTTTTGTGTTTGCATCACCTAGCTTGAGGTTGGTAATTCTTGAAGTTTGTTTTTTACAAGCCCATTCGATTGCAGCAAGGCCAAGGACACGACTCTTCAATTGTTTTCTCAGATGAAGCTCAGCTGCGGTCAGCTGACGGCGCTCCTATGCATTGTCTAGCCTCAAAATGACCTCAATAGCCATATGAAGCTACATCTTTGCATCTGAAAATATTGATTTACTCCATACTCTCAAAGCATCAGCTGTATCACCCAGCTTGTGAAACAATCTATGGAAAGGTTCGTGGTGGTTTGAGTGCTTGAGCCATGTCCTCGACACCACATCTCGGAACCCAGGTAGCTTGGTCCAAAAATTTTCAAACCTGAAAGTTCGAGGGCGGCGCGGTGTGATGCCCCCGGCATCTTAAAGGAACTAATACATAATTAGACATAAGGTAATGGTCAATTAAGACCTAGTCATGGTTAGAGAGGAATACAAACTAGGGGGAGAAATCATTAAGTCAAAAAAAAATTCGATTCAAAAGGAAAAGCCTCTTGATTGACCAGGTCAAGTATTTAAAGTTCACCTAGCTATGAAACGAAATTTAACTTATCACCTTTCAAATGTATCTAGCCCTGAAGTGATTGGACATCCTTTGGTCATTCAAAAGTTTGCAACAAGGGAGACTCTCCATAAATTGAAGCTGCAGTTTTACCAAACCTTGGAATACATTTGTCATTTTAGTTCGAATCCTACTGTGATCTAGATCTAACTTGCTAAACCAAACTCGTAGAGGATTTAACAATGAACAACTTTGGTATTTGAATTTGTGACATGCATAGAGGGTTGAATAGGGTTTTGGGTCATTTTCTAACATCATGTGAAATCTGCCAAAACTAGGTGTGTCTAATAAATTGAAATTTCTCTAAACTAAAAGTCCTTATCATCCAAATATTTATATATAAAAGTTATAGGTCATGAAAAACTGAACAACTTTGTTATAATGCATTACTTATGAAAATGGCCACAAAATAGACTTCTTGATTTTTCAAAGTTGGAGTAAACCTTGGTCAAACCGGGATCAGTAAGTTCAGTTCAAATTTAGACCAAAATTTGATATAGAAGATGGTGTCAAAGTTTATAACAAAGTTGTAGGGGGTGAAATTTACTACAGTTCTTGTATTTTCACTTTAACCAAATTCAGCCGTTAGATTGATCAAAGATACAAAATTCAAACGTGAATCCCTGCAGTCAAACCATCTTTTATCGATTTCGGGATTTTCCTCATTTCTTTGTATCTATGACGAGCGGGTCCCACCTGTCAGGTGCCTTGGATCCCCAACAGGTGGACGCCGCGCCCTGCTCGCCATGGCCACGCGGCCATCGGTCTCCAACCGCGTTGCCCGCCTCCTCCCGCGCTGCCCTCGCTTCGGCTTCACTTGGACGGGATCCCGGCCTCCTATGCTCGCCCTCGCTCTCTACCTCGCCTCGTTTTCCCTCTGCCTCTCCTCCGCGAGCGCAGAGCGTGCGGCGCACCATGCCCACCACCATGGCCGGAGCTCCGCAAGCTCACCCTGCCACCGTCTTCCACCTTTCCCTGTCCATTCGTTGTGCGCTTGAGCCTCGCCACCATGCATGCGTCCTTTTCCCCAATATTTGAGCCGCCTCCATTGCTCCTCCACGCCTCCTTACAGCCGTGACAGACGCCACCACCATGGCCGTCGCTCGCTGCCGTCGGGAGCCACCTCCAGCCACGTCCCCGCGCCCCACACCTCCTCCATCGGGTTCGCCTCCGCTCAGCGCAACTGGAGCGCTCGCCCGCACTGCTGTTCCCCTTCTCCACCCCTGGATCGAGCACGCGCACACCACGGTCCGCGGCTTCAAGTTCGCGCCGAGTTCACGCGCGTTCCCCGCGCACTTGGACCTCTCTGCGGGACGAAATCAGGGGGAAATGGTTCCCCGCGGCCGGGAACACCTTCCCCGACCTTGTCCGCCGTCGATCCATGCCCCTACGCGCGGGTCCGCGCCGCCGTTTCCCTCCCTGCGCATAGCCAAGTCCCTGGTCCAAGGTAGAAGAAGGGGGTTTTGGCGAAAACCCCTTGTGTTTTACTTTATTTCATTCCCATTCGAGTCACTATGTACTGAGTCATAGAAATCTTGCATGCAGGCCCTTAAAATCCATGATTAATCGTGTTAAGATCCCTGGTCATTTAGGATTTTCGATTTAATGCATTTCTTTAAACTAAGAACTTTGAAATTTCATAACAAATCACAGAAAAATGATAAAAATGTGAAATCAGTTTTGTTAGAAAGATAAAAATGATATCTATGCAGTGGACTAGGCCTTGTATGGTAACATGACTGTTTTACCCCTGATTTAGTGCATGCATGTTGAGGGTAAATAAATGCTAAAAGTGGGTCAAAAGGACTTCAAAAATTATGAAACTTGGATAGTAACCTTACCATGTTATTTAGGATCCGTGTGATTTTTTGTTAACCCTAGCACTCACTGTTTAATTACAGATTTGTCCCTATCCCTATTAACTAGTGTATTTCATGAATATGAAAATACATGCTACATAAAACTTGTCCAGAAAAAACCCATAGAAACTATATTGTACCCATTTGGCTCAATGTAGATCAGAAATAAAGTTTCATGTGTTTTGCTCGTTGTTTGCTAGGTGATTTGAAAATGAAAAATACTATAATGATTTAAATAACAAAATATAAAAGTGGCACTTAGTTTGCTCCAAAAAATTTCCGCTAAAATTTCTGTAGCGATGTCGCTGTAAAAGGGTGCTTGTGTGAACTCTTCGTGCCCTTTTTGTTGCTTTTACTTCATGGGTCCACTAATAGTTACTTTCATACGCTCAAAGGTAAAAGAATAAAAAGGGGATTTAGCGTTATTGTCTTAATGCTTGTTCATGTAATTGATCTTGTTCATATGCTCCTTCCACGCATTGCCTTGTGCCTAATTGATTGTAGATCAACAAACTTGCTATGTCCATGAGAGCACTCCCTGGTTAAGTAGTTTATCATTCACCATTCTATCTATCTATGAAATGATTGTTCATATGAGTGCTTGATATTCATGCATCCCGACCACTGCATCATGCATATCATTCATATAGTGACGCTTATTACAGATACGTGATCATGGAGCAAGTGCGTTGAGCTACGTCAAGCCACGGTGGTCCAGAAGACCAACTAAGACCCAAATACCACCTGGAGGCCCCTGAAGTGGTATTTGGAAGGAGGAGCTGTCCAAGTGATCAAGGGGTTGCCTGGGGCAAAGCCTCACAACCCGGCAAACTAACTCTAGTTTAGTTTGTTCAGGTTATCCAACAACAAAGGTAGGCCCCTTAGGCATATACACCTACTTAGGGAGTCTCACCACCCTTTATTTGATGGTGCATTTACGTTCAGGAGTTGTTTGAAACCCCACCTGCATAAATACCTGATATCCTATGTAGGATGGATAGATCGAAGTCTATGCTTAGCCATGCTTAGACGGTAGAAGACGAGTGAAGATATTCACTCGCGAGATGATAGGACTCAAAATATTTTACAAAAGATTTAAATGCGAAAGCAATATGATATGATGTGATGAAAAGATGAGACCGGGCGGAGATATGGGTATATTACGATAAAAAATGATGTGGATGGTTTGGTGGACTCCGTCCGAGTCATTTAAGGCCCGTCCGTTGTTCGCCTATTGGTCGGCATAACATTGCTTGAGTGCTTAACCGGAAAATGGGACCGGTAAAGTCTTTCCTGGGCTCGTCCGAAGCACAGAGACACGTTCCTACTCGCTGGTTGAGAGAAAGGTGGCCCGGGGGAGCTTGGTACTCATGGCGGGAAGACCGAGATGTCGGCAGGCTCGTCATGGGGGCACAACACGGGGGCTAGGGGGAGTGAATCGAACTTGGGACGAGGCAGGTTAAGATCGGGGCTATATGTGCGAACGCGATGGCTAGTAAGCATATACCCCTGGCATGATAGTTATTCCCGGGAATTAAAATCGATTCGAATCGCTGATGCCCACCAGGTGTGGGAATGCCAATATCACTGACGGGCAACGTAGTAATAAATTTAATATCTTATTTATTAAATCATGATTTTTTTTATATAACATGTTTGTACTTGTATAAAGCTACGTTATGATGACATATATGTTGAGATAATGAGGTATATGAATTATGGATCATGGTGACAATTATAATGGATCAAATGAGGCTTATACTTTAAAAATAGATGATACTTGAAAGTAAGGACTCACTTTTAGTAAGCTTGCGCGGGTTAGAGTCAAGTCCACAAAAAGCCTTGCATACTCTCAAATATGTCGGGTTGAAACCGCCCACGGGTAAGTCCTACGAGTACCTCACGTACTCACCCCTACGTTGTTGATATTTTTATTTCAGTATCTTCACGGTCGAGAATGACAATGGTGGGCTCAATGTCATGGCTCGATGTTTTATTTCCGCTGCAAAACTATATCGGTATTACGTTACGGTTTCCGCTGCGAGATTATTTTGGAACTCTATTTCAGTATGATTGTACCTCATTTTGAGTAAATATTTTCAAACAAATCAATCTATGTTTGTATGAAATGATGGGTTGTTGTAATTGTTGTGGCTCTTTCGAGGGCTTAACGTGTGTGATGTCGGCATCCCTGGGTGATGGTTGCATCGAGTGCCCTTTTGGGTAGCTCGATGGACGACCGGATTTGATTTGGTCTAAATACACTGCAAGCCAGAGGTGGCAGGTGTACTTAGCCCGGATTAAATCGGCGGTTCCGCCACAGCGCGGACCACTTTGGTTGGACAGAAGGAGTGGGCAGTGATCTGACAGGGAGGTAGATAAAGCATGAAGCACATGTTTGTTAAACCTGGCATCCCAATCTGCGTTGCAAAAAGCACGATCCAATTTTGCTAATGTGGGATTCTGCCGCTCGTTGCTCCATGTGAACTTACGATTCTAGCAAATTTTTTTGAGCTCACATTCTTCCAGGGCTTCTCAGAATCATTCCATTGTCCTACGGTTTAAGTTCCGATTGTTCTCGCTGGCCTTGTAGATTAAATTGAAATCCCCTCTAGCAAATTTTTTTGAGCTCACATTCTTCCAGGGCTTCTCAGAATCATTCCATTGTCCTACGGTTTAAGTTCCGATTGTTCTCGCTGGCCTTGTAGATTAAATTGAAATCCCCTAGAATTAACCATTGTGTCCCCCTTGCCGGCTTAATTCTGCTCACTTCCTGGAGGAACGCATGTTTCCTGCTGAACCTAGATGGCCCATATACTGTTGTTAGAAGAAAGGCGTCATTGGTCTCTCTCACTGTCACCATGGCAGATATATGGAACTCTCTGACAACAAGATTACTGAGCTCAACAAAGTTATCATTCCACAGCAACAGTATCCCGCCTCTAGTGCCGCTCAGGCCACCTGCTGGCTTGTGTGCGAAGCTAGTTAGCCGGTGGCCACCCAGGTATGAGGCTGTGGGGGCGTCTATGCTGCTCAGTTTTGTCTCCCGAAGACAAACAATGTGGCAAACAGTCGCTGCGATGGTCTCGTGCATGACGTCACGGCGCGCAGGAAGGTTTAGTTCCCGGACGTTCCTGCAAAGAAGGTCAATATTGGGGCCTATCATTGCGTAACAATGAGTTCAACACAGCCAGCTGAGCGCCTTCTGTCCTTAGAGCCCAAATTTTGCATTTTAACCCTCTGACTAAAGAAATTGCAAAAATAATCTTTTTTCGAAACTATTTGCACGACGTGATCCTTTTTCGGCGCCACGGGTCCTGGCGCCGCAGCGCCACAGGTGATGGTGCCATAATATCTGCCACGCAAGAGCCGAACGGAGTGTTCGCCGCAGCACTGTGCTGCGGCGCCACACAGACGAGTATCGCAGGCTTCTATCTTTCAAAAATCGTATCTTTTCCATATGGCGTCGGATTGAGATGATCTTTATATGAAAATTGTAGCTCCCGACGAGATCTACAACTTTGTAGTTTTATGTTTTTTCATTCAAAGTCATTTAGATACTAAAAAAATATTTTATTTTTAAAGTATGTTGTACACGGTCTGTCTTAGAAAAAAACAAATTATTCGAGTATCTAAACAATCTCAAATGAAAAAACCGTAAACTACAAAGTTGTAGATCTCGCCAAGGCCTATAATTATTATACAAACACTATCTCAATCCGACATCATATAAGAAAGCTCATTTATTTTGCGTGTTCTTTGTTTTTTAAAAAAAAATCTTTTACATGTAATTTCGAAAATAAAGGTAGCCATTTTTTTATAATACATTTTAGTGGAATGATATTTATTTTTTTTCAGCATCACTCACCTTCGATCGGGCACCGAATAAATTATTGACCCATTAAATTAGATTGTAAGTAAATGTGTATACGCAGTGCAATTTGTAAATATAACTCTTAAATCTCCACGTACTCGCATCGAGTTTCTAGTTTCCTGTCGTTTGCGAGACGGATCGTTAGGCTGTATTAACATTTTTGAGAAGCATTTGTTTCGTACCATCTTAATAAGGCCGGTTATGTATTTTCCATGGCCCTCAAGCGGCACTAACATTTGTTCCATTTCTAACATAACAATCAATAAGGTTAATAATGATAAAAATATTGCCTCCATTTGTTTTTATTTAACGTGTAATAGTACAAATTTGTACCACCATACGTAAAATAGAAAAGTTTAGATATAGCATCACTTACTCTCTTCATTTTCATCTAAGGCCACGTTTGGATGGTAGGAAAGCTAGAAAAAAATCGTAGGAATCTAGAACGAAGAAAAAGATATCGGTTTGAACGTTTGGAACTTCTGGAATCCTATAGGAAGCAAGCCATTTCACAGGAATCAAAACATCTAAGCCAATCTCTTGCTTTCTTTTCCTTCGCATGTGTCCGAGGCAACTCCCACGAGCAAAGCAACTGCAGTACAATTTAGTTCTGCTGTTGGCCTATACGGAGATGGTTCCTAGCTTTTAGTTTAAAATAATTACCAAACTATAATGTAAACAGTTTGCATATTTTCTGTATTACGAATTTCTAGGATCCAAACGGCCTAGAGTTTCAATTCCTATGTTTTGAGTTTCCGTAGTTTTCGCTCCATCCCACTCCTATGGTTTTTCTCATTCTTATGTTTTGGATTTCTTTAAATATGGCTTAAATAATATTGCGACAAAAGACTTAACTTACTTCTAGTATAATTCTATAGTCATAACCGAGATTTCATCGAGATTTATAATTGTAATATAAAGATTATCTATATCCGACATCACATTTAAGATATATTTTTTTTTCAAAAACAAAGAACACGTAAAATAAATAATCTTTCTTATATGATGTCGGATTGAGATAATGTTTGTATAAAAATTATAGGTTTTGATGAGATCTACAACTTTATTGTTTACGGTTTTTTTCATTTGAGACTGTTTAGATACTCGAATAATTTGTTTTTTCTAATATAGACTGTGTACAACACAGTTTAAAAATAAAATATGTTTTTTAGTATCTAAACGATCTCAAATGAAAAAACTCAAAACTACAAAGTTGTAGATTTCGTCGAGAGCTACAATTTTTATATAAAAATCATGTTAATCCAACGGCATATGAAAAAGATATGATTTTTTCAAAAACAGAAGCCTGTGGTGCCGCAAGACTTTGAAAAAAAAATGACGTGTTAGACCACCCCGTTCGGCTGCTACGTGGCAGATATTGCGGCGTCATCACCTGTGACGCCGGTGGAGCCGAAAAAAGTCACGCCGTGCAAATAGTTTCGGAGAGAGATTATTTTTGCAATTTCTTTAGTCGGGGGGTTAAAATGCAAAATTTGTGCTCCTTAGAAGATCAAGAAACTGAAAGACCATCTCTATGAAGCAGAGCATAAGCAGAGCTTTGTAAATAGAGAGCATTCAGCAGAGCTTGAGTAGACCTTTGCGAACAAAGAACGTGTCTTGAATTAAAGCACCAAAGACTTGGAGCACTGCAACAGTAGAGTCTGAAGGTGTGCCGACGAGTTTGCGCTTAGGATACATTGCAGAAGGAATATCTGAAGGTGCACTGACGAGTTTGTGTTTAGAATATATGGCACGGGCTGAACAACTGCAGCTGGAGTTTGAAAATAACAACACAATTGCAACATGCGTGCAACACAAAAAGGGGCAGATGACGTGCTCTTGAGCTAACATGGAGACAGATTTGAGCACAAACAGCAGCTTGTACTGCATTAAGCTGCCACTGCTGGGACTGCAGCTTCCCCAGCCTCTGTCAGCATCTCCTGGACGGCGTCCTGCAGTTCAGCCACCCCTTCATCTACCAGCCCTGCAAGAGCCTGGTCAATCTTTTCAGCATCATCGTTGTCAAGGTTGAACAGCGAGGTGAGAGCTGCAATAACATGCTGTGGCAACGGGCCATCGAACATAGCGACGAAATCCTGTAGAGCAGCCTCGATAGTTTGCAGATCATCATCATTCAACAAACCCAGATTGCGGCACAGATTGCGTTGTGCTTTCTGCATCACATTCAGGCGTGGGGCAGCATCTAATCTAGCGCTGCGACGTACCTTTGACATGTTGAAGCCGCGTCGCGGACGTCGATGGCGTTCTGGTGCTAAAGCTGGTGGAGGTGTGTCTCCTGTGGTGTCGATGACGAGGCACTGTTGGTTGTTCAGCAGTGGTGGTGATGGAGCAGCAAAGAGGGCAGCGACGGAAGGCACATGCCCCAGAACCTCGGCCTCCTCCATTACGACATCCTCCTCTAGCCCAATCTGCTCGTGCATCATGAGAGCTAGAGCGTTCTGGTTCATCATCCCCTGTGACAAAGCGAAAGGAGAAACAGGTCGCAGGCCACAGTCAGGCGCCCCCACCTCTGCGGCAAGCTCGATCCGACTAAGGGCTTGTTCTACTGCTGCAATAGAGGCTTGTTCTACACGCTACGAAGAGGAACCAGGTGCCGGCAGTGCCTTAATGATTCGCTAAAAAACAGAACTTACTGCGATTGGAGTGGCCGTCTGCACGTTCTGGCCTCCTTTGTTGCCGGACAAGGCTTCATGCCCCGGAACTGGAGGGGCCTCAGGGAGCCCCAGCTTGGCAGCCAGCTCACAGGCTTTGCCAATGTAGTCGATCAGAAGTCCGCATGGTGTGGCACCAGACTTTCCTGCATGTTCCTCCCCAACAGCGTCCAGCAGGCGTTGAGCGGCATCCTGTAGTGCCGTTGCTTGCAGCTTGAAGATGGCCTGGAGCGCGTTTCCATCCATGGTGTTCATCTCCTTTTGAGATGGAAGAGGGCACGGCAGGGGAGCATGGCCAACTTCCACCGCACGTTGACGGCCCTCACGCCTGTTGCTGTGGCACCAGTCGCGGCGTCGTGGCGAGCGCTCACGTTCACGATAGACGCCACTACCGTTGTTGACGTGGCCCCTGCGCCCGTAGAGTCCTGACCATCGCGGCCCCTGCGCTCGTCATCGTCCTCATCGTCATGGCGATGCCCGCCACGGCCATGGAGGAAGTCGGGGTGGTCGTCGTTGTACCTCCCACGCCGGTCTTGGCTGTCCTTGTCGTTGCGGTGCCTTTGCTGGTTGCTGTTGCGTTCCCTGGCGTCCTGCTCACGACATAGGAACGTCTCCGCGGCGCGCGCAGGGGCAGGCTCTCCATCGGGGACCCCAAGGGTCCACTGAGGGAGGCGCCGCTTCGCCGGAGAGAAGGCGCCGCGGTTGTTGACTGTCGCCATAGTGTAGTCATGGACTTCCTCTAGGTGGACAAGTACTGGATACTTGCGCCCTTGTTGCCAATGCTCTGGTGGTGTCTCTGAGTTCAGGACCGAGGAGAGCCTCGCATCCTTTGTCCTGCTTGTGAAGGTGGGCCAAATCCGCTTGGGGATTGAGCTCGGGTTCGCAGTCCAAGCCCACAGATTGATGATCTTTGTCTCAGCCGGGTGAAGCAGGTCGGTGTCGATCCTCTCCAAAGCGCAGCGCCTGCTGATGAGGCGATCCCCGATTTCCGCGTCCCAAGCATGCCTAGGGACACCGTCCAGGCAGAGCTTGACGCGGAATAGCAATGAGATGCCCAAAGCCGTGCTCAGGCTCCGCCACTTGATGAAGCGTATGTCGATGCCGTGCCGCTTCACGAAGCCTTGCTTGACCGCCTGCTCACAGTGGTGGCGGTGAAGGAACTTAATGAGGAATGTTTCCTGTTGATACCTGGTAGCTCCCAGCGGCTGCTCCGGGTGATGCTTGGTGATGGACACCTCGTCGTGGTGTAGCCTGAACTCGTCGCGGAACGCTGCTTCGATCTTCTTGGCCCCGGTTGAGGCTGGAGCACCCAGAGCCCAGGAGATGGTAGCAGTGCTCTCCCACTCGCGCAAGCTTGCGTCGATGGCGTACGAGACGGGGATGTAGCATTCCCCCTCCTCAGGTCTTGTCGCCAGATCCCCAGGGAGCGACATTGCCGCGGAGGGCAGCGGAGGCGGCGGGAGAGGAGTGGCGGGCCTCGGAGCTGGCTCCCTGGCAGGGCGGTAGCTTGCGCGTGGGAATCTGCAGTTGCGTTGACGGTGGCCGGAGCGGTGACAATTGAAACAGCGGACAGGATCCCTGCAGGAGGCGGCGCGGTGGTCGGATGCGAGGCAGACAAAGCACCTCCCGTTGGTTTTGGATCAGAAAGCTTGCAATGCAGCAGTAGCAGGAGGTTGGCACTGGCAGCCCTTTGGTGAGAGGGAGTGGAATGCCTTGAATGCGCGGCGCGGCGATGTGGACCTGTTTGGTGAGCTTCTTCGACGCGCGATTTGCTTCTCCCTGACAGCAATCCATCCGGTCTCCAGCAAGGCCAGCAAGGAAAATTTACTTTACAGGCGCATGTGCTGCGTTGTTGAATTGGATACTGAAAATACACGAGCAGCAAAGTAATTCTGAATTATAACATGATGAACACCTTTTACCGGATCACATATACATTTTCTTTGGTAAACGGTTCACTTGTGTGAGTTGGCCGTGAAGTTAGACCATGATCACCAGAGCGTGCATCCGTACTGTGCACAGTGCGTAATCAGTGTTTTTCACATTTATTTCCACCCTTTGGTGATCCTGGTCTTATGGCCAGGAGATTGGTCAATTTTGTTAGTTTTATTAGTGGTTAGGGGAACTAATCTAACTGTATTAGGAACTAATCTTAATTTGACCACAAATCCTAAACTAATACTCCTACAGAATTGATCTTATGACTAACCAGATGCCGTAGATCTCAACTAAGCCTCCGTAGTCGCTGCAGAGGTAACGTATATGAATTTGAAGTAAATAGACTTAACACCACACTCACACCACCACAAACAGACACCTACACTATGCGCAAGCTACACATCACCACAAACAGATATCTATACTGTGCCAAGCTAGATCTACAATCTAGCTTTAAAAATACAGATTTATTTTGGGAACGGTTCCCGTGTGGAAACCTGGCCGAGCCAGCGCTCGAACCCGGCCTGCAAGGGCTCCAGCCGAGCGTCTTGCCAATCGAGCTGCGGCTCGGTCCCCAGCGCTGAACACGTCTGATTGATAAAGAACTCGTAAATCTGCAGCAGTACATGGAGAATGTCGAGACGTACTTCCGTTGCCTCCAGAGAGCCCTCAATAAATCGCATACCAAGGAACTTGCGAATAACTTGGTGTCAATTCTGAGTTGTGGTCTGGCCCTCTTTTTATGGGACGGGCGCTGAATCCAATGGACTTAACGCTATATAGATATATTAGATTAGACATGTTATACAGTGGTCGGGAAAGAATCCATCGGTACCATATGGTACCAATATTTTTTAAAGAATTAAAAAATAAAAAATATTGGTATCGGTCCCGTCATTTTTTTTACCAGATCCTACTATTTTGTACCGTCGGATACCGGTACTGTGGTACCATCTATTATAAACCGTTAGATCTCTTCTAATAGACGGCTCCTATTTTTTTTTCAACCACCGTAAAACTTGTAATTAGGAGGATAACTTAGATTAGATCAGATAGCCTTGGTCTAATTAAGGTGTTGGCCCTGATATTATCCAACAATTTTTTTTGTTTCGTGCTATAAACCATGGATGTATGGCATAATTTATTTTATCTTACTGTTATTAATTGAAGGCTCCAAAGAAAACATGGTCAGAATTGAATTCATAAGATGTGGTTCCACAAATTAAACCAAGTATTTGTAAGATTGTACGATGATAGAATAATGTAAGAGAAATCCAAATCATAATGAAAGTGGTGGTGGCTCAAGCTCCATATAAAGTACTCGGTCTACCAAGACTTTATGTACATGTCCTTGATCGATGCCGACATGATACAAAACCGAATGGTGTAAAAGTAGTGCCATAGCTGTAGCACCTAGAAAGTTTTATTGGACATCTTGTTTTACTGGTTTTCATTGACTCATGATATTTGGACATGAAGCTGGTTAAGTTAGACTGTCTCCGACAATGGTAGGCATTTGGGGTTGGCAAAAGGACTATTGGCAACGGGTAGCAATTTGCCAATGGTATACATATTAGCTTGGTCTTCAACAGCGTAGGCAAGAATCCCCTCCCAAGCACATAAAAACCCCTTTTTGCTGGAATCCAAAGCAGAGCAACAAGAAAACCGTAGGAATACGACATAGCAAAAAGTAAAAACCTACAAGAGTCTAAAACACAGGACTAAAAATTTTGGGTTGTTTGGATTAATGCATAACATATGATATATACGTAGGACCCACAGGTCAGTCACATTCACCCAGTCTCTCCTCTCCTTCTCTCTCCTACCATTCTTTCTTCTCCACGCAGCCGCTGCCCGCTCGCCCACCAAGGCCTGTAGAGCAAATGCTGGCCTAGTGCCCCAAGCCGCCGGTTCCGCATCGCCCCTTCACCCGAGGTGACGCCGCCAACCCTGCTTTCCCGTCCGCCTTGGGCCACGCCGCTGGCCCTGCTTGCTTCGGATGACGCCGCCGACCCTACTCCCATCTCCATCCTGGGTGACGCCGCCGTCCCCACTCCCTCCCATGCTGGGCGACGCCACCACAGCTGGCAGCTCCGCCGCACGTCGGCCAACCTCGCCACCACCATCAACTCTCTCCGTGCCTGTGGGCACACAGCCTCGCCGGCTGCCTACCCCGCTGAGAGAGCGAGCGACGATTCCCTTTGATCGGAGTAGATTTTTTCATTCCTGTGTTTTGCATGTCTCCGGCACCCTTTCCTCCGAAATGAAACAACTCGTTCCTTTGTACCAAACGCCGCCCTTTGTTTCCTTTCCTCCGGAATCGGTTCCTTTGAAATTCCCTGCAGTTCCTTTGAACCAAACTGGGCCTCACCGCATGCCCAAAATGCCAATTCATATGCCTACCGTCGTTGTTGGAGTTGTTTGCCAACTGCTACACTAGCGACGTAGTAGGCATTTTGGGTTTGGGTCTTTGGATGCCTACGTTGTTGGATACAACCTTATAAAAAATAGTAAAAAAGCACGTGGCACATGACAATTAAAAATGTCATGTATTTTTAAATTAGTGCATTATTTTTATTTATTTAATAGTTTAATTGTAACAATGATTAGCCTGCCATCACAACTCGGGGGGAGGGGTGCCGTGATGCTGCAGGTGGAGTAAGGAAACTAGAGGAAGAAAATAAACTAAATCTTCAACTTAAAACTAAAAATTAGAACTTATTGTAGAATCTAAAACTAAAACTTATTCAAGAAGTAAAGAGGCTCTCAATTTTAAAGGCTTATAGAATGTATAGCACAAACTTAAATTAAGATGCATGAACCATAAAATGCACTTAAGATTTTATTTGTTTTAAACAATACATAAACCACTTAATTCCATTGGAAATTATTTTGATTTCACTAAATAGTAGTAGAGCAGATAGATTTACAAGCCTCAGCTTAGTAGTACAGTTATCACAATAATTTGCCAAAAACATATGTTTGAATATTGAATAATACACTGAATAAATGAAAAATGCCTTAGAAAAATTATCGCAATTATCTACTTGAAAACCCTAAAAAAAAAGTCAGCCCTCTCCCACGCGGCGGCTGCAGTTGAGGAGCTATGCCGGCTCCCCTGTCTCATCACTCCCTCTGTCCTTTCCTCCCTCTCTCATCAGCATAGGTTCCTGGAGGTGGATCACCCTCTCTCGTTCTCTAGGTACTCTGTGCCTAATGTGAGCAGCGGTTAAAATAACCCACGCCCTTTCCCCTTTGAAGAAGTGGGCAACCAAGCCTTACCTCTCCGCCCGGTATGGATGCAACTAGGTCGTAATTGGTTGGCCCATTACCCAACCCACTCTACCCAGTCTAGTTTTTTTTCGTTTTGGGTCAACCCAGCCCATTCAATCATTGGGTTTTGGGTACCCAGCCAGAACACCAAACGATGGAGTCGATGGACTGGCAGCGCGGACCGGCGGGCATATTGGACGACAGTGCAGCGGCCGCGGTGGATGGTCGGCACGGACGAAGCCGCAGCGGACGGAAGGCGCGAAGCACGCGCGGGTTGCGCGGCGGACGGGCGCCGCGACAGCCGCTGAGCGCGCTGCACCGCGGTGGGGATGGGGATCCAGGGAGGAGGAGGGCGCGCCGCCAGCCACCGGATGCTAAGCACGCCTTGCTGTTGGGGAAGGGAGCGCCCTCTGCGGCTACGGCTGAGGGAATGCTGAGCGCGCCGCTGGCTCCGGCTTGTTCCCCGCCGGCTCAGGTTGGGGAAAGCAGATCTTGTCCATGATCATCGATCGGTCGCAGCAGCTCAAAATGCAGCCTGAGAGGGATGCAGAGGTCTGTTGCTTTGTTTTTCCTGGAGATTGATGACTGCTTGCTTTCTGGTGCGAGCTAGCGAGATCTTGGTGGAGTTGCTTTTAGTTTGTGCTTGCTGCTCTGCCCGCGTGTTGGGATGGGAGAAGCGAAGAGGAGAGGGAGAGAGAGGAGGCGGTTGGCGGGCGGGCGGCTGGCTAGAGCCGAGGCGGTGGGGAGGTGGCGCACTGCCGGCTGCGTTCCACTGAGCGCACAACACGGTGCGCGGCGGGTAGGAGGAGGGCGCGCCGCCGGAGTGGACGGAAGCCGAGGCTGCGCACCGCCGGCTGCCGTCCGCCGAGCTTGCCGCGCCTCCAGAGGGGGCGGAAGCCAGGGTAGTAGGGAGGAGAGAGGTGGAGGAGGAGGAGGAGGAGGAGAGCGCACCGCCGGCGATGGAGCATGCGAGGCAGATGGCGGATAAGCGGTGCGGTGTATCAGTTGGGTTACCCAGGTGACCCAAAGCAATTAACACCATTTGGCACCACATTTTATTGGGTATTTACACTAGATTTAATATTTTGGGTGATGGGTCATTGGGTCAACCCATACAAATATGCTTCCCTACCGCCCGGCCACACCATTCTCTGGTCTGCGGACCTCTTTTTCCCTATGTGGCCACACCACCTCCTCTCTCCGCACCGCCGCCCTCCTTTACCTCACTCTCTCTTCCCTCTTGGCAGCCATGACGCAGGCGCAGCCACCACCCTCTCCTTTCCCCGCCGGCCTCCTCCGTGGCAAGATTTGCCTGCGATGACAGCACGGCGGTGGTTCTCGTGTGACAACAGCGGCGCCCGCGACAATGGCATGGCGGCAACAATCCTCGCATTCTCCTTGGATCCGAATCACCGGCCCCGAGGCTGGGAGCGCCTCTGCATCGCTACCAACCTCTTCTCTGGCTGGATTCAGGCCTTTACTCGCTTGCCTGCCTACCTCTTCACCGGGCTTGAGGCACTCCTCCACAGGTCTAGCTCCTTTGTTTCTCTCTCCTCCTCTACACAGGGCCCCTATTAGCGGTTGTTCCTCTTGGTGCTTTGATGAGCATGTTAGATTGTTATTAGTAGGTTTATTCTATGTGTTTAGGGGTGATTTGGTACTAGACTTTTTTGATTCAGTGTAAGATCATAGTGTTTTGTAGTTGGGCCATGATGATTGATTGAACTATATGTTGTTATGAGCCAAGAGGATTGTTCATAATCGATTGATTTCATATCTGGTGGGTATGGATTGGGCAACTTTTTGGGTGAAAAAATAAAGGTGCGGTGGCAAAAACACTTACGCCCTCTATATGATCCATTCGTAAGAGTTTACGTGGGCCCTTGTGGCAATTCCTAATGCCGCAATATGTGTGGGGCCAGGGTTCTCCCTAATCATTAGATAATAATTATAAATTAGATCTAAGAAAGGTATTAAGGTGGGTAAGTTTCATATGGGTATAAAATATTTTTCGGTAAACTCACACGTTAATATGGTAGATAGATTATCTCTTTATAGGTTCCATTGACATATAGAACATCAAATAAGTATGTAAGATTTTGGGCCGTCCCTGTTTATGTGGCCTACTCCTAGATATGCCAAGCAAGACTCAGTCTCTAGTTGGACTACACCTCCAACTTAGCTTCGACCTCCTCGCTAGTCATGTTTCACATCCATGTTGGTCTCCATGCTATCCTTGGTCCTCTCCATGTTTCATGATAGTAATGACATTGTTAGGTAGCAATCCATCCTCAAATACACTTTTGTGGATATGTAGGAATGAGTTCACCTAATAATCAAATTACCATTTGCTAGCTCTTATCATTTGACATGTAAGCATACCCTGGGTACCCCAAACAACCCAGTAACTATGACAGGGTCAAACATCAAAACCACTAGGCCCAAAGATATGCCTCCTCAGGACCGACCCTACGACCCGCAGTCTGGTCATGCTACCCCTCAGTCGCACAAACTAGTGGTCAACCACATGACCCCTCGATCGTAGGGTCTAGTGCTCGACCGAACGATCTCCCCCGATCGAGCGATCCGTTGCTCAAATAATCCCCGGTTGCTCGAGCCCAATGCACGACCTAGGATCGCCACGTAATGGCGGACACATTTATGAGGGCCTGCTATCCTGCGCATGTGCCGGACAAGAGGGACTGCTCATCTAGTGGACGCACTTATGCGGGACTGCCCCTCTGTGCATGCGCCTGGAACACTAAGAAGGGAAGACAAGTCGCTTTTAATGCAAGAAGTGTGACAGATTGCTTTTAACAGCAAGGGTGTAGCTTAGGGCTGAAGGTCAAGGTCTAACGCCAGTCTGTACACATGTCGTCTGACAACTAGGAAACCATAACACACCTCCCGTAATCGTATCGCTTTATAGAGGCATGAGAAGCTCCCGTCACATCCCGCACAAGTTGTGATGACCTGATACCTAAGACAAGGCATGGATCAACCGAGCCACCCCTGACCAATCCAAGATGGGCAGAGGCGGAATCGGTCATTGAAGCAATGCTTGGTCAACCACCCATGTATGAGTCCACAGGGCCATCATGACAAAGGAGAATCTTGTGCAAGATTGTGTGGCGCTCCCCGTGGCAAGTCTGGATTAGCACTGACACCATGCTGGATGCCATGGGGGCCTACATGTCAAACCCTACGGACTATTGTACCCCATTTTTATCTTCTTTACTCCCTCACATGTAAGCCTTGTAGGGTTACGGGGTAGGCTACCATAGCATGAAAACGATTTTCTACTACTACGTAAGACACAGGAACACGTACAAGCAAAAGATCATAGATCATTACCACTAGACACACAGAGCAGCGGAAGACGAGTCGATACAACCAACTGCCGAGTCGATGCAGTCGGGTGCCGAGTCAAGCGCGCTGAGTCGATGTGAGGGAAGAACCAATGCTGAGTAACCCAGCCAAACTCGATCAGAAACCACTTGGCCGCCTTTGAGATCAGTCGGCTGATCAGCGCAACAGTCGTAGCAACGCCTCTACGGTATCCACACGTGCGAGAAGGCGACGCTGAGTTCTGGCGTGCTAGCACCACAAACTTGGCGGAGGATCTTGAGAGATTGGACTAGGGCACAGCTAGGGTTTCGCAGAAACCTTTTCCGCGATGGCTCACGTGCACACCCGGTACCCTAAGCCTTGCCCTTTCATGCATATATATAGTCTCCACTAATGGGCTTTAGCCACATAAAGGCCCATCGGCATCCTAATTGCTTGCGGATCAAGTATCCGAGTTTCGATAGAGGTCTAACTGCACATACCATATGCGAGCGTCTGAGCCAGACCCGATGGGTCGAGTCCCAATTCTGGGTGGAGTCAGCTGTGGAACGATTCCACAACTCTTCAGATGGTCATTAAACTCTTGGCTCAGATATTCTCCACCACGATCCGATCGCAGGAATTTTATTGTCTTACTCGAGTGATTCTGTACTTCATTCTGATACTGTTTGAACCTTTCAAATCACTCGGACTTATATCGCATTAAGTAGATATAGTCATACCTACTAAAGTCATCAGTAAAAGTTATGAAATATTGAAAACCGCCTCTGGCCACTGAGCTTATTGGACTGCATACATTAGTATGTACAAGGGCCAATAACTCGGATGCCCTCCCACCCTGATCAGTTGTTGACGTGGTTTATGTACGAAACTTATACATCATTTTATATGGGTTTTCATTGATTTTATGCGTCAACTATATCTTTCTCTAACATTTATCACCGATAATTGTGGATTTTGCAATATTATCTTGGAAATATGCTACATGTGATTTTTACAGGTTTTAGACCAATTTTTTGTGAAATTCACCATGATCCACTTCGAGTAAGAAAAGACCGCTAGATGACATGGATTGAAGATGAAGAACAAGGAAGACTTGGTGTACTCATAGCCCCTCTGTGTGGATCAAGGCTTTCTAATCAGAAGATTCAATAAAGTGTCAAGAGCTACAAGAAAATGAAGATATTTATTCATTAAAGATGTCAGATATGTCAAAGGCTAGAAGAATCCGTCAAATCTCGTCCCATTACGAAGATTCCAGAAGCTCAAGAGTCCGAAAGACCCCGCACAAATATTTCTTAGGCGGCAAGCAACGTCCCCGCAAAAGATGGAAGGAAATGGACGAAGGAAGGGCTGAGGTCGGCCGACCTTAGGCCATCTGGTCGGCCGACCCCACCCAACCGTGGGTCGGTTTCCGATTCCTTTTCTCCCACGTCTTCTTCAGACTATATAAAGCGAGTCTAGGTCCCGAGTCGAGGCATCCAATTCATTATCAAGGCGACAAGATGTAGAGAAGAGGGACAACAACTACAGGAGAGCTGAGGGTCGAGATTCTAGGCTAGGATTAGAGTTCTTCTAGTTCGTAGAGGTGATTAGAGGCCTTGCATGGTGCTCTAATTACCTAGCTCTAGAGGTATAATTGTATCATCAAGGGAGGTATGGCCATGGTTGTAAGTATGATACAATTTATTAATGAAAGCATTGTTCTTGTCTAATTACCATGTTATTGTTCTAATTATGCATGTTCTAGCTCTAATTAGATTTAGATCTAGATGCTTGTTGATTAGACCATGTCTTTAAAGGTTATATTCATCTAGCCTTCTTGATTGTTGATCTAGCTTACTAATGATATAGTTGTATGTCTAGTTCTTTTGATCATGAAGATTAGAGGTTCTAGTTGTGCTAATTATGTTATTAGACCATATAAGGTAGTTGGAAGCTAGTTCTCTGATTACGTGCCTGTTGAAACCTTTTCGTCGATTACTTGGTTACCAGTGACAGTGGAGCCCGGGGAAAAGTTAAGCCGATCTACGGGGTTAGGTTGATTGATCTTGATTTAATTATGCTATGATGAATATGCTTGAACATGCTTGTCTACCTTGAGCTACTTGTTATCTCGTTGCTTTTATCTAATTGTGGTACCCTTATCATGCTTGTTTTGGATTCAATTAGAGCGTAATTAGAATCTAGTTAATACCCCTTAATTAGTGTTCTAGTTCTGTTCTAATTGATTATCATATATATTAAGTATAGTTTAGACGTAGATTATACATAGTTTAGAGGTAGATTAGAGCCTTGATTTTTACCTTTAGTTTTCCATAAACTCTTGTTAATTAGTTCTCAATTAGTTCGTTTCCTGAATTGACAAAACCTATGATACTCATTTTGGAGAAAAGCTACCACGATACTGTCGCTTGCAGTATAAGGTTTGGCGTGCTTAATTACCGTCAACAAGCTTTTCTGGCGCCGTTGCCGGGACACTAATTAATCGAGTTCTAATTAATTTGAGTTTATGTTCAAATCTAATTTTGTCTTTTACTACTGGTTTGTGTTTGCTAATTATGTGCTAGTCTAGTTCTAATTGTGTGCTATTAGTCTTTCTAATTAGTTAGTATGTTCTTTAGTTTGTGTTTAGTCTTTATGTTCTAATTTTATTCTCTAATTCTTTAGTGTGATCTAGTTACATTCTTATTCTCTAATTGTGTTCTTATGTTCATCATTCGTTCTTGTGTTTAGAATAAGTTTAACTCTTTTATTAATAGTTTGTGCTTTGCTTAACTAAGAGTTAGTTTTTTTATAAGTTTTATTTCATATCTCTCTTGTATATATATTTCTTTGACTAACATTATAGAAAAAAGGGCCTCGTTCCAATAAAAAAATCCTTTCCAACCTAACTCTTTGATGGCAGGTGCTAACACTGTTAGTGACATATGATCTGTTGTTGAGTTTTTCTATAGCTATCACATAGTAGTAACTATGGTGATAAATGTATGTCTGCTGTGTCAATTAATTTTTAAGACTAATGTTTTTTGGAGCTTGTTTGTGCTAAGCTACAGATAATGAAGGCAATGATGATTAGCCGAGAAGGTCTCGAAAGCTAAGGATTGCTTGAGGATAAGGAAGATGAAGATACGGAAGGTTTATCTCAATATCAATCCAAGCTCCAACCAAATCTCGAGATGCTCTCGAAATTCAGAATAAAAACATCTTGTGGGGCCAATTCGAAGACATTAACGATGTCGGATGAGTAAAGTATGAATACCAAAGTTGTAGATCTTTTTGAGCTCTTCAAGATAGAGTCTGAATTTGCATTATTTGGACTTCAGATGATGAAGTTATGGTCGAAATACTAAAAGGTCAGAACAAGAAAAGCTGAGTTTCGAGGAAGACAAAAGGTTTTCTTCTCCAACACTTGATGGTGCATACAATCATGGAACTCTAAAGAAGAAAATGAAGCCACATGAGTCAATGATGAGATTTGAACTTCACTTCTTCAGAACTTAGGTAATTCTTGTTTTTAATCATAACTATTAAAGTTTGCCTATGTTTGATTAGAGTTGTTCCATAATGATCATTAAAATGTTATTTGGTTGATTGTGATCCTATTACTTCTTGTGTTTTGTTTTAGTTCTTTTTGTAAAACTTTTGTTCCCTTAATTCAAACATTGAGAATTGTTTAGATTAGCTTCTTGATCCATAGCTTTGCAATGCTTTATCTCTACATGTGATCTAGCTAAGATGATATATCCACATGTCTTTTAGTAGGTCTTTTTACTTTAATTAGTCGATTAAATCTGCTCATGCATAGAGATGGTTAGAGTTTGCTAGCTCATCAATTCTCAAAGTTTAGTGTTTAGTGTTAGAACCAACTTTTTGTTTATAAATAAAAACTTGAGAGCCAAGGTTTGTGTAAAAGTAGAAGGGGATGGGGATCGATCAATTGTGCCTCCTTTGAGTGGTTCGGTCCAGGTTTATTTTTGTGCAAATTACTTTTGAAATTTTTTTAAACATAAACATGTGCATGTTTTTCATGACTATTTATATGTGCACAATATTATTTTTGAAAATTTAAAATTTCAGAACATTTTGGTCTCTCTACAAAAAGAACCCTTGTTAGAATTTTATCTAAGCCTAATTTTATTTATTTCAAAATCATCTCTCTAATTTGGCCAAAATCATTAGGAACCTATCATTTTGTTTATCCCTTGTTTGATTTTATGAATCAAGTTCATCTATGAATTATATATGCCTTAGTGATTTGCTATGTGATTTCAATTTGAATTTATAATTGTCTTTGATTCATGAATCAAATGTTTGTTTAAACCCCAATCAACCATGTGACTCCACTTTTATCTCTAATCAAAACCATGATGTTATTATATTATATATATGTGTGCACTGTGAGCAAACCATGTAGAGAAATTCACACTTCATTTAAAACAATGAGATCAATGTAGTGAAATAGTACAAGATAAATTCATAATGATTAATGCAAGGATTTGAAGACATCATCAGAATTTGCAAAATTTTGATTGAGTTTCGAATTAAAGAGTGAGTGGACTGAATGGATGAGGAATTAAAGACAAGAATCAAGCCCATGAAGCTTCAAGATCAATAATGGTGGATTCAGACAATTTACACCAAATCCCAAATCCAAAAGGTTGAAGATTGTCAACATCGGGAGAGCTGAAAATGGAAGTTGAAGATGTCATCAACATGGAGCGCGACCTCAGAAGGCAAAGACAGAATATTTTTTTATATTTGGAAAGCCTATGAAGTCATCTTTCCAACGCAACAAGAATCACTCAATTTGGAGATTTCTACAAGGAGCAATGTGCAAATTATTAAAGGCTACACGAGCTGAATCGAAGTGTGTACAGAACGCAGTGGTTGAATAAATAGGACATAACTCCTTCATACGGAATTGGAATTTAACACATAAGTACTCGTTGGAAAGATAATTTCAGAAGCTACCCAATGGATCTATTATTTGAGGCACGTTCTATTTGAGACCAATGAGTTATACCACAAGGAAGGAGGTGGCAGCGACAATGGTTATGGCTACTTAAGGAAGATGGAGACAACAATGATGAAGAAGACTTACATAAGATTTTCATGATCAAGTTCAGTTGCAAGGAGCTTCAAAGACATTGGAACGTAAACACACAAGAAGAGGATTGTGCACACAAGTGATACTATGATCAAGACACGATGAAGCTGCACAATTATGTTATCAAGATGCATGGACACTTTGGATTCTTACTCCAAGGACATGGTTTCACTTCAAGAAAGGTAAGTAAGAAGTCTAGCTTTATGACTTTAAATTAAGCGTTTTTCGGGAGGCAACCCGTTTAATTATTTGTTTTTAGTGTTAAGAGTCTTAGAGTCTTTTAATAGAGAAATGGGAAACATGACACCACCCTTTGAATTTTTTGCTAGTTAACTTAATTTTATGTTTTCTACCTTGCATTTGCATTATCATTTGTATTTTTACACTTGTTTTATTAGTATTGAAATTTTCATAAACTTCATGACAGATGCTTTATTGTACTCGACGGAGTTTTTCTTGATAAATTAAGTGTAAACATGGTGTTTAGATTTAATTTGAGACCATCCTCATTAAGTTTAATTGAAAGTTTTTTGTTAATCATGTCTCTTCTGGATAAACTTTCCGCATTTATTTTTCATATTTCATGCATAAACCACCCTTTTGCATTTAGATTAAATTATATGTTTTGCATTATAATTGGCTTGGTTGTTTAATTAACTCCATAAGGTTTGCTTTCATTTTATGATAACATTACTAGAATGTTTTCCTTAGCAATTTTTATGTAAGCATGGTGCTTAGATTAAATTGTTGATCATCATGATAAAGTTAATTAACCTTGTTAGTTATCCATAATTGCATGACATTAGTTTATAAGCTTTGCAATGTGCTTTGATTTTCTTGTACTGTTATGTGTTGGTAACGGTAAATAAACATGGTGTTTTAATCTTGGTTAATTAAAGCTTTGATGGCTATGGAGAGACTTAGCAATCATGTTGTAAACATGGTGTTTAGAACTTGATTTAATCATTGTCTTTGTTTATATGTTTATATTTTGCATAATTACAAATTTGCATTCACATACACCAGTTAGTTTTTCTTTTAAGATTAACCAGGCCACGAGTTAAAAACCATTGGAAATATTATTAGATTATTGTAAATTGCTTCTACTCCCGATTGTTACCTCGAGACTAGTATGTGCACTTGAATTGTTATGCAGAAAATTATTTGATGATAAGAAAATTGAAGGAATATCCGGTAACATATTTCTAACACCTTCTCTTTTTCATTTTTTTAAATTCTGCAAATTATTAGCTATATCTATCAATTTGGTGTTCCCTTTGTGTTTCTCTTGTTTTTGGTGTGGTAGTTTAGATTTATTGTGATTAATACTATAACCATGATCTATGCTTACTAAATTAATTATAACATTGTTTTGAAGAAAAAGATGAAAGTTGCCGCTTTATCTTTATCATACTTTGATTTTGATTAGTCAAAAATAACGGGCTCTCATAATACATGTTTAATTGAGCTAACCAGTAAATTTGTGATTGATTATGATTGTTCGTAAAGACCCATATAATTTAATTTTTGCAAAGTTTAATCTTTATCACGATTATCTCCTTGTTTATTTTTACTGCTTATAAATGCCATGATCAACTTTATGAAATTATCTTGCAATAGCCATTCTTACCAAAGCCATATATTTTTAACCTTAGATTTATCAAATTTGTTTTTCAAATGAGTTGGATCAAGACTGTGATATAGGGTATGAGACTTAGAAGCTGGTCATTCATTTTTGCGTATATTTTCTTTGATAGCCTTTTCTATCCATGCATTGTGTCTCTCTACAATGGAGAGATTGCAAACTTCACTGGATATCCATCCTTAAACCAAAATTATCTTTTTGTGTGTCCTCTTGACCACAACCCATTATTTTCTGGAGTATTTAAGGGATTAAATATTATTCTTTTAATTAGACAGCTCCATCCTCTAAGTTTAATTGTTTAGATATATACTAAGGGCGAGGGTGAGTATTATTCAAAAGTAGAGATGGAGAGCTGCCATATATAGTTTTTTTTATAGAGAAAGGTTTTTGAGAGGGCACAAGCAAAAAAAAAAAGGAAAAAAAGGGAGACCAGGTGGTCGTCTAAAAATAAAAAAATAATATGTATATATATATATTATGCCCCTCAATAATCTTCTAAGTATTTTTTAGAGTTTTATATATAGTTGTTTTTAGTATTAGCAAGTAATATCCTGTATATATACTACAGAAAATATTCCAACCATGTGCAATCCGATAGCATGGACTTCATTTGTGCCTTGAGATCATCCATTGACACTTGCACATGTACACTTTTCCATGTGTGTGTTCCATCCTTTTCCTCTCAACATTATTTTATTCCATGACGGTTTTGACAAGTCTCAGTAAAACCAGCAGATTTCTTTCTTGGTTTGACAATATTTTGAAAACAAGTTTTGATTAGCATTCATACCAAGCTCTAGATAAACTTCCACCTTTTATATATATTTATTGAATACTAATTAGATATTGAGAGACTGGAGAGTTGAGTGTGTTTCTTTGGCTTTGCATGAATTTATCTCTTAATGTTTGATTATCTTTTTCAAAAAAACATATTGCTAAAATGAGTAGATGTGTCTTTGATAAAATTGAACTCTTGCTAATTTTTTTGTTGTGGGATGAACTTAATTGAATATCTTTTCTTTCATGATTTGCTGGTTTAAACTTAAATTACAAGAGAGCTTGTTAGTTTGATTTATTAAGATTAGAGTATGAAAAAGTTAATGTAAGGCAACGCTGATTCTTGACTTACTTGAGGACGAGCAAGGTTTAAGAGTGGGGATGTTGTTGACGCGGCTTATATACGAAAATTATACATCATTTTATATGGTTTTTCATTGATTTTATGCGTCAACTATATCTTTCTCTAACATTTATCACCGATAATTGTGGATTTCGCAATATTGTCTTGGAAATATGCTACATGTGATTTTTACAGGTTTTAGACCAATTTTTCGCGAAATTCACCATGATCCACATCGAGTAAGAAAAGACCGCTAGATGACATGGATTAAAGATGAAGAACAAGGAAGCATTGGTGTACTCATAGCCCCTCTGTGTGGATCAAGGCTTCCTAATCAGAAGA
Source organism: Paspalum vaginatum (assembly GCA_030272315.1). Taxonomy (NCBI): domain Eukaryota; kingdom Viridiplantae; phylum Streptophyta; class Magnoliopsida; order Poales; family Poaceae; genus Paspalum; species Paspalum vaginatum. Next base: position 10,478,204 of record CM059020.1, on the reverse strand, counting down.
TTCAATAAAGTGTCAAGAGCTACAAGAAAATGAAGATATTTATTCATTCAAGATGTCAAATATGTCAAAGGCTAGAAGAATCCGTCAAAGCTTGTCCCATTACGAAGATTCCAGAAGGTCAAGAGTCCGAAAGACCCCGCACAAATATTTCTTAGGCGGCAAGCAACGTCCCCGCGAAAGGTGGAAGGAAACGGACGAAGTAAGGGCTGAGGTCGGCCGACCTTAGGCCTTCTGGTCGGCCGACCCCACCCAACCGTGGGTCGGTTTCCGATTCCTTTTCTCCCACGTCTTCTCCAGACTATATAAAGCGAGTCTAGGTCCCGAGTCGAGGCATCCAATTCATTATCAAGGCGACAAGATGTAGAGAAGAGGGACAACAAGTAGAGAAGAGCTGAGGGTCGAGATTCTAGGCTAGGATTAGAGTTCTTCTAGTTCATAGAGGTGATTAGAGGCCTTGCATTGTGCTCTAATTACCTAGCTCCAGAGGTCTAATTGTATCATCAAGGGAGGTATGGCCATGGTTATAAGTATGATACAATTTATTAATGAAAGCATTGTTCTTGTCTAATTATCATGTTATTTGTTCTAATTATGCATGTTCTAGCTCTAATTAGATTTAGATCTAGATGCTTGTTGATTAGACCATGTCTTTAAGGGTTATATTCATCTAGCGTTCTTGATTGTTGATCTAGCTTACTAATGATATAGTTGTATGTCTAGTTCTTTTGATCATGGAGATTAGAGGTTCTAGTTGTGCTAATTATGTTATTAGACCATATAAGGTAGTTGGAAGCTAGTTCTCTGATTACGTGCCTGTTGAAAGCTTTTCGTCGATTACCTGGTTACCAGTGACAGTGGAGCCCGGGGAAAGGTTAAGCCGATCTAGGGGGTTAGGTTGATTGATCTTGATTTAATTATGCTATGATGAATATGCTTGAACATGCTTGTCTACCTTGAGCTACTTGTTATCTCGTTGCTTTTATCTAATTGTGGTACCTTTATCATGCTTGTTTTGGATCCAATTAGAGCTTGATTAGAATCTAGTTAATACCCCTTAATTAGTGTTCTAGTTCTGTTCTAATTGTTTATCTTATATATTAAGTATAGTTTAGACGTAGATTAGACATAGTTTAGAGCTAGTTTAGAGGTAGATTAGAGCCTTGCTTTTTACCTTTAGTTTTCCATAAACTCTTGTTAATTAGTTCTCAATTAGTTTGTTTCCTGGATTGATAAAACCCATGATACTCATCCTGGGGAAAAGCTAACACGATACTGTCGCTTGCAGTATAAGGTTTGGCGTGCTTAATTGCCGTCAACACTAGTGAAGGGTGCTTTTGACATCTTGCCAAGTAAACAAGACTCACATGTCCCAAATTTTTCATAATCAAATGAGTCGAGTAGTCCATCTTTATGGAGCTTCTCTACACGTTTCTTGTTGATATGGCCAAGGCGACAATGTTGGACATAGGTAGGGTTCAAACCACTCGGCTTGAGTCATTTAGCATAATGTTAAGAATTGGCTCATCCTCAAGATCAAGAACATACAATCCATTCACTAATGGATAATGTGCATAGAGCATGTTATTCAAATAAATAGAACAACACTTGTTCTTTATTATTATCTCATAACCACCATCATCCTCTAAACATGAAGATGATATATTATTTTTCTCAATGCTGGAATAAAATAATAATTATTTAACTCCATCACTGATCCTGAGGGAAGCGACAAGTGGTATGTGCCGACTGCCAACACAGCAACATTTGCTCCATTGCCGACGCGCACGTCCAACTCGGCCTTCGCAAAACTTCTAGTCTGTTTTAGTCCCTGCAATGATTTGCAAGTATGAATCATCGATCCGGTATCAAATACCCATGATTCACTAGAAGAAGTTGCAAGATTAATTTCAATGACATTAATACATGAAGTGGAAGTCTCACTTCCCTTCTTCTTCTTCTCTTCCAGGTACTTCTAGCAATTCCTCGTCCAATGCCCACTGTCCCCGCAGTGGAAGCATTTGTCTGAGGGAGAGGGACCAGCCTTAGGCTTAGCATCAGTCTTAGGCTTTTGGATCCTATCCTCAGCCTTACCTCTGCCCTTGCCCTTGCGCTTCCTCTTCTTGCTATCCCTTTGGATCATCATCACATGAGTTGCGGTCTTTTTTATGCTATCCTCGGTAGTTTTAAGTATCCCATGCAACTTGATCAGAGTCTTATCCAAGCTATTCATATGATAATTCATGATGAACGGCTCAAAACTAGGAGGAAGAGATTGGAGGATCACATCCGTCGCAAGCTCTGGCTCAAGCTCAATGCCAAGTCTGTCGATTGCCTCGATGTGACCAATCATCTTGATCACATGAGGGCTGACTGGACTCCTTTCAGCTAGCTTACTACCAAACAAGGACGCGAGGTGTTATACCTCTTGACCCTTGCCTGGCTCTCAAACATGCCACGGAGCCCTTCAATCATATTGAAGGCATCCGAGTCCTCATATTGCTTCTAAAGCTTAGGGGACATTGTGGCAAGCATGATACAGCCAATGTCAATCGAGTCATTGCAGTGCTTCTTATGAGCTCTACGTTTAGTAGCAGTAGCACCAGCCGTTAGATCCTCAGGATAGGGCTGCTCAAGAACATATTCCTTTTATCTTGCTTGAGAATAATTCTCAAGTCTCGATATCAGTTTGTAAAGTTTATTCCAGACAACTTCTCTTTATCAACACTAGATCGCAGATTAAAGCCAGAACTCAGAGCGGGATTAGCGGCCTTGATCAACTACAACAGGAAGTAAATATGCAAAGTTTCAGCACCATGTTTTATGTAGATCTTTTATTAAACAATTTAACAAAAGATAGTCCCTCTATATGTTTGCAATCGTATTCCCTTTCACGACACATAGTGGACGAGATCCGTGTTTATCTAAGTCCTAGTGAGCTTTGGCATCACTGCTAGAAACTTAGCAAAACCAGTAGACAACCATTGTCAGCCACATCCTATGTGACTCTCGTTTGTTGGGCGACATCACATGTCATGACATCCAACATCATGCCCAAGGTTCAAATCCGATTTGATAACCTTGTCAAGCAAACCAACCCCATACACGCGGATGTGCGACATCCACACTATTTGATTAAGATAGTTGATGGTACCCTACTTTGGCAGACCCACCAAACAACGATTGAAATCCTTATAGGTGTAGCAGTTGGAAGGGCATCAAGAATTCTTGAATTTTTCCAAGGGAATCTACTCTAACACATCAAATGCAAGAAAGAATAGGTAGTGATAACAAAACTATGGCCACAGATCCAATCTATGAAAACACATCGGGTTGATCCAATCAAGCCGAGTGCAAGTTTCATCCATGTACATTGCATCGGCTCATCCAATGAGCCAGTGCAGATAGCCTGTAACAGATCCAATCTGTTACCACCAATCCATCCAATGAATTGATGCATAGAGCCTATAACAGATACAATCTGTTATCATGGAGCCACAGTAGATCCAATCTACTACAGTAATAGATCCAATCTATTACAGCGATCTAGATCATAAAGCTACGTACGATCGGCTTTGATACCACGGTAGGGTTACGGGGTAGGCTACCATAGCATGAAAATATTTTTCTACTACCGCGTAAAACACAAGAATACGTACAAACAAGAGATCATAGATCGTTACCACTAGACGCGTAGACCAGCGAAAGACGAGTTGATACAGCCGACTGCTGAGTCGATGTAGTCGAGTGCCGAGTCAAGCGCACCAAGTCGATGTACAGGAAGAACCAATGCCGAGTCACCTAGCCAAACTCGATCAGAAACCACTCGGACGCCTTTGAGATCAGTCAGCTGATCAGCGTATCAGTCGTAGCAACGCCTCTACGGTATCCGCACGTGCGAGAAGGCGATGCCGAGTTTTGGCGTGCTAGCACCACGAACATGGCGGAGGATCTTGATAGATTGGACTACGGCACAGCTAGGATTTCACAGAAACATTTTTTGCGATGGCTCACGTGCACACCCAGTACCCTAAGCCGTGCCCTTTTATGCATATATATAGTCTCCACTAATGGCCTTTAGCCACATAAAGGCCTATCAGGATCCTAATTTCTTGCGAATCAAGTATCCGAGTCCCGATAGAGGTCTAACTGCACATACCATATGCGAGCGTCTGAGTCAGACCTGATGGGTCGAATCCCGATTGGACTCAGCATCGGCTCGTACCAGAGCTAATACGACTCAGAGTCCGACCCAAAAATTGCCGCGCGGGCACATCTCCATCAAGCCTTCCCTCTTTGGCTATATAAGGATGGGCAAGGCGTCATGCAAAGGCATGGCTAAATCAATTAGTTCATACTCACGAGCACTCTGCACCACAAAGCTCAAGCTCCTCAGTAGTCCTAGGATCACAAGCATGAGAGTCCCGTGCTTCGACTTGTAACACTAAGAACTCAAGCAATACAAACTTAGCACCATATTGGACATAGGGATTCCTCCTGAAGTAGTGTAAATCTCTCCTCTGTTCCCCTCTTGAACCTCAAAGGTTAGGCCACTCAAGACAGTAGCCTGCGAAGCCCCTTAAACCTACTACACATCTAATTTTCATGGGCACAAAACCATGACATCATTGGACCTTGCATAGCAATTGAAGGAATGTGTATATCCAAAGTAGTAATGTTATCATAATCCTTATCTATTGAAATAAAGTCATTCTAGATTCAAGCTTGTACTAGTATGACATCAAATCGGCAATGTTAAATATGGGACTAACACCAAAATCGAGAGGCAACTTGTTATTAATCTTCTCAGGTATTTTAAATGAAACAACAGCTTGAAGCATTAGTTTATACTACATCGAATCAAAAAATCTTTCTATTCTCAAGTGCAACCGCACTAAATCAGGGGTTTCAGTTTTACTATCTTCTTGCATCTACTACCAACAATTATATACTTCTCATTTTTCTAGTTCTTTCATGCAAGTTCAGAATAAAGCCAGTATGATTTGTAACATCCAAATTTATTGTTTCTATAGGAGGTAAAGGCAGCGAATCAATAGGAGCATTAGAAGATTAAAACCGTACATTACCTAGAATAGACCTACCTTGGTGATGGAGTTGATGGATTTGCTGTGAGCAAAATCAATATGAGTAAAAAAATCTTCACATATTTTCAAACATAATACGTTTCAAAGATTCATGGTCTAAATGAAGAACAAATTCCTTAGAACTTTCCAAAATTTGAAATGAAGCATACAACTCCTTATCGTAACTTGAATAATTTAGAGATGATCAATTTATTAGTTCCGTACAATTAATAAGCAATGAGTATACCTTCTTGAAGTAACACTCATGTTGGTTAGCAATATAATCTATGTGATCGTACTGTGTTTGGATACCCATGTGTTAATGTTGTTGTTGAAGACCAATCTATTATTAGAAGGCCTCTGGTATTCAAAAATGGCAGCTTGCTATGTACATGGAGTTGGTTGCACTTGATCATACACACACTTGGGATGTTGTTCCACTATCATTATAAGTGAAACCTATTACATCCAAGTGGGTGTTCAAAATTAAGCTCATCTTGTGCCTAAAGGTTTTCAGCAGACTTAGGGTAATCCAAGCAGATTATGATGAATATTTTGCACTTGTTGCACATATGACTACTATTAATTGACTATATCTCAAATGGAGAGTTTTATATGCACCCACCCCGAGGTATGAAGGTCATCTTCGTCAGGTTTTGTATGGTTTGAAATAGGCTCGTTATGCTTGGTTTGAGCGATCTGGTTCTATAACCCGAGCTACTAGTTTTTCTCCTAGTGATCTTGCTTTATTTATTCATTTCTCTTCCCGAGGATGCACTTTGCTTCTATTATATGTTGATGACATGTTGATTACAGGTCATGACCGAGAACATATTTCTCATGTGAAGAAGAAACTTGATGAACAATTTTAGATGTTTGACTTGGGTCATGTTATTTATTTATTAGGGATCGAGGTTTGTACTATGCAAACGGCATCTTTCTCAGTCAAGTACATGCAAGATCTTTTTGCTCCAATTCTAGACATAGTGATCACCACATGGTTATAATGCCTTTGGATGTTCACTTACCACTTCACCCAAGTGATGGTACACTACTAGAGGACCCCTCTCAATATAGGCATATTGTTGGTAGCCTTATTTATCTCAATGTTACTAGACATCTTATCGCTCATGTGGTTTATATTTTGAGTCAGTTTGTAAACGCTCCTACTTCGGCTCATATGGTCGTTTTCTTAGTCTGATGTTTGTTCTATGCTCGTGATAGTCTACTTCAGCTTCATGCTTGCTTGGACTCCAGTTGGGCAAGTGATTCCACCTATCGTCATTCTATAATGGCCGGTCCAAGAAGCAGTGCATTGTATCCCAACATAGTATGGAGTTTGAGCTCCAAGCACTTAACACCACTACTTTACAGATTGTTGGCTGCGGTTGTTCTCAGCTGATTTTTGTATCTCTTGTGATGATCCCACATATATTCATAGTGAAAATATTAGATCAATACATATAGCAAATTATCATGCGAAGCATGAACATAAAATGCATATTGGCGTTGATGCCTTGTTTATTCGGTCTTATTGTCTTTAGAAGACAAATGCTCTTAAATATGTTCTCTCAGAACTGCAGTAAGGAAAATGACATCTTATTCCACATTTCCATATATGGTTTTGATGATTGTTTGACAAATAATATTTGGACTAATAAACTTGTTTAGGTACACAATCTGAGGAGCTTAGGTTCAAGGGATGAAAAGGAACAAAAAGAGCCAAAGCAAGGCCCCAAGGGTCACTTAACGGGTTCGGCTTGGTCCTAACAACGCCCAGGAACCTCACAAATTTTGTGAGGACCGGAAGGTCCGATCCCTTATTGCTAGACTAACTATCAGACCATATTTCTCGAGGGGATTTAAGTTTGCAGATTTCTTGGAGTGTCCATCGTCTCGTAGTTTGGACGGCTGCGATTAAGATTGGCCATTAACCAAATCAGTATCGGATTTCACTTACATATTGTCTATTTTGGTCTGTCACAGTGTCATTCACGAATCGACTTAAACAAGCACTGACAAAGAGGTGATGGCCGTTGCAAAACATAAAAATATTAGCTCACGGTCCGTGCATGCAGAAGGTTTGTCAATTAATAAGTATTTTTTGTTTTTAGTAGTATTTTATTGCTTGTCAATTAATAAGTAGTTTTATTTTTTAGTACTATTGTATTGCTTCTGTCCTGGTTTGCTCATGATGGTTGTCGATTGGTTTTTGAAAATGATGGTTGTATCATTTAGTTTTTTATTTTCGGTTAGTTGACGTGCTATATTTTAATTGGCTTCAGAAGTGAACGATTTTAGAGATGGTAATTTCCCAAATCACAATAATAAACTATTATAGCCTTTTATTTACTTAAATATCTTTTTACTAATTTGTGGAAGACAAATCACGAAGCCCACCCCTCATGGCAGAAAACTCTTTTTTTTTTTTGCCCAAGTACGCGAGGACGTGGCTTGTGTCATCGGATGTGGCATCTCCATGTCAACGCTAAAATTCACAGCTCAGGACCCACGTGCTTGTGTCACCACGCGCAGCACCAAGCAGGCCCAACGGTTACTTTTGCACCGCTGATGACACAGGTCTCGGGGTTGCACGGGCTCCAAGTACGGCCTGCAAAGTATCAAAAAAAAGTACGGCCTGCAAGAGGTGCGGAGCGGACTGAACCCAAAGCCTAGCAAGTCGTAACCCTAATGACCTTGATCGAGGGGAGTCGATCTACGTCGGCGTCGCTCCCCCGTCGCCGCCCCACCCGCTAGGCTCCGGCGACACCACCTCCTGACGGCTCAGCGTTGCCTCTGCCGCCTCTCTCCCTAACCACGTCAGCAATTCGAGCTGTCTACTTCCTCCCCCGCCTGACGCTCCCCACCGCCCGTCGTCCCCCGCCAGTTGGCGACGCCGCGCTGCCCAGCTAATCCTGCCGCCTACGCACTCTCACCCACCGACTCCATTGAATCCTTATTCCTCACTCCTCACGACGGAAGCAGAACGGCGGCGTACTATCGCGCTCCCTCGACATGCCACCGACCACCAGGCTGGACACTGCACCATCTCCAATGCTACCAGCCAGGAGGATGAGGCAGCGCCCTCTACTGCTGCTACTGAGAAGGAGGCCTCTGATGACTCTTCTATCGTCAGTTCTCCTCTTCGACAGCTATTAGTTCTCCCCAAATCATCAAATCCCAAGATGCAAACAGGGTGGTCTACGTATGAGACTTTGGACTCTGGTGTTGTGGCTGACTATATGAAAGAGAAAAGGGTGTACTGTGCAAAAATGGAAAAAGTCTAAACCCCCTGAAGTATCGATGGTCGGATACATACCACCCTGAACAACAAAACCAGTACAAGGCGGTTTTGGAAGCCAGTTTTGCACATGTGGTAGTGGGGCCCACAAGTTACCGACGCCACGTCAGCCTGGCCCGTGGCTGCCCCGCTGCCCGTGGCCGCGTCGCATTGCCACGCTACCAACTGCCGGTGTGGCTCGCCACCTCGCCGCTCCACCCTCCCTCACACTGGGCGCTATGCACACTGTCAGAACCTCGTTCCCCTCCCAGTTTCCCTAAATTCTCGAAGTTCACCGGCGACGGTGGACCCCCACCCACTGAACACCCTCAGCCGCTGATGACCTCGCCATGGAGGGTCACTCCCTGCATTATCCCGTGCCTCGGGACTTTCTCCGCCGTGCTTGAAATCACCGAGGACACGTCATGGGATCGGCACCGGTGATGAGAAGCGTGGTGAAGAGGCACTCAGCGATGGCTTAGTGGCACTTGCAGAGGGCGGCTGAGTGGTTGGACGCAGCGATGGTGATGGTGAATGAGCTGGAGCTCGGAAGGGACAAGAAAAGGAGCTGGAGCTCGGAAGGGACAAGAAAGAGAGAGGAGGAATGTTACTTCTGTGGTTGACAGGCGGGCCCCACTGCCATGTGTGCAAAACCGGCTTCCAAAACCGTCTCAAGGGGTTATTTGTCCGGTTTTATAAAGTCTATGGTGCATGATAACGGTTTTGTAGTTCAAGGTGCTATGTGTCCGACAATCGATACTTCAAGGGGTTATATATACTTTTTCCTGCAAAAACAGGTACAATTTTCAATCCATCCTTTGTTTTTCCTGGAAGATGAATGCATTAGTAATGGTCTTCACAATCTCGTACTACGAAACCGGGAAACCCGTGTTGACGGTAGTTATTGCACTATTTTCGACCGCCAACTATCCATGAACATGAAGGAAAATACATCAAAGTGTGGACTAACCCTTGCCACTGACATATTTCCACGAGTTGTGTTGAATATTTGAGTGTAGGTGCAAGAACAGCTGAAAATAGGCAAAATGTGGCTACGTCAGGAAGAACCCTGGCCGCCCGGCCAGAGGGCCAGGCCGCCCGACCTCCCCCTTGGCTGCCCGGCCAGTGAATGTGGCCAAATCACTCCTTCTTCGACCTGCATGTACAACAACGCCATGTCAACACAATTCCAAGGTGTAAACTGAAAAGCCAATGTGTTAAGTACTGGAAGACCTGCCACCTCATCGATCCAGCACTTAGATTGGTGAAGTCAGCGATCCAAGGCACTTTAATCCTGTGGCTAAGGATGAAACACAAGTGAAGATCCAATGTTCCAGACAAAAGCACAAGTGTAACCGCCAAACCAACCACAACCGCCTTTGGGTGTCAACCAAAAGCGTTGGATGTAGAGAGGCGGTGGATCCAAGGGAGGACCTGGCTGGCTAGCCTTGGGTGGGGCTGCCCGACCCCCCTACTAGGCCGCCCGGCCTGCCAAGTTTCCTTCTCAACCGCCTCAACGCCCATAACCGACCTACACCATGTATAAATACCCCTCTTGCTCGAGTTGTGAAGTGTGGAAGTTGAGTGAAACACACCATTGTCTTAGTCTTGTAGCAATAGGATAGTCCTAGGAGTTAGAGTTGAGTCTAAGTATTTGCCTCAGGGATTCCGGAGTTAGCTTCGATTTTTGGTAAAGCTCTTGTATCTTTCTATCTTTTGTACCTTGGCTACTCCAGTATAATATACTTCATTGCTCTATCCTTTAGTTATACTTTACTTTATTTATTACACTTGCCTAGTGTGGTGTACCTTTTTGCATACTAGACCAAGATTTAGGTTTGTGTTGTTCTTAAGTTACTTGAATCTTCCTAGACTTGCCGGTGCTATAAACTTGCCTTAGGCTCTGATCTAAGGTCAAGTTACCTCTCACCCTCTAATCAAGGATGAGCTTTAGTGATCAAGTTCTCACTTGATAACTAGTTTTGCGTAGCATCTTACCCACGCAGATCTAGTTGGTAGCTGTGGGGGATAGATATCCCCTGGGTCCTCATGGCGTGGATTCTATACATGGCCTGTTGAAGGGCCCAAGAAGGCCGGATGGCTGACTTCGTGGGCTGACCGACCGACTTAGGCCCAAGGGTGGAGAGAGGTGATCAAGGCAAGGAAGCTATAATTCAGTTGGGGAAAGCGCAAAGATGCGTGCGACTCGGAAACGAACTCTGGATAACATGGGACTCGTAGATAGGAGAGAAATCGACTTGTAACCCTAGGGCCAGTTGGCCTATATAAGGCGGGTTAGGGACCCCTACTTTTCATATAGGATATCAAATCTCTAGCCAGCCAGGCCCTCAGTGTAACCTCAAGAACTCAATGCAATACAACTCGCCGCAAACTGGACGTAGGGTTTTACGCTTTATAGCGGCCCGAACCTCTATAAATCACATTCTTCATCGCGTTCCACGCGAACCATCGAGCTACAGTCGATCTCGCCACCCACAAAAGCATACCGTGGTGCACTGCTGGTACTAAACACTAACAATAGCCCCTATTGGTGACAGCATTAGGGAGCCTATGTAATCCAACCTCGTCATTTGGTAAGCCCGTAGGCATTAGCCAGTTTCAATTTGGTTGGCCAACTATCTACTCCCATGCCTCCTCAGTGAAGTCTGGAATTTCGCTCGACATTGTGCTCCAATAGCTTAGTTCAACCGCAAATACTCCTATGCAGAAGTTAAGGAATAGAGTTTGGATATCTTAATCTTACACGTTGTCCTCCGAGGTAACTATACCTAGTTTGCTGACTACTTTGGTCCCTGTTCTCTCACACCACCATACACTATCTTATTTATCTTTCCCCTAGTGTAAGAATAGTTGTATTTATCTAAGTTATGCAGTACCGATGAAAGTATGATATTTCATTCCACCTATTCGCCCTTGCTTCCCTGTGGATTTTTACGATACTTGCAATACTCTGGGTGAAAAAGCTACATTGAATCTCTATGCGCTTCCGGAGTAAAATCAGTTATGCTAAGAAACGTCAACAACCCGCACCCTCAAAATGACAAAAAAAGACCGATTTGCAACCCTGGGGTGGTTTCTAAGGCGGTTTCACTCACGTGGCACATGGGACCCACATGTCAGCGCGTTCATTGTTTATTCTCTCTCAATGACATGTGGGACCTACTTGCCATCCCTCTCAATGACCTTTCCTCTCTTGTCTACTGCAAACCGTTGCACCCCAGTCCCTTCCATGGCCCTTGACCAGGTGGTAGTCTGCGCGGCGCGGCCCCCAGTGCCTGCCCACGACCGACAAGGAGCAAGGGCAGCGCGACCCGGGTGCTCACTCTCATGCACTACGGCGGTGCAGACCCGGAGCTCCCACTGGCTTGCCTATGCAGCGGCGGCGTGACCCGAGTGGTGGTTGGCCCTAGCGAGGCTATGTTGGCCGGTGCTCGCCAAGGCTCGGTGGTTGCAGCAGCCGGGAGAAATGAAGGGAGAGATGACTAGTGGTTCCCACATGTCACTAAGAGAATCTAAAATGAACGCGCTGACAGGTGGGCCCTACAAGCCATGTCAGCGAAACCGCCTAAGAAACCACCTTCAATAATGCTCAGGGTTCTAAATCGGAATTTTTTTCCAGTTCGAGGGTACGGGTTACCCGGTTTCGTAGTACGAGATTGAAAACCGGTCTTCTTGACCAGTTGAGGTTCTAAAATTGACCTTTTCCTTAGCAATATTGTGTTTTCATCCCTAAGTATTGTAGAAGTGTGGCATTTGTGGCAGAACCACCGATTTAATCTGACTAATGCGCTTAGGTCGGAATAAATCGGCGGTTTTGCCACAGCGTTCATTAATTATATTTTAGTACTAGCGAGAGAGAGGCCATCCCCCTTCCCATAGACGTAGGGCTGCTTATATAGTGGGGGAGGTGGTTGTTTATGCATGTTCCATTAGTCTTTCAGATTATTAATAATAGGTCCCTATTTCTTACAAGAAGGCCCCTGCTAGGCCTACTTCTCCAATAGTAGCCCATCAACTACTTTCTCTTGGCTGGTACAATAAGACAAAGTAGTAAAATAGAAAAGGCCTAACTAGTACTTTGACTTTGGCAATGAGGAATGCCCCCATTGTTGCGCCCATCTGTACGTCTTGCTAAAAACTCCACCCCAAAAACCCTGCTGGAAAAGGGAATGCAAAAAAGAGCATGTACACCTATCGGGCATATACAAGTCTAAAGTATTAAATATAAGAGCTCTTTGTCCGTGAAGGTTGGACCGATGCCTAAGAGGGGGTTGAATTAGGATTTCTAAAACTATGGCTCTCTAGAAACTACAACTACTAAGCAAAACCTATGTAATATAAATCTAGCTATGCGCACTGAAGTTTTGCTAAGTGTTGCTAGTTCTACCATGGTCAAGTATTGCAACCTAGTTCCACCTAGAAACTAACCTATCAAGCCAGTCTAGGAATGTAAGCACACAATTGCAAGAATGTAAATGTGGAAGCTCAAAGGATAAGTAGAGAAATGTAAACTCCCGATGACGATGTCGGCGATGGCACACGATGAAGACTCAGAGATTTTTCCCAAGGTTCAGGGAGGCCAACGTGCCTCTACCACATACTCCTAGTTTGGTGCCCCCCCCGTAGGGCTTTGCTCTCATGTAGTCCTCAAAGGAATACAGCCTCACCCACGCAAGGGTGGTGGATGGCAAAGTGACTTCCACAGAAGTCAAGCAATTCCGGTCGGGTCTCCGGATATCCCCGGTACACACCCACACGAGCCCTTCTCTCGCGTAGTCTTGGACTACGGCCTGGCCCATGCAAGGGTAGAGAATTGTCAAGATTGTTGGGGTCTTCCAAGTCCTTCTCACAAAGCTACCCTACCGTCTCTACTATGGGAAGCTTTTGGCCAACGTGCCGAGGGCCTTCCTCCCTCTCACAAGCAAGGTGGAGGCCACTGCACACTCTGTAGGATCTCACAGGACTTACAGTCACACTTGTACACAAATACGTGCACGCAGGCACGTAGGATAGACAATAAGGCCTAAGCAAAGATGCACTAAGTACTAGCTATGCCGAGATGTGTCTAGTTATGCTCTACTGAGTTGGGCTCACAAAATGTGTTCCTACACTTCAAATGGGTATGGAGAATGTGTCTCAACACTACAATGAGCTCAAAAATCACCAACCATAGAATGGAAGCAGGCCAAGGGGGTATTTATAGCCCAAGCCTCAAAACTAGCCATTGGGAGCAATTTGATCTACGTTTCCTGTGACCATTGGACCGTCCAATGGTAGGACCATCGGACCGTCCGATGCATGCTCTCGACTAGATGTTGGAGTTGACCGTTGGGATCTTCAGCCGACAGTTGGAACCATCGGACCGTCCGATGCGTGTACGCCCACGGTCTTGAGTTTGTTGGTCGTTTTGACCAACATGTCCGATGGACCATCGAACCGTCCGATGGTACAACCATCGGACAAACCGATGCGTTGAAGCGCCGGGACTGGTCTTCTCCTTCTCTGCTACCCAACTGGTCCGATGCATGAAATTTGCACCGGGTCTTGGATCTTCAATCTTGCTCTTCTTCTTCTCTTCAGACCTCTCGATGGGGCTTCTCCAGACCTCTTGGTGGGCTAAAAAATCGGCCCGCTGGTCGGCCAACAGGACCGCCGTGTTAGGACTTCACACTTTCGACGGGATAGAGTCTTGGATCTTCTCTTGTGCCTTTTAGGTCCTCCTTTGAGGTGTTTGTACCCTAAGTCCATCTCTTGCACCCTAGAATTTAAACAAAGACACTTGCACACACATTAGTCCCAAATGGTATGTGTTGTCAACTCAACCACTAAAATCATATTAGGGAATTAAGCACAAGGCTTAAGGCCCATTTTCCTTACAGTCTCTTTCAACATCGAAGGAGGGGGCGTTGATGGTGACGGGCGGCAAGGCCTTCACTACTTGCTCTTCTCAGCGAGGTGGAGGACGCCATAGGTGTCAGTGAGCCTCTTCATATCATTTATGTGTATGTTGAGGCGACATACTGATGCATCCTTGTCCTCAAAGGGATTCAAATATTTGTCCTTACCAGTTTTGACTTCTTCAAGCTCAGATGATGCATGTTTAATATCCTCATCAACTATGGAGAGTTTTCACTGAAGACATTGAATTTCTTTGGCGATTTCATCTCTTGTCTTCTTCAAGTCTTGCAACCTCGAGGAAAGTTTTATCGAAACCTCATTGTTATCCAAGTTGGCTTTCTATTAGGGTAACAAATCTATAACAAATTCATCAGAATCCAACTAGCCCTAAACCTTCCTTGTAGTCCATGTCATCTTGCACTGTGAGTTCTAAGGCAAACCACTCAGCCCACCTAGTAGAGTGGTAATAATATGTTTGCTTGAGGTAGCTATGAATATATCACACCCACAATGGTTGCAAAGGTGTTATCGCCAAAATCTAGTCGATTGCAATTTGGGCTGGATCGACTATATGGACTGATCCATGGGCTAAGATATCGACTGATGAGCCACAGATGATCGTCTAGAGAAGAGGAGATTCCAAGGCCCACGGGCCATGTATCTTTTATTTTTGATAAATTTAAGGCTAGTTCAAGTAAAGTAGGGTTTTTCTTAGCTCGAGTCAGACTTGACGTTCAAGTCTCTAGACTATAAATATGTACCCATATGCTATGTAAGAAAATTGACGATAGATGTTCCCTAAACAGCGGTTGTCTCCAATCTCTCTCGGCGCATCGCCACCCCTGAGCAATTAGGGGTTTTCAAGGTAATCGTCATGCTACTCTAATGGTTTTCAGATTTGTTAGGGCATTAGGGTGTGAGCCACATGGTGAACCATGTATTGAAGTGTTTTTGATGGCACGGTTTGCTAGTTATCCCAATGAATCTCGTGGCGAGCTTAGCTCGGCACGAGATCCATTATTTATCTCGATGGACCTCGCATCAAGCCGGACATGAGACTCATCTTTATCCTTGCATGCTTATCGATCTGCCTATGTACCTATGCTTCACGTTATAGATCAATCTTCATGTAGCTCATCTTACGCTACCTAATCGCTTGATACAATCCACGACATGCCGTTGCAGCGTGTGCACATGACATACCGATAGATCAGCGTACTACGAGCACCCTAACTATACATGTTGTATTTCGCTTTTACCCATCTAGATGGATCTCCTTGGAGGTCCTGGTTAGAAGCTGATCCGGCTGGTTAAATCTTTTACATCATGCTTTTAGTTAGGGTTTACTTTGTTGTTTATTTATGGTTGTGGCTTTGGCTATCACAAATGCTTCACTAACGCCTCATCGACCATCGAGCATCTACATGCATGACCGATCGGAGTACACGATCTCTCGTGGTTGCCGATCTGAGCGATCAGGTACGAATTTAATGTTTAAATCTGTTGTGTACGCTTTACAGGGAGAACCAGAGCCAACCGTCACATCCATCCAACCATCCTGGCTGCAAGGTCAAGCCAGATGGCATGCCCGCATCACCACAGCTAGCCACATCGGCTCTGCTCAGAGCTGATGAGAGCCGCATGCAGGGAGATGAGTGCAGCAGCACCGCGATCCCCGGATCCTAGTGTGTCTTCGCCCCGGAGGCCCCACACCACCAGTTTTCTATGACAACAAAAGGATTATTAGCGGTTAAACTAACGATATCCAAAATGAAATAGGGTCTTGCGTCGAGCTAAATTCTAGACTATCCTGAGGTGGTCGTGGGTAGATAGATGGCCAACCAAACAAGAACTAGCTAGCACCTACAGGCTACCTGAATGAAGGGGTTAGAATACATATGGTACACTCCCGCTATCACCGAGAGGACCTACCAACCAAATCTATGTGGAGAAGATGGCAAGCTACTAAACACCATGAGATGGCACACTACTAAACACCATGAGATGGCATGCTACTAAAGTTCTTCCTTGATTAGAGGGTGAGAACTAACCAGCCTAGCTCTAAGAATAGGAGTGGCTTATAGCACCAGCAAGTCTAGCATATTTCGAATAACAATAGAGTAACACAATCCTAAGCCTAAGTTAGTGTGCAAAGAAAGGTACACCACACTAACCAAGAGGTAGAGATAAATTAAAGTATAACTAAAATAGAAGGAAATGACTTTGAATTATAATGGAATGTAACAAGGTACAAAAGATAAAGAGTCTTAGAACTAGAAGCTAACTTCAGAATCCCTGAGGCAAAGCTTAGGCTCACTCTAACTCCCAAGACCATCTTAATGCTACTATGACTAGAGTGGAGCTCTCTAAGGTATGATCTTCAACTCTTCTTCCATACTCTGCAAATGACCTCCCAGGGCCTATTTATAGCCTCCCAAGCATGGGGGTATTCATAGGTGGTGTAGGTCGGTGAGTTAGGTAAGTCGGTTGCCGAGGGACACTTGGCATGCTAAGCGGCTGGGTAGGAGGCCAGGCGGCCTTCCCCTTGGCTGAGCACTCACTGGATCCACCACCTTAGTCCATGTCATGCTTGGGAAACCTTATAACACATCGGTTAATAGCTATTAAGGTGTGCTTATCCCTTTATCATTGGATTCAACTTGTGTTTCTTCCTAATCCTTTGGATGAAGTTGCTTGGATTGCTGAATTCACTTGTCCAAGTGGTGGATTAATGAAGTGTTGGCCTTCTGGTTCTTGCTGTGTTGCTTATGAGGCCTACACCTTGAAGTTGTGTTGACACATCATTTATATGCATGCATGGTCAAAGTGGAGCATCAGAGACATAAGTGGGTAGCCTAGTGGCCAGGTGGGAAGGCCCAGCAGCTTGGGTTTGGCCCGACAGCCTAACCATGGGGGCGTCGGGCGTCCAGCCCTTGTTCCAAACTTAAATGTTTTCTCTTGTTTTCTGCTGGTTTCACTCTTGCAATCAAATATTCAAGCACTACTTGTGGAACTTCATTACTAGTAAGGGTTAGTCCAAAATCAATATGTCAAGATCATGGATATTAGATGGTCAGAATGATGAAATAATGACCATCAATAACCATGTGCTTAATGTGATTTTGATGGTTGAATGATAACATTCCCTATATGAGACTAATGTGTTTGTGAGAATATTTAGTTTAATAGTGATACAGGTGATAGACTTAGGGTAAAAACACCTCAAATGAGTGATCAACGAGCACAAGAGAAGAACACAAAGATCACCTAGAAGATCCAAAACATCAAACGAAGCAAGGGCCAAAGGGCGCATAGCAACGACAATCCCTTGGGAATTTCATGGATTGGACAATTGCCATGTTTAGTGAATGAAGAAGCTTGAATACCAAGATCCAAGCCACATTGTAAGGATCGAACAATCCGGTACCCTACAAGAAGAATGGACCGATTTGTTCGATTAGATTAGAATTGAAGATCAAAGTACATTCAGTTGAACTAACCAGACAATCTACTCCACCTACAAATGTATTTACCAAACAATTGTGGCAAATGAAAATGAAGATTAAGTCAACCATAAAATATACTAACTAGAATTTCCAAACTATGGTCAATTATATAGACCAGGAATAAATTCTAGAGAAGCCTGAAGTAAGCTCAAGCCAAGTGTACTAAACGAACTTTCTGATGTATGGACCGAATAATCACTAGACAATCATTCGAAAGGGTTGAGAAGATTGAAGGCTATGCCAATGAACTTACCGGATAGTCCAATGAGCTATTTGGATAGTCAACTAAACAATGCCAAAGTCTAGTTCAAAATGAAGTTCAAAAGTACAACTAATGAAACTCTCTGATGTATGCACAGGCAACAAGGACCAGACTATCTAGTTAGTACAAAATCTATCAAACTCTATCCAAATAGTTAGTTGGCCCTTAGGGGATATACAAGGCACCCCACATGGTCATTTGAGTGTTGCTGGAGATGAGAACATGTTGAGACACATTCTTGATGGCTCTAATCACCCAAAGTACTTGAAGTGCACATCTAGGCATAGCTTAGTGCCTATTGTGAGTGCTTGTTTAGGCCCCTTAGCACATTGCTCTTGGTTGTGACGACCAAGGTTATTGTATAGTTTGTGTACATCGTGTTGTTTGCGCTAGCATGCTCCATCTCTGTATGTTTGGGGCTTGTGTGTCTTGCGAGACCCTTCAGAGTATCGAGAGCCCACCACTTTACTTGTGAGAGGAAGGGAGGCCCTCAGCATTTTGCCCAGAGCTCACCATAGTGAATATGATAGAAAGCATCCAAGCGAGGTTTACAGGAGTCCTCGTTGCACATGATGGAGAACTAGGACTATATCCAAGGAGTTACCAGACTAGGAGATTAGCCCTTGAATAGGTAGCCTTGCCCTTGATCTTACACATATTAAGGTTTAGAAGGCCCTTGTGAAAGGCTCCAACAAGGATAAGGGGAAGGCTTGCGCGTCTTCTCTATACCTCAGTAAAGCAATATTTGAGTCGCTATCGTCGATGGGAATTTGCATTTCTATCTTGCCCTTTACTTTCTACACTTACATTCTTACAATTGTGTGTTTACTTTTTATAGATTAGCTTGATATGCTAGATTCTTCGTCAGGAAACTTGGTTACAAGTCTCTTTTGTGATAAAAGCAGATACATTTAGCAAAAACATAGTGCAAATTGTTTCATATGTTTCATGGATTTCCAAAGTTGTCTTTTGTGAGCATTAGTCTATAGAACACATAATTCAACCCCGTTCACTTTAGATGTCACGGTCTCTTTAAGAACCCACCTCGATGAGTGTGCCTAAGTAGGCTCACTTAGTGTGAGGTTCCTATTCCACTTGGCCCCATCATGAAGTTTTTCACAAATCACATAGCAAGATTTAGCAAGGCACTTAGACAACACTTAGAAAATGAGTAAGATTTTTGCTACACAGGTGAGGAAGACACAATTAGATATCACTTAAATCGGAACACATAGCTCACGCTTTTCTTCCGTAGAAGCGTATTTTTTGTACAAAAAGGGATTTGTATTCATATTAAGAGAAGGTTGAACCTACTAGTGAGCTAACATTCATTTAATTTGGGTGAATATTGTGTCTTATAGTTATAGGGGAATTGACAAATAAGTAAGGTAAAGCTAGGCATAATTGTGGGTCTCAACTAGAAGACATCCCAAATTATATGCATAGATATATGCACACATCTATATGTGCATATATGTATATATATGGTCTTCAAAATCAGGACATACATGGTTGTTGTAATGAAATTTGATTTCCACATCTTTAAGGATTGATGGCCCTAGAGTGGTGATCTATACCTTGTTTTTTTTAATTTCTAAAACGAAAACCATCTTAACCTATGCAATTCTTGTGTAAATTCTCAATTCATTTATCGACTTTAAAAAATGAACAGTGTAGTCTAAATATGTTAGTTCAATAGAAATAGAGCAAGATAGATGATCTACTAAGGCCAATAGTAAGCTATCTAGGATGAAATTAAGATGCTAAATCATGAAACATTACCATAATTGAAATTCTTGAGTGTAAACTTGTGGAAAAAAGGCGTCTAGATTTTTTATGGTATTAGTGGCTGAGAATCCACACTGCACCTAGTCCATGTTGAAGAACCGAGTGCCCTCAAGCCACCAAGGCAAGAGTGCTCATTAAGAGTTCATCTCTGACATGGAAGAGATCGCTACGTATAATCCTTCTCTTTAGGCTTGTGTAATTCTTAGCAAGCTCCACAAGGGATTACCCAGTCACCAAGGCCATCTAGGTGATGTAATCTCCAAGAGTAATAAGCTTCGGGTCTTCAATCGTCACCAAGATATATAGATGCACACGACTCTGTCAAATCCTAGCTCACAAATCTTTAAACAACATTCGGAAGAAGTTAAAAGCTCAATTGACTTTTGAAGTGTATGAGTTGTTGCTGGAGTAAGAGTACTCAAATATATGCTCGGGTCATGTGGGCCTTTTTATGAGCTTTTGCAACTGCAATTTTCTTGAAGGATTTATTGGGTCGTGCCTTCAAATTGGATTATTGTTTGGTTTGTCTTCGGATCGACAGCTAGCAGTATTAAAAATTAGCACTGTGTGATTTCGCCTACCTCATTTGCTTGCCGAATATAGTATTTACCATGTGCCGTCGGGAACTCCCCACAGCTTCCCTAAAAAAAATATTTACAGTGACAAGACATTGTAATCACCATTGATCTGTTCCATTTTATGAAATTAGATTTAATTGCTCTTCAGTTTCTGTAAATTAGCATAGACGTAAAACCGGCATGCACATCGTAAACCGTGTATCAGTCCGTATCGTATGACGAGCAGAAGGCATAATGCAAGAAGACGATCTGTCGGGCAATAAGGAGGGAAAGGAAAGAGACATAAGGGGGAGTTTGGATGCACGGGATAATATATTATTTCTGGATGTATCTAGACATGCATGTATCTAAACACTCCCTAAGACAAGGAGACTCATTTAATTGACATTCTTTCTTTTTTATTAATTGCAAGACAATGAAGGAAACTGCCCAGTGGGTATGGGTATAAAACGAGGGGGTAAAATAAATGACTAAAGGTGAAAAATATTTTTCTTCTATCAGTTTAGCCATTTTCAACCTTTCTCAATCATTTCCAGTGTGTGTACAGTATGGTCAATAACACGAGGGGTATAAATGTTTTCTTGCATGAAAAATGGTATTACGAAAACTCTGGCTGTTTTGTAGCGTAGAAAAATCACTACACCGAAGAAAAGTTAATAAAATGCTCAGCCATGCCGACTAGGAGTGAGCGTTTTGTTAACTTTTTTGCCGGCATGTTTCATTATTCGTTAGTGGTCATTGCCTCCCAAACACAGCCTGGATTCATGCGTAAGTGAGCTAAAAGTAGACTAGAAGACAAGATCATATAGAGTGGAGTACAAAGACAAACTACTAGCTGATTAATGTAGTGAGTGAACTAAATAGTAGAACCAAAGATTTCAATAAGGTTGGAGTATAAGTTATTAGTGACGTTTTGGTGCGCACATGGTGCTTATAATATGAACACGTTTTTAAATTTTATTACAATCATAAATAAATATGAGCATACGTAGTCTACATAATCGCTTGAAAGTTTCATGTTCAAACTCAAGTTCAAATCCCTCTGCAGAACCACAAGATCGACCATGACTGCTGCGAGAAGCATTCCAGAGTCACACTATGCTCGGCCTCGTTATACAATGAGTACATTTGAATTTTAAAAAACGTGTTATTTGTATGTTGTTTTAACTTAATAACCACCAATAATATATCAAAGATTCAATGCTTTTAATACATCGTTCTCCACAGTCGAACATTTACCACGAGATAATGCTATGGATGGAATTTCCTCATTGACTGGCGAATTGATTCTGAAATCCATTCCTTCGAAATAATTTCCATTACATAATTCCATGGAGCTCATTTCATTCTATGATACTGACGGACCGTCCATGATCAGTCCTTGCTTCGGACCCTCGCCACAACCGCCCTATATAAATGTGCCGACTCACAGGCTACAAATCCCCATCAGCACTACAACAGTAATTTACCAGTATCAAGTATCAACAACCATGGCTAGCGCGTTGCTTCTGGTGTTTACAGCCATTGTTGCTCTCGGCTCCGGCCATGGCGACGCCTTCGACCCCAGCCCTCTCCAAGACTTCTGCGTCGCCGACCCGACGTCGAAAGGTCTGACCGATCCATGCCTCTGCGCTCGTTACGTTACTTAACAGTTAACCTGATGCACGATCGATTGCATGCAGTGCGCGTGAACGGGATCCCGTGCAAGGACCCGGCGGCCGTCACCCCGGACGACTTCTTCTTCGCCGGCGTGGACCGCCCCGGCGGCACGGCGAGCCGGCGGTACGGGTTCACGGCGCTGTCCGTGCAGATCCCGGGGCTGAACACTCTCGGCGCGTCGCACGCGCGCGTCGACGTCGCGCGGGGGGGCGTGTTCCCGCCGCACTACCACCCGCGGGCGTCGGAGACGGCCGTGGTGCTTGACGGCACCGTCTACTTCGGCTTCGTCACGTCGTACCCGGACAACAAGCTCTTCGCCAAGGTGCTGCGCAAGGGCGACGTCTTCGCCGTGCCGCAGGGGCTCGTGCACTTCCTCTACAACAACGGCACCACGCCCGCCGCGCTGTACGCCACGCTCAGCAGCCAGAACCCCGGCCTGGTGCTCGTCGGCGACGTGCTCTTTGGCTCTGGCCTCTCCGACGACCTCCTCGCCAAGACGCTCCTTACCGACGGGGAGACGGTTCACAAGATCGGGGTCAAGTTCCGGCCTTAGAACGCCGGCGGACACGTGCACAATTGGTCATTGCACATGTTTCCCTACTTTTCAACTTCAGCTATACCAACCACGTAACTGATTTCTTACATGGGATGTGCTATGCAACAAAACTATGATAGCCTGTTACTTTCGACACTCGAAACACTCAGGTCGACCTCAGCTACCAGTCCATCTATACACGCTGCTCCCTCGTATTAAATATAAATCGTGATTGATTTTTTTCTAAAATTTCAATCGTTTGTCTTATTTAAAAAATTTATAATTTGTTATTTATTTTGTTGTGATTTGTTTTATCATTGTAGTCTTTTAGATAGTTTGAGTATGACTAGTTTTTTATATGTTTATATAAATTTTTTGAATAAGACAAAGGATTAAAGTTTTTAGAAAAAAGTTATCCGTGACTTAATTATATTTAAATGGAAGGAGTTTTTTTTATGGAAAGCCAGGGGTGAAATGAACTGGCCAAGCCCAATTTAGAGTTCAGCCAGCATGAATTGGCCAAGCTAACAGAAATTTCAAATTGTTTGGGGCTTATATGATAAGTATGTATTGTCCATCCTCATTTCTATTACGGCGTGAGTGCTTGGTTTTCAGGACGAGACGGTCCAGAATCATCTCATCTGGTCTGTTTCCTGTTTGGTTTGCGCCATGGAGTTGGCCCATCCGTCAGACCGTCACGAGGGCACCCAGCGCAGTGCACGTAATAGATAGCTATTGCCGGACATACTGATTCCTCGGAAAATCACCGGATGAGCCCACAACGGACCATGCCATGCCGGACATCCTCAATCCTCTAACCAAAAGGCTACGGAATGTATAAGCGCAATATGACATCAAATCCGGAACATTTTTAGTCTAGAAAGCATCCGAACATCAAATCCCACCAGCCTGAATCCGGATCTGATTTCTTGGCCAGCTTCTCAAGCAACTCTAGATAATAAGTACGTGTTGGGTTGAGGGGCATGAAGAACTGCTAGCCGATATAGTAGCGACCCAGCACTAACTTTCCCGGCAGTAATGCAGATTCGGTGCTGCCCTGGTAGGGAAGGATACGGATGGATTCGAATTCGGATGTCACTGATTACCACATTTCTATTCGAATTCGGATACGAATGCGGATGTCATCGGATACGAATACAAAACGGTTGCTTCGGATACGGATTTAAATTCGGATATCTACTTCGTTTTAACAATAATGATTATCAACATACTTTACGGTGATTTTAGTAGAAAAAAATTATTAGACAAGTAAAGATTAAAGCACAAGCGTAAAATACAAATTGATAAGTAAAGATTCAAATAAATATCTAAAGTTTTAATGCATAAAATAATTAATATTAAATAAATATATCCATATAAATATATTTTTTTGAATAATTTAAATGATACACAACAACATATATTAAATTAAAATCATTTTATAATAATTATCAGTCATATAAATAACATTTAGATGGCTTATAATATAATGTATGTTTTACGGATACGGATGGTACCGAATGTTTCGGATACGGATCTGAAAACGGATAGAGAAAATCAAAGAAAAACAGATTCGGATACATCCATGTAGTATCCATATTAAAATCGGATACGAATACGGATATCCATATTGATATTTTTACCGAATACGGATACGAATAATTCGGATATTTTGACATCCATATCCATCCCTACTGCTGGGGCATGGCATGCCGATGCCATATCCTGGAAGCAGTGGCAGCCTGGCACGTAGGCACCCTCCCATTTCCTTGGAGCAGGGCATGTCCTCTCCATCATTTTTTTTCCCTGTCTTAGCACTAGCAGTGCACAGGCACGTCCAGTAAGCATCAGGATCAGGGACAGGGTTTCAGAGCTGACCACCGAAACGAGAAGAGATAAGAAAGGTATGTGCCTGCGGTCCAACCCATGTGAGCACTGATCTCAACCTCCTGTCATCGCCCTGGACCATGCATGGTAACTTGTCTTTGTTAGATATTTCCGTAAAATTCCGCAATGCTGCAGGCATGCCTGACATTTTCAGTGATTTCAACTCGAATTTTGTAGATATTTCCATAAAATTCCACAATGCTGCAGGCATGCCTGCCATTTTCAGTGATTTCAACTCGGATTTTGGGGTTCGTCTACTGTCTCTAGAGAAACAACGCCGTGACTTCAATATCTTCCTGGTCAAATTTGAATAGTAAAAGATTCAATCCACTTCATTTTCCTCCAAAACTCCGTCCAAACGAGGCATAAGGGAGTCCATACATTATCTGAATTGCAGCCACCATCTGAGCATCACCAAAATGATCTATAGTTTCCAGTGCCTGATCACAGAGGATACGTGGTCCTTTTTGCTGAGACCACATTTCTGTCTGGAGTCACCTCTCCATAGGCGTCGCACCGAAGCTAACCCCATGAAAATTCCACTTTAAGTGGTGCCCAAGGCTTCCAAAGTGGCTTGGAATTAGGGTCACTGGTTTATGACATTTGTGGGCTCTTATTTATTTAATCATAAGATCTATGACACAAGATATATGTTTGTAATTTCACTGAGAAATATCAACTTTTATGACGAATGTTATATTTCAGAAAGGTTAGTACTTGATGCATCATAATGAAGACTGAAAACAGTGTCAATTAATATTATAGACAGCTTGTTTTGAAATCAAATAAAGGACACGGCGAATCACAGATCCACGTACAAGTACCAGATTATAGATGCGCTCAACTTTCACTCGTAGTAGGTACCAATTGACGTTAGTATAATAACATCAACGGCAATGCTAGTGCAGCAAGGAGAAGAATGATTAGCCATTACAAAATTTACAATACATGTAGAACGTCACCAGCCGAAGCTTATATACAGATGTAACGGTGAGATGTGGTTTGCCATCATTCACATTGACAATAATTTAGAT
Organism: Paspalum vaginatum; assembly: GCA_030272315.1. Lineage (NCBI taxonomy): Eukaryota > Viridiplantae > Streptophyta > Magnoliopsida > Poales > Poaceae > Paspalum > Paspalum vaginatum. The sequence goes on along the minus strand of CM059020.1, from coordinate 10,452,675 downwards.
TGAATTACATGAAAATCTGGAAGGCAGTGATTGAAACAATACTGCTTCGTGGAGTGCACACAGATTATTGCTTTCAGATTCCATGATGGAAAAATGAAACACCAAAATGGATCTACAGAAGTTTATCTTGTCTTCTCAATCCGGTTCATCACATCATGGTAATACAAGAGAATACACATTGGTTGCCCATAGATACAGAAAAAGAACCAGAAGATCATGTTGCCAACCTATAAGATGCCAGTCCACAGATTAGACAGGGTTCCCATCCATAAACTGCCCTAGTAATATCAACCAAGGAATATTAGGCTCACCATCGTGTCATTGAATTTATTTTTGAGATATGATGTTAGTATGATGAGGGGAATCTGATAAAAAGGGCAAAAGAAACATGGTGTCAGAAAAACTTCCTACTTGAGACCACATGAATATACATGGAGTCAAATCAGAAGACAGATAACTTCTAGTGCTCATTAGACAGCAGATTATGCAGTAAATAAAAAAACTAGTAAGGAAGAAAAAAAAATGAATGTTAGATATTTACCACAGCAATTTGGGTTAAATAAGATTACCTGAAGCATGATTCCTAAGAAAGCCCAGAACTTGGGTATGCGGCAGGGAACAGCAACACATAGCTGGTATACAGTTGTAAAGAATCATAATTTGCTCAGAAGAGGCTGTGCTATGAAATATGTACTAGTATAAAGAGCAAACTTAATCCAAGCAAGCTTGTAAATTCAGAATAGAAGCATGTCCAAACTCAAAAGAGACATTTAAAAACAGAACAACATATAGCTAATATAACATAAGCCAATGGAAAGCAAGTGTACCTCATGGAGTACAGCAGAAACAAAGAATGATATAAAAACAGCAACTTCCTGCAACAAATCAGCACAAATGATTCTTACATCACAGAATACCAGATTTAACAAAGAACGAAGGCACCTCAAGCATAACAGCTAGTCTTTTAGAGGAAGCTAGTAGATCCGTACAAAAATTGGCATATCCTTATAGCTTAATAAATCCAAATGATACTTTTGCTGCTGGCTTTTTTGGATTAAACGACTAGCGGAGGAATTTTTTATTTTTGTAGGATTTCATTCCTATAGGAATTTTTCCTATGTGTCCCTTCGAAAAAAGGATTGGACATCGTAGAATCCTCAAATTCTTATGGAATGCCATAATACATAGGAATCTTAGAGAAAATCTAACATGAGGTCCAACCGCCTTGGAAACATTTCTTTGTCTGTGTCCTCAAATTCCTATGTTTTTTCTTTTTCTGTGTTGTATCCAAACTTCCCATTGGAATGTTTCCTGCATTCTGATTTCCTTAGGGCTGCAATTGACAACACTCAAAGCCAGCTTTTTTTTCAAACTTCTACATTTTGAGAATCCTTGACTCAAAGGAGACCTTACAGGTTCAAGAGTACACAACCTTTAGTTTCGCTGATAACTACTATACTCATTGTAGCAGTATATGTCGTTTTGGGGGAGATGATTTGACTTTTGTGCGTACTTTTTTGTCTGAAACATCATAAAAGTTACTGGAGGTAATAGTTATTTAGGAAATATTTGGGATTACGATCAAGCATTAACTGGTTAGGGGTTTACAGGGCAGAAGTTGTAGCTTAGTTACAATTTAATCTGATGTCCACTGGAAGCAACCATGAGCAAAACATCCATACAAATATTATTTTTTCGAACGACGCAGGAGAGCTGCTTATCATTTCATTAAGAAGAAGAAATGGGAAATGCAAGGGACTGACAGGGCTGCCCCTCCAGAACAAGGGGCAAGCAAAAGCTTGCACATGAAAAAACCGACCAACAACAACAACAAAATCAGACGTGCCACACAAAGGCACAACCACTACTCCCCCCATAAGAAGGAAGATACAAATATTATTTTACCTTTGATATACCATTTCGCATGCAAGGAAAGTATATATGACGAACAATCCATTTATGCACAGGCTGTGAAAATGTAGTAATTATTAGTCATATCACTAAATGAAACAAACATTAAATTGATGGACCAACAAAGAGCGCTAAAGAAGAATAAATCCATTTTTACTTTATTCTAACTACTTGGAAAATAAAATAGTTTGGCATAGCAAAAGAGGAGTTCAGATTTCATTGCTCTGAACAGTTTTACAGTTATTTTTCTAATTTTGATTCTAAGATGGTTATAACTCCAACTGTGTATACCATGCTTGACAGTATATCAGTATATTCTTGCTAAAGTATTATTGATTCAAATAAATAAAATAAAAGGCATACCATGTTCCATTTTCTCCAATACTGATCCCATCCGAGCACACCAGCACAAGCAGCAAACATCATACAAACCATCAGCAATGCTTACCTAGCTTCTTTTTTACACTTGAAAAAAGAATTAATACTGGGTTACAACACAAACACAACATTATTTCACCTCATCAATTGTTTTTGCATTCCACCAGTCTTTGTAGAATTCACGGTCACCAAAACGAAGAATCTCAGCAAGTATATTTAACCTGTATAAATTAATATAATTTCAAAACTGCAAATTGACAAATTTTTAAAAGGAATAAAGAAATATTTTTCTTCAAAAACATGGAAGGTTTAAGAAGCATCAAGATAGACTGATGTTTAAATAATTACCACATTCTAGGATTGATTGTCTATTTGAATTAAAATGTATAAATAGAAAATGGAATTTACCATAGATGGAAAAGGCAATAGAACATGCAAAGCCACATGTACACATTTGGTAATGAGAGCTTCAAAACAGTCTCTACAGCATTCAATAATCCTCCCTTCAGTGGATGTTGAGAGTTCACAACAATAGGATTTATGTACTGCAAATTTATAAAATCAATAAAATCACAACAATAGGATTTATGTACCGCAAATTTATAAAATCAGTAAAATTAAGTGGACGAGGAAATTTTAGAAGATCTATGGAGGGCATCTGAATGGCTTACTTGCTCAACAATGAATCCTTGAAGACCAGTAAATATTAAGTACAGAATAATTTGACGAACCAGCCAGCCTTTTCTAATATAAGGTGTTCGAGGATAGCTCGGCTGCAAGAAAAACAAAAGCAGCACATTTTTAAAAGTTGCCTTGTAAGCTTTCCTTTTGCAGCTAAGTATAAGCAGGCAATAAACAAAAATCAAATATCTGCTTTAGACAGCATACATGATGATCAGAAAATTACCTGGTAACAGAGCGTCGGAGCCATCATGAAGTATATTAGACTCCCAAGAGTTGGAGCTTGTAAATTATCTACGCCAGCTGTTGTCAGTTCATTATCAACCTGATAGACAGGGTGTGTTACTTAAATATCAAGTAACAACAATTAATAAATATATAAAATGAACATAAGCAGTAATAACAGAGAAATTCATGAATGGGGCCAGGTCAGGGTCAGGCCTGGAAAATCCCAGCTCCCAGCCAGAAGCCAAGAATACAACTATTAGTTATTTATATAAGACCAATAATAACAATGACAATAATAATAATGTAGTCTTTTAACAATAATTTAAAGCATATAATATACACAGATATATGTGTGTACATTTCAATTACATTTTATGAACACGGTCAGGCCAGCCAATTGTTTTGATTCCCAAGCCCATGTTCAACCTAGCACCTTGGGCTGGACACGGCCAGACCACCTCAAAGAGTAACAAAGAGGGCTAAGTCGGGAGATGCAGGAACAACCAGGTATGCGAGGTACCAGTTCATGAATTTTCTCACAAACTGATAAAATTTCATTGAAAATAATTTTTAAGTTACCCTTTGGTAGTATCAAATGTCACAACTGTTAAAAGTTCATTGAAAATAATTTTTAAGTTATCCTTTGGTAGTATCAAATGCCACAACTACTAGAGTTCACAAACAGCAGGGCCAAAGGATGAGAACATGATGCACCCTGATCAGGGGTGCGATAAACACCTGGTTGGGGCCCCTGTCACACTCCCTATATAAAAGGGGTTCAGGAGCCAGCACGTGAACCGATGTTCGTTGGCCTCCACCATGCCCAACAAACACTGAACCTGTAATCTCTTAACCATCACATTAAATAAGTGGAGGATACATTAAATTGTGAAACGCTGCCCTGCCATAATGTGATGTGTTTCCAATGCCAATAGAAGTAACCCATCCTATGGTATTTAACATCCAGAAGACTGCCAAATAAAACACGTCCCAAGCAGAAATATCACAAGCACCTCTGCGCCCTGGGCCATCGCAAGGAAAACTATACCCGAAAGCCTTTTTATCCGGCATTAATTTGGAACCACGTGCATCTAAAGCACCCTTTATTAACAATGTAGTTGTATGCAAACCTAGAGCAATAGCATGATGAACCAAGAAATCGCCAGGTCGATCCAACTGAAGCACGGAAGCGACGGGAAGAGCTATAGCCAGTTAGCCACGCCACCACATCTGCACACATTATCACCACCAGCACCCTCAAGCTGTAGCCGCACACATTTATGGCATGACGACGCCACCGCTCCTGCCTAACCCTTAGGCAAAATGGACTCAGCGTGATGGCTTCATCAAGCAGCAACACGGAAGGTATTACATCAAGTCATATCCAATCTAGAGGTTAGAGGTTAAGAGCAAGGTCCCAATTTTCTATCACCACCAACCCATGAATGATGTACCCACCATACGTACATATGTTTTCACCATATAAATCATGCCATTTAAACACCGCCACCCTAATGATTCATATACTGTTATATGGCCTTCCTTATTAACTTTTCCCTGGTGCCACCCCGGAGGAGAAGAATCACGGAAGTCGGTAAAGATATTTGGTAATAAAAAAAACTCGACCTGCAGGGGGTAAGACAGCCCCCGAGTATTTCGTTAACAAGAAGACCTTCTCACGCAGGTCGAGAAAACCCCCGAACCCCCGCCCCACCCTTACATAGCGGCACCGTAGCCCGTGTGAGACGACCAACGACCTAAGCCGGTCCTTAGATCTATGCTTTGGCGTGGGACAGAAAAGGGGATTCAACCTAAAATTCACTCCCACGGGGAGTCGAACCCAGGACCTGAGGAGTGCCATCAGAACCACCTAACCAATTCAGCTAGCGGCCCCTTGGCTGTTTGGTAATAAAAAAGGAATGCAAAAACTATTTTAAGAACTAGTTCAATTAAGTCAAAGAATTGTATCCTTTTGGGTAGAAATTCGGATGTGTTCAGAAACAAAAGGGAATAGGAAAGGATAAATGCCAATATCTGCTTACCTGAGGACTCTTAATCTGCCTCATGCAAGCAGGATAGGTTGACGTTACAAAAGAAATTCTGAGAGCTAACTCAATCAAGTCAAAAGAATTGTGATTCCTTCGGTGGTATTTCCAATATATTTTAAAATAAGAAAGGGCCTACCCAAGGCTGAAAGTCCCACAAAAGGTGAAATCAGGATAATGGAATTTACAAACAATGACCTTACTCTTGCCCAGGTCTGCAAGGAGACTATTTGAACCCAGGACCTCCAGGTCCAGGACACAAGTGGAGAGACCCTACCACTGCGACAGGTCCACACTGGTGACCAATTAATTTACATGATGCAAGTTGGTCCTTTAAAGCAAATACAACATAAAAGAAGGAAACTGTAGAGCACATGGTGTACCTTCTTGCCGCTTCTGATCAATTTCCTTATATCATGGTTTGTATGTGCAAAAGATACAAGCTTCAGCCAAACAATGCAGGCAATAAACATCAACAGAAAGCCTGATAAAACTGCAGAATCACACCTGAACAAAGTTACAGAATTCAGTATGAAAACAACACAAAATGGCACCATATTTATAGAAAAGCTCGATTTTCCAAAAGCTCCAAATGCATTATGGTAGCTTCATACAAATAACGAATTATAGAGCATATTGGCACATGCGTTTTATTCTGCTTCTGTGTGCCTTATTGATAAATTGGGTGACCCTATCTTGATGCAGGGCAAAGTGCATAATCAATCACTTTCAAAAGGTACATACTTAAGAATCACGAGCACTGGATATAAGATTTCAGCCGTTGTAAGAAAGATGTGAAGACTGGTAGCAGCCTGAAAAAAGAGAATGATAAATCAATGGTGTATAAGCAAATTTTGAACAAACAAGATAAACAAGAGGTGCCTCATGACAGTTGTTATAAATGAAATTAATAGTCCATGGTCCATACACAATATAAATAAACATAAAAAAATGTTAAGAAAACATGTACATCATAAAGGTAAGCTTCATAGCTAGGAAGTATCTGCTTACAGCATCAGTAATAAGATTGTGGAATGCCAACTTTTCAACTGCAAATGCACCAAGGGGAAAAACAGGTAGACTAAGGCTGAAAAATATGAGGATTGAAAAGCTGATGAGTTCCAGAGACAAGTTACATTATAGAAGTGGACAATAGTGCAGTATTGATTATTACCAACACATTAGCAGTGGCCAATCTCGCAATGATGTAGCATTAAACCAAAAGCCTGATCTTATTAATAAGCCATACTGTAAAAGGCATCAGGAAGAAGATAGCACAAATAAATATGTTCTGTGAGAGGAGAAAGACTGGAGCCATCTATTTTCTCAATATGAAAAGTCTAATAAGAACCTTCATTAAGTTCTCAATAATGAGCCTGCTGTTTACTGCAACCAGAACAACAATACATAGGTTGAAAAGGCCGGCATGACTCTGTAAGAAACAACAAAAGGGGAAGCATCAGCCAACAGACGTCCAATGAACTAGATGGTATTGCCATCCAGAAAATGACACTCCTACTCAGAAGAATAGTACGAAAAGGTGAAGCAACAAATTAGAAGAAAAAGGAGAAGAATAGCCACATTCATTATGACCTTAGCATGTGAGCTGAAGCACACATATGATGGAGTACTTTATCTCTAAAGAAGGTCACGTAAATTGAACCCACAGCTCCCCCCCTGTACCCAACTAAAAAGGTCCCTTTTTCCACACTAATCAAGACAGACCATGCCACTAACGAAGTACGCCACCAAATGGTAGGGGTACTACCGTACCTGTAGGAAAACGGAACGAAGTGTTTTTTATTTCTCTTTTATGAATCAAAACAGAATGAACTGTGGGTGGCACGCTGTATGCTAGATTCGTGAGATATTTCTCTTTTAGGAATCAAAGCAGAATGAACTGTGTGTAGCACGCTGTATGCTGCTCTTTCGCAGGCATCTGCAACTTTCCTCCAAGATTCCCACAAAAAGGCGACACCTTTATCGCACATGCACTTTGCCACCCCACAACAATGGCTAGGTTACTCAGCAGTTGAAAGTCGTAACTGATGAAATCAACTAATCAAGCATGGCGAAGCAGAGCATCTGACATTTCGAGAAACAGCTCGCGCGCGCGCGGCACACAAATGGGTCCCGGGCCTCACCTGCTTGAATATGGCGTCGGAGCTCAGGGGGCTCTCCTTGATTTTCCGGTGGACCGGCGCCGCCGCGCGAAAGGTGAACGCGGAGAAGTCCCCTCCCCCGCCCCGGTCGCCGCCGGCGGACGGATCGTCCGCGCTGGTGGCGCGGCGTCGCGACGAGGAGGAGGGCTCGCTGGGGCCCGACTCGTCCCCGGAGTCGGCCGCGAAGCTAGCGCGCGCGGCCGCCGCGGCGCCGGAGCTCAGCCGGCGGCGCAGCGCGGCCGCGAAGCCCTCGGCGGCGGCGGCCCCGCGGGAGGGGCGCGGCGGGCGGCGGTGCACGGCCGGCGGCGCGTCGTCGGAGTCCGCCATTGGAGCGGCTGGACCGCCCGCGCCTGGACGCTTTGGCTGCTCTGCCTCTCCTCTGTCCGCGTGTTGGCCTCTCCAACTCGATTCGGTGCCTTGCCAAAAAAAAAAAAAACTCGATTCGGTGGAGACGAGGAGGCGACGCGGTGCTGGTGGCGGTGCTGGTGACGTATCAGCGACGACAGCTTTGGTTTTACACGTCGTGTCTATCTGACAGGAAGGCTCATCAGAGGTTGGCACCTGGCATCTTTGGATTCTATTCCGTTGGTTCGAGGTCAGCGAGCTGGAAGAAAGTTGCGTAAATTCTGCCATCAAATATTATTTTTTTTTATATACCATAAAAATTATGCTATTTTTTCGGTGCCATCAATTTAAAATTTCAGTTTCTTCAATGCCATCGCCGTCCGATCTGCGTAAACGGCGTGAAAACCGTCCCGTCTAGCCCGCGCCCGCGCGTGGGCCTTGATCTGTCCAGCGCCAATCCCGGTTGGCCACGGAGAGACTCGCCAAGCAACTCCGGCGGCCGGTGTGCGGCGCGACTCCGTGCGGCGGGCGCGCGGCGAGGCTCTGGGCGGCCAACGGCCGGCGCGCGGCTCCGGGCGGACAGCGGCAGGCGTGCGGCACAGCTCCAAGCGGCCCGCGGCCGGCGCGCGGTGGGACTCCAGGCGGCCCGCGGCCGGCATTGCTCCTGGCGTCCGGCGCGCGGCGTGCGGCTTCTGCCGGCCGGCGCGCGGCTCGGCTCCTGCGGGCTGGCCCGGCGCGGCGCGCGGCTCCGGCGGCCGTCGCGCCCCAATGGACCGAGCCGCTCCCGTTCCGCCCCGACGACGCCGACTACAGCTTGGATTGGGCCAGCGGGGTGGGGCACCATGGCGGCAGCGTCCCCAGGACCAGGAGAGGAGCGCGTGCGCGTGCGCGTCGCGGGGAGGCAGTGGCTCGGCTGGCTCATGCGCACCTCCCCGCGCTCGAGGACCTCCGTGCCTGCGCCTCACTCGCCGCGCCAGCCTCGGCGTCCTGCGTCTCAGCGAGGCACATCCACCAGCTCGCCGTGCCGCGTCCACCGTGCGCTCCCGCTCCTCCGCTGGGCGACGCGGCCGCAGGCCCCTCACTCAGCATCGTCCGCGCCCGACCGTTCCCCTCCTCGAGCTGAAGCCCCCCTTGATGACATCATGCATCCCAACGGCAGGAGCAGATGCGCGTGAGGTTGAAGAAGGTCGCTTTGCACAAACCCCCCCAAAAGATATGAAAACTCCCCTTCTTTTCCTTGTGTCTTGGTCAATATACAGAGAACCCCCTGTAAACATTAGATTTTACAGTGATGCACACTGCATTAACACCGTTTCATTCAAAGTAACGGCGATAGGAATGCAAAATGTAAAACCAATGGCATTAAAAGGATCGCATAATTTTGAATGGCACATGAGAAATTGGTATAATTTTTGACGGCGTACAGGGAATAAACTGATCATGGGCATTCTCGTAAATATTATGTATGGTTTTCCGCGCGTTACTGCGGGATTTAAATAGTGATTTCAGATGTAGATTTTTGAGGAAAGAAATGCTACTAAAATAAATTATCATTCGGCCGAGAAGAAATAGAACAATTAGAACATTTAATCTGTTCTTGCTTGACCTATGGTAGTTCTAAAAACATATAAATAAATAGCTAAACATATTTGTGGTGAGGGCATTTCATTATGGGTGTCAACATCACAATTTAGGATAGCAGCTTGTTGTCTTAAATAAACTTCCTAACAATATGTGAATCAAATAACTGGAAAGAACGGATTCCAATTTTCTTCCAGAGAATGAAATGCAAGTGATCTTATTTGTGAACTATAACACGCACACATAGCATATAAATGTTTGGCGGCACTCTCTCCCCATGCTAATGAAAAAAAGAATGTTGAGATATAACGGGTGAAAGATTTAGCGTCAGACAACAGAAGAAAGAAGTTGATCTAATTGAGAAATAAAGTTAAGCGCTTTCATATATAGAATTGTAAGATTTACCTTTAGAACCCATGAGAAGTGTAACACCATTAATTCATGAAGTAACACATGATCTAAGGAGTAACATGAAGTAACTATTGAATGAATATGTGACTAGAGCATGATGTTCGAGTGGATTTAAATACACGTAGGTGAGGGCGAAGCAAGATATACATGTCTTTGACAATAAATTTATCATTTGGCAATAATTTTATAAGTAGGAATTTTAGGCTCAAATGTTGAAAACTCATGGACAGATATCGACCTGTTGGGGTCTATAGCAGTACATGTCAGATAAAATACTATTGGGTAAATAAAGAGCTCAAAGATTGTTGTGGTAAAATGTGAAAGAAATTAAGAAACCATACAACGTTATGGTAGAAATATTGTGACTGGCATTTGATTGTGTGATAGCTATGCCTAATTAATTTTTCAATTATTAGCTAATTGATGATAGCTTTATTAGTATTAGAAAGTGGGATAGGGTAGATTCAAGAATGCCAAGGGATTAATGCTGTACGGACAGATATGATCAAATATATGCTAATATTTAAAGGCATAAATATTGGTGTGTTTGTGTGGCAACACTTTTCTAAGCTAAGACACTATGTTTGATCACATATTCACATTGGTCAAAAGACCGTTTCTTAATATTTTTTGTGTGAAGAATGTGCATATGATAAGAGAAAATGCGCATGAGTGATGATGTGGTTCAACAAGAGAAATAATAATCAATAATAGTGGATAATATTGATGTGGCTTACTATAGTGTGATAGATTAAGTGGGCTCCAAACAATAATCAATGGTCAATCAATGGTCCTTAGTGGATGTGATGATGTGATGCAATGTGGTGTAAGAGATATAGTTAGTGGCCTCCATTTACATAGATATACTAGGTGATACCCTGCGCGTTGCCGTTGAAAAATTTTAAACTAATTTATAAAGTGAACTTTGTGATGGCATACCAATATATTTTTAAATATATTAGACTGACTCTGAATTTATAGCGAAGTACTTAAAAAATAAAAATAATAGTTGTATGCATGGATGTTATTCGCTACGGAAGATCGATGAAAGACATCAATAAATGGTCTTAATGGATGGTGATGTGGATATCTTGCATGTTGAAAAAAATAGAGCTAATGACTCTTAGTGGGTTGTGTTTATATATGTTATATAGATAGGATATGTATTTTGTAAGGATAAAATTAGTGTATATTTTGAATTTTGACTCTTTGCTGTATACTTGAATACCCAATGTCTGAATCCTGGGCCCACCTCTGACGCGTATGGCATTTCAGACATCATTTTTTTTGGTATTTTTCTTTAATCGTATATACAAATCGTAAAATTATACGCTACCGGTATGTACTCGCTCCATTCCAATTTACAGGTCATTTTACTTTTTTTATACCAAATTTGGCTAGCTTCTCTTATTGAAAATATTTGTGGAAATGTAAAAAATTCATTTCATAATTAAAGTATATTATATGCTAAACTAAATTACAACAAAAATTAATTGTAATTGTGAAATTTTTTGAATAAGACTTACCGATCAAACTTAGTGTTAAAAGTCAAACGACTTATAATTTGAGACAAAGTAGGTATTTACTAGAATGATAGAAATGAAATTAGTGTAGTGATCTGGATCGGATATGAATTTTTATTACCTTTTCGATGGAAAGCAATATGACGTAAAAACGTTTATTGAGATTTGTATAGTTTTCTCGTTCATGAGCTGGTTGAAATGCAAAAAATTAACAACTAACGTTCTTCGTATCTTTAAAAGTTCCAATTTATCGGACCATTGGGATGTTCTTGGAAAATCCCTAGTCTCAGGCACCGGTCATTTGTTTAGGTGTCTGTGTCTCGATCCAGATTGGGAAGCTTCTGGGAATCCTGCACCGGGCCACACACCTCCCATAAAATGAGCACCACCTAAGTGCGTCTGGCGGAGAAATTTCATCCCTCGGTAGTCCGCTCATCCTATTTTATTTTCACTTGGACGAGATTTAAACAAATTTTATTTTAGTGGCTCAAATTTGTTTCCACATAAAAGAATATCATTCTAGGCTTATGAAAAAAACATTCTAGGATCAGATGAACAATGTTTCTTGTTCTAAAGAAAATAATTCAACGTCACCAACAAAATGTTCTAACTTAATGAGAAAATATTCTATATCAACAATAACGATGTTCCTACTTCATGAGAAAAAAGTCACAAATTCATGAACATAATATTCTAGCTTTACAAAATAATATTTTAGATTCACCGGAAAAATGATATAGGACCACAAGAACAGTGTTCTAGCTTAGTAAGAAAATTGGCTTTGAGGATGTTCTCATTTCATAATAAAAATGTTCTATCTTAATAAGCAAAAATTTTCCACTATGGATAACAATGTAGCATTGAACAATTTATGATTTTAAAAAATGAAAACGAAATTTTAGGAAAAACAAACACAATAGAACAAAATCCAAGGGGATGGGTATAAGAATTATTCCATATGTGTATACTCGAACATTTCTTGTGAAATATTCTTATCAAATTTTTTAAGCGGCTATATGTTGCAGAAAAAAGTCACAAATTCATGAACATAATATTCTAGCTTTACAAAATAATATTTTAGATTCACCGGAAAAATGATATAGGACCACAAGAACAGTGTTCTAGCTTAGTAAGAAAATTGGCTTTCAGGATGTTCTCATTTCATAATAAAAATGTTCTATCTTAATAAGCAAAATTTTTCCACTATGGATAACAATGTAGCATTGAATAATTTATGATTTTAAAAAATGAAAACGAAATTTTAGGAAAAACAAACACAATAGAACAAAATCCAAGGGGATGGGTATAATAATTATTCCATATGTGTATACTCGAACATTTCTTGTGAAATATTCTTATCAATTTTTTTAAGCGGCTATATGTTGCTACCTCCTTACTACAACATAACTTTTTTCTTAATTTGCCATAGTCAAGCTATCATAGATTTAACGGAATTTATAGTTTACTTTTTTTTGATGTGGTAGATATTAATACTCTTCAAAATTAAATAGTAAATGGGCTTTAAATTCAATGATCTTGACATGTGTAATGTGTATGGTATAAATGTTCCATTTTAGTGGGATGCACAAAGCCAAGTGACTTGTATGTTGAAATACATAATTCTGAAGTCGGTCATGTGTTAATGTTCTACTATGATTACTTACATTTTTCAAGTGTTGAAAAAGATGATATAATCAACTCTCTTTCTTCACCCAAATAATAAATATCAAATATTTCAAAGCAATAATATAGAGATGAAGCATGATACGTAAGTGTTTCACTTTTAACTATATTCGAATAACTAATCATTGTAAAATTTAAATTACTTTATTTTGAATTAAGCTACCAATTATGGTTGAGTTGGGTGACTCAAAACTTCTAGATTATCCTTTTATATACGCCTAGAACTTTTCAACCAATAAATAAATTAGACAAACTACTTGACATGGATGAAATCCTTGGCAAAAATAAATAAAAGGCATGGGCATTCCATAATGTTGACATATAAAATGTCACCCTGTTTAGCTTTGGAATTATCCAATTCCCAAATGCACTAAAACTACCCTATATTAATTATTCAACTCCCGAATGTGCTAAAACTACCCTAAAACTTCAAGACAAAACCTAGGCAATGGTTTGCCAACTTAGCCAGTTCCCTTATGTTTGATATCACATCTTATAATTGTCTTTAATTAAATTTAAGATTTTTTATTCTAGTCTTGATGATGTTGCAAATACATGATACATTGCATCCCCCTTTCAATCACAATTATGATGCCAATGTAGCAAGATTTAATGGTGTCATTGCACTCTGTGCACCACCATATGGGATTATTTATACAGTTCTATATAGTTATTTTGGTAGAGGATAGCAGAATATGAGTGGTTGTTTGGATCAGGGGTTTTAGAGATACATTACAGGAAAAGTCCATTGTACAACCTTGAACTATCATGGTCGTCCGATTTTCAACTTCCAACTATGAAACTGGGTGATCTAGGCCCTCGAACTAACCAAACCGGGCAAATTACCCCCTCGGACCCTGTTAAAGCGGTATTGGATGGTGGCTTTCAATTTTTGTAAATAATACAACATTATTTAATCTCTATAAATTTGTAATTAATTTATTATAAATAAAAATGTTAAAAATATACCAAATCTCTTCTAAAAATATAGCCAAACAATTTGGTGCTCAATTTTAAGATATTTGGATTAGGATTTTATTTCTACACCTAAATTTATTTCTCCAAATATAACATTATAAATAACAATGAATCAATTCCAAGTATCTTCAAAGGGAGCACCAATAGATAGATTATGTTTTTTGGAAAAATATTGACATAAGTTTCATATTTTCTAATTTAAAATGAATTAATTACGAATTTTAGAGATTATTTTAAAAATAAAAAATCACCCCCCAATACCGCTTCCAACAAGGTCAAGGGGGTATTTTGCCTGGTTTTGTTAGTTTGAGGACGGTTACCCATTTTCGTAGTCGGAGGTTGAAAATCGGACAACAATTCGAGGTCGTAAACTAGGTCGTAAACTGGACTTTTGCCACACATTAATGTTTAAGGAGACAAATATACTGTCACCAAGTGTCACCGCAGGCAGGTTTCCTTGTCTTTTTTCTAGACGGGTTGTTATGGGCTTATGGCCACATGGATGTTTGAATTGGAGGAAAAAGTAGAGGCAGATAGAAAATTGTGGTATCTCGAATTGTCGATCGTCAGATTTGCATCTGAGGCCCAAAAACAATGGTCAGTCGTTGCACGGGCAGAGCTCCATTGAACTCTTACGAATCCACCACTATATATGCCTACTCATGTAGTACTATTTACACAGCGCACACGTCACGAGGACTCGATTTCAATGTACACAGGGAGGCGCGCAGTCATCGATCTCTTCCCGCCAAATTCAAAGCCACCATTTGCATTGGCAGCCGCAGCCGCAGCAGCGAGGCCACCACGTCCACACCTTGGGTGGCGATGGCAAGCAGCACCCCAACTCGCACCACCCTCCTCCTGCCGCGGCCTTGGCTCCCGACGCTGGCCGAGCCTGCGTCGTCGTCTCCTCCATGGCAACCTCGAGCCTGCAATTGATCAATAATGCAAGCTTCCGGCCGTCAGGAAGCTAAGTAATTAAGGTGACGGCACGCGTACGACGTTAAACCAAAGAGAAGGAAACCACGTGTGCGTCGTCGTCGACGCAAACGATGGGGCCCGGCCACGTACGTGGAGACGACGACAGAGTGCTTGCACTCGCCTGAGACGCTCTCGGTGGCGGCGAACCTGACGGACTTCCTGGTCTTGCTGCAGCCGCTGCACCTGGCGCAGTCGTGCGTGACGCAGAGGCCCCCCGAGCGGGCCGACGAGGACCCCGACAGGGACGGCAGCTTCCGCGCGGACGGGAAGCGGGGGATCCCGGCGGCGTCGTAGTACAAGTCGGCGTAGAGCGCGGTGAGGTCGCCGGAGTCGCTGAGCTGGATGCTGAAGAGCGACTCGTTGGAGGTGGCGCTCCACTCGGCGGGGCTCGTGGACCGTGTCCGGAACATGGACGACGGGAGCCGTTTCGGGTCGTACGCCCCGGCGCCGCCGCCGCCGCCCTCGGCCCTCTGCTGCCCCGCCTTCATCATCTGGACCGCCGGGGCCAGCGTCGTGGCCGCCGGTTCGAAGTCCAGGAACTCGGCGCCGCCGGCGCCGAAGTCGGACGCCTCGATGTGGAAGAAGCTCTCGTAGGAGGAGGTGGAGGAGATGGACATGAGCTTGGCGAGGTCGGGGCCCGCGAAGGGGATGCTCTCGGAGGAGAGCTTGTTGGCCGCCGGATGGTAGTCGGTCGACGACGACGCGCACGAGGGCGCCGGCGACGAGAAGGAGGTGGAGCCGGACAGCTTGCGCTCGTGGTACATGGGCTCCTCACGGTCGCAGCTGCAGGCGCAGGCGCAGGACGCCTGCCTCTTCAGCGCGTCCCCGGAGCACTGATCCGAGGGCGCCATTGGTACGGGCGGCCCGTGGTCACGATCGTACGTGGCGCTGCTCCGCTCGGCCCGCCGTCGCGCCCGCCGCTGCGGATCAAATCCGCTGAAGGCGGCGAGGGCGCCGCGGATCTGCACGACGACGCAGGGGGGTTTGGTATCATCGAGCAATTGAATGGCCAAGAGCGTGCGGCAACGTTAATTAAGAGACGCGGGCAGGATCGCGATCAAACGGCGCGTTAGAATGTTTGATTTGATGGGGTCACCCCTACCTGCGAAGGAGAGAGCGGTCTTGGACATGGAGCAGGGATGGAGGCAGGGGACGACCGGACAATGGCCGGCCGGAGCTCCGCGAAGCAATCAGGAAACGGAGCTCCGACAAAGGGGAAAGGGCCGGCTGGGGATCGGTTTTATACGCCTGGACGCGTCAAAAGCAGGGAGGGAGGAGCGCTGGCGGACGCGGCCGTTTTGGCTGGAGCCAACGGAAGCTACTTTCGGTTTTGGCATGCAACGCGGTGGCCGCAGCACCGGAAGGGGCAGGCAGGGACAGCACAGCACAGCCTCCATGTTCTATGCATGCATGGCATGGCGCGAGGGAGAGATGTTCTTCGGCGAGGCGAACGTGACTCGCGCTGCTGCCCTTCACCACTGCACGCGGCCGGCAGCGTCACCAGTACTATTCAGCGTTTTTTTCATTTTTATATTTTTTATTTTTTTACAAAAATATACTATGTTTTGCATCTTTTACAAAAATAAACCTCCGGCGCCCGGCACCAGGGTACCTAGGCGCCTAGGGACCAGGCGCCAGAGTGGCCTTATCGGCGGGGTGTCGCACCTGGCGTCCATTGTGGACCCTGGCGCCCAGGGCGCTAGGTCCCCAACCAGATTGTTTTTTTACTTTTTTATTTGCAATTTTATTTATAGAAAAGGCTTTATCCGTAAGAATCTGCGAGAAAGAATCCGTGAATGAAGCAAACACGATTTAAATTAGTCATAATTGAATGAAAATGAAAATAACACATTAAACGGAACCCAGCTCAGAGTTTGTATACAATAACCAACAACATAGTATATGGTTTCGGCATAGTTGATTCTACTACTACGGTACATGTTCAACATGCATTCACTTGTGACTATGACCTACACACAACCTACAACATGTTTGTGTTGCCATGTTTTCACATTGCCTAAGTAGCTCTATGAAATTATACACGCTTTAGGGAATTTAGAAGCTAGGTATGACCTAGACAATATTACGCTCGAAGTCTAAGCATAATGTGCGGATGAGAACTGTGACGATCCTCCTTTCTCGTAGAACCCATGCCCCCTAGATGGTGTTGACTTAGGGGGCCAGCCACTCCTCGGGTGGTATGGACACCTGCAGAATGGGTCTGGACAAAAGGGGTCATCCTCGAGGCTGACAACCAAAGGTGCCTTCTGCTCATCTCTTTCTTCAAGCGACTTGACCATGCACTCGAGGACATGGATGTGGTTCTTGAGGTTACTGATGTACTCGTCGGTGCGTAGATGGTTTGGAGGATCAACCCACTTAGCAAAGCGGCAGTTTTCCATGTCGTAGTAGTCCTGCAAAAACAAGTTAGGTTAGGTTTGCTAATGGAAAAAATGTAAAGTTACAGTTACACATACATAGCCATTGGGGCACTGATAGTCGTAGTAGTCCTGCAAAAACAAGTTAGGTTAGGTTTGCTAATGGAAAAAAATGTAAAGTTATAGTTACACATACATAGCCGTTGGGGCACCGATAGAACCGACGGCCACCATCTAAGTAGGAATCGAATACTTGCACAACACAGTCCTCCCCATGGCCACACTTTGGCCACTCCTCCCTCCGATCATCATAAGGCCTAAGCCGTCGTCCACCCACAAATGTGTGAATTCCCTCTAGAGGGAACTCATCTGGTGGAGGATCATACATGTCAGGCCCAAATGTTCCTTCCCAGACAAATTGGTGAGGTGGGTTTGCCCTCCTCCCATGGCCACGGCCTCTCCCTGCTGGTGCATCCATTGTTGATTTGTGAACTGGGTAGGTGTTGTTTGTATTGTGTAGTATGTGCAAGTGTGATGGTGTATTTATAATTGTGTTGCAGCAGTGGTGGTTCGACAAGTGCACGGTTCACACTGCATGAAAGGCTGTTGAGACCTGAAAAGCGTACTGAGTATTCAAATCGCCCTGAAAAGTCTATCGGCCTATGCTGCATCTGAAAAGCCTATTGAGTGTTCACATCGACCTAAAAATGGTACAGGGCTACGCTGTGTCACTTCCATCTGAAAAGGTTACGATGGTGAGACACTTGTGTCTGAATAGGCTATGTTTATACCGGGCCAATGATATTTCGTACAATGACACGATGAAGATGGTGCTCTGCATCCGGCATCGTAAAAGTAGTAGGGCAGAGTGCAGTGGGAGGTAGAGATGAAGGGAATCCGATGCCCTGGTCAAGAGAATCCAATCCAATAAAGCGTACCACTGCAGCTCACAGGGCAAAAGCAACAGAGTCACATAAATGCATACTAGTCGATTCTCTACAGCCACATATGAAATAGCGTCTCATCAAAGGATACATGTGAAGCATACATATGGACCCTACTAGCCGCCCCCACGACGCCGCTGCCTCGCCCTCTGTTGTGCATGCACGTGGTCCGTGGGTTAGGTGTGACAGTCTGGAGACCTCACCACTCGCTCTGGATGTGGCTAGACTTCAGGTGTCTGTGTGGCCTCCTGTGTTGCAAACAGTGGAGCACCGCCCACCTGGGACGCGCGAAGGACATCCTGTCGGTCCCCTGCACCCTCGCTATCAATATCTGAGCAGGAGAACGCTTCGTGATCTCAGTTTCCATGAATATATTCTGTGTGTGAGAAGGGCCTGCGCCAGTAGACATGTTAAATCCTGCGAAAAAATATTATGCATTCGTGAAGACAAGTTCCTTAGGTACGACAAAAACAAAGAACCAAACAAAGGATTATTTAATATGACCTGTTGCCTGTGGACGGATTGACATGAATGCACACAGTGCAGGAGGACCCATCGGCCGCATGGGTGGAGTACCGATCGGTGTGTACGACATCGGTGGAGGAGGACCCATCGACGTGTACGACTTCGATGGAGCATCCATCGACATGTACGGCCAGAAGGACGCCGGAACACAAACAAACAATGAGGCATGGGACAATACATGTTCCTTTTATTGTAACTAATACAATTGTTGTAGTTACCTGTGTGCTGCGGAGGAGGCGGTGGCTGTTGGACGGGGGGAACTTGCATGTCAGGGGATATTCCCCATGCGTGCATTATGGAAAATAAACTTTCATTTGCCCTGGTCAACACCTGTAGCTGCTCGGTTGCGGAAAAAGGGACGCCGCCTTGTACCCCAGCAATGCCGAGTGGACATCCGACTGCAGCTAGCAGCATATCCGCATCTGCAAAACACCGAGTTTGTGGTAGGTTACATAGTGTCTTACATTGACATATAGAATAAAAATATTGACTTACTGCTCCTGCAAGGCCACATCCCTATGGCGGGCATACGCATCCGTCAAGGTTGCAATGTGTGTGACCTGCTGGGTTTGTGCATATGTGATCTGACACCGAGTGCGAGCTTGGTACCACCTCAGGAAATATTAATACCACGCATCTGTGTGTGGACCGACGGACACGACGACGTCCTCGTCGGCTTGGTCCCATGTGTCCCATAGGGCTGTACTTTCTGCAACCAAGTGGCTGAACAATGGCCAACCTAAAATGGAATATGACACGTACACTGTGACACGCTTTACTTTTGTTTGTCTAGGATTTTGTTAATTGTGAAGTATCTGTGCTCAGCCCGTAGAATCCGATCAAGCCCACGTGGTACCGGGAACGGCTATACGTATCCGAACTGTCGCGTAACTCTGTCGGAGCAGTGTGACTCAATGCATATATCATACACCAAAGACCATAAGCCACAATCCCCCGTTCGAAGTGCACCAAGATGACAACCCGTGAAGAGCACGGGTCGCCACAGCCAGAGCAGTGTAGGGCTCCCATACCACATCATCGGCCTTTGGCCGATCGAGCTCTAATACAAAATTGAGATATGTACGTCTTGCTTGCTCATTTGTCCAAATCCTCTGCAAACAGTATGACACATGTGTTAGTTCGAAAGCTATGATACACCCAAAGAATGTCCGGAAATGACGTTGAAAATAAGGTACCTCACGTGGGCATACCCAAAGAATGCCCATAGTCGGCGCGCTGTCCTCAAGGTCCCCGTAGTACTGCACCTCGTAGGGTCTGTGGTCCACAGTAGGTCGGCCCACGGCCAACCACTCGTACGACCACAGCTACAGTAGTAGCGCGCAGCCCTAAAACCTGGCGTTGTTGTCGTCCTTGATGCACGCGTCACAAAGGCCACGGTATGTCGCGGCAAGGACAGCTGAACCCTAACTCCAAATGGAAACCTGGTCCTCGGGTGCATGTGCTCGGCCTAGCTGCCGTGGCAAAGAGCTGGCCACCGGCCTAATTTGGCCCATCAGTGTGGAACTGCCCGTCGAATCTTCTGGATATGGCTATGGCCCTGTTTGGTACTGGCTTCTGTTGGCCGCGCTTTTTTCCCACCGCTGTATAAATAAGCAAATAGCGCTGTGAAAATAAGCTGGTTTGGCCCAGCTTCTACTTTTTAGTATAAATGGGTGTTGTGGGAAAAAACGCGGTCAGAAAAAGCTGAAAAAAACTCTCTATTTGACTGCTAGTTCCGATTTATTTTGGCCATAAATAGAAAAAAACTTTGCCAAACAGGGCCTATGCGGGCTTACGGTGTGCGTTTTTTAATTGTTTCTGGTCTTTAGTTGCTATCCCTATATGTCATGTTAAGTCTAAAAAAAACTGGTTATTTTTTTGTTCTTGGTTGTCACCTGAACTGTAGATTTGTCATTCGTCAAATCCGTGGCTTCTCACGCTGCCAAGCTCGATGGTCAGAGCAAGACAGTCCTGGATTAGCTCAATTTGTTTTTTGACAAACCAACATAGACGTCGGGTAGCAAATTCGCCTAACCGGGATAAACTTTACCTATTTACTTATCACATCTACACATTTATGTTTACGCATTTATATATGTGTCTTTGCTTTTTTAATTGATTGATTAGGTGTAATTATATGTTGCAAGTGTTTTGGGTAAGTAGAAGATCAAATAGGTAAACCTTAGTGGTAGCAGTGTTGGACATTCTATATTTTATCAGAGTATATTACACAATAAATTAAGCTCCTAAAATTTGTGACAGTGATTAACCAACTAATTCACCTTATTCTCTCTCTTGGGTCGAGCAGCCCAGTGATCCTAGGACAAGCATAGTTTTCAAAGATCCAATTTGCACTTATCTAGTGAACCAGAAAATGAGATTAAGAGAGGATGCTGATTTTGATTTAATGACATGTGTTCAGCGTTTTTTCCGCATCAACTTTTTTGAACTGATTTTGATTTAGTGACGGGTGTTCTTTGTTGATTTAATGACTGCCTATATAAATGCTACATCTAAAGCCGCACTGGCTAGCCAGGTTTATATGTAGGCTCTGCCCTTTTCAACTTTCTCGTCACTCCAACACACCTGGAATAGTGCTAGTGCCATATGTTATGTCGTGTGATCACACTAGGCCCAAATGTGCCATGCGTCATAACTCATATGTTTGCACATCTGAAAAATGCGTAGGAATGTCACCATATGCCATGCTGTGTGACCACGTTGGACCACATGTGCCATATGCTCTCGCACTTAAAAATGTGCAAAAACGGCGTTCCCTCTTGGTTCACACCTATACATTCAATGCCGGCGCCGTATTTGTGCGAACTCTTATACCAAAACCCTTCCAACGTTAACCCAACGGTGCTATGTATGGAAATAAATATTTATATATATGCTTCATCTTTACTCAACTAGCTAGCAAGGTGGCACTAAACACATGCGCATGTCACTCATGGGCTCCGCATAGGCCATATATATATAAGGAAGCTGGGTTAGGTATCACAATAAACCCCCTAATTAGTCTTTTATTTGGACCTTGCTTGATATCTCGATCTATTTATAGACATCTATTGCATTGAATCAATCAACACATATAATTTGAGTTTGAAGTAGAGTGAGTCACGGGCAAACGATAGAGTTTAGGCTTCAGTTTTCACATCAAATTTCAAGAAGTTTTGAAGCATGGTTTTTTTGGAATCTCCAAATATTAGCTTTTAGCTTACTAGCATAGATGTATATGTGGCATGCACGCCATGAACTGTGTTTCAGCCTGTATATTTGACGGGTCTATGTGGATTGGGTGACCGAGGACGTCGAGGAAAAGGAAGAAGATGACTTGCTGGCAATCAAGGAGACAAGAAAAGAAAAATAAGGAATTAAAATAAAGGAGACCTGCTTGGTTAATGTCTTTCTTTTTTCATTAATTTTAAGACAAAGAAACTATTTAGTTGGTATGCGTACAAAATGAGGTGAGAAAATAAAGAGCTAAATGGTGACAATATTTTCCTTCTATGAGTTTTAGGTCTTTTTCAACCCTTTCCAATCCTTTAGTGCCAAATGTGAGAGGTACATATGTATTCGCTATGTGAAAAATGATATTGCAAAAACTTACTGTTTTATAATGTAGATTTGCCCACTTGACATCCCAAATAAACAAAGCATGTACATTCCGTTGCATCTACGCTAGATACACAACATGGATTTTTAAACAATTTCCCTCCCTTTCTATGTTTTAATAAAAGAAGCGTACATGATGCATGACCTGTAATAAACACGTAAAGAATTTTGCTTGATAGAAAAGGTGCTCTAGATTTTCAATTATTTAGTTCACGGATTCTGGTCGCACATGCATGCATATAGATCGTCTTCTAGAAATGGAGCCATCGTCAGCTGCTAGCTACCGATAAGCTCATAAGCATAGAGATGCATA
The DNA here is from genome assembly GCA_030272315.1 of Paspalum vaginatum. Lineage (NCBI taxonomy): Eukaryota > Viridiplantae > Streptophyta > Magnoliopsida > Poales > Poaceae > Paspalum > Paspalum vaginatum. Next base: position 10,429,990 of record CM059020.1, on the reverse strand, counting down.
GTTCATGAACTTCCAGCTCCATTTCATCCTGGAAACTTTGTACATTGCATCAGAAAACGGCATACGTTGCCAACTCGAAAAGTAATTAAGAGTCAGCAGATAGGATGGCATAAACCTCTTCAGCGCATACTAAATTGGAACACAAGCTAATAATACGAAAGGAAACTTTCAAGATAACTGAGAACGCTTCTGCTTTGCTTCCATTCCTTGCTTAGAGACGCTTTGCGTTGGGATTGACTCTCTTGATGTGCACAATCATCCATTTCTTCTAGAATGCGTGACTGAAAATTTTGCTTAATTCCTCAGTACCTGGAAACTTATATTCACCAAAGAACTCGTGTACATATGTCTGAATGTTAGCTAGTTCAAGCAGTATCCCCCATTGACTACATTACAATTTGACATATAGCTAGTGCTATAATTTAGTTTTGAAAAGATTTTGTTGTCCAACTTCGACTATATAAGTTTTAAACCCATACATACTACCCGACGTCAGAGTAGCTAGAAAGAGACGAAGGGAGTATGTTGACTAGGCTTTTCTGCATATATACAATTTCTTTAAGCTTAGCTAACTACGGGCGATCTTCAATTCAAATAAAAGAAGTGGTCAAATCTAAAAAATGTATGCACCATTGGGTAACTAGCAAAATTCACCAAATTTTGTGATGTACTCCCTCCGTTGTGAAATATGAGGCATTGAAGCAATCCAGTTTTATCCACGAATGTAAGATACAGCTCATCACTCAGTTCTCCATTAAGCGTTCACTACTAGGCACTAATATTCATTCTGAGTAATTGTTGTATGATAAAATAGTGGCATTCAAATCGAAAGTACCTTTAAAGTGCTTCATAACTCCAATAACTACCCAGTAATCTAGGCAATGAAATCAATCAAATGAGGGGCATGTTAAAGGCTTGTTTGAGAGCTATGTATTTTTTATGATTCAAATGCAATACCATGGTACACAGAGATACAGTAATATTATATTCTAGTTCAAATGGTGTTTTGGTTGCTCTTTAGAATACTTTGTTTTCAAAACTCCACTCCATCCAAGTGAGCAAAGACTAGTAAAACCATATACTAGTTAAGCGAATACTATGAAACCAAACAATGACAAAATATTATAGTTTTTTTAAAAAAGAAATACCACGGTTATGTCATGATAAAAAATATATACCATGGTATTCTAATATCATAGTATTTAAAAACTCAACTTCCAAAGTTTTTTTTATCTGCTTAGTGTGTTCTAAAATCTCTAGGGCCCTTTGTATTTCAGGATGGAGGCTTGGAAGGAATACTTCCTCAGTGCTTGTTGTATTATTATGAATTTGCGTTTCGATTCAACGTTTCCATCAGTGGATGTCTCTACTGATCTCGTGGTGAGATTAATTTAACAGCTGGGCATGCTCCATCTTGTTTGGAACTTTATATAGACCTAACCAATCTCGCCTGTCATTAATATTATAAACCAGTAACATGGACATCAAAAGCTTTTAGTTACGATTTGACTTTTAAACTCAAGGGGTTGTAAAGCAAAGCCCAAACACACCGAATCCCATTCCATGCGTGATTTGATTCTATATCTAATAAGGCAGCTAGGGCCCAGTAGCCTACTAGCTACTATAACTAGGTTCTGTAGAAGATGGTGTCCTAGGAACGGATGCATTATACCAACTCAGACGTTGTGCACGCCCACGTTCTTGAAAATTACTACCGTAAGTTTGTTTAGAAATGGCGCAAATTAGTATAACGGTCGGTTATGCCAAGGAAATGGCATGGATAATATTCACCGAACTCTGTGTCAGAAAAAATCCGCATGGGATGTGTTTAGAAATCCGTCCAGTTCGATTTTGTATGTGTATCTATGAAGAATTTGATATACTATCTTTGTCCCGTAATAACAAATGTTTTGGGTGCTCTGATCATTAGTAGATTCATCTTACCGGTATATGCATACATGCATGGATTGTTTAAAATAGACACGCACAATGCGTGAATGTAAATCCTGCCCCAATAGATCCTAGGATTGACAAAATCACTAGAAACACCTTTGCTATCGAGTGGCACATCACCAAGTGGACATGTTCAACTGCTGGGTCGAACAGGGTTCGGTCGAGTCAAGGTGAGATCGCAGGTTGTTTAACGTAAGGAAAATGATCTTTAACCTTCGTGCTTAGTATGCCTAATGTGATTTTGATGGTTAAAATGACAATATGGACCATTTAGTACTAATGTGTGTGTAATTATATTTGTTTAAGTTATAAAGATTTAAGTGGTGGACCTGAGAATGTGGATTAAAGAGCGTAAGAGAAGACCAAGCCATCAGCGATGAAAGCCAAAAAGTCCTGACTAGGCAGCTGCTAGATGGTCAATGGGTCGGATTTTTATGCAGTGGACGGTCTGATGCACACCGAATGATCTGGCAAGAAGAAGAAGACAGCAAAATGAGACGATTGAGACCCAGTGCAATTTACATGCACCAAATGGTCCACTGGCCCACCACCAGACGGAAGTGGAAGAATAGAAGGAGCAAGTGCGTGCAAATTTGCATGCACTGGAAGGTCTGGTGTAGCACGCACCAGATGGTCTGATAAAGCACCGGGCATTATAAGCCGAGAGATGTACAAATCGAAGACTTGGGGCGACTACACGCACTGTACAGTTCGCTGAATAGTAATGGTCAAGTTAGACAAGGTCTAACGGTCGACTTCAACGCCTAATCTATGTGTACACATAGGACGGTCTGGTGGTGTGCACTTGGGATGATCTGGTGATGCACACACCGGATGGTCCGGCGTGAGCTGTCTGCGAGCTGCAGCTTTCTCCCAACTACTAGTTTTGAGGTTTGTACTATTTATACCTCTTGCCCGGCCTTTATTGTATGGTTGATTACTCATGATTTCATTCTAGCATTGACACGCGTTTTTAAGAGCCCAATTCATTAAGAGAACATAAAGTGCATACCTTAGCATAGCTAGTGTTTGTGAGCTCTTGCTTACTTTAGAGCTTGCTTAGCGCATAGCTCTTGGTTGCAACCAAATGTTGTAGTGAGATTTGTGAATCTTTTAGATTTTGTGCTTGCATATACGAAGACTTGCAAGTGTGAGACTTATAGTCTTTTGAGAACCTCAAGGTTGTGGAGTGGCCGCCACCTTCTTATGAGAGAGAAGGAAGCTCTCGACATTTTGGCTAAGGCTCACCTCAGTGGATATGGCAGCGAGCGTCCGAGAGAGACCCATGAAAGACCTCACTTGCGAGTAGGTGTGAACCGGGAATATCCAGTGTTACCTAACTAGGAAGCTTGAATCTTACGTGGATCTCCTTGCCAACCTTGATCCTTGCATGGATCAAGGCCAGAGGAATAAGTGAAAGCGAATCCTTGCGAGGGGCTCCAAAATAGAACTAGCTAGAGAAAGGCTTGCACGCCTTTTCTATACTTCAATAAAAATCTTCATGTCTCCAACTTGTGTCACTATCGCCATCTGGAGTTTGCATTACTGTACACAGCTCTTTAGCTTACGCATTTACATTCTTACAATTGTATTCTTAAATTCCTACACTAACTTGATATATTAGTTTTCTTGGTGGAACTAGGTTTCATAATCTATCCTCAACAGAGTTAGCAGCATATAACAAAACCTTAGTGTACATTCTCGCTTTATCTTGCATTGGTTTTGTTAAGCTGTGTTTAGAGAGCTTTAGTATAGAATTTCAATTCAACCCCTCTTAGGATGTCGGCTCAAGGTTCTCGCATGACTTTCAGTTTAGGACAGCCTGTTCCTAGCTTGTGCCTAGTGCCAGTTGGGTTGGGTTGGCACGCACACTTCCTGTGGATGCATAGGGTCTGTTTTTTTTTTGGGTTGGTTCAAGTTTTTTTGCCTTTGGGTCGGGTTTTCCGGGTTGGGTCAGGTTTTGGGTAAAAAATCATAGCCTATGCCAGACCGTTGATTGTTCCGGGAAAAAAAAAGTCATGTGCTTGCCTGTTGTGTTGCTCGGGTCAGGTTTTTTTTTGGCAGGTCAGGTTGGTTCTGTCCGATCGAGTGTCACCAACATACATGGGCTGCCGTGGGAAAGCCGGAGAGGGGAGGGCGACGGGCCAGCTAGAAGGGGGCATAGAGATGGGTAATGTGCATCTGGGTATTGGAGGGAGAGGGACAAAGTGAGCGAGAGAGTTGGATTGAGCATCTAGGGTTTATTTTTACTGTTTTATACAGATGGGAGAGTGAGGGGCCAACTAGGTTGGGCTACCAGCTTAATTGGGCCACCTGCAGGACTATCGCTTTTGTTGTACCATCACAACGGAGCATCATTGCCAGTTTAGTAGTGGTACTTTATACCACTGCCGCATTGTGTTACGAATTGGTAGTGATAAACATTGATGTGCCTCTGCCAGTTTGTAGTTAGAATAGTATATAAAAATAGTTATGGCACAGCCACACAAATAATTTCATAACTTTTTCATATAACATAGGCAGAAAATAAACTTTATATCGTAGAGTCCAGTGAGATCCACAAGTTTGTAGTTGAGTACTTGTTACCTTGAGTTCCTTTAGGGGCATGTGCCTGAGAAAGAGTCGATTGCTCATCTAGCAGACCCATTTACGAGGGCTGGCCCATCCACGCAGGCGCCTGTCGCACTAGCGCCTGACTGTGTGCTCACCGCCTGACCACCAGCAGACCGTAACACGCCTCCCGTAATCATGGGGCTTTACATAGGCGCGGAAGGCTCCCGTCACATCCTACACAGGACATGATGACCTGGCATCTCAAACAAGACATGGGTCGACGGAGCCGCCACCGATTGACCCAAGAACAACAAGGGTGGTGCCAGTCGCTGAAGTAGTACAAGCCCACAGGGCCATCATTGCGATAGAGAATCTTGAGCAAGGTCCCCTGGTGCTCCTTGTGGGAAGTCCAAATCAACGCTGTCATGACATGAGAAAACACAGGAAACCTACGGGTCAAACCCTACGGACTGGTACCCCTTCATTTCTTTTTTACTCCCTCACATGTAACCCGCCCCCTTCCACTATATAATGAGGGGCAGGGCATCGCAAACACTCACCGTCATCGGCTCAAACGCATGAGCAGTTAGAATCATTGAGCTCCAGCTCACCAATAGTCCTAGGATCACAAGCACGAGAGCCGAGTGCTCTAACTTGTAACACCAAGAACTCTAAGCAAAACAAGCTCAGCATATCATACTGGACGTAAGGATTTCTTCTCGAACCAATCTAAATCACTCTCTCACTCTCTCTCTTGAATCTCGAAGGTTGGGCCACTCGAGACGGTAGCGTGCGAAGCCCCTTAGACCTACTACAAATTATTTGTCGTGGGGCACAAAACCATGACAAGCCTCGCCAGGTTGTTTTCTTATGCGGGATTTCATGACTCCCACGAGTCTATAGGCATCGGTGTTGTTTTAGTTTTGTCCTAAGTCAGACCATCTTAATTTTGATCAACCCTACATAAAAATGGGTAATATTTATGTTACCAAATAAGCATCATCAGTTTTGTCATGAAATATATTTTCGTTATTTATATACTTGTATAATAAATGTAAATAGTTTTGTTTATAAATTTGATCAAACTTGAGATAGTTTGACTTAGGACAAACCTAGAAATGCACTTATTTTAGGATGGAGGAAGTGACTCCTAAGTTGAGTTCTAGTGATTGAATTTCAAGATTAATTATGACCTGATAAGCTTATAAGTGAATGAATTTAAATCTAAATTAATCAATTACTCATTGGATGCAAAGAGGAGGACCCTACTCAAATAGATTGGATTCATTCTATGCAGATAAGTTTTGAAGGAAATCTTGAAGGCTAAGGAGCCTTCCAGAGTCAAGGATCATAAGCTGATCAAGGATCCTTATTTAGATAAGGTTTTAAAATTTCTAGTGTTCACAATATTAAGGGGTACAAGGCTAGTAGCATGATCTTTGAGAGTTCTTGAGTTTGGATGCAGGCACAAACCTAAAACCTCAAGAAGTAGTTCAAAGCAAAGTGGTTAAACTCCAGATTCAAGAATAATTGAAATTTGACACCAGACACTTGAAGAAAATCAAGTTTAAGAAAAATCTTCTGCGGACTAGATGATCCGACCCTAAGAAAATGAACTGGTCGGACTTTTCACAACCAAGGTTGAAACTCAACTTCTTTCAGTGGATCTTGCATGGACTAGAAGGTATGTCCCCACTAGTCAGACATTGTCAACAACCATTTTTGTCCAAATGTGTGGAAATTTTGGAAAATCCCATGGTGCATTAACCAGAAGGTTAATTTTCAACTGGCCAGATGAAAAAAGGACCATAATGTCCGACCCTTGATGGTTGGACGAAACCTCGGACTATTGGGGCAGGTAACGACTATAGTTGGTGTTGAATTGTGATTCAAATTCTATGAGGCGACCAAGTTGGGGAGCGAAGCGGAGGCCCGTCGCCGGGAGGCTTGGGACGGATTAGGGTTTGCTATATAGTCCTCCTGTAAGCCGCTGGGAAAGTTTTACGGCATTTTTGTAAACACTCAATGAAAATAGTGAAAGTTATGGCTAGCTGGTGCATGTGGTTTTTCCCTTCGCCTTGGAGGGTTTTCCACGTTAAATCCTTGTGTCTCTGTGATTGGTTTTGATCTTCTTCGCTGCGTTTATTTCTTGTCGATCTCTAACAGTTGGATCCAAGTCAACCACAAATGACCGGAAGGGCAGATCCCTTTGTTGGACTAAGGGTGGACTTATCTATAGTAATGGCTAGTGGGCTGATTGGTTGGAAAGTTACTAGGACCTGATGATCCAACCCAAGAAAAGTAGTGAACTGCTCAGACCATCCGATGTAGACTAGGAATTGTAGCTTTTTTCCAACGGCTCCTAAGGATGGAGCATTATATATATGAGTTCCTATGCTCCAGTTCATTGCTCTTAACTCTCTAGCAACCTGATACACTTTAAGAGCCACTTGAGCTTCAATCATTCCATCAACCACTTGAGATTTCACACTTAGAGACAAAGTGAGGGGTCTAAGGGCATGCATGAATTCATCTTGGTGAGGATCAATATTAAGTGAAGATCAAAGGCTTGTTACTCTTGGTGTTTGGCGGAACCTAGAGGGACTTGGTGACTGAGGTGCGTTCTTGAGCTTGCCAAGGAGTTTCTATGTGCCAGAAGAACAATGATTGTACGAGGCTTGAGATGCACCTCAATGGGATAGTGAACATAGGTTCCTAGAGAAAGCCAATCGTCTTGGTGACATAAGGGTTGTCACTGTACCATGTGCGACAATGTGGACTAGTGTAGGATGCCAACCTCCGATACCATAGGGGGGAAAATCTAGTTATCTTTGGCCATCTCCTTTTTTTAAAGCATTTCATTCTTGCAAGTTTCATTTCTTAGCTTCTCATTGTTATCGTGTTAGCTTTATCTCTTAGCTAGTATTTCTACTTGATTGATCACTAGCATAAGTTTGCTACCATGTGTTATACTCAGAGGGTTGAATTGAGATAATTTGTAGAGTTCGGTAGGTTTTCAATTAGCAATTTAAATTAGCTCAATTTACCCCTCTCTTTAGTATTCAAACTACCATTTACTTAGCATATGTTTTCACACCCTCGTATTTGTATATGATCCTCTTAGCATTTGTACTTTCCCACGCTATTATATTAAAGCGCATGTTTGGCATTGCTCTTCCAGCTCTAGCGTGGGGCTGAAATTTGTAATACTAAATTTAATGGTTACATTTTTTTAATTTATATTAGAAATAAAATCATCTGTGTCTTTTAAAAGATCATGACTTCAGCTCCACAATTTTCTGGTGCTCGTAATTACCTGCTCCACTATCTTCTAAAAATTTTCTGGAGCCGGAGCAGTCCCGAACCAGCCCTAAATATCTGACAGTGTAAATTCACAAGCATGGTTACGTGCACATGCTACCAAAGATAATCTGCTATTTATAGTTGCTATTGTCCATTTTTTGCATGTTGCATCGTCTCATAAGGACATAAGGTTGACTTCATGATAACACTAACTTGGACGCGATCTGAAGAAACCCATAAGCCTAAGCCCACTGAAACCCGTGAACACAATTTTAAATACAAAAAACACCGAAAGATAACCATGGTCCATGGCACACATGCTTCATTTTTTTACTAACAACGCATTTTCAAATTGAAGTATGGTTTAATGGATAACGAGCTAACTATGCAAGACTCCTTGTTCTCTCTCTGTCTATGATCCCTTAGCAGAAAAGAATATTGACAGATAGCCAATCATTGACACAATGACACCCCAAAAGTCCAGCACCGAACCGTGCCCACTCCATTATTGTTTAACCATTTGAAAATTGCAGATCTTCAACTGCGCCCCCAATTGACATTTTCATAGACAGCTTATATAATATGTACACACGCTGACACGCACCCGTGTATATATATACCAATCAACCCCAAGCCAGTGGGTGCCTGCCTGTGCACTGTCCAATTGGCATTCCAAGCCTTCCACTTTCTTGGAGAGAGGGAGAGAGAGAGAGAGAGAGAGAGAGAGAGAGAGAGAGAGAGAGAGAGAGAGAGAGCTGAAGGCTGAAACTTGCTCTCTGAACCAGTGAACCTCTCTGTAGCCTGACCACATCACAGACTCAGCCCATGGGTGTCAGGCTGCTTGCTTCTTCTCAGCTGGAGCCCTCGCTGTCGGATATCGCAACCTCGGCAGCGCATGGAGAGGATTCACCATACTTTGCGGGGTGGAGAGCCTATGACGAGGATCCCTACCACCCCGTCACCAACCCCTCCGGTGTCATCCAGATGGGACTCGCTGAGAACCAGGTAGGCTTACTTGCTGATCATGATCAATACTATATATCTTTCAGATATCCATCACTGCAAATGCATCTGCCATGATCATGGAGCTAATTGATTAGCCATGGTGGTGCAGGTGTCGTTTGATCTCCTGGAGGCGTACCTCAGGGAGCACCCAGAGGCATTTGACTGCGGCGCCGGGTTCCGAGAGAACTCCCTGTTCCAGGACTACCATGGACTCAAATCTTTCAGGATGGTGAGATGATCGGAATCTTGTAGCCCAACCCTGAATCCCTGATAGCGGTGTGATTGCTTTCTTGCTGACTGATGAACTCACCGTGTGATGTTACGATCAGGCAATGGCGAGCTTCATGGAGACGATAAGGGGAGGCAAGGCAAGGTTTGATCCCGACCGCATCGTACTCACTGCCGGAGCCACGGCTGCCAACGAGCTCCTCACTTTCATCCTGGCCAACCCAGGAGACGCCCTCCTTGTCCCAACTCCATACTACCCAGGGTAAAGCAAACGCTGCCCCATTAAGCTCTCTCAACGCTCTGCCGTGGCGCTTAGCTTCTTGCCGTTCTTTTTAATTGTCGCAGGTTTGACAGGGACCTGAGGTGGAGAACCGGCGTGAGCATCGTGCCCGTGCACTGCGGCAGCTACAGCGGGTTCCGTGTCACCGCCAGCGCGCTCCAGGCCGCGTACGACGAGGCCGTGGCGGCGGGGACGCGCGTCCGCGGCGTCGTCCTGACAAACCCGTCTAACCCGCTCGGCACGACGACCGAGAGGGCCGTCCTGGAGGACATCGTTGACTTCGTGGCGCGCAACGACATCCACCTCATCTCCGACGAGATCTACTCCGGCTCGGTCTTCGCGGCGCCGGACCTGGTCAGCGTGGCGGAGGTGGTCGAGGACCGCGCCCGCCGCGGCGCCGGCTCCGGCGGCGTCGCGGCCCGGGTGCACGTCGTGTACAGCCTCTCCAAGGACCTGGGCCTCCCGGGGTTCCGCGTCGGCGTGGTGTACTCCTACAACCACGCCGTGGTGGCCACCGCCCGCCGCATGTCAAGCTTCACGCTGGTCTCGTCGCAGACGCAGAGCACGCTCGCGGCGATGCTCTCGGACGCGGCCTTCGCCGCGGCGTACGTCCGCGCCAACCGGGCGCGCCTCCGGGAGCGGCACGACCATGTCGTGGCCGGGCTGGCGCGCGCCGGCGTCGCGTGCCTGCACAGCAACGCGGGGCTCTTCGTGTGGGTGGACATGCGGCCGCTGCTCGATGAGGCGACGGTCGCCGGGGAACTGAGGCTGTGGCGTCGGGTGATCGCCGAGGCCAAGCTCAACATCTCACCAGGGTCGTCGTGCCATTGCTTGGAGCCAGGGTGGTTCAGGGTGTGCTTCGCCAACATGAGCTTGGAGACTCTCGATGTTGCACTCCGACGACTGAGCTGCTTCACGGATAGATGGAACAGGCAGATCAAAATTTGAGGATGATGGAAATCAGAGATGTGAATGAATGTGGACTCTGTGAGGAGCTGAGATGATCTGTTTGGGATGGTTCCATGGTGGTAACATCAGTTTTGTAATTGTGTCCTCGAGCACTTATTGCCTTAATTTTGCGTAATTTATCTTTAATTTGTACTTATATGGACTCCATGAAATACATGGAGGCACACTTCTTTATATTTGCAATACAGAGGTCTAAAATTAAGTCTCAGTGTACCAAATAGTACTATAGCCTTTCGGGAAAAAAAGTTCCCAAATCTCTTAATATACAAGGGCCTTATTACTGTTCTGTTTATTAGGATAATTAGGATTTAGGAGTAGTGATTTTGAATTTTAAAACTTCAGGATCTCGCTTGTTACCTCCAAAGAAACTGCGAGTAACCACCTACTTTTCCCTTATCATTTTAGGTACCTCTATTCATAAATGCAAGACATCATACTTTTTCACTTGATATTTAGCAATTCTAGGAAAATTTTGGCTGGGAAGTTCAAGGACTTGCTCGTTTGATATATGTATTTTTATTAAAACACGCTTTGTTTTTCTTGTGAAATAACCTTACTTTTGATAGACATATATAACAACAAAGTTAACCATGCTGTGTACCTCACTACAGTAGGTCATTGCATGAATCGGACAAATTGAATACACTCCATTATTCCCTTGTCAATGTCTAAGAGTATTCGCAAGAAAAGGACAAATCTCTACACCTCAGTTTCAAATTAATAGGCATATTAGGTCATAAAGGATTTCTCCATGTATATAATTATGTGATACAAAGTCATAATCATAAGTAAATATTTTCCAAGATGAATCTCATGACAATAAATTGGTATTACAAAATTAGTGAATTAATAATAAAACATTGGCGCCAAAGTCTTGTGCTAACGAAATGAAATGAGCCTATTAATTTCAAAGAGGGAGTAAAATGTTTTGACAATGAAGCTGAATGGCTGATGTAATACAAAAGTTCCTCAAGTACAAAAACAATATTTAGAGGCGGCCAAATATTATTTGTAGAGCCTCGGGCTACCTCTAAATAAAGGATTAAAGAAATAGATCGTTTCCACTTGAGGTCAAGAGAACGCTTCTGAAAATATATTTCCAAAGTCTGTAGTCTAAATGAACGTCAGAGGTAGTCAAAATAAACAACCTCTAGAATGCATTTACAAAGGCAGTCATGTTACATTGAATGGTTTTAGAAATGCGTTTTAAGAGGCATTTTCTTAAGTTAACCACTGATTCTCTGTTTTCTACTCTAAAAATATAATGTTTATATATTTCATAGCATATGTCAACATTTCATTGCATATATCTCAACATAATTTTAATTATCCATACATCCATCAAATGTAAACATGTGTTCTACTCTCTCTTTTATATACCTCAACAATCATTACATGATAGAGAATTTTCAAAATGCATGAGTTCCTTAGTAATAATGATATGTATATCATAACTCCCACAATGTTAATGTTTGAACTAAAGTAAAAGACAACATCAGTGACTTAAAGAATAGTATACATAACAATACAATGCATCACTATGATTTGCAAATGAGAAATTCATTGTAGTTTATATATATCACCGATCGTTTCATGATGTCAGTCGAGATAAAATTGTGTACCTAGGAAATAGTACAGTGTACTGGTGGCCTTTAATATTTTAGCAATAAAATCTTCATGACAGAAGAAACCATTAACCTGTGAAGTACCTTTTGTTATCCTTTCCACATCCTCCCATAGCTAGTTGTACCCAGTATTACCTATGACTTTGAGCAAGGTAGTATACAAGCAAATTTTGCATGGCCTTCACCAGTTGCAGGAAGCCTACAATCATAAAAGCAAAATTACTATGCATGGATCATTACACACTCCTTAAGGGTTCTCAATCAAAAATACCTTAAGTTTGGTGCAATGTACCCTATGTTATTAATCTCTTTTTTTTTGGAATTCAGTGCAAGAATTTCATAAGAATTGTACTGAAATTTCATCGAGAGAATAATTTAATTTCATAGGGAAATGTAGGATTACATAAATAAATTAATGTGTTCCAAAGGGGCCCTTAATGATTTAACTATGGGTTCAGTCCCACCATAGCAAATCGGAGACACAATCCATGTGATAGGGCCAATCCACTACAAGTTGAAATCATTTAGCAAATTTAGCATGTTTTAACTAAGTGGAGCATATAGAAAGTGATCTCACTGAAATTGCTCATGAAGAATTAAGGTAACACTTACAATCATTGGTGCCATGTTGCTTATGCCTTCGTGAGGTATTCTTGCATACATGACGTAACAATGGGGTTTAGAGACAATGGATGCCGGGTTAATAATTTGATGATATGGATTGGACTATACTAGCCATGGCCTCCCCTACACGTGTCATTGTCAATAGTCGACTATGCCTCCTCCATGCATCGACATTATCAACTTGACAAGCAAGAACTTATATATTAGGGTTCAGTTAGGACTCAAAAAATAAAAAAGAGGGGCATTATTATTAAATTATAAGTCACACATACCAATCTATTAAATAAATAGTGATATGCACAATACTCCACTAATTATGGGGAAAGACTTCAACAACACAGTGAGAGTAGAAAGGTTTCTTAAATTGTGCACATGAAAATGCAACATTATGATTTAACAAGAAAAACGTGGCTTAAGAATGGATGTCTCACCAGAGGGAGTGCCATTAGAGCGACCAAACTAATTCAGCTAGAGATCCCTTGGTGGTGGCATGTACCCTAGAGGAGGCGCATGCCATTTCATATGTCATAAATGACTTGGGTTTTTTTGGTTACCATACACTTAGCAAATTATTTCTAGAGGCAGGTGTTTACGCCAACCACTATTGGAAATTTATTGGTGTTGGCAGCCGTCTTATATCAGCCATCTTATGAAACACCGTTATTTCTAGCCATGGTGGGCCCCAACCTACTGAGTGGCAGCAGCCGTCGCTGACCGCTTTTGAAAAAAAAAGTAGAGGGACACTTGGAAAATTAATTAGTGTTTTAATTAGTGATCACGGCTTGGTTCTCGCATGGTTAAATCAAAATGTCACCTAGCTAGCTAATATACGATCTGATCTCAATAATCAGCATCTAATAAATGTTCTTTTTAGACTATAAATCGGAGGTATAAGTCCACGTTTGGCAGACATGAATGACCTCATTTGGCCTAGCTATGCATGATATTTGAAAATGCTCTATGATCTCGTGAGAAAAGACAAAGGGCTGATGGCACGGTGTTATATTCTTGGAGAGTACTACTAGAAATTCTGAATAACGCCTAAAGTTGTTTGGCCATTCTATCTTTTGTCAGCATTTGAAGGAACATATCTAAGCTTGCGACAAGCCCTTCTGTCTGCCCAACAACCACATGCATTGTACCATCATGTGTTTCTTCTATATCGATCGGATCAGCTGCTTGACTTCAGGCATTGCTAACTCTGTGTGAAACAACATATCTAAGGACCTGAGAAAGCAATGAAGACCAAATTCGTTGATTGTTTGAACCACGACTCCGTCATCTTGGGGAGTGTTTGGTTTTAATTAATTCGTCGGGGAGGTATGAACAAATCTAGACAGGATATCTGGAGTGCACTAGGGTGCAGGTCGGTTAAGTGTGTGACATGGAGGTTAGGTATTCTTCAAGTGTATCCACATTTATGGATATGTATGCGCTGCCGATTATGTGTGAACAAAGGAAGATTGGCAACTCGATCATGCATTGCTTGTGCTTGCATGAGAGCGGACATTGGTGTGTGCGTGCGTGTAACTTACTCATGAATCCAGTCAGGCTCCAGCGGAGAAGCCAACGGCCCATGAAATATACGTGTAGATGCAAAATGGCTCGATATATGATACTAAAAAACGATTAACTAATTGCTTGAATATCTGTTTCTTTTCTTAGTTCCATTGCAGCATTAGGCCATCTGTCCAAAACTGTAGACCTCTGTTCACTTTTTTATATAATGTTTGACTATTCACTTTATTTAATAACTTGACGGTTTTGTATAACCTAGAAGCAAAAGTCTCGTACTTTTAGTTTATGACCAAGACGGATATATTTACCTGAAACATGTGGTGTAAATAACCTAGTTGAAAGTCTTTTAGTTTATAACTAAGAAGGATGTATTCACCTCTAACATGCATAAACAGGAGCAATTCTCAGTGAGGTCCATGTATCTGTTTCTGACGAACCCCAGTGTTTTCCTCTTTCTCTAATTAATTTATATAAAAACCGAAAATTCCTTCAAAGCTCCATTTGGCTCCAAAGAATTTAGGAAAATTGAAATGATAATAAATAGTTGAGCCAATGATGCGTATGGATTAAAATCCATAATTCCACATACGTACACTACAAAAAAATTATTAAGAGGAATATTTTCATAGGTCTACAAAACCGACGAAAATTACTTTAAATTCGTGGGCCGAGCTGCATAACCCACGAAAATAAGCTTAAATTCGTGGGCCAGATACTAGGCCGACGAATTTATATGGCAGCGCAGGAATTTGAAAAAAAAAAATTTCGTCGGCCCCTGCAGCCCACGGAAATAACCTAAATTCGTGGGTATGTTGCGATGGCCGCCGAATTTAGAATATATTTTTGTGGGCCGCAAGTGGCCCACGAAAATATGACTACCCTAACCCGAATCCCGGCCCTCGCCCGCGCCCCGTTCCACGCAGCATCTCCCCACGCACGCACGCGTCGCTCCTCCGCCCGCCGCCTCCCCCGCCGGCGCCGCCCGCTGCCTCCCCCACCGTCGCCGCCCGCCCTCCGCGTCCCCCGCCGGCGCCGCCCCCTCGGCGACCCCAGCCGGCGCTGCCGCGTCTCTCGTAGTCGCCACCCGCCCTCCACGTCCCCCCGCCAGCGCCGCCCGCTCTCCGCGACCCCTACCGGCGCCGCCCGCCCTCGGAGCTCCGTGTCCCCTGCCGGCGCGTCCTCTCCGTGCAGGCGCCGCCGCCGGCCCCGCACGCCTCGCCGCCGACCTCCGCTGCCCCACGCCGGCCCAGTGCCACCACCGGCCGCCTTCCCGGCCCCGAGCTGCCGCCCGCAGCCTCCAGGGGTCGGCGTCGCCCGCTGCCTCCCTGGGCCGGCGCCGCTGCCCGCAGCCTCCCCGGGCCGGCGCTACCCGCCGCCTCCCCGACCTCGGCCGGCGCTGCCAGGGGCTGCCTCGACCACTCTATTTGCACCCACGCCACGCCGCAAACGAGAGGTTAACTTGTCTTTTCCTATCTTTATAGTGTAGTTAATTTCGTCGGCTTTGCATGTTTAGTGTACCTTAAGTTAATTTCGTCGGCCTGTTGACAACCGATGAAATTTGTTAATCATTGACTCCAACATGCTTGTCCCTTTTTGTATAGATTATCGTTAATTGTCATTAGTGATTGAAGTAATGTTTAATTGCAATTAGGGGTTAATGACTAGGGCTGTCTCATTAGATAGTACAAATTGTTGTTTAACTAATGTTTTCATGATATATATGAGAAGGGTTGTTTATGTTTATATTGATATTTTCATGAGTAATATATATTGAGATGTTTAACTAATGTTTTCATGCTTTATCATCTTCCTTATGTGTTACTTCTTTGCACTTTATTTCGAAGTCATTTTGTTTTTTGATTTTCAAGTTTAGAGTTTAGGTTTTCTCGCCAAACGGTAGTGAACCATAGGCGTCACCCGTTCGGGAACGACGAACCTCACATTGACTTGTGAGGTTCGCCATTTCAGAATTGTCCACGTATTTTGGACAGCCTTAGAGTGGAGGCAGATGCATGTGATTTGTGACTCGTGTCCTACGATTGGAGCGAAATTTTGACTGTGTAACCCCTTTGTTCTCCAACACACCATGATCAAGTGTGTGTTTGGAGAACAGCGGGGTTATGCTGCCAAAATTTCGCTTCAATCGTAGGCTAGTCACAAATCACATGCATCTGTCTCCACTCTTGGGTGGGTTTAGGACACATCTTTTCCAAATAGGAAGTTCGTTATCACCTAAGCCACGGTCATTGATATCCTATCTCATTTGTTTAGCCTTTTGAAATGGATGGTGATTGGATTGCGATGTATGATGGGTAGACGAAGGATGAGGCACACTCAAAAGAATGGCAAGCAGTAACAAAGGCTTTCCTTGACCACGCATTCGCAGTAGCAACTGGTCCTATAGTGAAGTGTCCTTGCAATAAGTGTGAGAATAAATGGTATTGGGAAAAGCAAGACATCGAAGAATACCTTTGCAGAAGGGGTTTTATGCCCAACTACCTTGTGGAGGGTATTTGCTGAGCTCAGTTACGTCTATAGAGAGTTTTGCGCAAAGACAGTATCAAAGAGCTTGATGAAGAAGTATGAGAAGAAAATTCCGGTTCTTGTATGCAGATTGGAAATGGTGTTTCCACTTGGTTTCATGAATGTGATGCAACATCTATTGGTGCATTTGGCATGGGAAGCTTTGGTAGGCGGACCTGTGCAATCTAGGTGGATGTATCCTATAGAAAGACAATTGAAAAAGCTCAGGGCCACTGTTCGCAATAAGGCTAGACTCGAGGGCTGTATTGCTGAAGCATTTTCCCTTAAAGAGATATCACACTTCTCAAGCAAGTATTTTACCCAAAGAAACAATGTGTTTGTGCCTACACTATAAGTTCATATGGAAGAGGAAGCACCAGTCGGCCACCTTAAGATTTTCAAGCATCAGAGTAAACCAGTTGGATCTACTACCGTACGTCACTTGGAAGAATTTGAGTTGAACCTGTTACAGCAATATGGACGAAACCGAATATATGCAGGAAGTGAACATCGTATTGTGTCGATGTCCTTCCATTTTTCGTTCTCATGTCTATCTTTAATAATCTGCATTAAATGAATTTGTGTAGATTATTTGACGAAGAATGTTGGAAATCTAGTTCTAGACCCACACCCACACAATTGGAAAATATGCGACGTGATGGGTTCAGAGGTGGCCCTAACTTCGTGCAATGGTTCCGCCGATATGTAATTTATCATTTCTGCCTCTTTTTCCATACGTAAACTTAACCTGGCCGATAAGGTTTTTTCTCACAGTTAACTTATGTAGGGGTCGATAGGGTGGATGCCACCACCCTAGGGGTCGCAGCCACCTTCGGGGTGGACAATGGTACCCTAGGGCTCCCAGCCACATCTGGGGTGGATGATGGTACCCCAGGGCTCGCAGCCACCTATGGGGTGGATAACACCATAGGGCTCCCAGCACCTCTGGGGTGGATGGCACCGCCAGGCTTCCAGCCACCTTTGGGCTGGATGGCACCGCCAGGCTCCCAACCACCTTCGGGGTGGATGCCAGCTGCAGCACCCAACTTCAACCTGTGGATGCAATCACCTCGTCAGCACAATGGATCACAGGTATGCATACAAAAGAAGTCAAACTTAGCAGAAGTTAGTAAAACATCGCAATTTTAGCTAACTTAGCATAAACTAGGCAAACTTAGCGAAACTTAGCAAAATTTAGCGAAACATAATCAAATGTCACTAAACTCAGCAAAACTAGCTAAACTCATCAAAATCTAGCTAAACTAGGTGACTTAGAGAAATCTAGCTAGACTTAGCAAAATCTTGCTAAACTAGCCAATCTTAACAAAACCTAGCTAAACTAGTCAAACTTAACAAAACCTAGCAAAATCTAGCTACACTAGGTCAACTTAGCAAAATCTAGCAAAATTCAGCTAAACTTAGCCAAATATAGCTATACTAGCAATTTGAGTTTATTTTGTAGGGTTCGGCATCACGCCCTCACAGTCCAACTCCAGATGCGGAAGTGAATGAGTACTCTGCGAGTTCCGGAGGAGCGAGCGGCCACAACTCTCAAAGTCCGCAGGAGTAAGTTGTGTGACGATGGTGATCTTTGATGGATTCGCATATTGCCGTATGGACTTTGTATGAACTTTGTATTCTGCATGGATGAACTTCTTAAATTTGTATCGACTAGTGTTGTGAACCAATATGGACTTTGTGTTGTGGACTCCATTATTTTTTATGAACGTGGACATTTATATGTATTATTATGCTTGTGGATGTGTGCTCGTGGATCTAGACATATTATATATATTCTGTCTGTGATAATTTTCTGTGATTCAAATGCATTTTGTGGGCTGGTTTTTGGGGTGGCATTAATTTCGTCGGCCATATACAAGGCCCACGAAATTAATTAGCTACTAATTTCGTAGGCCAACATAGGCCCACAAAATTACAGCCCAGAGTAATTTCGTGGGCCTATTCTGGCCGACGAAATTAATCCCGTAATTATAGGGCGCCGTGCAGTAATTTCATCAGCTTGTTTATATTCGTCGGCTAGCCCACGAATTTACGTTAAATTCGTGGGGGCTCACAAAATTTCACAAGTGATTTCGTCATACTTAATTTCGTCAACAATTTTCGTCAGCAAGCCAACGAAAAAGGCTTATTTTCGTGGGTTTTAGCCTAATTTCGTGGGTTTTTGGCCCACGAAAAAAATACTATTTTCTTGTAGTGGTATTAATCCCAAAGAAAGTGATTCTTCCCTTCCACCGGTGAATTGCTTGTAATTGTATCGTGAAGTTCTTTACTCTCTTTTCCGCACCTAAGGCTCTCAAATTCTCTTTTCTCTTCTCATATTAGTGGGGAACACGTAGTTATTGTAATGAAATTCCAATTCAAGAGACTCAAACGATGCCTAAAGGTAAATGTTTATCTTTTTTATATTCAGAAGAGAGTAATCTTAATAAAGTAATAGAGGATAACCTAACTAAAATAAATTGGATTAGAAATCAAAAGTCTTGTCTCTGTGATCATAATAAGACAATTAAACACCTATTCTTATTTGGGAAATAGTATAGATTGCTACCGGGTTCACTCCCCTAAGGTTTGTAACTTATTTGTTTGGAAATTGGTTCGCGGGCATAAGAAGTGGAGAATGAAAGAGATTTTTATAAGGGTGGCAGCTCTGTTATGGATAATTTAGTGCACTCATAATGATATTATTTTTGAGAAAAAACATGCTATTTTAAGGGGACCTTATTGTCTATGGTTGTGCATTGTTGCAACATGAAGACATGAAAGAGACCATTCGCCTAACCAGCAAGGCATCAGAGGTCGTGTCTTTAGATATTCTCGCAAAAAATGATGGAGAAGCGGTAATATTAGACTTTGCTTATGAACGTTTGCATTTCCTTTTGTTAAATATTCCTTGTCATTTTTGATCAATTGATTAGTTCAACGTACGTATTGTAAGAACTTGGTTGCGTGCGGATGAAGAGGCCAAAGCTTTCCTGCTTTCTAATAAAATCACCTTATCTAAACATTATATAAATATCATTTATTTTGTTATGGTTTAGTTTATTATCACCAAATATATTGTACTCATGACTTATATTTGTGTATTGGCGGTAATGTTTTTAATAAGATGAATAGTCAAATGTCACATAAAAAAACAAACTTAGATCGTTCAATGTTGGGATTATTTATTTTCTTAAAATTATTTTTCAATCACCTAGAACTACAATTGCACATATACTATCTGAGGGACTCGAGTTGACTGAGTCTGGTCTTTTGTCTTGGTTGCGATTAGCGCTTGTCAATACTAAACCCCTGCTGGTGGACTAGCATGCACCTCCTAAGTGTGACCCGAAGGAAAAGCCCTCTCCAATGTATTGAGAGGCCACGACAGAGTGGACTTGGCGTAGCACAACCCTACTTAGTGCAATGGTAGGAGGTCCAGAGGGTTCTTGGTTATATGCTTGGCTTCAGATGGACTTAGAGGATTGGGTAAATTCTTGGTAGGCCTTAAAACCACCGCTTTGAAGGAAGGCCCATCAGGGCCCAAACTCATTTCTTGGTTCAAGCATCGAAACCAGGGGGCAAGGCGCGTCTACCGGTTCCATTGCCAGAACTGGAATTATCCAAAGGGTAGGACTAGTGGACACATGAATGACATGGAGAGATTTCTTCCAGGATAAGAAGATTAGGACTCCGTCATGTTCGTTGGCTGTACTTGGAGTTTTTCATTTTTGTCCTTCAAACCTATCTTAGGGGGTTAAGTGCAAAACAACCACTAAAAGTTGAGGGCGGAGTTTACGAGGTCTGGCTACCTTTTGGTATGTGCACTTCATTGGACCATCTAGTGTAGGCGTCAGAATATCCGGTGCTTGGCGTAGGACAGTCCATGGTTGGCCGATTGACTGTTCGTGCACGTCGATTGATGCGTGTGTCCATTGGACCGTCTGGTGCATGTTTCTTTTGTGTTGTTTAGCTCCTTTTGCATGCCTTCTTTTGGACATTTGAATGAGTGCTTCTGCCAAACTTTCTTTGATGTATCCTAAGGTCAGTAGTACCTTAGTTGCTACACGATCTTGCACAGTGCAAGAAGAGATGTTTTTAGGGTTCAAGTTTTAGGATTGACTTATTCACTCCCTCTAGGTCGCTTCCTGAACCCTTCAATTGGTATTAGAGCCAAGCTAAGGTTCACCGTATGCTAAATTAGTTCTATGATCCGCTAAAGCGACCATGGAGTACTCGGCTGGTAGGAGTTTGATGACAAGGATTATGGATATTGGAAGGTTGTTCGGTACGAACGAAGAAATTTTGAACAAAAGGATCGGAACTCGCTGATAGGAAAGGAGAGAAAAACAAAGCAATACCAAGAGCTCCATCAATATGCTATTCATCGATAGATGAAGCTCTCTCTTTTTCATCTCATGCGAGATGTAACAAAAGATTTGTCCTTTTTCCTTCCCACGAACCACGGGACCGCCGAGCGCCTAGAAGAGCAAAGCTCATTTTCAGAACTGGGTCAAGCGGCACATTAAAAAGGGCTGGCCCATTAAAAGGATGCTTACTTTGCGAACGAAGTTCAAAATCAACAAAGGTTCTCCAAACGAAGAGCCTGATGAAATATCCTGATAGGGATTTTTCGTAGGATGAGGAATCCCTCCAAAGGGATGACGAGCCTCCCCCCCGACTACAACAAAAGGAATATCAAGAAGGTGAGAGTAGAAACTGAAGAGAGTGGAAGAAATTGAATGGAGAGAAGAGGGAGGCTTTTCCTATGTTTTTGTCATTTACTAACCTGTTTGTTTTGTTAAGGGAAACGGATAGAAAGCTTCTCTTCTCAGCCTATCTCGAGAGCTAACGTTCATCCATCTGCGATATTCGAATAAGAGTGGATACCAAGTTCTCGATGCACATGTGAACCCTATGCAACACAAGGAGCACGAGACCAACAATTGTGCAAGGAACTTATTGCTCACAGCCCTGAGTCATTCTATGTTCAACCGTGTGTGTCACCTTTAGATGGCTTATGAGATCTAGACTACCTTGCCAACTTCCATGAGGGTACTAGTCAGGTCATGGATAGATTGTTGGAGACTCGCCAACAAGAATATGAGAATTTCTCCCAGTAGACTGATGAGAGCATTTATGACCAATTCAGTCGCTTTCAATTGATTGTCAACAAGATCTGTGCAAATGCTACAAATGAGGCACTTCCCTACTCTGACCATAAGAGATCTATTAATCTCCTCTATGCCTTGGATCAAAATGTATGGAAAATTAAGGTGGCATCTATTTTTTAGTCAGCTAGCAATGATACTCTCGCCAGAGACAAGCTTTGGAGGAACCTAAAGGCTATGGAGGTTGATGCTTAGATGATGAGTTGAACAACTCCAAAGAGCATAGCTCTTATGTTGTTGTCACTGAATCCTAGCCGACCGAGGATTGCCATTGGATTGGCTACTGAGCTTCATGGACTGCCCGATCAGTGGTGGGTTTTTTATTGTATCTCTGGGCCAAACAGGCCATGTATCATAGAATAGGAAAGTTTAAGTTTAGAAAAATAGAGTTACGGTTTGTTTAGAAGGTTCGGACTTGTCGTCCAAGTCTCCAAACTATAAATATGTACCTATTGCTTTATAATAAAGTTAATGACTACCATACGTTCCCAAGCAACGCGTGCTTCATTCACCTCAACCTCGGCACATCGCCACCCATGGCTCCCAGGGTTTTTCCAAGTAAGCACTATGCTACTCTAATTCTTCCTTCATGGTTGTTTTAGGGCTGTTAAACGTTTGCTTACCCGGTGGATCTTGTACTAAGGCGTTTTCTATGGTGAGATCTGATAGTTATCACGGTAAATTTCAAGTCAAGTTTTGCTTGGCACGAGATCCATCAGTTAACATGTGTGCTGCCAATCTACATACCTGTTCATGCTTCACATAACAGATCGACAGCGTGCAGCCAAACGTACATAGCTTGTTCAGCTGCTACACACCACGACATTGTTGACGGTCGTTATTTACCTATTTCGACCGCCAATTCCTCGGTGAATAAATGGGGTATAGGGCTAAATTCTATGCATTATTTACCTAACATTGATGAATTCCAAGAGTTTTGGTGGTTTTCGATGTTCCATAGAGAGATGCTCAAATTCCGTGCAAAAGAAGATCATCTGGAGCAAGAGAGGTTTTCCGGATAAAAGGGCTTGAGATAAGAATTGCAAATACTATCACTAAAAAGTATCTCAAATGCCCTCAAGGACAATGCCATTACGTAGAGCTCGTTGAGACGATTCCAACAGACATATTATTTGTCTCATTTGGAGCTCCGGTGGAAAACTTATTAAAAAAAATTACTTCACCGCCCCACCGTACGCAGCCCACCATGGGCCAACACATGGCCGAAGCCTACCAGTGCCTCAACCAGCCCTCTCCCCTACGCTCAGCCCAGCCAGGCCCATGGGGCAGCCCAAGAATGATTTGGGGGTTAATCCCACCTTGGGAATCCATGGAAGATCCCCCTCACCTCAAGCTATAAATAGATGGCACCCCCTCACTTCCAACTTGTACCATTCACCATGTGAACTCTGTTTCTCCCTCTCTAAGAGGCGCCACACGGGAGGTGCTTTCACTCTAAAAATAGTGTTTAGTTAGGAGTTAGAGAAGGTCTGCTGTATCGGAGTCAATCGAAAGTACTCGGTAATGTATTTTATTTGCTTATCTTGAGCACTACTTTCCTATTATTGACAAGTGCAAGTACTTTATCTTTCTACTTTATGTACTTATCTTCGTCTCTGTTAGTAACTCGAGTGGTGTAGTTGCATTTTTCTTTTGGTCCACCATTTCGAGGCCTGAGTTGTGCTAAACTAGAATTGATTGATCGTTGTTATGCTTGCCGGTGTTACAATCCAACCTGTACGCTAGGCTCTAGTTAGTTCCTCTCCTGTGGCCAAGGATGAACTATTGTTGTTCAAGCTTCACTTGAACACGTTTGTACTGTGCCATCCTCTCCACGCAGATTTGCTTGGTAGGCCCACTTGGTGACAGCGTGTGGTGTGCCTGTGTAGTCCAGGCCCGTTCGTTCGGGAGGCCTGTAGGTGATAGACAGGTTCTCTTTCGGTGGTCAACTATCTACCCCCTCACTCTCGAGGGCATTGGAATTTTTCTCGACGCAAGTTCATAACTTTGTTGAGATCCTTTTGACCCTTAGCACGGATAGCTCTTGAATGCTAACAAGATAGAAGACCATACCGCAGTCCCTGTCTCGTTGTTGTCCTAGCTTTACCTGTTTTCTTGCCAACGGTGCTTGGCTTGTATCTCATGGTGCTTGGTGTCAATCGTACCTAGCTATTGGTTGACAAGAATGAGTAGTAACAGCTGGATGAATGATAGTTTGATATCTCTATCTCAATGCTTCCCTGTGGATAAATACGATACCTTAGAATACTACTGGGTGAAAGGCTACCGCGGTCTCCGTGCGCTTGCGGAGTAAAATCCGGTAGGCTAAGAGCCACCAACAAGCTTTTCTGGCACCGTTACCAAGAAAGCGCCGAGTTAGAATATTATTCTATTATTCATCCTGTTGTTCCTGCTCTTTCTTTTTATTTGAAAATCCAAAAAAATAGAAAAATAGAAAACTGTCTCTTCAATTTTGCTCTATCCGTGGAGTAAATCTTGATCATGTTTTTCATGTTGCCAAAAATTTATAGTGCAACACAGTTTTTCATAAAGGCATAGCTTGGGCCATGTGTGTACCCAGAGACTAATTTACGAATTAAGCGTGGTGCTTAGGTTGTATTAGCCTCTTTTTATAAATGATGTGTCGGATAAATGAGCTATGTGTAGACTTTGGTAGTGACGTTCCATGCTAGTTCATTCACCGCGATTCTTGAACTAGCTGGATCTCTCAAGTGTCATGGAGACACAATCTTGGTGATGTTTCAAAAATGCACCGCGTTTTTTTAGACCGTGGATTTGAGAAAAGTTGAGGAAATGGAAGTCATTGTTTACCAACATGGTTTTTGCTATGTTTTGACATGAAACTTTTTACTAGCACTTTGTGAACAACGGGCCCGATGATCTCTTTACACATGTTGGATCCTTGTATATGGTACACTAACCTATTGCAGGAGGCATTTACCCTCACACGAGAAGAGAGACCTTGTGCTCAACATTCTCGTGCTCAACCTCTTGTGATCTGTTTTACTCTTTTTGGGAAAGATGACAGCATTGTGACATAGATGACTGGTGAAGTGGTGGTGGTTGACATAAGTATATGAGCAACACAGATAAGACCATCTTCACCACACAAGAGCATCAAGGTGCCATGAAAATTCTATATGCATCATGCTATCACCTATGCTTGAATTTGCAGCAAGTAGGCCCCTAGTCTACTTCCCCATGGGAAAGTTGCGTGTCCGATGGAGTTGTGGTATAGATCCCAAAAGCAGCAGGCATAGACGCCTCTCATCGCGGGAGAGCTCCATCTTAAGCACCACATAGGCAAACACAGAAAAATTGGCATTCACAAGCATAGTGAGAACGTCGGTGTCATGATGTGCAGTCGATGGCTGTGTGGCACATGGGCAGACAATGACTGGTGGCACATGTCATGACCGACAAGTATCATGACTAGAAAGAAGAGCAGAAAGCATGACAGGGAGCAAGTTTGGAATCAGCATTTAGTACGGGATCCAAGCTTGGAGGAGAAAATTGTCTGGCATTTGACAAGCTTCTAGAGAAACAGCCAAAATTTCCAAGCCAACGAAGCAGCACTTAAAGGATGTCCGCTACATTAATATTCCATTGACCAACCATGGAGTGAGAACCTGATGTACCTAATGTCTACCGAGATAGAATTTTTAGCATTGATACTTCCAGCATCAATGAAGGTAACCCCCTCTAACAGCTATTTTCAACATTCTCTTTCTAGAGGTTGTTTTAAAATGCCTGCTAGTGATAGCTCTTGGAACAAAACTTTCATCGTGCTAGGATCTTCTAGTAGTGCTATCATGGTAGCACTTGAAACCAAACTTTCATCTTGCTAAGATCCTATGACCATAAGATCTTCCAACAGTCCTATCATAGGTTAGCTTTTCCTGATCAGTTAAGCTAGCCCTCTACTCTGCCCAACCTAGGAAAAATCTTATTAGGTAGACAATTGTGCATGTCAAATCCTAACATGCAGGAAAAGGTAAAAGGAGGTTTCTGAAGGTCATAAAGAAGGAACGAAAATGCCATCACGCCATCCACTCTCGATCTTGAGTATCTCTTCGCGTCATGATTGGACAACGTCTTCCACTGGAATCAAAATGAAGGACAAAGCGGAACATGTAAACTTCGACAGAAGGTTTGTTTCATGACAACACAAGAATCAAGCTTGGGGGAGGATATACCAAGTAATATCATACATCCTCCAACCCAACCCCTGAGAGGAACTACCTCAATATTCAACCTAGAACATGGTTGATCGCCGCAAGACATTGACCATGCTCTGCAACACTTTGGAAGCAGACATCTCTCATCCCGAGAGTTCATCTCCAAAACCATATGTCTCTACAGTATGAGGTGGCAATTGACATAAGATCTATGTAGTGACATCACCCAAGTAATGGAGGGACACTACGAGTGAGCATTCCTTAATTCCTTTCCCCTGGCCGAACATACAACAAGACAAAGCAGTTTACCAGAGGTCAGGTTGATCTACTCTACTCATGAATCAATGCGCCAGTAAGCCACCTATGACATCATAAGCATGGCGCAACATGAGTCAATGCACCAATGAGCCTTATTGACATCATAAGCATGGTGCAACATGGGTCCACACGCCAATGAGCCACCTACGACAACAGAAAAACAGTGTGTCAAGAGACTTATACAGGGTCGGCACTGATGATACACTGACAGCAGAAAAATGGCGCGACCCCATCGCAGAAGGTGGTAAAGGGTTCACCCTCGCTAAAAGGATGCAGAGGAGGCAACTCCAACAAACAACCGCCTCCATCATTCCACTGAATCTATTTAGGAATACACAGCTAACCGCGACCAAAACTGTCTCACATGGGAACAATGTCAGACTTAAGGTAAAACATGATATTGGAGCGGAAGATCCAACAAGAGACATCCACCCATAGGAGTAGTATCATCAAATCAGTTTTGCTAACAAATCAAAGCTCCCAAGACTTTGCAAATGGTCCAAATAGCAACATTGAAAAAAAACAAAAAAACATAGCTACCCAAACAGTCATTTTAGAGGAGGCAAAACAAGAGAAGAGAGAGAAGGTAATTCGCCTAATATAGGTGAGCAACACAAGCAGCATCGTCGTCACCCACGGAACAAGCAAGCTTGCGGGAGCCAATGCCAGGTAATGTTGAATCTCAGTTTCTTGGCAATCACTTGCAAGAACTAAGCTTGGGGGAAGTTCACCAGGTGAGTACTCCGAATGCTCTGTATTCAATTGATATCTTAAATCCTGAAAATTGCCATGACACCAAAAACATCTACTTTCTGTTATCCCAAATAAAAGAAAAGTTATAAAAAATTGCATAACTCGAAAACTATAAAAAGATTTGCTTTTTACCATGAATAAACTAACTCCTATAATGCTAGAACTTTGTTTATACCCTTGCTTAAAGGAGATGATGAAATTTGAACTTATTGGCATCTGTTGTGATCCTACCTTTAGTTTTAACCTTGTGGGAGCAAGTACTTTCAAACCAAGTCTAAGTTGTTGTGAGATGTGATAGTATCAAAGTTTGAGTTTAACCAAACTTGATCCTAGTAAGGTGAATTCTCGGAGTTTTCTTTTTGAAAATTAAAATCAAAAAGTTCCTCAGTGGTTTGAAATACCTATCCAGAGCCAAATGATTTACATGTTAAACCTCTACATATGCTACCTATTGTTATGTTGAGTTTTGTCAAATTTTGAGTTCTTATGAAGTAGTGATGCTTCAACTCCCGATCAAATCCCTCATGTCCACCTCCATTTTGCTAGCCTTTCTTTATCTGATTATGCTTAAATCTACACTGGATTCAAGCACCCACCTACATCAGACATTTCTCCACCCTATCCATCATCCACATACCCATCCATAAATATGGTCTCCAAATAAATACTCTAGTCATATTCTAAAAATATCCCCGAAGTACCCTTACAAGAGGAGACATGGAGCTAATGAAAAAAAGGAGAAAAAGAGAAAGAAAGAAAAAAAGAAGAGAAAAGAAAATGATAGCTCCATGCACGCAAATGCTTCAATGTTTCAAGAGGGTATTCATCAAGGAGTTTTCATCCATAGACCATATCCATCCACAAAACAAACCCATTCTCTTTTGATCGGGATGAGAGGTATCACAACTTCGCTAGGACCAATCTTTGACTTAAAATGATACATGACATGGGTAAGCTAACTTTATCCCTACCTTGAGCTCCACATAAGCCTTTTAGTTGATAGGGAAAGGTTTGGCCTATGGCTTGGTGAGGAATCAAAAACCACTTGAGTGATCGAGGGTACCATTTGAGGAACTTAATGCTTTCATTTCAAAAATTTTCAAAACCCTCCGAGCATGAAACTGGAAAAGAGATAGAGTTCGGTGACACTCTACTGAGATTGTTCCATCTCTCAACCGCCGAAGACAAGGTAAGAAATGGCAAAAGCCCCACAGGTATGGATGAAAATGTTGGGGGTACACTTATGTTCATTCATAAAGGTAGAGTGTTGGATTGTACACTTAATACTTGCAGGACATTGACATTGATGCAACTCTTGATCCACCGAGCCTAAGTCTTAGCTTTGCTCGAGGACGAGCAAAAGTTCAAGCTTGGGGGGTGTTGACGGTCGTTATTTCCCTATTTTGACCGCCAATTCCTCAGTGAATAAATGGGGTATAGGCCAAATTCTATGCATTATTTACCTAACACTGATGAATTCCACGAGTTTTAATGTTTTTTGATGTTCCACAGAGAGATGCTCCTATTCCCTGCAAAAGAAGATCATCTGGAGCAAGAGAGATTTCCAGATAAAAGGGCTTTAGATAAGAATTGCAAATACCATCACTAAAAAGTATCTCAAATGCCCTCAAGGACTACACCATTGCGTAGAGCTCATTGAGACAATTCCAAGGACATATTATTTGTCTCATTTGGAGCTCTGGTGGAAAAGTTATTGAAAAGAGAAAATTACAGCACTGCCCCACCGTACGCAGCCCACCATGGGCCAATGCATGGCAGCAGCCCACCAGTGCCTCAACTAGGCCTCTCCCCTCCGCTTGGCCCAGCCAGGCCCATGGGGCAGCCCAAGAATGGTTTGGAGGTTAATCCCACCTTGGGAATCCATGGAAGATCCCCCTCACCTCAAGCTATAAATAAATGGCACCCCCTCACTTCCAACTTGTACCATTCACCATGTGAACTTTCTTTCTCCTTCTCTAGGAGGCGCCCCACATGAGGTGCTTCCACTTTGAAAATAGTGTTTAGTTAGGAGTTAGAGAAGGTCTGCTGTATCGGAGTCAATCGAAAGTATTCGGTAATGTATTTCATTTGCTTATCTTGAGCACTACTTTCCTATTATTGACAAGTGCAAGTACTTTATCTCTCTACTTTACGCACTTATCTTCATCTTTGTTAGTAACTCGAGTGGTGTATTGCATTTTCCTTTTGGTCCACCATTTTGCGGCCTGAGTTGTGCTAAACTAGAACTGATGATCGTTGTTATGCTTGCCGGTGTTACAATCCAACCTATATGCTAGGCTCTAGTTAGTTCCTCTCCTGTGGCCAAGGATGAACTATTGTTGTTCAAGCTTCACTTGAACACGTTTGTAGTGTGCCATCCTCTCCATGCAAATTTGCTTGCTAGCCCCACTCGGTGACAGCGTGTGGTGTGCGTGTGTAGTCCAAGCCCGTTCGTTCGGGAGGCCCGTAGGTGATAGCCAGGTTCTCTTTCGGTGGTCAACTATCTACCCCCTGACCCCTCGAGGGTGCTGGAATTTCGCTCAATGCAAGTTCATAACTTTGTTGAGATCCTTTTGACCCTTAGCACGGATAGCTCTTGAATGCTAACAGAGATAGAAGACCATACCGCAGTCCCTGTCTCGTTGTTCTCCTAGGTTTACCTATTTTCTTGCCAATGGTGCTGGGCTTGTATCTCATGGTGCTTGGTGTCAATCGTTCCTAGCTATCGGTTGACAAGAATGAGTAGTAATAGCTAGATGAATGATAGTTTGATATCTCTCTCTCAATGCTTCTCTGTGGATAAATACGATAGCTGGGAATACTCTCGGTCGAAAGGCTACAGCGGTCTTTGTGCGCTTGCGGAGTAAAATCCGGTAGGCTAAGAGCCGCCAACAGACATGCACTGCAGGATGTGCAAGCGGTAGCTTGAGACATCGATGTATGCTTGGCACCCTACTTTACATGTCCTAGTTTGTATCTACATTCGTGGGTGAACCCCCTTGGGGGTTCCGATCTATGCTCATATATGTGGTTTATGTCATGGTTGAGTCTTTTATTAGCTAGATCCATCTTATCATGTGCATAGCGTAATCAACCTATGGACATTGCATCAGCTAGATTATACTTTAACTAGGGTTTGCTTCCTTGTTATGCTTTATCGACGCACTAACCATGTAGGGTGCAAGGAGGTGATGAGCCGAGCCATGGAGATGCCTCAAGCCGATCCCTGCGATCCGGCTGGAATTTAACACTGCACTATTATTCGTGTCTCCAAGTGATTCTCCGATGCACGTGCACCCCCACAACCTCCCTAGCTAGCAAGTCAAGCCAAGTGGCACCCCCATAACTCCCTCTCACCGCCTCAACTGAAGTCTAGGACGGTTGGAACTGCCGCTAGGAGGGATCGACCTCAACAACAGCATACCTCCTTATTCCTTGGTGTGTTGCCCGCCTAAATTTTTCAGCTTTTGGTGATGACATATCTTTTGGCACGCCTGGCGGGACCCGACCTCGTCATCTACAACATCTTCATTGATAAATTCCTCAAGCGAAGGCGGTGCTTGAAACTTCACATGGCAAGGGTGAACTGGTCATCTCAAGCCGCCACGATCCAAGCACATGGCCGAAAAGCAAGGATGCACCTCCCAAGTTAGAAGAGCTGAATCAAGAGCAGAGGGGCGTCTACGATCGCCATCTTGCCAAGCTAGCTACCGAGCTCCTGGACCACTTTACGTGGACTCAGCATGGAAACATCAAGACTACAGGACATCCGGAGTCGCTACTTGACAGCATCGACTTATCTGTTCCAGCTAGGCCTCGTACCATGGCTCTGCGTGGAGAGATGAACTACATGATCCACCATGCCCTGGTACGTCAATCAAAAGTTGTCATCAATTCATTATAATAGATTGTTGCAAGAGTTGCAAGACATGTCATCCCTTGATATTACCATGTTCTTGGGCCTACCTTTGGCTCATTCAAGAAGGAAAAGGAGCTCTATACTCGGCCTCTGGAAGTAACACCATTCGAGGCACCAAAGGGGATGAAGGCTGAGTTTGTCATCTACTTTGTGGAGGTCCCAGAAGATCCACCTTCGGTGTATGACAAGCCACCAACATACATACCTGAAGGATGCAGATGCAAAATGCATTACAGGCCTTTGCGCGAAGGCGAGGAACCACCTCCAAAGCTATGTATGGTGGTGGGCTGACTCTGCTTCAATTGCAGGCAATGTATGGCGGTGGGCTAACTCTTGGTAGTTTGGCCACTTTTCAAGAATGTTCTAATGTACCAGTGCTCCAAGATCAAATCTCTACTATTCTCAAAGATTGATATGGATTACAACCCAAGGCGAGGATCAACTATGCCAAGCCATACCCAGAAGTGTTCGATCAACTACTGGCTCCTCTAATGTTCAAGGTACCAGAAGTCTCCAAGTTCAACGGTATTGATAACACCAGCACTATCGAACACATCAGCCGATACACAGCTCAATTGGGAGTGGATGATGCAGCTGAACACATGAAAGTTCGGCTCTTTTCATTGTCTCTGTCAAGACCTACGTTCTGATGGTATACTTCTCTTGCACCAAGTTCTGTCAACACATGGAAGCAGCTAGAGGATCAATTCCATGCCCACTTCTTCTCGGGATCTAGCGTGATGTCCATCTCTGATGTGAGTACTCTACAATAAATGAAGGGTGAGATAGTAGCTCAGTACATACAATGCTTCAGAGAGATCAGAAAAAGGTGCTACTCTCTCCGCCTTACAGAAAAGCAGATGGCTGAGATCGCCCAAGGTGGCTTGCTCAAGACCACCAGCGATGCATTTGGGCCCACCGATTTTGGGTCAATCAGCAAGTTATTAAACAAGTTATCGACTTATGAAAGTCAACGACGAGATGCTTACCAGAAGAGATACAAAATGTCAATCTCCTTCCTACAGCTAGGAGAAGAAGACGATGAATCGGCTGATGATGCCGATGTAGCACTAGTCAAGTGGCCTCAGTGGTAGACCCGGTCCCATGTCAATGGCTCAAGGCACCTGAAGGTCTAGTAGATTTTGATTTCAATACTAGTAAGACGGAGAAGATATTCGATCTACTGCTGGAAAAGAAGCAACTCAAGCTATCTGCCGATCACAAAATTCCATCGGCTGAAGAATTAAGAGGACGTAAATACTGCAAGTGGCACAATGCAAACACACATAGCACTGGAGATTGCAAGGTCCTCCATCAGCAAATACAATTGGCTATCAAGCAAGGCTGGCTAATCTTTGGCAAGATACAGATGCAAGTTGATAGGAATCCCTTTCCGGCTATCAATATGGTCAACGTTACCTCAGATTCCAAAGGGAAAAGGATGGCCAATCCGATGATCGACCCCAAGAGTTTTGACTAGAATGTCACATATTAGAGAGAGTGACGTTGCTCATTATCGCTAGTTCCGTCCATGGTCCAAAGAGCTGGTCGGCATGTACTCGCGTAGATATGAACGTTACCGAAGCCGTGGACATGAGAGATGATGTTACTACCATGAAGCCCAATGGTACAGGGAGGAACGACGACGTCTAGAACAATGTCGCTATCAACATAATAGACATCAGGAAGAAGAGCGGTACCTCCATGACAGGAACAACTACCATGAACATTAGGACTGCCCTTTCTTTCAGTACTACTGGAACATAGGTGTAACAAGGCTGTCAACCATTGATGATTGTCCTCAATGCACAAAACATCAGCAGAGGAGGACATCTATTTTCCACCGTCTAGGCATGTCCCGCCAACCTTTTGGTTAGCTCCATGGTTTGCATGAACAACACCCGATGGAATAAGAAGATACCGACTATCCACAACCAAGATCAGATGGTCTGTCTAAGTCCTAGAAGTGAAGAGTCCAACGTCTTAGGAATGTGTAGTAGGTAGAAGAAGAATACATCTATTTGCTAAGGAAGATGCGTGCAGGACTAGTGCCTATACAACCACAATGCCGTTGGTTTGTATAAGGAAGAACCAACATGATGCTGATGAGCAATTGACAGGAAATTCGGCTGACACAACTACTAATGTCAACATGGTGCTCATACTTCTTGATGATTTTTGCAAGCCGCTTGCAGGAGAGAAACTCAGGGAATTCAGTCTCGGGGTAGTTTCCATCATATTTGAGAAGCCACCAGAAAAGAAGTATCGGCACATGAAGCCACTCTTCATCAAGGGATTCATCAATGGCAAGCTGATCATTAGGATGGTGGTGGACACAAGAGCTACAGCAAATCTCATGCCTTACTTCGTGTGCACCAAGATCAGTAGATCAGAAGAAGACCTAGTTCAGACCAATGAGGCGTGGAACGATTTCAAGGGAAAATCAACTAAAGCCAAAGGGGTACTAAATGTCGAGCTCATTGTGGGTTGCAAGACCATCGACACAGCCTTCTTCGTCATTGAGGGACAAGGTCCATACTCAACTTTGCTCGGTCGAGATTGGATTCACACCAATTGCTGTGTTCCTTCCTTCATGCATCAATGCCTGATACAATGGGAAGGAGATGAAGTGGAAGTAGTGCTAGGTGACAATTCTCAAGATGTGTCCATTGTTAGTCCTTCACTCTAGAATGACAAGACAGTGTATTAGCGGGAGAAGCTAGTAGGAGTATAGATACATAGAGTCTACACCCAAAGGAGCGAAGCTGATCCCAGCAACCAGCTTCATTGATGCAGAGTAATTGCAAAGTCTGTGGGAATGCACAAGTTGATGTGAGTATGATTTGATGTAGTAGGCCACATTTTTAGAAAAAAATTGTAACAAGGTCAACTCGTGAGGCCGATTTGAGGCAATCGGCCAAAAAGAATAAAAGCAATATCCTTTTTTGAGTGAATACTAGGTGCAAGTCTTGAGCAAATGCAAGGCAGTCTACAACTAATCTTCTCAAATTTTTGAGAAATCTAGATTGAGGGGCATCCAGTGTGCTAGATGACAGCACACACAGTGTTCAAAATGTTCAGGATATTCAAAAATTTTCAAGGAGACGATGCGTTTCCATCGTAGCTCAACATCGGACCCAACACTAGCCGATGCATAGTCGTCTCCTTTAGATCTAAAGGAAGCAGACATGCATAGCGTCACCAAACTCGGGGGGGGGGCATGGGGGCTCAAAACAAAGACAACAGAAGAAGGTTGAGGTCGACTCAAGTTTGCTGGCCAAAGCAAGATGAGATCAAGGCAAGCAAAGCATGGAGGCAGTACAAGGAGGCGTCAAGAGGACCTGATCGGTGTTTTCAGCATCAACTAGCCGATGCTAGGTTTCGACAGTAGTAAGTCCTGCCTATGTTTTGCCTTGTTTGTATGAGATTCTTCGGACAGGATAGCAAAGGCCTACGAGTTCTACAATCAAGATCTAGATGACCAAAGCTGAAGTGTTAGAACAATCATCGATGACACCATGGAGAAGAGCTTGGAATTGATCATAATGATCAAACAATTGCAGAAGCAAAGGTACCTTGCACAACCTTTCCAGATTATGCCTTGCCTAAAGTTATTCACACAAAGTTCAGAAGGGGAGGCTATGGATAATCTTGAAAGTACATCCAAGAAAGGTTGCAAAGTCGGCTTGCAGATAGCCAATTCAATAAGATCAACCCTAGAAGCAGGACACCGATCGACTTAGAAGGCCACTCAGTTGAGAGCCGACACCACACTGCCAGATCCAATGAATTTCAAGACTAAAGACGATGCATTGCCATCGCCTCTAGAATGACAAAACTACATTTTCACATCGGAAGACATAATACAAGCCGAGTGTTGACATAGACTATAAAGACAACGTCATCCAAATGATGAATAATTTTATTATAAAGGATTACGGTCATTTGGATTTAAGTGGGCTCATAAAAATATCAGGCCAATCCCGCAAAGCTCATTTTCAAAACTAGGTCAAGCAGCATCCAAATGATGAAGGATTTTATTATCATCAGAAGATCATGCCTTTTCCTTAGGCTCATCCCACAAAAGATGATAGTACCATCGACTCAGCCTGATTCAGCAGTCATTGAGCCGACAGTGGGTGGAAACCCAGGGGATGTGTCCTATAGAGCAGGCAGAATTCGCCTAGGAGTTTCTTGCTGGTGGTTAGAGCTCTGTATGCAAGCTTTGTTGCCATAGTTCACAAAGTGCAGGAGGCACAGTTGACCATAGCACGTGGAGCTTAACTGAGGATTCATTTTTATTCTGGCACCCTATCTCACCGACTAGGCAAGAGAACCTATGAGGATTCATTTGTATCCTAGAAACACCATCGACATGACAGGCGACGCAAAAGAAAATCTCTATGATTCAAGACCCAAATGCAGGATATACCATGGACGATGTTGTTCCAAGTGAGGAAAGGAACTACCTCCAAGGCACGACCTATCGTTAGCATACCTTCCTAACAGGATAACATCAATCCAAGCTTGAGTGTGCCGATTGGCCTTCGGGTAGGTTATATCAACAATATGAAAAGTTTTCATATTGCCTGGCCAATTGGGATCTACAGGTTAAGAAGTTCTGGCCAAAGTATTCTCTGAACAGAGCTCTCAGAAGGAATTGACACTAGTGGTAGTAAACTTAATGGTTGAAGGAACCATGGAAAGGAGCTTCAGCTAAGGAGCCATATTTATACACCAAGTTCAGGGATGTTCTGCCGATTTCTGCAAAAGAAGAAGTATGAAACAACAAGAGGGCAGTGCAATGAATAAGTCAGGCATAGCATGCGCACTATAGGGAAAGTGAAAGCCAGACTTCATGTTGCCCAACTTTCGATGATATGACTACATGGGTGAGCCAACTAAGGCAAGTCAACAAAGTTCAAACAGTACAAAGGTATTAGTTTGAACAAGAGAGTGCAAGAAAGTTGGAACTCGTGACTCAATGATTCATCCGGATGAAGCGCGATGCAAAGGACTACAATCAACCGAAGATCAAAACCTATGGCGCCCCTAGGGAAGGAAATGATCAACACACACCAAGATGACTTAGTTTCGAGATAATCAAATTATCATCAAAACTAGGGGGCATGTGTTGTCACCGAATCCTTGCCGGTCGAAGATTGCCATTTTATTTGCTACTGAGCTTCATGGACCGCCCAATGAGCGGTGGATTTTTTATTGTATCTCTAGGCAAGACGAGCTATGTATCATAGAATAGGAAAGTTTAAGTTTAGAAAGATAGAGTTAGGGTTTGTTTAGAAGAGTCGGACTTGTCGTCCAAGTCTTCGGACTATAAATATGTACCCTATTACTTCGTAATAAAGTTAACAACTGCCATACATTCCCAAGCAATGCATGCTTCATTGACCTCAACCTCAGTGCATCGCCACCCTGCCTCCCAGAGTTTTTCCAAGCAAGCATCGTGCTACTCTAATCCTTCCTTCATGGTCATTTTAGGCATGTTAAGCATTTGCTTACTAGGTGGATATTGTACTGAAGCATTTTTTATGGCAAGATATGATTGTTATCACGATGAATTTCACATCAAGCTTTACTTGCCGCGAGATCCATCAGTTACCACGTGCGCTACCGATCTACATATCTGTTCATGCTTCACGTAACAGATCGGCGGCGCGCGGCCAAGCGTACATAGTTTGTTCGGCTACTACACACCACGACATACACCGCAACATATGCACGCGGTAGCTCTAGAGATCGATGTAGGCTTGGCACCCCGCTTTACACATCCTAGTTTGTATCTACATCCATGGGTGAACCCCCTTTCCAATCTATGTTCATGCATGTGGTTTATGTTCGGGTTAAGTCTTTTCTTAGCTAGATCCATCTTATCATGGGCATAGCGTAATCAACCTAGGGACATTGCACCGGCTATATCATGCTTTAAGCAGGGTTTGCTTCCTTGTTATGCTTTATCGATGCACTAAACATGCGGGGAGCAAGGAGGCGATCGGCTCATACGAGCGGATCCAAGGGGATGCCTCAAGGATCTCAGAGATCTAGCTGGAATTTAATTCGTGTATATGCAGGCAATTCTCCAACGCACGCGCACCCCCACAGCCTCCTTGGCTAGTAGGTCAAGCAAGGTGGCACGCCGAGAACCCCCTCTCACTACCTCGACCTAGCTCGGGGACTGTCAGAACTGCCGCTAGGAGGGATTGACCGCAGTAGCAGAGTAGCTCCCGGTTCATTGGGGTGTTGCCCGCCTGAAGCCATCGGCTTTTGGCGACGACATATGTCTGGCCTCAGTGCTCCTCAATGGGCAAGGGTGAGAGAGTGCGGGCGCACGGTGAGCCGGCTGCAGGCGAACGGTGGCCCGGTGGGCGGGACTGACCGTGTGGAGTGAAACAGGAACCGAACGAAATAGTAGACAAAAGAACCGAAAACCTATATACCATTTCATATTTATTTTGTGTAAGTTCCTGGCCACCATTTTTAAGTTATTGGCCCACCATTTTCATTTTCTAGTTCCGGCCCACAACTTAAGTTCCTCCCAACAGGCTTCTCTTTCAATTTAACCATCAAATCTACACTAATGAAGGATACGGATGACTCCAAGTGCTGTAAAATCTCTCTTAAAGTTTTTCTACATGACATAATAAAAAGGAATTTGTTGATAGTCAACAAACTAACAAAACAAGATCGAAAGAGGTGCCATCCATATTTAGAAACATGAACCATTTTGCACCAAGTGCTGTTGTCTTCTATGTGCGTCTATGCTAATTAACTGATTCTCCTGGATATGGACCCGTGATTTTTCTAGACTTTGGAGTCTCGCATTGGACTATATATATCCCATGCACAAGATATCCCATTGGAATATAAACTTAGGGATGAAACCAGGACGGATACTAACGGATATGAGATAAATATTTTTCTCTCGGATCGGATTTTGAATATGGATAGTCCGGATATTGCTATACATGTCATAGCCATGCTAATGACTAATTTTGAATCTCCAGATACGTATACTAGTCGAATCGGTTTCGATATCGGATGTCTCGTTTAGTCTCTGAACCCCTTCGGATGGACAGATAATCGGAAAGTATCTGTCTCATTTTCATCCGTATTAATACTCCCTTCAATTTTTCATATATGACAATAATTAAAACATTTTAAGTTTTTAACCAGCCATGTATACGTCACAAAGCAGTCTAATGTTTTGGATCCACTCTCCTAGACACACCATCATATTAATTACTTATCTTATAATATATAAGAGTGTAATATTGTGCAATATGGAGGATGGATCTATTTCTAGCAATACCTATCTTTTACCTGACGTGCCACTTTGGTTTTAGAGTACGGTACTTTGTACTGGACATAGCTAGACTTAACGCACCACGTATACAATCTTAAAGAAAATTACGACGTTCCATATAACAGTAAACAGAGGAGGGGTTTTTCTGCTAAAAAATTCCGTCCACCTTTACTTGAATTAATCAAACAAATTTAGTACGAATTTGAATTGAATTCATATTTATTCGGGGTGGATTGCAGCAGTACACCACACGAAAACGGATCGGACGCTTATGTCGCATACGGACTCCGGTTTCGATGTTCTATGTACTAATGGAACTAAAAAGATAATCATTCTAATCCAAGTGAAATCATCACAAAATTCTTTGAAAGTCAGTAGGAATCTACAAAATAATATCATGACGCGTAAATGGATGCCATGTCACATACGGACTCCATTTTGGACATTCTACATATCAATAGAAAGCTAAAAGGATAATCTTTCTAACCTAATTGAAATCATCAAAAAATCGAAATCTAAAAATAAGATTGCGTCAATAATCACCGTGGTACTGTGATGGAGGACACGCAAAAACGGGTGCCCAAATTCACATTAAAAAAACACATTGAGAATTATACCCGTTGCATGAGCATTTTTCTAATATCTGTAAAATGATAATCTACTAGCTGTAGGATCTTCTGCTTCACGCACACCCTACAAATCAAAGTATCACGCATCACCAAACTATCATTTTTTTCCTGATGGCCTCTTTGCAACAAAATGAACAAAGAGTTATTATATTTTTTCTTAATAGATATTGTAAATATAGGTAATATGAATTTATTTATTGGCCAGAAAAGGGTTTCATGTGTAATTTGTTAGAGTTGTTTGAAAAGCTTGTAGTACGTATAGCTCATCTTATAATAAGCACATAAAAGACTTTTGGCAAGTCAAGAGAACCAATTATCAAAATATACGAGTGTGGCGTTCGGCAAGTTGTTGTGACATAATCAGGGCCGGAGAGACGACTTTGATTATCATGCATGCCATATATCCATGTATGAATTTCTTCCATGGCGAGCTAGTGTCCACGAGACAGCAGGCCGGTTTGTGTGATGAGACTCATCGAGACGACGAATAAAAATTGGCCAATCACTGATGAATAGCTCGATCGGCGCCAAGGGGCGGTCAGGTTAGCCGCCAGAGCGCAGGTCGGTAGTCAGAGTCGTCCGAAGATATTCCAGTTCTTTACCCGTGTGCATGTGCATGCGCTAATTTCAGCGGCTCCTGCGATGTGCGCAAGGGTTCAAAAACAAAATGCGCGAAGGTCAAGAATACATTTTGTTATATACTCCGTATGTTATAATTAGGCAGGTTCGGTAGTTTGCATTATTTTATATAAATCTAATCTTTGTCCGATCCCCTTTTTCCTTCTTGGTGGCTGATGATTATATTGTCAATTTTTGGGCGGCAACAAACGGGGCAGATGACGCATACGCTTGATCACATGCACACACTCGCCTCTTGAGTGCACAGAGACTATGCTAGAAATGTCTTTAGCTGAATGAAGTCATCATCTATATGTCGGGTGTCCACAGGCGCAATTATTGACATCAACTTTAAAAAGTCTTGTAACATCAGGTGAGTTAATCTCTTTCGTAAGAACATTTAAATGAGAGTACATGTCATTGCAATTAGTGTTCACTTGAAAGCTCCACGGCTTTGTCCAACCTTCACGGACTAGCCACATCTATTGGCTATACGAGTGTACGTGACATAGTCCAGCGCTGACTTCATGATTTATGCCACGAAATTCCCTATTTTCGAATTAACTCACACAATTGATGATTCAGGTAAAAGACCACACGTCACTTTTTAACATCGCATACAATGCGCCAGCCCAACAAATGGCAAGTTCACGAATAATTACAGGAAGAACGAACTTTGTTATTACTTGTGAGCTGTGACATATATGGGATGACTTGGGACACTGCTGAAGCGATGGATTTTAACTTTTCTAGACATAAATAATCATGCGGACCTCCATATATACTACTATACTATACAGCAGCAAGAATGCCGAATGGGGAAAAGCTTATTAATTAAAGACAATTAACAGACACACAGTAATATTCCAGGTAAGGACTTATCAATGAGTCTGAGAGCCAATGGACCGGTTCCATTACCTCTGGAGTGATGAGTGATTGTCAACAGTAGGAAGACCCAGAAGGACTTGGGCACAAGACCTCCGATGGATAGGAGGTAGAGGAAAGTCCTCTGAAGGACTGGAGGCACGCTCGGCGTCTGTCGGCCATGGGAGTTCGGTATACGGAGGAGCGGCACGACGACGGCAGGAATAAGTCCTCCAAAGGACAGCGAGGCTGCCCCGATGGACAGGGGATGCCGGGCGCCACCGCGGTGCTCCAACCCGAATGCATGGCGCGAAGGCATGCGAGGGAGGCTTTGGCGGCTTCGGCTCAAAACCGCCACCCAAGCTACCCAAGCCTTGGTGAGTTGGTCCACGACTCGCCAAGATAGAGAAGATGGGCCAAATCCGGCCTAGGCGGAGACTTCCTAAAGTTTCCCGATTTCAAACTTCAAAACCGGGGGCGGATCGCGGATTGGACTATTGGCCACGTGGAGAACATCCAAGGATTGCGTGGAACTTACGAAGATCAAGACTTCATCGTGGTCGTCCGTCCCGAAATATCCCGTAATCTTTCATTTGAGTCCTTAGGGTTTGCCTAGTCGTAGGGACCTCTGTGCAAAACTGTCTAAATAGCACTCGGGTATAAATAGGTCTAAGGCAAGTCATTAGAAGATCTCTTGGCTACTAGGATTAGTCTTCACTTGGTGATTTTCGTCCTTAAGCTTTGAGCTCCATTGTTAGAGAGGTTATAGTAGGATTTTGCCTCCTAATCTTGAGGGAAGGTGAGGGTGGTTGCTTGGGACGAATTTCTGCTTGTATGCTGAATCTTTAGACCCTTCTTGGGCACTTAATCGAAGCAAATTCGTGCAGCAACCTTGTGTTCTTCTCGTCCCCCTCTCTCTTTGGTTTTTGGGTTCAATCCTTGGCTTTTGGGTGTTTTTGTTGGCCAAGCTTGAATCTCTTTCCTTGCTGATGTTCTGGACTTGCTAGGATGTAGAGATCATGACTTAGTTCATCTCAATCCTGCTGGATTGCCACGAGCAAGCCACTTGTGGGTTTTCCCCTTCCTTGCCCAAGGATTGCCATTCCATGAGATCTGAAATTCCCGCTGATTCCGTGGTCACTTTGAGTTGATCTCTTGGAAAAGCTTTGGAGTAGGGTCCAGATAGCCTGTGCAAAATTTCGTAAAGTTTGGACAAGGTTTGATCAAGTTTGGGTTTGAAAACGCCCTTTCTGCGACTCTACCGGACAGTCCGGTAGAGGCCACCGGACAGTCCGGTTCCACCGGATAGTCCAGCAGCGCTCACCGGACAGTCCGGCGTGAGGCGCTGTCCGGGCCGTGCCACCTGACAGTCCGGCAGCAGGCACCGGATAGTCCGGTCCCACCGGACAATCCAGTGTTGGCCATCGGACTGTCTAGTCCAGCTAGGGAGCTGCTGTGTTCTTCCTAGTTTGGTTTTTCCGCTGTGTTTCTCCTCTGGTTTTGTGCATTCCCCACTGTAAGACCATTCTCTTTGCTCATTGTCAGTCAGTGAGATGCACCTTGGTGCGGTGAGTGTCGTGTGGCGGGATTTGCATTGTTTCGTTGCCTCGATGCCATTCTTGGCTGGATCTTGAGTTTTCCCGCATTGGTGCATATCATTTTAGTGGACGGCACACTTGCGCTGCTAGGCACGTATCTGTTCAGTAGACGGTGCCTAGCTCTGTTTCTCTTGAGCTTTGCAGAGCATTTTCTTGGGGGTTGTGATTTTGAGATTTTAAGTGCTCCTATTCACCCCCCTCTAGTCGCACGTCTTAGTCCTACAATTGGTATCAGAGCCGATTAGATTTCTTCATACCTTTACCGGTGAGAAACCAGTAGCGACTATGACTCACTCCGGGAAGATTCCGGTCCTTGGTTCCGATGGCTACTCCTACTGGAAGTGTAGGATGAGAGCTTTCTTGCTTAGCCAGGGCCAAGACATATGGGATGCTACTCAGAGTGCAAACTTTGTGGTGCTTCCAGTTGCTCAGCGCACTACCCCAGCGATTGTGGCTCAGCATGAGGCGAACGCCAAAGCTATTAACTTTCTCTTCTCAGGACTTGGTCCAGTTGATTATGAGAAAGTGAGCCACCTTGAGACTGCCCGTCAGATCTGGTCCCTGCTGAGTGCACACCATGAGGGCATTGCTACTATCAAGGGGCGTCTCGTTGAGACTTACAAGCGCGAATATGAAAATTTCATTCAAAAGCCTGGTGAGTCCATCGATGACTTGTTTGGTCGTTTTCAATCGATCATCAACAAGTTGCGCGTTAACTCCAGCCCTGAGAGGATCTCATACACCGACCATCAGCAGGCTGTCAAGTTGTTGTATGAGTTGGACAGGAAGGTATGGGAGATCAAGGTTAACTCGATCATCGAGTCTGAGGCCTATGACACGATTGGAGAGGAGACTCTTTACAGCAAGCTCAAGGCCACAGAGGTGGATTACAAGTTGAGAGATTCTCCTGCTTGTACTGGCTCCAAGAGCCTGGCCTTGGCTTCTCCCTCCAGTGAGGCCGTTCCTAACCCCCAGCTTCACAACTTTTCGTTTTCTGCTCTTATGTCTGTTACAGAGGAGCAGTTGGCGTCACTAGGGGATGATGAGCTTTGCCTGGTGTCTAGCCGCTTTCAGCGCACCTATGACAACCGGATGAG
Source organism: Paspalum vaginatum (assembly GCA_030272315.1). Classification (NCBI taxonomy): domain Eukaryota; kingdom Viridiplantae; phylum Streptophyta; class Magnoliopsida; order Poales; family Poaceae; genus Paspalum; species Paspalum vaginatum. The sequence goes on along the minus strand of CM059020.1, from coordinate 10,386,922 downwards.
CAAGAAGAGGGGCGAGAGGCCCAAGTTCTTCGAGTGCGGAGAGGTCGGCCACTTCATCGCCAAATGCCCGAACAAGCAGAACGACTACTACAAGAAGGGCAAGAGCCACTCCCGTGACTCCAACAAGTACCACTCCGGCAAGCACGACTACGGCAAGCGTGACCACACCAAGCACCGCTCCAGCAAGATCAAGAACTTTCAGAAGGCTTTCAAGAGCTACCAGAAGGACTACCGGAAGCGGGACAAGGCCTTCTTCGCCGAGCTTGGTGGTCTGTGCGGCGGATCATCTTCCTCCTCCTCGTCTTCGTCAAGCTCAAGCGATGAGGAGGTCATCACCAAGAGGGACAAGAGGAGGGACCGACTCTGCTTTGTCTCCACCAAGTCCAAGTGCAAGCACAAGATGCACCAGAGATCCTTTTGCTCCATGGCACTTGAGGACAAGGACGATAAGGGCAACGACAATGACTCCTCCGATGAAGAGGTAACTCCTGAGCAAGCTGAAATTCTTGAGATGTTGGAGGCAAATAGTCGTGAGTTGAAGGCCCAGGATAGGTTGTTGGAGAAGGCAGCCAAGAAGCTGCAGAAGCAGAAAGCCAAGTTGGCTGATGCTCTAGCTGAGCTAGAGAGGCTGAAGTGTGTGTCAGCCCAGCCTAGTGAGTCTGAGTGCCCTACCTGTGAGACTTTGATGAGAGATCTCTGTGAGCAGAAGAGCAAGTATGCTCATCAGGTAGAGGAGATGGATAGGCTGAAGGTAGAGTTAGGCAAGTTCCAGTCTAAACTGGATGAGCCTATTTTGAGTGATGTGCCTGAGTGTGAGATGTGCCCCCACCTAGCTGTTGACATAGCTGAGCTGAAAGTGAGGTGTGAGGGACAACTTAAGGAGTTGAAGGAGCTTAGGGATAAACCCACGCTTTTGGGTGCATGCATGGTCTGTCCTACCTTGGTGAGTGAGCTTGTGCAGTTGAGAGCTGACCTTGAGGTGCTTTCAGCACCCCCTGACACTTGTGAGAATTGTCTCACTCTGAGGTTGATCTTGGTGGATAGGGATGCCGCCATTAAGAAGTTAGAGAAGTCTGCTTCCCCTATTCCCTCTCTAGACTGCCCCACTTGTGCTGCCCAGACTTTAGTTCTGAAGGATCTGAGAGAGGAGAAATAGACTTTGGTTGATGAGAACAATCGGTTGGGAGAGGTGCTCAGTTGGATGTATGCTAGAGAGACCCAACTTAGGATGATCTTGGAGAGCACCAAGAGAGCTGAGGGTGACATGAGTGGACTTGGGTTAGGAGAGTGCAGCACTTCGGGTGAGAAGAAGAGTTCCCTAATTAAGCTTAAGACTGCCTCTCCTCAGCCTAGCCCTACTGTTGATGGGGTTTACCATGAGCCTCTCAAGGCTGCCCCAAAGAAGCAGTTCTGGACACCCAAGACCTCACAGGCTAAGCTGGACAGAGTAGTGACTGAGATTCGCAAGCCTCCAATGAGCAAGGAGAGAGTCCAGCAGCCTATTCCACTCAAGGCTACTCCACCTAAGCCCAAGCCTCAGCCTAAACCCACTCCCAAGAGGCCTGTCTACCACTATGACTTTTGCCAGCGGAATGGCCACTTGGAAAAATTTTGCTTCAGGAGGAAGCGAGTTGAGAGGCAGGAGAGAGCCTGGGGGAACCAGGATCAGTTCTACCAGGGTGGTAGGCATGATCCTGCCCATCGCGGTGAGATGAGAGACCGCTTTCCCGGTGAGAGAGGAGGTGGCTTTTAGGCCCGTGCTCCTGGTGGAGAGAGACGCTTTCCCGGTAGAGCTCCTAGTCTTTTTAGCGCGGCTATGGATCTTCTGACCGAGGCTTTGGAGGTAGAGGGTTTGAGAGCTCACGCTTTAGAGGTCATGGGTACCCAGGTAGATGTGATGCTTACTTTGACTGTGCTTACCCCACTTTTGAGCAGATGGCTCGGCACTGGTTCAGCAGTTACACTAACCCCGATGCCGAACCATTTGCTTACTCTTCTTTCCTTGATTTTGCAGGATCGAGGCCTGGAGGACATATGGATCATGGACTCCGGCTGCTCTAAACACATGACAGGGCACCGCAGATGGTTCTCCAGCCTCAACCCCGTGAGCACCAAGGAGTACATCACATTCGGGGATAATGGTCAAGGTAAAGTGTTGGGTGTTGGTTCTGTTGCTCTTTCTGGCAAGCTTTCCCTGAGAGAAGTTGCTTTGGTGAGGAATTTGGGGTTCAATTTGGTTTCTGTCTCGCAACTTCTCAAGGAAGGGTTTGAGGTTCATTTTAAGGAGGGTTCTTCTTGTGTGCTTGATGCTAAGGAAAACCTTGTTTGTCGGATTTTGCCCTATGGGCAGGTTTTTAAGGTTGACCTTGCATCTATTTCTGGCCCTCCTCGGTGTTTGTTTGCTAGTCCTTCTGCTGATATTTGGAAGTGGCATAGGAGGCTTGGCCAGTTGAGTTTTGATCTGCTAGTCAGGTTGAGCTCGATGGATCTGATCGGAGGATTGCCCAATTTGAAAGCAGAAAAGGACTTAGTATGCCACCCCTGTCGTCATGGCAAAATGGTTGCCGCTTCTCATGCACCTGTCAATAAGGTGATGACCTCTTACCCGGGTGAGCTGCTACATATGGACATGGTTGGTCCTACTCGGGTACAGTCTGTCAGTGGGAAGTGGTATGTGCTTGTAGTTGTGGATGACTTTTCTCGCTATTCGTGGGTGTTCTTCATGGAATTCAAAGATGAAGCTTTTGGTTTTGTTCGAGATCTGGTCTTGAGGTTAAGGAATGAGAGTCATAAAGCCATGAGGGCTATCCGCAGTGACAATGGCGGAGAATTTCATAACTCTCGTTTCGAAACCTTTTGTCGTGACCTTGGTCTTGATCACCAATTCTCATCTCCTTATACCCCACCGCAGAACGGTGTTGTGGAATGAAAGAATCGCACACTTGTAGAGATGGCGTGGACAATGCTTGATGAGCATAGGACTCCGCGACGCTTTTGGGCTGAGGCTATGAATACGGCCTGTTACATTGCCAACCGCATCTTCCTACGAGCTTTCTTAGGGAAGACTTCGTATGAGCTATGGTTTGGTAGGTAGCCTAGCGTCAAGCACCTGCGTGCATTTGGCTGCAGATGCTTTGTGCTCAAAAAGGGGGGGCATTTGGACAAATTTCAATCTCGCTGCTTGGATGGTATTTTTCTTGGGTACGCCTCTAGCTCTAGGGCATATAGAGTGTGGATCCTTAACACTAGACAAGTGGTTGAGACCTGTGAAGTTTCCTTTGATGAATCTATGCCTTGCACAACCCTTGCATTTGAGCTTTCAGGTGATGATGAAGAAGGCGCTCCCATCTTTGAAGATGCAGGAGCCACTGCACCGGCTGCAGCTCATGCCCCTCTGCTACGAGCTCTGAAAATGAAGGAGGACCCTTGCCTACGGCTTCCTCCTCACTCCCCCGACCGCAAGCTCGAGCAGAGGTTGGCCCTGCTGAGGACGCAGGGGAGGTGACCTCCGAGATTGTTCCATCTCGGCAGGTCCAGCAGGATCACCCTCCAAACGGGATGATTGGAGATCTACACCAGCGTGTCACACGCTCTTCGGTTAACTCTCTAGCCTTTTTCTGCCACGCCGCATTTGCTGCTTCTTTCGAACCCCGGGATGTGTCACATGCATTATCTGATCCTCGTTGGGTGAACACCATGCATGAGGAGTTGGAGAACTTTGAGAGAAACCATGTCTGGGATTTAGTTGAACCTCCACCAAACTGCCACGCAATAGGAACCAAGTGGGTTTTCAAGAACAAACAAGGTGAGGATGGGATGGTTGTGAGGAACAAAGCGAGATTGGTAGCCCAGGGTTTTTGTCAGAAGGAGGGGATAGATTATGAGGAAACCTTTGCTCTTGTAGCTCGTTTAGAGGCTATTAGGATTCTGCTTGCCTTTGCTGCCTCTAAAGGTTTCAAATTGCAGTAGATGGATGTCAAGTCAGCCTTTCTAAATGGTTACATAGAGGAGGAGGTATATGTGAGACAACCTCCTGGCTTTGAGAGTGCTAAGTTTCCAGACCGGGTGTATAAGTTGAGGAAAGCCCTGAATGGTCTGAAGCAAGCTCCAAGAGCTTGGTATGCTAGGTTGAAAGCCTTTCTGCTAAAGTCTAGTTTTGTGATGGGTTCAGTAGACAAGACCTTGTTTGTGTTGAGTCGTGGCGGTGACACCCTTCTAGTTCAGATATATGTTGAGGACATTATCTTTGGTGGTTCATCTCACGCTTTGGTGTCCAAGTTTGCTGAACAGATGAGCAATGAATTCGAGATGAGTCTCATGGGTGAGCTTCAGTTCTTTCTCGGGCTTCAGATCAAGCAAGGCCCAGAAGGAACCTTCGTCCATCAAACCAAGTACACGAAGGACATTTTGAGGAAGTTTGACAAGGGAGATCTCAAGCCCATGGCGACTCCCATGTCAACACAGACGGCTCTCGATGCTGATGAAGAAGGGGAGGTGGTGGACCAAAGAGAGTACCGAGGGATGATCAGCTCACTTCTGTACTTGACAGCGACCAGGCCGGACATTCAGTTCGCGGTCTACCTCTGTGCGCGTTTTCAGGCCTCACCAAGGCAATCACATCGTCAAGCGGTGAAGCACATCTTCAGGTATCTGAAATACACTCCTGAGCTTGGTATTTGGTTCTCTTCAGCTTCGTTGCTCTCTCTCAGAGGGTATCCTCGTATTCAGATGCTGACTTTGCGAGTTGTCGGCTGGAGCGCAAGTCTACTTCCGGCACCTGCCAGTTTCTCGATTCTTCTCTTGTCTCTTGGTCCTCACGCAAGCAATCTAGCGTAGCCACTTCCACCACAGAAGCTGAATACGTTGCTGCTGCTAGTTGCTGCTCCCAGCTACTTTGGATGAAGTCCACCTTGAGCGACTTTGGTCTCAGTTTTAGGAAGATCCCTCTCCTAGTAGACTCTACTTCTGCTATTTCTGTAGCTAAGAACCCCATCCTGCACTCTAGAACCAAACACATAGACGTGAGGTTTCACTTCTTGAGAGATCACTATGAGAAGAGAGATATAGACTTTATCCATGTCGAGACTGAGAACCAGTTGGCCGATATCTTCACCAAGCCCTTAGACCTTAGCGTATTTGCTCGCTTGCGTGGGGAGCTTGGTGTTTGTTACCCCTTTTAGTTTGAGGTAACTTTGGTGTAGTTTAGGATTTTGTTTTGCTTTTTCTTTGCTTTTCTTTGTTTTTCTTGCATTTTGTATCATATCATGCATTGCATTGTAACATATGCATTTTCACTTACACTAGCACTAGAGCTCTTCTTGTATGACGAGTTAGTACTTGCTTGTGCTGGATTGTACAGTTGCTTGCATGGTCATGGTTGGCTAAGCTCCTTGAATCTGTCTAATATCTTTTGTGAGCTCAGTCACTTTTATTGAAAATCAAAAACCATGATCACCACTTGAATTGGCTACCTAGCATGTGTAGGAATGTTGAATGCTATGCTATCTTTTCATGCTTGGATATGCTAGTCGTATGCCTTTGTTACACTGATGCCTAAGCATTTATGGCACCTTGTCCAAATCTGAAATTTGAATGAATGTTGTTTACAAGTGGTGTCCAATGAGCTAAATTGAAAAGATCTAGGTGGGTTGACTTGTCACACTAATCTAGTTTGAGATAGCTTGCCTTTGCACTTTGGCATGAACTTGGACTAGGCTGTGTATGACCAAAACCTTGTCTTAAGCTTCTGATGGTTTTCTGAACCTAGGCTTAGCATTGGTTGGTAAGAAGTGGCAAAGACAAATGAATAACCCCTGGCACATGATCTGATTTGCTTGAAGTTCAAAATTGCTAAATCTAAAATCTACAAGTCTCTAAATTGCTTATGGCCGGTTGTAGATGCCTTGGTTGAGAGTAGCACACCATGTATGTTTTGCTAGCACCTTGCTGTTCAAGCTTATCTTGCTAGATGCCATTCATGTTGGTGATGCTTTCTTTTTAACAACCCTGTAAAACATGCTCCTGATTTGTATAAGATAGATTCAATTGAGCTTGTTTGCATGCTTCTTTGCCCTCACTTGCTCTGTATGCTAGAACTTGTATTTACTAGCTTTTCATCCTTGCTGAGCTCTTCATGGTACACTTCCTGCATTTCATGGCATATTTTGAGGGGGAGTTGTCCATTTCAGGGGGAGTTGAGTTCTATGAACCCTTGATGTGTCCATTGTCAACAAGGGGGAGAGAATACCAAGATGTTGACTCTTGAGGAGAGAGAGATGTTGGACCAACGGGGAGGACTCTGTAGAGATCTAGTTGAGGGGGAGTTTGAGCTTTTAGCATGCTCTTGCATCGGTGCGTTGAGCCTTTTGCCTCTTTATGGAGGAGCCGATGTTTTGCCTTAGCATGACTGTGTTGAGCCAGTTTGCTTCTTTCTTGAGGGGTCATGGTTTAGTTTGATCAACTGCGTTGAGCGATTTCCCTTGTCTTAGGGGGTCGATCTTTGGCTTTGTTTTTGTTGTCTCAATTCGCCCTTTTCTGCTAGTATTTGGCTTTTGGGCATCTTAAGCAACTTCTTGTTTTTCTTCTTTCTTTTCGGTTTTACGCTTTTCCTTTTTGTCTGTGTTCTATTTTAGGTTACAGGTTGAAGGTGTTGACAATGCACTCATCAAGGGGGATATTGAGAGCCAATGGACCGGCTCCATTGCCTCTGGAGTGATGAGTGATTGTCAACAGTAGCAAGACCCAGAAGGACTTGGGCACAAGACCTCCGATGGACAGGAGGCCCTCCGATGGACTGGAGGTAGAGGAAAGTCCTCCGAAGGACTGGAGGCATGCTCGGTGTCTGTCGGTCATGGGAGTTCAGTATACAGAGGAGCGGTACGGTGACGGCAGGAGTAAGTCCTCCAAAGGACTGCGTGGCTACCCCGATGGACTGGGGATGCCAGGCGCCACCGCGGTGCTCCAACCCGAATGCGTGGCACAAAGGCGTGCGAGGGAGGCTTTGGCGGCTTCGGCTCAAAACCGCCACCCAAGCTACCCAAGCCTTGGTGAGTTGGGCAAGTTCTCGCCAAGATAGAGAAGATGGGCCAAATCCGGCTCAGGCGGAGACTTCCTAAAGTTTCTCGGTTTCTGACTTCAAAACCGGGGGTGAATCGCGGATTGGACTACTGGCCACGTGGAGAACATCCGAGGATTGCGTCGAACTTATGAAGATCAAGACTTCATCGTGGTCGTCTGTCTCGAAATATCCTGTAATCTTCCGTTTGAGTCCTTAGCGTTTGTCTATCTGTAGGGACCTCTGTGCAAAATAGCCTAAATAGCACTCGGGTATAAATAGGCCTAAGGCAGGTCATTAGAAGGTCTCTTAGCTGCTAGGATTAGTCTTCACTTGGTGATTTTTGTCCTTAAGCTTTGAGCTCCATTGTTAAAGAGGTTAGAGTAGGATTTAGCCTCCTAATCTTGAGGGAAGGTGAGGGTGGTTGCTTGGGACGAATTTCTGCTTGTATGCTGAATCTTTAGACCCTTCTTGGGCACTTAATTGAAGCAAATTCGTGCAGCAACCTTGTGTTCTTCTCGTCCCCCTCTCTCTTTGGTTTTTGGGTTCAATCCTTGGCTTTTGAGTGTTTTTGTTGGCCAAGCTTGGATCCCTTTCATTGCTGATGTTCTGGACTTGCTAGGACGTGGAGATCATGACTTAGTTCATCTCAATCATGCTGGATTACCACCAGCAAGCCTCTTGTGGGTTTTCCCCTTTCTTGCCCAAGGATTGCAATTTCATGAGATCTGAAATTCCCGCTGATTCTGTGGTCACTTTGAGTTGATATCTTAGAAAAGCTTTGGAGTAGGGTCCAGATAGCCTGTGCAAAATTTCGTAAAGTTTGGACAAGGTTTGATCAAGTTTAGGTTTGAAAACGCCCTTTCTGCGACTCTACCGGACAGTCCGGCAGAGGCCACCAGACAGTCCGATTCCACCGGATAATCCGGCAGCGCTCACCGGACAGTCCAGCGTGCGGCGCTGTCCGGACTGTGCCACCGGACAGTCCGGCAGCAGGCACCGGATAGTCCGGTCCCACCGAACAATCCGGTGTTGGCCACCGGACAGTCCGGTCCAGCCAGGGAGCTGCTGTGTTCTTCCCAGTTTGGTTTTTCCGCTATGTTTCTGCTCTGGTTTTGTGCATTCCCCACTGTAAGACCATTCTCTTTGCTCATTGTGAGTCAGTGAGATGCACCTTGGTGCGGTGAGTGTCGTGTGGCGGGATTTGCATTATTTCGTTGCCTCGATGCCATTCTTGGCTGGATATTGAGTTTTACCGCATTGGTGCGTATCCTTTCAGTGGAGGGCACCCTTGCGCTGCTAGGCACGTATCTGTTTAGTGGACGGTGGCTAGCTCTGGTTCTCTTAAGCTTTGCAGAGCATTTTTTTGGGGTTGTGATTTTGTGATTTCAAGTGCTTCTATTCACCCCCCTCTTGTCGCAAGTCTCGATCCTACGGAGTCAACGCCACAACCAGATATACTATTGTCAGTTTCATTTTTTTCTCACCGAGAGACTCCATACAATTATTGTATAAGAAACGTATTGCGCACACGCAACACCTGTATGTATTCTTCATATTTTGACATCAATTATGTACACGCACACTGACCCATCAACTAGATTGTTGGATGGATGCATCAAGTTATAAAATTTCCATGGATGATTCAACGAGTTAAAAATATGGGTTAATTAATTAGATACTCCATCCATCCATCCCAAATTATAGTTCAATAGTCTATCGACCCGTGCTCTCGCATGAATTAAAGTTTTCGGGAACATAGATTTAATCCGTAATAATATTAGAGCCGATTGTTTAAATTCAGCTTTTGTAATGTCATTGTAAGTAATGTGTATGCAAAAATTAGAAATTATTTATATTTATATGCACATTTAGGGGTTATTTTAATTCATCTTTTATAATGGCTTAGTAAGTGATCTATATGCAAATTTAGGGGACTATTTTAATCCGCATTTCATAATGGCATGGTGGGTAATTTTATACAAATTTAAGGGTTGTTCAATTCGTATTTCATAAGTTATTATTTTATTTCATCTTTCATAATGTCATGGCGGGTAATTTTGTAAAAACTATAATAGATGTAATGACTATTATTATTAGAGCTACACGATGGATGATGGGATGTTTCTTATTTCTGTGCGAATTTTTAGGATTTATCGTTTCTCTAGAAAACAGATCTATTATTAGAGCTACGTGATGGATGATGGGATGTTAATTACATAGAAACATATTTAATGGCTATTAAGATTTCAATATGCAATCGATGATAGAATGTTATTGATTATTGTGAGAATTTATATAATTTTATATTTTATTTTTCGTATCTTGTGAGTATTAATAAGGAGAAAAAAAAAAGAGTGTCCAATTAGTAATAGCAAGATTAGGCACAAAATATCTGTCTCATAGAAAAATTTCTAACATCTTTATAAAAAAAGTTACGGGATTATTTAGTAGTGAAAATTTGTAAATGGAAAAAAAATTGACAAAAAACTGAGAGTAAATTTGAAAATAGAAAAATCTGCCTAAAAAAATAAGAAATTTGCTTTCGTTGAGAATTGAACCGAAGACTTTTCATATTGGCAGAGGTGAGTAATTACTTAGAAAATAAACTAAAAATAGAAAAATCTGTCAAAAAAATTGCTTTCGTTGAGAGTTGAACTCAAAACTTTTCATAATGGCAGAGGTGGGTAATTACTTAGAAAACAGATCTAATGAATATTAATATTCGAATCTAGCAATTGATGGTTGAATGTTTCTGAATTTTATAAGAATTTCTAGGATTTATTATTTTTCTGATGCATTTCGTGAGGATTAACGTGAGAGCCTCTGACCGTAAGATTTTAAGTTGTGAATAACTTCATTTACTTGTCCATATGGAGACGGTTGCTCTACAAGTGTTTGCGTCATTTGGCTAGCCGGCTAGAATATCTCTTTAATTTGCTAAAACTCTGTATTGCTTAATTTATTTTGATACATTTGGTTTGTAATAATCTCGGTCCGATTCCCTCTAAGAGGGATGAAGCCGGAAACCAAGTTTCCATTACGTAAAAATAAATGTCTTGTTTACAGATGTCTAGATTTATCAACATCGATCATTCATTGAAACATGATATGAACTATCTAACATGGACCTTCATTTCTCCCATTTCAGATGAGGGCAAAATAAAGGTCAAGAGCTGTAGCTGTGTGTCATTTTAGATTTTGTGGGTCATTTTAGATCAACAAGAACACTAGAAGTACTGTGTTTCGTTGCTTCAAATCATTGTGTCCGAGGCTAGAAGCTTTGGCGGTCTTCACCAGGTCTTGAGCACATGCAGCATAAACGGTTGAGAACTGGCTGTATTATATGGTACCTTATAATTAATAAGTTCAAGTATTGTGGCAGTAACTTTTGTTTGTGCGGTTGTGCCATCTATTGAGTAATGTAAATTTATTAGTATTCCATATCTTTAATATACGAATCATTGTCAGGTTATCGGGCCCTCCTCACGCTCCCGTTGAGCCACGTTTCCTCCTGCTTATACGAGCCGTCGATTCATCAGCCTCATCGTGCAGTTGGAAAGGGCATCGTCATGCTAGGTCTTCTAGTGCATCCTCAAGAGCTCCCCATATCTCACAGGAGCAGCGACGGCAGCGTCAAAAAAAAAAAAAAAGCTTGCACACCGATAGCCTCTCCCTCTTTGCACCATCTACTCCAGAACTCTGATGCTTATCATGCCAGCGTAATGTTATGCGATGATCGGTCAGGCTAGAAAAAAGAGAAAAAAAAAGAAATTAAAAGGAAAGAGACTCGTTTGATTGATATCCTTCCTTTTTCATTAATTTCAAGACGAAAAAAAAGTATACGGTGGGTATGAATACAAAATGAGGTAAAAAAATAGACGGAAAATGGATGAAATATTTTGCATCTATGGATTTTGGACATTTTTACCCCTTTCTAACTTTTTCCAAACTGTACAGTGGGACCAGCGTAAGGGGTATACCTTGACCTTCTTAGATAAAAAAAGGTTTTCAGAAAACTCGATCTCTTTTATAGCGTAGATTTCCTACGTCGATCATCCCTTCCCTATTTAGGCATCTCTTTTCCTGTGAAATTTCTGCATTTCAAAGACATAAATACAATTTTTGCTCCAAGCATAAACAATAGGAATGCTGCCTATATCGTAACCTCTCCATCTTAAAATACAGTCAAAATGCATGTGGGGACGCACGTGACTAAATGAAAATATAATTAAATTTATTAATTGAAATATTTATTTAAGTAAAATATAAAGGTGTAACGTAAGTTTGTACGAAATATTATGGTATATTTTTTCTTTGATCACCGTGATAAATAGCTTTTAGTTAAAACTTATATTACTTGTACATACAACTATTAATGTAAATTATAGATATTAATTTTGTTCCTTGCTGATACTCTCCTCTAATTAAAATAAGGATAACTATTAATTTTCGATGTGCAAAAAACAGAAATCAGCTGAATCGCCCCCATGCCGCATAAATCAGCCCAGCCCACCTGCGCCCGCCGTCATCTAAACCATTCATCCCAATACGACGATTGACCAGCAGCGGTTCTTCAGTATGTAAAGCGTCAAAACCCTAACTCTATCCATTCCCTCTCCCCCACTCCGCCCTGCCGCTCTCTCTATCTCCATACCCGGCGGACAAAGTTGGCACCGACCGCTGCCCGTCACGCCATCCCGCCCCTCGTCTTCCCCCGCTCCCTCGACGTCGGTGCCTCCTCCTCCTGCCCTGGCGCCGCCATCCTACCCACGGCGGTTGACCCGCCTTCCTCCACCCGACGCTGTCCGCCACACCGTCTCCATCCTGCCCACTGGGCCTCCTCCAACGGCGCGGGTGCGTGGCCGCCTCCCTACCCGCGGCGTCCAGGCCCACCTTCTCCCATCTCGGCCATGCCAGATCCTCGCCACCTCTCTTCCCACGGCGGGGGCTGGTGGTGGCACCGAATGTGCCACCTCCACCCCGCAGCGGGTCTCCTCCCCCACTGTGGCGCCCGCTGGATACCGCTGCCGGTCTCTTCCTCCCCCTAGTAGATTTATGATTTCATGTTTCTTGATTTCTCAAAGTCAACTAGCTACTTGTTTTGCAGGGCATGTTAATGTATTATGAATTCGCAAATCTTGGGTTCCATGGGCGATGTGGGATTATGACATGATTTCTATGCTTTTTCTTCATAAGTTGGACTATGTTTAATCTAAATTGGGTTCTGCGGACCCAAATAAGGCCTTGGCGGATCTGTATTTTATATGATTCATTGAGCTTGACCGAGATTTGGATCTAGGTATGGGTAAAATTTTAGGTGAAAAAAAGGGGAGTCAGAGGGGCACGCGGCTCGGATAGTATGGCAGAAACGCGCGTTTCTGTCGTAAGAGTAACATGGGCCCACTTTGATTTCATTAATTGCTATTAGATGTTTAATCCGAATTTGATCAATGGTGGGGATTATGATGGGTAAAAGGCTAAGCAAGTAAAAGTGTTTTTTATTAATAGGCTCTTTTATAGGGTAGATAAGGTGTATTTTGTTGCCTAGAACAAGACTTTGACTAATAATTACTGTTCATGTAATCAAAATAAACTGTATCATAAATATATGCTTGATTTGGTTCTTTGGTTGAGTGAGTAGTCTAGTTGTGGGGAATGTCCATAGTATAAACAACTATGAATATTAAATTAAATAATAAAGTTAGATCGTTTGGGTTATAAAGCAGCTATCTGTTCTATTGTTCTCTCTACTTTATGTCACCTTTGTTTATCATTTTGGATATGTGCAACAGCTGCTTACTTATGTCGTCTCAAAATTTTGCCAACGGATAGTGAACACCAGGAACAAAGGTGGTGCGCCTGAGGACAACAATCAGGCTAATGGTCCCCAGCTGCCCAACCCTCCGAAGCTGACTGCAGAATAGTTCTACTAACTATAGATGCAGCTGATGGCCACAGTCAACAACACTGTTCAGGCCTTACAACAGGCCCATGCGAACCCACCATAGCAGCAGAGAGATAGAAGTGGTGATTTCCGGAAGGGCACCCTCCTACATTCTCCCACTCTGCTGACCCACTGTAGGCAGACGATTGGCTCAGCGCAGTGGAGCAGCAACTTGACATAGCCCAATGCAATGATCAAGAGAGGGTCCTATATGCAGCAGGACAACTTTGTGGTTCTGCTTTGGATTGGTAAGAGTCTTATAGACAGCATGACAGAGAACTCTTCACTTGGGCTCAGTTTCGATAGAGATTCTGGAGTCACCTTGTACCTACAGGCATAATGAAGATGAAGAAGAAGGAGTTCCTCTTTCTGAAACAAGGAAACTTGATAGTGACAGAGTACCCTGACAAGTTTCTGCAGCTTGGCTGCTATACTCCTACAGAAGTTGCAAAAGACAATGACAAACAGGAGCACTTCCTTGAGGGCCTTTTTGACAACCTCTAGTTACAACTGATGAACATCACTTTCGACAACTTCAATCACCTGGTGGATCGTGCTTTACTCACTGAGCAGAAGCGCAAGGAGATTGATGAGAAGAAACAGAAGCTCAACTCTGCTCCCTCCAATAGCAATACTCATCGTTGTCATCCACCGCAATAGTACACTCTGTAGCAGGGTTATCAGCAGCGCCAGCAATAGCAGCAGATGTCTCAAGGTCAGCGCTATCAGAATCAGCAGTGTCGCCCTCCCAATCCAGGTTAGCGTTAGGGCCATCCAATTCTCCGGCACCTAATCAAGCAATAGTTCCAGTGGTCCGTAACTGCTACAAGTGTGGCGAGACCGGGACTACGCCAACAAACCCCCAGAGGATGCAGCCCAACCAGCATGGCGCAAAGCAGAATCCCCCACAACTACAGCAGCAACAGGGGCACCCCAATGAGCATACTAAGGCGCTATGGTAGGGCAAGGTGAACCACATGATGGCAGAAACTACTATAGAAGCTTCCAATGTCGTTCTACGCATTCTTTCATTACAAGATCATATGCAGAAAAATACAACCTACCCTTAAGCTGTATGAAAAGATCCATGGTAGTTACTAAACCAAGGGGATAGATAAATATCGACACGAGAGTTTGATACTTTACAATCCACCAACAACCACACATGAGCTACAAGGCTTAGAAGCACTTACAATGCATTTAAACACATACCTTGGCCTTGTTTTACCATACTTACAAAAATATAGAAATTATTTCATTTTGGTTGATACCCTGGTTCAACCATTGTTTTCCCTCATCAACCCATATTGCAAACTACTAACTTTCTAGTTCAACTACTCTCATCCTGGTTCAACCAGTATTCATTAAAGCTCTACAAAGTTGCTCAACATGAAAGGTTAGAACCACAGTGCCTTAGGCATAATTTTTACTCCCCCTAAATGCATGTTTATAGTCTTTGAATAACCCTAATGCAAGTTCAAGTTTTGTTACAAACTTGGGCAACTAGAAATCATACTTAGGCTAAGATAAATAATCAATGAAAGATATAATGGTTCAAAAGATATACTCACAGTCACAAAGACCTGGTAGATTACATATTACAGATATTTAGTTGAAGATGAAACATGGTTCAACACTTCTGTCCATCACTGGATAGTCCAATGAACCCCACCAGATAGTCCGGTGACTCTCACATCAGCTGGCCCTTTTTCTTGATAGAATTCTACCAATGTATTCAATTTCCTTCTGGTATCTTATATTCTTGGACATGTTTAACACATGCTCCACATAGGAGCCATTAAGGGTATCACAGAAATACAAGTAAAATATAGGAGTAGAATTTGAACTTGAATGGCTTAGGTATGTTCAAAACACTAAGAATTGACATATTCAAGCTTTTAAGGATCTTGTTAAGCATATGTTACCACAGATGCTATTGAGGATGATAGTATTATGATAATTCAAGTCTTGGCTTTTGATAGGAAGAATTTATCTTGAGACAAGTATGTGCTTTGAAGTTTAGCTTCTCAAGATTGCCAAGACCCTCAATGCATCCTGCAGGTACCTGTAGATCTTCAAGCATGTTTTGGTACCAAACCTTGTTGGGTCCATTAAGGTTAGTCAAGTATTGGACACCCAAATATCTTTGGCGGGAACTTTGGATGAACAAATCACTTTAGGCTCACCACTGCAGCCCTTGGGAACACAAGTCATTCTAGCTTTCTTATTAAAAGGAATGGAATGTGTGAAATTACCATATGGGCAATCCTTACCAAGATGCCCTTTCTCTTGGCGATTGTAGCAAATTCTTTGCCTAAGCCTTTTTGTTGTTCTTTTGATCTACTTGAGTGGGCTTTATCTTTTCCAACCTTGTCGTGTGACTGGGTTGAGTTTCTTTTCTTAGACTCGGCAACTTGAGCTGCCATTGGCTTCATTGGATAGTCCGACACCCTGTTGCTAGATAGTCTGGTGTCACAGGATAGTCTGGCGGCTAGCGCCGGATAGTCCGGTGAGCCAGAGCTACTCACAAGCTTTTACTTGAGGACTGGGCAAGCTTCCACATTGTGTCCCTTCTCTTTGCACTAGTAACACTTCCTTTTTGCCTTGCTCTTTTTCTACGTGGATTTGCCTTGCTCTTTTGCTTTGGTGCTTTCACCCTCTTGAGACTTATACTTTGTTGATTTGGGTGGTTGAGCAAGGTTTGAACACTCCTTAAGCTTGTTCACCATGTCATCATGGTTATCTTGAGCAGGTTGCACACAACTCTTATCCTCAAGCACAATCAAGTCTCTTCTTAGCTTTTGAACTTCTTGTCTGAGCTCTTCATTTTCTCTTGTTATGGAATCATCACAAGATTCTACAATCACATGCTCAATACAAGGGTTACTTTCTTTGAGGCAACAAGGGTTAGCACAACCAAATATAGGTTCAATTAATGAGCAAGAACTATTTTGCACAAGAGGTTCATAGGATTTTACCGATGCCACAAATACCTCATGTGCTACCTCAAGCTTGCCTAGCTGATCGATGAGCTGCATACTTTCATCTAAGAGCTCATCTTTCTCTTGCTGATTTAATCATTTGTCATTGAATTTCTCCAACCAATCTTTTCTCTCCTTCTTTAGATTCTCAAGCTTCTCAATGTATGGAGGTAGATTTGCAAACTTGCTTCCTTCATTGGATAGCTTGTCACACTTCAAATTCAGATTTGTAATGGTTAGCTCAAGCTCATCCTTTTCTTCTTGAGCTTCCTTTAGCTCCTCAAACTTCTTCACCAAGTAGTTTTCTTGATTGTCAAGACTTTGCTTCTGCTTGGTAATGATTTGCATCAGCTTTATCACCTTCATTTGATCTTCTTCTTCATCATCACTCTCACTCATCTCATCCTCACTTTCTTCCTTATCTTTCTTGGCCATGAAACATAGCTGTGAGAGTGAGATAGTGGAGCTGCACACAGGTGAACATGATTCTTCACTTGGTCTACATTGTTGTTCTTCTCCAATAGGCGCATCGTTACTGCCTCTATCAAACAGTACGGAGGCATGTACTAGACAGTTTGGCACACCGGATAGTCCGGCATGCACCACTAGATAGTCCAGTGTTTGCAGTGACTGCAGCACCACCTCCTCTTCTTTTTCTTCCTTGGCCTTGATGTTTGCTTCCAAGCTGTCACAGAGGCTGCTTTGAGCATCGTCAGTGTCTGAGTCCTTTTCTTGAGTGTTGGCTTGTTCTTGGATGTTGCATACAAACACATTTTTTAGGGTGACCCAAATTTCATGGGCGCCCTCAAATATCTTGTACTCCTTGAATAGCCATCTAGATGTTTCTGAACTTAAGGTGCTCAAAATATAGTTAGCAAATCGAGCATTGAGCTGCAACCGTATTGTCTCCTCATAAGATAGGTCGCCATTCATAGCCAGAAGGCAATATACTTGCACCTACAATTTGCTTCACAAGTGGACCATTGGTCCTAAGAATGTGAAGAACATGAGCAGACCACAAAGAGTAATCCAAGCCATCGAGTAATAGTGGCTCACAGGGTACCTCACTAGGTGTTAACATCTTTACTCATGTCAGTAAAGCTTTTAAGTGAGTCCACGCTCTGATAACAATTGAAAGGATCTTGATGTCGCTTAGAAGGGGGAATAGGCTAATATGCAAAATTAATAATTAAAGCAATCTATTAGCCCTAATAATAGATAGTCCGATGGATGCTGTCAGACAGTTCGATGGATAGTCTGATGACTTCCACCGGATAGTCTAGTGTCACACAGAAAGGTAGCTCGATAATGTAAATGCACAACAAAACACTTATCGAGCTAAGGTATGTAGTCTCAAATGTCCCTCTGGTGATGTTAGACTTTTCTGCACTGCACACCTACACTCACAAAAGAGCTTACACAAGAATAATAGCGTAAGCACAAAATATAAATGCAAGAAAGAAATGTAAAAAGCACAAAGCTTGATGAAAGCTCCCAACAGGAGCACATCACACAAGGCACAAGATTTATTTCCTAAGGTTCAGGCACACCTGCAAGTGTCTGTACATCCTCGTTGAGGCATCTACCAAGAGCTTGAATCTTTTTCAACTCACGGCCTTCCCTCACCAATCACCAAGGTACGATGAGGCTGCTCACTAGAAGTGCTCCGAAGAGCGGGGTGATTATAAGCTTGAAGAGTGCCACCCACAAGACGAGTGCCCTTCAGGACGCTCTAGCCATCTAGGAGGAAGCCTCCAAGAGTAACAAAAGTGTTTGCTGGGAAATGCAATGCCAACTTGCGCTCAAAAGCTGGGTTGCTCACAAATTCTCACACAATCTCACAAGATCTCTCCCAACTCAAGAATCTCACACTTTTTTGGCTCAATCTCACAATGAGAGTTTTGCGGAGTGTTTCTTTGGCCTCTGAATGTGTATAGGCATTGGAAGGAATCAGCAACCCCAACAAGAGGTGGAGGGAAGGTATAAATACCATCCCCCACAAAACTAGTCGTTGGCCTTCTGTCATACTACCACTGGATAGTCTGGTGGCCTCTACTTATAGATGTTCATCTGGGCTTGCTAGTCTAGCCTGACACGGGCATGGTTAGGCATGGCACGCCTTCATCGTGCCCAAGCATGGAACGGTTAAGATGTCATGTCATGACGTGCCAGCACGCGGGCCGCCGAAGCCAACCAAGAATAGCACGGATGACCTTACACGGGTCATGCCGTGATGGAGGCACAATGAGCACAGGAGTGTCGTGCCGTGCTCATGCGCCACTAGGCAGGGAGAGGAGGAGGTAAGGTGCCGGACCGATCATGGCGAGCATGGCAGTGGGTTGGAAAAGGTGACCGCGCTAGCGGGGAGGAAGAGACGTCGCCGTCACCAACTCGAGAGTGTGCTGCTACTGTCGCTGACTCAAGTCGTCATCACTTATTTGCACTGTGCTCTCCTCGGGCGATACACCAATGCAGCGCCGCACTCCATGAGCACCGCATGCGTGAGGCTACAGTCGGCAACAAAGAGGCACCACGATGGGGAGGCCATGCTAGGGCCAAGGGTCGTACCACTCGATCTCGATGTGAATACGAGTGCCAGGGCGAGGGGATGAGCCGAGGGGGCGGGTGAGTTAGCGTGGAGAGGCAGGCGTAAGGGTGAGGGGAGATGCTGAGACAGCATGAGGGGGAGGGGACCCAATCTCAAGCGATGGGGGAAGGGAGGGATGTTAGGGTTAGGCGGCCTCTATGCAGGGTTTATATACACCTAGGTAATTAAGGTTGTGTCCAGCAGTGCCCCCATATCCCATCCCCCATCACTGTTACAACAATGTTATGCATTGTACACAGAGGGAGGGATAGTTCGAATAGTGATAGGGGATGAGGGATGGGGGAGCTATTGGAAACAGCCTAAGCGGACCTTTGTTGGGCTACTCCTTACACGGGCCGTGCTTGTGCTTGCACTGCGGGCCTCTCCCGTGGCCCAAAGCACGGCACGAGCACCATGCAGGACCAGCACGGGCACGGCTGAAAGGAACATGCCGGGGTATGCAACCCAAGAGGGGAAGAGGTGAATTGGGTCGCTAATCGCTCATCTGAACCTAGGGATTTCTAGTGCATAAGATAAACCTATTTCGTCCTACACATGCTAGTTAAGTCTAAGGTTTATCTATGTGCTCTCAAACTTACCCAAAAGACTTGCAACCTAGAGCCAAACCTAATCAAACTAACTAGGAAAGCTAAAGGCACACAAGTAAGTAAATGTGGAAATGTAAATGCGGTAAGTAAAGATGTAAGGGCAAGGAGATGCAAACTCCCGAGAAGACACAAGGATTTAACGTGGTTCACCACTAAAGGCTACGTCCACGGGCTCGCTACCAAAGGAAAAATCTTAGCCGGGCACCAAGACTCTCCCGATCACCGTTTTGTGCTCATGACCAAAGGCTCTAGACAAGTAAAGGCTAAGTGCCACCAAACCACCAAGCCTTGGCCACCGCCACCGTCAATCTCAGTCACAAGGCACCGGATGCTTCACTATAGAGTTTGAAGGGTCTCCTTATCCCTGCACAAAGTGTTGCCGCCGCTCCACACCAAGAAGGAGGTAGCAACGAATACAATGTGGCTTGACTCTAGCCAAGGCTTCTCCTCTAGCTCACACAGGAGCTACTCTCAAAAAGAGCTCGCAAGCTCACTCTCTCTAAGCTATAACCTAGCTTGGATAAGCTTGGAATACACCTCTACACTTGCTCTCAACTTCAGTGGCTCCAACACACTCGAAATGGCTAGGTGGGGTGGCTTACATAGCCCCTAAACACAAACTAGCCATTGGGCCAAAGGGCTGCTGACGCAGTGTACTTCGGATTGTTCGGTCCATACTTTTTCTCAACTTCGGACAATCCAGTCCATTCACTTTCCCAATGGTGACTGAACTCAGACGTCACTGTACTTCTGTCCGATCATTTGTCTGGTCTTCAATAGCGGACTGTCCGATCCTTGTAACTGATCAAGTCCTGGAAACTAGCCATTGCAATGACATCAATATTTTGTCCAAAGGTTTGTCTGATCTATAGGATCAGACTATCCGGTCCATTGTCTAGTTTCCTTCATAGCACATAGCTTCGGGTTTCTTTGTCGGTTGATTGTCCGGTCTTCAAGACAGTATTGTCCGGTCCATTGTTCTTGGTCGCTTCCACTGCCTCATTGCTGATTGTCTAGTCTATTGATTCTTCTTAACTTTGGACTGTCCAGTCTTCACAATTTGCCTGGCTTCTAATTCTTCTTCCCCCTCGGGAAACTTGCTTTGGAGGTATGTCCGGTCATGCAGATCAGACTGTCCGTTAGGGTGACCCTTCGGGCCTTGCCTTCAGCTTTTCTTCTTCATCATCCCTTGGACCAAAATACCTAAGAATGTGTATCTAGATAAGTTCATTAGTCCAGGTGTTGGTTGCTAATCAATCACCAAAACACAACTATGGAAATACGGCACATGAGGCCATTTTCCTTACAATGGCAGGCGGCATGCCATGCCGAGCCTGGGCCGTGCTCGGCGTGCCGTGCCATGGGCTGCCCAGTGGGCTGGCCCATGTTCAACATGTATACCTCTATTCGACAGTTCGGTAGAGGGTAACTAGTTGTTGGGATTCAAACCCCCTCTACCGAAGATCCGGTAGAGGCTACTGGATAGTCCGGTGAGGGTCCTCCTGACCAGAGACACTGAGGCATAGAGCATGGTCACTATGTTAAGGAAAGTGTAGGTGATAGTCCCATTGGAGATACACCTAGCTAGTAATTATAGCACAAGAAAAAAACAGAGAGCTCTCACTGCCTCTACCGAATAGTCCAGTAAGGGCTACCAAATAGTCCGGTGTGCTACCCTCCAACTGCTAAAGTCATCACAAGTGATGAAATGGCCCAAGACTCTCTGAACTAGCAAGAGCACATGTTGACTAGTGACTTTCCAAGCTTAGCTTCCCTCTTGATAGTATAGCATACCTGTACTCAAGAACAAAATATAAATCTAGTTGAAAACCACTTGAGTCTTGAGCTTGATGAACAATGTCATCTTGATCAATTCCAAAAGAGAGGGATAACCAAGGTAAGCTTCGTTTGAGAGCAATCCTCTTTGAGCTGGATAAGTTGGACTTCGTTTTGGAAAACCTCTTCTCTAGGTAGATTGAGCTCGCTTGCTCATTAACCATTCAATACACTTGATCTTCATTATGTGTGGCTGTGAAATGCAATGTGAATGCTTCATGGTCAGCCACTTAGTCATTTGTGAAGAGTTCAATCAATATAGTGATGTCCAAATCAAGATGTAGATTCCATTTCACTTTTCATACAATGATAACCACATGCCTCAATCTGCATCAAGACTAGGGAATCAATGATATCCAGCACTTGAGGTGATGTACTTTGATTTTAGACACCCATTATTACCACAACATGTACAAGATAACCAACAATGTAAATGTCCATGCCATAGTGACTAAATCCATGCTAACTTGATGACCCAAAGAGTAAATCCAATGTATAGATGATCAATAGCAATAGATATTCAACAAAGACTATTAATCTCAACATACGAATGATATACAATGAAATCCCTTTGCTCTCAACATATGAGAACATTAATGCTTGACCATTAGATATATACATGAAAACCATTCTCTCATATTAGATCTCAATTAATAAACACATGAAACCTTGTCAAGTCGCTCCACATAGAAGTTAGATCTTTAATCGTGTTGTCACTCAATACACCAAAACCACTAAGTAGCCTTGTTGCACTTACAATGATGTTTAAGGAAAAAGCTGGTTTTAGTGTAAATGTGATTTTTGGTGATTTTGGTAAAAACGTCAAGAGTGTCGTGAGCTACAATGGACGAGAAGTATGGTAGCATTTTGACTAAAATCTAGAAAAATTCTTCAAGGGTCCCTTCATGGGAAAAATTATATCTATTGCAAAAAAAAAGTATTTTGAAATACCATGCATAAAAGCTCATTTTCTACAAATATTGTAATCTTCACCACCCCAATGCATGCCTCATTTGAGTATATCTAGGCTCTCTGATGTAAAAATGTAACTACTAGCTGCCTAGGACTATTTGACAAAATGAAACACATAGAAGAATAAAGTCCTTGTTGCGTAAAATGTGGGATGAACCGAGTACATGTCATTATAAGGAGGTCACGTCGATTCACCATACATTCGAAATACACCACTGAGTACATATTTTAAGGCTTTTAAGTCCATGTGCAACATATTTATATGACCTTGTATCTATTTCTTCAATGATGTCACTCTCTATTTCTGTCTTACACCAAAGTCCTACTTGTTGGTATCTTCTTCCTCCTCCCCTTCTTCCTCGATTGTTGTTCCTCCCCATTTTGTAGTTGATAGTGCATCTAATCCCCGTAGTGGGTTTTGGTGATTGGCTAACAAAGACAATTAAAGGGCTAATGCCTTTGTTGAGTTTGAGTAGGTATTATTGATAGACTACTTAATCCAAACTTAGATAGTGTGTCAATTGAAGAAATAGCAAGCGTCTTGTCAAGGCAAAAAATACAAGAATATATGGACATTATTTGGCCTCATTTATAGTTTGCTTGCATAAACAAGAGAATATTGATATTGCATTGGATTTATCAAGATTGAAGTATGAGCCAAAAGAGAAAAGATCGAAATGACAAGCAAAGGTTAAATTATTAAAGAGAGATGATGAAAAGGTTACAATATGGTCTCAATATTGGTTTGCTTATTTGGACAAATTTTGGGTAGTAACTTAAATGGAAAGATATTTTGGGTCAAAATTGTCATATGGGAGATATAGGTTCAAGAGATTTACGCATATAAGAAAATCAAATAAGTAGCTTAGTCTATCCAAGTATTGTCATTTTGGTCAATAAAAATAAACTTAATCTAGACCACTATATTTCAAGAGAAGTGAAGATAATTGCTTTATTGTTCGCACGATTGGGATTTCATTCAATATGAAGAGGATTTCGTTACGACAGTTATGCTTGATCTTAATATTGACAAGACGAAGACATGTGTGAGAAAGAGCAATGCTAGTTGTATTGTCAAAGATTGCTTGTTTGATTACCTATGTTCGAATTTGATGAAGATAGAAAGAAGATGGTCAAGGATTATGAATTAGAATGAAAATAGTTGGAGGTTTGTAATGGTCAACAATATCAAAGAGAAAATGAAGTTCAAGCAAAATTATATTCTTGAAGAAATGGAATTCAATATGTGTTTATTTTTGTGCAAGGCTAAGTGTGACTCAAGGTGACAAAGATGGTAAAGAATTAGCAATGACTTGGCTATGAAGGATTAACGATGGAGAAGAGCAAGCAAATAGCTTGGCACCATGGGACCAAACTCATGAGTGGTTACAAGTTCCTAAGCATAAATTGTTGTTGAATCATTAAGAATCAAGGTGGCTTTAGGATTTGAATCATATCAGGTCACTAGCTCAAGGAGAATGTGCTCAAGATGAAACATGATGAATATTGTTACGTGCCCTGATTTGGTGAATTTCAAGAAGTGTAGGAGGATTTAAGATATCAAGCTCAAGTGGTTGGAATAGATTTTATCATTGATCTTGAGTATTGATATGTTGCACTACCAAGAGGGATGCAACATTGAATGCTTTGACAAGTCTCCGTGCTCAAACTAACAAAGCCTAAGTGCTAACTTGATAGAAACTCTTGTCACAACAATTGAACTTTGTGGTATTGTAGCTTGAAATTAGTTGGGTTGGAGTGCCCTCTAAACAAGCTTTCTGGAATGTCCAAGATCATCAAAATCGGGCTTAGGAGTGAAAAGTTATGGACTTTTTAATGTCTACCTCTTAGTCCATTGGTTTAACGGATTGGTTCAACCGATCATCTCCTTTAGAAAATGTTTGCCAATGCAGAGTTGCCACCGGTTCAACCGGGTATCACTACTCAGTTGCCCACTGGTTTAACCGGTAGGCACTGCGTCAACACAATAATGACTAGTTTTTGAGGGAGTGGGTATTTATACCCCCCTCGCCCCTCCTTCCATGGTTGCTCAGTCTCAATAAAAGAACACACTCCTAGCAGCCATTTCAGCTCTTTCCTCCCCTTTTTGTGAGGTCCCTTGCCAAATCTTGTGAGTTGGGTTGAGAGAGAAAGAGATGGGAGTTTGTGAGTATAAGAGAACATCATTCATTCCTTGACTTTGTGGAGCTTGTCAAGCATTCGTGGAGCATTGTACTCATAAGCAGCTAGACGTTTCCTTGAAGCACCCAAATCTTTGTGGTGTGCTCTAGGAAGTTTGTATTACCCACTCTTGAGCAACCATAGTAAGTGACCTCTTCCAATCTTAGTGATTGGAGAGGAGAGGATTGGGTTGAAATAGACCGTGCCCTTTGTGGGTTACTCAATGAGGACATAGGGACACCTTTGTGGTGTGTCTGAACCTTGGGTCTAAATTCCTGTCCCGCTGTGCTTGCTTGTGTTGTTATTCGTGTTCATATTGTTCTCTCACTTTTTGTTGTCAAGTTTTGTATGGATCTCTTGTTTCTACAGGTTTGAGGGCTAGCCCCTCTCAGATTTACGAGTATTAGTTCTATGGAAGATCTAGAAACTTGTGGTATCAAATTTAATCAAGTAGATTTAGAGATCAATTCAATCCTTTCCGCTGCCCACTAGTTGAACCGGTGAGGACCAGTTCAACCGGTCAAACCAGTTGAACCGATCCATACCACTTGAATCGATGTACTACTGATTTCCACTTTTAGCTTATGTTATTTTTCAGGATTCCCTATTCACCCCCTCTAGGCGTCATCTATGTCCTTTTAGTAGCTTCCATTATAAAATGTGTAGGAACCACCTCTGTAAGGATGGAAAATACTTAAAAGCCTAATATTTCAATGTTATTGCACATATGAGGATGGGTATGATTTGAAATAAACACTACTACAGGGCAAGCTAGCGTTGCCTATTGCATGAGAAGGAGGAGTGATAGTTCAGTGAACTACCTGGTAGTTTTTCATACAAAATATAAAGGACCATAGTAAGTTCATGACATGTTGTCCCACGCACCACTAGACTCCTCTTTTGGCCATATCTGATCTATCACAATTGGTTCCCATGTGTCTAGGTGCATGCTACCACGTAGCAATCTCCACCACTACATGCACCCACGCATGATACTCTCTTGTGTTGTATCAATACCGCTTCTCTCTCATGTATTATCGATGCCAATGAACAACTATATCCTCCTTCTATGTTCTCCACATCCAAGGATAATATCAAAAAATCTATGAAATCTAGCACAATTCTAGCATTTTTTTGGCAACTAGAAGCAATTTCCTATCATATATAACACTAACAAGACATGTGGCTCAAATTTCCTCTTGTTTCATGCAAATTCTAAAGAAATCATCACAAATTTGCATGTGTGCTTCAAATTGTTGCAAATTAGGTCACAAAGAAATTTCCAACTTTTCTATCAACAATTGTTGGCTATCACTAAGAGCAAAAAATATGCCTCATTGTACATGATTTATTTTATGATTTGTGTGTCCATGCCATTGATCACTAACAAAAACCTCCAAAAATTGTGGATTTTGCAATAAAAATTGGATTTTGTCCTATACTCAATATTGATACGTTTTAGGACAAATTTGAGATCCCCTTAATTGATGCAAGTGGCAAGTAGAGAAGATCTGGGAGAGAAGGCCTCTAGAGGGGACAAAAAGGACCTAGGTCCACCCACCTAGATCCATCTAGCTAGGTTAGCCTACCTAGGGTGTTCTCGAGGCTTCTGGAGGAGATCTTCAGCTATTGGCTTTGATTTGTTTTTTATCATCGCTTGTATGGAAGGGGATTGCCAAAAGATTTTAGAATATCATTGGCATACGCTCAAACATGGAAATTTTGGCACAAAGCAACTCAAAATCAAAGGTTATATAAAAAAGCCACACATGCAAAACTTACAATTGATCATAAAGAGGCCACCAATCGATGAGAAGGTAAGCAAGAGAGGCTACAAAATGGAAATGAGTCAGCTGACCTTACCCCCAAGTCAGCCCACTTAGGGCTTCCCATCGCTTAATGGTGTTGCCCTTTTTACCACAACCTCCTTGGCCTATAAAAATATGACTTGAAGGCATTAGGGCCGACCATCCAATTCATTATCTAACCAAAAAAGGAAAAGAATAGAGGGGCATCCATAAGAGGAAAGCTAAGGGTCAAGTTCTAGGATAGGAGTTAGAGGGCTAATCAAATTCATCTAGTTCGTGGGTGTAATGTTGCATGTATGGACACATGGTTCTAACATTGATATGAACAATGGGACTATTGATTTTGTTCTAGTTCTTTTTGCCAACCCAAAACCACTGAGCAATTGATGGTCTGGCATGACCCACTGAACGCACCAACGGACGGGGGTGACAAATATAGTCACAAAACTCCTAGGCAGAAACACTACATATGGGATAGTTTGGTGATTAATCACCAGACTACCTGGTGATAAGAAAATTTGCCCAGAAAGTTACAGAAATGTATGTCCCTTCACCAAAACTGATAAAAAATTAATTAGTCCATGACAAACATTTGAGAACAGAGATAGCATTAAATTTAAGCCATCATTTTCTACTACTTTTCAATACACGAAGCCCATACAAATATAAATAAAACATAGATAAAATCAACATTGAACCTTCACTTATGTCATGGTAGAGTTTTGAATGATCCAGTCAAGAATGGAATTGTCCCTCAGGGATCCTTATGTGCATAGGTGAGGACCGAAAGAGCGACCTAGAGGGTCTGAATATGTCGACGTCTAAAAACTTGCAACCCCAAAATCCTCTCTTCTCCTTTGGGCAAGGTTGCATAGCTAAGGCAATCTACCAACCCTAGGACACACAAAGGAAAGCCACGCAAAAGCACATGAAAACACACTCGCTCAAATGCTGATCGAAAATGACGTGAAATGACCTTAAAACAGCCGGCAAAAGCCATCGGATGGTTCTGTGGTGAACCACCGGATGTTCTATGCTGAGAGTGCTTGTTTTGAAGCAACCACAGGACAGTCCAATGGTGAACCACTTGATATGCTGGGCTAACAAAAACTGTAGGCCGGGAAAACCACAAGAACCGATCTGAAACTTGACCAAATAAACTCCAAACTTCAACAAACTTTATAGGGACCTTGTCTAATCCATGGAAAAGCTTTTCCCAACAGATCAAGGGCTAAGCCCAAGGATTTCTCCACGGATCTAACTTTCCCAAAAGTGATATCCACAAGGGAAGAATGAAAGAACTAGGGGCTGCCCTTGGAGCTAGAGATTTGGCTCACCAAAACCACAATCTCTCCAAGTCCAAGTAGTCCAAAACACCAGCAAAATCAAGATATCAGGCTTGGTCAAGCACAAACACACCAAAAGACCAAGGAACCAAGATAAAAAGCCAATCAAGAGAGGGGGAAACAAGCACACACAAGGAGCTGCATGAAATCCATCTATTAATGGCCCAAAGGGGTCTCAAATTCGGATTACAAGATGGGGATTCGATCACCCAAGTAGCCACCCACTTCCTACCCTCTAAAAGTGGAGGCAAGATATCTCAAACCTCACTAATCTTGTTGTTCTTTGCTTAGTGACAAAAATAGAGCTCTAACCGTAGCCGTAAACAAGTCCCAACCAGCCAAGAGAGTTGGCTAATGGCAGTCAACCTCTTATTTATACTACAACTCTATTGCCCTTAAGCAGTTTTGCATTTGACCCCCTATATTACAGACCCTTACACTAATAAGGCCTGTAGGGGGCTAGAAAAGACCGCAATAACTCGGATGAACGGCCACGATGGAGTCCTTGACATCTTTAGTTTCTCCGCCTTCGCTTGATGTCCTCCATGTGTCCAGTAGCTCATTCCTCAAGGGTAACTCCAGTTTTTGGAATATTGGTAACCTGCCCATGGTTTTGTCGATAGAACTAGGAAATGGTTTTGGCCTTTGGTTTTTGATGCTCGAACCAAGAAACGATAATGGGCATGGTTTTGATGCTCGAACCAGGAAACAATTGTGGGCTTCATCTGTAGAGTGGTTTTATGGCTCACGACACCGTCCCGCACCCAAGGTCACTCATATAGGCTGAGCCTAACTTGGACCGTCCACTCTGGCGCCACCACCAGGTCACACTTAGGTAGGCTTCTGCTCGCTCGTCCTTCAGCAAGTCTTCGGTGTTGACAATCGCTCATCATAGCTAGAACAAAATACCAAACTCGGTACACTTGAGTCCCTCAATAGGGGGTCTAGAATCAACTTGCTCAGCTCTGGCCCAGAGCTTGGCTAGCAGCCTGCATTAGCAGTGCGTGTTGACACAAAGGTCAATGCTGCAAGGGGTTGGATGACTCTACTGGCTTGGGTAGTAGGGAAGGGATCCAAGGCAGTGGTGGCATGCAACATCTGCTCACAACCCTATGAGAACTCACTGAGCTTTCTCTTTTTAAAGGGCACGGGGATGCCGGTGAGAACTGAGGTTTTCTCAGCCATGGTTAATTGCGCTAGAGCGGCTTTTTAAGTTCCTCTCACAATTTGGTCGTATTTTAAGTAGCTTACCGTGCACCCTATGGTTACATTGCCTAACGTCTTTTCCTAGCGGCAAACTTAGTGTCAGGAGGCGGTGTCCATGTTGCACTATTGGTGCACAACTCTGCCTGAGGGGTCACTTGTTGACTGTGTTGCATTGATCAGCCCGTTGATTGCGAGGCAGCAGGGTACATAGTGGGAGTCATATCCTTGTTTCCCTATGTTCTTGGTGCACTTGTCCTGGATATACAGGGGTTAGGTTCTTTGCCAGGGTAGTTTAGGATCATGCTAGTGGTTTTTGTTTATAGATTTGGCATAGGATTCTAGCGATATGTTACATGGTCCATGCTCTGTGATGGTGATGTTTCACTTTTATGGTGACATTATTTTCCTTAGTCATCAACACGCAACATCTTTCCAGGCCATGCACTTGGGCTCTTGTCCATCATGTTCCAGTTTTATGGTGTGTTGCAGAAGGAGTACCCTCTGTTGGCGGCTCTTAGCCTACTGGATTTTACTCCGCAAGCACTTGGAGACCATTGTAGCATTTCACCTAGGAGTATTCCAAGGTATCGCATTTATTTCAATAGGGAAGCATTGAAATAGAG
Organism: Paspalum vaginatum; assembly: GCA_030272315.1. Taxonomy (NCBI): domain Eukaryota; kingdom Viridiplantae; phylum Streptophyta; class Magnoliopsida; order Poales; family Poaceae; genus Paspalum; species Paspalum vaginatum. The sequence continues at coordinate 10,357,773 of CM059020.1, read as the reverse complement.
AGATCAAACTATCATTCATCCAGCTAACGATAGCTAAGAACGATTGACACCAAGCACCATGGGATACAAGCAAAGCACCATTGGCAAGAAAGTAGGTAAAGCTAGGAGGACAACAAGGTGAGAGCTCAAGTTCCTGATGAGAACTTTCTATACTATGGTGAGCCAGATAGACTAAGCTAGACCAACATGTTGCTCTGACTGAGGTAATGATTTATCAAGTTCCTAGGATACTTACATCAGCACCGACTCTGCTAACCACTTCCGGGCACCAGATTCCTGATAACACAGACAAGACAGGTGAGTGTCGCAGGTAATCAGCTATGCGACTACAAGCAACCCAAACGACGATGGTGGACTACACAGGGTACACTCCCATTGTCACCAGGATGACCTACCAAAGCCAAGTGTGCTTAAACTGTATGTGCACATCGGCTTCCCAAATCTGTGTGGGGTTTGAGTGTGAAACCAAGGTGACCGCAATTGTAGACACCACATCTATGTTTGCAGGCACTACTTCTACTTAAGCTATTAGGTAGAAGTATATACAACTGCATAGTCAAATGCTATAAAGAGCATACGAGGAATCTATAAGCATGACAAACTAAATATTCATTACCTCTCAGAGCAACTCTAACTATAGTCTAAAGGACATTACTGTGCTAAGGCATGAGTAATACTAAAAGCAAGAGTAACATAAATGCTCTCAAAGGTAAAGAAAGATAATGCATTAAAATAGCTCAAGTCTTACAGGAAAGTAAAGATACAAAGGAACTCATAATGAACTCCTGAAGATGGCTCCGGAACGATGGAGCCCTACCTCTAACTCCTAACCAAAAACTACTCTCAGAGTGGAGGCACCACCCATAGGGTACCTCCTAGAGAGGGAGAGAGGGTTCACATGGGAATGGTACATTTTGGAGTGGGGAGGATGTCCCTCTATTTATAGGACGAAGAAGATCGGTGGGGCATTGGTTGGACAGACATGTGGATTGTTGGGCGGCCATCACGGAGGCCGGGTGGCCAAGTCCTATGGTTGGGCAGCCATCCCAATGGACGGGTGAACATCCGATCCTCCGCTTCGCTTGATCCTTCAGTTGGTATTCACTCCTCAAGTCGTTGGCGGTTACATCGGTTGATGACGTGTAAATTAGACTTCGATGCATGTCTGTGCGACCACACTCTATGGCCGGGTGGCCATGTGTTGCCTCTTAGTTGGTTGTATGTTGCCTTCTCTGGATTGCTGACATCACCATTCTTTATGTGATGGCCTTCCGATGCTTAGATTCATCGAATTCTTGAACCCCCGATTGGATTCAATCCATATTGTGTTTTTTGCATGCAGGTTGAACGATGTGTCAAGTGACATGGCCGGGCGGCTATACTCCTAGGTTGGAAGCTGACTGGGCCCTGACTAATGGTCAGGTGACCAAGTGAGGTGGCTAGCCGGCCACGGTGAATGGTCGGGCGGCCATGGGAGATGGCCGGCCGGCCATGCTCTTTTGCCAGGCTGCCTCTTCCTTGCCACTTTGCATATGTTTTGCTCGTTCCTTCATCATTTGAATGTCACAATGCCGATGCATTCAACTTTGTGTTGAGGGACCATGTGGTGTGGCTAGGAGGCCAAAGTAATGGCCGGGCAGCCATTGAGATGGCCGGGCGGACATGCCTTTTTGGTGGTTGCGTGCCTTTAACTTGCAACAACTATAACTTTTGCTTCCGGACTCCGAATTAGGTGAACCAAAACTCCATTTTGATTATATCGATGAGCTCTTTACAATGCTTTGGTCATGAGGGCATTTGAGATGCTTCATAATGATGTTATTTGTAGCCCATTCTCAAGCCCTTTTGTGGATTTCTCTCTTGCTCCAAATGATGTTGCCTTGTATGGAATTTGATCATATCCTTGTGAAACATCGAAAACCACCAAAAACTCATGGAATTTATAAGTGTTAGGTAAATGATGCATAGAACTTTATCCATACCCCATTTATTCACCGAGGAATTGGCGGTCAAAATAGGGAAATAACGACCGCCAACACGCCCCCAAGCTTGAACTTCTGCTCGTCCTCAAGAAAAACTAAGGCTTAGGCTTGGTGGATCGGGAGTTGCATCAATGCCAATGTCCTGAAAGTATTAAGTGCAAAACCCAACATTATACTTTTATGATTGAACAAATTGCCATAAGTGTATCCCAACCTTTTTATACACACATGTGGGGCTTCTGGCTTTTCTTACCTTGTCTTCGGCGGTTGAGAGATGGAACAATCTCAGTAGAGTGTCACTGAACTCTATCTCTTTTCTAGTTTCATGCTCGGAGGGTTTTGAAAATTTTGAATGAAAGCATTAAGTTCCTCAAATGGTACCCTCGATCACCCAAGTGGTTTTAGCTTCCTCACCAGGCCACCGGCCAAACTTTTCCCTATCAACTAAAGGCTTATGTGGAGCTCAATGTATGGATAAAGCTAGCTTACTAATGCTATGTATTTCGTTGTTAAGTCAAAAATTGGTCCTAGTGAAGTTTGTGATACCACTCATCCCGATCAAAAGAGAATGGTTTGGTTTGTGGTTGGATATGGTCTATGGACGAAAACACCTTATATGATGAGTCCCCTCTTGGAACTTTGGTGCATGTGAGTACATGGAGCTATCATTTTCTTTCTTTTCCTCCTTTGTCACTTTTTTCTTTTCACTTTTTTTAGCTCCATGCCTCCTTTTGTAAGGGAACTTTGGGGATATTTCTAGAACATGACTGGAGTATTTATTTGGAAGACCATATATTTGTGGCTAGGCAGGTGGATTATGGATGTAGTGGAAAGTGTTTGGTGAATGCGAATGCTTGAATCTAGTCTAGATTCAAACATAGCCAAACAAAGTAAGGCTAGCAAAATGAAGGTGAATTTAAAGGATTTTGATCGAGACTTGAAGTGCCACTACTTAATAAGAACTCAAAATTTGACAAAACTCAACACAACATTAGGTAGCAAATATAGAGGTTTTATCATGTAAGCATTTGGCTCTGGATAGATATTTAAAGCACTGAGGAACTTTCTCATTTAAATTTTCAAAAAGAAAACTCTGAGAATTCACTTTACTGGGATCAAGATGGGTTAAACTCAAGCTTTGATTATATCATATCTCACAACAACTTCGACATGGTTTAAAAGCACTTGCTCCCACAAGGTTAAAGATTAAAGGTAGGATCACAACAAATGCCAATAAGTTCAAATTTTTAGCAGAGTGCCAAATTGTATACGAAATACTTACAAAAAAAAATAGAGCAACTATTCATCATTTCCTTTAAGCAAGGGTATAAACAAAGTTCTAGCATTATATGAGTTAATTTATTCATGTAAAAATAAATCTTTTTCTAGTTTTTGAATTATGCAAATTTTTATAACTTTTCTTTTATTTGGGATAACAAGAAGTAAATGTTTCGGGTGTCATGGCAATTTTTAGGATTTAAGATATTTAATGACTCATTTGCATTCGGGGTACTCACTTGGTGATCTTCCCCGAAACTTAGTTCTTGCAAGTAATTGTCAATAAACCGAGCTTCAATATTACCTGGCATTGCCTTCCCCAAGCTTACTTGTTCCCTGGGTGACGACGATGCTGCTTGTGTAGCTCACCTATGTTAGGCGAATTTCCTTCTCTCTCTACTCTTGTTTTGCCTCCTCTATTTCTAAAACGACTGTTTGAGGCTTTTTCGATGCTGCTATTTGGACCGTCCGCATAGTGTCGGGGGCTTTGATTTGTATACAAATTTGGTCTGATGATACTACTCCCATGGGTGAATGTCTCATGTTGGATCTCCCACTCCAACATCGTGTTTGCCTTAAGTCTGACATTCTTCCAAAGTGACATGATTGCAGTCATGGCCAGTTGTTTCTTCCCAAACAGAATGAGTGGAATGATGAACGCAGATGTTGGTTGGAGTTGACTCCCCAGTCTATCCTTGTTAGTTCGCTATTAACCATCAGTTGATGGATTCTATTGTTGGAGTTGACTCTCTACATCCTTTATTATTTGCCACCAATCTTAGTTGATGGTTGTTCGCATTTTTTGTGCGCCATGCTTGTGATATCGTAGGTGGCTCATTGGCGTGATAACTCATGTTGCGCCTTTCTTGTAATGTTATAGGTGGCTCATTGGCGTATTGACTCTTATTGTGCCTTGCTTGTGATGTCGTAGGTGGCTCATTGGTGCATTGATCGATGAGTAGAGTAGATCAACCTGACCTCTGGTAAACCACTTTGTCTTATTGTATGTCCAGCTAGGGGAAAGGAATTAAGGAATGTTCACTCGTAGCATTCCTCCATACTTGGGTGATGTCTCAACATGTATCTTATGTTATCCATGGCTATGTGTTGCCTCCAGTGAAGCAGTGGATCCATGGTCTACTTAGTTGCAACCTTATAGTATAGAGACATCTGGTCCTGTGGTTTTCGGGATGAGGCATAGTCATGCCTTTATGTTCTCTTCCCAAGTGATGCAGAGCATGGTAAATGTCTTGCATCGATCAACCACTGTTGGTTGAATATCGAGGTCCTTCCTAGTAGGGGTTGGGTTGGAGGATGTGTGATATTACTAGGCATATCCTCCCCCAAGCTCGATTCTTGTGGCATGATGAAACAACCCTTTTGCGTATTTCTTCATCTATTGATGAAGCTTCCCTTTGTTCTGCTTTGACTCTTGCTTTGTTTCCATTGGAAGGCGTTATCCAATCAAAGTGTGAAGAGAGACCCAGATAGGCATTGAGAATGGTTTCTTTGTGATAGCCTTTTCGTTCTACCTTCATGATATCTAGAAACTTCCTTCATCTATGACATTGAAGGAAGTATTGATGCTAAATGTCCATCTCAATTGACAATTGGTACATTGGGTCCTCTTTCCATGGTTGGTCAATGGAAAGTTGTAGTAGCGGATACATTTGAGCCCTCTTCTTTGGCTCGATAGTTAGGTTGCTTCTCATTGCCACCCGTTTGTTTATCAAATGCCAAACAATTTTCTCCCCCATTCTTGGATTCTGCACTGGATGTTGATTACAAACTTGCTCCCTATTAGGTTTAATGTGTCTTCTTGGGCTTGGTACTTGTCGGTCATGACACGTGCCACCAGTTGTTGTCTGCCCATGTGCCATACAGCCATTGACTGCACATCATGACATTGACGTTCTCACCATGCTTGTGGACATTGATTCAAGTTTGCCTTTGTGGTGCTTAAGACGGACCTCTCCCGCAATGAGAGACGTCTATGCCTGCCGCTTTTGGGATATACACCACAACACCATCGGGCACACAATTTTCCCATAGGGCAGAAGACCAGTGGCCTACTAGCTGTGCAAATTCAAGCATGGATGATAGCATAAAGTGATATATAATTGCATGTCACCTTGGTATGGTGCGCTTCGCCACCATTTACTTTGATATCCATATCGCGATGCTATCATTTTCCAAAAAGGGGACACATAGATTGCAACAAGTTGAGATTGAGAATGGCAGCCACAGGGCCTCTCTTCTCATGTGGGATTGAATGCCTCCTGCAATAGGTTAGTATACAACATAAACAAGGGTCCAATATGTGTAAAGAGTATTAATCACCAGGCATGTTGTTCACAGAGTGCTAGCAAAATATTTTTTTTATCAAAACATAGCACAAACCATGTTGCTGAACCATGACTACCATTTCTCCAACTATTGCTCAAATCCACGGTCTAAAAAAATGCTTTGAAACATCACCGGCTTTGTGTCTCCATTGAAACTTGAGAGATCCAGCTAGTTCAAGAATCGCGGCTCAAGAACTAGCAAGGAACATCACTACCAAAGACCACCCATGGCTTACCTACAAAACTTGACATTACATCAAATCTAATAGAAAATGACTAATTTCAACCTAAATACCATGCTTAATTTGAAAATTAGCCTCTGGGCACATGTTAGGATCTGGCCCAAGCTATATTCCGATATGAGGAGACCTTTAAGGTTTGGCGTCCCATGACTTTGGGTAGCATGAAGAAGATGTTCAATAACCACACATGATCAAGAATTACACAAAGAATAGGGCATCATTGAAGAAAATGTTTTTTTTTTGTTTTATATTTTTTTGGATTTTCAAATAAAATAAAAGGAGCAACAACAAAAGGATGAACAACAGAATAATATTCTAACTCAGTGCTTCCCAAGCAACAACACTAGAAAAGCTTGTTGGCAGCTCTTAGCCAACCAGATTTTACTCCGCAAGTGCACGAAGACCGCTGTAGCCTTTCACCCTAGAGTATTCCAAGTTATCGTATTTATTTCCACAGGGAAGCATTGAGATAGAGATATCACTATCATTCATCAAGCTGTTGCTACTCATTCACATCAACCGATAGCTAACAATGATTGACACCAAGCACCATGGGATAGAAGCCAAGCACCGTTAGCAGGAAAGCAGGTAAATCTAGGAGGATAACAAAGTGAGAGCTCAAATTCCTAATGAGGACTTTCTATACTACGGTGAGCCAGATAGACTAAGCTAGACCAACATTGCTCTGACTGGGGTAATGATTTATCAAGTTGTCTAGGATACTTACTTCGCCACTGACTCTGCTAACCACTTATGGGCACTAGAGTACTGATAACCCAGAAGAGAAAGGTGGGCGTGGTAGGTGATCGGCTATGCGGCTACAGGCAACCCAAACGACAGGGGTGGACTACATAGGGTACACTCCTGCTACCACTAGGAGGACCTACCAATGCCATGTGTGCTTAAACTATACGTGCACACTAGCTACCCAAATTTGCGTGGGGTTTGAGAGTGAAACCAAGGTGACCACAATTGTAGACACCACATCTATGTTTGCGGGCACTACTTCTACTGAAGCTATAAGGTAGAAGTATACACAACTATATAGTCAAATGCTATAAAGAGCATACGAGGAATCTATAAGCATGACAAACTAAATATTCATTACCTCTCAGAAAAACTCTAACTATAGTCTAAAGGACATTACTGTGCTAAGGCATGATTAATACCAAAAGCAAGAGTAACGTAAATGCTCACAAAAGTAAAGAAAGATAATGCATTAAAATAGCTCAAGTCTTACAGGAAAGTAAAGATACATAGGAACTCATGAAGACGGATCCGGAATGACGGAGCCCTACCTCTAACTCCTAACCAAACACTACTTTCAAAGTGGAGGCACCACCCATAGGGTGCCTCCTAGAGAGGGAGAGAGAGTTCACATGGGAATGGTGACAGCCAATGGACCGACTCCATTGCCTCTGGAGTGATGAGTGATTGTCAATGGAAGCCAAGACCCAGCAAGACTTGGGCACAAGACCTCCGATGGACAGGAGGCCCTCTGATGAACTAGAGATAGATGGAAGTCCTCTGAAGGACACGAGGCATGCTCGGCATCAGTCGGCTATGGGAGTTCAATACACGCAGGAGTGGCACGGCGATGGCAGGAGTAAGACCTCCAAAGGACTGCGAGGCAACCCCGGTGGACAGGGGATGCTGGGTGCCACCGCGGTGCTCCAACCTGAGTATATGGCGCAAAGACGTGCGTGGGCATTGGCGGATTCGCTTAAATCCACCACCCTACCACCAAGTTACCAAGACTCGGCGAATGGACTCAATTCTCACCGAGATAGAGTGGAATGGGCCGTTCTAGGCCTAGGAAGGAAACCCTAAAGTTTCTCGGTTTCGGACTTAAAAACTGGGTCTCGATCGGCGGATTTGGACTACTAGCCACGTGGATGTTATCTAGGAGTTAGCATGCAACCGAAGAAGATCAAGACTCCATCGCGGTTGTCTGTCCCCGAGAAAGTTGAGTCTTTTCCAATTTGGCCCCTACGGGCGTTTTTGTAATATAAAGGTCTTAGTGTAAACTGAGTCAGTTAGGCCTGTGCTATATATACCAAAGTGGCTAGTCATTTAGATGACTCTTCCACCTCTACAAACCCTAGGTTTAGCCTCCAACCAACTAAGTGCTTAAAGAGAAAATCGGGTACTAATCTAGGTATGAGAGTGCCCTAGAGCTAGTACTTTGCATTAGTGGGAGGATAAAGGTTGGTAGGCTATGAGGAACCTCTTGTAAACTGATTTCCACTTCTAATCAAGGCAAGATTCATCCCCAATTCGAGCTCATGTGTGTAGCCATCTCCTTCCCCCCTTCTCTAGTTGGATTTTGGATGAAACTCAAAGGCTTTTGGTGATTTGCTTTGCCCATGAGTTAATCCTATTATTTTGGCTCTTTTAGACTTGCTAGGATGTGGAGATTATGACTTAGATTTTCTCAATCCAACAGGATTGCCACGAGCAAGTTTCCCTTGAGTTTTCCCTTTTCTTGCCCAAAGATTGCCTTCTCACGAGATCTAAAATTTCCACTAATCCCTTGGTCATTTTGAGATGATCTTTTGGGAATAGCTTTGGAATAGGGTCTAGATGGCCTGTGCAAAATCTCGTGAAGTTTGGACAAGTTTTGGTCAGATTTGGGGTGAGAAAACTCTTTTCCTGCGACCCTATCGGACTATCCGATAGGAACCACCGGACTCTCCAGTGCTAGTGGATAGTCCAGCAGGGCCCACCGGATAGTTCGGTGTAGGGCCTGCCTGGGGCATCCCACCGGACTGTTCGACAGTGGTCGCTGTACTATCCGGTGCTACCGGACAGTCTAGCGTTGCCCAGGTTGCAGCTAGTTTCTGTTGTTTGCTTCTTTCGCTGTGTTTTGCATCGAACGTGCTTTTCCTACCATCTGACCATTCTCTTTGCTTGCTGTATATTAGTAAGTCACATTTCGGTGCGGTCAGTGTCAAGTGGCGAACTTGCAGGGTTTCGGTGTTTGGGTGACTTGCGATCTTTATGATTGTTGAGTTGCTAGCTCTTTTCTCGGCTGGTGCGTATCCGTTCAGTGGACGGCACCTTGCTTTTGCTAGACTCATATCTGTTCAGTTGATGGAGTCTAGCATCAGTTCTCGTAGCACCAGTTTTGGGGGTTGTGATTTTGAGTTTTCAAGTGCTCCTATTCACCCCCCTCAAGTCGCATGTCTCGGTCCTACAAGTGGCATCAGAGCCGGTTAGGTTTCTTCATACCTTTACCGGTGAGAAACCAGTAGTGACTATGTCACACTCTGGGAAGGTTTCGGTTCTCGGCTCAGATGGCTATCCCTACTGGAAGGGTAGGATGAGAGCTTTCTTGCTTAGCCAGAGCGAGGACATATGGAATGCTACTCAGGGTATGACTTTTATGGTGCTCCCCGTTGCCGAGCGTACCACACCGGCTCTCGTTGCTCAACACGAGGTGAACTACAAGGTGGTGAACTTTCTCTTCTCTGGACTTGGTCTGGTGGACTATGAGAGGGTGAGCCATCTTGATACCGTTCATGAGATCTGGTCCCTGCTCAGTGTACACCATGAGGGGACGGTGACAGTCAAGGGTCATCTTGTGGAGACTTACTGGTGCAAGTATGAGAACTTCGCCCAAAAGCTGGGAGAGTCTATGGATGCCTTGTTTGGTCATTTTCAATTGATCATCAACAAGCTCCTTGTCAACTCTGCGCCCGCTACTCTCCCATACACTGACCATCAGCAGGCTGTCAAGCTGTTGTATTCCTTAGACAGGAAAATGAGGGAGATCAAGAAGAACTCCATTCTTGAGTCGGCAGGGTATGACACCTTGGGAGTAGAGGAGCTTTATAGCAAACTCAAGGCCACAGAGGTTGATTACCATATGACAAACATTCTCCATGGTACTGGCTCCAAGAGCCTGACCTTGGCTTCTAGCTCCAAGAAAGTAGCTGCTAACCCCCCACTTCACGGGTTTTTCGTTCTCTGCTTTGATGTCTGTGACAGAGGAGCAGTTGGCATCACTTGGGGATGATGAGCTATGCCTAGTGTCTAGCTGCTTTCAGCACGCCTATGAAAACCGGATGAGCAAGAAGAGGGGCAAGAGGCCCAAATGATTCGAGTGTGGAGAGGTCAGCCACTTCATCGCCGAGTGCCCAAACAAGCAGAACGAATACTACTAGAAGGGCAAGAGCCACTCTAGCGACTCCAACAAGTACCAATCCGGCAAGCACGACCACGGCAAGTACGACCACACCAAGCACCGCTCCAGCAAGATAAAAAACTTTAGGAAGGCCTTCAAGAGCTACCAGAATGACAACCGAAAGCAGGACAAGGCCTTCTTCGCCGATCTTGGTGGTCTTTGCAGCGGATCGCCCTTCTCCTCCTCCTCATCTTCGTCAAGCTCAAGCGATGAGGAGATCGTCACCAAGCAGGACAAGAGGAGAGATCAAGGTGGTCTAGCTGACCTCTTCTTCGTCTCCACCAAGTCCAAGTGCAAGCACAAGATGAACAAGAGATCCTTCTGCTCCATGGCACTTGAGGACAAGGATGACAAGGGCAATGACAACGACTCCTCCGATGAAGAGGTAACTCCTGAGCAAGCTGAGATACTTGATATGCTGGAGAGGAATAGTCGTGACTTGAAAGCCCAGGATAAGTTGTTGGAGAAGGTAGCCAAGAAGCTATAGAAGCAGAAAGCCAAGCTTGCTGATACTTTGGCTGAGATTGAGAGGCTAAAGAGTGTGCAAGCCCAGCCTAGTGAGTTTGAGTGTCCTACCTGTGAGTCCCTGATGCGTGACCTTTGTGAGCATAAGAGCAAGTATGCTCATCAGGTAGAGGAGAGGGATAGGCTGAAGGTTGAGTTAGGCGAACTCCAGTCCAAACTGGATGAGCCTACTTTGAGTGAGGTGCCTAAGTATGAGTCTTGCCCTCACCTAACTGTTGACATAGCTGAGCTGAAGGTAAAGTGCGAGGGGCAGCTCAAGGAGTTGGAGGAGCCAAGGGCTAGACCCACGCTTTTGGGTGCGTGCATGGTCTGTCCTACCTTGAGGAGTGAGCTTGAGTAGGTGAGAGCTGACCTTAAGGTGCTTTCAGCACCCCCTGACACATGTGAGAACTGTCTCACTTTGAGGTTGCAGTTGGTAGAAAAGGATGCCACCTTTAGGAAGCTTGAGAAGTCTGCTCCCATGATTTCCTCTTTAGACTTTCACACTTGTGCTGCCCAGACCTTGATTCTAGAGGATCTGAGAGAGGAGAAGTTGATCCTTGAAGAGGACAACTGTCAGTTAAGAGAGGTGCTGAGCTGGATGTACGCCAGAGAACCTCAGCTCAGGATGATCATAGAGGGAAACAAGCATGGTGAAGGTGACACGAGTGGACTTGGGTTAGGAGAGTGTAGTACCTCGAGTGAGAAGAAGAGTGCCCCAAACAAGCCTAACAATGCCTCTCCCCAGCCTGGTTATACTATTGATGGGGTTTACCATGAGCCTCCCAAGGCTGCCCCAAGGAAGTCATACTGGACACCCAAGCCACCACAAGCCAAGCTGGACAAGATTGTAGAAGTACTTAAGCCTTTTGGCAAGAAGCAGGTCTAGCAGGCAGCACCACCTAAGGCTTCACCACCACACCAGAAGCCTAAGGTTCAGCCCCAACCTATGCCCAAGAGACCTGTCTACCACTGTGAGTTTTGCCAGTGGAATGGTCACTTGGAGGAGTTCTGCTTCAAGAGGAAGCGGGTTGAGAGGTGTTGACGCAAAATATTGACTAAATTTATGCTCTATTTTTACATAATTTTATGCCTTTTCAGAAGTTAATCTTATGATTTAGTCTTCTTTTGCTAACAAATAACCCCGTTTTCGACAATGCTCTTTGTTTTTGCACATTATTAAATATTGCAGGAAAATGGCAAATAATTGCAATAATTGAGAAGGCTACTGGTTGATGGATCAATGCTACAAGTCCAGGGAGATGAGATGATTAATAAAAGAAGAGCAATTGAAGCCCAAAAGAAGGTCCAAGCCCATTACGGAGAAGGTTCCAGAAGGCTAAGGATTGCTTGATTATGAAGAATACGAAGATAAGGAAGGTTTATCAAAAGTCCAATCCAAACTCCAATTAAATCTCGAGATATTCTCGGATTCCAGGATAGCAGCACCTTGCGGGCCCAATTAGGAGACCTTAACGACATCAAATGATGAAAGTTTGAATACCAAAGTTGTAGATCTCTTCGAGCTCTATAATTTAGAGTCTGAGTTTGCCTTATTTGAACTCCGGATGAGTAAGTTATGGTCGAAATACTAAGGGCTGCAGAATATGGAAAGCTGATTTCGGGAAGGACTAGGACAATGACTTCATCTCCGAGCAAGGAAGTATATGGACGACCGAGACTCTTCTAGAGACTTGCATATAGATATAAATAGATGTTTTAGGTGTCTTAGGACTCTTAGAACCGACCTATTAGATTCCATGTATATGGGACTCTCTGGAGTATAAATATATGGCCCCCCTAGAGGGAGATGCATCCAATTCCATCGAATTCATTGTAAACCAGAGCTCCAAAGTTAGGGTTTAGGGTCCATCTTCGCAAGACTCGTCGAGAAGGAGATCTTGGCGAAAGAAGGCAGTGAGAGGAGGCAGGAACGGAGGGGGTCGGCCGACCTACCCCCCCAGGGTCGGCCGACCACCCCTGTTCCCGGGGAGTCTCGAGGTCGTCTTCGAGTATGTTGGTCGTCTCGCCAAATTCGACAACTATGCGCTTCAAGTTCATAATGTATCTCGAGTAACTCTCTGTTCTTCTTGTTTTACTATGATAAACCTTGAGTTCGATCAATGAAATAGTCTATTTGCTATGAGTTCTTTGTTATACATGATCTATGATCCATATCTTTGCAATGCTTCATCTCTACATGTGATCCGGCCGGATTGATTAATCCACATGTCTTTTAGTAGATCTTTTTACTTTAATTAGTTGATTGAATCTGCTCATGCTTAGATATGGTTTAGGCTTGTTAGTTCGTCGATTACCCTGACTTATGTGACAAGTGGTTGGAGGGAAATGTTCTATCAAGTTTATGACATTCTTATCATGTTTATTCTATGTTTCATGTTAGATCCGTGCTCAGGGTAGTTCATAGTTTATAAGAAGTTTGTCTCATATCTCTCGCTAATCCCTTAGCCGTATTAGCTTCATTATCGATCTTGCTTTGATCCTATCAAGCTCTTGTTCTTGATTCAGTATATGCTATAGTCTAGTTTTATATCCAGTTTATGTTATAGTTAGTTTCATATCTAGTTTATAATTAGATTATCGTTTATCATCCTTTGGTTTATTAGATCTATTAGAGCTAGTTAGTAATTGATTAATCCTTGATTAATAGTAGTTTAAACCTAGTTTTCCATGGATTGACAAAACCCTTGGTACTCGTCTCGGGGAAAGGCTACACCGATACTGTCGCTTGCAGTATAAGGTTTGGTGTGCTTAAGTGCCGTCAACAAGAGGCAGGAGAGAGCCTGGGGAACTAGGATCAGTTATACCAAGGTGGTAGGCTAGATCCTCCCCATCACGGTGAGATGAGAGACCGCTTTGCTGGTGGTGAGAGAGGAGGCGGTTTTCAGCCCCGTGCTCTAGGTGGTGAGAGACGTTTTGCCAGCCGAGCTCCTAGTCATTTTCAGCGCGCCTATGGACCTCATGACCGATGCTTTGGTAGAGGGTTTGAGAGCTCATGCTTTGGAGGTCGAGGGTACCCATATAATCGTGATGCTTATTTTGACTGTGCTTTTCCTACCTTTGAGCAGATGGCTCGACACTGGTTCAACAGTTTCACTAACCCCAATGCCGGACCATTTGCTCACTCTCGTTTTCCTTGATTTTGCATGATCGAGGCCTGGAGAACATATGGATCATGGACTCCGGCTCCTCTAGGCACATGACAAGGCACCGCAGATGGTTCTCCAGCCTCAACCCCGTGAGCACCAAGGAGTACATCACATTCGGGGATAATGGTCAAGGTAAAGTGTTGGGTATTAGTTCTGTTGCATTTTCTAGCAAGCTTTCCTTGAGAGAAGTTGCTTTGGTGAGGAATCTGGGTTCAATTTGGTTTCTGTCACACAACTTCTCAAAGAAGGGTTTGAGGTTCGCTTTAAGGAGGGTTCTTCTTGTGTGCTTGATGCTAAGGAAAACCTTGTTTGTCAGATTTTGCCCTATGGGCAGGTTTTTAAGGTTGACCTAGCATCTGTTTCTGGCCCTCCTCGGTGTTTAGTAGCTGGTCCTTCTGCTGATATCTAGAAGTGGCATGGGAGGCTAGGCCATTTGAGGTTTGATCTGCTAGCCAGGTTGAGCTCGATGGGCCTGATCCGAGGATTGCCCAATTTGAAAACAGAAAAGGACTTAGTGTGCCACCCTTGTCGTCATGGCAAGATGGTTGCTGCTTCTCATGCTCCTATTAATCAGGTTATGACCTCTTATTCGGGCAAGTTGTTGCATATGGACACGGTTGGTCTAGCTCAGGTACAGTCGGTCAGTAGGGAGTGGTATGTGTTTGTCGTTGTAGACGACTTTTCTCGCTTTTTGTGAGTGTTCTTCATGGAATTCAAAGATGAGGTGTTTGGTTTTGTTCGGGATCTAGCCTTAAGGTTAAGAAATGAGAGTCATAAGGCCACGAGGGCTATCCATAGCGACAATGGCGGAGAATTTCGTAACCCTCATTTCGAAACCTTCTGTCATGACCTAGGTCTTGATCACCAATTCTCATCTCCTTATACCCCACCTCAGAATGGTGTCGTGGAACAAAAGAACCGCACACTTGTTGAGGTGGCGCAGACGATGCTTGATGAGCATAGAACCCCACGACGCTTTTGGGCTGAGGCTATGAATACAGTCTGCTATATTGCCAACCGCATCTTCCTATGAGCTTTCTTAGGGAAGACTTCGTACGAGCTACGGTTTGGTAGGCAGCCCAGCGTCAAGCACCTGAGTGCATTTGGTTGCAGATGCTTTGTGCTCAAAAAGGGGGGCATTTGGATAAATTTGAATCTCGCTGCTTGGATGGTATTTTCCTTGGGTACGTCTCTAGCTCTAGAGCATATAGAGTGTGGATCCTTGATACCAAACAAGTGATAGAGACCTATGAGGTTTCCTTCGATGAATCTATGCCTTGCACAATCCCTGCATTTGAGCTTTCAGGTAATGATGAAGACGGAACTCCCATCTTTGAAGATGAGAAAGGACAAGTAGATGCTGGTGATGCAGGAGCCACTGCACCGGCTGTAGCTCCTGCCTCCTCTACTGCGAGCTCAAAAGACGAAGAAGGACCCTTGCCGATAGATTCCTCCTCGCTCCCCCGACTGCAAGCTCGAGGAGAGGCTGGCCCCGCTGAGGACGCAGGGGAGGTGACCTCTGAGATTGTTCCATCTCGGCACGTCCAGCGGGATCACCTTCCACATGGGATCATTGGTGATTTGCATGCGAGGACCTTGAGGTCCTAGACAGGTTCTATCGCTTTCTTTGCTCATGCTGCATTTGTTGCCTCCTTTGAGCCCAAGGATGTTGGACACGCTCTTTCTGATGGTAATTGGGTTAATGCCATGCATGAGGAGTTAGAAAACTTTGAGAAGAATGAGGCTTGGGTTTTGGTAGAGCCACCACCACAATGCAATCCTCTTGGTACAAAATGGGTTTTCAAAAATAAGCAAGGGGAGGATGGCATTGTTGTGCAAAACAAGGCTAGACTTGTGGCTAAGGGTTTTTGTCAAAAAGAGGAGATAGACTATCAGGAAACATTTGCTCCAGTTGCCCGCTTGGAAGCTATACGTATTCTCTTAGCCTTTGCAGCTCCCATGGGTTTTAAGCTTTTTCAAATGGATGTGAAATCTGCTTTTCTAAATGGTTTCATTCAAGAAGAAGTTTATGTCAAGCACCCCCTGGATTTGAAAATGCTAAACACCCTAACCATGTTTACAAATTGCAAAAAGCCTTGTATGGTTTGAAACAAGCCCCTAGAGCCTGGTACGATAGATTGAAAACCTTTTTACTAAACTAGGGTTTCAAAATGGGGAGTGTTGATAAGACCTTGTTTCTCCTCAAGCATGGTAGTGATCTTCTTATTGTCTAGATATATGTGGATGATATCATCTTTGGTGGCTCGTCTCACTCTTTTGTTACCAAGTTTTCTGAGCAGATGTCGAAGGAGTTTGAGATGAGCATGATGAGAGAGTTGCAGTTTTTCCTTGGACTGCAAATCAAGCAAGGGCATGAAGGAACCTTCATCCATGAAGTTTGATATGGGAGACTTCAAGCCCAAGGCGACTCCCATGTCAACACAAACGGCGCTTGATGCTGATGAAGAAGGGCAGGTGTGGAACAAAGAAAGTACAGAGGGATGATTGGCTCACTTTTGTACCTAACGGCGACTAGGCCGGACATCCAGTTCATAGTTTGCCTTTGTGTGCAATTTCAAGCCTCACCGAGGACATCACACCATCAAGTGCTGAAGCGCATCTTCAGGTATCTAAAATACACTCCTGAGCATGGTCTTTTGTTCTCTTCAGCTTCAACGCTCTCTCTCAGAGGGTATTCGGATGCTGACTTTGCGCGTTGTTGGCTAGAGCGCAAGTCTACTTCCGGCACCTGCCAGTTTCTCGGTCCTTCTCCTGTCTCTTGGTCCTCACGCAAGCAATCTAGCGTAGCCACTTCGACCATAGAAGCCGAATATGTTGCTCCTGCTAGTTGCTGCTCCCAGCTGCTTTGGATGAGAGCTACCATGAGTGACTTTGGCCCAAGCTTTAGGAAGATCCCACTCCTAGTAGACTCCTGCTATTTCTGTAGCTAGGAATCCCATCTTGCACTCCAGAACCAAACACATAGACATAAGGTTTCACTTTCTGAGAGATCACTATGAGAAGGGAGATATAGACTTGATCCATGTGGAAACCGAGAACCAGTTGGCCGATATCTTTACAAAGCCCTTAGAGCTTAGCGTGTTTGCTTGCTTGTGTAGGGAGCTTGGTGTTTGTTACCCCTTTTAGGTTGGGGTAACTTTGATGTAGGTAAGGGTTTTGTTTTGCTTCTTCTTTGCTTTTCTTCATTTTCCTTGAATCTTGTATCATATCATGCATTGCATTGTATCATATGCATTTTCATTTCACTAGCACTAGAGCTCTTCTAGAATGACTAGTTAGTACTTGCTTGTGCTAGATTGTACAGTGCTCGCATGATCATGGTTGGCTAAGCTTCTTGAATCTGTCTAATATCATTTGTGAGCTAAGTCACTTTTGTTTCTTACAAATCAAAAACCATGATCACCACTTGACTTGGCTACCTAGCATGTGTAGGAATATTGAATGCTATGATATCTTTTCATGCTTGGATATGCTAGTCGTATGCCTTTGTTAAGTTGTTGCCTAAGCATTTATGACACCTTGCTTAAATCTGAGTTCTGAACTAAAACTGTATACAAGATGTGTCTTATGAGCTGAATTGAGAAGATCCAGGTGGGTTCGCTTGTCACACTGTTCTAGTTTGAGATAGCTTTCCATTGCACTTTGGCATGAACTTGGACTAGGCTATGTATGACCAAAACCTTGTCTTAAGCTTCTAATGGCTCTCCGAACCTAGGCTTGGCATTGGTTGGTAAGAAGTGGCTAAGACAAGTACCGCTAGCACATAATCTCACTTGCATGAATTTCAATATTGCTAATTCTGAAATCTGCAAGTCTCTAAATTGCTTATGGCCTATTGTGTATGCTTTGGTTGAGAGTAGCACCCTTGTATGTTCTGCTAGCATCTTGTTATTCATGCCTATATTGCTAGATGCTATTCATGTTGGTGATGCTTTCTTTTCAACTACCCTGAAAAACATGCTCTTACTCTGTATAAGATGAATTCAATTGAGCTTGTTTGCATGCTTCCTTGCCCTCACTTGCTCTGTATGCTAGAACTCGTATTTACTAACTTTTCATCCCTACTGAACTCTTCATGGTACACTTCCTGCATTTCATGGCATATTTTGAGGGGGAGTTGTCTAGTTCAGGCGGAGTTGGATTCTATGAACCCTTGATGTATCCATTGTCAACAAGGGGGAGAGATGTTGACTTATGGGAGAGTTTGTTGTTCCCAAGGGGAGATCATGGACTAAGGGGGAGAATTCTAGAGAGATCTAGTTGAGGGGGAGCTGTGCATTCATCTTGCATTTTTTAGGATACATCTCAGGGGGAGTTTGAGCGTTTAGCATGCTCTTGCATCGATGCGTTGAGTCTTTTGCCTCTTTCTAGAGGAGCTGATGCTTTGCCTAAGCATGGCTGTGTTGAGCCGGTTTGCCTCTCTCGTGAGGGGTCATGCTTTAGTTTGATCGACTGCGTTGAGCGGTTTCCCTTATCATAGGGGGTCGATCTTTGGCTTTGTTTTTGTTGTCTCAATTTGCCCTTCTCTGATTGTGTTTGGCTTTTGGGCATTTTGAGCAACTTTCTTATTTTCTTCTTTCTTTTCGGTTTTACGCTTGTTTTTCTTGTCTTTGTTCTATTTCAGGTTACAGGTTGGAGGTGTTGACAATGCACTCATCAAGGGGGAGATTGAGAGCCAATGGACAGGCTCCATTGCCTCTGAAGTGATGAGTGATTGTCAATGGAAGCCAAGACCCAGAAGGACTTGGGCACAAGACCTCTGATGGACAGGAGGCCCTCCGATGGATTGGAGATAGATGGAAGTCCTCCGAAGGATAGGAGGCATGCTCGGCGTCGGTCGGTAATGGGAGTTCGGTACACGGAGGACCGGCACGGCGACGGCAGGAATAAGACCTCCAAATGACTGCGAGGTGATCTCGCTGGACAGGGGGTGCCGGGTGCCACCGCGGTGCTCCAACCCAAGTACATGGCGCGAAGACGTGAGAGGGCGTTGGCGGATTCGCTCAAATCTGCCACCCTACCACCAAGTTAACAAGACTCGGCGAATGGACTCAATTCTCGCCGAGATAGAATGGAGTGGGCCATTCCAGGCCTAGGAAGGAAACCCTAAAGTTTCTCGGTTTCTGACTTCAAAACCGGGGGTCGATCGGCAAATTTGGACTACTGGCCATGTGGACGTCATCTGGGAGTTAGCATGCAACCGAAGAAGATCAAGACTCCATCGTGGTCGTCTGTCCCCGAGAAAGTTGAGTCTTTTCCAGTTTGGCCCCTACGGCCATTTCTGTAATATAGGGGTCTTAGTGTAAACTGAGTCAATTAGGACTAAGCTATATATACCTAAGTGGCTGGTCATTTAGGTGACTCTTCCACCTCTACAAACCCTAGGCTTAGCTTCCAACCAGCCAAGTGCTTAGAGAGAAAATCGGGTACTAATTGATGGCCGGGCGGCCATGCTTTTTTGGTGGTTGCATGCCTTTAACTTGCAACGGCCATAAGTTTTGCGTTCGGACACCGAATTAGGTGAACCAAAACTCCATTTTGATTACTTTGCAATGGTTTGGTCATGAGGGCATTTGAGATACTTCATAATCATGTTATTTGTAATCTATTCTCAAGCCCTTTTGTATGTGATTTCTCTCTTGCTCTAAATAATGTTGTCTTGTATGGAATTTGTGCATCTCCCTGTGATACATTGAAAACCACCAAAACCCGTGGAATTCATCAGTGTTAGGTAAATAATGCATAGAACTTTATCTATACCCCATTTATTCACCGAGGAATTGGCAGTCGAAATAGGGAAATAACGACCGCCAAGACCCTCTTCCAGTCTTCCTCTTGGCAGAAGCTTGAACGGTTGTTGGCGGCCATCTAGATGAATGGGAAAGAGAGAAGTCCAAAACTCCTTCAAACGGAGTAAGGTGAGGAGCAGAGGTGTTTTTAAACTGATTTTGTACTCAAAACGTTTTCCTTCTAGCCTAAGGGTTACACCCTATGGCCGACTATGGCTCTGATACCACTTGAAACGCCCCACTTCCTCACGGGGACTAAAATATGCTTTATTACCATTCGTAGGAGTCCACTAATCACATTTCTACATAAGATGATTACAGATCCGTCCTAATGGGTCGGATAAAAAGGGTGGGTCTACAGCATGCAACCCAACACACTAGACAGCAGAACTTATAATGAAGGTCCAACTTCCATAGGACACAGTTGGGAACTAGGTCATAGCCCTTACTCATACGTGATTATGATGACCTCCTCTTCTTTGTAAACCCAACAAAGTAAGGGTGAGTACATATGTACTCTGCAAGCCCACGTTCCCCCATAAAGAGCTGAGGTTATGCTATTACTATATGCAAGGAGTATCTAGAGCTTAGGGGGTTTTGCAAGAAAATGTTTAGTATGCAGGGTTTGTAAGTTTTCATTTTTTAACTTGAGAAAACACTTTTTCCCATACAAGTTGTTGCCATTGGACTTGCCAGTCCACAGTGGCTCATGGCATTCCTGCCACACATTTCTCCACACTGCTATTAGGCCTTACCATGTAGCTCTCGGCATCCGCTACAGGACAGAAACATGTTTCTCCCATCCATTCCCACATTTTATAACAATCCACGACATGCGTTGCAACACGTGCCTGCAGTATGCCAATATATTAACATGTACCGAGCACCCTATCTCTACATGTCTTAGATGTATATGTTTATCTAGATTGAACTTCCTTGGAGGTTCTGGTTAAAAGCCGATCTGGCTATGCAGATCTTTTATATCATGTTTTAGATAGGTTTTTATTCTTTTTACTTTACTTTAGATGCGGTTTATCTTTATATACATCAACATGCATCCTAGACCATCTAGAATCAGCACATTTGACGATGGAGTCTCACAAGCCGTGAGTTGCCGATCCGAGCAGTCAGGCAAGAATTTAACGTTTACATCTGTTGTGTACGCTTTACACAGAGAACCAGATCCAATCGCCGCATCCATCGAACCTTCCTAGCTGCAAGGTCAAGCCAGGTGGCACACCCGCACCACCGCAGAGCCGCACTCCGAGAGATGAGCGTAGCAGCGATGCGATCTCCGGCTCCTTGTGTGTCAGCTTGCAGGACGACCTTCCGCCGGTTTCCTGTGGCAACAGGTGGTTGATACAACCGCCGTTGGGCATGTTAAGTGTGTTGACGGTCGTTATCTCACCATTTCGACCATCAACTATCCATGCTTTTGAAGGAAAATGTATCAAAGTTAGACTAAACCTTTGATACTGACAAAATTCCACGAGTTGTGTTGAATATTTGATTGCAGGTGCAAGATCAGCAGAAAACGGGCAAATTTGGCTAAGTATGGAAGAAACCGTGGCCGCCCGGCGAGTGAGCCTTCGGCCTCCCCCTGGACCGCCTAGCTAGTGAATGTAGCCAAACAGCTCCATCTTTGACCTGCATGCACACAAGTGATGTGTCAACACATTTCCAAGGTGCAAATCGAGAATCCAATGTGTTAAGTACCGGAAGGCTTGCCACTTCATCAATCCAGCACTTGGATCAGTGAAGTCAGTAACCTTAGGCACTTTAATTGTACAGCTAAGGAAGAAAAAAAAACTCAAGAATCCAATGATCCGGGAAGAAACACAGGTGTAACTGCCAAACCAACCTCAAACCGACTTCGTGAGGCAGTCACAACCATTGGATGAAGCAAGGCGGTGCATCCAAGGGCCACTTGGCCTGCCACCTAGGCCACCCGGCCTAGACCTAGCAGATCGCCCTTCCTACCAGGGCGCCCAGCCTGCCACCTATCCCCCTTGCAACTGCCTCAATCTCAACACCGACCTACCTCGAGTATAAGTACCCTCACTCACTTGGAGGTCTATAAATACCCCCGAAAGGCTCACTTACAAAGTGTGGAAGAGAAGAGAAGAATACCTTGGTCTTAGTCTTGTAGCAATAGGATAGTCCTGGGAGTTAGAGCCGAGTCTGAGCTTTCACCTCATGGATTCCGAAGTTAGCTTCGAATCTTGGTAAAAGCTCTTGTATCTTTTGTACCTTTGCTACTCTAGTATAATATCATTCTTTGCTTACATTTCATCTATTCTTTACTTTATTTCTTGCATTTGCCTAGTGTGTTGTACCTTCTTGCATACTAGACCAAGGCTTACGGTTGTGTTGTTCTTGAGCTATTCAAATCTTTCTAGACTTGCCGGTGCTATAAACTTTCCTTAGGCTTGGACCTAAGGTTAAGTTAGTTCTCATCCTCTGATCCAAGAAGAACTTTAGTGCTCAAGCTTCGCTTGATCACTAGTGTAGCTTGCCATCTTATCCACGTAGCTTTGGCCGATAGCTCCTCTCGGTGACAGTGTTAGGGTGCCTTTGTATTCTGGCCTCGTTGTTCGGTAAGCCCGTAGGCATTAGCCAGTTGTCGTTCGGTTGGCCAACTATCTACCCCCATGCCACCTCGGTGTAATATGGAATTTCGCTCGACGCAAGATCCTTGTTCGTGTTTGGATAACTTAGCTCAACCGTGAACAATCCTCTGCAGTATGTAAGATCTAGAGTTTGGATATCTTATCTCGCTCGTTGTCCTCCCAAATAGCTTCCTATTTTGTTGACTACTTTGGTCACTTCTCTCTCATCCCACCATACACTACCTTGTTTATCTTACCTCGACATAAGAATATATAGTGTTTATCTCAAGTTGCAGCTTACTTAGTTCGAAGGTTTTGTCATACTATCTATTCGCCCTTGCTTCAACAGAGTGTTAGCTCCGATCATCTCGTAGTCCCTTGCAAGGGATGTACCGACTGGACTCTCTGGTATAACTGGCGGTGTTGGTTCTAGCGGGTTGAGTCATGTGGCGAGCTTTTGGGCAAACTGGCAGGCTTGGTAACAGCTATTACAGAAGCGCCAGGGTAGAGGTGGCGGCTTGTTACAGCGGAGGTGGCTGCACCAATGGGGTGGCGATGGCATGGAGGAACACGGTGGGAAAGGGGGTTCCTCCATGATATTAGCCATGAACCGGCTGGATGTGCGGTGGAGAAACGCCGTCGCTCGCCGGCGGCGGCCCGCCCCGGGTGTCGATCGGTTCAACAGGCCTCGACGCCGTCCACCGCCCCAATGCCTTCACTGCCTCCTGTCGCCGCCACGTAGGTCCCACGCCAATGGCATCAGGGCACGCCGTCGCCTTCCCCTCCCTAGCAAAGCCGGTGGTTTCTTGGTCACGACCAGCTAAAATGAAAGTTCCATTAAAGAGAGTTTCCACGTGGTAGAACCTCCTCAGGGAACCAAGAGGTACACCACACGATGGGCACACCCTCATGGATCCCTTCTTGGTCACAGTTTTGGTAGATTCTTTGCTAGTTTGCTTGAAAAGTAGTCGCTCGCCACCTTGTAATCGTGATAGTTACCTTTGCTAGTTTGCTAATAAATTCAGTCGTACTTCACCATGAAAATGCGATATCTACCTCCTCTGATGCATTAGCTGGTCTAGCGATGATGAGTACCCAACCAAACCGGGTTCTCTGTTTCGACATTTCACGTAAAGGTGTCACATTCAGCCCTCCTATGCGCGCGCAAGTGGTGCAGCATCATCACAATTTCCACATGGGTAAGGGGCATTAGTAAAACCTGGCTTGATGTGTGTGAGACAACATCATAAATGACGAATAAAGAAATATTATTATCTATAATAATATTATGGTGTGTGTGTATGTACAATGGGCATGATATTATGAATTATGCCAGAATTTAAGCATGTTGTTAATATCTAAATGATATGTCATGATGATACATATGAATTACCAAATTTAAGCTTAATAGGCATCATAGTAACTTTGGTAGCATTTCTGAAAAACCAAAAATTTAGAATTCCAAAACATTTAAATCAAATGCTGGGCCCTATAACTATAAGTGAACCGAGCCCGCTCATTGGCCCTAGTTTTTTGCCAGCCCTAGCAAGGCTGTAAATTGACTTCTTTTTATTTTGTTGGTGCTGACTGCTGACCTTCCCAAGTTCAAGTTCAAGAGCAACTCCTTTCCTTCCGGGCCAAATCAAACCCACCGCTCACCTCTGCAAGGCCCATTCCGGACGACGGCACTCCCAAACCCTGTGTCACCCATGGGGCAAGACGCACCCAACGCACTCGTCGCCTCCGACGCCGTCCACCCCTCCCCGCCGTCCCGCCTCCTTTCCAAGCACCGCCCGCGCCGCCGCGCCGCGGCCCCTCGCCCGCCGCTGCCACCACCGGCGCTGCCACCTCCAGCTCCAGCGCCCGCGCGCGGCCTGCCCGACCTCACCCTCTGCCACTGCTGCGGCGTCCGCTTCCCCGCGCCCCAGTCGGTCACCAAGCCCAAGCGCTGCCCTGTCCGTCAGCTCAGCTCGCTCTGGCGCATCGTCCTCCTCTGCGCGGAATGCCTCTCCCTCGTCAGCTCCGCGGCCGTCTGCTCCTACTGCCTCTCCCTCGACAACCTCCCGCCCGAGGATTCCGCCGTCGCCTGTCGCCGCTGCAAGCGCTGCGTCCACCGGTCCTGCATCCCCGCCGAACACCGCACGGCCCTGATCCAACCCGTCGATGTGCAGGATTTCATATGCGTCGATTGCTGCCCCACCGTGAGATTGAAGAGCGGGAGCTTCAATTTGGGGCCGAATCTAGATGCTTACTCCAGGGATCCTACCTCCGCTGCTGGGGGAAACACTCTGAGGAAGGCTGTGGAGGTGAAGCCGGCTTCCAAGCGACCGAAGGACGCCA
Organism: Paspalum vaginatum; assembly: GCA_030272315.1. Taxonomy (NCBI): domain Eukaryota; kingdom Viridiplantae; phylum Streptophyta; class Magnoliopsida; order Poales; family Poaceae; genus Paspalum; species Paspalum vaginatum. The sequence continues at coordinate 10,333,307 of CM059020.1, read as the reverse complement.
TTGGCAGCGGTGGTGGGTTCGAGGGTACGGGCAGCGGTGATCCGGTTCTGCTGGATGAGGAGTTGGCTTTGCAGGTGCATCTGGCGATGAATGGGTCACAGAGGATTTCACGTTCAGGGAGCTCATCTGGTGGTGGCTCTGCCAGGCAGGTCAAGGGGAAGAATGATGTTGGTGGCAGAAGGATTGGCAAAGGAAATCAGGAGATTTGTGTAATGAATACGATGGCTCAGCTTGATGATGACGACAATGATGAAGATGAAGGAGGAGAAGAAGAACCAGGTTGCAACAGGGTTTTAAATCGTTTTAGGAGATTTGATTCCTCGGTCACAGTGGTTCTTGCGCTCGAATGTGTGAAAGGTAAACTCGCCGAGGAGAGCATGAAAGCTAAAAGAAAAGTTCCTCGTGTGGCTATTCAGAAGGATGATTTGGTGGATGGTCATAAGAAGTATAGCAAAAGGAGCTCAAGTAAGCAGGCAAAAGCTGAACATATTGTAAGCAGGACCGTGTGTGACAGGAAGGACATGGATGGTGATCATGATGATACTGGTGTGGCTCCTATGAAGTAGACTGCTTGTGTCATTGGAGGTACTGAATATTTTTAGCGCATGCCTTTTATGTCATTGTGCAATTCTACTGCAGCATCCATTTCAACTTCGATGTTGTTTAATACCCAGCTGAATGCGCTCCTGGTGCCTTAAAATATTTGTGATTTTAGGACGCCGTTCGTGAACACAGGGAGAGGGTGAGTGGAAAGGAGTGTCCGCTACCACTGCAGCCCAAGTGGCCATCGCGGCACTGCAGGACCTTGGTGCATGGCTGATCCATGCTTGCCGCCATGGCTTCCCATGCTTCTGCCTTCAACAGCAGCAGCCCTGGTGGCCGGACACCTCTCCCCAGCACTGGCCAGGGCTGCCGCCAAACAACAACAATGGAGATGAGGCCAATGAAGACACGCAACAACTGCTGAAGGAAAAAAAAACAGGTTCGCTGGTGGAAGGTTTGGTCTGGGTTTCAGTTCTAGCCTACCCCAACTTGCTTGGGATTAAAAGGCTATGTTGTTGTTGTTGTTGCTGGTGGAAGAACCACAATGTGAGAGGAGTAAGGCAGGATGCATTGAGATAGCGTGTGCGTGCTGGGGTGGAAGTTTTGGCAGCGGTGCACTTGTTTTAATATGTTTTGGAATTTTAAAATTAAAACCTTGGCAACAATTTCTTTATGCCTTTAAATTGTTGAGAAATCATAAATTGTTAAACATGTATCAATTTAATCTAAGAATGTAGACGAAGGGGCATTTCCTTCTTTGTATTGTCTTGTGTTCAACAGCCTTGACATGTGCTGAAGTTGTCTGACTCAGGAGCCAAGGGTATTTAAACATTTCTCTCTTCAAAATTGTCGGAGCCAGTCCTGAAGGAATAGGCCCGCTAATATGGCCAATGTACCTGCAGCAATATGATGCGAAGCTATTCCTCCTGGAACAAAAGGATCAAAACCTTCCGCACCCCATGCAGGATTTGCAGCTTGTACTTTTCCAGTTAGTCCGTAAGGATCAGACACCCATATCCCAGGGCCATATAAACCCGTTACATGAAATTCACCAAGGCCAAAACAAGCCACCCCTGCAAGAAATAAATGAATTCCAAAGATCTTGGGCAAATGCAAAGAAGGTTTTCCCGTCCGCTCATCACAGAATATTTCTAGGTCCCAATATACCCAATGCCAGATAGCTGCCAAGAAACACAAGCCAGAAAACACAATATGGGCAATGTATTGTGAGAGAGATGAAGTGGGATGCATGTAGGAATCAGGAAGTATTTAGAGGATGCATTCCTACATGAATGATCTCTAGTTGAAGAATGCAATCTAGTCTTCTATGAGAGATAAAGTCGGATGCATCTAGGAAGTAATTAGAGCATCAACTAGAAGCTGAGCAGCAGTGTGCTGCAGAGCTAGAACCACAAATATCGGCTGTTGAACAACATCCCTCAAGAAACTGAGATCCATTACAAGCAGGAGGTGGGTTTTGAGTTTTCATTTTGTGATATGTGCTTATTCACCTGTTGAACCTAGCAGAGGGTGTTATGGCTCTGTAATAAAAGATTTGTTTCAATAAATATATCTAATTCCTGCTTTCGATCTCCTGCACCTCATTGTTGATATGTTTTGACTATAGATTCTAAAGGAAACAGACATTTTTGTTGGTGACTAGATGCCATACTAAAACCTATTACTTGATGTTTTTGTTGGAGCTAAATACATTTTTAGAGTTTATATATGGAGCTAAGTAGCACACATGACAAGTTCATTCATGAGCTGCTGGTGTATTTAACTTGTTTAGTAGGATACTTTAGTATTCTGACATCAGTTGTATCCTTTTAATTGGATTTTTTTCTGCTGATAGGAAGAGAAAATTTCTAAGTGAGCAATGGGAAGCAGAATAAACATTCATTGGATGTGCTGGGAGTTCAGTGTCAGTATGCCCTGTAAGGACAAATAAATCGAAGTTCTTACACAGAAGTTACAACCAGTCCACAGTTCCACACACACTACAATAAGAAGGTAAACATTATCCTTGCAGCAATATTAAATAGTTAAAGGACCATCATCATACACCTGGCCAGAAACGAGCACGATGGAGCTGTCACATACCTATGTCTGTGACAGATAAATCTTCCTCAGGAATCCATGATACAGAGATAATTCAGAGGAAGGAAGACGAACAGGGGTGAGAGAGAGAGAGAGAGAGAGAGAGAGAGAGAGAGTTTGGGGGAGGTTGTTATTCAGTTACTTGCCTCTCGATGCCCAATTCGTTCAGAGCCCTTGCAGATTTATACGCCATCTGCGGCTCATTCTTAACCAGGCCTTGGCCCAACACAAAGCTACTGACTATGTACACACACTATTCACCCTTCTGGGCCTTAACCGCCAGGGACATGACACTGCCCCCTCCACAAAATCCAGCTTGTCCCCAAGCTGGAGCAGATGAAAATTGCCGATGATGATCATGTTCTTCCTCCCAGGTAGCCAGAGATGGAGGAAGACCTGACCAATGGATTAACAATTGTGACAGAGATGAACTGCTTTCTATCAGTATATGGTCCAGCACAGCAACAGGATGCAGGGTGATCGACGGGTCAGCCGAAACCAAACTCAACTGATCAGAAACGACAGCTGACGGTGGCACACACTTCTTCAGTTGAGATACATGCACCACTGGGTGAATTCTGCAATCTTCTGGAAGATCCAACTTATATGCCACAGCGCCCACCTTCTGCAGTACTTGGAAGGGTCCAAAGAAACGAAATGCCAATTTCTGATCGGTGCGTTTAGCCACTGACGTCTGAATGTATGGCTGTAATTTGAGGAACACCTGATCACCCACCTGGAACTCCCGTTCTGATCTGTGCTTATCAGCTTGATGTTTCATGCGTTGTTAAGCGAGTAACAGTTGTTGCTGGATCACTTTGGTGATGAGTTCTCTTTCTTGTAACTAAGCATCTAAATCTGGTACTGAGGATGCAGACATATTCGTAGTGGCAAAGTGCTTTGGTTTGTGGCCATACAATACCTGGAAGGGAGACTTGCCCAATGCAGAATGATATGTGGTGTTATACCAAAATTCGGCCAAATGAAACCACTTACTCCATTGGTTAGGACAGGAGTGCACCGCACACCGTAAGAATGCCTCCACACATTGATTGAGTCGCTCTGTTTGACTATCCGTTTGCGGATGATATGAAGAACTCATCTGTAGTTGTGTATCAGACAGCTTAAACAATGTTTGCCAAACAGAACTGGTGAAGATACGGTCTCTGTCCGAAACGATAGCCTGAAGAAGACCATGGAGCTTATATACTTGGGACATATAAGCTTGGGCTACCGACAATGCTGTATATGGATGTTACAATGGGATGAAATGAGCATACATTGTGAATTTGTCACTCACCACCAAGATCACATTGAATTTATTGGAGGTTGGAAGTCCTTGAATGAAATCCAAACTAATAACAGCCCAAGCTTGTGAATGAACTGGTAAAGGCTGTCTGGAGATTTAACATGTTAACTTTTTGCTTGTTGACAGACTGTACAGCTGGCCACATAAGTCTGCACCGAGTGTTTCAAACCTGGCCAAGCAAACAGAGCCTTAATTCTGTGGTATGTGGCAAGAAATCCAGAATGCCCCGCGATACCACTATTGGGCAAATGCTTGTAACACGTGAGCTTGTGCCAATTTATTGTTTCCAATCCACACTCTGTCTTTATACCTGATGATTCTTTTATCCAAGGAATATCCTTTACTATTAGGAGAAGAGATAGCTAACTCAGTGAGCAACTTCTTGGTCATGTCATCATCTTCATAACCCTGGATTAAATTGTCCATCCAAGAAGGAGTACAAACTGATATGGCCGCGAGTGGCTGGGCCATTGGGCACCTGAAAAGAGCATCTGCTGCAGTATTTTGAATCCCCTTCTTGTAAATGATCTTACACTGAAGATCCATCAATCTGAGGAGAGCCTTTCGTTGCATTTTGGTACTGACTCTGTGCTCACTGCTCAGTCAAATACAACAAGCTTATATGGTCCGTCCTGATGATAAACTCTCTATGTTGCAAGTATGGGCGCCATTTGTCCACTGCTAATAGAATAGCCAAACATTCTTTTTCATAAGTGGACAGACCCACATTTTTAGGGCTTAATGCTTTGCTGAGATAAGCCACTGGATGATCATCCTGCATGAGCACTGCTCCAATCCCTTGATCACAGGCATCTGTTTCTAAAATAAAGGACTTGGAAAAATCTGGAATGCTTAGCACAGGAGCATGAACCAGGGCCTGTTTGAGTAAATGAAAGGCTCTGTCAGTGTCAGGAGTCCACAAGAAGGGTACACCTTTCTTCAGCAGTGCTGTCAAGGGTCTGCTGATAATGCCATAATGCCGGATAAACTTTCTATAGTATCCAGTCAGCCCAAAAAAAACCCTTTGATATGCTTTAATGTTTGAGGCACAGGCCACTGTAGGACTGCCTGAGTTTTTTATTGCTCAGTGGCTACTCCATTTGCTGATATACAATGCCCCAAATATTCAATTTCCTGGACTGCAAATGTGCATTTTGACGTTTTGACATAAAAATGATTGTCTTGTAGGACCTGAAATACATGTCTTAGCAAACTGACATGCTCCTCCAGAGATGAACTATATATCAAAATATCATCCATGAAAACCAGAATTCCTTTCCTGAGTAGCTTCTCAAAGATCTGATTCATAGTAGATTGAAATGTTGCAGGTGCATTGGTCGAGCCAAAAGGCATGACCAAAAACTCATACAGTCCATTGTGAGTTTTGAAGGCTGTCTTATGCTCTTCCCCTTCAGCCAAACAAATTTGATGATACCCCCATCTCAGATCCAATTTAGAAAACCATTTAGCTCCTGCTAACTCATCAATAAGTTCATCCACAATAGGCAATGGGTGCTTGTTTTTTACTGAATGCATATAGTCCACGCAAAAGCGCCAAGATCCATCCTTCTTTTTGACTAACAACACTGGAGAGGCATATGGACTATTGCTTGGTCTGATGACTCCATTCTGTAGCATTACCGTCACTTGCTTTTCTATTTCAGATTTCTGGGTTGGAGTGTATCTATAAGGCTATCCCCAATGGGGTTGGCAAAATGGGTTGGCTATACACTGTTTGATACTGTAGTGTAGCGTTACTGTAGGTGGAGAAGGAGATAGTTGGAATAGTGGAGGAATAGTGGATAGGCAAATGGATAGCCAACCCCATTGGAGATGGTCTAAGGTCTCATATTCACAGGCTGAGCTCCTGGAACTAGAGGAATCTGATGATCAAATGGCCTCCTTGGGAGCAGTGTAGTTGGTTCTTGAAACAATTGAGGACCGAAAGAGAGGGGGGTGAATAGGTCGACGCCTAAAATCACGAACCCCAAAACCCTTTCTTCCCCTTTTGTGCAAAGTTGCATAGCTAAGGCAAGCTACCAATCCTGTGACACTCAGAGGAAAGCCACGTGGAAGCACACGAAAACACTCGCTCAAACGCCGATCGAAAACGACGAGAAACAAGCCTAAAACAGCCGGTAGAAGCCACCGGACGGTCCTGTGGTGAACCACTGAACGGTCCTGTGGTGAACCACCAGACGTTCTAGGCCGAGAGTGCTGCTTTGTAGCACCCACCGGACGGTCCTGTGGTGAGCCACCGGACGTTCTGGGGCTAACGAAAACAGCAGGCTGGGAAAACCACAAGAATCGATCCAAAACTTACCAAATGGACTTCAAACTTCACCAAACTTTGTAGGGACCTTGTCTAATCCATGGAGAAGCTTTTCCCAACGGATCAAGGGGTTAGCCCAATAATTTCTCCACGGATCTAACTTTCCCCAAAGTGAAGTCCAAGTGGCAAGAACGAAAGAGGAGGGGCTGCTCGTGGATCAAAGGATTGGACAAGAGAACCACAATCAAAACCACGTCCTTGCAGTGCAAAATACCGGCAAAAGAAAGATCTCGAACTTGGCTAAGCACAAACACACCAAAATACCAAGAATCGAAACCAAAAGCCAATCAAGAGAGGGGGAAGAACAAGCACACACAAGGCTACACGAAATCCATCTATTGATTGCCTCAAAGAGGTCTTAGATCCAGATTACAAGATGAAGATTCGTACACCAAGCTTCCTCCTGCTCCTACCCTTTTACTTTGGGGCTAGATCTCTTCAAAACCCACTAGAAATTGATGCTCTTGCTTGGTGATGAAAATGGAGCTCTAACCCTAGCTCTAAACAAGTCTAACCAGCCAAGAGAGGTGGGTTGGAGCAGCCAACCTCTTATTTATACTACACCACTATTGCCCTAAGGCAGTTTGCACTTAACCCTCTATATTACAGACTCATTACACTAAAACGCCTGTAGAGGCTAGAAAAGACCGCAATAACTTGGATGAACTGCCACGATGGAGTCCTCGATGTCTTCGGTTTCTCCACCTTCGCTTGATATCCTCCACGTGTCCAGTAGCTCATACCTCGGGGGTAACTCCGGTTTTAGGATACCAGCAACGGAGCTCCTGGTTTTGACGCTCGAACCAGGAAACGATAGTTGAGCCTCCAGTCTTGAGTGATTTTACGGCTCACGACACCGTCCTGCACTCAGGGTCTCTCTTATGGGCCGAGCCTAATTTGGGCCACAACCCCAAGCCACCTGTCAGTCCGCTCGGTAGGAATTTTGTCACGCCACGCTAGCACTCGGGCGCCGCCACCAGGTCACGCTTAGGTGGATTTTTCTCTAGGTCATGCTTAGGAGGTGCTTGCTCGTCCTTCAACAAATCTTCGGTGTTGACAAGCGCTCATCATAACTAGGATGAAAGACCGGACTCGGTACACTTGAGTCCCTCAACATGTCAAATTCAGATAACAATGATTGCACGTCATCTGACTGCTCAGTACTACTGATGGCACACATAGACTCACCGTCTGGCCTCTCTACCTTGTTCTCTCTAATACAGGATAACTGGACACAATGTGTAATTGCCTGTTTTTTTCAGAAGCCCCCGCAGTTTCTTAACAGAAATTGCCTTGCATTGAGTGAGCACTGGCTTAGACACCTAGAAGGGACACCCCAGATCCTTTATGTTGAAACCTCATGATCTTCTTGCTCCAGTGGACCCACATTGGACTACCCTCCTCTAGCCAATCCTCTCCCAAAATCATGTCATAGCACTTGAGTGGAAGAATACCCACATCAGACACAAAAGTATGTCCCTGGCAGCCCCACTGCAGCCCCACAATCTTTTTAGAACAAGCCGTTGGACTACCATCAGCAGCTGTGAAATGAGCGGGCTCACTGTCCTGTTTATCCAATGGTAGTTTGTCAGCCAACTCCTGGCTAATGAAAGTCCCAACACTGCCAGAATCCACTAATATCAATACTGCTTGATTGCCAATCATGCCTTGCAATCTCATTGTTCTCCTCTTGACTGGAGCTGCACTGTTGACTGCCAATATAGTATCCATTTCACCCTCCTCATCTGTGGAGTCATGATCTTGAATCCCTTCAGTGTCAATGGCATCCCATAATTCCTCAATGACATGGATCGAGACCTGAGCTGGGTATTTATGATTTGCTCCCCACTTTTCTCTACATTTGAAACACAATCCATTTTTCCTTCTGAAATTCTTCAATGCCTGCAGCTTGTCTTCATAGTCCCCTTTACCAGAACTTGCCTTAGATGATACTGATTTATCAAGCTGCAATGGTTTATTCTTTTCCATGAATGTTGAGGGCTTGAAACTTCCTCACCCGAACTCTTTACTGCCACCATGTTTGTTGTGCTTCAGTAATTCCTCTTCCTGCAACAGAGCTAAAGACACTGCTGCCTGAACATCTTTGGGTCTGTGCAGAGCAATTGTTGTTCTGATTTCTTCCTTGAGACCACCCACAAAGCGAGTGAAAAAGTAGACATAAGCATGATTATACAACAGAATTCCATGTGATAGCTGTTCAAATTTCTCTTGATATTCCAGCACAGACGTGGTCTACCGAAGTGCATCTAGCTGACGAAGCTGCACTTGATATTGGTCCCTATCAAACTTCTCAAACACTGCTGAAGAGAAGAGCTCCCAATCAATCACCCATCCTCGCCGCTCATAGGTCCGGAGCCATGTCGCTGCCGCCCCAATGAAATTGAGAGTGGCAAACCATGTCTTCATTATCTCAGCCACTGAGTACACATCGAAATGCATTTCACAGCGGTCACGCCACAATCTAGGGTTATCACCATCAAATTTATTTATTTATTTAGCGTAAATGGCAGGAGCTCTCATTTTTAAGAAAAACCGGGCCAAAAACCTTTACGCAATGGGCGGTTGGATTGGGTCATTAACACACGCCGCACAACACACTACATCGGCCAGTTGGATTGGGACATCAACACAGGCTGCACAACACAAAGACCCACACAAAACATGTCAGCGCCCTTTGCAGTCCGATGAAGTCAGCCACAGGCCAAGCAGCTCCAATTCCCTCCACCGGACCTCCGCCATCTGCCACAAAACCAGCAGCAGCATCATTGCCCAGCTAGATTGCATCCAACAACGTAGCAGCTCCGACTTCACCGTAGCGCACGCCTCCAAGCGTGCCAGCACCGGACAGAACGTCAAAGGCAACTGCGCACCTACACACACAAACACCATCCTACCTAGCTAGAGAGCCGCAACACGACATCGTCGCCTAGCTTCATCGACCCTACACGAAGCAGCTCCGACTTCGACCAAGGAACTCAAGCCAGGAGAGATTGGTGCGCGCGAGGCGGGCAGCAAAACCGAGAAGGCATGACCACAAGCCCACAACGGAAGTCGAACACCTCTAAGGTGTCGTGGGGCTCCAAAGCAGTGCCTCCATGGAGGAAAACGACGCTTCACACTGTCGCCGCCAGCCTGAGCTAACCGAGGCAAGGTTTCCCATGGAGAATCCCCACGGAGAGGGGGAGGTGCTGACGACGACGCTCAAGGAAGAATGTGACGCCTCGGGCGCCGCCGCCGTCGGCTCTGGCATCAGCCAGCCCTAGCTTTCACCCAACACCTCCACCCCCAATAGCAGCACCGAGGAGGGCCAAGCGCGAAAGCGCAGAGGAACAACAGGGCACCGACGCCTCCACCACATCATCGATGCCATCGAGGAGGGCTGCGAGAGCGGGGGGCTCGCCACGCCGCCCAACGCGTCGCCCACGAAGACGCTGGGAAGATGTTTCGGCGCGGAGTACTACCACCACCTAGGAAACGACGGCACCGGGATGGACCAGCGCCACCACGACATGAACAATAGTGAGGAGGAATAGCCCCGCAGCGCTGCCGAGGCTAGCCCTGGCGACGATTAACCGCCCACGCCGACGTGCCCCGGCAAGGACGGTAGCCCTCACCGGATCCGCCCTGGGGCACACCGGATCTACGCTAGGCGGTGCCGGATCCGTTCGCTGGAGGAGCACCAACGGCTTCGGGACTATGGGCAGCCTAGATCTAGGAGAGGTGGGGAAGGACACGGGGGGAGGAGGAAAGAGAGGATGCCCTGCCGCCACCTTCCTTGCACCGACGCGGGCCTCCCGGCCACGTGCTCGGCCGGCGGCGAGGGGGTAGAGGCCGCGGGTGGCGAGTGGGACGGCACGGGGGCTCCGCCCGTGTCGCCCCGGGAGGAGCGACGTGAGCAGTTAGGGGGGGTGTGAGAAGGAATTTTTCTCACCATCAAATCTAGGGAATTCCAATTTGGGAAAAGGCGCATGACGACCCCCAACATGAGAATCAGGTGGTGCCAGACTGAAGTCAGATGACATACCCGTGACCGAGTCTGGCAGATGGGAGCTGAGAATCCCACAGCCATCATCCCGGTGGTTGTTACACATGCGGTGCCCTTGAGGCCGCTCCAATGACGTTGCAGATGGGCGCGACGGGTCTGGTGGAGCCATGTTCAGGTCGAAAGGATTGACCCACAGCTGCGGCTACAGGTTCGGAGGACGCATCAGACGCGGCGACGGCGGCGGCAGTGGTGGAATCGGAGGACGCACCTCCAGATGCCCAATCCACTCTGCTACCGATGCTGACTGCTTGAGCAGTGTCCCCAACGAACTCTCCGCCATGGACTTCCAAGCATCAATGGAGTTCACCTTGTCCAGAAGCTGCGTTAGGATGTCCTGGACACCTGGTTTGAACTTGCAATTGCAGTGGACCGACGAGCAGGCGCCAGAACGACGAAGCCTCAGATGCACCAAGACTTGATTCCTTGACCACCCCAAAAAATGTTTGGGTGGAATACCTGTCTCTTGATACCAATTGTCACATACCTATGTCTGTGACAGAAATCTTCCTCTCACGAATCCACGATACAGAGAGAATTCAGAGGAAGGAAGACGAACATGGGTTCGAGACAGAGAGAGAGAGAGAGGTAGTTTTGGGGGAGGTTGTTATTCAGTTACTTGTTTCTCGATGCCCAATTCGTACAGAGCCCTTGCAGATTTATACTCCATCTGCGGCTCATTCTTAACCAGGCCTTGGCGCAACACAAAGCTACTGACTACGTACACACACTATCCACCCTTCTGGGCCTTAACTGCCAGGGACATGACAGGAGCTTTGCAATTTTGTGATAGCCATTACTTAAAGCACAGAATTCCATTTCAGACATAGGGTTATTTTCGTCTGAGTCTGAAGCATCTGTTCACAATCATTGTCTTGCCATTCTCTTCGACCTTAAAAATATACTATTTAAAGTTGCAATTCATTCACGATGATGCTTCTTGAGATTTGACGAGTGAGCATATTGAATCCACAGGATATTCTTTTAATGAAGCACCTAGCTTTAATTTTAGTGTTATGGAATGCATCTTCAACAAATTTTTAGCAGCTGGCTTAAACATGTCTTTTGGTTTCAAAAGTCGCTATGATGTTAAGTTGCTACTGTGAACCGTTCTTGCGTAATTGTTGTAAACAATTTTTGTATCTAGGAATATGCTATGGAACTGCCCAGCCTGTAGCTTCAAACCGCCAAGGCCACATGAGCTGCACCACGCAACAAGCAGATCATGGCAATGTCATTCCTGTCTTCCCCCTGGACGTACAATTTCCTTTGTTTACCTACCAGCACTACTACTCATTTGCTAATTACGATGGACAATGGCAGGAAAATCCATATCGGACTGAGCTTTATGCATTTGAGTGTGGAACCACTTGCTTTTCTATTATAATCTAGATGGTGCCTTGGGGTAGCTGCCTTCACCTTCCTCTGCTGCAGTGGCCTTCTAGCTGGACAAATCAGAATGGAAGCTGTCATGGAGGGCGTACATGTCCCATTGCCCAGCAGAGTGGAAGCAGAGCTGTGGAAGAGGGGCAAAAGAAAGGTGAAGAAGAGCTTCTTAACATGAACTTGCTAGACCAAACAAGCGTGGTGACTATCACTTGTTGCTGAGGGTGCTTTATGCAAACTCTATAAACTGAAAGCTACCAAAGCATGGCTAACTCGTGAACCATTTTGTTTTCACTATCAGGCTGTTTGGTTGCCTACCTAGATTGTGGGCTGTTCCCAGGCAGCAGTCCAACCCCAGGCACTCGAAGTTGAACACCTACTCATCTAGGGGTGCTGCCTGACGAGGTTCCCTGAGTCTGAGACAGGAACCAATCAAAGCCCTATGAGCTCCTGACGAATGCAACATTCTTGATAAATATCTGCAGGTCTTTTTAGGCTAGGAAATTTGACACTCAGAAGGCAGTCCAGATGTGGGCTGAGAGGAAAGAGTTTGGAGCAACACAATACTAGAGGTGAGGCTAGTGCTTCTGAGCTCTGAGTTAGTTGATAGTGTAAATTCTGGCCATATTATGATCCATACTCCATAGGTTGTTTAGTCTTAGTTTAGCAAATGCCATTTACCACCTTAAAAATAGTCTCTTAAGGTTCAAGTGATAAATGGTAGCATGTCTCTTTGCATAGTTGTATCTCTGGCTGTTATCCATGTTCATGTTTCACAAAATTAAAACTGCATTTACTGAATCTTGCAGGACTTCAGTTTTGAAGACGTGGACGAGGAAGAGGTACTATGCTATTATCCTCAGCTGCCATGGGAATTCACAGTCGGGGAAGACGAGTGTAGATAGAGAGATCTAAGCCGGTCGACACAGCAGCATCGAACCGTATGTATGTGGTGGCAGTGGCACGCTAGGATCCATAACTTCTTTCAGGGCTTCAGACCTTCAGTCTTGGTGCTCATGCTGGCTAGGCCTGATAGACGACTATCTTGTTGTTTTGATTCGAGTTTCTTTGTTCGTATAGATTATTATTATTTTCTACACCTCTGACAGCGTTCCTTCTGGCGTACGCGTACGTACACCGGGTAGGCCGTAGGCGCGGGTACTCAGTACGTAGTAACAAAATCACGTACCAGAATTGGTTGACTTGTGAAGTTGTGCGAGGTTGATGTTGCCCTAACATATATTCAAGTCAAAATTTATTCTAGTTTATTTAACCGTCACCAATCACGGCGATGAAATCGGACTAGCTACCACTGCATATACCCAGCGCAGCACACAGATACAAAATTAAAGGCGGCCTTTGTTTTCCACCGAAGTACTGTATGGTATAATCCACGGGGTCTAGCGTGCCTGTACAAACTGCACGTATTGCATGGGAATTGGGCAGACGCCTGCTGGTCGGTATTGAGCAATTGGTGGCCTTGTTGCCCGTGTACCAAACAACGCTGACAATCCTGCATGGCTTGACAGATGCTTCATGCTTGACAGGCAACCAGACAGGTCAATTAATCTCAACCCTGACGCGACGCCCGGATGCACAGCAGAGCACAGCCACGGGCGCCGTTGCCGACAAAACAGAGCTCGCGTCATCCTATCGTCCCGTCTATCCGTCCTCATCAGCTAAAAGCCTAAAATGAAGCCACAAATAAAGGGCATGCTCGAAGCGCTTGCTGCAGCAGCATTCCAGATTCAGATTGATGGTTGTGAGCTGGATTATTTACTCCTCCGGTATTGAAAAAAAAATAGACGCCGAAGTGTTTTCCTCGGTGGTTCCAAAAAATCAGACGTTGCAGCCTCTAATTAATGGAGGAGGTGTTTCCAAACACTGTTCCTTTTTGAGCGAGCTGTCCGTAGGAATATCTTAATATAAATTGTAAAACTTATATCTACTTGATACAATTATATTTTCTGCGCATAGCTTATATGCATTTAACATATGCCTTTTTTAATAACTTATACCTTACATGTATAACATATACCTTACTGGTATAATTTATATATTTACGCGTATAACTTAATCTCTCTTCTAATCATAACTGATATATATTTTTCGAACTTATACCTATTTGATATAAATTATGTTTTCTAAAATTATTACTATAGCTTATCCTCATGTTGGAGTGCATAAATTCTTTATTTTTTGCTCAAGATTATAGTGATAATAATTTATGAATAAAATATCATGTATCACTAAGGTTATATTTAGACAGTTATGGCAATAAGATACACCATAAAATGGCATGCGTGAAAGGTTATATTCATAAGTTATTTTCATATAGAAGTCTAATGTTACGAAGAATAAGTTATGCTTTTTTTATTTACTTGTAGTTTTGTAACCATATGTTAAGGTTTTGGTCTATATGAAATTATGTGCTTAAAAACATAATATAAAGTTATAATCAAAACTTAAATCATAAAGTTATTTATGTTATGATTATTCTTATATTATTTTCTACTAATAAATTATGTCAATATAAAACTATGTGCCTACAGACATACTTGAAAGAAAATTATGATCAAAACTTACTTCCTAAAGTTAACATTATTGAAAAGTAATCTATAGTAATAATAATTTTGTATTTATTGATGACATATTTTAAAAGAAAGTAATCGTCAAAGTTCTTCAGTAAAGACAGAGGGAGTATTAGGTGGTGTTTGGTTCTGCGAACATGGTGGGATGGAGCCGTTCCATCCTAGTTTTGTTGCTATTTGGTTGCTGGACACTAGAGCAGAGCCGTCCCCCGAAACCGAATATTCGGTGAAGACTCAGAGTGTGGGCATCCTAGAAATTTTCTCAAACGCGGCCATCGCACCGTGACGCCGTTAGCTCCCATTTCCTTCCTCCTCCGCACTTTCCTGCTCACCCTCCCCTCGCCTTCCCCATGGCACTGCACTATCGGCCAGCGAGGGGGAGAAAAGGCCGGTGGGGAGGTGCAGTCGGCGATCGAGGGAGGTGTGGGCAGATGAGACCGCGGCCGGCGGTGGAGGCGAGGCTGGAGGGGTGGACGGCGGGCGAGGGAGGGGCAGCCGGCGATCAAGGAAGGTGCGGGCGGGCGAGGGAGGCACGGCCGGCAGTCATGGAAGGCGCGACCGTGGAGGAGCGGTGTGCGGTCGTTGGGTGATGCCTAGCGCAGCCGTTGATGACGTACACATCGACGAGGACAGCCGGTGTGGGGAGGCGTGGCCGCGCGGCAGGGAAGCGGAGAGGCTTGACGGCGGCGGAGTGGGGAGGTGTTGCCGGGGCGGAGACAAAGGAGGGAGGAAGAAGAAATCATGTCTCTATGACAGGTGGGTCCCATCTGTGAAACGGTGGTAAACGGAGTTAGGATTGCAACATTCTTGGCCCTTCAACCAAATATAAAAATAAAGCCGTTCCATCCTCCAATCAAATATAAAAATAGAACTATGCCATTCCTAAAAATAAGGATGAAGCCGCTTTGTCCCACTATGTCCACCAACCACATACCACCTTGATGTTATGTGCCCATATGTTTTCCTAACTAGGAGAGCACATCAAGCCTATCCAAATGAAAAAAAATTAACAAAAGTTACTTTCATTTGATTCCCTCACCCATTCTCAACCCTTTTTGTCTGTGTCCCGAATGATATTAGAGTGCTAAAAGTAAAAATCACAATGTGAAAAAGAGAAGGAATGCCATATTAGCGTGCTAAAAGTGAAATCACAATGTGAAAAAAGAGAAGGAAACACAGGGAGAAAATGACAATGCGCGGGGCGACGATAGACAGTTATGGTGGAAGGAGACACCCTGCACGCAAAAAGTGAAAAATTGAGCTAGTAACATGCAGATAAGGAGCAAGCAAACGTTGTATGATGGGCACTCTGGCTTGTGCTTGGCGACCACTCGGTGAGGCTATTCTCAGTCCAAAGTATCACGCTACAATATCTAAGAATACCACGTATAATAAAAAAATATGATATTGATAGAAAAAAACACCTACCATAATGCATAGTGTATCATATATAAATGCTCAAAATAATTAATTAGTTTAATGCTTGTGTCTATGGAAGTGGATCATCGTATTAGAGTTTGTACCTTGTCTAAGATACCGTGACGAAGTAGTATCTCTTTCTTCTCTTTCATATTAAATATGACGACACATCAGCTAAAAATCATATGTGTCGTCTCATTCATTAGCATGATACTACCCATTGGAAATAGCATAATTAGTGGCCCATTTTCCAAAGCATATGCTTACATAGAGTGCTTTGCTTTTGTGAAAATTGAATGGAAACTCACGCTATTTAATATCTTCTTAGGTTGAATCCAGTGTTAGCCTTATTTTGAGGATTATCTGTTCTGACACTGTACAAAGATGTAAAAGAATGGAGTTTAAATTTGAAGAATCGGATGACAAAACTGCTGGAGATAGCCTTGGTAAGATCATGCATAAAATGTCTAGTTTTTCGAGAGCAGAAAGAGTGCTTTGCATTAACATTACAAGCCGGCCAGGTGTTTTTTTTTCTTTTGCCCATTGTTTTTTTTTCTTCGCTCGGCTCGTGCAAGCCCAACCATAGCAAATTGAACCCTACAAATCGTTAAGGGTTCATAGCATTTAGGGGGTGTTTGGATGTCTGACTAAATTTTTAGTCCCAATTACATCGGATATTTGGACGCTAGATAGAAGTATTAAATATAGTCTAATTATAAAACTAATTACACAGATGAGGATTAAACGGCGAGACGAATTTATTAAGCATAATAAATCTATGATTAGCAAATGTGATGCTACAGTAACTAGTCGTTAATTATGCATTAATTAGGCTTAATAAATTCGTCTCGCCGTTTACTTCTCGTCTGTATAATTAGTTTTTAATTAAATCATGTTTAATACTTCTAACTAGCGTCGGAACATCCGATGTAACATGGGACAGAGATCCAAACACCCCCTTAGTTGTAGGGTACAATATATTTTTGTTTTATGGTTTGTAAGTTTTTCCCACTTAAATTAAATTGCCTCTCGTTCATGGAGATACAAGCGCATTACATTTCTCTTCCAAGGGATTGAACAAAATTGAGAAAAAGTTTCGAATTGCAATAGCGGATTTAATCCACATCAGTCTCTTTCAATTCTCCTAAGTCGCAACTGAACCAGCCCTAAGAAAACGCGAATGACCTGACCTATGCACGGGCCGGCCAGTTTCCCACATGATGCGCAGCACTGTACGTCCGAAAGTCTACGATAATAACCTGTGAGTGTGAGGATGTGAATTACTCATTCCGTCCATGAATGATCCTGCCAACCATATAAGATAGCAACTTACAATCTGTCGGCCGGCCGCGGCGATCGACCTAACTGGCTAAGGCTAACTAGAATGGCAGTACATGGAGATGGAACGAAGTCACCATCAATCCAGCTTTTAATTTTGATGTGGTGCCAAGCCAACCTACAAATTTGTTACCAGCCACGTACACACCGGCCGGCGAGCAGCTGGGTGTTTGCATTGCACCGAACCGTACGTGGTGCATGCATGCGACGACGACGCTCCTGTTACAGGGATCGGATGGGGATGGCCTTTGTTCACGTACGTGGCACGACTGCGAATGGCTTGCACTGTTGCACACCCAGCAGTAGAAACATATGCCGGCGGCGCCGTTGGACGACACGATGGGAAGCCTGCCCCTGCTACCTGGAGTCGTCTGCAGACCCCAAGCGGGCGGAACTATTTGACCTCCAGTCCACGTGTGAGGGCTAGAGGCAGGCCCCGGCAGAGGCCTGTGCAGCCGGTACGCCTGAACAGGGCCTCCAATTTGGAGGGGCCTCCAAATTTTTATTACTAGCATAAGTATATTCAATGACTTATATCCGTGGATAATCACTACACGGAAGCAGGCGACGGTAGGCCATTAATGGCTAGACGTTTGTTTCTATTGCTACTTCTGTCTTCTATTTTTATTAGACAATTTTTTACTTCTTCTTTCTATTTGATGTACATAAGCCGCATGACCTTTGTTAATTTATTGAATTAGATAAACTCTCTACGTGTTGCTGCGGGAATTTGAGTAATACCCTATATACGTCACAAAAAACGTGGCGTGTATGAGTTGAAGCCACGTAAAATCAATGTAAGATATAAATAGAAAACTTAGTGGATGGTGACAAGTGACATAACAGTCAACTTAGTAGGGTTTTGAAATGATATGGCCTCATACATATTTTTAGAGAAATATTATAGTGTGGTGTACCAATTTAGATATAGAATGTTACTTTATTTGTTCAGCAAATGACAGCATGTCAAAAGCTCATTGGGCGAAGGCTTGGATTTTGGTGCATGGGATTGGTCGTTAGAGAGCTAATCCTTAATTTTTAAGCCTTATTTTAGCAACTCGAGAGATAGGAATCTATTGTGAATTTAAACGCTCTCCAATCCTCCAAAACCACCTTAATCCAAAAATACCCAAACTACCTTAATTGATGTTGTCAAACCTCACCACAACAAGCCATCAAGGTAATATCTTTTTAATTTTTTTCAACTTTATAATTTTCTATACATTTAATTTCGTTTTTTTACCTTTTCTAATTTATAATTTCTAATTTGATATTTTTCTCTATGTATATAGGCCTATTTTTGAATTTTGTACAGGGTCACGGATTACGCCGGACCGGCCCTGGCTAGAGGGGTCGTCCAGTTCCAGGGCGACGGCGGAAAAATGGAGCGGGCCGGCACACGTTTCGATGCACATTTCTTGTTTCGGTTCTCGGTCCACCGTGGCCGAATCGATCGCCATCTTTCCTTTTCAGAAGCCAAAGCGGCCGAGCTACCAGCTATCTCCCATGTTTTCTCTTTTCAAGTCAAAAAAGAAAAAACAACCCAAGGTCGTGTTCATACCTCTCTTTGTCGGGGATACTAGAGGGCTCAGCGGCGAGGCAATGTCACACGCGCTACTACAAATCTAAAATACCGCTCTAAAATAACTACTATTTCTAAAATCAAGTGGTAGTATATGTCACTCTTTCCATGTCTAAATTAGTTGTCGCAAAAACTATAAGTTAAACTTTTAAACTTGAACTATATATACTATAAAGTCTTAAATATGGAAAGTCATATATATATAGATTTGTCTTACTCCCTCCATCCTAATTTATATAACCCGTCTTATTTAAAATATTTGCAAAAAATAGAAAAAATCAATTCATAGCTAAAACATATTATATGCTAAATAAAATCACAATGAAAATAAATGATAATTATGAAACTTTTTGAATAAGATGAGAAAGTCAAACTTAGTGTTAAAAAAGTTAAACGACCTATAAATAAATTAGGACGGAGGGAGTAACAAGTACTTTTATAAAAATATAAATTTTTTAGGACATTTATTTATATTTTAATAAAAGCATTGGTCAAACTTATGTTTTGGAGACCATATCGATGTCCAAAATGACAACTACTCCATACAGTGTCAAAATAATAGACGTTTTAGATATCGACACAGTCATCAACACATCTCTTTAACCATCAATTAATCATTAGTACATATATTCAAAATATATCAAGTGAATAATGTTTTGAAACTGCTATTGAAGACGAATCTAACCATACCAAATTCAAAATGTGAGTCAAAATATTTTAAAAAGATATTTATGGTCAAACTGAAACATCTATTATTTTGAAAATGGAGGGGGTAACTTGGACTATATGGATTAGGTTTAGTTTCACATCAGTAATTGATGGTGGGAAGCACGGTATATAAGGTGAAGCTGTCATCATCTAACAGATTAGTTTTTTGGCTGAGTTATGCCTAGAGCCTTATATGCCGGAGTCTCCATCAATATGGGCTTGGTGGAGCGCGGCTCAGATGCGCCAGATTCTGCTACACCACTCTAACATGTAGTATTAGATATTATGGTTGTAAACATGTATTTTGGCCTGAGTTAGGCCTCATGGGGTTCGCGGCTTGTGGGCGCCAAGCATGCCATGCCGAAATCCACTACGCCACTCTTACAGTGTAGCCCATCTCTGAAAGTCAACACGCGGTCCTACCTCCTAGTCATCCAGACCAAAAGGCATATCTTCAACTTTTTCTAGTGGTCTATTGGCTTATGTTAGGCCCGGTGGATTGCGGCTTGTGGGCACTAGGCGAGGCGTAACAGAAATCGGTCGTGCCACTCTAAGAGTATAGCGCATCTCTGAAAGTCAACAAGTGGTCTCACCTCCTAGTCATCGAGACCAAAAGGCATCTCTTCAAATTTATCTGGTTTGTGGCTGGCATGTGGGCCATGTTTATGGAGTCTGCCTCTGATCCTAGTCATCCACATACTCAACCTCACTCTCTCTCGCCTTCTTGGCCCTGGTTCGCAATATATGGCCACCCACATCCATGTGGCCAAACACTGCCATGTCATTTGGACACACATCCTAAACCCAATACAAGCGCTCACGTGGTCATCAAGGCATCCAAATCCTACCCAATAGGGGACGAGTCAATTGACTTGCATCATATTCTCTGACACTAGGGCTGGCATATAACATAAACCTATAATGTCCTACACGACTACACATGCTAGTTAATACCACTAAGGGTTATCTATGTGACCCTTTACTTACCTAAAAACTTTGCAACTTATAGCCAAACATAATCAAATAACTAGAAAAACTAAAGACACACAAGATATAAATGTGAAAACATCAATGTATCAATGCGGTAAATAAAGAGATCAAGGCAAGGCAATGCAATTTTTTAGGAGACATAAGGATTCATCCATAGTCCGATTAGGGCAAGCTGCCACCTCGACGTCCATGTTGGCTCACCACCTAGGGCATTGAGCCATGTACCAAGCCTCATTCGACCACCATCTTGCTCTAACCACCAAATGCTCACCAACAAACATAGGATAAGTGACACCAAGTCACTAAAACAAGGCCATCGTGACTGTCTCTCTCGATCACTATGGCACCATCTTCACTACAAAGCTTTAGCACTAACTAGGGTCTCCTCGCCCCTGCACAAAAGTGTCGCCACCACTCCACACACCAAGTCTAAGGGTCCAACAACGAGTACAAATTGTTTGATGTGAAATGACTTCTCTTTTGATTTGTGGTTTCACCTTATTACAAGTATCTCACACTTGCTTAGGAAGCTCTTCGCTTGAACATAACACTAAGCTCACTACCAATGACTGTAGACCTTTTTTGATCCAACAGGAGGGGGAGAATGAACACTTGGTAGCACATTCACACTCTTATATATTGGTGTTCTTGAAAGTACTCATCCAATGTCATTGAGGGTACAAATAGCCTCTATAACCCACTAGAGCCATTGGGAAAAGTTGATAAATGTTAAGACCGGTTAACTAATGACACACAACACTCAACTATAGTTGTATACTCTACTTTGAATAAACTAACCTAATGATTGATGTCCACATCTGATTAACCGATGAGTGTAATTTCTTGACCTGGTTCAATTGTAGCCTTTGGTGAACTACACCAATGTATCTACCGATGTCAATGTCAGTTTAATAGGCCGTTAATGAAAACGGAGTACTAATTTAGAACAATGTTCAATGGACCCAGGATACCTTTGGACAAAATTTAAATACCATGATATCTTATGATGGAAGGGAGTACTCAACGACGTGTTATAAAGAATATCATGTGATTGAGATTTGTGGTTGGCATATGTTTAAGAGAAAAATTCCTTGGCCCTAAATAAAACCTTGTTCTTTTCTTGTCTTAAAAAGTGTACTTTCCTATTTGACATCAAAATTTTCTCATTTGACACTTTTGTTACTTCATAGGCCTATCAGTGTTAATCTAGAGTAAAATGATATTTTTACCCTAGTGCCCTTGATGTACACATGAACTGCACACCCTGTTGAGGGCAATACACACCAGAGCGTCGTCAGTGCCGAAGGAGAGGGCACCGCGGATACCGGCTAGGCTGTGCCAGCAGCTGAAGCACGGCAGCCACATGGGAAATGGTAGCAGCATGAAAGAACTCTAAATAAAGGAGTGGGAAATGGTTATGTGATATCTTATATCCTAATATGCTAAAACATGGATATGGATATCCATATCCGAATATGATTTCAATATGGACATAAATGTAGGTATGCAGGTCTTTTTCTATGTTCTCTCTATATACATATACTAGCATCACAGCCAGGTCAAGAAGCCGCAAAGTCCGCATCCCGCACAGATCTAGATTGTTGAGGAATTGATTTGCACATGGATGCACTAGACCATCCCACCGCCACCACGTAGCCTCACCTCCTCGATCCTAGGTGCGCCTAGCACTGCTTGTGATAGCGGCGTGGCGCATGCAATGGTGTCGACGAGCGATGGTGGACTGTCGTCCCACCTAGATCTGGTGGAGAGAGGGACGGATCAGCACACAAAGGCTTAGATCTAGCCTTGGAGTCGATGAAAGGGGAAAAATGGAGAGGAAAAAGAGAGGCGACGGGGGAGACCCCGTAGCAGGCCGCGCCGTGCTTCTCCGGTGAGGGCGCGACGAGAGACGGGTACCTCCGGTCGGCTATGCTGTCGTGGACACCGCGTGCGGAAGTCACCGCGTCTACCGCACACCGAGGCGAGGACTCGCGTTCTCCAAGGGGTGGATCTGGCCACCACCAAAGCTTACCACCCTACCGCCGCGCGAGGAAGAGGAGAGAGGGCGCCGCCGCCACAGCGCGCCACTCTGTAAGGAATGCGCCGGGATATCCGACCCAAGAAGGGGAGGGGGTGAATTGGGTCGCTAATCGCTCTTCTAAAACCTAAGGCTATCTAGTGCATAAGATAAACCTATTTCGTTCTACACATGCTAGTTAAGTCTAAGGTTTATCTATGCCTCTCTAACTTATCCAAAAGACTTGCAACCTAGAGCCAAACCTAATCAAACTAACTAGGAAAGCTAAAGGTACACAGGAATGTAAATGCGAAAACGTAAATGCAATAAGTAAAGAGGTAAGGGCAAGGGGATGCAAACTCCCGAGAAGACACGAAGATTTAACATGGTTCACCACTAAGGGCTACGTCCACGGGCTCGCCACCGAAGGCAAAATCCGAGCCGGGCACCAAGACTCTTCCGATCACCGTCTTGCTCTCGCCACAAAGGCTCATGGCAAGCAAAGGCTAAGTGCCACTAAGCCACCAAGGCATAGCCACTGCCACCGTCTATCTCGGTCACAAGGCGCCGGATGCTTCACTACGGAGTTTGTAGGGTCTCCTCGTCCCCGTACAAAGTGTCGCCGCCGCTCCACACCAAGGAGGGTCTAGCAACAAATACAATGTGGCTTGACTGCAGCCACGGCTTCTCTCTAGCTCACGCAGGAGCTACACACGAGAAGAGCTCACAAGCTCACTCTCTCTAAGCTCTAACCTATCTTGGATGATGCACTAAGCTCTTATATGGTGGTTGGAGTGGTAGATGTGCTTGGAATACTCCTCTACAATTGCTCTAGTCTTCAAGTGCTCCAACACACTCCAAATGGCCGGGTGGGGTGGCTTATATAGTATCTAAACACGAACTTGCCATTGGCCAAAAGGCTGACAGAAAATACATAGACAGGATGATATGGTCTATGGATGGTCTGTAGGAGAGTATAGTACGGTCCATTGTACTTGCCAACTAGCCGTTGAACTAGCCGTTGGAAATGGTACGGTCAATGGTACTGTCTGTAGGAGAGTACTATACGGTCCATGTATTCTTGATTTTCCTTCTAAATTCATGGCCTCGGGTAACTTGGTACGGAGTATAGTACGGTCTTTGAGAGAGTACTATACGGTCCATGTATTCCTGATTTCCCTCCAAGTCCATAGCTTCAGGTTATTTGGTATGGTCTTTGGACGGTCTTCTAAAGAGTACTATACGGTCCATGTATTCCTGATTTTCCTCCAAGTCATAGCTTTGGATTTACGGTCTTTGGACAGTCTTCTAGAGAGTACTATATTACTTCCAGTCCGAAGGTTTGGTACCCACGGGTTATTTGGTACGGTCCACAGACAGTCCATGGACGGTCAGTGCAATTCCCAACTTTGCTTCCACATCCTTCGGGCCTTTCCTTCGACTCTTCTTCTTCATCATCCCTTGAACCTAAACACCTGAGAATATGCATCTAGAAAGGTTCATTAGTCCAAACGTTGGTTGTCAATCAATCACCAAAACACAACCATGGAAATATGGCACGTGAGGCCATTTTCCTTACACACTTGCACCCACCCATGCCGGTGCTGGGCGACGCCCCTGATGTCGTGCCGGATAGGGCACCGCCGGTCGCCCGGCGCCGAGGGGCGAGACAGGGCGGCGCCGAGGCGGCGCGGCGTCGGTGGTGGGGGCGGCATGGGGCCGCGCCGTGGGAGGTGGCGTCGGGCAGCGTGGAGCCGGGGCCGAGGTGGCGGTGGCGCGGCGCTAGGGGCGAGGCGAGGCTGCGGGGAGGAGACAGGTGCGGAGCATAGCGAGGGAAACGAGCTAGGGTTTTGGGATCTGGTCTTTATCTGATCCGGTAAACAACGAGGTAAAATCGTGGACGTGGAATCACCATCCAACGCGGTACAACAAATTTGAATATGTGAAGAATAAAGTACATGGTGAAACTATCATCTATACACTATCCCCGTGACTAATGGGTACTGATATAAACTTTACGTATTGTTTTAATATAAAAGTGATGTACCACTAAAACTATTTAAAGTTATCTATCTGACTAATGCCATTTTATTGTAACTTATAATACTATAGAAATATTAGTTTATTCAATTTCAATAAAATTAATAAAATTTATTTTAATATGTCTAATTATATATATATATATATATATTAACTAATGGTTTATAAATAATTTTTAATATTTGGCTTCCAACTTTTCACTTTGAAACTATGGAAGATTATTTGTTTATGATTAAATTATTATTATTTTGTAATTTTTTTAAAAGTTCTCTCTATGACTTGGATGGCCAAATTAATTGTTTGTGACTACTTATTTTTTAATGATATTCGATATGACTAATTATGCACTCATAAGTCATAACTAAAATAACTATTGACGTACAATTTTGTTTATTAATATGACTATTAATGTGCTTTTATGATTATTTGAATACATAGATTGTAGCATGTTTACATGGGGCCTGTACTTGAATGAATGCTTTGGGGCATAGTCTGTATATCCTCAGACAGACAAATATAGTCTAACTTTGTGGGCCCTAATAGAACCGATGAACTTAGCCTTCCTATTTTCATCAATTGTTCTATGCGTGACAAAATTATTAAAACCGACGAAATTTCTTGTGTTTCCTGTAGTGGTGAGGCCACATAGAGGTACAAGGGCCAACCACCTGGTGAGTGACCGCCCCCTCGGACGAGGCCACATGAAGGCCCAAGAGTCGGCTGCCTATCGAAAGGCCAGGGCCCCGGGGCAGGGCCACGTGGCGGCTCAGGGCCAGTAGCTTAGTGGGTGGCCAAGGCCCCTGGGACCTCTGGTTTCTCTGATAGTGGTGTACTTATGCACGGAGGACAGCTATATGGCGGTATGCCTACCCTGTTATGATGACAATCACTATATTGCACTTTCCACCAAGATTCCTATCAAGGAAAGGCTAAGTACCACCAAGACAACACCACCGCCATCGTCTCTCTTGGCCACAAGCCACCGGGAATGTATATTTGGAGCTTGGGCGGTCTCATCGTCCCCTGACAAAGTGTTCCACCACTTCACACTAGGAAGAAGGGTCTAAAAACAAGTACAATGTAGCTTGATCACAGCCAAAGCTTGCCACTAGCTCACGTAGGAGCTAGATCAAAGAAGATCTCGCAATCTTAATCTCTCTAAGCTCTACGTATATTGGATATATGCACTAAGCTCTCATATGGTGGTTGGAGTGGATGATGTCCTTGGAAGAACCTCTACACTTTGTTGTGATTTTTGCAGCTTTAATTCACTTCAAATGACCGGGTGGGGTGACTTATATCCCAAACTCCAACCTAGACATTAGCTGAAAGGCTACCAGAAACTGCTTGGACTGGATGGTCTGACCAACACTTTTGGCATACACCTGACCATCTAGTCTATTGTACTTTGCTACTAGCCCTTGGCTCCAATGGTGATATGAATAACGTTCGATGTACTCTCGTCAGACCTTCTGGTCCTTGTATTTTTTGAACATCACCAATCTTCACGCCTTCGGCCAAATTTGGTCCTACTTTCATCAGATGCTCATCAAGGGTCGAACCTTCTGGTCCATGCAACCTAGCTAGTTTCAACTCTCTTTTCGCTGGAATGGTCCACTCCATACAAGCAATGGAGGTTTACCTCCCATGTGCCAGGTGTCACCTCCTCAACCCTCCTGCCACAATGGTCTAACCAACTATTCGACGTGGGGGTTGGACCTTTTGGTCCTTGCAACTCAAGGGTCTTCAGAAAAGTGCTAACCCTCAAAATATTGGTCTGCTGGCTAGCCCCCTCATCAGTGGTCGGACCTTCCAGTCCTTTGTATTTTAGCCTGAGTTGCATCTTCTTGCTTGTTGTTGAGGGCTTCTCTTCATGTCTTCGTCCCTTGGATCTATACACCTGAGAATATGCATCTTATTTCGGTTTTCCTAAGAATATTGATATAGATAGTATCATTATCTAATTGACATTAATTAATAACTCAAGAACCCTAAGCCTCGGGCCCATTTTCCTTACATGGACTATCCTTGCCCAAGCTTTTTGATCAAAGCAAAAACCGATCTAAATAATATCAGCTACTAGATGGCTAATGTATTAATTAATTTCAATTAGCTAACAATACTCTTCCTATATCAATATTTGTTCATCTAGCTCTCAAAATAGTATTTTAAATACTTATACATCTCACAATGCAAAGAGCGCTATTAGGCCATTCCCATTGGAGGGTTGCCATGTCACCAAAGCTGCTAATATGTCATAATATTTAATAAGAATGAAACTCTAATTAAATTCCCACTGGGAATTGCCTTAACTCTCTACCCTCTGTAATGTAGCTAGGACACCCAAGCACAACACAGAAGAATTTACGACCCAATAAACAAGCAGGATATCAAGGATTGTGATATATTTGATATGAGATTTATTCTCTTTCATACTCATTAATCTTTAGAGGATATTGGATCTCATTTGTCTTTCTTTCTTTCCATCTTTTTAATTTAGTATTATAAAACTTGTGCTCTGACACGGGAACAGGACAAACAAGTGTAACTGATCGGCGGTTTGAGCTTCCATGTTTGAGCTTCTGTGCATTCACATCATCCGAAAGCGGTCTATGAAGCCGGCAGGATATGGCATTGGAACCTCATTCTGACGCGCGCGCACATCCCAACAAAAACCCTATACTAGGCTACGTTCTTCATGGACATGAAGTAAATGGTGCCATAAACTCAGCTTCTCAATATGTGCACACATCGTTGCAAATGTCCTCCTTTCCTTCATTTACTTGTCCGCAAGCCCCATACAAGTCAAGAAGCTATGGGCGTTTCTCTTCTGCAGATTTATTGATGGTAACAAGTCAGGAATCTAGAGCACTAGTCTCAACGGATGGCTTAATACTCATAAATACTATTAGGATGCAGAGAAAAACTAGTATCTCATATTGTGTAATATACTACTTTGACGCAATATTTTAATTTTACACAAAATTTAATGCATTATGGATGGTGTTTCTTTTTAACATAGTATCATATATAATAGTACTCCCTCCGTTTCAATTTATAGGTCGTTTGACTTTTTTGGCATCAATTTTGACCGACTCGTCTTATTCAAAAAAGTTGTGAAAATATAGAAAATTTTAAGTTGCTGTTGAAGTATATTATATGAAAAACTAAATCACAATGAAAACAAACGATAATTCTGAAATTTTTTGAATAAAACGAGCCGGTCAAATTTGATGCCAAAAAGTCAAACGACCTATATTGAAACGAAGATAAGTACCTTTTATCTGACGCCGTTTGATTTTAGAATAAAATAATTCGTACTGTCCGAAGTCTATATTTGAATAGTCTGAGAAGCTTTTTGATTTTTTAATATGATACTTGTCGATTTACTGGTAGCTAACCGAAGAGTGAGCTGGATGCACGTGGTTTGAGCCGAAACGATCTGTTGAACCCATTCTTTTTTCCCGTGCATTTACATCTTACCATTACTAACCGTAAATTTAGTAAGCAAGATCAATCTAGAAAATTGCTACTATATCTTTCTGTTCATGCTTTTGAACAATTCCACCATCTAGCTAATAATTCTGATGTTTATGACGATGCGTGAACATATATTGGGTTCAGGTTCATTTCCACCAAGGAATACAGATATGCCCATTTGAAGGGATAGAGATGTGGATATAAGTTATAAATGGTTATGGATAAGTAACTGCCAGTTAAAGCGTACGATATTTTTTTTTGGCTCCTCAAAGACAGCACAAGGAACATCCTGAAGCGAAGTAATATGGCACATCGTCATATCAGTGTGTGCTATGCGCTGAAAAGCATGACGAAACCGTTCCAAGCTGTTTTGGAACAAGTATGTCCATATAAGAGATGATGTAGACACAACTCCAAATTCCTTTCTATATGGATATCATTGTACTTATTTGTTGGAGTATTTGGATTACATGAAATGGGATGATTTTTAGTGGCATAAATGCTTTTTAAGAAAAAGAGTTCGCAATGGTTATCCATCTTGTGGAATGTATATATTTTTCTTTCATTATAATATGGTTAGATAATAATTTGATGTAAGTTTTTCTCCTATAAATATGATAATCAGTAGACCCCTCTTGTGTTACGTAAAAAAGTTAGGTCCGCAAGAATTTTTCTCCGTTTTTACGTTTTTCATGTGAAATCGAACAATTTTCTGTGAAATCTCTGCTCAATTTTTGTGAAATCTCTGCGTTCCAAACAGGCCTTTAAAGGTGCCATATATTGGGAAAAAAAGATAACTGAAGTCATAAAAGTTATCAAAGATGCACAGAAGGGTTCATCATGCTGCAGTGCCACTGCCACCGCCACCGGAGTCGGGTGCGGCCGCAACTAATCCAATCCAATCCAAATCCAAAACAGTCGGGCGGGCCTCGGGCCTTGGTTCGGCAGGCGTGCGACGACCCACCCCGGGTGAGTTTGACCCCTCGCCCGTCCGTCGGTGGAGAGATGGCCAACCGAGCTGCAGCAGCCCGCGGCGGCGTATATATACGCACCCGCGCGCGGCGGCGGAAGCGGCGAGAGCCGAGCAACGAGGGGCTGCGAGGTTGGGGAAGGAGCAATGACGGACTCCAGCGGGTCAGGATCCGTGTCGGTGGACGTCGAGCGGATCTCCTTCGGCGGCAAGGTCCGACGGCATATACCTTTCTTGCTTGCTCCCGTCCCAAACGGGATTACTTCGCTCTCTTAGATTTTTCGATTCTGGGCGCGGCGGCGTAGCTGAACTGTGTTTGGTACTATCTTACTGTGCTGCTTAGTTCTTTCTTTTTGCTTAGCAGTTCGATCCCGCGAAATTCAATTTACAATGGGTTTTTGCTTGTCACGTCGCCAAATGGTTATACCTTTTCTACCAAATGTTTTGCTGCCTTTATCATCTTTATTTATTGTATCCTATATATACATGTCTGCACTATTTCCAACATATGTACTTGTGCCTAGACATTTGGGATTCTCGTCGTCTTGAAATTGCTACCTATGTTTGGTCCCCGTCTCATCTGTTTTGGAAGTCACCTGGAATTTGCCAAACTTAGTTTGCTCCACTTCCAAATTGTTTTTCTTTTGACTTTGGTGCGGAAAATGTAGGCCTGGCCAGATGCTGAAAACTGTGTGCTTTTTGCTTCACCAGGAGCACCTTGTGAGGACGAGATGTGGTTCTGTGACTGTCGCAGTGTATGGAGACGAAGACAAGCCTGCGCTTATTACATACCCGGATGTAGCTTTGAATTGTAAGTCTTGCCACAAATGTTCTAGTTTACTGACCAACGCTTATGAGTTGTGACTGCACTCCATGATCGCCAATCCAAATATGCTCATATGCTTGTGCCCTGTTTGGCTCCGGCAGACATGTCCTGTTTCCAAGGACTATTCTTCTGCCCTGAAGCTGCGTCTTTGTTGCTCCACAATTTCTGCATCTACCACATCAATCCTCAGGGGCACGAGGTCAGTAATGCCGGTTCAACGTTTGTGACATGTTATGCTGGGCTTGTGTTGGTTCTGTTTCTTACGTGATCTTTGTGGTGGCGTTTGCTAAGTGCCACAGTTGGGAGCACCTCCGATACCAACAGATGTTCCGGTGCCATCTGTTGATGATCTCGCTGATCAGGTCGCAGATGTGCTTGATTTCTTTAGGTAAATGCACGAATTTTTCGCTGTACAATTTTTGTCCAAAAGTTGTTCATTGGATAACCACAGGAGTCTGATTTCAGTTGCACACCTTTTCTTTTTCTTTAGTTTAGGATCTGTGATGTGCCTTGGCGTCATGGCTGGTGCCTATGTTCTCACTCTGTTTGCGGTACGTGCTTTTGCAAGTCAGACTCTAGAGTTTTGAATTAATTTAATATTACTCTCTTATGTTGTGCTAATGAGGATATTATACCTGTAATAGACCAAATATCGGGAGAGGGTAATAGGACTGATGCTGGTTTCCCCACTGTGCAAAGCCCCATCATGGAGCGAGTGGCTGTACAATAAGGTAACTTCATCCTTTTGCAATAGTTTACCCTTTAATATCCCCTTCCAAGTAATGCCAATGATTAACAATGACAACTCATACAACAGGTATTGTTAAATTTGCTTTATTATTACGGAACTCGAGGCATGGTCAAGGAGTGCTTTCTTCAGCGGTACTTCAGCAAGGTAACTTCAGATCCCAATATTCTCATCTTGTCTTCTTGGGACTAATATTTATAGTTTTTGTTCACTTTATCTTACCAATATAACTCTGCAGAAAGTCCGTGGGGATGCAAAATATCCCGAATCAGACATCGTGGAAGCCTGCAGAAGTGTTAGTCTCTTATTTTCAATTTGGATATTCTCTTGGTTTGTAATGCATCACAAATACCAATTGGTATTGCATAGTCCTTTAGTCATCAATCAACTAGTGGTTGCTTACTATTAAATTTACATGCAGTTACTTGATGAGAAGCAGAGTGAAAATATTTGGCGGTTTCTTCACTCGATAAATGAGTATGTTGTGGTTCATTCAATTTGTTATTGAGTTGGCTAGAGTAATTCATCTCTAGAATCTTGATGCTCATTTGGGATTTCCCTCCACCAGGAGGCATGACTTAACAGATTCATTAGGTAAGCTGCAATGCCGCACACTAATTTTTGTTGGGGAGAGCTCAGAGTTCCATGAGGATGCCATCCATATGACCACAAAACTGGATAGGAGGTACTGCGCACTAGTTGAGGTAATATATGGATCCATGTGATGTCATCTCCTGATAGACGAACGTCTTAAGTAGAAGCAGTTACTCAATATTACTTTCCATGTTAACTGCAGGTGCAGGATTGTGGCTCCCTTGTGACCGAGGAGCAGCCTCATGCGATGCTGACGCCAATGGAGTACTTCCTCATGGGATATGGACTTTACCGACCGTATCAGCTGAGCAGCAGCCCCCGTAGTCCACTAAGCCCATGCTGTATATCGCCTGAGCTGCTATCTCCTGAGAGTATGGGTGTGAAGCTGAAGCCGATAAAGACTCGAGTCGCTATCAATTTCTAATACTGGCACACAAGTGGTGGTCGCTACTCGCTTGTATACCATAGCAAATGACCATTTCTGTTGGAGATAACCTATATAATGTACATCTCAAAGACAGAGCATAAGGGGATCCTGTAGTCGATATAGCCATGATGTCTTTATTCATTTAGTTTGTGTCGTCTGCTGTCACCACAAATGTAAATCGCAAAGTAGTTTGACAGCAACAATAAATAATCAATCTGCAGGGTTTCAGATGTTCAAATTTCACACCTGCAAACTTTTTTCATGTGTGCACCACTGCACCAGGATGGCAGAGGATTTGTTGCAACTTTATCGTTGATTTATTATGTACACACAATGCAGCCATGCAGGCTATCATCCTCCTTATTACTGATGTGAAGAGATCAACAATGCATAACCGATAGGAATAATCTTCTAGGCATGTTATGCAGTGGCCATTTATTTACCTACAATTTGTCAGGTTTCCATGCAGCTTCAGTTATAGTTGGACCAGTACTCATCAACAAGCTTACAAAATGCAGAGTTCTTGTTCTCCATCAGGCTTGATGGCGTGTCGTACTCGATCATTTTGCCTGCAGTTATAACAGAAATCTACTACATCAATTTGGAGTTTGGACATATTTCGGGAAGGATTCTATTTTGTCGGTGAGCCTGTATCTCAGTCAGAATGTTAGGAGTGTTTAGAGGCAGCTGATTACCGTAGGAAAGAACCATGACCATGTCACTGTCTGTAACAGTTGGAACCCTGTGTGCTATGGTGATCACAGTGCAAACTGAAAATTCCTTTTTGATGACCCTCTGCAGGATGGAGTCGGTGGCCGAGTCGATTGATGCTGTCGCCTCATCAAGGACCAGTATCTTGTTCCTTTGGAGGAGAACACGCGCAAGGCAGAAGAGCTGTCGTTGACCACCACTCCAATTATCGCCATCATCACTCACTGAAAATGTAAGGACGATTAACAATCAAAGAGCTTTCAGTGCTATATATTTCTGGAAAAATCTTATATGATTGATTCAGGGGACATGCATAGTGTAGACCCATGCTCACCTGGTGATTCAAGTAGTCCAGGAAGGTCACTAATTGTTTTCTTCAGCTGACACTTGTCTAAAATCTGAAGAAGATTAGTGCATTAGGATCATGTTTAATCAGTATGTGCAACAAAATAAGTATAATGATGTTACATTGGTATCTACCGAAATACTTGTTTCTAAGAACATTTCAGAATGCACAAGTACTAATGCGCAGTTCGGACATAGTTTTGCTGACCTCCCAGATATCCTCATCGGTATGGAGACCTAGAGGATCCACATTACTCCTTATACTACCTCTGAAAAGTGTTGGCTCTTGGGGAATGATGCTGAGCTTCATCCTTAGATCCTTCAGTCCTATGGTGCAAATATCAATCTCATCAATGAGTATTCGCCCACTGTATGGATCGATAAGGCGGAACAATGCACTCAAGAGAGTCGTCTTCCCGCTCCCAGTTCTGCCAACAACTCCAATCTTGTTTCCTGCTGCAAATATGCAGTTGATCCCGTGCAGGACCATAGGCGCATTTGGCCTGTATTTGACCTGAAAAACATGGCCCAGTATGAGCATCTGACAAATCAAGATAAACAATTTCAGAAAAAGAATTATGGAGCTTTCATTCGCTTACACTCAAATTATCCAAATCAATTCTTCCTGTAGACGGCCATGAAGGAGGCGGCCTTCTATCATTGATGACAGCTGGAGGCTCTGCCGGCAAATGCATGAACTGCTTGATCCTCTCCACAGATATTATGTAATTTTCCAGAAGTGAGTAGAATCTTGTTAAGAACACTTGAGCAGAAGAAAGTGTCAGTGCATACGAGAGGCAGAGTCCAAGGAATCCTACAAAAGATAACAGCAGTGGAATTTACTGGTTAGAAGATTCACACCATGAACAGCTTTTCTGCTCAACTATAGATTCTTTACCTGGTGCAACTGCTCCCTCTGGTAGTGATACAAGAAGGATGGATGATGTGACGATGACCAAGATTTGCAGGGCTTCAACACGAAAAAGTACCCACTCCAGTGCTGCATTGGTATAGAAGAACAGTGTCGCATCTGTGTCTATTAGCTGAAGATTTCTCTGAATGAACCTCTTTGTAGCTGCAAAGGCCCTTATGGTCATCACCCCCAACATCGACTCTGCTGCGAAGTTCATGACAGGTGCCTTTGTAGTTCCATTGATCCTTACTAGCTCCCTTGCCGATGCAATGTAGTATCTCTGCCACATTACCATTATTCTCATTTGCCTCACCATTCCGGGGCTGGGAATTCAGAGTTCAGAAATAGTGTTTACCTGAATGTATAGAAGTACAACCACAACAGGAACAGCCACCAGCACTACTTGCCAGGTAACCATGATCATGATAACAATGGTTGCTGCCACTTCAATCGTGCCAGAGATGACAAAGGTCATCGTATAGGGGATGTCAAAGTCTAAGGTGCTCAGATCAGACGAAGCCTGCACATGAAAAAAACAGACAGAAATTACATTTCCAGAAATGTTAACCAGAAATCTTTATATATGAGGAATGCTTTACCCGGGTCATGATCCTTCCGGTTGGAGTGGAATCGAAGAACAGCATTGGGGCCTTGAACACTGAATCCATAAACCCTGAAAAGAATTCTTTTGACGCCTTCAGTCCAAAGTGAGCAGCAAGAAGGCTCCTAATATAGGCGAAGAGGCAGCTTGCAGTTGCCATCACTGCGTATACTCCAACCACAACCACTACACTGAAGTGGTGGCTTTGAACTGTAATAGCAAGCCAATAAGTTGCCAGGCATTGCAGGACGACGAATGCACACTGCACGAGTATTATCAGGACAAGGATAAAATGCCCCTTCGATACAGAAACATAGTCCTCGTAGGGTTTCAGTCCAGCTTCTCCTAGTTCCCTTTTCTCTTCTTCTGTTAGCTGGTCTGACAGTAGATTACCAGCAGAGGTTTCAGCTTCACTATTCTGCGCTATCATTGGTTTTTGGTACTGAAATGTGCCTGTTTTTTCCGATCTTTTTCTATGATCCTGGGAGTCTAGTGTTGTTTTTGAATCCCTGTGAGCATTGACAAGCTGTTGAAATTCTGTGCTAGACTGCAGAAGCTCCTGATAGGTGCCTTCCTGAGTTATCTCCCCATTTTCCATGACCTGAGTGGAAAAAGTTACGCTTATCCATCGATACAAAACTGCTTTCAATCTAATGTACAATGCCAAACTCACTCACCATAATCTTGTCAACCTTGGAGAGGAACTCCACTTGATGAGTCACAAGAATAACAGTCTTGTTCTGGAGTACTGCCATCACACAATCCTACATACAAGAGCTTCAGACATATCAATGAAATTATCATTATCTGTTAAACCGATAGTAATATTTCAGAGGCACCCTTACATTGAAAAGAGTAGCAGCTGTATGCGCATCGACGGCACTGAAAGGATCATCGAGAAGGTAAATGTCTGCATCGTTATAGACTGCTCTCGCAAGCTGAATCCTTTGCTTCTGTCCTCCACTCATGTTCAGGCCTCTCTGACCAATCTCTGTCATGTCCCCATGCGGAAAATTCTCAATGTCCTTGTCCAATGCAGAACACCTGATAGCCTTCTCGTACTCTTCATTGTTCATGGTCTTTCCAAAGAGTATGTTGTCGCGTACCGTGCCGCTCTGGATCCAGGACGTCTGTGAAACATAGGCTACTGAGCCAGACACTAATACCTGAAGAACAGAAATGGGGAAGGAGATCAGTTCATAATATCATATGCTTGATACGCACTACTACTACTAAATTAGTAGCGCTAGCATTTTGAACAAATGGTGCAACATACTGATCCAGTCATTCTTGGTATCTCGCCAAGCATTGCGCACAGCAATGAAGATTTCCCTGCGCCAACAGGTCCACAGACTGCAATTTTCTCACCCTGCATTGCCGTGACATTGATGTCCTTCAGAGTTGCAATGGCCTTGCTAGGCTCCCAGCTGAAGGCACCATTTTGCACGGTCAGGCTTATGTTGGAGGCTGGGACTGGAATGCCAGTCCTGTCCACTGCGTCATCCTGGAACTCATCCTCGGCTAGGAACTCGACGATGCGATCCAGCGAGACCTTGACTTGGATCATGATGGACATCACTTCTGGCAGCAACCTCATGGGCTCTGAGATGACGCGCAACGTGGCGAGGATGGTGAACACCACGCTGGCATCCAAGGGCGCTGTCCGGAGCGCGGCCGTCCCCGCAAAGATCACTGCGGAGATGATCGTCGGCGACATCCAGAAAAGAGCGCTGCCGTAAGCCTTCTTGACCTGCGTCTCAGCCAGCCACCGCATCTCGACGTCACGCAGCCGCTGCAACGTGTCCCTGAACCTGTCCTCCCACGACTGCAGCTTGACGATCTTCATGGCGTTGAGCACTTCCGCCGTGGCGCGCTGCCGCTGGTCCTGCGCCTGCATGAACCTCGACTGGTAGCGCTGCAACATCCTTGCCAGAGGGACGTTGAGCACGCCGCAGACGACGACGGGGACCAGGCCAGGGAGCGCGCCGGCGCCGACGGTCCAGAAGAGCATGGCGATGGCGAGGACGAGCTGCACCGGCATACACCACGCCAAGTGCAGCCAGAACGGGAACTCGCCGAGGCGGTACGCGTCGACAGCGATGTAGTTCGCGACCTCGCCGGCGGAGTGCCGCATCCGCGCCTCGCTGGACAGCCGCAGCTGCTTCTCAAAGACGGCCGCCATGAGCGCCGAGCGCATGCGCATGCCGAGCCGTCTGGACCCGAAGAACCAGTGCCGCTGCGACAGAGACTCCACGACCTTCATCACGATCAGGACGACGACGAGGGTGATCCCCGTGGCAAGATCCCGCCCCCGCTGGTATGAGTAGGACACGAAGCAATACAAGATCACCGGCGACCCGGCGAAGGACAGTGTCCGGAGCAGCGTGTATAGCGCCGTCAGGAGGAGCTCTTTCCTGTAGCACTTGGCGAGCACCAAGAGCACCAGGTTGCTCGTCCTCCCGGTCCCGGCGTCCACCTGCCTCCGCAGATGCCATTCCTCCAGAAACGCCCGGCGCGCCTCCGCCGCGGCGTCGTCGGCGTCCAGCGGCGGGATGTCGCCGAGGTCGAGCGGCTTGGAGTAACCGAGCCGGAGCAACGAGTCCATCCACGTGAACGTCACGCGGCTGAAGAACCCGGCATCCCCGAACGCCGCCTTTCTCTGCTCCCCAGCTCTCGCCGTCAGCAACGGCTGGGTCTCGTCGCCACCGTCGCCGTGGCAGGAGGCAGCTCTGCAAACACTGATGGCGCAGAAGAGAAGCATCAAGCTGGCAACCCACGACGCAATGTCAAGCACTTCCATCGAGCTGCCCCTCAGGATGTTCTCCAAGCTGTATGCGGTGGCCATAGTCGCGAGCGCTGCCCACCACGCCATGGCCACAGCTCGGGAGAATCTGGTCGGGCGAACAACCAAAGAAACCGAGACGGCTATCCAAACCACCCCTCTGACGAAGAGCTCTGCCCTGGAAGAAGACGAGGAGGAGGAGGAGGAGGAAGAGCCCCATACGCCGGAGCAGGCGTAAGCAATGCCGAGGACGGCGCAGCAAAGAGAAGTAATTATGCACAACCACGGCAGGTCCCTTGCTGGAACCCTCAATCTCATCTTGCAAGCAGAGACCACTACGCTCAGGATGTAGATAGAAAGGAGAAGAAGATTGATGAGATCGATCAGTCTCATCTGGAAGCAGAGAGATTCCATGTCGAATCCGAGATGATCCCCATTGCAGGTTGATGCGAGCAGCTGGCTGGACACTGCGACCACAAACAGATGAAGAGTTTAAATTAAAAAGAGAAACAGCGCACTTTTGAGGATAACAAATCTGGGAATGCAATGGGCTCAGCATGTAGAATTATAACTTCATTCCTCGTTTGCAATTGCTGCAGAAGAGGAAGATCAATTCCGTGGAGAGGTGGGAGGCTGCTGGATAGGCTTTGGTTACCTTGCAGGCGCAAGCGCAACGGATGAGAAGCCATTGCATTCCTTCTTTGCTTTCTCCTCTGTCAGCTGCCACCAGCCCACCATAATGCTGAAGCCTGGCCACAACAAGGTACAGTTCCATGATTTACACGTGGTCCCCGGTGACTTATGGGCCCACTTTGAGACGCCCCTACCAGCCTTTAGACTGAGAATCACCATAGCCATAGCGCGCGTACATATGGACAACGTCATACTCTAGATGTGCTACGGAATAAATTTTTTGAAATATAAGCTATAAGACAGAGTTTCTGGTGAAGTGAGCCTTGCCACTTGGTGTAGGATGCCACGTTCTTTTTTTAGTTGTATCCATTTAAATTAAATGTTAATAACAATATAGTTTTCGAAACAGAGACCATCCCAATTTTTATTAGAGTGAAGCCCATTTTATCCCTTGAACTTATTACTGGATCTGGAAAGCCCCTCTCAACTCGAATACCAGACAAAGCACCTCCCTTGAACTCCTAAAACCGGTCACGTGGACCCTCTTTTTACTCTATCTCATTGACAAGTGGGCTCCACTCCCACCTCTTCTTCCTTCATCTGTGCCGCTCGTCACCTTGCACCTGGCGGCGGTGATGCCGAGGCAGAGCGTGCTGCGGCAACTGGGAGTGTGGCATGTGGCGGCCTTACCCTGAGAGGCTGGTGTGGCATAGCGGCGGGCAGGTGGTGGACTGAGCCGCATGACCATGGTGCTAGATGGGGCTCGCAACAACGCTGGGGGCCACCGCGAGCGATGAGAGGGAGGGTGATGATTGGCAAGGAGGGAGGAGAGATGAGCGGGGCTGGGGCGGTGCTATCTGTGCCCCGTCTAGCACCATGGGGCTAGAGCGTGGGGGCAGTGGCATGAATGAGGAGTTTGAGCTCTCACAGATCCACTGCGAGTGGTGGTGGTGTCACGCGAGTGGCGCGAGGTGTTGTGGTGTGGCGGTGGCGGCAGCGGTGCGTTGCAGGGGGCGGCATCGGCACGGTGCAGTGTAGGGGCGACGACAGCGGACAAGTAGGGGAAGGGAGCGGCAGTCTATGAGAGCTCTGGTAGTGGGAGGAGGTGGTGGTGAATAGAGAGTGTTAGAGTGGAGGAAGAATAAGAGGTGGGAGTAGGACCCACATGTCATTGAGATAGGGTAAAAAGAGGGTCCTGACCGGTTTTAGGAGTTCAAGAGGTGTTTTGTCTGGTATTCGAGTTAAGGGGGCTCTTCAGATTCAGTGAGTTTAGAGAGTAAAATGGATTTCACTCCTTTTATTATCATGATAATGTGATAGAAGTTTGTGGAAACAGACAAGACTACCAGACAGGAATCAAGATAGGGTAAGACATCGGATTGCCACATAGCCGGACCGAGATGATCACATTGACCTGGCTCATGTTTTTTTTAATCAACACACTGGGAGGGGAGAAGAAATTAGCAATTGTCTGAACTACGATCTCGAGACCTAACTTAACCAGAGCAAGCATCCACTTTATTGCGAAGCACTCCAGCTGATAGACCTGGCATGACACGGCCGGGTGGTATCTAGCTTGTGTCTCGTCACGGTAGCTTGGTGTAGATAAGTTGGAGAATCAAGAGTTTGTTTTAGCTTTTAGGCGTCGATTATGTCCAGAAAGGCAAAGCTAAAAAAATGAGTTCAGTCCAAAAAGCTTAATTCTACCACTAGAATGCATAATATTTGGCGTTTTGTTGACTCTGGTGGAGCCGTGGAGGGATGACATTCTTGCCCTATCACTAGAGGTTGTACAGACATTATATTGTTCTGTACTTCATCCACGCCACAATTCAACCTGAAGGTATGTTGCCATTTGCCAATAACCACAACTCTGAATAATCAAGATTTAGAGAAACAAGTTATCATTGGTAGCTCTCAGATTACATGACAAATTCAATTTATAAATAACAAATCTCATACTAAATATATAATGAGATAAGTTGATAGTTCCTCATAGCCTAAATGTTCGTCTAAATGCCTAATCGCCTTGTAAAATTATGCTGCTATCATTTCCTGTACACAGTTTATGCTATGTAGGACTGTTTTTTACCGTATAAATTAAACAATGGTGGGACTGTATAACCACTGTTTAGACCCTATACTGAGTGGTAGATCATCAAGTGCCGTTTACATGAAATCTAACCTCCTCAAGATAAATGTGTTCATAATTTTGTTAGATAGTAAAAAACGGTTACTTTCTATTCTAAATTAGCAAAATTCATTCCAAAAGTCATGAAATGCCTCCGAAATGATGACCGAATGCAAGATAGAATTAAGTTATTTTTCCACTATTTCCTTAGGCAACTGAATGCATCTAAAGTGGTAAAATATTTCGGCTAAGAAGGAAATACAAACAACCTTTTGACACAAAAATATATAGGTTTCAAAATCAAAAACAGGTGTGACCTTAGGATGGTTGCTCACCAATAAATGAGTTACTACAAATGCATGGAATTACGTTCTGTCACGTAAACTCCAATTATTGGAACAAACACATCTCCACAACCTGTAGTAATAGTTTCACTTATTCAAAAATAATCAGTAGAGGCCAGCAGCAAAATCAATAATAAGTAAGGAGTAGTGTTTACAAGAAATGCAAACCTGCTCAAAATAAATGTTTATGTAATTTTATAGATAGCAAAATGGTTGGGTTCTAGTCTCAATTAGCGAAATTCAATCAAAATTGAAGAAATGCCTCGAAAGTGACGACTGAATCCAAGATAGAGTTAAGTTCACCTTTCACTGTTTCGAATGAGAAATCTGATAAAGCTACTGAATGTACCTAAAGCGATATTTCGTCCCAGAAGGAATTACAAATACTCATTTTTTGCCGAAAACATATAAGGTTCAAAACACAAAACAGGCGTGACCTTCGGATGGTTCGATCCATCATTTAAATAAATGAACTACCACAAATGCCTGAAATTATGTTCCGTCACATATATCCCATTTTATGAAAAGAACACCACTATAACTTGTTTGTATTAACAATTCATTTATTTACATGTGCGTACAACTCAGAGTTTCCTGTCTGGACGTGAGACACGTGCACACCATGACTCAAGGGAGGTTTCAGAATACTACTATTTCGTAGTATAAAATAAGACAGAGAGTTCAAGGACTGATCTGTACGTATGTTAATGTCGCAATCTGAATTTTTGTCCCTTGGTGCGAGACAGTCTTGTGCGCAGGAATCAAAGGTCGACGTTCATGAAAGCTAATGAACCGTCAGAGGAAGCACTCCTCTTGTCGATATATGACTGCCGAGGATTGATGCCTTTGCAAACAGCTCCGGCCGCTAGCACCAACCAATCAGACCCTTGCAGATTCTCTCGGCTATCATCCTCATTATATCTATTATATTAAAGTTGTATTTGAATACAAGAGACTAAACTTTAGTCTATTTGTATCTAATGAGCGCAGCTAATGAACGAACTAAAATTTAGCTAACCATTGGCAAACCATTAGTTCATTAGTCAAAAAATGAACTCAAGTGAGTTTATGCCAATTACTTGTGTAATTAATAGATCAACTAACTATTAGTTCATACTATTCAAATCCTATGGCCAATGGTCAGTAAACTAAACTTGCCAGCTAAATGACTAAACTTTATATGATATATCTAAATAGGCTTGAATTGTGAGTGTTAAAAGAAACCGTTCGCCGAAAAGTCTTAGAAATACATTAATCGAAAATAAATTATCAACCGTTGGATTTTATAAATATCTAACTGTCCATGTTCCACTAAAAATAGAGAATCTAAATCGCTGTATTTAGCGATCGATATTAATTCAAAGAGTTTGTATCATCAATCACAGTTTGCACGTCCGTAAACGATACGGTGTTAAACAGAAAGTGCAGGCAGGCTCCCGCTACCGGCTCCCACGGAGGAGTAAGTCTATTTTATTATATTTTCTTTCTTTTCTGTTGCTCTGACGTGACTAACGTACGTACGGCTGGCCGTACGGCCGGTCCGTTTCGGAAAAGTTTTTCCTGTTTTAGTAATTTTTTCAGTAGGTTTTCTTCTCTCACAGCGCATCAAAGTATCTTTCCTTCCACATAAGATAAAAAGGAGAAAAAAAATACACAATACAGAAAAGCAAAAATAAAATACTAGTGCTACCGGCAAGAATACTAGTATGACTACGCAATTACGGTGCTTCCATTAGACGATTATAGCGTTTTCGTTACATAAAAATACTAGTGTAATTAGACCGGAACATTATTTTGCTTAATAAAAATATCATTTTTGTCTAATTAAATCTAGCAATTTGCCTAATGAAAATCTACCCAATTGCCTAATGGAGAAGTGGAGTATATGTCCATGGCGGGGCTAGCGGGGAGGAGGCGCGGCGTAGGAGGAAGAGGGAGAGAAGGGGCGCGGCCGGGGCAGAGCTGAAGAGGCGGAGGAGAGGTGGTGGCTCGACGGGCGCGCGTCGGCCATGCCCCTCGCCGACCGGAGGCAAGGAGACCGCGCGCGGTGTTGGTGATGGCGAGCCCGCGGAGCTGGACGATGAGGTCGAGGGCAAGCCTCCCCGTCCGCATCCGGCTGCCGCGCGCCGCCTCCCTGACCGAGCGGGGGGAGCGGCCAGCGGGGAGCGGAGGAGGCAGAGCGGAGGCAGACGAAGCTGGCCATGGCGGAGCCGTGCGGGGTGGAGAAAGGGACCGGCTAGGAGGAGGACAAGGTCGAGGGTGGGCCTCCCCGCTCGGATCACCGGCGAGCAGTGGAACTCCCATGCCCCAGCCACCGCCATGAACCCCCCCCCCCCCTCCACCGCCTGGTCAAGCTCTGGGTCATGGCAGTAGGCGCGTGAGCTGTGGTGGCAGGATGGAGCTTGCCCCTCCACTCATCGCAAGGTCACCGGAGGTAGATCCTGCATACTCGTCACAGGGCCTATGCCTCGTCCCCCCGCCGCCCCCCCCCCCCCCCCCCAACCTGCCAAGGATGCGGATCTCGACTGGCAAGGGTAGGAGCACAGAAGAAGTTGTGCCACCAGTTTGGATCTAATGGAAGCAGCCTCCGGTACCACTCATCTGCGAGTAGAAAGAGCAGAGCAGTTGCGGAAGAGGGAAATGAAGGTGACAGAGTTTGTCGGAGGAGAAGGTTGGGATAAGGCTGAAAAAAAGAGAAAATATTTCTAGATGTGGCCGTGCACAGGAACAATAGCACGGCGGGCCGTAGACTAATCTTTACCTTTTATTTTTTCTCCTTAATGTTTTCTTTCTCTTTATACCTAACTTTTTAATGTTTTTTATTTGTAATGGTGTCGGAGTCAGACAGGGCCTCTCGCTCTCGGCTCTTACGTAAGTCACTTTAGGTACTTCTACCCACCAAAATTAAAAGTTAGCACTGTTGTATAGGAATAGTTGTAATAGTGATGGAACGTGGATGGAGAGACTTTGGTTTTAGCCTTATGTATATTTTCTTTTCCTTTGCTTTTTTTCCTCTTTAATGGTTTTTGCTTTCTCTTCTTAATTTTTCTATGTTTTCTTCATAACGCATACAAAAATTCCATAATTTATGTAAGCATGTATAAATTACTTGCATAACTTAAGAGCATGTTTAAGTTATGCTCGTAACTTGGGAAAGGTATGCGAAAAAGTACAAGTTGTGTATATGTATATAACGAACGCATAAATGTTGTATATATAATGAATGCATGAGTTATAGACAGGGGTGTAATCGGATCGAATATGGACGGATATTGCTGATATCGTATTTGTTTTCATATTTTTTTCTTCGGCTTCCTATTGGATACGGATATTGATCAAATGTGTCAGATAAAACTTGAATGGTTATTGACATCATATTTATCCAACTTTGACTACTTGGATATGAATACGGATCAGATACTAAATGTCTGAACTCGAATACGGATCGGATCTTAGCCTTATAAACGGATCGGAACTCGAATACGGACGGATAATATACGTATCATTTACACCCCTAGTTATAAACATAACCTACGGAAGTGTTATACATGAATGTATAAGCATGGACGAATCTAACGAATGCATAAGTTATGGACTATAGCTTGTGGGAGACAAGCTATACGTGAATTTATAAGCAAACGTGAATCTATAGTATGTTTTCGGGGTCAATCGATCCGATAAGATTTATAAAATCTTCTGTGAAATATTGATGTGCCTATTAAAATCTCTATTATTTAAAAGATTGACCCCGGCAATCCTAATGATATTGTAGTCTAGATTTGACACTATGCATGGACAACATCGAATATTTTTAAAAACAGAAACTTTCCAAAAAATATAAATATAAGAAAATAAAATCTTTTTTAAAAATATGGAAAGCTTGTTTGAATGTTAGTTTCTAAAATAATGAGCGTTAGTAGGGCCGATTAAATTAAAAAAGGTATTCATGAAATTTTTTCTCATTAACTCCCTTCATTTATTATTCCACAAATGAATTACAAAAAAAAAAATGCATGCTCTTCGAATTCTTTGGAGCCCACCATTTGCTCAAGTGTCATGCTTGCTTCCTTTAAAAAATGTGACCTTTTCTTGCACAAGGCCTTTTGCAACCGACGCTCATAGTTTGATAATTTGGTCTACTCACTGAGGCTTACTCATCTTCTTAAAATGCTTCTTGGCCTTCGGATTTATTTTCAGTCTCTTCTCAGGCTGTTTTGGCACCAACTGCTCCTTTACATGGCAAGCCACGGGCTCTGTTGTTTCCTCCTCAGATTCCTCATAAGGAAGCTTTTTTCAGATTTGGAGCTCCCCTTAACCGAGGAGAAGCTTGTTTTTTGTACTTGAGTTGGAGGTTTTGCATGGTGGAGGGCTCCTGCGTGGAGGAGGGTTGTTGCTGGGCCCCTACGTGGAGGAGGGTCGATGCTTGGGCTTACTGCGGCTGTGGGGAGTCTAGAAGTGAGGCACCCTAGGCACTGTTGATGCAGCATTAGTCCTTCACCATCGCCTTTTGGTGGCACTAACATAATGTAGGCCTTCTGCCATAGAATCATTGCGTGGACATACTCTTTAATTGTCCTTTCCTCTTCACCTCCTTCATGTTCGAGCTCTAAGTCTTCATACCCAGGGACTATTTGCTCCACTGTGACAGTAGAGTACCCAGGTGGAATCTTAGAGCAGTGGTATCTTTGTCCTAGACTCACTGGTAAAGCCATACCACACACTACGGGTGCGGTTAGGTTCCTTGAGGTTATATATAGCTCACATGTTCAATGTTGCTTGAGGTCATCGACCGAGTAACATTGTTGTTGAGCCTCATGTAGTTATCGAGCCTCCTCCTGGTTCTCATTATCAAGGAGCTGTGTGGAAGCGATGCTACTCTTT
This sequence comes from Paspalum vaginatum, assembly GCA_030272315.1. Lineage (NCBI taxonomy): Eukaryota > Viridiplantae > Streptophyta > Magnoliopsida > Poales > Poaceae > Paspalum > Paspalum vaginatum. The sequence continues at coordinate 10,288,503 of CM059020.1, read as the reverse complement.
TCGTAGGAGCAGGGACTAACACGCATGTCGCCATATAGAGCGTCATCTACATGGTTGGGGGTTAAGACCAGCTGCTTCAAAAGCTTTTTGAACTTTGCATTCAACCACATCATCTAAGGATGCTTTGACTTTAGCTAGGTTATCTTGTAAGCTACGGATCTTCGTATCTGCCTTTCTCACGGTTGTCCACCGTCTATATGATCCCCTGTCCCGAGGAAACCCAATCTTCCATGGAACATTGCCAAACCCTTTTGTTCTACTAGGGTGCTCTCTATTCTCTAGGGCCAATGTCAGCTCATCCTCTTCTCTATCACGGACGAATTCTTCCTTTGAGGACTTCTTGATGGCCTCAACAAGCCTTTCTGATGGCGGCTTTGTTTTGTCCTTAAAGACCAGGCTTCCTTTAGCTGACAAACTTCCCCCCTATGCATAATACTAATATTTCAAGTGTTTGGGCCAAACGACTATAGATAGGTTGACCCTTCATGGTTGGATTGGAGCTCTATTTTTTCATCCTGTTCCATTTCTCGATACCTTTTCTATGACCACCGGGACCAAGATTATGATCGTACTTTCTTTGGCTTGAATTATGTTTTTTGTAGAACGTGAGTGGGCCCACTTCAGATTCCTTGTATTGTATAAAAATTTCCAATCCCCCTTAACTTTTGGTATTTTCCATAGTCTAATGCCTTGTCTTCTTTCACATACTTGGCATACATTTTTGTCTTGAAGTCTTGAAAGAGAATTGTCATCTTGTTTAGGGCCCATTGCTTCACTATCTCTTAACTTCCTTCATGTAACATGAACTTCACGACCAATTCTCTCCATAGTAAGTCTTTCTGCGCTTTGGGAACCACTTGAGGGACCATAGATTCATCAGCTCATTTTTTGTCTACTTTCAAAAATGGAATGCTTATGGGCACATTCTCCCTGACTAGAATGCCGCAATAGTTCACAAATTTGGTGATGGCTTTATCAGCCTCTAGGGGTTCTTCATCTTCTGGCACATGTGATAACGTATCTCTCCTCGAAGTTTTCCTTCCTTGTCGAGCCTCGAGGCTTCTTTCTCTTCTATGGGGAGGTGGTGGGCTATCAAGAAGAAAGGATAGTCTTACTCAAAATCCTTCTATGGTTCATCAACGGGAAGGTGGATGGCTATCAGGTGTATGTATAATGTCTATACCTAGCTACTGTCCAATGGATTATCATTTTCATTGGAGCGATCAACATTATCTTGGTCTAGGGGAAGTTCAAGTACAAATCAATCTCATGCGCACTAATGAGGTCTTCATTTGTCCCATCTCTGGTCATTTCATGCATGATCTCTTTCTCCTCTCGGTTACTCATCTTAGCTGATATGTTTAAAGTAAGAAGCTATTAAGTCATTTTCTCTAATAAATTGGTTTTGATATGCACATTTTCGGAGTCTAATTTATACATGCTTTATACAACCATGCAATAAAGTACAAGCTAAGTCTATGACATATAATCACTACAAAACATGAATTTGCATAGAATCTTAACTACAATGGTAAGTCTCTATTTAATTACCTCCAACTGTAAACTTATAACTCAGTAACAAATATGTTTCAAAGGATATAACTCATTTATAGAGGATAGAGAGTGGAGGCAGGGGTGCGATGTCGGTGGTGGAGTCATGAGATAGAGGCGGCACAGTGGCGGACATGTGGCCAATCACGTCAGCGCAGTGAGGGGTCAGGGATGAGCCGTGAGTTCTAGGGTCGTTGAGTCATCGGCGGAGTCGATGATGGCAGCGAGGCAATGGTAGGATGGACGATGGTGGTGGCGAAGATGGGGATAGGGATGAGCGGGGTAGTCAGGGGGTGTTGTGGCAGTGGTAACGACGAATTCGATGATGGTAGTGCGGTCAGGGGTAGGGGATGAGCAACGAGATCCGAGGGGGGCGTCAAGGTTGTGGTGAGAGAGTCGATGATGGTAGCGAGGCAATGATAGGAGGCGTGATAGCAGTTGTAGAGAAGGGGATGGAGACGATAGTGGCGGTCTGGGGTGTCATGGCCACGGCGATGGCGATGTCGAAGAACTAGGAACTGGGAAAGGATGACAAAAGTTATTTATAAGGAGGACCCTTAGTATAGGGTTTTGGCACAGTCCGGTACTAAAATATCTTTAGTTCCCTGTCATACATGAGCCTGATACTAAAGATGTCCCCAGGAGCTCAGAGAAATGGCCTCGTGGGTCATCTATTAGTATCGTCTCTAGAAAGGCACCGATACTAAAATTTTATGCGTGCCAGTATTTCGGCATGTTCCTGGGTCTGTTTATCACCCAGTTCTAATAAGAAATTGATTTTTTTAACTCCCGCCCTCGACCCTTTGCCCTTTATATAGCCTTCTTAATTTACATACATGTTTTCATAAGACGTTTTTAGTTAAACTAATATTATAATGCAAAACTAAAATCCTTCTATTGCCTGACGTGGTTAAAGACCTAGGCACAACAATAAAACATAAAACATTACATGTGTTCTTGAACAACAATAAACTTCTACTTTACAACAATCCATGCATTATGATCGTGACACATGTATGGAGCCTCTTCAGTGTCAATGTCCACTTTGCAAGGAGGTGCATCATCTAACTGGTTGTAATCTCCATCAGCCAAGTCCTCCACTCCCATTATTTTTCCTTTCCCTAGAAGAACAATGTGCCGCTTTGGCTCTTCGTTTGATGGAACATTTTCCCTAGTTCTCTTCTTCTTGGGTTTAGTAGACATGTCCTTCATATATAAAACTTGAGTGACATATGCAGTGATGACGAATGGTCTATCCTTGTATACAGTGTTACTGAGGTCCACGGTTGTCGTGCCATAATCTAGGTCTACCATAACACCTCTTGCTCCTAGTTTCACCCACTAGCACCAAAAGAGAGGGACCTTTAGATACAATCCAAAGTCAAGTTCCCAAATCTCCTCTATATAACCATGATATGTGTCCTATTCCTAGTTGTTTTTTAGCATCTATTCGAACCCCACTATTTTGGTTGGTGCTCTTCTAGTCTTGGGATCTTGTGTAAAACATATTTCCATTTATCTTGTATCCTTTAAATGTTGGGATTGATGAAGATGGTCCCCTAGACAACTAGGCAAGTTGGTCATCAATCTCCTCGTTACCCATGAGATGTTATCTCAACCACACGCCAAAACTTTCTATGTGACGACGTGTAATATAGGCCTCAGACTTCCTTGAGTATTCATAGCATAGAACCTTTTTGTGATCCTCCATGTATAGATCCATCAAGGATGATTGTTGCAAGATTGTGAAGTGTCCTTTATCAAATAAAACATGATCATTGCTCCATATTGCTTTCCTCCCTACTGTGCCCTTACCTGCTAGTCTTCCCTCATAGTGGGACATAGGAACCTGGGTTGGCCTTAAGCTCATCAATATAGTCAGTACAAAACTCAATAACCTCCTCCATCCTGTAACTCTTAGCGATGCACCCTTCAGGTCTAGAACTGTTTGCAGACATACTTCTTTAGGAATGCCATGGACCTCTTAAAGGGAACATATTGTGTAGGAAAATGGGTCTAAGAATACCAATCTCTTTGACAATGTGAACCAAGAGGTGTGTCATAATATCAAAAAAAGGATGGAGGAAAGATTAGCTCAAAGCTGACCAAACATTAGATTACTTCATTCTATAGCCTGGTTGGGTTATCTAGATTTATTGCCTTATGGGATATAGCATTTCGGAATGCACACAACTTTGTGATTGTTTTTCTGACATTATCTGGTAGAGTATCTCTCAGCGCGACTGGAAGTAATTGTGTCATCAACATGTGGTAGTCATGAGACTTTATGTGGACAAATTTCTTCTCCTTACATTTGATTATCCTCCTTACACTAAAGAAGTATCCAGATTGGACCTTGATACTGTTAAAGCATTCAAACATTCTCCCCTAAGTAATGATGTCCTTGCTCTCCTTTCAAAGCTACCATGTCCTCTCGTGTCTCTAGGGTATCATTGTTCTTTCCATACATCTTGAGGAAGTCTAGCAGGTTCACACAAAGATTTTTTGTGAGGTGCATCATGTCAATTGCATGGTGGACATCTAGTTCTTCCCAATAAGGCATATCTCAAAATATAGTTTTTTTCTTCTACATGAGTGCCTTTCAATTTTCATTCGGAACATGTACACTACTAGGTCCCTTTTGTGGCGGAACCGCCGATTTAATCCGGGCTAAGCACACCTGCCACCTCTGGCTTGCAGTGCGATTAGACCGAACTAAACCCGGTCGTCCGTCGAGAGTCATTCGACTCCCGATATTACCTTTTCCCAGAGGAACCGACATCATACACATCTGACTCACGATGGAGCCACAACAGAAACATCATCACAGGCAGTTAAATAGCATAAAAGTAGATTTATTTACAAACCAGTTTTTACATAAAATATCAGTCCAACATAATATTATACGGTAGCAAGTTTGAAAGTTTCTCGCAGCGGAAAATATAAATTTAGGTCACCATGTTATCACCAAAAGTTTTGCATTGGAGGTACAACATCGAGCCCACCGATGTTGTCCTCGTGCCACTTAGTCACTTCATCCTACATGAGGGCATGCCCCACCTCCGACACAGGTGCACACCATGAATTCCATACCTGCGCTCAAAATGTGGGGGCAAACCCTGAGTACTAATTACTCAGTAGGTCTTAATGGATTTGGCTTACGGCTGACGCGAAGCAGCTTACTAACAAGTAGATCCTTAGCTTTTAGTTTTTAACAGCAACTTAATTAACATAAATAACAAGTTTCAATGTCTCTATGATTGCCAACATAGCAGTAAGTCTTTGCAAGATAACAACTCAGCTCAAACATGTAGTATTCCAAAAACCATGAGTATTAAGATACCGGAAGTTTAAGTAATTACTACGTTGCCCGTGTGCACTATCAGCATTCCCACACCTGGTGGGCATCAGCGATTCGAATCGATTTTTAATTCCCGGGAATAACTATCATGCCAGGGGTATATGCTTACTAGCCATTGCGTTCCCACATATAGCCCCAATCTTAACCTGCCTCGTCCCAAGTTCGATTCACTCCCGCCTAGCCCCCGGGTTGTGCCCCCATGACGAGCCTGCCGACATCTCGGTCTCCCCGTCATGTGTACCAAGCTCCCCCGGGCCACCTTCCTCTCAACCAGCGGGTAGGAACGTGTCTCTGTGCTTCGGACGAGCCCAGGAAAGACTTCTCCGGTCCCATATCCCGGATAAGCATTCTAGCAATGTTATGCCGAACAGCAGGCGAACAGCGAACGGGCCTTATACGACTCGGGCGGAGTCCGGATACGACATCATGAATAGTAAACACTGAAATAAAATCTCCGCCCGGTCTCCATTTTCTTCATGAGCAACAGTAATAAGTGATATGACTGTAAGCTTTTTGTAACTTTGAAAACACCTACGTGACGAGTACACACACTCGTGTCTACCCGTATCTAGCAATTTCTAGGCATACTCGTCCTACGAACTCTATGTATAGGTGCTAAGGCCAGGACGGCCAGGAAGTCTAATGCAATTGTTTCCAAACAACTCCTAATGCATATGTGTAATCATCAAATATAAATTATTTGCTGGGAGAGTATGGTCCTGCCTACCTTCTTCACTAAGGTCAGTAGCTTCCTCCGGAGCGTAGTCGGGTTCCTGTTGCTGGTCCTCTGCCTCTGGGTGCAGTTCCTCCTCTGGCTCCGTCACGATCGGTTGGTCCAGTGGTGGTTCTTCGTTCGTGGAATCTATATGTATGACATGATGCAGTTAAAGCATGTATTAGTGCAAAGCTTGCCTCATTATGCGAGTGTAATGCAGTAGATCAGTGAACTTATGATTCGTGGTACAAAGTTATGCATATTGAGGTGAAAGTCGTTTCATACTAAGAAATCGTACAAGCCATCATCTACGACAGCTTAGCTTGTCACATAAAATAACGTGGTGTGTGACTGAGTTGCATCGATTTATGCGAAAAGATCGATGTCTACTACCATTTAGAACTCTTTTATGCTATAAGGAGCACAATAAACTAGGTATAACCATTTAGAACCTAATTTTTATATAAACAACATTTCTTCATTTATTTCCATGCTAAAAACACATGTAGGGGCAAAATGGTAATTAGCAGTGGACATTTGAGCTACCAAAATTTTCATAGAGCCTACACAGAATAAAAAGGTCTCTGCCCAAATTTCACAATTTTTGGAGTTCATTTTAGCCATATTTCCTATTTATCGAGGTTTTTCATGCTTACACAAAAACAGGGGCAAAACTGTCTTTTCCTACTCAACCATCATACCCATTCTGTAGAGCTATTTATTAGGAACAAAATGCAACAAAGTTTGCTATTTTTGGATTTTTATACACTTTATTATGATTTTTCAAAGTTTCAGCCCTTTTTAAAAGCATTTTAATCGAAATTAAACAGATCCAGGACCTATCGGTAAATATCTGTAGCTTCTGAGGGTTCCTGTGCAAGATTTACAAGACTCAGCGTACAGTGCTCGGTATGGAAACGTAAAACTGTTAAACTCGAAGGGCGATAGCGCAAAATGTGCGTCTTCCTCCTCCCGTCGTCTTCTTCCTCGCGACGGGAGGGGGAGCTCCGGCGGCGCGCGGTCAATCCCGGCCCTGCGGGGCTCGGGAGCTCGCCGCGGAGTGCCGGGGAGAGAGAGGAGAAGACGGGGAGCTTTACCCACTACCTCAGACGGCGGGGGAGATCGCGGAGAGGGTCGGCGACGAATGCCCCTGGCCGGCGAGGTCCGGCGACGCAATACGCCGAAATGGGAGGGTCTCGGGCGACGCGGTCTAGACGGAAGGGTAGAGTCGAGGGCGGCGAAGCTCGGCGTGGTGACGGTTGAGTTCAGGAGTGGCCGGAGGTGGCTGGGGGCGAGCTCGCGGTGCGTCGGCAATGGCGGACGCGCGGGGAGGAAAGGGGAAAAAGCCGAAGAGCGCGAGCGCGTGGAGGAGAGCTCGAGAAATAGGCTCGGCCTCGCCCTCGCCCCGGTGACACGCCGCGCGCACGCTGTCCGCGCGCGGCAGGGGCGCGTGGCCGCGGCGGCCGGGAAGGCCGGCGCGTGGCCACGGCCGCTCGGCGGCAGCGCCGCGTGGGCGCGCGCGGGCGGGGAGAGAGAAGGGAGCGCGCGCGGGTGAACCGGGTCTATGGACCACTGTGGCTGACAGGTGGGGCCATTCCTAGGAACTGTGAGTACGGTGTATGGACTCGGTGCATCGAGCGAGGGAGCGGTCCGTGCGCTGGCGCGGGCGGGGCTGACAGGTGGGTCCCGCCTGTCATACAGACGAGGGAATAAAAGAAATTCGAAAAAGATAAACCCCCTTTGACCAGCTGATTAGGTTTCTGAATTTTGCAAATTTGACCAATTTAGAAGCCGAATTTGAAAAAGACCCAATTGAATGAAATGTTGTACATTTTGAAATCTACAACTTTGTCAAAAGGACCTATACCAGATTCCAAATACAAAATGATTTAAATTTGAAAATAACTTGCTGACTCCTGTTTGACCAATTAAAACCCCCAGCTTGGAAATTATAAAAGTCTATTTTAGGTGCATTTTTATGAAAGGTGAACTATACCAAAGTTGCATAGAATCTCATAATCTACAACTTTGGTATTCATGACATGGCAAGATTCTGAATTTTGTTTCACAAAATTTTGAATTTACCAAACAGGGCTGAATTTGGCAAAATCACATTTTCCCATAAAATGACCCAAAACTTGATTTCAACATTCATGCATGCTAAAGCACAAAATACCGAAGTCATTCCTTATGGGATTACCTACAAGTTTGGTATGTAAGGTTTTATGAAAAACACAATTGTATTAAAGTTATATCCAGAATACCAACACAGCTTTTTCTGAAAACTAGGTTTAGTTGCTCAATTGACCTAGTTTATGCATGCTTTTCAAGATAAAAGGCCTCTGAAAAGATACCATTATGCTAATGTTTTTAGTGCAAAGCATTTGAGATGCCTAGGGCATCACAACCCACCCCCCTTAAAGAAATCTCGTCCCGAGATTTTTGAAATGCCGTGGGTGGTTAGACTGGTTGTAGTTAGTGTTGGGTGTACGTATTGAGTTTAGACCCAGAAGCTAAGCTGTTATAACGTACCGAGTTGAGGTGGACGGCAGAAAACCAGGGTACTTAGTGTGTAGGTATTCTTCTTGCTCCCAAGTGGCTTCTTCTTCGGAGTGATTACTCCATTGAACTTTGTAGAAGTTAATTGTTTTCCGACGGGTTGATCTTTGCTTCTGATCGAGAATTTTTATGGGATGTTCTTCGTATGTGAGATCTGGTTCAATCTGAACTTGAGAGGTATCTACCACTTTCTCAGGTACCCTTAAGCACTTCTTTAGTTGTGAGACATGAAACACATCATGAACTGCAGCCAGATGTGGTGGTAGTTCTAACCGATAAGCGACGGCTCCGCACTTTTCAATGATCCTGAATGGACCGACGTACCTTGGTGCTAACTTTCCTTTCACCCCAAACCGTTGTACCCCTTTCATCGGAGATACTTTGAGATACACATGATCTCCCTCCACAAAGACTAGTGGCCTCCTCCTTTTATCCGAGTAACTTTTCTGTCTGGACTGTGCTATTTTGAGATGGTGGTGTATGAGTTTCACTTGTTCTTCGGCTTCTACCACTAAATCAGGCCCAAAGGTAACACGTTCACCTGGTTCGGACCAGTTTAGTGGTGTTCTGCATCTCCTACCATAAAGAGCCTCGAAAGGAGCCATTTCTAAGCTCTTTTGGTAGCTGTTGTTATAAGCGAATTCCGCCAGGGGAAGGCATTCATCCCACTTGGTGGAATATGTCAGTGCACAAGCCCTTAACATATCTTCTAGAACTTGATTTACTCTTTCTACTTGACCACTGGTTTGGGGATGGTAAGCGGAACTGCGTACAAGAGTGGTGTCTAAGGCAGTCTGCAGTTGCTCCCAGAAGCGGGAAACGAACAGAGAACCCCTATCTGAGGTGATAGTTCGCGGGACCCCGTGTAAGGATAGGATCTTGGAAAGGTACAACTCAGCGTACTGCTTTGCTCGATAGGTGGTCTTGACTGGAATGAAATGAGCAGATTTCGTGAACCTATCGATAATTACCCATATGGAATCATATCCTTTTTGGGTACGAGGTAAGCCCACTATGAAATCCATGTGTATATCCTCCCATTTCCACGCTGGGACAGCTAGTGGTTGAAGCATTCCAGCGGACTTTAAGTGATCAGCTTTTACTTTCTTACACACGTCGCACTCAGATACGTACTTAGCGATCTCTCGTTTCATGCGGGTCCACCAAAACTTTTGCTTCAAGTCTTGGTACATCTTATTGCTGCCCGGATGTATCGTGAGTATTGAGGAGTGTGCTTCGTCTAGTATTCTCTTCCTCAACTCCATGTCCTTGGGTACCACTAGACGATTCTTGAACCACAGAACGCCTTGGTCATCAAGTGTGAAACATGCCTTCTTCTCTTCACTAATACCTTCACGGATATGTGCCATACCCTTATCTTGTTTCTGAGCTTCTATGATTTGTGACTTGATTGTGGGCTCAATAACGACATTATAGAGTTCCGCATGCTGTCCTGGAGGTGTTTCATTGTCGTTCATTTCACAGCAGATTACTCTTGCTGTAGGTCGGACCTCTATCACATTGCAATGAGCTTTTCGGCTTAGTGCATCTGCTACCACATTGGCCTTGCCTGGGTGGTAGTGTATCTCCAGATCATAATCCTTTATCAACTCTAACCATCGCCTCTGCCTCATATTGATTTCGGGTTGGGTGAAAATATATTTGAGACTCTTATGGTCAGTGTAGATGTGACATGTGTTGCCTAACAGATAGTGTCTCCAAATTTTTAATGCATGAACGACTGCAGCCAACTCAAGGTCATGTGTTGGGTAGTTGGCTTCATGTTTCCTCAGTTGGCGGGAGGCATAAGCAATTACTCTTCCTTCTTGCATCAAGACACAACCAAGTCCATTACCGGAAGCATCACAGTACACCTCAAAAGGCTTGGTGATATCTGGTTGAGCTAGCACTGGTGCTGAAGTTAACAATTTCTTCAAGGTTTGGAAAGCTTCTTCACAATTCGGATTCCAAATGAACTTGGCATTTTTCTTGGTCAAAGAGGTCATAGGTTTTGCAATTTTGGAGAAATCTTTGATAAAGCGGCGGTAGTAGCCCGCTAAACCAAGAAAACTCCGGATTTCAGTCACGGTCTCTGGTTGTTTCCAATTTAGCACATCTTCTACTTTGTTAGGGTCAACTGCTACTCCCTTTTCAGATAGCACATGACCCAAGAAACTCACTTCTTTCAGCCAGAAAGCACACTTGCTAAACTTGGCATAAAGCTTATGCTCTCTGAGCCGAGTAAGCACGATCCTCAAGTGCTCTTCATGTTCTTTTTCACTTTTGGAGTAGATTAGTATGTCATCTATGAATACCACCACGAACTTATCGAGTTCATTCATGAACACCGAGTTCATCATATACATGAAGAAAGCCGGTGCGTTGGTTAACCCAAATGACATGACCAAGTACTCATATAAACCATATCTGGTAGAGAATGCTGTCTTGGGTACGTCCTCTTCTCTAATCTTCATCTGATAGTAGCCAGACCTTAGGTCGATTTTTGAAAAGACCTTAGCCCCAGCTAACTGATCAAATAGAATGTCGATGTGTGGCAGTGGGTATTTGTTTTTGACGGTCACTGCATTCAGTGGCCGATAGTCAACGCACAATCTTTTCCCACCATGATCCTTTTTCTCAACAAAGAGAGCTGGACAACCCCACGGTGATGAACTAGGCCTAATGAACCCTTTGTCTAATTGTTCTTGTAGCTGTACTTTCAATTCTTTCAAATCATCAGGTGGCATCCTGTATGGTCTTTTTGACACAGGTGCCGTACCTGGAACGAGCTCAATGACAAATTCTACATCCCGTTTTGGTGGTAGTCCCGGAAGTTCTTCTGGAAATACGTCCGGGAATTCACACACTACTGGTATCTTTTTAACCTCTTGTAGTTCAGTCGCATTGACCGTGGGGGTCATGTGTTTTTGGTTTGGCATGTGTATTTGTATAGCCTTACCACTTATGCCTGACTTTAATTGTATTGTCCTGCTGCTAACATCCAGGACTGCATCGTGTTCTTTCATCCAATTCATACCTAAAATAATATCAATCCCCTGGTGTGGTAGTACCACGGGGTTGATGATAAAATTTTCTGTGCCAATGCTCAGCTTAAGCTGTCTAACCCCCAAACTGGTTTCAATAGGTGCTCCCGGTGCTGTAATTTGATAATTTTCTTTCAACTTGTACATTTTTATCCCATGCCTCAATGCATATGTTTTACTGATAAAAGTATGTGTGGCCCCAGAATCAAATAACACGACGGTCGGTTGACCGTTGATTATGAACGTACCAGCAAGCACCGGTTCTCCGGCGGAAATCTGATCCATGTGCACATAGTGCACGCGACCCATCTTGGGCATGGGTCCCTTCGGCTTGCTCTGTTGACTTCCACCAGCTGGGGTAGGACCCTGTATCTTACGGGGTGCCCTACAGTCACGACTGAAGTGACCTATTTTGCCACAATTGAAGCATGGAGCACCCGGCCCTGGGACGATGGGAGCACGGGGAGCTGGCAACTGTGCGGGTGCTCGATAGATGGGGTACTGTTGTGGCGGTGCTGCCCGATGAATCCACCTTGGTTGGTTGGGTCGGACCACATAGCGAGACTGCTGAAAATTTTGCTGTTGAGGTCTGTATGCGGTCTTCTGCTTCTGTGAAGGGCCCGTCGCTGATGTGTTGGCTATCCTTTTGCGCTTCTGATCCTCGTTAGCAGCACGGAGACGATTCTCCATGTCGAGAGCAGTGTCTACTAGTTCAGTGAAGCTCTGGTAACGCCGTGCCAAGTGAGTCCGGAGGGTAGGGTCAAGGCCCTCGAGGAGTCTCTCGGCCCGTTCCGGCTCAGTAGCAACATCTCTCGGAGCATACTGTGATAGGTGGATAAAGATCTGCACATATTGCATGACGGTCCTGCTACCCTGCTTGAGGTCTCGGAACTCACGTCGCTTTTGTTCCATCAAACTTGCCGGGATATAGTGGGCCCGGAAAGCCTGACGGAACTCCTCCCATGTGGGCTCATGGCCCTCTTCCTGCATGGCGAGGAAAGTGGCGTACCACGCTCCCGCAGGCCCATGAAGAAGCTGAGCAGCAAATCGAGCCTTCTCTCGCTCATTGATCCCTGGCAGAAGGGTAAACTTGGACTGGACAGTGCGAAGCCAGTCGTCTGCCGCCAGTGGCTCTGGGCAGTTGGTGAAAACCGGGGGTCGCAGCCCCTCGAAGTCCTGGTAAGTAATGCCACGTGGCCTGTACTCCCGCGGCTGTTGTTGCCCACGGGCTTGACGGTCTTCTGCTAATAACCGAATCAGCTCAGCTTGTTGGACCACCAAAGTGGCCAGCTCCGGCGGGGGTGGAGCGCCTTGCGCTGACTGCCCTGATGACTGCCCCGTGCGAGTGTTCACCATCTGCAAAATGGAATCATATGGGTTCAGCCCAATAGCCCATGTGCAGAAATATGGTGACAGCAAGTTCATAGGACTATAGGCAATTTGTGAGCACAGGTAAACTTGTAACAAAGCAGTTAGACTTTAGCTCTCAAGGCCAAGCTTAACGACATCGCATCATTCGCATCATCCATGAGTACTTAACAGTTACTGCAACCATACTTATAGAGTCTTAATAAACTAAAGGTTTATTTAGTACACACATGGGCCATCTCATCCATCACCTCGGAACACTAACTTCAAGTTCTACACTAGGTTACATGACGTACATAAGTGAGTTCTCTCGACCTCACCACTGTTTAGTACAGTCATGATAAACTGCACGGAGCGATATAGTACAAAACATCGCTCACAACGTGCACCATTTACAAAAGGCTTCATCACACAATGCCATTGCCAAACTCTCTAACGCCCGTTACGCGCGTCAGACACCATGCTGCCCTCATCCTCCACCACAGGGGCAACTGAAGGATCCGGCTCGTACTGCGCCAGGCGCTGCTGTGCCTCGGCCAACTCTGCCTCCAGCTCCTCAATACGGTCCTGAGCATACATGTGCTGGTCACGGTAGTGAGCGACACGGTCCTCGGCACGGAGGTACATCCCGTGTACACTGTGAGCAAACTGCATGGTCGCAGCATAGGGCCTGGTGTCAATCCGCTCCTCCAGCATGTTGTGACGACGGAGCCACTCGTCGTCGTAACCGTCGGTGGGGAGGTAGCGAAGCACTGACATCCCTGCTGCACCCGATGAACTGAGTGAGGTGATGGCTGCTAGGGTGACCTTGTCGTAAGCGTCCTCCTCATTGGCCCCATAGACGGTGAGCGTCTGCCGGACCGCGGTGTGGCTCGAAGGAAGGACAACACTGGCCATGCAGTGTCCCTCCGCGTGCACCGTCTGCACTGAGAAGAAAGGGCACGGCCTGCGCCTCATCTCACGCAGAGCCCGACAAAGGATCTGCGCAAGGCCGTTCTCCTCACGGCAACGGGTGTGAACCATCCCATTCTCAAGCTGAGGAGGGGTGTGGGTCACTGGTGGGAGGGGAGCAGCCCTTCCCTCCTGTATGCGAAGTCCCCTCGCACTGGTGGCCTTACGAGCGGTTTGCTTGGTCCTGGCCATCTGTTTTTAAAAGAGATTTTAATCAGTGATAAGCATAGGTTGCATATAAGTTTAACGGTTAAGTGGGTGATGGATGCGGAAAACATCATTGGACTTTCCTTTTACTTATTTGTCTTTTAGCGATAAACCCCTAAGTATGAACAAGTAAAAATAAACATGATGCATGACTCGTCCTATCCGTTCTCGCATCACACACCTTATGTATAATGTATATATCTAACGAGTATCCGGTGACATATATGCACGGCACTCTCTAATGCAACTAGTCGTTCTCTATTCGTTCTTAAATTCGCACGTGGTTAGTGTACCTGCAGAAAAATGCATGCTCATATCATCATCATTACCATGACCAATCATTACCACTCTAACTCTAGAAGTGGCACCCACGAATTTCTTTAAGCTACGTCTGGTGGACGACGTAGTGGCGCCATTTCTCCCAACACACCCAGTCTTCCTCCAGTACTGGGGAATTGCTGGGGAGAGAAACGGTGGCCAACAAGATCTAGCTATAATTTTGGTTGAAGGAAAAGTGGTCACGAAACACACCAATAGCGTGACCGCCCCCCTTAAAGAGTTCTGCCCTATCAGCATGAATGCAGGGTTCACAACAGTCCGCAAATCCCAATAGCGCTCCACCAGTACTGGGGATGGCTATGGCCGAAATGTTGCTTCCCAAAGCGCCGAATATGCACATGAGTTCTATCTAGGTCAGAATGTTAGCGATGTCACCTGGTATTTCACTAACATCCTTAATAGGGGCATATCGATACTCTCACTTTTCAAATACTTCGAAAAGGGTTTTTCGAAAATAGGTTTGTAAATCAAAACTGGATGATATGTCTGTTGTCTGTGTATGATCGGCTCTGATACCAGCTGTGGCGGAACCGCCGATTTAATCCGGGCTAAGCACACCTGCCACCTCTGGCTTGCAGTGCGATTAGACCGAACTAAACCCGGTCGTCCGTCGAGAGTCATTCGACTCCCGATATTACCTTTTCCCAGAGGAACCGACATCATACACATCTGACTCACGATGGAGCCACAACAGAAACATCATCACAGGCAGTTAAATAGCATAAAAGTAGATTTATTTACAAACCAGTTTTTACATAAAATATCAGTCCAACATAATATTATACGGTAGCAAGTTTGAAAGTTTCTCGCAGCGGAAAATATAAATTTAGGTCACCATGTTATCACCAAAAGTTTTGCATTGGAGGTACAACATCGAGCCCACCGATGTTGTCCTCGTGCCACTTAGTCACTTCATCCTACATGAGGGCATGCCCCACCTCCGACACAGGTGCACACCATGAATTCCATACCTGCGCTCAAAATGTGGGGGCAAACCCTGAGTACTAATTACTCAGTAGGTCTTAATGGATTTGGCTTACGGCTGACGCGAAGCAGCTTACTAACAAGTAGATCCTTAGCTTTTAGTTTTTAACAGCAACTTAATTAACATAAATAACAAGTTTCAATGTCTCTATGATTGCCAACATAGCAGTAAGTCTTTGCAAGATAACAACTCAGCTCAAACATGTAGTATTCCAAAAACCATGAGTATTAAGATACCGGAAGTTTAAGTAATTACTACGTTGCCCGTGTGCACTATCAGCATTCCCACACCTGGTGGGCATCAGCGATTCGAATCGATTTTTAATTCCCGGGAATAACTATCATGCCAGGGGTATATGCTTACTAGCCATTGCGTTCCCACATATAGCCCCAATCTTAACCTGCCTCGTCCCAAGTTCGATTCACTCCCGCCTAGCCCCCGGGTTGTGCCCCCATGACGAGCCTGCCGACATCTCGGTCTCCCCGTCATGTGTACCAAGCTCCCCCGGGCCACCTTCCTCTCAACCAGCGGGTAGGAACGTGTCTCTGTGCTTCGGACGAGCCCAGGAAAGACTTCTCCGGTCCCATATCCCGGATAAGCATTCTAGCAATGTTATGCCGAACAGCAGGCGAACAGCGAACGGGCCTTATACGACTCGGGCGGAGTCCGGATACGACATCATGAATAGTAAACACTGAAATAAAATCTCCGCCCGGTCTCCATTTTCTTCATGAGCAACAGTAATAAGTGATATGACTGTAAGCTTTTTGTAACTTTGAAAACACCTACGTGACGAGTACACACACTCGTGTCTACCCGTATCTAGCAATTTCTAGGCATACTCGTCCTACGAACTCTATGTATAGGTGCTAAGGCCAGGACGGCCAGGAAGTCTAATGCAATTGTTTCCAAACAACTCCTAATGCATATGTGTAATCATCAAATATAAATTATTTGCTGGGAGAGTATGGTCCTGCCTACCTTCTTCACTAAGGTCAGTAGCTTCCTCCGGAGCGTAGTCGGGTTCCTGTTGCTGGTCCTCTGCCTCTGGGTGCAGTTCCTCCTCTGGCTCCGTCACGATCGGTTGGTCCAGTGGTGGTTCTTCGTTCGTGGAATCTATATGTATGACATGATGCAGTTAAAGCATGTATTAGTGCAAAGCTTGCCTCATTATGCGAGTGTAATGCAGTAGATCAGTGAACTTATGATTCGTGGTACAAAGTTATGCATATTGAGGTGAAAGTCGTTTCATACTAAGAAATCGTACAAGCCATCATCTACGACAGCTTAGCTTGTCACATAAAATAACGTGGTGTGTGACTGAGTTGCATCGATTTATGCGAAAAGATCGATGTCTACTACCATTTAGAACTCTTTTATGCTATAAGGAGCACAATAAACTAGGTATAACCATTTAGAACCTAATTTTTATATAAACAACATTTCTTCATTTATTTCCATGCTAAAAACACATGTAGGGGCAAAATGGTAATTAGCAGTGGACATTTGAGCTACCAAAATTTTCATAGAGCCTACACAGAATAAAAAGGTCTCTGCCCAAATTTCACAATTTTTGGAGTTCATTTTAGCCATATTTCCTATTTATCGAGGTTTTTCATGCTTACACAAAAACAGGGGCAAAACTGTCTTTTCCTACTCAACCATCATACCCATTCTGTAGAGCTATTTATTAGGAACAAAATGCAACAAAGTTTGCTATTTTTGGATTTTTATACACTTTATTATGATTTTTCAAAGTTTCAGCCCTTTTTAAAAGCATTTTAATCGAAATTAAACAGATCCAGGACCTATCGGTAAATATCTGTAGCTTCTGAGGGTTCCTGTGCAAGATTTACAAGACTCAGCGTACAGTGCTCGGTATGGAAACGTAAAACTGTTAAACTCGAAGGGCGATAGCGCAAAATGTGCGTCTTCCTCCTCCCGTCGTCTTCTTCCTCGCGACGGGAGGGGGAGCTCCGGCGGCGCGCGGTCAATCCCGGCCCTGCGGGGCTCGGGAGCTCGCCGCGGAGTGCCGGGGAGAGAGAGGAGAAGAAAGGGAGCTTTACCCACTACCTCAGACGGCGGGGGAGATCGCGGAGAGGGTCGGCGACGAATGCCCCTGGCCGGCGAGGTCCGGCGACGCAATACGCCGAAATGGGAGGGTCTCGGGCGACGCGGTCTAGACGGAAGGGTAGAGTCGAGGGCGGCGAAGCTCGGCGTGGTGACGGTTGAGTTCAGGAGTGGCCGGAGGTGGCTGGGGGCGAGCTCGCGGTGCGTCGGCAATGGCGGACGCGCGGGGAGGAAAGGGGAAAAAGCCGAAGAGCGCGAGCGCGTGGAGGAGAGCTCGAGAAATAGGCTCGGCCTCGCCCTCGCCCCGGTGTCACGCCGCGCGCACGCTGTCCGCGCGCGGCAGGGGCGCGTGGCCGCGGCGGCCGGGAAGGCCGGCGCGTGGCCACGGCCGCTCGGCGGCAGCGCCGCGTGGGCGCGCGCGGGCGGGGAGAGAAGGGAGCGCGCGCGGGTGAACCGGGTCTATGGACCACTGTGGCTGACAGGTGGGGCCATTCCTAGGAACTGTGAGTACGGTGTATGGACTCGGTGCATCGAGCGAGGGAGCGGTCCGTGCGCTGGCGCGGGCGGGGCTGACAGGTGGGTCCCGCCTGTCATACAGACGAGGGAATAAAAGAAATTCGAAAAAGATAAACCCCCTTTGACCAGCTGATTAGGTTTCTGAATTTTGCAAATTTGACCAATTTAGAAGCCGAATTTGAAAAAGACCCAATTGAATGAAATGTTGTACATTTTGAAATCTACAACTTTGTCAAAAGGACCTATACCAGATTCCAAATACAAAATGATTTAAATTTGAAAATAACTTGCTGACTCCTGTTTGACCAATTAAAACCCCCAGCTTGGAAATTATAAAAGTCTATTTTAGGTGCATTTTTATGAAAGGTAAACTATACCAAAGTTGCATAGAATCTCATAATCTACAACTTTGGTATTCATGACATGGCAAGATTCTGAATTTTGTTTCACAAAATTTTGAATTTACCAAACAGGGCTGAATTTGGCAAAATCACATTTTCCCATAAAATGACCCAAAACTTGATTTCAACATTCATGCATGCTAAAGCACAAAATACCGAAGTCATTCCTTATGGGATTACCTACAAGTTTGGTATGTAAGGTTTTATGAAAAACACAATTGTATTAAAGTTATATCCAGAATACCAACACAGCTTTTTCTGAAAACTAGGTTTAGTTGCTCAATTGACCTAGTTTATGCATGCTTTTCAAGATAAAAGGCCTCTGAAAAGATACCATTATGCTAATGTTTTTAGTGCAAAGCATTTGAGATGCCTAGGGCATCACACCTTTCTAAAGACAACTCTTAGACTCTTCACCATTTGGAATACAAGCTTCATGCAATGGTGAATTGGCTTACCACAGTTTTCTGCCTGCCCGTTAAAATGATTACCTTTTTTCCTTACGGGGTGTTTGGTACCAAGAAACCGACAATGGACGCCCATGTACACAACCTTCCTACATACGTACAGTAACGCTCATAGGTCAAACTCCACTTGTTTGTGCTCATCCCACATACGTACACTCGGTCCACAACAATAGAAGTTATTCAACCAATGGTTTTAGGTAGACATCAATGTCGTTACTAGTTTGCCTTGGCCCTTGGATAATTGTTGCCATCATAATAAACTTCCATTTCATGCACAACCATGGAGCAAGGTTGTAGATAAATAGAGTCACAGCTAGGTGCTATGATTGCTGCTCATCTCACTAAAAGGATTAATGCCATCCGTGCTTAAACTAAACCTTATGTTCCTTGGTTCCTCTATGAACTTTAGGTAGGTTCTATCGATTTTCCTCCATTGTGACCCATCAGGGGGTGCCTCAAAATATCATCTTGCTTACGTTCTTATTTGTTCCACCACATCATCTTAGAATGTTCCTTGTTCTTGAACAAACGCTTCAAATGTGGTATCATAGGAAAATACCACATTACCTTCGTAACCACTCTACTCCTTGGAGGTTCGCCTTCAACGTCCTTAGGGTCATCACGCTTGATCTTATAACACAAAGTTTTACACACTAGACAAGATTCTAGATTCTCATACTCATCACCATGACAGTGGATACAATCATTTGGATATGCATGTATTTCCCTATCCACCTGTCTCTTACATTAAAGGACTCAAGTGTACCGAGTTTGATTTTTCGTGCTAGCTGTGATGAGTGCTTCCTAACACTGAAGACTTGCTAAGGAACAAGCGGGTAGAAGACCTCTTGAGTGGATAGAGAGGCGGTGCCAGGGTGGCCTTGGTGTGACAAAATCCCTGCCAAGTGGACCGACAGGTGGCTTGGGCTGCGCTCCAAGTTAGGGTCGACCCATAAGTGCGACCTTGGGTCATGAGCCATAAAATCACCAAACAAAAGAAGCCCAACAAGCGTTTATTGGTTCGAGCATTAAAACTGGGCCCAACTATCACTTCTTGGTTTGAGCGTCAAAACCAGAGCCAAGATCATTTCCTGATTCCACCATCAAAACCAGGGGCTAGTTGCCGGGTTTGCCAAAACCGAAAGTTATCTTGAGGGATGATCTATTGGACATGTGGGGGACATTGGGAGATTGTTTCAAGGCTAAGAAGGTTAACGACTCCATCGTGTTCATCCATCTGAGTTACCGATGGTCTTTTCTAGCCTCTATAGGCGTTGTAGTGTCAAGTGTCTGTAAAATAGGAGGTTAAGTGCAAAACTGCATAGGGTTTGAGCCTATAGTACAAATAAGGAGAGGGCTGCCACTTAGTTCCCTCTCTTGGCTGGGCTAAGAAAACCTAGATTTTTGTCATTCAAGTAAAGGACTTCAAGAAATGTGAGATTAGAGTGATCTAGTCCCCATAGTTAGTGGGTAGGAGAGGGTGGCTCCTTGGAGAACGAATTTCCCATCTTGTAATCAGATCTTGAGAAATCTTTGAGGCAATAATAGATGGAATTTTGTGCAGCGCCTTGTGTGCTTGTTACTACTTCCCCCTTCTAGTTTGGTTTTTGGTCCCAATCTTTGGCTTTTGGTGCGTTTTGGTTTGGCCAAGGTTGGAACCCTTTTTTTGTGATTTTGTCTTGCTAGGATGTGGTGGATTCATGCTCTCAAGTGCTAAATCTATTGGATCCATGAGTAGCCCCCGATGACCCTTGTTCTTGACAATGTGCTTCACTTCTTGAGGAGTCACATTCGTGAAGAATTCTAGATCTTTTGGAGTGTATCTTTTGGAAATAGTTTCCTCATATCTTAGACAAGCTTTCCTCAACGTTTTGAGAAGTTTGGAGCTCGTTTGGTCAAGTTTTCGACAAGTTTTGTGCAGATTGTTGAGCTGTTTTCTGCGTCCTGAAAAAGGCTGTTTTTGTACCACCAGGTCATTGAGTCAATTCCCTCAATACCACCAAAAATTTTAGGTATTCCTTCATTGCCATCGAAATTTTGGAATTCCCTTCTCTGCCACTGCTTGAAATTTCCAATCCCTTCTCTGCCATTCCGTCACGGTTTCTGTTAAGTCCAACGCGGAGGCCTTGTTCGGTCGGCAGTTGCCATGAGGGGCGTCACTCCGGCCGGCGCCCTGGCCACTCGCCTGCCCGCCGCTCGCACAGGCGGCGCGCTCTCCTAGCCGCGCGCTCGCCACCCGCCGCGCGCCTAGGCGGCACCCTGTTGCGCGCCGGCCACTCGCCGTGGCGGCGCGCCCTCCTGGCCGCACGCCCCTCTCACCGTGGCCGCGCGCCCCTCTCGCTGTGGCCGTGCACCCAAGCAGCACCCTAGCTGCACGCCGGCCGCTCGCCGTGGCGGCGCGCCCTCTTGGCCGAGCGCCCCTCTCGCCGTGGCCGCGCGCCCACCGCGCGCCTGCGAAGGTGGTGGCGCCGGCATCTATTTGGCGGTGAGGAGGCGGAACGACGATGGCATGGCGCGCACCGGCTGCGCGCGGGGACGGGGAAACCGGCTACGCGCTAGCGGGGCGAGAGGAGAACGAGAGAGGCGGCGGCGCGAGCTCCTCTCGCCGACGAGGTCCAAGAAGAACTCCTCGTCAAAACCCAGCGCCCACGCTATGGCCTGCAGCACGCGCCGCGCCAAGACCTACTCGTCCATGTCCACACGGTCGATGCCGTACCCCTCCTGCTGGAACTCGCCGTCCTCCGTGCGGTTCGCGTGCCTCAGCTTCTCCTCCGGTGGCAGGTGGAAGAACTCCATCCCGGCGTCCCGGATGCCGTCCAGCAGCGCTGCTGCCCTACCGACGCCGCCGCTGCCTACGCTCACCGATGCCGCCGCGGTCGCCGTGGTTCCTACGTCAGGAGAGAGCAGAGAGGATGAGACGGGAGAGAGAAGCTGAGAAGGGATAACTTAACGGTTGAGGGGTAACGTGGGCTCAGCCTGTCAGTGACAAAAACTTAACAGAACCATGACAGAATGGCATAGAAGGGATTGGAAATTTTAAACAATGGCAGAGAAGGAAATTCCAAAATTTTGGTGGCAATGAGGAAACACCTAAAATTTTCGGTGGCATTGAGGGAATTGACTCCATGTCATTTGGTCGTGAACGACAGACAATACGCAAGGGGGACTATGTACAGTTTGCAATTCAAAGCCGAGGGCAGAGATTTTGAGGCCGGGCCACCATGCGTTCACCGGATCATCTGGTGGTTCAAAGGCGGACAATCCATGTGTGAACAACAAACAATCCACATGTGGGAGGTTCCATTAGTTTCCTTTAATCATGTATCTCGCATGAAGAAACAAACTAAACTTAAGTGGTTCCCTAATCATGAAAGTATACAATGGAAAGTTTACTCTAGCATAGGGAATAAACTGGTGCAAGCACAAGTTGATGTGACATTATGAACATGTAGAGCATGATTTAACCGTGTTTCATGTGTAAAGCGCAAAAACTAGGAGGTGTACGGAATATGGACATGTATACCTAACCTCCAAGTGTGGGTTCGATAAATGATAGGCCAACCAATCCACAACTTTGGCCAGGCAGCCTAGGTTATGGCCCGGTGACCACTTTGATAGCTGGGCGGCCATCCAATTTGCATATTCGACCCATGTGCTGGTTCGTTTTTGTTGAGGTAGCCTCTAAGGGATGTGACAACATCGCATAACGTATTTTCGTGGAAAGAGCATGCTCGGGTGGCCACGGGTCATGGCCAGGCGGCAATCAAATTTTGCCAAGTTCCATGAAATTTTCTGAGTAGCGTGGTGGTACCATCCACATGATGTTTCTTATGTGCTTTTTGCAGGGTTAGTGACAGGAGGTCAAATGGCTTTGGCCATTCCACCCAAACTCTTTATTGAAAAGGGAAACTATCCTACCTTTATTGAATTATGAAAATTTTGTAGGCGTTTGTTACAAAGGGAAATGAATGAAACAAAGCAAATCATTATACCTAAGAATTAAAAAAAACTAAACCTAAAGCACCTAAGATAACTAGAAGCTTTGGGCATCTATGGCATGGGTGGATCAAAGAGTTCGGGATGCCCAGATGCTTTCGCAAGGTAGTGAACTTGGCAAACAACCCCTTCCTAAGGGTTTCAACTTTGTCATCAATTTCCATTTGCCAAAGTTCACCTTTAGCGTAGCGCTCTTCTCAGTTATGGAATTTCGTTTGGAGCGCTGTGAGCTTCTCCTTCAGAGAGTCCATCGTGTCCTTGTTTTCATTGGAGTCTTCAAAGCGGCCTATTGGTCCTCTAATTAGAGGTGGTTTGGCCACCCTTGTGATGCCCCTGGCATCTCAAGGGTTTAATTAAATGGTTTTGCATTAATCATCTATCATAAGCATCATTTCATAGTCAAGAATGTGGAGCATAGACCAAATTTGGGTGAAGTATCTTTTTATGAAGTTCTGTTTTCTCCTTTTTGTTTTTAAGGTTGCTATCCTAAACCCTTTTTCCTTTGAGAAATAGGAGAAGCTCATATTAGAAGAAGTGTAGATAAATATGTTACAAACAACTTTGTCTTTTGGACCCTGATCAGAAAATGGTGTTTTGATGGTGATTTGGGTCAGTTTTGATCAACACACAAAACCAACCCAAATCTGTCCTTTTTAGTGTTTTCAAATTTTCTCCAACCTAGAGCCTTTTTCATGGGATGCTCCCATTGAATAAGTTTTAGATTATGAAATTTTGAAAAAGTTATCAAAAAGGAGCTTTGGGAGAAAGGGCTTGGAAATGTGACTTTTTGTTTTTCTAATCAATATAGTTTCCTGTCCCCACCAAATCCTACCACACAAATTTGACTTTATTTCATATTTCCATTCAAAATCTGGAGATGCTCCTTTTGACAAAGTTATAGATCTCAAAAAGTTGAACATTTCATATATTTTGAGTTTTTCCAAATTCGGCCGTTAAATGGGTCAAAAATGCGATTTACGGTGAGGGAGAAAACACATTTCAAAAAAAAGGGGGGGGGGGGGAAACACTGACCGGTGGGCCCGCCGATCCGCGCCGCGCCCACGGCGCGAACCGGCGAGCGCCACACGGCTCGCCGGCGTACCGGGAGCAGGGCGAGGCCCCGGCCGCGCTCCCCGACCCCGTCGCCTGGAAGAGGAGCGCGCCCGCTCTCGTTTCCTCACTCGCGCCACTCCCGCCTGCCCGTGCCTTCGTTTCCCGTTCGCGCAAGAGCGTCCCGCCGCCGCCGCCATTAGAGGGAGCTCGGGCTCGAGCTGCGCCCGCGCTTCCGCCACTCCCCGCGTCTCCCCGCCACCGCGCCGCTCATCCTCTCCCTCCCCTCGACCGGAGCCCCAAACCCTAGCCGCCGGTTACACCCCCTCCGCCGCGCATTTCGACGCCGAAGCCTCACCGCCCCGAGCCTCGTCGCCGGCCTCTCTCCGCCGCTCCCCGCAGCAATTAAGGTGAGGGGTGAGTCCCCCGCGTCCTACTCTCTCTCCCCGACCCTCTGCGGCGAGCCACCGCGCCCCGCAGAGCGGACTCCGGCGCGCGCCGCCGGAGCTCCTCCTCCCGTCGCGAGGAAGAAGATGACGGGAGGAGGGAGACGACCATCTTGCGGTCTAGCCCCTCGGTTTTTCCGGTTTCCACGTTTTCACCTCGCGCACTGCTCACTGAGTCTGTGAAATCTTACGAGCTAGCCCTCGGGGTCTACGGATAATTCTGTTTGAACCCCTGGATCTGTGATTTTCCTTTATTTCTTTAAATATTCGGCTGAAACTTTGGAAATTCATAATAAATCAACAAAAAATCAGAAAAATATGAATCCAGTTGCATTGCACTCCTCTTGTGTAGATCTATCTGTTGGGTATGATGTCTGAGTAGGAAAAGTCAGATTTACCCCTAGATCTTGCATGCATGGATAAATCTATGAAAATACCTAGAATAGGTTAAATGATTTTCCAAAAATGGGGAAAACTTGTGAGAGGCTTTGTTTTGACATGGTAACACTGAGATAATTTTGGTACCCCTAGCACTTGCTGTTCAAAAAGAGTTTCACCTTTTTGATGTCATTTATGCATTTTTAGTCCTTTATTTTGGTCTTCCAAATAAAATCTGCTCAAAATAATTTTACAATATTTTTCCTAAGTCATAAATAATGTTGTTGGTTCTTTGATGGAAAATTAGGCCAAGCATTGTTAATTTAGTCACTGTTTTGAAAATAGTAAAATTTTCCATGTTTATATAAATAAAAGGAAAAGGTGATTTAAATAATCTCCAAAAATTTTCAAAATTGGTCAGTACTGTTTTTATGGTGAATAGGTCCTCTGAAATTTTTGGTAGCTCATATGATCACTGTGTAATGACTGTTTTGCCCCTGCATGTGTTTTTAGTATAAAAATAAATAGGAAATGTGGCTAGAGTATTTAATAAATGCCACTTAGGGTCATATTTTGGGACATAAGGGTAAGTCAATCTTAGATTATGATTTGAAATGCATTGCAGGTTCATTTTCAAAAATATAAAGCTTTACTTGTGCTTCCTTGCATCGCATCCACCTCATGAAGCGAGCATTTCAATAATGCATACTTCTTTTGCCCTATGGCATGCATATAGACCCCGCGAACGAAGGACACCCGCCGGACCAGCCGATAGCAGAGGAGCCCGAGGAAGAGCTGCAGCAGGAGCTAGAGGATCAGCAGCAGAGCCCCGGCTTCGTTCAGGAAGAAGATACTGACCCCTGTGAGGAAGGTAGGCAGGATCATACTATTCCCAGCAAACAAATTATATATGTGGTGATTACGCATATGCATTAGGAGTTGGTTGAAAACTATTGCATTAGACTCCTTGGCCACCCTGGCCCTAGCACCTATACTAGAGTTCGTAGGCCGTGTTGCTTAGAGCTGCTAGGCTCGGGTAGACACGAGTGAAAGGAGTCACTCGTCGCGTAGGTGTTTTCAAAATATCAGGAATCTCGTTTTTGAGAAAAGGATATTATGCTCATGGCTTAAATGGAGACCGGGCGGAGAATTTATTTCAGTATTTACTTTTCTTGATGTCGCACTCTGGACTCCGCCCGAGTCGTATAAGGCCGTCCGTTGTTCGCCTATTGGTCGGCATAACATTGCTAAAGTGCTTAACCGGGAAATGGGACCGGTAAAGTCTTACCTGGGCTTGTCCGGAGTTTTTGAGGTGCTGCCCATCCACTTGCTGGAGGCCGATGGGCCCGGGGGCGCTTGTACTCGAAGGAGGGCTGACCCAGTGCGCTGTGGTAACGCTCCTGAGAGGGCACAACCCGGGGGTTAGGTGGGGGCGCTTTGAATCTTGGGACAGGACAGGTGGAGATCGGGACTATATGTGGGAACGCGATGGCTAGTAAGCATATACCCCTGGCATGATAGTTGTTCCCGGGAATTAAAAATCGATTCGAATCGCTGATGCCCACCAGGTGTGGGAATGCCAATACCATTGACGTCCAATGTAGTAAGAAACTTAAATACTCCTTATTTAAGACTCATGGTTTTTGAATATCACCTGTTTGATATCGATCTGTTTACTTTACTGCAGTCCAATGTTATTTTCATGGTTATGCAATAAAGAAAGTTTATTTAGTTATGATTAAACACGTTACTGTTTAAAATATATGGCTAAGGATCCACATGCTAGTAAGCAGCTTCGCGTCAGCCGTAAGCCAGTTTTTTCCATTAAGTCCTACTGAGTAATTAGTACTCAGGGTTTGCCCCCACTTTTGAGCAGGTATGGAGTTCCTCGTCTGCACCTGTGTTGGAGGCAGTGCATGCCCCCACATGGGATGAACCCGCATGAGTGGCATGAGGACAACATCGGTGGGCTCGATGTTGTTACTTCTAATGCATAAACTTTTGATGTGAACTGGATGACTTCTGAACCTATTTTCCGCTGCGAGAGATTTTTTTTAAACTTGCTATCTATACATTTATGTTGGACATGTATCTTATTTAACTATGGTTTGTAATCAAGTCCATCTCTATGCTATTTCAACTGCCTGTGATGACGTCTCTGTTATGGCTCCCTCGTGGGTCGATTGTGTATGATGTCGGTTCATCTGGGAAAAAGGTAATATCGGGAGTCGAATGACTCTCGACGGACGACCGGGTTTAATTTAGCCTAAGTGCACTGCGAGCCAGAGGTGGCAGGTGTACTTAGTCCGGATTAAATCGGCGGTTCCGCCACAGCTGGTATCAGAGCCGATCATACACAGATAACAGACATGTCATACAGCTTTGATTTTCAAACTTAATTTCGAAAACCCTTTTCGAAGTATTTGCAAAATGAGAGTATCGATATGCCCATATTAAGGATGTTAGCGTATTATCAGGTGACATCGCTAACATTCTGACCTAGATAGAAGTCATATGCATATTCGGCGCTTTGGGAAGCAACACTTCGGCCATAGCCATCCCCAGTACTGGCGGAACGCTATTGGGATTTGCGGATTGTTGTGAACCCTGCATTCATGCTGGTAGGATAGAAATTTAAGGGGGGTGGTCACCATATGGGTGTTTGTGACCATTCTTCTGTTATGACGCGGCAAGATTCAATTTGCTTGCGTGGGTACCAGCCTGGTCTAGCAGAGGACCGTACAGATGCGTTGTCCACGCGGCACGAATAGCGTGGATGCCACTTCTAGGTCTAGAGTGGTAATGATGTGAGCATGCATTTTTCTGCAGGTACCCTAACCACGTGCGAAATTAAGAATGAATAGAGGACGGCTAGATGCATTAGGGAGAGACGTGCATATATGTCACCGAATAATCGATAGTATTTATATATATACATAGTGTGTGTGCGATGTGAGACGGTAAACGCGAAATCATACATCATATTTGATTCCTTAGTCATGGGTTGTTGTTAAACGGAAACTCTTTTACTTCCTTGCCCTCGCTAAAGTAAAGTTGTAACATGAAATCACTCTCCTCCACTGACAAAAACCCCCTCGTTGTCAAACAGATGGCCCGAACCAAGCAGACTGCGCGTAAGGCCGCTGGGGGTAGGGGGCGCCCGCTCCCACCGATGACCCACACCCCTCCCGTGATAGAGGACAGCCTGCTCCACACTCGTTGCCGGGAGGACTGCACACTCTCTCGGATCCTGTGTAGAGCCCTCCGAGAGATGGGACGTCGCCCATGCCCTTTCTACACGACGCAGACCATGCCCGAAGAAGGGAGTTGCTGGGCTCGGGTGGTTATTCCACATCCGAACTCCGCAAACCCGCACTCCATCATGGTCTACGGGAATAACGATGAGGAGGACTACAAGAAGGCAGTCGTGAAGGTCATCACCTTCCTGAGCTCCGAGGAGGAGGCGGGCCTTTCGTGCTTGCGATTCCTCCCCACTCCTACTCACGAGATGGATGACGAGTGGTTCCGTCGCCATAACATGCTCCTGGCGCGAAGCGACACTCGACCCTATGCGGCATGCATGGGGTTTGCTAGTGAGGTCCACAAGCTGTACGAGCGTGCAGAGAATAGGAGCCGTTCCTACTTCCACAGGAACCGGGAGGCACGTACCCGCATAGAGGAGCTGGAGGCGCAGGTGACCGAGCTGCAACGACGCCTCGAGGAGTATGAGGAGCACCAGGAATCCTCTGAACCCGAAGAAAGGGAGATGGAGGAGGGTGAGAGTTCTGTGGCCTCGGGCCGGTCCGCTACTTAGCGGAATGTTGTAACCTTATGAGAGGTCTAGTGGGAGTATGTATGAAGCACGTTGATAGCGGTATTTGTTTTGCCACGCTCCGTGCTTGTCCACGGCTGTACTAAACTTTGGTGAGGTGAGAGCTCATTGGTGCACGCCGTTGATGTATTAAATGGACCTAGTATGTTGCATCTTTCGATGGTTGGGCCACATGCAAACCATCCCTCCATGTAATGGATAGACCATGTATGGTACTTCGAACATTCTTGTTTGCATTTGAACCTTCTTATATGGTCCGAGAAGTGTGAGGTTGGATGGAGGGACGATTGCGAAATCGTATCACCTTTGAGCTGCCGCGTGAAATTCTGGAATTTTCGTACAGCTGCAGCGAACTTCCATTTTATCTCCAAATCCGTGGGGAATTTGAACTAAAGTCGAATACGAAAGTGATAGCAAACTCCCTGGTGCACAAGTTTGCCAATTAGAGCATTCCCTAATTGTGCTCGGTTTCGGAGTTACGGACTAGTTTTGCAGTACCAGAAATCTGAAAATGCAGCAGAACCGGAAGGGTTGCATCCTCACGGCCATAGTGGGAGTTTGGTTAACCTATTACTGCAATTATCAGAATTAGTAACACATGCATGCATGTATTTACTACGCTACCGGAATGTTGTAGTTTTAATTGGCGCATCTAGTGACACTAAAGTGTTGGACTAAGACCGAGTTGGCCTTATTCTTGCAGATGGTGAACACACGCAACGGAGTCCCAACGCCGGACCAGCAGGTCAACGGCGCTCCGCCCCCGCCAGAGCTAGCCACCTTGGTCGTGCAGCAGGCGGAACTGATTCGCCTATTGGCAGAAGATCGCCAAGCCCGTGGCCAGCAACAGCCGCGAGAACACCGGCCATGGGGCATTACCTATCAGGACTTCGAAGGGCTGCGACCTCCAGTCTTCACAAACTGTCCTGAGCCACTGGCGGCAGACGACTGGTTGCGTACCATCCAGTCTAAGTTCACCCTTCTGCCAGGGATCACTGAGCAGGAGAAGGCTCGGTTTGCTGCCCAGCTTCTTCATGGACCTGCGGGAGCATGGTATGCCACCTTCCTCGCCACGCAGGAGGAGGGCCACGAGCCCACCTGGGAGGAGTTCCGTCAGGCTTTCCGGGCCCACTATATCCCGGCGAGTTTGATGGAGCAAAAGCGACGTGAATTCCGAGACCTCAGGCAGGGCAACAAGACTGTCATGCAGTATGTACAGGCTTTCATCCACCTGTCACAGTACGCCCCAAGGGATGTCGCCACCGAACCGGAACGGGCCGAGAGGCTCCTAGAGGGCCTTGACCCTACTCTCCAGACTCATCTGGCACGGCGCTACCAGAGCTTCACTGAGCTGGTAGATACTGCTCTCAACATGGAGAATCGTCTTCGTGCCGCTAACGAGGACCAGAAGCGCAAGAGGCTGGCCATCACATCAACGTCTGGCTCTTCACAGAGGCAGAAGACTACATTCAGGCCCCAACAGCAACGCTTCCAGCTGCCTCGCTATGTGGTCCGACCCAACCAACCAGGGTGGATCCACAGGGCGCCACCGCCACAGCAATACCCCGCATATCGAGCACCCGCTCTGTTGCCGGCTCCCCGTGCTCCCATCACCCCGGGGTCCGGTGCTCCCTGCTTCAACTGCGGCAAGATCGGCCACTTCAGCAGAGACTGCAGGGCACCTCGCAGAACCCAAGGTCCCAACCCCGCGAGTGGCAACCAGCGGGGCAAGCCGAAGGGGCCCGCACCCAAGACAGGTCACGTGCACTATGTGCACATGGAGCAGATCCCTGCAGGAGAGCCCGTTCTCGCTGGTACGTTCATGGTCAATGGTCAGTCGACCGTTGTGTTATTTGATTCAGGGGCTACTCATACTTTCATTAGTCAGTCATATACATCTAAGCATGGGGTGAAGACTTCATGCATAAAAGAGAAGTATCACATCTCCGCACCTGGAAACCCGGTTAACACCAATTTGATAGTGAAAAAGCTAAGGCTGAGTATAGGGGGGGAAGATTTTATCATCAACCCTGTGGTGCTGCCACACCAGGGGATTGATATTATCTTAGGGATGAATTGGATGACGGAAAATAATGCGATCCTGGATATTAGCAGCAGGACAGTGCAGCTTAGGTCTTGTGTCAGCGGCAAGGTATTGCGAATACACTTGCCAGATCAAAAACACATGACCCCCACAGTGAATGCAACAGAATTGCAAGAAATCAAAAAGATACCCATAGTGTGTGAATTCCCCGATGTCTTTCCGGAGGAACTTCCCGGACTACCCCCAGATCGAGATGTAGAGTTCGCCATTGAACTTGTCCCAGGCACGGCACTTGTGTCAAAAAGGCCGTATAGGATGCCACCTAATGACCTGAAGGAGTTGAAAATTCAACTACAAGAACAGTTGGACAAAGGGTTTATTAGACCTAGTTCGTCACCTTGGGGTTGTCCAGCTCTCTTTGTTGAGAAAAAAGACCATGGTGGGAAGAGGCTGTGCGTTGATTATCGGCCATTGAATGCGGTGACCGTTAAAAACAAATACCCATTGCCGCACATTGATATTCTATTTGATCAGTTAGCCGGAGCCAAAGTCTTTTCCAAGATCGACCTAAGGTCTGGCTACTACCAGTTAAAAATTAGAGAAGAAGATATACCCAAGACAGCTTTCTCCACCCGATACGGGTTATATGAGTACTTGGTTATGTCTTTCGGGCTAACCAATGCACCGGCTTTCTTCATGTATATGATGAATTCGGTGTTCATGAATGAACTTGATAAGTTCGTGGTGGTATTCATTGATGACATATTAATCTACTCCAAAGATGAGAAAGAACATGGAGAGCACTTAAGGATCGTACTCACTCGGCTTAGAGAGCACAAGCTCTATGCCAAGTTTAGCAAGTGTGCTTTCTGGTTGAAAGAAGTGAGTTTCTTGGGTCATATACTGTCTGAGAAAGGAGTCGCAGTTGACCCTAGCAAGGTGGAAGATGTACTAAACTGGAAGCAACCTGAGACCGTGACTGAGATCCGGAGTTTTCTTGGTCTAGCTGGCTACTATTGCCGCTTTATCCGGGATTTCTCAAAAATTGCAAAACCCATGACATCATTGACCAAGAAGAATGCAAAGTTCATTTGGACTCCTAAATGTGAAGAAGCCTTCCAAACTCTGAAGAAGATGTTAACTTCAGCACCCGTGTTAGCTCAACCGGACATCACTAAGCCATTTGAGGTTTACTGTGATGCCTCTGGCAATGGGCTTGGCTGTGTCTTAATGCAAGAAGGGAGAGCAATTGCTTACGCCTCCCGTCAGTTGAGAAAACATGAGGCGAATTATCCAACACATGACCTTGAACTAGCAGCAGTCGTCCATGCACTCAAAATATGGAGACACTATCTGCTGGGCAACACGTGTCATATCTACACTGATCATAAGAGTCTCAAATACATCTTCACACAACCTGAAATCAATATGAGGCAGAGGCGATGGTTAGAGTTGATAAAAGATTATGATCTGGAGGTTCACTATCACCCAGGCAAGGCCAATGTGGTAGCGGATGCATTAAGCCGCAAAGCTCACTGCAATGTGGTTGAAGCTCGGCCTACTGCAAGAGTGATCTGTTGTGAGATAAATGAGATAGAAACACCTCGTGGGCAACGAGTGGAACTTTGTAATCTCATCCTTGAACCCTCTATCAAGGCACAAATCATTGAAGCACAGAAGAAGGATAAGGGTATGGCACATATCCGTGAGGGTATTAGTGAAGAGAAGAAGGCATGTTTCACACTAGATGACCAAGGCATTCTATGGTTCAAGAATCGTCTAGTAGTACCCAAGGACGTGGAGTTAAAAAAGAAAATACTCGATGAAGCGCATACTTCTCTGTTCACGATACACCCAGGCAGTAATAAGATGTATCAAGACCTAAAACAGAAGTTTTGGTGGACTCGAATGAAGCGAGAGATCGCCAAGTATGTATCTGAGTGCGATGTGTGTAAGAGGGTAAAAGCTGATCACTTAAAGCCAGCTGGAATGCTTCAGCCTCTTGAAATACCATCATGGAAATGGGAGCATATACACATGGATTTCATTGTAGGGTTGCCCAGGACTCAGAAGGGGTATGACTCAGTATGGGTGATAATTGATAGATTTACAAAGTCCGCTCATTTCCTCCCAGTGAAAACAGTATACCCTGCCAAGTCCTATGCTGAAATTTATTTGGCTCGTATTCTTCCCTTGCACGGAGTCCCGAAGACCATCACTTCCGATCGGGGCCCACAGTTTGTCTCTCGTTTCTGGGAGCAGCTGCATACAGCCTTGGGGACCACATTAATTCACAGTTCGGCATACCACCCTCAAACCAGTGGTCAAGTAGAAAGAGTAAATCAGATCCTAGAAGATATGTTAAGAGCTTGTGCGCTGACCTATTCCACCAAGTGGGATGACTGTCTCCCCTTAGCGGAATTCGCTTATAATAATAGCTATCAGAAGAGCTTAGAGATGGCTCCTTTCGAAGCACTCTATGGTAGAAGATGCAGGACCCCATTAAACTGGTCCGAACCTGGAGAGCGTGTCATATTCGGTCCAGATCTAGTGACAAAGGCTGAAGAACAAGTAAGACTCATACACCACCATCTCAAAAGAGCTCAATCTCGACAGAAAAGCTACTCCGACAAGAGAAGAAGGACACTACTCTTCGAGGTTGGAAATCATGTGTATCTTCGGGTGTCGCCTATGAAAGGAGTGCATAGGTTTGGTGTGAAAGGAAAATTAGCACCAAGGTATATTGGGCCGTTTAAGATCTTAGAGAGATGTGGACCAGTCGCTTACCGGCTAGAGTTGCCACCACACCTCTCTGCGGTACACGATGTCTTTCACGTATCGCAACTTAAGAAGTGCCTGCGGGTGCCAGAAGAAGAGGTTGACACATCACAAATTCAAATTGAGCCAGATCTCACCTATGAAGCTCGACCTATAAAAATCCTAGACCAGAAGCAGAGATCAACTCGGCACAACACTGTCAATTTCTATAAAGTGCAGTGGAGCGAACACTCCGAAGAAGAAGCTACCTGGGAGACTGAAGAGTATTTGCGTACCAAATACCCGGGTTTCCTACCGTCTACCTCAAATGAGTACGATGCTGCCCCCTGACTCTTAGTATCACGTTTAAATCATACACAACACCCTTTCCTCTCTTAACTCCATCCGCCCACATCACAGATAAATCTCGGGACGAGATTTCTTTAAGGGGGGTGGGTTGTGATGCCCCTGGCATCTCAAGGGTTTAATTAAATGGTTTTGCATTAATCATCTATCATAAGCATCATTTCATAGTCATGAATGTGGAGCATAGACCAAATTTGGGTGAAGTATCTTTTTATGAAGTTCTGTTTTCTCCTTTTTGTTTTTAAGGTTGCTATCCTAAACCCTTTTTCCTTTGAGAAATAGGAGAAGCTCATATTATAAGAAGTGTAGATAAATATGTTACAAACAACTTTGTCTTTTGGACCCTGATCAGAAAATGGTGTTTTGATGGTGATTTGGGTCAGTTTTGATCAACACACAAAACCAACCCAAATCTGTCCTTTTTAGTGTTTTCAAATTTTCTCCAACCTAGAGCCTTTTTCATGGGATGCTCCCATTTAATAAGTTTTAGATTATGAAATTTTGAAAAAGTTATAAAAAAGGAGCTTTGGGAGAAAGGGCTTGGAAATGTGACTTTTTGTTTTTCTAATCAATATAGTTTCCTGTCCCCACCAAATCCTACCACACAAATTTGACTTTATTTCATATTTCCATTCAAAATCTGGAGATGCTCCTTTTGACAAAGTTATAGATCTCAAAAAGTTGAACATTTCATATATTTTGAGTTTTTCCAAATTCGGCCGTTAAATGGGTCAAAAATGCGATTTACGGTGAGGGAGAAAACACATTTCAAAAAAAAGGGGGGGGAAACACTGACCGGTGGGCCCGCCGATCCGCGCCGCGCCAACGGCGCGAACCGGCGAGCGCCACGCGGCTCGCCGGCGTACCGGGAGCAGGGCGAGGCCCCGGCCGCGCTCCCCGACCCCGTCGCCTGGAAGAGGAGCGCGCCCGCTCTCGTTTCCTCACTCGCGCCACTCCCGCCTGCCCGTGCCTTCGTTTCCCGTTCGCGCAAGAGCGTCCCGCCGCCGCCGCCATTAGAGGGAGCTCGGGCTCGAGCTGCGCCCGCGCTTCCGCCACTCCCCGCGTCTCCCCGCCACCGCGCCGCTCATCCTCTCCCTCCCCTCGACCGGAGCCCCAAACCCTAGCCGCCGGTTACACCCCCTCCGCCGCGCATTTCGACGCCGAAGCCTCACCGCCCCGAGCCTCGTCGCCGGCCTCTCTCCGCCGCTCCCCGCCGCAATTAAGGTGAGGGGTGAGTCCCCCGCGTCCTACTCTCTCTCCCCGACCCTCTGCGGCGAGCCACCGCGCCCCGCAGAGCGGACTCCGGCGCGCGCCGCCGGAGCTCCTCCTCCCGTCGCGAGGAAGAAGATGACGGGAGGAGGGAGACGACCATCTTGCGGTCTAGCCCCTCGGTTTTTCCGGTTTCCACGTTTTCACCTCGCGCACTGCTCACTGAGTCTGTGAAATCTTACGAGCTAGCCCTCGGGGTCTACGGATAATTCTGTTTGAACCCCTGGATCTGTGATTTTCCTTTATTTCTTTAAATATTCGGCTGAAACTTTGGAAATTCATAATAAATCAACAAAAAATCAGAAAAATATGAATCCAGTTGCATTGCACTCCTCTTGTGTAGATCTATCTGTTGGGTATGATGTCTGAGTAGGAAAAGTCAGATTTACCCCTAGATCTTGCATGCATGGATAAATCTATGAAAATACCTAGAATAGGTTAAATGATTTTCCAAAAATGGGGAAAACTTGTGAGAGGCTTTGTTTTGACATGGTAACACTGAGATAATTTTGGGACCCCTAGCACTTGCTGTTCAAAAAGAGTTTCACCTTTTTGATGTCATTTATGCATTTTTAGTCCTTTATTTTGGTCTTCCAAATAAAATCTGCTCAAAATAATTTTACAATATTTTTCCTAAGTCATAAATAATGTTGTTGGTTCTTTGATGGAAAATTAGGCCAAGCATTGTTAATTTAGTCACTGTTTTGAAAATAGTAAAATTTTCCATGTTTATATAAATAAAAGGAAAAGGTGATTTAAATAATCTCCAAAAATTTTCAAAATTGGTCAGTACTGTTTTTATGGTGAATAGGTCCTCTGAAATTTTTGGTAGCTCATATGATCACTGTGTAATGACTGTTTTGCCCCTGCATGTGTTTTTAGTATAAAAATAAATAGGAAATGTGGCTAGAGTATTTAATAAATGCCACTTAGGGTCATATTTTGGGACATAAGGGTAAGTCAATCTTAGATTATGATTTGAAATGCATTGCAGGTTCATTTTCAAAAATATAAAGCTTTACTTGTGCTTCCTTGCATCGCATCCACCTCATGAAGCGAGCATTTCAATAATGCATACTTCTTTTGCCCTATGGCATGCATATAGACCCCGCGAACGAAGGACACCCGCCGGACCAGCCGATAGCAGAGGAGCCCGAGGAAGAGCTGCAGCAGGAGCTAGAGGATCAGCAGCAGAGCCCCGGCTTCGTTCAGGAAGAAGATACTGACCCCTGTGAGGAAGGTAGGCAGGATCATACTATTCCCAGCAAACAAATTATATATGTGGTGATTACGCATATGCATTAGGAGTTGGTTGAAAACTATTGCATTAGACTCCTTGGCCACCCTGGCCCTAGCACCTATACTAGAGTTCGTAGGCCGTGTTGCTTAGAGCTGCTAGGCTCGGGTAGACACGAGTGAAAGGAGTCACTCGTCGCGTAGGTGTTTTCAAAATATCAGGAATCTCGTTTTTGAGAAAAGGATATTATGCTCATGGCTTAAATGGAGACCGGGCGGAGAATTTATTTCAGTATTTACTTTTCTTGATGTCGCACTCTGGACTCCGCCCGAGTCGTATAAGGCCGTCCGTTGTTCGCCTATTGGTCGGCATAACATTGCTAAAGTGCTTAACCGGGAAATGGGACCGGTAAAGTCTTACTTGGGCTTGTCCGGAGTTTTTGAGGTGCTGCCCATCCACTTGCTGGAGGCCGATGGGCCCGGGGGCGCTTGTACTCGAAGGAGGGCTGACCCAGTGCGCTGTGGTAACGCTCCTGAGAGGGCACAACCCGGGGGTTAGGTGGGGGCGCTTTGAATCTTGGGACAGGACAGGTGGAGATCGGGACTATATGTGGGAACGCGATGGCTAGTAAGCATATACCCCTGGCATGATAGTTGTTCCCGGGAATTAAAAATCGATTCGAATCGCTGATGCCCACCAGGTGTGGGAATGCCAATACCATTGACGTCCAATGTAGTAAGAAACTTAAATACTCCTTATTTAAGACTCATGGTTTTTGAATATCACCTGTTTGATATCGATCTGTTTACTTTACTGCAGTCCAATGTTATTTTCATGGTTATGCAATAAAGAAAGTTTATTTAGTTATGATTAAACACGTTACTGTTTAAAATATATGGCTAAGGATCCACATGCTAGTAAGCAGCTTCGCGTCAGCCGTAAGCCAGTTTTTTCCATTAAGTCCTACTGAGTAATTAGTACTCAGGGTTTGCCCCCACTTTTGAGCAGGTATGGAGTTCCTCGTCTGCACCTGTGTTGGAGGCAGTGCATGCCCCCACATGGGATGAACCCGCATGAGTGGCATGAGGACAACATCGGTGGGCTCGATGTTGTTACTTCTAATGCATAAACTTTTGATGTGAACTGGATGACTTCTGAACCTATTTTCCGCTGCGAGAGATTTTTTTTAAACTTGCTATCTATACATTTATGTTGGACATGTATCTTATTTAACTATGGTTTGTAATCAAGTCCATCTCTATGCTATTTCAACTGCCTGTGATGACGTCTCTGTTATGGCTCCCTCGTGGGTCGATTGTGTATGATGTCGGTTCATCTGGGAAAAAGGTAATATCGGGAGTCGAATGACTCTCGACGGACGACCGGGTTTAATTTAGCCTAAGTGCACTGCGAGCCAGAAGTGGCAGGTGTACTTAGTCCGGATTAAATCGGCGGTTCCGCCACAACCCTTTGCACCGTCCTCCTTGGCGGCGGTGAGTCAATGGACTCATCAATAGATGCGTCTGACTTTAGAATCCAAGGCACAAGCACCTTCCCTTAGCCTATGGCGGTTTTCATGCCACAGAGGGTATGGGTGGATGGCCCTAGAATCTTGAGATTGCTAGATGGTAAGGATCCCTCATTTGTGAAGAGGCTTCTTGCACACTTCTTAGGGGTAAGTGCCCTTGAAGTGGGACAAGAAGAGGGATGTAAAACCTATTTTGTGATCATCTTGTCAGGAGAGAGGCCATGTGCCAGCCGTCCCGCATTGCTGGAACGCAGAGGGGAGGTCGAGCGGCAAAGATGTTTTTGCTGCCAAATCCTATATAATCTTGGATTGTCTTCAAATCGGCTACCGGAGCTTCATGGGCCACCCATGCAGTGGTGGCAATGTGTTCCTTGGCCCGACGAGACATGTATCTTAGAAAATAGAAAATAACCTAGGGTTTAGCTAGATGAGTCCGACTTGTCGTCCAAGCCTCCGGGTTATAACTATGTAACCCCATGAACCATAAAAAAACACGACAACATTGTTGTCCAATAGTAGTGTTTCGTTACCTCAATCTCGACACATAGCCACCAAGGTTTTTCAACCAAGTAAATGCCATGCGGCTCTAATCCTTCCTTACGGTCGTTTTAGGGAATGTTGAAGCTTTTGCTTACTCGGTAGATCTCGTACTGAAGTGTTTTTTAGGCGAGATCTTCTAGTTATCCAGATGAATCTCGCGTCAAGCACTGCTTGGCGCGAGATCCATCAACTACCGATGAACGCGCCAAGCTTTAGCGAGTTCCATCAGTGATCGCACCCACAACCGATCTATATACCTGCTTATGCTCCACGTGAATGGATCGGTCATGGGAGGCTAAGCGTACATAGCTTGATCGACTGCTACATTCCATGACGTGAAGCCGCAACATGTGCACGCGGTAGTTCGAGAGATCGATGTATGCTTAGCACCCAGTTTTACATGTTCTAGGTCGTACTTGCTTCTATAGGAACCCCCTTGGGGGTTCCGATATGTGCTATTTTATTTTGATTAGATTCATCTAGTCAGGCATGTAGCTGATGTCAACCCAAGGGGTTGCATCGTCTAGATTATCCTTTAAGTAGGGTTTCCTATCTTGCTCCCTGGATTGTGCATTGTCATCGGACTAAC
Source organism: Paspalum vaginatum (assembly GCA_030272315.1). Taxonomy (NCBI): domain Eukaryota; kingdom Viridiplantae; phylum Streptophyta; class Magnoliopsida; order Poales; family Poaceae; genus Paspalum; species Paspalum vaginatum. The sequence goes on along the minus strand of CM059020.1, from coordinate 10,249,937 downwards.
CAAGTAGGGGAAAAGGAGGCGATCGGTTCTCATGAGCCGATCAATGGACATGCCTCGAGCCGATCCCAGTGATCCAGCTAGAATTTAATGCCAATCTATTGTTTGTGTACCTACAGGGCAATTCTCCGATGAAGCACACACGAGTACCTGCACCCGACAACAGCGACAACAACCAAACCTCCCCGACTGGAAGGTCAAGCCGGGTGGCATGCCTGGTAGATCTTAGAACCGCTGCTAGGAGGGATCGACCACAGTGGCACCGTACCTCTCGGTTCCCTTGTGTGTCCCTCGCCCAGGCCCCATGCGGTTTTTACGTGACGATAGATGTATGGCTGGCCAGCCACAGGGGGTAGCCGAGCAGCCAAGGTCATGGCGAGTCTGCCATTGTGATGGCCGAGCGACCCTCTCTGGACTCTCTTCTTTCAGTTGGGACTGCAAGGGTTGTGGTTCTCCCTTGGACTGTTGGGTGTACGATGCGGTGGTGCCCGAGGTGATCGAAATAATGGCCATGCCCTTGGACTGGTTTTTAAATGCAGTCGGTAAGACGAGCCGTCCCTACAAATGCACTACTTTCAGATGCGGTTGGTAAGACGAGACGTCCCTACAAATGCACTAATTTCAGAGGCAGGTTACCTGACTAACCACATCTAAAAATTGATTTTAGTGGCGGATGAATTTTTCTGGACCAATCTATGACTTCTAGAGGCGGTTCAAATTTTAAAGTGCTTCTAAAAGTAAAAGTGGTGTATCAATTCTGTGGTAGTGTGTCCTTACACCTCTGATGCGGCTGAGGGGCTCTTACACGCGCTCATGTCGATGAGTTTCGCATCTTCCACTCCTGTGGTAGTTGTGCATCGACCACTCCGACACCTGCAGGCCTCTGGGCTCGTCTTTGTGGCGCTCGCCGTAGCCATCCCACGACGGCCGCTGCGCACGCCATGGTGCCACGGCGCACCTACACTATGCTACAGGCCTCGCTCATGCTCATAGCCCCGCTCGCCCACATGACACTCTACTTCTTGATCCACCACGGTGGCCTACGCCAGTTCCTCTGCCTCGATCACCTTTGCCACGACTCACAGGACATCCGCGCTGGGTACATCATCCAGCTCCTTGGCTCCTTCCGCCTTCTCGCCTGCTTCGTGCTCCGATCCCTTGCTTCCTCATCGACACCGCGTACAAGGTGCTAGAGATCGACACACAATAAACAAATGAAGAAGAACAAAACTAATGACAGAGAGACAAGGAGTTAACATGGAAAACCTCTCGATGCGAAGGGAAAAACCATGGACACCAGCCAGCCACAATTTTTACTATTTTCAAGGAGTGTATACAATAACGCCGGCCATATATTTCCCGGCAGTTTACAAGATCTTAAATAGTAAACCCTAATCTGCCCAAGCCTCCCGGTGATGGGCCTCCGTTTATTTGCTTGCCAACTCGGCCACCTCCATAAAAATTTGGATCACAGTTCAACACATGGTCTTCTGGTATTGTATGAAGTATGAACCAGCGCTTCCTGCGTGCTCTGGTGGTTGGCCGCAGCATGTGCGGTGGAGATACCGCATGGCCATGTTCTTCATGTCGTGCATGGCCTGCGCCCCATGAAATTTAAAAAATGTTGAATTTTCTCGCGTTTCATGTAGTGCTAACTGCAGATCGATCCTGCTCATCCATGACGGGTTCACCGGGACATTGGCCATTATTTCGTCGACATCACCGAGGCGCATGGCTGCTGAAGGCTGCATGGCGGCAGCACGGGAAGCGGCGGCTGAACGGCAGCGGCAGCGCTCGGACGGAATGAAGCAGGGGCGCGACTGCAGTGATGTCCCGACGGCATAGGGAGCGGTGCCATGGCCCATGGGTGCAACTATGCTTTTGACTATCGCGTTAATAAGTTACCATCTCCTTGCTAGTCTCAACGATGGCCGTCGATCGAGAACGTGTAGTGTGTTGCATCAGCGTATCATGACGAGACTGCTCCTCACCTTCGTCGAAGTTCATAACACTAACATGCATGATCGGGGCTCGGCCGTTCTCTTGGTGAGCTCAAGGGCCAGGCCTCCCTATTGTCAAGCCCGCCGAAGAAGACGACGCAAACGCCGTCTGCCCGTGTGTCTAATTTGCTTACACCGTGAGGATGAGCCATGAAGCAAAATGTTTGCCGAGTGGATATCAATCATAGGATGGTTGGATGATTTAGAAAGAGGGTCAGAGGTGGATCACGGTCATGGCAGAGTGTGTTCTTTGTTCCTTGTTTTTCTTTTGTTTCCTCTTATCTTTATCAATGATTTTTTTTGATAAAGTTATGATCAATGATGAGAACTGAAATTACAAGTAAGGCTATTCTCAAGGCAAGGTGTCCAAAAACTGACGTAGGATAAAAGGTATGATATTCTTAAGAAGAAACATCCACCACAATATATAATATCATACATAAATGCACAAAATAATTAATTGGTTTCATATTTGTGTATGAAAGTGGGCTTATCGTATTAGCGTTAGAAACTTGGAAAGTAGCATTGAATGTTGCTCAGCATGTCCGATCCGATGCAGACACGGCGTGCCCACCCTGACGCCATGCGTGCTCGATGATCACCTGCACAGCCGCGCACAACGGGAAGTGCTCATTCTGTGCCGTGTACAATACATGCAGCGTGCATACACGCCTTCTCCAACAGTGCCCACCAGTTGAGCAGCGGGCACAATGTACGCCTTCAGTGTGTCGCCGACACTCTTCTCGTAGATGACACCGGTTGCCTTGACGTCAACACCATGATGAGTGAGAACTGTTCTACATCGAGCTCGGCGTGGAAGGTTTTAGGAAGCGTTGAACCTCCCATAGGAGGCTGCACCTTTGTTGTATAGGCAGGGAAAAGCCCCCTGCGTGGCTTACAAGATAAGCACGACAGTTTGTTGAGCTTAATCCGATCTACAACAACCATGAGATATATCTATACGATTAACTCTAACTAACAGATCAGCTCAACCTTCTGTCGTGCAGCATATATAAGTCGTACAAGTTAGGTTGTGTCCCGTGGACTGTCTAAATAGAGTGCCTAAACCCTAAAACGACAATGTAACGCTGTAACGCTACTGTAAACAGAATAAAAGGTGGTTGGAATAGTGTTTAGACAATCGATATAGGCAAACCATTGAAGACCGTCTACGAGTATATGTTTAACACGTCGATGTTGGTCGTGGGCCCACCAACATCAATTTCATGGACAAGGCATGTGGAGTGGAACTATAGATGGCCAGATGGGCCGTGCCACCTGGGCCGGCCCGCGACACGGCACGCGTAATAGGGCCACGGCCCGGCACGGCACGGAGCGGCAGCGGGCCGTGCCAGCCCGGCACGAGGGGCGTGCCGTGCCTGGGCCGCCTCCTCGGCACGCAGTGCCGGCCCGGCACGGCCCGCATAAAACGGCCGGCACGGCCGGCCCGCTACAGCCCTCGACCCCCCCATGCCGTTGCCCCGGTGCGGGCATATATAAACACCCCCCGGCCCCCCACTCCCCCGCCTTCTCACTCCTCTCCCGTCCGCCGCAGCGCGCCTGCGACGCATTCCCCAATCCCCACTAAAACGGTGAAACCCTAGATCTCGCTCTCCCGCTGGCGCTCAGCGCGTCCGTCGTCCTCGGTTCTCGCCGCCGCACACCGGCAACCACCGCCTCCCTCGACGACTCGAACTTGACTCAACGTCTCTTTACCCCGTTGGCCGGAGCACCGGACTACCTATTCCGTTGGCCGCGCCCGTGCCGTGCCGTCCCGTCTGGCCATCTATATGCTTGTGCTTGTCCTCCTTCTTCATCCCCCTCCCTCCTCTTCTTCCCCTCCGTTGATCTGGAACTACTCTTCAGCACGTTCGTGTATGCAGCCGGCGGAACTGGCGCTCCTGCTTAGGTACGTCCAAACTCCGAACCCTAGCTGTCCTCTGTCCTCTCGAAACCCTAGATCTAGGTGCTGATTGAGTTCTTTTGCCCTCTCTTTTTTGATCTTGCAGGCAGTGAGGAACCGGCGCGCCAGCGATGGAGAATCGTTACGACCCGACCTCCACGAACCACGAGCTCGTGATGTTGGGGCAGATGCCAGACGATGCGGACGACTTAGGCGCTGATGGGGAGGGGTTGTTCAGCGGCGGCACCACTCACGACTTTCACGAGGCTCGAATCGACCCCAGTGATGGTGCCGGTGCTGAGCAATCCCCGGCCGCTGGTACTCCTTCGCCGTCCCCAGCTCCGACCGTGAACAAGGGGAGGAAGAGGAGGTGTACATCCGATGTCTGGGATGACATGGACAAGATCTTCGCCATCGAAGGTGGCCGTGAGGTAAGAGTTGGTGCCACCTGCCATTACTGCAAGAAGGACTTTGCTGTCCGTACCAATATTGGAACGGGCCATTTGTCTCGTCATCGAGACAGATGCAAACGCCTTCATGCTCCTGGGCAGCAGAGGCAGTCCGTGCTGAGGTATAATCCTGATGGTACTGTTCAAATGTGGGAGTATAGTGCTGAGGTTGCTAGGATTCAGTCGTGCCGTTTGATTGCTAGATTAGACCTCCCTTTATGCTTTGGTGAATCTGATGCATTCGAGGATTACATTAAAACTGCTCATAACCCTAGACATGCTAATGTTTCTAGGCAATCAACAACTAGAGATATGGAAAAGTACTTTAAAGAAAAACATGCTAAAATTCTGGAGAAACTGAAATCTGTTTCCTGTGTTGCCTTAACTTCTGATATTTGGAATGGAAATGCTAAGGAAGACTACCTTAGCGTTGTTGCACATTTTGTTAATCCTGATTGGCAATTAGAAAAGAGGATCCTTGCTATGAGGCTCATTGATGTCTCCCATTCTGGTGTGAACATCGCTGAACGTGTACATGTTGTAGTTTAGGAGTATGCATTAACTGATACAGTGTTCTCCATTACTTTGGATAATGCATCAGCTAACACCAAAGCAATGGATACACTTTCATCTTTGTTTTCTAGTTATATTGGTCCTTTATTAATCCATCAGCGTTGTGCATGCCACATTATTAATCTGATGGTTAAGGCTGCATTAGATGTACTGAAACCCTATCTTGATGATTTTAGAACTGCCATATCTTTTTTGAACTCATCTACCCAAAGGATTGCTGCATACAAAAGTTACTGTGTCGCAATGAATGTACGCCCCCGAAAATTTGGTTTAGACATAGATGTGAGATGGAACTCCACCTATCTCATGCTAAAACACCTCTTGCCTCACAAAGAAACATTTGAGGTGTTTATACAAACTCACCATCCAAATAGGGACCTCTTAACTAGGGGTCATTGGTATGTAGCTGAAAGGATCTTAGAATTTCTTGAAAGGTTCTATGATTCTACTGTTATCATGTCTGGTGTGTACTATCCAACATCACCTTTAATGTTGCATCACATTATTCATATGCATAGACACATGAACATGTATGAGAATGATGACTTGCTTAGGCCTGCTGTTGTGGAAATGAAAGACAAGTTCTTAAGATACTGGTTTGAAATACGTTTGCTTTATTCATTTGCATTCATACCGGATCCTAGAGCTAAGCTTAGAGGTTTCCACAATGTGCTTCACCTTTTATCTCAGTTCACTGGTGAGAATTTCTCTGAGTACTCTACTTCTGTGAGGGTTTCCCTAACTGATTTATTTAACAAATATGATAACAAATTTGGTGCTGTGAGAACTCAGAGGCCTCCAACTTCTACTCCTGGTGAAGGTAGGAGTAAGTATGCATGGGACTTGGTATTTGATGCTGGTTCAGATTGTACTGGTGCCAGTTCCATGGGACTTGGTGCTGGAACTGCTGGATTTGGTGCCAGTTCCATGGGACTTGGTGCTGGACCTGCTGGATCCTCTAACCCTGCACTCTTGAGAAGAACATCCGCTACTTCTTTGCTTCATGCAGCAAGTAATACTCCTAATGTTGGTTCTGAACTTTCATCTTATCTAGACAGTGATAATGTACAGAAGTTTGATGATGACTTCAACCTCTTGGACCGGTGGCATGATCATAAACTCACTTATCCAGTTCTCTCAATCTTGGCCAAAGATATTCTCTCTGTTCCTGTGTCTACTGTGAGTTCAGAAGCTGCATTTAGTCTTGCAGGGAGGGTGATTGAAGAGCGACGGCGTTGACTGGCCGCTAGCATGGTGGAGATGTCGCGGCTAAAGGATTGGGAGGCAGCAGATGCAAGGCTGCAGCACACTGCCGAGGACATATCCTTGGAGGATGCTTTCGAAGACATGTACCTTGATGATGCGGCCTGAGCCCCGTGTGGCTGTGCGATGAGCCCTTCGTGGCCGTGTATTTTACTTTATGCCTTTATTTTCTGCATTGAACATTTGAACTGAGAACTTGAATGTTGATGAACTTATTTGAATCATGAGCTGGGCTGTACTCTTTTCCTATCTAGGGTTTCTCACGAGGTGTGAATTTTATCTAAATAGGTTTTTAACGAAGCAGCCATTGCACCGGCTCGATCTATTTGTGAATTGCTGTGTCTCTGTGATTGCTTTCTTCTTTGTGTTGAAATGATCCTAGGGTTTAGGCTGTGTTCTTGTGATCTGAAACTGTTGATTGATATGAACTTGTGGTGTTGTGCTTGTGCTCAGTTTTCTGAGAAGTTTGAGTAGTGGCTTGTGCCGGCGGGTTCGGGCCGGCACGGCACTGACGTGCCTACGGGTCGGCGTGCCCGCACGGCGCGCTTAAGCATTAGCGTTCCTAGGCTGATAGTTGGGCACGCGTGCTGACACGGTACGGCACGGTTGAGTAGTCGTGCCTGGCAGTGCCGTGCCTGGCGTGCCGTGCTCCAGCCGTGCTCGTACCATACCACCCATTTGGCCATCTATAAGTGGAGCACACACCTTCCATTGGCGGCGGTCAGCGGACGCAAGAGCCGAAGAACGCATCGAGGTTGCGTTTGTCCGCGGCCTCGGATCGATGCGCTAAGATATGCAGCCACGCACCGCGCCGCAGCCCGCAGCAGCCACGCGCCACCTCCCCCTGCGGCCTGCTACACGCCATGCCTCGCCCGCGCGCCGCGGTCCGCTCCACGCCATGCATGGCTCGCGTCGTGCGATGCGCACATGCTACCGCAGCAGACCGCTTCCGGCCGGCAACCGAGTCGCAAAAGGAACACGGCAGAGGCGGTAGGAGCAAGAAGGAAGCGCACCGGCGACAAGGGCAGCAGACCATACCAAGGAAATGGAACCGGACGCTGTTGGCAGGAACCACGAAGAGAGCACGGCGCCGACCAATCAATGCTACAGCGGCGAAACCGGACCAAAATGAACCGGCGTTGGCAATGGCAGGTGCGCATGTCTGCAACAGGATAAATGCGCACACAGAGCTGCAACAGAACCACCACGAGTCGTCTGGCAGGTAATAATGAGTCTAATGCTGCTACGAGGCACGCCAACACGGCGGGTACCAATTCCAAAGCAGCAATGCAATGGATGGTGCGAGAGAAGGCTATCCACGACGATCTGCTCTATAATTCATCTTGTAAATAGATATTCAGAGACCACTCCAAAAATTTTAGTCCCTTAAATTACTTTTTGCTGCAGTGGTAACCTCTATTTTTATCATGTATTTTTAGTGTATATCCTGCTCTCACGTCTCCACCACCCAACGTTCCGCGCCAGCAACGCGAACCGGCCGCCCATCCCTCTCCCCTAAGCCGCCCGTCGCCCTGCACCCGAGCCCTCAGGCCACAGCCAAGAAGGCAGCCAACAGCAGCGCCACAGGGAAGAAGAGGAGAAGAGGCTATGGGGATGTTTGGATCTCTGACTAAAAATTTAGTCACTGTCACGTCGGATATTTGGACGCTGGTTAGGGCTCTCTTTGGAACAAAGGAATTTTTTTCTGTTTCTGCGTTTTTCTGGTGTTTTTGAGCTGATACCTGTGAAATTCCTGTGCCAATCCGGTGAAATTACTGCGTTCCAAAGGGGCCCTAGAAGTATTAAATATAGTCTAATTATAAAACCAATTACACAAATGAGAACTAAATGGCGAGACGAATTTATTAAGCCTAATTAATGTATTATTAGCAAATGTGATGCTACAGTAACTAGTCGCTAATTATGGATTAATTAGGCTTAATAAATTCGTCTCGCCATTTAGTCATCGTCTGTGTAATTAGTTTTTTAATTAAATTATTTTAATATTTTTAACTATCGTCCGAACATTTGATGTTACACGTGCTAAAATTTAATCACCGGATCCAAACAGTCCCTAGGTTTTGCCCTTTTGCCGTTCGAGTTCATGACCACCTGTACGCCACGACGGAGCTGCGGAGGAGGAAGACGGATAGACGGGCAGGTGAGGAACTTTTCGTGGTCTTCTCCATCCTCTGCGGCCTCCTCGGCCTCGGTGGCCGCAGCGAAGGGGAGTCATCGTCCGGCGTGGCTTCGGCGGCGGTCAAGGACGGCACACAGATGGACGCGGCCACACTCGACGGCAACTGCCCGTCACCGGCCACACTCGCCCTCGCCGAGGCCCGCGCGGCGACGGCCGACGCAGGCCGCGGACGCCCTCGCCGCACTCGACACCAGTCGTCCTCGCTCGACGGCGGCCGCACTCAATGTCTGCTGCATTCGCCTCTGTACGAGCCCGCGGCCACGCTAGGGCGCCCTACCACCGCTCGCCTCCGTCCGCGCCCGCCGCTGCGCGAGGCCGCCTGCCCCCGCTCGCCTCCGTCCGTGCCCGTTGCCGCACGAGGCCGCCCCGTTGCTGGCTCGCCTCTGCTCGCGACCGCAGCCGCGCCTCCGCCTGCTGCGCAAGGCCGTGCTCGCCGCCGCACGAGGCCTCCTCGCCCTCTGCACCTGCCGCTGCGCGAGGCTGTGCCGGGCTCCACCCTTTCCCAGTCTCCATCACCGACCAAGCCCGGCGCTATCCCCGTGGGGCCGCTTGCATGGTGACAACAAGGAGAAGGCAGTGCCCTGAGCCTCTTCCTGCCGGATCGCGACACCGGCGGCCACCGCCACTGCCCACTCGACTCCAATCACGACGAGCTCGTGGCCATTGCCCTCTTCCACCCCGACTCGCGAAGGGACGGCTGGGGTCCTGCTAGTGCGGGAGAGAGAGGAGATGCAGGACGTCCCGCCGCCCCCCAAATTTCCGGGATCTCACCCTCGCCCTGCATTTTACAGGGGTTGTACCGGATGCCGCTGCAGGAGTATTTTCCCCTTTCTTACCGTATATTGCAGGTCCAGGATGTTTTACGGGTGACCGCTGTGGTCAGCCTAAGGCTATCTCTGACCGGTTGCTGTATCACTGTTCTAACTATTTTTTCTCTTTCTACGTAGCGCTACAGTGTCGTTTTGTACAATAGGCAGCCTTTTTATCTATTCCATTAGAGACAGTCTAAATCTGTCTCTGGCGGGTTGTTCGTATGGGCTGCCTATAGCACAAAACGATACTGTAGCGCTACTGTAGACATACAGAAAAGTAGTTAGAATAGTGATAGACAAATCCATTTTGGCGACCAGTTGGAGACAACCGTGGCATGTCATCACGAGTCTCTCATAATTTGAACAGGTACAAACACAAGTAAAATGTTCGAAATATACTGATTTAAGTGTCCGATTTAGGGATATAGGGTTTATTTGCAAAGAGGTAAAATCGTCATTTCTCCTTCACTTATCAACATCTAACGTTACAATGGTAGATGTGGAATAAAGTTTAAGTGGACGGCTGATAATGTTCTCAAAATATTTCAGTGGCATATAGGGTATGAATTTTTTTCCAATGATAAATAAGAATTTTTTTTGAAAGTTGCGGCAAGGGAATTGCCACGTACCAACAAATTAGATAGAAAAAAGAACAGAGGTAAACACTTAACACCGAGCACATTAAAAAAAGAAGAAAAAGTCAACAACCAAGATCAACCAGCCTAGCAGCAGCCACCGAAAACACTAAGAACAAGATTAAAAGGAGCTACCCTCTCTTTGTTGACCAATGCCAGTCTTTTACAATGCCTGCTACTTCGCTTTCCATCTTCTCTGCGCCTTGGAAGACTTTAAGGTTCCGCTTGTTCCAAATTTTCCACCAGAAAAGGATAACTAGCTCATCAAACTCTCTTTGTACACTTTTATCGACTTTACATCTGCACTTTTTCCACCACATGTAGACCGAAGAAAACTGCTCAAGTCCTTAATAAGGAATTCCTTTTCAGAAAAACCGTAAACTGTGGTGCAATCTAATGTGGTACAATCAAATTAGTTGATAACAAAGCTCAGTTTCTCATAGAAAGAAAAAACTATAACAAAGTGTACCATCAAAAGTTTACATATATTGGATAACAAAGGTACCAAAATCATATAACCACTGGAATTTAGACTAGCCTTTAATAAAAACTGCAATTTGACTAGTATTTTCTAAGAAATCCTAGTATGCCTGGTTCCTGAATCGTAATTTGACTAGCCCTTAATAAAAACTGTAGACCTGTAGTAGTACTATACGACAATTAATTGTTGAAATTTCTGTGTGTTTTGAGACCAGTCTTAAGTGCATGGCTTTGCCCAAGGTTGCTTCTGCAGAATGCAGTCTATTTCCATGTTGGATGATCGATGTCACTTACCGTCCTTCAGGATCACTCATGTGACATGGCTACACATCAGAGTTGCATTCCTTCTTCAGGATCACACATGTGACATGGCCACACATCAGAGTTGCATTAAGAGTTTGTTTGGTTGGATCCTCAATCCTAGACCAACTCTGCGTCACAAATTAATCCGTTGTCTGTACGTCGCCTGTATAACGTTTGTTTGGGAACTTGGGGCCTTTGCAGAGCTGACTGGTCCAAGCAGCTGTGCCACTGCCAACTGCCAGGCCACCAAATTTGAGCGCCTGGTTCTAGTGCTGGTGTTGCCTGGGCCTAATCAGATTGATTAACGAATTTTGAACTTGTAAGAATGCAACTAAACATCTTGAAAGCCAAGTTAATCGTGGAGACATTTGCTGTTAGTTTATTTCGGTAATCAAACTAAGTATGGACTGCCTCATAGTAGGTAAAACTTCGAACGGATATGGACCATTGAATTAAAAAAATAAAATAAATACTATAATAGATTAAATGGAAAAAGAATAAAATAGGGAAAGGACCATACCTCTCTCCCCAACGACTTTGCACGCACTGTTGGTTGCGCGATCCCCGTGCTGAGGGAACGACAATTCCGCCGCCAAAGAGACTCTCAGGAGATGGATTCGGCGGTGTGTGATAATAGCGGAGGGTGGGCTGTGTGGCCAGTCCCTGACGAAGGAGAGCAGCGGCAACAGTGATGTTGGACGGGCCGTCGGTGCCAGGGCAATTTGTATTTGTATCCTAAATATTTATCTGTATCCCTCCTGATTTCATCCATAGAGTCACGCGTTACGTTAACTAGGACGAGAGGTGCCAGACACATTCACTAAAAACGCTATTTCTTATAGGAAAAAAATTGTGATGACACTTTCTGTACATAAGATGCATTTACCACATTGATTATTTGTGAGTTATCATGTTCAGTAACAAAAAGAATCATTTCTCCATCAAACAGATCGGTCATGTCTCAAGCGGGAGAGGTCGATCACGTTTCCGTGCATGCTGGCCGCGTCAGTTGGGTCGTACGATCTATTAGTTAGTTATTGATGATTATTCTATTTTCATATTAAAAAGGAATAATATTTTGAGGTATTACCTAATACCTCATTTTATCAACTTAAATCAAAGGCTCATAGTTGTTTCGGTGTACCGTAACAATTGCCATAGATTGTACATTGACTGTACAATTTTTACCCTTTAAGCATCTTACTGTTACTGACTAGAGGCTCCTTTTGAAGTCTCTACGTTAATCTTCACGAAACACATCAGGAAAAAAATAAATCCTAAAATTTCCAACAAAAATCAGAAACCCAACCATCAATTGTCTGATTAGAATATTAATAGCCATTAGATCTGTTTTTTTAAGTAATTACGCACCTCTGTCATCATGGAAAGATTTTGAATTCAACTCTCAACAAAAACGAAGGCACATTTTCTCATATTTTAGATCTGTTTTCTAAGTAATTACCGACATTTGCTATTATGAAAGGTTTTGACTTCAACTCTCAACGAAATCAAAATTTTCTTTTTTTAGCGGATTTTTTCTATTTTCAAGTTTACTCTCAGTTTTTTGTCAAAATTTTTACATTTACAAATTTACACTACTATATCGTCCCGTAACTTTTTGTTTCATAAAAATACTAGAAAGCTTTCTATGAAACAGATATTTTGTGCCAAATTTTGCTATTACTAATTGGAGACTCTTTTTGAGTCTTTTATTAGTCCTCACAAGATGCGCTAAATAAAAATAAAATCATAGAAATTTTCACAATAATCAGAAACATCCTATCATCAATTGCAGATTGAAATCTTAGTAACAATTAGATCAATTATCTATAAAATTAACATCCCGTCATCTATCATGTAGCTCTAATAATAGATCTGTTTTCTAAGAAAAAGATAAATCCTAAGAATTCTCACAAAAAATTAGAAACATCCCGTCATCTATCGTGTAGCTCTAATAATAGTAGTCATTAGATCTATTATAGTTTCTAAAAAATTACCCACCATGATATTATGAAAGATAAAATAAAATAGTCTCCTAAATTTGTATAAAAATTGCCCATCATGCCATTATGAAATATGAATTAAATAACCCCTTAAATTTGCATAAAACTACCCACCATGCCATTATGAGATACGAATTAAGATAACCTCTTAAATTTCCATATAAATTTACTCAACATGCCATTATAAAAGATGAATTAAAATAAACCATAAATCTGCATATAAATTATCTAATATGCCATCATAAAATATAAATTAAATTAATTCCTAAATTTGCTTATACATTACCCACAACGATATTACAAAATATGAATTAAAACAACCAGCTCTAATATTATTATGCATTAAATTTATATTTCTTAAAACCCTAACCAATGCGAGAGCATGGGTTGATAGACTAGTATAATTAATTGAGATAAACGAATTCATATTTTTTATTTTGAAGTATATTATTAATACTAGCTCTATGCTCGTGCATTTCAATGGTGTAACATTTATGTATACAAAAGTCTCTACTCCTTGAAGCACGTGTAGTTCGTGCATCGTGTGACTCCTCTGCACCCTGTTCGCATGGCGCACACCGTCTCTTGCCCCCTCATTTCGATTTTTTATTGAAAAAAGATGTCGAAGCTATAGAGATACGAGGGAATGCACGAGAGGAAACCGCTAGACTCGAACCCTGATTTAGCGGATCCAGATCATGGGCAAGTAGGCACCGCTAGCCGTTGTCTCACCAATGCACAGCCGTCGCCGCCGCGCACGCCCGCATGGTCGGATCGAGAAGTAGAGGTAGATCCAACCCTGGTGGCGGCGGATCAAGGGCGAGCAACAGATTGAGGGCATGACAGCAGATCCGGCCTTAGACGCAGTAGATCCGGCCCCCAAGGCCTGCGACAACGGAGCTTGGCGTAGGACCGGCAAGAACTTGGTGGTGGGAGCTTGCCCAAGCGGTAGTGGATCCGGCCCCTGCGGCCATGTCGGCGGAGCTTGGTAGAGACGTTGAGAGGATAGGAGAGGGGCGATGGGGAGAGGGGTGGTGGTGTAGGCGACGACGTCGAGAGGAGAGGAGAGGGGCGACGGGGAGAGATGAAGTGCGGTCGATGGTGCTCGTAGAAGGAGGGGAGGGATGGATCGAGTAGGTGGGGTGTTGCCCTCTGCCCTGGAGTGGCGGTGGGAGGACCTTGAAGGAAGAAAGAAAAGGAGGCGGTGGGGCCCTCATGTCAGTGGTAGTGGGATGTGAGTGGTAGTTAGAGAATGATGAATAAAATATTAGGTAGTTAGACGCGGAAGAAATATACAGAGGAATATGAGTGGGGGGATGTTGATATGGAGGAAAAAATGACTGACTGGGTTGTAATATTTCTTTTAGAGAAAAAACTTTTACTAACAGGAATACAGATAGTCTCATTTCGCCATCTCCCAATCTGCTAGCCTGTGACCCTGATCTAACCCTCTGCTCTTTTAACTGTAAACAAGCGCTTTGCTTTCTCGAATCTTTTCAATCTCCTGCATATATGGATGTGAATTGATTTTGGAGACATTTTGTTGTGTGGAAATAAGCATCCATTGAACTGCTGAATTTGGCTCAATGAATCCATGCACCGATGTTCTTAACTTCTGATCACTGATGTCTCATTTTTTATAATTTTCTGAGAATGGTACGTGAAACTAGAGTGTGATTTAGTGTCTTATCAATTATCAAATATTCTGTGGTAGGATACGGGCACCGTACTAGTGATATGCATAATTGCTTGTATTGTATCAAGAATCAACTCAATAAAAATTATTCATTTTGTCCATTGGTTACAACATCACTCAGATGGATAATGCATTCAGTGCACCGTTTCACGTTGGGGTGTTGCAACAGGGAACAAAGCATAAGAGGATGATACAATCCTATATTTTAATTAGCATCAGGTTCTTCTTATTATTATTTGAATTGAACCGGAGGGGTTTCCCTATATGAATATATTAAAAAAGCAAAAAAGCAAGTACAATCAACAAAAGCAAGAGCAAACATATCGTTGAGCACCTAATTAGGCAGGGCCATGCTGGCCAGCACCGCCTGACAATCTGGTGGCGTGTACCGGACTGTCCGATGTCACCAGACTGTCTGGCATGATGCATCGGACTATCCGATGTAGTTGAGTGCGAGACTAATTACCAGATTTGAGCGAGATCTTTCGGGATTCGACTTGTACAAGGGCTAAGATCACCCTCCCCTATAAATGTAAAGGGGCCAGGCCGATCGACTCATCCACAATCGAACCAATCTACTATTTTATCTACTTTTATGCATATCTCTATTCCGAAACCCTAATTCTCTTCTCCAACCCTGATTTTCGCCTCTCTTCAACTCTATGCCAACTTGAGGAGCTCTAGGTGGCCTGCCGACGCTAGAGCAACCCCTAGCGCTGATCCTCCTTGACGGGGTCCCTCCCGGGTGGATTGGTCTAGGTCGTATCGTTGGTGATTGCGCTAAAACGTGTCAACACACTTTTTGGTGACTCCGCTAGGGACATCAGAGGTAAATTTGAAGCTATCAACCATAGTTGAGCTTGCGGATGCATCTGAAGTCACGCAAGGCAACATCATAAGGCCGGCTTTTGAGAATTTGCCGGCCGATGAGCGAAAGCGCTTCGACGACATGATGAAGGAAGCAACGGAGGGCATGATGAAGACGTTCCTAGAGACATTCACCATGGATCGCCACCAGAAAGTGACCAAGGAGAAGGAAGTCACCCTTGACACCCTCTTGCTGTCAATCTCTTCATCAACTGCTAATGTAAGTAACTCAGGAACCCTTCAAGCATTTCAATCTATGAAGAGTTACGTTGATCAGGGTCATAATCAGTTAGCTGATCAGTTAGGTGCATTACAAAACTCTATAGATGGATTGATAAAAGCTTAAGGGAAATCCATTGCTCTTACGTTCCCCTCGCATGAACCAAGCGTGGAATCAGTTGCACCTAGTCCATCGGCGCTGAACGGGTCTCAGCAGGCTGAGGGCGATGTATGGCATGCCTGCAAATTTTTATCCAGGGCAACCGAAACCTCCATCTTCACTATTGGGCAAGCATCTCATCCGGCCGTGTCCACCGGACAGTCTGGTGCCTCTCACTGAACTATCCGGTATGCCTAGTACAGGGGCTGTCAGGGCCCCACCACACACAACAGTTCCCCAACCTTCGGTAGATCCTAACAGAAGGATTGTTTTAAATACGGCAAGAGTAGAATATTTCACACCGCCGCAAGAATTAGAGGGATTTGTGCCGCCTTTCACTACGATCTCTTATGGTATGGGATCGGTTCCACCAAATGGTTTGGGTGTACCTAGGGGTCCCATTCCTAACCTCACTTATGGCCAGATCTGGTCTGCACAGAACACTACGGCTTCTAAATCTTACGGCCAAAAATCCGATGCTTCCACATCAGAGGTTTAGGAAGAAATATGGCAAGAATTAGTGGCTGTTCTTCAGAAAAAGACGGGGATTGATGTATCGGGTTCTACTGTCTCATATTAGAAACCCTATGATTGTAGATTCGATGCTCATGCCTTCCTTCAAGGGTTTAGAATACCGGATTTTCACAATAAGGGGATCCAGCCGAAAGGGAAGCTTTCCGGATTCGGTTATTTTCTTTATCTCTTACGGAAAATGCTTTCGCTTGGTACTCTTCTTTGCCCCCCAATTCAATTAGTACTTGGGATGAGATGGAGGCAAAATTTCATGATCACTTTTTCTCAGAAGAGTATGAACTAGAATTGGCCGATCTATCTAAAGTTTGGCAAGGTCGTGAGGAATCGGTTCATGATTATATTAAGAGGTTTATAGATACTAGAAACCGATGCTTCCAATTGATTGTGTCGGATAGGGAATTAGCTGGATTAGCTCTTCGAGGGGATGTGGCCATATATTAAGGAAAAGCTAGCTGGCATGTAAATCTTACAGAGTATGATTCGGCTAGTTTCGATGATGATTCTAAAGAAATTTATGCAGCACAGTTTACATGGTCTAATAAGAACAAACCTATTACTTGTCCCTCCTTGAGACCGATTAACAAGAATCGGCAAGAAGAAGTAAAATGTACTTTTGATGTTGCTAAATGTGATAAGATATTTGATGAGCTTCTCAAAACTAGAAATATTACCTTGTCGCACACTATTCCTTCTGCTGATGAGTTAAAAAAGAAAGCATATTGCAAATGGCATAACTCTTTTTCTCATGCGACTAATGATTGTAATGTTTTCCGTCGACAGATACAGTCGGCCGTTAATGAAGTCTGTATGAGCTTTCCAGAGATGCAGATTGACAAGCAACCATTCCCCATGAACACTCTAGACATGAGCGGCAAGAAAGTCTTGATTCGACTAGAGGTGGCCGATGCAAGCGAAGGCAAACCGTGGTCATCGGCTCTTCAAGACTAATGACGAAAACACTAAAGTTTTGGCTAGGGAGGTAATCAAGCAGAAGATTACAGATGGCAGGGATACACTGAAGATCACCAGCAGGTTTCTTGGCATCGGGGGACAGCAAAACCAGCAGGGAGCTCCTAGGACAGCGCCACCGGATAGTCCGGCGCTAGCTACCGGACAGTCCGATGTACCAGACAGCCGGTGATGCCCACCGGACAGTCCGGTGCCCACCAGCAGCTCCCGAGGACTTTCAAGCCAAGGCAACCGGAAGTGGGGACATAGAAGAAGCATCAGGTAAGGACCTCTGGTAAGCTGTATCGGTCTGGTCCTACGTTTGATCAGTTGCGTTCAATATATGTTAACAAGCAAAAGGCCGCTCCTTGCAATCGGCCATACAAGCGACCAAGGTCACCACCACAGGAAGCCAAGTCCATGCAATGTGGCTCAGCTAGTACCACCAGCACTTGTGGTACCACCATTGATGTGGGGTCTTCCGCAAGAGTTTCAGCAAAATTCAGCCTGGGGTAATATAACCATGTGTCCACCTTATGCTTATAATCCTTATTGCTATCAGGGGTGGGGGGCACCACAAGGTTCTGTTTTCGACAGGTTGGCTCCTTCTGCACATGGCTGGTTGTATGTTCCTCAATCCGGTCCGTGGGCCCAAAATCAGCAACAATGCCAGAATTATCGGCCTCCAATGCCGACAAATCTGGCGGGAGGGAGGGCCACCGTAGCCACAATAGCCGCAACCAAGATATGTATCCCTATTTACTACTCAAAATTTTCAACCAAAACTGGTTCAACCTGCAAGAACACCGGTTCAACCAATAGCATCACCGGTTCAATCAGCACCTCAAGTGACAACCGGTGTTGTTAATGTTGGTACTAATAACGTGGTATTCAATAACAATCACAAGATGCCGATGGTCTTTGGGAAATCGGTTAATGCTACGCCAAAGAAAGCTTTATCTAAAGTTGATTCGGTTGAGGATCATAAAACAAGCTCCAGCAATGTTACCAGCAAGCCACCACCAGATCCGAAGTATTCCATGCCTCGATGGTGTCATTCGGGTTTGACTCAAACTCAGAAAAGGACTTTGCAACCCTTGCGAGCTAGGGAAAAAAGGGAAAAGAGGCTGAGGTAATCTTCAACAAAACACAACCTATGTTCCCTCAGAAGCAATGGAAACCCAAAGCCGCTGAAGATCCCATTCAGACGGCTGGATAGAGCCAGTCCCAGCCATCGGACTGTCCAGCAGTGTCCATCGGACTGTCTAGTGCAACGGATTGTCCGGCGCCACCCACTGGACAGTCCGGTGGCCAGGAGGCAGCAGCAGCAGGAGCTACGACGATAGCACCAGCAATCACGAAAGGTCCTGCACCTATTGCACCAGAAGAAGAAGTATCCAAGGAAGAGATGGTGGACTATGAGGCTTCTCCCGAACATCTAGGTATGGACGTCATATGATTACTTTCTCCGCCGATTAAAACATTATCAGTGAACATGAGGAGGTGATGGCTCAATTTAATTTTGGACCAAGAGATCCTGTCTTTACAAAACCGACAAAATCGGTTAATCACTTGAAGCATCTCTTTGTTCGGGGTCATATTGATGGAGCGCCCATGTCTCGAATGTTGGTTGATGGTGGTGTGTTTGTTAATCCGATGCCGTATGAACTATACAAGAAGCTTGGGAAATCAGATTCTGATTTAGTCAAGACCAACATGACACTCAATAGCATGGGGGGCAAAAACCCCATTGAGACTCGAGGAGTAGCTTCCATGGAGCTCACCATTGGGAGCAAGACAATCGCCGCTGCTTTCTTCGTCGTTGATGTAGAAGGTAACTTCAATTTAATTCTTGGGAGAGATTGGATCCATGCCAATCAATGTGTGCCTTCTACTTTACATCAATTCCTTATTCAATGGATTGGCGATGAGGTCGAGGTGGGTTATGCTGATCCATTGGCTTGCATTGCTACGGCCGATGCTCCGGTAATCTAGGCTTATGATAACAATAAGTGCTTGACGGGTGTTGATTTGTCCGATTACCAATTTCTAAGTGTTAGCAGAGAAGGCTTTGTTCATGTGATGTTAGAGCCGGTCGAAAATCAGCTAAATCATATCATGTAGATCCAATGTATACATCAGCAGGGAATGAAGATCAGAAGAAACAAGGCACAATGGAGTCCCGGTAGTAGGCGGCCTCTGCACAAACGCCGGGCACTCTGCTAGTAGCCACCGGACTCTCTGCTGCAGCATCAGACTGTCCGGTAGGTCCTGCCGGACAGTCCGGCGATGGCCAAAATACTGGATGTAATCTTGTTTTTAATTCTGGTTGTAATTTTATTTCTGATTCTTTTCTAATAGAGGAGTTTAGGGACTTAGATAAGTTCGGACAAGGGTTTACATCGGCCAATCCTTTAGAAGAAGTAGATATAGGTGATGGAACTATTCCATGGCCAGCATTTGTAAACAAGACCTTGAAATCTGATTCTAGGAATAAATTGATCAGATTATTAAGAGAATATTCTGATTGTTTTGGTTGGAGTTATACTGAAATGCTTGGGTTAAGTCATGATATTGTTGAGCATCGGCTACCTATTAAGTCTGGTTTTCGACCTTTTAAGTAAAGGCCATGGCATTTTGGTTCTGATATCTATCCTCGTATTAAGGATGAGATTCACCGGTTTTTAGAAGCCAATTTTCTTAGACCTTGTAGGTACGCTGATTGGGTTTCAAACATTGTGCCGGTGGAGAAGAAAGACTCCAACAAGCTTCGGGTATGCATCGACTTCCACAATCTAAACAAGGCTATGCCTAAAGATGAGTATCCTATGCCTATAGCCGACATGTTAATCAATAGTGCTTCTAGTAATAAGGTCCTCCTTCATCTTCAAAGCTCGTAGTAGAGGGGGCAGGAGCTGCAGCCGGTGCAGTGGCTCCTGCATCACCAGCATCTCCCTGAACTTCCTCATCTTCAAAGATGGGAGCTCCTTCTTCATCATCACTTGAAAGCTCAAATGCAGGAGTTGGGCAAGGCATAGATTCATCAAAGGAAACTTCACAGGTCTCAACCACTTGTTTGGTATCAAGGATCTACACTCTATATGCCCTAGAGCTAGAGGCATACCCAAGGAAAATACCATCCAAGTAGCGAGATTCAAATTTGTCCAAATGCCCCCCTTTTTGAGCAGAAAGCATCTACAGCCAAATGCACGCAGGTGCTTGATGCTGGGCTGCCTACCAAACCGTAGCTCGTACGAAGTCTTTCCTAAAAAAGCTCATAGGAAGATGCGGTTGGCAATGTAATAGGCCGTATTGATAGCCTCAGCCCAAAAGCGTCGCGGAGTCCTATGCTTATCAAGCATCGTCCGCGCCATCTCTACAAGTGTGCGGTTCTTTCGTTCCACAACACTGTTCTGAGGTGGGGTATAAGGAGATGAGAATTGGTGATCAAGACCTAGGTCACGACAAAAGGTTTTGAAACGAGAGTTACGAAATTTTCTGCCATTGTAGCTGCGGATAGCCCTCATAGCCTTATAACTCTCATTTCTTAACCTCAAGACCAGATTCCGAACAAAACCGAAAGCCTCATCATTGAATTCCATGAAGAACACCCACGAAAAGCGAGAAAAGTCGTCTACAACGACAAGCACATACCACTTCCCACTGATCGACTGTACCCGAGCAGGACCAACGGTGTCCATATGCAGCAGCTCACTTCGGTAAGAGGTCATCACCTGATTAACAGGTGCATGAGAAGCAGCAACCATCTTTTCATGACGGTAGGGGTGGCACAGTAAGTCCTTTTCTGCTTTCAAATTGGGCAATCTTCGGATCAGACCCATCGAGCTCAACCTGACAAGCAGATCAAAATTCAAATGGCCTAGCCACCTATGCCACTTTCAAATATCAGCAGAAGGACCAGCTACCAAACACCGAGGAGGGCCAGAAATAGATGCAAGGTCAACCTTAAAAACCTACCCATAGGTCAAAATCCGACAAACAAGGTTTTCCTTAGCATCAAGCACACGAGAAGAACCCTCCTTAAAGCGAACCTCATACCCTTCCTAGAGAAGTTGCCAGACAAAAACTAAATGGAACCCCAAATTCCTCACCAAGGCAACTTCTCTCAGGGAAAGCTTGCCAGAAAGTGCAACAGAACCAACACCCAACACTTTACCTTGACCATTATCCTCGAATGTGATGTATTCTTTGGTGCTCACAGGGTTGAGGCTTGAGAACCATCTGCGGTGCCCTATCATGTGCCTAGAGCAGCCAAAGTTCATGATCCATATGTCCTCCAGGCCTCGATCCTGCAAAATCAAGGAAAGCGAGAGTGAGCAAATGGTCCAGCACTGGGGTTAGGTAAACTGCTGAACCAGTGCCGAGCCATCTGCTAAAATGTGGGAAAACGACAGCCAAAGTAAGCATCACGATGATCTAAGTACCCACGTCCCCCAAAGCGTGAGCTCTCTAGCCCTCTAGCAAAGTCTCGGTCATGAGGTCCATAGCCGCACTGAAAATGACTAGGAGTTTGGCCAGCAAAGCATCTCTCACCACCTAGAACATGGGCCTGAAAGCCACCACCTCTCTCACCACTAGCAAAGCGGTCTCTCATCTCACCGCTACGGGGAGGATCCTACCTACCACTCTGGTAGAACTGATCTTGGTTTCCCCAGGCTCTCTCCTGCCTCTCAGCCTGTTTTCTCCTAAAGCAGAACTCCTTCAAGTGACCATTCCGCTGGTAAAAGTCACAGTGGTAGATAGGTCTCTTGGGCATAGGCTGGGGCTGGGTCTTGGGCTTTTGGTGAGGTGGTGAAGCCTTGGGTGATGCTGGCTGCTGGACTTGCTTCTCGCCTAAAGGCATAAGCACTTCTTCTACTATCTTGTCGATCTTGGCTTGTGGTGGCTTGGGTGTCCAATATGACTTCCTTGGGGCAGCCTTGGGAGGCTCATGGTAAAACCCATCGACAGTAGAGTCAGGCTCGGGAGAGGCAGTGTTAGGCTTGATCGGGGCACTCTTCTTCTTACCTGAGGTAATACACTCTCCTAACCCAAGTCCACTAGTGTCACTCTCACCACGCTTGTTCACCTCTATGATCATCCTAAGCTCAGGTTCCCTGGCATACATCCAGCTCAGCACCTCTCTCAACCTACAGTTGTCCTCTTCAAGGATCAACTTCTCCTATCTCAAACCTTGTAGAATCAAAGCTAGGGCAGCACACGTGAGACAGTCTAGAGAGGGAATCACAGGAGCAGACTTCTCAAGCTTCTTAATGGTGGCATCCTTCTCCACCAACTGCAACCTCAAAGTGAGATAACTCTCACACGTATCGGGGGGTGCTGAAAGCACCTCAAAGTCAGCTCTCACCTGGTCAAGCTCACTCCTCAAGGTAGGACAGACCGTGCACACACCCAAAAGCATTGGTCTAGCCCTAAGCTCCTTCAACTCCTTGAGCTACCCCTCACACTTCACCTTCAGCTCAGCTATGTCAATAGCTAGGTGGAGGCTAGACTCACACTCAGGCACCTCACTCAAGGTTGGCTCATCCAGTTTAGACTAGAGCTCACCAAACTCAGCCTTCAGCCTATCCGTCTCCTCTACCTGATAAGCATACTTGCTCTTTTGCTCACAAAGGTCACTCACGAGAGACTCACAAATAGTGCACTCAAAGTCACTAGGCTGGGCTTGCACACTCTTCAGTCTCTCAATCTCAGCCAAAGCATCAGCAAGCTTGGCTTTCTGCTTCTACAACTTCTTGGCTGCCTTCTCCCACAACTTATCCTGGGCTTTCAACTCACAACTATTCCTCTTTAGCATATCAAGTATCTTAGCTTGCTTAGGAGTTACCTCTTCATCAGAGGAGTCGTTGTCGTTGCCCTTGTCATCCTTGTCCTCAAGCGCCATGGAGCAAAGCGATCTCTGGTTCATCTTGTGCTTGCGCTTGGACTTGGTGGAGATGAAGCAGAGGCCAGCTGGACTGCCTTGGTCCCTCCTCTTGTCTCGCTTGGTGACAATCTCCTCATCGCTTGAGCTTGACGAAGACAACGAGGAGGAGGAGGACGATGACGATCCGCTACAAAGACCACCAAGCTCGGTGAAGAAGGCCTTGTTCCGCTTCCGGTTGTCCTTCTAGTAGCTCATGAAAGCCTTCCTAAAGTTCTTGATCTTGCCAGAGTGGTGCTGGGTGTGGTCGCGCTTGCCGTAGTCATTGCTTGCTGGAGCGGTGCTTGCTGAAGTCGTCGGAGTGGTTCTTGCCCTTCTTGTAGTAGTCATGCTGCTTATTCGGGAACTCATCGATGAAATGGCCGACCTCTCCGCACTCAAAGCACTTGGGCTTCTCGCCCTTCTTCTTGCTCATTCGGTTGTCATAGGAACAGCTAGAAGCGACTAGACACCAGGCAAAGCTCATAATCCCCAAGTGACGCCAACTGCACCTCTGTCACAGACATCAAAGCAGAGAACGAAAACCATGAAGTGGGGGGGGGGGCGGTTAGTAGCAACTTCCTTGGAACTAGAAGCCAAGGCTAGGCTCTTGGAGCCAGTACCATTGAGCATATCTGTTATCTGGTAATCAACCTCTGTGGCCTTGAGCTTGCTGTAAAGCTCCTCAACTCCCAAGGTGTCATACCGTGCCGACTCAAGAATGGAGTTCTTCTTAATCTCCCACACATTCCTGTCCAAGGAATACAGAAGCTTGACAGCCTGCTGATGGTCAGTGTATGGGAGAGCAGCGGGAGCAGAGTTGACACGGAGCTTGTTGATGATCGACTGAAAACGACCAAACAAGGCATCCATAGACTCTCCCGGCTTCTGAACAAAGTTCTCATACTCACGCCGGTAAGTCTCACCAAGTTGACCCTTAACTGTCACCGTCCCCTCTTGGTGTGCACTGAGCAGGGGCCTAGATCTCACGGGCAGTTATCAAGGTGGCCCATCCTATCATAGTCCACTGAACCAAGTCCAGAGAAGAGAAAGTTCACCGCCTTGTAGTTCACCTTGTGCTGAGCAATGAGCACCGATGTGGTACTGCTCGGCAATAGGGAGCACCGTGAAAGTCGTACTCTGTGTAGCATTCCATATGTCCTCGCTCTGGCTAAGCAAGAAAGCTTTCATCCTACCCTTCCAGTAGGTATAGCCATCCGAGCCGAGAACCCGAACCTTCCGAGAGTGCGCCATAGTCACTACTGGTTTCTCATCGGTAAAGGTATGAAGAAACCTAACCGGCTCTGATACCAATTGTAGGACCCGAGACGTGCGACTAGAGGGGGGGTGAATAGGAGCACTTTAAAACTCAAATTCACAACTCCCCGAAACTGGTGCTAAAGAGAAGAACTAGACACCGTCCACTGAACAGATACTGTGTCTAGTAGCACAAGGGTGACGTCCACTGAGAGGATACGCACCAAGCGAGAAACACCGAGATCCGACTCGACAAGGGCACAGAGGCAACGAATCTTTGCGAAAACTGCCACACGACACTCACCACACCTAAGTGCATCTCACTGACTCAGAGCAAGCAAAGAGAATAGTCTGGAAGTGTGGAATGCAAAAATCCAAAGCAAAAACATAGCGGAAGAAGCAAATTGTGAAAACATAGCTGCAATCCAGGCAGTACTGGACTGTCCGGTTGCAGGTGCCGTACTATCCGGTGGAACCGGATAGTCTAGTGACCTCTGCCGGATTGTCTGGTGGGAAGTACCAGAAAGACCACAACACCGGAATGTCCGGTGGTACCGGATTGTCCGGTGGCCTCTGCTGGACAGTCTGGTAGAGTCGCAGACAAGGGGGCTTCAAACTCAAAACTGACCAAATCTTGGCCAATCTTCATGAGATTTGGCACAGGCTATCTGGACCCTATTCCAAACCTTTTCCCAAAAGGTCAACGCAAAATGACCAAGGGATCAGCAGGAATTTCAGATCTCATGAGATGGCAACCTTTGGGCAAGAAGGGGGAAAACTCAAGAGAAACTTGCTTGTGGCAATCCAGCATGATTGAGATGAACTAAGTCATAATCTCCACGTCCTAGCAAGTCCAAAGGAGCCAATAGAATAGGATTAACTAGTGGGCAAAGCAAATCACCAAAAACCCTTGAGTTTCATCCAAAAATCAACTAGAAAGTGGGGAGGAAGATGGATGCACACATGAGCACGAATTGAGGACGAATCTTGCCTTGATTAGATGTGGAAATCAGTGCTTACAAGGTTCAACTCAGCCTACCATCCTTCATCCTCCTACTGATGCAAAGCACTAGCCTAGGGGACCCTCAAATCCTAAGTAAAGCACCCGATTTGATCTCTAAGTACTTGGCTGGTTGGAAACTAAGCCTAGGGTTTCTAGAGGTGGAAGAGTCACCTAAATCACCAGCCACTTAGGTATTTATATCCCAGGCCTAATCGACACATTTTACACTAAGACCCCTATATTACAGAAACGCCCGTAGGGGCCAAAACGGAAAAGACTCGACTTTCTTTGGGACGGACGATCGCGATAGAGTCTTGATCTTCTTCTCCTGCAAGCTATCTCCTGGATGACGTCCACGTGGCCAGTAGTTCAAATCCGCCGATCGACCCCCGGTTTTGAAGTCAGAAATCGAGAAACTTTAAGGTTTCCTTCCTAGGCTTGGAACGGCCCACTCCACTCTATCTCGGCGAGAATGAGCCCATTCGCCGAGTCTGATATCTTGGTGGTAGGGTGGCGGATTTGAGCGAATCCGCCAAGGCCCTTGCCCATATTCGTGCCATGTCTTTGTGTTGGAGCACCGCGGTGGCACCCGGCATCCCTAGTCCATCGGGGTCACCTCGCAGTCCTTTGGAGGTCTTACTCATGCCGTCGCCATGTCGCTCCTCATTGTACTAAACTCACATGGCCGACCGATGTCGAGCATGCCTCGAGTCCTTCGGAGGGCTTTCTTCTACCTCCAGTCCATCGGAGGGCCTCCTGTCCATCGGAGGTCTTGTGCCCAAGTCCTTCTGGGTCTTTGGCTTCTGTTGACAATCACTCATCACTCCATAGACAATGGAGCCGGTCCATTGGCTCTCACTCGCATAATCACAGCGGATTCGTATAGGAGGTGATCTAGAACCAACTCAAAAGGATAGGCTCTTGGCTCCACGTTTGTCTCGTCACTGATAACTGTCCATCAGCTTCCAGCAACAACAACCCCTTTAGAGATTTTTTCAAGTAAATGTCATGCTACCTTGATTCTATTTTGATAGGTCTAAGGCTGTTTGATTCTTCAGTTATCTCATAGCAATTCCTATCTAGTTATGTTTGCATGATGCTATGTTTTCTAGTTATCTGCATGGTTTTTATTTAGATGTGTATTGTGTGCATTGTTTTATGCCTAGAGTTATGTTGCTTGAGTATGACTCATATCCTTAGCTGCTAAAATTATGATGTATGTTGTAATAAATGTTTATGCTAGCTTAAGGTTCTATTATCATAGCTCGAGCAACTTGTTTTATTGTGAATAGTACCTTAGAATCATCCTAGGTGGATCTCCTTTAAAGGAGGTTTAGGTACATGTTTATGTGATTAGGCCCGTGAGGAGAGAATGGATGATCAGATGTGTACATGTGTACACCATGGGTGTCACATGCTAGGCACTATAGTAAAGTCATGGATATTCTGATCATATAGTGTCGACGGACTTTGTGTCAAGGTGATATGTTATTCATGCCTAAAATAGGTTTTCATTGCGGTTTTCTACCTATGAAGAATCTAATCACAATGTTTCCATGATAATATGCTCCTTATAAAGATAATTCAAACGCTTTATCTGATGTCAATCGCTCTAATCAAGCAACTTGGTCTTTGGCGTTTCTTGTACGTGTATGCAAGGTAGAGAATCTGAGATCATGATCCTTCATGACTAGTTTGTTAAGGCATGTGCCATGCCCTCATCACTTTGGAACATGCCAAGATTTGGACTTGCTTCACTGAGAGATAATCGCAGTAGCAACATCATGATCTTAGGCTCCTCCATGTTGACTACAGTCAACTACTGTCTGATTTCCCTGCGATAACACTAGTCCATCTGAGGCAAATTAGAACCATGGTTGGGTAAAGTTGTGTGACCTTATTGGAGTGTCTAAAACTGGTATATTATGGTCAATGTTACTCCTTTTGCTTTTGCTATACTCTTTTCATTAAGAGTTGATTTATGCAGACTAATTTACTGTAATACTAAATACTAAAACATGACCAACTAAAAGCAACCAATCTACCTAGTTCCCTTTGCTTTTATTTGGAATGTTTGATGAGTACACACCATTGTTATTTCTAAAACAACTAATGTTACATCTATTATAACCATAGATTGCTCAGAAGACAGAAGATAGTGTGATGCTATAAGGATCCAAAAGACTACTAGAGCCTATGTAATGTGCCCCTGTTGTCACGAGAAATCTGTCTGCGATCGTACGACGGCCAACACACAATGAGCCGAGAGATGTGCTGCTACTGCGGTCGTCTCTCCTATGAGGCGGCTCGACCGGCCCCGCGGTTCAGGGGATGGTCCGACATGCGGTGGTCGCGGGCATGCCACCTAGCTTGACCTACTAGCTAGGGAGGTGGTGCGCTGAGCATTGCAGTTGTCAGGGAATCACCCTGTGAAAGCACAACACTGCTAAATGTTAAGTTCTAGCCGGATCGCTAGGATCGTCTTCCGATGGTTGTGCCGATCGGCTCATCTCGTGGACAGGTATTTTCTTGCGGGTGAAAAGATCAAGCAAATAAAGTAACAAGAAGATGATAAACTTGCCTAAGACCATGATCTAGACGATTAACTACTCCAGATTGGCAAACCTCCAAAGAAGTTCATCTAAAATAGAAAACATATCAAGGACATGCAAAGATAGGGTGCTAGGTGCACATCAATCTCTCGGGTTGCCGTATGCATATGTTGCAGTGCATATCATAAATTGTAGCAACTAGGCGAGCTATGTACACCTAGTCACATGATATCAATCTATAGCGTTATGCATGGATAAAATATTAGATTGATAGCACACAAGATAACTAGCAGACCTTACCATGAAAAATGCTTCAGTAAGGTCTACCTAGGGTTTACATTTTCGGTTTGGAGACAAATCCCGCCGCCCTCCGGAAACGAAATTTCGGCCGGAATTTCGCGAAATCTGCCGTTTCCGACCGGAACTTGAATCAAATTTGGGGAAAATGGAATTTCGGTTTTTCCGGCGAAATTCCGGTGTTTTCCGCCAGAAAATCCATGTTTTTCACCGGAAAATGCTGAAAATGGTGGGGAATGTATTTGCATATGGAAAAATTGTAAATTTTGGCAGAGTTTCCCCTAATTGTGTGCATATTGACAGTTTAGAACACATAACATATATATATAAGTCCACAAACCAATGAGAAATACAATATTAAACACATAATTTACGTCCAAAGTCCACACCTACTTAGTCCAAAGTCCAAAGTCCAATAGAATTATTACAATTAGTCCAAAGTCCATAGTTCAATTAATACAACACAATGCATCCGTACTAGCATAAAGCGCTCATAACAATAAACACGATGAGGTGTCCATCCTAAGTCCATTAAGCAAAGGCATAGTCCCTACATTGCAATTTGTATGAAATGAATGAATTAAAGAGAGAAATGAAAACATAGAGATAAATACAATTGATAGGTTGAGTACCTGAGTATCTGCATTCTTCACTCCTCATATCTATCTCCCAGTGGTCCCTCATACGGCTGACCTGGTTCTGGGAGATATACGTAGGTAGGTCCCTGTTCTTGATAATATTGTGGTGGAGCTCCATATGGTAGGTAGCTGTGGTATTGCAAATAAGGCAATGCATGTAATGCCTACGGAACTACCGAGGGCACGGTCCCTGGTGGTGGCTACAGAAACCAGCCCTGAGGAGGAGAAGTACTATAGGGGCTATACTGACCACTGGAGCTAGAGGTGGAGCTATCATCATGGTATGTAAGGGGGGCCTGTTGACCACGTGAGGACCTCGTCTGCCGTTGCGATGTGGGTGCTCCATGATCTGTATCTTGTGTGGCATGTGTGAAGTTTTCCTCATGAGTGAATATTAAGGTAGGACCTTGGTAACCTGAACCACCAACCTGTCCACCACCCCCACCGCCTGCACCATCACCGTCGTTGCCATCACCGCTACCACCATCACCATCATCATCACCATCACCATCACTATCATTATCACCAGCACCTACACTAGCCCCAGGTGTAGTATCCTCACTACCAATGTCCTCCTCATCGCAAGTTTTCATTCTTTTCCCTTTTCTCTGTTCCGGACCAATCTTAGTCTTTCTTTTTCCTAGATGTGTGTCCCCAACTATTTTTTCGGCCCATGCATCCACATCTTCCCAGTCACCATGAGCACGTCCTATGTCGGTGAACATTTGGCTCAGGCAATGGGCTATCACTGAACTCTGAGTCCTCATCAAAAGCTGGGGCTCCATTGGACCTTGATTGCTCCATCCATTCTTGAATTGTTGATTGGTGCCGGTACAACGATAGGTCCATGAAACTACTAACTGGATCATAATCAGAGGTCTCGGCCCCTTTAGAGGCACGGTCCAGACGGAGGCGAAGGTTGTAGTTCACAAATACCAAATTATGGAGTTTTTTATGGCTCAACCTGTTGCGCAGTTTGGTGTGGATGTATGCAAATGTGCTCCAGTTCCTTTCACACCCACTAGATGATGCACACTGTGACAACAAGCGTCGGGCTACCTTAGTCAATGTTGGTGTATCTGACCCAAACATAGACCACCAGCTAGCAGGCTGAGTGTTACGGTCAATGGCCAGTCGCCTAGCCATATCAGTAGAAAACTCACCTAGCTTCCTCCTGAATGCCTCAAACTCCTGCACTGCAATTGTCGCACTGTCGGTTTCCAACATTCTTTCGAGCCCCTTGCGCATATGTAGCATGACATTGTGTGTTGTGCCCATAGTGTAGTGAACATAAGGGTTAAGGGCACAAGCTGTCTGCACATAGGTGCCTGCCATGACAGTGACCATCCTTGAATCAATCACGTGCATGATCTTACTAAAGAGGGCCTCGTCATGAGTGAACTTGCTGCTATATGTGTGCCTCATATTTTGATACTCCATTAGGACCTCACCCAAATTGGGAATCTTGTCCTGGTCAGCAAATCTCAGAAACATGTAGAGAGGCTCAACCTCCGCAAGGACATGTTGCATGTTGTCCCACCACTCAAGACTAGTCATGCAATCAAAAGCGTACCTTCCATTCTCCGTCCTGAAGTGGCGAGAGTTTCTGAATTTAGCTGAGATCAACCATTCCATGAACTGGTCTTTCTTCTTCATCATGCTATCAAGGAACATATAGTTGGTGCTGAATCTTGTTGCATTCCATTTCACCAACTCCCCACCAATAGCTTCCCTCATCATGCTATGCAGGCTGTTGGAGTTGTACAGCCAGCTGCAAATTCGCTGTGCGCTTTCAATGCATGCATTGTGCTCTGCCCACTTTCCTATGTCCTTGAGCATGAGGTTTATGGTGTGGGCAAGGCAAGGCTGCCATGCGATGTGAGGGTACTCATCAGTGAGGATGGTGCAAGCCTTTTTATAGTTTGAGCCATTATTTGTCACGACCTGAACAACATTGTCAATACCCACATCAACCACCACTGCTTTGATCTCCTGCACAACAATGACAACGTGACATTAGGGTTGAGTATGATGCCTATGGTCATTAGGGTTGAGTGCATGAAGGAAGAGTTACCTTCAATAAGAAATGGTGGTCTTGTATTTCGCCGAACGCATCGATCGACTTCCAGAAATAGATCGTGCCACCGCTATAGACCAAAAAATTGATAACCGAGTTCCGCATAGGCCCGGTCAAGGAATCACACATGACGGTCACACCACATTCATCCCACTCGGCCTTCCACTTCTCTATCTCCTTCACATTCTCGTCCAAATATTTGCAATCAATCTCTCTTCCTGTTGGTATTCTGATGCCAACACCTACAGTCACGGAAAGAGGAAGCATTAGAGATCACAACGATGGAAAGAAAACCATGTAACTCAAAATAAACGTAGTTACCTTGTTTCTGAGTCTCGACGATGGCAGCCTTGAAGAATGGGTCATCAACTTTTCGGCCAGGAATACCTACAGCATGGCATGCCTTTGCCCATGCCCTCCTGAGAAGCTCTCTCGATGTCCTTCCCTTCACAGTCCATGGACCAGTATCAATCCTTTGCTGTCGTGGAGCTGAGCTCAAACCTAGGTGATAGTCCTTAACCCTCTCAGGCACATGTGACTGGCTCCTAGTGAACATCGAAGGCAGCGGTCCGCCACTCCCTCGAACTCCACTGCCTCCAACACGACTGCCAGATCCAAATCCACCACCCCTCTCATATCGTGGGCCCGCTTGCTGCATAAATTCGTACTCCTGTCGTGATTGGCGTATGGCCACCTCGAACTCTTCTTCCTCGTTCCGTCCCTCCTGCTCTAGGTCAACGTATGCCACCCGAGCTGCAGCGTCCATCCTCAACCCTTCTCAGTCCCTTTCTCTCTTTTGTCCTTGTTCCTGTCCAACTGCTCAATAAAAAATTTCTTAACATCGGGTGGAACCGAAGGGCAGTCCTTCACATCAGTACCCCTATGTGCCAAATGCTCCTTGAACCGTGTTGCTCCTCCTCCACTCTTCTCTTCTCTGCAATACTTGCATTTGAATCCACCCTTCACCTTCTGGCCATGCTCCCACACTACGTCCGGCATTGTCCTACAATCACGAAACATAGTGTAGTGTGAGGGTTACATACTAATGTATGCCGCATACTACCTACTGACATCAAACAATATGCCCTTAAGTTCATCACTACTCACATGCCATGAACATTCAACTAACCGTAGCATTTCAACTCACTAACCATAACATCAAACAATCACTGATAGTTTGCATCACTAAGATTTTGAAACGCATATATCAACTAACAAATCACCAACATTCACCTAATCCATAGTATTTAAGCTCACAAAACCTAGGTTCCCTACTGCTCGTGTAATAAATCAACAGAAACAAGTGTATACATCATAGATCGACAACAACAGAGACTTAAATCGACGAATGCACTCACCTTCTTGCCTTTCCGCCCTGGAGGAGAGGAAATCCGACGGAAAATGGTGGTTTTCTGCTCGAAAAACGTGGTTTTCCGCTTGGGACGAGCGGCTTCCTGCGGCCCGGCGGCGGAAACGAAAATCCGCTGATTCCGGTTGGAATCCGCCGTCCGGCGGGCGGAATCCCGCGCTCCACAGCGGAAAATGGCGACGAAGGCGGTGGAATGGCACCAGAGTGCGTGCGCGACGAGCAGCAGAGGTTGGGGACCCAACTACGTGCCTGCCTGTCTGTTGGGGGGGCGGATAAGGTGAGTGGATAAGGTTTCAAAGAAAACGGGTTTTTAGGGTGCCTAACGGGTCTGAACCCAATTCGACAATTTGACCAACCAAATCAACTTAGATTTGAATGATTTCAAGTGCTAATGGCTCAGAAAAACACCTAGTTTTTTTATCATATTTTCTTTGATTTTTTTTATAAATTTTTTAAAAATTTTAAATTTAAAATCGGAAAATTCCGAAAAATCACGGAATTCCATTTCCCGTATGTGTCCGGAAACGAAAAAAATAGCGAAATTGTGGCGGAATTTCGTCGGAATTTTAAACCCTGGGTCTACCATGGTCGTATGACCAAATAGCCCTAACATGATCTATTAAAGAACACATTTGAGCAGCATGACGCTTACTTGAGAAAAACCCTGAGGATAGTGGTGGCAATGTGCCAAAGTTTGGTGGTGAGACACGAGCCACTGGGAACGTATGTCGTCGTGTTTATTATGAACACATGGTTACATATTATAGTCCATATAAACTTGACCCTTAAGAGAAACCTTTTCCTAGACTAAAACTATTTCCTAAACTAATAGATTACAACTCAATAAGGACTGTATGAATAGATAAGGTGACCTGGACTCTTCCTTCCATTGGTTCGGATCCTCATGAAGCTTCCAAATATTAGCCAAAACATGCCATATTATCATTCTAGATTCTGGATGTCCCATTGTTTTGGATGTCCCAGTTGGCCCTGAGCACATTTGGTCATGATCCTAGCTGGTTCAGAAACTTATCTCCATAGCTTTCCATCCATATGTAGCGCCCTAAATCGAGTCTGTATGTGGCTTGGGTGCTCGTTTTCGTGTGGCCAATTTCTGCAGTTCAAACCAGTCTCGCGAATAAACTGGGCATCAACTTGGATTAGGCTTGTATCTTCATCTTGGTTTTGGCCTCGGGTGCACACTTATCATCATATTGGCCAAACTTATGATATAAGACTTGTCAAGTCAATTCCTTCCTTGTGAGCTCCTTCTAGCATTTTTGCCTAACTAGTCTGGGTCAAAATCTGGCGGTAACACATGCCCCTAAGTTTGGCCAAATATGACAGCATATTCCCAACATCAGTTGCAAGGAACACTGGCTTTTCAACTTGTCTTATCAAGCTTTTTATCTTGCTCCTTGAGCTGATGGATCATCTCTTCATTAGTTGATGTCGTCGGTATTGAACTCTAATATGATTTATTTTTGCGGCCGATTGCTTGAACTAGCCTGACACCTTCTCTGATCTTCTGACTCGTTGCTTGGACCAGCCATAACCCACTGTCGGAGACCAGTCTCAAGCTGCATTTTCTGAGGTTGGTGCTAACTTGCGGGATCACTCCCATCAAGATTGGCTGATGACTTATGATTGTGGATGGTAGTCATGTTGATTGCAGTACTTCATGCTCTTCAGCAATTTAGCCAATGGAAGTTGTTCTGATAGGTAGTAGCCGACCGCTTGTTGCGACATGACCATTGCATCTACAAACTCTGTGGCACGCTGTCAGTCTTCTAAAAACATTCAGCATCATAGGAGCATCGGGAACAATGACCGATCGGCTGATTGGCCAAACACGCATACTAGCCTTCCCTTGATGACTGTGGAACTCTGAAGGCAAAACCCAACTAACAATATAACTCCAATGGTAGGATACTCGGTAGCAGTCGATTCTCCATTGACTAAATATTAATGTGAACTCCATGGATGTCCAGCAAAACATTTGGTTCTTGGGACTGGCACTACAAAGAACACTGTGAATTAGCTAAAAGCCAATGGTATCATATTTCGTTTGGAACAAGTCAATGTAGGCCAAAACAATGGCAAGGATAAAAACCTCTCTGCCACAAAATATGCTATGTCATGCAAGGTGTGTTAGTGAAAGCTTCCAAGTATGTCTCAACATATTTACAACTGCTAGCATATACATACAACAAGTGTATAGCATAAAGAAACTCCATAGAAAAGCTCTAGACAATATATCTATATCACAACATGAGCTAGCAATTTTGGATTTGCAAAACAGAAGCATCACCACTTAGCCTAGCCCACTAGCACAATAAAGCATGACAAGCAAAAGCTACGAAGTATCTACACAAGTGAGCTTTCCAAAACAAGGATATTTAGCAAAGTTGAATACTCATGCCCCTAGGTCTTGAAGATTAAACATATTAGATGGGAAGTTCAATCAAGCCTCTCATTATGTGCCAGGGGTTATTCACTTGTCAGTCCAGTTCTTACCAAACAATGCCAGGACTAGGTCCATAGAACCATCAAAAGCTTAAAGCAAGGTTTTGGTCACAAGCTTAGTAAAAGTTCTTGCCAAAGTGCAAAAACAAGCGATCTTGAACTAAATCAGTGAGACAAAGCAAATCCGCCTAGCTCATTTCATTTAAGCACAACAAGGATATATTTTAAATTTAATTTCAACTTAGCACAAGTAACTGATTCTAAAGTAAAGGACATATATATTAGGAGTGTACAAGATAACAAAAACAATCAGCCTACACATACTACTCGTGAGGAAAAGCGTTGACCATATTTCAGTTTTTTCAAAGAATAAAAGCCATACTTAGCATCAGATATTCAACATATTCAAAAGAGCTTCACTAAATATGGTCAAAGGCAACTACACCTCAAAGCACATATATGAAGCACAAGTAAAAGCTACCAACCATATAAGGAAGCTAGTGCAAGTGACAAATGCGCGCATATGACATATAACAACACAATTAGGGGTTAAAGTCTTACTAGTTGAATGGGCTATTAATGAGCTGATGGCCAACATCTCAACTCACCTATGCTCACCTTGCTGCAATCTTGTCCCAAGTATCGGCTATTAGCCAGCCGAACATCCATAGCTCAAAGTTGACCGATGAGGCATAGAATGGAAACAATACATGCTGACTTACTTGGATGAAGTTGATATAAAATCCAATCAACATATTGTAGTCCTAGGGAGTTCTTTGAACGCTCTAGCACAGGAGCCAGAGCAGCCAATGACGACGATGCTATAGGAGCCGGTGGCTAGATCGATAGGCTGAGATGATGGATGCTCCAGTGCAGGAGTTGAAGCAGAAGATGTCGTAGGAATAGTGGTGGCCGAATCGACCAGCTGATATGACATATGCTCTAGCACAGGAGCCAAAGCAGCTGATGGTGATGGTGACATAGCAATCGTGGCTGGATCGACTAGCTGAGGTGATGGATGCTCCAGGATGGGAGCTGAAGCAGCTAATGTTGAGGACATCATAGAAGCACTGGTGACTCAATCGATGGGTTGACGTGATGGATGCTCTGGCGCAGGAGGCAAAATACACTATGGTGATGGCATCGTAGAAACAGGACAGCTTTGCGGTTTTTCGCTTCATGATCTGATTTCTTGAAGTTGATGGCTAAACATCGGCGCAGCTGTATGCACTATACCCTCTTCATAACACTTGTGTCCTTTTTGATGTTCCATCCACAGCTGACATATGTTGCTAGTCGTTCTTCCATGTTTTAGTTTCTTGAGGCAGCCCTCCCTACCCCCCGAGCATAGTCGATGGCATGGCATGGCCAACTCTATAATCTTGATGCAGCCAAAAGGTGTGTGTTGTATTGTCGGCTGATCGGGCATGGACCAGCCTCGTTTGCTTCCGTTCTTGGCTTTTGAAGTGGACATTGTTGATGAAGAGCTTGGCATAGGGTGTCCCACCATTGGCTGTTGTAGATAATGAATCAGCTCTTCCTGCCCCCGTGCAGAATAAGATATTTTAGACAAGCCGATTTTCATGTCAACTTACAAAGATGGACACTGTCTTGACTTCTTAACAAGCTGATTGTCGGTCCCACAGGCATGCCAAAGATGTGTTGTCGCGGTAAATCGGCTAACAATCATACGACAACCAACACACGATGAATCAGGGAGATGTGCTGTTGCTATGGTCATCTCTCCTGTGATGCTAATCAACCGTCCCCGTAGTTCGGGTGACGGTCCAGCTTGCGGTGGTCATGGATGTGGCACCAGGCTTGATCTACTAGCTAGGGAGGTGGTGCATCGAGCGTTGCGGTCACCGGAAATCAACCTACGAAAGTACAACACAGCTAAGAGTTAAATTCTATCCTAGATCGCTAGGATCGCCTTCCGACGACCGTGCAGAACAATTCGTCTTGTGTACGGGTATCTTCTTGCGGGTCAAAAGATCAAGAAAATAAAGTAACAAGATGGTAAACCTTCCCAAGACCATGATCTAGACGATTAACTACTCTAGATTGCCGAACCTCCAAAGATGTTAATCTAAAACACAGAACACATCTAGGACATACAAAGACGAGGTTCTAGGTGCACCAATCTCTCAAGTTGCTGTATGCATATGTTGCAGCGCATATCGTGGATTGTAGCAAGCAGACAATGTATGTACACCTAGTCGCATGATATCAATATATATCGCTATGCACGGATAAAATAGTAGATTGATAGCATGAGGGGTAACTAGCAGTCCTTACCATAAAGAACGCTTCAGTATAAGGTCTACCATGGTCATAAGAACAAACAACCTAACACGATCTACTAGATAACGCATTAGAGCAGTGTGACACTTACTTGAGAAAAACCCTAAGGATAGGGTGCCGAAGGTGCTGGAATGTATGTCGTCATGTTTATTATGAACAAAGGGTTACATATCTATAGTCCATAGACTTGACCCTCAATGAAAACCCTTTCCTATACTCAAATTCTTTTCTGAACTAATAACTTACAACTCAATAAGGACTGTATGGCTAGATAACATGACCTGGACTCTTCCTTCCATCGATCCGGATCCTTATAAACTTCCAAATATTAATCGAATCATGCCATATAATCATTGCAGATTTTGGATTTCTCATTGTTTTGGCTATTCCCATCGACTCGCAAAGCCCATCTCCTTAGCTTTCCATCCATATGTAGAACACCCCAAATGGAGTTCGTATGTGGCTTGGGTTCCCATTTTTGTGTGGCCTATTCCTACAGTCCAAACCAATCTCTCAAATAAACCGGGCTTCAACTTGGATTAGGCTTGTAACTTCATCTTGAGCCTCGGGTGCACACTTATCATCATATTTGGCCTAACTTATGATATAAGCCTGGCCAAGTCGGTTCCTTCATTTTGAGTTCCTACTAACATTTTGGCTCAATTAGTCTTGATCAAAATCTGATGGCAACAACCCTGAGTCAATCTTCTATTGAAGATGGAGCTCCACTACAAATGACAGGAATCCACTATAATATTCTCTACTTAAACATTTATTTGAGTCTTTTATATGTTATTATATGTGTGAAAATACACTAATAAAGTAGGTTGTAATACACTATCTATTGATATCCACTATTGAAGTAGATTGTATGTGTGAAAAATAATCATGTATATATACATACACGGTGTCATTTTTTTTTCTTAAAACCGTACGTGACATTTTACAACACTGATATGCTTATTGCCTTCTCAATGGCAAGCACTTCCTCATAGGTGTTCATCCATGACAGCTACAACCTTTGGTACCTGGTTCCTCTTATCTCTTTTTAATCAGTTTGTTTTTGGAAAATATTATGTTTTCTATTTATGATTAATTCCCTAGTTATCTTAGTTTTTGTTACTTTGCCTTTGGTCACATTGGAGGTTCCATTGTTCTGAGGCAATTAGAGCATATAGTATAAGGTTCTCATTTGAAGCTAGCTACAACCTCAATAAATTTCAATTAGATTATAGCATGAAACAACACACACATCATCAATTTTTCCTACACTTTTTGCAGCAACGCACAGTGAAATCACCTAGTTTTATTGATTCATGCGAAAGAGGTATGGCAACATAAGGTTCTGCCTTTTCTCTTTTATATAGTAATATTAAAAATGGGAACCACTGCATTCAGAGTGTATGGTTAAGTGATTACTTATTATTATACTACCTCCATTCTCCAATATTTATCGCCCGCTGGTTCACTTTTAAATAAAATATGACAAATAAAAAAAGAATGGAGGAAATATTGTGTTTTGTCAGGATGTAGATTTTCCAAACAAAATGGCCAACGTTTATTTCCAGTTATTAGGTTACGATCACCAAAATGTATATATCGACTTGCATGAAACTGTAGATGCACTATAATATACGTGGAGTTTAAATATAACCTGTGCGATGGATAGTTCAGTGAGCGCAGCCATACATTTGCTGTTAGCACGCAGTTGTTATGCAATGCCGTGATCTCTCCGAATAGACTTCCTTGAAAAAGAATTTTCAGAATAAAATTCAAATTAGTAGAAGTCTGTTGAGCACCTAATTGGGCAGGGCCGTGCTGGCCAGCGCCGCCGGACAGTCCGGTGGCATGTACCAGACTGTCCGTTGTCACCGGACTGTCCGGCAAGGGCGCATCGGACTATCCGGTGTAGTCGAGTCTGAGATGGATTACCAGATTTGGGCAAGATCTATCGGGATTCGACTTGTACACGGGTTAAGACCACCCTCCCATATAAATATAAAGGGGCCAGGGCCGATTGATGCATCCACAATCGAATTAATCTATTATTTTGACTACCTTTATGCATATCTCTATTCCCAAACCCGAATTCTCTCCTCCAACCCTCAACTTCGCCTCCTATCGACTCTACACCGACCCAAGGAGCTCTAGGTGGCCTGCCGACGCTAGAGCAACCCCTAGCGTTGATCTTCCCTGATGGGGTCCCTCCTGGGAGGATTGGTCTAGGTCATATCTTGGTGATTGGCGCTAAAATGTGCCAACACACTTTTTGGCGACTACGTTGGGGAACAAAGTAGATCTAATCCGAAGTTCAGCCATGGTTGAATTTTTGGATCCATCTAATGTCAACCCTAGTGACATCGTAAGGCCTGACTTTCGAAGATTTGCCGGTCGATAAGCAAGAAAACTTCAAGCAATAGATTGGAACAGATCCAACAGAGCATGATGCAGAAGTTACTAGACAACTTCACCATCGACCAGCCACAAGAAGGTAACGAAGGAGAAGGAGGTCAATCTTGAGGAGCTCTTATCATCAATGGCTTCGTCAATGGTTCAACCTATCAACCCCGATTGTAAGTAACCTAACAACCACTGAGATAGTAAATGGTATGAAAGGTTATGTAGATCAGGGGCAAGGTCAGCTATCTGGTAGGATTGATGCATTGCAAACTTCTGTTGACAAGATAGTTATCAATTGCTCCGACTTTCCCATCGCATGAAACTACCTTGGAATCAGTTACACCCAGTCCATCAGCGCTAATTAGGATCTCAGCAGGTCCAGCCGATATATGGGATGCCTTTGAATTTTTACCCTAGGTCAACCAAAGCCACCACCCTCGCTGTTAGGCAAACTGGCTCAGACGGCCGTATCTACAAGACAATCCGGTCCTTCCACCGGACAGTCCGGCATATCATTGGATAGTCCGGTGATGCCCACCGGACTATCCGGTGTGGCCACTGCAGGAGCTATGGTAGCTCATCCATGTATGACAGTTGCATCAGCTTCAGCCGATCCTAGCTGATCCATGTACGGCAGGAGTAGAGTATTTCACATTGCCGAAAGATTTGGAAGGGTTTGTACCTCCTTTTCCTACCGTTTCTTGTGGTACGGGATCGGTTCCACCTACCGGTTCGGGTGTACCCAAGGGGCCTGTACCAAACTCGACTTATGATCAGATCTGGTCCGCACGGAACCCCGGTGCTTCCACATCTTACAATCAAAAATCTAGTAGTTCTTTATC
Organism: Paspalum vaginatum; assembly: GCA_030272315.1. Classification (NCBI taxonomy): domain Eukaryota; kingdom Viridiplantae; phylum Streptophyta; class Magnoliopsida; order Poales; family Poaceae; genus Paspalum; species Paspalum vaginatum. The sequence goes on along the minus strand of CM059020.1, from coordinate 10,209,767 downwards.
GGATGCTAAGGAGGAAATTTGGCAGGATTTTATGGCCGCTTTTAAGAAAAAGATGGGGATTGATATGTCTACTTGTTGCTAACTCTTATCAAAAGCCTTATAATTGTGTGTTTGACGTTTATGTCTTTACTCCATGGTTTAGAACACCGGACTTTGTTAAATTTTTGGGTAATGACAATAGGAGTACTAGAGAGCACATCAGTCAGTTTTTAGCACAATTGGGAGATTTAGCCGGGACGGAAGCTTTTCGGATTCGATTATTTTCTTTATCTCTTACGGAAAGTGATTTTGCTTGGTACTCTTCATTGCCTCCTAATTCAATTAATTCATGGGATGATATGGAGACGAAGTTCCACAATCACTTCTTTTCAGAGGAATATGAGTTAGAATTAGCTGATCTGTCAAAGATCTGGCAAGGACGGGAGAAATCAATCTCCGATAGGGATTTGACTAGTTTAGCTCATGAAGGATTAAGGCCGTACATAAAAGCCAAACTAGCAGGCACACGTATTTATTCTTTGTCTTTATTGCATCAGCAAGCTTTGGCAGTAAAAAGCCGAAGTAGGGAGGTTCAGAGGGCTGCTCGCCATAATGTGAATGTTGTGGATGATGATTTGGCTAGTTCCGATGATGATTCTGAAGGAAGTTTATGCAGCTCAGTTTTCTTGGTCCAACAAAGATAAATCATTTACTTGTCCATCTCTAAAGCCGATTGCTAAGAATATGCAGGAGGAAGTTAAATTTACTTTTGATGTTGCTAAATGCAATAAGATTTTTGATGAACTTCTTAAAAGTGGGAAAATTACACTATCGCACTCTATTCCTTCTGCTGATGAATTGAAACAGAAAGCATATTGCAAGTGGCATAATTCGCTTTTCTCATGCAACTAACAATTGTAATGTTTTTCGTCAACAGATACAATCAGCCTGTGAACGAAGGCCGTATGAGTTTTCCAGAGATGCAAATTGATAGGCAGCTGTTCCCCATGAAAACTCTGGACATGAGCAGCAAGAAAGTCTTAATTCGGCCAGAGGTGGCTGATGCAAGCAAAGGCAAGGTCATGGTCATTGGTGGTTCTAGAATCGATGAAAACACTAAAGTTTTGTCCAGAGAGGTGATCAAGTAGAAGCCTCCAGATGGCAAGGATACATTCAAGATCATAAGCAAATTCCTTGACACTAGGGGAGGGGGGAGGCAGCAGAAGCAACAGGGGGCTCCCAAGACGGTTTCTACCTGACAGTCCGGTACCGCCCACCGGGCAATCCGGTGCAGTGAACAGTCCGGCGTGCTCTGCCAGACAATCCAGTACACAGCAGCAGCAAAGGACGTTCAAGCCAAGATAGCTAGAGGTGGAGCGATAGGAAGAAGCATCAACCAAGGGCCTCTGGTAAGCTGTTTCAATCTGGTCCAACATTTGATCAGCTGCTTTCTAAATATGTGAAGAAGCAAAAGGCCGTTTCTCGTAACCGGCCATACAAGCTGACCAGGGTCATCTCCGTGGGAGGTGAATTTAGTGCAAGGTAAAAAGCTGACACAAATGGCTCAGAATGTGGTTACCTTGGCCCCACCTGTACCTACAAATCCGCCAATGATGTGGGGACCTCTGCTAGAGTTTCAGCCGAACCCAGCATGGAGTTCTATGGCTACGTGTCCACCGTGTGCTTATAATCCTTATTACCATCAGGGCTGGGGGGCACCACATGTTTCTGTTTTTGACAGGTTGGCTCCTTCTACACATGACCGATTGTGTGTTCCTCAATCCGGTCCATGAGCACAAAATCAGCAGCAATGCCAGAATTATCGGCCTCCAATGCCGACAAATCTAGGTAGGGTGCATGGGGGGCAACCACAGTCGCAACCTCCCACTATTGAAAGTTTTCAGCCAAAACCGATTCAACTCACAAGAACACCGGTTCAACCAGCAGCATCATCAATTCATTTAGTACCTCACTTAACAAGTGGTATTGTTAATGTTGGTACAAACAACATGGTGTTCAATAACAATCACAAGATGCCGATGGTTTTTGGGAAATTGGTTAATGTTGTGCCGAAGGAAGCTTTATCTGAAGTTGCTTTCGACTAAAGATCATAAAGCAAACTCTAGTAAAATTGTCAGCAAGCTACCACCAGATCCGAAGTATTCAATGCCTCGATGGTGTCCTAGTGGGTTTGACTCATACTTCAAAAGAGGACATTGCAGCGCTTGTGAGCTAAGGAAAGAAGGGAAAAGGAAGCTAAAGCCATATTCAACAAGACACATCCCATCTTTCCTCCAAAATAGTGGAAGCCAAAAGCCATTGAAACCCCAGATTAGGTGGCTACTCAGCAGCAGCCTCAGTTACCGGACTATCCGGTAGCATCTATCGGACTATCTGGTGTGCCGGACTGTCCGGTGCCTAGGAGTCAGCAGCAGTACCAGAACCAGAAGTGGTGCCAATGTTGGTAGAAGTTTCTACATCACCTGCTATTGCAGAGGAGAAGGCACCAGAAGAGGAGATTGTGGATTATGAGGCTTCTCCTGAACATCAAGGTATGGATGTTAATATGATTTCTTTTTCCACCGATTACAATATCCTCGGTGAAGATGAAAAGGTGATGGCTCAGTTTAATTTTGGACCTCGAGAAGCTATTTTTACTAAAACCGACAGAAACGGTTAATCATTTGAAGCCTCTATATGTTCGTGGTCACATTGATGGGGTGCCTGTGTCTCAGATGTTGGTTAATGGTGGTGATGTGGTGAATGTAATGCCATATGATCTATACAAGAAGCTTGGCAAATCAGATGCTGAGCCGGTCAAAACCAACATGACACTCAGTGGTGTGGGGGGCAAAAAGCCCCATTGAGACTAAGGGAGTTGCTTCTATGGAACTCACCATTGGGAGCAAGACTGATCGCCGCTACATTCTTCATTGCTAAGGTAGAAGGTAACTTCAGTTTAATTCATGGGAGAGATCAGATTCATGTCAATCAATGCATACCTTCTACTTTACATCAATTTCTAATTCAATGGGTCGGTGATGAGATCGAAGTGGTGTATGCTGATTCATCGGCTTGTATTGTTACGGCCGATGCTCCGGTAATCTGGGCTTATGATAATGCTAAGTGCTTAACGGGAGTTGATTTGTCCGATTACCAATTTTTAAGTGTGTCCAAGGAAGGTTTTATTCCCGTAATGCTAGAGCTGGTCGAAAATCGGCTAAATCATGTCATGTGAGTCCAATGTCTACATCAGGAGGGAGTAAAGACCAGAAGGAGAAAGGAACAATGAAGTCTAGGCAGCATGCAGCACCTGCAGTAATGCTGGGCAGTCTGGTATCATCTACCGGACTATCCGGTGATGTGCCGGATAGTCTGGTATTGGCCATAACTTTGGATGTAATTTTATTTTTAATTCTAGGTTGTAATTTTATTTCTGATTCTTTTGTAATTAGAAGAGTTTAGGGATTTAGACAAGTTAGGAGTGGGGTTTACATCGGCTGATCCTTTGGAAGAGGTGGACATAGGTGATGGAACTAGTCCAAGGTCGACATTTGTAAACAAGACCCTGAAATCTGATTCTAGGATTAAATTGATCGGATTATTAAAAGATTATTCTAATTGTTTTGCTTGGAGTTATACTGAAGTGCCTGGATTATGTAGTGACATTGTTGAGCATCGGCTACCTATTAAACCTGGATTTCGACCTTTTAAGCAAAAACCTAGGCATTTCGGTTCTGATATTTACCCTTGTATCAAAGATGAGATTCACTGGCTTTTAGAGGTCAATTTTATCAGACCTTGTAGGTATGCAGATTGGGTGTCCAACATTGTGCCGGTGGAGAAGAAAGATTCCAATAGCTTTAGGTGTGCATCAACTTTGGTAACTTGAACAAGGCTATGCCCAAAGATGAGCATCCTATGCCTGTAGCCAACATATTAATCAATAGTGCATCTGGTAACAAAGTTATTAGCTTTCTTGATGGCAATGCCGGATATAATCAAATTTTATGGCCGAAGAAGATACGTCTAAAATGGCCTTTATATGTCCTGGCTTTATTGGTTTGTTTGAGTGGATTGTTATGACATTTGGTTTAAAGAATGCTGGTGCAACTTATCAAAGGGCAATCAACTTCATCTTTCATGAATTGCTAGAAATCATTCTAGAAGTTTATATTGATGATATAGTCATTAAATCGGCAGCGTTTGAATCTCACTTAGCCGATTTACAGTAAAGCTTTTGAAAAGATGCACAAGTATGGTTTAAAGATGAACCCACGTAAATGTGCTTTTGGTGTGTCGGCTAGAAAGTTTCTAGGGTTTATTATTCATGAAAATGGCATAGAGATAGATCCTAGTCGTAGAGAAACTATTCGGAAAATAGAAGCTCCGATGAGCAAACTTTATATATAAAAATTTCTCAGCAAAGTCAATTATTTATGACGATTCATATCTAATCTTATCGGGAAAATAGATGCTTTTACTCCTATTTTTCGGTTGATGAATGATGCAAAATTCACTTGGGGCAGGAGCAACAAAGAGCTTTTGAGCAAATCAAGAAATATTTGTCTTCGGCACCAGTGCTTAAGGCGCCTAAGGGTAGAGTTCCTTTCAGATTATATATTGCTTTTGAAAACAAAGTTATTGGTGCTGTGTTGGTTCAAGAAACCGAAGGTAAAGAGCGTGTTGTTGCATATTTAAGTAGGACGTTGATTGATGCTGAGACAAGGTACACCTTTGTTGAGAAATTATGCTAGTGTTTATATTATGCGTGTACCAAGTTGAGATATTATTTGCTATCTAGTTCTTGCACTATTGCTTGTCAAACCGATGTTATTAAGTATATGTTGCATAATCCCATCATGAGTGGTAGAGTTGGAAAGTGGGCTTATGCAATATTAGAATATGATTTGGCTTACGAATCTTTGAAGTCTATGAAAGGCCAAATTGTAGCTGATTTTATAGTTGAACATCGGATAAATGATTCTCTTGAACTAGATATAGTTTATATTAATTTTTCTCCATGGAAGCTTTATTTTAATGGATTGGTTTGTGTTGATGGGCAAGCTATTGGTGTGGTACTTGTTTCGCCAGAGAGTCCTACTTTTGATTTTTCTAGCCGATTAGAATTTCATTGCACTAACAATCAAGCCGAATATGAAGCTATTGTTATTCGGTTTAGGATTATTGTCTTCCATGGGAGTAAAGTGTGTTTGAGCTTTTAGAGATTCTCAGTTGGTAGTCCAGCAAGTTTTGGGAGAGTTTCAGCGCTTCGATGGAGTTCTAAATTCTTATCTCGAAAAATGTTGGGATATTATTCATTTATTTGATGAATTTAAGATTTGTCATATACTTAGAGCTGATAATTCTAAGGCTAATAATTTGGCATGGGGGGCATCTGGCTATCATGTTTCAAAGGGAAAGTTTCATGTTTCTGGGAAACCGATCCTCCAAAAAGTTGGTATGCTAGGACTGCGCATACTAGACTATCCGGCAAGGTGCACCGGACTGTCCGGTAGCTTATCGGATTGTCCGAGTGCGAGGCACTGGACCGTCCGATGCAAAGGATGAAATTCTGATTTTGGCTTTGGATGATCCGGCAAATGGCGTAGCCGATCCAGATGATTGGAGGACACCTTTGATTACATATCTACAAGATCCAAGAAAAAAGTTTGGCGTGCTGCTTTTAGTATACTTTGATTGATAATGACTTATATCGCCGAGCTATTAGTGGTATTTTGCTGAATTGTTTAGGTCCTGATGATGCTGTGTTGGCTATGGCTGAGGTACATGAAGGAATTTGTGGTACTCATTGATCAGCTTTGAAGATGAAGTTGTTTTTGAGTAGGGCTGGGTTCTATTGGCCAACTATGATTGCCGATTGCTTCAAGTACTATAAATGGTGTCAGGTATGTCAAAAATTTAGAGATATTCAGATAGTACCTACTGCTAAGTTACATCTAATTATCAAGCCTTGGCCGTTCAGAGGACATGGTCTATATTTTATTGGAGAGATTTATCCGTCATCTTCCAAAGGACATCGGTTCGTATTGATGGCTATAGATTACTTCACCAAGTGGACTGAAGCCGTTGCTCTGAAGAATATGACGGACAAGGAGGTAATTGAGTTTCTTACTGAGCATATTATTCATAGATTTGGTATTCCTCAGACTTTGACTACAAATCAAGGTGCTTCTTTTATGTCTAAAGAGGTACGTGATTTCACCGAATCATACAAAATTAAGTTGCTCAATTCTTCCCCATACTTATGCTCAGGCTAATGGTCAAGCCGAGTCTAGTAATAAAGTGGTTATCAATCTTATCAAGTAAAAGATTGCCGATCATCCTCGGCGTTGGCATGAGGCTCTTGTCTGAACATCATGCTACTAATGTTTCTCCTATAGAGATTGTGTATGGTCAAGATGCCATGTTACCTTGTAGAGGTAAATTTGGATGCATACAGGTTTGCATGGCAGAATGAACTGGTTGTCGATGAATACCATGACTTGATGATGGACAACATTGATGAGGTGATCGACAAGCGATTGATGGCTTTAAGGAAGATTGAGAAAGATAAGCTCAAGGTAGCCAAAGCATACAACAAGAACGTAAAGGCCAAGAACTTCCAGTTTGGAGAGCTCGTGTGGAAGACGGTGTTGCTATTAAAGACAAAGGATAGAAGATTCGACAAGGGGTCTCCAAGCAGGGAGGGTCCCATATAAAGTGAAGCGGGTAGTTCCTGATAATGCATACATGCTAAAGGATCTGCAAGGTAATAAACTGCCCAAAGCATTGAATGGCCGCTTCTTGAATAAAAACTACCCAAGCATGTGGCAAGATGCTTGAGAAAACTGATGCGTTGCATCAAGGGTTTGATTTGCTTCGGAGTTGTTATATTACGAGATATCTATTGATTCTCGAAGATGTAAGTGTTTCTGGTGCTTTTAGTTCATGACCTTCAATAAAAGGCAGGAGGGCATGTGTTGAGCACCTAATTGGGTAGGGCCAGTGCTAGCCAGCGACGCCGGACAGGCCGGTGGCGTGTACTGGACTGTCCGGCATCACCGGGTTGTCCTGCAGGGCGCACCGGACTATCCGGTGTAGTTCGAGTCTGAGATGAATTACCTAGATTTGGGCGAGATCTTTCAGGATTCGACTTGTACAAGGGTTAAGACCACCCTCCCATATAAATATAAAGGGGCCAGGCTGAATTGATGCATCCACAATCGAACCAACCTATTATTTTGTCTACTTTTATGCATATCTCTATTCCCAAACCCTAATTCTCTCCTCCAACCGTCAAGTTCGCCTCCTGTCGACTCTACGTCAATCCGAGGAGCTCTAGGTGGCCCTGCCGATGCTAGAGCAACCTCTAGCATGGATCTTCCTTGACTGAGGTCCCTCGCGGGAGGATTGGCCTAGGTCATATCTTGGTGATTGGCGCTAAAACGTGCCAACAAAGTCCAGATTGGACTTCCGTTGTGAAGATCACAGCTAGCTGCTACGTATCTAATTGCTTAAGTATGCCCACGCACGGCACCAATTGCGCGCTGTGCAATTTGCACATCGTTGTAATGCTGCAAACATGGCTGGTGCATTGGATTCCGAGAAATTTTAGTCGATGACACCGTAATTCGTAGATCTTATTGTATTTGACACTCAATTCGAAAGTCTTTCAATGTTTGACGCCTAGTGTATGAGGCTCTTCAGTTTTGAGGGATTCTCACCCTTTATCTCATCTTATTTTTTTCTTTTACGTACTTGATCAAGTGAACTCCCAAATTTGACCCTCATTTTCATCTCTTTCAATTCTATGTTGTGTGGACCCATGTGGGCCATCGAACATTAACGGGCCTGGGTTAATTTTCGGCGGCCGCACGACACCGCAGAAAATAAGCTTACTTTCGGTATTTCACATTCGGCGGCCAGAAATTGCTGAAAATAATGCTTTTGCCACTGAAAATTACTACTTTCGGCGGGGAACACCTTATTTTTGGCAGTTTTTGGCTGTCGAAAATTTCCCTGATTCCTGTAGTGTCACAAAGGCATGCACTGGTGTTTCTGTCATACGGCCTCCACTCGTTGTGTGGGTTACCCGTGAAGTCACTGTGACTATCCAACTTTCAACATGATCAACAGTTCACTTTATCATTTTTATGTGGAGGCTTGAGGTTACCTTTGTATGACATGTTTATTGGTCTAGATAACTTTTTTTGTAATTTTCACCGAATATACAATATTTTAGGAATTTTATTGCATTTTTATTATTTACTGCAAGAAATAACTAACAATACACAAATAGCCCTAGAAATTCATGATACTTGGTGGAAGGGTAACATATGTCCATGTAGCATCCTAAAAAAAGTTTGGACAAAAAACCCTACAATGTGCCGGTGTTTCATTCTTTTGGCCACCACTCGTTGTGTGGGTTACACATGAAGTCACTCTGACCATCCAACTTTCAACATGATATGTTAATGTCTTAGGCATTTATGATGTCTCTGGCATCTCATAGGCCATTCATTAGCATGCCTGGCATTGCATACATGTGCATACATGAATATTCGAACCAATTAAAAACTTCTCCGAACACATGTATCAAAACTAAAATTGATCATATGATCAATTTTTTATGAGCGACTTGAGAAATTGTTTATAGAAAAGGTATAGAGAACCTTATTTAGAACAACTTTGATATATTGGTCTTTGTTTGAAACTGAATTTTTAAAGCACTTGTGGCCAAAAGCATTCTGATGTTGAAATATGTCAAAAACTAGAGGAAAGTATAAACTGGGTGTTTACTTGATTTTAAATTTCAAACTAGGTGAAGGTACCTATAACAAAGTTTCAGATGATGAAATTTAGGATAATATTGTTAAAAGCACCAGATTATGAAAAGTCCATCTTCACCCTATTTTCCATTAAAAACATTAAAGCTACAGAGGGTCAAACCGAGTAGTTTGAATCAGAGTCAAATTTTAACATAATTTTCAAACTGCTCTAGGTAAAACCAACAATATAAAAGTTGTAGATCACGGGATTCTAAGCATCTTTGCTCTTTAAATCATAGACAAAAGCTTCTTGGTTTGGGAGTTATAGCCTTTGAAATTTTGTTTGAAACTCTAGTCAAAGGGTGGAATTTTATGTCAGCCGGCCCAACTAGCTCTTTGGCCGAAGCCCATCTAGCCACGCGTGGGGTATTGGGCCGAAAAAAGGATGGAGCGGGACCGACTGGTGGAAGGTTGGTTGGAGTGGGAGAAAAGAGAAAGAGACGGTGTTTGGGCCAGGAACGAAGTTCGGCCCTTTTTTATTTTTTTTCTATTTTATTCACTCTTTTATAAACATTTTTGAATTGAATTTGAATTCATTTTTTGAATGTGGTTTGAACTACAAAATTTTAAAAATATTTTTTACACGATAAACAATATGCATGAAGCATGATTGCAACAAACATTTTTATAGCCCTATGTCAAATTCAATTTAATTTAGAAATTAATTTAATTTCCTTCATTCAAATGTTTTGCTATTTATTTAATCTTGATTTAAATTAAGGTTTGATTAGTTTGGACTTTAAATATAGTACATATTTTTATTTTAATGCAAGTAACACAAAAAATCGCCAAAATATAGTGGTGCACACTGTACACCTCTCTCAAATTAAGCCCGAAGCTAATTGAGTGATTATTATTTTTATTTAAAGTAAATTTAAAAATTGTATTTGGATTATGAAAATACTTTTTGAGCCAAAAATTTCCTAATTTTCAGAATCTATTTTAATACATTGAGAAATTAGAAAACGACTAATTATGATTATAATAAACATTTTTACTCATCTTACTTCATTTAAAAAATATATACAGAAAAATTCCAAACATTAATGCTATATGTGACCCACTAATTAGGATGCTAGTGGGACCCACATGATAGGTGGTTATCTTCTTTAAAAACACTTATGATAAATCAACAATGTCATAAACTTATTGAGCCGGTTTATGACAGATTATTTTCGTCACTAAACAATATAGCATTCATCACAAAACTAACATTGGACTAGTTTGTGACAAACTTAGTGACGCATGTTTTATTTTTGTCATTAAGCCATGGCTAACTCCAAAAAATGTCATAAACGGAGCGATTTAGTGATGAATTGCTCCTTTGTCACAAGACATTCGTCATAGAAGGTCAAACCTCTTGCAGTTATGGCTTGATCAACCTAGGGCCGATGGAGCAGGTGGCGCGAACGAGGCGACGGCTGACATAGACGAAGAAACGGCTGACGGGCAGAGTGGAGGGAGGCGGGCCTAGCATTGAGAGCCAATGGACCTTCTCCATTGCCTCTGGAGTGATAAGTGATTGTCAACAGAAGCCAAAGACCCAGAAGGACTTGGGCACAAGACCTCCGATGGACAAGAGGCCCTCCGATAGACAGGAGGTAGATGGAAGCCCTCCGAAGGACTGGAGGCATGCTCGATGTCGGTCGGCCACGAGAGTTCGATACACGGAGGAGCGGCACGGCGACAGCAGGAGTAAGACCTCCGAAGGACTGAGAGGCGACCCCGATGGACAGGGGAGGCTAGGTGCCACTGCGGTGCTCAAACCCGAGTACATGGCGCGCAGACGGGCGAGGGTGTTGGCGGAATCGCTCAAATCCACCACCCTACCACCAAGTTACTAGACTCGGCGAATGGGCTTATTCTCGCCGAGATAGAGTGGAGTGGGCCGTTCTAGGCCTAGGAAGGAAATCCTAAAGTTTTCCGGTTTCTGACTTCAAAACCGAGGGTCAATCGGCGGATTTGGACTACTGGCCACGTGCACGACATCTGGGAGAGAGCTTGCAGGCAAAGAAGATCAAGGCTCCATTGCGCTCGTCCGTCACCGAGAAAGTCTAGTCTTTTCCGTTTTGGCCCCTACGGGCGTTTCTGTGATATAGGGGTCTTAATGTAAAATGTGTCGATTATGCCTGGGAGATAAATACCTAAGTGGCTAGTCATTTAGGTGACTCTTCCACCTCTAGAAACTCTAGGCTTAGCTTCCAACTAGCCAAGTACTTAGAGATCAAATCGGGTGCTTTGCTTAGGATTTGAGAGTCCCCTAGGCTAGTAGTTTGCATTAGTGGGAGGATGAAGGGTGGTAGGCTGAGTTGAACCTTGTAAGCACTGATTTACTCATCTAATCAAGGCAAGATTCGTCCTCAATTCATGCTCATGTGTGCAGCGATCTTCCTCCTCCCTTTCTAGTTGATTTTTGGATGAAACTCAAGGGTTTTTGGTGATTAGCTTTGCCCATGAGTTAATCCTGTTCTATTCGCTCTTTTGGACTTGCTAGGACATGGAGATTATGACTTAGTTCATCACAATCCTGCTGGATTGCCTTGAGCAAGTTTCTCTTGAGTTTTCCCCTTTTTTGCCCAAAGATTGCCAACTCACGAGATTTGAACCGCTGATCCCTTGGTCATTTTGCATTGATCTTTTGGGAAAAGCTTTGGAATAGGGTCCAGATGGCCTGTGCAAAATCTCGTGAAGATTGGACAAGATGTGGTCAGTTTTGGGTTTGAAAACCCCTTGTTTGCGACTCTACCAGATAGTCCGACAAAGGCCACCGGACAGTCCGACAGAGCCCACCGGGTAGTCCGATGTTGGGGTCTGTCCGGGACTTCCCACCGGACAGTCTAACAGAGGTCACCGGACTTCCGGTTCCACCGGACAGTCCGGCACCTGCTACCGGACAGTCTGATACTGCCTGGATTGCAGCTGTGTTTTCGCTGTTTGCTTCTTCCGCTGTGTTTTTGCTTCGGATTTGTGCATTCCTCACTTCCATACTATTGTCTTTGCTTGCTGTGAGTTAGTGAGACGCACTTTGGTGCGGTGAGTGTCGTGTGGCGGTTCTCGCAAAGATTCATTGCCTCTGTGCCCTTGTTGAGTTAGATCTCAGTGTTTCTCGCTTGGTGCGTATCCTCTCAGTGGACGGCACCCTTGTGCTGCTAGACACGTATCTGTTCAGTGGACGGTGTCTAGTTCTTCTCTTTAGCACCAGTTTTGGGGAGTTTTGAATTAGAGTTTTAAAGTGCTCCTATTCACCCCCCTCTAGTCACACGTGTCGGTCCTACAATTGGTATCAGAGCCGGTTAGGTTTCTTCATACCTTTACCGGTGAGAAACCAGTTGCGACTATGGCGTACTTTGGGAAGGTTTCGGTTCTCAGCTCGGATGGCTATCCCTACTAGAAGGGTAGAATGAAAGCTTTCTTGCTTAGCCAAAGCTGAGGACATATGGAATGTTACACAGAGTAAGACTTTCATGGTGCTCCCCGTTACCGAGCGTACCACACCGGCGCTTGTTGCTCAGCACGAGGCGAACTACAAGGCGGTAAACTTTCTCTTCTCTAGACTTGGTCTGGCAGACTATGAGAGGGCGAGCCACCTTGATACCACCCGTGAGATCTGGTCCCTGCTCAGTGCACACCATGAGGGGACGGTGATAGTTAAGGGTCGGCTTGTTGAGACTTACCGGCGTGAGTATGAGAACTTTGTTCAGAAGCCGAGAGAGTCTATGGATGCCTTGTTTGGTCATTTTCAGTTGATCATCCACAAGCTCTGTGTCAACTCTTCTCCCGCTGCTCTCCCATACACTGACCATCAATAGGCTATTAAGCTGCTGTATTCCTTGGACAAGAATGTGTGGGAGATCAAGAAGAACTCCATTCTTGAGTTAGCAGGGTATGACACCTCGGGAGTTGAGGAGCTTTACAGCAAGCTCAAGGCCACAGAGGTTGATTACCAGATGACAGATATGCTCACTGGTACTGGCTCCAAGAGCCTGGCCTTGGCTTCCAGCTCAAAGGAAGTTGCTACTAACCCCCCACTACATGGTTTTTTGTTCTCTGCTTTGATGTCAGTGACAGAAGAGCAGTTGGCGTCACTTGGGGATGATGAGCTTTGCCTGGTGTCTAGTCGCTTTCAGCGTGCCTATGACAACCGGATGACAAAGGACAGGGGTGAGAAGCCCAAGTGCTTTGAGTGCAAAGAGGTCGGCCACTTCATCGCCGAGTGCCCAAACAAGCAGAACGACTACTACAAGAAGGGCAAGAACCACTCTCGCGACTTCAGCAAGCACCGCTCCGGCAAGCACGACTACGGCAAGCGCGACCACACCAAGCACCGTTCTAGCAAGATCAAGAACTTCAAAAGGCTTTCAAGAGCTACCGGAAGGACAACCGGAAGTGGGACAAGGCCATCTTCGCCGAGCTTGGTGGTCTTTGAAACGGATCATCCTCCTTCTCCTCCTCATCTTCGTCAAGCTCAAGCAATGAGGAGATCGTCACCAAGCAGGATAAGAGGAGGGACCAAGGCAGTCTAGCTAGCCTCTGCTTCGTCTCCACCTAGTCCAAGCTCAAGCACAAGGTGAACCAGAGATCTTTTTGCTCCGTGGCTGTTGAGGACAAGGAGGACAAGGGCAACGACAATGACTCCTCTAATGAAGAGGTAACTCTTGAGCACGCTGAGATCCTTGATATGCTGGAGAGGAATAGTCGTGAGTTGAAAGCCTAGGATAAGTTGTTGGAGAAGGCAGCCAAGAAGCTGCAGAAGCAGAAAGCTAAGCTTGCTGATGCTTTGGCTGAAATTGAGAGGCTTAAGAGTGTGGAAACCCAGCCTAGTAACTTTCTGTACCCTACCTGTGAGTCCCTCATGAGTGATATTTGTGAGCAGAAGAGCAAGTATGCTCATCAGGTAGAGGAGATGGATAGGCTGAAGGTTGAGTTTGGCAAGCTCCAGTCTAAACTGGATGAGCCTACCTTGAGTGAGGTGCCTGAGTGTGAGTCTTGCCTCCACTTAGCTGTTGACATAGCTTAGCGGAAGGTAAAGTGTGAGGGGCAGCTCAAGGAGTTGGAGGAGCTTAGGGCTAGACCAATGCTTTTGGGTGTGTGCACGGTCTGTCCTACCTTGAGGAGTGAGCTTGACCAGGTGAGAGCTGACTTTGAGGTGCTGAAATTTCAGCACCCCCCGATACGTGTGAGAGTTATCTCACATTGAGGTTGCAGTTGGTGGAGAAGGATGCCACCATTAAGAAGCTTGAGAAGTCTGCTCCTGTGATTCCCTCTTTAGACTGTCTCACGTGTGTTGCCCTAGCTTTGATTCTAAAAGGTTTGAGAGAGGAGAAGTTGATCCTTGAAGAGGACAACTGTAGGTTGAGAGATTTGCTGAGCTGGATGTATGCCAGGGAACCTCCGCTTAGGATGATCATAGAGGCGAACAAGTGTGGTGAGGGTGACACTAGTGGAATTGGGTTAGGAGAGTGTAGTACCTCGGGTAAGAAGAAGAGTGCCTTGATCAAGTCTAACACTGCCACTCCCGAGCTTGACTCAACTATCGATGGGGTTTACCATGAGCCTCCCAAGGCTGCCCCAAGGAAGTAATATTGGACACCCAAGCCACCACAGGCCAAGCTGGACAAGATAGTAGAAGAAGTGGTGAAGCCTTCAGGTGAGAATCAAGTCCAGTAGTCAGCATCACCCAAGGCTTCACCACCTCACCAGAAGCCCAAGACCCAGCCCTAGCCTATGCCAAAGAGACCTATCTACCACTGTGACTTTTGCCAGCGGAATGGTCACTTGGAGGAGTTCTGCTTTAGGAGGAAACGGGCTGAGAGGCAGGAGAGAGCCTGGGGAAATCAGGATTAGTTCTACCAGAGTGGTAGGCAGGATCCTCCCCGTAGCGGTGAGATAAGAGACCGCTTTGCTAGTGGTGAGAGAGGAGGCGGCTTTCAGTCCCGTGCTCTAGGTGGTGAGAGACGCTTTGCTGGCCGAGCTCCTAGTCATTTTCAGTGCAGCTATGGACCTCGTGACTGAGACTTTGGTAGAGGGCTTGAGAGCTCACACTTTGGAGGGCGTGGGTACTCAGATCGTCGTGATGCTTACTTTGGCTGTCCTTTTCCCACCTTTGAGATGATGGCTCGGCACTAGTTTAGTAGTTTACCTAACCCCAGTGTTGGACCATTTGCTCACTCTCGCTTTCCTTGATTTTGCAGGATCGAGGCCTGGAGGACATATGGATCATGGACTCCAGCTGCTCTAGGCACATGACAGGGCACCGCAGATGGTTCTCCAGCCTCAACCCCGTGAGCACCAAGGAATACATCACATTTGGGGATAATGGTCAGGGTAAAGGTGTTGGTTCTATTGCGCTTTCTGGCAAGCTTTCCCTGAGAGAAGTTGCCTTGGTGAGGAATTTGGGGTTCAATTTGGTTTTTGTCTCGCAACTTCTCAAGGAAGGGTATGAGGTTCTCGCGTGCTTGATGCTAAGGAAAACCTTGTTTGTCAGATTTTGCCCTATGGGCAGGTTTTTAAGGTTGACCTTGTATCTATTTCTATCCATCCTCGGTGTTTGGTAGCTAGTCCTTCTGCTGATATTTGGAAGTGGCATAGGAGGCTAGGCCATTTTAGATCAGATCTGCTTGTCAGGTTGAGCTCGATGGGTCTGATCTGAGGATTGCCCAATTTGAAAGAAGAAAAGGACTTAGTGTGCCACCCCTGCCATCATGGCAAGGTGGTTGCTGCTTCTCATGCACCTGTTAATCAGGTGATGACCTCTTACCTGGGTGAGCTGCAGCATATGGACACCGTTGGTCCTGCTTGGGTACAGTCGGTCAATGGGAAGTGGTATGTGCATGTCGTTGTAGATGACTTTTCTTGCTTTTCGTGGGTGTTCTTCATGGAATTCAAAGATGAGGCTTTCGGTTTTGTTCTGGACCTGGTCTTGAGGTTAAGAAATGAGAGTCATAAGGCCATGAGGGCTATCCGCAGCGATAATGGCGGAGAATTTCGTAACTCTCATTTCGAAACCTTTTGTCGTGACCTAGGTCTTGATCACCAATTCTCATCTCCTTATACCCTACCTCAGAATGGTGTTGTGAAATGAAAGAACCGCACACTTGTAGAGATGGCGTGGACAATGCTTGATGAGCATAGGACTCCGCGACACTTTTGGGCTGAGGCTATGAATACGGCCTGTTACATTGCCAACCGCATCTTCCTACAAGCTTTCTTAGGAAAGACATCGTACGAGCTACGGTTTGGTAGATAGCCCAGCATTAAGCACTTGCGTACATTTGGATGCAGATGCTTTGTGCTCAAAAAGGGGGACATTTGGACAAATTTGAATCTCGCTGCTTGTATGGTATTTTCCTTGGGTACGCCTCCAGCTCTAGGGCATATAGAGTGTGGATCCTTGATACCAAACAAGTGGTTGAGACCTGTGAAGTTTCCTTTGATGAATCTATGCCTTGCGCAACCCCTGCATCTGAGCTTTCAGGTGATGATGAAGAAGGAGCTCCCATCTTTGAAGATGAGGAAGTTCACGTAGATGATGGTGATGCAAGAGCCACTGCACCGGCCGTAGCTCCTGCCCCCTCTACTACGAGCTCTGAAGATGAAGGAGGACCTTTGCCGATGGCTTCCTCCTCACTCCCCTGACCGCAAGCTCGAGTAGATGCTGGCTCCGCTGAGGACGTAGGGGAGGAGACCTCCGAGATTGTTCCATCTCATTAGGTCCAGCGGGATCATCCTCCACACGGGATCATTGGTGATTTGCATGTGAGGACTTTGAGCTCCCAGACAGGTTCTATCGCTTTCTTTGCCCATGCTGCATTTGTTGCCTCCATTGAGCCCAAAGATATTGGACACGCACTTTCTGATGGTAACTGGGGTAATGCCATGCATGATGAGTTAGAAAACTTTGAGAGGATTGAGGTTTGGGTTTTGGTAGAGCCACCGCCATAATGAAATCCTATTGGTACAAAATGGGTTTTCAAAAATAAGCAAGGGAAGGATGGCACTGTTGTGCGGAACAAGGCTAGACTTGTGGCTAAGGGTATTTATCAAAAAGAGGGGATAGACTATGAGGGAACATTTGCTCCTGTTGCACGCCTGGAAGCTATTTGTATACTCTTAGCCTTTTCAGCTTCCATGGGTTTCAAGCTTTTTCAAATGGATGTGAAGTATGCTTTTTCTAAATGGTTCATTCAAGAAGAAGTTTATGTCAAACAACCCTCTGAATTTGAAAATGCTAAATACCCTAACCATGTTTACAAATTGCAAAAAGCCTTATATGGTTTGAAACAAGCCCCTAGAGCCTAGTAAGAGAGATTGAAAACCTTTCTGCTAAACCAGGGTTTCAAAATGGGGAGTGTTGATAAGACCTTGTTTCTTCTCAAGCATGGTAGTGATCTTCTTATTGTCCAGATATATGTGGATGATATCATCTTTGGTGGCTCGTCTCACTCTCTTGTTACCAAGTTTTCTGAGCAGATGTCGAAGATGTTTGAGATGAGCATGATGGGAAAGTTGCAGTTTTTCCTTGGACTGCAAATCAAGCAAGGGCGTGAAGGAACCTTCATACATCAAGCCAAGTACACGAAGGACATTCTGAGGAAATTTGATAAGGGAGACGTCAAGCCTATGGCGACTCCCATGTCAACACAAACGGCGCTTGATGCAGATGAAGAAGGGGAGGTTGTGAACCAGAGAGAGTACCAAGGAATGATCGGCTCACTTCTGTACCTGACGACGACTAGACCAGACATCCAGTTCGCGGTTTGCCTTTGTGCGCATTTTCAGGCCTCACCAAGGACATCACACCGTCAAGCGGTGAAGCGCATCTTCAGGTACCTGAAATACACTCATAAGCTTGGTCTTTGGTTCTCTTCAGCTTCGACTCTCTTTCTCAGAGGGTATTCGGATGCTGACTTTGCGGGTTGTCGGCTGGAGTGCAGCAGTTGACTGTAGTCAACATGGAGGAGCCTAAGATCATGATGTTGCTATTGCGATTATCTCTAGTGAAGCAAGTCCAAATCTTGGCATGTTCTGAAGTGATGAGGGCATGGCACATGGCTTAACAAACTAGTCACGAAGGACCATGATCTCAGATTCTCACCTTACATACACGTAGAAGAAACGCCAAAGACCAAGTTGCTTGATCAGAGCGATTGACATCAGATAAAGCGTTTGAATTAGCTTTATAAGGAGCATATTATCACAAAAACATTGTGATTAGATTATTCATAGGTAGAAAACCGCAATGAAAACCTATTTTAGGCATGAATGACATGTCAGATTGACACAAAGTCTGTCGACACTCTATGATCAGAATATCCATGACTTTACTATAGTGCCTAGCATGTAACACCCATGGTGTACACATGTACACATCTGATCATCCATTCTCTCCTCACGGTCCTAATCACGTAAACATGTACCTAAACCTCCGTTAAAGGAGATCCACCTAGGATGAATCTAATGTACTATTCACAATAAAACAAGTTGCTCGAGCTATGATAATAGAACCTTAAGCTAGCATAAACATGTATTACAACATACATCATAATTTTAGCAGCTAAGGATATGAGTCATACTCAAGCAACATAACTCTAGGCATAAAATAATGCACACAATACACATCTAAATAAAAACCATGCGGATAACTAGAAAACATAGCATCATGCAAACATAATAGATAGGAATTGCTATGAGATAACTGAAGAATCAAACAGCCTTAGACCTATAAAAATAGAATCAAGGTAGCATGACATTTACTTGAAAAAATCTCTAAAGGGGTTGTTGTTGCTGGAAGCTGATGGACAGTTATCAGCGACGAGACAAACGTGGAGCCAAGAGCCTATCCTTTTGAGTAGGTTCTAGATCACCTCCTATATGAATCCGCTGTGATTACGTGAGTGAGAGCCAATGGACCGGCTCCATTGTCTATGGAGTGATGAGTGATTGTCAACAGAAGCCAAAGACCCAGAAGGACTTGGGCACAAGACCTCCGATGGACTGGAGGTAGAAGAAAGCCCTCTGAAGGACTGGAGGCATGCTCGACATCGGTCGGCCATGGGAGTTTAGTACAATGAGGAGCGACACGGCGACGGCATGAGTAAGACCTCCAAAGGACTGCGAGGTGACCCCGATGGACTAGGGATGCTGGGTGCCACCGCGGTGCTCCAACACAAAGACATGGCGCGAATATGGGCAAGGGCCTTGGTGGATTCGCTCAAATCCGCCACCCTACCACCAAGATATCAGACTCGGCGAATGGCCTCGTTCTCGCTGAGATAGAGTGGAGTGGGCCGTTCTAGGCCTAGGAAGGAAACCTTAAAGTTTCTCGATTTCTGACTTCAAAACTGGGGGTAAATCGGCGGATTTGGACAACTGGCCACGTGGATGTCATCCGAGAGTTAGCTTGCAGGCGAAGAAGATCAAGACTCCATCGCGGTCATCCGTCCCTGAGAAAGTCGAGTCTTTTCCGTTTTGGCCCCTACGGGCATTTCTGTAATATAGGGGTCTTAGTGTAAAATGTGTCGATTAGGCCAGGGCTATAAATACCTAAGTGGCTGGTCATTTAGGTGACTCTTCCACCTCCAGAAACCCTAGGCTTAGTCTTCAACCAGCCAAGTGATTAGAGAGCAAATCGGGTGCTTAGCTTAGGATTTGAGAGTCCCCTAGGCTAGTACTTTGTATTAGTGGGAGGATGAACGGTGGTAGGTTGAGTTAAGCCTTGTGAGAACTGATTTCCTCATCTAATCAAGGAAGTTTCATCCTATTTTCGTGCTCATGTGTGCAGCCATCTTTCTCCCCCCTTTCTAGTTGATTTTTTGGATGGAACTCAAGGGTTTTTGGTTATTTGTGTTGCCCATGAGTTAATCATGTTCTATTGGCTCTTTTGGACTTGCTAGGATGTGGAGATTATGACTTAGTTCATCTCAATCCTGCTGGATTAACACGAGCAAGTTTCTCTTGAGTTTTCCCCTTTCTTGCCCAAAGATTGCCATCTCAAGAGATCTGAAATTCCTACTGATTCCTTGGTCATTTTGCGTTGATCTTTTGGGAAAAGCTTTGGAATAGGGTCCAGATAGCCTGTGCAAGATCTTGTGAAGATTGGACAAGGTTTGGTCAGATTTGGGTTGGAAAACCCCTTGTCTGCGACTCTACCGGACAGTCCGTCAGAGGCCATAGGACAATCCTGCAGAGCCCACCAGATAGTCCAGTGATGGCGTCTGTCTAGGACTTCTTGATGAGAACATGTACAACATGCATATGATCAAGGCCCGAGAGAAAGATGGAGTTTGAAGCCCAATCTGAGTTGAGGTCCAATTTATTTAGGAGGCCGGTTCGGACTGCAGGAGTAGGCCTCAGTAAAACGGAAGCCCAGGCCACATACGGACTCCGTTTTGGGCGTTCTACATATTAACGGAAAGCTAAGGAGATAAAATTTCCAACCCATCTAGTCTCATGCTCAAATAATCTCAGAGTCAATAGGAATCATCAAAACAACTTTACGATCAGAATCTGCTAGGGTGCTGCTGGACCGGTTTTTGGGCCCGCTGGCCTTGTACGCCCTAGGGTTGCTCGGCCAACCCGTTGGCTGCTCCCTATACCTCTCTCTTGTATATATTCTGTAGCCGTAATTAGATTAGATGGGTTTTGCATAAGATTATTCTGTCGTGAATAGTTCGCCATTCGTGTATCGGTTTGTGAAACCCCAACTTGTGCACAAGATTAATCTTGATTGTGTTTATTCCTTGTTCTTGCTTGTGTTCTCTCGGTTGCATTACAGGAACGATAGCCTTCTTAGTGTGGTCGATTGTGCACGTCACGCGATCGATAACAATCGGAGCAGTGGTGTCGTGATTGCAAGGATTCGATCAATTGCTCGGAGCCTTCTTCACCAACGTCGTGTTCTCCACCCCTAAACCGACTTATCTGTACCTCTCAAAAGATCGGGAACCCTATTTCTATCACTTCCCACTGGACAGTCCGGCAGAGGTCACCGAACTATCCGGTTCCACCGGACAGTCCGACA
The DNA here is from genome assembly GCA_030272315.1 of Paspalum vaginatum. Lineage (NCBI taxonomy): Eukaryota > Viridiplantae > Streptophyta > Magnoliopsida > Poales > Poaceae > Paspalum > Paspalum vaginatum. Next base: position 10,188,938 of record CM059020.1, on the reverse strand, counting down.
CCTGCTAGTGGACAGTCCGGTACTGCCTGGATTGCAGCTGTGTTTTCGCTGTTTGCTTCTTCTGCTGTGTTTTTGCTTTGAATGTCTGCATTCCCTACTTCTAGACTATTCTCTTTGCTTGCTGTGAGTCAGTGAGATGCACTTTGGTGCGGTGAGTGTTGTGTGGTAGTTTTTGCAAAGATTCGTTGCCTCGGTGCCCTTGTTGAGTCGGATCTCGGTGTTTCTCTCTTGGTTCGTATCCTCTCAGTGGACGGCACCCTTGTGCTGCTAGACACATATCTGTTCATTGGACGGTGTCTAGTTCTTCTCTTTAGCACCAGTTTCAGGGAGTTGTGAATTTGAGTATTAAAGCGCTCCTATTCACCCCTCCTCTAGTCGCACATCTCGGTCCTACACATGCCACCTAACTTGACGCTACAACTAGGAAGGATGTGGTGAATTGTCAATCGCTAGCTTGCAAAATAGACAAGGAAATGATCAAACTCTTCACAAAGGCACTAAAGAATTGTATGATATCACGGTAGAGTGAAATGACACGGTACATCCGTAGATCCTGATACTTCGACTAGAGGCCAAACCAAACCAGCTGACGAGAACATCCTAAGAAGGGCCAAATCATCCTGGCCGACCAAAACTTCTCTAATCTGATCTCAAGGCCAAACCAAGAGATGTGCCATAAACAACGCGATGAATCACAACATCATATGGAAAGCGGGGTGCATGATAGAGACAAAGTAAAAAGTCATAATGGATATAATAGAGAGCATGCAAGTGTGGTAACAATGTTGACTTCTTCCACATAGGACAACTCCATGGACTCACTGTTGGATGGATCTATTAGCATAGGCACATAGCCTAACTACCATGTATACATATCCATGAATAGAAAAAGATCAAAGTTCATAATAGATATATCAAGAATATGAAAGTTGATCATTCAAGTAGATCCAAATGTGCAGATAACTAGCAAACCTTGATATAAAAAATGCTTCAATACAAGTGCCACCCTGGAGTAAGTAAACACAATGCCACCCTAATAGACCTTGGAGAATCTATGAAGGTAGTGTGACAATTACCTAGAGCGACCTAGAATAGGTGCGGTGATGCGCTGAATTGTTGATGAATTATTGATCATCTTTTATGTTACACACCATTTACATATTTGTAGCAGGAGGCTTGCTGCTAAAGGGAACTGACTAACCTAAACCAACTAGATATGACTCCAATAGAAACTGGGCCTTTCTAGAGGCCTAATCCTTTAAGACCATATTCCTTTTTGTGGATCAGGCTCTAGATGGGTTGGGCTTTCCCAACGGCCCACTTCGTTGGCCCATCTAGGATTTGGCTCCAACACGGTGTGGCGATGTGCTGAGATGTTCGCTGACTTGTGTGTTGGATTACAAAATAACGTGTATTGATTTTAGAAAAGGTACTCCTTCACATTTATAGTTCAATGACTTTACAAAAACATACTCGATTTCCTTATTTAACCGGAGTCCAGCGAACATGCAAACTTTCTCAATGCTAGGTGGTTCAATTGTCCTATTAGATTTCACCGTCTTTTCCTGTATGGATTGGCCCATATTATTCCTCTATCTCTCTTTTACTTTCATAGCCCATCTAATTCGGCCCCAGGCAGGACTTAGTTCCCTACATGTCCTCCTAGTTTTGGATTAATTTCCCCTAGTTTTGGAATAATTTTGTTCCAAAACTACATTGTCGTCTTTAATTTTTGGACAATATATCCCTTTGCCAACTCTAAACTGCACCACACACTAGGTTCAGTCATAATGCTCGATAGAGATGCCTCTTGGAAACCAAACCTTTTGCACCCAACTATAGTTTATTCTAGTATTTAAATAACCATTCATGGTGTAGGTACATCACTTTGCAAGTCTTAGTCTTCCCTATTTCTTCTTTCTAAGAAAACCCTCTCCTCCTCCAACCATGGGGCACTGGTCATCCAATGTCAAGTACACTATCCACTAAGACTCATTTGAGTATAATGATTAGGTTGACTAGCCATGGCCGTATCACTAATGGTAGGAGTCGAACAATGACAATGATAAGGATTTAGAGGAAGAACGATCTTTTGACGGTGATGGCGATGATGGCGACGACCCAAAGGAGGAACCCTTCAAAAGGAGGATGATGATGATGACGACGATACCGCTGGTGGTGGCGATCATGACCACTATGATAGTGGTAGCGATGATAGCGTGGCTGCTTTGATGCTATTCCACATGAATGGGGTGACTTGAGAAATCAACAGAGATCCCCTCTAGAATCTTTAGGAAGGCCTAGGGTTGGCCAACCATAGGGGGGTATGCTCAGCTAACCTTACTTATTTGTTAGGCTTCTATCACCCTCTTTTGCTGGGCTTCTCATCTATTGTTGTGTATCAAATGTGCACAAAAGTCCAAACAACGTTGCAAAGTTGACAATTTTTGGAGGTATTTGTTAATGAATAAAAGCATTGATGCATAATAAGATAAATCATGTAAAGCAAGGCATAATCTTTGTTCTTAGATAGTGTCAACAACAACAATAACAACACAAAAGTTATACTGTTAGATCTTTGGACCTTGAGGTTGAAATGATTAATCCACATTGTCTTAACGATATGGGACCCTTATATCCATGTTTCTTTGTTATGAAAACCTATCGATAAGGGAGGTTGGCCCTTATTTGTTTTTGAACATTGGTTGGAGAAACAATGAGGAATTCTTAATGATGCAAGCATAAAGATTTCAAATAAGAAGAGTTAACATCAAGGTCGAAGTAGAATTGTCATACAAATGATAACTCAGTGGAGAGTAAATAGCTAAAAGATAACAATATGAATACGATTGTTATTACTTGTGCCTTTGGACTGGAATATCTATTGATCGAAACACTACATGATACAAATGTCCTATGATTATGCATCATTCTAACTGCATCATTCTGTCTGTTATATAAAAAACATATTTTCATGCCTATGCATGTTTGTTGACACCTTCGAAGTCATGTCTAGATGATATTGATGGTTAACATCGAGGCTAACTACAATAGCATGTTAATAAGCATCACTTCATGGCTTTCAACACTCTAACTGCATCTAATTGTATGAATTTGAGATGTTCTATAAAATGTGTCAAAAAATATCTTTATGTCTCTATTCAGTGATGCTTTAGCTAGCGTTGCTAAAATATAGACCTATAAGGCCATTTTTCTGTAGTGTATGTGCGCTTCTTTTTCTCTCTATTTTTCTTTGTTATTGATTCCTTATATTTTTATCTCTTTTCATCTATTTGTTTTATTTTCCCTTTGTTTCTCATTTTCGGTTTCCTTCCATATTATAGTAGAATATCTATGCTATAATCTTTAGGTGCACATGCACTACTACATACACTCACTACAGGAGTGGTGGAAGAGGCCTCTATTGGATCGGTTTTGGAGAGCGCTACTACTCGTGGGCTGCTGCAGTGCAACGACTATTGGAGCAATTTGCAGATTGCTCCTGTAAAGGGCTTAGCAGGAGCGGTGGATGTTAAGTACCGCTCCTACTAAGGACCTTATAGGAGCAGCTCAAAATGTGAGCCGCTCCTTCTAAGATCATCAGTAGGAGCGGTTTTTGTTTTAAACCGCCCTAACTAAATTGAAAAAGGCCTACCGTTTTTTTCCTGCCATAATTTGAAAGCCCTACTGCTTCTTTCCGACCACATTGCCGTGCATTGTTTCCCACCAATTTAGAAACTGCTTTGTTTTTGAAATCGTATTGTTGCGGCTATTTCGAAGCCTAATGCTTTTCGGATCTATATATACACACACATTCTCGAGCCACATTTACATACATATTCAAGTGTGCCAAGCTTGTAGTGCGTGCTAGCTAGTTACAAAACACATCACGCGCATAAATTAGTACATGTTTATACATCCAACACAACAACATAGAATAAGTGATTCTCCCACTCTACCAATTGATGGTATTTGTCATCTATTGCTAAAATTGATTCATGATTGAAGAATTTCCCTCACCGATTGATTACCTTGTGCATTGTGAAACGGCATAGGTCGGCAATGATGTTCATGAGATCCTTCTCGGTGAGAGGCTGACTTGTCTTAGGGATTTCGAGTAGCTAAACCAAAAAAGGATTATATGAGTGTTAACAGTGCCAAGGTGCACTTAGTTATGTCCACACTTGCAATACATGCAATAAAACGAGATACCGAGATGTTTTTTGAGCACTTCTTCAAGATTAGTTCTATACCTCACATTGACCTTGAGAAACTCGCAAACATAGTATTCATAGTATCTGGTTCCCCTTGGTTGCTTGTGGCACTATGTTTTACACACAAGTTTCATTAGTTTTAGATTTATAATACATTATTTGAACGTATGTTTATGTACTTGTCTTTTCTTCCATACTGGGAAGTTTGCTCTAAAGATGATCTTGTCCTTGCGCTATTGATGAACTGGGGGATTAAACTTTTGCATGCCAATTTTGAAGGCCCTATTATAATTAGAATATATATAGAAACTCAGATAAGTAGGACTACTCCACATATATAAGAACCAATAGTGATAGATATCTTACAGCCGTATTATCATCAAAATGATCGCATATCTCTTAGGGTCGACATCCAATGAGTCCAAGGCCAATACTTTGCTCTCCTTAGGCATGATGAGTAGACATATCCAGTTTCCGCTGCAAAGACCAAAGCGCATGAAGTTTTATATGATCATGAGTGTTTAATTTCCACTTAGTATATATGGCAAGGGTTTTGACATACTCAAAGTTTTATGGAGCAAGGATTTCATCCCTGTTTTGTTCATTGAAGAAGTTTAGGGCATCGGTAATGTATGCGGCAACTTTTCTCTTCGCCCTTTTGTGTAATTCCTCCCGGATTGCAACTCTCCCGTTTTGTTTTTTCCCGCTACCAGTTCTTTGCTATCGTCTGCCAGCCTAAGTGTCCAATCATGCGACCCTGGTCAATTAATGAAGGGTCCTAGAACCCAACTCTTGTATCGCCAATCCTTTGAGTTGTTTCATTTTGCACTCTAAAGGCATATGGATGTTACATTCAAGAATATTATTATGTTAATTATGCATGCATATTGGGATTGGCAGGGAAATTTACAGGCACCAAAGGGTCATCGCAGTGATGTCCATTTGTCCTAGGCAGAACTTGTTTTGAAACTCCAAAAGTCGTCAATGGTAGTTTTGGTTTGGGTCTAGAAACAGTCAACTGGAATGAACGTGGATACTTCTCGGACCCGAAGTTTACTGGCCCTTAGGTATCAACCGTGAAGTCCTTTTCATTTCACCTGGCATTTCATCATCATTTAGATGCTAATCTGGTAGGAATGTTTGTTGTGTTCATATCTCAGGGGACAATTCAACAAATTGGGAATTTCGGCAAGTCCAAGGACAGTTTTGTATTCTTTTAGGTTTGGAATCAGTTCTATTTTCATTGTTGTGTCCTTTCGCTTTGCTTTCTTTATATCCTTTCCTTTCACTTTTTTCTTCAACCAAGTATCCACCTCAGGTATCATAGCTTTGTCATAGACACGTACCATTTTTGGCGCCACGCTTGTATCGCTTGTCAGTGCTGCTACTGGCGTCTCGGCCTACTTTGGAGATGTGTCTAATGTTTTTGTTGTAGGCTTTAGATTAGATGTCTATTTATCTATAATCAGCTTTTCAAAGAGATCTGGAGGTGTAGCCAGCTTCTCAACTAGATTTGGAGCAGTTGGCATGAATTCGTGTATCGGTGGATCTGGATCTGCATGATCTCATTCGTGCACTATATGTTCTTCCTCTATTGCATCTCCTATTGTATCATGTTCGAGTGCTAGTTGTCCTTGTTCGAGTTGTTGTTGCTCTTGTGGTGCTAGGTTCATGATGTATTTCTTATTCCACAAGATGAACTGATTGACAGACTGGCTGAGGAAGTGGATCCCCTCTAGCGTGGGGATGTCTATCCTTTCTTCTTCATGTTTGGGTTCAACACTAAGGACCTGGACCCTTGCATAGCTCGGTAGGATGGGAGTGCCATGGAAAATACCACAGCTAGGAATCGTTAGTGCCATTGCAACCTCCTTTGTCCTTCCATGTAATCCAAGAGGGATGTGCAGCTCACAAGGAGTTGGAGACGTGATGCTATCGACTGCATGGCCCTCTGGATTGGTAGATGGAGGTGTTTGGATGAGAATAAGACCATGTATAGCAAGAAATGGTATGCTAGATTCGACCAAATCTCTCAACTTCTCTATGAACACCTCCTCGGCATTTTCTCTTGTTTCTTGCTTGTAGAGATCATGCTTTTTATACATGGCCCTATCCTTGGCGAACCCCTCCTTCCAGTATAGCTTGGACAAGATGGCTCTGCATCGACCTCCATGCTCTTTTGTCCCTATGGCTACACTTAAGCAATCTTTCTCCCTATAAGAGACAAATTTGCCCGCCTTCTGTTGCTCTGCAAGTGACCTGATTCTGGCCATTGCCTCTTTGGTCTCGGACTTTGCAAATTTTTTGGCCCTCAGCCACCTTGACCTCTTAGGCCTTGATCTAGTGGAACAACCACGCATCTAAGCCTTCATACGGGTCTGGTAGCCCTTTAGCTATTGCACCTTCTCTTTCTTTGTTCCATTTCTCGACATTCGTGGCAAACCCACAGGGGCCAAGATTCGGCTTGTGCACGTCTCTCTTTGCAAGCGCTGTGTTTGCTTTGCTATGCTCTTTGGCTTCTTTAGTTGTCCTTTGTCTCAAAACCCATCCCACTGTGCTTGGGCAATCTTACCGTACTCGTCAAATGGAGTAAGGTTGAGCTTCACATATTTGTTAGTGAGATATGTTTTCCATTGATGATAGGCTTGACCTAGCTGCTTAAGTGCATATGACTTAACCTTCTCCTTGCTACCATGTGGGTAATGGAACACTTTCTTCAGCTCTCCCCATAATAAATCCTTCCTTGCATCAGACACCTTCCTCCAATCAGGCCATGTAGGTTCCATCCATGTCCTTGCTATCACCCCCACAACGTTGCAGCACTTTGCTCTTACCGATGGAGATTCTAGTGGTTCCCTAGCAATGCCAACCTCGTTCACTATGTAAATAGTTTCTGGTATTTTGTTCTTCACTCGCCTTCCACATTTCCTCTTGCTCGTTCCAGTTTCCAGAGGTGTGGTGTCTTGTTCAGGCAGAGTTTCAATGGCTTCATTCACTCGTTGTTCCTACTTGGTGCGAGATTGTTAATGAAACTTTAAATTTCTATCATTACAACAACTAAATGACATTAGTGTTAGGCCCACACCTCGACGGAGGGAACGTAGTTCGGATCCCTCGCGAGTTCTCGAGCGCATTTGGCAGCAAGTACGTCCGCGGCATGTGGGTCTTTTGGCTCGAGGTTCTCATTTGCCGAGTCGTAATCGATATCGGGTTCATCCTTGAGAATATCTGCAAGAAATTCATTGTCTTCTGTGAATCGGTCTAGTGACCTATCCATTTTTTCTAGAAGATTAATCTAACAATTATAAAATTCAAACACATGAACATTCAAAGTACATGAAAAAATAACACATGAAAATGAAAATGAATTACACATGAAAGTGACACATAAACAAAGTAAAGGACATGATAAATTAATATACATGAAAAATTAAATGGAAAGGACATGAAAAATGAATATACATGAAAAACGAATAAACATGAAATTTGAAATACATGAAAAATGGATATACAATGAAAAAATGGTAAGTACATCACAAATTAATTTACAAAAAAGGTATATACATCAAAATGAATATACATGAAGAAATAGTTAGGGACATGATAAATTAATATACAAAAAAAATGAAAATACATGAAATTGAATATACATGAAAAATGGTTGTACATGAATGTACCCCATAAGCTAACAAAACTAACTATACATGAAAATTATCTTAGCTAACTAAAATAACTATACATGAAATTAACTACCTAAACTAACTAAGCTAACTATATATACTAACTATACATGAAAATTAACTAACTATACATTTCTAACCAACCTAACTATATATACTAACTATACATGGAAATTAACTAACTAAAATAACTATACATGAAAATTAACTAAGTAAACTAACTAAACTCCATAGAGGAGGAGGACCTAAGGTACCCGGTCTTCAGTGAGGAGGAGGAGGCCGAGGCATGGTGATGCTAGGAGGAGGACCGGCAGCAGTGGATAGAGTGTAGGATCGAGATTACCGGCTAGAGGAGGGGGGTGAATAGACGGTTTCAACTAAAATCAAAGACAATAGACAAATTCAATTAGAACCACGGGAAAATTAAATCTTCTAGCCTATGTTGAGCTAAGTGGGTTTGCATCCTAGGGTGACATGATAGCAATTTAATCACTAGTAAACTAAATTCTCAAAGTAAATACAAAAAATAAAGTGAGCAAAGAAATCACCACACAAGAGACCGAATTTCTCTCGTGGTATCGATGACTTGCCGGTCACCTCTAATCCACGTTGAGGTGGATACAGAGTATCCAACCGCTTCTCTATAAAGAGTCCACTTGATCTTTAAGCCGGATTGGTCAATAAACCTCTCAAACCTCTATTCCACTAGAGTTGCTTTTCACCACTTTGGTGAGGCAAGCAAAAAGCCTCTCACAACCACCACCTGCGTCTCCTTCACAATCTTCTTTGAAGAGCTTGACGGGGAACCTACACCAAGACATCTAGGAGGCGACAACCTCCAAGAGTAGCAAGCCAATGACACTACCTTGATGGACTCCTATTGCCTTAAAGCTCACACACTTGATGCAATGCACTAGGAAGCTCTCTATCTCACTAGAATGCAATCCCAAGAAAAAAGAGTGAGAGAGAGAGGATAAGGAAGGCTCATGAATGCTCAACAAGTGTTTCAAATCGCTAAGAGAGATGCCCAGCCCCCGGGCACACGATATTTATACACCCCCTCTCCACTACTAGCCGTTATGAGAGACATTCGCTAAAACAGGGACTCCACGAACTGTCCGTAGAACAAAGCTTGAACAGTTCGTACTTAAAAACCAACTGGCTAGTTTTGCATTTAATGCCAGTCAAAGCCACTAAAAAATGAACCGTGGACGGTCCACCTCAAAGATCCCAGACAGTCCGCAGTTCACGCAAATGAAACACTAGGGACTCTGCTGCTCTGGAAGTGCTGGGACAAATGACCGGCCGATAGTCTGCCCTAGGCATCCCTGGATAGTCCACCGTTAACAAGAAAACCCCCAGCAGAAACCTTAGGCTCCCTGACCCAAACTTCAGTTAGCACTACAGACAGTCCGCCCGCTAAGACCACACAGTCCGCCGTTGAGGTACAACAACTCGACAGGGAGCATACCACTCTAGTAGGAAATTAGCTATCAAATGCAGATAGTCCATCTCACAACGCTGGACAGTCCACCTCAAAAGGCCGGACAGTCTGCCACTCTAAAAATCAGCTTTTGATTTAATTTTTCTTTCACAAATGAAGCACTATTAGCCCTCATGCAAACGTATCAACTGTATGAGCGATGAGGCACTATAAGACTGTCAAGTAAAAGACATTGACCCTCTCTTGATAGTACGGCTATCTAGCCTATTAATCCAGTTAATATTCTTCTGTAAACACCGATTGATTGGTCAAAACAAAAAACATATACTATACCTTTGCCTTGAGCTTTCATCCCCAAGAATCTAGTTTAGCTTCCAAAGCTAGTCAGTGTTTTTCTCCTAAGTATGGACCAACCTATATTCTTAATCTTCTCGAATAAATTGTTAGTCCTACACATGTTGTCATTAATTTCCAAAACACCAAATGGGGGCTTAGATGCATACATAGAGGCGGACGGCGATGCGGTGATTGTTGACATCTCTTAGTGTAATAGATTTTACTCCGCAAGCACTACGGAGATTCACTGTAGCTTTTTCACCTAGAGTATTTCGAGTATCATAAAAATCCACAGGAAAGCAAGGGCGAATAGGTAGAACGATATGTTCGAACTTCAAATAGTATTGTAAAAGTAATAACTACTAGCTATTCTTATAACGGGAGTAAGGTAAATGAGATAGTGTATGGTGGACGAGTAAACAGGGACTAATGCTGTCAGCAAAACATAGGAAAGCTATCTGGGAGGACAACGAGCGAGATTAAGATACCCAAACTCTATCTCTTAACTACTGCATAGGAGCATTCGCGGTTGAACTAAGTTAATCGAAGACGAACTAGGGTCTTGCATCAAGTGACATTCCAAACTTCAACGAGGAGGCACAGGGGTAGATAGTTGGCTAACCGAATGACAACTGGCTAATGCCTACGGGCCTACCGAACGATGGGGTCAGATTACAGAGGCGCCCTAATGTTGTCACCAATAGGGGGCTACTAACCAAATCTGCGTGGGTAGGATGGCATGCTAAACTAGTGATCAAGGGAGAACTTGATCACTAAAGCTCATCCCTGATTAGAGGGTGAGAGCTAACCTAACCTTAGATCAGAGCCTAAGGCAAGTTTATAGCAAGTCTAGCAAGATCAAAGAACTTAAAGACAACACAAACCTATAGTATGCAAAAAAAGGTACACCACAATAGGCAAGTGCAAGAAATAAAGTAAAGTATACTTGAAAGATAGAGCAATGATTTGTATTATACTGAAGTAGCAAGAGTACAAACCTATAGAAAGATACAAGAACTTTTCCAAGACTCGAAGCTAACTCCGGAATCCCTGAGGAGAAAGCTCAGACTCGACTCTAACTCCCAAGACTAAGCTACTGCTATAAGACTTAACACAATGGTATGTTGCACTCAACTTCCACACTTCACAAGTGAGGCCTAGGGACCTATTTATACCCACTCGAGCAAGAGGGGTACTAATAGTGGTGGTAGGTCATTTGGTGGTTAAGTCGGTGCTGGAGTGGACACTTGGCTGGCTGGGCGACCTTGTAGGGGCCGGGCGGCCTGGTCTTAAGGCCAAGCAGCCAGGTGGCAGTCCAGGCGACCGCTTGATCCACCGACTTAGCCATCTAATGCCCCTGGTTGCATTCCGAAGTCGGTTTGAGGTCGGTTTGGTAGTTACACTTGTGCTTTTCTCTAGAACATTGGATCTTCACTTGTGTTTCTTTCTTAGCCACAGGATTGAAGTGCCTAGGATTGCTAACTTCACCAATCCAATTGTTGGATCGATGAGATGGCAAGCCTTCTGGTACTTAACACGTTGGGCTTGTGGTTTGGACCCTGGAATTGTGTTGACACATTACTTGTGTGCATGCAGTTCAAAGTTGGTGCCATTTGGGCACCTTCTCAGGCCGGGCGACCTAGAGGTAGGGCCGACCAGCTTGCGGGGTTAGCCATGTGGCTACCCTCCTCCCTGGTTTGGCTCCATTTTGAGTGTTTAAGTGTTGTTGACACCTGCATTCAAATAATTCAACACAACTCATGGAAATATGTCAGTAGCAAGGGTTTAGTCTACACTTTGATACATTTTCCTTCATGATCATGGATAGTTGACGGTTGAAGATAGTGCAATAACGACCGTCAACACCCCCCAAGCTTAGACCTTTCCTCATCCTCGAGTAAGGCCAAGATGGTTTATGGATCAGGAGTTGCTGCAATATTGATGTTCAAGAGAAGGAACTATGCATAACCGACACTCATGCTTTCATCTCGAACCATAGTGTACGTATTGATCACCCTTTTTCTCATACCTATGGTGCATCTCTTTGACTTACCCTGCCTTGGGCGGTTTAGAGAAAGAATGACTTCATTGCAGGATCCAGCTCAAAACATTTCTATTTGGATTCCTATCTCAGGTGTTTTGAAGATTTTCAAAATAAAAGCAAATTTACCCAGATGTACTCTCAATCCCTCAAAAGTGTATCCTCACCAAAAAGGGCCAAGAGCACGGCCAAGATTTTCCCTACACTAAAGCTTTTGTGGAGCTCAGGGTGATGGAAAAACTTAGTTTGCTGTTGACGCGGCTTATGTACGAAATTTATGCATCATTTTATATGATTTATCATTGATTTTATGCGTCAACTATATCTTTCACTAACATTTATCACCGATAATTGTGGATTTTGCAATATTGTCTTGGAAATATGCTACATGTGATTTTTACAGGTTTTAGACCAATTTTTTGCGGAATTCACCATGATCCACTTCGAGTAAGAAAAGACCAGCTAGATGACATGGATTGAAGATGAAGAACAAGGAAGACTTGGTGTACTCATAGCCCCTCTGTGAAGATCAAGGCTCCCTAACCAGAAGATTCAATGAAGTGTCAAAGAGCTACAAGAAAATAAAGATATTTATTCATTAAAGATGATGAATATGACAAAGGCCAGAAGAATTCATCAAAGCTCGGCCCATTACGAAGATTCCAGAAGCATAAGAGTCCCGAAGGCCCCGCACAAATATTACTTAAGCATTAAGTAACTACCCCGCGAAAGATGGAAAGGAGACGACGCAGGAAGAGTCCGGGTCGGCCGACCCTGACCCTCCTAGTCGGCCGACCCCACCCCTCCGAACAGTCGGTTCGACTTGCCTTTTCTCCCACGTCTTCTTCAGGGTATAAATAGCGAGTCTAAGCCCCGAGACGAGGCATCCAATTCATTATCAAGGCGTGAAGTCAGCGGAAAGAGGGACAACAACTAGAGAGAGCAGAGGGTCGACGTTTCTAGTCTAGGATTAGAGTTCTTCTAGTTCCTGGAGGTGATTAGAGGCCTTGCACGGTGCTCTAATTACCTAGCTTTGGAGGCATAATTGTATCATCAAGGGAAGGTATGATCATGGATGTAATGTTGATACAGTTAATCAATGAAGCTTTGTTCTTGTCTAATTATCAAGTTCTTGTTCTAATTATGCTTGTTCTAGTTCTAATTAGATTTAGATCTAGATGCTTGTTGATTAGACCATGTCATTAAGGGTGATATTTATCTAGCGTTCTTGATCTCTATTCTAGTTTACTAATGATATAGTTATGTTTCTAGTTCTTGTGATCATGGTGATTAGAAGTTCTAGTTCTTTAATTATGTTATTAGACTATGTGAAGTAATTAGAAGCGCGTTCTCTAATTATGTATGCATGTTGAGAGTTTCTCGTCGATTACCTGGTTACTAGTGACAGTAGAGCCCGGGGAAAGGTTAAACTCGATCTAGGGGATTAGATTGGTTGATCATGATTTAATTATGCTATGATGAATATGCTTGAACATGCTTGTCTGCCTTAAGCTACTAGTTATCTCGCTGTTTTATCTTAGATGAGATGCCCATTATCGCATATGCTTTGGATCCGTTTAGTGCCTGATTAAAAGCTAGTTAATACCCTTAAATTAGTTCTCTAATGATGTTCTAATCGTCTATCTTATATATTAACATATCTAGTATAGTTTAAGGATTGGTTTAGAGTTAACTATACACCTTTCACCCCTTTCAGTTTATCATCAAACTCTTGTTAATTAGATTACCTTTAGTTCGTTCCTTGGATTGACAAAACCCACGATACTCATCCTGGGGAAAAGCTACACATGATACTGTCGCTTGCAGTATAAGATTTGCCGTGCTTAAGTGACGTCAACATTTGCTTAGGTTGTTTATTTTGCAAAAGCCAAAGATTGGACCAAAGAGATGTACTACATCAACAAATCTTGTTCATCATTGGAGCTTATTTGCTAGTTGGATGGATGGATCTCCTTGCTTTTCTTCCCTTCTTCTTTTTTGATGGGTATGAATATGGAGCCTTTTTGTATTTTCTCCCTTTTGCCACGCTTTGAGTAGCATGCTTTTCTTTTTCATACTTTTGCCATGCTTTGACTAGCATGCTTTTATTTGTCTTTTTTATGTCTCCATATCCTCCCTCATTTTGATTTGAAAGGAGAAAGGTTGAAGGTATGATTTTTTGTGGAGATGTATGGATGCATACCTAGGGATGGTAGATGCATGTGGGATGGTGTAATTTTGCTCCAAAGATTCACAAGATAGCGATGATTCCATTCAATGAGACTCAAAATTTGACAAAGCTCAAAACAACACTAAGTAGCTGATAAGCTAGGCTCAGATATTTCATTGTATTTGGCTCTGGTAGGTGTTCAAGACCAAAGGGGAACTTTATTTAATTTTTCAAAAGAATATCCTAAGATGTTCATCCTACTAAGAGAGTGTAGAGTTGGCCTAGTACTAAGTCATGTCATTTCTCACAACAACTTAGACAAAGTTTATGCAAATGGCATCCACAAAGTAAAAGATCAAGTTCATAACGTCGGAAGTCCAATAGTTCTAGGTCTGCACTTGACGGTGTTGCCGTGTGGGGCGCCCATGATGGGTCGGCTAATGCTTCCTCCACAGCTTCTCATTGGCGTTGCTCGACTCTTCATCGTTGGGCTCTTGTCATGACACCTACAAAGCTTTGGCGTGGTTCCTCTATGTTGAGCTGCTTGGTTAGGCTAGCTACTTTTTACAGGTCAAACTAAGGCGCGGGAAGCGGTAGTTCGAAGCTGTAGCCAAAGTAGGTCATGATCAATCTACCCCCTTCTTTCCGCATAAAATGCCCTTTTATGAAATGCTGCTCCCCCACTATGTGTGAAAGATCATCAGGGATGTACTCGAGCTGGGTGTTTTCTAGGATGCCTAGTCCGGATGCGATCCGTGTGATGAGTGAGGTGATAGTGATGGGGGTGTTGTTCTGCCACAGTTCCATCCAGTGATGGACCATGTCTATGATGGGGGCATAAGGCTTTTTCTTGCACATCGCATAGAGGCATTTCAAATCCTCGTTAGCAGTGCAGCGTGCCTCACTACGCGGAAAGACGATGAGAGGGAACCAACGAGCCAGGATTCTCATAGTAGGATTGTGAATTTTTGTGGTGTTGTGCTTCCCCGAAACATTCTCACCACAGATTTCCCACCAAAAGGTTGTTTGATCATACCCCGAAGGTGCATCAGCTAGGGAATAGTTTGAGGAGAATCCTAGGAGATCGCTAAGCCTTCTTGGGGAGAGGGCAAACTCTGAATTGAAGAGATGGAAATGTATGGTTGTACCTGTGGTGAGTCGCTCCATGCGAAGGGTCAATAGGGACTCTTTGATTAGAAGGACGGATCCTTCTTCCTCAATGTTCCAGAAGCCTCTCCACCCCATGTACTCGAACGCTTGTGCGAATTGGACCAGCATGCCGATGTTGGCAAGGAAGAAGGCATCGAAACACCTTGTTCTCCCAAACTGCTTGGGGTGAAGGCATTCCAAAATCTCTGCCTCATCATCATCACGTGGTACGATGTCATGGATGGTTAGAAGCATATGTTGTGGCTAGGGTTGTGATGATGTTGCCTCATCCTGGTGGTGGCTGGCACTGATGGACATCCTGTCAAACGCCGCTGGAGCCCTCGAATTTCCACTCTGAGAGTGGGAGCACAAAGAAAACTTGAGGTGTATGCCCTTCCCTGTGTTGCTCAGGACTCTCTTGGCGTTCTTGAAAAATGACGACATCCTGCAAAACACAGACAACAGAATACCCGAGGGACAAAGCAACAACAAAAATTAGCGTTAGCGGTTAGTAGACCAAAAGTCAGTCGTCCGAATGTTAGTCATCCTTGTGGGGTAGAGCCTCCACAAACCGTCCAACAAAACAAGAGTATGGCATTTAATTTATTAAGTAGAAATTTCCTAAGTGCTGAAATTACTAAGTGCTTAAGCTAATTGAGTGATTAGAGGCAGAAAGAGAGAGATGGCGCTGCCAATCGGAGTGAGGAATGAACGGGGGCTGCATGCGTATTTATAGGCATATGAGGAGCTGCATGCAGGGGTAGCTAGCAGGCTAGGCCACCAGGGTAGGGGCCCAGGCGGCCTAGGGCCAATGCCCCTTAGGCTGGTTGGTGCGAGCGTTGAGATGGGATGGCAGCGGTGCATGGGCACTAGGCAGCGTCAGTGGAGGCAAGGGGTCGGGCGGCCAGAGGCAGAGGCCAGGCAGCCAGGTGCCTACGTGGCTCCGCCACTTGTGTTTAGCGCGCGTGATTACCAAGAGCAGAGGGATTGGGCAGCTTGTACCCACGGCCGAGTGGCCACTGCTGGGGCTGGGTGGCCCTGGCACCCAGTGCCCTTGGCACTTCGCACAGGAAAAGCAGGGGAGGGGACCGGCTGGCCTAGGTAGGGCCGAGCCACCTCCAAAACTCTATATTTTTTTAAATGTAGAGATATAAAAGAAAAAAATTATGGAAGAATTTAAACTAGTACATAAACTTGAATTTAAACATGCTGTGGTGTAAAAGAGAAATTCAAATTGAAAGTGTGCGGAAATTAAATATGCAGCGGAGGATAATGCTAGTTTACCTCCTGGCCAGGGCAAGTCATACTTTTTGTTTAGAGTCAGTGCTTGACAGAGACTTAGCGGCCGTCTATGCTGCAACTTTTGCACGCTAGATTTTCTTTGTTGCCATAACCTTCTGGTTGGGAATTTTACCTCCCTTCTTTTGATCGGGCTTGGCTTTTGGGGTCTCTTCGTCTTTCTTCCACCATTCTTTGGTTGTATTCGTTGTTTTGGCGGCGACCTTTGTGACAGGAGCTTTGCCTCCAGCTTTCTTCATCGGCGGCTTGGCCACCAAGGCACGTCTTAGTGACTCGGCTTTGCGATTGCTTTGAGCATGTGGGCTTCTCCATCTGACAAGATTTTTTGCATTGCTAGGATGAGATGATCCACTTTCGACTGTCTTGGTGAGAGCTCGATCTTGGGTCTTGATGTGTCCCTAGGTGCCTGACATCTGAATATTTTCACTTGTCAGCATTGTTCAACCTTCGGCCTAAAGGCGAATGTCTCTTTTCTGCCATTGATGTTGAGGTGGACTTCTCCAGCTCTGACATCAATATTGGCCTCAGCGGTGCTTAAGAATGGTCGCCCAAGAATGAGCGGCATTTTGCAATCAATTTCTATATCTTTGGCATGACTCTCACACTTGCTCCCAGGTCACAGAGAGCTTGATTGAAGTGCTGAGTCCCGATTGAGCGCGAGATGGTTGGGTTCCCTGGATCTTTTTTCTTTTGTGGCAACTGGTTGAGTATAGCGGTGCTACACGCTTCCGTGAGGTGCACGACTTATGTGGATGGCAGTGTCTTCTTGTTTTTGAGGCTATCCTTCAGGTACTTAGCATATGTAGGTACCTGCATCGCATCTAGAAGTGCAATCTTGACATATAACTTCTTGATTACCTCAACAATTTTGCTGAATTAGTCATCGACGGAGGTCTTTTTCTGCCGTTGAGGAAAAGGGAGCATGGTGGAGTCATAAAACTCATGTGGAGCCAGCTTGGGTGCTTCCTTTAGCGGTTGTGGCTCATTAGCCACTTCTTCCTTGGGTTCAGTGGGTTTTGCTTGCTCTTTCCCTGCATTTCCAGGATGCAGGGGGTCTTATGTAGACCTTCCACCCTGGTTACACCATTCCTTCGGGGGTGGCTCAGGCTGTCCTGGAAGCTTACCCGACGTAGGACCAGGTAGAGCAGCAGCAAGTTGAGCTATTTGTGCTTCTAGCATTTTGTTAAAGCTCAGTTGATTCTTCATGGCACTATTAAGAGTTTCCATTTGCAAAGACAATGATTCTATAACTCTACCATTAGCATGGAATTTCTTACTTATGCTATCATTCACAGCTTTTTGATCAAAAGGATTTTTGCTAAACTGCTGTGAAGTGCCAAAAGAAGTACCTTGCCCGGAGAAAGGTAGATGTGGGTGTGAATTCCAACCAGGTTGAGGACTATCCGGTGTGACCGGATGTGGTGTGACCGGACTGTCCGGTGTGACCGGACTATCCGGTGCCTGCTGCCTGGACTGTCCGGTGGCACGGCCCCGACAGCGCCTCATGCCAGACTGTCCGGTGGGCACTGCCGGACTATCCGGTGGAACCGAACTAGTCCGGTGGCCTCTGCCGGATTGTCCGGTAGAGTCGCAGAAAGGGCGTTTTCAAACCCAAACTTGATCAAACCTTGTCCAAACTTTACGAAATTTTGCACAGGCTATCTGGACCCTATTCCAAAGCTTTTCCCAAAAGATCAACTCAAAGTGACCACGGAATCAGCAGGAATTTTAGATCTCGTGAAATGGCAATCCTTGGGCAAGAAAGGGGAAAACCCACAAGAGGCTTGCTCGTGGCAATCCAACAGGATTGAGATGAACTAAGTCATGATCTCCACATAATAGCAAGTCTAGAACATCAGCAAGGAAAGGGATTCAAGCTTGGCCAAGAAAAACACCCAAAAGCCAAGGATTGAACCCAAAAGCCAAAGAGAGAGGGAGAGGAGAAGAACACAAGGTTGCTGCACCAATTTGCTTCGATTAAATGCCCAAGATGGGTCTAAAGATTTAGCATACAAGCAGAAATTCTTCCCAAGCAACCACCCTCACCTTCCCTCAAGATTAGGAGGCTAAATCCTACTCTAACCTACCTAACAATGGAGCTCAAAGCTTAAGGACGAAAATCACCAAGTGAAGACTAATCCTAGCAGCCAAGAGCCACTACTAATGACCTGCCTTGGACCTATTTATACCCAAGTGATATTTAGACAGTTTTGCACTTAGATCCCTACAGCTAGACAAACCCTAAGGACTCAAATGAAAGATTACAGGATATTTTGGGACGGACGACCACGATGAAGTCTTGATCTTTGTAAGTTCCACGCAATCCTCGGATGTTCTCCACGTGGCCAGTAGTCCAATCCGCGATTCGCCCCCGGTTTTGAAGTCAGAAACCGGGAAACTTTGGGAAGTCTCCGCCTAGGCCGGATTTGGCCCATCTTTTCTATCTTGGCGAGTCGTGGCCCAACTCATCAAGGCTTGGGTAGCTTGGGTGGTGGTTTTGAGACGAAGCCGCCAAAGCCTCCCTTGCACGCCTTCGCGCCACGCATTTAGGTTGGAGCACCGCGGTGGCGCTCGGCATCCCCTGTCAATCGGGGCAGCCTCGGAGTCCTTCGGAGGACTTAGTCCTGCCGTCGTCGTGCCGCTTCTCCGTGTACCGAACTCCCATGGCCGACAGACACCGAGCACGCCTCCAGTCCTTCGGAGGACTTTCCTCTACCTCCAATCCATCGGAGGGCCTCCTGTCCATCGGAGGTCTTGTGCCCAAATCCTTCTGGGTCTTGCTACTGTTGACAATCACTCATCACTCCAGAGGCAATGGAGCCGGTCCATTGGCTCTCAATCTCCCCCTTGATGAGTGCATTGTCAACACCTTCAACCTGTAACCTGAAATAGAACAAAGACAAAAAGAAAAGCGAAAACCGAAAAGAAAGAAGAAAAAGAAGAAGTTGCTCAAGATGCCCCAAAGCCAAATACAAGCAGAAAAGGCAAATTGAGACAACAAAAACAAAGCCAAAGATCGACCCCCTAAGACAAGGGAAACTGCTCAACACAGTCGATCAAACTAAAGCATGACCCCTTAAGAAAGAGGCAAAATGGCTCAACACAGTCATGCTAAGGCAAAAACATCGGCTCCTCCAGAAAGAGGCAAAAGGCTCAACGCACCGATGCAAGAGCATGCTAAAAGCTCAAACTCCCCCTCTACTAGATCTCTACAGAGTCCTCCCCCTTGGTCCAACATCTCTCTCCTCAAGGGTCAACTCTCCCCCTTGTTGACAATGGACACATCAAGGGTTCATAGAACTCAACTTCCCCTGAAATGGACAACTCCCCCTCAAAATATGCCATGAAATGCAGGAAGTGTACCATGAAGAGCTCAGCAGGGATGAAAAGCTAGTAAATACAAGTTCTAGCATACAGAGCAAGTGAGGGCAAGGAAGCATGCAAACAAGCTCAATTGAATCTATCTTATACAAATCAGGAGCATGCTTTATAGGGTTGTTGAAAAGAAAGCATCACCAACATGAATAGCATCTAGCAAGAGAGGTATGAACAGCAAGATGCTAGCAAAACATACAAGGTGTGCTACTCTCAACCAAGGCATATACAACAGGCCATAAGCAATTTAGAGACTTGTAGATTTCAGATTTAGCTATTTTGAACTTCAAGCAAATCAGATCATGTGCCGGGGGTTATTCACTTGTTTTTGCCACTTCTTACCAACCAATGCCAAGCCTAGGTACAGAAAACCATCAAAAGCTTAAGACAAGGTTTTGGTCATACACAGCCTAGTCCAAGTTCATGCCAAAGTACAGAGGCAAGCTATCTCAAACTAGATCAGTGTGACAAGTGAACCCACCTGGATCTTTTCAATTTAGCTCATAGAACACCATTTTGTAAACAACATTCATTCAGATTTCAGATTTGGGCAAGGTGTCATAAATGCTTAGGCATCAACTTAACAAAGGCATACGACTAGCATATCCAAGCATGAAAAGATAGCATAGCATTCAACATTCCTACACATGCTAGGTAGCCAAGTCAAGTGGTGATCATGATTTTTGATTTTCATGAAACAAAAATGACTTAGCTCACAAATGATATTAGACAGATTCAAAGAGCTTAGCCAACCATGATCATGCAAGCAACTGTACAATCTAGCACAAGCAAGTACTAACTCGTCATACTAGAAGAGCTCTAGTGCCAGTGTAAGTGAAAATGCATATGATACAATGCAATGCATGGTATGATACAAAACGCAAGAAAAGCAAAGAAAAAGCAAAACAAAAACCTAAACAACACCAAAGTTACCCCAACCTAAAAGGGGTAACAAACACCAAGCTCCCCGCGCAAGTGAGCAAATACGCTAAGGTCTAAGGGCTTGGTGAAGATATCGGCCAACTGGTTCTCAGTCTCTACATGGATCAAGTCTATATCTCCCTTCTCATAGTGATCTCTCAAGAAGTGAAACCTCACGTCTATGTGTTTGGTTCTGGAGTGCAGGATGGGGTTCTTAGCTACAGAAATAGCAGAAGTAGAGTCTACTAGGAGAGGGATCTTCCTAAAACTGAGACCAAAGTCGCTCAAGGTGGACTTCATCCAAAGCAGCTGGGAGCAGCAACTAGCAGCAGCAATGTATTCAGCTTCTGTGGTGGAAGTGGCTACGCTAGATTGCTTGCATGAGGACCAAGACACAAGAGAAGAACCTAGAAACTGGCAGGTGCCAAAAGTAGACTTGCGCTCCAGCCGACAACCTGCAAAGTCAGCATCCGAATACCCTCGGAGAGAGAGCAACGAAGCTAAAGAGAACCAAAGATCAAGCTCGGGAGTGTATTTCAGGTACCTGAAGATGCGCTTCACCGCTTGACGATGTGATAGCCTTGGTGAGGCCTAAAAACGCGCACAGAGGCAGACCGCGAACTGAATGTCCAGCCTGGTCGCCATCAGGTACAGAAGTGAGCCGATCATCCCTCGGTACTCTCTTTGGTCCACCACCTCCCCTTCTTCATCAGCATCAAGAGCCATCTGTATTGACATGGGAGTCGCCATGGGTTTGAGATCTCCCTTGTCAAACTTCCTCAGAATGTCCTTCGTGTACTTGGCTTGATGGACGAAGGTTCCTTCTGGGCCATGCTTTATCTGAAGCCCGAGAAAGAACTGAAGCTCACCCATGAGACTCATCTCGAATTCACTGCTCATCTGTTCAGCAAACTTAGACACCAAAGCGTGAGATGAACCATCAAAGATAATGTCATCAACATATATCTGAACTAGAATGGTGTCACCGCCACAACTCAACAGAAACAAGGTCTTGTCTACTGAACCCATCACAAAACCAGACTTGAGCAGAAAGGCTTTCAACCTAGCATACCAAGCTCTTGGAGCTTGCTTCAAACCATACAGGGCTTTTCTCAACTTATGCACCCGGTCTGGAAACTTGGCACTCTCAAAGCCAGGAGGTTGTCTCACATATACCTCCTCCTCTATGTAACCGTTTAGAAAGGCTGACTTGACATCCATCTGCTGCAATTTGAAGCCTTTAGAGGCAGCAAAGGCAAGCAGAATCCTAATAGCCTCTAAACGAGCTACAAGAGCAAAGGTTTCCTCATAATCTATCCCCTCCTTCTGATAGAAACCCTAGGCTACCAATCTCGCTTTGTTCCTCACAACCATCCCATCCTCACCCTGTTTGTTCTTGAAAACCCACTTGGTTCCTATAGGGTGGCAGTTTGGTGGAGGTTCAACTAAATCCCAAACATGGTTTCTCTCAAACTTCTCCAACTCCTCATGCATGGCGTTCACCCAACTAGGATGAGATAATGCATGTGACAGATACCAGGGTTCGAAAGAAGCAACAAATGCGGAGTGACAGAAAAAGGCTAGAGAGTTAACCGAAGAGCGTGTGACACGCTGGTGTAGATCTCTAATCATCTTGTCTGGAGGGTGATCCCGCTGGACCTGCCGAGATGGAACAATCTCAGAGGTCACCTCCCCTGCGTCCTCAGTGGGGCCACCTCTGCTCGAGCTTGCGGTAGGGGGAGTGAGGAGGAAGCCATAGGCAAGGGTCCTCCTTCATCTTCAAAGCTCGTAGCAGAGGGGACAGGAGCTGCAGCAGGTGCAGTGGCTCCCGCATCACCAGTATCTACTTCGCCTCCCTCATCTTCAAAGATCAGAGCGCCTTCTTCATCATCACCTGAAAGCTCAAATGCAGGGGTTGTGCAAGGCATAGATTCATCAAACGAAACTTCACAGGTCTCAACCACTAGTCTAGTATCAAGGATCCACACTCTATATGCCCTAGAGCTAGAGGCGTACCCAAGAAAAATACCATCCAAGCAGCGAGATTGAAATTTGTCCAAATGCCCCCCCCTTTTTTAGCACAAAGCATCTGCAGCCAAATGCACGCAGGTGCTTGACGCTAGGCTGCCTAGCAAACCGTAGCTCGTACGAAGTCTTTCCCAAGAAAGCTCGTAGGAAAATGCGGTTGGCGATGTAACAGACAGTATTCATAGCCTCATCCCAAAAGCATCGCAGAGTCCTATGCTCATCAAGCATCGTCCGCGCCATCTCAACAAGTGTGCAGTTCTTTCGTTCCACAACACCATTCTAAGGTGGGGTATAAGGAGACGAGAATTGGTGATCAAGCCCAAGGTCACGACAAAAAGTTTTGAAACGAGAGTTACGAAATTCTCCGCCATTGTTGCTGTGGATAGCCCTCATGGCTTTATGACTCACATTCCGTAACATCAAGACCAGATCCCGAACAAAACCAAAAGCTTCATCTTTGAATTCCATGAAGAACACCCACGAATAGCAAGAAAAGTCGTCCACAACTACAAGCACATACCACTTCCCACTGACCGATTGTACCCGAGCAAGACCTACCGTGTCCATATGTAGCAGCTCACCCGGGTAAGAGGTCATCACCTGATTGACAGGTGCATGAGAAGCGGCAACCATCTTGCCATGACGACAGGGGTGGCATACTAAGTCCTTTTCTGCTTTCAAATTGGGCAATCCTCGGATCAGGCCCATCGAGCTCAACCTGGCTAGCAGATCAAAACTCAAATCCCCAAGCCTCCTGTGCCACTTCCAAATATCAGTAGAAGGACTAGCAACCAAACACCGAGGAGGGCCCGAAATAGATGTAAGGTCAACCTTAAAAACCTGCCAATAGGGCAAAATCCGACAAACAAGGTTTTCCTTAGCATCAAGCACACAAGAAGAACCCTCCTTAAAATGAACCTCAAACCCTTCCTTGAGAAGTTGCGAGACAGAAACCAAATTGAACCCCAAATTCCTCACCAAAGCAACTTCTCTCAGGGAAAGCTTGCCAGAAAGAGCAACAGAACCAACACCCAACACTTTACCTTGACCATTATCCCCGAATGTGATGTACTCCTTGGTGCTCACGGGGTTGAGGTTGGAGAACCATCTGCGGTGCCCTGTCATGTGCCTAGAGCAGCCGGAGTCCATGATCCATATGTCCTCCACGTCTCGATCCTGCAAAATCAAGGAAAGCGAGAGTGAGCAAATGGTCCGGCACTGGGGTTAGTGTAACTGCTAAACCAGTGCCGAGCCATATGCTCAAAAGTGGGGTAAGCACAGTCAAAGTAAGCATCACGTCTACCTCCAAAGCCTCGGTCAGAAGATCCATAGCCGCGCTGAAAATGACTAGGAGCTCAACCGGGAAAGCGTCTCTCTCCACCAGGAGCACGGGCCTGAAAGCCGCCTCCTCTCTCACCAGCAAAGCGGTCTCTCATCTCACCGCGATGGGGAGGATCCTGCCTACCACCCTGATAGAACTGATCCTGGTTCCCCCAGGCTCTCTCCTGCCTCTCAACTCGCTTCCTCCTAAAGCAAAACTCGTCCAAGTGGCCATTCCGCTGGCAAAAGTCACAGTGGTAGACAAGCCTCTTGGGAGTGGGTTTAGGCTGAGCCTTGGGCTTAGGTGGAGTAGCCTTGGGTGGAATAGGCTGCTGGACTCTCTCCTTGCTCACTGAAGGCTTGAGAATCTTAGTCACTACTCTGTCCAGCTTAGCTTGTGAGGGCTTAGGTGTCCAGAACTGCTTCTTTGGGGCAGCCTTGAGAGGCTCATGGTAAACCCCATCAATAGTAGGGCTAGGCTGAGGAGAGGCAGTTTTAAGCTTAATTGGGGAACTCTTCTTCTCACTTGAAGTACTGCACTCTCCTAACCCAAGTCCACTCATATCACCCTCAGCTCTCTTGGTGCTCTCCAAGATCATCCTAAGTTGGGGCTCTCTAGCATACATCCAACTGAGCACCTCTCTCAACCGGTTGTTCTCATCAACCAAAGTCTGTTTCTCCTCTCTCAGATCCTCTAGAACTAAAGTCTGGAAAGCACAAGTGGGGCAGTATAGAGAGGGAATAGAGGGAGCAGACTTCTCTAACTTCTTAATGGTGGCATCCCTATCCACCAATATCAACTTCAGAGTGAGACAGTTCTAACAAGTGTCAGGGGGTGCTGAAAGCACCTCAAGGTCAGCTCTCAACTGCACGAGCTCACTCTCCAAGGTAGGACAAACCATGCACACAACCAAAAGCGTGGGTCTAGCCCTAAGCTCCTCCAACTCCTTGAGTTGTCCCTCACACCTCACTTTTAGCTCAGCTATGTCAAGAGCTAGGTGAGGGCACATCTCACACTCAGGCACATTACTCAAAATAGGCTCATCCAGTTTAGACTGGAGCTTGCCTAAATCTACGTTCAGCCTATCCATCTCCTCTACCTGATGAGAGTACTTGCTCTTCTGCTCACAGAGATCTCTCATAAAAGTCTCACAGGTAGGGCACTCAGACTCACTAGGCTGGGCTGGCACACTCTTCAGCCTCTCTATCTCAGCTAAAGCATCAGCCAACTTAGCTTTCTGCTTCTGCAGCTTCTTGGCTGCCTTCTCCAACAACCTATCCTAGGCTTTCAACTCATGACTATTTGCCTCCAACATCTCAAGAATTTCAGCTTGCTCAGGAGTTACCTCTTCATCGGAGGAGTCGTTGTCGTTGCCCTTGTCGTCCTTGTCCTCAAGCGCCATGGAGCAAAAGGATCTCCGGTGCATCTTGTGCTTGCGCTTGGACTTGGTGGAGATGAAGCACAGTCCAGCTGGACCGCCTTGGTCCCTCCTCTTGTCCCACTTGGTGACGATCTCCTCATCGCTCGAGCTTGATGAAGACGAGGAGGAGGAAGATGATCTGCCGCACAGACCACCAAGCTCGGCGAAGATGGCCATGTCATGCTTCCGATTGTCCTTCTGGTAGCTCTTGAAAGCCTTTCGGAAGTTCTTGATCTTGCCAGAGCGGTGCTTGCTGTGGTCACGCTTGCCGTATTCGTGCTTGCCAGAGTAGTACTTGTTGGAGTCACGGGAGTAGCTCTTGCCCTTCTTGTAGTAGTCGTTCTGCTTGTTCGGGCATTTAGCGATGAAGTGGCCGACCTCTCCGCACTTGAACCACTTGGGCCTCTCACCCCTCTTCTTGCTCATCCGGTTGTCATAGGCGCGCTGAAAGCGGCTAGACACCAGGCAAAGCTCATCATCCCCAAGTGATGCCAACTGCTCCTCTGTAACAGACATAAGAGCAGAAAACGAAAAGTCGTGAAGCTGGGGGTTAGGAATGGCCTCACTGGAGGGAGAAGCCAAGGCCAGGCTCTTGGAGCCAGTACAAGCGAGAGAATCTCTCAACTTGTAATCCACCTCGGTGGCCTTGAGCTTACTGTAAAGAGTCTCCACTCCAATTGTGTCATAGGCCTCAGACTCGATGATCGAGTTAACCTTGATCTCCCATACCTTCCTGTCCAATGCATACAGTAACTTGACAGCCTGCTGATGGTTGGTGTATGGGATCCTCTCAGGGCTGGAGTTAACGCGCAACTTGTTGATGATCGATTGAAAACGACCAAACAAGTCATCGATGGACTCACCAGGCTTCTGAACGAAATTTTCATATTCGAGCCTGTAAGTCTCAACAAGACTCCCCTTCATAGTAGCAGTGCCCTCATGGTGTGCACTCAGCAGGGACCAGATCTGACGGGCAGTCTCAAGGTGGTTCACTTTCTCATAATCAACTGGACCAAGTCCTGAGAAGAGAAAGTTAACAGCTTTAGCGTTCACCTCATGCTGAGCCACAATCGCTGGGGTAGTGCGCTGAGTAACTAGAAGCACCACAAAGTTTGCACTCTGAGTAGCATCCCATATGTCCTGGCCCTGGCTAAGCAAGAAAGCTCTCATCCTACCCTTCCAGTAGGAGTAGCCATTGGAACCAAGGACTGGAATCTTCCCGGAGTGAGTCATAGTCGCTACTGGTTTCTCACCGGTAAAGGTATGAAGAAACCTAACCGGCTCTGATACCAATTGTAGGACCGAGACGTGCGACTAGAGGGGGGTGAATAGGAGCACTTGAAATCTCAAAATCACAACCCCCAAGAAAATGCTCTCCAAAGCTCAAGAGAAACAGAGCTAGGCACTGTCCACTGAATAGATACATGCCTAGCAGTGCAAGGGTGCCGTACACTAAAAGGATACACACCAATGCGGGAAAACTCAAGATCCAGCCAAGAATGGCATCGAGGCAACGAAACAATGCAAATCCCGCCACACGACACTCACCGCACCAAGGTGCATCTCACTGACTGACAATAAGCAAAGAGAATGGTCTTACAGTGGGGAATGCACAAAACCAGAGCAGAAACACAGCAGAAAAACCAAACTGGGAAGAACACGGCCTATCCGGTGCCAGCTGCCGGACTGTCTGGTGGCACGGCCCGGACAGCGCCTCACGCCGGACTGTCCGGTGGGCACTGCCAGACTATCCGGTGGAACCGGACTGTCCCGTAGCCTCTGCCGGATTGTCCGGTAGATTGCAGAAAGGGCGTTTTCAAACCCAAACTTGATCAAACCTTGTCCAAACTTCACGAAATTTTGCACAGGCTATCTGGACCCTATTCCAAAGCTTTTCCCAAAAGATCAACTCAAAGTGACCACGAAATCAGCGGAAATTTCAGATCTCGTGAAATGGCAATCCTTGGGCAAGAAAGGGGAAAACCCACAAGAGGCTTGCTCATGGCAATCCAGCAGGGTTGAGATGAACTAAGTCATGATCTCCACATCCTAGCAAGTCCAGAACATCAGCAAGGAAAGGGATTCAAGCTTGGCCAACAAAAACACCCAAAAGCCAAGGATTGAACCCAAAAACCAAAGAGAGAGGGGGAGGAGAAGAACACAAGGTTGCTGCACGAATTTGCTTCGATTAAATGCCCAAGATGGGTCTAAAGATTCAGCATACAAGCAGAAATTCGTCCCAAGCAACCACCCTCACCTTCCCTCAAGATTAGGAGGCTAAATCCTACTCTAACCTCCCTAACAATGGAGCTCAAAGCTTAAGGACGAAAATCACCAAGTGAAGACTAATCCTAGCAACCAAGAGCCACTACTAATGACCTGCCTTGGACCTATTTATACCCGAGTGCTATTTAGACAGTTTTGCACTTAGGTCCCTACAGCTAGACAAACCCTAAGGACTCAAACGAAATATTACAGGATATTTCGGGACGGACGACCATGATGAAGTCTTGATCTTCGTAAGTTCCACGCAATCCTCGGTTGTTCTCCACGTGGCCAGTAGTCCAATCCGCGATCCGCCCCCGGTTTTGAAGTCAGAAACCGGGAAACTTTAGGAAGTCTCCGCCTAGGCCGGATTTGGCCTATCTTCTCTATCTTGGCGAGTCGTGGCCTTACTCACCAAGGCTTGGGTAGCTTGGGTGGTGGTTTTGAGCCGAAGCCGCCAAAGCCTCCCTCGCACGCCTTCGCGCCACGCATTCGGGTTGGAGCACCGTGGTGGCGCTCGATATCCCCTGTCCATCGGGGCAGCCTCGCAGTCCTTCGGAGGACTTACTCCTGCCGTGGCCATGCCGCTCCTCTGTGTACCGAACTCCCATGGCCGACAGACGCCAAGCACGCCTCCAGTTCTTCGGAGGACATTCCTCTACCTCCAGTCCATTGGAGGGCCTCCTGTGCATCGGAGGTCTTGTGCCCAAGTCCTTCTGGGTCTTGCTACTGTTGACAATCACTCATCACTCCAGAGGCAATGGAGCCGGTCCATTGGCTCTCACATAGATCCCTCGAGGTATGCACGGTTGAGAACATAACGGTTTAGAGTCGACATGAAACACTCATATGCCCACATTTCATGCAAGTAAGTTGGACCAAGTGCATGGATCTGGTCAACCATGTGTACCATGAGGTGCGGCATTATATCAAAAAAAAAGGAGGGAAGCACATCTCGAGCTAAGCCATAGTTTCCGTGCAAAATTCTTGCATTGAATCCAATTTATCTTTATGATCCGAATGACCACCATTCGCACGAATACTTGATTGATAGCCCTGATAGCAATGGCAAGGAATACACATCATAGGGCGATCATGAGCGTTGTACCCACTTATGGACAAATCTTTCATGGATACTAGACTCTTGATATTAGAAGATAACCTAGTCGGCACTTTTACACCATGTAGACACATGCACACTTCCCTTTTCTCATCTGATGTCAGGTTGTAGCTCGTGACAGGGAGATTAAATTTTACATTTCCATGTTCCACAGGGGTGGAGCTCACTTTTGATATTCATATTTACTAGATCATGATGTGACTTCAGGCCATCCTTTGTCTTCCCTTTCACATCCATCATCGTACAAATAGTGCTATCAAACACGTTCTTCTTTAGGTGCATACAATCGATGGCATGTGGAACCTCCAAGTCCTTCCAAAATTGCAAGTACTTAAAGAAGATTAACAGCTTCTTGAAAGGCACACCTTAAATAGGGGGTTTCGTTGTCTTGATCTTCTTCCCGTAGCGAATGTTGATCTTCCTGACCATATCCAAAACATGTTTGCTATCGTGTCTTCTTTTTGGTGATGAACCTTTCTCTTCCTTGCCGTCAAAGTGGTTGTCGAACTGTTTCCTGTGGTACCTATGCCCTTGAACTAGGTAGCAGTGGTACTTCATGTACACAACCTTTTTAGATCCATGGAGGAACTCATACGTCGTTGCATCCAAGCATACTAGACAACCTGTCTTTCCTTTGATCTGTATGGATAGCGAGAAGTTTGTCGGGTAATCGTTGATCGTATTGAGTAAAATTAAGTTTAAACTCTTTATTTGTTAATGAATCCATCATTTTGACCCCATCGTTCCAAAGCTTCGTCATATCTTCCATCAACGGATCAAGGAAGACATCTATATCAATGCTCGGTTGTTTAGGCCCTTGTATCCGACTACACAACATTGTGTACTTACTCTTTTGCCAAATCCATGTTGGTAGATTGTATATGGTCAATATCACCAGCTAGGTGCTATGTGTCCCATTCCTTTATCCAAAATGATTCATTCCATCTGTACAAAGTGCAAACCTCACATTCCTAGGATCCTTCGCAAACTCAGGATACATGTGAACAAACCTTTTCCACTGTGTGCCATCAGCTGGGTCTGCAAGCTTTCCCGTATCCTTTGTTTGCTCATCATATCACCAACGCATCGGCTTTGCAAAGGTAGGGTTTGCAAATATATGTCTTAGGGATTGAGGTACCACATGACTAGGGCGGGGATTCTTTTTTGGAAGGATGGGTCACCTTGGCGCCACAAGTTGGGCAATTCTCTAGTTTCTCAAATTTCCCTTGGTATAAGATGCAATAGTTTGGACATGCATGTATTATTTCAAATCCCATTGTCAAAGGGTTAATAACCTTCTTCGCTTGATATGTGTTGGTAGGCACAAAGTTAGTGTTCGAAAGCAACCACGATAAGAGTTTCAATAGATCGTTGAAGCTAGAGTCATACCACTTGTACTTGGCCTTCAGAATCAACAGCGCAGGCAAATGGGTCGGAAAACCATTTGACTTCTCATACACACTCTTCTTTGCAGCATCCTTTACTGCCTTGAAATTCTCTGGCCCTTTTGCACCCACAAGAATGATATCCGCCTTGAAGTGTTTCAGCATTTCATCAAGGTCATCTTCATCTGAATCGGCATCAAGTCCCAAGTCTTCAATACTCTCTGAAGGTACAGGAGCCATTTGTTCCACCACTATTGTCTTCGCCATCATCCCTACCACAATCCAACATATCAGCATCTGCATCGAAGAACATGTCATTGTTATCATCCACATCGCCGCCAATGAGTTCAACTAAGACCTGGTACGTGTCTGTTACGTTTGTAGGTGCCTCTTGCTCACCGTGATGGATCCAAATAGAGTAGTCTTTCATAAATCTGTCAACAATCAAATGTGATCTAATCTTGACTGGAACTGTCCAAACCTTTAGATTTTTAAAGTTTTGCAAGGACAACATATGCCGGGAACCTTCTTCGTTATCGCATTCTTCTTCACAGCTTCAATAAATTTATCCACTTCCTTGAGGTAAGGCCGTTTCATCTTTGGACAGTTATACATCCAACCACGTGCCATCTATAAATTAAAAGTTCACATATATGTAATAGCTGTCGATGGAGAGGGTATTAATGAGGCTATTAGTGAAGTATATTTATGAGGGTCTATTTATGATGGTATCAATTAATGAAGTGTATTTATTAAATGTATTCATGAGGTCTACAGTCATGAAAGATATTTATGATGGAAATTATTGAGGTATAATCATGAATACAACAAATGATACATTATAAAATTAATTAATACATCATCCTTTACCTAGGTTTCACACTAGATCTAAAGAGTAGAGAGTAATACAACACTTAGAGTAACCCCCAATTGCATGCTACTACCAAGTTGAGACAATCCTAATAAAATAGTCCATTAACCTAAAGCATACAATGGTATAAGGTAATAAATTCTCCATAGATTAGAGGAGAGAGAATGAAATTTAATCCTAACTAGATTATCACGTAATGCTTTGAAGATACTCAACTAGATGCATAGATAGTGTAGGCTTACCTTAATTATGCAGCTTGTAACTCCCAAGAAATAGAAAAACAAAAGCTCCCCTCCTATTTTTCAATTCTTGGCCGCCATTGCTTCCAAGAATGAAGCTCCTCCTCGAGCATACAGTAGACTCGAAGAGGAAGAAGGATATTATATGGGGCGAGACCCTAACATGATTGGTGGAAGGTACCAACCACTCCTGTAAATAAAATAGCAAGGAGTGGTTGGTGCGGTGCACCACTTCTGCTAAA
This sequence comes from Paspalum vaginatum, assembly GCA_030272315.1. Classification (NCBI taxonomy): domain Eukaryota; kingdom Viridiplantae; phylum Streptophyta; class Magnoliopsida; order Poales; family Poaceae; genus Paspalum; species Paspalum vaginatum. The sequence goes on along the minus strand of CM059020.1, from coordinate 10,157,418 downwards.
GGGCAATTAGCAGGAGCTGGTTCACGACACCAACCGTTCCCTGCTAACTGTCCTCACTAGGAGCGGTGAACGGCACCAACCTCTCTTGCTATTTTTAGGAGCGGTTGGTGCCTACGCACCGCTTTTGCTGAGCTTATAGCAGGAGTGTCTTACCTCGTGGGCCCCGTCCTAAGAAGAATAGAAGCGGCTCGTTATTGGAGCCGCTCCTATTGTGAATAGGGGACGCTCCTACAGTGTACTTTTGCAGTAGTGATGATCAATATATTTATCCAATTTAAATATTTTCCATGTCATATTGATATATTTATCTGATGAACTTGAACATTTTATAGATCTAAAAAGTTTTTATTTTTTCAACTAAATGCTTTTATTATTAGTTCAACTAATATGTTTTTATGGTACAATTTTTTGTTCCACCAATGTGTTTTTCAATTATTCTTAAATAATGTTTTTGTAGCCAATATATCATTTTGTTCTGTCACTTTAATTTGCTCTTGGTGTACATGTCTTATTTTTAATCTGGAATAAATTGATCTACTATTAACACAAATTGTTCAATGTATATAATCATTATTGGATAACTTATAACTGTTTCTATAGGTATATAAATATATGTAGTTATGAGTTAGATAATTTGTTCTACTTTTACATATATTTTTTCTGTGAGTTAGAACAATTTATTTTAATATACACATCGTTGATCTTGAGTTCATATAAATTGTTCGAGGCATGAAATTGTTTGTAATGTGAGTGTGCATTATATGTTCCTACCATAATAAATATTCCAGCTTGATAAAAAAATTATCTCTATGGAGTGTTTTGTTCTGCAAAATGTCAGCTTGTATTTAGGACAACAAAATTCAATTATCCTTGAGTGTTCATTTTTATGTACCATAATTCATTTTGCATATGGAACATTTCATTTCGATGGTAGAACAATATTATGCATGTAAAATAATTTATTTTATATGTAGAACATGCATTTTCAATTAGAACTATTCAGAGTGTGCGTAGAACACTTCATTATTGCTTATAACAATTTATTATATACATAGAACAATTTATGTGTACTTGTAGAATAATTTATTATACATGTAGACAGTTTATTTTTGGTGTAGAACAATGACTAGTCGAGATGGAACATGCCGAAAGACAATAGGGATGAAATAGGATGTACATACCATTTTTTTGTCCTGGTATACGTTCTGTGAGAACTATGTAATTTGTTATGTTAAAATCAGGATTGAGTTCACTGTGAACAATAAAACTCATGCACAAAAGCATTCAATTTTGCATCTAGATTAATTTTTTTTACATTAGTTGTTTATCTATCTATGCTATAAAAGAGTGAGTTTTTTCAAAATCTTTTTTACCTAAGTTAGGTCCCACTGTATCCCTCACGTTGACTCCTACTGCGCAGGTTAGAAAGGATAAAAAGGGGTGAAAACGATAGAAGGAAAATGTTTTCACCATTTTCTCTATTTTTTTCTCACCCATACCCTGTACCCATCGATGTGTAACAAGATTCAACCAGTGTTAATTCCTCTCTCTCAACCATGCGTTAATTGCCTTTTTTTAATCTTTTCTTAATTTTCAAACTTCCTTATTTTTCCCCTGTACGTGTACGAGAGAATTCAATCAGGAGTTAATTCCTTTCTCTCTCAACCATAACCATACGTTAATTACCTTTCCTTAATATTTCCTTAATTTCCCAACTTCCTTATTTTTTCCTTTTACATGTAGTCGTGTACGAGAGGAGATTTCTATCCTCGGCTCTCCGACGAGTCCGGCGACAATCGATCTCAAGCGTCGCCCGGCTCACCAACGACCATCGCGCTCCCCTACACCGGACCAGCTCTCAACGACCCTTTCTCCCCAGCCGGCTCTGCAGCAATCGTCGCTCTCCTGCCACCACCTCAGCTCTGCATCGACCGTAGCTCTCCTACGCCACCTCAGCTGTACAACGATCGTCGCTCTCCAGCGCCGCCCCGACTCTCCGATGACCACTTCTCTCCTGCGCCTCCTGGGCTCTTCAGTGGCACTCCCTCTCCTGCGTCTCCTTCGACCATCACCTGCGACTGACGTATGTGGGTGACACACCTCCAACGATGTCGGCGTCTTCGTCACTGGCTATTCTGGGGGCGACCCTAGCAGCAACGCAAGCGCCGATGACAGTCGCCCCTTGTGTCACTATGGACGATGATTGCGGCGGCAGCTATGCGGCAGCGGCGTTATATCCACCGTACGTGTTGGCAGGCGGAGGCGAGCGTGTGCAGCCTCCCGTATCCTCCCACTCCACACTGTGCTGTTAGCACTCCTTGGGTCTAATTCATAGAACTGATGGATAGTGTCTTTCTTTTTGTTTTCAAATAGAAGTGATAGAAGTGGATGAGTTCTCTATCCATCAGTTCCGATTGACAGTGTAATTCATATTTACCTAATTCAAATAACAGATGGTGAGTCCCAATTTTTTTCATCTATTTCAGTTGATGCATGAACACCCACGGTTTTCCTTTTTTTGCAGAGTTAGAAAGAAGAGGAAAGAAATTAGCCATGTGATCTCAACATCCACTGAACTCAATAGGTGATCCATCCTCTCTGTACTTTTGTTTTACTATTGCACTGCTCGATAAATGTTGATTTTCAAGACATGTACATTATATGTGTGAAACCCTTGTGATGCCAAATTCTGTTGCCACTTACCTGCTCACGCCACCATCTCACTGTACTGGTTGGATATGATTAGCCAGTACTATTGATTAATTCCCTAGGGAAGTATAGTGATGCATATTTAGCACTTGCAGTTTGCTTTGCTCCACAATTTTAGCATGTAAAGTAGCTATTGGATTCTCATTGCTTCTAAGTCGTAAGGCATCTTTGTGGTTAGATGAGTCATGTATGGTCAAACTACTCTGTGAAGCTATTATTACTAATCAATAACCGCATCGATAAAGCTCCAAACCACTATTTTGTCATCTCTATGTTCTTTGAAATTGTATTATACCAAGTTATCTCTCAGATCCATCTGTGAAAATTATTGTTTTTCCAAATTTCTTTTCTCCCGTTCACTTGGCTACTATATCTGCTAGGGAAGAAAGCTGAAGAGACGAATGCAAAGTAGATTATTGACTTGTAGGAACTTTAGTTGGAGTGATATTAGTTAAGATCTCTGTCAATTTTAGTACTTTTGCTGATTTGGGTTTGAAGTTTTGGCTATCTTCGTATAGGATGCACATATCTTCATGTTAGATTATAGTGAAACAAAAATGCCTAATTAACTTTCCATTCTTGTTTCATGTAGTAACTTATAGAGTGGGATTTTGCTGATGGGGTATATGAAGAAAATGCAATATTGTGGTTTGTGGTGCTAAAAAAAAGTCCCCACTTAATTACTACATTCCTTGAGTTCAATTCGATCAGTTGGAGCATATTCAAGCCCAATTAAGACAAAGGTTGGCACTCTTAGTTTTTTATTATGTATACTCAAGTCAGACACTTATTAAGCACTAATTCTTTTTAGTAAAAAATCTCATCTCATGGTCTTGAAGGACTATACTCATTTTATCTATATATATGTCCGAATGATTGTAGGTGACTGGCAACAGGAGAAAAATATATTTTGTTGTCCATGATGAGCAAAGTGCAAGTGACGTGAGTTTTATGTTGTGAATTTTATGGAAAGTGGTATGAGGGATGAGATGATGATGAGTTTCATGCATCAATTGCATTATCAGTAGTAGACAAGCACCGCCACTTTTCAACATGCCTACAAGATTTATATCCTTCTCATTTTTTTGCTATTTTTCTATGCCTTGCATGAGAAACAATTTTATATTTAATTTCTTCCATCCAAGTCAAGCTTCTTCATTTTCTTAGTAAATATTTTACTCTCTATTCAGGTATATGGCCACAGAGCATAAATAATTTCTAAGCCGTAGGTAAATCATTGCTCATGTAGTCGTTAAACATGTTGACACATGTTTTCTTTTTCTTTTTGAATCCAATGGGTGTTGTATGAGTATTATTTATTAGTTCGGAAATATTTGAAAGCTGGAAACGATGTGTGGTTAGTTATGATAATTTAGACTAGAGCAACTTTCAGAGCATGAGTAATGAGTTTATCTAACATAGGCAAATCTTTGCCCTTGCACTATTTTATAATAGTGGCGAAGACAGAGCACACCACCCTATCTATTGTAGTGATTCCATATTGGTTTTGTTGCAGGCTATTCTTATGCCAGGTGTCAGTTGGATAATTTAGTTTTGCTATAGAGGTATCTCTTAAATTAAAAAAAAAAACTGGAGAGTGATGCTAATCAGTTCATGGAGTTTTAGTGCTAACATGGACATATTAGCTTATATAGAAATCGTCTATCTATTTGGGCCCTTGCCATTTCATTGTATTTAGTTATAAATCCATGAATGGAGCAAGCGATTTTATGATACTTCTTGAAGGCTCTTTGTTGGCACAATTTATAAACTAATTTTAATTATCAAAGTTACAATCTTATTTATATGTTGATTGTTATGAGATTTATATAGCATGTATATTATCATGAGATTTATATCATGTATCAGATTCTTATTCAATGAAGACTTAGATATTATCATATCTATTATCTGCACACTTCAGTAAATAATTTGGGAAGATTTTAATCTTATATGAGTTGTTAATTATGCATGCCAGAAGATTGAGAGAGTGGAGGAGTGATGGGAAATGAGAGGGACGCATACGGAAATATGTTACATGAGAAAAAAATGAGGATATTTTATGAGTGAAGTTTTAGATCATAGAAGAGTGATTTAAAATAATGAAAAAGTGGTTTTAGATGCATATGCACGAGCATTTTCACAGTCCCAAAAAACACTTTTAAATCATAGAAGAGACGTTTGGACATATAAAAAATAATTTTAGATAACATAAGACTGATTTCAAACGCATAAAAGCACTCCACTTCTATAAGTATCTACAAATTATTGAAGTTTAAAAAATTATGCCTGAATTTTTTATTCTATACATGCGTGCCACACGCACAGCTACACTAGGTTCAGAAGAAATGAGAAAGAAAGAGAATATTGTATCAAATTAATTTCGTCGTGGGAACGCGACATATATCAGTCCCTCGTCCGCCGCCTGGCCTTAACCCGTCAACCGTCACGTCCGTTCGCTCTCACGCGTAGCACTACTCCAACCGGTGCCCCATCGCGCAATACTTTAAGCCGCGCGGCGCCGCCACTGCAGCGCCCTGCAAAGCCAGTATCATTTTTTCTTTTATTTGCCTCGGCCGGCAGTCCCTTGCAATCTCCGAGCCACCGCGCACTCCGGCCGAGACAGTTACCACAGTGCCATGTCGTCCGACGAGGTGTACGACGCTGACGGCGACGTCGGCCGCTACCTGCAGACCCCGTTGCCGGAGTCTAACCTCTTCGCAATGCCTGACGATGAGCCCGTGGAAACGCATGTCGGGGCGCCGCCACAGAATGTGCCGCTGGCCGTTCAAAGTAGCGTTGCCCCACCGACGCCGCCGAACCCGTCTCCGGCGGCGTTCGGCTTCCAGAAGGCCCCGACCAACGATGCCGAGAACCACCTGCAGCTGCAGACGATGACCATGGAGGTGCCGCCGCCACAGCCTTGCGGCTTCCCTGCTCCACAACAAGCACGGCAGGGCAGGAGTGACGACCCCATGCCCTCGTTCGAGGCCACGCTCGACGAAAGCGCCGTCCTTCCGAACATAGGAGCCATGTCACTGTACGACTGCGACGACGACCAGTTGATGACGGAATGACTGGGACGACGACTGGGTTGAGGCTCTCTCCAAGATCGCCGACGACGCCGGCAACAATAATACCAACGGCAGCGCCGTGGCCGAGGACACCGTGTCCCCCTGCCCCGTCGCCGAGGACCTCAACTTCGTCCCCTTCGTCCGCGGCCAACTGGACTGCTCCAAGTGCCGATCAGTCAGGGAGGTGCTCCATGAAAGCGGTAATATACACTACCATTGAATATATCTACGCACTGCTAGATACTATAGAATATAGAATTGACCTGCCATATTTCTTGTGCACCTGTGCAGCGAACCACAAGCTGTATTTTATAGTCCACGTCGCGGAGTCTGGAACATTCCAGCACGCCATCATTGATCGCTTGTACATCGACGCCGATGGCCAAACCATACTGAACGAGCTGATGTTTCATGAGTAAGTGACTGATTCACACAAAATTTCTCGCTCAAATGGGCATATGCATGCTGACTTCACACTCACACACACAATGCTGATTCCACAACTTGAATTTCTTTTGACAGTTTCAGCCAGCACACGTACGAGTGGGTGCACAACTTCATCGCCAACAGCGTGGAGGTGCTCAAGAACGACGCCAGTGGGCAGCTGAAGGATTCTTGTCCTACATTCTGCACCAATACCAGCACATCTCCGCAAACAATGACACGCACAAAGATCTTGAGATGGATATGCTGAGGCAGTTACTTTCTGCATCTGCTGCTAACAGTAGTAAGCAAATCTTATTTACGTTGAACAGCCACTAATCTATGTTGTGAAATTCTGAATTTGTAGTGACGTCGTTATTTCATGCACAGCTGAAGATGCCGGCATCGCTCAGTCAGGGGTAGGTCCTGAAGCTCCTCAACCACCGGTCACTCGGGCAGAGGAAAACATCACCAATGTCAATGCTGATGGCATGCTTAACTCTGATAATTTGCCTGGACTAGCTACTCCTGCAGTACTGGAATCTTCTCAGGTTAGTGTTCAACATGGAGTGTCCAGTGCTAGCGCTACGGGCTCTGAAAGCCTGCTAGCAAAGCAACGCCAAAGAATCGCCCAAACGACCATGCAAGATATAATGAGCTGCATGCACATGAGCAGTGAAGATGCGGCTAAACAGCTGAAAATTTCAACAACATCTCTCAAGAGGCTCTGCCGAAAGAACAACACGGACCGCTGGCCGGCTCGCACGGTACCTAAATCCAGAAGTTTAGATTCATTCATACTCCTATATATTCAAGTGTGTTACTCATTATTTCGTTGTTGTTCCAGATCAATTCCCTCGAGAATAAAATCAAGAAGCTCGAGCAAGCAGCCCAGAAAAACGTTGGCACGATAGGACTGCTGGCGATTAAGGAAAAATTGGACAAGCTCAAGTTGGAGAAGGCACAACTTTATGCCTTCGTCATGCAGGCTGTCCAGGAGAACAAGCATAAGGACGGCGCTGGTTCTTCGGGCAGCAAGTAATCGACAATAACTGAATATTAGTATGTAGAAAAAAATGTGTGGCATGGCCGCGTGAGTGTGAGGGGTCGGATAAACATCGTGCAAGACATCGTATGCTGCTGCATTTATCTTGGGGCGTTATTGACATCTGTAACAATTTGTGGTCGATCAGATCGTCACACTCACCGATAATGGTAGACAGGATATTTTTTGCCGGTTATTCGGTTATATATGCAGTGCTAAACATCATACCGGATAGTGTTGCTTAGCTTTCTTGCAGTAGAATTTAGCGATGTGACATTATTGCTTCACATCCGTGCAATTTCTCTCTATTATTTCACTTGTACATCAGAAAAGTGGTTCATCCGATACAAAACAAAGGAAATAATCATCAGGATCGGAGCCTCTCTTCCTTCAGCGCCACACACAGAGCCCATTTCACAAATGAAGCAAGGATAATTCTTCACCAGGATCGAGTAAGGTCACCTTTTTCCACAATCCTCATATGTCATTCCCCCACCCCCACGTCGTCCTCGAGGGGGCGACTTCTCCCTGCCGCCGCCATGCCATCTCCCGCGGCCTGCCCCCAGCCGCCGCTGCCCCCAACCCCACTCTAGGCGGCGGCGGCCAGCAACGTTGGCTCAAAAAGGCCACCTCTCGCCCCTCCCTCCCCGTCTCCCTCTCCCCCTCCCCTTCCTACCTGGCTGGCGGCCAAGATCACGGCCACCGGAGGCCACTTCTTCAGTCATCGTTGACAGATCCGGCTCCCTCAACCTTAGATCCACGCACCCCAAGCTCGAGACGCCCGGGCCCTCGCCTCCACGCCTTCGGGCCTGCGCCACCGATGCTGACCACAATTATCGGCACCGGGGCCCCAGGGCGGAGCACGACCCGGGCTCCCTGGCCGTGCCGTGGCGGCTTGCGACAGGCCACTGGCATGGCTACGGTGGCCCTTGGCGTGGTGCTTCAGCTGCATCACGCCCAGGGCAGAGCTAACACCGCCCCGGCGTCTTTGGTGTGGGTCGCCGGGGGCCGTATCTGCCTCCCAACACCTCCAGCGTGTTCAATCCGATGGTTGGCTGTGTTGGCTTGTGATGGTGTGGTTTTGGGGAGGTTTTTGGCGAAAGCTATGCACGATCCTTTATGGCTGCCGATGACGATGACGGCCATGGCTGCCATGTACTCCCTGGAGGTGTTGTTGTCACCACCCTCGCCCCACAACACCACAACGCACCTTTGTGTGAAAACCTAATTCGGCTCTGCCGTATGTGCGACAGCGTTGCCCTTGGCATTGCATTCTTGGCCGCAAGCATCGCATCAGAGGTCCTTGTGGTTGCACAGGTCTACACAATCTGTGTCGGGCATTACCTCTCCTCGTGTTGTGGTCTACCTCAGATGGCAAGTGCTTCACCTGGGGTTCAACGTGGGCTTGCCTATGTCACCTCTTCTTCGTCGTTGATCTTCTTGTTGGTGGTGCCAAATTAAATGCCGAGTGCGCTCCCCCTCGAGGGGTGGCCGACCCTCCTTTTCGAGGCATCCTTACCTAGAAAGGCGTCGGGGGGCGGTACGTGGGGGCCCGGATGTGCTACCATGGTTGTACGAATCTCCAAGGAAGATTGGTGTTTCTTGTGATGCTTTGATCAGTGTGCTCCTCCTACTCTTAGTTCCCTCTCTACTGTGGCGGTCCCTCAATCTTTCGGCGCTCTCATTCCTTCCTCGTTGGATATTAGAGGGCGGCAATAGCGACGCATAGCCACGAGGGGTGGTGAGGTAGGACAATGATCTTTGCTAAACGGGCAAGTATGTCGCTCGGTTGCAGCGCTTGCAGAGAATGGCGGTGTGGTGTCCTATTTTCCTTTTCCTGTTTAGGTTGTGTTGTTGTCTTCTCTCCTCACCTACTTGTAATTTCTATAGTTGTGACACGTTGTTATAATCAATGTTCCATTCCCTGGCCTGGACCGGCATCTGTGGAATATATATTCAGATGAGGACTGTTCGTCCCCCCGATGTGTTGTGTCAAAAAAATCCTCATATGTGATCACATTACACATGTCATTGACAAAATATTTACCTTGACTATTGAATAAATATCCTCCTCTCTTGAAAGTAACGTTGTCTTGCAAAATAGCAAATGAAACCTTAGGTGCTCTTTCTTTCGACTTTGTGGCACTTAGAACTAGCTTATCCTTAGTCTTCAAGCTAGTTGATTGAATCCATAACTAGCCCATACGTCAATAAATAAATTTGAGGGGCCTCCTTTGGATGGTAACCAGTGATCCCTAGGATGACTTTTTTCACATGATAAACAAGTAAGAAATTTTGATTATTGTTGTTACTAATCACCAAAATCGATCATTTGGTTCTCACATTATTAATAGTATTATTGTGTTTCATTAAAAACTATTTGATCCTCTAGGATGTCAACTACACTTAGATTGCACCATGGTACTCAAAGAGGATTAGTGTTCTCTACTTAACAATTATATGTGTATCTTTTATTCTTTTAAAAATAGATGAAACTGTGAATATAAATATATTACAATGTTTCTATCAAAATGATCTATCTAAACAAATGCATGCACAGTTTATCCTTAAAGATATTTTGAAATGAATCTTAGTGTCTTTAAGGGCCATTTTCCATTTTTTCTATTGTCGTGTTATTGAGGCCAGAACTTTATTTTAAATAAAGCTTCCTTAGTTAAAAATTTATCTTCGATGACCGATAGGCAAATTCCTCTAAGTGTCACATTTGGGCCTGCCATGCATATAAGAGCTGAGTCGCCTAGCTATGGGTCTTATTACTGTTGATGGAGCCCAACTAGATAGTACAACCGAATTTATTAGATAATTTGTTTGCTGGAGGTATACCGGAGCAATTGGGACCCAACTCCGAAAGTAGCTTGTCTACATGTGAAGCTGATGTCCCTAAGTCCATTCCCAACGAGAGTCTCGTCCAAATTTCATTCTCATTGAATACATTGACATATCAGTATACTTGGTGACATAGCAGTGTATTTATGAAGAGAGAAATAGAGAGAGTTTTATAGGAAGAAAAGAATTTCATCTAGATGAAACTCAAGATACACATGTACTAGACAAAATCTGATGTGGCACTCTTGATAGCTGTGCAATGAAACCAGGAATGACCTACGAAAATAAGTGAAGCTGAAGAGGACATCCCATGCGGGCTTTCCGATTAGCGGTCGGTTGTCGCCAGCGACTCGAGTGACCGATCCAATAGCATGTAGGCTCACGTGGGCCAGTTTTTCATCCGATTCCCGATGTGCATTGCCTTCTTCTACGTCCCCGGTCCCCCTACGGTAAGTCTGTTCCTTTTTCCTTCTTTTCTTGTTTTTCTTTTCTTTTTTCTTCATAATATAATTTTATAATTTCATAATATAATTTAAAATAATAGTCATAATTTTATTTGTAGAATATCTGTAGGTACATAATTTTATACATGAGAATTTAGTGACATAATTTTATTAGCAGAAAATTAAATTATGTTAACATAACAGCTATAGTGTAAAACTTTATGATGTAAGTTTTACTATGATCATACTTTTTGACATAATTTTAGATATATGTGGAATGAAAAGTTTTTTATCGTAACTTTTTGATGTAATATTAGATATACGTGGAAACAAAAGTTTATGATCATAACTTTTTGATATAATTTCAGATATAAAAGTTGTAATCATAATTTTTTTTATATAATTTTAGATATACTGTGGAATGAAAAGTTATTATCATAACAGTTTGATACAATTTTAGATATACGTAGAATCAAAAGTTTATGATCATAACCTTTTGATATAATTTTAGATATACGTGGAATATATGAAACTTATGATCATAACTTTTTGATATAATTTTAACTAGAGTAACAAACGCAACCGGTCCTTAAACTTGTACCGCTGTGTTATCCCGGTTCATAAACTTTTAAAGTGTCCACCTCAGTCCGTAAATTATGTTCGGATTTCACCTTGAGTCCAACAGTCTGACCATGTGTTGCACCCAGATACCGGCGGGCGGCGAGGTCCGAGCACAGAGCAGCATGGGAGCCGGGGATCGCAGTGCTGCTTTCGGTCATCTCCCTTGAATGCGGCTTCGATCGACTTGTCACTGTGGAGCCGATCAATGACTGTGGTGATAGTCCGTGCCACCTGGCTTGACCTTACAACCAGGAAGGTTGTGCGTCGGATACGGTGGTCATCTTCCTGTTCTTCCTGAAAAAGCGTGCTACAATAAATCTAAAACGTTAAATACCTGCCTGATCACTAGGATCGGCAACACAGTACCGCATCCTATAATGAAGTAAATAAAAACCTATCTAAACACATGATATAAGACTATTTGCATAGCTAAATCGGCTTTCAGCCAAGACCTCCAAAGAAGTTCCATCCAACTAGACAGATACAAATTAAGACATGTACAGATAGGGTGCTCGAGGTATGTTGGTCTATCGGCATGTCACAGTGCACGCGCAGCAGCAAGACACGTTGTAGATTGTAACGAAGCGATTAGGTAACGTACACCGAGCTACACATGAACCGATCTACTAACATGAAGTATAGATACATAACAGATCGATACAAGTGCAAGGTAAATGCAAGACACCAAACAGCCCTAACGCAATCTACTAGAGAAAACATTAATACAAGACGGTATCATGTGGGATAACCTGATGGATCTCGCGCCAAGCAGAACTTGGCGTGAGATTCATCGAGATAGCTAGTAAATCTCGCAATCCGCGAAGCGTAGTATGAGATTCATCGGGATAACTAGCAAACCTTGTCATAAAAAACGCTTCAGTACGAGGTTCGCCATGGGTCCAGTAAACGCTTCGCAGCCCTAGCCGACCTGGATGAATCCGCTACAGCAGCATAACCCTTATATGGAGAGAATAAACCTGGAAGCTAGGGTGGCGATGCGCCGAGAGTTGATGAGGAGACACATAGCTGCTTGGAGCGTAATGTCGTCGCTTTATTATAAAGCATATGGATACATATTTATAGTCCGAAGACTTGACTCTCAAGACAAACCCTTTCCTAGATAGACTCAAACTCTTTCCTAACTAATAAATCACAACTCAACTAGGACTCTATGACTTGATAACAGTGATCTGGACTCTCCTTGTATTGGTCCGGATCCACATGAAGCTTCCAAACATCAGCCGAAATATGCTGTATAATCATGGCAGATTCTGGCCGTCCAATTGTTTTGGCAATTGCCGTCGACTCCGAGCTGTATCTTGATGCGATTCCAGCGGCATTGGAAATCTTATCTCCTTAGCTTTCCATCCATATGTAGAACACTCAAAACGGAGTACGTATGTGGCTTGGGCATTCGTTTTCGTGTGGCCTACTCCTGCAGTCCGAATCAGTCTCGCGAATAAACTGAGCTTTAACACGGATTAGGCCTGTGACTTCATCACGGCTTGGGCCTTGGGCACACACTTATCATTATATTTGGCCAAACTTAAGATATGAGCCTGGCCAAGTTGACTCATTCGACATGGGCTTCTTCCGACACTTTGGCCTGACTAGTCACGGTCAAATTCTAGCGGCAACACATGCCCCCCAAGTTTGGTCAAATGTGACAGAATCTTCTAAGCATCAGCTGCAAACCACACAAGAACATCAACTCGTCAAATTGTCTTCTCATGCTACAGATGATGTTGCCCCCTGAGCCGATAGATCAGCTATTTGTCAACTGACATTGTTGGTCTTTGCCTCGAATCGTTAGTCACCATTTTTTTATGGCCGATTGCTTGAACCGGCCTCTCGCCTTCATTGACTAGTCCCAATGTTGTTGGAGACCAGGTCCTGATTCTCCTATTCCATGGATGGTGCTGACTCATGGGATCACCCTCATGCTTCATTAGCTCAGCATCAACAAACACTATGTATCACCACGTCTTTTGGAAAAATCTGGAATCTTTCGGTGCATGGAGAACAATAATTGATCGGCTGATTGGCCGGTCATGCATACTGGTCTCCCCTTGATGATTGTTGATCGATAGGATTTGGTGAAGACATCCACCCGGTGGCACATAGATATTCAGCAGGTAGTCGATTCTCCATCAGATGAATAATAATGTGAGCTACTTGGATTACCTGCAAAATAATGACTTGCTAGACTGGCACTATAGAGAACACTGTGAATCGGCTAAAAGCCGATGGATCATATTTGGTTAGGTAAAAAAGTCATGCAAGCCAACCGAACAGCAAGGATAAAAATCTCCTCCCCCACAAAAATATGCTATGTCATGCAAGGCATGTAAGTGAAAGCTTCTAGATATGTCTAAAAGCATTTACAAGTGCTAGCACGTACAGTGAAGGTTTAGCATAAAGACACCGCATAGAAAAGCTCAGGAGAATATATCTATATTAGACATGAGCAAATATTTTTAGGATTTTCAAAATAAAGGTATCACCACCTAGCCCAGCCAACTAGCACGATAAAACATGATAAGCAGAAACTAACAAGTATCTACACAAGTGAGCTTTTCTGATACAAGGATCTTTTAGCAAGCTTTATTGCTCATGCCCCCAGGTCTTGCAGGTAAAATATATTGAATTTTGAATTTCAAGGAATCCTTTCGTTACATGCTAGGGGTTATTTGCTTGTCACACCATTTCTTATTGACCAATGCTAAGCCTAGGTCCATTGAACCATCAGAAGCTTAAAGCAAAGTTTTGGTCATTCACTAGCCTAGTCCAAGTTCATGCTAAAGTGCAATAGCAAGCTAGTCTCGAACTAGGTCAGTGAAACAAAACAAACCCACCTGGATCTTTTCAATATAGCATACACATGGATGTCATTTAAATTTTAATTTAATTCAGCACAAGATTACCATATAAGCATTGAGACTCAAGTTGCATAATTGATTCCAAGCAAAGAGCTACTAGGCATGTACAAGATAGCAAAAAGCAAAATCAGCCTACACCTATTAGTAGCCAAGTAAAGCGGTGACCATGTTTCAAATTTTTAAAGAAACCCATGCTCAGCGTTTGATATTCAACATATTCAAAAGAGCTCAACTATACATGGTCAAAGCATCCACACCTCAAAGCACATATATGAAGCACAAGCAAAAGCTACTAACCATACAAGGAAGCTAGTGCAAGTGACACGTGCATATACTACATGACAATGTAATGGTGGATTTGAATATTACCGATCGAATTGGCTGCTGATGAGCCGATGGTTGACATCCCGTCTGGTCCGTGCTTGCTATAATGCATTCTGATCACAACTATTGGCTGTTGGAAAGCCGAACATCTGTAACTTGCAGTAAACAAGTGAATCATATATATAATGGAAACAATGTATGCTGATCTTAGGATGAAGTCGGCTTGAAATCCAATCAGCAGCTTGGAGCGCCAGGGAATTCTTTGAATGCTTTGTTGATGGAGCCAAAGTGTCCGATGATGACGGCACTGCAGGAGTACAGTGGCTGAATCGACCGGCTGATGTAACAAACGCTCTAGCTCAAAAGCCGAAATGCCGATGGTGATGCGGCTGTAGGAGTGCCGGTGGTCGGATCGTCTGGCTGAGATGACGTACGTTCCGGCGCAAGAGCCGAAGCAGCCAACTATGGTGATTGCCTTGTAGTCTTAATTATATATATATATATTTTAAAACTGATGGCTGGGCAATCGGCACTATTAGATGCACCGGCACCTTCCTCATATACTTGTGTTCTTCTGATTCTCAGTGCATAGCCGATGGTCCATCGGTCATTCTTCCATTCTATATTTTGTTGAGGCAGCCTTCCCTGCTCCCGAGCGTAGCCGGTGGCACAATATCACCAGCTCTGTAATCTTGAGTCATGTTACACTGCCCCTGAGTGAGAGTACCTCTCCAAGTATGCTGAAAAAAATACGTGCTTCACTACCGGCTGCCAACATGGACCAGCCTCAGCTTCTCCCAGTGTAGACTGATTGACCTTGTACTTTTTAGGAGCCGGTAGTCTTGATCGGCTACCTCTTCGACACTCGAGAATTGCCTGCACACCTGAGAATGAACTGACACAGCCGATGCCAACAATAGCAGGTTCTGGACGCTCCACTGTTTCTGCAATTCTCATCGACTCCGAACGTATTTGGACCTGATTTTTGTTGGGTTGAAAAGCTTATATCCTTAGCTTTCCTATCCATATGTAAAATGTCTAAAACGGAGTCCGTATGTAGTTTGGGCGTCCGTTTTGGTGTAGCTCACGGATAAATTGATCTGCCGAGGCGGCGTGCATGGCGCTGTTGCCGTCGACGACGGTGTACTCGACGTGGCCGAGGGGGCCCTTGACGTCGATGTACGTAGGAGCCGATGTCGATATTGGAGCTGATGGGGAGCACCTCCAGTTATTGATCGGCAGCACGAAACGGAAAAGGCAGGACATCGTGCGACAGCTCCCTCTTGCCAATGAGCCGGCAACTGATCTTCTTGCGCGGGTTGGAGAGCGCGATGGGCACGGGCACCCTGATGGCCTTGCGGATGGGCGTGATCTGCGAGCGCACGGAAGAGCCCCATGCACGGACTTGTCGGAGCTGTAGCTGGCGCCGGTGACGCTGAAATCTCCGATGAGGTAAGTGTTGAGCATGGCCTTGGCCTTGGCCTTGTCGGAGTGGATGGCGTCGAACTCATCGGAATAGAATGGCACTTCTTTCTTCTGTAGATGAACTCAATATGTGGCCTTGCACATAGCCTGGCATGGCCAATGCACGAGGGCAGCACGTCAGGCACCAAAGTCCTTATGCAGTACGTGCATGGATGCAGGTATCCTATGAACATGCATCGCTATACCGTATGGCCATGCATGCTGGCCCCCATCAATCTCCAAGTGACGCGTATGTACGTGGTCTGTATCTGGTACGTTGGCGCGCTCGACATGGTGCTGCACTACTTGCGCGCCCTTCGCGTGATGACGGTGCGCGGTGGCCGTGCGCATCGACAGAACCATGTGTGCTGGCTAGATCGTCTAATCATCAATTCATCCTTTGTGCATCGGCTGAGCAGAGCAGAAAGCCGATGCTGAGCCAAGCCGAAATCAGCCAATCGCTCTGCTTGTACCAAGCACCAGGTGTCCAGATCAAACTTACGTCCGTACAGCCAAAGGTTCGGGGACAGTCCGCACGCAATTTATTTTTGTATCCTTCAGCAGAAGAACCAATAGCAGACTAGCCGATTATATCCAATCGGCCGTTGATCGTCTTCCTCATGGCACCGGCGCAGCTGCTATATCCCGAGTTTCCCGACGACCGGCAGAGCCATCCCATGCTCGCATGCATGTGACGAGAGAGCGGCGAAGTCTTCCAGGGAGCCGCCGATGGGCGGCCGGTGGCGTGGATAGTGGTGTAGGCGTCCGTCTGGAGGAGGCCCCTTGAGTTGATGCAGGTGGCCGGAGGCGCGGCCAATGGCAGGCTTCAGTCCAGGCGTCCCGCAGCGGCTTCTCGTCCGTGCGACGCGGGTTCCCGTTGGTGGGTCGGCGGCGAGCTGCCGCGTCATCCAGAAGTCGGCGATGGGATCAGCTGTTGCTGCGCGCTCTGGGCATCCGGCGGTCACAAGCGATGCGTGCTAGGCGGCGGCGCGGCACTCAGGACTCTGCAGCCTCATGGTGTCGTCGAGTTGCGCATGGCCGACGAGATCACAAACAAATTAATCCACCAGTAAAAACACGTAAACTCTTGGGCTTCTCCACTTCTCGGCAAGGCCCATGAGAGTTGAATCCTTCTGTGACACATACGTTCTCAGGTACATGCGTTCTTAGAAACGTATATGCAGGGTGAGGCCCTGAAACCTTGGGGGCCAGAGCAGCTGCACAGTTCGCCCTGCCCCACCGGCGCTGTATCCTGCGTCCGCGTCCAGAGATGACGAGTGCTTCGTCTAGGGTTCTCTGCCGGTTGCTCCTCTGTTGATCCGGTTCGCTCCGGCTATACGTCGATCGGCCACACAGGAGGGTCCAGCCGATGGAAACTCAGAACACGCAGCAGGACGCAATACGTAGGTCGCTCGTTTGCATGCAGGGCGTGTGCATGTATACTCCACACAGACGTGCTTGCCTCTAATTCCTTGCCTCGATTAGCACCCATGCAGATGTATTCATGATGCATGCACATACTGCATCCCATCCTCACGTGTAAGGTCCAGTGCTAGCTTGTCTTGTTCCTTCTTCATTCTGATCCTTACTTCCTCAGATTTTTATGAGCCGATGCACCGTATTGAATTTTGCCGATGCAAGCTTCCATAAATGGTCTGCCAATGCAGCTGCGCCTAACCGCCAAGTATCGGCTGATATACGTGCACTGTATCTTCCTTCAGCAAGAGAGCCGATAGCACACTCCATAGGCAGATCATTTCCTCTAGTACATACTTAAGAGCCTGAACCAATATTCCCTTCAATATGAAGCGACGTGCAATGAATATTTCTTATGAACTTCATCTAGGCGATCATATCCAATCGGCTGTTGATCATCTTCCTCATGACTTTGGTTCTTTTCTCCACCAGAGCTGATTTTCCGAGAGTGTTCTTGTTGTGATCTCACCGTCAGAATGCATTGCTTCAGATAATAAATCGGCTTTTTCCATCCTTCGAGCATAATAATATATTTTTTAGCAAGCCGATCCTTCTTCGTTGAC
Source organism: Paspalum vaginatum (assembly GCA_030272315.1). NCBI lineage: Eukaryota > Viridiplantae > Streptophyta > Magnoliopsida > Poales > Poaceae > Paspalum > Paspalum vaginatum. The sequence goes on along the minus strand of CM059020.1, from coordinate 10,139,550 downwards.
TTGCACGCTATGATAGATTCTGATCCAAAATATTTTTTCATTGCAAATCGACGCTGCCATTGTTGCTTGTTCTCTAGGTCTGGCCGGCGGCTGTTGTAGATAAAAAATCGGCTCTATCTCCCGAGCAGAATAAAATATTTTTACCTAAGCCAATTTTTTTTTGACTTACGAAGGGATACGCCGTCTTGACTTCTAATCAGGCAGAAGGTGGGGTCCCACCGGGCGTGCCAAATTGTGTTGCACCCAGATACCGGCGGGCGGTGAGGTTCGAGCACAGAGCACATGGGAGCCGGGAATCACGTGCTGCTTCGGTCATCTCCCTTGAATGCGGCTCTGATCCACTTCTCACTAGGGGAGCCAATCAATGACTGTGGTGATAGGCGTGCCACCTAGGCTTGACCTTATAGCCAGTAAGTTGTGCGTCGGATACGTGGTCATCTCCTATTTTCCCTGAAAAAGCGTGCACAACGAATCTGAAACGTTAAATACATGCCTGATGGCTAGGATTGGCAACACAGGAGCCCGTGGATTCCCATCGACCAAAGAGTCGATGCTCCATGGTCCAGGAGACGCGCAGATATAATAATAGGAACAGACCGCATCCGTAATGAAGTAAATAAAAACCTATCTAAACACATGATATAACAGATCTGCATAGCTAAATCGGCTTTCAACCAGGACCACCAAAGAAGTCCATCCGTAACTTTGTGGTGCTTCCAGTTGCTCAGCGCACTACCCAGCGATTGTGGCTCAGCATGAGGCGAATGCCAAAGCTGTTAACTTTCTCTTCTTAGGACTTGGTCCAGTTGATTATGAGAGAGTGAGCCACCTTGAGACTGCCCGCCAGATCTGGTCCCTGCTGAGTGCACACCATGAGGGCACTGCTACTATCAAGGGCCATCTCGTTGAGACTTACAGGCGCGAATATGAGAATTTCGTTCAGAAGCCTGGTGAGTCCATCGATGACTTGTTTGGTCGTTTTCAATCGATCATCAACAAGTTGCGCGTTAACTCTAGCCCTGAGAGGATCCCATACACCGACCATCAGCAGGCTATCAAATTGTTGTATGCGTTGGATAGGAAGATATGGCAGATCAAGGTTAACTCGATCATCGAGTCTGAGGCCTATGACACGATTGGAGTGGAGGCTCTTTACAGCAAGCTCAAGGCCACAGAGGTGGATTACAAGTTGAGAGATTCTCTCGCTTGTGCTGGCTCAAAGAGCCTGGCCTTGGCTTTTTCCTCCAGTGAGGCCACTACTAATCCCCAGCTTCACAACTTTTCATTTTCTGCTCTTATGTCTGTTACAGAGGAGCAGTTAGCGTCACTTGGGGATGATGAGCTTTGCCTGGTGTCTAGCCGATTTCAGCGCGCCTATGACAACCGAATGAGCAAGAAGAGGGGCGAGAGGCCCAAGTGCTTTGAGTGCAGAGAGGTCGGCCACTTCATCGCCGAATGCCCGAACAAGGAGAACGACTACTACAAGAAGGACCAGAGCCACTCCCGTGACTCCAACAAGTACCACTCCGGCAAGCATGACTACGGCAAGCGTGACAACACCAAGCACCGCTCTAGGAAGATCAGGAACTTCAGGAAGGCCTTCAAGAGCTACCAGAAGGACAACCGGAAGCGGGACAAGGCTTTCTTCGCCGAGCTTGGTGGTCTGTGCAGTGGATCGTCCTCCTCCTTCTCGTCTTCGTCAAGCTCAAGCTATGAGGAGATCGTCACCAAGCGGGACAAGAGGAGGGACCAAGGCGGTCCAGCTGGACTCTGCTTCATCTCCACCAAGTCCAAGCGCAAGCACAAGGTGCACCGGAGATCCTTTTGCTCCATGGCGCTTGAGGACAAGGACGACAAGGGCAACGACAACGACTCCTCCGATGAAGAGGTAACTCCTGAGCAAGCTGAAATTCTTGAGATGTTGGAGGCAAATAGTCATGAGTTGAAAGCCCAGGATAGGTTGTTGGAGAAGGCAGCCAAGAAGCTGCAGAAGCAGAAAGCTAAGTTGGCTGATGCTTTAGCTGAGATAGAGAGGCTGAAGAGTGTGCCAGCCCAGCCTAGTGAGTCTGAGTGCCCTACCTATGAGACTTTTATGAGAGATCTCTGTGAGCAGAAGAGCAAGTACTCTCATCAGGTAGAGGAGATGGATAGGCTGAAGGTAGATTTAGGCAAGCTCCAGTCTAAACTGGATGAGCCTATTTTGAGTGATGTGCCTGAGTGTGAGATGTGCCCTCACGTAGCTCTTGACATAGCTGAGCTGAAAGTGAGGTGTGAGGGACAGCTCAAGGAGTTGGAGGAGCTTAGGGCTAGACCCACGCTTTTGGGTGCGTGCATGGTCTGTCCTACTTTGAAGAGTGACCTTGAGCAGTTGAGAGCTGACTTTGAGGTGCTTTCCGCACCCCCTGACACTTGTGAGAACTGTCTCACTTTGAGGTTGATGTTGGTGGATAGGGATGCCAACATTAAGAAGTTAGGTAAGTCTGCTACCTCTATTCCCTCTCTAGACTGCCCCACTTGTGCTTCCCAGACTTTAGTTCTGGAGGATCTGAGAGAGGAGAAACAGACTTTGGTTGATGAGAACAACCGTTTGAGAGAGGTGCTCAGTTGGATGTATGCTAAAGCGCCCCAACTAAGGATGATTTTAGAGAGCACCAGGAGAGCAGAGGGTGACACCAGTGGACTTGGGTTAGGAGAGGGTAGTACCTCAGATAAGAAGAAGAGTACCCCAGTTAAGCTTAAGACTGCCTCTCCTTAGCCTAGCCCTACTATTGATGGGGTTTACCACAAGCCTCCCAAGGCTGCCCCAAAGAAGCAGTTCTGGACACCCAAGCCCTCACAAGCTAAGCTGGATAGAGTAGTGATTAAGATTCTCAAGCCTCTAGTGAGTAAGGAGAGAGTCCAGTAGCCTGTTCCACCCAAGGCTACTCCACCTAAGCCCAAGGCTCAGCCTAACCCCACTCCTAAGTGGCCTGTCTACCACTGTGACTTTTGCCAGCGGAATGGCCACTTGGAGGAGTTTTGCTTCAGAAGGAAGCGAGTTGAGAAGCAGGAGAGAGCCTGGGGGAACCAGGATCTGTTCTACCAGGGTGGTAGGCAGGATCCTCCCCACTGTGGTGAGATGAGAGACCGCTTTGCTGGTGAGAGAGGAGGCGGCTTTCAGGCCTGTGCTCCTGGTTGTGAGAGACGCTTTGCCGGCTGAGCTCCTAGTCATTTTCAGCGCGGCTATGGACCTCGTGACCGTAGCTTTGGAGGTAGAGGGTTTGAGAGCTCACGCTGTGGAGGTCGTGGGTACCCAGATAGACGTGATGCTTACTTTGACTGTGCTTTTCCCACTTTTGAGTAGATGGCACGGCACTGGTTCAACAATTTCACAAACCCCAGTGCCGGACCATTTGCTCACTCTCGCTTTCCTTGATTTTGCAGGATCGAGGCTTGGAGGACATATGGATCATGGACTCCGGATGCTCTAGGCACATGATAGGGCATCACAGATGGTTCTCCAGCCTCAACCCCGTGAGCACCAAAGAATACATCACATTTGGGGATAATGGTCAAGGTAAAGTATTGGATGTTGGTTCTGTTGCGCTTTCTGGTAAGCTTTCCCTGAGAAAAGTTGCTTTGGTGAGGAATTTCGGGTTCAATTTGGTTTCTGTCTCGCAACTTCTCAAGGAAGGGTTTGAGGTTCGCTTTAAGGAGGGTTCTTCTTGTGTGCTTGATGCTAAGGAAAACCTTGTTTGTCGGGTTTTGCCCTATGGCAGGTTTTTAAGGTTGACCTTGCATCTGTTTTTGGCCCTACTCGGTGTTTGGTAGCTGGTCCTTCTGCTGATATTTGGAAATGGCATAGGAGGCTTGGCCATTTGAGTTTTGATCTGCTAGCCAGGTTGAGCTCGATGGGTCTGATCCGAGGATTGCCCAATTTGAAAGCAGAAAAGGACTTAGTATGCCACCCCTGTCGTCATGGCAAGATGGTTGCCGCTTCTCATGCACCTGTCAATCAGGTGATGACCTCTTACCCAGGTGAGCTGCTGCATATGGACACGGTTGGTCCTGCTAGGGTACAGTCGGTCAGTGGGAAGTGGTATGTGCTTGTAGATGTGGACGACTTTTCTCGCTTTTCCTAGGTGTTCTTCATGGAATTCAAAGATGTGGCTTTCGGTTTTGTTCGGGATCTGGTCTTGAGGTTAAGGAATGAGAGGCATAAGGCCATGAGGGCTATCCACAGTGACAATGGCGGAGAATTTCGTAACTCTCATTTCGAAACTTTTTGTCGTGACCTAGGTCTTGATCACCAATTCTCATCTCCTTATACCCCACCTCAGAACGGTGTCGTGGAATGAAAGAATCGCACACTTGTTGAGATGGCGTGGATGATGCTTGATGAGCATAGGAGTCCGCGACGCTTTTGGGCTGAGGCTATGAGTACGGCTTGTTACATTGCCAACCGCATCTTCCTACGAGCTTTCTTAGGGAAGACTTCGTACGAGCTACGGTTTGGTAGGTAGCCTAGTGTCAAGCACCTGCGTGCATTTGGCTGCAGATGCTTTGTGCTCTAGAAGGGGTGGCATTTGGACAAATTTGAATCACGCTGCTTGGATGGCATTTTCCTTGGGTACGCCTCTAGCTCTAGGGCATATAGAGTGTGGATCCTCGATACCAAACAAGTGGTTGAGACCTGTGAAGTTTCCTTTGATGAATCTATGCCTTGCACAACCCCTGCATTTAAGCTTTCAGGTGATTATGAAGAAGGCGCTCCCATCTTTGAAGATGAGGAAGGCGAAGTAGATGCTGGTGATGCAGGAGCCACTACTCCGGCTGCAGCTCCTATCCCCTCTGCTACGAGCTCTGAAGATGAAGAAGGACCCTTGCCTATGGCTTCCTCCTCACTCCCCCGACTGCAAGCTCGAGCAGAGGTTGGCCCCACTGAGGACGTAGGGGAGGTGACCTCCGAGATTGTTCCATCTCGGTAGGTCCAGCGGGATCACTCTCTAGACAGGATGATTGGAGATCTACACCAGCGTGTCACACGCTCTTCGGTTAACTCTCTGGCCTTCTTTTGCCACTCCGCATTTGTTGCTTCTTTCGAACCCCGGGATGTGTCACATGCATTATCCGATCCTAGTTCGGTGAATGCCATGCATGAGGAGTTGGAGAACTTTGAGAGAAACCATGTCTAGGATTTAGTTGAACCTCCACCAAATTGCCACCCTATAGAAACCAAGTGGGTCTTCAAGAACAAACAGGGTGAGGATGGGATGATTGTCAGGAACAAAGTGAGATTGGTTGCCCAGGGTTTCTGTCAGAAGGAGGGGATAGATTATGAGGAGACCTTTGCTCCTGTAGCTCGTTTAGAGGCCATTAGAATCCTGCTGGCCTTTGCTGCCTCTAAAGGCTTCAATCTACAGCAGATGGATGTCAAGTCAGCCTTCCTAAATGGTTACATAGAGGAAGAGGTATATGTGAGACAACCTCGTGGCTTTGAGAGTGCCAAGTTTCCAAACTAGGTGTATAAGTTGAGAAAAGCCCTTTATGGTCTGAAGCAAGCTCCAAGAGCTTGGTATGCTAGGTTGAAAGCTTTCTTGTTTAAGTCTGGATTTGTGATGGGTTCAGTAGACAAGACCTTGTTTCTGTTGAGTCGTGGCGGTGACACCCTTCTAGTTCAGATATATGTTGATGACATTATCTTTGGTGGTTCATCTCACGCTTTGGTGTCTAAGTTTGCTGAACAGATGAGCAGTGAGTTTGAGATGAGTCTCATGGGTGAGCTTCAGTTCCTCCTCGGGCTACGGATCAAGCAAGGCCTTGAAGGAACATTCATCCATCAAGCCAAGTACACGAAGGACATCCTGAAGAAGTTTGATATGGGAGATTGCAAGCCTATGGCTACTCCCATGTCAACACAGACGGCGCTTGATGCAAATGAAGAGGGAGAATGGTGGACCAGAGGAAGTACCGAGGGATGATCGGCTCACTTCTGTACCTGACGGCGACCAGGCTGGACCTTCGGTTCGCGGTGTGCCTCTGTGCATGTTTTCAGGCCTCACCAAGGACGTCACATCGTCAAGCCATGATGCGCATCTTCAGGTACCTGAAATACACTCCTGAGCTTGGTCTTTGGTTCTCTTCAGCTTCGACTCTCACTCTTCAAGGGTATTCGGATGCTGACTTTGCGGGTTGTCGGCTGCAGCGCAAGTCTACTTCCGGCACCTGCCAGTTCCTTGGTTCCTCTCTTGTCTCTTGGTCCTCACATAAGCAATCTACCGTATCCACTTCCACTACAGAAGCCGAATACATTGCTGCTGCTAGTTTCTGCTCCCAGCTCCTTTGGATGAAATCCATTTTGAGTGACTTTGGCCTGAGCCACAAGAAAACCCCTCTCCTAGTTGATTCTACTTCTGCTATCTCTGTAGCTAAGAACCCCGTCTTGCACTCTAGAACCAAACATATAGATGTGAGGTTTCACTTTCTGAGAGATCACTATGAGAAGGGAGATATAGACTTGGTCCATGTAGCTACCGAGAACCAGCTAGCCGATATCTTCACCAAGCCCTTAGAGCTAGCCGCTTTTGCTCACTTGCGTGGGGAGCTTGGTGTTTGCTACCCCTTTTAGGTTGGGGTAACATTGCTGTAGTTTAGGTTTTGTTTTGCCTTTTCTTTGCTTCTCTTTGTTTTGCTTTGCTTTTCTTGCATTTTGTATCATACTATGCATTGCATTGTAACATATGCATTTTCACTTACACTAGCACTAGAGCTCTTCTGGTATAACGAGTTAGGACTTGCTTGTGCTAGATTGTATAGTTGCTTGCATGATCATGGTTGGCTAAGCTCCTTAAATCTATCTAATATCATTTGTGAGCTAAGTCACTTTTGTTTCTTGAAAATCAAAAACCATGATCACCACTTGATTTGGCTACCTAGCATGTGTAGGAATGTTGAATGCTATGCTATCTTTTCATGCTTGGATATGCTAGTCGTATGCCTTTGTTAAGTTGTTGCCTAAGCATTTATGACACCTTGCTTAAACCTGAAATCTGAATTTAAATTGTGTGCATCTGTGTCTTCTGAGCTGAAATGAAAAGGTCTAGGTGGGTTCGCTTGTCACACTGATCTAGTTTGAGATAGTTTGCATTTGCACTCTGGCATGAACTTGGACTAGGTTGTGTATTGACCAAAACCTTGTCTTAAGCTTCTGATGGTTTTCTGAACCTAGGCTTGGCATTGGTTGGTAAGAAGTGGCAAAGACAAGTGAATAATCCCTGGCACATGATCTGATTTGCTTGATGTTAAAAATTGCAAAATCTGATATTTGCAAGTCTCTAAATTGCTTATGGCCTATTATGCTTTGGTTGAGAGTAGCACACCTTGTATGTTTTGCTAGCATCTTGCTGTTCATGCCTATCTTGCTAGATGCTATTCATGTTGGTGATGCATTCTTTTCAATAATCCTGAAAAACATGCTCCTGATCTGTATAAGATAGATTCAATTGAGCTTGTTTGCATGCTTCCTTGCCCTCACTTGCTTTGTATGCTAGAACTTGTATTTACTAGCTTTTCATACCTGTTGAGCTCTTCATGTTACACTTCCTGCATTTCATGGCATATTTTGAGGGGGAGTTATCCATTTCAGGGTGAGTTGAGTTCTATGAACCCTTGATGTGTCCATTGTCAACAAGGGGGAGAGAAGATGGATGTTGACCTTGAGGGGAGAGATGTTCCCAGGGGGAATTCATGGACCAAGGGGGAGAACTCTATAGAGATCTAGTTGAGGGGGAGTTTGAGCTTTTAGCATGCTCTTGCATCGGTGCGTTGAGCCTTTTGCCTCTTTCTAGAGGAGCCGATGCTTTGCCTAAGCATGACTGTGTTGAGCCAGTTTGCCTCTTTCTTGAGGGGTCATGCTTTAGTTTGATCGACTTCGTTGAGCGGTTTCCCTTGACTTAGGAGGTCGATCTTTGGCTTTGTTTTTGTTGTCTCAATTTCCCCTTTTCTGCTTGTGTTCGGTTTTTGGGGATCTTGAGCAACTTATTCTTTTCTTCTTTCTTTTTGGTTTTATGCTTTTCTTCTTGCCTTTGTTCTATTTCAGGTTACAGGTAGAAGGTGTTGACAATGCACTCATCAAGGGGGAGATTGAGAGCCAATGGATCGGCTCCATTGCCTCTGGAGTGATGAGTGATGGTCAACAGAAGCCAAAGACCTAGATGGACTTGGGCACAAGACCTCCGATGGACAGGAGGCCCTCCGATGGACTGGAGGTAGATAGAGAAGAAAGTCCTCCGAAGGACTGAAGGCATGCTCGGCATCTGTCAGCCATGGAAGTTCGGTACACGGAGGAGCGGCATGGCGACGGCGGGAGTAAGTCCTCCGAAGGACTGCAAGGCTGCCCCGATGGACAGGGGATGCTGAGCGCCACCGTGGTGCTCCAATCCGAGTGCGTGGCAAGAAGACGTGTGAGGGAGGCTTTGGTGGCTTCAGCTCAAAACCGTCAACCAAGCTACCCAAGCCTTGGTGAGTTGGGCCCTGACTCGCCAAGATAGAGAAGATGGGCCAAATCCGGCCCAGGCGGAGACTTCCTAAAGTTTCTCGGTTTCTGACTTTAAAACCGGGGGTGGATTGCGGATTGGACTACTGGCCACGTGGAGAACATCCGAGGATTGCGTGGAACTTACGAAGATCAAGACTTCATTGTGGTCGTCCGTCCCGAAATATCCTGTAATCTTTCGTTTGAGTCCTTAGGACTTTGTCTAGTTATAGGGACCTATGTGCAAAACTGTCTAAACTAGCACTCGGGTATAAATTGGTCCAAGGGAGGTCATTAGAGTAACTCTTGGCTGCCTAGATTAGGTTTTCCTTTGTGATTTTCATCCTTAAGCCTTGAGCTCCATTGTTAGGGAGGTTAGAGTAGGATTTAGCCTCCTAATCATGAGGGATGGTGAGGGTGGTTGCTTGGGACTGAATTTTTGCTTGTATGCTGAATCTTTAGACCCATCTTGGGCACTTAATCGAAGCAAATTCGTGCAGCAACCTTGTGTTCTTCTTCCTCCCCCTCTCTCTTTGGTTTTTGGGTTCAATCCTTGGCTTTTGGGTGTTTGTGTTGGCCAAGCTTGAATCCCTTCCCTTGCTGATGTTTTGGACTTGCTAGGACGTGGAGATCATGACTTAGTTCATCTCAATCCTGCTGGATTGCCACTGAGCTAGCCCCCTTTGTGTTTTCCCCCTTTTTACCCAAAGATTGCCATCTCACAAAATCTAAAATTCTCATTGATCCCTTGATCATTTTGCGTTGATCTTTTGGGAAAAGCTTTGGAATAAGGTTGACATAGCCTGTGCAAAATTTTATGAAGATTGGACAAGATTTGGTCTGGTTTGGGTTGGAAAACCCCTATCTACGACTCTACCGGATAATTCGGCAGAGGCCACCGAACAATCCGGTTCCACCGGATAGTCCGGCAGCGCCCACTCGGATAGTCCTGGTGTGTGGTGCTGTCCGGGCCGTGCCACCGAATAGTCCTGGCAGCAGGCATCGGATAGTCCGCTTCCACCTGATAGTCCGGTGTTGGCCACCGGACAGTCCGGTTCTCCCAGGGAACTACAGTGTTATTCCCTTTCTTAGTTTTTCCACTTGTGCTTTTGCTTCGGATTGTTGCATTTCCACTTTCAGACTATTCTCTTTGCTTGCTATGAGTCAGTGAGACGCACCTTGGTGCGCTGAGTGTCGTGTGGCGGTTTTTGCAAAGTTCGCTGCCTCGGTGCCATTCTTGGTCGAATCTTGATCGTTCTTGCATTGGTGCGTATCCTCTTAGTGGACAGCACACTTGCACTGCTAGGCACGTATCTGTTCAGTGGACGGTGCCTAGTTGTGTTTCTCTTGAGATTTGCAGAGCACCTTTTTGGGGGTTGTGATTTTGAGTTTTTAAGTGCTCCTATTCACCCCCCTCTAGTCGCACGTCTCAGTCCTACAGCTTCAACTATCTTGAGCACCAAATTAGCACAGCTACGAATATAGATTGTTAATATATGAATTGAACTAATGTTAGTGGAAAACTAACCAAATAGATTGCCATCTCATCTATGTAGCAGAAATAGTCATAGCAAGCGGAATGTTTTTGAACATGTTAACTATATGCAGGCCTCACCTAGAGCTCAGCAGTAGAGGCGAACTGAAGACATTGTACATCTGACATTGTGGGTAGCTCTCAGACCTTAACATTGGAGCAAAGAACATAATCACGTATCAACAATGCTGAACTGATTGGAACTGTGGCAAGAAGGAGAATAAATAGTACACCAGAAAGTACCGAGGACGGTGGAGGACGATGTTAGTTGCGTGGGACACCACCACACTGGCAGATGGAGTCGAGTATGAGCGATGGGCTAGGAGGGAGTAGTGAGAGGAAGCGGATGAGCTGACCTGAGTGTGCTAGGCGTCTATGCTCCTACCATGGAGCTGCAAGGTGAACGACGGCGTGGTGTGGCTGGAGAGAACGAAAGCGGCGGCGGCGAGCAGGTAGGGCACGGCAGAGCAAAGAACCACTGTTGGCCAATGATAAAAAAGGCCCAAAGCAGACCATGGGGGCAGCGGCGATTAGTGCTTCTGGCTGGCTCCACGCCGTCGTTGGGCCCTGCGCTGCCGCACCCCGCGGTGTTCCACCCGGCCGCCCCGTGCTTCCCGTTAGCGTCGCCCTGGTGGTGCGCCGCGGAGTCGGCCCGCGGCCGCGTGTTCGTGGCGGCGGTATGGGGGCCGGGTATGACGTTGTGGACGCGCACGCTGGTGCAGTTTGGGACCCTGCTGGGGAGGCGGCAGCTGGAGGCTGAGGTGGGAGAGGCGCGCCATGCCATGGCAGAGGAAGCTCGATAGGGAGGCGGCGGCCGTCTAGCAGCACGCGCGGTGAGGGCGCGACACCAACGCGGGGGGTGGGGGACGCGGGGTCAGCAACGGCACCGCGCGTGGAAGCAGAAGTGGGGGAGGCACGCCATGCTGCTGCGGAGGAAGCCCAAGGGAGAGGCAGCGGCGGTCCTAGTGGCATGCGTGGGGAGGCCGCGAGGCCAAGGCATGAGGGGGACGTGGGATCGGCGTTGTCACTGCACGCAGCAGACCGGTGTGGGAGGAGGATGAGGGGCACTGGTGGGGTCAGCAGCGGGGACGTGCGCAGCCGGTCGGCACGAGTTGGATGATGCGCGGTCAGGTCGGGTGGCGGCGCCACGCGCAGCAGGCTGGCGTGGGAAGAGGAGGATGACGCGGGGTCAGGTCAAGCAACGGGGCAGAACAGCCGAGGGCCAGAGGAGCTTGGGCTGGTGGAGGAACCACCGAGGGAGATGCCGGCAGGCTGTGGACCGCGAACGCGAGGACTGCGGAGTGGAAAACTGAACCGGGCTCCCCACGTGCACGCATAGGAACACGGAGGGGCCCCCGAAGGCATGGATAAAGGAGAGAGGCACAGACCGGTGGTCGTACACACGCTCGGCGCTGCCTAGGAGAAGAAAAGATGCAGGCCACACACAACACGTGTCGCACTGCCGTTGACGGAGGCCACACTGGAGTGCCCCTGGTGCGAGCGATTCTTAAGGATAAGGAGGTACATATAGCCACCATCAGGATTGAAGAAGTAGTTGCACCAAGAGTGGACACAAAAAACAAGGTTGATCTTAGTCTCATTCAAGGATAGGATCTTGGCATCAATTGTTGTAGAGCTCTTAACATCCAACAGATCGATGAGGATGACATGTGGTATTTGAGTTTTCATTAACAATAAAGTATGTCACCTCAACACAAACATAAATAATAGTAGGACTTTATTACAATGGAGAACTTACATTGCGAAAGTAATGTGGATGCAACATATGTAGCCAAATACCGAATCAACACTAAAGATCTAGAGCATCAACATCGGTTGATGCAGCACGAAGGCAACAACCGATACTAAAAGTTGCCTAGCCAGCTGGCTAGGACGCTCAGGTTGGCCCCCGTTGAAGCGCCCCATATCCTTAATGAGACTAAAATGTGTTTTATTATCATTTCCAGGTGTATCATAACCACATTCTTACATCAGAGTAATACAGATCCGCTCTAATGGGACAGACCAAACTGGACGCAGCCTAACAACACAATAGCGGAAATTAACACAGTAGACCCAAGCTTCCCAACCACATAGTTGGGGATAGATCATAACCCTCACACGTTCACGATCACGATGACCTCTTCTTCTGTGTAAAAAAACAACAAAGCAAGGGTGAGTACAAGAAGTACTCCTGCAAGCCCACCTTCCTCCATGAAGAATTGGGGTTAAGCACTATTACTACAGGCAATGAAAGATATATCTGGAACTCAGGATAATTTGCTAGAAAACATTTTCATATGCATAGTCTAGTAGTTCACTGTTTTAATTCGGAAAAACAATATTTCCAATAAGAGGGTTGCCACTGGACTCGCAGGCCCTATGTGATTCAAGGTAGTCAAGCTAACACCCACACAATTCCACCGCTACTGGGCCATGCCCCCGTAGAAACCACAAAGACACAAATCCCAACCACACCCGATTTTGGTAAAACACTAGTTGAGAAACCAAACCATAACCCAGTCCAGTTCCAGTGGATAATGGACTATTCGAATAGATTTATACTATGATCAGAGGTGTACTAGTGACCCACAAGTTGGACTCAACGATGATTTAGCCATCTTAAACGTCCGAAATCCAAATTAAGCCATTGTCTTCGTGTTATCACCAAGCAGTGCCTCAAGAGGATCCAGGACACCTAGTCATCCAGTGTCCCCCATGACACTCCCACGACCCCAAACAAATCCCTTAGCCTCTTGCCACACCGACACCGCAGGCAACTACCTAGACTATCCATTCTGGCTCTGCCTTAGTTGGTGCTCCATACAGCGTTGAGTGGTTGTACCAAGAAGAGTTAGGCAAGATGAGACTCCAACTCGGTCCTTCAGGGCCAAAACTCCCGTAATGCTCGTTCCCGAGCCACACCGTCTAGTCCTCTCCACTGAGGCCAGACCCTATATAAACCATGATAATGGTACCCAGGCATTCCACCCTTAACACATGGCTATAGTCGATTGAAGTCATCCACCGGGGTCTTACCGTGTTTTCCAAAAACACTCACCCACCCACACACACACACCATACCCACCACTGTATTCCAACAATATTAAGTAGATAATTTAGTGAGTGATCTATCTAAGCGTGCTGCATCTTAAAACAGGCTCAGGTGGCTATCCTACCAGGTTTCCTTAGCAAGCAAAAGCATGCAAGTTTTATTATTTGACAAGGCAATGTGTTGTGTGTATAAAATCTAGGTAATTTGTGCATCAAGTGGGGAATCCAGTGGACTTGCCCTTCGCTTAGCTGGGGTACTATGTGCAGCTGCCTGGTATCGAACCCGACCTCGTAGTAGAACTTTTCTAGGGCTCGACCAACTGGACTCTCCGATAAGGCCGACCTCGCAACAAACAGAGGAAACAAACAAGCAAGGCATAACATGAGCTCAACAAGAGTTTGATTGGTTTGAGAGAAGGATCTGTGAATGGCCCGGTGGCTTGTACCGGCGGCTCTAACTCCAGTGAAACACTGTGCCGCGAGGCATTGAGCCATGGGCCGATCACACCACTGAGCTCGATAGCGGGCGTGGAAGGAGTGCCACGGCCATGGGTATGGATGACCATAGCGAAGAGCGGAGGCAGTCGGAAGAGAGGAGGGCGCATGGAGGGTTTTCCTGTGTCACACAAGGATGGAATGTGAGAGGCGTGCCAGAAAAGAATCATGACTAGAAGTGAGACATTGGTCAAGTGCTTGGTCCAACCTGCTCACCACGATAGTGTGGCCTGGGGGCCATCCACTTAGCGTGAAGGAAGGGAGGATAATGTGATGACAGTGGAACCGGTCAAACCAATCAGCGCCAGTTGTGCCGATGTTACATGTTTGCTCAAATTAATGGCCAAGTGTAGCTCTGTTAAATGGACCAACATGGTAGTGGTGAAAGGCTGTGAGAAGTGCACGGATATGTAGTGCTTGATTTATGGAGAATTTGGGCGCAAGAATCGCCGTGTTCCGCTGTTCAAACGGCCGAGATATGAAATTCTTTAGAAAAGAAAATCATAAATTGTTTTGCAAAAGGAAAAGTACCACTCAGTCCTAATTCAACCTTGTGCAGCCCAATTCTTTTTTCAGCCTGGCTCGGCCTGCGGTGGGCGTTCGGTCCACCCTGGCCATTTTCTTTTTTTTCTTTTCTTTCATCTCCCTTCGGCCTACTGGGCCTGTGGATGGGTCGCCTGGCTGGTGGGCGGCCTACGCATAGCGTTAAGCAGAAGGGGGCTCGGGCGCACCTGGCCGATTGGCTCCGATTGGCTCCGGCCGATCGTCGCCGCTGGAACAGTACCAGGCTCACTGGAGTTCGCTGGAATGAACCTTCCGGGCCGCCGTTCGCGAATCCGAGGATAGCATCACAAAGAGGAGACCGAGGAGAATCTGTCCCAGAGGCTTTGGGTGGAAGGAGGTGGATGGAGCGGGGACGCCCATGGGTGCCCATAGGAGGCTCTGTCCGTGCGAGCGGAAATAGAAAACAAGGGTGGGCGATGGTACACGAAAGGTGTGGAGGTGCTCACCGCTGGTTTAATTGGACAGGGGTGGCTTGGGGATGGAGAACGATGGGGGAGTGCATGTTCTGTACCTGAACAAAGAATGGCGAAATTCAGAGGGGCTGAAAGCGGAGGTAGGAGCGGAATGGCTCGGTGCACTCAATACGAGCTCTGGCAACCCTTTTATAGGCCAATGGAGGACGGGGCCAGGGGTGAAGTGCTAGAATTTCGCTCAGTGCTGCTCGCACGAGGGAAAAGAGAAGGCGAGGGAAAAAATCACACGCACTATGGAAAGAGGGATCGCGAGTGAAGATGGCCAGGGCGCGGACTGTGGGGAGGGGGACTGAGGGTGAACTTGTCAGGGCCCGAATAAAAAAGAGCCAGGGCCCGGGGCGTGGTGTTCACGCGCGTGGAACGCGTGTGCGCATTGTGGGCAGGAGGAAAGAGACAAGGCTGACGGGTGAGGCCGGCTGGCAGTGAGGGAGGGGGAAGGGGTTGGCTGTGTTGGGCCAGAAGGCGAAGAAGGGTGGGCTGCTAGCGGTGGCTCGAGCTGAGGAGGGGGAGGGGTTTATCTTTTTTCTATTTTGGATTTGGAATTGAATTTGAATATTTGGAGTAAATGATTTGAGAAGAAATTGATGGGGAAATTTATAGTGGCATTAGAGAATATTTGGGGGGAACATGGTAGAATAATGAGAAGGTTACATCGTTTTTGTTAAGCCTCATGACTGCATTCCCGGGCAAACAAGGCTTTGAAATTCGGATTTTGAAATTAGAGGGAGATTTAAAGAAAATTTTCTTAGCGTGATTTTTATGGCGTTACACCCGTGTAGCACCGGTTGTACGTTCTAGCTACGGTACTAAAGTCACAAGCATCCACGTGCACCCGCGCACATTTTTAGCACCGGATTGTGTCCCCAACCAGTACTAAATAGATGGCACCCACATATGCGTGCATCCTTTTTAGTACCAGTGTTATCCTCACTCGGTACTAAAGTAATAACTCCCACATGTCGTCTTGTACTCTTTTAGTACCAGTATTGTATCCTTGTACAGTACTAAAGTGCTGACAGTCACGTTTATATAATTATTTATATATGTTATTGTAATCGCAGTACATATATTATTATTACATAATAATAGCACTGCATATGTACATGATAATAATAGTATTATTGCATAATAATAATAGTGTATGTGTATTATTATTACATAATAATAGGACTGTATATGTACATGATATAAAACATCCATGTCAATTATATTGTTTTTATGACCACTCTTATATATCTAATATTCTTTTGGTGGGCAATAAAACTCTTCGCTTTCGCTCATGGTCTATTCATTAATAAATCCCATCAACTGTTCTTGGATTGCCTTAAGTCTGTCAGACGGGAGGACCTGATCTCTCATATTCATTGCCTGTAGTTTTAAAATTGTACATGAATATACTAAAAGAAAACCTGTAAACATTATTAATGCAGGGGAGTTGGAGTTTTATCATACTCTTTTGGCTAGCTAGTGTTCAGCCATTGCCTCTTTCTGGAGGAGTTGGTCCTTTGCCTCTAGCATGGTTGTGTTGAGCGTTTGCCTCTTTCTTGAGGGGCCATGCTATTTTGATCAGTTGTGTTGAGTTGTTGCTCGTATCTCTAGCTTTGGTGTTTCTGACCCCGAGTGGCTTGTCTTGGTTTTCTAGTTGCTTTTGTCCACTTGGGCGAGTTGTTTGGGCTTTTGCACCTCAAACCATTTCTTTGCTTTTGCTTCTTGTCAACTCACTCATCAAGGGGGAGAAATAGTGCAAACCAAGTCCTTAGGGGAGAATTTATTTGAACCTAGGATTTTTTGTGAAGAAACTGTGTAGCCAAGTTGAAATGTACCTTGGTTTGACATGTGATGAGTGATTGACAAAGGCTTTTGAAATGGTTTTGAGTTCTTTGTGCTTTGGGTTTCTTGAAGATCTCTTTTGGCTTCTCGTTGGTTTCATACCATGTTATCCCTTTTCTGTGGGAGTTGAGAGTCTTTATTCGGTCTTCTTGTTCCCATCTCCTGTCAAGCAGCCTCTGTTTTTGCTTTTCTTGGCTTTTGGGCGCTTGTTTGAGCTTTTCATCATTCCCATGCCATCTTTTCGACAATGCACTCTAGGGTGAGATTGAGTGGTCAAGACTCATAAGTTGAGTTTGAGTGTCAAGTTGAGAAGTGCCTTGACCTCATTTGTGTGATGAGAGCATTGTCGGGTTGGTGTGGAGCTTTGCCATGTTAGCCTCTTTAGAGTGTGTGCTTAAGGGTTATGGCTAACCAGAGTGTTGGGTTGGTGTGTGTTATGTTGAGTTGGCATGTGTATCATGGTTTGTGTTTTTGTTTGTGTTTATGGCATGCAGGTGAAGTCCTCCTAACTGTGACTTGGAGGTGGCACCCAAGTGGTACCAGGCGTGATAAAGTCCTTCGAGTGCGACTGAAGGCAAAAGCCTACCTAAGTGTGACCTAGTGGCAGCATCCAAGTGGTACCAGACGTGACGAAGTCCTTTGAGTAGTGACTGAAGGCAAAAGCCTACCAAAGTGTGACCTGGTGGCGGTTCCCAAGTGTTACCATGGCGTGAAAAAATCCCTGCCGAGTGGACTGGTAGGTGGCTCAGGCTACGATCTGAGTTAGGCTCGGCCCATAAGTGTTACCTTGGGTTTGGGATGGTGTCGTGAGCCGTAAAATCACTCAAGGTGAAGCCCAACAAGCGTTTGCCAGTTCGAGCATCAAAACCGGAGCCTAGAGATCGTTTGCGGTTCCATCGTCAAAACCGGAGCTACCACGGGTGGTGGACCCCATAAGCCCACAAACTGGCGGACCCCAAGTTGGCGAACAAGTGGCACCATCGTGAAGCTTGCGTCATTCCAAAGCAAGGTCGTGAAGGTGCTAGGACCATTAGATGAGAGGAGAAGATGGACAGTTGTGCCCCTAGGGTGCTTTGGGTTTGTGTGCTTCATGTAAGGGCACTTTGGTCAAAAGCCAATGGCCTATATATATAGATGTGGCCTATTGTAGGAAGCCATCTCTCTTGACCTCTTTGGAGAGGAGTTCTCATTTTGTTCTTGTGAGAGTTAGGATAGGGTTTGGGGAAGAAGAGAGGGAGAGACTCTTTATTTGGGCTTTTTGCCATCCATAGTTTGTTTGCTGCTAGGAGTGGCTTGTAATCATATATCTGTCTATTTTGCCATTTACGAAGCTCTTTTCTTGTGATTTTCGTGCTCCTTCTCCGGTTGGGTGTTAAGGCTTGTTTGTTGTGGATTTGGGGTGCTAGATCATGTGCAAAACAAGACCTACATATCAGCTGCACAAGATCTTCCTGATATTCCCCACTTTTTCCTTTTGTTCTTGAGCTTTTTGATGTTTCCTTTAAATTCTGAGTTTGAACCCTTGTGCATTGGTTTTTGGTGATTCTATGATGTGGTAGAACATATCTAGACCATGAATTGATCCATAGTTTCCATGAGCTCAACCAAAGAGAGGTTGATTTCAAAACCGGTCAAAACTTATCCCCTCTCTTGTGTGTTATAATTTGAGGTCAATCTAAGATCTTTTTGGGTGGATCTTTCTTCATTACCTCCTTCTCATTTTAGAGATTGTATTTCCAAAGTTTCATATTTTTTGGACAGTTTTTGATCAAGTTTTTGATCATTTTTGTGCAAAGTCACCGGCTGTCCAGATTTCTGCAGATTTTGTCTTGAAGAAGGGGTTTTGAATTGAATTTGGATTGAGGCCAAGTTCTTCCAAGTTGAAGAAATTTTAATAGGCTCCCATTCACCCCTCCCCCCCCACCTCTGGTCATCTTTCGATCCTACACACGATGGTGTCCTTGACTTCTTAGGTTTCTCTGCCTTCGCTTGATGCCCTCCACGTGTCCAGTAGCTAATCCCTTGGGGGTAACTCTGGTTTCTGGAATACCGGTAACCTACCCATGGTTTTGTCGATAGAACCAGGAAACAGTTTTTGCCCCTGGTTTTGATACTCGCACTAGGAAATGATAATGGGCCTGGTTTTGATGCTTGAACCGGGAATTGATTGTGGGTTTCATCTATAGAGTGATTTTATGGATCATGACACCGTCCCGCCCTAAGGTCACTCTTATGGGCTAAGGCCTAACTTGGACCGTAGCCCAAGCCACTTGCTGATCCACTTGGCAGGGATTTTGTCACACCACGATAACACTCAGGTGTCGTCACCAGGTCACACTTAGGTGGACTTTCCTCTAGGTCACGCTTAGGAGGTACTTGCTTGTCCTTTAGCAAGTCTTTGGTATTGACAAGTGCTCATCACAGCCAGAATGAAAGACCAGACTTGGTACACTTAAGTCCCTCACAAAGTGATCCATAGGTCTTGTAGTTCACCTACACACAAACAAACTCAAGCTTGAGACTTGGGCAACCACTTGAGAATATGTGCAACATTGGGCTTAGGTGTCCATTTCTCATTTGATGAAGGTGGCAACTTAGGAATGAGTGACTTAGGCACCCACATCTTCTTTGGTGTAGATGTTCCCTTTCTACTCATGAAATGAGCCTCAACTTTTCTATTTGAGCCTCTCTTGAGCACATAGTGAGCATTGATGGCAAAGTACTCTGAAATGTTTGGGAAGTGGTGCTTTTGGTGGGGCATTGCACTCAGAAGAGAAATGTCCCTCGGTCAAACAGTGCACCACCTTGCCTTCTCAATCTTGATCATGGGAGCCAGCTTGCACTTGTCCTTGATGGGTGGATATCCAAGGCCACTTGTATCAAATTGCACGTCCTTGCTAGCAAACATTTCACCAAATCTTATTTCACCATCGAGAAGAGTCTTCATTGTCCTTCTTAAGCTTGTCATTCTCATCCTTGAGTTCAATGAGAATGTGTGCGTCTTTCTTTCTCACACTCTTGTTCTTGCATTGAGCACAATACTTGAGGTCTTTGAGTGCATTGGAGGATTCACTCATCTTGTCCTTGAGTTTCTTCAATTCAATCACTAGCTTCTCATGTTCACTCTGGGGCACACATGTCTTCTCACAAGACTTGATGTCATTAGGGGATTCATCAACCTTGTAAATTGAGTTGATAAGCTCCAACTCCTTTCTTGCTTCTTCAATCTCAAAACTATGAAGTTGTAACAATTTATGCCTTGTGCTAAGCTTTTCATGTGTCAAGGACAACTCTTTGTAGCATTTGTTAACCTGTTCAATAGTCTCATTGAGCTCTTTGATTTCCTGATTTATCTTAACATGAGATTTCTTGATCATCTTGTAGCCTTCATCAAGAACATCTCATTCTTTCATCAATTGCTTGTTGTTTGATGAGAGCTTCTCATTAGACACAAGTACCTTCTTGTTGCACTCTTCAAGGCTAATCAATTTTCTTTCGCATATTATAAAACTTTCCTTGATCATCATTTTCTTTAAGCGCACTAACTTTACTCAAGAATGACTTATTTTCAACTTTGGCCTGCTCAAGCTTTGCACCCAACTTGCTAATTGCATGATTTTGTTTTTGAACTAAGCTAGCAAGTTCATCATAGAAAAGCAAATAATAATAATAATAATAATCATCATCATCATCACTAGAATCATCAAATGTTTTTACCTTGCCAATCCTGGCCATAAGGAATAGATTTGGAGTAGATGAAGAAGTTGATGAAGCCGGTGCCGGTCTAGAAGTAGTGGTGATGCCAAGACCTGCGCAACTGCTTCATCTTTATCATCACTTGAGTCGGAATGATGAATTGCTTGAAGTGTTAGAATCTGTCATCCACTCCCCAATGCAGGCTCGACCTTTCTTCTTGAAGAGCTTCTTCATGAATTACTTCTCTTCCTTCTTGTTGCTCTTGTCATCATCACTTGACTCATCGCTTAAGTCATGCTTGTGGCGCTTCTTCTCTTTCTTCTTTTTGCTTGGAGTACGATATTAGTAAGCTAGATGGCCAAGCTTGCCACAATTGTAGCACTCTGTTTTTCAAGCTTCTTCTTTGATGGAAAAAATTTCTTCATGCTTGAGGAGTACTTGATGCCCTTCTTATCGAGGTGACTCTAAGCACTAGTAAGCTTGCGAATGAGCAAATCCAGCTCTTCATCACTCTCTTCTTGTTCTTCAACCTCTTTGTTGTCCACCACAATGATTTTCTTGGGGATGGACTTCTTCTCTTTCGATGAACTTGCTTTGATGGCAAGATCCTTCTTGGATGAAGGGCTCTCATCTGGTGTGATGTTCATGTGCATCTCATGATCATTGATCATGCTAAGCACACTGGATGAAGTAGCCTTGGACAAGTCGTTTTGACGAAGATAGGTGACAATGTGGCCATACTTGTCAACCAAAGCTAGAGACTAGAAGAGGAGGACTGGAGAAGGACGCTGGATGCTGAGGTGCCTCCTTGGCTCCTTGGCCTTTGCGCGGTCCTTGCCTAGTGGCGGCCATGGACCGGCGGCGAGCCGCGGAGGCAGAGCCTCCAACAAGATGGTACGACTAAGGCTCTATTCTTTGGATGGTTTAAGTAAGACTTTCACTGGCTGTAGCACTGTAGTAATGTTATGCTGATTCCAAGCAAACGTCGAATGGGCCTTAAACAACTCAGGCGAAGTCCGTAGCACAATATCATAAACTGTAGATAAATCATAAAATCTCCGTTCGCTCTCCATTTAATTTCACAATCACATAGTAATACTGCTTTCAAAGGAACTTTTATAACCCATTTTGAATGGAACCCTATCATCTCACGAATGAATGTCTTCACTCGACTTGTACCGTATAAGCATGATTGAGAATAGACTTTGACCTATTCATTGTACCTAGGATATCAAGGATTTATGCATGTGGGGTTTCATACAACTTCTGAACATAAATGCATATACAAAATAGGTGGTAGGACTCTCCAAATAGGTGTAGATGCATAAGGGGCCTACCTTTGCTTATTTTTATCAAAACCAACAAACTAAACAAATGTTAGTTTGTCGGGTTGTGAGGCTTTGCCCCAGGCAACCCCTTCACCACTTGGACTACTTCTCCTTCCAAACATATGGGCCTTCCAGGTCATGAGTTAGTCTTAGTTGGTCTTCTGGACCACTATTGCTTGTCATAGCTTCTCGATCACATTTATATAAATAAGCGTCACTATATGAATGATGTAATGCAGAATGAGAAAATGAATGCATGAAATCATAGTGTGATATAAATTTAACATGTAGGATAACAAGTTGACACCATACATCTACATCCATCCATAAGATATATACATTTATATGATGTAATATGTTTATTTAAGGAATTAAACTCCTACTTGACTTCAGGTGGTTAAACAGTGCAAATGAGTTACAACTTTTATCATGTGCAGATAAGTGCCATAAAAGTCTACTACCAACATTTTAGCAGCAAAGGAGCAATAATTTAATTACAGAAATTCTAGCAAGTTATTTAATATTAAAGTTTTTGGATCTATCATAATTCACTGGTGTAGGTTATGGACATGAAATTTTTATAGCAACAACAAAGTGACATGAACATCATGTACAAAGAAATCATTATGCTAATCAACTTTAATTTTATAATACATTTATTTCCCATTATTTATTTCAGCTCATTTTACATGCAAGTCCCAAGAGAAGCAATAAAATCCTCAAAAATACTTCTGGAATCTATCCATAACAAACATGCTCCTAGATTTTTCACGGAATTTATTTTGTACAATAAGGTCATATTTTCCTATTATTTAATTTAGCATGCAATACATTGTCTATTTCAAATCACCCACAAAATGGCAACAAAAGTGTATGATATTTTTACAAAAGAATATAATGAGTTAAGGGCACACAATACAATTTTTGTAGATTTTTCTAGACAAGTTATATATAGCATGCATTTGCATATTCATAAAAATTACACTAAATACAAGCATAGGGGTATATCTATAATTATATAGTGTATGCTAGGTATGAAAAATAACCATAGAGCTAAAATATCATATAAAATATATTGTCCAAGTTTCATGATTTTTCGAGTTCATTTAGACCACTTTTGGCATTTCTTTTGTTTTAGCTAACATGCAAGAAACCAAGGGCAAAAAGGTCATTTCATACATCTCCTTCTTCACCATTCTATAGATGTACTAAAAAGGAACACAATGCAACTGAGTTAGCATTTTTTGCATTTTTATTTTATTTATAGTAGATTTTCAAAATTTAGATGTCTAGAAAAAATATATTTAATCCAAAAGTCCTACTCGCCGAGGACTTATACGCAATTAATCATAGTATCTGGGGGACAGAACACAAGATCTAGAAGACAAATTGAATAGAAGATGGGACGGCAATATAAAAACACCAAAACTCGGGGTCCAAGTCACAAAAACGGAGGTCTCTTCTTCTACCTTCGGCCAGGGGAATGAACACGTCATGGCCCGGTGTTCCTGCACTTGCACCGGCGTGTGGAGACCCCACATGACACTGGAGCGGGTCACTGGAGCGGGTCGGGGAACGTGTTCCCGGCCATGGGTGTCACTCACACCAAGATTTCGTCGCGTGAGGTAGCCTTGGGTGCGGGAACGCGAGGCGTGAACTCGAGCGGCGCTGGCACGACGAACACAGCAGTGACGGGCTAGAATCTGGCGGTGGAGGCGACGGCGACGAGAGAAAGGAGGGAACTGGCTACGTACGGGGAAGGGGAACCCAACAATGTAGGCCTCGAGCTAGGAGAGGTGTCAGGAGATGTTTCTCCACGACGACCCAGAGATCTTAAACGAGCGGCAATGGTGGCTGCGCGTGGAACACGGTGAAGAGGGCCAATCGGTGATGATTTCTTGGTGGAAATAGAGAAGTTTGCAGGGCGGACGTAATGCTCACGCTGGATTTGAGGGAGGAGGAAGGAGGCGGTGTTCATGGCAATTGGTGTCGATTTGAGGAAGAGAAACAGAGGGGGAGGAGAGGAGGGGCGAGTTGGGGCTAGTGAGCACTGAGGGGCGAGGAAGCTGCGCTTGGCTTCCCCCCGAAGGAGCCGAGGCGAGGGCAGGGGTAGGGCGCCGCGTGCCCGGCCTTGGCAGGTGCCGCCATGACCTCGTCGCGTCCGCACCTTGGTGAAGCCATATGCCCCAGGTGGGGCCCACGCGTCATAGACAGAGAAAAGTAAAAATCCAGAAATTAGTAAAGGGTGGTTTGGCTGCCAGAATTTATATTTGAAATCCACATTTTTGAGCAAGCTAGAGGCCAAATCAGGACAAACTCAAAATATAAAAACTGCTCCAAATTTTGTGATCAACAACTTTCCAATAAATTTAAATACCATGTTCCATATCAAATTGTGATTTAAATTTGAATTTAAGTGGCTGACTCTAGTTTGACCAAGGTTCATTCCAAACTTGAAAATTTAGGAAGTTCATTTTGTGCTCATTTTCACAGAGAGTGCACTCTACCAAAATTGTTCCATTTTTTTCATTATCTACAGCTTTTTTATATAATATTTTGCATGATAAGGACTTTTGTTTCACAAAATTTGAATTGTTACAAGGTCAGGTTTTGGCATATTCACCCGTTTAACAGAAACCAACCCAAAACCCCATCCAAATCTTTGTGCATGTTACAACTCAAGATACCAAAGGTGTTCATCATAAATTTGTCTACAAGGTTGTTATAGAAAGTGTTATCTACATCACATCAGAATTAAAGTTATAGTGACAAGTTCGGAGTCCTATTCAGTAAAAACTGAGTTGGCTTGATTCAAATTACCTAGTCCACTTATGCATTCAATATGAAATGCTTATAAAATGATGCAAATGAGTCAATGATGTTGACATAATGCACTTGAGATGCTAGAGGCATCACACATAATTTTGTCTCTAGGTCATCTTGTTGCTTTCAAACGTCATAAATCAAACATAACTAATGACGAAAAACTCAATTATCATGAGGAAATTGTTGCTTTCAAACGTCATAAATCAAACATAACTAATGACAAAATACTCAATTGTCATGAGTAAATTGTCATAGATCAGATGATTTCTTGTTGTGTGCCATCTACTTTTGACAAGTCAACGTGATTTTGTCCTTGTTCTTTGTGTTTTTGCTCTTGCTTTTTCCATTGACTTGGGAGAAAATCGCATTGACTTGTGAATAGTAAAGGACAAAATCACAAAATTATAAAAGTGAAGGCAAAAATCATAACTGGACTTCAAAGTAGGGGTATGAACACACCAGAGCCTTTTGTCTCTAAGATTGAATGATAAACCACTTTGCCCCGGTTGTATGTAAACCCCCCTTCACCCCCGTCTGCTCATTCACAGCGTATGATTCTTATAATCTTATCCGATTGCTTCTTCTGAAAACGTGACTTTTGTAGGGTGTTTGCAATCGACGACTCACCTTTCTTACTAGCTGATCAAACTATCTCACAGTCCCATTCACCATCGGTATGAATATTGATGGATCTGAATCACATGATTCCCCTCAGGTTTATGCATCAACAGCGTGCTACCGAACTTGTTTTTCTTTCCTGCGAATTAGGCTATGATTTTTAGAGCCGGATGGTTGCAACAAGCTAACTATTTGCTACTAAAAGTTAGCTAATCTAGATTCAAATACATCCAACTAATAAATTAGAGTAAAATTCATGACCGACCCTTAATGGTGTATCATACTGATCTTTAAACTTACAAAGTGTATCATATGGGTCCTTTAACTTTCACGTCTCAAGACGGTCCAATCGTACTGTGGATGTACAAAATGGACGGCTGACCTGAGGCTGAATTTGTGGGGCCCAGGTGTCAGCCCCAGCCCTCTTATTCCCGTCCCTCCCTGTCGGCCCAGTCCGGCCACCGTGTGCCCCCTCACCTACGCGCTTGGGATTCCGCGGCCCCCGCGCACCACCGCGCACCCAGCTCGCCATGAGCCTAGTCCGCCCGCCGCGCCCCCTTCCCGTTGTCCGCGCGCTCAGACTGCCGCGGCCCACGCGCGCCGCTGGGCCCGAGCCGTCGCGCACCCAGCTCGCCGTGAGCCCTGGCGCCTGCCCCGCTCGCTGCCCGCCGTGCTGCCCACCGCCCGCCGTAGCCCCCACGCCGGTACGCTCTGGCCTACTCTACCCCCCTGCCTGAGCGCGCCCAGCCCTCCGATGGGATCAGCAGGAGCGGGATGAGTGGCGGCGACACGAGAGGGAAGGAGGGGCGCGGCAATGGCCGCGTGCGAGGCGACGGCGGCGCGAGCAGCTAGGAGGAGGAATGAACGGGAGCGGTGCAATCAACAAGGATGGAGGTCAAGACGCAGCGCTCATGCCGGGAGCTGAAACGCAGTGGAGGAAGGGCTGGAGCCGTGGTGGAGAGAGACGATCGCCGGAGCGCCATGACCTGGCGCTTGGCCCCGCAACCTTCCGTCGCTCGGTCGTTGTCACGCAGTCGTCGTGCCCACCTCCGCCAGATGCCGTGGCGCTCGGTCTCCATCGCGCAGTCTGTCCGTCCGTCCGCCTGCCGCACCGCCGTTGTGGGGGAGGGGACCGCCGGAGCTCTGGTGAGGTGGATGAAGGGAAGGAGGGCGCAGCGGCCGGCCTGGGCGCAGGCTGTCGCACCACGAGAGGGAGGAAGGGGAGGAAGAAGACCGGGGCTGACATGTTGGCCCTACTTGTCAGACTCATGTCAGCAGCTCCGCAATCCGATTGGACCGTGGTGAGACTCGAAACAAGTTAAAGGACTCTTACGACTGTTATGACCGGTATCACGTACTAGCGCCGGGAGAAGACTCGTGGCTAGGAAGAGAAGGCCGCGGGTGTGAGAACTCGTTTACTAGATAGCAGAGTTTGTAAAGTTAAAGGTACGGTTATTGAGTTGTAATTCGGATCGGTAGAACTAGGTATAAATACCTAAGTAATAGATCAACGAAAGGTTACGCGGGATAACAAATTGTTACCTCCTGCGCCCCCATAGCTTATCTACGCTCTTGTATTCCCCTGCCCACGCATCTCTTCGCCACGGCGCTGCCGCCGCGTCGCCGTGATTTCAAGCCGCAGCTCTGCCGTCCGTCACTCGTACTCCCTCCGCAGCCTTGCACGTTCCATCAATGTGGTATCAAAGATGCCAGGATCGCAAGACAACGACAGCACCGGCTCCACTCCCACCGACACGACGGTCGAGTCAGCTCGCCAAGATGAATGGCTGAGCTGCAACACTAGATGAGCGGCGTCGCGAATAAGCTGTCGTCGCTTTCTTCTCAGCGTGACAGAGGTGGAAGGCCGGCCAGCTTCATCCAGCAACAATCCACCGGGGTTTCCGTATGGTCTGCCTGGCTACGGTGGCATCCCGGCCGTGACCGACGTCTTCACCTGTGCTTCCTCACCACCATCCACCACCGCACCACCACCCACCACCTGCCCCATCGACGACCTCCGTTCCAATCCATCAGATTCCCTTTCCTTCATTCGCCGTCACCGCTGCCAACGTGCGTGGCACCTCCATCTACATCTGTGATCGTCTCAACTTCTGCAGCACTGAGTGCCAGCACCGCAGGACCGACGCCGCTAGGCACCGGGCAGCTACCGGGCGTTAGGCGTGCCTCGGTTCCACAAGATTGACTTCGCGACGTTTGATGGCAAGGAAGACCCACTCGGATGGCTCAACCGTTGTGAACAATTCTTCCATAGCCAGCGTACACCGGAAGCCGACAAGGTTTGGCTCGCCTCCTATCACTTGACTGGCGGCGCTCGGACGTGGTTCTTTGCTCTAGAACGCGACACGGGAACACCATCTTGGGCGCGCTTCAAAGAGTTGTGCAACCAGAGGTTTGGGCCACCATTACGGTCCAATCCCTTGGGAGAACTCGCTCAGTTGCAATTCAGAACGACCGTGGAGGAATATCAAGAGCGTTTCTTGGCGGTGTTGTGCCACGGCGAGGGCCTGGGACCTCATCAGCAAGTCCAGTTGTTCACAGCTGGGCTCCCTGACCGCCTCTGTGTCGATGTCGAGCTGCATGAATCCCAGGAGCTCCAACGTGCACTGACACTAGGCCCAGGTGTATGAGCGGCGCTCCCAGATCTCTGACGACATGTCATCCCCAGCGCGACTGTTTCACTCACCTGCGCGCACCACCTCACCACAGACGGCGACTCCTCGCGTGACGACGACACCTCCAGTAGACAGCTCCACGACAGGCCCAACAGCACCTCCTCGACTATTTTGTCGCCTCTCACCTGCAGAAATGCAGGAACGCCGGAAGTTGGGTCTTTGCTATAATTGTGATGAGCAGTACGTCCGTGGTCACAAGTGCCAGTGATTGTTCTATTTGGAAGTGACTGATTTTGTCGATGAAGCAGGACACTGAAACAACTCAGCAGCTGGAAGAGCCAGTCGTCCTGCACGCCATCACCGGCATTCGCACTGAGGAGTGCATGAAGCTGCACGTGGTTGTCAACGGCCATACCCTGGTCACCCTTGATTCTGGTTCGACTCACAACTTTATCAACCATGGCATCGCAGACCACGTGGGGATCACGTTCCAAGCCTCTCTGCATGGTCTAAATGTGGCCGTCGCAAATAGAGACAAGGTGGCCTGTGCTGGCCACGTTCACAGCCTCGCGATTCGCATTGGATTGGAGGAGTTCTCAATTGAATCCTGCATCATTCCCTTAGGAGGCTACGACATGGTGCTAGGGGTGGAGTTCCTGCGGACTCTTGGCCCAATCTTGTGGGATTTTGAGGACCTCTGCATGGCATTTTGGAGGAATGATCGCCGGGTGTTTTGGAAGGGACTCGGATCCCCTCGGGGGGACATCGACAATTATGCAGTTCGAGCTATGACCAGAGGGGCTCTGATGGACCTGCGGGTACTCATGCCCACAGGTCCGATTGCCATCCCTATCTGGGACTAGATTTGGCGCAGTTTTACACCAAGGCACAGGGCCTTTGGCGTTCGCAGACCATTCGCAGCTCGACATCTCAAGGTAGCTGCTTATGAGAGGAGCTTATTGGGTTGGTCCACGCAGTCCGTCATTGGAGGCCCCATCTCTGGGGTCGTCGTTTCATCGTTCGCACGGATCACTATAGTTTGAAGTTCATGTTGGATCAGCGCCTCTCCACCGTTTCACAGCATCAATGGATCAGTAAACTTTTTGGGTTTGATTTTGCAATAGAGTACCATCCAGGTAGACAGAACATCGTGGCCGATGCCCTCTCGCGCCGTGATGCTGATTAGCGTGCGACCATAACTACCTCCGGGCCTTCGTTTCAGCTATTGGATGACATCTGCCAGGAAGTGGCATCGGGCACAGCATACCAGGAGCTCCGGGATCAAATCATGGCAGGCACACTTGGGGAGCCTTGGCGCGTGCACGGCGACCTCATCCTCCATGGGAACCGCGTGTTTCTATCTCCTGACTCCCCATTGATCCAGACCGTGATCTCACTCGCCCATACAGCAGGTCACGAGGGCACTCAAAAGACATTGGTTCGGCTCCGCGCTAGACTTTCATATTCCACATGACCGCACTCGGGTGAAGGAATTTGTTCATGCTTGCACGACGTGTCAGCGCAACAAGACGGAGTCCTTGCAGCCGGCAGGACTGCTGCAGCCGCTCGAGGTACCATCGCAGGTCTAGGTGGATATATCAATGGAGTTTGTGGAAGGCCTCCCTAAGGTTCATGGCAAATCCGTCATCCTCACCGTCAGTCGACAGATTTTCTAAATATGCCCACTTCATTCCACTTGGCCACCCGTATACGGCTCTTTCTGTGGCGCGGGACTTCTTTGATGGCATCGTCCGTCTGCACGGTTTTCCATCCTCCATTGTCAGCGACAGGGATCCGGTGTTCACAAGCAATTTCTGGTCGCGACCTCTTTAAGATGGCTGGTAGTCAAATTATGTATGAGTACAGCCTTTTACCACAGTCCGGCCAGTCTGAGGTTGTTAATAAGACCATCAGCCATGTACCTGCTGCTGCTTGACTGGGGATAGGCCGCGTGCTTGGGTGGATTGGCTTCCTTGGGCGGAGTTCTGCTACAATACATCTTACCATACTGCTCTGCGCACAACTCCTATTCCAAGTGGTGTATGGACGGGCACCGCCGGCACTAGGTGCCATTTCAGCCGGGCTGTGCACGCACTGATGCTGTTGATGAGCTTCTCAGGGAGCGTGACAGTTTCTTGGTGGACTGTCCGGGAACGTCTACTTCAAGCTCAGCAGTACTCACGTAGTTACTACAACAGCCACCATCGTGATTTACAGTTCTCCGTTGCCTCATGGGTCTGGCTTCGTTTGCTTCATCATCGAGCTCTCGTGCCGAGGGCATTCGGGGGTAAGCTAAGCCCTCACTATGCCGGACCATTTAAGGTGCTTGAGCGTGTGGGAGAGGTGGCCTATCGCCTGGCCTTGCCTCCAGGCGCCTGTGTGCACGACGTCTTTCACGTAGGGCTGCTTAAGCCCTACCATGGTGACCCTCCTATAGATGTTCTAGTACTGCCACCAATGGACAATGGTCATCTCCTTCCTACTCCGGCTCGGGTGCTGCGGGCGCGTCTACGCCGCGGTGTCTGGGACGTTCTTGTGCATTGGGAGGGCACGGAGGAAGCTGATGCGACATGGGAGCCACTTCTGCAGTTTCCGGGCTTCCTACCCCAGGGTTTCAGCTCGAGGATGAGCTGTTTCTCGAGGGAGGGAGAGATGTTATGATCAATATCACATACCAGCGCTGGGAGAAGACTCGTGGCTAGGAAGAGAAGGCTGCTGGGTGTGAGAACTGGTTTACTAGATATTAGGAGAGTTTGTTAAGTTAGAGGATATGGTTATTGAGTTGTAATTCAGATTAGTAGAACGTGGATATAAATACCTAAGTAATAGATCAATGAAAGGTTACGCAGGGTAACAAGCTATTACCTCCTGAGCCCCTCATAGCTTATCTACACTCTCGTACTCCCCTGCCCACGCATCTGTTCACCACTGGCGCCACCGCCGTGTTGCCGTGATTTCAAGCCGCGCCCTGCTGTCCGTCACTCGTACTCTCTCCGTAGCCTTGCATGCTCCATCAATGACACACTTTGTAAGTTTAAAGACCGATATGACACATTGTTGCAAGTTTAAAGTCAGAACATGAATTTTACTCAATAAATTAGCTAATAACCATGCAGTAAAGATTACTAACAACTGGACCACAAGACACACCCCTCCATAATTGCCTAATTGATAAAAAAATGTCATTATTTTGTTGTGCACGGATACATGCATCCGGCATTATTTATCCGAGAAACAAGCCATTGAAGTGCAAGGTGAGGATATGAGAGTATGGGCATATGTGTAACTTTCTTCCTTGACTAATGTGTTCGATATAACTCATCCACATTCTTTTATGGTCATAGAGAGTAATTTTTAGTAGATCCAAAAAGGCCCTTGCAGCCTTGCTACCATTCTGTCTTTCGAAAGGGAAGCTACTCTTCCAATATGTTGAGAAGATACTAGGAAATCTTTTCTTGTACCCGATAGTCAAATTAGGTTGTACAACGTCAACAAATTAGACAACCCTATCCACTCTCAAGTCTAACTGCATGCGCAAATATTATCTTATTGTCAATGTGAGTGTAGGCATCTGTTTTTGTTTCTCTTCTGCCGTCAGCAGATGGCATCCCTTGATTTAAATTTCCCTTGATATGATCAAGTGTTGCACCCCTCTGCTATTTTCGAAAGCACACACTTAATACTGGCCAACGGCCAAGGATTATTTCTATTTCTCTGCTGCACCACGTTATGGCTAAACCCTCTGACATTGACTCTCATCTGTATGATGTCAAGAATAGTGCACTATAAACTGGACCGGATAGTCACTGTAGTATAATTGTGATAAACACATCAGCAACCAGAGAGCTTTATAAAATCTTTAGTCAATTTATGTAAGATACATGCAACTAGGAAACATACACTGCTGCAATCATCTGACCTTCTCTGATAGAAACGCAGTTCCCAAAAATCATCATAAGTTACTAAGCCAAACATGTCTAACCGAGTATGTGGAATTATAGATCTGCTCTGTACTGAAACTCTGAAAGTGACGTCAAGTAGTAGTGGCAGAGACTCAACAGATACATATGAATTCTGAATGCAGCGATATGGCACAACCATCAAACAGGATGATGTTATACATGTCCACGTTCTATTATACAGGAGTTTTTGGTTATTTCCCAAATAGCCCATGGCACATTCTGCACCCTTTATAAGCCTCTATTAGCTATAACACCTGACTCCACCTTGTCAATCTACACAGAACTTTCTTGTCTGGCTCCTCCACCGCAACTTCTTGTGCCCTTGTTCCATCCATCATAACTGGGCATGGCTAGGAAGTGCTCCAGTTGTGGAAACAACGGCCATAACTCTAGGACTTGCAGTGGCCACAGAGGTCAAGAGCATAGCATTTGCCACAGCAGCACTAGTACTAGCTGTGGTGGCTTGAAGCTGTTTGGAGTGCAGCTGCAGGTAGGCTCCTCTCCTCTTAAGAAGTGCCTCAGCATGGAGTGCCTGTCACCGATTGCTTATTATGGAGCTGCTGCTGCTACATCAAGCTTGTCGCCTTCTGTGTCATCGTCTTCGTCTTCACTTGCCTCGATAGAGGAGAGCTCCCAGAGGATGTCCGGTGGGTACATGTCGGATGGCCTGATGGGCAGGGTTCAGGAGAGGAAGAAAGGTGAGACTTGAACAAACTAATGCACTTAAAAGTTATTTTGTTATGTCCGATTTCTGTTTCAGATTTTTTTTTATTTCAGAAGTTCCTACTTAGACCACAAAATTGAATTTATTTTATTTTGATCCTGAACTTCATTTGAAAGTATGGATCCTGAATTACTTGTCATAGTTTCTTGCAAGGATTGATTGATCAAGTTAAGTTTAGGACTCTGTGTTGTCATAGAAAATACTATTGGTCAGTTACAGCTACCAAACGATTAATTCTTGGTCAAATTGTGAACCTATCAAGTGATTAATGATGCTATCAGTTTGTTTCAACTCTGAATGATCAGTATGCCTTAGCAGCTGTTTGACATTTCAGGATGTCCATATTCTTCTGTAACTCCTGAATAATCAAACTAATCGTCTCAGGAGTTCCATGGACCGAGGAAGAGAATCGGATGTTCCTTGCCGGCCTTGCGAAGCTCGGGAAGGGTGACTGGCGAGGCATTTCCAGGCACTTCGTCACAACACGGACCCCGACACAAGTGGCCAGCCATGCCCAGAAGTACTTCCTGAGGCAGAACAGCCTCACACAAAAGAAGAGGAGGTCCAGTCTCTTTGATGCGGTAATTAACTGAACTGATTATCTGACAGTCACCCTTCGCTCCATGGCGGTGTGCCATGTAGTTTTACCCGCCACCTTCACATTCTGCAGGTTGAAGGTGCCAATAAGGCTGCTACGCCTAGGACAGCATCAGTGTCCGAGCTTAAATTCCCCAGCTTATCGATTGGGGCCGTCGATGCAAGGACGAAGGGAGCTGTAATGTTGCCTCCATGCCTGAACTTGATGAGCAGCGCATCACCATGTGCTGATATTTGTGATGCATCACAGTCGCAGAACCCATCGTCCCTGTACCTGATGGCAGAGCCTCAGACGCAACTCCAGATGCCTGATCTGGAGCTGAAGATGTCGACATCCCGGATATCTGAAACTTCCTGTTCATCCCGGGGAGCGCAGCTTTTTGGAACTGTCAGAGTTACCTGATCTTCTTCAATCTTCGGCTCGCATACTCGCATCAGAAAGAGGGGAGGGAATCAGAAAATTATGTCTAGATGAAGCAACACAAGGAGAAAGAAGCTGTGCTGTAAATTACTAGCGTGATCAGCTACAGCCGCTGAAAAAAATGGCAATATGTCACTTATCACCTTAGCTTTATGTGGACACAAAGTAATGGCAAAGTAGTTGCTAGTGCTATTTCTGGGCCTCCAAAAGGTGAAAGATGAACCTATAATATTCAGTTTGCACTTGCGGTGATCGCTGACAAGGACAGGAAGAATGGCCGCCACTGCATACAAACATGATGATGTCCTTGTAGATTACCTTAACCCTGCATGCATGGAGCCCATTTGCAAGCCATCAAAATTGGTTATACATGTTCCTGTGATTGTTGCGCCAGTTGTGTACTGCAATAAAAATCTATCAATCATTGTCTTCCTTGGTTTGTCATCTCTCCGCGATAAAGACCGATCACTAGCATATACATATGGTACACCTACCTGGCTGCACAAGTCAGGAGATGTACGAGTACTGTTGTTTGCTGAATAATCAGGCCTGTCGTTGTTAGCGAGATAGGATGGGATTTGGGTGAAACATCTGAAAGTTCCACTTCAAGTATGAAATAACAGGTGGCGGCAAAGGATTACTTGCGTAATGAAGCAAGGAAACATCATCGTTGGATTGATTCGATGCAAGTTGAGGGGACATATTCCTCTTTACTTACCTTGGCCAGGACCAGTCCCCTGACCTAATAAAGCATATCTGACACTAAACAATGGCGACATCATGAGGATATGCACTAAAAGCAAGCATCAAAGATTGGATTAGGGTAGAAGCATTGTATAATACGAAAATTGTACCCAGTCTCTAAAGCAGATGTAGAATATGAACAACAAAGAATCGAGACAGGTTACTGGATTTCACATTTGGTTTTGCCCATTGGAGCACTAGGTAGGGCAAGGTGAACTAGTTAAAACAAAGTATTGCTCCTTAATCTTCCACTGGTCTATCAACCCACCCATCAACCCATGCTCTTTTTATTAGAAGGTCGTGGATAAGTCCATGACAACAACTGATTAAATATTGTTACCACTTTCTTCGGTTGTGGTAGTCTTACTAATTACTATTTACTATACTTGTGTTTCAATTATGTTTTTTTTTGTTTTTTCTCTTTTGCATCACACTTTCGTGTGTTTTTCAATACATTTGTTGGAGACCTTAGAGCTTTGGTATCGTGATGTAATCTAGATTTTGGCTTTTAAATTTTGATATTATGAGTTGCTACACTTTTTATCTATATTTTAAGTTAAAAACAGCATTAGTTAATGTACATTTTATTGAAAACTCCATTTTATTTCATTGAAAAATTTAGGATTATAATTCCTAGAGTAGTTACACTGCAACTAAAACCTTAAGGTGGTGTTTGGATTCATTGAGTTAGGGATTAGGATAATAAAATCGTAGAAGGATGGGAGGTGGGATAGGGACAACGACATCTATCACATTCCACAACTATTTCCTTATCCCTTATCCAAACATGGGATAAGGTTTATCCCACCACTTATTTCCCTATCCAAATCCCTATCCCCTTCTATCCAAACGGCACCTAAGTACCGACACATCTACGTTGACACTTTGGTGGTGTTTGGATACAGAGAAGTGTGGGGTGGGATAGGGAAATGGAGCCGGAGATAAGTTGTATCCCTTGTTTGGATGATGGGATAGGGAAGGAATAGATTGGATAGTAGTATAGGATTTCCCTATTCCTATGCCAATCCCAATCCCACCCGCACCCAAACACCCCCTTTGGGCATGTTTGGTTGTCGTGCAAGCACCACTGTATCCCGTAATGCAATGAGGTTAGTTGGGAGCCATGATCAGTGTGCGTGTTTTGTTACTTGTACTCCATCGGTTTATAAATGTGAGACATGGTTCATTCTCTTTCACAACTTCGATCCTTCGTTGTATTCAAAATAATTATTCAAACACTGTAAAAACACAACGATTCACAAACAAACTTTAGTAATAAAGTAAATCGAAAAAATAAATAATCATTTGTGTAATTTTTTGAATAAGATGGATGATTAAAGTTGTAGAAAAAAGTCAATTGTATCATATATCGTGAATGAAGGGAAGTATGAAAGTGTGGAGCAGTCACACGTGCTCAATGTACCATAGCTTCAGTCTAAGTAGAAACGAGCAAAATGAGTGTATCTCTAGAGCCGGCTCTGTGCTCGTGGCTTACGCTAGTATGGTTCACAAGGAAAGTGAACCAATCATGCAATTTGTTATTTATCTTGATGAATGAATATGGCCTAATATGTTGTAAAGATAATTTTCATGTCACTTTAAAATGTCTCAACTATTAATACATATATGATGACATTGGGAACTAGTAGATCCTATTCGTTTAAGTCACTCTATAAAAGATCAAAATAGTCTCTACATGGCCACTTTTATTGTAGTGTTAATTACATCTTAAAATGTCTCAAGTATTGATCATGCCTTGTGACATTGTGAATTGTAAAGCTATTCATTTAAGTCACTCTATAAAAGTTCCAAACGGTCTCTACATGGCCACTTTTATTGTTGTATTGATTATCATAATGATATAAATATATAATCATTTCATCCTAAAGGATTTTGAATATGTCAAATGCCATCTTCATTACATAATTCAGAATATCCTTTTACACAATATGTGCTTATTTGGTTTATCGTAATTTTGAACTCTCAATTCCGCTTTTTCTATGGGTTGACATATCAAACTCCATTTCAAGCAGTCTATACATACTTACTTTTGTGGTTGTCAATTTTCCAAAAGAATCTAAACCTACAGTCTTCCTTTTGCTTGTGCGCTTCTCTTGTGACCTCAAAAACAAAAGGACAGCATAAACATAGGTAAGCTTTACAAACTGAGTTTATCGTCAAAACCAATCTCCCCTAGCATAGAGCACCTTACTCTTCCAACTACTCAACTTTTCTCAACTCTTTCTTCTAAAAATCCTCCAATAATTTCTGAAAACATTCAGCAATGCATTGGAAGACATAATTATCAAAAAGGATAGCCACCTATCTTACCCGCAAATAAGATACAATAATATTATTCTAAATCCTTTTCTTTTCTAAATTTTTAATATTGTGAAAATGAACTTTTAGACCATGTAAAGCTGAAGGTGATTTTGAGCGTGTTTCAACAATTATCAAGTCTAGGGTGAGGTACCACTCCCCTCACTTGTCCTCAACTTTGCCCCTATCCAAAATGATTGCCAGCATATCCCTGACTATATTATAAAATCGAGGAAAATGGATCACCCTAATCTAAGGCCTTGGTTTGGAAATAAGAACCCAACTGGTTATTAACATTTATCCAACACTTGTACCTTGAAGTAAGGTTGGAATCCACTTAAGTAGGATGCTTGTTGAAGGAAATTCCATCTATTTTATCGTGAGCCTTCGCAAAGTCAATCTTAAAAATAATTCTGCTTTCTTTTTCATGTGAAGTTTGTGCAAGGTTTCATGCAAAATAAAAATGTCTTTTATTATATTCCTTCTAGGCACGGAAGCCATTTGTGTTGGTTTATAATTATATGTTGGGTTACTTTGACAATAGTCAACACATAAATTGACCTATATTGCTGAATTTGCTTTGCATCAATTCGCTTTAGTAACATTATTATTGTACCATGTTCAAGCTATATTGGTAGTGTACACAAAATGGAACAAGTCCCCAAACAGAGCCACTAGGTCATCTATTACAGCATTCTAGAACTCGAGAGGAAAACCATGTATCGAGGTGCAATATATGTTTCGTTTGAAAAGCTGCTTCTTTAACTTACTCTCGAAAATGTGCCACTAGTGTATCAGTTTTTTCCCGTTCAAAAACTTGAGCAATATCATCATGACATGATTTGTCCATAGTGCGCAAAAGACTCGTTTTTCCGAGGCCCAGTCTAACTTGCTCAGTTCGATCTCATAGGGATTATAAAAATAAGATAAAAATCTTTGAGATGATCTCTACCCTCTATGCTATATATGTTAGATTCTGAAAATAATCCAACCATCGAATAAGATTCTTGTATCTCTTTTTATCCTTCTGTTCTCATACTATAAACACAATCAACCATCCAACTATACCTTGTAGGACCGAAACATCTTAGTTATTTACAGTCTAAAATCTATGTTTTTCAATCTATAGTATATTCATATATCTTTTCTAATATTCATGAGATTCAAAACGAAATGAAAGATGCCAATTGCCAAGGCCAACGTCGTCATAGGCAAAAGGCCCAACGTGATTTTGGGTCTGCATGTGGTGATTTGTGGCTTGCACAGCTCCCCGTGCCTAACTAATTCTTTGCACAGCCCACTCTCCGCACTGGGCTTGCTCTGGGTTACCCGGCGGGCCAACGCACTGTACCATACTATAATGTGAAAAATAAATGTATCCATTTATATGATAATAAATTATCTACCTCTGCACAGTACCACTGCCTTTATGGTAAAAAGGATAATACACGTAATCTTAATATTACTAATTAGAGGTTTCTCTGGAGTCTTCATGTTAATCCTCACCAGACGTGCTAAGAAAAAAGATATATCCTAAAAATTCTCACAAAAATCAGAACCATCCAGCCGTCCATCACGTGGCTATAATAATAGTAGACATTAGATCTATTATATTTTTTAAAAAATTACCCATCGTGCTATTATAAAAGATGAAATAAAATAATCTCCTAAATTTATATAAATTTTACTCAGCATGCCATTATGAAAGATGAAATAAAATAACTCTCTAAATTTATATAAAAATTACCCACCGTGTCATTATAACATATGAATTGAAATAACCCCCTAAATTTGCAAAAAAAAGTTACCCACCACGCCATTATGAAATATGAAATAAAATAACTCTCTAAATTTATATGAAAATTACTCATCAAAGTCATTATAACATATGAATTAAAATCAGTCCTAAATCTTCATATAAATTACCTAATATGCTATCGTGAAAGATAAAGTAAAGTAATTTCTAAATTTGCACGTAAATTCATTACGAATGATGAATTAAAATAATCACACCTAATATGGCTAACGACTAAATATATATCTATGAATAAAACTCTAACACGTGCGAGAGCACGGGTTGATGGACTAGTTATGATAGAAAGGTGAATCAAGCAATATCTTTGTTGGTTCCTCACACATTTAAGAGTTACAAGTTGCAATTCAAATATTCCTTTTAAGCCTAATATAATAAGGAAAAAATAGTTAGACAGGAGAGGCTAAAATATAAACAAATAAAAAATGTCAAAAGGTGGCATGATCGGTCTATCGATGTGTGGAAAAAAGTACAAGTCTTGCTCAATGAATTGAAAGAAACAAACTAATGTGACTCATTCGCTCTTCCTCCTTAAGTAAAACTAATTGTCAATTTAATGGAGTTGGCGCTGCTGCCCGCTTCGACAACAGTATAAATTGATGACTCCTGTGTCAAACCAGATTACAAATATAATGATGGGGATGATCAATGTATGCAACAAAAACAAATCAATATGATTCTGTATATGAATCTAGGCCCATAAAATAGGTGTTTTTCTCAACGAAATTGTCAGTTTTTTCGTCAGCCAAACAGCTGTGTACGTTGACTTTTGGCTAATGAAAACAATTGATAAAAATATTAGCCATCTAGTTTTTTTTCTATAAGTCAAATAAGCTCATCACAATTCACAAATACAGGTTATTTTTCCGTCGCTATATATGGCCAAGGAAAATGAAATAATTTTTTATTAAAAATAATGACATAATAATGGCAAAGCCTATAATTCACAGAAATTTCACAAAAATGCACATAAATTTATACAACATCATGCGGTAGATTTTGTTGTAAAAACTACCCCATTAGGACATAAGGTCACCCATAATTGCTAGGAAACTAGTCAGTTAGGAATCTTGGTGTGAGTCTATTGTAGGTGTAGTCATTTCCTACTATTGCCCTTGTGTGACCTCTTTTTGTTGTTTTTGCGCCACTTCCTATGAATAAAGGGGTACTCCTTCATAGATAACCACATTAGCATCACCATGAGTCCATAGTGCAAGAAAACCATGATATCTCTTCCGGTACTTGTGTGTTTGGTGGAAA
This sequence comes from Paspalum vaginatum, assembly GCA_030272315.1. Lineage (NCBI taxonomy): Eukaryota > Viridiplantae > Streptophyta > Magnoliopsida > Poales > Poaceae > Paspalum > Paspalum vaginatum. The sequence continues at coordinate 10,100,147 of CM059020.1, read as the reverse complement.
AGTGCTGGATTGCGAGAAAACCTTGACGCTTTCCTGTTCATTCACCCGATGGACAAAGGTGAGTAAGGCCTTTCCCCGTAGCATTGCTAGCCCGGCCCACGAGAACCAACAACCTGATGAAGTGGGGAGCCTGCACGACTCGAGTGGAAGGATGGAGAGGTCAGGCGGCAGCACCTTAATCATTCCATGGCAGCTAGCTTTTGAGCTGCTCATGGTCCTTAACTCTGCTGTCATTCCGTGGATGTGAAATTCCAGTCTCAGCTATTTATTCAATTCATCTAATAATATAGCAATGGTTGGTCGCACCTTGCAAGCAGGTATCATTCTGTGCATGCAAAATTTCATTCTCAACTAAAATTGAAAACTAACCTTTTTTTTTCGAAGACCAACAGTGAAAAGCTATCCTCAACATGCATGTATTGTACGGAGTGGTATTTTGAAGACAATTTTTTGACACCGTTTGAAGACAATTGGTGGCTTCTTTTTTTGGTAATATAATGTTTCCTTCTTTTTAAAGGCATGTTTTATTCTGGTTCCACCCTGCATGCATGCGTGCATAGAAGGCCATTTCCGGTTGCACATGTAAAAGCACGATGGTCGGGTCCCGGCATCTGAAAAGTGAGCGTTTGCAGCCACAGGATAAGGCTCCCACGGTCTCACACTGTCACACACCAACCAGACCAAAACGCCTGCCTGCATCGGTGCATCTCCCTCGTGGCCTCGTCTCGTCCAGCATGCATGCATGCATGATGCATGGACGATCGACCACGGAAAATATATTGAGTGATCGTCGTTGACGTACGTGTACCCATGCGGCGGCCTCTGCTGTCCTGCCGCCGGCCCGCCGCATCCGCATGCACGCATGCGTGCCCCCTCCATTACCCCGGCGATAGATTTTGGCGCCCTGGATCGCTTTCGTTATCTGTTAGAAAGTAAAACGGTCGAGTGAATTGAGGATGAATCTCTTTGTTGTATTGATTGATGATCACACATATATATATATATATATATACACATGATGAAGGGACGTGTCCGTTCATATGAACGGACGTGTCCATTCACCCTTTAGCAAGTTACAAGAGGAAGGGAGAGAGTGGGTGAAGAGACACACCTCTTCACGAACATACATCTACTCATATACTAACTAACTGTGTTAATCTAAGCCTCGGTGAAGAACTTCTTCTCCAACAGGTGGCTCTTCCTTGAATGGTCACAACCCTTCACCAAAGGGTGTCCCTTGGATGAGATCACCTTTCTTTGTTTCTCAACACTCCCCTTTGATCGAATCCATCTTCTGAGATCATCTTTGAATATTTTATCCATAAATATGGTATGCCTAATATCGTCCTCTAAAAACCCCGTAGTAAAAATAGACGATACGACATATTGATAATTCTTCTATGTTCCAGTAGGAAGAGAAAAATTATCGATATACTATGAGTATTCCTTCAAAAACCTAACAGGCAAAATAAAGGATACCTCACAATATATATTATTTGTCAATAAATCTTATATGTCTAATATCATCCTGTAAAAACCCGGTGGAAAAAATAGATGATATGACATATTGATAATTCTCCTAAAGTTCCCGTAGGAAGAAAAGAATCGTCGATATCTCATGAAACGCCTTGAAAACCCAGAGGGAAAAAATCGGGGATACATCATGATACATTGTTTGTTCCATGAACCTAACATGCCTAATATCATCTTCTAAAAAACCCCAGTGGGGAAAAATAGATGATATGACATATTATATCCTCATATTGGTATTGCCTCGTTAAAAACTTTATATGAGAAAACCTTTGAAGAGGGAAAACTCATGTAATGAAAAGAGTACAATATGTGGTGTCTAAACAAGTTTACGAATAAGGAGAAACTCCTCCTGATTCCTGCAAAACTTAAGTTGTCTCGTACCTACTCTTTCAACATATATATAAAATATGGAGTATGGTAAAGACTTTGTGAGTATCTTTATAAGGTATCACACAACTTAGTTTGTAACATGTTATCCATTCCATTAGCTGGGGAAAACAATCTTGGGCAAAATGCATAGTAAAGTTGCATCAAGTATAACTTGTCTACACCTCTACGACATAAGGTTGACGGTTCAATCAAACCAATACCACATTACAAAAGTATGTAGTTTATCATTCTGCGAAGCCAAAGCCATTCTTGGGGGCTTCATATAATCAACATAATTATTTATCAGAATGAATGGTGAAAATGGCCATAGATATCTTTATTGAAGACATCCACAACATAGGACATTTTTCACACTATAAGTATATAAATTGTCTCTGATATGGCATTTGAATGATCAAATAAACGCCAAAATCTTGTTTTGTATAAGATACCAAGATCTATCCAGTCAAAGTCGAATATCAGTTTCTTTAGTAAAACATACCAATATGTTTTATATATGCCTTCGAAATATCAAAAGATATTTCTTAACCCTAACCAATGTCATATGGTGGGAGCAACGCTATACCTTACAAGTAGATTCATTGTAAAAGCAAAACATAGATTCCTATATCTCTTCTCCATCTCTCCATTAATGTCCAAAAGGGTCTTTCTCTACTTTTAATTTGAGATCTGACCACCAAAGGACTTTAGATGGTTACGACTTATCTATATTGAGTTATGTCAATATATTCTGGATTTAGACAACTTTTGAACACAACTATCCAAATAATATTGGATTATAAATCCATATGCCCCATTATATACTCCGTCTTTAGATTACTATGTGTTATTTAATAGTGTTCATCGCTAATGATATCAATTTCATTGACCAATCATTAGGGGAGCATAAAGTCTAATCAAAGACTTCTAGATAAACACCCATATATGTGCAGTAATCTTTGTGTACCCTTTTCAAGAAAGAGTTTAATACCTTTCTCGACTTAAATGCTTTTAAGCCAAACAATGACTTTATTAGCACTACACTTTATATGTTGCATATTTGTGTATAAAGGTTTAGCACCTAGTGACCCATGATACATTGGTCGTCACTACATCTATCAACTGCATGTATAGACGATTTTGTACCGCCAATTATTATCGAAAATTAGTTGTCTTACTAGAAAAGACGTGGGGGGCTTCTCGGTAAAGAATCCCATGCCACGGAGAATTAGTTGGGCTTCTAGGTTAAAGGCTTATGCTACTAGCTTTGTTCATATCTCACTACCTTGTTTCCGAAGGCCAATTTTGGGCGGAAATCATATGTGGTATCAGCATACAAGCCTATACTTTTTGGTGAACAAAGCTATCTCTGTTGTGTTGTAACATTCCAAAAATCCAGAACGAGTGTTGGGGACACCCTGCCATGGTCTTATTCTCTGGATGGAATATTGTACTCAATTCAATCAGAGTAGTTTGTGTCGACACATGTAGCTTAAAAATATATTATTCTCCAATTAATGTGAGATCAAATCTCATATATGTATATGCACCCTTAATCTATGGTGGATTCTCAATCACCATAATTAGGGCTTTCCGATATCCCACCTTCAACCATGCGCGCATTCGAAGAGGGTTCATGGATCAAGTCCACCTGGGGGCTCATCAATTTCAGATTGATGTGCATTCACTGTCTTTCTCTGCCCTAAAACAGATTAATCCTACTGAGATGCCTTCTTCTCCCCCTCTTATCATTGACGGGAGTAAGAGTGGTTTCATTTGATACCTCCACTCTTTCAGGTATATTTCTATCTAGAATAAAAGACTTCATTACGCCCTTGTCATAAGTAAATGCATATGGCAGATTAGTTTACAATGTTTTGCAAACCATAATTTTCTGAACTTTTAGTTAAGATCCGTAGTACGTGGATATGAGGAGGAGATACTTTTCGCATCCCAATCAATTTCTCAGCATTCTTTTTTTTTACTTGAAATCTCCCCCTAATGCCAGAAAATGTTCCTCGTTTATAGCGTACGGGCCGTATATAGATCCTCACCAAGAGGATTCAAATACTAAGCGTTTGACAGAGACTTTAGTCTCAGAAAGATCCTTATTTCTGAGAGGGTCCATAAATGTATGTTAAGGCTATGAGATCAGGTTGTTAACATAACAAACCCGAGTTTACCCAAATTGGGGAATACAGTGGTACTACGTTATTTCAAAGGGGAATTTGCAGTTTAATCACACAAGCCAGACCATGTAGCACTACCTGACTCCCAAACACACTTGTTGGGAATGGAGGGCAATTTATTAGTTATGTTATGATCTTAATCTAAAGATTCTAATTATCTTGATATGAATTCTAGGGGCCATACAATCGTCATTGAAGACACAAGCTATAAATTCAATAATGTTTAGGATAATGACTTCACAACTTGAGTCATCATATTCATGTCTTCATGGTTTTGTGTCAACACTAAAACCCGAATAAGATCATCTAAAGATGTATCTTTAATCATGAAAAATACCTAAACTTATCCATACATTATCTGTATCGGACTACGCATATCTTCTCTTGAAATGTGCTAAGAATCATAGATATTTAGATCATATTTTTACGATAAGAGGATCTTTAAATAATTTTCCATGTGTCATTTATCGTACACATACAATAGAAAAAAATATAACTAATAGGATTGCCAATAATTTCACAACATCCCATAAAGAAGGACAAGTCAAACGTACCAAAGTTTTGGAATGAATCAAGTGTCTAAGGAATTATTCCATTTGCAATATGTTGTGCGGGCTGGATGTATATGTCATATCCGTTGTTGTTATCTTATGCTCTCATAGGAAACATAATATATGGGTATCTCTATAATTCGATAAGATACGAGCTTCTCTCATTATCCATAGGGGCCATGATAGTGGCACGACCATACTAACTATCACATCACATATTGTGATTGCCAAAACTTGTCATCTTCAATTAAGATGAACAATAAAGTTTTGTGTATGCTTAATTATAGAGTTTGTAGCATTCATCTACAATTGTAATGGTGCCCATATAAATCTATATATAATGTATGACATATTGTTGAATATATCAAATACATAAGTATGAGACATACAGCAAACATGTCTTGACAATTTTAAATATCACAACATTTTTTATTGGATATTATATGTGAATAGACATTGAGATGACTAGAAATCTAAAAATTGAGTCATCTGAAATATATTCGATGAGCGTTATGTCCATTCTTGTGAGGTTCTCTTATTTTAGAAGAAAAATATTGTTATATAATCCATAAGATCCAGTGATAAACAATCAACCTCTAGCTTCAGTTATAAGATTCTGTAGCTCTTATGCCATCCTACTTTTGATACAGATCAAATTGGAACTTTATGAGTAAGGAATTGTTAAGCAAAAATGCTAAACGAAAACCACAATCATGACAATTAGATATCATATCTGGGTTCAGAATTGCCATTGTTCCTCTCTTACGCATTGATTTTTCTTCAAAATCTTGAATAATAAGCCTAAATGCATAAAGTTGTTCCATGAAATACTCTTATGGAATATCTCAATGGCATCGTATGGTTTCTTAGCAATAGCAAAAATACCAATTTATTTGATCCATTGTGAAAGTTACCAGTTATGCTTCCAACAGTTCACATGATGAAATTTATGTTATGTCTATTATTCATGGGGATTAAAGATGCTCACAGGGCGAGTTCATAGAACTTCGTATCTATTATCCCTAGTATGGTATAAATCCATTTGTTTAATGGTAATGTTGTAATAACTTTAAATACAAAATTTATCAGAGTTTCATATCTTATCAATGTATTTTGGATCATTAGAAGCCTTACATAAAATGTCGACTTCACAAATCTATCATTATCAATAATGGTATACACTCTGTAAATAATCTCTATGTCTGAAACATAGAGTAGATCTCTCGGTAGTAGTCAATTAAACTGCTGCTATAGACATGGTCTCTAGGCTGATATATTCACATAAGAACATAACGCAGCCAATGGCCAATGTCTAAGTCTCCACTGCCTTGTGTATAACCAAAATTAACTATAAAAAAATGGTTGTCACCGTAAAGGTGTAATCTATAGATCCAAAATATTCATTCAACAGAAAAACACTATGTAGGTAATCATCAAGTTTGGATAAACATGATGTAGACTTCTCAGTGACAGACGAATAATTCATTGCATTAGCCATGGTCTCTAGGCGGAATTATTCATGAGAATAAAACGCAGCCTATGTCTATGACTCTATCACCTTGTGTTTTAGTCCCAAAATGATACAAGACATTATTGAAAAAAAATTCCGCATTCAATCCTAAGTCAATTAAGCAGCACTTAATTCAGAGGATTTTTTTTAAATGCATTTTCCGAAGGAATTGCAAAAATTAATAGGTCGATAAATTGTTAAAGTCATAGACCGAAATAAAATTGCACTAATTACATAGCACTATAATTGGATAGGGCTGTAGTTTTATGAAATCTATTTTGATCACCGGAAAAGAGCCACATTTCGCGAAAAATCTAGGTTTTCTCACAAATTTCCCTTATTGACAATTAAATGTTAATTTTAATTGTGAGAGATTAGTCATAAAACCCTTTGACTAATGAAATTAACTTAATTGTGAGATTTTTCGATATATTTTATTTAAAAACATACCATCAAATGCAAATATACATAATATATATATATATATATATATATATACATATATATGATAATGACAACTATATCAGGGGTCTAAATATTGAAGATACTCTCCTGACATACTACAGATTGCAAATACTCTAAAGTACAGAAACTAAATTGCATATACTGTAGATAAATACCGTAAAATAAAACAGTAATTATAATAAGGCAACAGGTCAAAACCGGCCTGTGCATCAAATATGGTCCGCTTGAGCCCATGAATGGGGCGTGGGCAGCTTGATGGGGGGGGGGGGGGGGGGGGGGGGCAGTCTGCTTGGCCTGGCGGCTCGCGGTGGGGCGAGGTGGCCCATGGCGGGGACAAGGCGGCCCACAGCCTGGTCGCTTGGCGAGGCGGCCCAACCCGGCCAAAAAAACGGTGGGTTAAAGGGGCGAGCGGTTAGGGTTAGAAGCCACAGTCAAAACGCCACTGCCGCTGCTGCTGCCGCCGCTTGCCGTAGATGAGGTCCGGTGCCGATGGAGGGAGGTCAAGGGATGGTGGATCCGTAGCCCTCACACCTCATCTTACTTCCACTCCCTCTAGACTCCACCACCGCAGCTCTCAGCCTTCACGCCACTGGCCACCGCCGTTCGCCGTTGATGGCGATCGCCGCCGCCCGTGGGAGGTGCGGGGCCAAGGAACGGGCAGCGTTGGGGACTGGCGGCGCGAGAGCGGAAGCAGCGAAGCCGTTCTGGTTGGAGCGAGCCGGAGCCAGTGCCAGCGGGTTGAAGATGGCGGGACGTGCAGCGGCTCGCCCCCGGCGGCATGGACGGACGGGGAGCACCGAAGCCAAGGGCTCGGTACGGCACCAAGGTGGCCTGCACACGGAGGCTAACTAAAGCGTGGCGGATCCTCTCGCGAAGTCGGTCGGGGTTGAGGATCACGTTGACCACCGTGTGCATGGTAAGAATCAGCATCTTACACACCGTTCGTCATCATTCTCCCCCTGCCGTTCTTCTTCTCAGTGAACCCTTGAAACATGTAAGTTCTGATGCCAATGAAAAGAAAAATTCAGGAAGGACCGTTGGCGACGACAATGGCGAGACTAGTGAGATCTTCAAAATAGCAGAGATGTGTCTCCTATGTTTTGTGAACTCCTTTCTTCCCTTTCTATTCTTAAGAAAGCATTCTGTTCTTGGTGATGTAGTCCGGCGATCGTGCGTTCGTCATCGTCGTTGCCGGAGAAGGAGCAGCGACGCCACTGTTGGCGTCGAAGGTTGGTGCGCCATCTGTTGCTGCCCTGGTGAAGCGCCGGCCGGTGGCAAACTCCGCCATGGTCGGGGTTCGCAGGTTGAAGACGGCAGGTTGCGGGGCGGGACGAGGAATGTCATGGGTTCATGGCCCCGGCGGTGAGGTCGACGTCGAGCACCGAAGGCATCTCTCGCCACTATTGGTGTCATCATTTTCCTCCTTCCTTTCTTCTTCTCTGTTGCTTCTCACGGCGAACTCAGTGGAGAGCCAAGTGCTGATAACGTGTTAGAAAGTAAAACGATTGAGTGAATGGAGAATGAATCTCCTTGTTGTATTGATTGATGATCACATATATATATACATGATGAAGGGACGTGTCCGTTCATATGAACGGACGTGTCCATTCACCCTTTAGGGAGTTACAAGAGGAAGAGAGAGAGTGGGTAAAAAAACACAACTCTTCACGAACAGACATCTACTCATATGCTAACTAACTAAATGTGTTAAGCTAAACATTGGTGAAAAACTTTTTCTCCAACAGGTGACTCTTTTTTGAATGGTCACAGCCTTTCACCAAAGGGTGTCCGTTGGATGAGATCACCTTTCTTTGTTTCTCAACGTTATCGTCTGTGTTGCGTGCCTGCCTCTTCTAAAATTGCTCTGGCACGCCCCCTCCAATCATGATAATAGTACAATATCTAAGCCTCGTGATCACATGTCATCCCCAGTTATTACACATCATGATTAGTCATGGGCCAACGCATGCATAAGGAGCCTTCTGTAAAATAAAATGGTGGGTGTATAAATGCTTGCGTACGTATGTGTATCTCTAACGGCGCAAGGCAATCCATCTCTACTGCTAGCTAGTCCAACAGATCGAACGTATAGACGATCGACAAGCTGATGCTAACACACGTTATTGCACAGTTTGAACGAATCTCTTCAGATCAACGATTCAACGACCACCACAAGGCACAAGATAGTCAATCAATTCCAGTAACAGCAATGTTCGCTACTGTGTCCATGTCCTTCGCCGGCCGCGTGTGCACACAAAGCTAGGCTCTGCCACATCAACGCTTTAATAATATAGTTCCGAGGTTATTTATTAGGGTGGTCGATATTGCTTTGCATGCGTGCCATACGTGTCCTAGCTACAACATCGTCGGTTGATTAACAACAACAACAACCAGAGTCATGTGACCGACTGACAGATCCAAATATAATGGAAGCTAGCTTAGCTCGGACGACCATAAAGTGGGGTAAAGCCGCCGTTGATTATGGTCCTTAGCTTGAACTCTTTTATTAATTATATGTTGTGGCCTAGCATAAATGAGGAAGTACTGGTAGATGATTGAGGACTTGAGGCCGTCATCGGTCCACGTAAGCCGTAAATAATTAGTCAAAACTTCTACGCTAATCAAGCGGCTAAATTATCAATTAAGTCCTGATGACGCACAGCATGGAATATGGACCCTCGCGCTACCAGAGAAATGGTTGCATTCTCGCTCTCCTGGAGTCCTGTTGGGTCGAACCCATCTTAATCATCAGTTCTAGATCTTTGTTCACCATATCATGCTTAATTTTAGAAGCAGGCCGCCAAATTGTTTTATAAAAGAACTACCTCCTGGAGTATTTGTTATTTTTGTCATATATGCATGTATTTAATAAGAAATGGCATGTATGCATAAAAAATTGTTGCGAGGAGGTTTTCATGATATGTGGTGGTGGTTTTAATCGTGAACCACGGTTTCTATTTAACAAAATTTCACCGTCAGTGTCATCAAGAGTTAGGTCATATATATATTACGCTTGTGTACTTGTGTAGTAGTATCTCAGGCCATTCCCAATATTAAATGAGGTGTGCACGTCGGTGATTTGGACGATGTGGCAAGACGTTATTAAAGAAAAAGATGAAATAGGTACACCATTACCTATTTATATTGTCTTTCATGTTACCTGTGAAGACACAATGAATAAAACAATGTATTGTGAGGGGTCATTTTAACAATGATTTTAATAATACTAGCCAATCAACCCTACGCACGGGTTTGTAAGATAAACACTTTTAAAGGACATCATAGTTTTGATGTTTTATTATCAAGATGCAGTAGATGGAGATTTATGTTATTTGAATAGTTCTATATAAAAATATTTAAAGTATATTTTGTAATTGATGGCCTATGTGCTACTTTTATATTTAGGTCCCATTGAATACAATGCGAGTGTAATAGGAAAACATATCATTAGACAGTAAATGATGTTTGGATGTTGGAACCTATATCACTGGACTTAAAAAATACAAATAACAAAAGCATATTAATATTAATGCTTAATAGTACATTGATTAACAATAATATTTTAAGCCACTTCTTTTGGATAGCACGGTAAGCATTTAGAAAGAAACAAAAGCGCTGCATCATTATCTTTTTCTAGATGCTTCCCAGCATACACAGATGTTAAACATTGATGGATAAATTTAATAATGATAGAAAATATTAATTTAGAAAAGTATAGGTCTATTTTTTTTTGTTTTTGAAATAGTACTTCCACGATCACATAATAACTGAGATTTCAGGATGTAAAATGTGTTCCATAACAATTGAACTAAAAGGGGAATTTAATCCCTGCATACCAAATAAGGAAAGACGAATAAATTAATCAGGAGCACATACATCTTTGTCTACCACATGAAATTATTTGAAATTTTACCAAAACAGTTGTTACTGTGGGGTCGGATGATGGGAAAAAATGCTGGCAATTTTATAGGTTTACTTGTCTTAATTTGGATTTAGTAATGATATAGATGGGCAATTTAGATATAAATTTAAATGTTTATTGTAGTCATTGTTTTAGGTTATATATCATAATAACAAAGATGGATAATTTATATACAAATTTAGATGAGTATTTAATATTATGTTTTATAATGGTGTATGTAAATAATTTAGGTGTAGCTTTAAGGGTGGCTTTATGTCATTTTTATAATACTGGTAGTGGTTAGTTTATTCAAAAAACAAAATACCTATTTAGATTTCAGTCTACCAAATTGGTGTGGCTTGATTTGTTTTTTATTATTAAGTGATAAAATACCTTTATAGATCGATTTAATATACTGAATTGATGTCCAGATGTTTCTAATTATTGAGTGTTTTGCGAGGATTAATATGAATGTAAAGAAAGGATCTAAACAGAAATATAATATGTGCAACTCAGATCTTCTTTTTTGATCGAGTAATATGGAAACATATCAATCTATATAGATGAAACTTTAGTTTTTAAGAAAAAAAGCAAGCAGAAACTAATTAATTATGAAACATGATCCTGTTCATTGCAGCGCGAAAGAAAAGGTAGTAGAAGACTCTAGAAGCATGTGAATCGAATGGGTCATTAAGTTTCAACTTGCTTGATCAACGTATATATCATACTACCATGTATAATTGGTCTAGAGAAGACATGCTCTTGTCGAGTACTATACTACTCTTAGTTGGATTGTTTATAGATTAATTTACCTAGGGTACACATGGCATCTTCGATTTGCTTCTAAAGACCGGGCACCCATGTCACGGTAGAAGATGATGGTCATGATCTGCTGCGACGCTCTGCCCACGCGATGCTATGATGGGCTTGGGTTCTCCCAAGCAGAACATATTAGATCACGGAGAAAACTTTTGTTTTTAAGGAAAAAGCATCCAGAAATCCCTCTATCCCAAAAAGTAAGGCATATAGATTTTTGACACGGTCTTTAAAGCTAAACTTTGACCATCAATTATTTTAAAAATATATTCTCCAAAAATACTAAATTATCATCATATTAAAGTTGTTTTAAATATGAATCCAAGCATATAACATGCATGCACTAAAATTTATAGATTTGACTCAATTGTTGGTCAAGGTTTAAAAAGGTTGACTTTTCCAAAAAAAACTATACGCCTTATTTTTTGGATGGAGGGAGTAATTAAGACACATGATCCTATTCATTCATTGTAGCGCAAAAGAAAAAGTAGTAAGACTTTAGAAGCATGTGAATCGAATGGGCCATTAGGTTTCAATTTGCTTGATCAACTTATATATACAAACATGTATACCTGGTCTAGAGAAGACATGCCCTTGTCAAGTGCCATACTGCTATTACTTGGATTGTTTATAGATTAATTTACCTAGGGTACATACATGGCATCTTCGATTGGCTTCTGGAGACCGGGTACCCATGTCAAGGTAGATGATGATGGCAACGATCTACTACGACACTTTGCCCACTGGATGCCATGATGGGCTTGGCTTCTCCCAAGCAGAGCAAATGAGATCACGGGTGACTTGCTGGATGGCTCACCGGTTGTGACATGGTAACGTGGATGGTAGAACAACTAGCGATGGTGGATTTTGTTGCTGCAGATGGTTCGCCTCTGGTGCTGTCTAGGGTTTTCGATGAGAGCCAATAGACCGGCTCCATTGCCTCTAGAGCGATGAGTGATTGTCAACAGAAGCCAAAAGACCTAGATGGACTTAGGCACAAGACCTCCGATGGACATGAGGCCCTTCAATGGACTGGAGGTAGAGGAAAGCCCTCCGAAGGACTGGAGGCATGCTCGGCGTCTGTCGGCCATGGGAGTTCGGTATATGGAGTAGTGGCAAGGCGACGGCAGGTGTAAGTCCTCCGAAGGACTGCGAGGCTGCCCCAATGGACAAGGGATGCCGGGTGCCACCGCGGTGCTCCAATCCGAGTGCGTGGCGTGAAGACGTGCGAGGGAGGCTTTGGTGGCTTCAGCTCAAGAGCGTCAACCAAGCTACCCAAGCCGGTGATTTCCTAAATCCGGCCCAAATCCGGCCCAGGCGGAGACTTCCTAAAGTTTCCCGGTTTCTGACTCCAAAACCGGGGGCGGATCGCAGATTGGACTACTGACCACGTGGAGAACATCCGAGGATTGCGTGGAACTTACGAAGATCAAGACTTCATCGTGGTCATCCATCCTGAAATATCCTGTAATCTTTCGTTTGAGTCCTTAGGGTTTGTCTAGTTGTAGGGACCTAAGTGCAAAACTGTCTAAACAGCACTCGGGTATAAATAGGTCCAAGGCAGGTCATTAGAGTACTCTTGGCTGCCTAGATTAGTTTTTCCTTTGTGATTTTCGTCCTTTAGCCTTGAGCTCCATTGTTAGGGAGGTTACAGTAAGATTTAGCCTCCTAATCATGAGGGAAGGTGAGGGTGGTTGCTTGGGACGAATTTTTGCTTGTATGCTGAATCTTTAGACCCATCTTGGGCACTTAATCGAAGAAAATTCGTGCAGCAACCTTGTGTTCTTCTCCTCCCCTTCTCTCTTTGGTTTTTGGGTTCAATCCTGGGCTTTGAGGTGTTTGTGGTGGCCAAGCTTGAATCCTTTTCTTTCCTGATGTTTTGGACTTGCTAGGACGTGGAGATCATGACTTAGTTCATCTCAATCCTGCTGGATTGCCACGAGCAAGTTTCTTTTGTGTTTTCCCCTTTCTTGCCCAAAGATTGCCATCTCACGAAATTTGAAATTCCCGCTGATCCCTTGATCATTTTGCATTGATCTTTTGGGAAAAGCTTTGGAATAGGGTCCAGATAGCTTGTGTAAAATTTCATGAAGATTGGACAAGATTTGGTCTGGTTTGGGTTGGAAAACCCCCTGTCTGTGACTCTACCGGACTGTCCGGCAGAGGCCACCGGACAGTCCGGTTCCACCGGAGAGTCCGGCAGCGCCCACCGGACAGTCCGGCGTGAGCGCTGTCCGGGCCGTGGCACCGGACAGTCCGGCAGCAGGCACCGGATAGTCCGGTCCCACCGGACAGTCCGGTGTTGGCCACCGGACAGTCCGGTCCTGCCAGGGAGCTGCTGTGTTCTTCCCAGTTTGGTTTTTCCGCTGTGTTTCTGCTCTGGATTTTTGCATTCCCCACTTTAAGACCATTCTCTTTGCTTGCTGTGAGTCAGTGAGACGCATCTCGATGCGGTGAGTGTCTCGTGGCGGTTTTTGCAAAGTTCGTCACCTTGGTGCCATTCTTGGTCGGATCTTGGTTGATCTTGCATTGGTGTGTATCCTCATAGTGGACGGCACCCTTGCGCTGCTAGGCACGTATCTGTTCAGTGGACGGTGCCTAGTTTTTTTCTCTTGAGATTTGCAGAGCACCTTCTTGGGCATTGTGATTTTGAGTTTTTAAGTGCTCCTATTCACCCCCCCTCTAGTCGCACGTCTCGGTCCTACAATTGGTATTAGAGCCGGTTAGGTTTCTTCATACCTTTACCGATGAGAAACCAGTAGCGACTATGACTCACTCCGGGAAGATTCCGGTCCTTGGCTCCGATGGCTACTCCTACTGGAATGGTAGGATGAAGGCATTCTTGCTTAGCTAGGGCCAGGACATATGGGATGCTACTCAGAGTGCGAACTTTGTGGTGCTTCCAGTTTCTCAGCGCACTACCCCAGCGATTGTGGCTCAGCATGAGGCGAATGCCAAAGCTGTTAAGTTTCTCTTCTCAGGACTTGGTCTAGTTGATTATGAGAGAGTGAGCCACCTCGACACTGCCCGTCAGATCTGGTCCCTGCTGAGTGCACACAATGAGGGCATTGCTACTATCAAGGGGCGTCTCATTGAGACTTACAGGCGGGAATATGAGAATTTCGTACAGAAGCCTGGTGAGTCCATCGATGACTTGTTTGGTCGTTTTCAATCGATCATCAACAAGTTGCGCATTAACTCCAGCCCTGAGAGGATCCCATACACTGACCATCAGCAGGCTGTCAAATTGCTGTATGCGTTGGACAAGAAGGTATGAGAGATCAAGGTTAACTCGATCATCGAGTCTGAGGCCTATGACACTATTGGAGTGGAGACTCTTTACGGCAAGCTCAAGGCCACAGAGGTGGATTGCAAGTTGAGAGATTCTCTCGCTTGTACTGGCTCCAAGAGCCTGGCCTTGGCTTCTCCCTCTAGTGAGGCCGGTACTAACCCCCAGCTTCACAACTTTTCATTTTCTGCTCTTATGTCTGTTACAGAGGAACAGTTAGCGTCACTTGGGGAGGATGAGCTTTGCCTGGTGTCTAGCCACTTTCAGCGCGCCTATGACAACTGGATGAGCAAGAAGAGGGGCGAGAGGCCCAAGTGCTTCGAGTGCGGAGAGGTCGGCCACTTCATCGCCGAATGCCCGAACAAGTAGAACGACTACTACAAGAAGGGCAAGAGCCACTCCCGCGACTCCGACAAGTACCACTCTGGCAAGCGCGACTACGGCAAGCGCGGCCACTCCAAGCACCGCTCCGGCAAGATCAAGAACTTCAGGAAGGCATTCAAGAGCTACCAGAAGGACAACCGGAAGCGGGACAAGGCTTTCTTCGCTGAGCTTGGAGGACTTTGCAGTGGACCGTCCTCTTCGTCCTCGTTGAGTTCAAGCGATGAGGAGATCATCACCAAGTGGGACAAGAGGAGAGATCGAGGCGGCCCAGCTGGACTCTACTTCGTCTCCACCAAGCCCAAGCGCAAGCACAAGGTCCACCGGAGATCCTTTTGCTCCATGGCGCTTGAGGACCAGAATGACAAGGGCAACGACAATGACTCCTCCAATGAAGAGGTAACTCCTGAACAAGCTGAGATTCTTGAGATGTTGGAGGCCAATAGTCATGAGTTGAAAGCCTAAGACAGGATGTTGGAGAAGGCAGCTAAGAAGTTGCAGAAGCAGAAAGCCAAGTTGCCTGATGCTTTAGCTGAGATTGAGAGGTTGAAGAGTGTGCCAGCCCAGCCTAGTGAGCTTGAGTGCCCTACCTGTGAGTCTTTGATGAGTGACCTTTGTGAGCAGAAGAGCAAGTATGCTCATCAGGTAGAGGAGATGGATAGGCTAAAGATAGAGTTAGGCAAGCTCCAGTATAAACTGGATGAGCCTATTGTGTGTGAGGAGCCTGAGTGTGAGATGTGCCCCACCTAGCTATTGACATAGCTGAGCTAAAGGTGAAGTGTGAGGGGCAGCTCAAGGAGTTGGATGAGCTTAGGGCTAGACCTACGCTTTTGGGTGCGTGCATGGTCTATCCTGCTTTGAGGAGTGAGCTTGAGCAGGTGAGAGTTGACCTTGAGGTGCTTTCAGCACCCACTGACACGTGTGAGAGCTGTCTCACTTTGAGGTTGATGTTGGTGGATAGGGATGCCACCATTAAGATGTTAGAGAAGTCTGCTCCCTCTATTCCCTCTCTAGACTGCCCCACTTGTGCCACCCAGACTCTAGTTCTGGAGGATCTGAGAGAGGAGAAGTAGACTTTGGTTGATGAGAACAACCGCTTGAGAGAGGTGCTTAGTTGGATGTATGCTAGAGAGCCCCAACTAAGGATGATTTTTGAGAGCACCAAGAGAGCTGAGGGTGATATGAGTGGACTTGGGTTAGGAGAGTGCAGTACTTTGGGTGAGAAGAAGAGTTCCCCAATTAAGCTTAAGCCTGCCTCTCCTCAGCCTAGCCCTACTGTTGATGGGGTTTACCACGAGCCTCCCAAGGCTGCCCCAAAGAAGCAGTTCTGGATACCCAAGCCCTCACAGGCTAAGCTGGACAGAGTAGTGACTGAGATTCTCAAGCCTCCAGTGAGTGAGGATAGAGTCCAGCAGGCTGTTCCACCCAAGGCTACTCCACCTAAGCCCAAGGCCTAGCCTAACCCACTCCCAAGAGATCTGTCTACCACTGTGACATTTGCCAGCGAAATGGCCACTTGGAGGAGTTTTGCTTTAGGAGGAAGCGAGTTGAGAGGCAGAAGAGAGCCTGGGGGAACCAGGATCAGTTCTACTAGGGTGGTCGGCAGGATCCTTCCCACCGCGGTGAGATGAGAGACCGCTCTGCTGGTGAGAGAGGAGGCGGCTTTCAGGCCCGTGCTCTTGGTGGTGAGAGACGCTTTGCCGACCGAGCTCCTAGACGTTTTCAGGGCGGCTATGGATCTCGTGACTGAGGTTTTGGAGGTAGAGGGTTTGAGAGCTCACACTTTGGAGGTCGTGAGTACCCAGATAGATGTGATGCTTACTTTGACTGTGCTTTTCCCACTTTTGAGCATATGGCACGTCACTGGTTCAGCAGTTTCACTAACCCCAGTGCCGAACCATTTGCTCACTCTCGCTTTCCTTGATTTTGCAGGATCGAGGCCTGGAGGACATATGGATCATGGACTCTGGCTGCTCTAGGCACATGACAGGGCACCGCAGATGGTTCTCAAGCCTCAACCCCGTGAGCACCAAAGAATATATCACATTCGATGATAATGGTCAAGGTAAAGTGTTGGGTGTTGGTTCTGTTGCTCTTTCTGGCAAGCTTTCCCTGAGAGAAGTAGCTTTGGTAAGGAATTTGGGGTTCAATTTGGTTTCTGTCTCGCAACTTCTCAAGGAAGGGTATGAGGTTCGCTTTAGGGAGGGTTCTTCTCGTGTGCTTGATGCTAAGGAAAACCTTGTTTGTCAGATTTTGCCCTATGGGCAGGTTTTTAAGGTTGACCTTGCATCTGTTTCTGGCCCTTCTCGGTGTTTGGTTGCTAGTCCTTCTGCTGATATTTGGAAATGGCATAGAAGTCTTGGCCATTTGAGTTTTGATCTGCTAGCCAGGTTGAGCTCGATGGGTCTGATCCGAGGATTGCTAAATTTGAAAGCAGAAAAGGACTTAGTATGCCACCCCTGTCGTCATGGCAATATGGTTGCCGCTTCTCATGCACCTGTCAATCAGGTGATGACTTCTTACCCGAGTGAGTTGCTGCATATGGACACTGTTGGTCCTACTCGGGTACAGTCGGTCAGTGGAATGTGGTATGTGCTTGTAGTTGTGGATGACTTTTCTCGCTATTCGTGGGTGTTCTTCATAGAATTCAAAGATGAGGCTTTCAGTTTTGTTCGGGATCTGGTCTTGAGGTTAAGGAATGAGAGTCATAAGGCCATGAGGGCTATCCACAGCGACAATGGCGGAGAATTTCGTAACTCTCGTTTCGAAACCTTTTGTCATGACCTAGGTCTTGATCACCAATTCTCGTCTCCTTATACCCCACCTCAGAACGGTGTGGTGGAACGAAAGAACCGCACACATGTTGAGATGGCGCGGACGATCCTTGATGAGCATAGGACTCCGCGACGCTTTTGGGCTGAGGCTATGAATACGGCCTGTTACATTGCCAACCGCATCTTCCTACGAGCTTTCTTAGGAAAGACTTCGTACGAGCTTCGATTTGGTAGGCAGCCTAGCGTCAAGCACCTACGTGCATTTGGCTGCAGATGCTTTGTGCTCAAAAAGGGGGGGCATTTGGACAAATTTGAATCTAGCTGCTTGGATGGCATTTTCCTTGGGTACGCCTCTAGCTCTAGGGCATATAGAGTGTGGATCCTTGATACCAAACAAGTGGTTGAGATCTGTGAAGTTTCCTTTTATGAATCTATGCCTTGCACAACCCCTACATTTGAGCTTTCAGGTGATGAAGAAGAAGGCGCTCCCATCTTTGAAGATGAGGAAGGCGAAGTAGATGCTGGTGATGCAGGAGCCATTGCACCGGCTGCAGCTCCTGCCCCCTCTGCTACGAGCTCTGAAGACGAAGGAGGACCCTTGCCGACGGCTTCCTCCTCACTTCCCCGACCGCAAGCTCGAGCAGAGGCTGGCCCCACTGAGGAAGCAAAGGAGGTGACCTCTGAGATTGTTCCATCTCGGCAGGTCCAGCGGGATCATCCTCCAGACAGGATGATTGGAGATCTACACCAGCGTGTCACACGCTCTTCAGTTAACTCTCTAGCCTTCTTCTGCCACTCTGCATTTGTTGCTTCTTTCGAACCCCGAGATGTGTCACATGCATTATCTGATCCTAGTTGGGTGAACGCCATGCATGAGGAGTTGGAGAACTTTGAGAGAAACCATGTCTGGGATTTAGTTGAACCTCCACCAAATTACCACCCTATAGGAACCAAGTGGGTCTTCAAGAGGGTGAGGATGAGATGGTTGTGAGAAGCAAAGCGAGATTAGTTGCCCAGGGTTTCTGTCAGAAGGAGGGGATAGATTATGAGGAGACCTTTGCTCCTATACCTCGTTTAGGAGCCATTAGGATTCTGCTTGCCTTTGCTGCCTCTAAAGGCTTCAAACTATAGTAGATGGATGTCAAGTCAGCCTTCCTAAACGGTTACATAGAGGAGGAGGTATATGTGAGACAACCTCCTGGCCTTGAGAGTGCCAAGTTCTTAGACCGGGTGTATAAGTTGAGAAAAGCCCTTTATGGTTTGAAGCAAGCTCCAAGAGCTTGGTATGCTAGGTTGAAAGCTTTCCTGCTCAAGTCTAGGTTTATGATGGGTTCAGTAGACAAGATCTTATTTCTGTTGAGTCGTGGCGGTGACACTCTTCTAGTTCAGATATATGTTGATGACATTATCTTTGGTGGTTCATCTCACGCTTTGGTGTCTAAGTTTGCTGAACAGATGAGCAGTGAGTTCGAGATGAGTCTCATGGGTGAGCTTCAGTTCTTCCTCGGGCTATAGATCAAGCAAGGCCCTGAAGGAACATTCATCCATCAAGCCATGTACACGAAGGACATCCTGAAGAAGTTTGATATGGGAGATTACAAGCCTATGGCTACTCCCATGTCAACACAGACGGCGCTTGATGCAGATGAAGAGGGAGAAGTAGTGGACCAGAGGAAGTACCGAGGGATGATCGGCTCACTTCTGTACCTGACGGCGACCAGGCCGGACATTCAGTTCGCGGTCTGCCTCTGTGCGCGTTTTTAGGCCTCGCCAAGGATGTCACATTGTCAAGCGGTGATGCGCATCTTCAGGTACCTGAAATACACTCCTGAGCTTGGTCTTTGGTTCTCTTCAGCTTTGACTCTCACTCTTCGAGGGTATTCGGATGCTAACTTTGCGGGTTGTCGGCTGGAGCGCAAGTCTACTTCCGGCACTTGCCAGTTCCTTGGTTCCTCTCTTGTCTCTTGGTCCTCACGTAAGCAATCTAGCGTATCCACTTCCACTATAGAAGCCGAATACATTGCTGCTGCTAGTTGCTGCTCCCAGCTCCTTTGGATGAAATCCACTTTGAGTGACTTTGGCCTGAGCTACAATAAAATCCCTCTCCTAGTTGACTCTACTTCTGCTATCTCTGTAGCTAAGAACCCCGTCTTGCACTCCAGAACCAAACATATAGACGTGAGGTTTCACTTTCTGAGAGATCACTATGAGAAGGGAGATATAGACTTGGTCCATGTAGCTACCGAGAACCAGCTAGCCGATATCTTCACCAAGCCCTTAGAGCTAGCCGCTTTTGCTCACTTGCATGGGGAGCTTGGTATTTGTTACCCCTTTTTGTTGGGGTAACTTTGCTGTAGTTTAGGTTTTGCCTTTTCTTTACTTTTCTTTGTTTTTTCTTGCATTTTGTATCATACCATACATTGCATTGTAACATATGCATTTTCACTTACACTAGCACTAGAGCTCTTCTGGTATGACGAGTTAGTACTTGCTTGTGCTAGATTGTACAGTTGCTTGCATGATCATGGTTGGCTAAGCTCCTTGAATCTGTCTAATATCATTTCTGAGCTAAGTCACTTTTGTTTCTTGAAAATCAAAAATCATGATCACCACTTGACTTGGCTACCTAGTATGTGTAAGAATGTTGAATGCTATGCTATATTCTCATGCTTGGATATGCTAATCGTATGCCTTTGTTAAATTGATGCCTAAGCATTTATGACACCTTACTTAATTCTGAATTCTGAACTGAAAATTGTTACAACTGGTGTCTTTTGAGCTGAATTGAAAAGATCAAGGTGGATTTGCTTGTCACACTGATCTAGTTTGAGATAGCTTGCCTTTGCACTTTGGCATGAACTTGGACTAGGCTGTGTATGACCAAAACCTTGTCTTAAGGTTCTGATGGTTTTCTGAACCTAGGCTTGGCATTGGTTGGTAAGAAGTGGCAAAGACAAGTGAATAACCCCTGACATATGATCTGATTTGCTTGAAGTTAAAGATTGCTAAATCTGAAATCTGCAAGTCTCTAAATTACTTATGGCTGTTGAATATGCTTTGGTTGAGTGTAGCACACCTTGTATGTTTTGCTAGCATCTTGCTATTCAAGCATATCTTGCTAGATGCTATTCATGTTGGTGATGCCTTCTTTTCAACAACCCTGAAAAACATGCTCCTGATTTGTATAAGATAGATTCAATTGAGCTTGTTTGCATGCTTGCTTGCCCTCACCTGCTCTGTATGCTAGAACTTGTATTTACTAGCTTTTCATACCCGCTGAGCTCTTCATGGTACACTTCCTGCATTTCATGGCATATTTTGAGGGGGAGTTGTCCCATTCAGGGGAAGTTGAGTTCTATGAACCCTTGATGTGTCCATTGTCAAAAGGGGGAGAGGATAGATGTTGATCCTTTGTGGGAGAGATGTTCCCAGGGGAAGTTCATGGACCAAGGGGGAGAACTCTGGAGAGTTAGTTCAGGGGGAGCTTTGCATTTCAGGGGGAGTTTGAGCTTTTAGCATGCTCTTGCATCGGTGCGTTGAGCCTTTTGCCTCTTTCTGGAGGAGCCGATGCTTTGCCTTAGCATGACTGTGTTGAGCCAGTTTGCCTCTTTCTTGAGGGGTCATGCTTTAGTTTGATCAACTGCATTGAGTAGGTTCCCTTGTCTTAGGGGGTCGATCTTTGGTTTTCTTTTTTGTCTCATTTTGCCCTTCTTTGCTTGTGTTTGGATTTTGGGCATCTTGAGCAACTTCTTCTTTTCTTCTTTCTTTTCCGTTTTACGCTTTTCTTCTTTTCTTTGTTCTATTTCAGGTTACATGTTGGAGGTGTTGACAATGCACTCATCAAGGGGGAGATTGAGAGCCAATGGACCGGCTCCATTGCCTCTGGAGTGATGAGTGATTATCAACAGAAGCCAAAAGACCCAGATGGACTTGGGCACAAAACCTCCGATGGACAGGAGGCCCTCCGATGGACTGGAGGTAGAGGAAAGCCCTCCGAAGGACTTGAGGCATGCTCGTTCTCTGTCGGCCATGGGAGTTCAGTATACGGAGGAGCGGCATGGCGACAGTAGGTGTAAGTCCTCCGAAGGACTGCGAGGCTGCCCCAATGGACAGGGGATGCCGGGTGCCACCGCGGTGCTTCAATCCAAGTGCGTGGCGCGAAGACGTGCGAGGGAGGCTTTGGCGGCTTCAGATCAAAACCGTCAACCAAGCTACCTAAGCCTTGGTGACTCGGGCCACGACTCGCCAAGATAGAGAAGATGGGCCAAATCCGGCCCAGGCGGAGACTTCCTAAAGTTTCCCGGTTTCTGACTCCAAAACCGAGGGCGGATCACGGATTGGACTACTGGCCACGTGGAGAACATCCGAGGATTGCGTGGAACTTACGAAGATCAAGACTTTATCGTGGTCGTCCGTCCCAAAATATCCTGTAATCTTTCGTTTGAGTCCTTAGGGTTTGTCTAGTCGTAGGGACCTAAGTGCAAAACTGTCTAAACAGCACTTGGGTATAAATAGGTCCAAGGCAGGTCATTAGAGTACTCTTGGCTGCCTAGATTAGTTTTTCCTCTGTGATTTTCGTCCTTAAGCCTTGAGCTCCATTGTCAGTGAGGTTAGAGTAGGATTTAGCCTCCTAATCATGAGGGAAGGTGAGAGTGGTTGCTTGGGACTGAATTTCTGCTTTGTATGCTGAATCTTTAGACCCATCTTGGGCACTTAATCGAAGAAAATTCGTGCAGCAACCTTGTGTTCTTCTCCTCCCCCTCTCTCTTTTGTTTTTGGGTTCAATCCCTGGCTTTTGAGGTGTTTGTGGTGGCCAAGCTTGAATCCTTTTCTTTGCTGATGTTTTGGACTTGCTAGGACGTGGAGATCATGACTTAGTTTATCTCAATCCTGCTGGATTGCCACGAGCAAGTTTACTTTGTGTTTTTCCCTTTCTTGCCCAAAGATTGCCATCTCACGAAATCTGAAATTCCCGCTGATCCCTTGATCATTTTGCGTTGATCTTTTGGGAAAAGCTTTGGAATAGGGTCCAGATAGCCTGTGCAAAATTTCGTAAAGATTGGACAAGATTTGTTCTGGTTTGAGTTTGAAAACCCCCTGTCTACGATTTTACTAGACAGTCTGGCAGAGGCCACCGGATAGTCCGGTAGCGCCCACCGGACAGTCCAGTGTGAGAGTTATCTGGGCCGTACCACCGGATAGTCTTGTCCCACCGGACAGTCCGGTCCTGCCAGGGAGCTGCTGTGTTCTTCCCAGTTTGGTTTTTCCGCTGTGTTTCTGCTCTGGATTTTTGCATTCCCCACTTTAAGACCATTCTCTTTGCTTGGTGTGAGTCAGTGAGACGCATCTCGATGCAGTGAGTGTCTCGTGGCGGTTTTTGCAAAGTTCGTCACATTGGTGCCATTCTTGGTCGGATCTTGGTTGTTCTTGCATTGGTGTGTATCCTCACAGTGGACGGCATCCTTGCGCTGCTAGGCACGTATCTGTTCAGTGGACGTTGCCTAGTTTTGTTTCTCTTGAGATTTGCAGAGCACCTTCTTGGGTGTTGTGATTTTGAGTTTTTAAGTGCTCCTATTCACCCCCCCTCTAGTCGCACGTCTCGGTCCTACGTTCGAATTGGGAATTGGGATGACTAATCAATCTATGAGTTACTGAGGGTTTGTTTCGATTGATTAATTGATGTCACTGGTGGGTAATTTTTAAATAACTATCTTGGGTTATTTTTGGGCTATCAATCCAATGGCTATTATGGTTGATGCTATTTAATTGATGGCCGGAAGCTTCGGGTTTTTTTTTGAATTTTTAGGATTCTTTTTTTTTCTAAAACATCTCTGCAGGAAAGATTGACGTGGAGGCTTCAAGTCTCTAATTAGTAATAATAAGATGTGTAGAGCCTCCTCTTCACATAAGATCAGTAATAGTTTTCAAAATTCGGATACCACAAACAAATAACACCTAGCTCTAAAAAAGCTATGTTACACATTTAGCTAGATTTTAGAAGGAAACCATTTCTCTATCTCTATCTTCTATCCACTATTCTAACTACTCTTCCATCTGCGTGCAGTACCGAAATTCATGAGCTACAGTAGATGGAGGAGAAGCCAACTACTCCTCCCTCTACGTACAGTACCGAAATTCATGAGCTGCAGTAGACGGGGGGAAAGGACAGAGGATGAGCTGGTTCAAATTTGCTCATCACTGCACGTAGACGCAGGGTGCTATGCTATGAACGCTTATGCCGTGACTCATGAATACGATTGGACAGGAAAGCTAGGGGTGGAGTGAGGATGACTTACCGCTAGTGCATATTAATATGTAAATGGTAGTAGTACAGGAGTATGTACGGATGTACCAGCCACGTACTCGTGTCCCTCGGCACCCTCAGCCCGGGTCCAGGAGGTTGACGGCGATGGCCTGCAGCTGACCGTCTTCCCGACACCGTCGTCGTTGAAGCCCTTGCAGATGGGACTGGTCATCAGCGAAGCTGCCCTTGTCCGGAGCCCGTCGCCGTGTACGTGAGGCTCGCCGTGTACGTGAGGCCTGACTAAAGTTAGGGCATAAACCTAGATAGATCGTATTACGCAGAGACGGATCGAAGGATGATGGATTAAATCTATACAGTAATTCATAGATGGTATAAGTAGGTAATTTTAAAATAACTATCGGGTTTATTTTAAGCTATTAGATCCTATGGTTATTATGTTAGTTTTTTTTAGAATTTTTAAGATTTTTTTATTTCTTTAGAGTGTCTTATCAGAATTAACGTGAAACTTTAAAAAAACCCTCCAATGAGTAAGAATAATATTCTCTCGCTGGGTCGGAAACAACATAAAAGCTTTCACTAAGAACGGCCTCACACCCAGCAGTAATAACTTGCTTTTCCTACACTTAACTACTTCCCGTACATGGTCTCTGCTTGATCCCTAAAGGTCGTTAGGTGTTAGTACGGAGTCCGGAGATATTTTCTGGAGTAGATTGTTTAAAAAAACCGTATATATGAATTAATGAACAATTAGATAATAATGTATCATAGAGCGCGCATATGCATATCAGAGAGCAGCATACAAATAGCATACTTTCTCCGTATTTAAATATAACTTGCAGTTGATTTTTTTCTGAAATTCCGTTCATCCGTTTTATTCAAAAGTCTATGTATAAGCATATAAAGAAATAAATCATGCTCAAACTCTCTAACATGATAAAACAAAACATAACAAAATAAATTATAAATTGTAAATTTTTTTGACAAGATGAGCGATTGAGTTTTTTAAGAAAAAACCAACCACGATTTATAAAAGTGCATTTTACGGTCGTTGCTAGACTTAGCCTAATGTATCCAAATGAGCACCTACAGGAAAACGATATTTTTTCGTGGGTCCGACCTTTTTCGTGAGCCGGCCCACGAAATATCAGCACTTTTTTCGTGGGTTTGCAAACCGACGAAAAAGTACGACTTTTTTCGTGGGCTTGGGCCGAAGCCCACGAAAAAAGAGCCTTTTTCGTGGGCCGTTTACAGGCCGACGAAAAACCTAGGGACCAGGCTTTTTCGTGGGCCACCTGGCCGACGAAAAAGTGGATTTTTCGTAGGCCCAGGTGCGGCCGACAAAAAAGCCCCCTAGGCCGATTTGGGCGCGGGGTTGGCCAAATCCACCCGCGCGCGCTTCCACCGCTCGTCTCTCCTGTGCCCGCGCCACGCCCCGACTCCTGCGGCCGCCGGCCGGCTCCCGCCTCCGCG
The DNA here is from genome assembly GCA_030272315.1 of Paspalum vaginatum. Lineage (NCBI taxonomy): Eukaryota > Viridiplantae > Streptophyta > Magnoliopsida > Poales > Poaceae > Paspalum > Paspalum vaginatum. The sequence goes on along the minus strand of CM059020.1, from coordinate 10,074,634 downwards.
CCCTCCGGCCGCCCCTGTCTCCGCCTCCCGTGCGCCGGCCGCTGCCCCCGCCAGCTCCTCGGCGCTGCTGCCCGCCCCCTGGCGCCGACGCCCACCCGCGACGCCCGCCAATCCCCCGGTGCCCGCCCCTGTCTCCGGCCCCCGGCGCCGCCACCCCCAGGCCTGGCCGCCCGCGGACCCGCAAGCCGCGCCGCCGGCTGGCCGCCCCTCAGCGCCACCGCCCACCCACGGCACCCGCCGCCCCTATCTCCGCCTCCAGGCCCTGCTCGCAGGCCCCCGGTCCCACGCCCCAGCGCCGGCGCCTCCAGACAGTGCTCTCCACTGCCGCCCGGCCTTGCGCGTGAACGGCAGCGCCACCGCGGTCGCTGGCCCCCTCGCGCGCACCCAGACACCCCGCCGCTGTCCTGTCTACGGATGCCGGGAGGAGTAGCAGCAACAAAGGTAGCACTTTATGTATTGTATATGCATGGATTGTTTCGTCGGCCACTCTTTCGGCCGACAAGGATTGAGTAGTGTGATTAGATTATTATTATCTATGCATTGTTTCGTCAGGCATGTTCAAAACCGATGAATTAGTCTTGATTAGTCTTTCAATTGGTTGTTGCCTCACTTATTTTGTTTAGTCTTGATGTAGATGTTGATTAGCTTAATTTACCACTTGAGGCTAACACTCGTTGATTACATATTTGTTAATGAGTTGGTAGGATTGTTATTAGAGAGTTATATATGTTGATAAGTAGATTAGATTTTAAATGAATCAATCTTGCTCAATAATCATTTTATGTGCTTCGTAAACTGTTTTTGTACTATTTATTTATTCATAGATACTAAACCATCTTCTTACTATTTATGCTGACACATGATTAATGTTTATTTACTTAAGCACTTTATTTTTACTGTTATTTTCTAGAGTATAGGGTTTATGCGCAAACCGGTAGTTAACCCTAGGCATCACCCGTTCCGGAAGCACGCATATGCATTTATGATGGTGTTTGGACTTAATGAAATTGCACAATTTATGGTATCATGGATTGTATAGTTTCATTCGATCCAAACATAGGATTACTTGTGATGTGCGTGGTTCCGGGATTGTCCACGTATTTGGATAGCCGAAAAATGGGGGCGGCCGCATGTGATTCGTGATGTATCCGATGATCCGATCGAGATTTCGACAGCATAACCTAGTTGTTCTCCGTCGCACCAGGAACAGGCATGCGTTCGGAGAACAGCGGGGTTGTGCTGCCGAAATTTCATTCGGATCATCGGGCACGTCACGAATCGCATGAGGCCACTTCCATTCTCGGTTAGGGCCTTTCCTAGTAGGGTTCTTGTCACCTAAGCCACGTGTCTAATATATGATGAATTTTGGTTGGTGCTTTAGCCTCGAAAATGGGCGACAATCGAAAGGTTATGTACGAAGGATGGAGAAAGAATGAGGGCACACTCCAGGGAATGGCAGGCAATCGCAGAGGATTTTCTAAAACAAGCATTCAAGGTGGCAAAAGGTCCTGTCAGCTATGTCCGTGCCTTGAATGTAAGAACGGGTCGTACATGACAAGACATGTGATGGAGGAACACCTATGTAGATTTGGGTTTATGCCTGACTATCTTGTATGGCGTAAGCATGGAGAGCAAGCCCATCGCACCTCAGAGGCAACAAACCTTGCAGTACATCTCTACATTTATGTAGGTAAATACATTGCACTATTGCTATTGTTTGTAATTGATACCGTTTCGTGAATTTAACGTCATTTAATACATTCCAGCAACCGTCGTCTTCTTTTGGTCCTGAGGTGAACTTGTCACCATTCTGCCCTCCTGTTTTCACTTCGCAACAAGACCAACAGGTAAATATGCTTAGTCGACTCGTTATTTTTATCGGCAAGCCCAATTCGCATTATATATTAACTTGATCTCAACATTAGCCACCTTAGGCATGGACGGTACCTCAGGGCCAGCAGGCATCTGGAGGGTGGATGGCAACACAAGCCTCGCAGATGGCACCGCAGGGCTTGCAGATGCCACCACATGGCTTTCAGCCACCTATGGGGTGGATGCAACAGGGTCCTTACTGGATACCAGCTCCGGGTCCCAACTTTAGCCCTTGGATTTGGCCACCTCAGGGTCCGCAGGTAAGAGCACTACATCGAGCTAAGTAACTTAATTATGTAATGCTATTGGACTCTATATTTGGATATCTGGTTTTGAAAATGAGTCGTTTCACCATATTGATTTAGATAGCATGTTCTATATATTTGTTAAATTGGTTCACTTGTGGTTTAGCTCAACTTGAAGTATCTTTAAACTTATGACTTGACCTTTTAACATTGCATTTTTAAATTATGACTTGTGATATACACTTTTAACTTATAACATTGCACTGTTGATATACACTTGTGGCCAATGTCATCTGTTTCGTTCATTTGCAGGTATCAGGCTCACGTCCCGGCAATGTGACTCCTGATGCAGAGGTCGACCCCAACGAGTATCTGCGCAATTCAGGCAGAGGATCCGGAAGCGGTCACAACTCCAACAATCCACAATCGTAAAGGTGTCGAAATTGTTGGGAAGCCACATTTGGTTATGTGTGTTGGACCTCTATTTCTCTTGTTAGTCATGTATGTTTGAACTATATATGTTGGACTAGATTATGTATGTTTGAACCATATTGTTGATAGACTTGTGTGCGGTTTCGTTGGAATTGTGTGTGGTTTCGTTGGAACGATGGACTCTGTTGGAATATGTTGGAATATACTTGTGTGTGGTTTTGCTGGAATGATGTGGGATCTGTCTGCTGATGAAAACAGAAAAATGGGATGAAATCAGGAAGAAGGGCCGTGTTCAGGGGCACCTAGGCATTTTCGTGAGCCAGCTCACGAAAAAGGTCTTTTTCCGTCGGCCAGGGCCTGGCCGACGAAAAAGATTGCGGCTAGCAAGTTTTTTTGTTGGCCCAACGCGGGCTCACGAAAAAAGAACTTCCAGGGGCCCACAAAAATAGCTGTTTCGTCGGTCATAGATGGGCGCACGTAAAAGATCTTTTTCTTCGGCCGCCGTGGGGCCTACGAAAAGCTTTTTTCGTTGCCTGCTTGGCCCACGAAAAAGCTATATTTTTGGTCGGCCCTCTAGAAGCCCACGAAAAGAAGTATTTTTTGTGGAGGCCCACAGAAAAGGTTGTATTTTTTTTGGAATTTTTTTTCATCGGACTACGGTCTTTTTCGTGGGTTTCTAATGTTTTTCGTCGGCTTTTTGGCCCATAAAAAAACAACTTCTTCCTGCAGTGGAGATAGGCACACAATTGATTTGATCGATTCGTCGGCCTAATGACGCCGCCTGTTCGGACGCGCAGCGTGAAAGAAAATGAGACCAAATAAACTAATACTGTAGATGTTTTTTGATAAATAAAAAAGAATAGACACCTAAATGGCCAAATCTAGAGATTTGACTAACGCGGATTGCTGCTCGCGCTGAACCAGCCGAGTAGTGTGCACACCTTGCTTGTCTTAACGGACCCCAAGACTTGATGTTACCCGACCAACGTACCACAGGCCACGGCCATGGATCACAGACGCCTTGTTCCTGCAAATTCTGGCTACGTATGTACCCGCGTATAGTTACGTTGTCGCTGATTCAGGTGCAGCAAAGTTGACGCATTACGCGATAATGAAGGCAGAGGTCTCGATCGCATCAGAGTAGTTTTCTTGCTTGTCGCGGCCTACGTATGAACGTGTGAGTTCGATTTCTCTACTTACTATAAATCTAGTTAAATTTTAAAAAAATTGACTTAAGCCAAACCTAAAATGACATGTTTTTTTTGAACGGAGGGAGTAGGTTGGAACCACGACTTGCGGTGCGAATGTACGATGAGACCTTACTTGCCATCATTATCTGAGAGCATTTTAGAGAGATGCTAGATAATACACTATGTTTTTTAAAAGGAATAATTAGATTTTACAAAATATGATAATTAAGGTTGCAGATGCTCCGGTCAAATCACCGAGCCAAACAAACCATTCTTGAAGCAGCAAGCAGAGAGGGCTCCAAACAAAACTTTCATAGGCTTGTGCCTAGTGAACGAATGAACCAATCAAACAAGGCAAAACGCGCGCAAGCGTACTACCGTCGCAGGTACGGCCAAGTGGGCAATGCCGGATCAGCCGGCCCAGCCAGAGGCCAGAGCCGACGCTGCTGCGGGCAGCTGGCCAGCCGCGCGCGGCCGGCGGTGAAGCTGTTCTGTGTTCCGTCGCTGTCACGGACACCCCACATGTCGACACCACGCGTCCACGCGGGCGGGAGCAAGGCGTGGAGTCATCAGCGAGGAGCGCAGCGGTGGCGCGCAGGACCGCCGAACAGCGCGAACCGGTGGGGTGGGGCACTGCCGTGCCGCTGCCCAGTCCGGCCGGCACGCAAGACGACAAGCGACGGTGGTATAGCTCCTCGCCTTGTAGGTGGTTGGGCAGGGGGAGGGTGCGTGCGCGGTCGCCGGGAGGCGCGCAAGGACGACGCGGGCCGGCGCCCCAGCGCCGGACCGCCGGTACGGCAGTTGGCAGCGGTACCACGCGAGCTGCCACGCGCTCGGCGCTCGGGCGCGCCACATGCCCCGTGTACCTTCGCCACCACGTCGATGGAGTTCTGGACGGATCGGTGGATCTGTCGGCCGCTCCTCAACCGCGACGTCGCCTCGTCGTACTCGTAGGCAAACGCATCCGTCGCCCGGCCGGCGGCCCCCTCTCGGGATGCCTTTATTCTTTGCGCTTGCTGGCGGTCGCACCCTGCGCCACCGCATCGTCCTTGCCGCCGTGACATGTTGTGTGTGCCACCAGCTTTTTCATTTGTTCTGGGCAGTACTCATGTACCTCTAGACTTGTCTCGTTACCAGGCCTTTGGCTATCCGCAACCTTTGCGAGGTTTTGAAATTTGTCGTTTCGACGAGCGAGGGGCTGCATATAGGGCTATCCGGTATTGGTTGTTTTAGGCTTGATTTGCCTGTATAAATGACAACTGCGCTAAGGTTGACTCCAATGTTTGTCTCAATTTCAGGATTATTAATAATGTTTTGCTCATGTTAACTAGGCTAAGGCTAGCACCAATAGTTGTCTCAATTTAAGGATTATAACATTGTTCTAGCACTGTAGAGTTTAAAATATGAAAAGTGGGATGGATATGCTATTGGAGATGGCTATATTGCAACATGTTTTGTTATAGCATGTTTGATTGTAGAGATTTACACAACGAGGCTCACATGCTAATGTGGCATATGCAACCTACTTTCCTCTCACGGTATGCAAAAGAAAAGGCCTCGTGTTTGGTTTTTGTCCTTTAGATAGACCTTTTCTTCTTTCTTCTTTAATCCTTTTGTTTTCTTTCTGAGTTTCAAGTGGTATTGACAGTGCACTCGTTAAGGTAGAGATGAAAAGTCTTATTGACTTGCTCTTTGGTGTGTTGAGTGATTGTAAACACATGGAGTGCGTCTTGAGTGAGTCGGGTAGACTAACCAACCTATGTGCACGAAGAAGACATGTGATTCTTTGGCTCGTGGTCTGTAGGTCCATGGATGACGTGGTGGTTGAGTTACTAGAGACTGGCGAAGACACGCAGTGATAGACCATGTGATGGCTTGAGGGCGAGCAGGAGGTTCGTGTATTTGACCATGCGGCGGTGAAGGGTGGTTGATGTCGGAGCCAAAGGAGGTTGGGTGATGCACTCTCACCAACGACGAAGCCAGGATACAATATGGGAGGGAGAAATACACAAAATATATACTAAATTAGCATTAAATTAGCAAAATTGTTAGATGATCCTTTAGAAAAGGAAGAGTATCAGGGGAGTCTTTGCCCCCTCATCCCTCCCTAGAATCGCCCCTGCGAGCGCTGCATGTAGGAGAGCTCCATTCTTGCCGCCTCCACATTTATGCCATGGTTTTGTTCCTTGTACGATAGCTCTTCCTTTATTGCGTTTGGATCAACGAATTAGGCGAGCGGAGACGATTTTGCTAGTTTTTAACCCGTCATCGATTTCATCATGTGGTTTCGGGCCACAAACCAGAGCAAACTATGTAACCCCCAGTACCAGTCTGGTTTAGATTGGGTTGGCGGGTTGGCGGGTTTCCAAGCAAACTGTGAACAAGGCTAGTTAGTGACCACTTTAGCCACTGCGGCTAGTGTAGGAGGTATGATTCTGATGCTGGTTCCAAGGTCAGAGAAGAAGAATATGGACATGGAGTAGGGTGCTCAGCCTCTAGGTCCAACTCTAGCTGCATCGTTGCTGAACCGCGCCAATAATATGTTTGTTTTTATGTTATCGCTGCTGATAGGGCTCTGCACCCTTGCTATCATATTCTTTGCAAGCTATGTAGTTACTAGTCCAACAACTGCGACAGAAGATTTTGGCGGCGGGCTCCTTTTGTTATCAATTGGCAGTAATATGCTACAAGACTGGTGTCACTAGATCGTCTATCCCACCTGTCTATATTCCATATAGACAGAATATTTTGACGGCGGGCTCCTAGATGTGTTTTGTCATCGCAATAATCGTAAAATACTTGGTGGCTAAAGTGGCATGATGCCAAGCTTTGTGACTCACTTCAAGGGAAGTCATGGAGATTATGCGTAAATAAAGATCAGCGGCGTTACCTTAGACAAAATTAAAACACTTTGGACGCCCTCACTGCATTGATGACTGATGAACTATTGTCTGTTGGCAATGTAAATATATTGATGGCTCATGGAGGCGGCCGGTAGTGATTCTAATTCTGATAGCTGGTCGTGTGAGCCTGTCCACACTACTAAACCAGCAATGATAGCCTATTATTGAGAATTTTGTTACAAATAGCTATAAGACTGGTGTTATCTATCTTACCGTCTATATTTCATAATTCATTCTGTTTCCATAATTCACTCTGTTTCTTAGTATCCAAACAATGTTTTGCACGTATGTATACACCAGTAACACCAACCTTAAAATATCTTTCTACGTATATTGTGCATAGAGGCGGACCTAAGTTATTACGGTGAGCGGAGGTATTGGCCCCTCTCATATTGGATCTACTTGTGCAGTAGTGGTATGCAGATGTCGCGATCGGCACGTGGGCAGCCTGCAGGCGTACACGTAGAGCTCCTTCTCGACGTCGGGTCTGTGCGACCGTGCCATAAGTGCTGGAACCGTGACTCCGTGAGGGTGGCTCCGCCTCGTTGGAACGCGCGCAGGGTACGGTGTACCGAGCAAGATGGCTGGGCTGGCGTACATGGATATGGATTTGGATATGAATCAGTGGGAGATCCGGTGCACCGCACGCACCCAGCTCTCCGGCCATCAATCAGTGCTACTGTGGGCACCTAACGGATGTCTGCATCGGTCCATAGGCCTATCCTACTTCTATACTACGTATGCCTTTTGATCTGACTTTTTTTCATTTCCTTTTCCTTTTCTTTTAAGCAAATTATTAGGAGAGTACTACGTACAGTACTAGATTGGTCTTTTATTTGATTGGTCCATATGTAGTACAGTCAGAAATAGGTTTTCAAGGCTGTCTCTAATGAAAACCCCCTAAAAGGATTCCTTAAAATATTGTAGTGGCACTGTTTGATACTGTTTGACACTGTGTTGCACTATAACTGAGAAATTAGGAACGTGGAATATTATTGGAAATAACCTAACGCTGATACGCGAGGCAATCCAACTTCGCCAACGTACCTATACCAAAATGGAAATTTGCATATGCACTTGTACTACGTACATACGGTAGTACTGCTCGTATTTGTAGCACTAGCAGTAGGGTAGCGGGATAGGTCCTAGGGACTGGATGTGGATCGAGGGGGCAGTAGACGACAGCTGCAGAATCCATACCACGGGAGGCGGGAGCGGAGGACTGGACGAAAGCCACGGCTCCGGCGGTGGGAGAACCAGGCGCCCAGACCCCGGACGTAGACGTGGGCGTGCGCGACGCTGGCTGGCGGCAATCCTCGCGCGCGCCCATCCCCCAGGATGGCCCATTCCGGTGTCCACGCCCGCGCACGTGGGCAGCCACACCTCAGCTCGCCACATGGACCGACCCGGGACCCGTACCTGCGCTGCGCCTTGCGTCCTTGCCCTCGCGTGGACAAGCGACAAAACAGGACGAATGTGGAGAACGGGGCCCACGGCCCAATGTTGTTTACCGCCACTTTATTGGCACGGTCACACAGACACGACGTCGGGAAGGAGTACCTGGCTGCCCAACCGCCGATCGCGGGTGGGTCAGGGTTAATCATTTCGGTGCAAAGCAATTTTTCACAAGTTAACGAAAATTTCGGTCAAAATTTTTCGATTTCTGAATTTTCTGACAAAAAGGAAAATTGAATTTAAATTTGAGTTTTTTTCCGTCGGAATTTCGAAATTCCGACTGGAAATGCTGTTTTCCGACAAAAAAATGATGTAAAATGATTAAACAATTAAATACTTTGATACAACTTTATTTGTAATTTTGCATATCGCAAGTTGCAATATATATCCAATACATTTCACATAAATTATTCATAAAATGCATACAAACCTATGTATGCCACATATCACACATAAAATACATAAAAAACGAATATATCACAATAGTATAAGATCATAATTAAAATCCATAGACCATAATGCAAGTTTATAGTACATAAATTGCATAGTTCATATGAAAGTACAAGTTCAATCTAATAAGCAATGTCCATATCTATCATGTAGTGCTTTATTACAATTGACATATATTTTTATTATTTACAAGGGTTTGTATAGACTTGATATTGACCTATTTAAAGTGTGGACTTCTATTTCATATGGATCATAGAAATATGGTTTGTAATTCATGTGTGAGACTACGATTTTAATCATCTTGAATGGATAATTTATGGACAAATTTAAGTATAAACCCCAATAAACAAGTCAACATCATGTACTTCTATTAATATGGTAATGCATGAACTTAGACTTCAATTATTAAGAGTTTGTATGGATTTTTTATGGATTGGTCTTATGTATCTATATAAATTTATTGTGTGATTCACAAGGAATACCAATAGCTTGTGGAACTTCAATGAATAATTTGTGTTCATATGTATTATGTCCCTTCAATGTTATATATATACAAAAATAATAATAAATAGTGTTGAATTTTCTATTTTTACATGGCCGAAACGTATTTTCTGGTCAGAAAGCACCGAAATCCGGTTGAAAAGCATTGAAATCTGTTCAGAAAATCCAAAAAATAAATTTTTAATTTTTTGAATTTTAAACCGAAAAATCTCAAAAAAAAACCCCGAAAAACTGAATCCCGTGTACTATCAAAATAAAAAATTTACCAAAATTTCGGTGAAATCCGAACAAAAAATTAAACCCTAGGGTGGGTAAGGCCCAGCTACATACCATACATAGAGAGACATTGTCAGCAAGGAGGGATGAGGAGTCACTAACAATGAGACTCAGAGGGAGAGAGCATCATCCCAAGGGGGAGTGTTGCATTGTGAGAAAGGCTGAAATGCAGGGGGAGTTAGAGTTCTAGCATGTTTTTTCGCCACCTATGTCAGAGCCTTGCCTCTTTCTGGAGCAGCTAGTCCTTTGCTTCTAGCATGACTGTGTTGAGCCCTACCTCTTTTTTGAGGGGTCATGCTTTGTTGTTCGGCTACGTTGAGCAGTTACCCTTGTCTTAGGGGGTGATCTTTTGGCTTTGCTCCTGTTCACTTCTAGTGCTCCTGTTTCTACCTTTCTTTGGCTTTTGGGCACTTAAGTGGATTTTCTTTATTTTATTTCTTCTATTTGTTCTTTGTTACGCTTTTCTTTTCTTGCCTATGATTTCAGATAGTTGGTGAGGTGTGTTGACAAGGCACTCATCAAGGGGGAGATTAAGGGACTTAAGTGTACCGAGTTTGTTCTTTCGTCCTAGCTATGATGAGTGCTTGTCAACACCGAAGACTTGCTAAGGGACTAGCGAGCAGAAGCCCTCTCGATTGGAATAAGAGGCGATGCTAGAGTGGACTTGGCGTGACAAAAACCCTGCCGAGTGGACTGGCAGGTGGCTTGAGCTATGGTCCAAGTTAGGCTCAGCCCATAAGTGTAACCCTTGGTGCAGGACGGTGTAGTGATCCATAAAGTCACCCTACAACAAGAAGACCAACAAGTCCCTGTTTGAGCATCAAAATGGAGGTCCAAGATTGTTTATTGGTTCTACCGTCAAAACTAGGGGCTTGGTTGCCAATATCCCAAAACCTGAACTTATCTTTAGGGAAGGACTACTGGACACGTGGAGGACATCAGGAGATTGCTTCGAGGCAAAGAACGTCAAAGACTCCATCATGTTCATTCATCTGGGTTACTGGTCGTCTTTTCTAGCCTCTACAGGCATTCTAGTGTAATGGAGTCTGTATCTTAGGGGGCAGTTTGCAAAACTGCCTAGATTTGAGTCTATAGTATAAATAAGAGGTGGGCTACCATTAGCTCCCTCGCTTGGCTAGTTTTAGGTTTGCTTAGGGTGAGGTTTAGATCCTATTTTTGACACCAAGCAAGAGCATCAAGATTACAGAGGTTTGAGAGATCTAGCCTCAACAAAAGAGGGTAGGAAGTGGGAGGCAGCTTGGTCACGAATTTCCCATCTTGTAATTGAATCTTGTTCCCCTTTTGGGCAGCAAATAGATGGATTTCATGCAGCTCCTTGTGTGTGTTTGCCTTCCTTGATTAGCTTTTGGTCTTGAGTCCTTGGTCTTTTGGTGTGTTTGTGCTTGACCAAGTATGAAATCTTTCTTTTGCCGATGTTTTCGACTGCTAGGGCATGGTGAGATTGTGGTTTTGGTGTGCCAAATCTCAGATCCATGAGCAACCCCCTATGTCTTTTATTCTTGCCCTTGTTCTTCACCTATTAGATAGTCAAATCCGTGGAGAATCTCAAGATTTGAGAGGGTGATTTGTCGGGAATACTTTCTCCATAGCCTAGATAAGATCCACCCAAAGTTTCGGTGAGGTTTAGAGATCATTGGTGCAAAATTTGGATCATATTTTGAGGATTCACGACCTGTTTTCTCTCCTTGGCCAGTCCTTGTTTCATACCACTAGATTGTTCGGTTGTAGTGCACCAGACAGTCCGCTGCATTGGGCTGAGCTCAAGCGGAGTTCTCGAGGTCCGGTCTCTCCTAGCCTTTTTGTGAGCACCGGACTATCCAGTGGTGGTGCACCGGACAGTCCGGTGGTCTTGGAATCTTGCGGTGGTTGCTCACTAGATTGTTAGGTGGTGCTCGCTATGACGGGCAAACCCTTATGCCAGATTGTCCGATAGTCACACCGATCAGTCCGGTGTTTGACCGTTAGAGCGTCGGACATGGTGTACCACCGGACCATCCTGTGCTCATAGCCCGGCCTCTCTTTGGCTTGTTTCACATTGTTTTCAATTGGTGTCTGAGCGAGTGCTTTTGTATGCTTCCGCAGGCTTTCCTATTTTTGTCCTAGGGTTGGTATCTTATTCTTGCTATGTGACCTTACATGTTTGAGAAGAGAGGGTTTTGGGGCTGCAAGTTCTAGGCATTGACCTATTCACCCCCCTCTAGGTCACCCTTTCGGTCATCACAAGGTACAAAACCAAGACGTATCTATGGAGGCCGGCAAGAACTGTGCTCTCCGACATGCAGCCCTCTAGGCCTCGTGCCGTCGCGTCGTCGTCATCTTCACCGCTCACCTTGTTGGCGTCGAATCTTAGCCGATATGGGATTGCCATCGGATTAGATGTTAGCATTTCATGGGCCGCCCGAGCAGGGCACGATTTTTTGTACCTTTAGCTCAACCGGCTATGTATCATAAATTAGGAATTCTAAAACTATGGTTTCTTTAGATAGATGGACTTGTCATCCAAGTCTCCGGACTATAAATATGTAACCATGTGTTTCGAATAAACTAACGATGCCATACGTTCCCAAGCAGCGTGTGCTTCATTCGCCTCAACCTCACTGCATCACCACTCGTGGCTCTGTTGATGGCACTTAACACTACAAGAATCATGAGAACTTTCGGCGGCCAAAACCCGCCGAAAATAATGCTTTTTCCTGCCGAAAATAGCTATTTTTTGCGGTAAAAGCCTAATTTTCGACGGTTTCTGGCCGCCGAGAGTAAGACGGTTTGAGCTGGCGGCCAAAAATTAATCAAGGATGGCTTAATTTTTGGCAGTTTAAGTCAGCCGCCGAAAGTTAGCCTGTTTAGCAGAGAAAAAAAATAGACCACGGTTCTATTGCAAATCATAGAGATCATCGATGACCATGAACTCCTAGCTCAACAAAATAAGCTAAGGATTCTGCGTAAAATACAAATCGGGGAAAAAACCATGACTCATACAAAGGCTACTCAAATTTGCATTATCGACAAGATCTACAAGCAGAACATCCAACCGCACCAATATAAATGAGATCTATTAACCAGAAATACATGAACAACTTAATCGGCCTGGAAGGCGAAGGTGCAGCGATGGCTGGGGCACAGGCGACGCGAGGCTCCAGGAGGGACGGCGTGGGCCGATGGTTGGGGCAGTGCTCTGGCTAGGGTGGCGTGTGAGCCAGGGCGGCGTTGGAGCCAGGCCGGTTGGAGTGGGGCGGCGTAGGAGCTCGGGTGGCGTGACACGGAGGGAGGGGCTAGTGCTGGAAGCCGGAGCAGGGGTGGCCCGATGCTGTGGGAGGGTGGCACCGGAAGCTGAGGCGGGGCAAGCCAGCGTTGTAGCCAGGTCGGTCGGAGCGAGGTGGCGCGGGAGCCGTGGCAGCGCGGGATGCCGGAGTGGGGCCGTGCCGGAAGCTGGGTTGGCCGGGGCAAGGCAACGCAGGAGTCGGGGCAACGCGACGCTGCACTCCAGGTGGGGCAGGAGGCTGGGGTGAGAAACCTCTAGTGAGGGCATCGCCTCATTGGGCGGAGGGGTGTGTGTGCATATGGGGTGGGCCGGTTGGGCTGAGTGGGGATTTAGGGTTCCTTTGCTTTCGGCGGTTTTGTGGGCTGCCAAAAATAGTAGGCTTATTTTCGCTGACATGCCCAAACAGCCGAAAATTGTAGTCTTATTTTCGGTGGTTTGGTGTGGCCACTGAAAATAATAGTATAATTTTCGGCGGTTTATGCAGCCGCCAAAAATTATAGTGTTATTTTCGGCGGCAGCTCATGCCGCCGAAAATAACACTATAATTTTTGGCGGCTGCGTTTGGCCGCCAAAAATTATCTACGCCACCGAAAGTTCTTGAGATTCTTGTAGTGTAAGCACGCAAAACCTTATATTCCAAGTGCATAGTATCGGTTGTAGCCCAGTGGGTCCACATCATCATCACAACTTCGCTAAGTAGAAGAGCCATGTTTGCTTCAATGCAAACACCATGGCAAAGATGGGCTGGTCATCTCGGATTGTCGCGATCTGAGTACATGGCCAGAAAGCAAGGATGCTGGGGGGTTTATGAATGTCATCAAACCAAGTTGTCCGCCAAGCTCCTAGATCACTTCGCATGGACTCGGCATGGAGGCATCAATACCTTTGACCACCCAGAATCGTTGCTCAATGACATCGACTTGACTGTTCTCTCAGAGGAATGTACCATGGACATCTACCAAGAGATGAACTATATGATCCATCATGCTCTGGTACATCAATCCGAAGTTTCCATTAACTCTCTATGGAAAATATTGTTGCAAAGGTTGCCAGATCTATCGTAACTGGAGAATATACTACTCTAGGACCTTCCTTTGGCTCGTTCAAGGGAGCGAAGGCGCTCTATACTTGATCTCCAGAAGTGAAACAATTTGAAGCACTAGAGGGCATGAAGGCCGAGTTCGTCATTTACTTCACTAAAAGTCTGCAAGATCCACCTTCAGTGTACGACAAGCCGCCAATGTTCATACTAGAAGTGTATAGGTGTGAGATGTTTGTTGGCGTCTCTTCGCCTAAACAGATTTTACTCCTCAAGCGCACGGAGACCGCTGTAGCCTTTCACCCGGAGTATTCTAAGGTATCGTAAATTTCCACAAGGGAAGCGGCAATGTGAGAGAGTATAATTGGATAAACTTAGATCAAAACTCTGAAAATTAAGTAAATATATCGACTAGTAATTTTTACACGAGTAAGCCAATAAAAGATAGGTGTATGGTGAAGAAGTAACTAAACTACCAAAGATATTTGTAGAAAGGTATAGTTGCCTGGGAGGACATTGAGTGAGATAAAATTCCTCAACTCTATTCTAGTCGGCTGCAAAGACTATATTGTGACTAACAAAAGAGATTCAAGTAATTAAGTAAGGGCCTCGCGTCGAGCAAAATTCTAGCGCCCTCGAGGAGCCAAGGGGTAGATAGTTGGCCACCGAAAGAGAACCTAGCTAACGCCTATGGGCCTCCCGAACAATAGACCTCGGATACATAGACACAACACACGCTGTAACCGAGTGAGGCGACCAAGCAAATCTGCGTGGAGAGGATGGCACACTATAAACGTACTCGAGAAATGCTCGAGTAACAATAGATCGTGCTTGATCAGAGGAGAGGATCTAACTAGAACCTAGCGTATATATTGGATTATAGCACAGACAAGAATAATAAAAACTTGAATAACCAAAGTAACTATAGCCTAAGCCTAGCAAGTATGCAAAGAAAGGTACACCACACTTGCAAGAGATAGAAATAGAGTAAAGTAAATATATTATACTGGAGATAACAAAGGTACAAAGATACAAGCAACTTTACCACAAACTCGAAGATATCTCTGAGAACTCAGAGGCAAAGATTGACTCACTCTAACTCCCAAGACTATCCTAACTACTAAGATAGGAATGACACACTCTAAGGTAGAATGTATCTTTCTCAACTTCTCCACATGTTGCCAATGCACTCTAGGGGTCTATTTATAGTCCAAACAAGTGAGGGGGTATTTGTAGGCAGCATAGGTTGGTTAGGGGGAGGGGGTAAGTTGGTGGCCGAGTGGCCACATGGATGGCCGAGCAGCCATCAGTGTGGCCACCATAGGATCCACCGAAACTTGGACTCTTCGGCTGAGATTGACTTCCCTTGTCAGTTGGCGATTGAATTCGTTGATGCACATGCAAAACGCTCTCGGGGGATGGCTGGGCAGCCATGCATGTGGCTGGACGGCCATTGTATTTACCAACTTGATTGATCCAACGTCTTGCATGCCCTCTGGATGGTGACTGACAGTTATCTCGGTGTGCTTCTCTATGGATCGTTGGATTTGGAGTGTGTTTCTTCCTTGGCTATTGGATGCAAGTCACACGGATTGCTAACTTCACCAATCCACAAGGTGGATCGATGACATGGCGGTCTTCCAGTACTTGTCATGTTGGAAACTTGGCCCATACTTGAGTTTGTACGTTTGACACACTTCTCTTGCATGTAGGGTTAGAGTAGAGGTGAATTGGCTCGGTCGGATGGCTGGGCGGCCATGTTGGTTTTCCTAGGCCTACTGAGGGATGGCCGGGCAGCATGGACATGGTCGGCCAGCTGTGCCCCAGAGCCCATCGGCTGCCGAAGTCCATTTCCTTGCCAAATTACCTCATTTTCATGTGTATTTTGTACCTGCATTCAAATAATTGTACAAAACTCATAGAACTCGTTAGTAGCCAAGGTTAGTGCAATAAAATCACATGTTTTGCTTCATTTCAATGAAAGTTGATGGTCGGAATTGTGAAATAATGACTGTCAACAATGTTGTATAGGCCTCAGCGCGAAGGTGAGAAGCCATCTTCGAAGCTATCGAATCCTTATCTGCAGAGATTGAAGGCCAATGATGATGACTTGCTCCAATCGCAAGCAACATACAGTGGTGGGTTGGCTCCTAGTAGCCAAGCCGGTTTTTTATGGAAACTCTAGCACGCCAGTTCTTCAAGATCAGATATCTGATATTCTCATGAACCCGTTCGGGATGGAACCCAAGGTGAGGATGGCTAACTATGCAAAGCCTTATCTAGAAGTGTTCAATCAGATGCCACGTCTGATGGGAAAATAGAGTTTCCAATCTTCCGAGAGGTATGGATAAGTCGGTTTAGGGGTGGAGAACTCGATGTTGGTGAAGAAGGCTCCGAGCAATTGATCGAATCCTTGCAATCACTACACCACTGCTCCGATGGTTATCGATCGCGTGACACGCGCAATCGACCTCGTCAAGAAGGCTATCATTCCTGCAATGCAACCGAGAGAACATAAGCAAGAACGAGGAATAAATGCAATCAAGATTAATCTTGTGCACAAGTTGGGGTTTCACAAATCGATGACAGCGAAACTGTTCGCGACGGACTAATCTAAGCAAAACCCATCTACTCTAATGATGGCTACAAAATATATACAAGAGAGAGGTCTAGGGGGCGGCCAAAGGGGTGGCCGAGCAACCCTAGGGCGTACAAGGCCAGCGGACCCAAAAACCGGTGTTGCAGCACCCTGGCAGATTCTGGTCGTCGTATTGTTTTGACAATTCCTATCAACTCCGAGATTATTTGTTCTTTGGACTAGGGGTTGGAAAGGTTATGTCCTTAGCTTTCCGACGATATGTAGAACACCCAAAACGGAGTCCGTATGTGGCCTGAGCGTTCGTTTTATTAAGGCCTGGTCCTACAGTCCGAACAGGCCTCGCGAATAAATTGGATCTCAATTCGGATTGGGCTTCCAACTCCATCTTCTCTTGGGCTTGGTTATATGCTTATTGGACATGTTCTCATCATTTTCCCCTTCTTGTTTTTGAGTCGTCCTCGATTCAAAGTCGTTGATTCTTGTGGAAGTAGTTGCTATGCATGACATCATCCATCCTTACTTCCCTTCTTGAAATTTATCCTGTTATGACACAACAAACAAAGAACAAGGAGAACTCGATGTGACATGGTTAGCGTTAGTCCAGCCCTCTAACTGATCACATTTACTAAGACGAGAGACTAAATTTGATGAGATATAAACACGGCACATCATATATTCTCTTTTGTAATTGTATTGCCCAATGAAAAGATATGTATATGTAGATAATCATGGCAAATCAACACTAAAAGAAAGTTTCTGTTTCAAATTATTTAGATTACATAGAACATCCAATTCAATATAACCCAAAGTATTTATACAAGATAATAATTTCAGCTCATCATGCACACTAGCAATAGGGAGAAAATGTCTATTTTCAGCACAAGTGATTGGTTCAGGATCAACAATATCAAGCTTGTCAACAAGTTATGGCATAGAAATAATATAAGCAACATCACACAACTCTTTTTGATCATAAGGATCTGTAGTACAATCAGCTTGTAATAAAGGTAACTCAGATTTATCTGAAGGCATGTCATCATTAAAATTACTCAAATCATTTTTAGTAGCATCTATCTTCTTAGTTTGTTCCGTCGCAAGTTCAATCTCTAAAATTTGAGCAGAATTCATACCAAGCAACTTGATCTTTCTACCATTATATTATATTTGAATGAATATATATTATCATTATTATCGTACAAAGCATTGTTTTCGTGTACCCATAGTTTACCAAATAATAAAGCAGTTGTTTCCATAGTCACAACATCAAAGTAAGCACTATCATGATACTTGCTAAGAGAAAATTGGATCTTGCTAATTTAGTTACCTGAAACTTACCATAAGAATTAGGCCATTGGACATAGTATGGACATGGGTGTTGCTCTGTGGTCAAGCAAAGTTTCTCAACCAACTCAGAACTAACAAGGTTGCGGCAAGTCTCGCCATCAATGATGATCCAGCAACGTCTTTTCATTACGATAAACGCAAGTCGAAACAAATTGTTGTACTGATTGTTTTCCGCTTTTACCATTTGAGAACTTAAAAGGTGTTGTGACAGAGAACTCATATTATCCTGCAGAAAGTTAGTCGTACAAGGAGAAACAATATGGCATGAAGAATCAAATTGTTTTCTTATCAAAAATTTCATATCAGACCATGTGCTAGGTTTATCATTAGCATTCAAATTATTCCACCAAATTAAAGCATGCTTCTAGACACTAGTAGCAATTTTTATCTTCCGTTTTTCACACATATGACATTGTCCAAAAATATTATGTAACTTACTTTTCCACTTAATATACTCTTTAGCATTAAAACCATCATATGTAGGTGGGGATTTAAGAATAGAGTGACCTTTGGGAGAAGGGGCAGCAGCAATGTTGTCACTCTCAAGCATCTTTATGGCTCCAATATGTACGGCGTGCACTGCAAGAAGACGATGGCGATCCGAAGAGGCGACGGCGGCCAAGAAAACACACCTAGAGCATGGGATGATTGCATGAGTGCTGCTCTAGAGTATATATGTGGATCTTTGATAAAGCACAATATGTAGCAAGGAGTAGCAAAATTCGAAATCAGATAGAAAAGTTGAATAAGTGTCCAAGTACTTGTCTAAGTTGCTGGCCTAAACGTACTCATAGAACTAGTTTAAGCAAAGCAAGAGATATATGAAGTACAAAGGACGCAAAGGATGCAAGCACTTCTGATTTTTTTTATTTTTATTTTTTTGTGTGGCTATTTTTATACACTTGCCTTTTTCTTACTTTTTTTCTCAAAAGTGCCATAAAACAAGATACAACTCCACACAAATACGAAATTCTCGTCTATAAATCACAAATTTACTACTCTGAGTTACACAGCCGATTAGACAATCTTAATGGCCTCAAATGCAAAAACTTAGAATACCAAAGTTGTAGCTCAGCTTTTCCTCTTTCTTTAAGGTATATGAAACACCTATTTTGGCCAAGGGAGGATGGAGATATTTACCCCAAAATACAGACCGT
This sequence comes from Paspalum vaginatum, assembly GCA_030272315.1. Lineage (NCBI taxonomy): Eukaryota > Viridiplantae > Streptophyta > Magnoliopsida > Poales > Poaceae > Paspalum > Paspalum vaginatum. The sequence goes on along the minus strand of CM059020.1, from coordinate 10,055,888 downwards.
TGAGAAAATTCTGGGTCACAAATAGTTTTACTCCCAACAGATATTATGCCCTGATAACGACATTTTCTGAAAATCTCACAATTGACAAAGTTGTATCTAATTTCACTAGATTTCCAGAAAGTACTAGAGCATAAAATTCTGAATTCGGATGAGGGAGATAACATCAAAATTCCAAACTAGACGGAGACAAATCTGATCTACACGGGGTGACGGGATGGAAACGGACACGATGTCACGATGCAAAACTCAAACTAATCTAAGAACCCGATCTAAACTAGCAACAAGACTATGAGCAAGGACATAAACTCAAAGATGCGGACTCTGAAATCAAATTAGGCAAAAGCTACACTTGGTGATAGGACAAGATGAACTAGAAACCCTAATTTTTTATGGCATTTTTGTGGACTTTAGGAATATAAAACACTCAAACTAAGGGATACATGATAATATACCTCAAGGGAAACCTGAAGCTCTGATACCAAATGATGGAAAAATAGGGATTCCGATCTTCCGAGAGGTATGGACAAGTTGGTTTAGGGGTGGAGAACTCGACGTTGGTGAAGAAGGCTCCGTGCAATCGATCGAATCTTTGCAATCACTACACCACTGCTCCGATGGTTATTGATCGCGTGACGCGCACAATCGACCTCGCCAAGAAGGCTATCGTTCCTGCAATGCAACCGAGAGAACACAAGCAAGAACGAGGAATAAATGCAATCAAGATTAATCTTGTGCACAAGTTGGGGTTTCACAAACCGATGACAGCGAAACTATTCACGACAGACTAATCTTAGCAAAACCCATCTACTCTAATGATGGCTACAGAATATATACAAGAGAGAGGTCTAGGGGACTGCCAAAGGGGTGGCCGAACAATCCTAGGGCATACAAGGCCAGCGGGCCCAAAAACCGGTGTTGCGGCACCCTGGCAGATTCTGGTCATCGTGTTGTTTCGACAATTCCCGTCGACTCCGAGTTTATTTGAGCTTGGGACCAGTTGGGTTGGAAATATTATGTCCTTAGCTTTCCGATGATATATAGAACACCCAAAACAAAGTACGTATGTTGCTTGAGCGTTCGTTTTACTGAGGCCTGGTCCTGCAGTCCGAACCGGCCTCGCGAATAAATTGGATCTCAACTCGGATTGGGCTTCCAACTCCATCTTCTATTGGGCCTTGGTTATATGCTTATTGGATATGTTCTCATCAACGTGCTCTGAAGTTCAAGGTGCTAGAGTTCTCAAAGTTCAATGGCACTGATCACATGCACTGTCGAGCATATCAGCCCATTCATCACTCAATTTGGAGTAGCTGCTGCAGTCAGGCATATGAATGGTTGACTCTTTTCGCTGTCATTATTGGGGCCTGCATTTGGATGGTACACGTCATTCGCCCTAGGTTATATCACCTCATGGAAGCAACTGGAAGATTAGTTCCACGCTCACTTCTTCTCGGGTTCCTAGTGAGACGTCCATGTTTGATCTAATTTAAGTATGCTTTGTCAGCAGAGGGGAGAAATGGTCGCCTAGTATATTCAACGTTTCAGGGAGGTTAGGAGCCAATGGTACTCTCTCCACCTTGCTGGGAAGCAGATGGCTAAGATTGCGCACAGCAGATTACTGAAACCCACTAAGGATGCATACAGGCCCGCCGATATTTAGTCAATTGACGAACTTTTAACTAAGGTATTAGCTTACAAGAGGCAGAGGTCTGAGGCATGTCAAGAAAGATATAGGAAGCCGATTTCCTACTTCCAGATACATGATGAGAGTAACGAGTCTGCTGATGAAGCTGATGTGGCTGTAGTCTAGTGGGCCCATGGGGCAGACCTGGTCTCTTGTCAGTGGATCAAGGCACTAAAAGCACCTATGGGTTTCAACTTTGACACTAGGAAGACCGAGCAGAACTTTGATCTACTGCTCGAATCTAATCCGCTCAAGCTCTCCAGCGATCACAAGATTCCATTGTTGAAGAATTGCAAGTGGCACAATGTTGCCACACATAACACTGGGAATTTAAGGTCCTCTATCAACAAATCTAGTTGGGGAACTGGGCGATAGCCCAGTGGTAGGCCTCGTGGTTACGAGCCTGCGGTCCTGGGTTCGATCGTAGGATCGAGCAGGATTTCCCACTGGTGTGCAGTCGCCTAAATAAAGTCTACAGCCTCTCTCGCGTGACACCACAAGGGGATTACGACGTGCACGTCGTCTATGGAACCTCGAAGGTTTCGGTGATCTCACTAGGGACGCGGTCTTCGTATCTGTGTGTAGTTGTAGGTCTGGTTGTGTACGGGTAGGTGTGAGTGTGGTGTGCATGTGTAGTGGTGTGTGTAGTGCATGAACAGATACTACAGCTGTACCCCAGTTGAGAGGCGTAAAAAAAAACAAATCTAGTTGGCTATCAAGCAAGGCAGACTAATTTTCGGCAAAAAAGCAATGCATGTCGACAAGAATCCATTCCCAACCATTAATTTGGTCAATGTTGCACTGAGCTCCAAGGGAAAGGGAGTGGCTGATTTAGATGATTGGCCTCAAGAATTTCACCCAGAATGCCACATATCAAAAGAAGATATCACTCAATATCATCACTTCCATCCACAGTCCAAGCAAAGTCATCAGCATGTATTCACACCGATATGAGAAGGATGAACAATGTCAACGCCATGAAGAAAAAGAAGATCGAGATGTGATCTTGAGAACAAAGGAATGGAGCACTAAACTTTTTGAAAATTGGAAACCTCTTTTTCTCATAGTTGGGAGAAAACTGTTGTGATACCTGGGACTATTTCTTAGCTTCAACATCTCAAAATCAAAGTGTAGCCACCATTGAAATCCTAGGTAAGATGAACTAACTTGGGAGTAACTTTTGTGTTTGCTAAGACTATGGTTGTCATATGCCCTCTACACCATGCTTAACTCTCCTTTGCTCGAGGAAGAGCAAATAAAGATCAAAGTGTGTGTGTGTGTAGGGAGGGTATTGGCGGTCGTTATAATCCATTTCGACCACCAACATTTCATGCTCCAAGAGCGATTTTTATGCAAAGTGCATATATTCTAACAGGTTCCATGAGCTGTGTACAAAGATCATGCAGGAACACATTATACAATAGAGACATGGCGAAAACGTGGCAAAACAAGGTTATCCAGATGAAAGAAAGGCAATCTCACCTCAACCATGGTCACCTGGCCAAGCCCCCAGGACGGCCGACCAGAAGCCTAGGCCGCCCGGCTATGCCCTCACTAGTACATGGGACCAAGGACCAAGCTGCCCGACCCAAGAGCCAGGTCGTCTAGCCTGCTATCTCCTCCAATTACCACCATCTTCGACCTACATGCAAGGTGCAATGTGTCAAACACAATTCTGCAATGGAAACTAAGAAAGAAACACAAATACCCTGGAAGGCCTCCACCTCATCAATCCAGGCCTTGAATTGGCTAAGTCAGCAATCCAAGGGAGTGTCATCCAATGGCTAAGGAAGAAACACACACCAAATCCAACGATCAAGGTAAACACACACGAGGATTACTGTCAACCGCCTCAACCGAAGGACATGAAGCATCGGATGTACAAAGTCAGTACATCCAAGGGCTACCCGACCATGATCCAGGCCGCCCGGCCTAGGAGCTAGGCCGCCCAGCCAAGTGGAGTCTTCCCGACCTACCACATGTCCTACCACCACCGACTTAACCTCCATAACTGCCTTAGGACAGCTATAAATACCCCTGTGGTCATGATATGAAAGTGTGGTGTAGTGGTAGGGTAGCACTTGAGAGTGTGAAATGTATAGTGTTGGAGAAGTGAAGCTTTCCCTTAGCTTGTAGAGAGTGTGTGTCTTGTATCAAAGAGAGTAGTGAGGTGAAGAGTGAGGGAGTGGGACTTCTCTTCGCTCCTAGGCTTGTAATCTCAGAGGAAGGATATTCGATTCCAGGATTGAGTAAAGTCCCTTGTCCTCTACCTTTGTTATTTCATCCTTGCTTCACTTTCGTACTTAGTCTTATGCTTGTCTGTTTACGGGAACCTTGTGCATGCTTATAGTGTTGGCTATATAGCGTGCTTGCTTTCCTGGCTCATTACCAGTTTAGTAGTAAACTCATCAAGTAGAGACGACTGTGTTCATACTTAGAGTTTGGCTTGGATGGTATGCTGTCCCTTGTAGCTCTAGTTGGTAGACACATTTGGTGACAACTTTTTGTTCTCAGTATTTCAATCTCGTACATTCGGATAGACTCACTGACTATATAGCCGAATCCTGTAGCACCCACCTTTCTCGGATGGGTATTCAGCACTCCGGTGCCTGGCAATGGTTCTACAGCTTTGGTGTCTATGTTTGCATGACAAGTATAAAGCTTTGCATGATTAGTAAAGTGACGTGGCATTTGTTGAGAACGTACATCTCTGTCTTTTACTCCCTACATTGCTAGCTTCTCTAGTTCGGTTGGTTGTGTTGTGTGTTATTATACTCCACATGGATTTTGATACCCCAGGAATACTCTTGGGTGAAAGGCTACAACGCATTTTCAGTGCGCTTGCGGAGTTATATCAAATTGGCTAAGGAACGCCAATAGTATCTTTAGCACAACTAGCTATGCGTTTGCTTACTAGTAGACTTTGTATAGAAGCATTTTTGATGCCGAAGTCTGCAAATTATCTAAATGAATCTAACATCAATCTCTGCTTGGCGCAAGATCCATCAGTTATCACGTAACCTATCTATCTATCTATCTGTTTATGAGGGAGTCAAGTGTACCGAGTCCAGTCTTTCATCCTGGCTGTGAAGAGCATTTATCAACACTGAAGACTTACTGAAGGATGAGTGAGCACCTCCTAAGCATGACCTGGAGGAAAGTCCACCTAAGCGTGACCTAGTGGCGGCGCCTAAGTGCTACCGTAGCGTGACAAAATCCTTCCTGAGCAGACTGGCAGGTGGCTTGGGTTGCGGTCCAAGTTAGGCTCAGCCCATAAGGGAGACCTTGGGTACTGGGACGGTGTCATGAGCCATGAAATCACTCAAGACTAGAGGCCCAAGAAGCGTCTACCAGTTCGAGAGTCAAAACTGGGCCCAACTATCATTTCTAGGTTCAAGCCTCAAAACTAGGGGCTTGGTTGCCGGTATTCCAAAACTGGAGTGACCCCCGAGGGATGAGCTACTGGACATGTGGAGGACATCGGGACAAGGTGGAGAAACCGAAGTTCTAAGGACTCCATCGTGGCCATTCATCCGAGTTATTGCGGTCTTTTCTAGCCTCTACAGGTTTTTTTTTGTAACGAGTCTGTAATATAGGGGGTTAAGTGCAAACTGCCTTAGGGAAATAGAGGTGTAGTATAGGTAAGAAGTTGGCTGCTCCAAGCCACCTCTCTTAGCTGGTTAGACTTGTTTTAGGCTAGGGTTAGAGTCTATTTTCATCATCCAAGCAAGAGCACCATGTTTAGTGAGGTTTGAGTAATCTAGCCTCCACAAAAAGAGGGTATGAAGTGGCAGGAAGCTTGGTGTATGAGTCTTCATTTTGTGATCTAGATCAAAGACCTCTTTGAGGCAATCAGTAGATGAAATTTCGTGCAGCCCCTTGAGTGCTTGTTCCTTCCCCCTTATAAGTTGGTTTTTGGGCTCAATTCTTGGCTTTTCAGTGTTTGTGTTTTGGCCAAGTTTGAGTGCTTCATTTGCTGCCTTTTTGGCTTGGTAGGAAGTGGTGGATTTGTGCTTTCAAGTGCTAAATACGTTGATTCCACGAGCAGCCCCCGGTAGCTTTTTCTTGACAACGTGCTTCACTTCTTGAGGAGTAAAATTAGTGAAGAATCCTAGATCTTTTGTAGTGGATATTTAGGGAAAAGTTTCTTCATGTCTTAGACAAGCTTCCCTCAAAGTTTCATGAAGTTTGGAGCTCGTTTGGTCAAGATTTGGATCAGTTTTTGGTGGATTCGTGTGTTGATTTGTCTGCCGAGACCATCGGACGAGACCATCAGACGAGACTATTGGACCATCCTATGGTGTGACCATCAGACCGTCCTATGGTCTGCAAGTTTCGGTTTTTGGGTCATTTTGCATTGTTTTTTATCTGTGTTTGAGTGAGTGCTTCCGCGTGGCTTTCCTCTACGTGTCCTAGGGTTGGTAGCTTGTCCTTGGTACACAACTTTGCATGTTTGAGAAGAGAAGTGTTTTTTGGGTTGTAGGTTTTTGTGAGTGACCTATTCACCCCCCCTCTAGGTCGCTCCTTTCGGTCCTCAATTGGTATCAGAGCCAAGTTTGGGTCTTCTATACCTTAACCGATTATAGATCCATAGAGATGCGACCATGGATCAGTCCATTGGCAATATCCCAGGGTTCGATGGATCAACACATGTTTGCAATTTTCTAGAGCCAACATTCGTCCATCTAGGATATTTGTTAGGATGCTGGCTACCAAGTGGTAGAGAACCATGTTACCCAATAGCAGCAATGGGAACACGGAGCAAACAACAAGGCAAGAAACTTTCTGCTTACTACCTTGCGCCACCCTAAGTTTGATAGGGTTGTGCACTTGAAGATGGCACGTGAGATCTAGAATACCCCTAGTAACTTCCATGCGGGGACTAGTCAAGTCAAGGACAAGTTATTTGAGGTGCACAAGAGATAGTATGAGAACTTCTCCCAGCAACCTAGTGAGAGCATCGACGGAATGTTTAGTCGTTTTCAATCGATTGTGAATAAGATCCATGCGAATGCAAGAAATAGGGTGTTGCCTTACAATGACCATGAGCAAGCTTGCAAGCTTCTCTATGCTCTAGATCGGAGTATTTGGCAACTAAAGAAAGAGTCTATAGTCGAGTCAGCTGGCTATGAGACCCTTTTCATAGATGAGCTTTATAGCAAGTTGAAGGCTTTGGAGGTTGACACTCAGGCGTATGCCAAGATGAGTGGAACAACTCCCAAGAGCCTAGCTCTTATGTTTGGCCCCAGCTGTGGTGCTGCTGCTAACCCCAACCCTTCTTTGGTTGTGCCTTACTCCAACAGGATGAGCTACAGAAGAGGTGACAAGCTCTAGTGCTATGAGTGTGGGAAGACGGACCACTTCATCGCTGACTGCCCTCGAGGAGAGCTTAGGAGAAGTGCTCTGCCGGCAAGCACAATGGCGAGTACGTCTCCGATAAGAAGAAGGGCAAGTATAAGGGCGATAACAAGAAGCGACCTTTCTTCAACAAGAGGAGTTCATCAAGCACTACTAGAAGCACACCCTGGAGCGCAACCGTACTTTCCTCACTAGCCTAAGTGACTGTGACGTCACCTCAAGCGACTCTGGCTCCGACAGTGATGATGATGATGAGAAAAAGATCATCGGGCATGCTGGACTCTGCTTCTTCGGTGACGAGATCGGCTACTGCACCATGTCTCTTGCAGGAGATCAAGCCAGTTCCACCGACTCGGACGTCTGCCACAAGTCCAACACTAGGCCTCAGGTGAGAGGTGATGAGAATGATGCTATGTACACTGTTTTGAAGAACTAGGATCACTTGCATAGAGTGGCTGCTAAGGACCTTAGGCTTGCAAATGCTAAGGCTGCTACTTTAGAGGCTGAGCTTCAGACTGTCAAGTCTAAACTTGCATGTGCTTTGGATGCTCTTGCTATGACTAAACAAGCTTGTGTTGTTGCTAATGAGATAGAATGCAGTGATTGTCAGGTCCTAACTATTGAGTTGACTGAATAACGCTCTAAGGATGCTAGTAATGTAGATATGCTTTTCTCTACTACTGCAGCGTTAGAGGAGTTGAAGGCTAGGCCGACTTTGCTTGCTACTTGTGTTGTTTGCCCAAAGCCTTAGGAAGGAGTTGGAAGAAACTAGGGCTGCTTTGAGGAAGTCTGAAAAGACTGCCAGCCTTATTAGTCCTGATTGTCCCAAGTGTGAAGGCCTTAGAGGTTGGCTCGATGATTTGGCCATTGAGAAGGTCCTGTTGAAAGATGAGAATACCAATCTTAGGACCATTCTTAGTTGGATTTTGGCCAAGGATCCGTAGTTTGGCATGATTGTTTCCACTTTCAAGTTGAGTGACAAGTTGGGGGTTGGCTACCACTACACCCAAGCTGATTTTGATCACATGTATGGGAAAGTTAGGTGACTTGAGTGGGATTTCCATTTTTGAGAAGTTCCCTGTTACCCACGACAAGCCCTACTTGGAGCATGGAAACCCTAAGGATGGTCTATGGTTAGAGAACCAAGGGAGCCACAAAAGAAACAACTGTGGAATCCCAAGCCTAACTTTGTGAGGAACCCTCTTGACACTCTACCTGTGAGGAACTCTGTTGACTCACCTCCTAAGAGCTTTAAGCAAGGGGCTAAGAGGAATGCTCCTCCCAAGCCCACTCCACAACCTAAGGGATAGCCCAAAAACCAAATTCAATCCAAGGGTGCTCCACCCAAGAGGTATATGTGTGACTACTACCACAGGGAGGGTCACTTGATGGAGTTTTGTTACCGAAGGTTGAGTGCTGAGCATATAGAGTTTGAGTAGAGGAACGAGGATAGGTACTATCAGGGTGGTAGGCCTAAGGTTGCACCTTGGCGTGGGGATAGGCGAGACCGCTGGACACGTCGTGTAGGTGGAGGTGGAGGAGTCTGTTTTCCTCGTGAAGCTCCAGGTGGTAGACTGCTTTGCTGGCAGGGCACCGAGTCATGAGCAATACAATTTTGCTCCTCCTCGCCGAGGCTTTGAGAGCTACGATGGACCACGGTTTGCTAGACGTGGTGATTGGTAGTCTCAGTTTGCGCAGGACAGGGGTTATGGGATGTTTGATTGTGATATTGCCAACCCATCCTTTGAGCAAATGGCTCAACTCTGGTTTGCTTCTTTTTCAAACTAACCCCAGTGTTGGACCATATGCTCACCTCATGAACCGCTATTGATGCAGGACGGAGGCCTAGAGAACATTTGGCTCATGGATTCTAGTTGTTCGTGCCATATGACCGGCAATCATAGATGGTTCTCCAGTCTCACCCCAGTGAGCTCCAGCGAGCACATCATTTTTGGGGATAAAGGTACAGGTAAGGTGAAGGGTGTGGGCGCTGTTCTGGTTTCTGAGAATTTTGTTCTGAGGGATGTTGCTTTGGTTGCTAACCTTGGTTACAACCTTCTCTTTGTTTCGCAACTTCTTGATGAAGACTTTGAGGTTTGTTTCAAGAAAGGTTGTTCGCGAGTTTTGGATGCTCGAGAAGATATTGTTTGCCCTATTTTTCCTTTTGGGCTTCCCCAGTCCTTCTCATTGTTTGATGGCTAGTCCCTTCTCTGATTTGTGGAAGTGGCATAGGAGGCTAGGCCATTTGAGCTTTGATTTGCTTGCAAAGCTTAGCTCACTTGACCTAATCCGAGGATTACCCAAGTTGAAGAGTGAGCGTGACCTTGTTTGCCATCCATGTCGCCATGGGAAGATGGTTGCTGCTTCGCACACACCTGTGAATCAAGTGATGATGGCTCACCCTAGAGAGTTGCTTCATATGGACACAGTTGGTCCTACTCGGGTGAGGTCTATCGGTGGGAAGTGGTACGTTCTTGTGATCGTGGACGATTTTTCTCACGGGTCTTGGGTGGATTTCGTGGAATCAAAGGATGAGGCTATTAAATTTGTTCATGACTTGGTTTTAAGGTTGAGAAATGAATATAATCATGCCATGAGAGCTATACGCAGTGACAATAGCTCGGAATTCAAGAATGATCGTTTCAAAGCGTTTTGCAATATGTCACACCCTGGTTTTCAATGGACAAAACCAGAGCAAATCCATATGTGTGCCAGGATCTAAGCTCACACATATAGAGACAATTAACAGTGATATCATAAACAATGCTTTGTTACATATCGTTTAAGCAGGATTACATAAGACATCAGGTCTTTAACATAGAGCAGCGGAAGCGTTTCTACAACTCCGAGCCATCCACAGGGAAGCCAACTAGGAGGTCGCTCACCCAGAACTCCAAGAACCTTCTCTTGAAATCCTTTAGATCTTCATCTTCTGAGCATTAGTTGGGTATCCACCCAACAAAAGAAAATTGAAAGGAAACAAGCATGAGTACCCAACTGCACTCAACAAGCATAACATGAACCATGAGGCTCTAAGGTTGGCTGACTCATTGCATTTGCTTTTAGTTGGTCAAGTTTTATTATATTCTATTTACTAAGGTGAGTAGATAAACCATTAACCCAATATATTGCATAAAGAACATTAGTCAACATTGTTAACATCAAAACCAACTCCCAAACCAAACTAAAAACCACTAATCAGAATGAAGGATCTGGGCCGCTCATAACCGTGAGCACAGCTGATATATCAGTTTTACACTCTCGAGAGGTTGCACATCTTTACCCACAAGTCATGAGCTACGCTAAAAGTTCATCACATTGCCTTAGATGAGATGACTAGCAAGTGCACTATGAGGCCTTTACAAAGATCACGTTGGTAAGGTGTAACCGCTAAGGATTTAGGTTCCACAACTGTGGAGCAAGCTTCAAGGGGAGAAGAACAACATCACACACAACCCAAGCAGCCCGAGGGCCACAGAAGCTCACCTCCCCTCTTGCCCCATCGGTAAGTTACTCCCAAACCAAAGAAACCTAATTAGTTAGCCAAGACCGCCCCATCCTAGTCTTGTGGTAGCACTGTTGTCCCAGGTTGTCGCTTTGCGTGCCGGTCCTTATGGAGAGTGGCTATGAGCAAAATCACTAAGTACATTGTTCATGCCCCCTAAACCAGGTTGCTAAAAAGCCATAATATTAAGGAGACGTGAACCACTCAAGCCTCAACAAGGGGGTCAAGCTCACAAATTAAATTGCATAGAAACATTATCAGGATTCTTAATAAAAGTTAACATGTGTTTGCGCAGCAGCTAGCAAAACTTAACCAACATGCATTCCCATAGGTATATATCAAAAAAGAGTAGCTAACCTATAGTCCTTATGGGCATACAAATTTGACACATGCATATGATGTGATTAAAGTGTTATTAGGTGTTGTCCATGTTATACTTTCCTTCCTCTTAGTACTCTTGCTGCTGCTCACACACGTCAATCCTCAGCGCAAACAACTGAAAAAACAAACAAGGGGGAACTAAGAACAATACAACATACAAACAAATGATTTTATAAAAAACATAAAAAGAACACTAGTTGTTGTTAATAACATGAGAGTGGAACAACTGGAACAAAACGATTAAAATGAGGATAAAGACAGTTATAAAAGAATAGACTCATGATGAAGGATACGAAGGTAGAAACAAAAGGATTAGGTAGTGTAAGGAAAACATCATCATGAGAGTTTGTGATGAGTTAGACATTTGCTGAATGGCCGATGAGTGTAACAAGATGATCATGGGTTAAGGGTCAAAAACATGCAGCAACACTTAGATAAGGTGGTTGATGGCAATGGAAAAACCATATGAAACTTGTTTAGGGAGACGGTTCATGGGATGGGTATTGGTGGTGGTGTCAAATGGATTCTTCATGTTATGGTCATGGTTAAGGAGTATGATGGTAAGATTTTGGTATAGTGTAGAGGGTTCTTGGGAACACACTTTGACAAGAGGATGCATCAAAAGTGTTGCTTGTCCAATGGGAGACAAGGATTTCTTAACTAGTGCGCGTGCTGAAATCATTGGACTGCCGGACAACAAGCAAGATATGTCACTGCAAAATTGTCCAACCGGCACCAATTGGTGCACCACTTGGTGGTGTTGTGTGTCAGCAAGTAACACACACTTTGGTGAAAGGGGTCATCCTTACCCCAACTGATTTGGTAGGGAACACATGTGCAAAACAGAGGTGCTTGTCGATTTTGGACAGTAGGGGCACCGAGCATGAAGGCTGATGAAACCCTAAACTGAAGTCGTCCTATGACAAAACTGAAGTGCAAGGAGGTGTTCGAGATTATAAAGCATGTATTGATGTAAGGGATTAGCAATTGGACTGCTGTATTGCTGGGAAAGTGCACATCCAAGGGGCAGCAGTGCTGCTGCGAAGACGGCAGCGGCAGCGAGTACAACGACGGACATATCTTTCTCATTGCTGCACCAATGCCCAAACCAATTTACAGGAGAATGTTCAAGGATATAAGACACATCTCAGTTGAAGGGCTTTCTGATTGGACGTCTGGATCACTGAGAAAACATGTGCCAAAGTGGCAGCAGTGCTGCTGTCTGGACTGCAGTGACAGCAAGCGCAATGACATCCATATCTTTCTGATTGCGATTTCACGGAGCGAAGGTGCGCATGAGGGCACGGATCAGAGAACGCAGCAGTGGATCTTCTTCCTTGCGATGACAGCACTCCATTTTTTACATTCGTGGTGGGGGAGAGTTGAGGGAGATGAGGAGGCACTGTGGGGAAGGGAGAGGCAGCCATGTATGCTTCCTCCTCTCTGATCTGTTCATTAGGAGAGGGAGAGGGACGTCCAGGAGGTTAGGGAAAGGGAAGAGGGAGGGATTTCAGGGAATAAAGGTGACAATTGATGGGGAATTGAATGTGGGAGAGAGGTGAATAGGAATGGATGCCAACAAGGAGTAAAGCGACCAGGAAGCGGTTCCCCTTGCTGTTTCTTCATGAGGAGGAAGGAGGAGGATGGGGGTGCCATGGGATAGTGGTTATGTTTGTGTGAGCAGGAAGGGGAAGGGGCGCTTCGTAGGAAGGAGAGGCAAGAAGAAATAAATTGTTGTGGGGGAGGAATTAAAACTAATAAAGGGCTGTTAAGGGAGAGGGATTAAGGAGATTCAAGGAGAGATATAATGAGGGAGGGAGGTTTCTATTCCTTGGATGAGAAGGGAGAGGAAGAGGTGGATATAGTGTACCTCAAATGCATTTGATATAGGATTTAAGTCAAAGAATGAAACCAGGAAAGAAGGATAGAATTTGCATGATATGATTGAATGAGATTTTGTTAGAGGAATACTCTGAAAGGTTGACATAGGGTTTAGGGGACTGGATCAAAGACCTCTTTGAGGCAATCAAAAGATGGGATTTTGTGCAGCACCTTGAGTGCTTGTTCCTTCCCCCTTCTAAGTTGTTTTTTGGGCTCAAATCTTGGCTTTTCGGTGTTTGTATTTTCGCCAAGTTTGAGTGCTTCCTTTGCTGTGTTTTTGGCTTGCTAGGAAGAGGTGGATTTGTGCTTTTAGGTGCCAAATCTGTTGGTTCCACGAGCAGGCCCTGTAGTTTTTCTTGATAACGTGCTTCATTTCTTGAGGAGTAAAATTCATGAAGAATCCTAGATCTTTTTGAGTGAATCTTTAGGGAAAAGTTTCTTAATGTCTTAGACAAGCTTCCCTCAAAGTTTTGTGAAGTTTGGAGCTCGTTTGATCAAGATTTGGATCAGTTTTTGGTGGATTCGTGAGCTGATTTTGTCTGCTGAGAACCATCGGACCGGTTGGGAAACCATTGGACCGGTTGGGAGACCATCGGACTATCCTATGCTGTGACCATCGGATCGGTTAGGTGACCATAGGACCATCCTATGGTTTGACCATTGGATGAGATCCGTGCTTAGCAGTAGTTTCGAGGCTCTGCCACTTTTGTTGTCTAACTCATCCTATGGTGTGACCATCGGACCAGTTAGAGACCATCGGACGAGATGATCAGATGAGACCATCGGACTGTCCTATGGTGTGACCATCAAACCATCCTATGGTGTGACCATCAGACTATCATATGGTCTGCATAGTTTCGGTTTTTGGCTCATTTTGCGTCATTTTCGATCAGCGTTTGAGCTAGTGCTTCTGCGTGGCTTTGCATTACGTGTCCTAGGGTTGGTAACTTGTCCTTGCTATGCAACTTTGCACATTTAAGAAGAGAAGGCTTTTTTTTTGGGTTGTAGGTTTTTGTGAGTGACCAATTCACCCCCCTCTAGGTCGCTCCTTTCGGTCCTCAAACTTTAGTATTCTCATCTATCACTTTAGAAGCACCGGCGATCATAGCTTTATCTTTGCTTGTATCGGCCACTTCTGGCTAAACCAAGATCTTCTTGCCACTCATATCCAGAGTGTTCATGGGGAATGGCTGCTTATCAATTTGTATTTCTGGAAAGCTCATATGGCCTTCATTCACGGCCGATTGTATCTGTGGACGAAAAACATTACAATCATTAGTTGCATGAGAAAAATAATTATGCCATTTACAATACTTCCTTTCTCTTTAACTCATTTGCAGAAGGAATAGTATGCGAAAATGTAATATTTCCACTTTTAAGAAATTCATCAAATATCTTATCGCATTTAGCAACATCGAAAGTAAATTTAACTTCCTCTTGTCGATTTTTATTAACCGGCCTTAAGGATGGATAGGCAAAATGTTTGGCCTTGTTAGACCAAACAAACTTGGCTGCATAGACCTCCTTAGATTCATCATCGGAACTAGCCGAATTGTAATATAGAACATTAATATTATGTCGGGCAGCCTTTTGACTCTCTTTGCTCCGGCTTTCTACAGCCAACGCTTGCTGATGTAATTGAGCCAAAGAAAAGGAACGCATGCCTACTAACCTTTCCTTAAGATATGGTCTTAATCCTTCAAGAGCTAACCTAGCTAATTCCTTTTCGGATGCCAACAATTGGAAGCATCGGTTATCCCTAAACCTCTTAAGATAATCATGAACTGATTCTTCATGCCCTTGCAGAATCTTAGATAGATCAACTAACTCTAGCTCATACTCCTCTGAAAAGAAGTGATCATGGAATTTCGCCTCCATCTCATCCCATGTGCCAATTGAATTTGGAAGCAAAGAGGAATACCTAGCAAAAGCGCTACCAGTGAGACATAAAGCAAATAGCTGAATTCAAAAAGCTTCTCTTTCGGCCGAATCACCTAATAGTGCTAAGAATTGACTAATGTGTTCGCTAGTACTCTTGTTATCGTTGATGGAAAAATATTACAAAATCTTGCACTTTATATCCTAGAGGGAAGGCATGGACATCGAATCTATAATCAAAAAGTTTTTGATATGAACCACTAGAATTCGACATGTCTACCCCTAGCTTCTTTTTAAAAGCTTCCGCTAATTCTCACCAAATTTGATCCTTAACGGCCAGATATAGAACTATCGGTCTTCTGAGCATGGGCAATGGGAACCTTAGGGTTAGGGTTCTGTGCCGACTAGATCTGGTCGAAGGTAGAGTTAGTAATAGGACCTAGAACTCCTAAGCCGGCTAGTGGAACCGATCCTGTGCCATAAAAAATTGTAGTGAAAGATGGAACAAGCCCCTCTAATTCCTGTGGTGGTGTGATGTACTCTACTCCTACCGTATTTAAAATAATACTTCGGTTAGCATTGATAGAAGTTGAAGGGTTTGCTGTATGAGGCGGGGCCATCATAGGCCTAGCACTGGGTGCACCGGATAGTCCAATGGGCAACACCGGACTATCTGATGACCTAACGGATTGTCCAATGGACGTGACCGGTTGAATCAGTTTGCCCAACAGCGAAGATGGTGGCATTGGTTGCCCTGGATAAAAGTTTAAGGGCATGCCACACATCAGCTGTATTTACTGAGATCCAATCAGTGCTGATGGGTTAGGTGCAACCGACTCTTGACTATGCTCGTGCGACAGAAACATAGGAGCAATAGCTTTTCCTTGGGACCTAACCAATCTGTTTAAAGATTTTTTTTCACTTCTTCTAACTGACTGGTCAACTGACTATTACCATGATCGACATAACTCTTCATAGATGGAAAAACTGAGCGGTTTCCAAGTTACTTACATCGGGAGTTGACAAAGATGTTGACGGCAGCCGGGCATCAAGGGTGACTTCCTTCTCCATGGTCACATTCCCTTGGCGATCTTCAATGAAACCTTCTAGGAACTTTGTCCTCATGACCTCTGTCACTTGCTTTATCATGCACCGAAGTTCTTTTGCCCCTCGGCCGGCAAATTCTCAAAAGTCGGCCTTACGATGTTGGTTTGGGTGACATTAGTATGATCTGTAAGCTCAATCATGGCTGCTTGCTTCAGATTAACCTCTATTTTTCCCAGCGGAGTCACCAAAAAGTGTGATGACACGTATTTGCACCAATCACTACAAGATAGAACCTAAATCAAACCCCCCGGGAGGGACCCCGTCAGGAAGGATCGATGTTAGGGGTTCCTCTAGCATTGACATGCCACTAAGAGCTCCTCAAGCCAGCGTAGAGTCGAATAGAGGTGAAAATTAGGGTTGGCGAAGAGATTTAGGGTTTGGGAATAGAGTTATGCACAAAAATAAAGTAAATAATAGATTGGTTCGATTGTGGATGCGTCAATTGGCCTGGCCCCTTTATATTTATTGGGAAGGGTGGTCTTAAACCTTGTACAAGTTGAATTCCACCAAATCTCACACAAAACCCAGAAATGTTCTTAGACTCTACTACACCGGATAGTCCGGTTAGATAGTCCAGGCGATGCGGGACAGTCCGGTACATGCCACCAGACTGTCCGATGGCGGTGGCCACTGCAGGCTTGCCAAATTAGGTGCTAAATAGTGGTAACGATCTATTATCTCTTGCTTGTACATGTTCTTGTGTTTTACATGGTAGATGAAAAATGTTTTCATGCTATGGTGGCTACCCTGTAACCCTACGGTGGTATCAGAGCTAGGTTGTACGTAGCTTATGGTCTAGATCAATTGTGAAAGATTGGATCAATTACCATAGTAGATTGGATCTATTATGGCTCTATGATAACAGATTGGATCTATTATAGGCTCTATGCATAGATTCATTGGATGAATTGATGGTAACGGATTGGATCTACTATAGACTTCGCGTACTGCTTCATTGGATGAGGCGATGAGTTAGGCATGGATGTAACTTGCACTCGGCTTGATTGGATCAACCCGATGAGCTATCATAGATTCGACCTATGGTCCATAGTTTTTGTTATCACTACCTATTCTTTCTTACATTAGATGTGTTAGAATAGATTCCCTTAGAAAAATTCAAGAATTCTTGATGCCCTTCCAATCGTTACACCTATAAGGATTTCGATCGTTGTTTGGTGGGTTTGCCAAAGCAGGGTACCTTCAACTATCTTAATCAAATAGGATGGATGTTAGACATCCGCGTGTACGGGATTGGTTTACTTGACAAGGTTATCAAATCAGATTTGGGCCTTGGGCATGACATTGGATGTCTTGACATGTGATGTCGCCCAACAAATGAGAGTCACATGGGATGTGATTGACAATGGTTGTCTACCGGTTTCACTAAGTTTCTGTCAGTGATGCCATAGCTCACTAGAAGCTTAGATAAACGTTGATCTTATCCACTATGTGTCATGAAAGGGAATACGATTGCAAATCATATAGTGAGAATATCTTTTATTAAAATTGTTTTGATGAAATATCTACATAAAACATTGTGCTGAGACTTTGCAAATTTACTTCCTATTGTAGTCAATCAGGGTTGCTAATCTCACTTTGAGTTCTGGCTTTAATTGGTGATCTATTCTTGATAAAGAAAAGTTGTCTGGAACGAAATTTACTAATTGATATCGAAGCTTGAGAATTGTTCTCAAGAAAGAGAAAAAGGAATATGTTCTTAAGAAGCCCAATCCTGAGGAACCTGAGGATGGTGCTAGTGTTGCTGATCGTAGAGCTTATGAGAAGCACTGCAATGACTCACTTGATGTTGGATGTCTCATGCTTACTACCATGTCCCTTGAGCTTCAGAAGCAATATAAGGACTCAGATTCCTACAATATGATTGAAGGGCTTTGTGGCATGTTTGAGAATTAGGCAAGGGTCAAGAGGTATCAGACCTTTAAGGCCTTGTTTGGTTGTAAGCTAGCTGAAGGCAGTCCAGTCAGCCCTCTTGTGATCAAGTTGATTGGTCATATGAAGGCTCTCAATAGACTTGGTTTTGAGCTTGATCCAAAGCATGAGATGGATGTGATCCTCCAATCTCTGCCTCTTAGTTTCGAGCCATTAATTATGAATTATCATATGAATAGCTTGAATAAGACTCTAACCGAGTTGCATGGGATGCTTAAAACTGCCGAGGATAGCATCAAGGAAACCTCAACTCATGTGATGATGGTTTAGAAGGATAGCAAGTGAGGAAGCGCTAGGGCAAGGGCAAAGGTAAGGCTGAGGATAGGATCCAAAACCCGAAGCCTAATGCTAAGCCAAAGGCTAGTCCCTCTCCCTCCGACAAGTGCTTCCACTGTGGTGATAGTGGGCATTGGTCAAGGAATTTCCAGAAGTACTTGGAAGTGATGACCGAAAGGGTAACCTAGAGGGGGGTGAATAGGTCGACATCTAAATCTGGCAACCCTAGAAACCCTCTCTTCTCTTTTAAGCAAGATCACGTAGCAACTGAATGCTATTGAACCTAGGACTCGAAGAGGAATCAGAACAATACAAAATGGTCTCTCAAACGCCCACGGAATGAACGAAAGCTAAAGAAACCAAAACCTAGGCTAGCGAGCCCTACGAGCCACTCTACACAATCAAGTGCCTTACCGGATCAACCAATGAGTTTGAGTCTAGGCATGCAATAGAGAGACACCAGCCAAAAGTCTCAGCGAAACACCCAAGCGAAAAGAGCCAAAGAAGGCAAACTGCCAACCTCTGTCGGACTGTCCGGTAGCTTCCACCGGACTGTCCGGTATCCCACGGGACTGTCGGGTAAATTGCGTCGGATTGTCCAGTAACACACCCAGCACAACCAGGCACAAGATTATCCAATGGCCAAGCACAAGACTATCCGGCAGAGCCTTCCAGACTATCCGACAGGGTCTGCGAGACTTGAGCTCCCAAAGCCTAAACTTGACCAAATCTTCTTCAAACTTCCCAAAATTTGGCACAGGCTATCTAGACCCTGTTCCAAAGCTTTTCCCAAAAGATCTACTGAAACAGATGACAAGATTAACAGGAATTTCATATGTCTCCAAGAGGTGAGTCTTTAGGCAAGAAAGGGGAAAACTCAAATCTGACTTGCTAGTGGCAATCCTGTGGGATTGAGATGTTCTAAGACATAATATCCAAGTCCTTGCAAGTCCAAAACACAAAAAGAGAATGGGAACTATCATAGGCAACCAAAACACCAAGAGCCCATGAAATTTCACCCAAAAACCAAAGGGAGAAGGGGGAAGGAGAAATTCTGCACACAAGCACTCAAAACTTGGCCACGAAATCCACTCTATTGCACTTCAAAATAGGTCACAAGGACAGATTACAAGGTAAAATGCATTCTCCAAGCTTCCTCACACTTCCTACCCTCTTACAATAGGGCTAGATCACTCTAAGACCCTATAAACTTGAAGCTCTTGCTTGGAAACGAAAATGGCTGCCTAAACCTAGGCCTAAGCAACCCTAAAACCATCCAAGAAAGAGACTAATGACCAGCCCTCTCCTTATTTTTACTACAGACTAAGCCCTAAGGCAGTTTTGTAGCTAGACTGTCTAAAATATTGACTCTTACAATAAGAAGGCCCGTAGGGGCTAGAAAAGACCGCAATAACTCGGATGAATGGCCACGATGGAGTCCTTGCAACTTTGGTTTCTCTGTCTTGTCCCGATGTCCTCCACGTTTCCAGTAGCTCATCCCCTGGGGTAGCCTCCAGTTTTGGTGATACCGGCAACCAGCACTGGTTTTGACGGTGAAACTAGGAAACAGGTCTTGAACCTCGTTTTTGACGCTCGAACCAAGAAACACTTGTTGGGATTCCAAAGGAGATGATTTTATAGCTCACGACACCATCCCGCACCCAAGGTCACTCTTATGGGCTGAGCCTAACTTGGACCGCAACCTAAGCCACCTGCCAGTCCACTCGGTAGGGATTTTGTCATGCCAAGTCCACTCTGGCACCGCCACCAGGTCACACTTAGGTGGTTTTCTACTCGCTCGTCCTTTAGCAAGTCTTCGGTGTTGACAAGCGCTCATCACAACTAGGATGGAAGATCGGACGTATACTTGAGTCCCTCAAGAAGAGAAGAAAAAGAAGGGAAGCGAGGCTTTCGCTTCAGGTATTAATGTTATTAAAATTAATCTTGCAACTTCTTCTAGTGAATCATGGGTATTTGATAAGAGGTCAATGATTCATACCTACAAATCATTGTAGGGACTAAAACAGACTAGAAGTTTTGCAATTGGCGAGTTGGATGTGCACGTCGGCAATGGATCAAAGGTTGTTGTGTTGTTAGTCGGCACATATCACTTGTCGCTTCCTCCAGGATTAGTGATGGATGTTAAATAATTGTTATTTTATTCTAATATTGAGCAAAAACATTATCTCCTCTTCATGTTTAGGTGAAGATGGTGGTTATGACATAATAATAATGAACAAGTGTTGTTCTATTTATTTCAATAACATGCTCTATGCACATTGTCCGTTAGTGAATGGATTGTATGTTCTTGACCTTGAGAATGAGGTGATTCTTAAAATTAATGCTAAATGACTCAAGCTGAGTGGTTTGAATCCTGCTTTTATCTAGCATTGTCGTTTGGGCCATATTAACAAGAAACATGTAGATACGCTCCATAAAGATGGACTACTCAACTCAATTGATTATGAATCATTTGAGACATTTGAATCTTGTTTGCTTAGCAAGATGACAAAGGCACCCTTCACTAGCAAGATGAGAGGGCATCCGAGGTATTGGCCCTTGTACATAGTAATGTATGCAGTCCAATGAGCTCTATAGCCAGAGGTGGTTTTTAATATTTCATTACTTTTACTAATGGCTTTAGTAGGTATGGCTATATCTACTTAATGCGACATAAGTCTGAGTTGTATGAAATGTTCAAACAATATCACAATGAAGTACAAAACACTCGGAGAAGACGATAAAATTCCTAAGATCAGATCGTGGTGGAGGATATCTGAGCCAAGAGTTCAATGACCATCTCAAGAGTTGTAGAATCATTCCACAGCTGACTTCACCCAGAACGCTGCAATGGAATGGTGTGTCTGAGAGAAGGAACCGAACCTTGTTGGACATGGTGAGGTCAATGATGAGTCAGACTGGTCTTCCATTGTCCTTTTGGGGTTATGCTCTAGAAACTGATGCGTTCACACTGAATAGAGTTCCATCGAAGTCTATGGAGAAGACACCATATGAGATGTGGACTGGGAAGAGTCCCAGGTTGTCTTTCCTTAAGATTTGGGGTTCTAAAGCTTATGTCAACGTTTGATGTCTGATAAGCTCCATCCTAAGTCAGACAAATGCTACTTTGTGGGCTATCCTAGGGAAACCAAAGGATATTATTTTTATAACCGGGTGGAAGCAAAAGCATTTTTTTTGCCTGGAATGGTGACTTTTTGGAGAAAGAGTTTTTCTTGAAATATGAAACCAATCGGAACTAGGTGCAACTCAAAGAGGTTCAAGAAACACTGGAGAATGATTCTAATCCGACAGATGTCCAATAGGATGAGTCAAACGTTGAGCACTCTATTGAAACACCATTAGCCCCGCGTAGGTCACAAAGGCACATCATGCAGCCAACCACTACATGTCCCTCACCATGGGTCGGCACAATGTATCGTGGTTGGACAACGATGAGCCTAAGACTTAGAAAGAAGCTGTGATGGGACCTGACTCTGAGAAATGGCTTTAGGCCATGCGATCCAAGTTGAAATCCATGGCTGGCAACCAAGTTTGGAACTTTGTCGAACCACTTGATGAGGTGCGACCTATCAAGTGCAAATGGGTTTTCAAGAAAAAGATAGATGATGATGATGATGGAAATGTTCACATCTATAAAGCACGGCTTATGGCAAAAGGGTTTCATCAGGTTCTAGGTGTTGACTATGATGAAACATTTTCCCCCGTAGCCATGCTAAAGTCTATCTAGATCCTCCTAGAAATCACCACATATCATGACTATAAGGTGTGGCAAATGGATTTCAAAACAACTTTCCTTAATGGAAACCTAAGTGAGGATGTGTACATGACACAGCCTGAAGGTTTTGTCGATCTAGAGAATGATGGGAAGGTATGCAAGCTTTTAAATTCCATTTATGGACTCAAGCAAGCATCTCGAAGTTGGAATCTACGTTTTGATGAAGTGGTCAAAGAGTTTGGTTTCATCAAGAACATAGAAGAACCTTGCGTATACAAGAAGGTTAGTGGGAGCACACTCGTCTTTCTGGTCTTATACGTAGATGACCTATTGTTGATCAGAAATGACATTCCTATGTTGGAGGCTGTAAAGTTCTCTTTGAGAAAAGTTTCTCGATGAAGGACTTGGGAGAAGCAACTTACATCTTGGGCATAAAGATCTATAGAGATATATCAAAGCGCTTGATTGGATTAAGCCAAAGTATATATATTGACAAGGTGTTGAAACGGTTCAACATGCATGATTGCAAGAATGGTTTCTTGCCTATGTCACCTGGCATGATCTTGAGAAAGACTCAGTCTCCGTCGACTACTGATGAGCAAAAGAGAATGAGTGAGATCTCATATGCCTCTGCAATAGGATCCAACATGTATGTCATGATAAGTACTCGCCCAGATGTTTCCTTTGCTCTAAGTGTTACGAGCCGATATCAACCGTGTCTAAATGAACGTCATTGGATAGCTATAAAGAATGTCCTTAAGTACATGAGAAGGACTAAGGATGTGTTCCTAGTGTTTGGAGGTGAGGAAGAGCTTGTTGTAAAGGGTTACACCGATGCTGGTTTCCAAACAGACAAAGACGACAGAGATCACAAGCTAATTTCGTATTCTACCTCAATGGTGGAGCAGTTAGTTGGAAGAGCTCCAAGCAAGATACGGTAGCTGATTCTGCAATAGAAGCTGAGTATATTGCAACTTCGAAAGCTACAAAGGAGACAGTTTGGATCAGAATTTTTTTTTCTAAGTTGAGTGTTGTTCCGAGTGCTTTATACCCAATAGACCTTTACTGTGATAATATCGATGTCATTGCACAAGCTAAGGAACCTAGGTCACACCAAAAATCCAAACATATACTCACGCGATATCACCTAATTAGAGAGATTATTTATAGAGATGATGTGAAGATATGTAAAGTGCACGCGGATCTAAATGTAGTTGATCCGTTAACGAAGCCTCCCACAATCTAAGTTTGAGGCACACACGAAAGCAATGGGTATTGGATACCTGAGTTGACTCTAGTGTATGTGGGATGAGAACTTGTTATGTTTTATTTCGAATAAATGTTATTCATTCTTGTTCCTTAAATATGCTATTGTAAACAATGGATCAAAAAGTGCGTGACTCGTTCGTGAGACACTTGTTTAAATTTCATGTTCTAGATGGTCCCTAGCTTATAATCTTTACGTGAGTAAGCATCTAGGCCCTTGGGTGAGTTTCGGTGATTGAATGACAAGCTTAATTGTTCTAATAAGCTCATGAGTGCAGTATCATTATTTAAATAATTATGGTTGCTCATTAGGTTGATTTAATGGCCCCAAAATTTCAAAGACTTATCTCATGGTGATGGACTTGGTTTTCATCCGTATCTCGAAGGCTAAGGACACTTTTAGAGTCAAGAATCAAGGAGATGAAGGATTCTTGGTTAAACAGGGTCTATAGCTTTCTAGTGTCCGCACTATCAAGGGGGGTCTATGGTTAGTAGCTTGATCACGAAAATTGCCAAGTTTTGGATGCACACATAAGCCAAATCAATCAAAGGACAGCAAGGGGGCAAGCCACATAGACTCAAGGTCCAATAAATTCAAAGTCGAAATCAATATACTTGAAGAAAACTGAAAATCAGATAAGAATGATTGGACCGGACAACCCTCTCAAAGAGAAAACAAGGGAGCGGACAAATGGAAAAGTTTGATGAAGTTATCCGGTCTAAAGGCCATGCAAATCCAGTGTTTCGAATTGTCCGCTCTAGTGTAACTGGACAAACGGAAGGACAAAGAAACCAGAAGCTATACACTTGAGAAAAATCGGCAGAACAAAGGACCAGACAATACTTTATTGAGGACCGGACAAATGGTAGGTCAAATAAACATGAAGCTATACACTTGAGAAAATTCGGCAGAACAAAGGACCGGATAGGAGCCAATGGACCGGCTCCATTGCCTCTGGGGTGATGAGTGATTGTCAACAGAAGCCAAAGACCCAGATGGACTTGGGTGTTGGTTCTATTGCACTTTCTGGCAAGCTTTCCCCTGAGAGAAGTTGCTTTGGTGAGGAATTTGGGGTTCCATTTGGTTTTTGTCTCGCAACTTCTCAAGGAAATTTTTGAGGTTCACTTTAAGGAAGGTTCTTCTTGTGTGCTTGATGCTAAGGGAAACCTTGTTTGTCAGATTTTGCCCTATGGGCAAGTTTTCAAGGTTGACCTTCCATCTGTTTCAAGCCTTCCTCGGTGTTTGGTAGCTGGTCCTTCTGCTAACATTTGGATGTGGCATAGGAGGCTAGGCCATTTGAGTTTTGATCTGCTGGCTAGGTTGAGCTTGATGGGTCTGATCGAAGGATTGCCCAATTTGAAAGCAGAAAAGGACTTAGTGTGCCACCCCTGTCATCATGGCAAGATGGTTGCTGCTTGTCATGCACCTGTCAATCAGGTGATGACCTTCTTACCCGGGTGAGCTGCTGCATATGGACACGGTTGGTCCTGCTCGGGTACAGTCAGTCAGTGGGAAGTGGTATGTGTTTGTCGTTATAGATGACTTTTCTCACTTTTCGTGGGTGTTCTTCATGGAGTTCAAGGATGAGGCCTTCGGTTTTACTCGGGATCAGGTCTTGAGGTTAAGAAATGAGAGTCATAAGGCCACGAGGGCTATCCGCAGCGATAATGGCGAAGAATTTCGTAACTCCCATTTCGAAACCTTCTGTCATGACCTAGGTCTTCATCACCAATTCTCGTCTCCTTATACCCCACCTCAGAACGGTGTTGTGGAACGAAAGAACCGCACACTTGTTGAGATGGCGCAGACGATGCTTGATGAGCATAGGACTCCGCGACGCTTTTGGGTTGAAGCTATGAATACAACCTGTTACTTTGCCAACCGCATCTTCGTACGAGCTTTCTTAGGGAACACTTCGTATGAGTTATGGTTTGGTAGGCAGCCCAGCGTCAAGCACATGCGTGCATTTCGCTACAGATGTTTTCTGCTAAAAAAGGGGGGCATTTGGACAAGTTTGAATCTCGCTGCTTGGATGGTATTTTCCTTGGGTATGCCTCTAGCTCATATAGAGTGTGGATCCTCGATACCAAACAAGTGGTTGAGACCTATGAGGTTTCCTTTGATGAATGCCTTGCACAACCCCTGCATTTGAGCTTTCAGGTGATAATGAAGAAGGAACTCCCATCTTTGAAGATGAGGAAGTTCAGGTAGATGCTGGTGATACA
Organism: Paspalum vaginatum; assembly: GCA_030272315.1. Classification (NCBI taxonomy): domain Eukaryota; kingdom Viridiplantae; phylum Streptophyta; class Magnoliopsida; order Poales; family Poaceae; genus Paspalum; species Paspalum vaginatum. Next base: position 10,030,640 of record CM059020.1, on the reverse strand, counting down.
GGAGCCATTGCACTGACTGCACTGCCCTCTCTACTATGAGCTCTGAAGATGAAGGATGACCCTTGCCGACTGCTTCCTCCTCACTCCGCTGACTGCAAGCTCGAGCAGAGGATGGCCCCGCTGAGGACGCAAGGGAGGTGACCTCTGATATTGTTCTATCTAGGCAGGTCCAGTGGGAGCACCCTCCACATGGGATCATTGGTGACTTACATGCGAGGACCTTGAGGTCCCAGACAAGTTCTATCGCCTTCTTTGCTCATGCTGCATTTGTTGCCTCTTTTGAGCCCAAGGATGCTGGACACACTCTTTCTGATGGTAATTGGGTTAATGCCATGCATGAGGAGTCAGAAAACTTTGAGAGGAATGAGGTTCGGGTTTTGGTAGAGCCACCGCCACGATGCAATCCTATTAGTACAAAATGGGTTTTCAAAAATAGGCAAAGAGAGGATGGCATTGTTGTGCGGAACAATGCTAGACTTGTGGCTAAGGGTTTTTGTCAAAAAGAGGGGATGGACTATGAGGAAATATTTGTTCCAGTTGCACGCCTGGAAGCTATACGTATTCTCTTAGCCTTTGCAGCTTCCATGGGTTTCAAGCTTTTTCAAATGGATGTGAAGTCTACTTTTCTAAATGGTTTCATTCAAGAAGAAGTTTATGTCACACAACCCCCAGGATTTGAAAATGCTAAATACCCTAACCATGTTTACAAATTGCAAAAAGCCTTGTATGGTTTGAACCAAGCCCCTAGAGCCTAGTATGAGAGAATGAAAACCTTTTTGCTAAACCAGGGTTTCAAAATGGGGAGTGTGCATAAGACCTTGTTTCTCCTCAAGCTTGGTAGTGATCTTCTTATCGTCCAGATATACGTGGATGATATCATCTTTGGTGGCTTGTCTCACTCTCTTGTTACCAAGTTTTCTGAGCAGATGTCGAAGGAGTTTGAGATGAGCATGATGGGAGAGTTGCAGTTTTTCCTTGGACTGCAAATCAAGCAAGGGCGTGATGGAACCTTCATCCATCAAGCCAAGTACACGAAGGACATTCTGAGAAAGTTTGATATGGGAGACTCCAAGCCCATGGCTACTCCCATGTCAACACAAATGACACTTGATGAAGATGAAGAAGGGGATGCGGTGGACCAACGAGAATACTGAGGGATGATCGTTTCACTTCTGTACCTAACGGCGACCAGGCCAAAAATTCAGTTTGCGGTTTGCCTTTGTGTGCGTTTTCAGGCCTCACCGAGGACATCACACCTTCAAGCGGTGAAGCGCATCTTCAGGTACCTGAAATACACTCCTGAGCTTGGTTTTTAGTTCTCTTCAGCTTCGACGCTCTCTCTTAGAGGGTATTCGAATGCTGACTTTGCGGGTTGTCGGCTAGAACGCAAGTCTACTTCCGGCACCTGCCAGTTTCTCGGTTCTTCTCTTGTCTCTTGGTCCTCACGCAAGCAATTTAGCGTATCCACTTCCACCACAGAAGCCGAATACATTCCTGCTGCTAGTTGCTGCTCCCAGCTACTTTGGATGAAGTCCACTTTGAGTGACATTGGTCTCAGCTTTAGGAAGATACTTCTCCTAGTAGACTCTACTTCTGCTATTTCTGTAGCTAGGAACCCCATCTTGCACTCTAGAACCAAACACATAGACGTGAGGTTTCACTTTCTAAGAGATCACTATGAGAAGGGAGATATAGATTTGATCCATGTGGAGACCGAGAATCAGTTGGCTGATATCTTCACCAAGCCATTAGAGCTTAGCGCATTTGCTCCCTCACATGGGGAGCTTCATGTTTGTTACCCCTTTTAGGTTGGGGTAACTTTATTGTAGTTTAGGTTTTTGATTTGCCTTTTCTTTGCTTTTCTTTATTTTCCTTGCATTTTGTATCATATCATGCATTGCATTGTATCATATACATTCTCACTTCAGTAGCACTAGAGCTTTTCTGGAATGACTAGTTACTACTTGCTTGTGCTAGATTGTATAGTTGCTTGGTTGATCAAGGTTGGCTAAGCTCATTGAATCTGTCTAGTATCATTTGTGAGCTAAGTCACTTTTATTTCTTGAAAATCAAAAACCATGATCACCACTTGACTTGGCTACCTAGCATGTGTAGGAATGTTGAATGCTATGCTATCTTCTCGTGCTTGGATATGCTAGTCGTATGATTTGCTAAGATTCTGCCTAAGCATTTATGACACCTTGCTTAAATCTGAATTATGAACTAAATCTGTATACAAGCTGTGTCTTATGAACTGAATTGAAAAGATCTAGGTGGGTTCGTTTGTCACACTATTCTAGTTTGAGATAGCTTGCCTTTGCACTTTAGCATGAACTTGGACAAGGCTGTGTAAGACCAAAACCTTGTCTTAAGCTTCTGATGGTTTTCTGAACCTAAGCTTGGCATTGGTTGGTAAGAAGTGGCAGAGACAAGTGAATAACCCTTGGCACATGATCTGATTTGTATGAACTGATAAATTGCTAAATCTGAAATCTGCAAGTCTCTAAATTAGTTATGGCCTATTGTATATGCTTCAGCTAAGAGTGGCACACCTTGTATGTTTTTGCTAGCATCTTGCTGTTCATGCCTATCTTGCTAGATGCTATTCATGTTGGTGATGCTTTCTTTTCAACAACCCTGAAAAACATGCTCCTGATCTGTATAAGATAGATTCAATTGAGCTTGTTTGCATCCTTCCTTGCCCTCACTTGCTCTGTATGCTAGAACTTGTATTTACTAGCTTTTCATCCTTGTTGAGCTCTTCATGATACACTTCCTGCATTTCATGGCATATTTTGAGGGGGAGTTGTCTAGTTCAAGGGGAGTCAGATTCTATGAACCTTTGATGTGTCCATTTTCAATAAGAGCGAGAGATGTTGACCTATAGGAGTGTTCATGGACCAAGGGGGGAATTCTGGAGAGATCTAGTTGAGGACGGAGCTGTGCATTCAGGGAGATTGAGCTTTTAGCATGCTCTTGCATCGGTGCATTGAGCCTTTTGCCTCTTTCTGAAGGAGCCGATGCTTTGCCTAAGCATTACTGTGTTGAGCCAGTTTGCCACCTTCTTGAGGGGTCATGCTTTAGTTTGATCGACTGCGTTGAGCAATTTCCATTGTCTAAGGGGGTCGATCTTCGGTTTTCTTTTTGTTGCCCCAATTTGCCCTTCTTAGCTTGTGTTTGGTTTTTGGGCATCTTGTGCAACTTTCTTCTTTTCTTCTTTCTTTTTAGTTTTACGCTTGTTTTTCTTGTCTTTGTTCTATTTCAAATTATAGGTATAAAGTGTTGACAATGCACTCATCAAGGGGGAGATTGAGAGCCAATGAACCGGCTCCATTGCCTCTAGGGTGATGAGTGATTGTAAAGAGAAGCCAAAGACCCAGAAGGATTTGGGCACAAGACCTCTGATGGACTGGAGGTAGATGGAAGTCCTTCGAAGGACTAGAGGCATGCTCGATGTTGGTCGGCCATGGGAGTTCGATACACGGAGGGGCAGCACGGCGATGGCATGAGTAAGACCTCCGAAGGACTGCGAGGCGACCCCGATGGACAGGGGATGCCGGGTGCCACCGCGATGCTCCAACCCGAGTGCATGGCGCGAAGATGGGCGAGGGCATTGGAGGATTCACTCAAATCCACCACCCTACCACCAAGTTACCAGACTCGGCGAATGGCCTCATTCTCACCAAGATAGAGTGGAGTGGGCTGTTCCAGGCCCAGGAAGGAAACCCTAAAGTTTCTCTGTTTTGACTTCAAAACCGGGGGTCGATCGGCGGATTGTCCGGTGGAACCGGACTATCCGGTGGCCCTCACCGGACTGTCCGGCGTCAGGAGCCAGGTAGGGTCTGCACCGGACAATCCGGTAGCCCCTGCTGGACTATCCCATGTAATCCCTGTCCGGCCCCTAACACCGGACTATCCGGCGTGTCCAGGGCAGGAGCTTGGTCTCTGCTGTTTGCTTCTTGTGCTGTGTTTTTGCTTCGATTTTGCATTCCCCACTAACAGGCCATTCTCTTTGCTTGCTGTTAAATAGTGAGATGCACTTTGGTGTAGTGAGTGTCGTGTGGCGGACTTGCAAGATCCGTTGCCTTGGTGCCTTTGTTGAGTTGGTTCACGGTTTTCTTGCTTGGTGCATATCCTTTTAGTGCATGGCACCTTTGCGCTGCTAGACACGTATCTGTTCAGTGGACGATGTCTAGTTCTTCTCTCAAGCACTAGTTTCGGGGGTTCTGAAATTGAGTTTTAAAATGCTCCTATTTATCCCTCCCCCCTCTAGTCGCACGTCTCGGTCCTACACCGGACAAATGGAAGGACAAAGAAACCCAACGCTATGTCTTCCAATGAATTCAAGGTACTACAAGGACTTGACTGTCCGATGTGCTGAGACTAGACAAATCTAAGGACAAAATAACCTGCACAGAAATGGCTAGTTTTCAAGGGTTCAAATATTTCTATGGACCCGATTGTCCGAAGTCCATACCTCTGACAAAACCTCGGACAGAAGTACAATGACATATTAAGTTAGTGACTGTTTGAAAAGTGCATGGACCTAGATTGTCCGAAGTTGGAAAAAGTAAAGGATCGGATAATCCGAGGTATACTGTGTTAGCCCTCCCCTTCTCCAATGGCTCTATCAGCTTGGAGGGATATATATATATGAGCTCCCTCGGTTCATTTCTGGCTCTTCTGATACTCCAACAGCTACAGCAACTCAGAGAGCCACTTGTGCTTCACCCTTTGCAACAAACACTCACATATTCACACCTCTGAGAGCAAGATCAAGGTCAAGGGCTTGTGTGTATCCATCTTGGTGAGGATCAAGATCAAGTGAAAGCCGGACGCTTGTTACTCTTGTTGTTTGGCAGCACCTAGGTGGACTTGGTGACCGAGGTGCGTTCTCGGAGCTTGCCAAGGAGATTGTGGAAGCCCAAAGAACAATGGTGTATAAGACTTGAGCTCCACCTTGCTGGGATGGCAAACGGAGACTCTTAGTGAGTGTCCACAAGCATGGGAGGCAGAAAAACACTCTAAGGTGTGCCGCAACGTGGACTAGGGGAGGGTGCTAAACCTCTGACACCAAAGAAAAAAATCCGGTTGTCTCTTCCCCTTTTCTTCCCACTTGATGCATTTGCTCTCTTGCTCTTTTTCATGGATAGCATCTTGTAGTCACCATGCTTAGTTTCCTCTTGGCTAGCATATCCCTTGTTATGATCATTCTTGTGCTTACTAGCATGTGTAGGTTTAATTCCTTCACTAGCATGTGTAGGTTTATCTCTCTCACTAGCATGAGTAAGGCTTTTCTTCACTAGTTAGGGCTGTTCGGGAAGAGGGTGAAGTGGGCTAATTATAGTTTGTTAAGGACTTTCGATTAGAGTTTGAAATTAGCCCAATTCACCCCCACCCCCCTCTTGGGCATCTGATCCCTCCAAGTGATAGCAGAGCGAGGTTGCTCATTGGTTCACTAAGCTTCACCGCTTAGAGCAAGATGTCCAAGATGGGAGGCTCAGTCCCCTACTTTGAGGGCAAGAACTTTAGCTATTGGAAAGCTCGCATGCGATCCTACCTTGAGTCCATTGCCCCCAAAGTGTGGGAAGTCACTGAGTTTGGATTTGTTGCGCCCCACACTAATGACCAAATCAAGTGGAATGCTAGGGCCCGGAATGCTATATTTGAAAGCATTAGCAAAGAGTTGTTTGCTAGGGTCTCAAGCAAATTAAATGCATGTGATATTTGGGCCGAACTTGTTGAAATTCATGAGGGCACCACCAAACTTAGAGAGCAAAAATATCATGTGCTTAAGGCTAAATATGATGACTTCAAGATGCTTCCTCATGAAAATTGCAATTCCATGTACTCTCGATTGAATGTCGTCATTGAGGAGATTAATGCTCTTGATGTTTGTAAACTTGAGAAGGGCACCATCAACTGGAAGATCCTTCGCATCCTCATCAAACCCAAGTACAACATCACCAACTCTATGCTTCAAAAGGAGAATCTTGACACTCTTGAAGTGAGTGAGGTGGTGAGCCAAATTTTAGCTCACGAAATGGGGGTGCTTGGCATCACGGAAGAATCTTCTCCAAACAAAACCGTGGTACTTCAAGCCAAGACCAAGAGAGCCCTCGCTCCCAAGAAGGTGATCCTCCCACCTCCAAGCTCATCAAGTGAAGAACCTTGCTCTCATGATGAAGAAGTTCAACCGTCTTCATGCCAAGACCAACAAGAAGGGGTTTAACTTTGACTCCAAAAGAAGGCATTCCGGCCAAGAAGAGATGATAAGAAAAAATGCTACAATTGTGGTGAAAATGGCCACATCTCATATGAGTGCCTCAAGCCAGACAAGCGCAAGAGCAAGAACAAGAAGGATGACACCAATGAAGAGGAGGAAGAAAAGCCCAAACGAAAGCCATTCAACAAGAAGAAGAGCAAAAGCAAGACCAAGCTCTTCCCAAAGAAAAAGAAGGGCCCACAAAGAAGTTTGATGTGCGAAACTAATGAGTGGGTCACCGATGAAGAAACAAGTCAAGGCTCAAGTGATGATGATAATGACTTCGTCGGGCTTGGCATCTCCACCAAGGGACCATCACTTCCTCCACCGCCCATGTGCCTTATGACCAAGGGTCCCAAGGTACAGCAAGTTGAAGTAGATGATAGCGACGATGAACTTTCCCCCGATGATCTTGCTTCCTTGATCAATGAGCATGTTTCGATGATCAAGAGGGGAAAAGGCAATGTAAAGCATCTTGAGATCACTCTTGCTAAGCTTGAGGAGACCCACCATGATTTGCTTGAAAAACATAATGCCTTGCTTAAAGAGCAAGTTAAGACCAATGCATATGTCAAGCAAATTGAGGAGGGCAACTCATCTCTAAAGAAGTTGCACATTGATCTTGAGGCTTCTCACAACTCTTTACTTGCGAAACACAATGAGCTTGTTAAGACTCATTCAAAAAATCAAGAAATTAGCAAGATAAATAAGGAGAAGTACAAGAGGCTGGTGCAAGAGCATAGAGAATTGACTCACAAGTATCAAGAGCTTAAAATTGCCTATGAGATCATTGACCCATGTCTTGATCACTCTACCACCTCCCACGTGGTTAAGGTCAATGTCTCTACCTCTTGTGAGGATCTTGCTCCCAGTCCCCTTGCTACTAATGACTTGCCTAAGTGTGAAGGAACAAAAGTGAAAGAATTGGAAGATCAAATTAATGGCCTTAAGAGTGGTCTAGCCAAGCTCATGAAAGGAGAGATGAAGCACCAAGAGATTTTATTCTAGAATCTCTACAACTTTGAAGGAAGAGGGCTAGGGTCCTACCTCGAGCCGCCAAAAGTTGATGACACTCCTTCACAGGAGGTCAAATATAGCTTCATCAAGGGAGTAGGCTCCTATTGCAACTATTGCATGATCACCGGTCACCATACTTGGGAGTGCACCTTTCCTAACCGCCCTCCTCTTAAATTGCCTTCTAACTTCAAATCTATGTATGACAATAACATCTACTTGTTGAGCAAGGTTAATGGCAAGGTGAAGGCAAATTTCCTTAGCAAGGACATAAAGAGCAAGAAGGGAAAGCTCCCCAAGAAACTTTGGGTCCCCAAAGTTCTAGTCACTCACGTGCAAGGACCAAAGCTTGCGTGGGTGCCCAAAACTCAAAAAATGACTTTTCTATGTGTAGGTGACCTACGAAGCCGGTGGAAAGCATTGGGTTCTTGATAGTGGTTGCACACAACATATGACCGGCAATGATGGTATGTTCACCTCACTAGAAGACTCCAAGAGACAAAGAGCAAGTCACCTTTGGTGATAATTCTAAGGGCAAAGTCACTGGGTTTGGTAAAATTGATGTCTCCAATGACTTGTCAACTTCTAATGTTCTCTTCGTTAAGTCCTTAAGCTTTAATCTTCTCTCAATCGCACAATTGTGCAATCTTTGACTAACGTGTGACTTTGACAAGAATGGTGTTGTAGTTTGAAGTGAAAAAGATAAGTCCATGATCTTCTAAATATTTTGGCACGGCCACCTCTACCTTGTGGACTTCATCAACAATATGCCTCTTCTCCAAGTTTTCTTTGGGTTGGCTTTGGCACCGTCGCATTGCACACATTGGAATGAGCCAACTCAAGAAGATTGTCAAAAAAAAGGATGGTGAATAGCGTGAAGGACGTGACATTCGAGAAGGACAAGTTGTGTAGTGCTTGTCAGGCCGGCAAGCAGGTTGCAAGTCATCATCCAATGAAGACTTAGGTTTCAACCTCCAAGCCACTCCAACTACTACCCATGGACCTTTTTGGTCCCACTACATATGAGCGCATTGGCGGTAACCTCTATTGCCTAGTCATTCTTGATGATTTTACATGATATACTTGGACCTTGTTTCTAGGTGATAAGGAGGAAACTTCGGACAAGTTCAAGACGTTCGCCAAGAGGGCCCAACGTGGGTTTGGCCTCAACATTGTGAAGGTCCAGAGTGACAACGGTTCAGAGTTCAAGAACTATAAGGTGGATCAAGTGGTGTGATTATGAAGACATCAAGCACGAGTTCTCCGCCACCTACACTCCTCAACAAAATGGAGTTGTTGAGAGGAAGAATAATACATTGATCACTCTTGCAAGAGCCGCATTGGATGACTAAGGCACGCCGGAAGACTTTTCGGTGGAAGCAATCAACACGGCGTGTCATGCATCAAATCGCATCTACCTCCACCGGCTACTTGGCAAGACCCCATATGAACTCCTCATTGGGAGGAAACCCAACATCTCCTACTTCCGAGTCTTTGGGTGCAAGTGCTTTATCTACAAAAAGAGAAGGCTAGGTAAATTCGAAAAACGTTGCGATGTTGGTTTCATTGTGGGTTTCGCATCCAACTTGAAGGCATATCGTGTATTCAATCAAACCACCAGAATGATTGAAGAAACGTGTGACATAGAGTTTGATGAAACTAATGGCTCCCAAGGGGAGTTTTTCTCTCATGATGATGTAGATGATGAACCCCTACAAGACGCAATGAAGAACATGATCATAGGGGACGTGAAGCCGGAAGAGGTGCATGAAGACGATGATCAAGTAGGAGGTAACACGCCATAAAGACCAAGCACCTCAATGGCGCCTCAAGTTGGTGACCAAGAAGGACATGAACAACGTGGAGAAGGTGAAGTGCTGGAAGATCAAGATGAACAAATGTCGCAAGCACAAGCTTTAAGTGATGAGCCATCACCACCCATTGCACCAAGAAGGCCACAATGAGACATGGACGCATCTCCAAGGATCGTCCCCTTGACCAAGCCATAGGGAGTCCTTCTAGGGGAGTAAGAACTCAATCTCGTAACCTTGTCTCATTTTGTGAGAATTACTCATTTCTTTCTTGTGTGGACCTACTTGTGTAGAGGAAGCTCTTGAGGACCTCGATTGAATCAATGCCATGCAAGAGGAGTTGAACAACTTCACTCGCAATCAAGTGTGGGTGCTTGAAGAGCGTCCAAAATACAAGAACATCATCGGTACCAAGTGGGTCTTCCACAACAAACTAGATGAGAATGGTGTGGTGGTGCACAACAAGGCAAGGCTTGTGGCAAAGGGATTTGCACAAGTTAAAGGTTTGGACTTTGGCGAAACATTCACTCTGGTTGCAAGAATTGAAGCTATCCATATCCTCCTTGCGTACTCTTCACAACATAAGATAAAGTTATATCAAATGGATGTGAAGAGCGCCTTTCTTAATGGCTACATTAATGAACTTGTCTATGTTGACCAACTGCTCAGATTTGAGGATCCAAGGAAGCCTCACCATGTGTATAGGTTGCACAAGGCCTTGTATGGACACAAGCAAGCTCCATGGGCGTGGTACGAACAGCTAAGGGACTTCCTCATCATGCAAGGATTCAAGATCAGCAAAGTCTTCATGACATTGTTCACCAAAGATGTCAACGGGGATCTTTTCATTTGTCAAATTATTGTTGACGATATTATCTTTGGTTCCACTAACGAGAAACTAAGTCATGAGTTTGGTGATATGATGTCTAGGGATTTCGAGATGTCTATGATCGGTGAGCACAACTTCTTCCTTGGATTTCAAATCAAGCAAGTGAATTGAGGAGTATTCATCCATCAAGAGAAGTATTGCAAGGATATACTCAAGAAGTTCAAGATAGATGAATGCAAGCCAATCAAAACTCCAATGTCTACCAATGGACATCTCGACACTGACATGGATGGGAAGCCTGTTGATCAATCCATGTTTAGTGTGTGCTTGTGTGCATGATACCATGATCAGTTCACTCCATGATCAGTTCGCTAGTCTATCTCACCGCATCTAGGCTAGATATCATGTTTAGTGTGTGCTTGTGTGCTCATTCCAAGTGGATCCTAAGGAATCCCACCTTTCGGCTGTGAAGAGAATACTTCGGTATCTCAAGCAAACCCCAAGTATTGGCCTATGGTAGCCCAAGGGTGCTGAATTAGAAATCTTGGGCCACTCGGATTCGAACTTTGCTGGATGTCGTGTCGAACGCAAGAGTACCTCCGGGGGGTGCTATTTGCTTGGGCGATCCCTAGTCTTGGTCTAGTAAGAAGCAAAATTGTGTGGCTTTGTCCACCGCAGAGGTGGAATATATAGTGGTCGGTGCTTGTTGCGCCCAAATCTTATATATGAAGCAATCCCTTTTGGACTTTGGTGTTGTTTGTGGCCCCGTGCCTCTCCTTTGTGACAATGAGAGTTCCATTAAAATTGGTAAAAATATCGTTCTTCACTCACGCACAAAGCACATAGATATTCGTCATCACTTCTTGCGTGATCATGAGGCCAAGGGTAACATCATCCTTATCGGAGTTAGATGTGAGGAGCAATTGGCAGATATCTTCACAAAACCTTTAGATGAGGATACTTTTGTTAGGTTGCGTAGTGAGCTTAACATGTTGGACTCATCCAACATCATATAAGTTGCCATGCCATATAATGTTGCATTGCATGCATGTTGCCATAAGTAAGTGCTTATCAGACCCTTTCAAGATAGGGGTGAGCAGGGTCTTGCTTGAGCTAGTGGCCTTTGGTTTCGCTCAAGGCTTGTAGTTGGGCTCACCGTGAGGAAGCTTGTGAGGGGGTCAAACTTGACAAGTTAGATTCACTTTATTGCAATGCATCATTCTTGTCATATAGATGTGCACACATATTTAATTTCTTATCTTGCATGGTAGCTTGTTTGGCATTGCACGTGGTAGTGTCAAAAAGGAGCCACTAAATGAGGAAGAAGTATTGCCCTTAATGCAATTCACTCAACTCATAAGAGTGCGCAAATCAATGTGATTTAAGCACTTAACATTTAAATTGAGTCATGTTCCGGAAGCATAGGAGGAATCAATCTCTAGAGCTCTTCGGAAAGGACTCATACATTTCCATTGGCTCTTTTCGAATCCTCTCTTGCCCTTTTTTGAAAACAAAAATATATGCATTGTGTATGCAAACTATTTTGAGGGGTGAGAGTTTCGTTCTTGCTTGCCCAACACATGTGTTTCTTTGAATCTTATATGTGGAAGGCAAAGTGGGAACGCATTTTAGCTGTGTCCTAGTCTTTCTATGGACAGGACTGTCCGATCTATAGGACGTTAAATAGCTTCAAATTGTCCGGTCTGTGCTAGGTGGCCCTGAGTTAATTATTATGAGCTTCGAAAAAATGAGACGGAGGATAGTACAGTCCCGAGGGTCGGACAATACTGTCTTTATATTTCAACAGGCAAAGATCAGAAGAAGACCGGACATGAACCGTGTTTTGTCTGCTCGGGCCTTTTTGATGAGTTCAGATTGTCTCATCCTTGTAAGTTAAGAGAGACTGAACATGTTGAAGTTTAGGGAAAATTTGGATGGAGTTTTGTCTGGTCATGGACACCGGACAATACGGCCTGACTGAGTTCCAGTAGCAGTTTTAGTATAGACCGGACAAGAAAGGAGGATTGTCCGCTTTGGCCTTTTGAATTTGACAAGACTGTCTGATCTGTGGATGTAGAACTGGAATCAAGAAAAACAGACTCAGGTTCTTTTGGCTGAAGGTTTGTTCGGTCTGTTGGAATAGACTGTCCAGTCCTCTAATAGTCTCTGACTTATGGCCCAATATCATGAATTCAACCAATCAGCTTTTTCTCAATCGTTCGAACCATCGCCGCTGCTCCCTCTCCCGCTCCCGAGCCACTGTGCCACCGCCTTCCACAGCCACTCGACCCACCGCCGGACGCTGCCGCCGCCGCTCCCTCTCCCGCCGCCTCGCTCCGCGCTCACAGTCACTGCAGCTCCTCTGCGCCGCCGCGTCACCTCGCATCGCTCCAAGCACCACCGCGGCCCTCCTCACTGACGCCGGCGCCCTCTCCTCCATCCTCTCCAGTGATGAGCATCAGTTTCCTTGTGGGCTAGGGTTTGGTTCAATTCCTCCTCAAATTCATGGAACCCTAGGCCTAATCTGACATTTTGGTATGCAATTCATGAAATTGGAGCCGAGATTGATGAATTATCTGAAGTTTTTGAACAAATTGGAGCAAAATTCATGAAATTGGTTCGATTTTTCATCAAATTGAAACAAATTTGGCTCAAATCTAAGGGTCTATCAACAATTTGCATGGATTTAGGGGGAGTTGTTGCTCTTAGATAGCTTTAGCATGGTTGAATTGATAATGAATTCAAGTTCTTCATGTCAATTAAGCAAGGACAAAGAAATTTTGCTTTAATTGTGAGATGGTCACACCGTTTTGGCTAAAATTTCTAAGATTTTGACAATCTGATATGACATACTAGGCTATCATATTTCTATTGCATTGCTTTATGTTCTCATCTTGTGTCTAAATTATCTCGTATACTTATCTCGTTCTTCTTGCCTATCTTGTATTTGCTTGGTGACAGATGGTTCACGAGAAGTGGAAGGGCAAGGAGCCTGCTCTTGAGGAGCCAAGGAAGAAGAAGATGGAGACCAAGGCTCAAAAGGAGGTCGAGAGGGCACAGGCTGTGGCAGATGCAGCCGAGAGAGCAAAGGCAGGAAGAGTAGGAGGTCTGCAGATCGGAAGGCAGTGCATGTCCTCTCGCACCAGGCAGTAGGCACCACCACAGACAGTTACACCATTGACCACAGCTCACTCTTGTGGAGGTCGTCCTCGCACCTGTGGAGGAGCCACATCATCAACAGGACAGTTGAGTGAGTAGGAGCAGCCCCAAGAGTAGGCTCGAGAGCCACCTCACATGGGACCTCGGAGTGTGACAGCTAATGAGGATGCTCGCCTATTCAACCTAAGGAATAGGAAGACCAAGGGCATCAAGGCCCTTAGGTACAAAATGATGGTTGATGACTTCTACCCTATGCCACAAAACTTTAGGATTGATCGATGATTCTGGTCAGTGTTATAGGCTAGTATTTACGAGAGTGCTCTGCAGGGAGGTCACAAGCTCATGCCTTAGGCAATGATTAATTTTGACTGGGCTGCGTCAGTGAGTGGGCAGACGTTACTTTGATCACTATCTGGGGCTAGTAGAGTTGATGACGAGTTCACACAAGTACGTCGAGGATTGGGTTCAAGTGTTTTATGCTACCCTTTATGTCACCGACCAAAGGCACTTCATTCAATTCATGTTTGATGGAAGAGAGCATAGGTGGTATAGTGGGAGGATAGCAGAGCTGCTTGGTGTTCCTCTACGTGATCGTTCACTGCACTCTGTCATTTACGATGGAGTATCTCCACCCTACAGGGGTCACGCAGGTATGGCACCACCATTGGACCAAGTCAAGCTCCTATTCAGAGGTGAGATGGTTGCAGACACCCCTTGGACTCCAGATAGGCTTAGGCCAGAGTTTCAACTTATGCTACAAATTCTGAGGAACCCAAGGCAAGCTTTTGGGAAGGGTTCACAGCTTTGCAGCAGGCAGTCATGACTTGTCTCACCACTTTCACGAACTTCGATATTGTGGACATTATCTTGGCAGAAATGGAGGACGTGATTGTGGACAGGATGCCGACTAGGCAGCAGATGCCGTATGCTCACTGGATCACCGACATGCGATATCAGATCGGTGAGGAGGACGCTGCTTTTCTTACCCTATACCGTGAAACTCAGACTCGCTTCCCTGACTATAGGCCAGCTATGAGAGATGATCATAGGAGAGGTGGCAGGGCAACCAGAGCCATTAGCGAATAGGTACCTGCAGAGCAAAGAGTTGAGGTAGAGGCAGAGGATGAGGAGCTTGAGGCAGCAGAGGGAGACTTCCTATCTTACTGCTATGCCTTAACTACCTCGGACTCAAATTATGATGATGAGGAACAGCGGGCTTGATTCTTTCCACTAGCAGCACACAATACAGAGGCTGGAGGTTCTAGAGTTCAACGCTCACCCTCACCACCTCTGGCACCACAGGTCTCCCAGGCCTAGGTAACTCAGCCTGTGCACTAAAGAGTATTCTTCTGACTTTGGTTCAGCAGCAGGCAGAGCAGGCTCGTGTGTAGGCACAGCAGACACAATAGCTTCTCTCTCTTCAATAGGCCCAGCTTGACTTCTAGCATGAGTCTTGTGACACGCCAGCATGGCAGGAGGCACGCCAGACTCTAATTCTTGAGGAGATCCGCACCGCATTGACTTCTCAGCGATAGGAGTACAGGCAGGAGATTGCAGAGCTGAGGTCGGAGGTTCGAGTACTGCGTGATTCCTCACAGGCACTACCCTACCAGTCAGTCCTAGGACCTCATCTGCTTAATCCACCTCCTCCGGCATGTGTTACCTCTCCAGGGACCTTCCCTCTTTTCAGACCTACTACGGATGGACCTGAGACCGGTACTCTCTCCTTTACCTGCAATAGCTTTTACCTTTGAGTCGCCGGTCCAGACCATGACAGTCACTACTAATGCTTCCTCCTCCAGATAGCCATTCACAGGCATTCCTTCCAGGAGAGATATACTAGAGCAGACTGCGCAGTCCAGTGCTAGAGCAAATCACGCAGACTGAGAGCTCAGGGGTCGACACCACAGTTGTTCTATCGACGCCCACTGAGACTCCAACACCTGAGATAGAGCAGGCTCTAGAGACAGAGATAGTTACTGCTTCTCCACCAGAGGCAGAGCAGCTAGAGGCATGGCACTCGACCGAGCTCCAGCCTGAGTCATAGCAGACTGCGGGAGCCGAGCAATCCACGCAGCCAGAGAGCGCAGAGGCCAATCCAGTTGATGAGGCTGCTGGAGAGATGACGAGGTCCGATGATGATGACACCACTGATCGCTTCTCCACAGGACTGTCATGGTTGATTGCTCCTCCTTCTCCTCCTCAGAGTGATTAGATCCCCTCTTTGGTCCTTGATGACAAAGGGGGAGATAGGTTGCGAGAGAGATGATAGGGGTGGGGTGGTGATGGAGAGACATGCTTTTAGTTTGGTTTGTATGATATTTGGATTTTTTTGGTTCTTGTGGTTGGACTTGATCTTTGGTTCTTTTTATGCACTTTATTTATCATGTCTAATTCACTTCTAGGTGAGCCTTCGAGCCCCGTGTGTTTAATTCATTGCTTAAGGCTAGAGTAGTCGACGTTGTCCTTAATTTATTATCATCTCTACTCTTGCCGATTTTTACATGTCATCAATCACCAAAAAGGGAGAGATTGTAAGCATCTAGGCCCTTGGGTGAGTTTCGATGATTGAGTGACAAGCTTAATTGTTCTAATAAGCTCATGAGTGCACGATCATTATTTAAATAATTATGGTTCCTCATTGGGTTGATTTAATGGCCCCAAAATTTCAAAGACTTGTCTCATGGTGATGGACTTGGTTTTCATCCGTATCTCAAAGGCTAAGGACACTTCTAGAGTCAAGAATCAAAGAGATGAAGGATTCTTGGTTAGACAGGGTCTATAGCTTTCTAGTGTCTACACTATCAAGGGGGGTCAATGGTTAGTAGCTTGATCGCAAAAATTGCCAAGTTTTGGATGTACACATAAGCCAAATCAATCAAAGGACAGCAAAGGGGCAAGCCACATAGACTCAAGGTCCAAGAAATTCAAAGTCCAAATCAATATACTTGAAGAAAACTGAAAATTAGTAAAGAATGATTGGATCGGACAGTCCTCTTAGAGGAAAAACACGGGAGCGGACAAATGGAGAAGTTTGCTGAAGTTATCTGGTCTAAAGGAAATGCAAATCCAATGTTTTAGATTGTCCGCTCTAGTGTAACTGGACAAATGGAATGACAAAGAAACCTAAAGCTATACACTTGAGAAAAATCGGTAGTACAAAGGACCAGACAATACTTTCTTGAGGACCAGACAAATGGTAGGACATATAAACATGAAGCTATACACTTGAGAACATTCCGCAGAACAAAGGACTGGACAAATGGAGGGACAAAGAAACCTGACGCTGTGTCTTCCAATGAATTCAAGGTACTACATGGACCAGACTGTTTGATGTGATGAGATCGGAAAAATCTAAGGACAAAATAACCTCCACAGAGACGGCTAGTTTTCTAGGGTTCAAATATTTCTATAGACTGGATTGTCCGAAGACCATACCTTGGACAAAACCTCAAATAGAAGTACAATGACGTATTGTGTCAGTGGCTGTTTGAAAAGTGCTTGGACCAGATTGTCCGAAGTTACAAAAAGTAAAGGACCAGACAATCCGAGGTACACTGCCTTAGCGCTCACCTTCTGCAACGGCTCTATCAGTTTGAAGGGATATATATATATATATATATATATATATATATATATATATATATATATATATATATATATATATATAGGAAGAGTTTTATCTACATGCGCACGTAGCTACACTCACCTTCAATAAATCAACAAGGGTATGTCAGAATACTCATTTATCAGTTTGAGTATGTTTACATACTTATTTTAAGATATTTCAAATGTCACCATACGAAAAAATTACAAATCAGCCCCTGATTTTAATTTATTATGATAATACATTTATATTAATACATATAATGTGGTATGTCCACATACCTCAGGTATACTCGCATACCTCGTGCACATACCACCACAGATGGCCAGTATCATCGCATACTCTATGTACATACCTTTCGTTCGACCAGATACCCTCAAAATCTTGAGATACACATGTAAATGTAGCTACATGCGCATGTAGAAAGGAATTTTCCTATATATATATATATATATATATATATATATATATATATATATATATATATATATATGAGTTCCCTCGGTTCATTTATGGCTCTTTTAATACTCCAACAGCTACAGCAACTCAGAGAGCCACTTGTGCTTCACCGTTCGCAACAAACATTCGCATATTCACACCTTTGAGAGCAAGATCAAGGTCAAGGGCTTGTGTGCATCCATCTTGGTGAGGATCAAGATCAAGTGAAGACCGGAGGCTTGTTACTCTTGGTGTTTGGCAGCACCTAAGTGGACTTGGTGACCAGGGTGCATTCTCGGAGCTTGCCAAGGAGATTGTGGAAGCCTGAAGAACAAAGGTGTACAAGGCTTGAAGCTCCACCTTGCCAAGATGGCAAACGGAGACTCTTAGTGAGTGCCCACAAGCATGGGAGGTGGAAAAACACTCTAGGGTGTGCCACAATGTGGACTAGGGGAGGGTGCCAAACCTCTGACACCACGAGAAAAAATCCGGTTGTCTCTCCCCCTTTTCATCCTACTTGATCCATTTGCTCTCTTGCTCTTTTTCATGGATAGCATCTTGTAGTCACCATGCTTAGTTTCCTCTTGGCTAGCATATCCCTTGCTATGATCATTTTTGTGCTTACTAGCATGTGTAGGTTTAATTCCTTCACTAGCATGCGTAGGTTTATCCCTCTCACTAGCATGAGTTGGGCTTTTCTTCACTAGTTAGGGCTGTTGGTGAAGAGGGTGAAGTGGGCTAATTGTAGTTCGTTAAGTTAAGGACTTTTGATTAGAGTTTGAAATTAGCCCAATTCACCTCCCCTCTCTTGGGCATCCGATCCCTCCAATGTGGGATAACAATTATTCATGGGCTAGTACATGGATTGATTAATGATCATGTCTTGCAGATCATGTATATTGGATATCAAATCAATGATGTGGACACATGTTAGAGACACATGGTGTCGGATTGACTCACTCCGAGACGTGGTTGGGATTGTTATGCTAATATGTGCTATCAAGTGATCTCGAGTGATATACCTACTAAATCCTTTGACCTAAGATCACAATTGTTTCTCATTGTGCGTAGTGGTGTACTTTGGGGTTACCAAACGCTATTCCGTAAATGGGTAGTTATAAAAGTAACTTTTAGGTGCATTGCAAAACGTGGATTGCAATGTGAGTGGATCAACATGGAATTTGCCCCTCCTACATAATGGGAGAGATTGTCTATGGGCACCTCGAGGTGGCTGGATTAGAAAATGCATGGTACGTGCTATGTGATTAAAGGTTAATCACATTTTGGACTAATGGTTAGTGTAGTAATACACCATTGACAAGTGAAATTGGTTGGACTATTAAACAGGCATAAATCTCGCCTTGGGTCTGACTGGCATCGCCTGGCAAAATGAATTAAGACGAGTTGTATATCAAGGTTCGGTTGATATGATCATTGTACTTTTGGGGGTCAACATGTACTGCTAGGTGCTGTTGTTGATCGATTGGCTTGAGAACGGGTTTTTCGCCATGGCTGACTACATGTGAACCTACAGGGTCCCACACTTAAGGGACTGGGACACTTGGATATTGCCCCTAGCCAAGTGGGAGATTGATGGAGATCTGCCCGCTTGGCAATTTCCAAGTCCGACTCTGAGTCGTATCGTCTCTGGCATGAGCTGATGCAAAGTCCAATCAAGACTCAACCCATCGGATCTGGCTTAGAAGCTTGCATATGGTATCATCGTTGGACCTCAATCAGGACTTGGATACTTGATCTGCATTCAAATAAAATCCAGATGGACCTTTACGTGGCTAAAGCCCATTAGTGGAGATTATATATATGCATGAGGGGCACAACTTAGGTCACCAGTTGTGTGCACGTGAGAGCCATCACAGAAAAGGTTTCTATAAAACCCTAGCCGTGCCCTAGTCCAATCTCTCAAGATCCTCCACCAAGTTCCTTGTGCTATCACGCCAAAACTTAGCATCGCCTTCCTACATGTGTGGATACAGTAGAGGCATTGCTATGACTACTACACTCATCAATAGACTGGAGGAATCAGCATCGGCTCTTCTCACTACATTGACTCAGTGCGCTCGACTTGGCACTTGACTGCCTCAGCTCGGCACTGGGTTGCTTCGACTTGTCTTCCGCTGCACTGTGCATCTAGTGGTAACGATCTATGATCTCTTGCTTGTATGTGTTCCTATGTTTTACAAGGTAGATGAAAAATGTTTTTATGCTATGGTAGCCTACCTCGTAACCCTAGACCATCCTGTCATGCCCCTATCCCCGCACCGCCACTAAGCCTTGACGCTGGCCCTGCATCGCCACTAGGCCTCAACGCCACCCCCACATCGCCACTAGGACTCGGCGCTGCCCCCGCACTGCCACTAGGCCTTACTCAGTGCCTCCCCTGCGCCCCTGCGTCGTCGGCTCCATAATTGTGCCATCCTCTGTCCTGCCAGTGTGAGTCACAAACTGACACCCTCCACCTGTGTCTCTCCAATGGCAAACCCAAACTACCGGCCGTGCAGAAAGTTTGGGACCTTCACCTACGTCCCACACTGCTCGTGTATCCTAGCATCGCCGACCCCAGTGTTGGGGCTTCTTTGTTGTCACATCTGAGCCATCGTCAATCTTGCTAAGTTCTCATGGTAGGTCCCTCCTCTTCGCAGCCATCACCCCTCATGGCACCTCAAACCAGCCAAGGAGGATTCAATATTTCTTTTTATCTTGGTGCTTGTGATGTATTCTCTCCCTAGCATACTAACTTAGGAGATGATTCAATATTTCTTTTGTTTGGTTGGCATCAGTTGCAAGCACCTTCATGAACAACTTCATTTCTAAAATTTAGTGTTCAATGTTTCATTTCTGAATCACCTCGTGCATACGTATATACTAGTTACCGGTTCTGTTAGTTGCCACATTGATTTGTTGGAGTTGTGTTTGAAGGTTGCTGTGGTTAATTTTGGAGAGGAGAGGACCAGTGAAGGACCTAACATTTGCATCTTCATTGAACAGTGACTAGTATGTTCCTTTTCTTCCATTCTTTGGTTACTATTACTGAATGATGTGGGATGATTTTCTACTCAAAAGTAATATATGTGCTATGAACTCCATTTATTGTTTGAATGTGAGAAATTAAACAAGACAAATCTGAGGTTTTGTTTTGCTATCTAGGTGTCTTTGCTCATATTTCAATATTTTGAATCAACTTCTGTCAAGGTGCATCATGGATAAAAGCTGGATGGATATGCCTAGGCAAACTAATGAATATATGAAAGGAGTTGACAATTTTTTTGAGTTTGCTTTTAGCAATTCAGCTAGAGGAAACAAGATAATGTGCCCCTGCAAGGCATGAAAAATTGTTTTTGGAGAGTCAGTGATGAGTTCACGAGCACTTGTTTTCTGAGGGGTTTACTAAAGGGTACATAACCTAGTTAAATCATGGAGAACCAATCTCAAGTTCTTTTGCAAATAGCCAGCTGTCCGATAGAGTACAAGTGCTGATGACAAATGAACAAGATGACATTTCTGATTTACATATAGACTAAGCTCGGGTTCTAGATGACAACAGTGACTTAGAAGGGAGTGAAGAGCAGGAAGATAAGGATATGGAATCCAAGTTAGTAGAGTATGCCAACCAAGAATTGTACCCAGGTTGTAGGAACTTTTCAAACCTTAGTTCCATTATAAGATTGCTGCATATAAAATTTCTCGGGGGTGGAGTGATAAAAGTTTTGACATGCTTCTAGAGAAACTAAAGGATGTTTTACCTGAGGGGACATCACTTCCAAAAAACTTCAATGCAGCTAAAAATATGGTTAAATGCCTTGGTCTAGGGTACATCAATATCCATGCTTGTGATAATGATTGCATATTGTTTTGGAAAGAGCATGAAAAGAAAAATGTTTGTCCAAAGTGCAACACCTAAAGGTGGAAATCAGAAAAGGAAAGTCCTAATGGCGCATGTGCACAGAGTTCCTATGAAAGTACTTTCGGCAGTTTACAGTAAAGAAAAGATTTCAAAGGTACTTTATGTCATCTAAAACAGCCCCTGATGCTAGGTGGCATATTGAAGAACACATAAAGATGGTTTGCTTAGGCATGAGCAACTCAAGTGCAACAAGTTTGGTCTTCCGTCCTAGCTGTGATGAGCGCTTCTCAACACCGAAGACCTACTAAGGAATAATCGGGCAGAAGAGCTCTCGAGTGCACTGAGAGGTGGCGTCAAAGTGGACTTGGCATGACAAATTCATACCGAATGGACTGGCAGGTGGCTTGGGCTATGATCCAAGTTAGGCTAGACCCATAAGTGTGACCTTGGGTCCAAGACGGTGTCATGAGCCGTAAAATCACCTTTCAGAGGAAGCCCATCAAGTGTTTGTCGTTTAAGCATCAAAATCAAGCCCAACTATCGTTTCCTGGTTCGAGTGTCAAAACCAGGGGCCCAAACCATTTCCTGCTTCCACCGACAACACCAAGGGTAGGTTGCTGGTATTCCAAAAATTGGAGTTACCCCCAAGAGATGAGCTACTGGACACATGGAGGACATCAAGCGAAGGCGGAGAAACCAAAGAAGTCAAGGACTCCATTGTGGCCGTTCATCTAAGTTATTAACGTCTTTTTTAGACCCTACGGGCCTTTATAGTGTCAAGAGTCTGTAATATAGGGGGTCCAGTGCAAAACTACCTTAGGGCTTAGTCTATAGTGTAAATAGGAGGTCTCTGCCATTAGCCATCTTTCTTGGCTAGTTTAGGGTTTGTCTAGTGCTAGGTTTAGACCCTATTTTTCGTCACCAAGCAAGAGCATCAAGATTAGAGAGGTTTGAGTGATCTAGCCTCCATTTTTAGAGGGTACGAAGTGGGTGGCTGCTTTGGTAATCAAATCCCCATCTTGTAACTGAATCTTAATACCCCTTTAGGCCCTTGATAGATGGATTTTGTGCAGCTTCTTATGTATGCTTGCTTCCCCACTCTTGATTGGCTTTTGGTCTTGAATCCTTGGTTTTTAGTGTGTTTGTGCTTGACCAAATTCGAGATCTTTCTATTGCCGGTGCTTTGGACTACTAGGACGTGGAGAGGTTGTGGTTTTGGTGTGCCAAATCTCAGATCCACGAGCAGCACCTTTTCTTTCATTATTGCCCTTGTTCTTCACCTCTTGGATAGTCAAATCCATGGAGAACCCCAAGGTTCGAGGGGGTGATTTGTTGGGAATAGTTTCTCAATGGCCTAGACAAGATCCATGCAAAGTTTCGTGAGGTCTAGAAATCATTGGAGCAAGATTTGGATCGGATTGGTGGATTCGTGGGCTGTTTTCCTCCTGCTTGGGATGTTTTCACTACCATCGGAACGTCTGATGGTGTGGCCATCGAATCGTCCAATGGTCTGTGCAGAAGGGAGCATGTTAATCGAGGCCCGACAACCCTCAGACTTTTGCAACCATCGGGTCATTCGATGGTGTAACCATCGGACCGTCTGATGGTCGCTCAATGGCCCAAATGCCCCCTGTCCAACTTGTCCAACAGTGCATCAGTCCGTCCAGTGGTGTCACCATCGGACCATCCGACGGTCAACATCAGACTGCCTGGTGCTCTGTGCACCGCATTGTGTTGTCTTGTTTGGTTGGACTGTCCGAAATAAGGCATTAGTCCTTGCGAGGGCTAAGCGTGAGCGGTGTCAGGGTTTTACACCGGCAGTGCACCACGGGATGTATCACGGGCTGCTTTTGGGGGCCGACGAGGTCGACGTAGCTCGATGGTTCGCTGAAAAAGTGACATAATACGTAGGTTCGGGCCGCAAGATGTGTAATACCCTACATCCTGTGGTGGCGAGTTGTATTGATCTGGGGTCCAGATTACAATGAGAGCTAGGGCTTTTGTGCAAGAGCGTGGTTTGGCAACTTGCGATGGATTGAGAGATGCTACGTAGGGGTCCCTCATCTGCCTTATATAGTCTGACAGATTCTTGGGTTACAAGTTAGATTCCTTCAATATCTCCTAGTCGGTTTAGATTACAAGAGATCAAATAGAATCTTTGCCTTCATCGTATCTCCCTTGATCTCAGTGAATCTCAGACCTTGAGTCCGAGTCAAGTATCCTTCCATGCTTCCCTGAATCAGGATATCCTTGCCTTGATCTCCAAGCTTGCCCGACCGTCTTTGGACCTGAGCTAGGCAACCGGCCCATGAAATCAGTCGTTTGCCCTTCTCAGGCCCTCCAACGGCCCATGTCTTGGATCCACTCCATGAGGAGCTAGGGGATATCCATCCTCCACAAGCTCCCAAGACTTGAGTCAATTCAGAAGACAATTAACTCAAGACTCTAAAGTAATCCTCAGCTCCGAATGCAAAATGCCACCGAGTAAATCAACTTATCCCCTCAATGGTTGCACCGACTAGGTGCACCCATTGAGTGTAGCCCCTGAGCTTTAAGCTGACTTGAGCAGCAATCAGCTTAAAGATCCAAAAGAATAACTAGATTAAACAACCCTGCCTCCAGATCAATCAGCTCTGTTTTTAATTGGTTGCACCGACTAGGTGCACCCAATGGGTATAGGCCCCGAGCTTCAAGCTGACTTGTGTAACAATCATCTTGAAGGTCTAAAAAACTTGAATGTTCCAAAATTTGAACTTCCCTGAGTCAATAGACGTGGCTTTTCAATGGTTGCACCGACCAGGTGCACCCATTGGGTGTAGCCCCCAAGCTTCAAGCTGACTTGAGTAACAATCATTTTGAAGATCTAGAGAATTCCCCTGACTCATTATCGCTCGACTGAAATCTCTATGCTTTATCTCAACAGAAATTATCAAGAAAAAATTCCCCACCCATTGGGTGTAAAATGGGAAACTGCCAATAATACACAGCGCCATCCCTTTCCTTGCCTTGTGTGCATAACATCGAAAACGCAACCGCAAATAGACCCAACCTTCTTGAACTGTCACGCATGTAGATCTGTGACACGTGCCTGTCCCGAATACGAAACGCTATCCATGCTGCGCGTACTCATGGAAGTCGAAGCGACTCTATGCTCGCTATATAACCAAGGCATGAGCCCCTCCAACGATCAGTCCTCCATTCCCTTATGCATACACCACAACCAAACCGCCAAGCACCATCCTCCTCTCTGCCAAACACCATGGCCAGCAACCAGGGTAGGAATCGCCGAGAGCTTTCGGACAAAGAGGACGAGGTCTTCGGCGGTGGATTTGGCGTTGAGGACCCCCCCAGCGACGCCGATCCCCATGGCGACAGCGACGATGAGGAGAAGAAGGAGGAGGAGGAGCAGGAAGAAGACCACTCCTCCTTCGACTCCAATCATTATAACTGGAAGGAGAACGCGATGCTCTGGGGCCTCAACCACCCTAGTCTCAGTGGCCCAGATGACAATGACAGCGAGGAGGAGGAGGAGGACACCAACAATGAGAAGGACGATGACTGACGGCGGCGGCGGCATTGACTGACGACGATGACAATGATGACGACGACGGCGGCAGCGATAGCAGCGATGAGGATGCCACCCTGCCTCCCAAGAAGCGCCGCCGCATCGCCAATTAGCTTAGCAGTAGTGATTAGGAGTCTGGTGTTCCATAGTGAGGTTCCATGTATCCCTTGCAGTAATATGTAATGAACTTATCTTCTAATGATATCTTATGTTCTCATTTCCAATCCCCTTTGACGGATGCAAGATAATGATATTATTCGTATCCTTCGAATGACCGATGTAGGTCTTCGACATCTACTTGACCACCGAGAATGAATCATGTCAGACAAAACTGCCACGATCCAGATGCATAGTTAAAATTTCTATCTTCCGAGGCAAATAATTTGCTCTAGGAACAACTGCCATTAAATGCCCTTGAGCCGAGTGACCAACACCTAACTTAATTCGACCAAACAAATGACACCCGACTGAACTGCCACTTAAAACTGACCTCCAAATAGTCCTTTTAACTGCCTTGATGACTGAAATCTGGCGGACTTAACATGTCAAAAACCGCTGATTCGCTAGATTCACGTCAGATAGTACTGACGTCGTCAATTTCCTTAGTAAAAACAGAACTTCCCAATATAACGCCGTTAGGTTTTAAAGAGAACTAATACCCTAAGGGTTCTTTCTACTCAAATCCTCATTCCCTAATTTTTGCAATTGCTCCACCACCAGCACCAACAAGCTCAAAGTCCTTGCCCAAAATCTCCCGAAATTGCACTAGAATCCTCCTCGACCATGGCTCCAAAAAAGAAGACAATCAGCGAGCGTGGGAACACCAGCGAAGGACTCCCGCATGACGAGAACCGGCCAATCCCCTCGACTTTCATTGCGTTCCGTACATCATCCATCTCTGAATCTCACTTAGTCCATCTCGTAGAAATGGGAGTTCTCCTCCCCCCTCAAAAGAATTAGGTGGATGGAGGAGTTGTGAAGGGGAGAAGATCCCCACAGAAGATACTCACGAATCTTTGGTCTTTGCCCCTTTCTTTGTGTGTGGACTCAGACTGCCCCTCTGCCCATTCGCTCAAGGTTTGCTCAATTTCTATTCTATTGACTTGTCTCATCTGAACCCCAATTCCATTCTTCAAATCTCAATCCTTATCCATCTATGCGAAGCTTTCTTTGGAATTGCTCCGCATTTTGGTCTTTGGAAGCACCTCTATCATTGCAAACCCGATACCCGAGACAGGGTCTTGCAACTAGTTGGCAGAGCCAGTTTAGAACTCCGTAGGGGGCGAAGATCAGTATAACTAGACATCCCGCTCAAAGATAGCAACAGACGGTGGCACTCTAAGTGGTTCTATATTAGCAATCATGGAAATTCCTTGCCATCCCGATCGGGCCGATAGCCTAACACCAAGCTGAGCAGTTGGGAAGAGGCACCAACAGCAGAGGAAAGTGCTGAGGTGGGAATTCTGCTTAAGGATATTGCTGATTTGAAGGAAAAACGGCTTAACTGCCCAGGCCGTAGTCATTGACTTCACATTCCGGAGCATCCAACCCTTCGAGGATAGGGTCTACCCAGCCTACCTGTATGTTGGAGCAAGTGATCCTACACGAGAAACTAGCCAAGTCATTACTGCACAAGAAATCAAGGCTCGCGTTGGTTTGATGCTAAGGGGTGATGTCCACAATGAAGGATCTCCACAGCCCTACTCTGCATGGCACCCTACTCCTTCTGTAAGTATTTTAGCTTGTCCAACCAAATCAATTGTAAGATCTGATAATGCAAACACCACTGAATATACTTTCTGATTCAATCTTGTAAAGCAATATTGCCAAGTTTCTGTCCGACCCACCTCAACAAGGCACGAACAAAGTGCTGAAACGAGGGTTGGAATTGATGACTGAAGAGATGGAAGCAGTTGTTGCTATGCCACAAGGTGAAGGCAAAAATGAGGCCTGCCATGTATATAGTGATTCGCCGCCCAGCTAAAGGCTCTGAGGCTAGAGAAGATACTGGGGCTCAGGAAGAATAATCCCCCGAACATGGAGATACTGGAGCTGATGGCCAAGCCCCCGAGCGTGCAACCATTACAAAAGAAAGCGGATCTGCTGCAGAGGTGGCCAAGCACACCCGAACCACGATGTCTACTATGAGAACCGAGGTCCCACAGAAGAGGAGAACAATCAGGGAGCAAGTCAAAATTCAGAAGTCCACTATGGCCATTCCCAACTTATCATCGCCATCCAAGAGGCCAAGCAAGAAGCCCAAATTGCAGGAGAGAACTGATAATAGTGAAGGAGCTTCCCCAGGCCATATTGACTGGAATATGCTACCCAATGAAGAGGAGGAAGAAGAAGAAGTTCCCCTTCAACGTCGCAAAAGGAGGTCAAAAAGAATGCAGGATGCTGAAACCACCTCCTCTCCCCTGACTCAACAAGCTATGCCAATGGAAGAGGAACTAAACCTTTCTGATGTTGATCTCAAGTTAGACAACTTTGCGAAGGCAGTCCCACATCTTATATTTGCCGGGATGACTGAAGGCAGCCTCACACCGCCAAGGTATGTTTGATTCCTTTAACTATTGATCCTCTACTCCACCTCTGCCATCAACCTCCCGACTGAATGAAATTCTGTTTAGGCCTTCTCTGGAGCAAGACACAGTGCTTCCCAAACTTGGGGCTAGCCCGACTACAGCCCTCGAGCCTGAAGCCCCAAACCGCTTGACTGGAACCGCGCTGGAAACTGCAGACAACCAATAAAATGACCCTGACACTAGGCCCCTGGTCGACTGGCATGACGCGCTCAGTAACACGGGAGGAGGAAACATCGTGAACAGCCAGATGCATCCCTCAGATGAGCATGAAATAACACACGACAAAAAACGACTGCTAGAGGCAAGCCAGCTGATATCGAGACCACGCTGGACACATCCGTGCTGGGTCTGAGCCCCCACAACATAGGCGCAGGGCCGGCAAATGACATAGGTGCCATTGCCAACACTACCACGCTCGATATGGCTGACTCAGACTTACAAATCGCCACAGGTCCTTCTGAATCGCCACCGTTCGCTAGCCTTTGAGGTAAGGCGTCATCATCACTGTAATGATCTTTGATGTCAGTACTCACATGCAGCTAAACTCTTTCACAGGATTGGCAGGATCAAGCTTCACGGTGGCGCGAAAGGCGAGTGACCAAGCTACGCCAACAGTTGGCCGACTCTGAGACAACTCGTGCTGCTAAAGCCACTGGTAAATGTCTGCCCCCTAAGTCTCTATTCAGTCTAACATCTGGTATGCTTATACTTGTACATGCATTGGTGTGCAGCTGCTGCAAAAAAGATTGCTGATCTAGAGAGTGTGTTGGCTCAACGCGATACCTCATATCGCAACATCGTACTTGAGCATGATGAAGCCTGAGACACTGCTCTGAACTTGCAGCGCAACTTGAACTAGAGAGAAAACAGCATGAGGTAACTCGCCAAGAAACCCAACTAGCATATTCTTTACTTACAGAAGCCTATAAGCTGCATCGGTCCGCAGGATGAGTCACTGCAGCTAAAGAGAGAAATTCAAGAGCTCCGAGAATCGACGAGACAGATTTGGAAAATCATTCCAGAATACTTCCAATGCATTGACGGTGCTTGAGACTAGCCATAAATTGACTCAGGAATATCTTGAGAAGAAGACATCCAAATTAATTGAGGCCAACAGAATCCGAGTCGAAATCCAGAGCAAAAATAGAGACTTAGAGAAGAAACTGAAGTCCACGAGACAAGCTCTTAAAGAGTCACATCAATTGTTAGAGAAATACCATATAGACCTGGACCTCGCGATGCGTAATTATGAAGTCTCCAAGAAAAATTGTGAAAAACTGAAAGCTGCTTATGAAAAGACCAAAGAGCTGATGAAATCTGCAACGTCTGCCATGACAACCATGCTGAATATATGTGCCCCTAGAGGTTGGAGCCCCATGACTAGTGGCAGATCGAGTATCAACTCTGGTGGAGGACATCAAGAATCACCTCCGTGGAAGGCTGAAATCAGTCCTGCAGCATGTCCTACTGATGCTGAAGATAACTCGACTAGATTTAAACTTGACTAACTTATCAGAAAAGGTTGTGGTTGATCCCAGTGACTCGACAATAGACAAATATGCTGTAGAGATCCAAACTATAGCCGAGAAAATCATAGCAGAGTTTGAGCCATGAACTAATATTCTTGCTGCTGTAAATGACATCATATTCCTGTAACTGAATGAAGCCTGCTATTGATTGCTCAAACTGCAAGAAAACGAGATTTGTATCCCAAGTTATTATAAAATCGAATCAATCGTTTTCAAAAATATGATGACATGTAATGTTTGGTCATTGGGTCGGCCGCACGACCCGAAGTTTTGCATGAAGCACAGATTTCACGTGCGCTGTCCCAAGATTGAAAATGTATGCGAATATCTGATTTAAACTTTTACGTTTACTCGAGCCGAATACTTGCGAACAGGCGATGCATAGGGTCAGACCACACCCTTTCGTAAGAGTAAGCGCGCGCATGTAGCACTAGCTGTCGGTCCACGTCCTGGGACCGATTGCTCCATAACAAGGGTCAGATTACACCCTATCATGACTACGCGAAGGCATATAACACCAGCTGTCGGTCTACGACATAACTGATTGCCTCATAAGAGGGCCAGATTGCACTCTTTAATGAGTACGCGAAGGCATGTAACACCAGCCGGTCTATGACCTAGGCTGATTGCCCCATAAGGAGGGCCAGATTGCACCCTTTTATGAGTACGCGAAGGCATGTAACATCAGCTGTCGGTCTATGATCTAGGCTGATTGCTCCATATGGAGGGCTAGATTGCACCCATTTATGAGTACGCGAAGGCATGTAACACCAGCTATCGGTCTACGACCTAGGCTGATTGCCTTGTAATTAGGGTCGGACTGCACCCTATCTTGAGTAGTAGTAGGCATGTAACACCAGCCATGAGTCGGGTCAGGACCCATGACTGATTGCCTGGTTACACGAGGATGAAATGCTACCGCGAGAAGTGTCATGCAGTTACGCCAGAGAAAGAGGACGTGTGCACAGAGATCATGCATTTATTCATTATCTGAGTACATCCAATTGCACACGACTGAGGATGAGTTAATTCCAGGTTACGACAACCGCAATATTAATTATGAGTACAGACGAGGATATAGTGCTCTGAGGTTTGCAGGAGCTCTAAGCGTAGAACTTGCGAAGATACTCGATATTCCAAGAGTTTCCAATCGGGGTGCCGTCCAATTCAGACAAGCGATAAGATCCTGGCCGAGTGACTTCCGTGATGATGTAAGGTCCCTCACAAGGAGGGGATAGCTTGTGATGCCTAGCCCCCTTGAGGACTCTACGGAGGACCAATTCCCCGACTGAAAAGGCACAACGATGCATATTGCACTCATGATAATGCCGCAGAGTTTGCTGGTAGTGTGCCGACTGAATCACCGAATTGAGTCGCTCATCCTCAAGCATATCAACTTCCTCAAGCCGAGTGGTTTCTGCCTCAGCGATATCCTTGTACGCAAGCCGCGGTGCTCCATGTGTTAAATCGGCGGGTAGCACTGCTTCTGAGCCGTACACCATGAAGAAAGGCATATTACCATTGAGGGCTTTACTTGGCTGTGTTCTAAGACTCCAGACTATGTACGAGAGCTCCCTGATCCATTTGCCTGCCAGCTTTTCATCTTTGTCGAAGACCCTCTTTTTCCAAGCATCAAGAATCATCCTGTTCGCACGCTCGACCTGGCCATTGGCGCGAGGGTGTGCTACTGAAACATATTTGACAAGTACAGACTTTTCACTGCAGAAATTGAAGAATTCTGAGCCTATGAAGTTGGTGCCTAGATCTGTGATAATGCTATTCGGGATCCCAAAGCGGAATATAATCTCCTGAATGAATTCCGCCGCCTTTGCTAAAGTTAGAGACGCGATCGGTTTGACCTCGATCCATTTGGTAAACTTGTCGATGGCCACCAAGATGTGAGTATACCCACCTTGAGCTCTCTTGAGTGGCCCGATCATATCGAGCCCCTAGCATGCAAAGGGCCATGAGACATGAATATTATGCAGTTGTTGAGCCGAGAGGTGATGTTGATTTGTGAAGAACTGACAGGCTTCACAACGCTTGACCAATTCTGCAGCGTCCTGCTTGGCTGTCGGCCAGTAAAATCCAGCCCTGGATGGCTTTCCAACTAGTGTCCTAGAGGCAGCGTGATCACTGCACTGCCCAACGTGGATTTCCATCAACAAACTCTTACCACGAGATATGTCGATGCATTTCAAGAGAACTCCGGCCGCGCCGCGCTTGAATAGATCATCGCCAATCAATGTGTAGCTGGCCGCGTGTCGAATGAGTCGCTCGGCTTCTGCTCTGTCATCAGGATCATCACCGTCTCTGATGTACCTGATGATTGGGACCTGCCAATCAGCCGGGGCTTCCTCCAGGCTTAGGACATGCTATTCTGGATGTTCTGGCTCTCGATCGATGGATGGATGAGATAGCTCTTGAACAAACACTCATGGATGTATTTTGGCTCAAGAAGAGCCGAGCTTTGATAGTAGGTCGGCATCTGCAGTTGTTGTTGCAATCCACGTGATGAAATTTCAGCCCCTCGAACTTGACCTCCAGTTTGTGAACTTCCGTGTAGCATTTATCCATCACTTTCGTGAAGCAATCCCATTCTTTATTTACTTGACTGATCGTGACCAGGGAATCCCCATAGACCATGAGGCGCTTGATACCAAGTGAAATCGCAATACGCAACCCATGCAGCATGGCTTCATATTCTGCTGCATTGTTAGACACCGTGAAGACGATCTGCAGCACATACTTGAGTTTTTCGCCTTTTGGGGAGGTCAATACGACTCCTGCCCCAGCCCCCTCTATTTTCAGCGACCCGTTGAAGTACATCTTCCAGAATTCCAGAGGCTTCGGGTTTTCTGGTACCGGTTCTCTAGTCCGCTCGGCAATCAAGTCAACCAGTGCTTGAGTCTTGATGGCGGTGCGTGGGCGGAATTCGATGTCATGTGCTCCCAGCTCACACGCCCACTTGGCAATTCTCCCGGTAGTTTCTCTGTTGCGCAAAATCTCGCCGATGGGAAACGAGGTGACCACCACGACTTTATGCTCCTCAAAATAATGGCATAGCTTGCGAGCTATGATAAGGACCGCATACAGCAATTTCTGAACCTGAGGGTACTTTATCTTTGATGAGCTGAGCACTTCACTAATGAAGTGGATTGGGTGTTGAGTCAGCTAAACGTGTCCTTCTTCCAGCCTCTCGACCACCAAAGCAGTACTGACCACATGAGTCGTGCAGGAGAGGTACAACAGCAAGTTTTCAGCTGCCTGGTCTGCCATGGCTCGGTTCGGTGATTTCAATACCAGAGGGGTCGTCAAGAACTTTTTGAGGGCTTCTAGTGCTTCCTGAGCCTCCGGCGTCCATTGGAATCTTCAGTAGCTTGTAAAATGGCATGCCACGCTCTCCCAGCCACGAGATGAATCGGCTTAGGGCAGCCATGCACCCAGTGAGCTTCTAAACCTTCTTCTGTGACTTACAGGGCTGCATCCGGAGAATTGCATCGATCTTCTCCGGATTGGCTTCGACCCCCCTCTTGCTGACGACAAACCCGAGTAGCTACCCGGCTAGGACCTCAAATACACACTTAGCGGGGTTGAGCTTCCAGTGGAACCTTCTGAGGCTGTTGAAGACTTGCTGTATGTTGTTAATGAAGTCTTCAGGATCCTTCGTCTTGATCACCACATCATCGACATAAGCCTCGACACGCTTACCCCAGTGTTCAGCCAAGCACGTCTGGATTGTGCGTTGGTATGTTGCCTCGACATTTTTTAGCCCGAACGACATAGAGGTATAACAAAACGCCCCAAAGGGCATGATGAACGCGGTCTTCTCCTGATCTTCCTCGGCCAAGCTGATCTAATGGTAGCCCAAGTAACAATCTAAGAATTGACAACTTGATCTATCCTAGGCAGCCCAAAAGGGTCCTTTGGGCAGTGCTTATTGAGATCAGTATAATCAACACACATCCGCCAGTGTACTTTATTATTTTTGAGTACCAGTACAAGATTTTCCAACCATTCAGGATGCATTACTTCTCTAATAAACCCGGCAGCTTGGAGCCAAGCTAACTCCACATGGATCGATTCCCTCTTGTCTGGAGTGAATCGGCGTAGCCTCTGCTTGATCGGCTTTGCGTTGGGAAACACCTTGAGTTTGTGCTGGGCAAATTCCCTCGGGACTCTAGGCATATCTGCAGGCTTCCAATCGAACATGTCCCAATTGTCCCTCAAGAACCGAACAAGCGCGTCTTCCTATTTGGGAGGAAGGATGGCACTGATGGTCACCGTATTTGAGGCATCAGGGAGGTTGAGGCTCACTTCCTTGGTTGCCACGGTTGCCTTTATGGCCGAGCTAGGGATCGACTCATGAGTCGAGATCGGTAGATCGTCCTTTGGGAGTTGAGCTGCATCATCGACGAGCCGGCGCTGAGCTACCACAGTGGTTGTTGCGAAGGCCATCTAGAATGCCTCCTGAGTGCAGAGTGTAGAGCCCTTGAAGTCCGCCTGCACGGAGAGGACTCCATGTGGGGGCGACATCTTCAGGACCAGGTATGAGTAGTGGGGGACGGCCATGAACTTGGCCAAGCCAGGCCGCCCAACGATGGCGTTGTAGGTGGAATCAAAGGCTGCCACCTTGAAGCAGAGGGTCTCTGTACGGAAGTTGTCCTCCATTCCAAATGTGACGGGCAGGCTGATGTGCACTAGTGGATATTCTCCTTCGCCAGGCATAATCCCAAAAACTGGGCTGTCCGACTCTTGTAGGTCATTGATAGAGAGCCCGAGAGACAGCAGGGTCTTGGGGAACATCACGTTGATGCTGCTTCCTCCATCGATCAACGTCCTCATGAGTCGGCTCTCATGGACCACCGGGCTCACCAGCAGGGGGTATTTGCCCGGGTGGTCGAAATTGAGCCAATGATCTGCCTGACTGAAAGAGATAGACATGTCTGACCAGTTGTACGGCGTCGGAGGCTCTTGAGTGGCCACCATGACTCGACAATCAACCAGCTTCTGCTTCCTTTGCTCTCTAGGGAACCATGCCCCCCCAATGATGATGTTGACGTGCCTGTTGATATTGGGAAGCCGGCGCCGTTGGCCCTGTTCTGCTGGGGCGGTGGCCCCTAATCGCGTGGTAGAGGTGGCGGCGGAGGAAGAGGTATAAAGGGCCGGTCGTTGGCGATTGAGGCCCTGAAGTCCCTGCAGTCGCGTAGGGTGTGATGCATCTCCTTGTGGTAGGGGCATGGTGCGTCAAGAAGTTGGTCGAGTGATTGGTCGCGCCCTTGACGTGGAGGGATGCGCGGGCCCAAGGGCGGTGGCCCCACAGCCTGGACCTCCTCCCGAGGCCTCTTGTCCCAACGGCGATCCTACCGCGGGGGGTCTTCACGCTTCTCTTTACCCTGCTCTTCTCGACGTGCATCGACCAAGTCCCGAGCTCGCTCATCCACGGTAATGTATCGGTCGGCGTCGCGAAAGAGCTGCTCAAATGTGATTGGGGCCATGTGCAGGAGGATCTTCACAAAGGCCTCGTCGTTGGAGCCACGGAAGAAGTCTTCGATTACTACCGCGTCAGGAATGTTGGGGATGCGGTTCCGCATCGACTGGAAATGCTTCAAGTACGACCGGAGACTCTCGCCATCCTTATGCTTGATGGACTTGAGGTCCCATGGCTGTGCCGGCAGAAGTCATCCCACCTGTCAATGCAGTCGCGCCGGAGGTGGCGAAGCCACTGAAGTGTGTCTTGCTCCAACACGATGGGAGCGTAAGTAGTCATCACGTCCTCGTTTGCTCCAGCTGCACTGGCTACGGTGGAATAGCCAGCCGCTTGGGTCATGTTTCTTCTCGTACTTGTCAACGTTAGAGACTTTGAAGTTCTGAGGCCAAGCTACCTCACGAAGCCGCTTGGTGAAGGCCAAGATACCGACCACGCCTTGGTGGGCTGGTTCACCCTAACCTCTGTCTTGGGCTACTCCTTGGTGGTGCTGTGGTGACCAAGGGCGGCCTTCCCCCAGTAGGTCGTGGATTGAGCGTTGAGGCATCGGGCTGTTGATAGAAGCTCCGCCCGAGTGAGCCCTGCCTCCATCATCGCGGTGAGGGGCCCCATAGTCCCGATCATAGTCATTGCGACATCTGATTTCTCTCTCTTGCCGATCTGCACGTGACCTCTCGATATTGCAGTGCGCGTCGCGCCCCGCGTTGATGGCGTGACGGGTGTCGGCAACCGCAGGAGCATCGGCGGGCAGAAGATGGTTAGCCGCCTGAGTGAAAATTTGATGGTAGAGTTCCCCATCCGGCGTGCGAGGGAAGGCATATGCCAGCCTTGCCAGAACTCCTCCCGCTTGACTCAGGGTTCCCATGGCAGCGACGAATTCGGGCAACAGGTTGCTTCCTGGGACCGGTGGTGCGCAGGGCTGAACGCAATTCTCCCCCTCGCGCACTCTCCCGTGATCGCGGTCGTGCAGCTGGACTTGCATGCGCCAGCGATCCTGTTGTCGACCATTCCTTTGACGGTGAAACTCGGCCTCTTCTAGGTCCTCCCCAAGTTCAGATGCTTTGTCCTGGGAAACAAGAAGGGTCGGGTCTTGATTCCCCGTGGGATAATGGCGGCGAATATTGCAGTGCCAGTTGCGACGTCATCGCCTGTCACGCTGTTGCTGGCTTTCTCCGTTTACAGAGGGCTCGTCGTCAGAGACAGGGTCATCCTCCGGTTGGCCGTTGATGACGAGGATCTCGGAGAAGTAGGTGGGCGACCTTGAGGGCGAGCTTGCCTGATCGTCAAGGAGCGTTGGCGATCCCCCCGAGTGAAGCACCGGGTCAGAAGGTGCGGACCTCATCACTGTAGCTGTAGTTGGTCCGTCCTTAGGTTCATCGAGAGACTCCAGGTTGCAGATCATGTGTGGGCAGGAAGCCTCGCCGCCCTCTCGAGGGAGAGGTGGTTAAGACAACTGCTGAGGTGCATGCTACTGCGAAGACGTTGGAGGAGAAACTACCGACCCAACCACTGGACGCGAGCTCCGCCAAGTGGCGGTTCTGCTGTTCGGGGTAGAGCTGATGATGAGCCCCAGGTGAATATCGGTCAACAATTCTTCGACCGTGTGATACACTTCGTCTTCCATGAGGGACGTGGACGTTGACCCTAGGGCAAGGCCTCCCGGTGCCTCCTCGCCTCCCTCTTGAGAATGAGGTGGCTGAGGTTGCTGTTGACGGCGAAGGTCAGCGATCTCTCCTCATGGTCTTTGAGGAGAGCCGTGACACGAGGGACAAAAAAGCTTGCCTAGTAAGTGGCTACGGCATTGCGAAGGCCGCGAGGGAATTGGGATGGAGCCCGATCCTTCCCACGGCCTGGAGCACTGCGGTTTTGACCCCCAGTTGGTGACGGGATCGAGACCGCCCGACACGGAGTAGTCGCTGGTGTGGGAGCTAGAGACGTACGGCGAACCTCTGGTTGCCACGGTTTCCTCCCCCGACTGATCTGGGTCCAGACTCGGGTCTGGGAGGTAGAGAGCGCAATGCGCCGAGTTGGTGACGTTGTGGCGATCGGTCAAGGCAACGGGGCAGATGCAGGTCCACGCCCGACCGATGCTACGACTGTCCATCGTGGTCCCAGGCCAAGTTGACTTGGGACTGCGCCTCGATGATCCGCCTCACGATGAGGTGGATGGAGCTAGAGTGGTCCTGATGACGGATTGGTGTGTCGGCGCCCGAGGATGAGCTAGCCCTGACCCTGGTCACCGTGACGGCCGGCCATTGGCTGATCACCTGCTGAACAGATCTTGGAGCTGGTGAGGTGGAAGGAAGCTTCGGAGTTGGTGATGGGGCCTTACGGCTATGCACCTCCTCCGCGGCACTAATGAATCGGTGCAGATCGCTGGTTTTGTTGGCGATGAATGAGATAGATCCAAAATGAATCTTCTCGCTAGGAGTGAACTTGACAACGTCAGTGGAGAAGTTGGCCATGGAGCTAACTTGGTGTCAATGTCGCCGAGCCCCTACCAAGCGCACCAACTATCGGGGTTTTACACCGGCAGTGCACCACGGGATGCTTTTAGGGGCCGGCGAGGTCGAAGTAGCTCGATGGTTCCCCGGAAAAGCGACAGAATACATAGATTTATACATGTTTAGGCCACAAGATGCGTAATACCCTACGTCCTGTGGTGGCAAGTTGTATTGATCTGGGGTCCAGATTACAATGAGAACTAGGGCATTTGTGCGAGAACGTGGTTTGGCGACTTGCGATGGGTTGAGAGATGCTACGTAGGGGTCCCTCATCTGCCTTATATAGTCTGACGGATTCTTAGGTTACAAGTTAGGTTCCTTCTATATCTCCTAGTCGGTTTAGATTACAAGAGATCAAACAGAATCTTCACATTCATCGTATCTCCCTTGATCTCCGCAAATCTCGAACCCTGAGTCCGAGTCAAGTATCCTTCCATGCTTCCCTGAATCACGATATTCTTGCCTTGTTCTCTAAGCTTGCCCGACCGTCTTTGGGCCTGAGCTTAGCAACCGGCCCACGAAATCAGCTGTTTGCCCTTCTTAGGCCCTCCAACGGCCCATGTCTTGGATCCACGCCATGAGTAGCCAGGGCATATCCATCCTCTACAAGCGGGGCCTTGCGAGGGGAACCAAACGAGGACCATGGGAGTCGCGACTCCTCGATACCTCGGGAAAAATTTGTCTTGCCTCTCTTCCTTTACATTCACGTAATTACTTTCCACACTTAATTTTCCGATTTACTTTCCTAGAATTGCATGCTTGGCTCTAGGTTGCAAGTCTTTGTTATTGTGTAGCAACTCTAGACAGACTTTCCAAGCACTTGGGTGAATTGAGACTTAGAAGATATGATTTAATTTGAAGTTTCGAAACTAGAAGTCCAATTCAACCCCCTCTAGACATCGCGATCCTTTCAAATACACTACATAATTAAGTAATATTTAGAGAAAAATTGGTATTAAATTTCACAAAAATAGTGGATGAAGCTTTTGATCTGTTATGGGGTAATAAATCTACTTAATAGTTAATTATACATTTGACAGCTTGCTTGCTTGAAATGGTTGTGCTTAAAATCGTGCCTAAATGGTTTCACAAATAAGGCCATCACGACGTGTACAGATTTTGTATGAATCAATCAAAATGCTGCAGAGACACGTAAAGAGTAATTGACATGGACGGACTGTAATAGGTGTCACATTAGATTTATGGTAACATAGAAAAAAATAAAAAGAGAAAAAAGTGGGTGTCTCACGGACTTTAAAAATCTTTGTAATGAAAATAGGTGTACAGCATACAGCAAGAATCTAAGATAAAGTTACTGTACGCGTAGATTTTTAATTTACAACATGTGACATGCCAACCGG
Organism: Paspalum vaginatum; assembly: GCA_030272315.1. Lineage (NCBI taxonomy): Eukaryota > Viridiplantae > Streptophyta > Magnoliopsida > Poales > Poaceae > Paspalum > Paspalum vaginatum. The sequence goes on along the minus strand of CM059020.1, from coordinate 9,992,620 downwards.
AAGACACGTTTTCGATTTTAGAACCACAATAAAGGCATCTCGATTCTCGAAGAAGTGCACGTAGCAATTTGCGCCTCGGCCACTACGCCTTCCGAATCCGCAGGCCATCACCCCACGACGTGTCCCTGCGTCCCTGGACCGCGGGCGCCCGAGGTCCACCTCGCCACGCGCATGCTCCGCACAGCCCCTCCCCACCCTCCACGTGTGCAGCCTATCCTTCGCCACCACGTACCGACACGTGGGCCCACGTGCAGACGTCCCAACGTGTCAGTGACGGTTCCCGGCTGCCTACCCAAAGGATAAGGCCACCGAGGCGAGACGGCGTCAGTTTGCCGCTCCCGCAAGACACGACCCCCTCGGCCATGGCCAATCTCCCGAGTTAACCGTGGTCGAGTTAAGCCCCCGGTTAGATGACCAGTTTATAAACCAGCCTCCCCTTCTCCCACTCTTCCCGTCCCGTTCCACTCCAGTGCTCCACGGCCGAGCCGAAGCCTCCACACACGAGACGAGAGTTCGAGATCGCAGCCACGGAGCAGCAAAGAACAGCATCCACCGACGTCCCAAGAAACGAATAAGCAGCCATGATGATGATGGGAGAGGGAGCGCACGCGCCGCCGTGGCCGCAGCCACAGGCCAGCGGCGGCGTCGACGGCGACGAGGCGTCGCCGTACACCCTCCTGGCGGCCCTGCGGCATTACCTGCCGTCGAACGACCCGGCGGCGGGGTCGGGGTACGACGAGGACGACGAGGAGGCGCTGGCGGCGGTGGACGCGTACGCCTGCGACGAGTTCCGGATGTACGAGTTCAAGGTGCGGCGGTGCTCCCGCGGCCGGAGCCACGACTGGACGGACTGCCCCTACGCGCACCCGGGGGAGAAGGCCCGACGGCGCGACCCCAGGCGGTACCACTACTCCGGCACCGCGTGCCCGGACTTCCGCAAGGGCGGGTGCAAGCGCGGCGACGCGTGCGAGTTCGCGCACGGCGTGTTCGAGTGCTGGCTCCACCCGGCGCGCTACCGGACGCAGCCCTGCAAGGACGGCACCTCGTGCCGCCGCCGCGTCTGCTTCTTCGCGCACACGCCGGACCAGCTCCGCGTGTTGCCGCCCCAGCAGCAGTCCAGCCCGAGGGGCGCGGCGTCGTCGTCGCCGCTCGCCGAGTCGTACGACGGCTCGCCGCTCCGCCGCCAGGCGTACGAGAGCTACATCACCAAGAGCGGCATCATGTCCTCGTCCCCAACCAGCACGCTCGTCTCGCCGCCGAGGTCGCCTCCCTCGGACTCCCCGCCCATGTCCCCGGACGCCGCCGGCGCGCTCCGCCGCGGCTCCTGGCCCGGCGTCGGCTCGCCCGTCAACGAGGTGGTCGCCTCGCTGCGCCAGCTCCGTCTCGGCTGCGGCTCGCCGAGGTCCGCACCGTCCGGCGCCTCGTTCTTGGCCGCCTACCCGTTCGGCTCTCCCAAGTCGCCGGCCGCGCTCTACAGCCTCCCGTCCACCCCGACCAGGCCGCCCCCGGTCACCGTGACCACCCCCTCCGGCGCCACCATCATGACCGTCGAACGCCTCAACCTCGGACTCATCGGAGACGAGGAGCCGGTCATGGAGCGGGTCGAGTCCGGGAGAGCCCTCCGCGAGAAGGTGTTCGAGCGGCTCAGTAGAGAAGCCACCGTCCCCAGCGACACCGCCGCCTCCGCCGACGGAGACGGCGGCGCGGCCCCCGCAGCCGCACCGGACGTCGGCTGGGTCTCCGACCTCATTAACTAAAGGAACTCGAGGAATCTGCACCACCATCCATGGCGCCTCTGAACATTGTCCATCATTGGCAAGTGAGGCAGGCAAGGAGGCAGCACCGCTAGAAGAGAATTCAGAAAACAGAAAAAAAAAGGAGTTGGTATTTTTTTCCCTTCTCTAGTTTCTTAGATTCTCCCGATCCTTGTACATATCTCGTTCCTTCCTAGTATGTGAATATTCTTGGATGGTTGTTGGAGAGAGGGGAGGCAGAGAAAGGTTCATTTGTTTTGGGGCTTCGGATGATGGCATGTCAGTGAAGGGAGGAGACAAGTTGCCAACAAAACATGGTGGAAACTGATGACCAAGAAGATATGTCAAAAAAAAAAAAAAACAACCATGCATATGGGTTGTACATAGTGTCTATGTGCTGTGTTGTGGAGGTGTAGCATATCAGCAAGTTAGGAGGCGACCAAGGCGGCGATCCAAGACTGAAGAAGGTGGCCGGACTCTGATCCGGCACCCCGGCCGCCGCCGCCTCTAGTGACGTCGCCGGCCGCCACAGGAAGGCCGGGAGCTGCTAATTTCTGCGGGCGATTCCTGAACGTGTTTACTCGTTAAGTTGATGTTTCGTTTCGTTTCTTATTCCACCGTTCATTCCGTTATTGCCTTTAGATGGACGAGTTATTACTGCCATGTATTTTGCCCAATGTATTTCCTTATTGATCGTCTGCTTATGAAGCATGTACCTTTGTATCCATGTACTATTTTTGCTGATAAGGAATTAATTAAAGCCACCCTTGTTAATTAATAATTACTACTACCACTACCTCAAAATATTGTGATGCCTTCATGAGTAACTGTTAGCGTGCTCTGTGAATCTGCATAAACCGAGCTCATCCTCTGAACTAACTGTGCTATCCTCGTGATTCATCGGTGAATTGGTACATGGCGACGAAGGTAGCGAGTGACGTGTGCTTTGCTGCTATTGGTATTACCCGGAGGTGTCGCGGCATCGCTGTCCATGTCCGTGCCGGAGGCCCGAGTGCGTTGGCGCCTTCCCGACGACGTTGGCTCGTTTGATTGCAAAGGTTTTTTTTTCAGTTTTCAACCAATGTGCAAAGTTTTTTTTTCCAGTTTTCAACCATACCTATATTGCAATACCACGGTATTTCAATCAAAACAGGTGTTATAGTATTTCAATAAAAAGGTGTTTGGTTGGCAAATATAAAACAAAGTTTATAATATTATGATTTAGTCAAAATCATGGTATTTTTGAAGTTTTAGATACTGAAATTTGTACTGCAGTTTTCTTGGCTAACAGTGTGATCTGCCCTCCTCCTTTGGTTGGCAACCGTGAAACATGGTTTCCAATACTATGAACCCTGGAGTTTTGGATATTGAGGTCTGTACTGCAGTTTTCTTGGCTGATAGCGTGCATCTGTCCTCCCACGTTCTTTTTCACCGCGTGCGGGTCGCTTTCCCCCATTCCTGCCGCCGTATGCTCCACTCGTCTCCTGCTCCCCTTCACCCGCAGGGTTCCGGCGCCGGCAATCCGTTTGCCCCGGGCCATGCCCCTGCCTTCCTAGTTCGGTGGGACGCCAGCCCGGTCTCCCCCAGTCGGCCTCTACGAAGCCTTGTCCTACGTAGCGTCGGCCACATCTCCCCTGGCCCGCTCCTCCTTTCCTCCCAACGGGGCTGCGGTCGACCTCCTCCTCGGTGGGCAGCCGCCTCCACCCGCGTGCTGATGTGAAGCGTATGGCCCTCCTCCGGCGGGCTGATGTGAAGGTATGGGGCTAAGTATATTGTCCAACCAAATATACCTCAGTTTTGACGAATACTTTGATTTTAATGTAGTATTGGAACATTATATTATTGGTGTCATGAATAAATAGAGACCATGGTATTGTCAAAATCATAGCATTTAAATATTTTGGTTCCAAACATACCCTAGTTGATTACCAGCCGCAGTGCTCACGGGTACGCATGTGATTGCTAAGTCGTCTCATGGGGAGGTAGGACTGCTTACCAACTCATAAATAGCTTATTTTTGGTGCCTACGAATAATCTATTTGTGTGTTCACTGGGTAACCTGTTTGCATTCAAAGACTCGGGTGCACAAATCATGCATCCAATTGCACTGACCGTCCTTCTGTTCCTCGCCACCACCGTCCTGTTCCTCGCTGATGGCAGACCTTGTACAATCACACCGAGCGGCAAGACATCTTTGGCTCCCCCATTTGCGTTGTTTGGACTGCATTGGGTTAGGCATATACATGGGCAGACCTAACAAAATTTAAGTAAGACATAGCTTAAAAATAACTAAAATATAAAATGTTAAACATAGTAAATTATTGCTATTTAACTTTAGAATAAAAATTTGAGAAAAGGGCCTACGCCCCTACTCACCACAACCAAGTTTCGCCCCGGGAGCAAAGAAAGAGATAAAGGTACAAAATAGAGTATAGGATAGGGATATATTCACAACTATATCCCTAACCTTATATATAATCAAACATGGGATAAAATATATCCCGCTATTCTCTTATCCCTATCCCACTCGATCTTCTTATCTCAATCTCCAAATTAAATGCCACCTTTATCCCTATCCCACTCGATCTTCTTATCTCAATCTCCAAATTAAATGCCACCTTATAAAGATTGGTTTAAATTTACATTTTGGTTTTTTTCATAAAAAACATTACTGCCCTATGAAATTATTTGCTTTCTTTTAAATGAAGAAACCTCATTTCCCTTGTGCGGTGTCCTCCAGCTGCCTACCGTGAGCGTGTGGTTCCTACTAGCACGACTGCCAACCCTGATGCTACAATCACACAGTGTTACCGTCACTACCTCTTCCTCCACCGATATGTTGTGGCTTCCACTATGTTCTTCGTTGTCAAGCTATTTGCCTATCATCTCTTCCCCCACTCCTTTTACCTGGCGGTAGTGTGATTCTATCACCCTAGCTCTGCCCCGTACACTCCACCACTCATGACATGCTACCCCACTCACCCACTGCGTGCCACCATCATCAAGCCGGTAGGTCAAAGGTGAGAATATCCCAATGAGTCCAAACCACTCATGTAACTTGGTGGTATGATTCTTCTAGGGTGATAAATATAGGCAAAGGGCCGTGGGGATCATGGGCTTCCAACCGAACACGATTCCATGCACCTTAAGAGCTTGCAGATGTTATTATGACTATTTTGTGTCAAATTCTGCATGATCTTTTTGTATGTGTGTTCTGGGTTATTATTATGTTGCAATCTCTATTCATGAATGCTACATATGAGTCGGTTACATTGAAACTTTGAGTTATATTTAAGATTATAGGTTAGAGTCGTGCAAAATTTATAGCAAAACTTCTCACCATAGATATGTGAGGAGAAAAATAATGTAGTAACCATAATGCATGATATAGCAATAGGTTCACACGAGCTGTGATTTGTTGGAACCTCAAAGCGACTGGTATTCTAGTTCTATGGAATAGCGGCCATAGTCATGTCATGAGGATATAAGTTATATTGGTGTCATTTGTGATTTAGTATGTTCATCTAGGTAGACTCAATTATTGCTTCTACTAGTAGAGATTGATGGAGAATATGTCATTGAGAGGGCAAATTTGCTAACACAAGTAAATTTGGTGCGTATATTTGGTTTTGTGGATCCTATTTCTTAGGCAAGTTATCACTCAATATATAACGTTCCAATACAAATCCTCAAAATGTAGAAGATAGACCTAGAAGATGAAGATGATGATGGATATAAATGGTGTGAGGATAGTTGCCATGAAGCCTCACATTTTGTGGGAAATTGTCAAGAGAGGACGTAGAGAAAGAGAAAAGTGCTTGAGTATGTGTGGGCCACTGACCATTTTTACAATATAGCTAGGCCAGCTATGCACTAGTCATCAAAGATAGTTAGGGCCTACTTAGATGGGTTGATTTGACAATTTTGCACCTTTATCCGGGAGGAGGAGGTGGCGATGGATCAGGGTGGTATTTCAGACTTCTATGGCTCTCCTCTACCTGTTGCCTAATCGTTTATTTAGTTGTGGATTCAAATAAGCGGTTACTCTGTCAACTAATTTTATTAGCTACTAGTATTTGTAGTAGACTAGTACAGATGTACGTGCAATATATACATATTGTGTTGTGAGATGATCGATCAGGCAATAGGAAAGAGAAACAGAAAAAATGAATTAAAAACAAAGAGAACTGCTTGATAGACGTCTTTTCTTTCTCATTTAATCTAAGAGAGGGAAAGTAACAATAGAAAATTAGGTGAGGAAAAAAAATGAAAGAGTAGAAATATTTTGTTTCTATGGTTTTTGGATCTATCTATCTCTTTTCAACCTTCTCTAAATTACGCAGTGAGACTAACGTGAGGAGTATAAGCTGATCATCCTAAGTAAAAAATTAAGAAAACTCCCTTTTTATAGTGTAAATAATGAAAATCAAATCAGCCTAAAAATACCTAATGAAATTCAGGCAAGAAGATGGTAACCGTAAGAGGTCTATTAATTGTGGATGTGATGTCGCGCCATCATGGTCCATGTGGAGGAGCAAGCCTGCTGCTTTTTTTTATTCAGGGAACTCTTAGATGCGTCTTTCCTTGGACATGGCGCGCGCGCTCACTCCATACTTGGAGTAGGCGTGTGGGGCTGTGTCATGAGCTGTTGCATCCAAAAGAGGAGGAAAAATCTAGACGTGCTGGGTTCCCAGAGACAGCAATAGGCAGTCTTTATTAAGCACCGCCTTAAGCTTTACTCCTTGGGAGGCTTTGTTTGCTAGGCCCACCCACACCATGTTGGCTGGCATGCCTACAATTGAGAAGCTTCCTATCATGGCTCAATTCCTAGGGTTATACGGGAAGATGCTTTCTTGAGCGCCGTCCGAAACATACCGTAGATCGATTCAGTGCAACTATAGGTAGCTCACTCAAAAGTAAAAGAACGGTTGGCCCCCGGAGATGCATACGCCACTGTGAGCTGTTAGACTAATTTTTTTTTCTAGAATCGACGTCTTTCCATATCCAATATTTTCAAGTGAAATTAAATTTGTTTTTCATAAAATTTCTACGTTCTAAGCAGAACCAAAGTTATTGTGGTAAGAAATCAACCTACTCACCTTATATACAGGGCTGGGTACGCTAGCTGTTTTTCCCCTATCGATCGATCTCCAGTGCACGGAACGGTTTCAATACAAAACCAAAGAGCAACACCGTCTGCGAGCGCCAATGGGCATGCAGTGGCTGTTGTGATCCGTTGCCACAGCACTGGGCACGTACCGTGACCATGAGCGTGAGGCCAGAAAAGTCATGGCGTTCTTGTGAGCGAAGTAAAGCAGTGGGGGATGGAGTGGATCGGAGAAGCAGATCGAGGGACGTGCACCGGCGTGGGAGGCATCAGACGGCGGCCCCCGCTGTACCTGTACTGTGCTGACCGGGAGAGGCAATCAATGGAGCTCACCGACCTTGCCTGCTTTCCTGCAACCAGCTCTGCATGGACCATGGCCTGCCCCCTGTGCGGTGGTGATTGGTGAACGCGCGCCAAGGGAGACGAACTGGCCGGGTGATCCAGGCCGGTGACGGTCAGGGGCCTACCGCCTTGTACTGCTACTGCTGCGAATACGGAGATGCTCAGATGCAGCTCCCAAAGCAAAGCAACCCTTGGGGTGGGGTAGCAACAGCAGGAGAAGCGGTGATGGATTATTTGGCAGTTTGGCACTGGCAGGGTGCGTGCATCTGCTTCACGTTACAGACTTTGTAGCTATACTGTTAATGTTATAGAGTCGTAACATATGTTATATTTATTTTTCTGGGCACAAAGTTCTTTATTTCTTCCGCAAACGTAGTATAAATTTTTCTGAAATCGATCCAACTATGCTAACTCCAAGTTTATAGCGGTACGCCGGTAGCATTTCATAAAAAAAGTGCAGTGATAATACTGGCAGCAAATACTATGTGCTCCTTTAGGAGAGCTCCATGGTCATGGTAGTATAGGGTGTGTTTGGTTCGAGAAATCAAACAATTCCTCACGAGGTGATGCATCATAAATTGATTCTATCAATATTGTTGGAATGATCCTATTTCACATCTTAGTACAGTTAAATTATGAGCCAGCGAGGAATAAGGTGGTGATAGATCAACCAATTTAATTTCACAAACTGAACAAAAATTTAAGAAGTGAGAAGATAATGGACCAGTCCCCTCCTCAAACTAAACACCGCCGTATGATTGCCCCACGCCATGGTTATGTTTTTGTCACCAAGTCTCACCCACGAAAACATCTGACTACCACTATAAATATCACAAGTAAACCAAAATAGTAATGTGCACTCGATCCATTTTAAATTATAAGTTGTTAGATTTTTTCAAAATAATTTTGACCCTCTCGTCTTATTCTAAAAATTGTAAAAATATGCAAAAATCCATACTTTATATTGTGTGGCAAACTAAATCATAGTGAAAAACAAATGATGGTAGTGAAATTATTTGAATCCGATGATTGGATGAAATACTTTGTGTTAAAAAAAGTCAAGCAAGATTAATTTAGAACGGAGGGGGTACTAGTAAAATCAGCTTTTATAGGTGATATGCTCCCTTTTACGACACAGGAGATCGATCAGAAAATAGCTAGGACCTATAGGTACTGTGTTTTGATAAATAAATATTTAGAGATGACCACATGAGTAGAGCGCCTAGCTATATATTAATGCGCTTGTCATCAGAGACAGATCTGGAAATGTATTATCCCTAGGGATGTAAGACTACATAAGTATGTAAATAGTCTATTTTTTTGTAAGTATCTAAAAAATGACTTATTTTATGGATTCGCGGGTTATCTGCGGTAAAGCATGTGCAGATTGCACATGAACAGCCCCCCAAAAGTGTGGGACCTCCAAAAATAATATATATACAAATTAAAATAGCATCAATAATGGATGTGTAAAAATCACAAGGTTATGTATGTCTTATCCCATAGAAAGATAAGCCTCATAAGAACACATCTCTTACCTTCCTCTTCGTCAAGCTCTATTAATGTATCATTGGCATATACAGATGTTCTCTTATTTATCCATTCTCTTCTCCAATTAATAAATGGTCTCCTGTAAAAAAATCTCATTGCACCACAAATCATCTTGTTTTTATTTGTTTTGTCATTGTCTTAAGGATGTACTTGTTCCTCTATTTTATTTTTTTTACCTAATTGGTTTAAATTAGAATTAGAAAAGCTAAAAACGTTGTCTTTACCTTAGCTTTTGAAGCAAGCTTTTACAATGATTGATATTAATGTGAGCCCTCTATTTAATGAGATCTGATGACTTCAAAATTTAAAAGTACTAAACATGAAGTAATAATGAGTGAGATCGGTTCCAATTCATTATTATTTTCAAATTTAAAAGGCAAAAGAAATGTTTTTTTTTGAAAAAAAGACTGCGGGGGAGGTCCCCACAGTAAAAAGGTGTTTATATTAGAGTTATAGGAGCACTTACAGCATACAAGTACATCGTTTATAACCACCACGCAAAGAAAAACAGCACTGCAAGCAGCCTACGCAACCCATAAAAAGGAAAACAAATTGCAGTTGATTCAGTCATGAAAAAATTGCTACACGTTGAGGCTCCTTGAGCACCAAGCTTTGGAGTTGAGCTTCATCCTTGAAACGAGTATTCCACATTGTGCTGCTGACCTGATGCCCATCAAAGACCTTTCTATTCTACAGCTTCCAAATTTTCCACATAGCAATAATACAGATCTCTATGAAAAACAGTAAGCCTAAACTATGTCTTGCTTGCAATATCCTGTCATGTATACGTAAGTTCATATTCCACTGGATGTTTAGAGTATGCCAACAGTGGGTAGCAAAAGAGCACGGGAAGAACAGATGATCAACATCTTTTTCTGTAGTATGCTAACAAAGGACACAAGCAGTCTGATGTTGCTACATCAGATTCCTTCTCAGTAACATGCTTTTCATATTTAACCTGTCTATAAGAACCAGCCAAAAAAAGAATTTCATCTTTATTGTGCATTTACTCTTCCATAACTTGGCAAAAACTGCTTAATGTGGTAGTATTTGCTTACTGACAAGTTATCCGCATTACCAAGCAAAACCCAAGTATCTTGCTGACCCTCCTTATAGTTGATATGAGAAAGAAGTTCTTGCAAGGACTGAAATTCTTCATGAGCTTGAGAGGAAAGGGGTAGGAAGAAAATAGTTACCAGGTTTGGTGCTTCCTTGGCCTCCTTGGTTGAGATATTGGAATCCAGGGCAAAAGAGGCAAGCCTTGGGAACCTGCTCTCGAAGGACTCCCCAGTCCAATTATCCCCTCAAAACAATGTAGAGGATCCAACACCTACTGTGCATGTGGCCAAATCTCTATATCTGTCATTAAGCCTTAGGACATCCTTCCACCAAAAGGATCCAACTTCCCTGCATGCATGTGGTACTTTATCTTGATAATATATGTCCCAAATCAGGTGGACCCATGGATTATCTTTCCTAGAAAGAATTTGTGTAGTTGCTTGGCAAGCGATCCCTCATTTTGAATTTTGAGATTGATCACTCCAAGACCGCCTTTGTTTTTGGGTTTGAGCACAATATCCCAAGCAACCAGGTTGCCTCCTCTTCTGTCATGATCTGTTCCTCTCAAAAGGCATTGCTTGCGAATTCTATCAATGACTTCAACAACACTAGTATGCAGCTTAAAGGTTGACATTGTGTAAATTGTGATCTGGCTCAAATTCACCAATTCAAATCTACTAGAATATGACAAATAACTGGAGCAAGTCATGAGCTTTCTTTCCACTCTATCCATTAGTGGCGTGAAGTCCTCAATTCTTGGTTTTGTGGTTCCAAGGGGTAGGCCAAGATATGTGAAGGGCAGAGAGCCTACTTGGCATCCAAAAGTTTGGGCAAGAATGTTTACTTTCTCAGAATCAACATTGATTGGGACGATTGAGGACTTGCTGTAATTTACTTTAAGACCAGTTGATTCTGAAAAGGAAGATAAGGTTGCCTTGGGAAAGAACAATTACTTTGCCTCTGCTCTCATCATAAGGAGAGTATCGTCTGCATACTGAATGATAGGAAAAATCCCCTCTTTGCTGTGGTATGGGTAACTCAAAAATGCCCCTGTCATGAGCTTCATTGATAATAAATTGCAGAAGCTCTGCTGCCAAAACAAACAACAAAGGTGAAAGAGGGTCCCCTTGTCTTACCCCTCTTTTACAATGAAACTATTTTCCTAGGACTCCATTGAGCAGGACTGAAGAGCTAGCTAGAGATAAGATGTTAGATACCCAAGCTCTCCATTTGTTCTCAGATATTCCTTTACTTTTTCTTACCCCTCTTTTACTTTTTCTTCCAATATTCCTTCCTATGGTCCAGGAGCTTCAGCATATGCCTCTTTATGATTCTTCTCAGATTTCCTTCCGGATTGGTCAATCGTCTGCATTCTTCAAGAGTATCCAGGTAACCAATCACCTTATCACACTTTTGAATGTAGTTATTGAGGTTAGAGATATTCTTGCTCCACTTCTTTAGGGCATATCTCATTTTTTGAGCTTGGCAACTAGGATTGATGCTGAATTATCCTTGTTGACAGGCTCGTGTGACCAAGAATGCTGAACAATTTCCATGAACCCTGGGTGATCTGTCCAAAAGTTCTCAAAGCGAAATAGGTTGGACTTTGGTATGGAAGTGCTAATGACTATCTAACAAGGAGCATGATCCGAGGTGGGTCTAGCCAATGGTATAACAGTTGAATCAGGATATGAAATTGTCCAATGTTGGGAAGCGAAGAACCAATCAAGCTGCTCGAGAAGGGGGTCATCCTGCATATTACTCTAAGTGTACCCACGTCCCTTGAGTGGAAGTTCAATGAGGCCATTTTCCCCAACCCTCCATTTAATGAGATCCAATAGCTTCAAAATTGGGAAGTACTGATCAAGAAGTAGCAATGAGTAAGACTAATACTAAAAAGGTGCGGGACCGGTACCAAAAAGACGTGGGCCCAAATTTTTTTTTTTTTAGAAAAAAGGTAAAAATATTCCACATTTTGTAACTATATGAAAATACCATTGGTACTTATCAGTTGTCCTGAAAGTACCATTTATACTTATCAATTATCCTGAAAGTATTTGTACTTTCCTATCATTGTAACAAGCCTCATGTTTCACATATGAAATTATATGAATTATAATAGACAATACCCTATAAGTACCAATAATACTTACCAATTATTCCAAAAGTTCCATCAGTACTTTCCAATCATTGTAACAAACCTCATAAGAATTAAAATGAAATAAATAATACAATAATAATTGGAATCCTTTATAAAAAAATTTGGAATGTCTCTCAAATAGCATCCTACAGATCCAGCAAAAGCTCATACATACTTGCTTTTAGCTGCTAATACAAATATAGATTTTATTTTTTAGAAACCAAATCTTAGTTGCTCCCTATTTGTTTTGACTACTTTTAACTAAAGTTAAAAAACAAAAACTGAAATTAGTATATTGATATTAAGGGTCGGAAACAAAAGATGTTTAGAAAGCTTACGGTTAGGCTATACTAACTGGTCCGCACATTCCACCGCCTATATTTTGAACTCCTCTTGGTCGACGGTGCGCATACCGTGCAAAACAATATTTTGGGTGTCTAAATATGCGTCACTGCTGAACACAACCTTACATAACAAATTATATATAGTATAGATAATACAATTTTTTCAGTGGTTAGATCAGGGCCGGTCTAAATTTTTAATTCGGCACAGGGTCTATATATTTTCCACTATGGCCGGATCCCTATTCACCCCTATGGTCTTCGAAATGACGAGAGAGGATTTTCACGAGCTTTGATAGGGACATTATGCTTTGCACCAAAATTTTCTCCTTGCTGATTCATATGCATGTGAGTTTTTTTTTAGTTTCACCCCTACCATCCAAAAAACTCCCCGTAAACCGCATTATCCTGATGAAGGACCAATCGCCAGCGCTTCTAGAGCTTTCCGAGACCTCTTCTCCAATCGCCATCAGGATTGGACATGAGGGGGAGGAAAAACGAGGCGTGATGCCGTGATGCATGAACCCTCAACGTCGTCGTGCCCTCGTAAATTACAGCACGCATATCCTACCCTTATAAACACATTTGAAGACTAAACCGGCATATTTTGAAATTGAGGAAGTCACCACAGACGCCTCACTATCGAGGAGAACATCGCCTATTACCAAATGAACAAAACTGTTAAATTCTAAGATAATTCGCTCCCAGCAGGAGTTAAATCTAGGACTTCATGTACCGCTCGAGCTGCTGCAAGCTACATACCACTTTTAATAGTTAATTCCTGTTTACATAGTTTCATTGGCCCATGCATGGGCCTAGGAAGCCCAAGGACTTGGTCTTTGACACAGAGAAGTGCGACGTTCATGCAGTTCCCACCATCAAACGTATGGATCGGATAACTGAGAACAGACAGATCGATTCATGCGGCACTATATTTATCTTGTTATGGTAGGGCCAAATTAGCACATGAACAAGTGATAAACTAATTCTAAAAGTACATCCCAGTCCCGGTGGCTGCACACTATATAGCTACTACATGCTATGCAACTGAGCTGTGAGCTTGTACTTGCTCAACAAGCATTCTTTTGACCTGCTATTGTCTCGATCCTGCACTAGTGCACTCCAACCAAATTCATGCAACTTGCAATACTTTACTAACGTTGTACCACAAGGATAGGATTGCTAGCTACTGCTGCCAAGCGCCAAGCCCAAAATATCTTCTACGAATTAGTAATACTATATTATCAGTGTCTGCCTGTTGTTAATTTAGTTTCCTAGTGGACAGCGTCCCCGTCATCTCCCTGCAGATTCGATCATGTAGTGCAGTTTGAGGATTTCCCGCGCGGATAAGGTTGTCAACATCTCTGGCACCAAAAAAAAAAAAAAAAAAAACCTCTTCACTGGTTGCTAGACCTGCTGGCTGCTGGGGAATGAAGAGGCGATAAATAAAATAGGTGGAGGACGAAGTAACTGCTTCGTCAAGCTATTCTGCAAGTCTATCAGATAAGCATCAGCAGTCGATCTTTATCTGTCCTCGTATTCCTTGCTGTCAATGTGTAAACTTTCTCTGTTTGGAAACACAAGTCCATGTAGTTTTGTCATAAGTTAAACTTTACATTTGTACTATTCTCTGTTTTTTTTATTCGATATGGTTAATTTTTTTTTCAAAACTTTGATCGTTCGTTTTTTTTAAAATATTCTATTATTTATCATTTATTTTGTTGTATTTGTTTTATCATTAAAGATACTTTGAGTATGAATTGCAATTTCATATATTTGTATAATTTTTTTAATAATATGAAAGATTAAAGTTTTCTTAAAACCAACCACCTTATTAAATAAAAGAAATGAAGGGAGTATAAACATATAAAGCTTTTCAAAGCATTACTTGATTTATTATGACAAATGCATCCATTGGGTAACTCATTTTATTTCCACTCCGCCAATTACAGTTCCCAAGAAATATGAGCATATCCAGCCATCCACGGTTTGGCATAGCCGCAGGTATTCCAAGGTTCGGCTCCTTTTCAGCACACATAATCCAAGTATCCACAGATTTTTTGCACTCAGATTGCATTGATGACGTTGAAAGTAAAACCGTGGGCTTTGGCTCCAAAACGGGCTCTTGTCAGAGGACTGTCATTCAATTCGAGGAATGTGATGAGCACATTATCCATTGCATTGTTTTTACTAGCTGCTAATTCTACCTAAAGCTAATAAATTAACTGCTTCCTCTGCCTTACTCCCTTGATATCCGATTTAGTTGTCGTTTTGAATATCGATACGGTCTCCAAAACATAAGTTTAACCAATGTTTTTACTAAAATATAAATAAATATCTTAAAAAATCTATATTTTTATGAAAGTACTTGTTAAGACAAATCTATACACATGACTTTTAAAATTCAAGACTAAATAATATAAAAGTTATATACAATCAAAGTTTTAAAAATTTAACTTATAGCTTTTCTAAAACGATAATTATATTGATTCGGACCTGGATGGAGTATATACAACGTAATTCTAGTTTCTCCAGAATAAATTAGTGATAAAGTTAATTAATATATATTCATAAATTTTTATTGGTCGTGGTGTATTATAAATGACGATGCCATACGCGACTTCTACTCTTATGTAGAAAAAATTTTAAATGCCAGATTGCCAATCTTTCGGCCGCAGTCAGTACTAGGTCCGACGACAGAAAGCATGCAACTTGCTGCGGAGACCATGATTGGGAATCATTGGACACCAGGTGGAGAGCAGGGCAGCAGCACCGCAGCAGGCAGATGGATCAGACGCCCCCTACATCACCTCGCTTCCTCGCTAGAACAGTTCGATTCCTCCGCGTATTGCTCTTCTTAGATGCGTTTATGGAAAGGAAGGACGCGAATGAAATTGCTTCTCTGGTGTTTGGGCCGTTAAATACATATTGATGTATGTGTTTTTTTATGGTGGAATATGCCGCGTTATCGTTTACCACTATGCGGCTCTAATTAGTAATTCAACTATCAAATTGGTCGGTTTAGTTTTTAGAACGTTTTGAGATTTTTCATTATAATGAACAAAATTTCGTAAGTTACAATGACAACAAAGCAGAGTAAACATACCAAGTAGAGAGAAGATAGAGATACAAACGCCACCACGCGATAAAAGAGAACCCATATGGCTTTACAAAGGAAACCTTGGCTGACTCCGTGCCCCCCTCAAACCCTAGATCCGCACAGGCAACGTTGCGTGGATTAAGAAATAGCAATGCTCTTGTGAGGGGCTCTATCGAGGACAAGAGGGAAGTATTGGGAGCTTTCTTTATACCTCGGTAAAAGATGACCGAGTTGTTGTCATCACTTGGAGTTGCATTTCTACTGCTCTCTTTACATTCCACACTTATATTTTTGTAATTATGTGCTTAATTTCCTAGCTTAGCTTGATTGTCTAGATTCTAGGTTTGAGAATTAGGTTGCAAGTCTTCTTGCGGTTGAAGTAGCAACACTTTGCGAAACTTTAGAGAACATTTATACTACATCTTACATAGATTTTCATAGCTTGGAGTTATGAGTCTTACATTTTAAGAACTCTTAATTCACCCTCTCTCTTAGGATGTCATGGTCTCCTTAATTGTGAATGCCAAAGGAGATGCATGAATGTTCAAGAATGATGAGCCTTATCTCGGGGAGCCAAAGAGGGTGGGTTACCTCAATTGTCTACAAAAGAGGATAAACTATGCTAGCATCCATTGTCGACCCAATCGAGGCTATGTGAAGCTTTTGCTCATGAACCCTAGACATTCTTTACATTACACAATAAAAACCAACACAACTAAGCACCACAACAGTGCATAAGCTCACAGTGACGATGAAGCAAATAGAGGTAATGTTCCCATCACGCCCACTAGGTCTAGCATCCGAATCACCACCTAGGCGAAGCAAGTTATCAAGAAGAGGGAAACTATGTATTCTACAACATGTAACACAATGATGACTAGTGACCAGCAATAAGCCATGACCAATGGAATCTAAGCCAAATAAACCATGACCAACATGAGCAATGACATGAAGCTATGGAGTAGGAGAAAAAGAGCAACACAACAATTGTGGTACCTGCCCAACCTAGGGTTTATAGGACTGTCATGGAGAGTTGACAAAATCCAACTAGATAGCCACATCTAACCCTATGCAACCACCCAAGGTAGGCACCACAAGCCCATGGACAATTTGTGGACATGTGAGAACCAAGGATGCCATGGGTAGCCCAAGTAATCACCGTGCCAACCCTAGGAGGGGTTCGGTGGGGGTGAGTGCCACCATCAATGTGTCAAGGCCACCACTATGTTAGCCCTCGATGAGGAGAGGTCTAGGCTAGTCATGGTAGCGTAGCAGCAGAAGCATAGATAGATGCCCGACGATGGCATACTAGCAAATAGTTAATGGTGGTGGCCCTTTGATGCACAATAACATGGCCTACAGCTATTTCGTTGGTGTGTGAGCCTCTAGCAGCACTAAACAACCTCGAGCAGCACCCATGATGAGCATGGATCTTGGGCTACGTACATTAGATATTGTACTACAAATGAGGATCTATTGACTCCTAGGCAAAAATGACCCCTATCAGCCATGAAGATAGAGGTGAAGCAACCATGGTGGGAGAGGAGCGAGGGAAAGAAGATGAAGGAGGAAGGGGCACATTAGAGGTCATTTTTGTTGGCGGCTCTTAGCCTACCGGATTGTACTCCGCAAGAGCACAGAGACTGCTGTAGCCTTTCACCCGGGAGTATTCCAATGTATCGTATTTATCCACAAGGAAGCATTGAGGTAGAGATATCAAACTATCATCCATCCAGCTTACTACTCATTCATATCAACCGACAGCTAGGAACGATTAACACCAAGCACCATGGGATACGAGCCAAGCACCGTTGGCGTGAAAGTAGGTAGAGCAAGAGGACAATGAGGTAAGAGCTCAGATTCCCGATGAGAACTTTCTATACTATGGTGAGCCAGACAGACTAAGCTAGACCAAACATGTTGCTCAAACTGAGGTAATGACTTATCTAGTTGTCTGGGATACTTACTTCGCCACCAAGGCTGCTAACCACTTCTCAGCACCAGAGTGCTGACAACCTAGACGAGAAAGGTGGGTGTCACAGGGACTCAGCTATGCGACTACAAGCAACCTGAATGATGGGGGTTGACTACATAGGGTACACTCTCGCTGTCACCAAGAGGACCTACCAAAGCCAAGTGCGCCTAGTCTACATGCACACCCGGCTACCCAAAACTGTGTGGGGTTGAGTGCAAAACCAAGGTGACCACAATTGTAGACACCACGTCTACGCTTGCAGGCACTACTTCTACAGGTATCCCAAATAGAAGTATACGCAACCGTATAGTCAAGTGCTATAAAGAGCATACGAGGAATCTATAAGCACGACAAGCTAAATATTCATTACCCCTCGGAGCAACTGTAACTATAGTCTAAAAGACATTACTATGCTGAGGCATGGTTAATACCAGAAGCAAGAATAATGTAAATGCTCACAAAAGTAAAGAAAGATAATGCATTAAATAGCTCAAGTATTACAAGAAAGTAAAGATACAAGAGAATTCATACCGAACTCCTAAAGACGGCTCCAGAATGATGGAGCCCTACCTCTAACTCCTAACCAAAACACAACTTTCAGAGTGGAAGCACCTCCCGTTAGGTGCCTCCAAGAGAGGGAGAGAGAGTTCATATGGTGAATGGTACAATTTTTGGAGCTGGGGGAGTTCCCCTCTATTTATAGGATGAAGAAGGTCGGTGGGGCAGCAAGTCGGTTGATCGGGTGGCCACGTGGGTGGCCGACCGGCCATCACGAAGGCCGAGCGGCCAAGTCCTATGGCTGAGCGGCCATCCCTCATGGCTGGGCGACCCTCCGATGCACCCACATGATCAATCAATGCTTGGGATGCCCTTTGGAAGTTGGTGACCGTTGATACACGTGTTGAACATGTCCGGGTGGCCAACGCGGTGACCGTGCAGGCCAAGTAATGGGCCGGGCAGCCATTTGAGGTGGCCGGCTGGCCATACGTGGTGGCCGGCTGCCAAGTCCATGGCCGGCCAACCATGTTTTCCAGCCTTAGCTAGTTTCTTGGACCGTATAACTGCCTTCCAGTGTTGGATTCAACTTGGCCTTGTTCCTCCATGTGTATTTCTGCTCTTGGTAATTTCCTTGGATGAATAAGATAAAGAAAGTGGCATTTTGCGAGAGTACATGGCCAGACGGCCAAGCCTTTGGCCGCCCAGCCAAAGGTCTGGCTGCTCGGCCACCCTCCTCGGTGTCAGCATTGTTGATCTTGCGACGACGATAACTTTTGCATCCGAACTCTGAATTGAATGAACCAAAACTCTATTTTGATTATATCGATGAGCTATTTGCAATGGTTTGGTCCTTGAGGGAATTTGAGATACTTCATAGTGATGATATTTGTAGATCCATCTCAAGCCCTTTTGTACGTGATTTCTCTCTTGCTCCAATTGATATTCTTTTGCATAGAATTTGAGCATCTCCTTGTGATACACCGAAAACCACCAACACTCGTATTATTCATCAGTGTTAGGTAAATAATGTACAAAACTTTAGCTATACCCCATTTATTCACCAAGGAATTGGCAGTTGAAATGGTGAAATAACAACCGTTAACACCCCCCAAGCATGAACTTTGGCTCGTCCTTGAGCAAAGCTAAGGCTTAGTCTCGGCAGATCAAGAGTTGCATCAATGTCAATGTCATGCAAGTATTAAGTGCACAACCCAACATTCCACCTTTATGATTGAACAAATTGGCATAAGTGTACCCTCAACCTTTTTATCCGTACCTGTGGGGCTTTTGAGTTTTCTTACTGTGTCTTTGGTGGTTGGGAGATGGAACAATCTCAGCAGAGTGTGACCAAACTCTATCTCCTTTCAAGTTTCATGCTTGGAGATTTTTTTTTTGAAAATTTTGAAAACAAAGAACTAAGTTCCTCAAATGGTACCCTCGATCACTCAAGTGTTTTAGATTTCCTTACCAGGCCATTGGCCAAACTTTTCCCTATCAACTAAGAGGCTTATGTGGAGCTCAAGGTAGGGATAAAGTTAGCTTACCTATGTTATGTATTTTGTTGAGTCAAAAATTGGTCCTAGCGAAGTTTGTGATACCTCTCATCCCGATCAAAGGAGAATGGGCTTGTTTTGTGGATGGATATGGTCTATGGATGGAAACTCCTTATTTGATGAATCCCCTCTTGAAACTTTGAACCTTTTGAGTACATGGAGCTATCATTTTCTTTTCTCTTCCTTTTTTTTGTTTTTTCTTTTCTTCTTTTCTTTCTCTTTTATCCCTTTTTTTCGGTAGCTCCATGTCACCTCTTGTAAGGGAACTTTGGGGATGTTGCTGAATATGACTGGAGTATTTATTTGCAAGACCTCATTGTGGATGGGTATGTGGATGATGTATATGGTGGAGAAATATCTGGTGAAGGTGGATACTTGAATCCAGTGTAGATTTAAGCATGAACAAACAAAGGAAGGCTAACAAATGAAGGTGAAAGTTAGGGATTTTCATCGGGACTTGAAGTGCCACTACTCATAAGAACTCAAAATTTGACAAAACTCAACACAACAATAGGTAGCATATGTAGAGGTTTCATCATGTAAGCATTTGGCTCTAGATAGGTATTCAAACCACTGAGGAACTTTCTCATTTTCATTTTCAAAAAGAAAAAACTCTGAGAATTCACCTTACTAGGATCAAGATGGGTTAAACTTAAACTTTGATTACATCACATCTCACAACAACTTAGACTTGGTTTGAAAGCACTTGCTCCCACAAGGTTAAAGATTAAAGATAGGATCACGATAGATGCCAATAAGTTCAAATTTTTAGGGGAGTGCCAAGTTGTATATGAAATACTTACTAGGAATTAACAGAGCAACTAGTCATCATTTCCTTTAAGCAAGGGTATAAACAAAGTTCTAGCATTATATGAGTTAGTTTATTCATGGTAAAAGCAAATCTTTTTGTTGTTTTTGAATTTAGCAAAAAAATTTATAGCTTTTCTTTTATTTGGGATAACTAGAAGTAAATCTTTTTGATGTCATGGCAATTTTTAGGATTTGAGATATGGTAATGGAATTTTGAGCATTCGGGGTACTCACCTGGTGATCTTTCCCCAAGCTTAGTTCTTGCAAGTGATTGCCAAGAAACTGAGCTTCAATATTACCTGGCATTGCCTCCCCCAAGCTTGCTTGTTCCCTAGGTAACGACGATGCTGCTTGTGTTGCTCACCTATGTTAGGCGAATTTCCTTCTCTCTGTACTCTTGTTTTGCTTCCTCTAAAATGACTCTTTGAGCAGTTTTTTCTATCGTGCTACTGTTTAGAACGTTTGCAAAGTCTCAGGAGCTTTGATTTGTCGACAACTCTGATCTGATGATACTACTCCATGGGTGAATGTCTCTTGTTGATCTCCCACTCCAACATCGTGTTTTCCTCAAGTCTGACATTCTTCCCAAGTGACACAGTTTCGTTCATGGCCAGCTATTTATTCCCAAACAGACTCAGTGGAATGATGGAGGCGGCTGTTTGTCGGAGTTGACTCCTCTGCATCCTTGATAGTTTACCACCAATATGCAGTTGATAGATTGGATTTGACTCCTCTGTATCCTCTTGGCAAAGGTGAACCATTTGCCACATTCTAGGATTTTGTGCAGTATGTACGAGGTCGCGGTTACTTGTACAAGTCTCTTGACACGCCATTTTTCTGCTGTCCTAGGTGGCTTATTGGCATGCTAACTCACGTTGTGCCATGCTTATGATGTCGTAGGTGGCTCATTGGCGTGCTGACTAATGTTGCGCCATGCTTATGATGTCGTAGGTGGCTCATTGGTGTGCTGACTCATGTTGCGCCATGCTTATGATGTCGTAGGTGCTCATTGGTGCATTGACTCATGAGTACAGTAGATCAACCTGACCTTCGATAACTCTTGTTGAATGTCTGGCCAGGGGAAGAGAATTAAGGAATGCTCATTTGTAGCATTCCTCCATACATGGGGTGATGTCTCTACATATATCTTATGCCAATTGCAACCTCATACTATAGAGACACCTGGTCTTGTGGTTTTGGAGATGAACTCTCGGGATCAAAGATAGTGATGTAGAGCATGGTTAATGTCTTGCAACAATCAACCACTGTTGGTTGAATATCGAGGTCCTTCCTTTCAGGGGTTGGGTCAGAGGATGGGTGCCTCTCGACATATCCTCCCTCAACATTCTTGTGGTGTGATGGGACAACACTTTTGTTCAAAGTATTCATGTTCCACTTTGTCCCTCACTTTGATTCCAGTGGAAGACGTTGTCCAATCATGGGGTGAAGAGATATTCAAGATCGAGAGTGGATTACGTCATGGCATTTTCGTTCCTCCTTTATGATCTCCGAAAACCTCCCTTCTACCTTTCCCTGCATGTTAGGGATCGACATGTGCACTTGTCTACCTAAAAAGATGCCTAGGTTGGGCAGAGTAGAAAGCTAGCTAATTCAGGATAAGCTAGCCTTTGATAGCACTATTGGAAGGTATTAAGGCCATAGAATCTTATCACAATGAAAGTTGGTTTCAAGTGCTACCATGATAGCACTACCAGAAGATCCTGGCACGATGAAGGTTTAGTTTCAAGTGCTATCACTAACAGGCATTCGATTCAAAACAACCTCTAAAAAGAGAATGTTGAAAGTAGTTGTTAGAGGGGGTTACCTTCATTGACGCTGGAAGCATCGATGATAAAAATTCCATCTTGGCACACAGTAGGTACATCAGGTTCCCGCTGCATGGTTGGTCAATAGAATGTTAATGTAGCGGACATCCTTTAAGCACTGCCTTGTTGGCTTGGAAATTTTGGTTGTGTTCTGTAGAAGCTTGTTAAATGCTAGGCAATTTTGTCCCCCAAGCTTGGTTTCTGCACTGGATGCTGATTCCAAACTTGCTCCCTATCATGTTTAACTTTTCTTCTTGGGTTTGATACCTGTCAGTGATGACACATGCCACCAGTCGTTGTCTACCCATGTGCCACACAGCCATTGACTGCACGTCATGACATGTACGTTCTCACCATGCTTGTGGTCATTGATTCGTGTTTGCCTTTGTGGTGCTTAAGACGGAGCTCTCCCATAATGAGAGACGTCTATGCCTGCCGCTTTTGGGATCTACACCACAACTCCATCGGGCATGCAGCTTTCCCGTAGGGCAGTAGACCAGTGGTCTACTAGCTGTGCAATTTCAAGGATGGAAGATAGCATGATGTGATATATGATCCATACCATGATGCTATCATTTACCAAAAGGGGTTGGATAATCTGCAAGAGGTTGAGCATGAGAATGTCGGCCATAGGGCCTTTCTTCTCTTGTGGGGAATGAATGCCTCCTGCAACAGGTTAGTGTACAACATGTACAAGGGTCCAATATGTATAAAGAGTATTAATCACCGAGCCCGTTGTTCACAGAGTACTAAAATATTTCCAATCAAAATGTAGCACAAACCATGTTGCTAAACCATGACTTCCATTTCTCCAACTTTTGCTCTACTCCATGGTCTTAAAAAAATGGGATGAATTTTTGAAACATCACCGGGATTTTCTGTCTCCATTGGAACTTGAGAGATCCAACTAGTTCAAGAATCGCGGCTCATAAACTAGCAATAGAACATCACTACGAAAGACCACCCATAGCTTATCTACCAAACTTGACATTACATCTTAGAAAGCGACTAATTCCAACCTAAGCACCACACTTAATTTGAAAATTAGCCTCCGGGCACACGTTAGGATCTGGCAAGCTATGTTCGGATATGAAAAGATCTTTAACTTTTGGCATCCCATGACTTTGGATAGCATGAAAAAAATGATAAAGAATTACACAAAGGATAGAGCATCATTGAAGAAAAAGTTTTTTGTTTTATAAGTTTTTTTGGATTTGAAATAAAATGAAAGAGCAACAACAAAAGGATGAACAATAGAATAACATTCTAACTGGCGCTTCCCCGGCAACGGCGCTAGAAAAGCTTATTGGTGGCTCTTAGCCTACCAGATTTTACTCCGTAAGCGCATGGAGACCGCTATAGCCTTTCACCCGGGAGTATTCCAATGTATTGTATTTATCCACATGGAAGCATTGATGTAGAGATATCAAACTATCATTCATCCAGCTGTTACTACTCATTCACGTCTACCAATAGCTAGGAATGATTGACACCAAGCACCATGGGATACAAGCCAAGCACCGTTGGTAAGAAAGCAGGTAGACCTAGGAGAACAACGTGGTAAGAGCTCAGATTCCTGATGAGAACTTTCTATAATATGGTGAGCCAGACAGACTAAACTAGACCAAACATGTTGCTCTGACTGAGGTAGTAACTTATCTAGTTGTCTGGGATACTTACTTTGCCACCAAGGCTGCTAACCACTTCCAGGCAATAAAGTGCTGATAACCCTAATAAAAAAGGCGGATGTCACAGGAACTCGGCTATGCGGCTACAAGCAACCTGAGTGACGGGGGTGGACTACACAGGGTACACTCTCGCTATCACCAAGAGGACCTACCAAAGCCAAGTTTGCCTAGTCTACATGCACACCGAGCTACCCAAAACTGCGTGGCATTGAGTGCAAACCAAGGTGACCACAATTGTAGACACCACGTCTACGCTCGTAGGCACTACTTCTACAGGTATCCCAGATAGAAGTATAAACAACCGTATAATCAAGTGCTATAAAGAGCGTACGAGGAATCTATAAGCATGACAAACTAAATATTCACTACCCCTCGGGGAGCAATTCTAACTATAGTCTAAAAGACATTACTATGCTGAAGCATGATTAATACCAAAAGCAAGAATAATGTAAATGCTCAAAACAAGTAAAGAAAGATAATGCATTAACAAAAGAATTCATATCGAACTCCTGAAGACGGCTCTAGAACGACGGAGCCCTACCCCTAAGTGCTAACCAAAACACTACTTTCAAAGTGGAAGCACCTCCCATTGGGCACCTCCTAGAGAGGGAGAGAGAGTTCACATGGTGAATAGTACAATTTTTGGCGCTGTGGTAGTTTCCCTCTATTTATAGGATGAAGATGGTCGGTGGGGCAGCAAGTCGGTTGGCTGGATGGCCACGTGGGTGGCTGGCTGGCCATCACAGAGGTTGAGCAGCCAAGTCCTATGGCTGAGCCGCCATCCCTCTTGGCCGGGCGACCCTCCGATGCACCGACATGATCAATCAATGCTTGGGATGCCCTTTGGAAGTTGGTAGCCGTTGATACACGTGTTGAACATGTCCTGACGGCCAACATGGTGAACCGTGTAGGCCAAGTAATGGGGTGGCCGGTTGTCCATATGTGTGGTGGCCGGCCGGCCAAGTCCATGGCCAGCCAGCCATGTTTTCCAGCCTTAGCCACTTTCTTGGACCGTATAACGGCCTTCCGGCGTTGGATTCAACATGGCCTTGTTCCTCCATGTGTATTTGAGCTCTTGGTAACTTCCTTGGATGAATAAGATAAAGAAAGGGGCATTTTGCGAGAGTACATGGCCGGCCAGCCACGCCTTTGGCCGCTCAGCCAAAGGTCTGGCCACCCGGTGTGGCGGAACCGCCGATTTAATCCGGGCTAAGCACACCTGCCACCTCTGGCTTGCAATGTGATTAGGCCGAACTAAACCCGGTCGTCGGTCGAGCTACCCAAAAGGGCACTCGATGCAACCATCACCTAGGGATGCTGACATCACACACGTTAAGCCCTCGAAAGAGCCACAATAATTACAACAACCCATCATTTCATACAAACATAGATTGACTTGTTTGAAAATATTTACTCAAAATGGGGTACAAACATACTGAAATAGAGTTCCAAAATAACCTTGCAGCGGAAACAGTAACATAATACCGTTATACTCTTGCAGCGGAAAATAAAACATCGAGCCATGACATTGAGCCCACCATTGTCATTCTTGATCATGAAGCTCCTGAAATAAAAATATCAACAACGTAGGGGTGAGTACGTGAGGTACTCGTAGGACTTACCCGTGGGCGGTTTCAACCCGACACATTTGAGAGTATGCAAGGCTTTTTGTGGACTGGACTCTAACTCGCGCAAGCTTACTAGAAGTGAGTCCTTACTTTCAAGTGTCATTTATTTTTAAAGTATAAGCCTCATTTGATTCATTATAATTATTATCAAGTTTTCATCATCTGTATAATCACCAACATAATAGTAAATTACAGTAAGGTAACAACTCAGTTCAAACATGTAGTATTCCAAAAACATGAGTATTATATCCAGAGTGTTTAAGTAGTTACTACGTTGCCCGACAGTGATATTGGCATTCCCACACCTGGTAGGCATCAGCGATTCGAATCGATTTTTAATTCCCAGGAATAACTATCATGCCAGGGGTATATGCTTACTAGCCGTCGTGTTCCCACATATAGCCCCCATCTCCACCTGTCTTGTCCCAAGATTCAAAGCGCTCCCACCTAACCCCCGGGTTGTGCCCCCTCAGGAGCGATACCACAGTTCTCTGGGTCAGCCCTCCTTCGAGTACAAGCGCCCCCGGGCCCATCGGCCTCCAGCAAGTGGATGGGCGGAGCCTCGAAAACTCCGGACAAACCCAGGTAAGACTTCACCGGTCCCATTTCCTGGTGAAGCACTCTAGCAATGTTATGCCGATCAGCAGACGAACAGCGGACGTGCCTTAAACGACTCGGGCGGAGTCCACCAAACCATCCTCATCATTTTTCATCGGAATATACCCATATCTCCGCCCGGTCTCATCTTTTCATCACATCATATCATATTTCTCTCGTATTAAATTTTTGTAAAACATTTTGAGTCCTATCATCTCAGCGAGTGAATATCTTCACTCGACTTCTACCGTCTAAGCATGGCTAAGCATAGACTTCGGCCTATCCATTCTAACTAGGATATCGGTATTTATGCAGGTGGGGTTTCAAACAACTCCTGAACGTAAATGCAAAATCAAATAAAGGGTGGTGAGATTCCCTAGGTAGGTGTATATGCCTAAGGGGCCTACCTTTTGTTGTTGATAACTTGAACAAACTAAACTAAAGTTAGTTTGTTGGGTTGTGAGGCTTTGCCCCAGGCAACCCCTTGATCACTTGGGCAGCTCCTCCTTCCAAATACGACTTCAGGGGCCTCCAGGTGGTATTTGGGCCTTAGTTGGTCTTTTGGACACCGTTGCTCGAAGTAGTTCCACGCACTTGCTTCTCGATCACGTATCTGCAGTGAGCGTCGCTATATGAATGATATGCATGATGTAGCGAATGAGATGCCTGAATGTCAAGCACCCGTATGAATAACCATATTTCACATAGCTAACTTAGAATTCCTAGTGTGCATATCTCAACAGTAGTGAATACCTATATTGCATTCCAGAAATAGTGGCTAAGTCTTACATATTCTTATGTTTCAAATATGGTTCATTGTGGCATTTATTGGATATACTAGTCTCACATTTTCTATTATTTACGTAACTATGCACTATTTCTACCATTTTCAAATCAGAGCCAAAGCCTTACATGCACCAACTCCTATGCTAGCAGTGAATTATGGTCATAACCTAGAGCTCATATCAAGCCCCTAAAGTCACATGTAACATTTTTCACCATAGCAAACTTTTCTTAAATTAAATACATGCTTAAATATAAGACAAGGGCAAAATAGTAATTAAACAGCCAATGCTAGGGCTACCAAAATTTATACAGAGCCTACACATGTTAATATGGCCTCTGCCCAAATTTCATAGCTTTTGAAGCTCATTTTACCCATATTTTCCATTTATGTTGGTTTAATATGCATATACAAAAACAGGGGCAAAAATGTCTTTTCCTACTCAACCATGATACCCAGCAGATAGATCTTTTAACAAGGATAAAAATGCAACCTAGTTTGTATTTTTCTGATTTTTATTTGATTTATTACGAATTTCCAAAGTTTAAACCGAGAGAAATGAATTTAAATAGAAAAGCCCACTGGTGGGGACTAGATCGGAAATATTCGTAGCCTCCTAGGGTCCTGCGTGAAATATGTCTAAGACTCAGTGCACAGTAATCAAACAGGGCGCATAAAAATGAAATATGACAGGAGGATTTTTGTAAAACAACCATCTTCTTCAGCCTTCTTCTTCCTCGTTCGACCGACGCGTAGGGAGGGGGAGACGGCGGTTGCGCCGCATCGTGGGGGCCGGGATGGGCGTTCGCGGCGGTCTGGGAACGCGTTCCCGGTGGAGAGGATTCGTTCCCCCCAGGTCTTGATCGGTGGGGAGGCACGCAGAAGCGGGGAACGCGTCGTGAACCAGGGAGCGTGGCCGCGGCATGGTGGTGGCGGCACGGCTCAATCCGGTGGCTCTGGTGTAGAAGAGACGTCCCCGAGGGGTGCGTGAGTTGGGCGGCGATGAGGGAAACCTGGAGGAGGGGGTTGGAGCCGCAGGGATGGATCGAAGGAGGCCGCCCACGGCGAGGCCGGTGGCGCGGTGGCGCATCTCGGTGGTCGCGCATGGAGGGAGGTGGAGGAGGCGATTTTGATGTACTAGAGCAATTGGATTTGGTGGAGGGGGACACGGCGGAGGTGGAGCGAGTGGTGGGTGGACGGGAGGCGGCCCAAGCTGGCAACGCAGCGAGCTCGTTGTGCCTGTCAATGGCGGGCGGCCATGGCGGGTGACGAGCTCGCAGCTCGGGGCGGCGGAGAGGAGTGGCATGGAGATGAGCAGGGAATGAGAGGGAGGTGGCTTCGACCTCAAGGAAGCCGGGGCGACGGGCAGGGCAGGCCGGGCGGGGCAGGCGGCGTGTGGCCACTGCGTGGTGCGCTGGCGCCCATGGCGTGGCGCGCTGGCGCCCTTCGCCCGCCGCGTGGGCGCAGGGGAGGGAAGGAGGAAGACAGAGTCGCGTGGGTGGACCGGGTCCATAGACTGGGTGAGGCCGACAGGTGGGTCCAGTGCAAGGGAAAAGGAGAGGGGTCTATAGATCGGGTCCATGTGGAGGGAAACCGGTTTCGCCATACCGGGTGCGGATGGCGGTTTCTGGTTCGCGGGGACCCGAGGTCTGACAGGTGGGGCCCGCTCGTCATTGAGACAGGGAAAAACGAAAATTCGGAAAAAGGAAGAGGGTGGTTTGACCGGCTGGAGATGTGATTTAAACTCGCCATTTTGAATGATTTAGGGGCTGAATTTGACAAAACCCAAAATACAAAAGTTGTTCTACTCTTCCAAATCTACAACTTTATCAAAAGGAGTAATATCAGATTCCAAATTTAAATGTGATTAAATTTGAATTTAACCTGCTGACTCCAGTTTGACCAAGGTTTAATGCAAACTTAGAAATTCCTAAAATCTATTTGATGCTCATTTTCAGAGAAAGAGTATTATACCAATGTTGTGTAGTTTTTAATTATCTACAACTTTCATATATGATGTTTTGCATGATAAGGACTTTTGTTTCTTTGAAATTTGAATTTTCCTTACCGATCCAAGTTTAGCCAGATTTCTGCTTTTTCATTAATCGACTCAAAACTCCACCTAAACCTTTGTGCATGTTACCACACTCAATAACAAAGTTGATCTATATAAAATTGTCTACAAGTTTGTTATAGAGAGTTTGGTCCAAAACACATTATATTTTGAACTACTAGTCACAAGTGCACTCAGGGGTTTTGCATATTTCACAAGAAAATTTTTAACTTCGTGATTTACTAGCCTAGTTGTTGCTCTTCTCTAAACATTATTAAGCCAAAACCTTGACTACCAGCAAATCTAATCGCGTGTTAAGACTTTCGAGATGCCGGGGGCATCACACCCGGCCTCCCTCCTCGGTGTCAGCAGTGTTGATCTTGTGACGGCAATAACTTTTGCATCCAAACTCCGAATTGAATGAACCAAAACTCCATTTTGATTATATCGATGAGATATTTGCATTAGTTTGGTCCTTGAGGGAATTTGAGATACTTCATAGTGATGATATTTGTAGATCCATCTCAAGCCCTTTTGTACGTGAATTCCCTTTTGCTCCAATTGATATTCTTTTGCATAGAATTTGAGCATCTCCCTGTGATACACCGAAAACCACCAAAACTCATGGAATTCGTCAGTCTTACATAAATAATGCACAGAACTTTAGCTATACCCCATTTATTCACCGAGGAATTGGCGGTCAAAATGGTGAAATAACGATCCGTCAACAATTTTCTTACACCAACACTGACCATCGCAACCATCCTGAGACCAATAGCGTCGATAGTCAATGAGGTAGGGTTCCTAAAGTGCGACAACCGGGTGAGCAGGTGTCACCTTCGAAAGAGTAGTGTGGGAACTAGACATCCAAGCTCATATGTTTGACATGTTATAACAGATAGGTGCATTCATATTTGCTAGTTTAAAAATCAAATTTTAAATTTATGCTTAATTTCGTCTTTGATCTGATGTGGCAAAGCTACATGGCATGCCAAGTCAACCAATAGTATAGTAAGGTCCCTGGCATGCTATCTAATTAAGTATCCATATAAATTCAGTGCTAGGACAATGTAGAATTCCGTGGGGGAGCAAAAATGAGTGAGTCAAGATCTTATATCCATGAATAAAATTTGATGTTTCTGCATTTTTATTTCTATATTTGAGCTTATGTAATATTGGAGTGTGTCTTCTTGCCCGTTCTAAGGATAAGGTGAGCTCATCCTGACTCATCTTTACCAAAAAATTATAAATGGAAAAGCAAGACAAAACAAGTTATGAAAGTAATTAATGTTCATAAAGAAATAAATAAATGACTCCTATGATCTTCAAAGAAAAAATCTTTTTTCAAAACCAATAACCTTGATTATGCTGATTAAATCCTCAAAAAAATATTTTCTAGCTCAAGCAGATTGTAAACACATTCAAACTTCTATACTCCTCCATAAGGTCCCAAGTGCCATAATCTTCTAAATCTCCTTAAGAACAAGAAAAAATACATGCCTAGAAGACTTGTTGCTATGGTCGATGGTATACACCAAATAAAGTTTCTCCAATGGTATTGGTAACAAAAGTGTGAGCCTTTATACACAATTCTTTATAGCATCGATGATATAACAAAATTTGTGCCAATCATGAAATCTTTATTTCAAAACAACATGGATGGGGAAATAATATGAGACTAATACTTATAATTGAAGCAAGGAAATTGGCAATCATTCAAAACAACATTATTGTCACTGGCGACAAATTGCATAGATAGGATGGGCACAGAGAAAACTCGGCCCTAGGATTAACTGCTATCGTCTTGTACACTGACAAAAATAGACTCAAACAAATAGTAGTATTCGTTATCATACGAAGAAGATAAGCATATGTAAGGATCATGGAACCTAAGCCTTGTCTTTAATATCTGTCAAAGTTGTGCCCAAATACAATATATGAGACAAATCCTCTTGAACTTTGGTATGTTTCTAGAGTGACTTCCAATCCTTTGTTATAATGAGAGTGCCATAAAACTTGCTAATAACCTAGTTTAATAGTCTCACACAAAGTACATTGATATCAGCCATCACTTCTTGATAGATCATGTTGCAAAACAAAACATTTTTTATAAAACTTTTTGAAGGCTAATAAGTGAGATTATCATGTTGGATACTTCCAACATCATGTGATGCCGTACCATATGTAATTTGCAATTCATATGTATATATGTAGGGGCTTGTCTAACCTTGACAAGATTGACAAGATACTAATGATCATCTGTTTTGCTTCAGACTGGTGTTTTCTTGTTTTGCTCATGGCATGTTAAGAACATCATGAATAATCTTGCCAAGGGATTTAATATGACTAGTGTAGATTTAAGTTCTTGATATGAATTTTCTTGTCATGTAGATTTGCAATTTTTGTTGATTCTTAATTCAGAATATTTTGTATGTCTATTTGCTCTATGTTATGTAAAATACTTTGCAACATATATTCTATTGTGCTTGATGGGCAAGGGTTATTCTTTACATGTCCTCACTTAACGTTTATTCAAATCTTCAAAAGGTGGGATGGTATGCAAAATGGTTACTTTTTGAGAATTCTGTAAGACAATAGAGAAGATTGAGTGTGTCAACACTATGGATCGGAGAAGGGGCATCCACCAACTTCATCACTGGCGGCTAGACCCTTGCATAGATACTTCAACAAGTACTACTATGTGTTGAAGATCTTAGAAAAAACCGGGTTGCCTCTCTTGTCATCTTTACTTTCGCTCAATTTACATGCTTCTTTTTCATTCCTAAAAAACCTTGTGTACTTTGTGGAATGACTCTAAGTTGCAAGCCTTTTGTTACCGAGTACAACTCTAGACATACTTATTCAAGAATTTCAGTGAATTGGATAAATAGGTACAAATTATGCAAAGTTGAGTAGAATTTCGATTCACCTGTTGTATATGGATGTATCAGATGAATAAGATCTAACAATTGTTTTCATTTTTTCCTTAACTACCCTAGCACATACCATGGCACTATTTGGCATGACTTAAAATTATGGAGAAGCTAGTTTTTCATTAGCTTAAGCTTTTTGCCACTTCTCAAAAAAGATGTTAGCTAATAAGTCATGGTGTTTGGCACATTGCTTCTCTGCAGCTTCTCATCCAAGCCTGACATGTGGGACCCACTTGAAAGTGACTTCAACAGGGGGTTGCAGCGGGTGGCTCACTAGGCAGGCATGGGGAGTGCTGGTGTCCGGCTCACCGGGGCTCGAGCCGGTGAGGAAGGGACCTATTGTGGCCATGGCCCAAGCTGGAGAAAGGACAGAATGGCGGCGCCCGTGGCCGAAAGGAGACGGAGCTAGTTGGAAAGGGATTTGTGCTGGTGTTGCCGCCGGATTTTGACCAGGACTAGTAGGCCAAAATACCAGAAGAAACCCACGATGAAGGAATCCACTTGGCTAGGCTTATATCATAAGTTTGGCCAAATATGATGATAATTGTGTGCCCGAGGCCTAAGCCAAGATGAAGTCATCGCGAGACTGGTTTGGACTCCAGGAGTAGGCCACACGAAATCAGGCACCCAAGCTACATACAAACTTTGTTTTGGGCGTTACACATATGGATGGAAAGCTAAGAAGATAAGATTTCTAATGCAATTGGAATCATGTCCAAATACATTCGGAGTCAACGGGAATTGCCAAAACAATTAGATGACCAGAATTTGCCAAGATTATACGACATGTTTCGGCTGATATTTGGAAGCTTCACGAAGGTCCAGACCGATGGAAGGAAGAGTCCATATCACTGTTGCCGTAGAAACCCAGCGGGAGAGAGACCTATGGCGAGGACACACCAGGAGCTAGTGGTCACGCTGCTGCTGCACTCGTCTCCCTAGTCGTAAGGCTCGGATCGTCTCCAAGCAGAGTTGATTTGGTTGACAGTGGTGGTGTGGGTATACCACCTGGCTTGACCTTGCAGCCATGAAGGCTTGGACGGATGTGGTGGTTGGCTCTGAATCTCCTTGTAAAGCGTACACAACAGACTTTAAACGTTAAATTCTTGCCTGATCGCTCGGATCAGCATCACAAGAGATCATGAACTCCAATCAGCATACATGTAGATGCTCGAAGGTCAGTGAGGCTATGATGTATCATAATAACCAAAACCACATCCATAAAGAGGATAAATATAAACCCTATCGAAAAGCACAATATAAAGATCTACATAGTCAAATCGATTTTCAACCAGGACCTCTAAGGAAGTCCATCTAGATAAACAGATACGGATTAAGACATGTATATATAGGGTGCTTGAGATACGCTGATCTATCAGCATGTCGCGTGCACGTGTTGCAGTGACACGTCGTGGATTGTGACAAGCGATTAGGTAAAGTAAAATGAGCTACATGAAGATCGAACCATGGCATGGAGCATAGAAAACATAAACAGATCGATAAACATGTGAGGTAAACGATGCATCTCGCTCAGGCTTGACACGAAACTCATCGAGATAACTGATAGATCTCATACCAAGCAAAGCTTGACGCAAGATTCATCTGGATAGCTGGTGACTCTCACGTTAAATAGAGCTTAACACGAGGTTCACTGGGATAAATAGTGAACCATGCTATAAAAAACGCTTCCGTACAGGCTCACCATGTGGCTCACACCCTAATGCCCTAATGAATCTCAGAAACATTATAGCAGCATGACGATTACCTTGAAAACCCTAATTGCTCAGGGTGGCGATGCGCCGAGAGAGATTGAAGACAACCGTTTCTAGAGAACATATGTTCTCAATTTTATTATGTAGGATACTGGTACATATTTATAGTCCAGAGACTTGGACGTCAAGTCCAACTCTTTCTATAGCTAAAAATATTTTAACTGGGCTAGAGCTAACTTGACTCAAACTAAACAAGATACATGACCCACCAACCCTCAGAATTGCCTCTTCCTTGGGCAATTAAATATAGCCCATCAGCCGATCTGATCTACCTAAAGGTCTGTTGATTCAGCCCATTTAGCCGATTTGGCCCAGATATGAATCGGCTAGATTTTGGCGACAGTCTTAGAGTCTTTATTGAGTTGTAATCTATTAGTTTAGGAAAGAGATTGAGTCTATCTAAGAAAGGGTGTGCCTTGGGAGTCAATTCATCTAGATTATAAATATGTAACCAGGCACATCATGTAAATCATCATCCACATGATCAATACAACTCTCGGCGCATCGCCACCCCTTCTCAGGGTTATTCTCTACAGTTAAGCATCACACTGCCCCAGCGAAGTCGTCTAGGTTGGCTAGGGCAGCAAAGCACTCACTGTAACAATGACGGACCTTGTGCTGAAGCATTTTTTATGGCAAGGTTTGCTAGTTACCTCGGTGAGTCTCGTACTAAGCTTCGCAGATTGCAAGATTCACTAGTTATCTCGATGAATCTCGAGCCGAACTCTACTTGGCACAAGATCCATCAGTTATCTCACATTATGTCAATCTATAGACCGTGTGGCCATGCATATATATCTCATTTGGTTGCTACATTACATGACATGCGCTACAACATGTGCACGCGGCAACACGAGAGATCGATATACACTTGGAACCCTGCTTTACATGTCTTAGTTTGTATCTTCTATTCTAGATGAATCCCTTTGGGAGTGCAGATCCATGTTCATGCGTGTAATCAATGGTTTCATCTGGTTAGATCCATAGCACAATCAATTTGGGGTAGTCACATCATCTAGATCATGCTGTAAGTAGGGTTTATCTTCTTGCATCGCTTTATTGATGTACTAACCCACTCGATAGCAAGGAGTGATCGGCTCATATGAGCTGATTCACTGGGAGGCCTTAAGTTGATCCACGTGATCAGGCTGAGATTTTATGCCCGTTTGCTTGTATGTGTATCTGCAAGGTGATCCTCTAACCACCACAGCCTCCCTAGTTGGAAGGTTAAGCCAAATAGCACGCCCACACCACCGCTGATCGACTCCACCTAGAGCCGATTTGAGCCGCTCTAGGAGAGACGACCACAGCGGCAGTGAGATCTCACGGCTCCTTATGTGTTCGGCCGATGGACAAACGCCTGCCGATTTCCCACGACAACAGCCGGAGCTGGAAGGGAAAGGGACATCAAATGACGCGGGGGAGGGGAGGAGGAAGTAGCGGCGAGTGCCACGTCGGACAAGGAGGGGAGGGGAGAAAGCTATGAAAATGGTCTTACCCCCAATGAAAAAAACTAAGTTGTATTTCATTTTAGAAAAAAAAACTCATAATTTCAAGCTGCCCTATAAGTTTTTTGTTTGGCACCTACACGCTCACTACAGGAAAATTGTATTTTTTTTCATGGGCTGAGATAATTTTGTGGGTCGGCCCACGAAATTCTGGTGCTTATAATGTCGGCCTAGACTACCGATGAAAATAGACTGACTTAATTTCGTTAGCAGGCTACACGAACGACGGAAATACAGTTAATTTCGTCCTTGGACCGACGAAATTATTCTGCGCGTGGGGATTTTCAAAAAATATACGTTTTCGTTGGCTGCAAGTGACCGATGGAGATAATGTAAATTCGTTAGCCTCTGCATAACCCAACGAATTTACACATCGTTTTCGTTGGCCGGTTTGGCCCACGAAATTATTCTGCACCCTTACCTACCCCGCATCCGGCCTACCGTCCCCACGCACACACACACTCCGCACACACGCACACACACCGCTGGCGCGCCGCCTCCGCACTCGCTGTCCGGCGCCGATGCGATGACTCCCCGCTCACGGTCCAGCGCCGCCGCGCTGCCTCCCGGCCGCGCCCGCGACGCCAAGTGCCTCGGCCGGCCCCGCGATGCCCGCCGCCTCCTAGCCTCGCAACGGCCGTTGCCTCCCGGCTCCGCTTCGCCTGCCGACTCCCCGGCCCACCACCGCCGCGACACCTCCCCGACCGTGGTTCGGCATCGCCACGCCGTCTCCCGGCCAGGCCCGCAATGCCAGGTGCTTCCCCACGTCCGGCCCCATAGCGGCAGCCGCCTCCCAGGCCGGCGACGCCCACCGAATTCCAAGCCCACCGCCTCCTGGCCCCGCGATGGCCTCTGCCTCGTGGCCCCGCGATGCCCGCCGACTCCTCGGCCTGGCGCTGCCCGCTGCCTCCCTAGCCCCGGTGTGGTAGAGTCGACTCCCCTGCCGAGCCACCAACACCAGCGCCCATCGGCGCCCCTTTGCCCACCCTGCCCCTACCGCCTAGCCATCACCCCAGCTTGCACCACCATTTGCGCCCATGCCACGCAAACGAGGAGGTTAATTCATCTTCTTCTGTCTTTTTATAGGTGTATATAGTGTAGCTAACTTCATCGGCTTTGCATGTCTAGAGTACTTTATGTGTAACTCCGTTGGCCTTGTTGACAACCGACTAAAATTTGTTAATCATTGATTGTAACGTACTTGTCCTTTTGTGATTAGATTATCGGTTATTTGTCATTAGTGAATAAAGTAATAGTTAATTGTAATTAGTGATTAATGACTAGGGCTGTGCCATTAGTATTAATTATTGATTTACAATGATGTTCTTATGCTATATACACATGACTAGGGCTGTTCATGCATATGTTGATGTTTTGATGAAGAATATATAATGACATGTTTAACTGATGTTTTCATACTATATATGCATCATCTTGCTTACGATTTACTTTTTTCACTTTAATTCCAAGTCATTTTGTTTTCTGATTATTTTTTCAAGTTTAGAGTTTCGATTTACTCGCCTAAACAGTAGTGTACCACAGGCATCACCCATTCAGGAAGGACGAACCTCACAGCGCCATTCTGGAATTGTCCACATTTTTTTAATAGCTCGAAAGTGGAGGCCGATGCATGTGATTTGTGACTTGTGGCCTACGATTGGAGCGATATTTCAGCTAGTGTAACCCATTTGTTCTCCAATGCACCATGGTTAGGCGTGTGTTTGGAGCACAGCGGAGTTATGCTGCCAAAATTTCGCTTCAATCATAGACTAAGTCACAAATCACATGCATCAGTCTCCACTTTTGGGTGGGTTTAGGACACATCTTTTTTCAAATAGGGAGTTCATCAGCCTCCACTTTGATGTCTATGCATGGACGAGCTTGTTTCTGTCATATGAACTTGTGTTGTGATGGATGAATTTGTTTTGTCATATGAACTTGTGTTGTGTGAATGAACTGTCATATGAACTCGTGAACTTTGATGGATGTTTATGAACTTTTGTGGATGAACTTATGAACTTTGATGAATGTGAATATATTGTATCTTTGATTGGATATATTATGCACGTGATTGGATATATTGTGGATTTTCTGTGAATTAGACTAGATTTCTGGTTCTGGTGGGGTGGGACCATTAAATTCGTCAGCCGTATACTGGCCGACGAAGTTACTTGGCCCCACCGTGGCCGTTAATTTCGTCGGCGAGATTGGCCAACTGAAGTTACTTGGCGCCACCGTGCAAGTTAATTTTGCTGGCCAGGCCAACAAAATTCAAGCCATTAATTTCATTGGCCTTGTCACGGTGGTTGATATTTCGTTGACCGGTTTATATTCGTCAGCTAGCCCACGAAAATAGAATAAATTCGTCAGGGCCCACGAAATTACATGCATTAGTTCGTCCAACCTAATTTCGTTGGCATGCCGACGAATAAAACGTATTTTCGTGGGTTTTGCTTTATTTTCACATGACAGACACATATGAAATTAGGTTGTCTCGTATCCTAATCTAAATTTTTAGTCAATTTCAGTATCGAGTTCTGATAGTTAAAATCAGGATATGGATATAGGTCCTATTTGGCATAGCTTATGGGCAGTTTCTTCTAAAAAATAAGTAGCCACTACAGGAACAAACTAATTTTTCGTGAACCAAAAGCAACAAGCTAACCAGAACCATGAGAATTTTGCGATACAGTGGAGTTTCAAATACTTCCGAATAATATAAATTCTAAGACAGTTTTTTTGATAAATTATGCAAAGACTTATAAACGACAAATTAGTATACTTTTGTTTTCTGATAAATTATGGTAATACTTATGAACCATAAATTAGTATACTCACAAACAGGCCCTCGAGTGTTCTCAAAACACGGTAAACTGGTCTTGGACAAAACGCTATCGTGCGCTACTCTGTACTCTCGATCCAATTGGTCGGAATCCATGTTCTTTCGCTCGTCCCGGTCAAATCAGGCCAAATAACCTTTCAGAATGCACAATAAACAACAAAGGTGAGCGTTGAACACAAGAATCCGGGTGAAAAAGGACTAGCCTTGTATAGTAGAAGCCGGAAGGTAGTGCATCTAGATATTTTGTACTGATACCTTGTTTCTCGTGTATTCTTACAATACGCACGTACAAGATCGGCACAACTATCTGAATCAATTATTGCACTCGGTCTAATAGTGTTACTAGCTTAGCGCGCGATCAACATTTCAAGAATATTACTGTTGGTTAAGGCGTCGGCTATGGTTGTATCAAATATATACTTGATGTGGAGCCGGCCCGAGATGAAACAAAATACTACTTGTAATAATTCATTGCAATGCATTCAATTAGCGATAATTAGATGAAATGAAACCATTTAACTCTCTATGGCAGTTTCATCGCGTTTAATGCTCTTGGAAAGAGTGTGCACCCGGGTTTCATCGCATGAAACCTATTTTACCTCTCCCTCCACATAAATATATTGTCACATCACCATATTTTTATAAATACACTGCAACATCACCATGTTTGCTGATGTAGTATATCCGGCCCTGTTTGGAATAAAAGAATACAAAACAGAGGAATGGAAAAAAACTTAGCAATATGATAGAGTGAAAAGTGAAAAACTACATAATTCCGAAACACAGGAATGCATACTTTGAGTTGTTTGGATTGAAGGAGAGAAAGAGTGAGCCAAGATTCTTTCTACTGAGTTAGAGTGGATGTTTTATTTTCTTTGTTTTGTAACACATGATTTCCTTTCCTTTGGAAAGGAACTTGGCTTTGTTCCAAACATGCTTCTGTATTTCCTTTCCTACGGAATGCATTTTTTTCAAAATCCCTATGAAAAACCTTTGATCCAAACAGAGTCTTAATTAGAATAAAACTTGTGTTGAGAATGCCCAAACTTATAATGAGGGAGGGATGTGTAGAATTCAAGGTGACAAATATTAATTGCTTGTTGGCTACATATCTGCGGTCTATGAACAGGACTACCCGGGAACAATAATTAACCAAGTTGTCTTAACTGTTTCCGTGTCACAGTTACTGCATTGGCCAAAAGGAGCAGAGTATTCAACAACTATTAGAGCGTCTCCAATGGGACTATTTAAACTAGCTATTTGGTACTGATCAGATCTAATCTGGATAGCTGATGTAGATGAGAGAGAGCAAAAAGCAAATAGCTATCTCTTGGTTAGTAGCTAGTTCAGTTCTAAGCATGTGACTCGAGAATTGAAAAGTACCGTGCAATAAAATCCTGTAAAAAAAAGACTCTGTGTGATGAGGTGGATTTTTTCCTAGCCAATACTGGGACCTTTGGAGGAGCTCTTAGTACCATGTAGGTAAAATATGAAGGTTCACATACAGAACTGGTAGCTTAGGTCACACAGAGAACATAAAAAATAGAGGCGACGTGGCCTATAAAGAAACGAAAAGGATTAAAGGACGACTTGGTTAGATCTCGCGTGTCGTGTGATCGGCCGGCAACATCGATTTCGAGAAGCAGTGGAAGAAGACCAAATTGGTGAAAGCGACCACCACGGATGGATGAGAACACGTATTTCATGGGTTTGAAAATAATAAAGAGGGCCTGCCTATTTAAGGGCAGAGCATGTTTGGAAGAGTGGACTATACCTGTTCTTACGATTTCGCTACACAACAACTAACAGCGTTTAACGGCGCTATCAGGCTCGGTCGCAAAGCTATTTTAGCACCGCCATTATTTCTGCCTGAGGCAAATATCCATTCTCTAATACAGTCTACAGATGATAGATTAGTAGCTGTCAATATGTGCATGTAGTAGCTAAATAAAGCAGTTGTTGCTAGCACAGATTATTCTTCCATCAACGCCTCAAAAGGAAGAAAGACTAGGTGCTAGCCATGACTGATGACCTGAGTATTGTGTAGGCCCTCTCTTGGCCATGGGAAAGAACAACAATAGGAACTACTATGATATTGGTGTCAGTCTTATTTTTCCTTCTTCACTTCAGGATTATC
The DNA here is from genome assembly GCA_030272315.1 of Paspalum vaginatum. Taxonomy (NCBI): domain Eukaryota; kingdom Viridiplantae; phylum Streptophyta; class Magnoliopsida; order Poales; family Poaceae; genus Paspalum; species Paspalum vaginatum. The sequence continues at coordinate 9,952,622 of CM059020.1, read as the reverse complement.
TGCAGTAAGAAAGTATATAACTTTTTTGCATATGAGGCTACCCAGCAAACCACATAATTTATAGATTCTGTTTTTCTCCTTCATCTCCCTCCTGTGCCATTACAATCACACAACTAGTGTCATTGCACAATACTAAAGAGGTGAATTGGGCTAATTTAAATTTCTAAACGAAGTCCTTAAACAATCAAACACTACAAATTAGCCCATTATAACTCGATCTCTAAGTGGGCAAAGCAAGAAAGCTACACTAAGCTAGTAATGCTACTCTGGTGACTTAAATGAAAGTGCTAGCCAAGAGATAAACTAACTCACGGAGAACAACATGCTAATCCATGAAACTTGCAATAACAAAATGCTTGAAATAAAGGAGATGAACAAGAGACAACCGGATTTATTCTTTTGGTATTAGAGGTTTGACACCCTCCCCTAGTCCATATCGTGGCACACACTAAGTGCAATATGTTACCTCTAATGTCAATAAAAGACAATGGACGCTCTCTAGGAGGCTCCGTTCACCATTCAGGCTAGGTGGTGCTCAAGCCTTTTACAATCATTGTTCTTTGGGCTTCCACAATCTCCTTGGCAAGCTCTGAGAACACACTACTCAATCATGTTGCCAAACACAAAGATTAACAAGCCTTTGATTTTCACTTGATCTTGGTCCTCACTAGTGTAAGGAAAATGGCCCCTAAGCGTCGTCCTAGTGTGCTTATTATGATTTTGGTGGTTGAGTGACAACATGAACAGTTTTGAGACTGATATGCGTTTATATGTGTTTAAGTTTTAGGATGCAGGTAATGGAGTTGGGGGACAAACACCTCAAAGGAATGATCAAAGAGCATAAGAGAAGATCCAACATATCAATGAATAATGCAAGGGTGCCGTGACTCGACAGTTAGTGGGCCAGGACTTTTCAACTTACTAGACGATCCGGTGCCATTGCAGCAGATGGTCCGGTGGGAAGAAGAAGGCCGAAAATTGAAGATCAAGACCCGGTGAAAGTGCTAGCACTGGATGGTCCTTTTATCAACCATAGACAGAAGTAGTTATGAAGCAAAGAAGTGACCGTGTGCAAGATTGTGTGCATTGGACAATCTAGTGATCCACATCATGATGTAGACAAAGACATGTTCAAATCAAGACCTCCGGTGATTACACCCGCCGAACAATCCACTGAACAGTAGAGGCAACTCAAGTCCAATGGTTGACTCCAACTTCTAGTCTGGATGTACACACCAGACGGTCCGGTGGTGTACACATTAGATGAGAGCTGTTTGCTGAGCTGTAGCTTTCTCCCAATCGCTAGTTTTGATGTTTCTGCTATCTATGGCCCCTTGCTTGGCCACCACAATATGGTTGGTGACTCCAAAGCTTATTCTAGTATTTGGAGACAAAATTTTGACTACCCAATTCATCAAGATACCATAGAGTGCATACTTTAGCATAGCTAGTGCTTGTGAACTCTTGCTTAGGCCATTCTTAGTGCATAGGCCTTGGTTGCGGCCAAGTGTTGTAGTAAGTTTTATGAATCTCTTAGCGTCCAAGCTTTTGGCACAGAAAGACGTGAGGAGCTTGAGCCGACTTCCTAAGAAGGCACAAATTAGAATCCTACAAACCAAGAGTCACTAAAAACAACATACCAAAACCTATGCAAGATAAAAACAAATATGTACACTAAGGATTTGCTAAGTGTTGCTAACTAAATAGAGAAAGGTATGGCAACCAACTTCCACCTGGAAGGAACATGTCGGGTATCCAACCCAAGAGGGGGAAGGGTGAATTGGGTCGCTAATCATTTTTTCTAAAACCTAGGGCTATCTAGTGCATACAATAAATCTATCGCATCCTATGCATGCTAGTTGAGTCTAAGGTTTATCTATGCTCTCTCTAACTTACCTAGAAGACTTGCAACCTAGAGGCAAACCTAATCAAACTAACTAGGAAAGCTAAAGGCACACAAGGAAGTAAATGAGGAAATGTAAATACGGTAAGTAAAGAGTGTAAGGAAGGGGGATGCAAACTCCTGAGGAGACACCATGATTTAACGTAAGGGCTACATCCATGGGCTTGCCACCAAAGGCTTGTGGCAAGTAAAGGCTAAGTGCCAACAACCACCAAGGCTTAGCCACTGCCACCACCTCTCTCAGTCACAAGGCGACGGATGTTTCACTACGGAGTTTGTAAGGTCTCCTCATCCTTGTACAATTTGTCGCCGCCACTCCACACCAATAAGGAGGGTCTAGCAACTAGTACAAGTGGCTTGGTGAAAGAAACATGCTAGGGGTATCCGACTAAGAGAGGGAGGGGGTGAATTGGGTCGCTAATTGCTCTTCTAAAATCTAAGGCTATCTAGTGCATAAGATAAACCTATTTCGCCCTACACATGCTAGTTAAGTCTAAGGTTTCTGTATGCGCTCTCTAACTTCCCCAAAAGACTTGCTACCTAGAGACAAACCTAATCAAACTAACTAGGAAATCTAAAGGCACACAAGAAAGTAAATGCAGAAACGTAAGTGCGGTAAGTAATGAGATAAAGCAAGGGGATGCAAACTCCCGAGAAGACATAAGAATTTAACGTGGTTCACCACTAAGGGCTACGTCCATGGACTCGCCACCAAAGGCAATATCTGAGCTAGGCACCAAGACTCTTCTGATCACGTCTTGCAGTCTCCACCAAAGGTTCACAGCACGCAAAGGCTAAGTGCCACCAAGCCACCAAGACTTAGCCACCACCACTAGCCTCTCTCGGTCACAAGGCACTGGATGCTCCACTACAAGTTGTCGTCGCCACTCCACACCAAGAAAGAGGGTCTAGCAATGAGTACAAGTGGCTTGGCCACAGCCAAGGGTTCTCCTCTAGCTCACACAAGAGCTACACTCAAGAAGAACTTGCATGCTCACTCCCTCTAAACTATAACCTAGCTTGGATATTTACTAAGCTCTCATATGGTTGTTGGAGTGATGGATATGCTTGGAATACACCCCTATACTTCATCTCAACTTTAGTGGCTCCAACTCACTCGAAATGGCCGGGTGGGGTGGCTTATACAGCCCCCAAACTCAAACTAGCCGCTGCAAAGAGGGGTTGCTGACATAATGTACACCGGATGGTATGGTCTATGCTTTTTCCTTAGACCGGACTATATGGTCCATGTACTTTTCCAATAGTCACTGAACACATATGTCACTGTACTTTGGTCTAATGTTTAGGATTGTCTATTAGACCGTACCATAAGGTCCATTGTCCACTTGAAGTTCCTCCAAAGTACACAGCCTCGGGATACTTAGTACGTTTGCTCGACGGTCTTTAAGACAATACCATACGGTCCATTATAATCCTCCATGGCTTCAATCTTCCCACCCTCAGCCAACTTTGTTGGACCGATTGTCCAGTCTTTTAGACCATACTATATTGTCCATGTAACTTAGTCGCCTCCACTGCTTCACTGTTGAAGTCATCTGGTCCATTGTATTCTTCGGGATCGGACTGTCCTATCTTCACATCTTCCAAGTCCTTCAAGTCTGCACTTCCTCCGCCAAAATGGTCTGATGGTTTGGACGGTCTTCAAGACCGTACCATCTGGTCCATTATACTTGATCACTTCAGGTTCTGGGCCCCTTCGGGAAACTTGGTCTGACCTATAGTCCAGTCTCACAAACTGTACTATACGTCCTCACAATCTTGTGAAACCCTCGTTAGGGCGGCCCTTCAGGCCTTGCATTCGACTTTTCTTCTTATTCATCCCTTGGACGTAAACAGCTGAGAATGGGCATCTAGACAGGTTCATTAGTCCAAGTGTTGGTTGTCAATCAATCACCAAAACACAACTATGCAAATATGGGACATGAGGCCATTTTCCTTACACTTGGCTGCAGCCAAGGCTTCTCCTCTAGCTCACGCAGGAACTACACTCAAGAAGAGCTCGCAAGCTCACTCTATCTCCCTATCTCTGATCTCTAACTAGCTTGAATTATGCCCTAAGCTCTCATATGGTGGTTGGAGTAGTAGATATGCTTGGAATACTCCTCTACACTTGCTCTAGTCTTCAGCGGATCTAACTTACTCGAAATGACTGGGTGGGTGGCTTATATTGCCCCCAAACATGAACTAGTCGTTGGCCAAAAGGCTACTAGAAAGTGCATAGACCGAACAGTCTGGTATGTTCACTTTGGCATACTTCAGATTGTCTGGTTCGGTATGTTCACTTTGGCGTACTTTGGACAGGCCAACTAGCCGTAGCACTAGCCATTGAAATAGACATTGTAATTAGGGCTGGGCATTCGGTTTAATTGGTTCAATCGGTTCGGTTTTCAAAAACTTCAGTTAATGCAATTCAGAAATTGTTCGATGTATGTCAAAACTAGAAACCGACGCCTTTGGTTTACAGTTTCTCAGTTCTACCAAAGTATAGATGAACTTCCTATCAGCATGTCACTAGAAAGAACAACCAGTTAGCAAAGACATTGGCACATTATAGAGAGAAGAAAATCGGTACATGCTAATAGTTTGGTCATAAAAAACAAATTACTACTCCAAACTAACCGAACGGTGACCCATGATCCTAGAAGCTAACTCACGGATCAAGAAACTAATGAAACATGAGAATAGGAGCACCCATAAGCCTAGAATATAAACTAACCCATGGATTGAGGCCAACTATCCTTGCTGACATAGCATCCAATGGAGTGGATGCACGCTGTCCGATATCCCAATCGCCACCGCAGCTCACGCGCATGGAAGGATGCGCTACGCTCACCACTGATGGATTGTGTTGCTTGCATCATCGTGTAGCTCACAAGACTCAACCGCAAGACGCCGCACAGCTCATGCGTCCTAGCGTCGCTTCGTCGCTTGCCAAGATCTGTGTCGCTGTTAGGTTCATTGATGCAGGATGGGAGGGTAGAATAGGTTTGGATGATGCTTTGGCAGTTTGGATGCCTAGGTGAGCTTGCGTGAGGGTATGGTAGGCTACCTTCTCGTTGGATTGTCGAGTGGGCTGAGATGCCTAAGTGGGCTACTGACTGGACACTCCAATGCAGGGAGCCCAGGAACAAAAGACTGGAGCCATGTTCAGTTCCGTTGATAAATCGGTATGCAGGATGTGAGAACTGAAACTAAGCTAAATGCTTCGGTTCGTAAGGACTTGGAACCGAAGCCAAACCGAAAAAACTAACATTTCAATTCAGTTTGGCTCGATTCGATTCGGTGATCGATTCTCGGTGTTAAAGTGCCCAGCCCTAATTGTAATGTCTGAAGCTTTGTCCGGTCTCATAGACCGCACTATCAGGTCCTTTGTAGTCCTCCTCAGCTTCAAACTGCATAGCTATTAGAGGGTTTGTTGATCTTAGTCTCTTCAGCTGCTGCCTCGCTAACATTGTCTCATCAGTTCATTTCCTGGGAGTTCAGACTATCCGGTCTTCATCCAATCTTCCAAATCTACTACCCCTTTGGAAGACTTGTTCGAAGGTTAGTCTGGTCTCATAGACCATACTGTCCGGTCCTCACAAGGATATTAGTGGTCTTCACCCCTAGTTAGCGAAACCCCCATTGGCGCGACCCTTCGAGCCTTGCCTTCATCTTTTATTTTTTATCATCCATTGGACCTAAACACTTGAGAATGTGCATCTAGAAAAGCTCATTAGTACAGGTGTTGGTTGTCAATCAATCACCAAAACACAACTATGGAAATATGGCACATGAGGCTATTTTCTTTACACCACCTAGAAACTGACCTATCAAGTTAGTCTAGGAAAGTAAGCACATAATTGCAAGGATCTAAATGCAAAACCTAAAGAGTATATATATGCAAAACTCCCAATGATGGTAAGATGACACATGGTGGAAACACAAAGATTTTTCCAGAGGTATGGAGAAGGTGAGCAAGCCTTCCCCTAGTCCACATTGAAGCCCCATGCAAGGTCTAGCTCTTGCTCCATTTTTGGCCCATCAACTCTTTCATTTGTCTAAATTTGGCCCCTAACTTCCATTTCCTGCAAACTAGACCCATAGACATATAATTTATAATATTAGAGGGGTATTGTCATGACGCATACAGTAACTTTGTTTTCACCAACTATTTGTGTGTGGTCCCTTTCTACCTCTACTCTACTCTCCCTCTCATATTGCTGCTCATATTTCCTCTCTATTCCTCTCCCTCTCTCGGTGCCTGGGGTGATGACAGCTAATGTGCTCCTACCTCTCTCCTCCAGCATAATGCCACTACTTCAACCTAAGGTTAGGCACTGGTAGCAACAGCAAGGCAAAGCGTTCTACTTCGACACCCGCACTTGGGAAGGTGGCGGCGCATGGCCATCATGGGAGTTATGGACCAGCTTGAAGACAGGGAAAATAAGCAGTGAGGTGAAGAGGCTAGCAATGATGTGGTGGAAGAAGGAAACTACATAGGAGTGTGATAATGGTGGTGTGAGATGGAGAGGAATAGGAGGTGATTGCAGTAGCAGTGTAGGAATTGATGGTTGTGTGGTGGCAGTGATGAGCTAGAGCTCAAAGAGCGGCGTCAGATCTAGATAGGTGGAGGCAAAAGGGGATGACTAGAGGAGACGAGCGGTAGGACCAAGCCAAGTCACTAATAGGTGGGAGAAAAATATAAACAAATGTGATGTCATCTCAAAATCACTCAATACAGATCCATATGTTAAGTTTGACTAGCTTGTAAGTGAGGACAGAAAGGGCGACATAGAGGGCGATGAATAGGTCAACGCCTAAAACCCTCTCTTCTTAGACGTGCAAGGTCACATAGCATGAGCAAGCTACCAACCTTAGGACACGAAGAGGAAAGCCATGCGGAAGCACACAAAAATCCTTGCTCAAACGCTGATAAAAAACTATGCGAAACAAGCCAAACAGTCGAGCTGACCAAGCATTATACGGTCTGGTGTGACCACCAGATGATATGGCCCGAGGGGTTGATCCCTCACAACTGAACACCACTAGACGGTCCGATGCACCACAACCAGATGGTCCAGTGCTTGGAAAAAGGCCAAGAGAGGCTGGACCTTGTGAACTTCGTCCGAGATCATCCCAATCCACCGGACGGTCCGGTGGTATGAAACAGGGCAACCCAAGGAGAGAAAATACCCACAAATCCTCAAGATCCGATCCAAATCTCAATCCTATGATCTCCAAACCTCACAAAACTTTTCGTGGATCTCATCTAGGCCATGAAGAAACTATTCCCAAGAGATGACCCCCTCAAACCTTGGGATTCTCCACGGATTTGACTATCCAAGAGGTGAAGAACAAGGGCAAGAACGAAAGACAAGGGGGCTGCTCATGGATCTAAGATTTGGCACACCAAAACCACAATCCCTCTATGTCCTAGCAGTCCAAAACACCATCAAAGGAAAGATCTTGAACTTAGTCAAGCACAATCACACCAAAAGACCACGGATTCAAGACCAAATGCCAATCAAGAAGGGGGAAGGCAAGCACACAGAAGGAGCTGCACGAAATCAATCTATTAATTACCCAAAAGGGGTCTCTAGATTCGATTACAAAATAGGAAATTCGTGTACCAAGTACCCTCCCACTTCCTGCCCTCTTTTTGTGGAAGAAAGATCTCTCAAACCTTTCTAATCTTTATGCTCTTGCTTGGTGACAAAAATAGGGTCTAAACCTAGCCCTAAGCAAACCCTAAACCAACCAAGAGAGAGACCTAATGAGCAGCCCTTTTCTTATTTATACTACGGACTCAGATCTAGGCAGTTTTGCAAAGTATCCCCTATATTATAGACTCATTTACACTAGAATGCCTGTAGAGGCTAGAAAAGACCGCCGGTAAGTTGAATGGACAAACACGATGGAATCCTTGATCTTCTTAGCCTCAAAGCAATATTCTGATGTCTTCCATGTGTCCAGTAGTCCTTCCCTCAGGATAACTTCTGATTTTGGGATACTGGCAACCAAGCCTGTGGTTTGATGGTAGAACCGAGAAATGATCTTGGGCCCTGCTTTTGACACTCGAATCGGGAAATGCTTGTTGGGCTTTGTCTTGTGGGGTGACTTTACTGGCTCACTACACCGTCCTGCACCTATGGTCACACTTACGGGCTGAGCCTAACTTGGACCGCTAGCCCAAGCCACCTGCCGTTCACTTGGTAGGGATTTTGTCATGCTAAGTCCACTCTAGCACTGCCTCTCAGTCTACTTGAGAGGTCTTCTGCCTGCTTGTTCCTTAGTAGGTCTTCTGTGTTGACAAGCACTTATCACAGCTAGGACGAAAGACTAGATTCGGTACACTTGAGTCACTCAATCTCCCCCTTGATGAGTGTCTTGTAAACACCCCTCACCAACCACTTGAAATCATAGAGAAAGAAGAGAAAAGGGTAACAAGGAACAACAGAAGAAAGAAAAACAAAAATCCACTCAAGTGCTCAAAAGCCAAAGACAGACAGAAACAAGAGCACAAGACGTGAAAAAAAAAGCAAAACCAAAATATTGCCCCCCCTAAGACAAGGGTAACTGCTCAACGCAGCCGATCAACAAATCATGATCCCTCAAAAAAGAGGCAGGGCTCAACAAAGTCATGCTAGAAGCAAAGGACTGGCTCCAACAGAAAGAGGCGAGGCTCAACATAGCTGGCCCAAAGAGCATGTGAAAACTGCAAGTCCCCCACATTTCAGCTCTTCTCACCATGCAACACTCCCCATAGGATAATGCTCTCTCTCCCCCTAAGTCCCATGGTTGGTGACTCCTCATCCTCCCCCATGTTGACAATGCACACATCATGTCCCATGAGAAAAATGTTGTGCAAATACCACTAGGTGCAACAAAAAGCTCAAAAGGGATGGAAAGTTAGTAGATACAAGTTCTTGCATACAGAGCATGTGAGGGCAACGTGGCATGAAGTAAGCTCAAGTGAACCGATCCACTCAAGCCAAGAGCAAAGCAAGAATTTCAGGTTTCGTTAAAAGAAGGCATCACCAACATGAGTCACGCCAAGTCCACTCTAGCGCCGCGTCTCAGACCAATTAAGAGGTCCTCTGCCTGCTTGTTCCTTAGTGGGCCTTTGGTGTTGACAAGCGCTTATCACAGCCAGGACAAAAGACTAGACTCGGTACACTTGAGTCCCTCAATCTCCCCCTTGATGAGTGCCTTGTCAACAACCTCACCACCTGAAATCATAGACAAAGAAAAGAAAAGCATAACAAAGAACAATAGAAGAAAGAAAAACAAAGAAAATCCACTCAAGTGCTCGAAAGCCAAAGAAAGGAAAAAACGAGAGCACTAGAAGTAAATAAGAGCAAAGCCAAACGATCGGCCCCCTAAGACAAGGTTAACTGCTCATCGCTGTCGATCAACAAAGCATAACCCCTTAAGAAAGAGGCAGGGCTCAACATAGTCATGCTAGAAGCAAAAAAGACTAGCTCCTCCAGAAAGAGGCGAAGGCTCGACACAGCTGGCCAAAAGAGCATGCTAAGACTCCAACTCTTCTTGCATTTTAGCCCATCTCACATTGCAACTCTCCCCTAAAATGATGCACTCTCCTAACTCTCCCCCTTGTTCAAGGTACTCTCCCCCTTTGTTCAAGGTGGTTGTTACCTCTCCCCCTAGTTGATAATGCACACATCAAGTCCTCCAAGAAAAATGTTGTGCAAATGCAACTAGGTGTAACAAAGAGCTCAAAAGAGATGGAAAGCTAGCAAATACAAGTTCTAGCATACAGAGCATGTGAGGGCAGCGAGGCATGCAACAAGCTCAAGAGAACCTATCTAATCAGGTCAAGAGCAAAGCATGATTTTCAGGTTTGGTTCAAAGGAAAACATCACCATCATGAATAGCATCTAGCATGATAGGCATGAATACCAGAATGCTAGCATTGCATACAAGGTGTGCTAATCCTAACAAGAGCATATCCAACAAGCCATAAGCCAGAGACTTGCAATTTTAGATTTAGCATTTTGATTTCAAGCAAGTTCTAATCATGTGCCAGGGGTTATTTGCTTTTCAAGCCACTTTTTACCAACCAATGCCAAGCCTAGGCCTAGAAAGACCATTAGAAGCTTGGGACAATGTTTTGCTCATTCACAACCAGGTCCAAGTTCTCACCAAAGTGCAAAAGTGAGCAATCTCAATCCAAGTCAGTGTGACAAGTCATTAAGGCCATAGTCTTTCAAGGTGGCAAACATACATAGCATCTAGGAGTAGCATCAACATATTCTGCCTCACAAGTGGATTGAGCTACACTAGATTTCTTGCAAGAGGACTAGAAGAATAAAGAAGTACCCAAGAAATGGCAGGTACCAGAAGTCGACTTGCGATCCAACCGGCACCTAGCAAAGTCGGCATTAGAATAGTTGAGGAGGGAAAGCGAAGCATCCGCAGAGTACTAATACTTTGTGGTGAACTTGACATACCTCAGGATCCCTTCACAGCGGTGTGGTGTGATGCGCTTGGAGACGCTTGAAAATGAGTGCACAGACCTACAACAAACTATATGTCCGGCCTCATGTTAGTCAGGTAGATCAGTGACCCGATCATCCCTTCGTACACCTTCTGATCAACCTCCTCAACCTCTTCGTCCTTGTCCATCATGGTAGACACACTCATCGGACTCATCTATGGCAAAGTGTCTGCCATGTCAAACTTCTGAAGTAGGTCCCTCGTGTACTTGCTCTGGTGGATGAAGGTACCCTGTGGAGTCTAACTAATCTGGAGCCTAAGGAAGAACTGAGTTCTCCCATCATGCTCGTCTTGAACACCTTCCTCATCTGCTCTAAAAACTTGTGCACAAGTGGATGAGAAAAGGCACAAAAAATGATATCATCCATATATATCCAAACAATCAAAAGGTCCTTGCCATGTCTTTGCAAAAACAGAGTTTTATCCACACTCCCCATCTCGAAAACCCTGTTCAACTAGGAATTTTTCTAAGTCTCTCATACCAAGCCCAGGAGCCTCCTTCAAGCCATACAATGCCTTCGGCAGCTTGAACACTCTTTAGGGATACTTGGGTTGCTCAAAACTTGGGGGCTGCTTCACATAGACCTCTTCCTTTATATATGTAACACCCGAAAATTAGGACCAAAACTTTTCTTCTAAATCTCTCCCTAATTCAAAATCGATTTTCAAAAAACCTTGGTTGTTTGTCTGAGTGTGCTAATAGGAGCTCAACAAAAATCTCCAAATACTCCAAAATATTCCCCCACCAAAATCTCCTCAAAAACACTAATCCAGAAATCCTAGAAGAAAAAGGAAAACCCCTACCCTTCCTCTCAGGCTGCCAACCAACCCCCGCCGATCCAACTCCCCTCCCTCTTTTTTTTTTGGCCTAGGCCGCCACCAGCCTGCTTCCCCCACCATAGCCCAGTTTTTCCTTCCCTTCCCTCTCTCGCTGCACCCCGGCCCCACCCGCTAGCGCGCACCACTCTCACTGCCCTGCGGGTCCCACCTGTCAGCGCCCCTCCTCCTCCTTCCTTGGACGGTAGCACAACGCGTGCAGGCTGCACGCAACGCACGACGCGCTGATGCCACCGTGTCCGTGACGCGCATCGCGTCTTGGCCCCGCTCATCCTACCAGCCCCGCCCCACTTATATCCCCTCCCTGGCTCGCTGCCACCACAACCGCGCATTGCCGCACCACACAACCCGCACCAGCTCGCCATGCCTGCCCCACATCGACACGTCGAGCTCGACTTCCTCTTCCCCACCAGCTTAAAAGCTGACGCCAAGCTCTCGCCGCCCTCACACCCTTCCGCCATGATTGGTCCCTGACTTCCACGGGCACCGCTAGCCGCAAGCCCCCTCTCCTCCTCCCTGAACCCCAAAGCTCCCTCACCTTCCTCCACTGCTGCCGGCCAAATTCATCGCTGCATTTGCCTCCCCTACTTAATTCGAGCGCAGGCAAGCTATGCCTCGAGCTCTCCTACCCCTCCAGCCCCTCGCTGCCACTCCTTTTTCCTCCACCAGAGCCACCAGCGTGCATACTCTCCCTCGGCACCTCGCGCACTCCCGCCACCACCGTCGACACCCCATCTCCGACCACCAAGCCACAACCCTAACACCGCCACCGTGTTCACCGGTGCTCACTCCCTTGGCCTTATCGCTGGGACTGCCACCGGCGGTGAGAATCGCCGGCGACCCCTTCTCCCCATGAACCGGAACCTGCCCCTTTCCCGAGCCGAGCCAGTGGCGTCTTCCCCCGGATGCGGTAACCCTTCCTACAACGCTACCACGTGGGCCAAGCCTAACGGCCGACGCCGCGCCATCATCTCGCAGCTGGGCTAGCCTAGCCTGGCCGCCGCCGCGCCCGCCTTGTGCATGGGAATTGTGGTCAGAACTAGGCCAAAAGCCACCATCGGCCTAGGTTCTCTTGCTGCGGGCCAGAGTCCAAAAAGTTTCCCAGCAAAAGATCCTTTCTATCCCTCCAACTTCTAGAGAACTCCATTGCCACCCCCTAGCCACTAAACATTTCCGTATCTTCTCCATTTGAACTCTGATTCAGGCGATTCTTGGGCCTAAATTCATCTAAAATCAAGCCATATCTATTCGTACACTCCACATAGTCTCTTCTCTAGATGGAAGCCACCGTCATGGTAGCATGACATCGTCCTACGGCTTGCAAGAATATTGTGCGCCTGTTGTTTGATGCCGTTACCCTCCTACTTTTCATAAACTCAAAAGGTTCGTGTCTTGGTCTCTCCAAATCCTATTCCAAATGATTCCGATATCCGAAATCATCCCCACCGACCATTTGCCATCGAGTCCTACTCTTTCATCACTTCCTCCTACAGAAAACTCCCACCCTGACGTCATCATGCGACCGCCATCCCGTCGCTTCTGTCTTCACTCCAACCATCGCTACTTACTACCATGGCACCTCCGCAATGACCGCTATAATGCCTACCAAAGTGCCCGGCCAATCGCGACACGATCCCCTACACCTCGCTACTCGCTAGAGCCAACCTCTGGTAAACAAAACCCAATCTCCCAGATAATCTATAACCCCCACCAAAGCTCTCTTCTATCCCACCATACCCAAAATCAATGTTGAGCATATGTTGTGCCTCGATGTGTGTGCCTTCCTTGTTTGTGCGCGTAGGTTATACCAGAGATTCTGATTGGTACGCCTCTCGCGAAAACCTTCGTTATGCTTGAAGAAAGCAACAGGTGCATGCAGCTGATGCTATACGAACACGCTTAGTGGTCGGCACAACATTGCACTCAATAGTTGAGAGAGCAATGGGAGCAGTGGGAAAAGTTCCATCGCTCCTAGCATTTGGTACGCCAAGGCATTCGGGAGATGATGCATCCTCGCCCTCAGTTGTCCGCGTATCTTTGACGAAGCAATAGGCAAGCCCACTTGATGTATAAATTTCCTATGTTTTGCAAAACACAACCCTTGGCCTGATAATCACAATAAAATTCACATGTTTTGCTTGCTAAGGTAACCCAGTGAAATATAACCACCTAAGCCTATCTAGATATAGAGCGCATAGGTAGGATCGCTCATATAATTATATCTATCATAATCTTGACGTTGAGTTGGATTATGGTTGTTGAATTTGATGGGTATGGGAAGGTGGTTGTGTGGGTGTGTTTTCGAAATAAAATGAGCAAGAACCCCAGCAAACAACCCACGGGTCGAGCTTAGCCATTTAAAGGGTAGTGTTTGAATGGGTAACGTAGCAGCTCATGGTTACCCTAGTCTCGGTCTTTGGAGAAGGCCGGGTATGTGGATGCTCGCCGTGTCAAGCAATGGAAAGGTGGAATGGTTCTATCTACACCGTATAAGGACTGAGTTGATTTTCATCTTGCCTAACTCTTTTAGTACAACCACTCGCTCTGTATGAGGCATTGGATAGGCCCGAGCAAGAATGGATAATCTAGCGGCAGCTGTGTTGGCACACAAGGGTGAAGGGAATGGGTTGTGTGCCGAGAGGGTGTCGAGGGACACTAGGGTGCGGCTCGGTGGCCCTGATCCTTAAAGTACTTCTTGACCATGAAATTATGGCAAAGGTTTGGTTTCGAATTCAGACGCTTATTTGGTTGTAAGCAGTCACTGAGTCCAACTTGTGGGAATTAGTACAACCTCTGATCAGAGTAAAATATATTTAAATAGTCCGTGTCCACTGGTATGGATAAGTTACGGCTTAGTTCTTCAATTAGCATTTTCAGAAACTAAAATTGTTGGTTTGGCTTGGAACAAAATGGTTTTTGGCGTATGTTGGAGCTACGGGGTTAAAACCCAGTACCAGTGTAGAAAATGTGTTGGCTGGTACGCCTTGAGCCATGTGGACCGACATGTCTAGTGGCAACCTTTTTTGAGAAAAACCTTGTTTTTAGAAAGAATAAAACCTGGTATCTAGCTCGAACCCTGTATACAAAATGTTATTATGCAAAACTTCTCCCTGAGCTCCAGATATATCATGCATATAGATGTAGCTATACCCCTACTCCGTATGGAGGAAGGTGGGCTGCAGAGTACGTATGTACTCCCTTGCTTTGATGATATTTTTCCAGTGAAGATGAAGCAGTTACCATATATTCGGACGAGTAAGGGTTACGACCTGCTTCCCAACCGTGGCGTGTGAAAGTTTGGACCTACACTTTATATTATGCTGCTTAGTTTCAGGTTGCGCCCCTTTGATGTCTAACCCATTAGGGCGGATCTGTAATGCTCTAATGTAAGAATGTGATTACCAAACCCTAGGATGGTAATAAAGCACATTTTAGTCCCATTATGGAAATTAGGGCGCTTCAATATACCCATTTAGGAATGCACTCTTCACATCCATTTAGAATAGGTTGAACCTTTTTGAACCTGCCAAAGCTAAAAGAATGCAAATGGCTTCTAATCTGGCTAAAGGGGAAAAAGTCTCTTCGTAGTCTATCCCTTTTTTCTTGCAAGCTACAAGTCTAGCGTTGTTCCTCACCACTACACCATCTTCTTCCTTCTCCTTCTTCTCCTTCTTCTCCTCCTTCTTATCCTTCTCCTTCTCCTTCAACAGGCACAGTATCACTCCTTCTCCTCCCCTCCTCCTCCTCCTTCTTCTCCCTCCTCCTCCTCCTCCTCCTCCTCCTCCTGCAACAGGCACAGTATCACTCCTTCTCCTCCCCCTCCTCCTCCTCCTCCTCCCTCCTCCTCCTCCTCCTCCTCCTTCTCCTCCTCCTCCTTCTTCCTTCCTCCTCCTCCTCCTCCTCCTCCTCCTCCTTCTTTTCCTTCTTCTCCTTCTCCTTCTCCTTCTTCTTCTTCTCCTTCTTCTTCTCTCCTCCTTCTTCTTCTCCTTTTTCTCGAAGGTGTGTTTAGAGACTCTCTGATTCTGATCCCACGAAGGATTGATCCCTACCCATGGCTATCAAGCCGGGATGTAGCTGATAGCCATCGGTGATAATGGGTGTGGATGGTGGTGGAGGCTCCAGAAAATTGCCCTTCGGAGCAGATGATTAGCAAATAGGTGTGTGATCCATTGGGTGGTTTGGTCACCCCTTGTCCACTCCTCCATTGTTGCACCTTGTTTCACCATGTTTTATATATATTTGCATCGTTTCCTATGTTCCTGCATGATCTTTGTACACAACTCGTGGAATCGGTTAGAATGTATAAACTTTGCATAAAAATCACCCTTGAAGCACGAAATGTTGGTGGACAAAATAGGTTATAACGACTGTCAACAACCAACGAGAAAGGTCATCCACGATCACTAGAACGTACCACTTCCCACCAACAGACCTCACCTGAGAAGGACCAACTATGTCCATATGAAGCAACTCTCCAAGGTAAGTTGTCATCAACTGATTCACAGGTGTGTGGGAAGCAGCAACTATCTTCTTGTGGTGACAACGATGGCACACAAGATCATGCTCACTCTTTAACTTTTTCAATCCTTGGATTAAGCGAGCCTTGCAAGCAAGTCAAAGCTCAAATGACCCAAGCTCCTATGCCACTTCCACAAATCAGAGTAGGGATCAACCATCAAACACCGAGAAGGACCAGAGAAGCTCGAGAAATCAACACAAAAAAACATTCTCAAAAGGCAAAACAAGGCAAACAAGATCTTCTCGAGCATCCAAAACACGCGAAAGGCCCTTCTTAAATTGCACTTCACATCCTTCCTCAAGAAGTTGCAAAACAAAGAGATGGTTGTAACCGAAGTTAGCGACCAAAGCAACATATCTCAGGATAAACTACTCAAAAATCAAAATAGCACCAACACCCTTTACCTTACTTGTACCTTTGTCCCCCAAAAATGATATGCTCGCTGGAGCTCACTAGGGTGAGACTGGAGAACCATCTGAGATCACTGGTCATGTGGTGTGAATAGCCAAAATCCATGAGCCATATGTTCTCCAGGCCTCTATCCTGCATCAATAGCGATTTATGCAGTGAGCATATGGCTCGGCACTGGGGTTAGTCTGAAAAGAAGAAAACTAGTGTCGAGCCATCTACTCAAAGCAAGGGTTAGCACAATCACAATCAAACATTCCAAAACCTCTGTCCCACACAAAATGAGACTGTCGGTCACTATGTCTAGGAAAGTGTGGTATGTCGTAGCTCTCAAAGCCTTGGCGAGGTGGAAGAAACTCATACTACTCATGACCCAGTGCCCTACCGGTAAGGCACCCACCACCTAGAACACTGCGAGGATAACGGTATCCTCCACCTATAGGACATGGCCAGTGGTCTCGCCTATCCCCACATCGAGGTACAACCTTGGGCCTATCACCCTGATAGAACTTGTCTTGGTTCTTCCACTCCATCTCTCTACACCCAGCCCTCAACCTGAGGTAGCAAAACTCCACCAAGTGACCCTCCGTATGGCAATAATCACACATGTACCTCTTGGGTGGAGCATTCCTCTCAGCCCCTTGCTTGGAACTCTTAGGAGGTGCATCAAACAAGTTCCTCTTAGGTAGAGTATCAAGTGGGCTCCTAACAAAGTTGGGCTTGGCAGTCCACACTTGTTTTTTGGGTGACTCCCTTAGCTTTTCTATCCATACACCATCCTTAGGATTTCAATGCTCAATGTAGGGCTTATCATAGGTGACAGGAAACTTCTCACTAATGGGAATTCCACTCAAATCACCTATCTTCCCATACAGCTGATCAAAATCAGCCTAGGTATAGTGGTAAACAATCCCCAACTTGTCAGTCAACTTGAAAGAGGAAACAATCATACAAAGTTGTGGCTCCTTAGTAGAAATTCAATTGAGAATAGTCTTGGGATAGGTATTCTCATGTTCTAGCTGGACCTTCTCAATGGCTTAATCATCCAACCTACCTCTAAGTCCCTCACACTTAGGGCAATTAGCACTAGTAGGGCTAACAGTCTTTTCATACTTCCTCAAAGCAGCCCTAGTCTCATTCAACACTTTTCTAAGTGTGGGGCAAACAGCACAAGCACCAAGCAAAGTCGGCCTAGCCTTCAACTCCTCTAATGTAGTAATAGTAGAGAAAAAGTAAATCTACATTACTAGCATGCTTAGAGCGTAAATCAGACAATTCAACAGCTAGAACCTGACAATTAGTGCATTCAATATCATTAGCAACAGCACATGCTTCCTTAGCTACAGCAAGATCATTCAAAGCACATGCAAGTTTAGACTTAAAAGTCTCAAGCTCAGCATCTAGAGTAGCAACCTTAGCATTTGCAAGCCTAACATCCTTAGCACCAACTTTAAGCAAACAATCCTGGTTCTTCAAGGCAGTGAACAAGGAATCCTCATCGTTCTCATAGTTACTCACGTGAAGCTCGGTGTTGAACTTGTTGCAGATGTCCATGTTAGTGGAGCTGGCATGATCTCCTGCAAGAGCCATTATGCAGTAGCCGATCTCATCACTGAAGAAGCAAAGTCCAGTGTGTCTAACGATCTACTTTCCATCATCATCATCATCACTGTTTGAGCCGGAGATGCTAGAGTCACCATCACAGTCATTGAGGCTAGCGAGGAAGGCACGATCGCACTCCTAGGCATGCTTCTAGTAGTACTGAATGAACTCCTTCTTGGTGAAGAAAGACTGCTTCTTCTTGTCGCCCTTGCACTTGCCCTTCTTCTTGTCAGAGGTGTACTCGCCCTTTCACTTGTAGTCAATCTTGGGAACAGCGTACTAATACTGAGCTCTCCTCTAGGGGGCAGTCGGTGATGAAGTGGTCCATCCGCACTCATAGCATTGGAGCTTGTTACCTCTTATGCGGTCATCCTATTGGAGTAGAGGCATTGGAACTTGTTGGACAACAGGCACAACTTCTCATCATCAAGGGCCTCCAGCTCCTCCTCCGTAGCTGAAATCAGAGACAAAGCATAGCCAACAGAAGGGTTAGGGTTAGCAGCACCACCAACATTGGGGCCAGACATAAGAGCTAGTCTCTTGGGAGTTGATCCAATCATTTTGGCTCACACCTGAGAGTCAATCTCCAAAGCCTTTATCTTGTTGTAAAGCTCGTCTGTGGTGAGGGTCTCATACCAGCAGATTTGACTATAGACTCCATCTTTAGTTGCCAAATACTACAATCCAAGGCCTAGAGAAGCTTGCAAGCTTGCTCATAGTCGTCATATGGCAATGCCCCATTCTTTGCATTAGCATGAATCTTGTTAGAAATCAACTGAAAATGACTGAACAAGTCATCTATGCTCTCACCAGGCTGCTGGGAGAAGTTCTCATGCTTCCTCTTGTAGGTCTCAAACAACCTAGCCTTGACCTTACTTGTCCCCTCATGGAAATTTGCAAGGGTAGTCTAGATCTGATGAGCCATCTATAAGTGACTCACTCTATTGAACTCAGAGTGGCTTAGGGCTGTGAGCGGGAAATTCCTAGCTTGATTGTTCGCCTCGTGTTCCCACTGCTAGTGTTGGGTGACACGGTTCTCCAGCAATTGGTAATCAGCTCTTTAGCAAATATCCCATGTGGACGAATGCTGTCTCTGGAGGAATACTGGCATGCGGATCTTCCGAAATGCATAATCGGAGCCATTGAACCCTGAAATCTTACCAACACACTGATTCATGGCCGCCTCCTTGTGGATCTGGAACTGGTTAAGGTATATAAGATGCTAACTTGGCTCTGATACCAGTAAGTTCAGGGGTTTGGTTTGGATGAAATGACAGTTGAGGGGTTAAATTGGACAAATTTAATTGTTGAGGAACCAACAGTCGATATATTCCTTTTTTTGGTTAATCCACCATATAAACTACAAGTATACCATATGTTTAGTGTTTACACATATTTAAGGGCGTCTAGGAGGACGCTACACTACGGGCAACACTTACACCCTTCACACACATTTTCCATAGGCTTTTTTACCAGCCAAGTCAACAATCTTGCCTTTTTTAGATCAGTGTTTAAGCAACCTTGGGGGCTCTATCCCTTCCTTTACATCAAATTTACTAACACACTTGTCTTGATTTTAATAGGTTGAATCTACACGTCGTTGTTTTCATGATAAAAATATAGGGCCAATATCTAACCTTTTACACACAGCTGCCAACTAATGCAAGCTTAGGTCAATCATTTGATCCATCGAATCATGTTCCTCCAAGCTTTTCTCATGGTACATGATGACATTTTCCATTGAACATAATAGAATGAAAGAAGATTTTTACTATTCTCCTATTCATATACCTCTTGTATTTATATTTTCATAGCCTTCTTGTAATTCTAGAGTGCTTGTAGATGAGCATCATTGTTGGTTGTACACAAATGAGGTAGTTATTGGTGGGTCGAAGAATCATCAATGGGGTTTATGAAGTGGCATTGCAGAGATAGCATCTATCGGAGGTGCACTTTCACACCCTCAACAGAATGTTTCATGGTTATCAAATCAACATAGAGATGTGATCTTGTAAGTTTGTAAAATTGGGTGGTGTGAGGCTCGTGTGGACAGTAGCGACACTGGTCCCTAAGGAGAATATAGTCTGGTTCACTTTTGTGTCATCTCCTCCTCCCTATCCATTTCTCCTTACAGTCTGGTTCCTTATTTTTTGTTTTTATATATGGTGTAAATATATCACCTTAACTTTGTTTAGCTTGTTTTGGATTAATGGGATGAAAAGTAAATAAAAAAGAACATGTATATATTATTACTTATATCTTTATTTACTATTGTGCCAATTATAGCAAATAAAGTACTACAATTATAAAATAGGCCTACGTCAATAGTACAAATCTTTCTCTTTCCACCACTACTTACCATGTTAAAATAGGCCTATTTGATTGAGAACGTGACAGCTCTTAAATAATCAAATAGGGGTAAGTGCAGATCTCGTTCTTTTTGCGAAAATTTCTTTTTATTATTCATATTTGATACAAAAATGTTTGGATTAATCTAGACAGCCCAGTGATGAAAACAATGAATGGTATAGATTACTCTTGTTTGTTAATAGCATTTGATGCAAAATATTTGATTTAATATAGGCAGTTCAATGTTCATAAAATCTAACGGCATATTTTTTCCAATTAACATGTAATACCCATGTTCTCTCAGGAAACATTGTGGCTTTTGTTAAAACGCTCTTATTAATCAGATAATAATTGTTACTATATACTAGAAGTAGCCTAAACAAATTAGACCAATATCTGAAAATGAATTTGTGCACCATAGTTTGAATTTCTTCGTGCCAGGAGAAAAAAAGGGTAACCTCCATCATATGAGATGAATGAGACGAGAACTCATCAGTATACATATTTTAAATTTGTCTTTCTTTAGATGTACATCGAATAAAGTTCGTGTAAAAGCTAAACATTCGAAGCTTTGACAGCTTAATATACTTGTCCGCATCCATATATCATCGTTATTTGTATTTTTACTATGATGTAACCCTTTTGTTTTGAACTTTATGGCTAACCTATAATTAGAGAAGTAAAAGGTGCTAATGGAGATCTTCTCCCTTGAAGAAGACTAAAAATACAGATGGCAACTTTTGCTTTATCCTAATTAATCTAGAAGACTAAGGGGTAAAAGTGGGGTTAGGGCAGGCAGATTAATTCAAAACTCCTCCCTCTTCCTCACCTTTTCCACATTCCAGGGCGGATCTCTTTATGTCCATCGGCCTATATATCCTTTTGCCCTGTCAATACGAACCCAGAGGAATAACCACACACGATAGCACAATACACGTCGATTACAGATACGTCACCAGCACTCTGGCATGGCACAAGTAAGCAACTCATAGAGGTTCAAGATGTGCCACATCGACATGCGTAGGGAGTGGGGGAAAATGTGAAGGTTAGGGTACTAATTTGCTTTCATGACTTTTATCTTAGCTTTCCAAGAATCCTGGCACTAGTGGATTAGGAGCAGCCCTCGTAAATAATATCTTGAGGTCATCAACATAGACCGGCCATTACCGGAATTTCACATAAATGTTGCTGAAATATGAAAGAATCAACTACATAGCGGAGGGGAATAGTCCCATATTTTATGTGCAGGCAATTCCTCCTATCTTCATAAATATATTGTGAAAAATCTTCCTCGTTATATAATCGATAGCTTTGAATTTTGACCAGATAGTAACTGGATTAGTTGCCTGAACATAGTACTGCGACAGAAAGTGTCGGCACAAGGAAAGGAAATAAAGCAACCATCACTGATGACGTTAACCATCACTAGAGTTAGGTTTCACGGGCAACCACAAGATTCAGATCGAACCAGCATCAGGGCTCAGATCGGTACCTGACCTGTAACCAGACATGACGGACGTGGAATGCGTGCATGATATAGCAGCAGCCAGCAGGTCTAAAGAGTAAAAGACCAAACTAAATATCAACATCTATAGCATGACACAACAGGATATGATAAGATAAAATATACATCTGATAACTCTGTCCAAATTAATTAATAATTCTGCATGGTAAGCAAAATTGATCTCTGTGTAAATTTAAGTGAACAGAATATGAGATAGATGAAAAGCCAGAGGAGAATTTGGCAGCAGTGATGTCAAGAGATGCTAAAAAACAGTCATGAGATCTGCCACCAGTGTTCCTTTCGTGCCTTACCTCGATCAAATATCGCAGCAGTCCACATGAGCGCAAAATCAAAAAAAGCAGAAGCACATTGCAAAATATTATGCTGTCACTAGGGATTGACGTAATCCCATAATTTAGGCAACATAAATTTTATTAAAAGCAAAATATCTGCACTGTGCAGAGTATCACATACTTATACAAACTACTTGTATAATACCATACCATTCCCAAATTGAAGTCACTGAGTGGACATCTATTATCACCTGACCTGGTAAACTTTGCAGTGACACCGCATCATCAAAAGGAAGAATTAGCCTTCAACCCGGCTTAACCATGAAGCTAGCTCCCTAATAACTGAAAGTATTAAAGCACTGTCACCCAATAACCGGCTTTGTTCATCCAATACTATGGTGCCGTTTGGTTTCCTCCTGATTTTGTAATCTGATTGCTAAAATGAGTTGAGAGAACCAAACACAGGAGTTTCATAGGATAGTGTAAAAAATCCAAATTCATATAATCTTAGGAAACCAAACAGGAGTTTTAGTGCACAACAGTGATATTTCAGACACTTAATTTGGCCCATACTCAGGAAAGCAACCAGCAGCAGGTCCAGTCTCATTTCTGAACTCTAAAGAAACAAGCAATTAAATGCACAAGAATCAGTCACTCAAAATTTCAATCGATGCAAGGACAGACCGGTCAATTATGGATCTTAACACCGCTGCTGGATCCTTCTGGTTACTTTCAGATTCCAAAGATGCCCCCATGTACATGATGTATGCTGAATTATTGCAGTACTACGGCAACTGCACCAGCAGATGCAGGTGTCACCTGATGAGTGCACAAGGCTTTGCAGCCGTTGGGAGCTCAAAGAGTCCATGGCCGTCGCTTTCGGAGCAAGGACCCTTCATTCTGCAAAGAAATAGACCACGGCATCATGAGTCAGTGATCCCGGTCCGTCCATCTGTGGCACATTTAGAGGGCAACATGTTCCCCAGTCACCCGGTGAGATGTGAAGTGCCACATCTTCCAATGGTTTGAGTCCCTTTCTGTGTCAGGTAAAGCCATTGTTGATGAATCAAATCATCAATGCAAAAATGAGCTCTTGCATTTCATTTTCAAGAGGGATCTGATCTGGGGCTGTTAGACCTGTTCTCTGCATTGTTCTCACGGCAATGGAGTGGAGGACATGGAACTGCTGGTGGACAAAGTTATCTTGATCCTGAAGTTATTTGAGGTATCAAATTCTATTAAAGCTATCGAACACATGACACACCAGAATTCGATGACAAGATATCAAGGACGGTACGATACGAATGATGCTGCTAAAGTGGGCCGGGAGGGTCAGGGAAGCTAGCGCAGTGAGTGCCTACCTTGAGAAAGAAAAATTGTCGTGATGCTAAATGTCTGCATCGCGCGGCAAAGCTGGTTTCAGTCGGCATCGCCACTGCCATTGAGCACGATCTGTTCATGACACCTAGCACAAGAGGAATCATGGAAGCGATCACAAAACATGATCAATATAGGCAATTAATCATGCTATTGTGATCAACCAATTTAAGCGCTTATGCCAAGCCAATAATAGTACGATGAAACGCTTTGCTACTGTTCTACAGTCTACAGTAGTACAGGTGTTTGGTACCATCTGAAATCTGATTAAAGGACTGCTAATGCAGAAGTAATAGACGAGAATGGTAGTTAACAACTCTTGTTAGATTACTAGTACAACTTTGATAAATCTTCGGCTTAAAGTTGAATAGCATATCAAGACATGTCCACCAGACAAAACTGTAAAGTACAACAGCCTCTATGTTAGCAAATAAACGAACAGACCCCATGTAATAATTGCTCTATAGAGAGAGACCGTCTAGTTAGATCCAAACTGTGCAAAGAACAACTATGGACATAACTCCTTGATACCCGGGGCTTCATGACTGTGCAAACAAACAATAACAGCAGTCTGATCACAGTGCTCGTCATTATCATCAGTGCAGTGCTTTTGACAGAACGATCGTCCTTCCAAAGTTCAAACACAATGCTCCCTTTCGTCAAAAAAACACAATGCTCCCCACACTTGTACCACCTTGGCTCACTTCATTGTGTAACCTTGCGTATCAGCGTATGTGCACCGACCGAGGCTATAAGCAATTAGGAATAACAATGAAGATCAAGTAATGTTGGCAAGTGCATATATTGTCACGGTGTGGTGCACTATAGCATCCGATGGTCAAGATTTTTGTTGGCTGTCCTTTTTCTGTTCTTACTGGTGCTAGCTGTGCTTCAGTGAGAACCGTAGCATCCGGTGTCTCAAATCTCGGTAGTGGTTGATTCAACTTCACTGTATGTTCTAGTGTTCCTTCTCCATAGGCACCAGCACCATGGCTTCCAGGAGGTGACCATGTACTGTTTGCCATAACTCCAGCGCATCGCATCCAATCACCCAGTGCTCGGCACATGTATGTTTTATAGAGAGCGTTTTTACTACTGTCCAATGCGAAGCTAGATGTTTTTCCTCAGGCAACATAAACATCTGATGCTATGAATCTGGTTTAACCTGAGAGCATTGCACATAGTCTGGTGCTGCGCCATATATATACCACCACGATCGGGTTGCGTCGCTGGTCACGTGGTGTAGACCTTTGATGCCAAGACTTTCTGCTTCCGTACGTTTGGACTCATAAGCAGTTGAACTGCCGTAGATGAAGTTGATCTCACGTTTTGGCTCTGGGAATTCGCTTACGCCGCTGCCCCAGGGATCATTCTGTTTTAGGTTCCTTCTTGTTTCTGCTTTTTTTGCCAGAGATATACCCCCAGCAAATCTGCGCAGGGTGAAGCAGTCCTTCATCGAGTGGTTCCACTTTTTTGTGGATGGGGCACTGTTGGCATCGTCTTGTCGAAGTTGTAGTAGGATGTTTCTTCGTGAGCCTTCTGATTAGAGGCCGGTCCGTCACACCCCTGCAGAATGCAGCGAGAATGCCTGCCTCAGAGGTGGCACGGCCAGAATTCTTTTTCTTGATATATCTACGGACAAAGTCACCGAAGCTATCCCTCCTTTGATGGTTGATACAAGTCCCAAGCTATAATCGTCCCTTGGAAGTTGGATTTGAGCTGCTGCCACAGATCGTTCCATGAGGTTATGCTGTTATGGCTCCTTTGGGAGATATTAGTTCCATGGGGCGGTTATGGCTCCCTTTGGGACTTGGGAGAGACATGAGACAATTTATAGCGTGTTTGGTTCACGTCATTGCATCGTTTGGAATCCCGTTTGGTTTATGATACGGCATGAACCAATGACAGGCCATGTTGTCCATCACAAGCCATCTGTTAGCCTAGTTCCACGGACCGAGTCGTCTGGCAGAACAACACCGGACAACATCACTCTGGATGATCCTGCTCTTGACGGATTGATCCGGCAAACCAAACGGGCCATCTTCGAGTACGACTGACAGGTAGTTCGTCATCATCCTCTCGTCGCCCCTATGTAGAGCTAATTGCCAAAGCGTGGATCCACAACCACTTCTCGGGGTCCGAATTTCCTCAAGCTTGGTGGTGTTCTATGGTTGAATCCAACTGGCCAATTGGTTTGTAGAAGGAATCAGAGTGTGCAACGATTCTGACTATCCTAGTGAGTTGGTCAAGCTATGTTGATAGCATTCGCGAGCACCATAGTGGCGCCCAGTGTCTAGGAGGAAGCATGTAGCGGTGTTCCTTTGTGTCATGATTGTCATTTTGGTGATGGCATCTTTGCTCCTTGGTTTTATTGTCTCTCAGCGTGTCGATAGTGGAGATTGTTAGGTGAATTCTCAAGTCCAACTACCCTTAAAAACGATTGTCAAGGTGTGGAGTCATCGAGCGTGTTGATCTTGAGATGTTGGTTTGCCGTGGCATTTTTTGTTCCATTTTGTGTTGTTGAATTGATGAGAATCCAAGTCGACTTGCACGGTTGCACCTTGCTGGTTAATAATTTTGTGGCCAGCGAGGGACGTTCATGAATGGTAGAGTCTAGATTTATTGATCGTTAGATGTTGTCATGAAAATATTGTCATGGACCTACCGCACCATTACTTTGAGGTTGTATGCATAGGTTCCCCATTCCGAAGGTGCCCTGTGCTAGCGTCCAGATGACCAGATGTGATGATTGTCGGATGTCGTCTTGTTAGCCCTTACTCTGAGGCCATATGCAGCTTCCACATTCTGATGGCGCCTTACTCACGAGGACCGCGATCATTGTATTCGTGGCTAGTGTGTTGGGTACTAGCAGAGCCAAACACCCGGGTGTCCAAGTCATAGCAAATCATCAAATCTATGTACTAGCTATCATTCGTAGAACCATAGACTGCGACTAGAGGGGATGAGTAGGAGCACTTTAAAAACTCAAACTCAATCCACAAACTTGAATCTCATAGAAAATCGACTGGACACCGTCCACTGAATAGATACGTGTCTAGCAATCACTTGGTGTCGTCCACTGAAAAGATACATATCAAGCGAGCGAAAGCGCTTAACTCAATTATCACAAAGACCACAAGGCAAGAATGACCAACAACACTGGCAAAAATGATCCACCAGCCACACATCGCACCAAAATGCGTCACCAGGCACTCACCACACCAAAATGCGTCTCACTGAAGTTCAGCGAGTAAAGAATATGGGCATGCAGCAAAAGCACCAAAGCAAAGTTAGAGCTAACACACAGAAACAAAAACCAAAGAATAGGCTGGCTGCCCTAGAATCCAGCAGGACGCGCCGGATTGTCCGGTGGGAAGGCCGAGACACGTCCAACGCCAAACTGTCCCGTGCACACCACCGGACAGGTGAGACCGGATAGTCTGATAGCAACTAGAAACTTTAGTTCTCAAACCCAAAACTTGATCAAACCTTCTCCAATCTTCAAGAAATTTGGCACAGGCTATTCTACCACCATTACAAAGCTATTCCCAAAAGATCTACTCAAAATTTCAAAGGATTTGCGGGAATTTTAGATCTCGCGAAGGTGCAAGCTTTGGGCAAGAAAAAAGAAAAAAAAAACTCAAGACTGCTCGTGGCAATCCTGCGGAATTGAGACGTTCTAAGACATAACCTCCACGTGCTTGCAAGTCCAAAACACCAAAAGAATAGGGCTAACTCGTAGGCAAACCAAAATCACCAAAAGCATTTGAGTTTTAGCCAAAATCCAAACTAGAAAAAGGATGGGAGAAGAGGGCTGCACACATGCACTCGAATTGAGGATGAATCTTGCTTGAATTGAAGTGGGAAATCAGCTCATACAAGGTTCCTACAGCCTACCTCCCTTTCATCCTCCCTCTTGATGCAAAGGATTAGCACTAAGGTCTCCAAAACGTAGCTACAATCCCTAATTCTCTCTCTAAGCTCTTGGCTGCAAGGAAATGGTAAGCCTAGGGTTTGTAACCAGCCAAGTGACCTATCTAATACAGCCCACTAGTCTATTTATATCCCAGGCCTAACGATGCCAATTAACACTAAGACCCTTATGCTACAAATGCCCAGAGGGGCTAAAATGGAAAAGATACATTTGGACGACTACGATGACGCTTTGATCTTCTTCTTCTCCATACCTTGCTTGGATGTGGGCCACGTAGCTAGTAGTCCAATCCCGCCCACGATTTTGAAGTCAGAAACCGTAAAACTTTATTTTTCCATCTTCCTAGGCCGAACTTGGCCCAATCTTCTATCTTGACGAGTTTAAGCCCACTCACCAAGCCTTGGGTAGCTTGGGTGGTGGTTTTGAGACAAAGCCGCCAAAACTATCTTACACATCTTCGCATCACGCACTTGGGTTGGCGTACCACGGATGCACCCGGTTTCTCCAGTCCATCGAAGTTGCCTCACTATCCATCGGAGGACTTACACCACCATTGCAACTCTGCCCCTCTGTGTACCGAGCTCCCTTGACCAATTGACGCTGAGTCTTGCCTCCGGTCCATTGGAGGACTTTTGCATGTGTCCATCCAGGTCTTCATCTCCTACCTCCAGTCCATCGGAGGACTTGTGCTCGCTAACAATCACTCATCACTCTAGGAGAGCAATAAGGCTGATCCATTGGCTCTCATCCTTATGTTTCATGTGCAAATTGCACGCACCAGACGGTCCTATAAAGCATGCACCATATGGTTCAGTGAATCATCAGACGAAGTAGAGAGAAGACCTGCAAAATCAAGCCCTGTGCGATATACACGCCCTAGACATTCTGGTGATATGCACCGGTCGTCAAGTCAGTGTTCAACAGTCAACTCCAATGTCTAGTAGGGTTGTACACATTGGACGATCTAGTGATGTACACGTCGTATGGTCCAGTGCTTCATGGGACCATTCAGTGAGAGTAGTATGTGCATACAGCTTTCTTCCAACTACTGGTTTGAAGGATTGTTCTAAAAATACCCCCTAACCTAGGCTTCACAAAAGTGATCAGTGACTACTGAGTACATTGTAGTATTGAGAGTTTGAGACACATATTTTTGAGATCCCAAGACATCAATAGTGCTATATATTGTTAATCTAGGCAAAACTACTTGCAAGTCAATTCTTAGGCCTTTGTTAGCGCATTGTTTTTAATTGTGACCAAGTTTAGTGTTGTGATTTGCATACATCATGTTCCCAGTGCTTGCACGCACCATCGTTATAGTGTGGGGCTTGTATGTTTGCGAGACCCTCTGAAGTGTAAAGTGGCCATCACCTTACTAGTGTGAGGGAGGGAGGCCCTCAATGTTTTGTCCAAAACTCACCTTAGTGGAGATAGCTCGGAGAGCATTCAAAAAAGGTCTGTGAAAGTCCCCAGTTGCGAGTAGATGGGAATCAGGGATGTCCAGAGTAACCCAACCAGAAGCTTGACCCTTGTGCAGATTAAGGCCTTAGCTTAGCCTAGGCTAGAGCGAGGCATTGCATGGTGCTTCAATGAGGATTAGAGATGGCTTGCATGCTTTCTCAAGACCTCGGTAAAAAACCTTCGTGCCTCCACGTTGTTGGCATCATCACCATCATCGGGAGTTTACACCTTCTACCTAAGACTTTAGTTTCCACACATTACTTTCTTATGAGCATGTGCTTTTACAATCCTAGTGTAGTTTGATCAGCTAGTTTCTAGGTTGGATCTTAGGGTAGAAGGCCTTTTACGATAGAGTTAGGAATACTTAGCAAAACCACAATGCACATATGTTCTTATCTTGCATAAATTTTGTTAAGTTGTTTTTTCTAAGCATGTGGTTTTAGAAATCCCAATTCACCTCCTCTAGGATGTCGGCTCATGGTGAATATAATTTTTAATATATAATATAGGCTTGTTAAGTAAATTAAAAATAATAATAAGATTAAAGTTAAAGAAAAAAGTGAAGAATACAATTAGGCCCCGTTTGGGTCTCTTGGATTAGAATATCATTATAATAACTATTTGTTCCCTACTAATATGAGAAGAGAAAAGAAAATTTGAGAGCCTTGGGTGGAGAAAGGAGAGAAAGGAACTTCATGGTATAATTCCAAACAATTCACCAGTGGAAGAGAAGAATCATTTTCTTTGGGGTTAATACATATGTGGAATCATGGATTCCAATCCATATGCATCATTGGCTCAACTATGTAATCACATTTCAATTCTCCTAAATTCTTAGGAGCCAAACGGGGCCTTAGAATAATTATACGAGCTCTAAATATTTCTTGTCTGGCTTTGGCTTAAATATTGATGGAGTTGCTATAGTACAACACAAGATCACACCCCTCAACTAAGGTTCTCTCCAACAGTGCCTTCAAAATGAGGATTCTGGCACTATTCTGCACTGTAGACAGAGTGAAGTTTGAAATGAGCAATGAGGGATGAGGAAGCTGTTGGAGTTGGTCTAAGCACAACTCCTCATACTACACCCCTCCTACACACAACTCCTTATATTAAACCCCTACTGTGCACAACCTACAAAACTCTTCTTCCAAACAAAGTAGTCCAACCTTCATCCTCTTCATCTCATGAAGCACCACTGATGTGTGGCTCACAATCTTCCTCTTCATCTTCAACCGCCCAAAAAGCCCACCTACGCATGGGTCCAGTGGCCTCTCTCATCAACATAGACCTAAGTGTTTTCAATTCTTCAACAACTGGCCTACACGCCTTGTAGGTCAACATGCCTAATAAAGCGACTAGTACATCATATTGCATCAACTATTGGGGTCTCTTTCCCCTCCACCTGGGTAGACAAAACCCTAGTCTAACCACCCTTTTTCATTTCGATTTTTTTACTATTGGGCATAATCATTGGTTTTATCCATGTTAATGCTAAGACTAGTCCAATTTATTCTTTAAAGGTAATATTTTTATAGTTATTAAAAAGTTTAATTTCACAATACTATGTAGTACTGATGTTCTATATATGCTAGCAAAATATTCTAACTTGACTAGCAAGATCTTCTAATTGTAAACAAAAATATACTATTTTCATAGAAAAATATTTTCAAATTCAGACATACAATATTCTTTCTCATAAGTAAAATTTTTCTATATTAATAAATAAAAATAAACACATATTTTGCCTTAGCAAAACAAAATATTTTACCTTCATAAGAAGAAATTCTATGTTATAGTAATTATATAATATTCTAGATTCATAAGAAAATACTATGCTTTACAAGATAAATAAAAAAATACTTTACTTTATAAATTAAATACTCTGCGTCACAAGGTGAATATTGTATGCTGAGAATGATAATGTTCATATAGTATTAGAAGAAATAATAAACATTTTAAAGGAGAATGATAAAAAAGAAAAGACACACAAGTCAACCACACCAAGAAAAAATAAAAAATGTAGTGGAGAAACAAGATATTGGCTAATTTGTGCCTATAAGAAAAACTAAAATAAAAAGTAGAAGGGTGGGTGGATGGTGGACCTCTTGCACTTAGTTGGAGCGGAAGAGCCGTCATCTCCAAACCATGCCCATTGATGTCCTATCCATTCTTTTTTTGAAAGTATCGACCCAGGGTATATGCATTTCTTCTTCAACACAAAAAATTTTATACACCTAGAATTTTTCTTATAAAGTCAAACAATTTATAAAATGAAATGAAAAGAGAAGGTAAGAAAATAAAAAAATAAAAGAGCATCGGGCTAGGCCAACCATGTTGGTTGTAATCACAGCTGGAGTTAAGAAGAATATGTTCATCACGGGACTTTCTATTCTACTGGAAGTGTTGGCTGTAATCACAGCTGGAGTAAAGAAGAATAGATTCATCACCGGACTTTCTATTCTATTGGAAGTTAGTTAAGGCAGATAACTATAAAACTGGTTATAGCTTAGTTTGGCTTAACAAATCAAAAAACATCCAGCCAACCTAATTGCAAAGTCTAAAATGCGACAGGGTCGCGTGGGACGCAAAGAGCACGACCCCGCGGTCTGCGGCCCATGCGCCGTGCGCCCCCGCGCGTTTCGGCTTGCACGGCTGCTAGGGAGTTGGGTCTTCATGGGCTGGCCTGTAGCCCAAGCGCCACGCGGCCCCATGCGTTTCAGCCTGCGCGGCTGCGAGGGGTTTGGGCCTTCACGGGCATTTTTTCAACCATTCCCGTGCACCTCTAACTTGCAGGATATTTTAGAACAACTTGCTAATTTTTATATCATCAAGCGTATAAAACTTTCTGATAGTACGCACACAACTTGTTGTTGGTTTAAAAAACATCATAGCTTTTTTTTTCCACATAACTTGGTATATAATCACACAAACTTCCCACAGAAGAAAACTTGATAAAAGATGCCACGAATTTTTACATAATCACATAAACTTATTACAGTATGAACTTACTACAGGATGCCACAGACTCCTTACATAATCACATAAACTTGTTACATAATCATATAAATTTATCGCAGCAAGAACTTTACTACAAGATCAAACGAACTTGCTACATAATTATATCAACTTGCTAGACATGACACAATTTTTCTACATCTTTTTCACATAACTTACTACGTCTCTTCATACATAACTTGCTGCTTTTCATACACAACTTGAGGCCGGGAGGGCGACGGGAGGCGGCGCACTGGGGAGGCCAAGGAGGCGACGTGCCGGGGAGGCTGGGGATGACGCTGAGGAGGCCGGGGAGGCGGCGTGCCGGAGAGTGATGAGGCGGTGCGCCGGAGAGGGTGGCACGTCAAGGAGGGCGATGGGGAGGCCGGGAAAGCTTCGGCCGGGGAGGGCACCGGGAGGATGGGGAGGACACGGGGAAGGCTGAGGAGGCGGCGCGGCGGAGAGGACGGGGAGGCGGCGTGCCGAAGAGGGTGTCACGTGGGGGGAGGGTGACAGGAGGCTGGGGAAGCGTCGACCGAGGAGGGTGATGGGGAGACAGCGAGCCGGGGAAAGAGACGACGTGGCGGCGAGGAGGGGGTCAGATCACGCGACCCCGTCGCCCGATAACATCATCCAACCTAATATGCACCGAAAACTCAAATGCTAGGTAAGTATTTTTTTTAAATTACACGCAACATTAGACACCAGATGTTGAAAAATATATCTTTACCTATTCAACATTTTTCAAGTTCTTGATTCAACATCTCATTTGACCGAGTTCAATATTTTAGAAATAATAGTTCAACAAATTATGTATGAAATGTTGAATTAGTGTATTATAAATGTTGAAATAGTAGATTAGTAAGGTGGATACGTGTTTGACTTATGTGCAGTAGCACCCAGAAAAATGAAGGCTGTAGCAATGTTTATCCATGGGAATAGCGTGAAAAAATAACATAAAAACAAAAAATTCCCATGATGGAGCGAGGCGAGCGAGCGTGGGGCTTGCCAATTTTTAGCTAGCACAGGAAAGAGAGGGGCCTGTCGCTCGCTAGTTTCAGGCTGAGCGAACTCTCGTCAAATAGATAGCCCCGGCATCTACTCCCATGGCCGAAGGCCACAAATCTCAAACGACGGAAGTTGCATTTTTGCGGAAGATAGGTACGGATTGCGGTTCACCGCGGCTAACAAAATCATATGGCCGACGTAGTTTGTAGGGGTGTCGTCGAATCGAATACGGACAGATATTGCTGATATCGTATTTGTTTTCGTATTTTTTTCGGATTCGGATCGGATACGGATATTGACCAAATGTGTCGGATAAAACTTAAATGTTTATCGACATTATATTTATTCAACTTTGAATACTCGAATACGGATCGAATACTAAATATCCGGATTCGAATACGGATCGGATTTTAACCTCGGATGGAAACTCAAATACAGACGGATAATATCCGTACCATTTACTCCCTGGTAGTTTGCATATGGGCCAAAAGAAAGCCTAGGGAAGAAGCCACGGAGAATTCCACACGGACAAAAAGTTCCATCGGCGGCATAAGGATTATTTCGCTGCGGGCCGGCGGCCACCGATAGTATTCGCGATGTGAAAGGGCTTTCTAATCATCTTACATCGGGTCGAACGAACCCAGTTTCATTTTAGTGGGCTGACAGGTTACTTTTAGCCCGGTCCAATAAAAGCGCCGCCGCCGCAGCAACCCCATTCTCACGACACGTCCCAACCCTCGCGCGTACAAAGAAATCGCTTTCGGCGCCGCCGTCTCCGCCACCACCTCCAGAAAACCTCTTCCTCCCGCCGCCCATCCCCTCGCGTACCCATGACCGCCGGCCGTCTCCTCCACCTTCTCCGCGCGCCGGCAGGCACTCCCTCGGCCGGCCCCGTCCCCACCTCCACGGCTCGCCGGGGCCCTCCACCCCCGCAGCGCCTCCGCTTCAGGCATGGTCCTGCAGGGATGCGGCGCGTGCCCGTGTGCTGCACGAGCACCACCTCTGAGCGGAAGGATGGAATGACGTACAAGGATGCCGGCGTGGACATTGACGCCGGCACCGAGCTCGTGCGCCGCATCGCCAAGATGGCACCCGGGATTGGTGGCTTCGGCGGTCTCTTCCCCTGGGGTAATGCATTGCCATCGCTTCATCTTTGCTACCTGTCCACCTTTTTTTTTTGGTAGAAAGAAGCCGCTTTTCCTGAGAGTTCTTTCAACATGCCCCGGAAATTTGCGACTCAAGCAAGGAGTAGGGGATGCGTTGGTGTGAATGACTGAAGACCTTGTTAGTTGGGTGATTAAATGCATAATTATTATGAATTTCAGCTGATGAAAAGGAGCAAATTTAAGGCTCTTGTTTGCTACTGCTCACTTGGAAGCAGCTACATAATGTCAACTTCGTTATGTTTCCTTGGCTCCTTACGCATCTCTTTCTGAGAATTTTTCTTTCCCATTGCTTTGTTTGAACAGGGGATGAATACCTTGTCGCTGGTACTGACGGCGTGGGGACAAAGCTGAAGCTTGCATTCGAAACTGGTATTCATGATACGATTGGCATTGACCTGGTATGTGCTTACTCGTGATGTGTGATGTGTTCCTTATCACTCTTACAAAGTGACTGAATGGATTGAGGTCATTGTGGCAGGTGGCAATGAGCGTCAATGACATTGTAACTTCAGGTGCAAAACCATTGTTCTTCCTAGATTACTATGCAACGAGCAAGCTTGATGTTGATCTCGCAGAGAAGGTGCTGACACTATTTATTTTGTGAAAAAAATATTATTTTACCCTGCTCATTCTTATTTGTTGGTCTTCTGCTTATGGATCATTTTGATTTTACTGATAGCTACTTTAAATCATGTAGGTTATCAAGGGGATTGTGGATGGTTGCAAACAAGCAAATTGTGTTCTCTTAGGAGGAGAGGTAAGATTTTCTGAACTTAACATTATTCAGCAATTCAACCTGGTGGTGTTATCCTTGGCTGTATATGAATGGGTCAGATGTTTTGAACTGCGGTACTGACTACCATAGCTGCATATTATTTATCCTGTTATCATTTACGCCTTGATTATTTATCTTATTTTGTTGGGATGACTTTCTTACCAACAGGAAATTTAACATTTGTGCTTGATACCTACTGCCTCCATTCCAAATTGTATGTGGTTTTAGCCCTAATTTTCTCCCTTCACTATGTTCATATGGATGTTGATGAATCTAGACACATATACAATACTGATACATAGAATGTGAACCTAGTCAAAGCCTAGAACCCCGTACAAAATTGGAACCGAGGGAGTAATTAATAATATCAGTGTAAACCAAATATTCTGATTTTTTGGCTTTTATATCTTTGATTCGATATAAATTTAATTGAATCCACGTGAAGCACCACATATGTATTATTTTTCTGAAAAGCCAAAAAAATAAAACTGATTATTGAATAATTGATCCTTACAGACAGCAGAAATGCCTGATTTTTATGCGGAGGGTGAATATGATCTAAGTGGCTTTGCTGTGGGTGTCGTGAAGAAGGACAAGGTCATTGATGGAAAAAACATTGTTAAGGGAGATGTACTAATAGGTCTTCCTTCCAGTGGGGTTCATTCTAATGGGTTTTCTCTTGCTAGAAGGTATTTTTCTTTTTTTATTTCAAATCTTTAATATATTGTTTATCTCTAATAATCAGCTTAACTTTTTTTTATATCTAACTACTGTTTAACTATATATAAATTGATGATTATTGGAAAACATTAATTTTTAGAGTACTGGAGAAAAGTGGCCTTTCCTTGAGTGATCAACTCCCAAGAAATGATGGCATAACCACTACTGTTGGTGAAGCTCTCATGGCACCAACTGTCATCTATGTTAAGCAGGTTGGGTTTGGCTGTGTGTATCTATATATCATATATTTCCTGCAGATCTTTGTAACTTTAACTCCAATTGTTTGAAATGAAAAATAGGTGCTTGAGATTATTAGCAAGGGTGGCGTGAAAGGGCTAGCCCACATTACTGGTGGTGGCTTTACTGACAATATCCCAAGAGTATTTCCTTCTGGGCTTGGGGCAAAAATTTTTAGTGAGTCGTGGGAAGTGCCTCCTGTCTTCAAGTGGCTTCAGCAGGCAAGAATTAATGATCTGTAAACTTTACCTATCATTTTTGAGCATCTGCACGCACTGAATACACTGCCCCTAGACCCAGATATCTTCTAACACTTACGTTTTGTATTTTATAGGTTGGAAACATTGATGATGCAGAGATGAGGCGAACATTCAATATGGGTATCGGAATGGTTCTTGTGGTAAGCAGAGAGTCAGCAGACAGACTTATCGAAGACGCCCTTGGATCGAATCCTGCTTATCGCATTGGAGAGGTTATCCAGGGTGAGGGGGTTCAGTATGTCTGACCTTTTAAGCCTTCATTGCAACCACTTGAGCCTTGTTGGTTGGCTGGGCGAAGCAGACCAGTTTCTGTAACAACATAATATTATGGGTTTAAGTTCTGGAGTGGCAGTGGTTCCACACTTTTTACTCCCACTAGAAACGTGAGGGTAACCAAATAATGTTTGAGTGGGTTCCACGAGAACTTGCCCCTAAACGGTTGGTATTGTCTTGTGGTGCCATTTGGGACTTGTCCAGTCCACAGAGGCACTAGGGGGGGATGTTCAGATGTCCAGAATTTTCTTAGAGAGCAATAGCAATATTTTTCTGACTACATTTGTGGCTAGATAGACATTATTCATATGATAGAGCTTGGATTCCCTCTAGGTCCGAATTAGTTGTTGTTTTGGATATCGACACGATCTCTAAGGTATAGTTTGACCAATGTTTTTATTAGAATATAAATAAATATCATAAAAAATTTATATTTTTATAAAAGTGCTCGTTAAGACAAATCTATACATATGACTTTCAAGATTCAAAACTCAATAATATAAAAGTTATATATAATCAAAGTTTTATAAGTTTGACATTTCATTTTTCTAAAACGACAACTAATTCGAACCTAGAGGGAGTATATTTTAATCAAATCAAAGTAACAAAACATACTTAACCTATATTATCACAGATCCTAACTTTTTAGCAATATCGCTTTTTTGGCAACAAGCTTTATTTTTGCTTGGTTGGAAGGGGCCGATTTCTATGGGAATAGGAAAAGGTCCGAGTTATATAAGAGTTTCCTATTTTGTAGCAATACCTGATTTCCCTATTTTCTGTTTTTTTTTTCATCGTGACTTTCTTTCGTTCAATTCATGTTGACTGTTCAATGCCATTATGCCAAGCTAGAAAAGAATTTCCGTTGTGGATTTACTACTGGAACAGTAAAAGCACGAGGCTCCCAAATTATGCACCAACGAGGCTCCGTTCCGTGCGTTGCGATACGATACGTTGAAGCTTGAAGGCGTCGTATTGTATCTCTATCTCTACTTCTCTTCTCTACTGATTAGGGGTGTTTGCACCCTCGGGCTAAAATTTAGTCATCTTGATGTAAAAGTATTAAATATAATTTAATTATAAAACTAATTACACAGATTAGGACTAAACAGGCGAGACAAATTTATTAAGACTAATTAATCTATGATTAGCAAATGTGATTTTATAATAACCATTCATTAATCATAGATTAATTAGGTTTAATAAATTCGTCTCATCGTTTACTCCTCGTCCGTATAATTACTTTTCTAATTAAACCATATTTAATATTTTAACTAACATCAAACATCTTTTAGGCAGCAGTGTAGCGTAAGACACGGACCATCCCTCGCTACCCCGCGCGCCTTCACCCCGCCCCTCGCGATGGACTGCGCGCCGCCGGATCCCCCGCCGATTACCGGCAGTAGTGTAGGCCGCCCGTGCGCCGCCCGATCCCCGCCATTACCACCCGCGATCGTTACCATACCCACGCCTAGCCGTCAGGAAGTCAGATCGAGATCGCGCACCTGTGCCCTAATTAGCCCACAGCGCCACCGACGCGTGATCTGTCAACGCATGCACGGCCTACGCGCGCAGCCGTCGCACCGATGCCGCCGACGCGCGCACCGACGCCCGATCTGTCTCCACCATCCCGCGTCGTCGTCCGGTCTGTGTGGCCCCTCGACTCGGCCTCCGCGCACTGACGTCGGGGGGCCTGCCCGAGGGACCTGCGACGTTGTGCCGCTGACCACCACCGCCTCTCGGACCTCCGGTCGTGACACAGATCTCCACTACCACCACTGATCTTGGGATAACTCTTATTATTTCATCAACAGGATGGGCCATAGGCTCAATCAAGTAGTAAAGGGGTTCACGGAAAAGATGATCCCAAACAAGAGCCTCGTTCAGGGGAGTTCATCCACCTCATCTAGGTGTGAGGCTTTGTTGAGTGTGTGGACCCAACATTGCAGGGAGTTCCTATCGCCCTTCAAGAATTGAGGTACATATGTGCATAGAGTTTATATGTATAATTTTCATATATGTTTGATAATTTATCTCATGTTTACTTTTGCAGGGTGAGGAGAATGAGGAGGAGGCTAGAACTGTGCAGCAGGATGAGGAGGCTAGAGCTGGGCAGGAGGATGAGGGGCTGGAGGTGGGCAGGAGGATTCTGGAGCGGACGAGGACGTGATGGGTGGGGATGGTTCAGAGGAGGGGGACTAGGAAGAGCCACTACGTCCACCCTCCTACGGTTCCCACCAACCCTGCGGACAAGAGATTAGACCAATCGGTGACGGGTACGGTCATTATGAGTTGTTTACTTCAATAGGTTTGTATACATGACATATCTTCAATGTTATTTTGTTTTGTAGCCAATGGGATGATATGACTTGAGTCCTTGACGTCTTCGGTTTCTTCGCCCTCGCTTGATGTCCTTTACGTGTCCACTAGCTCATCTGTTAGGGGTAACTCCAGTTTCTGGAATACCGGTAACCTGCTCATGGTTTTGTTGATAGAACCAGGAAATGGTTTTGACCCCTGGTTTTGATGCTCGAACCAGAAAACGGTAGATGGGCCTCCAGTCTTGAGTGATTTTATGGCTCACGACATTGTCTCTCACCTAAGGTCGCTCTTATGGGCCGAGCCTAACTTGGGCTGCAACGCAAGCCACCTGCCTGTCCGCTCATTAGGGATTTTGTCACGCCACGGTAGCACTCGGGCGCAGCCACTAGGTCACACTTAGGTGGACTTTTCTCTAGGTCATGCTTAGGAGGTGCTTCCTCGTCCTTCAGCAAGTCTTCAGTGTTGACAAGCGCTTCATCACAGTCAGGACGAAAGACCGGACCTGATACACTTGAGTCCCTCAATCTCTCCCTTGATGAGTGCCTTGTCAACACCCTCACCAACCACCTGAAATCATAGACAAAGAAAGAAAAGCATAACAAAGAACAACAGAAGAAAGAAAAACAAAGAAAATCCACTCAAGTGCCCAAAAGCCAAAGAAAGACAGAAACGGGAGCACTAGAGGTGAAAGCAAAGCCAAAAGATTCGCCCCCAAAGACAAGGGTAACTACTCAACGCAGCCAATCAACAAAGCATAACCCCTTAAGAAAGAGGCATGGCTCAACACAGTCATGCTAGAAGCAAAGGACCAGCCCCTCCAAAACGAGGCAAAGGCTCGACACAGCTGGCCAAAAGAGCATTCTAAAACTCCAACTCCCACTGCATTTCAGCCCATCTCACAATGCAAGCTCATAATGCAAGCTCTCCCCTTGGAATGATGCACTCTCCCAACTCTCCAAGAGGCTCCCCCTTGGTTGGTGACTCCACTCTCCCCCTTGTTGACAATGCACACATCAAGTCCCATGAGAAAAATATAGTGCAAATGCAACTAGGTGTGACAAAGAGGTCAAAAGGGATGGAAAGCTAGCAGATACTAGTTCTAGCATACCGAGAATGTGAGGGCAATGGGGGCATGCAACAAGCTCAAGAGAACCTATCTACTCAAGTCAAGAGCAAAGCATGATTTTTAGGTTTGGTTCAAAAGAAAGCATCACCAACATGAATAGCATCTAGCAAGATAGGCATTAACAGCAAAATACTAGCAATACATACAAGGTGTGCTAATCTTAACCTTAGCATATCCAACAAGCCATAAGCAAATCAGAGACTTGCAATTTGAGATTTAGCATTTTTCAATTCAAGCAAGTTTGAAACATGTGCTAGGGGTTATTTGCTTGTCATGCCACTTCTTACCAACCAAAGCCAAGCCTAGGCCTAGGAAGACCATCAGAAGCTTAAGACAAGGTCTCAGTCATTCACAGCCAGGTCTGAGTTCTCACCCAAGTGCAAAAGTGAGCAATCTCAAACCAGGTTAGTGAGACAAAGCAAATCCACTTGGATCTTTTCATTTCAGCTCAAACAAATACCAATGTATGGAAATTAATTCACAATTCAGATTACGCAAGGTATCATGAAAGCTTAGGCATCTACTAACAAAGGTAGGCAACTAGAACAACTAAGCATGGAAAGATAGCACAAGCATTCAACTTACTACACATGCTAGGTTGCCAAGTCAAGTGGTGATTCAAGTTTATGATTTTTAGGAAAACAAAAGTGACTAGGCTCTCACATAGTATACAATAGATCCAAATGAGCTCTAGCCAACCATGATCAAGCATACTACTGTACATCATAGCACGAGAAAAAACTAGCAACTCATTCCAAATGAGCTCAAGTGCAAGTGTATACTACAAATATACATGATGCAATGCATGAGTATGATACAAAGATGCACAAAGAAGCAAAAGAAAATCAAAACAAAAGAAACTCGAAACAAAACCTATAAGCTAACAAAAACTCCCCCTGATTAAAAGGGAAAGCAAACTCTTAACTCCCCCTCAACTGGTTGAAAGTCTGTAGTTCTAGGGGTTTAGTTAGGATGTCAGCCACTTGGTTCTTAGAATCTACATGCACTAGGTCAATCAAGCCTTTCTCATAGCTATCTCTCAGAAAGTGATACCTCACATCTATGTATTTGGTTCTGCAATGGAGCACTGGATTCTTAGCAACACTAATGGCACTAGAACTGTCACATAGCCATAGTCCTTAAGGGTAGCAAACATCCAAATAATCTGGAAGCAGCAGCTAGTAGCGGCAATGTATTCTGCCTCACATGTAGAAAGAGCTACACTAGACTGCTTATGAGAAGACCAAGAGATTACAGACGTACCCAGAAACTGACACGTACCGGAGGTTGATTTACGTTCTAACCAGGCACCCAGCAAAGTCAGAATTTGTGAAGCCAAGGAGGGCAAGAGAGGACCGCGGAGTACCACAAGCCAAACTCTGGGGTGAACTTGACATACCTTAGGATCTGCTTTACAGCGGTGAGGTGTCATGCCCTTGGAGAAGCCTGAAAACAAGCGCATAGACCTACAGCAAATTGTGTGTTCGGCCTCATAGCCATTAGGTACATCAGGGACCCGATCATCCCTCGGTACATCTTCTGATCAACCTCCTCTCCTTCTTCATTCTTGTCCATCATGGTAGAGGTCCTCATCAGATTCATCTGTGATGATGCATTCGCCATATCAAACTTCCAAAGGAGGTCCCTCGTGTACTTTCTTTGGTGGACGAAGGTGCCCTATGGAGTCTGCCTGATCTGGAGCCCTAGGAAGAACTGAAGTTCCCCCATCATGCTCATCTCAAACTCCTTCCTCATCTGCTCTGAAAACTTGCTCACATGTGCATGAGAAGAGTTACCAAAGATGATATCATCCACATAAATCTGAACGATCAAAAGGTCATTGCCATGCTTTTGCAAAAACAGAGTCTTGTCCACACTCCCCATCTCAAAACCCTAGGCAACTAGGAATTTCCTAAGTCTCTCATACCAAGTCCGGGGAGCTTGCTTCAGGCCATACAAAGCCTTCTGCAACTTGAACACTCGGTTAGGATATTTGGGATACTCAAAGCCTGGGGGTTGCCTCACATAGACTTCTTTCTCTATATACCCATTCAGGAATGCACTCTTCACATCCATTTGGAACAGCTTGAACCCTTTCAAAGCTGCCAAAGCTAAAAGAATGCGAATGGCTTCTAATCTAGCTACAGGGGCAAAATTCTCTTCATAATCTATTCCCTCTTTCTGGCAAAAACCCTGAGCAACTAGCCTAGCCTTGTTTCTCACCACTACTCCATCCTCTACCTACTTGTTCTTAAACACCCACTTGGTACCTATAGGATTGTAGTGTGGTAGAGGCTCGACTA
Source organism: Paspalum vaginatum (assembly GCA_030272315.1). NCBI lineage: Eukaryota > Viridiplantae > Streptophyta > Magnoliopsida > Poales > Poaceae > Paspalum > Paspalum vaginatum. Next base: position 9,910,728 of record CM059020.1, on the reverse strand, counting down.
AAACCCAAACTTGGTTCCTCTCAAAATTTTCTAGCTCCTCATGCATGGCATTGACCCAATTTGGATCAGACATAGCGTGTCCAACATCATGGGGCTCGAAAGAAGCAACAAAAGCAGAGTGTGCAAAGACAGCAAGAGAAGTGGACCTGGATCTTGTAACTCTCTCTTGTAGTCCACCAATGATGTTCCTCGAAGGGTGATCCCATTGGACCATCCAAGACGACTGTGGCTCGGTGGTCACCTCCCTCGCGTCCTCAGTAGGCCCTGCTGCATGTACTGGTGGATCTTGTGGAGGTAGCTCCCAAGTAGTCGAAGGAGAAGGTACTAGAGCTCCCTCCTCATCATCTGAAAGCAAAACAGCTGGTTCTGGAGCTGCAGTAGGCGTAGTATCAGCAGAAACACCTTCATCTTCATCCTCATCCTCGAAGATGGTAGTGCCTAACTCAGTATCACTTGCAAGCTCAAAGGCAGGGGTTGTGCAAGGCATAGTTTCATCAAAGGTAACTTCACAAGTCTCGACAATCCTATTGGAGTCCAAGAGCCAAACACGGTATGCACGCGAACTGAGTGTCATAACCAAGAAAAACTCCATCAGAACTGCGAGCTTCGAATTTTTCCAAGTTCCCCTGCTTGAGCACAAAACACATACTGTCGAACACCCGCAGGTGACTCACTTTTGGCTGTTGCCCAAATCACAACTCATACGGGGTCTTATGGAGAAGAGCTCAGAGAAAAATGCGCTTAGAAACATAGCAGGCAGTGTTAATCGCTTCGGCCCAGAATTTCCTAGGAGTCCTATGCTCATTGAAGCATCATCCTAGCCATCTCAACAAGGGTCTGATTCTTGCGTTCAACCACACCATTCTGCCGGGGTTACATATGGGGACAAAAACTGGTGTTCAAGACCTTGGCTATGGCAAAAAGCTTTGAAACGATCATTCTTGAATTCTGAGCCATTGTCACTATGTATAGCTCTCATGACATGATTAGATTTGTTTCTCAACCTCAAAACCAAATCATGAACAAACTCAAAAGTCTCATCCTTTGATTCCATGAAATGCACCCAAGACCAAAGAGAAAAGTTGTCCACGATCATGAGAACATACCACTTCCCACTGACACACCTCATCCAAGCAGGACCAACTGTGTCCATATGAAGAAGCTCTCTAGGGTGAACCGTCATCACCTGATTCATAGGTGTGTGGGAAGCAGCAACCATCTTCCCGTCATGATAAGGATGGCAAACAAGGTCACGCTCACTCTTCAACTTGGGCAATCCTTCGGATTAGGTCAAGTGAGCTAAGTTTTGCAAGCAAATCAAAGCTCAAATGGCCTAGCCTCCTATGCCACTTCCACAAATCAGAGGAGGGACTAGCTTCCCAATAGCGAGAAGGACTAGGGGAGCTCGAGAAATCAACATGAAAGACGTTCCCAAAAGGCAACACGTGGCAAACAAAATTTTCTCGAGAATCCAAAACTCGCAAACAATCTTTGTAGGACCAAGACGTGCGACTAGAGGGGAGGGTGAATAGCAGTGTTCGCCTACTCGGCCTACACGGCAGTGTACATGACGATTAAACGGTACACGACAGGTTGAAGCACAGTATAGCCTATAAACGGTACATTAAACGGTACACGGTCATACACGGTCAAACACGGTGTTACACGTTCTAGTCGGCGTACACGACACGGTGGAAAAACGTTTTTAGGCGGCGTGTACAGCGTTTACCTTACCGTTTAGGCAATGGCAAAATTTTGGAACCTTGGCGCGCGATGCAGTCTCTATCCGCGCCTATTCCAAACACTAAAATTTCGCATCCTATGCCAGATATAAGAGCCATTTCCTAGAGTTTTGGTAGTTCCCTTCGAGAACTGCTGCTGCCGCCGCCATCTCTCACTTGGACGGCCGCCAATCCCACTCCGCTGGCCACCAATCCCACTCCGCCGGCCACCAATCTCACCGCCGGCCGCCAATCTTGTTCCAACGGTTGCTCTCTGCTCCACTACTATCGATCCCAGTTTGGATCCAGCCCTTCTGTTGCTAGCCACCAGCTCTTGCTGCCGCCGGCCACCAATCCATCCGCCGGCCTCAACTCCAGCTGTCCCGCGAAGGCTTCAACACCAGGTTCCAGGACACCGGTGGCCTGCAGCTGCAGGATCTGAACGCCCAGGCCAAGTGTGTGCTACTGTCAAGCAACAAGCAAGGTACTAGTACTATTTCTCCCTCTATTATTCTATCACTTTATTTATTGTTGCACAGAGATGTTCATGAATCATGAGCCTACTACCTACTTCTGCTTTGATCTACTGCCTATAAAATTAGACAATGATTCTGCCACTTTCTACCTTTGTCCCAGTGCTGCCTGTATGTTCTTGTACTAGTGCGTAATGCATCAGTAACTTAGTTACTTTTGACCTATTGGCTATATAATAATTTCCATATTGATTTTCGGATTGGTTATTGCTTTGTAGCCAGTGAAGTGTTAACTACTAAAGTACTAATTACTATATACTATATAGTGCACGGTTCTTGTAATTCTATTTTCATGGCTTACTAAAATTCTAGAGATGTGATTTTTCATATTTCTGCAGGATGTCCTCAGCTGCATCTGTTCCTTCTGAACACCTTAACACCACCAATAGTAAAAAGCGTAGTCTTAAGAGGAATTCTAGTGACATTGGGTGGGATTATGGTGTGCTAGTCGACCCAACTAACTTGAATGTGATCCAGTGCAAATTGTGTGGTCTCATTGTGAGGGCAGGGATATATAGGTTAAAACAACATATTGCTGGCATTCGTGGGGAAGTTCAACCTTGTCCTGAACCAAAAGATGAGAACAAAGAAAAGTGCAAGCAAGTTATTAATGCCTCAAAGGAAGCAAAGAAGGCAAGGAACAAGGAGAAGGAAGAAGCTAGGGATGTTGTAGTTCTTGATGATGGACCGGCTGATGAAAACACCACCATTGAAGAAGGGCTTGATGAGATCAGAGATTCAACATCACGAAAGTTGGGACCTCTGGATAAGTTTACAATGCCTATGGATCCTAGTAAATTGAGCAACACTAAGTTGGTAAGGCAACAAAATATCACTGAGGCAATATGGAAAGAGAGGCTGCATAACTTGAAGAGATATGTTGCTAAGTGGGTGTATGTGCATGGTAATCAATAATCACTAATCCTAAGATTTTTCCATGAAAAGTTCCCACCCTAAATTGATTGTTTATTTCTAACATTGAATTATTGGATTTTCAGGAATACCTTTCAATGCCATCAATAATGAAGAGTTTGACCAGCTGTTAGAAGCTGCTGGCCGCTTTGGACCTGGTGGAAAGAAACCAAATCAGCATGAGCTCCGAGAGAAGTTGCTGCACGAGGAAGTGGAGGATACAAAGAAGCTTCTGAAGTTGCAGGAAAAAGAGTGGGCCAAGAATGGGTGTTCCATTATGACTGATGCTTGGACAGATCAAAAAAGGAGAAGCATAATGAATCTATGTGTCAATTGCAGAATTGGCACAAGTTTTGTTGAATCAAAGGAGACCTCAGCTGAGTCCCACACTGGAGAACTAATCTTTGAGTATGTGGATAGCTGTATTGAGAAAGTAGGTTCTGAAAAGGTGGTGCAAATAGTTACAGATAATGCTTCAAATAACATGGTAGCAAAGAAGTTGTTGTCTGTGAAGAGGACAAACATATTTTGGAGCTCATGTTCAACTCACACTTTGAACTTAATGCTTGAAGGCATTGGAAAGCTGAAGAGGTTCAAGAGTACACTTGACCAAGCAAAGGCACTGACAATCTTTGTTTATGCACATCATAATACTTTGTCTTTGATGAGAAAGTACACAAAGAAGAGGGATATTGTCAGGCCTGGTGTGACCAGATTTGCTTCCTCTTTTCTCACCTTGCAAAGTTTGTATGAGAAGAAGAGTGAACTAAGGGCAATGTCTCAAAGTGATGAATGGGAGAAAATCAGCCATGTAAAAAAGAGCCCCAAAGGTGTGCAAGCCACTGCTACTTTGACTAAACCTACATTCTGGGGTGGTGTTGCTCTTTGTTTGAGGGTATTTGAGCCACTCGTCAAAGTACTCCGTATGGTTGATGGGGATGTAAAGCCATCAATGGCTTTTCTTTATGGAGATATTCTAAAGGGCAAGAATGAAATATTGACAGGCTTAGGGAATGTTGATAAGGCTGCCACTCAAAATCTCTACAAGAGTATCATAGAAATCATTGATAGTAAGATGATAGGTAGGTTGGACACTCCATTGCAATTGGCTGCATACTGCTTGAATCCATATTATGCCTACAATGATTCTTCTATCTTTGACAACGAGGAAGTAATGGACGGGTTAATTCTGCTGTTGAAACATTTTATCATGGTGATTATGATAAGCAAAATCAAGTGTTGAATGAGGAACTTCACAAATATAAAGAACAAGCTGGCCACTTTGCAAAAAATGTAGCTAAGGCTGGCTGCAAGAATTATGACTTTTGCCTAGGTATGCATGTTGAAATTGATGTCCATATTGTGCTTTCTGTATGCAGCCAACCAGTACATTTTTTGCTGTCTTTTTAATGGTATAAGCATTCAAACCTCTATAATTTATGCAGCCAAGTGGTGGGGAAATTACGGAACACAAGTGCCAGCTCTCCAAAAGATGGCTATAAGGATTCTTTCACTGACTGCAAGTGCCTCTGGATGTGAAAGGAACTGGAGTTGCTTCGAAGGGGTAAGTTAAATTAGTTTTGAACCATGACAGATTGGAAATCTGAATTTTGCACATCTCACATGCAAAGACTAATTTGCAAAAAAAATCTAATTGCTGCAGATTCATACCAAGAAGAGAAATAGGCTCACTTGTGAAAGAGTTGAAAATCTTGTCTTCGTGCGGTTCAATTCACTTCATACAAAGAAAAAAAGTTAAGGCCAACAATAACAACAAAGTGGATCCCTTGCTGGCAACTGATGCTGCTTGTGCTCAAAGGTGGATTGTTGAAGGTGGAGACGAAGAAACCTCTGATGTTGATGCTGTGACTGGACTGACATGGAAACAGATTGTAGATGCATGTGGACCTGAGGAGGTCACAAAATTGCGTAGGAGTGCTAGATTGGCTCAGCCAAGAGAGATCGAAGAAGAGCAACTCCCATCTGAAAATGATGAAGAACCCATAAATGAGGAAGAAATAGACTTTGAGTCTGACCAGGATGAAGTGGTCACAACTGGTTATGAGCTGCAGGAGCAAGAAGTAGTGAATGATGACTGATTTTGATGCCCTGACCCTCTACTTTTAATCATCATATTATTCGTCTAACATTGTCCTATTAGTTATTGTCATGTACTCATGTTCGAGTGGGAACTTTAATCTTTTGCATTTGAATATTGGCTTACGAGCCTTAGACCATGACTACTTGTGATTGTGAGAACTATTCAGTATTTCTTTCACCTATGTGTTTGGGACAAATGCCATCTGTGTGTTACTAATTTAATTTTTTTATTTACAAAGTACAAAAACGTGTAGCCCGTGTAAAACCGTGTACACGGCGTGTACACGCTCTACACGCTACTCAGCACCTCGCCGACCATTTACCGTGTACCGTTTAGGATAACATTGGTGAATAGGAGCACTTGAAAACTCAAAATCACAACCCCCAAAACTGGTGCTACGAGAACTAATGTTAGACTCCGTCCACTGAATAGATACGAGTCAAGCAAAAACAAGGTGCTGAATGGATACACACCAAGCGAGAAAAGAGCTAGAAACTCAACGATCACAAAGATCGCAAGTCACCCCAAGCATCGAAGACCTGCAAGTTTGCCACTTGACACTCACCGCACCGAAATGCGACTAACTGATATACAACAAGCAAAGAGAATGGTCAGATAGTGGGAAAAGCACGTTCAATGCAAAGACGCGGAGGAAGAACCAAACAAACACAGAACATGGCAGCTCTCCTGGGATCACCGGACTATTTGGTGCCAGGGGCAGGATAGTCCGGTACCACCGGAGAGTCCGATGGGGGCTGCCGGATGGTCCGATGGGAAGCCCCCAGCCAGACCCAGCACCGGATTGTACGGTAGGCTGCGCCGGACTCTCCAATGAGACCGGATAGTCCGGTGGTCTATCGGATAGTTCGGTGGAGTCACAGGAAAAGAGTTTTCACAGCCCAAAACTGACCAAATCTTGTCCAATCATCACAAGATTTTCAACAGCCTATCAAGACCCTATTCCAAAGCTTTTCCCAATAGATCAACTCAAAATGACCAAGGGATTAGCGGGAATTTCAGATCTCGTGAGAAGGCAATCTTTGGGCAAGAAAGGGGGAAACTCAAGAACAACTTGCTCATGGAAATCCTGTAGGATTGAGATGAACTAAGTCATAATCTCCACATCATAGCAAGTCCAAAAGAGCCAAAAGAATAGGATTAACTCATGGGCAAAGCAAATCACCAAAAGCCTTTGAGTTTCATCCAAAAACCAAGCTAGAGGAGTGGGAAGGAGATGGCTGCACACATGAGCACGAATTTGGGATGAATCAACCTTGTATTAGAAGTGGAAATGAGTTCTTACAAGGTTAATCACAGCCTATCACCCTTCATCCCCCCACTAATGCAAAGTACTAGCTCTAGGGGACTCTAAAACCTAAATTAGTACCCGATTTGCTCTCTAAGCACTTGGCTGGTTGGAACCTAAGCCTAGGGTTTCTAGAGGTGGAAGAGTCACCTAAATGACCAGCCACTTAGGTATATATTACCCCAGCCTAACTGACTCAGTTTACACTAAGACCCCTATATTACAGAAACGCCCGTAGGGGCCAAACTGGAAAAGACTCAACTTTTTCGGGGAAGGACGACCGCGATGGAGTCTTGATCTTCTTCGGTTGCACGCTAACTCCTGGATGACGTCCACGTGGTCAGTAGTCCAAATCCGCCGATCGACCACCGGTTTTGAAGTTAGAAACCAACAAACTTTAGGGTTTCCTTCCTAGGGCTGGAACAGCCCACTCTAGTCTATCTTGGCGAGAACTGAGCCCATTCGCCGAGTCTTGGTAACTTGGTGGTAGGGTGGCGGATTTGAGCAAATTTGCCAATGCCCTCGTACATCTTCACGCCATGTACTTAGGTTAGAGCACCGCTGTGGCACCCGGGCACCCCCTGTCCACCGGGGTCGCTTCACAGTCCTTTGGAGGTCTTACACTTGCCGTCGCCATGCCGCTCCTCCGTGTACCGAACTCCCATGGTTGACCGACGCCGAGCCTGGCTCCTGTCCTTCGGAGGACTCCCATCTACCTCCTATCCATCGGAGGTCTTGTGCCCAAGCCCTTCTGGGTCTTGGCTTCCGTTGACAATCACTCATCACTCCAGAGGCAATGGAGCCGGTCCATTGGCTCTTAATCTCCCCCTTGATGAGTGCATTGTCAATATCTCCAACCTATAACCTGAAATAGAGCAAAGACAAGAAAAGTAAGCATAAAACCAAAATGAAAGAAGAAAAGAAGAAAGTTGCCCAAAATGCCCAAAAGCCAAACACAAGCAGAGAAGGGAAAATTGAGACAACAAAAACAAAGTCAAAGATCGACCCCTTAAGATAAGGAAAACCGCTCAACGTAATCGATCAAACTAAAGCATGACCTCTCAAGAAAGAGGCAAACCGGCTCAACACAGTCATGCTTAGGCAAAGCATCGGCTCCTCCAGAAAGAGGCAAAAGGCTCAACATACCGATGGAAGAGCATGCAAAGCTCAAACTCCCTCTAAAATACATCCTCACAAATGCAAGATGAATGCATAGCTCCCCCTCAACTAGATCTCTCCAGAATTCTCCCCCTTGGTCCATGAACTCCCCCTGGGAACAACAATCTCTCCCATAAGTCAACATCTCTCCCCCTTGTTGACAATGAACACATCAAGGGTTCATAGAATTTGACTCCCCCTGAATTAGACAACTCCCCCACAAAACATGCCATGAAATGCACGAAGTGTACCATGAAGAGCTCAGAAGGGATGAAAAGCTAGTAAATACGAGTTCTAGCATATAGAGCAAGTGAGGGCAAGGAAGCATGCAAACAAGCTCAATTGAATCTATCTTAAACAGATCAGAAGCATGTTTTTCTGGGTAGTTGAAAAGAAAGCATCACCAATATGAATAACATCTAGCAAGATAGGCATGAATAACAAGATGCTAGCATAACATACAAGGGTGCTACTCTTAACCAAAGCATATACAACATGCCATAAGCAATTTAAAGACTTGCAGATTTCAGAATTAGCAATACTGAACTTCATGCAAGTGAGATTATGTGCCAGGGGTTATTCACTTGTCTTAGCCACTTCTTACCAACCAATGCCAAGCCTAGGTTCAGAGAACCATCAGAAGCTTAAGACAAGGTTTTGGTCATACACAGCCTAGTCCAAGTTCAGGCCAAAGTGCAAGGGCAAGCTATCTCAAACTAGAACAGTGTGACAAGCATACCCACCTAGATCTTTTCATTTCAGCTCATAAGACACAATATACACAATTTTAAATCAGATTTCAGGTTAGACAAGGTGTCATAAATGCTTAGGCAGAAACTTAACAAAGGCATACGACTAGCATATCCAAGCATGAAAAGATAGCATATCATTCAACATTCCTACACATGCTAGGTAGCCAAGTCAAGTGGTGATCATGGTTTTTGATTTTCAAGAAATAAAAGTGACATAGCTCACAAAATATATTAGACAGATTCAAGGAGCTTAGCCAACCATGATCATGCAAGCAACTGTACAATCCAGCACATGCAAGTACTGACTAGTCATTCCAGAAGAGCTCTGGTGCTAGTGAAGTGAAAATGAATATCATACAATGCAATGCATGATATGATACAAAATGCACGAAAAACAAAGAAAAGCAAAGAAAAGGCAAATAAAAAACCTAAACTATAACAAAGTTACCCCAACCTAAAAGGGGTAACAAACACCAAGCTCCCCACGCAAGCAAGCAAATGCGCTAAGCTCTAAGGGCTTCATGAAGATATTGGCCAACTGGTTCTCGGTCTCCACATGTATCATGTCTATATCTCCCTTCTCATAGTGATCTCTCAGAAAGTGAAACCTCACGTCTATGTGTTTGGTTCTGGAGTGGAAGACGGGGTTCCTAGCTACAAAAATAGCAGAAGTAGAGTCTACTAGGAGAGAGATCTTCCTAAAGCTTAGGCCAAAGTCACTCAAGGTAGCTCTCATCCAAAGCAGCTGGGAGTAGCAACTAGCAGTAGCAACGTATTCGGCTTCTGTGGTGGAAGTGGCTATGCTAGATTGCTTGCGTGAGGACCAAGAGACAAGAGAAGAACTGAGAAACTGGCAGGTGCCAGAAGTAGACTTGCACTCTAGCCGACAACCCGCAAAGTCAGCAACCGAATACCCTTTGAGAGAGAGCGTCGAAGCTGAAGAGAACCAAAGACCAAGCTTAGGAGTGTATTTCAGATACCTGAAGATGTGCTTCACCGCTTGACGATGTGATGTCCTCGGTGAGGCCTGAAATCACGCACAAAGGCAAACTGCGAACTGGATGTGTGGCCTAGTCGCCGTCATGTACAGAAGTAAGCCGATCATCCCTCAGTACTCTCTTTGGTCCACCACCTCCCCTTCTTCATCTACATCAAGCACCGTTTGTGTTGACATGGGAGTCACCATGGGCTTGGAGTCTCCGATATCAAACTTCCTTAGAATGTCCTTCGTGTACTTGGCTTGATGGATGAAGGTTCCTTCACGCCCTTGCTTGATTTGTAGTCCATGGAAAAACTGTAACTCTCCCATCATGCTCATCTCAAACTCCTTCGACATCTGCTCAGAAAACTTGGTAACAAGAGAGTGAGACGAGCCACCAAAGATGATATCATCCACGTATATTTGGACAATAAGAAGATCACTACCATGCTTGAGGTGAAACAAGGTCTTATCAACACTCCCCATTTTGAAACCCTGGTTTAGCAAAAAGGTTTTTAATCTATCATACCAGGCTCTAGGGGCTTGTTTCAAACCATATAAGGCTTTTTGGAATTTATAAACATGGTTACGGTGTTTAGCACTTTCAAATCCAGGGTGTCGCTTGACATAAACTTCTCCTTGAATAAAACCATTTAGAAAAGCAGACTTCACATCCATTTGAAAAGGCTTAAAACCCATGGAAGCTGCAAAGGCTAAGAGAATATGTATAGCTTCCAGACGTGCAACTGGAGTAACATTTCCTCATAGTCTATCCCCTCTTTTTGACATAAGCCCTTAGCCAGAAGTCTAGCCTTGTTCCACACAACAATGCCATACTACCCTTGCTTATTTTTGAGAACCCATTTTGTACCAATAGGATTTCATTGTGGCAGTGGATCTACCAAAACCTAAACCTCATTCCTTTCAAAGTTTTCTAACTTCTCATGCATGGCATTAACCCAATTACCGTCAGAAAGAGTGCGTCCAACATCCTTGGGCTCAAAGGAGGCAACAAATGCAGCATGAACAAAGAAAGTGATAGAACATGTCTGGGACCTCAAGGTCCTCGCATGCAAATCACAAATGATCCCATGTGGAGGGTGATCCCACAGGACCTGCCGAGATGGAATAATCTCGGAGGTCACCTCCCCTGCGTCTTCAGCGGGGCCAGCCTCTGCTCGAGGGAGCGAGGAGGAAGCCGTCGGCAAGGGTCCTCCTTCATCTTCAGAGCTTGTAGCAGAGGGGGCTAGAGCTGCAGCTGGTGCAGTGGCTCCTGCATCACCAGCATCTACCTAAACTTCCTCATCTTCAAAGATGGGAGTTCCTCCTTCATCATCACCTGAATGCTCAAATGCAGGGGTTGTGCAAGGCATAGATTCATCAAAGGAAACCTCACAGGTCTCTACCACTTGTTTTGTATCAAGGATCCACACTCTATATGCTCTAGAGCTAGAGGCGTACCCAAGGAAAATACCATCCAAGTAGCGAGATTCAAATTTGTCCAAATGCCTACCTTTTTGAGCACGAAGCATCTGCAGCCAAATGCACGCAGGTGCTTGACGCTGGGCTGCCTACCAAACCATAGCTCGTACGATGTTTTTCCTAAGAAAGCTCGTAGGAAGATGCGGTTGGCAATGTAACAGGCCGTATTCATAGCCTCAGCCCAAAAGCATCGCGGAGTCCTATGCTCATCGAGCATCGTCCGTGCCATCTCAACAAGTGTGCGGTTCTTTCATTCCATGACACAGTTCTATGGTGGGGTATAAGGAGACGAGAATTGGTGTTCGAGACCTAGGTCACGACAGAAGGTTTCGAAATGAGAGTTATGAAATTCTCCTCCATTGTCGCTGTAGATAGCCCTCATGGCCTTATGACTCTCATTTCTTAACCTCAAGACCAGATCCTGAACAAAACTGAAAGCCTCATCTTGGAACTCCATGAAGAACACACACGAAAAGCAAGAAAAGTCATCTACAACGACAAGCACATACCACTTCCCACTGACCAACTGTACCCGAGCTGGACTATAGCATCCGATGGTCAAGATTTTTGTTGGCAAGTGCATATATTGTCACGGTGTGGTGCACTATAGCATCCGATGGTCAAGATTTGTGTTGGCTGTCCTTTTTCTGTTCTCACTGGTGCTAGCTGTGCTTCAGTGAGAACCGTAGCATCCGGTGTCTCAAATCTCGGTAGTGGTTGATTCAACTTCACTGTATGTTCTAGTGTTCCTTCTCCATAGGCACCAGCACCATGGCTTCTAGGAGGTGACCATGTACTGTTTGCCATAACTCCAGCGCATCGCATCCAATCACCCAGTGCTCGGCACATGTATGTTTTATAGAGAGCGTTTTTACTACTGTCCAATGCGAAGCTAGATGTTTTTCCTCAGGCAACATAAACATCTGATGCTATGAATCTGGTTTAACCTGAGAGCATTGCACATAGTCTGGTGCTGTGCCATATATATACCACCACGATCGGGTTGCGTCGCTGGTCACGTGGTGTAGACCTTTGATGCCAAGACTTTCTGCTTCCGTACGTTTGGACTCATAAGCAGTTGAACTGCCGTAGATGAAGTTGATCTCACGTTTTGGCTCTGGGAATTCGCTTACGCCGCTGCCCCAGGGATCATTCTGTTTTAGGTTCCTTCTTGTTTCTGCTTTTTTTGCCAGAGATATACCCCCAGCAAATCTGCGCAGGGTGAAGCAGTCCTTCATCGAGTGGTTCCACTTTTTTGTGGATGGGGCACTGTTGGCATCGTCTTGTCGAAGTTGTAGTAGGATGTTTCTTCGTGAGCCTTCTGATTAGAGGCCGGTCCGTCACACCCCTGCAGAATGCAGCGAGAATGCCTGCCTCAGAGGTGGCACGGCCAGAATTCTTTTTCTTGATATATCTACGGACAAAGTCACCGAAGCTATCCCTCCTTTGATGGTTGATACAAGTCCCAAGCTATAATCGTCCCTTGGAAGTTGGATTTGAGCTGCTGCCACAGATCGTTCCATGAGGTTATGATGTTATGGCTCCTTTGGGAGATATTAGTTCCATGGGGCGGTTATGGCTCCCTTTGGGACTTGGGAGAGACATGAGACAATTTATAGCGTGTTTGGTTCACGTCATTGCATCGTTTGGAATCCCGTTTGGTTTATGATACGGCATGAACCAATGACAGGCCATGTTGTCCATCACAAGCCATCTGTTAGCCTAGTTCCACGGACCGAGTCGTCTGGCAGAACAACACCGAACAACATCACTCTGGATGATCCTGCTCTTGACGGATTGATCCGGCAAACCAAACGGGCCATCTTCGAGTACGACTGACAGGTAGTTCGTCATCATCCTCTCGTCGCCCCTATGTAGAGCTAATTGCCAAAGAGTGGATCCACAACCACTTCTCGGGGTCCGAATTTCCTCAAGCTTGGTGGTGTTCTATGGTTGAATCCAACTGGCCAATTGGTTTGTAGAAGGAATCAGAGTGTGCAACGATTCTGACTATCCTAGTGAGTTGGTCAAGCTATGTTGATAGCATTCGCGAGCACCATAGTGGCGCCCAGTGTCTAGGAGGAAGCATGTAGCGGTGTTCCTTTGTGTCATAATTGTCATTTTGGTGATGGCATCTTTGCTCCTTGGTTTTATTGTCTCTCAGCGTGTCGATAGTGGAGATTGTTAGGTGAATTCTCAAGTCCAACTACCCTTAAAAACGATTGTCAAGGTGTGGAGTCATCGAGCGTGTTGATCTTGAGATGTTGGTTTGCCGTGGCATTTTTTGTTCCATTTTGTGTTGTTGAATTGATGAGAATCCAAGTCGACTTGCACGGTTGCACCTTGCTAGTTAACAATTTTGTGGCCGGCGAGGGACGTTCATGAATGGTAGAGTCTAGATTTATTGATTGTTAGATGTTTTCATGAAAATATTGTCATGGACCTACCGCACCATTACTTTGAGGTTGTATGCATAGGTTCCCCATTCCGAAGGTGCCCTGTGCTAGCGTCCAGATGACCAGATGTGATGATTGTCGGATGTCGTCTTGTTAGCCCTTACTCTGAGGCCATATGCAGCTTCCACATTCTGATGGCGCCATACTCACGAGGACCGCGATCATTGTATTCGTGGCTAGTGTGTTGGGTACTAGCAGAGCCAAACACCCGGGTGTCCAAGTCATAGCAAATCATCAAATCTATGTACTAGCTATCATTCGTAGAACCATAGACTGCGACTAGAGGGGATGAGTAGGAGCACTTTAAAAACTCAAACTCAATCCACAAACTTGAATCTCATAGAAAATCGACTGGACACCGTCCACTGAATAGATACGTGTCTAGCAATCACTTGGTGTCGTCCACTGAAAAGATACATATCAAGCGAGCGAAAGCGCTTAACTCAATTATCACAAAGACCACAAGGCAAGAATGACCAACAACACTGGCAAAAATGATCCACCAGCCACACATCGCACCAAAATGCGTCACCAGGCACTCACCACACCAAAATGCGTCTCACTGAAGTTCAGCGAGTAAAGAATATGGGCATGCAGCAAAAGCACCAAAGCAAAGTTGGAGCTAACACACAGAAACAAAAACCAAAGAATAGGCTGGCTGCCCTAGAATCCAGCAGGATGCGCCGGATTGTCCGGTGGGAAGGCCGAGACACGTCCAACGCCAAACTGTCCCGTGCACACCACCGGACAGGTGAGACCGGATAGTCTGATAGCAACTAGAAACTTTAGTTCTCAAACCCAAAACTTGATCAAACCTTCTCCAATCTTCAAGAAATTTGGCACAGGCTATTCTACCACCATTACAAAGCTATTCCCAAAAGATCTACTCAAAATTTCAAAGGATTTGCGGGAATTTTAGATCTCGCGAAGGTGCAAGCTTTGGGCAAGAAAAAAGAAAAAAAAACTCAAGACTGCTCGTGGCAATCCTGCGGAATTGAGACGTTCTAAGACATAACCTCCACGTGCTTGCAAGTCCAAAACACCAAAAGAACAGGGCTAACTCGTAGGCAAACCAAAATCACCAAAAGCATTTGAGTTTTAGCCAAAATCCAAACTAGAAAAAGGATGGGAGAAGAGGGCTGCACACATGCACTTGAATTGAGGATGAATCTTGCTTGAATTGAAGTGGGAAATCAGCTCATACAAGGTTCCTACAGCCTACCTCCCTTTCATCCTCCCCCTTGATGCAAAGGATTAGCACTAAGGTCTCCAAAACGTAGCTACAATCCCTAATTCTCTCTCTAAGCTCTTGGCTGCAAGGAAATGGTAAGCCTAGGGTTTGTAACCAGCCAAGTGACCTATCTAATACAGCCCACTAGTCTATTTATATCCCAGGCCTAACGATGCCAATTAACACTAAGACCCTTATGCTACAAATGCCCAGAGGGGCTAAAATGGAAAAGATACATTTGGACAACTACGATGACGCTTTGATCTTCTTCTTCTCCATACCTTGCTTGGATGTGGGCCACGTAGCTAGTAGTCCAATCCCGCCCACGATTTTGAAGTCAGAAACCGTAAAACTTTATTTTTCCATCTTCCTAGGCCGAACTTGGCCCAATCTTCTATCTTGACGAGTTTAAGCCCACTCACCAAGCCTTGGGTAGCTTGGGTGGTGGTTTTGAGACAAAGCCGCCAAAACTATCTTACACATCTTCGCATCACGCACTTGGGTTGGCGTACCACGGATGCACCCGGTTTCTCCAGTCCATCGAAGTTGCCTCACTATCCATCGGAGGACTTACACCACCATTGCAACTCTGCCCCTCTGTGTACCGAGCTCCCTTGACCAATTGACGCTGAGTCTTGCCTCCGGTCCATTGGAGGACTTTTGCATGTGTCCATCCAGGTCTTCATCTCCTACCTCCAGTCCATCGGAGGACTTGTGCTCGCTAACAATCACTCATCACTCTAGGAGAGCAATAAGGCTGATCCATTGGCTCTCATCCTTATGTTTCATGTGCAAATTGCACGCACCAGACGGTCCTATAAAGCATGCACCATATGGTTCAGTGAATCATCAGACGAAGTAGAGAGAAGACCTGCAAAATCAAGCCCTGTGCGATATACACGCCCTAGACATTCTGGTGATATGCACCGGTCGTCAAGTCAGTGTTCAACAGTCAACTCCAATGTCTAGTAGGGTTGTACACATTGGACGATCTAGTGATGTACACGTCGTATGGTCCAGTGCTTCATGGGACCATTCAGTGAGAGTAGTATGTGCATACAGCTTTCTTCCAACTACTGGTTTGAAGGATTGTTCTAAAAATACCCCCTAACCTAGTCTTCACAAAAGTGATCAGTGACTACTGAGTACATTGTAGTATTGAGAGTTTGAGACACATATTTTTGAGATCCCAAGACATCAATAGTGCTATATATTGTTAATCTAGGCAAAACTACTTGCAAGTCAATTCTTAGGCCTTTGTTAGCGCATTGTTTTTAATTGTGACCAAGTTTAGTGTTGTGATTTGCATACATCATGTTCCCAGTGCTTGCACGCACCATCGTTATAGTGTGGGGCTTGTATGTTTGCGAGACCCTCTGAAGTGTAAAGTGGCCATCACCTTACTAGTGTGAGGGAGGGAGGCCCTCAATGTTTTGTCCAAAACTCACCTTAGTGGAGATAGCTCGGAGAGCATTCAAAAAAGGTCTGTGAAAGTCCCTAGTTGCGAGTAGATGGGAATCAGGGATGTCCAGAGTAACCCAACCAGAAGCTTGACCCTTGTGCAGATTAAGGCCTTAGCTCAGCCTAGGCTAGAGCGAGGCATTGCATGGTGCTTCAATGAGGATTAGAGATGGCTTGCATGCTTTCTCAAGACCTCGGTAAAAAACCTTCGTGCCTCCACGTTGTTGGCATCATCACCATCATCGGGAGTTTACACCTTCTACCTAAGACTTTAGTTTCCACACATTACTTTCTTATGAGCATGTGCTTTTACAATCCTAGTGTAGTTTGATCAGCTAGTTTCTAGGTTGGATCTTAGGGTAGAAGGCCTTTTACGATAGAGTTAGGAATACTTAGCAAAACCACAATGTACATATGTTCTTATCTTGCATAAATTTTGTTAAGTTGTTTTTTCTAAGCATGTGGTTTTAGAAATCCCAATTCACCTCCTCTAGGATGTCGGCTCATGGTGAATATAATTTTTAATATATAATATAGGCTTGTTAAGTAAATTAAAAATAATAATAAGATTAAAGTTAAAGAAAAAAGTGAAGAATACAATTAGGCCCCGTTTGGGTCTCTTGGATTAGAATATCATTATAATAACTATTTGTTCCCTACTAATATGAGAAGAGAAAAGAAAATTTGAGAGCCTTGGGTGGAGAAAGGAGAGAAAGGAACTTCATGGTATAATTCCAAACAATTCACCAGTGGAAGAGAAGAATCATTTTCTTTGGGGTTAATACATATGTGGAATCATGGATTCCAATCCATATGCATCATTGGCTCAACTATGTAATCACATTTCAATTCTCCTAAATTCTTAGGAGCCAAACGGGGCCTTAGAATAATTATACGAGCTCTAAATATTTCTTGTCTGGCTTTGGCTTAAATATTGATGGAGTTGCTATAGTACAACACAAGATCACACCCCTCAACTAAGGTTCTCTCCAACAGTGCCTTCAAAATGAGGATTTTGGCACTATTCTGCACTGTAGACAGAGTGAAATTTGAAATGAGCAATGAGGGATGAGGAAGCTGTTGGAGTTGGTCTAAGCACAACTCCTCATACTACACCCCTCCTACACACAACTCCTTATATTAAACCCCTACTGTGCACAACCTACAAAACTCTTCTTCCAAACAAAGTAGTCCAACCTTCATCCTCTTCATCTCATGAAGCACCACTGATGTGTGGCTCACAATCTTCCTCTTCATCTTCAACCGCCCAACAAGCCCACCTACGCGTGGGTCCAGTGGCCTCTCTCATCAACATAGACCTAAGTGTTTTCAATTCTTCAACAACTGGCCTACACGCCTTGTAGGTCAACATGCCTAATAAAGCGACTAGTACATCATATTGCATCAACTATTGGGGTCTCTTTCCCCTCCACCTGGGTAGACAAAACCCTAGTCTAACCACCCTTTTTCATTTCGATTTTTTTACTATTGGGCATAATCATTGGTTTTATCCATGTTAATGCTAAGACTAGTCCAATTTATTCTTTAAAGATAATATTTTTATAGTTATTAAAAAGTTTAATTTCACAATACTATGTAGTACTGATGTTCTATATATGCTAGCAAAATATTCTAACTTGACTAGCAAGATCTTCTAATTGTAAACAAAAATATACTATTTTCATAGAAAAATATTTTCAAATTCAGACATACAATATTCTTTCTCATAAGTAAAATTTTTCTATATTAATAAATAAAAATAAACACATATTTTGCCTTAGCAAAACAAAATATTTTACCTTCATAAGAAGAAATTCTATGTTATAGTAATTATATAATATTCTAGATTCATAAGAAAATACTATGCTTTACAAGATAAATAAAAAAATACTTTACTTTATAAATTAAATACTCTGCGTCACAAGGTGAATATTGTATGCTGAGAATGATAATGTTCATATAGTATTAGAAGAAATAATAAACATTTTAAAGGAGAATGATAAAAAAGAAAAGACACACAAGTCAACCACACCAAGAAAAAATAAAAAATGTAGTGGAGAAACAAGATATTGGCTAATTTGTGCCTACAAGAAAAACTAAAATAAAAAGTAGAAGGGTGGGTGGATGGTGGACCTCTTGCACTTAGTTGGAGCGGAAGAGCCGTCATCTCCAAACCATGCCCATTGATGTCCTATCCATTCTTTTTTTGAAAGTATCGACCCAGGGTATATGCACTTCTTCTTCAACACAAAAAATTTTATACACCTAGAATTTTTCTTATAAAGTCAAACAATTTATAAAATGAAATAAAAAGAGAAGGTAAGAAAATAAAAAAATAAAAGAGCATCGGGCTAGGCCAACCATGTTGGTTGTAATCACAGCTGGAGTTAAGAAGAATATGTTCATCACGGGACTTTCTATTCTACTGGAAGTGTTGGCTGTAATCACAGCTGGAGTAAAGAAGAATAGATTCATCACCGGACTTTCTATTCTATTGGAAGTTAGTTAAGGTAGATAACTATAAAACTGGTTATAGCTTAGTTTGGCTTAACAAATCAAAAAACATCCAGCCAACCTAATTGCAAAGTCTAAAATGCGACAGGGTCGCGTGGGACGCAAAGAGCACGACCCCGCGGTCTGCGGCCCATGCGCCGTGCGCCCCCCCGCGTTTCGGCTTGCGCGGCTGCTAGGGAGTTCGGTCTTCATGGGCTGGCCTGTAGCCCAAGCGCCACGCGGCCCCATGCGTTTCAGCCTGCGCGGCTGCGAGGGGTTTGGGCCTTCACGGGCATTTTTTCAACCATTCCCGTGCACCTCGATATTTTAGAACAACTTGCTAATTTTTATATCATCAAGCGTATAAAACTTTCTGATAGTACGCACACAACTTGTTGTTGGTTTAAAAAACATCATAGCTTTTTTTTTCCACATAACTTGCTATATAATCACACAAACTTCCCACAGAAGAAAACTTGATAAAAGATGCCACGAATTTTTACATAATCACATAAACTTATTACAGTATGAACTTACTACAGGATGCCACAGACTCCTTACATAATCACATAAACTTGTTACATAATCATATAAATTTATCGCAGCAAGAACTTTACTACAAGATCAAACGAACTTGCTACATAATTATATCAACTTGCTAGACATGACACAATTTTTCTACATCTTTTTCACATAACTTACTACATCTCTTCATACATAACTTGCTGCTTTTCATACACAACTTGAGGCCGGGAGGGCGACGGGAGGCGGCGCACTGGGGAGGCCAAGGAGGCGACGTGCCGGGGAGGCTGGGGATGACGCTGAGGAGGCCGGGGAGGCGGCGTGCCGGAGAGTGATGAGGCGGTGCGCCGGAGAGGGTGGCACGTCAAGGAGGGCGATGGGGAGGCCGGGAAAGCTTCGGCCGGGGAGGGCACCGGGAGGACGGGGAGGACACGGGGAAGGCTGAGGAGGCGGCGCGGCGGAGAGGACGGGGAGGCGGCGTGCCGAAGAGGGTGTCACGTGGGGGGAGGGTGACAGGAGGCTGGGGAAGCGTCGACCGAGGAGGGTGATGGGGAGACAGCGAGCCGGGGAAAGAGACGACGTGGCGGCGCGGAGGGGGTCAGATCACGCGACCCCGTCGCCCGATAACATCATCCAACCTAATATGCACCGAAAACTCAAATGCTAGGTAAGTATTTTTTTTAAATTACACGCAACATTAGACACCAGATGTTGAAAAATATATCTTTACCTATTCAACATTTTTCAAGTTCTTGATTCAACATCTCATTTGACCGAGTTCAATATTTTAGAAATAATAGTTCAACAAATTATGTATGAAATGTTGAATTAGTGTATTATAAATGTTGAAATAGTAGATTAGTAAGGTGGATACGTGTTTGACTTATGTGCAGTAGCACCCAGAAAAATGAAGGCTGTAGCAATGTTTGTCCATGGGAATAGCGTGAAAAAATAACATAAAAACAAAAAATTCCCATGATGGAGCGAGGCGAGCGAGCGTGGGGCTTGCCAATTTTTAGCTAGCACAGGAAAGAGAGGGGCCTGTCGCTCGCTAGTTTCAGGCTGAGCGAACTCTCGTCAAATAGATAGCCCCGGCATCTACTCCCATGGCCGAAGGCCACAAATCTCAAACGACGGAAGTTGCATTTTTGCGGAAGATAGGTATGGATTGCGGTTCACCGCGGCTAACAAAATCATATGGCCGACGTAGTTTGTAGGGGTGTCGTCGAATCGAATACGGACAGACATTGCTGATATCGTATTTGTTTTCGTATTTTTTTCGGATTCGGATCGGATACGGATATTGACCAAATGTGTCGGATAAAACTTAAATGTTTATCGACATTATATTTATTCAACTTTGAATACTCGAATACGGATCGAATACTAAATATCCGGATTCGAATACGGATCGGATTTTAACCTCGGATGGAAACTCAAATACAGACGGATAATATCCGTACCATTTACTCCCTAGTAGTTTGCATATGGGCCAAAAGAAAGCCTAGGGAAGAAGCCACGGAGAATTCCACACGGACAAAAAGTTCCATCGGCGGCATAAGGATTATTTCGCTGCGGGCCGGCGGCCACCGATAGTATTCGCGATGTGAAAGGGCTTTCTAATCATCTTACATCGGGTCGAACGAACCCAGTTTCATTTTAGTGGGCTGACAGGTTACTTTTAGCCCGGTCCAATAAAAGCGCCGCCGCCGCAGCAACCCCATTCTCACGACACGTCCCAACCCTCGCGCGTACAAAGAAATCGCTTTCGGCGCCGCCGTCTCCGCCACCACCTCCAGAAAACCTCTTCCTCCCGCCGCCCATCCCCTCGCGTACCCATGACCGCCGGCCGTCTCCTCCACCTTCTCCGCGCGCCGGCAGGCACTCCCTCGGCCGGCCCCGTCCCCACCTCCACGGCTCGCCGGGGCCCTCCACCCCCGCAGCGCCTCCGCTTCAGGCATGGTCCTGCAGGGATGCGGCGCGTGCCCGTGTGCTGCACGAGCACCACCTCTGAGCGGAAGGATGGAATGACGTACAAGGATGCCGGCGTGGACATTGACGCCGGCACCGAGCTCGTGCGCCGCATCGCCAAGATGGCACCCGGGATTGGTGGCTTCGGCGGTCTCTTCCCCTGGGGTAATGCATTGCCATCGCTTCATCTTTGCTACCTGTCCACCTTTTTTTTTTGGTAGAAAGAAGCCGCTTTTCCTGAGAGTTCTTTCAACATGCCCCGGAAATTTGCGACTCAAGCAAGGAGTAGGGGATGCGTTGGTGTGAATGACTGAAGACCTTGTTAGTTGGGTGATTAAATGCATAATTATTATGAATTTCAGCTGATGAAAAGGAGCAAATTTAAGGCTCTTGTTTGCTACTGCTCACTTGGAAGCAGCTACATAATGTCAACTTCGTTATGTTTCCTTGGCTCCTTACGCATCTCTTTCTGAGAATTTTTCTTTCCCATTGCTTTGTTTGAACAGGGGATGAATACCTTGTCGCTGGTACTGACGGCGTGGGGACAAAGCTGAAGCTTGCATTCGAAACTGGTATTCATGATACGATTGGCATTGACCTGGTATGTGCTTACTCGTGATGTGTGATGTGTTCCTTATCACTCTTACAAAGTGACTGAATGGATTGAGGTCATTGTGGCAGGTGGCAATGAGCGTCAATGACATTGTAACTTCAGGTGCAAAACCATTGTTCTTCCTAGATTACTATGCAACGAGCAAGCTTGATGTTGATCTCGCAGAGAAGGTGCTGACACTATTTATTTTGTGAAAAAAAGATTATTTTACCCTGCTCATTCTTATTTGTTGGTCTTCTGCTTATGGATCATTTTGATTTTACTGATAGCTACTTTAAATCATGTAGGTTATGAAGGGGATTGTGGATGGTTGCAAACAAGCAAATTGTGTTCTCTTAGGAGGAGAGGTAAGATTTTCTGAACTTAACATTATTCAGCAATTCAACCTGGTGGTGTTATCCTTGGCTGTATATGAATGGGTCAGATGTTTTGAACTGCGGTACTGACTACCATAGCTGCATATTATTTATCCTGTTATCATTTACGCCTTGATTATTTATCTTATTTTGTTGGGATGACTTTCTTACCAACAGGAAATTTAACATTTGTGCTTGATACCTACTGCCTCCATTCCAAATTGTATGTGGTTTTAGCCCTAATTTTCTCCCTTCACTATGTTCATATGGATGTTGATGAATCTAGACACATATACAATACTGATACATAGAATGTGAACCTAGTCAAAGCCTAGAACCCTGTACAAAATTGGAACCGAGGGAGTAATTAATAATATCAGTGTAAACCAAATATTCTGATTTTTTGGCTTTTATATCTTTGATTCGATATAAATTTAATTGAATCCACATGAAGCACCACATATGTATTATTTTTCTGAAAAGCCAAAAAAATAAAACTGATTATTGAATAATTGATCCTTACAGACAGCAGAAATGCCTGATTTTTATGCGGAGGGTGAATATGATCTAAGTGGCTTTGCTGTGGGTGTTGTGAAGAAGGACAAGGTCATTGATGGAAAAAACATTGTTAAGGGAGATGTACTAATAGGTCTTCCTTCCAGTGGGGTTCATTCTAATGGGTTTTCTCTTGCTAGAAGGTATTTTTCTTTTTTTTATTTCAAATCTTTAATATATTGTTTATCTCTAATAATCAGCTTAACTTTTTTTTATATCTAACTACTGTTTAACTATATATAAATTGATGATTATTGGAAAACATTAATTTTTAGAGTACTGGAGAAAAGTGGCCTTTCCTTGAGTGATCAACTCCCAAGAAATGATGGCATAACCACTACTGTTGGTGAAGCTCTCATGGCACCAACTGTCATCTATGTTAAGCAGGTTGGGTTTGGCTGTGTGTATCTATATATCATATATTTCCTGCAGATCTATGTAACTTTAACTCCAATTGTTTGAAATGAAAAATAGGTGCTTGAGATTATTAGCAAGGGTGGCGTGAAAGGGCTAGCCCACATTACTGGTGGTGGCTTTACTGACAATATCCCAAGAGTATTTCCTTCTGGGCTTGGGGCAAAAATTTTTAGTGAGTCGTGGGAAGTGCCTCCTGTCTTCAAGTGGCTTCAGCAGGCAAGAATTAATGATCTGTAAACTTTACCTATCATTTTTGAGCATCTGCACGCACTGAATACACTGCCCCTAGACCCAGATATCTTCTAACACTTACGTTTTGTATTTTATAGGTTGGAAACATTGATGATGCAGAGATGAGGCGAACATTCAATATGGGTATCGGAATGGTTCTTGTGGTAAGCAGAGAGTCAGCAGACAGACTTATCGAAGACGCCCTTGGATCGAATCCTGCTTATCGCATTGGAGAGGTTATCCAGGGTGAGGGGGTTCAGTATGTCTGACCTTTTAAGCCTTCATTGCAACCAC
The DNA here is from genome assembly GCA_030272315.1 of Paspalum vaginatum. Lineage (NCBI taxonomy): Eukaryota > Viridiplantae > Streptophyta > Magnoliopsida > Poales > Poaceae > Paspalum > Paspalum vaginatum. Next base: position 9,887,184 of record CM059020.1, on the reverse strand, counting down.
TTGAGCCTTGTTGGTTGGCTGGGTGAAGCAGACCAGTTTCTGTAACAACATAATATTATGGGTTTAAGTTCTGGAGTGGCAGTGGTTCCACACTTTTTATTCCCACTAGAAACGTGAGGGTAACCAAATAATGTTTGAGTGGGTTCCACGAGAACTTGCCCCTAAACGGTTGGTATTGTCTTGTGGTGCCATTTGGGACTTGTCCAGTCCACAGAAGCACTAGGGGGGATGTTCAGATGTCCAGAATTTTCTTAGAGAGCAATATCAATATTTTTCTGACTACATTTGTGGCTAGATAGACATTATTCATATGACAGAGCTTGTATTCCCTCTAGGTCCGAATTAGTTGTTGTTTTGGATATCGACGCGGTCTCTAAGATACAAGTTTGACCAATGTTTTTATTAGAATATAAATAAATATCATAAAAAATTTATATTTTTATGAAAGCGCTCGTTAAGACAAATCCATACATATGACTTTCAAGATTTAAAACTCAATAATATAAAAGTTATATATAATCAAAGTTTTATAAGTTTGACATTTCATTTTTTTAAAACGATAACTAATTCGAATCTAGAGGGAGTATATTTTAATCAATTCAAAGTAACAAAACATACTTAACCTATATTATCACAGAACCCAACTTTTTAGCAATATCGCTGTTTTGGCAACAAGCTTTATTTTTGCTTGGTTGGAAGGGGCCGATTTCTATGGGAATAGGAAAAGGTCCGAGTTATATAAGAGTTTCTGTTTTCCCTATTTTGTAGCAATACCTGATTTCCCTATTTTCTGTTTTTTTTCATCGTGACTTTCTTTCGTTCAATTCATGTTGACTGTTCAATGCCATTATGCCAAGCTAGAAAAGAATTTCCGTTGTGGATTTACTACTGGAACAGTAAAAGCACGAGGCTCCCAAATTATGCACCAACGAGGCTCCGTTCCGTGCGTTGCGATACGATACGTTGAAGCTTCAAGGCGTCGTATCATATCTCTATCTCTACTTCTCTTCTCTACTGATCAGGGGTGTTTGCACCCTCGGACTAAAATTTAGTCACGTTGGATATTTCGACTCTAGTTAAAAGTATTAAATATAGTTTAATTATAAAAGTAATTACACAGATGAGGACTAAACGGCGAAATAAATTTATTAAGGACTAATTAATCTATGATTAGCAAATGTGATTTTATAATAACCATTCATTAATCATAGATTAATTAGGCTTAATAAATTCGTCTCGTCGTTTACTTCTCGTCCGTATAATTATTTTTCAAATTAAACCATATTTAATATTTTAACTAACATCAAACATTTTTTAGGCAGCAGTGTAGCGTAAGACACGGACCATTCCTCCCTACCCCGTGCGCCTTCACCCCGCCCCCCGCGATGGACTGCGCGCCGCTCGATCCCCCGCGATTACCGGCAGCAGTGTAGGCCGCCCGCGCGCCGCCCGATCCCCGCCATTACCACCCGCGATGGTTACCATACCCACGCCTAGCCGTCAAGACGTCAGATCGAGATCGTGCACCTGTGCCCTAATTCGCCCACGGCGCCACCGACACGCGCAGCCGCGGCGTTCGCTACGTCGGCGCGAGCGCCGATGCGTGAACTGTCAACGCATGCACGGCCTATGCGCACAGGCATCGCGCCGCTGCCGCCGACGCACGCACCGACGCCCGATCTGTCTCCACTATCCCGCGTCGTCGTCTGGTCTGTGTGGCCCCTCGACTCGGCCTCCGCGCACCGATGTCGGGGGGCCTGCCCGAGGGACCTGCGACGTTGTGCCGCTGACCACCACCGCCTCCCGGCCCTCCGGTCGTGACACAGATCTCCACTACCACCACCGCGATCTTGGGCTAACTCTTATTATTTCATCAATCAAGTAGCAAAGGGGTTCACGGAAAAGATGACCCCAAACAAGAGCCTCATTCAGGGGAGTTCATCCACCTCATCTAGGTGTGAGGCTTTGTTGAGTGTGTGGACCCAACATTGTAGGGAGTTCCTATCGCCCTTCAAGAACTGAGGTACATATGTGCATAGAGTTTATACGTATAATTTTCATATATGTTTGATAACTTATCTCATGTTTACTTTTGCAGGGTGAGGAGAATGAGGAGGAGGCTGGAACTGTGCAGCAGGATGAGGAGGCTAGAGCTGGGCAGGAGGATGAGGGGCTGGAGGTGGGTAGGAGGATTCTGGAGCGGACGAGGACCTGATGGGTGGGGATGGTTCAGAGGATGGGGACTAGGAAGAGCCACTATGTCCACCCTCCTACGGTTCCCACCAACCTTGCGGACAAGAGACTGATTAGACCAATTGGTGACGAGTACGGTCATTATGAGTTGTTTACTTCAATAGTTTGTATACATGACATATCTTCAATGTTATTTTGTTTTGTAGCCAATGGGATGATGTGACTTGAGTCCTTGACGTCTTCGGTTTCTCCGCCCTCGCTTGATGTCCTTTACGTGTCCACTAGCTCATCCCTTAGGGGTAACTCCGGTTTCTGGAATACCGGTAACCTGCTCATGGTTTTGTCGATAGAACCAGGAAATGGTTTTGACCCCTGGTTTTGATGCTCGAACCAGAAAACAGTAGATGGGCCTCCAGTCTTGAGTGATTTTATGGCTCACAACACTGTCTCGCACCTAAGGTCGCTCTTATGGGCCGAGCCTAACTTGGGCTGCAACCCAAGCCACCTGCCAGTCCGCTCAGTAGGGATTTTGTCACGCCACGGTAGCACTCGGGCGCAGCCACTAGGTCACACTTAGGTGGACTTTCCTCTAGGTCATGCTTAGGAGGTGCTTGCTCGTCCTTCAGCAAGTCTTCGGTGTTGACACGCGCTCATCACAGTCAGGACGAAAGACCGGACCTAGTACACTTGAGTCCCTCAATCTCTCCCTTGATGAGTACCTTGTCAACACCCTCACCAACCACTTGAAATCATAGACAAAGAAAGTAAAGCATAACAAAGAACAACAGAAGAAAGAAAAAAAAAGAAAATCCACTAAGTGCCCAAGAGCCAAAGAAAGACAGAAACGGGAGCACTAGAAGTGAACAAAAGCAAAGCCAAAAGATTCGCCCCCAAAGACAAGGGTAACTACTCAACGCAGCCGATCAACAAAGCATAACCCCTTAAGAAAGAGGCATGGCTCAACACAGTCATGCTAGAAGCAAAGGACCAGCCCCTCCAAAAAGAGGCAAAGGCTCCACACAGCTGGCCAAAAGAGCATTCTAAAACTCCAACTCCCACTGCATTTCAGCCCATCTCACAATGCAAGCTCTCCCTTTGGAATGATGCACTCTCCCAACTCTCCAAGAGGCTCCCCCTTGGTTGGTGACTCCACTCTCCCCCTTGTTGACAATGCACACATCAAGTCCCATGAGAAAAATATAGTGCAAATGCAACTAGGTGTGACAAAGAGCTCAAAAGGGATGGCAAGCTAGCAGATACTAGTTCTAGCATACCGAGAATGTGAGGGCAATGGGGCATGCAACAAGCTCAAGAGAACCTATCTACTCAAGTCAAGAGCAAAGCATGATTTTCAGGTTTGGTTCAAAAGAAAGCATCACAAACATGAATAGCATCTAGCAAGATAGGCATTAACAGCAAAATGCTAGCAATACATACAAGGTGTGCTAATCCTAACCTTAGCATATCCAACAAGCCATAAGCAAATCAGAGACTTGCAATTTGAGATTTAGCATTTTTCAATTCAAGCAAGTTTGAAACATGTGCTAGGGGTTATTTGCTTGTCATGCCACTTCTTACCAACCAATGCCAAGCCTAGGCCTAGAAAGACTATCAGAAGCTTAAGACAAGGTTTTAGTCATTCACAGCCAGGTCTGAGTTCTCACCCAAGTGCAAAAGTGAGCAATCTCAAACCAGGTTAGTGAGAGAAAGCAAATCCACCTGGATCTTTTCATTTCAGCTCAAACAAATACCAATGTATGGAAATTAATTCACAATTCAGATTACGCAAGGTATCATGAAAGCTTAGGCATCAACTAACAAAGGTAGGCAACTAGAACAACCAAGCATGGAAAGATAGCACAAGCATTCAACTTACTACACATGCTAGGTTGCCAAGTCAAGTGGTGATTCAAGTTTATGATTTTTAGGAAAACAAAAGTGACTAGGCTCTCACATAGTATACAATAGATCCAAATGAGCTCTATCCAACCATGATCAAGCATACTACTGTACATCATAGCACGAGAAAAAACTAGCAAGTCATTCCAAATGGGCTCAAGTGCAAGTGTATACTACAAATATACATGATGCAATGCACGAGTATGATACAAAGATGCACAAAGAAGCAAAATAAAATCAAAAGAAAAGAAACTCGAAACAAAACCTAAAAGCTAACAAAAACTCGCCCTGATTAAAAGGGAAAGCAAACTCTTAACTCCCCCTCAACTGGTTGAAAGTCTCTAGTTCTAGGGGTTTAGTTAGGATGTCAGCCACTTGGTTCTTAGGATATACATGCACTAGGTCAATCAAGCCTTTCTCATAGCTATCTCTCAGAAAGTGATACCTCACATCTATGTGTTTGGTTCTGGAATGGAGCACTGGATTCTTAGCAACACTAATGGCACTAGAACTGTCACATAGCCATAGTCCTTAAGGGTAGCAAACATCCAAATAATCTGGGAGCAGCAGCTAGTAGTGGCAATGTATTCTGCCTCACATGTAGAAAGAGCTACACTAGACTGCTTACGAGAAGACCAAGAGACTAAAGATGTACCCAGAAACTAACACGTACCGGAGGTTGATTTACGTTCTAACCGGCACCCAACAAAGTCAGAATTTGTGAAGCCAAGGTGGGCAAGAGAGGATCACGGAGTACCACAAGCCAAACTCTGGGGTGAACTTGACATACCTTAGGATCTGCTTTACAGCGGTGAGGTGTCATGCCCTTGGAGAAGCCTGAAAACAAGCGCATAGACCTACAGCAAATTGTGTGTTTGGCCTCATAGCCATTAGGTACATCAGGGACCCGATCATCCCTCGGTACATCTTTTGATCAACCTCCTCTCCTTCTTCGTTCTTTTCCATCATGGTAGAGGTCCTCATCAGAGTCATCGGTGATGATGCATTCGCCATATCAAACTTCCAAAGGAGGTCCCTCGTGTACTTTCTTTGGTGGACAAAGGTGCCCTATGGAGTCTGCCTGATCTGGAGCCCTAGGAAGAACTGAAGTTCCCCCATCATGCTTATCTCAAACTCCTTCCTCATCTGCTCTGAAAACTTGCTCATATGTGCATGAGAAGAGCTACCAAAGATGATATCATCCACATAAATCTGAACGATCAAAAGGTCATTGCCATGCTTTTGCAAAAACAGAGTCTTGTCCACACTCCCCATCTCAAAACCCTAGGCAACTAGGAATTTCCTAACTCTCTCATACCAAGCCCGGAGAGCTTGCTTCAGGCCATACAAAGCCTTCTGCAACTTGAACACTCGGTTAGGATATTTGGGATACTCAAAGCCTAGGGGTTGCCTCACATAGACTTCTTTCTCTATATACCCATTCAGGAATGCACTCTTCACATCCATTTGGAACAGCTTGAACCCTTTCAAAGCTGCCAAAGCTAAAAGAATGCGAATGGCTTCTAATCTAGCTACAGGGGCAAAATTTTCTTCATAATCTATTCCCTCTTTCTGGCAAAAACCCTGAGCAACTAGCCTAGCCTTGTTTCTCACCACTACTCCATCCTTTACCTGCTTGTTCTTAAACACCCACTTGGTACCTATAGGATTGTAGTGTGGTAGAGGCTCGACTAAAACCCAAACTTGGTTCCTCTCAAAATTTTCTAGCTCCTCATGCATGGCATTGACCCAATTTGGATCAGACATAGCGTGTCCAACATCATGGGGCTCGAAAGAAGCAACAAAAGTAGAGTGTGCAAAGACAGCAAGAGAAGTGGACCTGGATCTTGTAACTCTCTCATGTAGTCCACCAATGATGTTCCTCGAAGGGTGATCCCATTGGACCATCCGAGACGACTGTGGCTCGGAGGTCACCTCCCTCGCGTCCTCAGCAGGCCCTGCTGCATGTACTGGTGGATCTTGTGGAGGTAGCTCCCAAGTAGTCGAAGGAGAAGGTACTTGAGCTCCCTCCTGATCATCTTAAAGCAAAACAGCTGGTTCTGGAGCTGCAGTAGGTGTAGTATCAGCAGAAACACCTTCATCTTCATCCTCATCCTCGAAGATGGTAGTACCTAACTCATCATCACTTGCAAGCTCAAAGGCAGGGGTTGTGCAAGGCATAGTTTCATCAAAGGTAACTTCACAAGTCTTGACAATCCTATTGGAGTCCAAGAGCCAAACACGGTATGCAAGCGAATGAGTGTCATAACCAAGAAAAACTCCATCAGAACTGCGAGGTTCGAATTTTTGCCAAGTTCCCCTGCTTGAGCACAAAACACGTACTGTCGAACACCCGTAGGTGACTCACTTTTGGCTGTCGCCCAAATCGCAACTCATACGAGGTCTTATGGAGAAGAGCTCAGAGAAAAATGCACTTAGAAACATAGCATGCAGTGTTAATCGCTTCGGCCTAGAATTTCCTAGGAGTCCTATGCTCATTGAAGCATCATCCTAGCCATCTCAACAAGGGTCTGATTCTTGCGTTCAACCACACCATTCTGCCGGGGTTACATATGGGGACAAAAACTGGTGTTCGAGACCTTGGCTATGGCAAAAAGCTTTGAAACGATCATTCCTGAATTCTGAGCCATTGTCACTGTGTATAGCTCTCATGACATGATTAGATTTGTTTCTCAACCTCAAAACCAAATCATGAACAAACTCAAAAGTGTCATCCTTTGATTCCATGAAATGCACCCTAGACCAACGAGAAAAGTTGTCCAAGATCATGAGAACATACCACTTCCCACTGACACACCTCATCCAAGTAGGACCAACTGTGTCCATATGAAGAAGCTCTCTAGGGTGAGCCGTCATCACCTGATTCATAGGTGTGTGGGAAGCAGCAACCATCTTCCCATCGTGATAAGGATGGCAAACAAGGTCACGCTCACTCTTCAACTTGGGCAATCCTCGGATTAGGTCAAGTGAGCTAAGCTTTGCAAGCAAAGCAAAGCTCAAATGGCCTAAGCCTCCTATGCCACTTCCACAAATCAGAGGAGGGACTAGCTTCCCAATAGCGAGAAGGACTGGGGGAGCTCGAGAAATCAACACAAAAGACCTTCCCAAAAGGCAACATGAAGCAAACAAGATTTTCTCGAGAATCCAAAACTCGCAAACAATCTTTGTAGGACCAAGACGTGTGACTAGAGGGGAGGGTGAATAGGAGCACTTGAAAACTCAAAATCACAACCCCCAAAACTGGTGCTACGAGAACTAACGTTAGACTCCATCCACTGAATAGATACGAGTCTAGCAAAAACAAGGTGCTGTCCACTGAACGGATACACACCAAGCGAGAAAAGAGCTAGCAACTCAACGATCACAAAGATCGCAAGTCACCCCAAGCACCGAAGACCTGCAAGTTCGCCACTTGACACTCACCGCACCAAAATGCGACTAATTGATATACAGCAAGCAAAGAGAATGGTCAGATAGTGGGAAAAGCACGTTCAATGCAAAGACGCGGAGGAAGAACCAAACAAACACAGAACAATGGCAGCTCCCCTGGGATCACCTGGACTGTCCGGTGCCAGGGGCTGGATAGTCCGGTACCACCGGAGAGTCCGATGGGGGCTGCCGGATGGTCTGATGGGAAGCCCCTAGCCAGACCCAGCATCGGATTGTACGGTAGGCTGCGCTGGACTCTCCAATGAGACCGGATAGTCCGGTGGTCTATCGGATAGTTCGGTGGAGTCACAGGAAAAGAGTTTTCACACCCCAAAACTAACCAAATCTTGTCCAATCATCACGAGATTTTGCACAGCCTATCAAGACCCTATTCCAAAGCTTTTCCCAAGAGATCAACTCAAAATGACCAAGGGATTAGCGGGAATTTCAGATCTCGTGAGAAGGCAATCTTTGGGCAAGAAAGGGGGAAACTCAAGAACAACTTGCTCGTGGCAATCCTGCAGGATTGAGATGAACTAAGTCATAATCTCCACATCATAGCAAGTCCAAAAGAGTGAAAAGAATAGGATTAACTCGTGGGCAAAGCAAATCACCAAAAGCCTTTGAGTTTCATCCAAAAACCAAACTAGAGGAGGGGGAAGGAGATGGCTGCACACATGAGCACGAATTTGGGACGAATCAACCTTGTATTAGAAGTGGAAATGAGTTCTTACAAGGTTACTCATAGTCTATCACCCTTCATCCCCCCACTAATGCAAAGTACTAGCTCTAGGGGACTCTAAAACCTAAATTAGTACCCGATTTGCTCTCTAAGCACTTGGCTGGTTGGAACCTAAGCCTAGGGTTTTTAGAGGTGGAAGAGTCACCTAAATGACCAGCCACTTAGGTATATATTACCCCAGCCTAACTGACTTAGTTTACACTAAGACCCCTATATTATAGAAACGCCCGTAGGGGCCAAACTGGAAAAGACTCAACTTTTTCGGGGACGGACGACCGCGATGGAGTCTTGATCTTCTTCGGTTGCACGCTAACTCCTGGATCATGTCCACGTGGTCAGTAGTCCAAATCCGCCGATCGACCCCCAGTTTTGAAGTTAGAAACCAACAAACTTTAGGGTTTCCTTCCTAGGGCTGGAACAGCCCACTCTAGTCTATCTTGGCGACAACTGAGCCCATTCGCCGAGTTTTGGTAACTTGGTGGTAGGGTGGTGGATTTGAGCGAATTTTCCAATGCCCTCGTACATCTTCACCCCATGTACTTGGGTTAGAGCACCGCGGTGGCACCCGGCATCCCCTGTCCATCGGGGTCGCTTCGCAGTCCTTTGGAGGTCTTACACTTGTCGTCGCCGTGTCGCTCCTCCGTGTACCGAACTTCCATGGTCGACCGACGCCGAGCCTGCCTCCTGTCCTTTGGAGGACTTCCATCTACCTCCTGTCCATCGGAGGTCTTGTGCCCAAGTCCTTCTGGGTCTTGGCTTCCGTTGACAATCACTCATCACTCCAGAGGCAATGGAGCCGGTCCATTGGCTCTTAATCTCCCCCTTGATGAGTGCATTGTCAACACCTCCAACCTATAACCTGAAATAGAGCAAAGACAAGAAAAGTAAGCGTAAAACCAAAAAGAAAGAAGAAAAGAAGAAAGTTGCCCAAAATGCCCAAAAGCCAAACATAAGCAGAGAAGGGCAAATTGAGACAACAAAAACAAAGTCAAAGATCGACCCCTTAAGATAAGGAAGACCGCTCAACGTAATCGATCAAACTAAAGCATGACCTCTCAAGAAAGAGGCAAACCGGCTCAACACAGTCATGCTTAGGCAAAGCATCGGCTCCTCCGGAAAGAGACAAAAGGCTCAACACACCGATGGAAGAGCATGCAAAGCTCAAACTCCCTCTAAAATACATCCTCACAAATGCAAGATGAATGCACAGCTCCCCCTCAACTAGATCTCTCCAGAATTCTCCCCCTTGGTCCATGAACTCCCCCTAGGAACAACAATCTCTCCCATAAGTCAACGTCTCTCCCCCTTGTTGACAATGGACACATCAAGGGTTAATAGAATCTGACTCCCCCTAAATTAGACAACTCCCCCACAAAATATGCCATGAAATGCATGAAGTGTACCATGAAGAGCTCAGCAGGGATGAAAAGCTAGTAAATACGAGTTCTAGCATATAGAGCAAGTGAGGGCAAGGAAGCATGCAAACAAGCTCAATTGAATCTATCTTAAACAGATCAGGAGCATGTTTTTCTGGGTAGTTGAAAAGAAAGCATCACCAACATGAATAACATCTAGTAAGATAGGCATGAATAACAAGATGCTAGCAGAACATACAAGGGTGCTACTCTTAACCAAAGCATATACAACAGGCCATAAGCAATTTAAAGACTTGCAGATTTCAGAATTAGCAATATTGAACTTCATGCAAGTGAGATTATGTGCCAGAGGTTATTCACTTGTCTTAGCCACTTCTTACCAACCAATGCCAAGCCTAGGTTTAGAGAACCATCAGAAGCTTAAGACAAGGTTTTGGTCATACACAGTCTAGTCCAAGTTCATGCCAAAGTGCAAGGGCAAGATACCTCACGTCTATGTGTTTGGTTCTAGAGTGGAAGACGGGGTTCCTAGCTACAAAAATAGCAGAAGTAGAGTCTACTAGGAGAGGGATCTTCCTAAAGCTTAGGCCAAAGTCACTCAAGGTAGCTCTCATCCAAAGCAGCTGGGAGTAGCAACTAGCAGTAGCAACGTATTCGGCTTCTGTGGTGGAAGTGGCTATGCTAGATTGCTTGCGTGAGGACCAAGAGACAAGAGAAGAACTGAGAAACTGGCAGGTGCCAGAAGTAGACTTGCATTCCAGCCGACAACCCACAAAGTCTGGATCCGAATACCCTTTGAGAGATAGCGTCGAAGCTGAAGAGAACCAAAGACCAAGCTCAGGAGTGTATTTCAGATACCTGAAGATGCGCTTCACCGCTTGATGATGTGATGTCCTCGGTGAGGCCTGAAATCACGCACAAAGGCAAACTGCGAACTGGATGTGCGTCCTAGTCGCCGTCAGGTACAGAAGTGAGCCGATCATCCCTCAGTACACTCTTTGGTCCACCACCTCCCCTTCTTCATCTACATCAAGCACCGTTTGTGTTGACATGGGAGTCACCATGGGCTTGGAGTCTCCCATATCAAACTTCCTTAGAATGTCCTTCGTGTACTTGGCTTGATGGATGAAGGTTCCTTCATGCCCTTGCTTGATTTGTAGTCCATGGAAAAACTGTAACTCTCCCATCATGGTCATCTCAAACTCCTTCGACATCTGCTCAGAAAACTTGGTAACAAGAGAGTGAGACGAGCCACCAAAGATGATATCATCCATGTATATTTGGACAATAAGAAGATCACTACCATGCTTGAGGTGAAACAAGGTCTTATCAACACTCCCCATTTTGAAACCCTGGTTTAGCAAAAAGGTTTTTAATCTATCATACCAGGCTCTAGGGGCTTGTTTCAAACCATATAAGGCTTTTTGGAATTTGTAAACATGGTTAGGGTGTTTAGCATTTTCAAATCCAGGGTGTTGCTTGACATAAACTTCTTCTTGAATAAAACCATTTAGACAAGTAGACTTCACATCCATTTGAAAAGGCTTAAAACCCATGGAAGCTGCAAAGGCTAAGAGAATATGTATAGCTTCCAGACGTGCAACTAGAGCAACATTTCCTCATAGTCTATCCCCTCTTTTTGACAGAAGCCCTTAGCCACAAGTCTAGCCTTGTTCCGCACAATAATGCCATCCTGCCCTTGCTTATTTTTGAGAACCCATTTTGTACGAATAGGATTGCATTGTGGCAGTGGCTCTACCAAAACCTAAACCTCATTCCTTTCAAAGTTTTCTAACTTCTCATGCATGGCATTAACCCAATTACCGTCAGAAAGAGTGTGTCCAACATCCTTGGGCTCAAAGGAGGCAACAAATGCAGCATGAGCAAAGAAAGCGATAGAACATGTCTGGGACCTCAAGGTCCTCGCATGCAAATCACAAATGATCCCATGTGGAGGGTGATCCCACAGGACGTGCCGAGATGGAATAATCTCAGAGGTCACCTCCCCTGCGTCCTCAGCGGGGCTAGCCTTTGCTCGAGGGAGCTAGGAGGAAGCCGTCGGCAAGGGTCCTCCTTCATCTTCAGAGCTCGTAGCAGAGGGGGCTAGAGCTGCAGCTAGTGCAGTGGCTCCTGCATCACCAGCATCTACCTAAACTTCCTCATATTCAAAGATGGGAGTCCCTCCTTCATCATCACCTGAAAGCTCAAATGCAGGGGTTGTGCAAGGCATAGATTCATCGAAGGAAACCTCACAGGTCTCTACCACTTGTTTTGTATCAAGGATCCACACTCTATATGCTCTAGAGCTAGAGGCGTACCCAAGGAAAATACCATCCAAGCAACGAGATTCAAATTTGTCCAAATGGCCCCCTTTTTTAGCACAAAGCATCTGCAGCCAAATGCACGCAGGTGCTTGATGCTGGGCTGCCTACCAAACCATAGCTCGTACGATGTTTTTCCTAAGAAAGCTCGTAGGAAGATGAGGTTGGCAATGTAACAGGCCGTATTCAGAGCCTCAGCCCAAAAGCATCGTGGAGTCCTATGCTCATCGAGCATCGTCCGTGCCATCTCAACAAGTGTGCGGTTCTTTCGTTCCATGACACAGTTCTGTGGTGGGGTATAAGGACACGAGAATTGGTGTTCGAGACCTAGGTCACGACAGAAGGTTTCGAAATGAGAGTTATGAAATTCTCCTCCATTGTCGCTGTAGATAGCCCTCATGGCCTTATGACTCTCATTTCTTAACCTCAAGACCAGATCCTGAACATAACTGAAAGCCTCATCTTGGAACTCCATGAAGAACACACACGAAAAGCAAGAAAAGTCATCTACAACGACAAGCACATACCACTTCCCACTGACCAATTGTACCCGAGCTGGACCAACCGTGTCCTATGCAACAACTCGCTCGGGTAAGAGGTCATAACCTGATTAACAGGAGCATGAGAAGCAGCAACCATCTTGCCATGACGACAAGTGTGGCACACTAAGTCCTTTTCTGCTTTCAAATTGGGCAATCCTTGGATCAGACCCATCGAGCTCAACCTGGCTAGGAGATCAAAACTCAAATGGCCTATCCTCCTATGCCACTTCTAGATATCAGCAGAAGGACCAGCTACCAAACACCGAGGAGGGCCGGAAATAGATGCAAGGTCAACCTTAAAAACCTGCCCATAACGCAAAATCCGACAAACAAGGTTTTCCTTAGCATCAAGCACACAAGAAGAACCCTCCTTAAACCTCAAACCCTTCGTTGAGAAGTAGCGAGACAGAAACCAAATTGAACCCCAAACTCCTAACCAAAGCAACTTCTCTCAGGGAAAGCTTGCCAAAAAGCGCAATAGAACCAACACCCAACACTTTACCTTGACCATTATCCCCGAATGTGATGTACTCCTTGGTGCTCATGGGGTTGAGGATGGAGAACAATCTGCGGTGCCCTGTCATGTGTCTAGAGCAGCTGGAGTCCACGATCCATATGTCCTCCAGGCCTTGATCCTACAAAATCAAAGAAAGCAAGAGTGAGCAAATGGTCCGGCAATGGGGTTAGTGAAACTGCTGAACCAGTGCCGAGCCTTCTGCTCAAAGGTGGAGAAAGCAAAGTCAAAGTAAGCATCACGACGATCCGGGTACCCTCGACCTCAAAGCATGAGCTCACAAGTCCTCTACCAAAGCCACGGTCACGAGGTCCATAGCCACACTGAAAATGACTAGGAGCTCTGCTGGCAAAGCGCCTCTCACCACCAGGAGCATGGGCTTGAAAGCCGCCTCCTCTCTCACTACGAGCAAAGCAGTCTCTCATCTCACCGCGATGGGGAGGATCCTACCTACCACCTTGGTAGAACTGATCCTTGTTCTCCCAGGCTCTCTCCTGCCTCTCAGCCCACTTCCTCCTGAAGCAAAACTCCTCCAAGTGACCATTCCACTGGCAAAACTCACAGCGGTAGACAGGTCTCTTAGGCAAAGGCTGGGGCTATGTCTTGGGCTTCTAGTGTGGTGGTGAAGCCTTAGGTGGTGATGGTTGCTAGACATGTTTCTTGCCCGAAGGCTTAAGCACTTTGTCTACAATCTTGTCTAGCTTGGCTTGTGGTGGCTTGGGTGTCTAATATGACTTCCTTGGGGCAACCTTGGGAGGCTCATGGTAAACCCCATCAACAGTAGAACCAGGTTGGGGAGAGGTAGTGTTAGGCTTAATTGGGGCACTCTTCTTCTCACCTGAGGTACTACACTATTCCAACCCAAGTCCACTAGTATCACCCTCACCACGCTTGCTTGCCTCTATGATCATTCTAAGCTGAGGTTCCCTGGCATACATCTAGCTCAACACCTCTCTCAACCTACAGTTGTCCTCTTCAAGGATCAACTTCTCTCTCAGATCCTCCAGAACCAAGGTCTGGGGCAGCACAAGTGTGACAGTCTAGAAAGGGAATCACGAGAGCAGACTTCTCAAGCTTCCTAATGGTGACATCCTTCTCCACCAACTATAGCCTCAAAGTGAGACAGTTCTCACATGTGTTAGGGGGTGCTGAAAGCACCTCAAGGTTAGTTCTCACCTGCTCAAGCTCACTCCTCAAGGTAGGACAGACCATGCACGCACCCAAAAGTGTAGGTCTAGCCATAAGCTCCTCCAACTCCTTGAGCTGCCCCTCGCACTTCACCTTCAGCTCAGCCAGGTCAATAGCTAGGTGGGGGCAAGACTCACACTCAGGCACCTCACTCAAAGTAGGCTCGTCCAGTTTAGACTAGAGCTTGCCTAACTCAACCTTCAGCCTATCCATCTCCTCTACCTGATGAGCATACTTGCTCTTCTACTCACAAAGGTCACTCATGAGGGACTCACAGGTAGGGCACTCAAACTCACTAGGCTGGGCTTGCACACTCTTCAGCCTCTCAATCTCAGCCAAAGCATTAGCAAGCTTGGCTTTCTGCTTCTGCAGCTTCTTGGCTGCCTTCTCCAACATCTTTTCCTGGGCTTTCAACTCACGACTATTTTTCTCCAGTATCTCAAGAAGCATCTTGCTCAGGAATTACATCTTCATTGGAGGAGTCATTGTTGTTGCCCTTGTCGTCCTTGTCCTCAAGTGCCATGGAGCAGAAGGATCTTTGGTTCATCTTGTGCTTGCACTTAGACTTGGTGGAGATGAAGCAGAGGCTAGCTGGATCGCCTTGATCTCTCCTCTTGTCCTGATTGGTGACGATCTTCTCACCGCTTGAGCTTGACAAAGACGAAGAGAAAGAGGATGTTCCGCTACAAAGGCGACCAAGCTCGGCGAAGAAGGCCTTGTCCCGCTTTCGGTTGTCCTTCTGGTAGATCTTGAAAGACTTCCTAAAGTTTTTGATCTTGCTGGAGTGGTGCTTGGCATGGTCGCACTTGCCGAAGCGGCACTTGTTCGAGTCGTGGGAGTGGCTCTTGCCCTTCTTGTAGTAGTCATTCTGCTTGTTTGGGTACTCGGTGATGAAGTGGCTGACCTCTCTGCACTCGAAGCATTTAGGCCTTTCGCCCCTCTTCTTGCTCATTCGGTTTTCATAGGTGCGCTAAAAGCGGCTAGTCACCAGGCAAAGCTCATCATCCCCAAGTGACGCCAACCGCTCCTCTGTCACAAACATCAAAGCAGAGAACGAAAAACCGTGAAGTGGGGGGTTAGTAGCAACTTCCTTGGAGCTCGAAGCCAAGGCCAGGCTCTTGGAGCCAGTACCATCGAGAATATCTGTCATCTAGTAATCAACCTCTGTGGCCTTGGCTTGCTATAAATCTCCTCTAGACCCATGGTGTCATACCCTGCGAACTCAAGAATGGAGTTCTTTTTGATCTCCCATACTTTCCTATCCAAGGAATATAGCAGCTTGACAGCCTGCTGATGGTCAATGTATGGGAGAGCAGCGGGGGTAGAGTTAACATGGAGCTTGTTGATGTTCGACTGCAAATGACCAAACGAGGCATCCACAGACTCTCCTGGCTTCTAGGTGAAATTCTCATATCCGCGCCAGTAAGTCTCCACAAGCCAACCCTTAACTGTCTCTGTTCCCTCATGGTGTGCATTGAGGAGGGACCAGATCTCATGGGCAGTATCAAGGTGGCTCACTCTCTCATAGTCCGCCAGACCAAGTCCAGAGAAGAGAAAGTTCACTGCCTTGTAGTTCGCCTCGTGCTGAGCAACGAGCGCCGGTGTGGTACGCTCGGCAACGGGAAGCACCACGAAAGTCATACTCTGAGTAGCATTCTATATGTCATCGTTCTGGCTAAGAAGAAAGCTCTCATCCTACCCTTCCAGTAGGGATAGCCATCCAAGTTGAAAACCGAAACCTTCCCTGAGTGCGCCATAGTTGCTACTGGTTTCTCACTCGTAAAGGTGTGAAGAAACCTAACCGGCTCTGATACCACTTGTAGGACCAAGACGTGCGACTAGGGGGGGTGAATAGGAGCACTTGAAAACTCAAAATCACAGCCCCCAAAACTGGTGATAAGAGAATTGATGCTAGACTCCATCCACTGAACAGATACGAGTCTAGCAAAAGCAAGGTGGCGTCCACTGAATGGATATGCACCAAGCAAGAAAAGGGCTAGCAACTCAATGATCACAAATATCGCAAGTTGCCCCATGCACCGAAAACCTCCAAGTTCGCCACTTGACACTCACCACACCGAAATGCGACTTACGGATATACAGCAAGCAAAGAGAATGGTCAGATAGTGGGAAAAGCACATTCGATGCAAAGACGCGGAGGAAGAATCAAGCGAACATGAACAAGGCAGCTCCCCTGGGATCACCGGACTGTCTGGTGCCAGGGTCTGGGCTGTTCGGTAGCACCGGATAGTCCGGTGGGGGCTGCCAGATACTCCAGTGGGAAGCCCCCAGCCAGACCCAGCACCGGATTGTCCAGTAGGCTGCACCGGACTGTCCGGTGAGACCAGATAGTCCGGTGGCCTATCGAATAGTCCGGTGGCCTATCGGATAGTCCGGTGGAGTCGCAGGAAAAGAGTTTTCACAAACCAAAATTGACCAAATCTAGTCCAATCAACATGACATTTTGCACAGGCTATCTAGACCTTATTTCAAAGCTTTTCCCAAGTGATCATCTCAAAATGAACAAGGGATTAGCGGGAATTTCAGATCTCATGAGAAGGTAATCTTTGGGCAAGAAAGGGGGGAACTCAAGAACAACTTACTCGTGGCAATCCTATAGGATTGAGATGAACTAAGTCATAATCTCCACATCATAGCAAGTCCAAAAGAGCTAAAAGAATAGGATTAACTCATGGGCAAAGCAAATCACCAAAAGCCTTTGAGTTTCATCCAAAAACCAAATTAGAGGAAGGAGAAGGAGATCGCTGCATACATGAGCACGAATTTGGGATGAATCAACCTTGTATTAGATGTGGAAATGAGTTCTTACAAGGTTCCTCATAGCCTACCACCATTCATCCTCCCACAAATGCAAAGTACTAGCTCTACGGGACTCTAAAACCTAGATTAGTACCAGATTTGCTCTCTAGCAGTTGGCTGGTTCGAAGCTAAGGCTAGGGTTTCTAGAGGTGGAAGAGTCACCTAAATGACCAGCCACTTTGGTATATATATCCCAAGCCTAACTGACTCAGTTTACACTAAGACCCCTATATTACAGAAATGGCTGTGGGGGCCAAACTATAAAAGACTCAACTTTTTCGGGGACGGAGGACCGCGATGGAGTCTTGATCTTCTTTAGTTGCACGCTAACTCCCGGATGGCGTCCATGTGGCCAATAGTCCAAATCCGCCGATCAACCCCCTGTTTTAAAGTCAGAAACCAGGAAACTTTAGGGTTTCCTTCCTAGGCCTGGAACGGCCCACTCCACTCTATCTCGGCGATAACTGAGCCCATTCACCGAGTCTTGGTAACTTGGTGGTATGGTGGCAGATTTGAGCGTCCTCATACGTCTTCGTACCATGTACTTGGGTTGGAGCACCGCGGTGGCACTCGGCATCCCCTGTCCATCGGGGTCGCCTCGCAGTTCTTCAGAGGTCTTACACTTGCGGTTGCCATGTCGCTCCTCTGTGTACCAAACTCTCATGGCTGACCGACGCCGAGCATGCCTCTTGTCCTTTGGAGGATTTCCATCTACCTCATGTCCATCGGAGGGCCTCCTATGCATCGGAGGTCTTGTGCCCAAGTCCTTTTGGGTCTTGGCTTCCATTGACAATCACTCATCACTCCAGAGGCAATGGAGCCGGTCCATTGGCTCTCAACCTTTCTTGAAACGAAACTCATAGTCTTCATCGAGAACTTGCAAAATAGAGAGAAGGTTGTAACCAAGGTTAGCAACCAAAGCAACATCCGAAAGAACAAAATTCTCAAAAACAGGAACAAGGCCAACACTTTTCACCTTACCTGTAACTTTATCCCCAAAAATGATGTGCTCGCTGGAGCTCACTGGGGTGAGACTGGAGAATCATCTGTGATTACCGGCCATGTGGCGCAAACAACTGGAATCCATGAGCCATATGTCCTCCAGACCACTGTCCTGCATCAATAGCGGTTCATGGGGTGAGCATATGATCTGACACTGGGTTTAGCCTAAAAAGAAGCAAACCAGTGTCGAGCGATTTGCTCAAAAGAAGGGCAAGCAAAGTCACAATCAAACATCCCAAAACCCCTATCCCACGCAAATTGAGACTACTGAACACCACATCTAGGAATGCGTGGTCCGTCGTAGCTCTCAAAGCCTCGGCGAGGAAGACCAAAGTCGTACTGCTCACGACCTGGTGCCTTACTGGCAAAGTGTCCACCACCTGGAGCACCGTGTTGATGGCCGTAATCTCATGATATCAACCGTCAATTATCCACCAAATGAAGCGAAACATGTGAAATATTTGGACTAACCCTTACTACTAATGAGTTTCACAAGTTGTACATGAATATTTGGATGCAGGTATCAAAATGTACACAAAATGGATGAAACAAGGCCAAGAAGTGAAGATGGGCTGAAATGGGGAAAAGCCCATGGCCACCGGACCATGTCCCATGGTCGGTCGGCCACCAGGGTGGTCGCCAGACAATCTGGCAGGTCACCTGACCATGTGGCATGGCCGACCGACCACCCCTCCGAGTCGGTTTGCCTCCACTTCACTCTTGCATGCAATGAAACATATGGCAATGTCAATCCAACCGTTGTATCAAGCATCCAAAGAATCCAAGGGCTGAAAGACCAATAGAACATGGATTAGTGATGTCACAAGTCTGAGGGAAGTGTCATGTAGCAAATCAGGAGCAAACACCTAGCCGCCCGACCATTTTGCATGGCCGCCTGACCACTCAAGTTACTCATTTTACACATGCATCAACCGTTTCAATCACCAACCGACGTGGGGAAACAATCTCAGCTGAAGGATGGGTCATTCGGTTCATCGAATGGCCGCCCGACCACCCCTCATGGTTGGCCAGGCACCCCCCTTGGCCACTCGGCCAGCACCTCAACTCCCACCCTGACCTTGGCCCCTACAAATACCCCCTCCCATGTATAGGCTATAAATAGGCCCCGAGAGCTCATTTGCAAAGTGTGGAGTTGAGTTCAAGTTCTATCTTAGAGTGCTACACTATTCCCTTAGTAGTTAGGATAGTCCTAGGAGTTAGAGTTGAGTCGAGCTTTGCCTCAGAGTCTCCAGAGTTATCTTTGAGTCTGTGATAAAGCTTTGTATCTTTTGGATTCAGATTATCTTCAATATAATTTCTGTTATATTTTACTCTAAGTTCTATCTCCTGCGAGTGTGGTGTACCTTTCTTTGCACACTTGCTAGGCATAGGTTGTGTTTAACATTGTTATTCAATTCCTATTACTCTTGCCGGTGCTATAACTCAACCCTAGACTTAGACGCTAGGCTCTGGCTAGACCCTCTCCTCTAATCAAGGATGGTCTATCATTGTTCAAGCTTCGCTTGAACACGTTTATAGCGTGCCATCCTCTCCACGCAGCTTTGCTTGGTAGCCCCACTCGGTGACAGTGTGTGGTGTGCCTATGTAGTCCAAGCCCATCATTCGAGAGGACCGTCGGTGTTAGCTAGACTCTCCTTTGGGACCAACTATCTACCCCTGGTACCCTCGAGAGACTAGAATTTCGCTCGATGCAAGACCCTGATTTGTTAATTGAGTTTCTTAGTTAGTCACGGATAACCTTTGTAGCCGATTAGAAATAGAGTTTGGTGACTTTATCTCACACGTTGTCCTCCCAGGAAACTATACCTTTCTACGGATATCTTTGATAGGTTTATCATCCTACCATACACCTATCTTTGTCACATTTACCCCTGTAACTACTAGTTGGTATAATTTATCTAAGTTACAGTTATTTTGACTTGAGTATATTCAATTATACTCTCTTGCCTGTTACTTCCCTATGGAAATTTACGATACTCGGAATACTCTCAGAGAAAGGCTACAGTGGTCTCCGTACGCTTGTGGAGTAAAACCTGTTAAGGCTGAGAGACGCCAGCACACCATGAGAAAAATGGTCTCATCTACCTCCACCTACATGACGTGGCCAGCAGTCTTGCCTATCCCCACGCCGAGGTGCGACATTAGGCCTACCACCCTGGTAGTACCTGTCCTCATTCCTCCACTCAACCTCTCTACACTCAGCTCTCATCCTGCGGTAGCAAAACTCCACCAAGTGACCCTCCCTATGACAGTAGTCACACATGTACCTCTTGGGTGGAGCACCCTTTGGTTGGCTCTGGGTCTTAGGCTATCTATTTGGCTGAGGAGTGGTCTTAGGAGGAGCATTCCTCTTAGCCCCTTGCTTGGAGCTCTTAGGAGGTGAGTCAACTACATTCCTTACAGGTAGAGTGTCAAGTGGGTTCCTAACAAAGTTGGGCTTAGGAGTCCACAGTTGTTTCTTGGGTGGCTCCCTTGGCTTCTCTTCCCACACTTATCATGGGTGATTGGAAAATTTTTACTAATGGGAACCCCACTCTAGTCACAAATCTTTCCATACAACTGATCAAAATTAGTTTGGGTGTGGTGGTAGCCAACCCCCAACTTGTCACTCAACTTAAAAGAAGCCATAATCATACCAAGCTGCGGCTCTTTAGTCAAAATCCAACTGAGAATGGTCCTGAGATAGGTATTCTCATCATCCAACTGGACCTTCTCAATGGCCAAATCATCTAGCCTACCTCTAAGTCCTTCAGACTTTGGACAATCAGCACTAATAGGGCTAGCAGTCTTTTTATACTTACTCACAGCAGCCCTAGTCTCCTCCAACTCCTTCCTAAATGTGAGACAAATAGCACAAGTAGAAAGCAAGGTCGGCCTAGCCTTCAACTCCTCTAACGCTACAGTAGTAAAGAAAAGCAGATCTACATTGCTAGCTTGCTTAGAGCGTAACTCAGTCAACTCAATAGCTAGGACCTGACAATCACTGCATTCTATCTCATTAGCAACAACACAAGCTTGTTTAGCCACATCGAGATCATCCAAAGCACATGCAAGTTTAGACTTGATACTCTCAAGCTCAGCCTCTAAAGTAGCAGCCTTAGCATTTGCAAGCCTAAGGTTCTTCAAAGCAGTGTACATGGCATCATCCACATCATCGCTCACCTGAGGCAAGTGTTGGACTTGTTGCAGATGTCTGAATTAGTGGAGCTGGCTTGAGCACCTGCAAGCGCTATGGTGCAGTAGCCAATCTTGTCACCGAAGAAGCAAAGTCCAGCATGCCCGACGATCTTTTTCTCATCATTGTCATCGCTATTTGAGCCGGAGTCACTTGAGCTATGGTCACAGTCACTAAGGCTGGTGAGGAAAGCATGGTCACGCTCCTGGGCATGCTTCTGGTACTGCTTGACAAACTCCTTGTTGAAGAAAGGCCGCTTCTCCTTGTTGCCCTTGTAATTGCCCTTTTTCTTATCGGAGGTGTACTCGCCCATGTGCTTCCCGGAGGAGTACTTCCCCTGAGCTCTCCTCTAGGGGCAGTCGGTGATGATGTGGTCCATCTTCCCACACTCATAGCACTGGAGCTTGTCACCTCTTCTACGGCTCATCCTATTGGAGTAGAGGCGTTGGAACTTGTGGGACAGCAGGCACAACTTCTTATTATCTAGTCCTTCAAGCTCCTCCTCTATAGCTAGGGCCAGACATAAGAGCTAGACTCTTGGGGGTTGTTCCACTCATCTTGGCATACGCCTGAGAGTCAACCTCCAAAGCCTTCAACTTGCTATAAAGCTCGTCTATGGAAAGGGTCTCATAGCCAGCTAACTCGACTATAGACTCTTTATTCAGTTACCAAATACTCAGATCTAGAGCATAGAGAAGCTTGCAAGCTTGCTCATGGTCATCGTAAGGCAACACCCCATTTCGTGCATTCGCACGGATTTTGTTCACACCAGATTGCTGGGAGAATTTTTCATACTCTCTCATGTGCACCTCACACAACCTAGCTCTGACCTGACTAGTCCTCTCATGGAAGCTACTAAGAGTAGTCCAGATCTCATGTGCCATCTTCAAGTGCACTACTCTATCAAACTCCGAGCAGCACAAGGCAGTAAGCATGAAATTTCTGGCCTTGTTGTTTGCTTCGTGTTCCCATTGTTGCTGTTGGGTAACACAGTTCTCCACCACTTGGTAGCCAGCATCCTGACAATTATCCTAGAAGGATGAATGTTGGCTCTGAAGGAACGCAGAAATGCGATGCTTCCAGAATGTAAAATTTGAGCCATTGAACCCTAGATTCTTGCCAACGGACAGATCCATGGTCGCCTATCTGTGGATCTAGAACTAGTTAAGGTATAGAAGACCCTAACTTGGCTCCGATACCAATTGAGGACCGAAAGAGCGACCTAGAGGGGGGGGTGAATAGGTTGACATCTAAAACACGAACCCCAAAACCCCTCTCTTCTCAAACGAGCAAGATCACATAGCCACCGAAAAGCTGCTGACCCTAGGACATGAAGAGGAAGCGACACAGCGGAAGAAACTCGACTCAATGTTCAAAAGAAAGATCACAAAACTAGTGAAGCAATGACTCATGCACAAAGTGTCTTGCTAGCCACTCAACACACCGAAATGTGCCCGTAGATACACAGTGAGCTAAGAGTATAGGCATACAACAAGGAACAACAAAGTGAGGTCGAAACAAATGTCAGGAAGTGAAAAACACCAAAAAGAAGATGTTGTCTGGCACTGTAGCAGTGTCCGGTAGGAGAGTACGGTGTCATAGGACTATCCGGTAAGCCTCGCCGGACTGTCTGGTGGACCCTGAAACAGTCCTGGTTTTTGAACTTTCAAACCCAAAACTTGACCAAATCTTCTCCAAACTTCATGAGATTTGACACAGGCTATCCTAACACCATTCCAAAGCTTTTCCCAAAAGATCTATTCAAAAAGAGCATGAGATTAGCGGGAATTTCAGATCTCGTGAAGAGGTGAATACTTGGGCAAGAAAAGGGAAAACTCAAGATTGACTTGATCGTGGCAATCCTACAGGATTGTGATGTTTTAAGACATAATCTCCACATCCTTGCAAGTCCAAAACAGCAAAAGAGAAGAGGAAATCTCGTAGGCAAACCAAAGCACCAAAAGCCAAAGAGATTTTACCCAAAAACCAAAGGGATGGGGGAGGAAGGAAATTATGCAAAGAAGCACTCAAGACATAGCCACAAAATCCATTGTATTCCACTCCAAATCAGGTCACAAGGTCTGAATACATGATGGAACGCAATATCCAAGCAGCCTCCCACTTCCTACCCTGTTCCTATGGGGCTAGATGTCTCTAAAACCCGCTAAACATGTTGCTCTTGCTTGGGAACGAAAACGGCAGCCTAAACCTAGCTCCAAGCAGCCCTAAACCAGCCAAGAGAGGTGGCTTAGAGCAGCCAACCTCTTATTTATACTACACCTCTATTGCCCTAAGGCAGTTTGCACTTAGCCCCTGTATTACAGACTCGCTACACTAAAATGCCTGTAGAGGCTAAAAAAGACCGCAATAACTCGGATGAATGGCCACGATGGAGTCCTCGATGTCTTTGGTTTCTCTACCCTTACTTGATGTCCTCCACATGTCTAGTAGCTCATCCCTTGGGGGTAACTCTGGTTTCTAGAATACTGGTAACCTGCCCATGGTTTTGTCGATAGAACCAGAAAATGATTTTGGCCCCTGGTTTTGTCGCTCGAGCTAGGAAATGATAGATGTGCCTCTAGTCTTGAGTGATTTTATGGCTCACGACACCGTCTTGCACCCAAGGTAGCTCTTATGGGCTAAGCCTAACTTGGGCCACAACCCAAGCCACATGCCAGTCTGCTCAGCAGGGATTTTGTCACGCCACGGTAGCACTCGGGAGCCGCCACCAGGTCACACTTAGGTGGACTTTCCTCTAGGTCATGCTTAGAGGTGCCCGCTCATCCTTCAGCAAGTCTTTGGTGTTCACAAGCGCTCATCATAGCCAGGACGAAAGACCGCACTCGGTACACTTGAGTCCCTTAGGGAGAGATAAGAGAAACACATTTTTTGTCATAGAAAGTGATGGAGGTAAACATGTAAAAAATATAACAATTATCTATGAGATAACATAGAGAGTCATGGAAAACATATAGAGAGTCAAGGAGCCAATACAGAGAGTTAAGGAGTTAATATAGAGAACCAAGGAACTTACCGTTGATTGATGGGGAACTACCATATATGGGTATAAGAAAAACAAAAGAAACATGACAAGGTCAAGGGTGTAGGGATTGCTATGGATAGAGTTTTGATAGGGGCGCAAACTAGTGTATCGGAGGGTCAAAGATGTTCAAATTGCTCAAGGAGGGCAATTCGATAGTAGGGAAAGCAAGAATAATGGAAGATAAAGGATGTAGAAATTACTCAAGGGTAGCAATTCGATAACAAGGAAAGCAAGAATAAAGGAAGTAAAGGTTTATATCGCAAGATAAGGTCAGAAAGTGAGCCGTGCTAACTAGGCTTACGTCTTACAGTCAAAACAGCTCTGATATCATTTCTGTCACACACGGTTCTTGAAACAAAACTAGATGACACCGTATGTGTGCCCAGGATTAATTTTCCACACATACAACCGACTTCATTAGTGAAGATCAAAATGCAGTGCTGTATATAAATGAATAAAACTTACATGTGACAATATGATGCCTTTATATCAGAGTATAACATAGCGGAACTTCTATCTGCTATAGCGAAACTCCATCTTCACAGAAAGATTGACTGGGGGCACGTACGCCTAAACACTGGGAAGACTTCTGGATCCACTTCATCTTCATAGCTTGGTCAACTTGTACAGAGCAAGGCTATATGTTTGGGAATAGCAAGGGTGAGCACATGGCATACTAGCAAGAATTCATAAACACAATTGAATACGAATATTAATTATTGTACCAGATGTTAATTATCATGCATAGGAGGGTCCAAGCCACTCATGATCGAGAGCACCACTGATATATCAGTTTTAAGACTCTTGAGAGGTTGCACATCTTTACCCACAAGTCGTGATCCCTGTTTGGCTAGGATCCGTTGATCCACTTAAACACTTCCAAGGTGAGCCAGTTGCGTTTCAATGAGAAGCCTTTACAAAGAGTCCTTCCATGCGTATTAGTCATAGTTGCATGCCCTAGACTTAAACACTTCCAAGGTGAGCCAGTTGCGTTTCAATGCGAAGCCTTTACAAAGAGTCCTTCCATGCATATTAGTCATAGTTGCATGCCCTAGAAGCCATCTCCTGTCCCATCCTTCTACACTCAGCCTAGGCAGCCCTAGAAGCATACTTCCGTACCCAGAACCTAGCTGTTGTAGAAGAGCCATAGAAGCATTCTTCCATATCTCATAATTGCAACTATGGACTAATGTCCACACAAGAATCCCCTAATTAATTAGCCAAGCCTAGTGCCCATATGAGTCTTGTGGTTGCACTATTTTCTTGTGTGGTCACTCCATATTCAAATTAAAATCACGTACGCAACCAACAAGGTAAAACAACATATTTAAGAAAACTTGCCTATATTCCTAGATATATAGCTGCTCAAAGAATCAACTGTGGACCTTGGTAGAACGTGTTCTTCAGAAACCACGATCATTGTAGCTCTTTTTTTAATCTCCAAAGGTCATGGACTGCTCTCGTTGCACATGCGACAAGCATCCAAGACAAACAACATGCAAGTAGATAGACACACATGCATAAGAATAATACACCAATCAAAAGAAAGGCTTTATAAAACACGTGCTCAAAGAGAGGGCTCGTCGCTACGGTCACGTGAGCAAAAGAAACACAAAAATGTTGCTAAGGTTG
Organism: Paspalum vaginatum; assembly: GCA_030272315.1. NCBI lineage: Eukaryota > Viridiplantae > Streptophyta > Magnoliopsida > Poales > Poaceae > Paspalum > Paspalum vaginatum. Next base: position 9,861,266 of record CM059020.1, on the reverse strand, counting down.
AGAAGATGTAACTAATGGGGGGCTTACATTGTTCATAGCAAGAAACAACTATAAGCTGCATTTATTTTAAATACCAAAATAATGTAAAAGGATATTTCATAGAAATAACCAAATTAGAATTAATTCAAAATATCTTTGAATTGAAAACCATAGTTGAAACTAATCATATTTTATTTATAAAATTTCATATAAGTTATGCTATTAGCACAACTTACTTAAGAAAGACAGGTATACGAAATCGCCTACTCAAAGTTTTGCACCTATGAGTTTGAACTAAACAAGTTTGAATTGAAAACACATTATAGTTGGCATTAATTAAGTTAACATAATCAATTATGAAAAGACGAAGTATAAACGTATATATTTTAATTAGAAAGCAATTGCATAACTGTTGGTCAAGTTAATATGCACCTAATAAAACCTAAAAATATTTTAATTTGAAAGTATTCATAGCAAGATTTATCCAAGTTAACAAGACCTTAAGAAAAACCAAAATTAAATGCTAAATTGCTTTAATTTACAAAAATAATGGAAATAACATTAACCCACTTGATGTTTATATTTAAAATCAGGAATAGATAATATGGTTAACATGAATACTAAAGTGTAAATTTCATCGCTATGAATCTAACGCAACTTGAACAGATTTAAACGGAGCTAAAACATGAAAGTTATGCATAAAATAAGATGAAAGGGTTACTTTGGAAAAGATTTGAAAACTTCAGGGGCTAAAACATAAAACTCAGGGACCTAAAAGATTAGATCTAGATGGTGGGTTAATTTAATGTAAGCTTAGGGACTCTTTAGCAAAATAGCTGGCGCTGACCGGTGTTTCACCCGAGTCGCTGGGCTTCTAGGCCGCTTGATCTCGATCGGACGGCCTGGATCAGATCGGGGGGAAGGGGTCTCCGGCGGAGGCTTGGACGGCTGCGCCGCGCGCGGGATGCGGCAAAGGATGGCTGGGATTTCACGTTTTCACGGCTTTGGGGCTTAGCGTGAGCGGTATCAGGCGCCGGAGCAAGCGGCGAAGCTGTTAGGCAGGCACGAGCGGTCGCAACGACGGAGTGCGCACGGGTGACGACTGGTAATGGGGCGGAGCGGAGGACGAGCTGTGGTGAGCAATTGCCAACGATGCGGGTCGCGATTGAGGGTGCGGATAGGCTAGATATATTCCTCACCTTAGCGGGAAACAACAGGTGTCGTTCGGGTGGTCGGAGACGCAGCGACGACGAATAGAGACGACGGCGGTGGATGATGGCGCTCCTGCATGAACTGGTGGCAACCCTAAGCAAAAGCCGGTGAACGGAGGGAATAGAAGGGCTAGGATCGAGTGGTTAAGCATTCTACTTGATGGCGAAGCTCGGAAGCTAGACCTCATTGGCTATGGAGGCTTGTAAATGCTGAACTCGGCGGTGAACTCAACGGCGAACGTTGTGGCGGAGCTTGGGCGTGAGTGGTGGCTAGGGCTAGAGTTCAGTGGTCCAGAGTGTTAGGGTTGGTGCCATTTATACCGGCGGCATCCATATCTTGCGGAGGGCAAGGGAAGGTGGTGCGGGGAAAAGTCCGGCTCGGCCCGGACTCATGTCCGCAGCGGACTCTGTGTCGTGTGCAAGTAGGAGGGAAGGAGCTAGGGAGAGGGATGACGTGTGGGGACCACGTGATAGTGAGAGAGTGAGGTTGCGCGCGGGTTGGGCTGGCTGCTGGGCTGGTTTGCTGCTTGGGCCGGTGCAAGAAGGAAGGGAGGTGGGCTGCTGCTGCTTGCTCTTGTGCCAAAAGAGAAGAAGAAAGGAGGGAGGAGGAAAAGAGAACTTTTCCAGAACATTTGGAAAAGAGAACTTTTCCAAAATTATTTGCAAGAAATGAATTTGAATTCAAATCGAACAACTGCAAATCATTCAATAAAAAAAACTAGGCATCAGCATGAATGCCTAAACAGGTTATTCCTAGGTTTTATTTTACTTGATTATTTAAAAACAGATAAATAAACAGAGTGTCATGCATAAACACATAAATGCAAATTAATTAAATTATTTTAGCGAGGAATTTTCATGTACCAAAAATTAGGGTGTTACAGCTACCATGTCCCCCCGCCTCTACGTTAGAACAACTAGATATATTTTTCTGTAATACACCTCTTGTGCCCACTTTTACACATAAGTAATAGATTGAATAATAGACTATCGTGACAACCATACAAGTAACTTATCACGATTTTCCCAAAATCCACCACTGCCTCTTCTCTGCACCAGGAGTACTTAGCCATTGACATTCGTGGCCTTCAATTGTAGTCCCACCATGACTGGGCTTTGCTTGGCACTCTGCAGAATGAACACTATTTCCATAGCAAAAGTATCCTTTCAAATAGATTGGGTTGAATCTGTCCCACTGTATTGTTCAATCATGGATGCCATTTTTTGGAATGGGCCAGGGAGTTGTGTTTTTAAAACCAGATCAGATGTTGACATATGGGACGAATAGGCTAAAACAAAAATAAAACACAACTTAATCCTAAAAGGTCAGAAACGACTGGTCCAACATGTGTGGATCGATTCAAGCGATGTAGATCGGTTGAAACAGTGCTCACTAGTTCCATAGGCTAGGCATGGGAAACCTTGAGTTGATCTCTAAATTGCTAGGACCAAGAATTATTACACAAGTATACAAGCTTTTGGGAAGATTGTTAGAAGTAGATGTGAAAGAGGCTTGGCACCAAACCTACACAATAAGTAGATCAAGACAAATCCTTGCCAACACAAGGTGAACACCAATATGAACAATAAACCAGTTGCAAAGGTAAGGTTCCCAGAGTGCAAGTATGTGTATCTTAGGTTTGGCCACACCCAATGGTATGGTGCCCTACTTCTGCATTGAGGCACCCAAAAAGTGCCTAGTCTACTTTGACCCTAATCCTCCCGTCGCCAACCACAACGGTCAAGCGAGGTCACTTGCTATAGTTGCTCAACAACTAGGTGTGATGAAAACTTTCTCAAAGCACCACCACACAAGAGGGGGTGGTGCAATGAGCGACGACTAGGCAGCCTAGTCTTCAAGCTACATGCCATGTAGTAGAAGACATATCCTTGTCATTATCAATCAATACTTCTACCAAATCCTAATGATACCGAAGCAAATGTTAAATCATTCATCAACAATACTGTGAATATATCCTTTCTTATTTTATAGAATCGAGCATGCAGTAGTCCATACCTTACTTATTACTCCAAGTTTTAAATTGTAATTGGATTCTAAGATTTGGATAGATTCATGCAATATTCTAGGTGCGTGGTTTGTATGTGCCTAGATTCATCAACATCTGTATGAACATGACGTAGAAAATAAGGGCCAAAATCCCTTCAATTTGGAACAAAGGATTATATTTATATACTCTCTCAGTACCCTAATATAAGGAATATAATTTGTTGCTACGGTATTTCAAAATATATCAACAAAAACAAAATTATCGTTAACAAATACAAAATTATCGTCATCTTAAAATACCTTTTAGTACAAATCTAAATATATAACATGCATACAATAAATACATTTATTTTTGACTAAATTATTAATCAAAGATTAAAAAAGTTGACTTTCATGAGAACATACACTCTTATTTTATGTAATGGAGGGATTATTTAATAACCGATGCAAGGGAGTGAGTATGGTGTCCTCTCCTAGGACTATTGATTCTACCATGAATACTGTGACAATAAGTAAACAAATGGAAATGGCTTAAGGTGACAAGGAAGTGCGGTAACGCCTTGGACGTTGGAGCTAATTGTGCAGGCTTCCATGTCCCCCTGCCTCTGCGTTAGAATGACTAGATATATTTTTTTTTGTAATACACCTCTTGTGCCCACTTGTACACATAAGTAATGGAATTGAGTAACAGACTATCGTGACAACCATATGAGTAACTTATCATGATTTTCCCAAAATCCACCATTGCCTCTTCTCTACACCAGGAGTACTTAGCCATTGACATTGGTGGCCTTCAATTGTAGTCCCATCATGACTGGGCTTTGCTTGGTACTCTGGAGAAGAAACTTTATTTCCATAGCAGAAGTATCCATTCAAATAGATCGGGTTGAATCTGTCCCACTGTATTGTTCAATCCTGGATTCCATTTTTTGGAATGGGCCAGGCAGTTGTGATTTTAATACCAGATGAGATGTTGATAGTAGCGCAGAGGGGAGAATAGGCTAAAACAAAAATAAAACGCATAATCAAAAGGTCAGAAACGGCTAGTCCACCATGTGTGGATTAATTCAATCGATGTAGAACGGTTGAACCGATGCTCACCAATCTGACAGGCCGGGCAAGGGAAACCATGAAATGATCTCTTAATTGCTAGGGCTAAGAATTATTGCACATCTATACAAGCTTCTGTGAAGATTGTTAGAAGTAGATGTGAAAGAGGCTTAGCATGGAACCTATACAATAAGTAGATCAAGACAAATCCTTGCCAATACAGGTTGAGCAACATCTCTACTCCTAAAAAGTTCATAAGGAGTTCATCATTCGTCTCCCACATCCCATACGCCCCCACACCACCTCCCGTGCCCGACGCCCACTCCCCACACTGTCACCTCACTCTAGGTGGAGACAGCACGCGTGGGCCTTCATCACCCCATGCATTCCAGCCGTCTGGCCCTCGCTTCGCCACTACAGCCATCTCCACGCCCAGATCTGCTGCACGCCGCATCATCCCACCACCTCATTCATACCACCCCAGTTGCGGGGAGGAAGAGGCGATGCGGAGGACGAGCTATGGCTTGGACGGAGCGGATCCCTCATCGCGGCGACGTGAAGGACGGGCGCAGGCGGATCCGGCCACAGCTTGATGCCAGACGTGATGAGGACCCTGCACTAGACCGACCTTGGGGCACTGCGTAGACCCTACACCCGCATCCCCACCTCCATACCCCAATCCGCAACTAGCCTCCCTCCGTTCCCGCCGTCGTCGCGGCCGCCAACTGCCACCCGTGCACTGACGACACCTCCACAGTCCTCTGTAGGACCGAAGACTGTGACTAGAGGAGGGTGAATAGGAGCAGCAAAAACTCAAACTCAACCCTGACTCAAAACTGATGCTAAGAACAAGCTCTAGGTATGGTCCACTGAATGGATATATACCTAGGCAAACACGGCGTAAGAAACTTGGCTCAACGATCAAAAGAAAGATCGCAAGACAAGTGAAGCATTGACTCACACACAAGTGTCTTGCCAGCCACTCAACACACCAAAATGTGCCCCCATTGACACACAATGAGCTAAGAGTATGGGCATACAACCAGAAACACCAAAGCGAGGTCGAAGCAAAAGCACCGATTCTGGGAATTTCAGATCTCGTGAGAAGGCAATCTTTGGGCAAGAAACGGGAAAACTCAAGAATGACTTGCTCGTGGCAATCCTGTAGGATTGAGATGTTCTAAGACATAATATCCACATCCTAGCAAGTCCAAAAGAGCCAAAAGAATAAGATTAACTCACGAGCAAAGCAAATCACCAAGAGCCTTTGAGTTTCATCCAAAATCCAAACTAGAAAGGCGAAGGAGAGGGCTAAACACATGAACTCAATTTTGGGACGAATCTTGCTTGGATTAAGGTGGGAATTCAGTTCATACAAGGTTCCTACAGCCTACCTCCCTTCATCCGCCCTCTTGATGCAAAGGATTAGCCCTAGGCTCTCCAAAACCTAGCTCTAATCCATGATTCTCCCTCTAAGCTCTTGGTTGCAAGGAAGTGCTAAGCCTAGGGTTTGTTTCCAGCCAAGTGACCTATCTAAGACAACCCACTAGTCTATTTATACCCCAGGCCTAATGACGCCATTTTACACTAAGAGCCCTATATTACAAATTCCCGGAGGGGGCTGAAATCTAAAAGATACATTGGATGACTACGATGACGCTTTGATCTTCTTCTTCTTATCCACGCCTCACTTGGATGTACACCACATAGCCAGTAGTCCGGATGCTTCCCCCGATTTTAAAGTCAGAAACCGGGAAACTTTGTTCTGTGGGCTTCCTAGGGCGGGTCTTGGCCCAATCTTCTATCTTGATGTGTTTAGGTCCACTCAACAAGTCATGGTAGCTTGGGTGGTGGTTTTGAGCCGATGCCGCCAAAGCTCTCTCACAAGTTTTCGTGCCATGCACTTGGGTTGTAGCACCATGGATGCACCACAGAGGCAAAAGGCTCAATGCACTGATGCAAGAGCATGCTAAAAGCTCAAACTCCCCCAGAAATGCATCCTCACAAATGCAATTTGAATGCAAAGCTCCCCCTCAACTAGATCTCCCAACAATTCCCCCCACCCTTGATCCATAAACTCCCCATGGGAATAGCAATTTCTCCCCCTTGTTAACAATGGACACATTAAGGGTTCATAGAATCCGACTCCCCATGAACTAGACAACTCCCCCTCAATATGCCATAAAATGCAGGAAGTGTACCATGAAGAGCTCAACAGGGATGAAAAGCTACTAAATACAAGTTCAAGCATACAGGGCAAGTGAGGGTAATGAAGCATGCAAACAAGCTCAATTGAATCTATCTTATATAGATCAGGAGCATGTTTTTTAGGGTTGTTTAAAAGAAAGCACCAACATGAATAGCAAACAGCAAGGTAGGCACGAACAGCAAGATGCTAGCAATAGATACAATGTGTGCTACTCTCGACCAAAGCATATACAATAGGCCATAAGCAAATTAGAGACTTGTAAATTTTAGAATGAATCACTTGTGAATCATAAGCAAGTTCTAGCATAATGCCAAAGGTTATTTACTTGTCTTTACCAACCAATGCCAAGCCTAGGTTCAGAAAAAACCATCAGAAGCTTAAGACAAGGTTTTTGTCGTTCACAGGTTAGTCCAAGTTCTTGCCAAAGTGCAAAGGCAAGCTGTCTCGAACTAAGTCAGTGTGACAAGCAAACCCACCTGGATCTTTTCAATTCAGCTCACAAGACACCACTTGTAAACAGTTTTAGTTCAGATTTTAGATTTAGGCAAGGTGTCATAAATGCTTAGGCAACAACTTAACAAAGGCATACGACTAACATATCCAAGCATGAAAAGATAGCATAGCATTCAACATTCCTAGACATGCTAGGTAGCCTGAGAGCCAATGGACCGGCCTCATTGCTCTCCTAGTGTGATGAGTGATTTTCAACAAGCTCAAGCCCTCCAATCCACAAGAGGCCCTCCGATGGACGGGAGGTAGGAGATGAAGACCTAGATGGACTTGGGCAAAAGACCTCGATGGACAGAGGCAAAGGCTCGGCATTTGTTGGTCATGGGAGCTCAGTACACAGAGGGGTGGATTGGCAACGGTGGTGTCCGATGGACGGCGAGGCAGCTATGATGGACAGGAGAAGCTGGGTGCATCCATGTTGCTCAAACCCAAGTGCATGGCATGAAGACGTGCGAGAGTGCTTTGGCGGCTTTAGCTCAAAACCACCACCCAAGCTATCCAAGCCTTGGTGAGTTGGGCCATGACTCACCAAGATAGAAGAGATGGGCCAAATCTGGCCCAGGTGGAGACTTCCTAAAGTTTCCTGGTTTCTGACTTCAAAACCGGGGGCGGATCACGGATTGGACTACTGGCCACGTGGGGAACATCCGAGGATTGCGTGGAACTTATGAAGATCAAGACTTCATCGTGGTCGTTCGTTCCGAAATATCTTGTCCTCTTTCGTTTCAGCCCCTCAGGGCATTTCTAGTTGTAGGGACCTAAGTGCAAAATAGTCTAAACAGCACTAGAGTACAAATAGGTCAAGGGCTGGTCATTAGAACCTCTCTTGGCTGCTAGGGTTTGTGTCTTGTGAGTGATTTTCGTCCCTAAGCTAAGAGCCCAAAGTATAAAGAGGTTAGAGTGAGATTTAGCCTCCAAATCAAGAGAGAAGGTAAGGGTGGTTGCTTGAGTCGAAATCCTTCATTGTAATCTGATCTAAGACCTCTGTTGAGGCTTCTAATTGAACTGATTTCAGCTGCAAGCTTGTGTGCCTTGTTCCTCCCCTTTCCCTTTGGTTTTTGACTTCAATCCTTGGCTTTTCGGGTGTTTGCTTTGGCCAACCTTGAATCCTTTCTATTGCTGGTGTTTTGGACTTGCTAGGATGTAGAGATTATGTCTTAGAACATCTCAATCCCGTAGGATTGCGACGAGCAAGTTGTTCTTAAATTTTCCCCTTTTCTTGCCAAAGGTTCCCTCTTCACGAGAACTGAAATTCATTCCTTGATCTTTTTCCATAGATCTTTTGGGAATAGCTTTAATGGTGCTAGTATAGCCTATGCAAAATCTCGTGACGATTGGGGAAGGTTTGGTCAAGATTTGGGTTTGGAAGCTCAAGAATCGGACTGTTTTCTAATGTCCAGTTTTCCTGCAGTTTCTGTCCGTCCTCTAGCCTTGATTAGTTTCATGGCCAAACTTCACATTTTGGGCTAAAATCTTGTGGATCTCTTGTCCTGGTAATCATAAAGCTCCCATAAAAATTTTAGAATTTTTAGAGGTGCTTTGACCAGGTTTTGGTATTTTTCTCTTGGGTTGGTCTGCCAGTTTTTGAGCATTCGATGGTCTCATGGTCAGACCATCGAACGGTTTGAGGTCTGTTGGATTTTTGTTCCTTGTCTACTTGATCTGAAATTTTGTGGAGTTGTTCCTAACCTCTTCTCATACTTTAGTAAAAATTTTATAATTTTTGGAGCTGGTTTGATGGGATTTTTGATCAGATCTTTTCAGGGTATTAGTCTGTGCACATTAGACAGTATGATGCTCAAATCATCGGACAGTCCAATGGTCTAATCTTTCTCCAATTACCCTAAATGTTTCAGGAGTTGTTCTTGATTGTCTTGTGAGGGTGTGGTAATTTTTTGGGGATTTTGGAGCTCTGCTTGAAGGGTTTTGGCAAATTTCTTTGCAGCCTTGTCTGGCTGATTTCTGCTGCCGTTCCAAGGTTGGGTCGTTTTGTGTCTTGTCTCTTCAGCTTTTGAGTCTGTGCTTCCACTTTGTGTTTGGTACGTATCTGTTCGGTGGACGGTACCAAGTATGCGTTGTGAGTTAGATACGTATCCTCTTAGTGGACGGTATCTAGCTTCCTTTGGTTAAGTTTCGAGTCGGGGTTTGATTTTGAGTTTTCAACTGCTCATATTCACCTCCCCTCTAGTCGCAGTCTTCGGTCCTACATAGCCAAGTCAAGTGGTGATCATAGTTTTTTATTTTCAGGAAATAAAAGTGACTTAGCTCACAAAAGATATTAGACATATTCAATGAGCTTAGCCAAATATGATCTTGCAAGCACTGGACAAACTAGCACAAGCAAGTACTAACTAGTCATTCAGATGAGCTCTAGTGCTAGTGAAGTGAAAATACATATATTACATGAATGGAAAGCATGATTGATACAGACATGCAGAAAAGCCATCCAAGAACTAAAGCCAAAATCTTCCAGAAGGAAAAAAAGAACCACTTCACATACCTAGCAAGCTCAAAACTCGAGGGTGATCCCGCTGGACCTTTCGGGGTGCATGCACGCCCTAAGGTCACCTTCCCTATATCCTCAGCAGGTCTCTCTCTGCATGAACAGGAAGCGATCCTTGTAGAGGTGGAACACGTGTGGACATGGAAGTAGTGGTACAAGTGTCCTCCTCCAAGGTTGATGTATCAGAATGGAACTCCCCCTCAAATTTAGCCATCTAGCTGTACCAAAGCTAGAAACAAGAGAACAAAAAGAACCTGATGAACTAAAAGAGTCCATGGCTCAAGTTAGAAGTTAGAGCAGGCAAACATACAAAGGAATAATATATGGCACTTATGGAATTAAGCACAAAGCATGAAACCTGCAAGACAAAATGAGCACATATATACATATACTCACATAAACAAAGGAAATACAAGATCAAGCACATGAATTAGGCACAAGTCTACACTACCAAGGGCAAAAGCTGAGACAAGGTAGCAAGACTATACAAGATTATGCTAGAGCAAGCAAAAACAAAAATGACATCCCAATCACAATCCCAAGAAAGATCAACCTACCCTGGCCACACCGGATTTTCTGGTGCTAGGTACCGGACGGTCCGGCATCACCGGATAGTCCTGTGGAAGCCTCCAGATTGTCCAGTAAGACGTCCACCAGGAATTCACATGGCATGAAATTCATGATCTATGACAGCCTAGCAGGAAAAGTCTAAACATACAAAGACATGCTAAACAACACAAAATGATCCAAAAGAATTAACTTGCGAAAAACAACACAATCATGGAAAGGTGTTCATGAGGATCACACACTAGCATGCAAAGGTGACTAGTCCACCAACACAAACAAAGCTAGCAAGATATGGTATATGAAAGAAACACACAAACTAGCATGTCATGTGGCTAGCCCACCCAAACAAAAACAAACCTAGCAGGCAAAATCTACTAAAGAAAACAAAAGGAAAACAACTAGGTACACTCAACCTGATTACAGGTGAATAACATGTCAAAGCTAAGAAAGCACGGTACAAGATTCACAAGAATCACAAGCAAGCATGCAAGTAATACTAGACTAACAATAGAGGCGTACAACTAGCAAACTAAAAGCTAGCATGATATTTGGCTAATCCACCAAGCATACAAGCATGGAGACTAAGTACAAGAGAAACACAAAACAAAAGGCACAACTCAGATAAGACACTAAAAAGAGAGCAAAGAGCAAAGCTCTCAACTATACAAAGGATACAAGCCCACATGAGCAACCTCAGAGCCTGGTGTAGGACCGAGATGTGATGCCCCCGGCATCTCGAAAATCTTAACACGTGATTAGATTAGCGGTAGTCAGAGATTTGGCTTAATAATGTTTAGAGAAGAGCAACAACTAGGTTAGTAAATCACGAAGTCAAAAATTTTCAGTAAAATATGAAAAACCCCTGAGTGCATTTGTAACTATAGTTTAAAATATGATGTGTTTTGGACCAAACTCTCTATAACAAACTTGTAGACAATTCTAGGTAGATCAACTTTGTTATTGGGTGTGGTGACATGCATAAAGGTTTGCAAGATGTTTTAGCTTCTTTTCTATCTTCTAGTGAATTCTGTCCAAATAGACCTGAATGGAAAATTCAAATTTTGAGCAATCAAAAGTCCCTATCATGCAAAACATCATATAAGAAAGTTGTAGATAATTAAAAACCACACAACATTGGTATAATACTCATTCTCTGAAAATGAGCATAAAATAGACTTTAGGAATTTCTAAGTTTGTATTAAACTTTGGTCAAACTGGAGTCAGCAGGTTCAATTCAAATTTGATCATATTTAAACTTGGAATCTGATGTTTCTCCTTTTGACAAAGTTATAGATCTGGAAGAGTAGAACAACTTTTGTATTTTGGGTTTTGTCAAATTCGGCCCCTAGGATGTTCAAAAACAACAATTTCTAAAACATGTCTCAGCAGTCAAACAGCATTTTTCAATTTTCCGAAATTATTTTCCATCCTGCAGTCACTGACAAGTGGGGTCCACTCGTCAGCCCGCCTCGGCTCCACGTGGGGACGACAACTCTGTGGGTCCCACCTTAATTAGCTGCCACGGACTCGGTCCAGTGGACCGCTTCTCTTCTCTCTCGCTCGGTCCCACCAGTCAGCGTCCCGCAATCCGTGGACCCGGTCCACCCACGCCCTCTCTCTTCCTCCTCTTCTCTCACTCGCCCACGCGGCGCCGGCGTCCAGCGCTGCCGGCCACGCGCCGCTCGCCACCGCGAGCGCGCGCCGCCAGCGCACCGCGCCGAGGCCCCGGCGCCGCCTGCCCGCGCCCGGCCTGCGCTTCCCTCTGCCGCGTGCCCCGCTACCCCTCCCCTCTGCTTCCTCCCTCCTCTGTCCACCCGCCATCGGAGCGAGCTGAGCTCGAGCTGCCATCCCGGCCACATCCGTCCTCTTCTCTCCAAGGCAGCGAGCGCCCCATGACCGCATCAACCCCTCCACCTATTTCCTCATCTCCGTGGCCGGCCTCCAGTACCTCCTTCGCCTTCTTCCACGCACAGCCACCGGGGAGCCATAGAGCGCCGCCGACCTCACCGTGGACGGGTCGCTCCTGGTGCCTCCCCATAGCCCAACAGCCTGCGCTGGATTCGCTTCGATACCGCGAAGCTCGCGGACCCGGCGGTGGCCCTGTTCCACCACTCCTTCGTCCGGATTAGACCGAGCCACCGTCGTCGGGCTCGACGCCGTCGGCCTTCGGTTCACCGGCGTTCCCCGCCCGCTCCAAGCTCACCGCGCGACGCCGTCTTGGGGAAAAGGTACCCCTACGCCGGGTACACCTCCCCAGGCCCGCTCGGCCCCAAGTGCGTGCCCACAGCCGCCAGCGCAAGCCGCCATCCCCTCCCCTGCGCGTTCGGCCGGAGGAAGAAGAAAGGCAGGAAGAAGAAGGTCGATTTTCAAAAGCACCCCTGCTGTTTCTGGTTATTTTCTTTCAAGTACGGTGCGCTATTCACTGAGTCATCAGATCCTTACGCGCTAGCCCCTGATGTAATAGATAATCACGTTTAGGTCCCTGACTGTTATGATTTTCGATTTAATGTGTTTTATTAGGCTGAAAACTTTGGAAATTCGTAATAAATCAAATAAAAATCAGAAAAATATAAACTTTGTTGCATTGTATTCCTATTAAATAGATCTATAGAATGGATATGATGGTTGAGTAGGAAAAGACCTTTTTGCCCCTGTTAATGTGCATGCATGAAAAACCTTAATAAATAGGAAATGTGGGTAAAATGAGCTTCAAAAATTATGAAATTTGGGCAAAAGCCTTGTGAACATGTGTAGGCTCTGTATAAATTTTGATAGCCCTAGCATATACTGTTCAATTACTATTTTGCCCTTGTCTTATATTTAAGCATATATTAATTTAGAAAAAGGTTGCTATGGAGAAAAATGCTCCATGTGGCTTTAGGGGCTTGATATGAGCTCTAGGTTATGAACATGACTCACTGCTAGAGTAGGAAGTGGTGCATGTAAGGTTGTGACTCTGATTTGGAAATAGTAGAAATAATGCAATTTTACATAAATAATCGAAAATGTGAAACCAGTATATCCAATAAAAACCACCACACTTATTATAGTAATCTTAATGACTAAATAACTAATGCATGTTTTATCGGCTCACATCACCATGTTAGGTTTATGATCGACAACTTAATTTTTGTATAGGTTCTTGTGAAACTGCACATACACGATTGCTTCGGGTTCCTAAAAGTAGTAGTAATGCTAGTGCCAGTCGGGAGGTTTTGGTTGAGCTAGTAATCCATTACCTGCGTAACTAGAGTTTTGCCTTATATTTTGCTTAACCAGTTGTATGCTTGATGATCGTGCATCTCATTCATTGTATCATGCATAGCATTCATATAGCAACGCTTATTGCAGATACGTGATTGAGAAACAAGTATGGGAGCTACTTTAAGCAATGGTGTTCCTAGAAGATCAAGTAAGCCCCAGACACGACCTGGAGAGCCCATCAGTCGTGTTTGGAAGGAGGAGTTGTCCAAGTGATCAAGGGGTTGCCTGGGGCAAAGCCTCACAACCCGGCAAACTAACCTAGCTTAGTTTGTTGGCTTGATAAGAATAAGCAAAGGTAGGCAGGACCATGATTTCTCCCAGCTAATGTGATAATTGATTTTCTCATTACGCATCCGCATTAGGAGTTGATTGAAAACAATTGCATTAGATCTCCTGGCCGCCCTGGCCCTAGCACCTATATATAGAGTTCGTAGGACGAGTTGCCTAGGCTCTGCTAGGTGCGAGTAGACACGAGTGAAAGGAGTCACTCGTCACGTAAGTGATTTCAAAGGTTACAAAACTTTTACTATTGAGAAAGTAATACTATGCTCATGATTTAAATGGAGACCGGGCGGAGAATAATTTTATTATGAGGTGTGCGTTTGGCTCCGCCTGAGTCGTTTAAGGCCCGTCCGCTGTTCGTCTGCTGATCGGCATAACATTGCTAGAGTGCTTAACCGGGAAATGGGACCGGTGAAGTCTTACCTGGGTTTGTCCGAAGTTTTCGAGGTTCCGCTCATCCACTTGCTGGAGGCCGATGGGCCCGGGGGCGCTTGTACTCGAGGGAGGGCTGACCCGGTGCGGCCGTGGTATCGCTCCTAAGGGAGGGCTGACCCGGTGCGGCCGTGGTATCGCTCCTGAGGGGGCACAACCCGGGGGTTAGGTGAGGGCGCTTTGAATCTTGGGACAAGACAGGTGGAGATGGGGGCTATATGTGGGAACGCGATGGCTAGTAAGCATATACCCCTGGCATGATAGTTATTCCCGGGAATTAAAAATCGATTCGAATCGCTGATGCCCACCAGGTGTGGGAATGCCAATATCACTGTCGGGCAACGTAGTAACTACTTGAATATATTATGTCCGTTACTCATGTTTTCAAATACAACATGTTTGTATTGTATTGCTTACATTTCTACAAGTTGTTATGGAGTTATATGCAAAAGATGAATCTTGATATTTTATATTGATATACCACTGTTTAAAATCAATGGCTAAGGATCCAAAAGTTAGTAAGCAAGCTTTGCGTCAGCCGTAAGCCAATCCATTAAGTCCTACTGAGTAATTAGTACTCAGGGTTTGCCCCCACCTTTTGAGAACAGGTACAGGCGACATCTGGACAACTGCTTGGAGGAGGGTAGTACTGGTGGGCTCGGTGCTGCTCGTCTCGATCAACGTTGCTTGAAGACTAGTAAAGTATTTCTTCCGCTGTGAGACGTTTTCAAATTCGCTTCCGCTATCTGATTCAAACTTGCCTTTCGTATGGTAATATGTTGAAACTTATGTTATTATTTCGAATCGGTTTGTGAAATAAGTTTATATATGCTATATTCAACTGCCTGAGATGATGTATCTGTTGTGGCTCCATTGTGGGCAGGATGTGTATGATGTCGGTTCCTCTGGGAAAAGGTAATATCGGGAGTCGAATGACTCTCGACGGACGACCGGGTTTAGTTCGGTCTAACCGCACTACAAGCCAGAGGTGGCAGGTGTGCTTAGCCCGGATTAAATCGGCGGTTCCGCCACAGCTGGTATCAGAGCCGATCATACACAGACAACAGACATATCATCCAGTTTTGATTTACAAATCTATTTTTGAAAACCCTTTTCGAAGTATTTGAAAAATGAGAGTATCGATATGCCCATATTAAGGATGTTAGTGAAATACCAGGTGACATCGCTAACATTCTGACCTAGATAGAACTCATATGCATATTCGGCGCTTTGGGAAGCAACATTTCGGCCATAGCTATCCCCAGTACTGGTGGAGTGCTATTGGGCTTTGCGGACTGTTGCGAACCCTGCATTCATGCTGATAGGGCAGAACTCTTTAAGAGGGGTGGTCACGCCATTGGAGTGTTTCGTGACCACTTTTCCTTCAACCAAAATTATAGCTAGATCTTGTTGGCCACCGTTTCTCTCCCCAGCAATTCCCCAGTACTGGAGGAACACTGGGTGTGTTGGGAGAAATGGCGCCACTACGTCGTCCACCAGACGTAGCTTAAAGAAATTCGTGGATACCATTTTTAGAATTGGAATGGTAATGTATGATGATGGTGATGATGTTGATCTGAGCATGCATTTTTCTGCAGGTACACTAACCACGTGCGAAATTAAGAACGAATAGAAAACGACTAGTTGCATTAGAGAGTGCCGTGCATATATGTCACCGAATACTCGCTAGATATATAATTATACATAGGGTGTGTGATGTGAGACCGAATAGGGCGAATCATGCATCATGACATCATGTCTTATTTCATGCATTGTTTTTGTTACTTAAGAGTGACTAGGAGCATATTGCGTTGAGTGTGCGTTACCACTGTATTGATATGTAGCTCAAAGTACAAGTAGAACTAGCAAAAACTAAGCAAGCGACTCGACTAGTACGCTTAGGTTGTCGCATTTTTTCTACACATCATTCATTCTAAATATGAAACGTTTAATAAATGCAGGTCAAATACAATAAATATGTCGATCGGTCCAAAAATCAAACCCGTCTCGAAGTTACCGATGCCACACGCGTTAGAAACATACCATAGCCTTGTGCCATCGTTTTGCGAAAAATCACTTATCGGCATATTTTCTAAACACGTAAACGCGGAAAACACTATGCCCACACCAAGTTTTCAAAACCCTTGAACTTACGGAAGCCTTGTTTTTCCTGCCACAGATGTCGCAGCCTTTTGACTTATGTCCTGATCACCCCGAGCCCACGAAGGCTAAAACAACAGCCCCTGCAAGTCTCAAGAAGAAGAGAAAAGTGGGAGAATCTTCTACTAATACGGCTTCAGTTCAACATCTGCGACCCGGCCTAGTTTTATTGAAGGGATTCGTCCAGCCTGAAGATCAAGTCAAGATAGTTCGTACGTGTCGACAACTAGGTATTGGTCCAGGAGGATTCTATAGGCCTAATTTCAAGAATGGAGCCAAGATGAAGCTATGGATGATGTGTCTAGGGAAGAATTGGGATCCGACTACAGGTTTCTATGGGCCAACACGTCCATGCGATGGTGCCCAAGTCCCTGCGATACCAGAAGTTTTCAAGACAATTGCTCAAACTGCAAATTCAACTGCAAGCGAATTTCCTCAGATTAATCCTGACATATGCATCATTAACTACTACAACAACGTCGGGAAGCTCGGACTCCATCAAGATAAGGATGAATCAGGAAGAAGCATCAACCAAGGTCTACCTATCATCTCAATCTCCCTAGGCGACACGGCAGAATTTCTGTTCAACGATACTCGAGACAAGGATAGAGCGACTAAGATCAACCTCGAATCCGGCGATGTTCTTATACTCGGTGGAAGATCAAGACTACTGTTCCATGGCATCTCCCATGTGAAGCCTAAGACTGCACCGACATGGCTAAAAGAAGAAACCGGTCTTCGTCCAGGACGCATCAATCTCACGTTTAGGCAGTACTAGCTGGTTACCAATTAATACGATAAAGTTTGGGGACAAGCTTATGTATCAGAAGGTTTTAACATTCATAGATCAGAAAGACCTCGGGTGTCCGGCTCTATAGAGTCAACTTGTATCTCATTCCTATGGATAGATGTACTCCTAGTCTTATAGTGATAGCACATTGAGCTTTGGTAAATTTTTCTTTAAAAACCCTTGTCGTTCATGCACTTCGAACCCTTGTGATCGAAGGAATCCTAGTCTATTTGCACTATATTCCACTATTCGTTAATTACTTGCTACAAGCTTTGTAAATCAAGGAACTTCTTTTACCATGGGATTCAAGCACCCTAAGCTCTTATATCACTTCGGACTTCCTTTTTATTTACCAAAACCTTATAGTGATTATGACTCTGTAAGTGGAATGATTGAGCCACTCTTGTTGTGATGTCTCCCTAGGCAGTCTTGGATGCCTCGACGGGACCTGGAGTCCTATGTGTACGGCCGTCACATGGTTGTGCTACTAGGTTCGCGCTGGCATTAAGACATGCGAAGGCATGACATCGCTTCAATCGTGGAACATTCATAAGCGAAGTTTATCATTTGATTGACCTCGAATCTTGCTACTCTTGATTTGTGGAGATGCTTGATTCCATTTCCACTGTCCTGTATAAATCATTCCATTGCCTTGTTGCCCCTGCTTTTCCTGAGATGTGGAAGTAGCCAACCTCCACCCACTGCTTATCCACACCCTTTTCATTGCTTCTGTGGAAGTGATCAGTCTCATTTCCACCATCTCATCACATTTTTCCATTGCCTTGTTTCACCCTACCTTCTTGACCAATGGGGATAATCCGCCTCAACCCACGACTTGCTCATATTAATTCATATCCATGTTGACCTTGCCTCTGAAGGTTGGTGGGAACAGTCAACTTCGTTCTCACTAACTCCATCGATATTTTCTATCCATTTGTTGAACCTTAATTCCCAAGGGTGTACTTTACGAACATCCTCCATACTAGCTTTTGTCCTCGGCCAGTGCTTTTGTCTTATCGTCATTTCTCTCTGAGTGGTTTTCTTCCTCTTAGAAGGGAGTTTACCAACATTTTGTTTCGCTAGTAAGAACACATCAGCTTGTTTAAGCGAATATGGCCTATCTTCTCCCTCTTGTGCCTTTCTTACCCTAATGAGTAGAATGTGCTACGTTTCACCACATCTTACTCTTTGAAAACATGTTAACTTGGAATTTTATATGTGGACACAGTCCCCATCAAATAGAATGAGTGTGTCTCTCAAAAACACATCCAATGACAATCCTTTGAATCATAATGTTCTGCTTTGCTCGATCCCCGACTGGGTACACTTTGTTTTCATCGTCTGAATAAATCAGATACTTACCGTGTTTCAAATATTAGTATCACAATCAGGAAATGACTCCATTCCTTTGCTTCAATCACAGTCACTTGCTCGCTGACCACATTCTATTCATGGTTTGTTCATTCGCTCTCTTATATGGCACGACTCGTCGGGTATCTTAGAAAGACCACCCTAGCCTAATAGATAACGCTTTGTGACTACTTGTGTTAAAAAGGCACTAACCATTCACAAGCTAGTTGACAAAGCCAACGAGTGAAAAAGTGGGATATTACCATATGCATTCGAAAAGGCACAAACCACGATGCCATACTCCTTACCATACGCGATAGGTAACACACCCGTACCTCACACAAATCTCGGGACGAGATTTCTTTAAGGGGGGTGGGTTGTGATGCCCCCGGCATCTCGAAAATCTTAACACGTGATTAGATTAGCGGTAGTCAGAGATTTGGCTTAATAATGTTTAGAGAAGAGCAACAACTAGGTTAGTAAATCACGAAGTCAAAAATTTTCAGTAAAATATGAAAAACCCCTGAGTGCATTTGTAACTATAGTTTAAAATATGATGTGTTTTGGACCAAACTCTCTATAACAAACTTGTAGACAATTCTAGGTAGATCAACTTTGTTATTGGGTGTGGTGACATGCATAAAGGTTTGCAAGATGTTTTAGCTTCTTTTCTATCTTCTAGTGAATTCTGTCCAAATAGACCTGAATGGAAAATTCAAATTTTGAGCAATCAAAAGTCCCTATCATGCAAAACATCATATAAGAAAGTTGTAGATAATTAAAAACCACACAACATTGGTATAATACTCATTCTCTGAAAATGAGCATAAAATAGACTTTAGGAATTTCTAAGTTTGTATTAAACTTTGGTCAAACTGGAGTCAGCAGGTTCAATTCAAATTTGATCATATTTAAACTTGGAATCTGATGTTTCTCCTTTTGACAAAGTTATAGATCTGGAAGAGTAGAACAACTTTTGTATTTTGGGTTTTGTCAAATTCGGCCCCTAGGATGTTCAAAAACAACAATTTCTAAAACATGTCTCAGCAGTCAAACAGCATTTTTCAATTTTCCGAAATTATTTTCCATCCTGCAGTCACTGACAAGTGGGGTCCACTCGTCAGCCCGCCTCGGCTCCACGTGGGGACGACAACTCTGTGGGTCCCACCTTAATTAGCTTCCACGGACTCGGTCCAGTGGACCGCTTCTCTTCTCTCTCGCTCGGTCCCACCAGTCAGCGTCCCGCAATCCGTGGACCCGGTCCACCCACGCCCTCTCTCTTCCTCCTCTTCTCTCGCTCGCCCACGCGGCGCCGGCGTCCAGCGCTGCCGGCCACGCGCCGCTCGCCACCGCGAGCGCGCGCCGCCAGCGCACCGCGCCGAGGCCACGCGCCGCCTGCCCGCGCCCGGCCTGCGCTTCCCTCTGCCGCGTGCCCCGCTACCCCTCCCCTCTGCTTCCTCCCTCCTCTGTCCACCCGCCATCGGAGCGAGCTGAGCTCGAGCTCCCATCCCGGCCACATCCGTCCTCTTCTCTCCAAGGCAGCGAGCGCCCCATGACCGCATCAACCCCTCCACCTATTTCCTCATCTCCGTGGCCGGCCTCCAGTACCTCCTTCGCCTTCTTCCACGCACAGCCACCGGGGAGCCACAGAGCGCCGCCGACCTCACCGTGGACGGGTCGCTCCGGTGCCTCCCCGTAGCCCAACCGCCTGCGCTGGATTCGCTTCGATACCGCGATCCCCTCCCCTGCGCGTTCGGCCGGAGGAAGAAGAAAGGCAGGAAGAAGAAGGTCGATTTTCAAAAGCACCCCTGCGTTTCTGGTTATTTTCTTTCAAGTACGGTGCGCTATTCACTGAGTCATCAGATCCTTACGCGCTAGCCCCTGATGTAATAGATAATCACGTTTAGGTCCCTGACTGTTATGATTTTCGATTTAATGTGTTTTATTAGGCTGAAAACTTTGGAAATTCGTAATAAATCAAATAAAAATCAGAAAAATATAAACTTTGTTGCATTGTATTCCTATTAAATAGATCTATAGAATGGATATGATGGTTGAGTAGGAAAAGACCTTTTTGCCCCTGTTAATGTGCATGCATGAAAAACCTTAATAAATAGGAAATGTGGGTAAAATGAGCTTCAAAAATTATGAAATTTGGGCAAAAGCCTTGTGAACATGTGTAGGCTCTGTATAAATTTTGGTAGCCCTAGCATATACTGTTCAATTACTATTTTGCCCTTGTCTTATATTTAAGCATATATTAATTTAGAAAAGGTTGCTATGGAGAAAAATGCTCCATGTGGCTTTAGGGGCTTGATATGAGCTCTAGGTTATGAACATGACTCACTGCTAGAGTAGGAAGTGGTGCATGTAAGGTTGTGACTCTGATTTGGAAATAGTAGAAATAATGCAATTTTACATAAATAATCGAAAATGTGAAACCAGTATATCCAATAAAAACCACCACACTTATTATAGTAATCTTAATGACTAAATAACTAATGCATGTTTTATCGGCTCACATCACCATGTTAGGTTTATGATCGACAACTTAATTTTTGTATAGGTTCTTGTGAAACTGCACATACACGATTGCTTCGGGTTCCTAAAAGTAGTAGTAATGCTAGTGCCAGTCGGGAGGTTTTGGTTGAGCTAGTAATCCATTACCTGCGTAACTAGAGTTTTGCCTTATATTTTGCTTAACCAGTTGTATGCTTGATGATCGTGCATCTCATTCATTGTATCATGCATAGCATTCATATAGCAACGCTTATTGCAGATACGTGATTGAGAAACAAGTACGGGAGCTACTTTAAGCAATGGTGTTCCAGAAGATCAAGTAAGCCCCAGACACGACCTGGAGAGCCCATCAGTCGTGTTTGGAAGGAGGAGTTGTCCAAGTGATCAAGGGGTTGCCTGGGGCAAAGCCTCACAACCCGGCAAACTAACCTAGCTTAGTTTGTTGGCTTGATAAGAATAAGCAAAGGTAGGCAGGACCATGATTTCTCCCAGCTAATGTGATAATTGATTTTCTCATTACGCATCCGCATTAGGAGTTGATTGAAAACAATTGCATTAGATCTCCTGGCCGCCCTGGCCCTAGCACCTATATATAGAGTTCGTAGGACGAGTTGCCTAGGCTCTGCTAGGTGCGAGTAGACACGAGTGAAAGGAGTCACTCGTCACGTAAGTGATTTCAAAGGTTACAAAACTTTTACTATTGAGAAAGTAATACTATGCTCATGATTTAAATGGAGACCGGGCGGAGAATAATTTTATTATGAGGTGTGCGTTTGGCTCCGCCTGAGTCGTTTAAGGCCCGTCCGCTGTTCGTCTGCTGATCGGCATAACATTGCTAGAGTGCTTAACCGGGAAATGGGACCGGTGAAGTCTTACCTGGGTTTGTCCGAAGTTTTCGAGGTTCCGCTCATCCACTTGCTGGAGGCCGATGGGCCCGGGGGCGCTTGTACTCGAGGGAGGGCTGACCCGGTGCGGCCGTGGTATCGCTCCTAAGGGAGGGCTGACCCGGTGCGGCCGTGGTATCGCTCCTGAGGGGGCACAACCCGGGGGTTAGGTGAGGGCGCTTTGAATCTTGGGACAAGACAGGTGGAGATGGGGGCTATATGTGGGAACGCGATGGCTAGTAAGCATATACCCCTGGCATGATAGTTATTCCCGGGAATTAAAAATCGATTCGAATCGCTGATGCCCACCAGGTGTGGGAATGCCAATATCACTGTCGGGCAACGTAGTAACTACTTGAATATATTATGTCCGTTACTCATGTTTTCAAATACAACATGTTTGTATTGTATTGCTTACATTTCTACAAGTTGTTATGGAGTTATATGCAAAATATGAATCTTGATATTTTATATTGATATACCACTGTTTAAAATCAATGGCTAAGGATCCAAAAGTTAGTAAGCAAGCTTTGCGTCAGCCGTAAGCCAATCCATTAAGTCCTACTGAGTAATTAGTACTCAGGGTTTGCCCCCACCTTTTGAGAACAGGTACATGCGACATCTGGACAACTGCTTGGAGAAGGGTAGTACCGGTGGGCTCGGTGCTGCTCGTCTCGATCAACGTTGCTTGAAGACTAGTAAAGTATTTCTTCCGCTGTGAGACGTTTTCAAATTCGCTTCCGCTATCTGATTCAAACTTGCCTTTCGTATGGTAATATGTTGAAACTTATGTTATTATTTCGAATCGGTTTGTGAAATAAGTTTATATATGCTATATTCAACTGCCTGAGATGATGTATCTGTTGTGGCTCCATTGTGGGCTGGATGTGTATGATGTCGGTTCCTCTGGGAAAAGGTAATATCGGGAGTCGAATGACTCTCGACGGACGACCGGGTTTAGTTCGGTCTAATCGCACTACAAGCCAGAGGTGGCAGGTGTGCTTAGCCCGGATTAAATCGGCGGTTCCGCCACACGAGACGTGCGACTAGAGGGGGGGGTGAATATGAGCACTTGAAATCACAAAATCACAAACCCCCAAGTGGAAACCGAAACTAAGCACCGTCCACTGAACAGATACGTGCCTAGCAGTGCAAGGGTGCCGTCCACTGTGAGGATACGCACCAATGCAAGAAAGCTTAAGATCCGAACAAGAATGACAGCGGAGCAACGGATTTTGCAATAACCGCCAGAAGACACTCACCGCACCGAGGTGCGTCTCACTGACTCACAGTAAGCAAAGAGAATGGTCTTAAGGGAGGAATTCAAAAATCCGTAGCAAAATCACAGCGGAAAAACCAAACTGGGAAGAACACAGCAGCTCCCTGGCAGGAACGGACTGTCTGATGGCCAACACCGGATAGTCCGGTGGGACAGGACTATCCGGTGCCTGACGCCGGACTGTCCGGTGGCACGGCCTGGACAGTGCCTCACACCGGACTGTCCGGTGAGCACTGCCAGACTATCCGGTGGAACCGGACTATCCGGTGGCCTCTGCCGGATGGTCCGATAGGGTCGCAGATAAGATGTTTTCAAATCCAAACTTAATCAAACCTTGTCCAAACTTCACGAAATTTTGCACAGGTTATCTGGACCCTATTTCAAGGCTATTCCCAAAAGATCAACTCAAGGTAACCGCGGAATCAGCGGGAATTTCAGATCTTCTGAAATGGCCATCCTTGGGCAAGAAAGGGGAAAACACAAAAGAGGCTTGCTCGTGGCAATCCAGGAGGATTGAGATGAACTAAGTCATGATCTCCACGTCCTCGCAAGTCCAGAACATCAGCAAAGAAAGGGATTCAAGCTTGCCCAACAAAAAGACCCAAAGAGCAAGGATTGAACCCAAAATCCAAAATGAGAGGGGGAGGAGAAGAACACAAGGTTGCTGCACGAATTTGCTTCGATTAAGTGCCCATTATGGGTCTAAAGATTCAGCATACAAGCAGAAATTCGTCCCAAGCAACCACCCTCACCTTCCATCAAGATTAGGAGGCTAAATCCTACTCTAGCCTCCCTAACAATGGAGCTCAAAGCTTAAGGATGAAAATCACCAAGTGAAGACTAATCCTAGCAGCCAAGAGACCTCTAATGACCTGCCTTGGACCTATTTATACCCGAGTGCTATTTAGACAGTTTTGCACTTAGGTCCCTACAGCTAGACAAACCCTAAGGACTCAAACGAAAGATTACAGGATATTTCGGGACGGACGACCACGATGAAGTCTTGATCTTCGTAAGTTCCACGCAATCCTCAGATGTTCTCCACGTGGCCAGTAGTCCAATCCGCGATCCACCCCCAGTTTTGAAGTCAGAAACCGGGAAACTTTATGAAGTCTCCGCCTGGGCCAGATTTGGCCCATCTTCTCTATCTCGGCGAGTCGTGGCCCAACTCACCAAGGCTTGGGTAGCTTGGGTGACGGTTTTGAGCCGAAGCCGCCAAAGCCTCCCTCGCACGCCTTCGCGCCACACATTCGGGTTGGAGCACCGCGGTGGCACTCGGCATCCCCTGTCCATCGGGGCAGCCTCGCAGTCCTTCGGAGGACTTACTCCTACCGTCGTCGTGCCGCTCCTCCATATACCGAACTCCCATGGCCGACAGACGCCGAACGTGCCTCCAGTCCTTCGGAGGACTTCCCTCTACCTCCAGTCCATCGGAGGGCCTCCTGTCCATTGGAGGTCTTGTGCCCAAGTCCTTCTGGGTCTTGCTACTGTTGACAATCACTCATCACTCCAGAGGCAATGGAGCCGGTCCATTGGCTCTCACCTGGAGAACCATCAAGTCTCACTCATCACATGTTCTCCAGAACTCAACCTGCAAGATCAACGATAGTATGGAGGGGCAGACGGTCCGACACTGGGGTTAGTGAAACTTGCTGAACTAGTGCCGAGCCATATGCTCAAACGAGGGGTAAACACTATCAAATAAATTATCCCTCATACCACGATTGGGGTAACCATGAATAGCAAAGAGTGGACCCTCAAACCCTCTCTCAAAGCCTCGGTCACGAGGTCCATAGCCACCCTAAAAATGACTAGGATCTCGGTCGGCACAGCGTCTCTCACCACTAGAAGCACGGGCTTGAAAGCTGCTTCCTCTCTCACCACCACCAGAATGGTCTCTTATCTCACCATGATGGGGAGGATCTTGCCTACCACCCTGGTAGATCTGATCCTGGTTCTCCCAATCCCTCTCTTGCCTCTCAACCCGCTTCCTTCTGAAGCAAAACTCCTCCAAGTGACCATTCCACTGGCAAAACTCACAGTGGTAGACAGGTCTCTTAAGCATAGGCTAGGGCTGTGTCTTGTGCTTCTAGTGAGGTCGCTGTGTGGTCTTGGGTGGTGCTGGCTATTGGTCCTCTCCTTGTAAGGAGGTTAAGGATATCAATCACTATCTTATCCAACTTAGCCTGAGACGGCTTGGTCTCCAGAACTACTTATTTGGGGTAGCCTTAGGTGGCTCGTGTAAAACCCCATCAGTAGTAGGTTGGGGAGAGACAGTCTTAACCTTAATTGGGGCACCCTTCTTCTCACCCAAAGTACTGCACTCTCCTAACCCAAGTCTGCTCACACCAACCTCAGCCCTCTTGTGCTCTCTAGAATCATCCTTAGTTGGGGTTCTCTCGCATACATCCAATTGAGAACCTCACGCAAATGAGCGTTGTAAACCTCTGAATCAAGCTTGTCTCCCCTCAGTCCCTCAATCACCACAGTCTGAGCAACACAAAACTCACAATCCAAAGAGGGAATAGGGGTAGCTGACTTCTCTAGCTTCCTAATGGTAGCATCCCTATCCACCAACATCATCATAAGAGTAAGGCAGTTCCCACAAGAGTCAGATGGTGCTGAAAGCACCTCAAAGTCAGCTCTCAACTGCTCTAGCTCACTCCTCAAAGTAGGATAGACCAAACAAGCACCCAAAATCGCAGGCCTAGCCCTAAGCTCTTCTAGCTCCTTGAGATGCCCCTCAAACTTCTTCTTCAGCATTGCAATGTCACTAGATATGCGGGGCAAGACTCACACTTAGGCACTTCACTCAAAGTAGGCTTATCCAGCTTGGACTGGAGCTCGCCTAACTCAACTCTAATCCCATCTATCTCCTCTACCCACTTGGCATACTTGTCTCTCTAGTCCACAAGATCTGCCATCAAAGCCTCTCAGATATAACACTCATCCTCACAAGGCTGATCCCTCGCACTCTTTATCTTCTCAATCTTGGCCTTAGCTTTAGCAAGTTTAGCCTACAATTTCTTAAGCTTCTCAGAGGCCTTCTCAAGCAAATCATCTCTAGCCTCAATCACTCTGCTATTTTCCTCTAGCATTTCAAGGATTTCTTCGTGGCTAGCCAATACCTCATCACCAGAAGAAGAGTTGTTGTCATTGTCGTGGTCGCTGTTGCTGCTCTTCGTATTGTTCTCAGTCGCCACAGAGCATACAGTCTTTCTCCTCAGCTTGGGCTTGGGCTCATGCCTACTAGAGACAAAGCATAGGATAGCTAGACCACCTAGCTCCTTCTTCTTGCCTCTCTTGATGATGATCTCCACATCGCTTGAACTTGAGGAGGAAGAATAGGTAGCCGGCTTGGTGTAGCGTTCACTCACTTCGGCGAGGAAAGCCTTCTCACGCCTCTGGTTGTCCTTCAGATAACTCTTGAACTTCTTCTCGAGCTTCTTGTCCCTCTTGCCAGAGTGGTACTTGTAAGAGTTGTGTGAGTGGTGTCCACTGGAGTCGGAGTCACGGGAGTAGTTCTTTCCCTTCTTGTAGTAGCCGTTCTGCTTGTTCAGGCACTCGACAATGAAATGGCCGACCTCTCCACACTTGAAGCATTTGGGCCACTCACCCCTCTTCTTGCTCATGCGGTTATTGTAGGCACTCTAAAAGAGACTAGACACCAAGCAAAGCTCTTCATCGCCAAGTGTCGCCAACTGCTCCTCTATCACAGACATCAAAGCAGAAAAATGAAAAACCGTGAAGAGAGGGGTTAGTAGTGGCCTCTCCGGAGAGAGTAGCCAAGGCCAGGGTCTTGGAGCCAGTACAAGTGAGAGATTCTGTCAACTTGTAATTCACTTATGCGGCCTTAAGCTTGCTGTAAAGAGTCTCCACTCCAATCGTGTCATAGGCCTCTGACTCGATGATCAAGTTAGCCTTGATCTCCCATATTTTTCTCTCCAATGCATACAACAACTTAATGGCCTGCTGATGGTAAAAGTATGGGATCAGCACAGGGCTGGAGTTGACACATAACTTGTTGATGATCGATTGGAAATGACCAAACAAGTCATCCTAGGCTTTTGAACAAAATTCTCATATTCTCGCCTGTAAGTCTCAACGAGACGGCCCTTGATAGTAGCAGTACCCTCATGGTGTGCACTCAGTAGAGACCACATCTAACAAGCAGTCTCGGGGTGACCCACCTTCTCATAATCAATTGGACCAAGTCCTGAGAAGAGAAAGTTGATAGCCTTGGCATTTGCCTCATGTTGAGCTACAATAGCAGGAGTAGTACGCTCGTCAGCTAGAAGAACAGCGAAAGTCATACTCTGAGTAGCATCCCATTTATCCTGGCCTTGGCTAAGCAAGAAAGCCTTCATCCTAACCTTCCAGTATGAGTAGCCATTGGAGCCAAGGATCAGAATCTTCCTAGAGTGAGTCATACTTGCTACTGGTTTTTCACTAGTAAAAGTGTGAAGAAACCTAACCGGCTCTGATACCACTTGTAGGACTGAAGACTGCCACTAGAGGGTGGCGAATAGGAGGAGCCAAAACTCAAACTCAACCCCGACTCGAAACTGACACTAAGAACGAGCACTAGGTACTGTCCACTGAACGGATATGTACCTAGCCAAACACGGCGAAAGAAACTTGGCTCAACGATCAAAAGAAAGATCGCAAGACAAGTGAACCAATGACTCACACACAAGTGTCTTGCCAGCCACTCAACACACCGAAATGTGCCCCATTGGCACACAATGAGCTAAGAGTATGGGCATACAACAAGAAACACCCAAGCAAGGTCGAAGCAAAAGCCCGGAAGCGAGAAACACCAAAATGGAAAAAATGCTGCCTGGCATTGTAGCAAGTTCGGTGGAAAAATCTGGTGTCATAGGGCTATCCGGTGGCAAAGTCCAGTGACATCAGACTATCCGGTGGGAAAGTAGGGTGTGTGGAACCTGAAACAGCCTCGGTTCTTGAGCTTCCAAACCCAAAACTTGTTCAAATCTTGCCCAAACTTCATGAGATTTTGCACAAGCTATCTGGACCATAATCCCAAGCTATTCCCAAAAGGTCAACTCAAAATGACCACGGGATTAGCAGAAATTTCAGATCTCGTGAGAAGGCAATCTTTAGGCAAGAAAGGGGAAAACTCAAGAACGACTTGTTTGTGGCAATCCTACAGGATTGAGATGTTCTGAGACATAATCTCCACATCCAAGCAAGTCCAAAAGAGCCAAAAGTATAGGATTAACTCACAGGCAAAGCAAATCACCAAAAGCCTTTGAGTTTCATCCAAAATCCAAACTAGAAAGGGGGAAAGGAGAGGGCTGCACACATGAACTCGATTTTGGGACGAATCTTGCTTGGATTAAGGTGGGAATTCAATTCATACAAGGTTCCTACAGCCTATCTCCCTTCATCCTCCCTCTTGATGCAAAGGATTAGCACTAAGCTCTCCAAAACCTAGATCGAATCCGCGATTCTCCCTGTAAGCTCTTGGCTGCATGGATGTGCTAAGCCTAGGGTTTGTATCCAGCCAAGTGACCTATCTAAGACAACCCACTAGTCAATTTATACCCCAAGCCTAACGACGCCATTTTACAATAAGACCCATATATTACAAATGCCCGGAGGGGGCTGAAATGTAAAAGATACATTAGGCGACTACGATGAAGCTTTGATCTTCTTCTCCATGCCTCACTTGGATCTACACCACGTAGCCAATAGTCTAAAAGCTTGCCCTAGTTTTGAAGTCAGAAACCGGAAAACTTTATCCTGCGGGCTTCCTTGGCTGGGTCTTGGCCCAATCTTCTATCTTGATGAGTTTAGGCCCACTCAACAAGTCTTTGGTAACTTGGGTGGCAGTTTTGAGCTGAAGCCGCCAAAGCTCTCTCGCATGCCTTTGCGCCACGCACTCGGGTTAGAGAACCACGGATGCACCTGGCTTCTCGAGTCCATCGGAGGACTTACACCACCGTTGCCGATTGCCCCTCCATGTACTGAGCTCTTGTGACCAATAGACGCTGACCCTTTGCCTCAGTCCATCGAGGTCTTCTACCTGAGTCCATCTGGATCTTCATCTTCTACCTCCAATCCATCGGAGGGTTTGAGCTTGTTGACAATCACTCATCACACTAGGAGAGCAATGAGGCCGGTCCATTGGCTCTCACCCCCCTCCCGCACGCTGCCGCCACGACTACCTCGGCCCACGCAGTGGGCTACCGCTATCAGTGAAGCCCACCTCTCATCCGCGTTCGTGCTCCTACCCCTCGAGTAGTCCTCCATGCAGCGACGGCTGCCTCCTCTGTCACCCAGGCCTCCACCGGCGAGGGCATACTTGGCGATGAGATCACAGCCTGGACCCAAAGCTGATGACCAGCGCCGTTGCTGCCATGCGCTCCTTCCTCAAAGGCTGCTCGGCACCCGCCCGGACTACCTAGAGGAGGACGCAACATGGAGATGGAACCAGGCCAGTTCGACCTCTCTCTGGACAACCATCTTGCTTGATCTGATTGCTTTTCATACCAATTTTATCCAACATTTGACATCGATCCTTTCAATCCGAAGTATCACTTGTACTTGGAGATGTGAGAGAAGGGGAGAAAACAGAGGAAGGGAGAGCTGATAAGGATTAAATTTGAGACATCAGTGAGGGAGATCTATGGTTGAAGTGTTCAAATCATGTAGGTTGCTGCTTGCAAGCTGTTTGATGAAATACATGAGGTGTGCCTGCTGTTCTGTGGTACTACTTTAGTTGATTTTCCACAAGAAGTTGAAACAAAATTATGTTTTTGGAAATATAGTTTGTTTTCATCATGTGCAGCCGTCAAAAATTGACAGCAGAAGTAGAAAAGGAGAACTCCAACCTAAAATTCCGTAAGTTCTTTCTTCTTCATATTCTATCATCGATAGAATTGGATCCAGTGTAGAATCCATTGAGGTAATGTTCTGCCCTTATTTCTGCTGTCCTGACTTCTGGGGCAAATTAGTTGCTTCTTCTCAATACCAACGTTTGTTTGCTTAGAGTAGGGATAATGGTATTTTTGACGCCTCGTATTTAATGTTCATGTGCTGTGTGTCCATCTATTATATCCATTTGTGTTCCTGTTCTACAGCCAAAGCCCAATGAACAAGTCTTGGCCATTCAGATAATTATGCACTACCACACTTTGTCCTTCAGGAATTTTAGATGGTGGTGTTTGACTTTTTATCTGCTGTTGTTGGCTTTGATTTTAGTGCGTATGTTCCGCAGTTCTTGGCCTACATGTTTCAATGTTTCAACCTGCTATGTTCTTGGCCTACTGAGGTTTGATTGAATCCACTATTTACTCAGATGATACACGCTTTCACGTGCTCCTTTTTCAAATATATTGCACATCTATTAACAGCTAGATGTGTTTGTGGTTTGGCATATTCAGTTATTAAAAAAAATACTACGCCGGCCAACGTGAAGCACCACATCTTGCAGACCATAGTGCAGATGTCTTTGCTTAGTTAGTTTTCCAAATGGCTGTCAAACTTCACAGACATAATTAAGGCCATCGAGTACATGCAACAAAGGTTTTTCTTCTTATGCATTCACCTAATATATTTTATCTACTCAAACCTTACCATTTAAGAATCTAGCGTCCACACAATAAAAAGGAAATATGATGCGGCAGTCTGAAAAATTTATCATACTACTAAACTCTGCTTGTCAACTTTGAAATGCAAACTGAACATAGCAAGGCATTGCTAATTTTCCATTTCAATAGATAGACAAGCTCTAAACCCTATACCTCCCAATTTCAGTGTAAGCTCGAATGTCAACAAATTTAATACTCCCTCCGTTCGGATATGTTTGTCGCTCCGACAAGGTTTGAAAAAATAAGGAAACAATGAAATGGCATTTTTGCCCTTTGTGCTGCCTCCCTGCTAACCTTCCTCAGTGCACGAATCGTCGTCGTCCCAATCTGGGAGGCGGAGCAGCCCTCGCCGCTGCCGGTCTGGAGGCGGAGCAGCGCAGCACCCACCCGCGCCGCCGCCGCAGGGATGGCGTGCGCGCCCGAGGCGTTCGCCGCTGCCGTTGCCGTGCAGGACCTCGCGGCGCTTGCGGCCGCCGCCGCGCCGGCCGCGGACGACAACCGAGGCCTGCTGCTGCTCATCGTCATCGCGCCCGCCATCAGCTTGGTGCTCTTCAACATCCTCCAGCGCCGGTGGGAACGGGAGCGCAGGTGGGCGGACTGAGCCAATGAGGAACGAACCATAGCTGCGGAGGAAGAGCAGAGATGGGGGGCAAAGATGGAAGCTCGCTTTCTCCTTGAACTACCGACGTCAAACATTTCCGTTCGTTCTGGTTTGTGCTGCCGGCGACAAACATATCCGAACGGAGGGAGTACAAGAGAGGCTTGCTAATATTTACAGCCAGTTTTGTTTGCTAAGTTACTAACGGATATAATACAGGAGAGGATGTCCCAATGGTCTGCTTTTTTTGGTGGCACTCTGGATGATCTCCTTGCGTTTTACTGAAAATGGCTTGGTGGAGGCACATATAAGCTTGCATGTCTGCAGGCAACTGGAGCATAAAGCAAAATTAGAAAATTTTAAGTTCATTAAGGAAGCACTTGACAGAATATCCCAGGCTTTGTAGAAAAAGAATTCATTGTCCAATCAAAATATGTTGAGACAAGCATTGCTATGCAAAAGTCAGACCAATCTGATGGACTGTCAAAGAACTTATGTTCAGTTTGAAAGGGGGCAAAACAAACTTGGAGCAGTAAAGGCCAAAGGGACGCCGTCATCTCACAGTAATAAGGTGATCCATTATCGCACTGCACCTGTTCTTTTTATCCTGTTGTTAATATTTGTCATCCACTGATGATCAATCCAGTTTGATTAACCATTATCGTTGCATCTGTTTTTCAGTGTAGTTATTTCTGTTTTTGATATCTTGTCATTTTCTGTGATCACTACAAGAGATTTGCCGTACAATGACTCGCGTGGGCTGTCCTGGCCGGGCCGCTACGATTAGTTTTACATAGTAAAACATATACTACATAGTAAAATATATACTGTACAGAAGAAATATTACATGAGTTCTAACTTACAGGTCGTTGACTTTTTAAACCAAGTTTGACTGTCTTATTTCATTCAAAAAATTTGGGAAAAAATCCACCTCAAACTTAAAAAATCATAGTAAAAACTAAACAATAATTTAATTTTTTTAATAAAACGAGCCACTCAAATTTGGTGTCTAAAAAAGTTAAGCAATCTATAAATTGGCATGGAGGGAGTAATAAAAACAATGAGCTTGACTAAACCCAAACATTGAGTTTGACTCATATAGATGATATATGGAAACATTTAAATCCACCTTACACGTGACCATCATCCTTAATAATACATATGACTAAGTATTAATGCCATATAGATATTGAATAGGCTTTATGACAAATCATATTTGTCACTAAACATTATATCATTTGTCATAAAATTGTCATTGAACAAGATTGTGACGAATTAGTGACAAACGTTTTATTTTTGTCACTAAGGCATGCTTCCTTAATGAAATTGTCATAAACAGTGTGATTTTATGACATATTACTCTATTGTCATGAGATATTTGTCATTGTACAGCAAATCTCTTGTAGTGGATGATCACTTCAGTTTTGATATTTTCAACTAAATGTTGACACGCGACCGGTGGCCGCTTGATAATGATATGTGCAGCGTGTCCTGTTGTTTTTATATGCTGGTGGGAAGATACAGTGTCTTGGTTCCTTACCACCCATATGCTGTTAATGGAAGCATATAATGCAAGCTAAACTTATCATTACTTTAGCATAGGCCTATATATAGCTCTTGTGGCGCTAATTTTGCTCCCTTGATATTTGACATACCGTATTATTTAGTTGATCAATCAAATTTAATTTAAAAATTTTTATTTTCATAACTAACACCTTTTCTATTTTATTTGTCAACTAATGTTTTTCTTACAAATCTTTTATGTTCTATAGGCAAGGCAAACATCCCTCTACAAATAAAGGACAAGGCAGATCAGGGTCTCCTTCATGATTGCATTATAGGATTTTTTTTTTAGAAGAACATCTTTGTCCCATGTAGGATGGTTCTTATTTTGCTTTGTCTTAGTGCACAACCTTGTTGATAATAATTGTAAATTTGTTGGCGGAGGTCAAAGTTATCCTTGCTCTTTCTATTCAGAGTTACTTGCAAAGATGGCTATAAACATGAATTTTGAGAACTCCATTACTTTTATTCAGAGCAATTGCTTACTGTACTTGCTATTGTATGCCAATATGACATTCTTCTACTGTTGTTCTAAAAGGTGCAAAAATTGCAGTTTTTTTTGAAGAATATTCGTTACAGTAATTATTATTTCGTCAAATATAACATGTCCTTAGCAACACACGGGCCAACTACTAGTACGAACAATAAACCAATTGGAAATGTAAGGACCCCAGAATGCAAGTATATAGATATGAGGTTTAGCAACACCCAATGGTACAACGCCCTACATCTGCATTGAGGCACCCAGAAAGTGCCTTGTCTATTTCAACCCTAATCCGCCCCTCATCAACCACAATGGTCAAGTGAGTTCACTTGCTATAGTTTCTCAACAACTAGGTGTGATGAAAACTTTCTCAAAGCACCACCACACGAGGGGGTGATGCAACGAGCGATGCCTAGGCAGCATAGTATTCAGGCTACATGCCATGCAGTCGAAGACATATCCTTGTCATTATCAATCAATACTTCTACCAAATTTGAATGATACCGAAGCAGGGGTTATATCATTCATCAGCAATACCAATGGGAATATATCCGCTCTTGTTTTATGGAATCGAGCATACAATAGTCCATATCTTACTTACTACTCCAAGTTTTAAATTCTAATGGGATTGTAGGATTTGGATAGATTCATACAATATTCTATGTGTCTGGTTTGTATGTGCCTAGATTCATCAACATCCATATGAATATGACGTAGAAAATAAGGGCCAAAATCTCTTACAATTTGGAATAAAGGATTATATTTATATACTCCCTTCATCCCCTAATATAAGAAATACAAAATTATCATCATGTTATAGTACATTTGAGTACAAATCTAAATATATAACATGCATACACTAAATACATATATTTTTTACTAAATTATTAGTCAAAGATTTAAAAAGTTGACTTTCGTGAGAACATACACGCCTTATTTTATGTAATGGAGGGATTATTTAATAAACGATGCAAGGGAGCGAGTATGGTGTCCTCTCCTTGGACCAGCAATTCTACCATGAGCACTGTGACAATAAGTAAACAAATGGGAGGGAAAATATCCTAGTTTTTTATCTCAAATTTGCATGTACCATAAAGTCCAGCAGCCCTATCTTTCATCATAGATTGGCGAGAGAAGATATCCCCTTATCAAATAGTAAAAGGTATCCTACCTTTACGGAACGAACACTCTATCATATATTCTTATTAGATTATTAATAAATGCAAGGGTGCGGGTATCATTTTTCCTCTGTTGGCTATGGTGCTCCATGCTACCATGGATACCATGACAATAAATGAGTGAAAAACAGATACCATAGTAAATGTGCTGCAATAAAACTTGAAAATGGTTCTGCACTACCACTATATATATAGAGAGAACAAGTGGAATGCACAAGAGCAGAAGTCGCATCTCCACAGCACATCCATCAAAACATACAAGAGTAAAAGAAAGATGGGCAGGGAAAGAGGGACTGGAGCTGCGTACCTCTGCATCCTGCTGGTCATCTTGGCGACCGTCTCTTGTGCCTCCCGCGAGTACCAGGTGCTAGACCTCAAGGACGACATCATGAAACACTGTAGGCACTTTATGGACAAACACCTCGGTAACGGGGATCCCAATTATCATAGTTTATGCTGCGAGGACGTGAGGAAGGCGAACAACATCATGCAAATCTGCCAGGACTTTACAGATGAGGACAAGGCAAAAATCGAGATGTGGAAATGGCTTAAGGTGACAAGGAAGTGCGGTAACGCCTTGGAAGTTGGAGCTAATTGTGCAGGCTACCATGTCCCCCCGCCTCTGTGTTAGAACGACTAGATATATTTAGCTGTAATATACCTCTTGTGCTCAGTTGTACACATAAGTAATGGAATCGAATAACAGACTATCGTGACAACCATACGAGTAACTTATCATGATTTTCCCAAAATCCACCATTGCCTCTTCTCTACACCAGGAGTACTTAGACATTGACAGTCGTGGCCTTAAATTGTAGTCCCGCCATGACTGGGCTTTGCTTGGCATTCTGGAGAAGAAACATTATTTCCATAGCAGAAGTATCCATTCAAATAGATCGGGTTGAATCTGTCCCACTGTATTGTTCAATCCTGGATTCCATTTTTTGGAACGGCCCAGGCAGTTGTGATTTTAAAACCAGATCAGATGTTGATAGTAGCGCAGCGGGGATGAATAGGCTAAAACAAAAATAAAACACAACTTAATCCTAAAAGGTTGGAAATGGCAGGTCCAGTGGATCAATTCAATTGATGTAGAAAGGTTGAATCGATGCTCACCAATCTGACTGGCTAGGCAAGGGAAACCATGAATTGATCTCTAAGTTGCTAGGACCAAGAATTATTACACATGTATACAAGCTTCTGTGAAGATTGGTAGAAGTAGATGTGAAAGTGCTTAGCACCGAACCTACACAATAAGTAGATCAAGACAAATCCTTACCAACATAGGGTGACCACCAATACAAAGAATAAACCAATTGCAAATGTATGGACCCCGGAATGCAAGTATGTAGATCTAATTGTTAGAAGTAGATTTGAAAGAGGCTTAGCACCGAACCTACACAATAAGTAGATCAAGACAAATCCTTACCAACATAGGGT
Organism: Paspalum vaginatum; assembly: GCA_030272315.1. Lineage (NCBI taxonomy): Eukaryota > Viridiplantae > Streptophyta > Magnoliopsida > Poales > Poaceae > Paspalum > Paspalum vaginatum. The sequence continues at coordinate 9,825,389 of CM059020.1, read as the reverse complement.
GACCACCAATACAAAGAATAAACCAATTGCAAATGTAAGGACCCCAGAATGCAAGTATGTAGATCTAAGGTTTGGCCACACCCAATGGTACGGCGCCCTACTTCTGCATTGAGGCACCCAAAAAGTGCCTGGTCTATTTTGACCCTGATCCTCCCCTTGCCAACCACAACGGTCAAGCGAGGTCACTTGCTATAGTTGCTCAACTTGGTGTGATGAAAATATTCTCAACGCACCACGACACAAGAGGGGGTGGTGCAACAAGCGATGGCTAGGCAGCTTAGTATTCAGGCTACCTGCCATATAGTAGAAGACATATCCTTGTCATTATCAATCAATACTTCTACCAAATTCGAATGATACCGAAGTAGGGGTTATATCATTCATCAGTAATACGAATGAGAATATATCCTCTTTTGTTTTATGGAATCGAGCATACAATAGTCCATATCTTACTTATTACTCCAAGTTTTAAAATCTAATCGCATTCTAGATTTTGGATAGATTCATGCAATACTCTATGTTTGTGGTTTGTTTGTGTCTAGATTCATCAACATCTATATGAACGTGACGTAGAAAATAAGGACCAAAATCCCTTGCAATTTGGAACAAAGTATGATATTTATATACTTCCTCCGTCCCCTAATATAAGGAATATAATTTTTTGGCATGGTCTTTTAAAATATATCATCAAAATATACAAAATTATCATCAAGTAATACGAAATTATCGTCATCTTAAAGTACCTTTTGAGTACAAATCTAAATATATAACATGCATACACTAAGTACATATATTTTTGACTAAGTTATGAGTCAAAGATTTAAAAAGTTCACTTTCGTGAGAAGATACACGCTTTATTTTATGTAATGGAGGGATTATTTAATAAACGATGCAAAGGGAGCGAGTATGGTGTCCTCTCCTAGGACTAGCGATTCTACCATGAATACCATGACAATAAGTAAACAAATGGGAGGGAAAATATCCTAGTTTGTTATCTCAAATATGAATGTACCATAAAGTCCAGCAGCCATATCTTTCATCACAGATTGAGGTGACACTACCGGAGAACAGGTCATCAGTCCCGATTGGGAACCCCCCTTCAGTCCTAGATTCCCTACCAGGATTATGGAAGTGGGATTAAATCCCTCAGACTTAAGTCTCAGGTGCATGGCCCAGGACTAAATGCTCATTTAGTCCTAGTTGGTACTGCCAACTAGGACTAAACTGCTTCCCCCGCATGAGCAACTCATGTGGTTGCGCACCACTTTACCCCCAGTCGATAATACAAACCGGGACTAAAGTTGATAAGGTGCACATGTGGCTGCGCAACTTTAGTCCCAGTTGGTGTTACCGACTGGGACTAAATCTTCGGCGCCCAATATTTTTTTATATATAAATCTACTGCATATCCATATATTTAAATCTATTAGACATATTTAAAGGCAATACATATATATATTTAAATCTAGATACATTAGGCATATTTAAATGTATTATATGTATGTACATGTACATATATTTGGCATATGTAAAGGCAATACACATATGTAGAAATATCTACACAATTAGCTACATAATATACAATGTCCAACTATAATGTCCATGTGCACTTTATGGATTTGGTACGTAATCATCTAGTGGCGGAAACGGTTCTCCAGTGTCAAAAAACTCTCCGGTACTGGAGATGATCTCGTTATTTATGAACCCAACCATAAAACCTTCTTGGACTGCCTTGATCTTATCTTCAGGGAGGAGTTCGTCCCTCATCGAAGCATCTACCATTTGATAAAAAAACAATCAAGAACATACTAAATCAGAATGCCAAGACAATATTATTTACATTGTGGCTGATGTTTATATACACTCATATCACGTTGTGTCACGCAATTGTGAATGAATTCACAAACATAGTATCTGCATGCATTGGTGCTAGGACCCTATCTAAAACACTGAAAGATAAAAAGTTAGTACACATTATTGACAAAGAAGATACGACATGCTTGTGGTCATGCATTCATACCAGAAAGTTTGGTCTAAGCTTAAGTTCTGGTCTATGGCCTGGCTGGCTTACACACAGTTCTCTCCATGCACAACACGTGAAAGGAATGACAGTGTTAAGATGATAAAATTCTATGAATATATTAGATAACTGAGATAAAATGACATAAAATATTCATTAAGGACGTCCACGACTTCCTCGTAGTCAGAGGTTGGCTTCCTCATTGAGTCGGAAGCACTTGAATAATTCCGGAATCAATCTCTATGATAAGCAGTATCCAACGGAGAGCTGAACAATTAAACAATGAGAGCATATTAGATGAACAAATATAATTGGAAAACATACATTAAGGTTCGAGTTAATGGACACTAACCCCCAATTGTAAACACCCAATTGTAAGGAAGAAGTATAATTTTCTTGAAATGTTGGTTTATAAAAAACTTCAGTACCCTCTGCCTTATTGACTCACGATGATCGATTATTGTCTTTTGGTTAATCGCAACAGGGTCCATGAAGCCCACGTCGTAAATCTCCTATTTACGGCACATTTGGATCTCCATCCTGCAATCGGTGCAAATTAGGTGTGAGACCTGCCATACGATGAATATATAGACGACTGAGGAGAGATGAAAGCACTTACAAAACCGAACAGCTGACTAGAGGATGTTGAGGGCACCTCGACGGTATACCTCATAAATATCTTTGAAATCCAGATACATCAGATCGATGCCATTGAAGTAATATGTATCTGTCACACGCACAACAAGGAGGTAATCCTTTTCGGGCAAGGATTTCTTCATGTACTAGGAATGGAATTTATGCATTTGTGTTGGCAGACATTTGACAAGCTCTGGCTTTACTAGTGGCTTGCCATACTCATATTTCCAAACTACTTCTACCGATTCGAATTCTTGCTGCCCCAGCAGTTGTTCTACCGTAACACCAATTTGTTTAGCATACTTCTCCAGTTCTTCTCATGTTGCCGGCATAGGAGGAGTGGCTTGTGGCTGTTCTCCAAGATTGGGCACATCATTCAGCTTATGACGCTTTTGCTGACTAGCTGCTTTCTTCATCATGCGATCGTAGTCTAACACCATTTTTTCCTGTTTGGTTCAGCCATTTTCATAAAGAAGGCACGTGTCCTCGGTTCCATCGGTGTTTCTTCACAGGACTTCTCTTTCTAAATATTTGCTTTTGGAGATTGTTATCCGCTATTTGCCGCGTCTCCTCTTCTATGCACTCATAAGCTAGCTTCTTTTGTGCGGTCTTAACTGTGGAGTTGCTTGTTTGCTGTGACTTGCTCCGACTCTTTTGTTGTCCCACCGGTTGAGGTGCACATGAGAATTCCTTCTTTGTAGGGGCATTCTTACTGTTGTGTGGTGGTGGTGAGGGGCTCTTGCGTGGAGGTGGTGGTGGGCTCCTGCGTGGAGGTGGTGAGGGGCTTCCGTGCGGAGAGCCTGCCGGTGAAAGAGGAGCCCCGCCTACAGTCATTGCCTTGGTATCACTTCTAGTTACAATTAGCGGTTTCTTCCATAGAATGAATCCGTGCCAGCCTCTGCCAATCGCCTTTCACCATCACCGCCTAGGATTGTGAGCTATAAGTCTCCATACCCTTCACACACTTCATCCATGCTGACAATTGAGTACCCTTCTGGAATCTCTTCACCATGGTATCTCTGACCTGGTAGAGCAGATGAGGCCATACCATAAGCCACCCTAGTGGTCAGGTTCATCGCCGGTATATGAAGCTCACAGCGTGTTCGATATTCAATCTCATCCACGAGGTATCGCTGATCAGGGAGCTCTGTGGAAGCATAGCTACTTCCACATACTCTTGTACAGCCTGGGTCCTCAGGGCTAAGCATGTCGGCATAAGGAGGAGGCAGCATCCCTTGCATCCTTATGGAGTCTATTGCTGCTGCCACTTGACGTGTGACCTCGGTGGGAATAGATGCATTGGTCTGAGCTAGCTCATTTTCCAAGTTATGGACCATTGCCTCTTGTATGGCCTTGCTTCTACGTCGGCTTCTATATGACTCTGCATTTGCAGAAAAGGCAAACTTCCACAGCAAATTTGCTTATCCTCTTGTACGGCCCGGATGCTTTGGGTTCTGAAGGACAAGACTTAGCTCGTCCTTTTCTCTGTCGGGGACAAATTCACATGTCCTCGTCTTCTCGACAACTTCAATCACTCTCTCTGCTATCTCTTTTGCCTTGTTGTCCTTGTATACCAGGCTGCCATCTTCTGCGAGGGTTCCATGGTGGCCAAAGTACTAGAGCTTTAAGTGATCTGGATAGCCTTGTGTTGCAGGGGTGATACCTTATTGCTCGAGGTCTACTTCCATCTTAGCCCACTTAGCAGCATGTGCTTTGTAACCACCCGGTCCTAGGCTGTGATGATATTCCTTTTTTAAAGTGCTCTCCTGGTTTCAGGCCGAAAGTGCCTTCCCCGGTTCTGATAGCTTCTAACTTATGAATGCATCCTAATGTCCCCTATACTTTGGGTTGGCATCAAAGTTGGGCACCTTTTCCTGCTTTTTGAAGAATCATATAGCTTCTTCTTATGTGTCCGAAATTGCTCAGCCATCTCCATTAGAGTCCAATCTTCAACCTTTTTCTGCAATTCTTTAGGGACGTTAATGTTAAACTTCTCCTTCACAACCTCCCATAACATGGCCTTTTGAGCTTTTGCAACTGTGTGTGGATCATTGACACAACTGAGCCTCCATCTCTGAAAGCTGATGTGCATGTTGTCCCTAACAAGATAGCCACAGTAGTTCACATACTTAGTTGCAGCTTCGGCCGGTGAGAGTGGTTGTCCATCTTCTCCGAATTCTTCGATAATGAACCTCCCCTCAAAGTTCTTCATGCCAGTTGGACCTCCGCTCGACGATTTCTTCTCTGAACCAAAGGCGGATTGCTAACAAACATAAAAAACCAAAACAAATTTATTACACACACGAGGGACCAGTTCACGAATTGAGGTGACAAAATCGTAGATTTATTTACATCATTAGGAGCACTGGTGTCTTCATTTGCATTCTTAGGAGCACCGGTGTCTTCGTTCTCAAGATTCTGGTATTAATCGGTGTCGTGGCTAGCATTTTCTTCGTCACAATGCGTGCCGTCTAAAATCATCTGCTGAAGTATCTTCTCCGCTTCAAGATTGTCCATTTTTCTGTTTTCCCTATGCATATAGATTGCATTTACATATGGATTGCATAACCTCAGACAAATTATAATCACATTTACAAATAGAAAGCATAAATAATTAATAATACATAACAAATTACATAATAATTAACAAACACAGGTAATTAATAAACAAAGGGATAATGACAAATTATAATTACTAATACATATAATTGCAAACATAGATAGCATCACATTATATAAATGGATTGTATAAATAATTAAGAACACATAAAATTTCTGTGCTTGGATAAAAGATTGTGGTTTGTTTGACGTATGCTATAATGGTCCAGCGACATTTGGACCAACAAACGATTTTCTTCTTTCCCCACTTTTGAATGCTTAGACAGATGCCTAGCTAATGCTGATTGAATTGCGAAATTCCCTAACACCTCTGTGCACCATCTTCCTATGTTGTATAGTGATCATTGTCCTATTCTTATTATCAAGGAAGCCAAAAAACAAAAGATTAAAAGACCTTTCAGATTTCAGAACTGGTGGTTGAGGACCAGCGTTCTACCATGAATACAGTGACAATAAGTAAAAAAAATGGGAGGAAAAATATCCAAGTTTTTTATCTCTAATATGAATGTACGATAAAGTCCAGCAGCCATATCTTTCATCACAGATTGAGGAGAGAAGATATCCCCTTATCAAATAGTAAAAGGTATCCTACCTTTATGGAACCGAATACTCTATGCAATGGTGTAGGTATGGTATCCTAATTACTCCTCTGTTGGCTATGGTGCTGCATGCTACCATGGATACCACAACAATAAATGAGTGAAAAACAGATACCATAGAATATGTGCTGCAATAAAACATGAAAATGGTTCTGCACTACCACTATATATAGAGAGAACCAGTGGAATGCACAAGAGTAGAAGTCGCATCTCCATAGCACATCCATCAAAACATATACAAGAGTAAAAGAAAGATGGGCAGGGCAAGAGGGACTGGAGCTGCGTACCTCTGCATGCTGTTGGTCATCTTGGCGACCATCTCTTCTGCCTCCCACGAGTACCGGGTGCTGGACCTCAAGGACAACGTCATGAAACACTGCAGGCACTTTATGTAGAATCACCACGGTAACGGGGATCCTAATTATAATAGTTTATGCTGTGAGGACGTGAGGAAGGCGAACAACATCCTGCAATTCGGCCAGGACTTTACAGATGATGACAAGGCAAAAATCGAGATGTGGAAATGGCTTAAGGTGACAAGTGCGGTAACGCCTTGGAAGTTGGAGCTAATTGTGCAGGCTACCATGTCCCCCCGCCTCTGCGTTAGAACGACTAGATATATTTAGCTGTAATACACCTCTTGTGCCTGCTTGTACACATAAGTAAAGGAATTGAATAACAGACTATTGTGACAACCATACGAGTAACTTATTATGATTTTCCCAAAATCCACCATTGCCTCTTCTGTACACCAGGAGTACTTAGCCATTGACATTCGTGGCCTTCAATTGTAGTCCCGCCATGACTGGGATTTGCTTGGCACTCTGGAGAAGAAACATTATTTCCATACCAGAAGTATCCATTCAAATTGATCGGGTTGAATCTGTCCCACTGTATTGTTCAATCCTAGATTCCATTTTTTGGAACAGGCCAGGCAGTTATGATTTAATACCAGATCAGATGTTGATAGTAGCGCAGATGGGATGAATAGGCTAAAACGAAAATAAAACACGACTTAATCCTAAAAGGTCAGAAACGGCTGGTCCACCATGTGTCGATCAGTTCCATTGATGTAGAACGGTTGAACCGATGCTCACCAATCCGACAGGCCAGGCAAGGGAAACCATGAATTGATCTTTAAATTGCTAGGACCAAGAATTATTACACATGTATACAAGCTTCTGCGAAGATTGTTAGAAGTAGAAGTGAAAGAGGCTTAGCACCAAACCTATACAATAAGTAGATCAAGACAAATTCTTGCCCACACAAGGTGAGCACCAATACGAACAATAAACCAATTGCAAATCTAAGGACCCTAAAATGCAAGAATGTAGATTTGAGATTTGGCCACACCAGATGGTACGGCGCCCTACTTCGACATTGAGATGCACAAAAGGTGCCTGGTCTATTCCAACCCTAATCCTCAGCTCGCCAACCACAACTGTCAAGCGAGGTCACTTGCTATAGGTGCTCAACAACTAGGTGTGATGAAAACTTTCTCAAAGCACCACCACACAAGAGGGGGTGGTGCAACGAGCGACGCATAGGCAGATTAGTATTCAGGCTACATGCCATGTAGTAGAAGGCATATCATTGTCATTATCAATCAATACTTCTACCAAGTTCGAATGATACCGAAGCGGGGGTTATATCATTCATCAGCAATACCAATGCGAATATATCCTCTCTTGTTTTATGGAATCGAGCATACAATAGTCCATATCTTACTTATTACTCCAAGTTTTAAATTCTAATCGGATTCTTGGATTTGGAAAGATTCATGCAATATTCTATGTGTGTGGTTTGTGTGTTCCTAGATTCATCAACATCCATATGAACATGACGTAGAAAATAAGGGCCAAAATCCCTTACATTTTGGAACAAAGGATTATATTTATATGCTCCCTCCGTCCCCTAATATAAGGAATATAATTTTGTGGCACTGTCTTTTAAAATATATCATAAAAAAATTCATAATTATCTACATCTTAAAGTACCTTTGAGTACAAATCTAAATATACAACATGCATACACAAAATACATATATTTTTGAATAAATTATTAGTCAAAGATTTAAAAAGTTGACTTTCATGAGAACATGCACGCCTTATTTTATGTAATGGTGTGAGTATTCAATAACTGATGCAAGGGAGCAAGTATGGTATTCTCTCCTAGGATCAGCGATTCTGCCATGAATATTGTGACAATAAGTGAACAAATGGGAGGGAAAATATCCTAGTTTTTTATCTCTAATACGAATGTAACATAAAGTCTAGGAGCCATATCTTTCATCACCGATTGAAGACAATATATCCCCTTATCTACACTATAAAAGAGCGAGTTTTCGCAATACCATTTTTCACCCAACGAAAACATTTGTACCCCTCATATTGGCCCCACTAGATAGGTTGGAAAAGGACTAAAAGTGATAGAAAAATTGTTTTCACCTTGTTTTGTATCCATACCCACAGGTAGTTTCCTTGCCTTAAAATTAATGAAAAGGAAAGACATCAATCAAAGAGGTCTCCTTTTTTTTAATTCTTTATTTTTTCCTCCTTCCTTGATTGTTGGCCGGTCATTTCCTTTCTTTCGATGCTTTGGATTCAGCACGTGCATCTATCACGTACATCTACGCTAGTTAAATAGTAAAAGGTATTCTACCTTTATGTATAGATGTCAATCTGGGCTGTGCCCAACGGGGGGACCGTGGCATGGCCACGGATTTGGCCTGCCATGTTGTTGCTGCCAAATCCTAGCCGATCTAGGATCGCCAATTCGACCAGCTATTGGGCTTCATGGCCACCCAAACAGAGGCATTTCGTTGTATCCTTAGCCCAACCGGCTACATATCATAGATTAGGAAATTGAAGTGAGGGTTTTGTTTAGCTAGACGGACTTGTTGTCCAAGTCTCCGTACTATAGATATGTAACCTGATGTTTCGTAATAAAGTGATGACGTCATACGTTCTCAAGCAGCGTGTGTCTGTTATCGCCAAATCCTGGCTAATTTAGGTTCCAAGTAGGGTTAGCTGATGGGCTTCATGGGCGTCCTAGTTTGAGGCAAGTCTTGTTGTGTCATTGGCCTAGATGGCCTTGTATCTTAGCATAAGAGTTAGAAAGTCATGGCTTAGGGATTACTTTTAGATGGACTCGTTGTCCAAGCCTCTGGGATATAAATACATAATCATTCATCCATAATAAACACGCAGACATTGTTCCCTAGCAACGATGTTTCATCAACCTCAATCTTGGTGCATCGCCACTCCTAGCCCCTAGGGTTTTCAACCAAGTAAGCGCCATGCGGCTCTAATCCTTCCTCGCGGTTATTTTAGGGCATGCCTGTTTAGCGCGTGATCCATCTACTACCGATGAACCTCGCTTTGAGCTTACTCGGTGCAAGGCCCATCAAGTTACCACATGCATTGCCAAGCTATCTGTCTATCCGTGCTTCACATAACAGATCGGCGGTGTATGGCTAAGCATACATAGCTTGTTCAGCTGCTGCATTCCACGACACAACACCGTAACGTGTACACACAGTAGTTCGAGAGATCGATGCACGCTTAGCACCCTATTCTACATATTTTAGTACAAATCTGCTTCCGTAGGTGAGACCCCTTGGGGGTTTCGATCTATGCTATGTGGTTTGATTGGATTCATTTAGCTGTGCATGTAGCGGATGTCAACCTAGGGATGTTGCATTGCCTAGATCATGCTTTAAAAGGGTTTTTTTCCTGTCATACTCCCTGTCCACGCTTTGTCATCAAACTAACTATGCAGGGAAGGAGGAGGCGATCTACTCTCGTAAGCCGATCAAATGGAGATGCCTCAAGCCGATCCCAGCAATCCGGCTGGAATTTAATATCAATCTGTTGATTGTGTGCCAGTGTTATCGCTAGAATATAGCCGATCTGCTAGTGGGCTGGATCGGCTAATGGGCCTAGAGAGGCTACTAGAGGGAGAAGTAGCTGATATGACAATTAAAGGCCAGTGGGCAATGTATCTTAGAAGTTAAGTCAATTTAGCCCACTTTAGGTTAGGGTTTTGTGTTATTCTAGTAAGAGTCAGACTTGTTGTCCAAGTCTCTGGACTATAAATATGTACCTATGTTCGACGTAATAAGATGATGACAGACATTTCCAGCAGCGGTTGTCTCCATATTCTCTCAGCTCATCGTCAACCCTGAGCAATTAGGGTTTTTCAAGGTAATCGTCATGCTGCTCTAATGTTTCTTCGCGGATTCGTTAGGGCATTAGGGCGATAGCCATATGGTGAACCTTGTACTGAAGCGTTTTTGATGGCAAGGTTCGCTAGTTATATCGATGGATTTCGCATCAAGCTTTGCTTGGCGCAGGAGCTATTAGTTACCCCGATGAACCTCGTGACGAGCCTCCCTTGGCACGAGGTCCATCGTTTATCTTGCATGTTTACCTATTTGTTTTTGTATCTAAGCTTCACGCAGTAGATCAGTTCTCACATAGCTTGTTATGTGTTGTCTGATCGTTTATTACACTCCACGACATGTGCTGCGACACGTGCACACGACATGTCAATAGATCAACGTGTATCAAGCACCCTGTCTTTGCATGTCTTTTTGTCTATGTACATAAACTTCCTTCGAGGTCCTGGTTAGAAGCCGATCTGGCTAGGCAGATTTGTTATATCATGTCATAGATGGATTTTTTTACTTTCTGTTTATTTGGATGCGGTTCTTTCATTATGATTATATACTCTCATCCTCTGCCGATCGCTTGACACCGGCACATCTATCGACAGGAGTTCATGAGCTAATGTGTTGCCGATTTGAGAGATCCGGTAGGAATTTAACGTTTACATCTGTTGTGTAGAGTTTTCAGGGAGAACCGGAGCCAACCATTGCATCCACGTTCACAACCTTTTTGGCTAGAAGGTCAAGCCAGGTGGGACGCCCTCACCTCCAGCTAGTTGGCTCCCCAGTAAGAAGCCGACCGAAGCTGCCACCCAGGAGATGAGCATAGCGGCAGTGCAATCCCCAACTCCTCGCGTGTGCCCTTGCCTTAGGATGACAACCCTGCTGGTTTTCTGAGGCAACACACCTTTTGGCACGTCCGGTGGGATAGTCTCTTTCGTCAAATTCTTCACCAAAACATGGTAATAGAAACATCCCAAAAGAAGAAGAATGAGATGGTCATCTCAGCTCGCCATGATCCTATGACCTGGTCGAAAGGGAAAGATGCTCCACCCAAGCTTGATGAACTTTCGCCTGAGCATAGGAAGGTCTACGACCGTTTCCTAACCGAGATGTCAGAAGAACTCCTCGATCACTTCACCTAGACTCGGAGTGGCGACGTCAAGTCTGTTGGGCATCCAGATATGCTCCTTGATGGTGTAGATTTGTCCATGCCCTCAGAGGAACACAGTAGAGCCGTTCGAGAGGAGATGGACACCATGATCTCTCATGCCATGTTACGCCAAGTTGAAGCCCTGCTCAATTCGATGGACAATAATGTAGCATGGGTGGTCCACTCTCTCCTGGCCAGTGAGTATGCCCAGCAGGCCGAGCCAACGATCGGCACTTTTTTTGGAGAAACTAATTCTACACTCGACCCCTCAATATGCCGCCTATCAATAGACCAGAGGGTACCAAGGCCGAGTTCATCATGCATGCACCATAGAGCTTGAAAGATCATCCTACAATCTATGATGAACCACCATCTTATATGCCAAATGGTTATGTCTGCCCGCTCAAATACAAGCTATTGTGGGAAGGTGAGCAGCCCTATCGCCAACCTCAACCGAGCAAGGAACCTCACTAGGTAGGTCACACAGGTGGTGGCAATTGTTGGTGGTTCTTAGCCTAACAGATTTTACTCCACAAGCGTACGGAGACCGTTGTAGCTTTCACCCTGGAGTACTCAAAGGTATCGTATTTATCCATAGGGAAGCATTGAGAAAGAGATATTAACTTATCAAACATCTTGTTATTTTACTCTTTCATTCTAAACGATAATAGAAAATAAACGGCACACTGACACACTCCACACAGATATACAGCTCAATGAGAAGCTAGGAGGACAACGAGACGGGGTCTGGTTCCTGATGAGATCTTCCTTTACTAAGCGCAAGCCCAAAGACAAAGCTAGCTCCAACTGTCACTCTACTAAGGCCGTGACACGACTAAGGTTATGGTTTAGTCTAGTCATCTTTACTACATTGGACATCGCGGCTATAGAACCACTGCTAGGCACCAGAGTGCTGATTCCCCAGCTGAGAAAGGCAGGTTCTAGGGAGCCCGACTATGCGTCTACATACAGGTTGGAACACAACCTAGCGCCAGCCCGAACGACGGGGGTGGAATACTGAGACGCCCTAATGCTGTCACCAAAAGGGGCTACCTAAAGCCTATGCATGAAATATGTACGGTACACACGGGGCACTAAGAGCTGTGTGGGGCTGGATGCAAACCAAGGTGAACGTCCAGAGTAAACTCTGGTTATTCACTTCCTCCGCTTGGCTAGAAACAAGTAGAAGCATCACAACTGCTATGACTTAACTAACAGCGTGAACAACGAACCCGCAAGTAAATAGACTAGATTAACCATAACCTCATAAAGTAATGCTAACTATAGTCTAAAGACATTCCTACACTATGATCATGCATAATCATAGGCAAGAATATAAATGCTTGAACTTAAATAAAGAAATATATTAAATAAACTCAAAGTCTTACAGGAAGGAAAGATACAAAGGACTCATACCGAACTCTTGAAGACGGCTTCGGAATAGGCAGAGCCCGACTCTAACTCCTACCAAAACATTGAACTAGAAGGTGGTAGCGCCACCCAAAAGGGGGCACCTCCCCAAGAGGGAGACTGAAGAGAGTGTATAAGTGCCAATGGCACCTGAAAGGTATAAGTTTGGAGTGGGGGAGTGACCCTCTATTTATAGGAGGCTGCAGGTCGGTGAAATGGCTAAGTCTGCAGGCTGGGCGGCCAGGTGGTAGGCCGGGTGGCCAACTAGGAGGCCGAGCGGCCTGGTCTTGTGGCCTTCTAGCCCTTCGATGCACCGACCTTGCTTTGGATCGCTTGATCTTCCATCTTTGAGGCGGTGGCGGTTGTTTCGGTTAGAGCACGTGCCAGAAGGCCTAAGTCATAAGCCGCGCGGCCAGGTTACTTGGCCGGGCGGCCCAAGGACTTAGCCTCTGGTTGCCACTTGGATGTTCCTCATTGGTTGGAGAGTGAGTCTCGTGGATCCTTCCATCATGCATGCCTTTGGTCCTTTGATCGACGGTTGATTTGTCTCCAAGTTGTGCTTCTTTGCATGCATATGGGGTAGGAAGGCTGGGCAACCGAGAGGAAGGCCTAGGCAGCCTAAATAATAGGTCGGGCGGCCTAAGTACTGGGCCGGGCGGCTTGAGTACTAGGCCGGGCGGCCAGGCCTTCAGCACTTAGTCATTTCTTGTGGTCCATATGGTGGCCTTCTGGCCTTTATCTTCACTTGGGCTTGATCCCTTAGGTGTATATGGGTCCTTGGTGAGTTACTTAGTTGATTCCCATGAAGATTGAGGCATTTGGAGGGGGTGCTTGTTTGGCCGGCGTCCCCTTAGGCCGCCCGGCCTAAGTGGTGGCCGCCCGGCCACTATCCTCGCAGCCGGAGTTGTCAACTTGCAACGGCCATAACTTTCACATCCTGACTCCAAATTGAGTGAACCAAAACTCCATTTCAATTATTTCAATGAGAGCTTTGCAATGGTTTGGTTCTTGAGGGCATTTGAGATACTTCATAATGATGTTATGTGTAATCCATTCTCAAGCCCTTTTGTGCCCACTTTGTGTTTGCTCCAAATGATGTTCTTTTGCATGGAATTTGAGCATCTCCCTGTAAAACATCGAAAATCACCAAAACTCGTGGAATTCATTAGTTCAAGGTAAATAATGCATTGTACTTTGGTTATACCTCATTTATTCACCAAGGAATTGGCGGTCAAAATTAGGAAATAACGACCGCCAACATGCCCCCAAGCTTGAACTTTTGCTCGTCCTCGAGTAAAGATAAGACTTAGGCTTGGCGAATCAGGAGTTGCATCAATGCCAATAACCATGCAGGTATTAAGTGCACAACCGAACACTCTACCATTTATGAATTGAACAAACTGGCACAAGTGTATCCCAACCTTTTGGTCCATACCTATGGGGCTTCTTGACTTCTCACCTTGTCTTTGGTGGTTGAAAGACGGAATAACCGTAGTAGAATATTACCCAATGCAATCTCTTTTCAGGTTTCAGACCAGGAGGTTTTGAAAAAATTTCAATTAAAACATCAAGTTCCTTAAATGGTACTCTCGAATCGCTCAAGTGGTTATGAAATTCCTCACCACGGCCTAAGTCCATTCTTTTTCCCTACAAACTATAGGCTTATGTGGAGCTCAAGGTTGGGAAAGAAGGCTTACTTATATTGTGTATGTTGTTGAGTCAAAAACTGGTCCTAGCAAGGTTAGTGGTACCCCTCATTCTGATCAATAGAGAATGGATGGTGTCTTGTGGTGGTGGAGAAGATAACACAAGTGGAAGAGTATATGGAAATGGGTCCAACATACTCAACATTGTGTTTGTGGGGGAATATGGTCTTTGGTAAGAACTCCTTACTAGATGGATCCCCTTGTTTGAAAATTTGAAACCTTTGAGCACATGGAGCTATCACTTTTTTTTCTTCTTCTTTTTCTCATATCTTATTCTTACCTTTTTTTTTCATGTCTCTTTTTTTTCATAGCTCCATGTCTCATTTTGCAAGGGAACTTAGGGATATTTTGTGGACTATGACTGGAGTATTTGTTTGGAAGACCATATTTGTGGATGGGTATGTGGATGGTGGATATGATTATGGTAGTGCAGTATCTAGCACGTGTGAATGCTTGAATTCAATGTGAATTTAAGCATAACCAGATATAGGAAGGCAAGCAAATGAAAGTGGATATGAAGGAGAAATTGATCGAGATTTGAGGTGTCACTACTTCATAAGGACTCAATTTTTGACAAAACTCAGCACAACAATAAGTAGCATATGTAGAGGTTTGATCGTGTAAGCATTTGGCTCTGGATAGGTATTTCAAACCACTAAGGAACTTGCTTCAGTTTTATTTTCAAAAAGAAAACTCCGAGAGTGCACCTTACTAAGATCAAGATGGGTGCAACTCAAACTTTGATTATATCACATTCTCACAACAACCTAGACTTGGTTTGAAAGTACATGCTCCCACAAGGTTGAACATTAGAGAAAGGATCACAACTTATGCCAATAAGTTCAAAATTTGTTGGAGAGTATCAAATTGTATACGAAATGCTTATAAGGAATTAACAGAGTAACTATTCATCATTTCCTTTAAGAGGGTATACACAAAATTCTAGCATTATGGGTATGAGTTAGTTTATTCATGGTTGTAAGCAAATCTTTTTGGTATTTTAGATTATGCAAATTTTTATGGTGTTTTTCTTTATTGGGATAAAAAAAAGGGAATAAAGCAAACATGTTTTTGGTGCCATGGTAGATAGGATAAAAGATATGATCGTGAAATGCATGACATTCGATGTGGGGTACATACCTGGTGAGGCGTTCCCCCAAGCTTAGATCTTGCAACTGAATGCAAACTTGAAGCTTATGCTTGGCGTATCTCCCCATGTGTCCATTGCATCTTGTGGGGTGCCTGACAAATCCTCCCCCAAGCTTGTACTGTTGTACATTACTCTTTAGCTTGCTCCCTGGAGTGACGACGATGCTGCTCACTTTCTGTTATGCTCACCTCTGTTAGGCAAATTCCCTTCTCTACTCTTGTTTTGCCTCCTCATCTCTTTCAATCAAATGTTAGGGCCTCATCATATCTTCGATGCTGCTACTTGGACTTTCTACATAGTGTCGGGAGTTTTGATTTGTAGGCAACTCAGTCTTGGTCTACTCCCTTTGGGTGAATGTCTTCTTGTAGTTGATGTTAGGTTCCTCCCAGCTTCAACATCATATTTGCCTTCAGCTGACATTCTTTTCCCAAGTGACAGTTGTGTGGTCGCGATGTTTCATCCTTCTATCAAATGGAAGAACACTAAGTTCTCTTCACATGAAGAGTGTCATGAACAGATTCATCTTGTGGCAGGTTGCGTTTCCACCTTTCTTCTATTCCATGGTCAGCGGTGACGTCTCACTTGGCTCATGTAGTTGAAGTAAGGGTTGATCTTGAATCCTATTCTAACGTTGAGCAGACTTCCAAGTGATGGCTATGGCTCGCACAGATCACTTGTTTTCTTTCCCAAACAAATTGAGTGGGGAAGAACGGAGACGGATGTTGTTGGATTTGACTCCATTGTCATTTGAATCTACCACCAACCACTGGTTGATGGGTGTTCGCATCCGATGGGTAGAGTAGCTCAGGCCTGACGTCTAGTTGTCTTGTTGCTCAACTAGCCAGGCAGAAAGGAATTAAGGAATGCTCTCTATTCGCGTTCCTCCATACTTGGGGTGATGTCTCTTCATATATCATTGTGTGATCCAATGCTATTGTTTGCCTCCCACGATGTTGTGAACCAATGTTCCACTAGCTACAAACTCATCGCATAGCGTGGTATATTCAACTTCATGAAAAATACCTTTGCATGACCTGATCTTGTGATTCTTGAGACAACCTCTCTTGATGAGAGATGTCTCTGTGTTCATCTCTGTGGCATGCCGCTGACATTCGCTTCCCAAGTGATGCCGAGCATGGTCGAAGTCTCACAGAGATCAACCATGATAGGCTGGACATCGGGTCCTTCCTCTCAGGGGGGTTTAGAGGATGAATGCCTCCTACAACAGGTTAGTGGACACCATATATAATGGGTCTATGTGTAAAGAGTATTAACACTGGACCCGTTGTACAAAATGTGCTAAAAAATTTGGCGTTTCAAAAGCTCAAAAGCACAAAACCATGTTGTGTTGCCATGATCATTACCATCTTCAAAAATTACTCAAATCTAAGGTCATGACATGTGGAAAAAGATTATCTAGGACCTTGAGTTTTTGTCTCCATGGAAACTTGAGAAAATCGACCGGCACCCGATTCTATCGTTAGCGACAGTGGATATTTCACAACCAAAATCTACTCATAGCTCATTGATCAATGTTGTCAAATTGATCAAAGAAGGCCCTTAACCTAAGTACCACGCTTAATTTAAGAGACCTATGGGCACACATTGGATTCTGGCCCAAACTATGCCACAATAGCAGATTAAGGTTGCATGAAAAAAGCATGTCAAGATTTACTCACATGGATAGAGCAAAACGAAGCATGGGTTTTTTTTTAATTTTATCAATTTTTTTGTTTTTTTATAAGATAGAAAGAAAGGGTAACAACAACAAGTTGAATAACAAATTAACATTCTAACTCGCCGCTTCCCCGGCAACGGCGCCAGAAAGCTTGTTGGCGGTTCTTAGCCTAACAAATTTTACTCCGCAAGCGTATAGAGACCGTTGTAGCTTTCACCTGGGAGTATTCCAAGGTATCGTATTTATCCACAGGGAAGCATTGAGATAGAGATATTAACTTATCAAACATCTTGTTATTTTACTCTTTCATTCTAAACGATAATAGAAAAGATAACGGCACACTGACACACTCCACACAGATACACAGCTCAACGAGAAGCTAGGAGGACAACGAGACGAGGTCTGGTTCCAAAGAGATCTTCCTTTACTAAGCGCAAGCCCAAAGACAAACTAGCTCCAACTGTCACTCTACTAAGGTTGTGACACGACTGAGGTTATGGTTTAGTCTAGTCATCATTACTGCATCGGATATCACAGCTATAGAACCACTGCCAGGCACCAGAGTGCTGATTACCTAGCTGAGAAAGGCAGGTTCTAGGGAGCCCGACTATGTGTCTATGTACATGTTGGAACACAACCTGATGCCAACCTGAACGATGGGGGTGGAATACTAAGACGCCCTAATGCTGTCACCAAAAGGGGCTACCTAAAGCCTGTGCATGAAATATGTACAGTACACACGAGGCACCCAGAGTTGCGTGGGGCTGGTTGCAAACCAAGGTCAACTTCCTAGAGTAAACTCTGGTTATGCACTTCCTCCACTTGGCTAGAACCAAGTGGAAGCATCACAACTGCTATGACTTAACTAACAGCGAGAACAAGGAACCCGCAAGTAAATAGACTAAATTAACCATAACCTCATAAAGTAACGCTAACTATAGTCTAAAGACATTCTTACACTATGATCATGCATAATCATAGGCAAGAATGTAAATGCTTGAACATAAATAAAGAAATATATTAAATAAACTCAAAGTCTTACACGAAAGGAAAGATACAAAGGACTCATACCGAACTCCTGAAGACAGCTTCGGAATAGGCAGAGCCCGACTATAACTCCTACTAAAACATTGAACTAGAAGGGGTAGCACCACCCAAAAGGGGGCACCTCCCCAAGGGGGAGAGTGTACAACTGCCAATGGCACCTGGAAGGTACAAGTTTGGAGTGGGGGAGTGACCCTCTATTTATAGGAGGCTGCAGGTTGGTGAAATGGCTAAGTCTATAGGCCGGGCGGCCAGGTGGCAGGCCGGGCGGCCAATTAGAAGGCTGGGTGGCCTGGTCTTGTGGCCTTCTAGCCCTTCGATGCACCGACCTTGCTTTGGATGGCTTGATCTTCCATCTTTGAGGCGGTGGCAGTTGTTTCGGTTAGAGCACATGCCGGAAGGCCTGAGTCATACGCCGGGTGGCCATGTTACTTGGCCGGGTGGCCCATGGACTTAGCTTTTGGTTGCCACTTGGATGTTCCTCATTGGTTGGAGAGTGAGTCTCGTGGATCCATCCATCATGCATGCATTTGGTCCTTTGATCAACGGTTGATTTGTGTCCAAGTTGTGCTTCTTTGCATGCATATGCCGTTGGAAGGCCGGGCGACCGAGAGGTAGGCCGAGCAGCCTAAATAATAGGTCGGGCAGCCTAAGTACTGGGCCGGGCGGCCTGAGTACTAAGCCGGGCGGCCAGCCCTTCAGCACTTAGTCATTTCTTGTGGTCCATATGGTGGCCTTCCGGCCTTTATTTTCACTTGGGCTTGATCCCTTAGGTGTACATGGGTCCTTGGTGAGTTACTTGGTTGATTCCCATGAAGATTGAGGCATTTGGAGGCGATGCTTGGCCGGCCAGCGTCCCCTTAGGCCGCCCAGCCTAAGTGGTGGCCGCCCGGCCACTATTCTCGCACCCGGAGTTGTCAACTTGCAACGTCCATAAGTTTCACATCCGGACTCCAAATTGAGTGAACCAAAACTCTATTTCGATTATTTCGACGAGAGCTTTGCAATGGTTTAGTTCTTGAGGGCTTTTGAGATACTTCATAATGATGTTATGTGTAATCCATTCTCAAGCCCTTTTGTGCCCTCTCTGTGTTTGATCCAAATGATGTTCTTTTGGATGGAATTTGAGCATCTCCCTATAAAACATCAAAAACCACCAAAACTCATGGAATTCGTTAGTTCAAGGTAAATAATGCATAAAACTTTGGTTATAATCCATTTATTCACTAAGGAATTGGCGGTCGAAATTAGGAAATAACGACCGCCATCAGCAATCAAAGACCAATGACCACGAATTGGCCGCTTGGTAGGAACGCTTCGGTTCAGGGCCAGTTCTTGGTAACCAAGCTAGTTTTACTATTGGCAATGGATGCACCACCTCGCCAGAATTAGCTGAGGCTC
This sequence comes from Paspalum vaginatum, assembly GCA_030272315.1. Classification (NCBI taxonomy): domain Eukaryota; kingdom Viridiplantae; phylum Streptophyta; class Magnoliopsida; order Poales; family Poaceae; genus Paspalum; species Paspalum vaginatum. The sequence goes on along the minus strand of CM059020.1, from coordinate 9,805,805 downwards.
TGAAGACCCACTACAGTATAACTCCGATAAGGGGCAATGTTCCTTACTTCATTGTCAATTTATCCAGAACTTCTCTCTTTTCCTCGGTGAAACAAGAATCTGTTTTGCTCAAACTAAAGGCAAAGAGTGCTTTCTTTTGCCTTTGTTTCTTTTATGATATGTCTTCCTTAAGGATTCATCCAATGGAATCTCCACCGAAGTTCAAAGTACCGAAATTTTCCAAATTCAGTGGCAACGACAGCACCAGTACTGTAGAGCACATTAGCCGATACATGGCCCAATTGGGCATCACAGCATCCGCCAAACACATGAAAATTCAGCTCTTATCACTCTCCCTAACATGCCCGGCGTTCAGCTAGTACACATAATTGGAACCAGGATCTATAACAACATGGAAATAATTGGAAGACCATTTCCATGCGCAATTATTGGAAGACCATTTCCTTGCCCAATTCTTCTACGGGTCGGAAGAAGCTACCATCACCGACCTCATGGCTCTCCATCAATGCCCCAGAGAGTTGGTCAAAAAATATATCCAATGCTTCTGGGACGCTAGGAACAGATGCTATTCGCTCCACCTCATAGAAAAGAAACTTGCACAGATGTTGTGCACTGGGTTGAACAGAGCCACCAAGATCACGGGCCGACTAATTTTCACTCTATCGGCCAATTAGTCTCCAAGGTATCGGCTTACGAACGCATGCATCCAGAATAGTACCAAGAAAAGCCAAGAAGGATGGTTAACTATCTTCAAAATGATGAAGAGGAATCGGCCGATGAAGAAGCCAAGGTAGCAATTGTACAACAGTCCAAGCCAAGTCATCCATTGCCTTGTCAATGACTCAAGCGCCCTGAGGCACCAGCTGGATACGACTTTGACGTATGCAAGACCAAGCAAATCTTTGATCTACTCCTCAAGAAGAAGCACTTGGAGCTGATGCCTAGCCACAAGATCATCCCTGCTAAAGAATTGAGGGGACACAAGTACTGGAAGTGGCACAACACGCTGGACTCCCACAGTACAGCTGATTTCAAGGCACTGCGCCAACAAATTCAGAATGCCATCAAGCAAGGGAGACTAACCTATTTTAGGAGCGCGTTGAAGGTCGATCAAACTCCGTTCCCGCATGTCAACATGCTCAATGTGATGTCCTTTCCTCAGGGCCAGACCAGGCTTACTACCCAGGTTTCCAGCAAGATCAAGACAGCTACAACATGTGAGTTGGCCGAATCTCTGCATCGGATCCAGAGTGCTATTGAATCAGGAAAGGTCATCACCAAGGGTCAAGCTAGCCTGTTCTTCTTAACGAACAACATGATGGACGCCTCTTCTAGTAATCGGCTGTTAAAATTTAAAGATATCGGTAACATGACCGACATCGCATCTAGCTCTAGAAGCAAGGCCAAAGCCAAGGCTAATCCAAACAACGATCGGCCATTAGAGTTCCGGCCCGAAGAACGCTTGTCTACAAAGTACATTGCCAGGAACCGCCGATCTCGACCCGAGTCTGGGGTCTTGATTGGAATGTACGGTTATCACCACGAACAGTGGGAGAAACGTTGGCTGCACAAACAGGATGAAGACTATTCTCACAGTCGACACGACTGGCAGCAAGATCAGCGTCGGGGATACTATCACCACGATAAGCATGGCTTCCAAGGTGTGTGCCACGATTAGGAAGAGGGCTATCGCTTTGAGCATCATTGTGGCGAAGAGCACCTCTACGTCGAGCACCATCGGGGAAGACATGACCATCCCAGAGACCACAAGTTCAAAGAAAATTGGGACTGCTCATTCTTCCAATACTGTTGGGATCAAGTTATGGAGCATCTACCTACCATTGAAGATTGCCCAGAGTGCTCGGCTCCTCGGCGCCTGGGCAAGCATGGTTCGGTGTTCTTGTGGTTAGGACGACCATGATCTGCTCTGCGGCAGCATCAATAGTTGTCACCTAAGAGTCTAGGGCATGAAGACACAAGTAGGTTCGCTCCAAAATGGTTGTGTCACCAGAACACACGCAAAGATCCACCGGCGCGGTCTCAGGCAGAAGAGTCAGCCAAGAAGCATGAATAATTTCACCAACCCAAATGGTGTCTGACGGACTCTCTTACTCATAATAGCATCGAGTTCAACACTTGCGCAGCCTGGAAGAGGCTAAAGCAAATTACCTTCGACTACTAAAACAAGTGAACTCGGGTCCAGTCGCTATACCATCCTACAAATACATGATCCCACCTGTCCTGCCCAAGCGACCTGCAGTATGGAAGAGGAAGCAACCAACAAATGATCAAGGGGAAGATGACGCGGTTCCAATGGAAGATGATGAAGATGACTCCTGGGAGAAGAGGAAGCCGACGGATCGGACGATGTGAACATGGTTTTCTTCCTACCAGAGGAATTTCACAACCCTATGTCAATCCAAGAATCAGTGGTTTAGCTTAGCTTGGGACAAATAGCCATCATCTTTGAGAAGCCAGTCGACAAGAAGTACCATCACCTGAAGCCACTATATCTCAAGGGTTACATCAATAGCAAACCAATTGGCAAGACGATGGTCGACATAGGTGCGGCAGTCAACCTCATGTCGTACGCAAAGTTCAAGAAGTTTGACAGGACTAATGGTGACCTCATCAAGATGAATGTCATCCTCAATGATTTCAAGGGGGAGCCAACCAGCGCTAAGGGCATCTTCAACGTCGAACTAACCGTTGGACACAAGAAGATCAACACATCTTTTTTTTGTCGTTAACACAAAAGGACCATATTTGGCCTTGCTTGGCCAAGATTGGATCCATGCCAACTGTTGTGTACCTTCAACCATGCACTAGTGCCTTATCCAGTGGGATGCAGATGAAGTGGAAATAGTCCCGATTGATGATTCTAATGATGTCTCCATGGTAGAAGCTTCATTCTAGGGGGCACAGGGAGCAGAGTGTCTTATAGGATGGGAAGAGCAAGACTGGGAGTATGTTGAAGGGTCAAAAAATGGGCTTGTGCTGGTTGCAGCAACCGACACCGATGTGTAGATACATACGCTTGTGTCAGGGCCGATCTAGATGATCGGCCGATTTTTAAAGATATTCGTGTTGATACACGTTGAATGGTCGATCCAGGCGATCGGACCCAAAAAATATTTGTAAACACTTTTAATAATAGTGAAGTGTTGGTCGGTGATCATCATCAGGCACATTGCTATTTTGACCAGTCTTTATCCTACGCAATATACAATGTTGAGTTTGCAAAAGAAGGAAAGCTGGGTTGCGGTTTCACAGCAGCTGACAAATTGGAAGCAGTCGACCGTCGTCGACTGACATATATCAGTAAGAAGTTGGATCCCAAAATCAAAATTCAATTAATTGATTTGTTGAATGAATTCTCCAACTGCATGGTTTGGATCGGTCTATTGTGGAACATCAACTTCCAATCAAGTCTGGTTTTCGTCGCTATGCTAAACCCCTAGGAGATTCAACCCTGAGATATTGCCAGAGGCCGGCATCATCCTGCCATGCAGATATGCCATGTGGATTTCAAACATCATGCCTGTTCGAAAAAAAGTGGGCAACTGCAAGTCTGCATCGATTTCAAGGATCTCAACAAGGCAACTCCTAAAGAGGAATATCCAATGCTAGTAGCCAACATACTTGTCAATGCTACGGCATGACATAAGATGTTGAGCTTTCTTGATGGGAACGCAGAATACAATCAGATTTTCATGGCCAAAGAAGACGTTTACAAGACAACATTTAGAAGTCCAGGGAACATCGGCCTATTTAAGTGGGTGGTCATGACCTTCGGCTTCAAGAATGCCGGAGCCACTTACCAGCGAGCTATGAATTACATATTTCATGATCTCATTTGTCAACTGGTTGAAATTTACATTGATGACGTAGTCGTGAAATCAGCTTTGGACACTGCTCGGTAAGCCGATCTACACGCCAAGTATTAGAGTGGACAAGACGCCACGGTCTGAAGATGAATGCCAAGAAGTGTGCTTTTAGAGTCACTGCTGGGCAATTCCTTGGATTTATGATTCATGAGTGCAGTGTCGAAATTGGCATTAAAAGCAAGCATGCCATTGCAACAATGGTCCCTCCACAAGACAAGACTCAGCTATAGAGCCTGATCGGCAAGCTAAATTATATAAGAAAATTCATTTCTAATCTTGCTAGGAGAATCTACCTATTCATGCCTCTCATCAAGATCAAAAATGTAGATGAATTCATCTGGGGACCAGAGAAGCAGAAGGCGTTCGATGATCTCAAGTTATATCTGACGTTATCTCCACTATTAGTGCCACCATAGTTGGACAAACTCTTCGTTGTCTACCTATCGGTAGATGGAATTTCTATCAGCTCAGAGCTGATTCAAGAATTTGATAGCAAAGAGAGTCGTATCCTACCTCATCTGGCATCTCCTCGACACAGAGACCAGGTACACTAAAGTGGAATGTCTCTGCCTTTGTCTATACTTTACTTTCACCAAGTTGCATCACTACTTGCTCAATGCTGAGACTCAGGTGATCTGTAAAGCAGATGTGATCAAGCATATGTTGTCGGCTCCGATACTCAAAGGTCGGCTCGGCAAATGGATGTATGCACTCTCTGAGTTTGACATCTGTTACCAACTAGCCAAATCTGTGAAGGGACAGGCTCTGGCACCATCAGTTCAATTTGTGAGTGTCAGGCCATGGGTTCTTTTCTTCGATAGGTCGGCATGCGACCTAGGCTGTGGCATTGGATTATACATTGTCTCCCCTCGGGGGGCAATGTATGAGTTTGCCATTCGATTGAAAGGACAATTCACTAACAACCAGACCGAATATGAAGCTACTTGCAGGGGTCTAGAATTGCTGCTTGATGCAGGTGCCGAAGTTTTGGAAGTCTTCGACGATTCAAAAGTGGTGATCAATCAGCTGACAAAGGATTTCACTTTGTTAGATGCCAGGATTTGATGGCACGATTCCGGATGATAACACTTAGTTGGATACCTAGGGAGCAGAACTGACGAAGCTAACAAGCTAGCACAAATGGCTTCTGGGTATGTACCGCAGAGTGATGATACTTGTATAGATATCTTGCAATTGTCTACTATAGATTGGAGAGCCGATCTCCTCAAATACTTGAAGGATCTGGCTTGGGGGGCAGATAAGAAGGTACAACACAAGGGTCTGAGGCATGTGTTGATTGGTGATGAGTTATACTTTTAGGCTATTGATGGCTTGCTCTTGAAGTGCCTTGGCCCAGCCGAGGCATTGAAAATCATGCATGACGTCCACAAAGGCACTTGCGATACTCACCAATTGGCTCATAAGGTGAAGTGGATGATTAGGAGATCTGGCTTTTATTGGCCATCCATACTGGAAGATTGCTTCAAATATTACAGAGGAAGCTAAGATTGTTAGAGGTTCGGAGCTATTCAGATGGCAACAACTCATGTGCCAAATCCTATTTTCAAGCCATGGCCATCCTAAGGATGGCATATGGATCTGATTAGCCAAATTAACCCACCAACCAGCAAAGAGCACAAGTGGATAATAGTAGCCACTGATTACTTCACCAAATGGGTAGAAACAATGCCGATGAAGAATGTCACAACAAAGGATGTGATTAACTTTGTCAAGGAACATATAGTCTACAGATTCGGCATTCACCAATGTGATTAATTTTTTCAAGGAACATATAGTCTACAGATTCTGCATTCCCGTAGATAATCACGTTGGATCAAGGTTATGTTTTTATAGCAGAGGAATTCAAAATTTTTTCCAAAGAAATGGGAATTACCCTGATCCAGTCGTCACCATACTATGCTCAGGCCAATGGACAAGCCAAAGCATCTAACAAGAGCCTGATCAAGCTTTTTGAACACAAGATTGATGAGTATCCTAACCAGTGGCATGATCAGCTAGCAGAAGCATTGTGGGCATACCATATGTCATGTCATGGGACTACCAAATGCACTCCATATCAGCTTGTCTACGGCCAGGAAGTTGTAATGCCGTGGAAAATCAACATCGGCTCACGACATGTTACTTTTCAATATAAATTGTCAGCCATTGATTATGCGTCCCTCATGAACATCAACACAAAAGATCTGATAGAACATCAGATATGGGCTCTAGAAAAAATAAAAGAAAACAAGGCAAAAGTCGCACGGGCCTACAACAAGAAAGTCAAGCCGAAGGGATTCTAAGTAAGTGATTTAGTCTGGGAGCTTGTTCTGCCAGTTGGTACGAAAGATCCAGCATATGATAAATGGTCACCTAATTGGCACGGGCCTTATTGCATAGTGGAAACAGCGCCATGCAACTCATCTCGCATGGAAACACTCGAATGAGTGAGGTTCAGCAGGAACAAGAATGGAAAATACTTGAAAAAGTTCTACCCAAGCTTATGGATCTGCTCCTAGGATCACATGCTATGGGGCACCTGTATGTCATTCCTAAAAAGGGCCGACATATTTCCATCGGCCCAAAAATATGAAGAGTCGATGTGTTGCCATCGACTTCAGACAGAAACGAAGATTTGCAGAGCCGATGCATAACCATTGCCTTTAGACATAAAAGAAAGTGGCTGATGGATCGTTATGATGCAATGTTTGGCAACTGAGTGTAACACCCTAAATTTCATTTTCACTAAAATAACTAAAATGTTTTCTTTTCTCAATTTATTAAGGATTTTCCTCTTTAGAATGAGCGTTTAAAGGGTATTACAAAAGAAAGTTTTAAGAAAATAAAATAAATTTAGGACAACATGTTGTTGGATTCATGCTACTGCATTGGTTTTATGTGGAGTGGTTGCCTAAGGACTCTTTGTAGTGTGCCTAAATTAGCTTTCAAACAAAAGAGTTTGGAAAAAGTTTTCAAAAGAAAAGGCAGAGACCACTCTCTCTTCACCTGCACTTTTGGCCCAGTTCTCTTCCCCTCCTGAGCTCGGCCTATAGCCCCTTTCTTCTTTGTGTCCCCTTTCTTTCAGCCCAGCAGCCAACCGAAGTTGGAATCGTCCACCTCTCCTCGTCCTCTGCTTCTCGCCCAGCCTGTTAAGCCCACTCAGGCCACGCGAACAAGCTTTCCACCACTTACCCAAGCAGGTCTGCTCGCACATCCTTTCTTTCTTGTTGGCCAATGCTCTATGCCCTTCCGACCACTGACATGTGGGACCACCATTTTGGTGTCGTCTCACACCAAGCTCTTTGTCCGCAATCCTGTCACACAGGGCCCATTCGTCAGAATTATTCTTCTCCTCGCCATTCCAATCTGGTGGACCATTTCATCTCGCCATACCAAGCTGGCATGCTTAGTGTTTTGGGTGAGCAAACCATTCCAAATGTGTTTGGTCATCGCCAAGTTGTTTCTGGGAATTTTCTGGATTTATCCGAAAGCTTTTCCCATTTTCTCAGAAAAATTCCATTTATTGGGGGCTCTTCACTAGCTTTTCATGAGCTCTAAATATTTTATTTGAGTTCATTGGGTGCCAAAACATATCTAGGAATTTTCCTAGAATTTTTGGAGCCATCAGAGTATTTTTTGGATCACGAAAAATAATTCTAGATTTTCTTGAATTATTTTAATGCCTGAAATTGAATATTCCGAAAATAGCCCAAATCCAACTCGGCCTAAACCTATGCATATATATACTCATCGGAATCCTCTCATCGTCCTCATTCACAATCCAGCCTCCGTTTTTCAATCCCGGAACCCTAACTCCCTAGATCGAGAAAAGAAGCTCGAAGATCGGTCCAACTCCGGTGATCTTCCGGCGAGAAATTCCTCTACAATCAGTCATCTGAAATGAAATCCTATCAAGATGTTCATCTCGTCGAGCCCTTCGACGTGGTGTTCTTGGATTTTCGTTGGCATCACCGGTTCCCTGTACATCTAAGTTTTTCGAAAACTCCGGTGAGCGGTTTTCCTTTCTCCTTCCTACCCGTTTGCCTCGATGCACGTTCCCGCCTGCTCCCAGCCTCTAGAGCACAGACGCGCTCCCCTGCCTCCGCCTGGGCCCACCTCGCCCTAGCCAATCCGGCGCTGCTGTGCCCCCCAAGCTGCCCCCTGTCCCCAGTTTCCACCGGGGAACCAGCTCCTCTACAGTAATTGCACCTACAGTTGAGTCATTGATGTGTGGGCCCCACACTCAACTGAGCCCATATGTCAGAGACACAACTGCACTGGTCGAACTGCAGAGGATCTCATTCCTCCATGGAAGCAGACATGCCCCTGCACTGCCCCTGGGCCCCATGCCCCGTATGACCCCTGCCTGCCGTCCAGTCCTGTGCACGCAACGCGCGGAGGCAGGGGAGCGCAGCGCCCCACAGAGACAGCGAGCGCAGTGCCCCGCTGCCTCCCCTGGCCACGTGTCACCACCCTAGTAGACCACACTGTCATTCGGTGTTCCGGTTAGCATGCTGAATTCGCTTCCTTCCACAACCGATAAATAGGATCTTCTGCAGCCACATCTCCGTATCCCACCGCGTGCCACCTAATCCATCCACTTAGAATGGCCACATAGCCGTTGTCACTGTCTTTTTGTGTAAACAACCCTGTGCTTTACCAGATTCAACCCGCAGTCCAGCCCAACAGTGGTAGCCCCTGTTTTTAAGGTTTTAAACCTTGGATTTCAAAAAGTATTTATAACTAGGCCCCTGCAACCTTCAAAACATCATATCTTCTCTGTTTTTGATCTGTTTTTGACTATTCTTGCGCTCACGAGTTCGTTGCAATGCATAGAATAGTTTAGTAAACCTTTTATATTCTATTTTATGATATGGTGTGCTGTTTCTTATAGTTTGTATTTGTTTGCTTGCATGTGTGGTGCCCCGACGAACGTGTAGATGTGGATCTCTTCGTGCAATCTCAAGTGCAACATCGAGACCAACATCCAGAAGACTTTGAGCAGCAACTCTTTAAAGGAAGGCAAGTATAACATGAACAACACCCAATAACCTTTAATAATGCATGTGCATGTGTTAATCTGGTCGGCCCATAAGGATCCTACCTTTGCTACTCTTTTCGAATATGTACCTTTTTGGGATGCATGTTGGTTAAGTTATGCTAGGTGCAGTGCGAACTCATGTACCCTTTGTTAATTAATTTGATTAATGGTTCTATGCAATTTAATTTGTGAGCTTGACCCTCTATGTTTTGTGCTTGAGTGGTTCTTGTCTCGTTAAAACTGTTTTTTAGCAACCTGTTTAGGGGGCTCGAGCAATGTGCTTAGTGCCTTTTGCTGGCTTCTCGCCATAAGGACCTGTTCGCAGAGCGACCACTTGGGACAACCACGCTACCACAAGACTGGGATGGGGTGGTCTTGGCTCACTAATTAGATGCTTCTAGTTTGTTAGCCACTTACCGAAAGGCGCAAGAAGGGTCCTGCTTGGAATAGTAGCTCACCCTGCCAAGGTGGTGCATTGGTTTATTCATTTGGTTTTTAGTCACCTCTTGGAGGGGAGTGCTATGTCTCGGTATTGGGTGAAACCTGTAGTGGGCTGCCAACTTATTAGTGGATCTTTATAAGGGCCTCGTAGTGCGCTTGCCAATCATCTCACCCAAGGCAGTGTGATGAACCGCTGGCGTAGCTCATGACTTGTGGGTATAGATGTGCAACCTCTCAAAAGTGTTTCAAACTTATATATCAGACGTGCTCATGGTTATGAGCGGCCCAGACCCTCTTGTTGATTAGTGGATCTTGGTGGTGGTTTCAGATGATGGTTTTGTTTCAATAATGATGATTAATGTCTTATGCAATATCTTTTGGGGTAACGGTTTATATACTCACCTTAGTAAATAGTTGTTAATAAAATTTGACCAACTAAAAGCAAATGCAGTCGAGTCAGCCAACCTTAGAGCTCATAGTTTGTGTTATGGTTGTTGAGTATGAGTTGGTGTACTCACGCTTGTTCCTTTTACGTTATTCCTTGTTAGGGGCAAAATTCTAACCGTTGCTCAGAAAGATGAAGGCCTGAAGGAGTACAAATGAAGATTTATGAAGTTCTAGGCAAGCGATCCCCAGTTGGCTTCCCTATGGATGGCTCAAAGATATAGTTACGCTTTCGCTACTCTGTGTTAAAGACTTGCTATCTTAATGTAATCTTGCTTATACAGTATGCAATAAAGCACAGTCTATGATATCACTCATTATTGTCTCTATATGTGTGAGATTAAATCCTGGCACACATATGGATTTGCTCTAGTTTTGTCTATTGAAAACTGGGGTGTGACACTGAGTGACAACATATAGGCCAGGACATAATCATTATACAACACATCATGCCCGGGGGGCATGGACAAAAGAATAATTGTTCAAATTCTCCCTTTGACTATTGAAGATATTCTTGGATGTCTTTGAGGGCTTTCAAACAAATTTCATCAACTGATGAGATGATAGCTTTATCATGTGCATCTGAGCCTGGCAACACACAAGCAGTCAGTGCCTGAACTTTAGTCACTCTTGTCTTCAGTGTTTCTTTTAGCTACTCCTTGTCAGCCTTGGTTCTCTCAAGTTCGGAGGATACATCTTTAATGTGATTTTTTACTGTGGAGAGTGTCTGTTGAAGGCGTCATATCTCTTCGGTGATTTCATTCTCTTTCTCCTCCAAGTCTTGCAATTTTGAAGAAAGCTTTACTAGGACCTCATCATTGTCCAAGATGGCTTTCTGCTGATTCAAGGCAATAGACCTGTCAGCAATTTCTTTCCTCAAAGAAGCTTGGGCCTCACAGTGCAGTAATACGAGCAGTAGCTTCTTCTACTTCCTCTTTAGAAAAACCAAGATGTGCTGTGGGCTAGAGCACTCGCCTCAGGCTAATAGGGAGTTGATCTACCACTGGATCCAAAGCCGCGCAAATATTATCGCAATCCTTGACCAACTGTATGACTGGAGCATCAAGTAGTTTTGCCGTGTCTTGGAGCCGATCAATCACATCGACTGGCACGGTCTTGGGTGGTGGAGGAACTTTCTCTTGCCTTGGTTTTGGGCCAAGGTCCAAGGAGGAGGGATCAAAGTTAAGCAACACAGACAAACTGAGGGATTGTAGGGTGAACAAGATCACACATAAATGCCAGGAAGAGTTCAAAATAATTTAGTAGCAAGTTTACCTCAATAGTCAGAGACGTCTTCTCGTCAACACCTTGGCGTATGGTGGATTCAGGACCAGTTTTGGGACGGGGAGTGCCAATATAGCTGGTGGAAAGATTGACCGTCAAAGGCTTTGGCAACTGTTCTCCCTGAGGTGATGAAGTATTACCACCGTTGATGGATTCACCTGACTATAAAAACATAAGAAAACATGAATGCGAATGTCAAAATTTTCTATTGCTGAGGCAGGAGCACTGAAATCTTACTAATGATTTGGCATAGTCCGAACTAGGAGGAGTAGGAGAACGAGCTTCAGAGCTCCTGGTTTTCTTATAGCGGGGCCTTTTGATGAGTGATGAACAAGCATTATAACGTCGATGTTTCGAATGACCACTGGAAAGCAACACCTAGTCGAGGGACGATGCCGATCTTCGGTATACATACACAGGAGCCATGGGCGAATAACAAAATGTTTCTCCTAAATCCTCAACCGGCATAGATCTTTCCTCACACTGCATCAAGGAATGTCTTCAGAAGCCATGGGATATTCCAAAAATCGAGATGACCGTAACGGGACAACCTACCTCTTCTAGCGAAGGCATGTAGGAAGTGTCAATGCAGTGGAGCTTTGTGCGGAGCACTCCACGAAACACATGTGGCTTCCAACTGTCCCATCAGCTGCTAAAACCCTTTGCCGTGTAGGTGAATTCCATCTCGCACGGAATTGCATGGGTAATTCAGAAAAAGTGTATAAGCATGGAAAGCTAATAGCTACTCTGTGAGATCGGCTCAGTTTGAGAATTTCTTATGGATAATAAAAGAAGGAGAAGTCTGATTTAGGCCGAATTGGCGCGCAGCTATGACAGGCTGATAAGATTAACAACCAAGTTTGGTGATTCTATTGCTAGTACTCACGAGCAACAAGCAACGGCAGATCATGGTTGTTGTTGACGGTCATTATTGCACTACCTACGACCATCAACTATCCATGAACATGAAGGATAATACATCAAAGTGTAGACTAACCCTTGCTACTAACATAGTTCCACGAGCTGTGTTGAATATTTGATTGCAGGTGCAAGATCAGCCGAAAACATGTCAAATATGGCTAAGTCAGGAAGGTCACTGACCAAGGGGTCAGGCTGCTCGGCCTCCCCCCAAGTCGCCCGGCCTGTGAATGTACCCAAATGAGCCCATCTTCGACCTACATGCACACTAAACGTGTCAACACAATTCCAAGGCCCAAGCCAAGAACCCAACATGTTAAGTACCGGAAGGCCTGCCACCTCATCGATCCAGCACTTGGATTGGTGAAGTCAGCAATCCATGGGACTTCAATCCTGCGGTTAAGGAAGAAACACAAGTGGGGTCCAATGGCTCAGGAGAAAGCACACATTTTAACCGCCAACCGCCATGCAACCGACTTGGGGAATGAAGATGGACCACAAGATGAAGAAAGGCGGTGTATCCGACGGTTCTCTAGGCCGCCCGACCTGGGGTGGGGCTGCCTGGCCTCCCACCAGGCTGCCTAGCCTGGTAACCGCCTCCACAACCGCCATACCGACCCTATAAGACTCCTCACTCCCTTAGTAGCTATAAATACCCCCAAGCTCTCACTTGTAAAGTGTGGAAGTTGAGTGGAACACACCATTTTCTAGTTAGTAGCACTAGGATAGTCCTGGGAGTTAGAGTTGAGTCTGAGTCTTTGCCTCAAGGATTCCGGAGTTAGCTTCGAGTCTGGTAAAGCTCTTGTATCTTTCTATCTTTGTACTCTTGCTACTTTAGTATAATATACTTTCTTGATCTATCTTTCAGCTATACTTTACTTTATTTCTTACACTTGCCTACTGTAGTGTACCTTATTGCATACAAGACCAAGGCTTAGGTTTGTGTTGTTCTTGAGTTATCTGAATCTTCCTGCACTTGCCGATGCTATAGGCTTTCCTTAGGCTCTGATCTAAGGCTATGTCAGTCCTAACCCTCTAACCAAGGACAAACTTTAGTGATCAAGTTATCACTAGTTTAGCGTGCCATCTTACCCACGCAGATCTGGTTGGTTGCCCCTCTTGGTGACAGCATTAGGGAGCCTCTGTAATCCGACCCTGTCATTTGGTAAGGCCATAGGCGTTAGCCAGTTGTCGTTCGGTTGGCCAACTATCTACCCCCGTGCCTCCTCGGTGTAGTCTGGAATTTTGCTCGACGCAAGATCCTAGTTTGTGTTTGTTTAACTCAGTTCATCCACGAATACTCCTCTGCAGTAGTTAAGGAATATAGTTTGGATATCTTAATCTCACTCGTTGTCCTCCCAGGCAACTATCTAGTTGTTTACTGCTTTGGTCCCTGTTTACTCTTCCCACCATACACTATCTTGTTATATCTTACCGCCATTGTAAGAATGGCTGGTGTTTATCTAAGTTATTGTACTATTTGAAGTTCGAACATATTATTCCACCTATTAGCCCTTGCTTCCCTGTGGATTTTTACGATACTCAGAATACTCTGAGTGAAAAGCTACAGCGAATGTCCGTGCGCTTGCGGAGTAAAATCTGTTACACTAAGAGACGTCAACAGTTGCATACCTTTGCCGAGTGTCATCGTCGTCAGCAAAACTGTCCAGCCTAAAGAAGGAAGGGTTCTCAAAGTGCATCTAAATCAGAATAGGCATCGTAGGTCGCCACGGTACGTTTGTGATAAAATAATTTGAACCACTTGGCCATCTCTGTTTCGTTAGGTTTACTACCAGAAAGCTGATACAACGCTTGACCAAAGGAAGTGCATCGGATGAGTTGACTTGAAGAGTCTGGAAAGGATGAATCTTGTAGGTGGGGAAATTTCAGAATATACCGCCGGAAGGACAACTGACACCAAAGTTGCAAAAACCACCAAGGACCACCTGATCTAATGCGGTCATTGCTCAAAAGCCTGGTAGTGTTCAAGGACAGATGTTGGTAAAGAATGCCAAGAAACAATTTCCCTAATGCAAAATGCTGGCCGTTAGCCAAGGCATCGGCCAAATTCAGGTAAGTTTTAGTTGGGGCATAGGAAGGGCCACAAAAGAGGAAATGGTCTAACTAGAGGTTCAGAAAAGTTGTGTGTTCTCTATGGCTAACCATCCCCGAGCGTTTGTTATGATAATCAATGTATTGGCTCCAGTTTTTGGTTGTGGCTTTGTCAACAATTTTGTGTCTGCATTCTTCTAGAGAAAAGGGGGGAAGGGAAAGTTGTGTTGACATCTAAACCAAAGATCATGGTCACATCCATTAGAGTGGGGGTCATAGGACCCTAGCCGAACAAGAAACAATTTAAGGAATCAGACTAGAAATAGCCGATCGCTCTTAAGAGGTTTTCATGCTTCCCTTTGGGAGACATGGTCAGAGAGAGAGCATCGGCTATGCCTATATTTTGCCAAATAGATTATTCATGATACTTGGCCACTCGCTTGTACCAGTCCACCCAAACCTCCATGGGGAATGGACAAGCCCTAAGTTGGTCCGTCCAACATTGGATCTGGGTTCAAAGCTACGAAAGGGATCCGATTTGTTTCAATAAAATCAGATCTAGGGGTGGCTCAAAAGATTGGGGACCTAGATTGGAGGATTTGGAAGTTGAAGATTGAGGAATGAGGATGTCACTCGCCTGAAAAATTCATGGAAATAAGAACAAGCAAGGGCAAATCCAATGCTTTGCTTATTGAAAAATGCGCGAAAAGAGGGCTGGAGGTTCTTAACTTCATGCCAAAAATCTTCTGAGGTAGTGTCTCAACTGAAGTCACGATCATCATATCCGTCATGAGTTAGGGGAAGCAACGAAGAAAGGAGCTGCCACTATAATGTTAGGTCTCCCGTCTGACGAAGGAGCGCACCACAATGGAGTTTTCTTAAGTTAGGGGCCCTTTATGTTTTATGCGGTGTCATGGTCCGTTTCAAGCATTGACTACATTGCCGATGAGCATCGGCTGAAATTTTTGACGGGTGGGGCCAGGCACGATGCTGTCGGCTGATTTAAACAAAATTGCGAAATGAGTCGATTTAGGGGTCGGATCTGATGCGATGCTGTCAGATCAACTAATACGGCTTGGCGTCAAGTAACTCTGAACTTTGGATGGAATAACCATAATGAGAGCAGAGATAGGAATTAATTAAACTAATGCTCCATTCATTACTAATATTGTACAGATCAAGCAAAAGGATGAACAAGGGGCTAACGTCCCTGAAGCAGATACAACGGCTACCATGCACTAATGACTTCTATTGCTGGCCGCGCTTCCTTCAACCGCCGACGGTCATCGCCAACACCGCCGCTGAGGACCTGCTTGGTTCCACTTACGCATCTTAGGCGGATGGTGACGCCTCCACTTTGCGCTTCCTCAATGTCGCGTCACTCCAAGACTTCTTGCTATCGATGCGGAGGAGGAAGAGGAGCCATGGAGGGCTGCCCAAGCATTGTCGAAGCCACTAGTCGCTCGGGTCATCGTGGAGTCAGTCTTGACTCCAAAGTTCTAGGAGAGACCTCCGTCGTCATGATCGGAAGGGAGCTCTAGAGGAGTTGGCGGCGGCGATGGGTTCCACAGCGGAGAAGCGACTGCTTCTTTTGGGTCATCCACTGAGCCCAGATTCACCCACTTCCTGGACAGAGGGTCTGGGATGTCTGGGCCCCAGACAACCAACTAGGCCCAATCCTCATTGATCAGTGGCGCGTCTTTCTCCATGCCAGCTACCATAGGTGTTGATGCCTTTTCTGCTCCCACAGCTAGAGGAGCGAAACCTAGCGGCACATCAAGGAAGATCGGCGGCGAGGGAGAAGAAGGCAACGACGATGATGGAGTGTTGTTGCTGCCTATGGATGACTCCATCAGTGGAGATTTCTGTGCTAAGAAAAGGAGTTTTCTTGCCGATGAGAAGGGGATGGAGGAATGGCAACTCTAGGCCCAATGCTAATTAAATATTATTTGTGGAGAAGTCGAAGGGACGCTGGGTGCGGTTTTTAAGGAAGAATGTGATGGAAACCGTGGAATCGTGTGGCCCTTGAAGGCATATTAATTCTTTGTTTAGAATTAGCATTGTTGCCAAAACCAGGGGGCATGTGTTATCACCAGAATATAGCCGAGATCTGCTTGTGGGCTGGATCGACTAATGGGCCAAGAGAGGCTGCTCAAGGGAGAAGCAGCCGATGTGATAATTATGGGCTAGTGGGCCATGTATCTTAGAAGTTAAGTCAAGTTAGCCCAGTTTAGGTTAGGGTTTAGTGTTATTCTAGTAAGAGTAGGACTTGTTATCCAAGTCTTCAGACTATAAATATGTACATATGTTCTACATAATAAGATGACGACACACATTCCAAGCAGCAATTGTCTCCATATTCTCTCAGCACATTGCCACCCCTAAGCAATTAGGGTTTTCCAAGGTAATCGTCATGCTGCTCTAATGTTTCTTCGTGAATTCATTAGGGCATTAGGGCAAAAGCCATATGTGAACCTTGTATTGAAGCGTTTTTGGTGGCAAGGTTCACTAGTTATCTCGATGTATCTCGCGTCAAGCTTTGCTTGGCGCGGGAGCTATTAGTTACCCTAATGAATGTCCTAACGAGCCTTGCTTGGCACGAGGTCCATCGTTTATCTTGCACGTTTACTAATCTGTTTATGTATCTGAGCTTCACACAGTACATTGGTTCTTGCGTAGCTTGTTATGAGTTGTCTAATCGTTTGTTACACTCCACGACATGTGCTGCGACACGTGCACGTGATATGCCCATAGATCAATGCGTATCGAGCACCCTGTCTTTGCATGTCTTAATATGTTTCTATCTATCTAGATGGACTTCCTTGGAGGTCCTGGTTAGAAGCCGATCTAGCTAGGCAGATCTGTTATATCATGTCATAGATAAGTTTTTTACATCATGTTTATTTGGATGTGGTTCTTTCATTATGATTATATACTCTCATCCTCTACTTATCACATGACATCAGCACATATAATGATAGCAGTTCATGAGCTATCGTGTTGCCGATCTGAGCGATCCAGCAGGAATTTAACGTTTGCATCTGTTGTGTACACTTTTTAGGGAGAATCGGATCCAACCACCGCATCCACGTTCACAACCTTCCTGGCTACAAGGTCAAGCCAAGTGGCGTGCCCGCACCACCTAGCTAGTTGGCTCTCTAGCAAGAAGCCGCCTAGAGCTGCAACCTAGGAGACGAGCGTAGCAACAGCGCGATCCCTGGCTCCTCGCGTTTGCCCTCACCTCAGGACGACATCCCCACTGGTGTTCTGAGGCAACAGCCTACACAGCGATTAGAGATGGCAATGGGGACCCGATCCCTGATTCCCCATGGGGAATTCATCTATTAGGGAATGGAAATGGGGTCAATTCATTCCCCACGGGGAATCAAATGGTACATAACTTGTCCCCATCATGTCTAGCGAGGACGGGGATGGTTGGTCACCCCCCATACCTATTTCCCTGCTTCCCCACTCTGCTACAGCATTCTGCAATGAAATGCAGGCCTGCTGTCTATTCCCATTCCATCCGGCCCAAGGGCCACTACCAGAGCATATATATTGCGCATATGACCCTAGCCGCACACAACTCCACTCCCATCTCTCCTCAGCAGCCGCCGCACTGGTGACCAGGGATGGAGCGAGCGCTTCACAAGCCTCTCGGTCTCTCCTCTTCGGTTTCTCTTGTGCAACCCCTACTCGTACATAGTATCCAGCCATCCATTATTCTCGTCCTAGGCTCCAAGCACTCAAGCTCCTCAAGTTCGTTGCACGAGCAGTCCTGGGGAGTTGCGAGTTGCAAGTGTTGTGGGACTGGTAGCACTAGCAGCCAACGGCCATAGCTTCAGATCAAGACCACTATGTTAATTAAGGATCATCAATGGGATGCGGAAGATGGCATCAAGATGCTTGGCTCATGGATCTTTCTTTGTTTCTACCCGTTATTTTTCTTTCAATTTCATGAGATGCAGACTAGTAATTTTTCTATAAAATTGTCATGTGTTGAGAAATCCTGATTCTTTGATTGATATTTGATGCCATGAGCTCTGATTTATTTTTAAATGGCGATGGGACCCCCACAGGGATTAAATCCCCGCATGGGGATGGGAATAGGGATGGGGAGAACTGCTCCCCCGCGAGCACTCACGGGGATGGGGATGGGGAGGGGGAGATTTCCCCCCGCGGGGACGAGAATGGAGAGCCATCCCCCAATGGCGAATTCCCCGTTGCCATCTCTAAGGGAGATCCTTCGACAGAGCGCACATGAGCACCCGCACCCTACTGCACCAACAAACCTCCCCGGCTGAAAGGTCAAGCTAGGTGGCACGATTGGTAGCACCATCACCACTCTCGGATCCACTTGGAGGGGTCGACCGCAGTGGCAGCATACTTCGCGGATCTGAGTCACTCACCCAAAACCCCACAGTGGTTTTAGGTGCGGACACATATCTTGGCACGACCGACGGGACCCCACCTTTGTCAACTTCTTCACCAAGAAATGGCCCTAGAAACATCTTGCAAGAAGGGCGAGATGACTCTTTCAGCCTAACATGACCCTAGTACATGGCCGAAAGACAAGGATGCACCTCAGACGATTGATCAACTCTCACCTGAGCATAGGGAGGTCTACGACCGCATCTTTGGTGAGATGTCCATGGAACTTCTTGACCACTTCACTTGGACTCAAAATGGTGGCTTCAAACCATTGAGCAACTAGATACTCTACTCAAAGGCATCGACATCTCCGTACCTTTAGAGGAATGTACCCATGCTTTATGCCAAGAGACCAACTACATGATCCACCATGCATTGGTACATTAGTGTGCAGTGCTAGTTAATTCCCATGATGAGATCATTGCAAAGGTTGCCAGGTCTATCCTAGACGGCAAATATCAAGTGATGAGCCCTACATTTGGGTCCTAAAACGAAGAGAAGGCACTCTATGATTGGCTGCTGGAGCTGATCCAGTTCGAAGCCCTAGAGGGTATGAAAGCTGAATTCATCCTATACTACTCTGACACACCACATGATGTTCCAACAACGTTCGACAAGCCTCCGGTGTATATACTAGAGGGCCATTTATGCAAGATGCAATAGAGGCCACTAAAAGAAGGCGAGCCAACCCAACAGCTGTTGATCAACTCGTCCCATGAGAAGGCCAAGGTGGCCAATGCAGATTTACACCAGTGGCAGTCCATGTATGGTGGTAGGTCGACTCTGAGCAGTTAGGCTAGTTTTTCAGAGCAAATGGCGTAATCCTGTCAGAAGATCAAATCGCCAGCATCATGGAGAATCAATACAGGATGAAGCCTAAGTTTCCCACGATGAGCTAAGTGAAGCCATACCCAGAAGAGTTCAATCGGCTTCCACCACTGCCAAAGTACAAGGTGCCAGAGTTCTCCAAATTCAGCAGTGCCGACAACACAAGCACCATCAAGCACATCAGCTGATATATTGCTCAACTTGGTGTAGAAGCTGCAGCCAAGTACATGAAGGTTCAGCTCTTTTCATCGTCATTATCGGGACTGGCGTTTCAATGGAACACATCACTCGCACCAGGATCTATCAACCTATGGAAGTAGTTGGAGGACCAGCTCCATGCACAATTCTTCTCCGGCTCCACTAAAAAGACACTTGATGATCTCCTGGTACTTTGTCAGTAGAAGGGAGAATCTGTTGCCCAGTTCATGCAATGCTTCAGCTGAGGTGTGCAATAGATGCTATTCATTGCACCTTACTAACAAGCATTTAGTAGGTGTGGCCTATAGAGGATTGAGGCAAGCCACCAAAGGAGTATACGGGCCAGTCGATTTTGATACAATCGGTGATCTTTTAACAAAAGTATCGGCTTTCGAAAGGCAACACTCTCAAAATTACCAAGAAAGGTACAGAAAGCAGGTCTCCTACACCGACATACTAGAAGGAGATGGATCGGCTAATACAGCCGATGTTTCACTAGTAACCTAGGTCCGAGGGGCAAATTCGGTGTCATGTCAGTAGGTCAAGGCACCTGAAGCTCCCATGGGGTTTAATTTTGACCGCTCCAAGACTCAGCAGATCTTCAATCTCCTGCTCATAGAGAAACAACTTGTCCTATCAACTGATCATCGTATTACATCCACTGATGAATTGAGGGGGCACAAGTACTGCAAGTGGCATAACACAGACTCCCATGAGTCCAACGAATGCAAGGTACTTAACCAGCAGATACAATCGGCCATCAAGTGCAGGCGGTTAATATTTGGAAGGTGACCAATGAAGGTAGACCAACACCCATTCCCGGTCAACGTTGTCTACGTCACCACTGGCTCAAAGGGGAACCCAGGCCGATTCTAGCAATCGGTCCTTTGAATTTAGAGAAGAGGAGGACAATTTGAGGAAGTGGTCTCATGATATTGTAGCTACCATTAGCAGCAAGGAGCAAACCAGCGCCCTTTTCTCATAAACATGATCGGGATTTCTTCAAGCGTTGGAGACGATGACCCCGCCAATGATGACGATCGGCCTTTTGAGTTTAAAGGATACCCTATGTGTCCTAGCCCTTAGTTCATAGAAGAAGGAAAATTGTGGCTGGGGTTCACATTGTCAGATGAGTTGGAGGTTATTGACATTGGATCCGATGATTGACCTTGACCAACATATATCAGCAAGAAGCTGGATTTAGAATTCAAAGCCTATCCGGTTTCACTGCTAAAGGAGTTCACAGATTGCTTCACATGGGAATATAATGAAATGCTAGGCTTAAGCCAGTCTGTCATTGAGCATCAATTGCCGATCAAACCTGGTTATAGACCATTCCCTCAAGCTCCACGAAGGATTAACCCCAAACTCTGGCTTGAAATTAAAGATGAAATTGAGAAGATGACAGCAGCAGGTTTCATCAGGCCTTGTCTGTATGCTACTTGGATCTCTAGCATAGTACTAGTAAGGAAAAGAGCGTGGAACTGGGTGTCTGTATCAACTTCTGAGATCTTAATAAAGCTACGCCCAAGGATGGGTACCCAATGCCTTTGGCAGATCTTCTGGTTGATGCCACAGTAGGGCAAAAGATAGAGTTGAGAGCCAATGGACCAGATCCATTGCCTCTGGAGTTTTGAGTGATTATAACGGAAGGCAGAAGACCTAGAAGGACTTGCATAAGACCTCCGATGGACAAGAGGCCCTCCGATGGACGGGGGGTAGATGGAAGCCTTTGAAGGACTGGAGGCATGCTCAAGGTCGGTCGCCCATGGGAGTTTGGTACACTGGAGGAGCGGCATGACGACGGCAAGAGTAAGACCTCCTAAGGACTGCGAGGTGACCCTAATGGATAGGGCATGCCGGGTGCCACCTGCGGTGCTCCAACCTGAGTACATGGCGCGAAGACAGGCGAGGGCGTTGGCGCATTTGCTCAAATCTACTACCCTACCACCAAGTTACCAGACTCGGTGAATAGGCTCATTCTCGCCGAGATAGAGTGGAGTGGGCCGTTCTAGGCCTAGGAAGGAAACCCTAAAGTTTCCCGGTTTCTGACTTCAAAACCAGGATCGATCGGCGGATTTGAACTACTGGCCATGTGGACGTCATCTGAGAGTTAGCGTGCGTATGAAGAAGATCAAGACTCCATCGCGATCGTCTGTCCCTGAGAAGGTCGAGTCTTTTCCAGTTTGGCCCCTACGGGCATTTCTGTAATATAGGGGTCTTAGTGTAAATTGTGTCTGTTAGGCCAGGGCTATATATACCTAAGTGGTTGGTGATTTAGATGACTCTTCCACCTCAAGAAACCCTAAGGCTTAATTTCCAACCAGCCAAGAGCTTAGAGATTAAACCAAGTTCTTAACTTAGGATTTGAGTGTCCCTTAGGCTTGTACATTGTTTAGTGGGAGGTTGAAGGGTGGTAGGCTATGAGGAACCTTGTAAGCACTGATTCCCACTTCTAATCAAGGCAAGATTCGTCCCCAATTCGTGCTCATGTGTGCAGCCATCTCCCTCCCCCTTTTCTAGTTGGATTTTGTATGAAACTCAAAGGCTTTTGGTGATTTGCTTTGCCTGCGAGTTAATCCTGTTCTTTTGGCTCTTTTTGAACTTGCTAGGATGTGGAGATTATGACTTAGATCATCTCAATCCTACTGGATTGCCACAAGCAAGTCTCCCTTGAGTTTTCCCCCTTTCTTGCCCAAGGATTGCCATCTCACGAGATCTGAAATTCCCGCTAATCCCATGGTCATTTTGAGTTAATCTCTTGGGAAAAGCTTTGGAATAGGGTCCAAATAGCCTGTGCAAAATATCATGAAGATTGGACAAGATTTGGACAGATTTGTGTGTGAAAACCTCCTTTCCTGCGACTTTATCGAACTATCCGATAGAGCTAGCGGATCGTTTGTTGGAACCGGACGATCCGGTGGCCCTCACGGGACTGTCCGGCACAGGGTGCCAGGCAAGGTCTACATCGGACAATTCGGTAGCTCCTGCCGGACTATCCGGTGGAACCGGACTGTCCGGCCCCTAACACCGGACTATCCGGTGTGTCCAGGGTAGAAGCTGTGTCTCTACTGTTTGCTTGTTCCGCTGTGTTTTTGCTTTAGATTTTTGCATTCCCCACTTCCAGACCATTCTCTTTGCTTGCTGTGAGACAGTGAGTCACACTTTGGTGCGTTGAGTGTCATGTCGTCGACTTGCAAGATCCGTTGCCTCGGTGCCTTTGTTGATTTGTCTCGCGTTTTTCTCGCTTGGTGCGTATCCTCTCAGTGGACGGCACCTTGCGTTACTAGACACGTATCTGTTCAATAAACGGTGTCTAGTTCTTCTCTCAAGCACCGGTTTTGGCAGTTGTGAGTTTGAGTTTTAAGGTGCTCCTATTCACCCCCCTCTAGTTGCATGTCTCCGTCCTACAATTGGTATCAGAGCGAGTTAGGTTTCTTCATACCTTTACCGATGAGAAACCAGTAGCGACTATGGCGCACTCTGGGAAGGTTCCGGTTCTCGGCTCGGATGGCTATCCCTACTGCAAGGGTAGGATGAGAGCTTTCTATCTTAGCCAGAGCGAGGACATATGGAATGCTACACAGGGTACGACTTGTAGGACCGAGACGTGCGACTAGAGGGGGGTGAATAGGAGCACTTTAAAACTCAAATTCACAAACCCCAAGACTGGTGCTTGAGAAAAGAACTAGACACCGTCCAATAAATAGATACGCGTATAGTAGCGTAAGGTGTCGTCCACTGAGAGCATACGCACCAAGCAAGCGAAATCACTCAACTCAACGATCAAAAAGACCGCAAGCCAAGTGGAGCAACAACTCACGCCAAAGTGTCTCGCCAGCCACTCAACGCACCTAGATGCCTCTCACTGATACACAGCAAGAAAAAAGTATAGGCATACAATGAGAACCACCAAAACGAGGTTGAGGCAAAAGCACGGAAGCAAACAAACACAAACCAACCAAAAGGAACCCGCCTCATGATCACCAAGATCTCTTAGCAAATGAGGTATTAAAGACCTTAGGAATGATCCTAGGCACCCCCAAAACTACCCGAAACAAGCCTCCGACCTTAGGAGCTACTAAAACTAGATTTGTGGGCAAAATCACTGCCACCACCAGACAGTCTGACACCCTCCGTCGGACAATGTGACAGCCAGATTTCAAACACACTGGGTTCCAATGAAATTGCTAAAACCTAGTCAAACAGGCTCCAAAAATCATGAAATTTTAACCACAAGCTGATGAAAACATGAGGAACAACATACTAAAAATTCAGCCCATTTAGAGACTGTTAGGTCTACCGGACACCGGACTGTCCGGTGTGCCCAGAAAACAGCCTCGGATTTTGAGTTTGCAAACCTTAAACTTGACCAAATCTTCTTGGATCTTCACAAAATTTTGCATAGGCTATCCTAGAACTATTCCAAAGGTATTCCCAAAATATCTACTCAAAAAGATCAAGGGATTAGTGGGAATTTCAGATCTCGTGATGAGTGGAAAATTTGGGCAAGAAAGGGGAAAACTCAAGATTGACTTGCCCATGGAAATCCAGCAAGATAGAGATGTTCTAAGAAATATTCTCCATGTCCTTGCAAGTCCAAAAGAGCCAAAAGAACAGGATTAACTCGCGGGCAAAGCAAATCACCAAAACCCTTTGAGTTTCATCTAAAATCCAACTAGAAAAAGGGGAAGGAGATGGCTGCACACATGAGCACGAATTGGGGATGAATCTTGCCTTGATTATGAGTGGAAAATAGTTTACAAGATGTTCCTCATAGACTACCACCCTTCAACCTCCCACTAATGCAAAGTACTAGCCTAGGAGACTCTCAAATCCTAAGCTAAGCACCCGATTTGATCACTAAGCTCTTCGCTGGTTGGAAACTAAGCCTTGGGTTTCTAGAAGTGGAAGAGTCATCTAAATGACCAGCCACTTAAGTACTTAAAGCCCAGGCCTAATCGACACATTTTACACTAAGACCCCTATATTATAGAAACGCCCGTAGGGGCCACAACGGAAAAGACTCGACTTTCTCGGGGACGGACAAACGCGATGGAGTCTTGATCTTCTTCGGATGCACACAAACTCCCAAATGATGTCCACATGGCCAGTAGTCCAAATCCGCCGATCGACCCTCGGTTTTGAAGTCAGAAACCGAGAAACTTTAGGGTTTCCATCCTGGGCCTAGAATGGCCCACTCCACTCTATCTCGGCGAGAATGAGCCCATTCGCCGAGTCTGGTAACTTGGTGGTAGGGTGGCAGATTTGAGCAAATCCACCAACGCCCTCGCCCGTCTTCGCGCCATGTACTCGGGTTAGAGCATCGCGGTGGCACCCGGCATCCCTAGTCCACTGGGGTCGCCTCACAGTCCTTCGGAGGTCTTACTCCTACCGTCGCCATGCCGCTCCTCCATGTACCGAACTCCCATGGCCGACCGATGTCGAGCATGCCTTCAGTCCTTCGGAGGGCTTCCATCTACCTCTCGTCTATCGGAGGGCCTCCTGTCCATCGGAGGTCTTGTGCCCAAGTCCTTCTGGGTCTTTGGCTTCCGTTGACAATCACTCATAAACTCCAGAGGCAATGGAGCCTGTCCATTGGCTCTCACGACTTTCACGGTGCTCCCCGTTGCCGAGCATACCACACCGGCGCTCATTGCTCAGCACGAGGCGAACTACAAGGTGGTGAACTTTCTCTTCTCTGGACTTGGTCCGGTGGACTATGAGAGCAGTGAGCCACCTTGATACTGCTCGTGAGATCTGGTCCCTGCTCAGTGCACACGATGAGGGGACGGTGACAGTTAAGGGTCGACTTGTTGAGACTTACCGGCGCGAGTATGAGAACTTGGCCCAGAAGCCGAGATAGTCTGTGGATGCCTTGTTTGGTCATTTTCATTCGATCATCAACAAGCTCTGTGTCAACTCTGCCTCCGCTGCTCTTCCATACATTGACCATCAGCAGGCTGTCAAGCTACTGTATTCCTTGGATAGGAAAGTATGGGAGATCAAGAACAACTCCATTCTTGAGTTTGCAGGGTATGACACCTTGGGAGTAGAGGAGCTTTATAGCAAGCTCAAGGCCACAGAGGTTGATTACCAGATGATAGATATTCTCTATGGTACTGGCTCCAAGAGCCTGGCCTTGGCTTCCAGCTCCAAGGAAGTTGCTGCTAACCCCTACTTCACGGTCTTTCATTCTCTACTTTGATGTCTATGACAGCGGAGCAGTTGACGTCACTCGGGAATGATGAGCTTTGTCTAGTGTTTAGTTGCTTTCAACGCGCCTATGACAACCAGATGAGCAAGAAAAGGGGCGAGAGGCCCAAGTGCTTTGAGTGCGGAGAGGTCGACCACTTCATCGCTGAGTGCCCGAACAAGCAGAACGACTACTACAAGAAGGGCAAGAACCACTCCCGTGACTTTAGCAAGCATCGCTCCAGCAAGCATGACTAAGGCAAGCGCAACCAAACCAAGCACTGCTCTGGCAAGATCAAGAACTTTAGGAAGTTTTTCAAGAGCTACCAGAAGGACAACCGGAAGCGGGACAAGGCCTTCTTCGCCAAGCTTGTTGGTCTTTGCAGTGGATCATCTTGGTCAAGCTCAAGTGATGAGGAGATCAGTCACCAAGCGGGACAAGAGGAGAGAACAAGGTGGTCCAGCTGACCTCTGCTTCGTCTCTACCAAGTCCAAGCGCAAGCACAAGGTGAACCGGAGATTGTTCTGCTCCATGGCTCTTGAGGACAAGGACGACAAGTGCAACGACAATGACTCCTCTGATGAAGAGGTAATTCCTGAGCAAGCTAAGATCCTTGATATGCTGGAGAGGAACAGTCGTGAGTTGAAAGCCTAGGATAAGTTGTTGGAGAAGGCAACCAGGAAGCTGTAGGAGCAAAAAGCTAAGATTGTTGATGCTTTGGCTGAGATTGAGAGGCTGAAGAGTGTGCAAGCCTAGCCTAGTGAGTTTGAGTGCCCTACCTGTGAGTCCCTCATGAGTGACCTTTGTGAGCAGAGGAGCAAGTATGCTCATCAAGTAGAGGAGATGGATAGGCTGAAGGTTGAGTTTGGCAAGCTCCAGTCTAAACTAGATGAGCCTACTTTGAGTGAGGTACCTGAGTGTGAGTCTTGCCCCTACCTAGCTGTTGACATAGCTAAGCGGAAGGTGAAGTGTGAGGGGCAGCTCAAGGAGTTGGAGGAGCTTAGGGCTAGACCCATGCTTTTGGGTGCGTGCATGGTCTGTCCTACCTTGAGGAGTGAGTTTGAACAGGTGAGAGCTAATCTTGAGGTGCTTTCAGCACCCCCTGATACGTGTGACAACTGTCTCACTTTGAGGCTGCAGTTAGTGGAGAAGGATGCCAGCATTAGGAAGCTTAAGAAGTCTGCTCCTATGATTCCCTCTCTAGACTGTCCCACTTGTGTTGCCTAGACCTTGATTTTGGAGGATCTGAGAGAGGAGAAGTTAATCCTCGAAGAGGACAACTGTAGTTTGAGGGAGGTGCTGAGCTAGATGTATGCCAAGGAACCTCAGCTTAGGATGATCATAAAGGCAAACAAGCGTGGTGAGGGTGACACCGGTGGACTTGGGTTAGGAGAGTGTAGTACCTCGGGTAAGAAGAAGAGTGCCCCAGTCAAGCCTAACACCACCTCTCCCTAAGCCTGACTCTACTGTTGATGGGGTTTACCATGAGCCTCCCAAGGCTACCTCAAGCAAGTCATATTGGACACCTAACCCACCACAAGCCAAGCTGGACAAGATAGTAGAAGAAGTGCTTAAGCCCTTAGGCAAGAAGCCCAAGACTTCACCACCTCACCAGAAGCCCAAGACCTAGCCCCAGCCTATGCAAAAGAGACCTGTCTACCACTGTGACTTTTGCTAGCGGAATGGTCACTTGGAGGAATTTTGCTTCAAGAGGAAGCGGGCTGAGAGGCAGGAGAGAGCCTAGGGGAACCAAGACCAGTTCTACCAAGGTGGTAGGTAGGATCCTCTCTGTTGCAGTGAGATGAGAGACTACTTTGCTGGTGGTGAGAGAGGAGGAGGTTTTTAGGCCCGTGCTCCTAGTGGTGAGAGACACTTTGCCCGCCGAGCTCCTAGTCGTTTTTAGCGCGACTATGGACCTCGTGATCGAGGCTTTGGTAGAGGGTTTGAGAACTCATGCTTTGGAGGTTGTGGGTACCTAGAACATCGTGATGCTTACTTTGACTGTGCTTTTCCTACCTTTGAGCATATGGCTCGGCACTGGTTCAGCAGTTTCACTAACCCAGTGCCGGACCATTTGCTCATTCTTGCTTTCCTTGATTTTGTAGGATCGAGGCCTGTAGGACATATGCATCATGGAATCTGGCTGCTCTAGGCACATGACAGGGCACCGCAGATGGTTCTCCAGCCTCAACCCTATGAGCACCAAGGAGTACATCACATTCAGGGATAATGGTCAAGGTAAAGTGTTGGGTGCTGATTTTGTTGCTCTTTCTGGCAAGCTTTCCCTAAGAGAAGTTGCTTTGGTGAGGGGTTTGGGGTTCAATTTGGTTTTTATCTCGCAACTTCTTAAGGAAGGGTATGAGGTTCGCTTTAAGGAGGGTTCTTCTTGAGTGCTTGATGCTAAGGAAAACCTTGTTTGTCAGATTTTGCCCTACGGGCAGGTTTTCAAGGTTGACCTTGCATCTGTTTCTGGCCCTCCTCGGTGTTTGGTAGCTGGTCCTTCTACTGATATTTGGAAGTGGCATAGGAGGCTAGGACATTTGAGATTTGATCTGCTTGCCAGGTTGAGCTCAATGGGTCTGATCCAAGGATTGCCCAATTTGAAAGCAGAAAAGTACTTAGTATGCTACCCATGTCATCATGGCAAGATGGTTGTCGCTTCTCATGCACCTGTCAATCAGGTGATGACCTCTTATCTGGGTGAGCTGCTACATATGGACACGGTTGGTCCTGCTAGAGTACAGTCGGCCAGTGGGAAGTGGTATGTGCTTATCGTTGTAGACGACTTTTCTCGCTTTTCATGTGTGTTCTTCATGGAATTCAAAGATGAGGCATTCGGTTTTCTTCGGGATCTTGTCTTGAGGTTAAGAAATGAGAGTCATAAGGCCATGAGGGCTATCCACAGCGATAATGGCGGAGAATTTCGTAACTCACATTTCGAAACCTTCTATCGTGACCTAGGTCTTGATCACCAATTCTTGTCTCCTTGTACCCCACCTCAGAATGGTGTTGTGGAATGAAAGAACCGCACAGTTGTAGAGATGGCGCGGACGATGCTTGATGAGCATAGGACTCCACAACGCTTTTGGGCTGAGGCTATGAATACGGCCTGCTACATTGCCAACCGCATCTTCCTAAGAGCTTTCTTAGGGAAGAGTTCGAACACTACAAGAAATCTAGTGATCCATGACAAATTTCTCATGATGTTTTATAAAAACATCATGGAAAATGCAGATCTATGACGATCTCTAAATCAAGCGATAAGTCTATGATGAAAAAATTACGGATGTCATCGATGGACCAATATGTTCATCATAGATTCATTTTTCTGTATGGTGCCACGGCCCAGCCCATTTATCGGGTAACCCTAGACTTCGTCTCACTTAGCCATATCCACATCCCCCGCTCGCCCACTCCCTAGGCTAGCCCCCAGCAGCCCCTACTAGCCATCCGGCGCTGCTCAAGATGCTAGGCCAGGCCACCGCACGCTGCCCGCCGCCGCCGCCCGTCGAGGGACCATGCCAGGCCGTCCGCTCGCCACCCCTGCCTAAGGGGCAGGCGAGGCCGCTGCTCGCCATCGCCTATTCGCTCCTAACCCTAGCACCGCCGCCGCCCTCTCCATCTCAAGTGGATCTACAAGAAGGAGGCTGAGTCCCGGCCCCACGCGGCCGTTGGCGTCAGAGGCGTCGGATGCCTGCCCCGCTCAGCCCTCCTCGCGGCGTAGGCGGAGGCACAACCGTCGACACCGAAGGCGGAGGCCGAGGCATGGCTCGCGAGGATGTCGACACATCAGAGGCGGAGGCCCCTCCACGCACGGGCGTAGGCACTTCCCCACCGCCCGTCCCTCGGCGCTAGCGCCGCCTGCGCTTCACGCTCGCAGCCAGCCCCTGCGTGCCCCTGGCGTCGGCGTCCCAGGTGGCCACGCGCTCTATGCCCGCGGCCATCCCGGCACGTTGCTCCCGGTGCCCCGACGGCAACGGCCTGCACCTCGCGACCGTGCCCGCGGCCGGCCCCGAGCGTCGCCCCTGGTGCCCCGGCGGCTACAATGGTTTATTCTTCTAAGTCCTGACAAGGGATGATCCCCTCTTTGACTCAAACTTTATCACAACATGTATCAAAGAGCCTTTGCCATACAGCACTAAGATCATCAATACTTTATTTACTTTTCCATCGATTAACCAATCTCTTCTTCAGTAGTTCGTACTTTTGTATATATTACTATATGGCAATACTGCAGTACTCTATCCTACTATTGCAGCTTTAGCTGATTGGTTCATCTTGGTCGCACTACAGCCTACAGGGTTATGAATTGATAAATCAGATGGATCATGCAAGTGCTTTGATCACTATGATTGATCTTTTGAGATTCTGACTGAATGATGTAGGGAGATTTGATTATTTTATATCCCAAAACATGTCTCTGCTTATATGAAATATAGAACAAACATTGGTATTATGAGGAAATTTATCTGATCGATATCGAATGCTAAAAAATAGTTCTAAACAAGAGGTATCTGTTTGTTTAATAAATTGTTGAATGATTCTTGCTATGGTTGTATGTCCGATTTTTCTTCAATGATTCTTTCTAGGGTTTAATGGGTGTAATTAATCACAATATCGTTTTTGCTTTTTCCAATGCCAATTTTCTAATGCTTGACACTTTACGCTAGGAGTTAAAACCATGGCATACAATTAGACATTCTGACATCCTATGCTGGAAGTTCCAATCGCCCAAATGTATTGCAGACACACCCAAATGTCATCTTGTTTGCTTATATCTTCTACAATAAGGTATGAAACTATTCTATTTGGTGGCATCTGAAGTAGATAAATTAATGTATGTGTCGTGCCGATTAGTATATTAAGATCAATTGCAGTTGAGAGTGAATTCAGTCCTTGCAGTCCTACTATCCTCATTCACTAGATTAGGGATTGCTATTAGTACGAACTCTCTGTTTGTGGCCATCTAAATAAAACTATCCATGGCACTTGCATTGTAGTGGTTGTTTTGGGCATTTACTATAGATTTGTGTTGATAGCACATTCTTTTGACTACATATTTATATCTATAATCAGTTCTCAGTTTTACTTTCATTACATACCAAGTTTAGAAGCCTATTCTCCCTTGGTTGCTTTTGGAGTAATGTACTGCTTTCTAGAATTGACTTTGTATCAGGTATGCAAAAGAGGTGCATAATGTACTGCTTGATTTACTTCTTTCCATGATGTCTTTTACTAGTTCCATTTCTGTTTTTTATTTATGTTGTTGAACCTATCTGATGACATTAAATACAACACTAATTCATGGTCCTTTTATAGGAACTTAAAACCACATTACCTACTGTTTGACAGGGAGAGGGGATACTGAAGATTGATGATCTTGGACTTGGTAAATTAACCACCATGTGCAAGGATACAAAGCAGCTAGATGCATATATGAGATAGTTATATCTTGAAATGTTCCAGTTTCCATCTTGTAGTCTTGATTATACACAAACATAACGGTGTGATCTATACAAACTATTTGTTCAATGTTAAAGTGGTTCACTTACAAATAGATCAATGAATAAGTGACCTTTTGTATTTATCTATGAGTGATGAATCTGTGATGAAAATGAATGCCACGTTGTCAGCCATGTTGGATCCAATAAAATCGAAATGATGTGGAAATTGCTTATGTGGCACTATTCTGTGATGGTTCTTGTTTGTCACCATTGTCTGGATACACAGCAAGCCTACACCAGATCCATGATGAACTATGGACGTCACTAATTATGTAATCTATGACGGTTTTGTGTGCCAACAAATTTATGATGCGAGATACATGACATGTTTTAGGAACCTCACAAATCAAAGATTGTGACGCTTTTCCATGAATGTATGACATTTACAAAATGTCATGTATCACCAGAATTCTTGTAGTGGTATGAGCTATAGTTTGGTAGGCAGCCCAGCGTCAAGCACCTGCGTGCATTTGGCTGCAGATGCATTGTGCTAAAAAACGGGGCATTTGGATAAATTTTAATCTCACTGCTTGGATGGTATTTTCCTGGGTATGCCTCTGGCTCTAGGGCATATAGAGTGTGGATCCTCATTACCAAACAAGTAGTTGAGAGCTATCGCTACAAGAGATTTACCGTATAACGACGAATCATTTATGTCACAAAAACTGAAAATTATGTCACAATTCAGCATTTATGACGATAACATGACAAAAATCCATTCCTCACTGATCCGCTGTCTTTAATTAAAATAGTGACGAAAACAATTTTTTTGTCATTAACTTTGTGACGAATATTCTTTCGTCATAGATTTTACGACACTTATTTTTATCATAAAAGAGTCTAAAAAATGTCACAAATTGTTAAGCATGGATGGCAGGATTAGTGCCACATAGGACAAAAAAATGTCATAAAATTTCATATGGAATTGACGTGGAAATGACATGGCACTTTATAATGAGAAATTGTGTTGTCATAAATTATTGTTTGGCCTTAATTTTAGGCCGTTGTCTACAGCCCATTACAGTTTGGGTAGTCATATTTTTTATATGTGGGACAAGCCCATCTAATGAAAAAAATGAGGTCCAGTAGGCCAATTGCACATAACACGCCAATGGGCCGAGCCCAATGCAAATATAAATCAGCACAAGCAAATAATACATATGGATAAGGAAGTTGTATAATCTTGCATGCTCACAAATGTTCACATAATTTGTTGATCCACAATTTTACTAAAGTTTACAGTTCTATGGACCAATCAGAACAATCATTGTTTGATATCCCATCAGCCGGTCCACTTACAATGATAGTAGCTTCATATTCTTGGGTAACCTAGAAAGAAAGAAGCGAGTCAAAGATTAGACAATCCAGTCATCAAAGTGAACAGTGTAACATGAAAGGAAAATTAGGTACAAGGAAAATGCACATGGTAGCACCCATGAGCCAATTTTAATTGTGTGGCTGCAAAAAAAAAAAAACTCAAAAACAAAAACAAACATAGTGTATGTACGAAAAAGTGTCATTTCACCTTGTAACTGACCAAAGTTATTAGAATAAACAAAGCTAGGACTAGCGGATAAGTTCACACTTAACATGTTCAACTTGAGATCTTACATAACAAACATATAGAACAAAGCTGACTGCATGTTTTTGTTAACATCACAACTGCAGAAGTCGTCGATATGGTGGTCCATCAGTATTAGACCACTTGCCTAGTTGGTGCTACTTATAGCACTTTTTTTATTTGCAGATCAATGTGGTGGTGCACACTAAACAACTATAGTTGGACACACTATATACTTTTATTTTCAGTTTCACTTAAATACCAGAAAAAGCGTCAGGTTAGTTAAGATGAATGAAATACAACATACAGAGTAATTCATATTCCCTTGAGCAAAACAGCGAGCTTAATAAAGCATATTTGTATGCTCGAATTCTTCATGGTTCTGACCAAGATGCAGGTCTACGGGTAGGAGTTTGAGGTTGATTAACACAGTTTGACTCACATTACTGACTATCACATTTCCATTTTTTGATTTTGAAGTGTAGAACTAAACATCGAGCAGTTTGCGAATTTCCATCAGATTGCTTGAATTTAATAAAGTATCTTTTTTGGGGGGAATTGAATTTATAACACTGTTATCACTGCTAAAAATAGAACAAACTAGTAGCAAGTTACTCCATTAAAGATCTCTTCCAGCCCTGATTAGTCCACTGTAGTCCACTGTAATTTAACACACGTCAATCTCCTAGTTGATTGCATACTAATTCATGCTAATTGCCAAAAAGGCAAAGATTCAGCACCAAGATTAGTAGTTCCATAGCTAAATAGAGTCCTACTATATGTAAGCAGATTACTGAATCGGGAACTCAAAAGCCAGATCAAGATCCAGCGTTACCTCTCAGTCAGCTCCGGCAGCTTGAGCTCTGGGAGCAAACAGAAGGCCTCGGCCATGCGGCCTCGGGGCACGGCGACGGCGCACCGCAGGACCCAGTGGTCGGGACGAAAGGCGTTGGGGACCGCGACGCTCGTGTCCTTCCGCAGCAGCTCGCAAGCTGCGCGTGGAGGCCGAGCAGCGCAACGGGCGGATCCGGCCTCCGTGGGTTCGGCGGTGGGAGGACGCGGATCCAGGTGCGTCGAGCAGAGGCAGCACTGCGAGCCGCCGGGCTGCCACTGCCCTCCGCCGGACTGACCCTCGGGGAGCCCGTCACTGCCTGCTAGCCAGCAGCCAGCAGGGGGGCAGGGGCGCAGCCACACAGGGCCGGTTGCGCGCCCGTGGTCCGTCCCCCACACAGCGCCACACACACACGCACGTCACTGTGCGCGCCGCCACGCGAGCCAGGCAGCCGGCGACGCACCGGTACCGGCGCCTGCTCGGCGCCGCTGTGTGAGAAGGGAAAGAAAGAGAGTGGAAGAGGGCGAGGGAGGGTTTCGCCTAGCTACTCGTCGTATTTATGCAGCGCAAGCGAGTTCGTGGCCGTCCCATCACATGTCCAATGGCCACGCAGTGCTGCGCATGATTGAAACGGGCTGGGCCGGGCTGGGCCGGTACAAATGGACCAAAATTAAGTTTTTCAACTTTATTTAACTTGACACAGTTTTTCTCACTTATTTTAGTGCATTCGTCGATATTATAAGCATTCTTTCCAGACTAAGTATTGTGGTGATTACATAAATTAAGCTGAAAATTATTTGTGACAACTATTTTGTAAATTTTGAATTAACATTGTATTCAGAATACCTATGCTAAGACTAAATGGAGGTGTGGGTTACACGTAAAGTCACTCTAACCGTCCAAATTTCAACATGACCAACAAGACACTTTATCATTTTTATTTGTATACTTGAAGTTACCTTCGTATAGCATGTTATTAGTACAAAAAACTTATTTGCAATTTTCAGACAACAATGCAATATTTTAGGAATTTAATTACGTTATTGATGATTTATTTCAGAAAAAATTAACAATACAAAAATAGCCTCAGAAATTTATGATACTTGGCGGAGGGGCAATATATGTCTACGTAGCATCCAAAAAAACGTTTGGACAAAAAATCCACAAGGTGCTAGCGTTTCTTCTATACGGCTTCCACTCGTCATGTGAGTTACGTGTCAAGTCACTCTAAGCATCCAACTTTCAATGTGATCAACAATTTGCTTTATCATTTTTATGTGGGGACTTGAGGTTACCTCGTTATAGTATGTTTATTGTCTAAGGTAACTTATTTGCAATTTTTGTTCAACACTGTAATATTTTATGAATTTAATTGCATTTTTATGATTTACCATAGAAAACAATTAACAATGCACAAATGGTGTCAGAAATTCATGATACTTGGTGTAGGGGCAATAAATGTCCACATAGCATACTCAAAAAATTTTGGACAAGATACTCTGTAAGATGACGGCGTTTCTTTCATACGGCCTCCGCTCATTGTATGAGTTACACGTGAAGTCACTCTAACCATCCAAGTTTCAACATGATCAATAGTTCATTTTTATTATTTTAATGTGAGGACTTTAGGTTACCTTTGTATAGGATGTTTATCGGTCTAGATAACTTATTTGCAATTGTCGGTAAACAATATAATATTTTATGAATTTAATTGCATTTTTTACTATTTACTAAAAAAGAAAATAATAATATACAAAGAGCCTAAAAAAAGTCATGTTATTTGGTGGAGGGTCCACGTATGTTTACGTAGCATTCTCAAAAAAGTTTGGACAAGAAACTCCACAAGATGTCTGAATAGACACGTCGGTGTATTTCTTAAGCCATGAATAGACACCATATGAAGGAATGTGAGCCTACAGTGTACTATCATGCTAAATTTTTAGGGTCACTATATGGATATGTTTTGACCCCCTATTAAATCTCATAGTTTTTGGAGAATATTTAGGTATTATTAAATTTTTAACTAGAAAATCATGGAGGCTATAATTAAATTCTATAAATAATATAGTGCAACCTTAAAATTGTACCGAGATTAGCAAAGTCAATTTATTTATTAAATTAAGGATACCTCTTCATTTACACATGAAAACAATGAGAATAACCAGTGGTCACTTTGAAACACGAGAGATTTGTGAGACTTTATCGTGAACATAAGAAAACCTCTATGCTTATTAATACTCTTTTATGACTCAACATCCTCTTTAAAACTTAGAACAAAAGATTGTACATTTGACTGTTGGAAAATTAATTTCTTTTGTATGGAAATATACAAGTAAAAGAATATGGGACATTGTATGTATGCGGTCAGCTAGCGCAATGGTAGTTGGTTTTGCCTGCCTTCAGATGGTGGCAGGTTTGAATCCCGTTTCCTGCACCTTCCCCCTTTTTTCTGAAAATAATGTGGGCCAGCTGGGCCGCCCCATTGTCACACCCGGTTTTCAATGAACCAAAACCGTGCATACTATACATGCACCAGGAACGAGTCTCACATGTATAGGACAAATTGTCATCACAGGACATGTCATAATATAACGTTTAACGATTACATCATAAGTATTATTACCATAATAGACACTTGTCTTTAACATAGAGTACGTAAAAGCGGAAGCGTAAACGGAAAGCAACTAGAGCCGCCACACGGACGTCCACTAGAAGAGCGAAGAGCCTAGACTTCTTGATAATCCTCCGTATCTCCATTGACTGAGCAGCGGTTGGATTTGTCCCCCCAACAAGGAATAAACGGAAAAGAACAAGCGTGAGCACACAACTCGTACTCAACAAGTATAACAGAACTATGAGGCTCTAAGGTTAGCTGACTCCACTGCATTGCTTTTAATTGGTCAAATTTTATTAAAGCTATTTACTAAAGTGAGTAGAGAAACTTTTATCTCAAAGATATTGCATAGAAGAAATTAAGCATCATGGTTAACCAGGATTTTACCAAAAACCATCCATAACCCAACTAATCACATAAAGGATCTGGGCCGCTCATAACCGTGAGCACGGCTGATGCATCAGTTTTACACTCTCGAGAGGTTGCACATCTTTACCCACAAGTCGTGAGCTACGCTAGTGGTTCATCACATACCTTAGATGAGATGACTAGCAAGCCACACTACGAAGCATTTACAAAGATTATGTTAGTAAGGTGTAACCGCTAAGGTTTCAGGTTATGCAACGGTGGAGCAAGCCTCAAGGGGAGAAGAACACATCACACTCAACCCAAGCAGCGCGAGGGCCACAGAAGCACACCTCCCCTCTTGCCCCGCAGGTAAGTTACTCCCAAACTAAAACAATCTAATTAATCAGCTAAGACCGTCCCATACCAGTCTTATGGTAGTGCTGTTGTCCCAGGTTGTCGCTTTGCGAACCGGTCCTTATGGAAAGTGGCTATGAGCAAAACCACTAAGCACAATGCTCATGCCCCCTAAACCAAGTTGCTAAAAAAACAAATTTTAAATGAGACATGCACCACTCAAGCACACGGCACAGAGGGTCACGCTCAAACAATTAATTGCATAGATCCATTAATCAACATTAATTAAAAACATAGCATAGGTGTATGTTGGCGCATCACCTAGCAAAAACTTAACCACATGCAACCCAAAAGGTTCACATTGAGATCAAAGTGGCTAATGTATCGTCCTTATAGGCATACAAGATCGACACATGCATATGCAATGAATTAAAGGTGATAGGTGTTGCTCATGTTATACTTGCCTTCCTCAAGGTGCTCTTGCTGCTGCTCACAAATGTCAAAAGGTGGCTCCTCGTTCACCTCAGACAGATCAACGTCTACTTACGTCCAAACGTCACACAAGCATCCATATACGAGCATACATGCAAACAATGGACAAAAGATAAGAAACAGTACACCAATACATCAAAACAGAACACAAAACTGGTTTAGAACTGTTCTACATATTACCACGGTCACGTGAGGAAAGAATCGCCCAAAACGGAGTTAAACCGAAAAGTTATGGCCAAAACAAGGTTCTAGGGACCTATTTATGAAGAAAACTCAAAATCTGGGCTGTTTTGGAAAAACCAGGGACCAATTCTGTAATTTCAGGAAAGATCCGAGGTCTAAAGCACAAAAACACAGCCTCTGGACTGCGGGTTCTATTTTTCAATAGCGCAGGGGCTAAAGCATTAAAAACTGGGCCGATCTGTAATTATTTTTGAACTGGCGTGGACCGCGGGTTGATTTCGGAAAAACCGAGGGTCTCTTTAACAAAAAAAAATGGCGACGACCGCAGTTGACCGGTCACCATCTGGTCCGGACGGTCGGATCTAGATCTAACGGCCAAGGTGAGATCGGATCACGTTATAATCTCGTGCATCCGTTCTGGATCGGACGGCTGAGGTTGAAAGGCGAGGTTTCGCCGGCGGCGACCATCGGGGACGGCGGCGCATCGCCGGAGCTCGCGATGCCCGGTGTTCCGGGGCGCGATTCGGGACCGGACCTAGCTAGAAAGCAAGACGGGACCACGGCGAAGCTCACCGTGGGGTTGTCGACGACCGGGAGCTGCCGGAGGATGGTCGGCGACGAGCGGAGGCGGCGGAGCGCGACCACAGAGGGCGAATTGCACCTCGCCGGCGTTACTCACCTCGGACGGTGGCGGCGGAATTGAGCGGCTCGCGACGGCTAGGGCTCGATTGTGGCTGCTGGCGAGGTTGAGGGGGAAAGGGCGAAGCCCGGCGTGCTATTTATAGGACCGGAGTGGCTCGGAAGGGGGCGGCGCGATAAGGAAGGCGGCGGCCGGAGTTTCCTTCGGCGCGCGCTCTCGGGAAGGAAGGGAATCCTTCGATTCCTTTGGGGACTCGGTGCGCAGGAGAGCGGGGAATACGGGGAAGGCGGCGGGGGAAGCTCTCCTCCTCGGAGTCGGCCGGTGTAGAGAAGGAAAGGCGGCGGCCGAAAAAGGAAAGTCGCCGTCGCCCGAAATGGAAAGCCAGGAGGTTGGGGATGACAGGTGGGTCCCGCCTGTCAGCGGCTCGACGGGCGCGGGTCCGCCTGTCAGCGGCGCGAGGGAGAGAGGCGGCGCGCGGGAGGCCGGCTGGGCCGCCTCGCCTGGGCCGGCTGGGCCGCCTCGCCTGGGCCGGCTCGGGTGAGGGTGGTTGGTGGGCCGACTCAGGGAGGTGGGCTGATTTCTCTTTTTTTTCTTTTTCCTGCATTTTCCCTCTCTTTTCTATTTCTCTCTTTTCTTTTAAACTCAAAAGCAAACTATGAATTCAAATAAATTTGAATTCAAACCTTATGCCACTCATCAAATAAAAATATGCTCCAGCATGAATGCACAAACATGTTGACCTTAGGATATATTGCAATATTTAGTTCAAAAGATAATGAAAAATGCATACTAGGCACAATAAATCCTAGAAAATAAATAAAGCATATTGAATTTATTATAAAATGCTGGAAATTAAATTTAGGGTGTTACACCCATGGGCCGATCTGTTTCCAGCGCCTTCCTCTTTTTTTCTCAAAATAATGTGGGCCACTAGCCTGCTCGGCCATTCGTGGGCCATGACTCAGCCCTGGCTAGGCTGCTAATGGCCATGGAGTTTGGGCTGACTTTAAGTTGAGGATGTGCCCATGGGGAGCGAAGATTTATCATTTGCTTCTTTTTAATTGATTAGTTTTAATTCCATTCAAAACTGATTTGAAAACCATGGGAAATGGAGCATACCTCGGGTTTTCAAACTTAAATACATTTTGTTCAAATATTATTTAAATTCCAAGTTATTCCATTACTAGAAGTGGGATTGTCATGCACATGAAAACGTATGACATTCAAATTTTGTCATAAATTTGTGACGTTTGCTAATTGTCATGAAATCAAGAGAGGATTCGTCATAAATATGACAATGTGCTGGTTTATGACGTTTTCTCATTCATGTTAGTGACGAACATCATATTTCTGTCACTAAGTTATATTCGGTATACAAAACGTCATAAAATAATGACGAAATGATCAATCGTCATGAGGAATTTGTCATAAAATGGCAAGTTTCTTGTAGTGTGTGAAGCTTCCTTTGATGAATCTATGCCTTGCACAATCCTTGCATTTAAGCTTTTAGGTGATGATGAAGAAGGAACTCCCATCTTTGAAGATGAGGCAGTTCAGGTAGATGTTGGTGATGCAGGAGCCACTAGACCAGCTGTAGCTCCTGCCCCCTCTGCTACGAGCTCTGAAGACGAAGGAAGACTCTTGCCGACGTCTTCCTCCTCGCTCCCCCGACTACAAGCTTGAGCAGAGGCTGGCCCCACTAAGGACGCAGGGGAGGTGACGTCCAAGATTGTTCCATCTCGGTAGGTCCTACAGGATCACCCTCCCACATGGAGATCATTGGTGATTTGCATGTGAGGACCTTGAGGTCCTAGACAAGTTCTATCACTTTCTCTGCTCATGCTGCATTTGTTGCCTCCTTTGAGCCCTAGGATGTTTGACACGCACTTTCTGATGGTAATTGGGTTAATGCCATGCATGAGGAGTTAGAAAATTTTGAGAGCAATGAGGTTTGGGTTTTGGTAGAGCCACCACCACAGTGCAATCCTATTGGTACAAAGTGGGTTTTCAACAATAAGCAAGGGGACGATGGAATTATTGTGCGGAACAAGGCTAGACTTGTGGCTAAGGGTTTTTGTCAAAAAGAGGGGATAGACTATGAGGAAATGTTTGCTCCAATTGCACGCCTGGAAGCTATACATATTCTCTTAGCCTTTGCAGCTTCCATGGGTTTCAAGCTTTCAAATGGATGTGAAGTCTACTTTTCTAAATGGTTTCATTCAAGAAAAAGTTTATGTCAAGCAACCCCTTGGATTTGAAAATGTTAAATACCCTAACCATGTTTACAAATTGTAAAAAGCCTTGTATGGTTTGAAACAAGCCCCTAGAGCCTGGTATGAGAGATTGAAAACCTTTTTGCTAACCTTGTATCATCTTTGGTGGCTCATCTCACTCTCTTGTTACCAAGTTTTCTGAGCAGATGTCAAAGGAGTTTGAGATGAGCATGATGGGAGAGTTGTAGTTTTTCCTTTGACTACAAATCAATCAAGGGCGTGAAGGAACCTTCATCCATCAAGCCAAGTACATGAAGGACATTCTGAGGAAGTTTGATATGGAAGACTCCAAGCTTATGGCGACTCCCATGTCAACACAAATGGCGCTTGATGCAGATGAAGAAGGGGAGGTAGTGGACCAAAGAGAGTACCGAGGGATGATCGGCTCACTTTTGTACCTGACGGCGACTAGACCGGACATCCAGTACGCAGTTTGTCTTTGTGCGCGATTTTAGGCCTCACCGAGGACATCACACCATCAAGCGGTGAAGCACATCTTCAGGTACCTAAAATACACTCCTGAGCTTGGTCTTTGGTTCTCCTCAGCTTCGACGTTCTCTCTCAGAGGGCATTCGGATGCTGACTTTGTGGGTTATCGGTTGGAGCGCAAGTCTACTTCCGGCACCTGCCAGTTTCTCGGTTCTTCTCATCTCTTGGTCCTCACGCAAGCAATCTAGCGTAGCCACTTCCACCATAGAAGCCAAAAACATTGCTGCTGCTAGTTGCTGCTCCTAGCTGCTTTGGATGAGAGCTACCTTGAGTGACTTTGGCATCAGCTTTAGGAAGATTCCTCTCCTAGTAGACTCTACTTATGCTATTTCTGTAGCTAGGAATCCCGTCTTGCACTCTAGAACCAAACACATAGACGTGAGGTTTCACTTTCTGAGAGATGACTATGAGAAGGGAGAGATAGACTTGATCCATGTGGAGACTGAGAACCAGTTGGCCGATATCTTCACCAAGCCATTAGAGCTTAGCGCGTTTGCTTGCTTGCGTGGGGAGCTTGGTGCTTGTTACCCCTTTTAAGTTAGGGTAACTTTGTTGTAGTTTAGGGTTTTGTTTTGACTTTTCGTTGCTTTTCTCTGTTTTCTTTGCATTTTGTATCATATCATGCAATGCATTGTATCATACGCATTTTCACTTCACTAGCACTAGAGCTCCTCTGGAATGATAAGTTAGTACTTGCTTGTGCTATATTGTACAGTTGCTTGCTTGATCATGGTTGGCTAAGCTCTTTGAATCTGTCTAATATCATTTGTGAGCTAAGTCACTTTTATTTCTTGAAAATAAAAAAACCATGATCACCACTTGACTTGGCTACCTAGCATGTGTAGGAATGTTGAATGCTATGCTATCTTCTCATGCTTGGATATGCTAGTCGTATATCTTGGTTGAGTTTATGCCTAAGTATTTATGACACCTTGCCTAAACCTGAAATCTGAATTAAATCTGTGCACTTTGTGTGTCTTATGAGCTGAATTGAAAAGATCCAGGTGGGTTCGCTTGTCACACTGTTCTAGTTTGAGATAGCTTGCCTTTGCACTTTGGCATGAACTTAGACTAGGCTGGGTATGACCAAAACCTTGTCTTAAGCTTCTGATGGTTTTCTAAACCTAGGCTTGGCATTGGTTGGTAAGAAGTGGCACAGACAAGTGAATAACCCTTGGCATATGATCTGGTTTGCATGAAGTTACAAATTGCTAAATTTGAATTCTGCATGTCTCTAAATTGCTTATAGCCTGTTGTATATGCTTTAGTTGAGAGTAGCACACCTTGTATGTTTTGCTTGCATTTTGTTGTTCATGCCTATCTTGCTAGATTCTACTCGTGTTGGTGATGCTTTCTTTTCCACAACCCTAAAAAAAACATGCTCCTGATCTGTATAAGATAGATTCAATTGAGCTTGCTTGCATGCTTCCTTGCCCTCACTTGCTCTGTATGCTAGAACTGGTATTTACTATCTTTTCTTCCCTGCTGAGCTCTTCATGGTACACTTCCTGCATTTCATGGCATATTTTGACGGGAAGTTATCTAGTTCAGGGGGAGTCGAATTCTATGAACCCTTGATGTGTCCATTGTCAACAAGAGGGAGAGATGTTGACTTACGGGAGAGTTTGTTGCTCCTAGGGGGAGTTTGTGGACCAAGGGGGAGAATTTTGGAGAGATCTAGTTGAGGGGGAGCTGTGCATTCAGGGAGTTTGAGCTTTTAGCATGCTCTTGCATCAGTGCGTTGAGCCTTTTGCCTCTTTCTGGAGGAGCCGATGCTTTGCCTAAGCATGACTGTGTTGAGCCGGTTTGCCTCTCTCTTAAGGGGTCATGCTTTAGTTTGATCGACTGCGTTGAGCGGTTTCCCTTTGCCTAAACATGTTTTTCTTGCCTCAATTTGCCCTTCTTAGCTTGTGTTTGGTTTTTGGGCATTTTGAGCAACTTTCTTCTTTTCTTTTTCCTTTTTGGTTTTACGCTTGTTTTTCCCATCTTTGTTCCATTTCAACTTACAAGTAGAAGGTGTTGACAATGCACTCATCAAGAGGGAGATTGAAAGCCAATGGACCGGCTCCATTGCCTCTGGAGTGATGAGTGATTGTCAACGGAAGCCAAAAGACCCAGAAGGACTTGGGCACAAGACCTCTGATGGACAGGAGGCCCTCCGATGGATGGGAGGTAGATGGAAGCCCTCCAAAGGACTGGAGGCATGCTCGACGTCGGTCGACCATGGGAGTTCGGTACACAGAGGAGCGGCACGGCGATAGCAGGAGCAAGACCTCCGAAGGACTGCAAGGCGACCCCGATCGACAGGGGATTCCAGGTGCCACCGCGGTGCTACAACCCACATGGTGCGAAGATGGGTGAGGGCGTTGGTAGATTCGCTCAAATCCGATACCCTACCATCAAGTTACCAAACTCAGCGAATGGGCTCATTCTCGCCGAGATAGAGTGGAGTGGGCCATTCCAAGTCTAGGAAGGAAACCCAAAAGTTTCCCAGTTTCTGACTCCAAAACCGGGGGTCGATCGAAGGATTTGGACTACTGGCCACGTGGATGTCATATGGGAGTTAGCGTGCACACGAAGAAGATCAAGACTCCATCGCGGTCGTCCGTCCCCGAGAAAATCGAGTCTTTTCCAGTTTGGCCCCTACGGGCGTTTCTGTAATATAGGGGTCTTAGTGTAAACTGCGTCTGTTAGGCCAGGGCTATATATACCTAAGTGGCTGGTCATTTAGATGACTCTTCCACCTCTAGAAACCCTAGGCTTAGTTTCCAACCAGCCAAGAGCTTAGAGATTAAACTGGGTGCTTAGCTTAGGATTTGAGTGTCTGTTAGGCTAGTACTTTGCATTAGTGGGAGGATGAAGGGTGGTAGGCTGTCAGGAACCTTGTAAGCACTGATTTCCACTTCTAATCAAGGCAAGGTTTGTCCCCAATTCATGCTCATGTGTGCAGCCATCTCCCACCCCCTTTTCTAGTTGGATTTTGCGTGAAACTCAAAGGCTTTTGGTGATTTGCTTTGCCCGCGAGTTAATCTTGTTCTTTTGGCTCTTTTTGAACTTCCTAGGACATGGAGATTATGACTTAGATCATCTCAATCCTGCTGGATTGCCCTGAGCAAGTCTCCCTTTAGTTTTCCCCCTTTCTTGCCCAAGGATTGCCATCTCACGAAATCTGAAATTCCCGCTAATCCCATGGTCTTTTTGAGTTGATCTCTTGGGAAAAGCTTTGGAATAGGGTCCAAATAGCCTGTGCAAAATCTCATGAATATTGGACATGATTTGGACAGATTTGGGTGTGAAAAACCCCTTTCCTGCGACTTTACCGGACTATCCGGTAGAGCCAGCAAAGTGTCCGGTGGAACCGTACTATCCGGTGGCCCTCACCGGACTATCTAGCATAGGGTGCCAGGCAGGGTTTGCATCAGACAATCCGGTAGCCCCTGCTGGATTGTCCGGTCGAACTGGACTGTCCGGCCCCTTACACCGGACTATCCAGTGTGTCTATGGCAGAAGCTGTGTCTCTGCTGTTTGCTTCTTCCGCTATGTTTTTGATTTGGATTTTTGCATTCCCCACTTCTAGACCATTCTCTTTGCTTGCTGTGAGACAGTGAGGTGCACTTTGGTGCGGTGAGTGTCGTTTGGTGGACTTGCTAGATCCATTGCCTCGGTGCCTTTGTTGATTTGTCTCGCGTTTTTCTCGCTTGGTGCGCATCCTCTCAATGGATGGCACCTTGTGCTACTAGACACGT
Organism: Paspalum vaginatum; assembly: GCA_030272315.1. Taxonomy (NCBI): domain Eukaryota; kingdom Viridiplantae; phylum Streptophyta; class Magnoliopsida; order Poales; family Poaceae; genus Paspalum; species Paspalum vaginatum. The sequence goes on along the minus strand of CM059020.1, from coordinate 9,761,049 downwards.
ATCTATTCAGTAGGCTGTGTCTAGTTCTTCTCTCAAGCACCGGTTTTGGGGGTTATGAGTTTGAGTTTTAAAGTGCTCCTATTCACCCCCCCCCCCTCCACTAGTCGCACGTCTCAGTCCTACAAGAGTTTCCTCAATGGAAGCGTCCGGTACAATCAAATCTTCATGGTAGAGGAAGATGTATAGAAGACCGCAATCAAATGCCCCAGGTCGATTGGCTTGTTTGAGTGGGTTGTGATGACATTTGGTCTCAAAAATGGTGGAGCCACATACCAGTGAGCGATGAACTATATTTTCCATGACCTCATCAGCCGATTGGTGGAAATTTATATTGACGACATTGTTGTGAAATCGGCTCACCAACCCGCACATCTGGCCAAATTTCAATAGGTATTAGAGGGGGCCAGAAAGCATGGATTGAAGATGAACCAAAAATGTGCCTTTGGAGTGACGCCTGGGCAATTTCTTAGTTTTATGGTACATGACCGGGAAACAGAACTTAGAGATTAGAGCAGGGACGCAATCACAATGATGGTTCCCCCTACTAGCAAAGTGGAATTGCAGAGTTTGATTGGCAAAATAAACTACATTAGGCGATTCATTTCAAACCTATCCAAAAAATAGAACCATTCATGCCCCTAATAAGATCAAGAATGACTGAGATTTCACTTGGGGCCTTATCAGCAGGCGACATTTGACAACATCAAATCTTATTTGGCCTCACCACCTATTTTGGTACCCCTGCAGCTAGATAAACCCTTTTTGCTATACCTATCAGCTGAAAGCACCTCAATCGGCTCCGTGTTGATTCAAGAATTCATTGGGAAGGAACGAGTGGTTTTCTACCTTAGCAGAAGGCTTCTTGATATAGAGACAAGGTATTTCGAAATAGAGCAGACTATGCCTCTGACTTTACTTCACCTGCATCAAATTGCGACATTATTTGTTCCATACAAAAACCAGAATCATCTGTAAGGTTGCTGTCATCAAGCATATGCTCTCGGCCCCAATTCTCTAGGGACGGATGGATAAGTGGATGTATGCGCTGTCAGAGTTTGATTTGAGATACCAACCTACAAGAGCGGTGAAGGGGCAAGCATTGCCTAACCTTATAGCTACATGAGCAGTAGCCCTAGTGTCAGCAATCGACATCAAAACCTAGGTGCTTTTCTTCAATGGGTCAACATGCGAGGCAGGTTGTGGCATTGGGCTGCTAATTATCTCCCCTCAGGGGGCAGTCTTCAAATTTTTGCTCCATTTGCTAGACAAATGTACAAATAATCAAGTGGAGTACCAAGCCATTTGCAGGGGAATGGAGCTATTACTAGAAGTTGGGGCAAAATCTGCGAAGATCTTTGGCGATTCCCAGATAGTAATAAAGCAACTGATGTTGGACTTCAACTGTGCTAGTGATTTGTTGTATCCATGGTTCATCAAGTGTCAAGAACTCATGACAAGATTCCACTACATAACATTGACATGGATCCCACGAGAACAGAATCTAGAAGCAAACAAGCTGGCACAGGTAGCTTCTGGATATGCTCCCATGATGGAAGAAACTGAAGTGGATATTCTGAGTGTTGAAGCCAATGATTGGAGAACTGACATCCTTGACTGCCTAGAGGAGCCAGATTGGGAGGCAAACAAGAAATTAAGATACAAAGCTTTAAGGTATGTGTTGATGGGATATGAGCTTCATTATCGCACTCTTGAGGGTTTGTTGTTAAAATGCAAGAGTCTAGCCGAGGCTCTAGAGCTGATGCATGACGTACATGAGGGTACATGTGGAACACATCAATTAGCTCATAAAACGAAGTCGCTAATCAGAAGATCTGGCTATTTTTGGCCATCAATGTTGGAAGATTGTTTCAAGTTTTACAAAGGTTGCTAAGATTGTCATCAAATTTCTCCAGCTAGCGCATTGAAACCCATCATCAATCTGTGGCCATTTAGAGGTTGGGATATGGTTATGATCGGCCAAATCAACCCCCCCCCCACCCCAACCAGCAAAGGACACAAGTGGATACTAGAAGCAACGGACTACTTTACTAAATGGGTAGAGGCAATCCCAATGAAAGAGATCAAGACAAAGGATGTGATTTCTTTTATCAAAGAACACATCATTTATAGATTCGGGACACCACAGACAATCACGACAGAGCAAGGCTCTGTTTTTATTACAGAGGAATTCAAAAAGTTTGCAAAAGGAATGGGTATTACCTTGATTCTATCATCACCCAGCTATGCGTAGGCCAACGGACAAGCCGAAGCGTCAAAAAAGAGTCTGATCAAATTTATCAAACAAAAGATCTGTGGATACCAAGCAATGGCATGAGAGGTTGGGCGATGCATTAAGGGTGTATCGCATGTCATGTCATGGAGCAATGAAGAATACGCCATACCACTTGGTCTGTGGGTAGGAAGCTGTATTGCCATGGGAAATTAACATTGGTTAGAGGAGGGTGACTTTTCAGAATGAATTAATAGCCGATGAATATGCCACTCTGATGAACATCAACACGAAAGACCTGGTGGAACTAAGATTGTGGTCCCTAGAGAAGATCAAGGAGAATAAAGCCACGGTTGCCCAAGCATACAATAAAAGGGTTAGAGCAAAATCATTCTAGATTGGTGATTTGGTACGGGAATTGGTATTACCAATTGGAACCAAGGACCCGGCATACGGCAAGTGGTCACCTAACTGGCATGGCCCCTATCGAGTAGTGGAGACAACACCCAGTAATACATATTGGCTAGAGACTCTCAAAGGCGATAGATTGCACAGGAACATAAATGGCAAATGGCTGAAGAAGTATTGTCCTAGCATGTGGATCAGTTCTTAGATAAAACCTAAAGCTGATGCAGTGTCATCAGCTGGCAAGTAATGATGAAGACTTCGGAGTGGCCGGTGTTTGACCATTAGCCAAAAGAAGATAGCTTGAAGAAGCCGATGCGTCGCCATCGACTATAGTACGGTGTGAAGCATAAAAATTCTTAAACAAGCGTAAGGAGTCCTGTGACGATCTGATTTCATGTCGATCATCCGAAGATGGAAACACCGTCATCTATGATTGTCGTAATTACTCTTGCTACTATTGGCATCTCCATCGCTGTCACGATAACGCCATCGCCTTTCACCATCATCACCAATGGTTCCACCATCAAGATCTATGCGACAGACTTTGTTTCTACTAGGATCAGCATACCCCTAGAGCAAAAAGTTCACCGTTGATGCAAATAAGTTTTGAGATAAAAATATCACAAAACTCGGGGGGCATGTGTTGTCGCCAAATCCTGGCTGATTTGGGTTCCAAGCAGGGTTGGCTGACGGGCTTCATGGGCCTCCTATTTTAGGGCAAGTCTTATTGTGTCAATGACCCGGATGGCCTTGTATCTTACCATAAGAGTTAGAAAGTCATGGCATAGGGTTTATTTTTAGATGGACTTGTGGTCCAATCCTCCAGGCTATAAATATGTAATCATTCATCCATAATAAACACGCAGACATTGTTCCCTAGCAGTGGTGTTTCATCCACCTCAATCTCAGCGCATCGCCACCCCTGGTCCCCAGGGTTTTCAACCAAGTAAGTGCCATGCAGCTCTAATCCTCCATCGTAGTCATTTTAGGGCATGTTGAAGCAATTGGTTACCCGATAGATCTCATACTGAAGCATTTTTTTATAGCGGGATCTGCCAGTTATCTAGAACAAGCTCGCGCCAAGCTTAAGCTTGGTGCGGGATACATCTACTACCGATGAACCTCCCGTCGAGCTTGCTTAGCACGAGGCCCATCAAGTTACCACGTGTGCTGCTGATCTGTCTGTCTGTCCGTGCTTCATAAAACATATCGGCGGCCCACAACTAAGTGTACATAGTTTGTTCAGCTACTACATTCCATGACACGACACCGCAACGTGTGCACGCGGTAGTTTGAGAGATCGATGTATAGTTAGCACCCGATTTTACATGTTTTAGTACATATCTGCTTCCGTAGGTGAGCCCCCTTAGGGGTTCAGATCTATGTTGTATGGTTCGGCTAGATTCATCTAGCTGGGCATGTAGCGGATGTCAACCTAGGGATGTTGCATCACCTAGATCATGCTTTAAATAGGGTTTGTTTCCCGTCATGCTCCATGTCCGTGCTTTATCATCAAACTAACCATGCAGGGCAAGAGGAGGTGTTCGGCTCTTGCAACCCGATCAAACGGAGATGCCTCAAGCCGATCCTAGCGATCCGGCAGAAATTTAATTTTGATTTGTTGTTTGTGTGCCTATAGGGTGATCCTCTGACTGAGCAGTGCACAAGCACCCACCCCTAGCAGGACCAACAAACCTCCCCAGCTGAAAGGTCAAGGCAGGTGGCACGCCTGGTAGCACCATCACCACTCTCAGATCCGCTAGGAGGGGTCAACCGCTGTAGTAGCGTACTTCCCAGATCCCTTGTGTGTCCCTCACCCAAAACCCCCTATGGTTTTAGGCGAAGACATCATCTTGTTCACTTCAATCTCGGTGCCTCACCACCCCTAGCTTTGAGGGTTTTTCCAAGTAAGCGCCATGTGTCTCTAATCCTTCCATCTCGGTCGTTTTAGAGCATGTTAAACGTTTGCTTACCCTATAGATTCCATACTAAAGCATTTTATCATGGAATCTGCTAGTCATCCAGATGAATCTCGCATTAAACTCTGCTTGGCGCGAGATCCATCAATTATCACACGCATTGCTAGTATATCTATCTATTCATGCTTCACGTTATAGATCGGCAACGTGTGGCCAAGCGTACATATATAGCTTGTTCAGTTGCTACATTCTATGACATGCGGCGCAACATGTGCACACGGCAACTCGAGAGAACAATGTGTGCTTGGCACCATGGTTTACATGTTTAGATTGTATCTACGTTTGTAGGTGAACTCCCTTGGGGGTTTCGATCTATGTTCATGCATGTGGTTAGGTCGGTTAGGTCTTTTCTTAGCTAGATCTACCGGATCATGTGTGTAGCAAAATCAACCTAAGGATGTTGCATCGTCTAGATCATGCCTTAAGCAGGGTATGCTTCCTTGTTATGCTTTATCGATGCACTAACCTCTCAAAACACAAGAAGGCGATCAGCCCATATGAGCCGATACATGGAGATGCCTTAAGCCGATCCCAGTGATCTAGTTGGAATTTAATACTGATTTGTTGTTCGTGCATCTATAGAGTGATTCTCTGACGCACATGCACCCCCTACCTCCTTGGCTAGCAGGTCAAGTTAGGTGGCACACCCAGGACCCTCTCACAGCCCCCGCAATGCTCAGGGATGGTCAGAACCACTGCTACAAGGGATCGACCATAGCGGCAGCGTATGTCTTGGTTCCTTGGTGCGTCGCTTGCTTGAGCTGACCGGGTTTCAGCGACGACACACGTGCTCAGCACGGCCCAGTGAGCATCGTGTCTGTGCCAGCTTGGTACAATGGCCATCCCGTGCTTGGGCTAGACGGGAGGCATGCTAGCCATGGCACGACACATCCCATTCTAACAGACGGACCGATAGCAACCCAGTCACATTGGTATATAAACCCCCACCCTGCCTCCCCCTAACCCTAATCCCATTCCCTCCATTTCAAGCCACCACCCACACTCCCGATCCCATGCTCGACTCCCATCCTCTCGACTCTTGACCTTCTAACCTTGAGGACTCCCGGCCTCCAGCTTTCCTCAGTGCGCCCCTAGTTCTCTGTAACGCCCCAAAAATCGCTAACCAAAATTACTGCATTAAATATCGCAAATTTCAAAAAGGTTTCAAAAACATTGGCATGTTTTCCCTCCCTAACTCCATCACCCCCCATAGGCCTTTACACCCAAAAATTCTACCCAATTCCTCATTTTTGCCCCCTTTGCAAAATCCCCAAAATCAAACCCAAATATCCAAAAATCGATAAGAGAAAAACCTCCCCGGGCCGCCAATGTCGTGCCTTACTCCCCTCTCTCTAGTGACTGGGCCCCGCCCATCAGCCACCCACCCTTCACCCTCACCCCCCCTTTCTTCCTCCTTTGCCCAGTGGGCAAAGATTGTCACAGCATGCGTTGCACCACGCCGGCCATGCGCACGCACACGAGCATGTGCACAGGCAAAATCATTGCACCGCCACGCCAAATCCTACTGCCGCAAGCATCACCATCCCACAATCATACTTGCACCGGACTCCTCTCCACCTCACAGTGGTGCGTGCCACGCCACCGCGTTAGCTTTCTCCCCTCCCCGAGGCCACACCACCTGGCACAGCACCGCGTTGGGCCTGTTGTATCGGCTGACTCCTCCTGCCGCCGCCATCATTGTGCCTCCGACACCCCACGTGCCCATGCTGCGCCGTGTGCACCCAGCCAACCGAGCTGTGACACGCCACCATGCACCGTCTGCCTCACTATCGCCTATAAAAGGGGAACCCCTCCCTAGCCAGCTCCGCACTGCCACCAAACCCACACTCACCAGCATGCACACGCACACACCCACCTCACCTAGAGTACCCCACGATGAGCAAAGCTCACCGTGGTGCACTCCTCTGTGCACACCCTCCGCTGTCCAAATCAACCCTCTCTGTCGAGCTCTCGACCCAATTGAGGTGAGCTCCAGCACCACCACATTGGCGCACACCCTTCCCCCTCCTCCATAGGATAGAGCCATCCCAGAACAGCTCTGTAGCACCGCTGTGCCGTGGCTGCACCTCACTGGCATTCTGGCCTCACACCGATGGCACCACACACCACCAAACTCAACCCCACAATACCCCCTCTGGGTTTGCCACACCACCCTCATCTACCCCGGCTAGCCCTCATCACTGGAACCATGACATCGGCGGTGAACCACCGGTGAACCACAGTGCCACAGCGACGACTACTCTGCTCAGTCTTGCAACGGTTTCCCTCTACGTGGCTGACGTGTGGGGCTCGCTGTCAGCTTACATCGTCGTCTCCCCATCGTAGCCAGTGGGCCTGCCCACTAGGCCCATGGATGCAGAAGGAGGGAGCAGGCTGAGGTAGGCTAAGGAGAAGGAATGGGTTGCGAGTTGTTTCAGCCCGCGAGCTCTTTTCCTTTTCTTTTTGAGTTATGAATTTCCTTTTTCTCAGGATCTTCGTATCTTGGGCATTTCAACAACGATTCCAATAATTCTTCCACCAAAATTCATCTAAAATCACCATCAATCCAGCCATGTCCTTTGCATAGAGGACTGGATGGTGTGGCTCGGGAACAAGCTTTTGGGGAATTTTGCCCTGAAGGACCAAGTTGGAGAGTCATCTTGCCTAACTCTCTTAGTACAACCACTCGATGTTGTGTGTGGCAACACTAGGTCAGAAGATGCAAGGAACCACCGAAGTTACGTTGGTGAGCTAAATAGCAATGGGAGACTGGGAATGGGAATGGTTGCGTGCCAGCTGGCATTGCCTGAGGTAGCGTGTCTGCTGACACTAGGCGACAGGAGGTCCCGGGTCTCTCATGGCCAACGTTTGGGAAATACTTGCGAGGGAAGGACCTCGAGAGGGAAAGGCCTCATGGCAATGAGTGTCCTAGACCAAACTTGTGGGTAAAGTGTGCGCCTCTGATCAGAGTATAAATCTATCCGGATAGTCCATTGTCCACTGGTATGGACGGGTTACAGCTTGGTTTCTCAACTAGTGTTTTTACCAAAATTCGGTGTGGCTAGGATTTGTGGTTTCATGGTTGCTACAGGGGCGTGTCCTTGTAGCGGCAGAATTGTTTGGGTCTTGGCTTGACTGCCTTGAGCCACATAGGACCTGCGAGTCTAGTGGCAACCCCCCAATATTGGAAAAACGTTTTCTTAAGATTAAAAAAAGAATTAATTAGCCTTGCATATGAAAATGTTTTCCTCTCAAAATACACTAAGCTCCACATACTCCATGCATGTAGAATTAGCTTGTCCATAGTTCCTTATGGAGGAAGGTGGGCTTGTGGAGTATGGTGTGGGGGATAGCTATCCCCTAGGTCCTCATGGCATGGATTCTATACATGGGCCGTTGGAGGGCCTAAGGAGGCCAGACGGCTAACTTCATGGGCCGACTGACTGACTTAGGCCTGAGGATGGCGAGAAGAACTTGGTGGTCAAGACAAGGAAGCTATAATTCAGTTGAGGAAAGTGTGAAAATGAGCGCGACTAGGAAGCGGACTCTGGAGGACGTGGGACTCTAGATAGGAAAGAAATCAACTTGTAACCCTAGGACCCGTCGGCCTATATAAGGTGGGTTAGGGACCCCCTACATCAAAAATCAAACACCATATCTCTAGCCAGCTAAGCCCTCATTGTAACCTTGAGAACTCGAAGCAATACAACTCGCCGCAAACAGGATGTAGGGTTTTACGCTTTTCAGCGGCTTGAACCTGTATAAATCTTATTCTTTGTCGTGTTTCATGTGAACCATCGAGCTACAGTTGATCTTACCGACCACAAAAAGCACCTCGTGATACATCCTATGGTGCACTACTAGTACCAAACACTGACAGTTGGTGTGCCAAGTAGGGGAGGTGACCTCAACATCACCGTTAGCTCCATGGCTATCATCTTCACCAACGCCGTCAAGTTTGCTCCCGGTGAGATGTTCCACTTTGGATCTATCACGTCAATCACCGACAAGAATGGAGACCTGCACCACATTAGTTGCACGATGGAGGAGGCTCTGGGTTAGAAGGCTGCCATGCCGACTCAGGAGAATCCTTCGTCCATGCCCGCGGCAAGATCTGCCTCGCCCGCGGCTAAAACTCAGTCGACCACCGCATCTACAAATGCTGCGCTGACTCATCCTCAGGTTCTGGCACCCACGACCACTCCAGGTTAGGTGGCCCCATTCCCATCCTCTACCGGGGATCGGGCGCACCCCAACTCAAGCTGTAGGGAGGGTTAGGCCATGTCCCGACTCCTCCCATGGACTTCGCAATGCCGCCGTGACGTACTAAGGGCTCCTATTCAGTGCCTCGGCTCCCTTCAACCACGATGAGGGTGCACGAGGGGCGCCCACTTCAGATCAACATCAACAGTAGCCTCGGGAAGGCGACAAAAAATAGGTCCCCCGACTAGGCTCCAACTGGGGCTTATTGGTGGTCCGTAGCCTAACAGATTTTACTCCATAAGCGCACGGAGACCGTTGTAGCTTTCAATCGGGAGTATTCCATGGTATCATATTTATCCATAGGGAAGCATTGAGCAAGAATACAAACTCATCGATCACCTAGCTACTACCAACTCATTCATTCCAAAATATAACAAGAAAAGGGTAAAGACCAAACACGATGTGATACAAACCAAACACCATTGGCGCGAACATAGCGTGAACTCATGTTTAAGCTAGGAGGACAATGAGTCGAGGGCTAAGGTTCAATCTTCCATCTCTACTAGCATACAAGAGCTATTCGTACTAAGGTCAAAAGGATCGAGAAGAGCTATGGTCTTGCGTCAAGCGAAATTCCAGACTACACCGAGGAGCACGGGGGTAGATAGTTGGCCAACCGAATGGCAACTAGCTAACGTCTATGGGCTTACCGAATGACGGAGTCGGATTACAGAGTCTCCCTAATGTTGCCACCAAGATGGGCTACCAACCAGATATCGTGGGTAAGATGGCACGCTATCCTAGTGCTCAAGCGACGTGGTGGATCTGTCACCATAAAAGAGCTTGAGCACTAAAACTCATCCTCCGCACTAGAGGGTGAGAGCTAATTAGACTCCAAGATCTAAGTATAGGAGAGGCTTACAGCACCGGCAAGTATAACAAAGCTCAATCAATTCTAACTTAGTACAACTCAGGCCTCTAACTTGGCAAGCCCAAATGGAAAAGGTGCTAGCAAATAAATGCTGCTGCATACATACCAAATACGAGTAACTATTTAGAGCAGAAGATAAGTGCATAAAGTAGGAAAGTAAAGTACTTCCACTTGTCATATATCGGAAAGTAATGCATAAGATAAGAAAATAAAATACATTACCAAAGATTCCGACCGACTCCAGAACAACAGAGCCTCCTCTAACTCCTAGCTAAACAATATGTTATAGAGTGGAGGCACCACCTGAGGGGTGCCTCCAAGAGAGGGAGAGAATGATTACATGGTGAGGTGCATCTGAGAGTGAGGGGGTGCCTCTCTATTTATAGTGTGAGGAGGAGGGAATATTCCAAGTGCCTACAAGCAAGATTCTTCCTCAAACCTCTCCTTGGGTGCCACTTGTCCCCCCAACTAACTTGGATAGGTTGGTAACAGTGTTGAGCACGTGTTGGCATCAAAAACCAGTGAAGAACTGGACCCTAATCCCTTGAACCGAACGTTGGAAGCGAGAACTAGAGCTTTGCAGTGTTTTCTGGGTCAAAACCGGCCAAACGGTCAGTCAAACTGGCCGAACCAGTCAAAACCACCGCCAGACCGAGCCTCCAGCCTTCCCGTTGCGCCACGTGTCCAAACCGGGGGGCCGAACCACGCCGACCTCGTGCGGGCGTGCACGCACCACCGAGCCGTCACGTGGCACGCTCTGGTTGGCCGCCCCGCCACCGCGCAATGGAGATCCGCGACTCCACCCGAGCGCCAATGGCTGCACGCCACGTGGCCGCCCCTTGCCTCTTCGCGCTCTTGCGCTATATGGTACGGGGGCAACACTCCTTTTTAATTTGATTTTTCAATATCTCTTGCATATGGGCTCCATATGATACAAATAATATGTCTGTTGGAATTGTCTCGATGAGCTCTACGCGATGGTGTAGTCCTTGAGGGCATTTGAGATACTTTTTAGTGATGATATTTGTAGTTCCATCTCAAGCCCTTTTTGTTTGCAAATCCTCTCTTGCTCCAAATGATATTGTTTCGCCTGAAATCTGAGCATCTCTCTGTGGAGCATCGAAAGGCACCAAAACTCTTGGAACTCATTAGTTCAAGGTAAATAATGCATAGGCTTTGGCTTATACCCCGTTTATTCGCCAAGGAATTGGCGAAGGAAATAGGGAAATAACAACCGCCCACAGGGCTCACCATCACCTCCACTGCAGAAGCACACTCGGTCAGGTGGCAAAGTGACATCGGCATCTGAGATGCCATGGGATACGAGGACCCATGCCCATGCATGGTCTGCCACCTCGAGTTCCCTGACCTACCTAAGTCTGTGCTATCAGCTACTGCGGCCATAGAGCCTACGGTGTCAACCCCCGACCATCACTCAGAGGAACCATCTATGCTTCTCGATGACCAGACTAGCTTGCCTCTGAGATCAACCCTTTGTTTCTTCGGAGCCCTCTATATTGACTGTAGGGTGGAGGAAGACCAAGTCTCCAACAATGAGCCGACTAAAGAAGGAGAAGACCAGTCGGGGCGTGATGTGCGCCAGCGCAGAAATCGGCGCCGTAACATCCATCGTCATCACAATGCTGGTGAGCGGGACCTAACTCAACTGTTCTCGCTTGATGAAGAATCCATCACCGGCGAAACCCCATATGGATAGGAGTTTCGCCAGCAAAGAAATGCTCGGCGGAGAGATTGCCGAGACGCCCAGGAGCGCGTGTGGTAGGACGCGCAAGACGCACGCAATCATGAGCGAGAGAACGTTGGGCATAATCATGGGCAACCTCGTGGACCTGCTACCCACGATGCGTAACTTGCTACCAGAGTTCGTCAGAGCCATGCAGACCGCGAGTCAACCTGGAGGCATACTAGCCTAGATCGCGGACGCCCTCCCCAACTCCCCGGATGGGGAAATCTATTGACAGATCCTTACTCAAGCGGCGAACCACCTCCTGTCGGTGGCCCCTGATGCCCATGCTGCTGGCAATGCCTGCCACGATATCAACAATCAGTGCGACGCACGATGCAACATCGAGGAATCATGCACACGCTTAGTCGATGAGGAGCTGAGGCGCTGAGCTGAGTACGATCAGAATCACAGTGCCCCCTAGCAAGACGCCCACACTCGGGCCCATTCAGCCATGGCTTCTGTGAATAGTCCGGCGACTCATCGCCCACTCCATGAACGACTAGGGAGTCTCGACCCCCAGTTGCCAACACACCCCCAAGCTTGAACATTTGCTCGTCCTCGAGCAAAGCTAAGACTTAGGCTCAGCAGATCAGAAGTTGCATCAATGTCAATGTCCTGCAAGTATTAAGTGCACAACCCAACATTCTACCTTTATTATTGAACAAACTAGCATAGGTGTATCCCAACCTTTTAATCCATACCTGTGGGGCTTCTGGGTTTTCTTACCTTGTCTTTGGCAGTTGAGAAATGGAACAATCTTAGTAGAGTGTCACCGAACTCTATCTCCTTTTAGGTTTCATGCTTGGAGGGTTTTGAAAATTTTGAAATTGAAGTACTAAGTTCCTCAAATGGTACCCTCAATCACTCAAGTGGTTTTTGATTCCTCACCTGGCCACAGGCCAAACTTTTCCCTATCAACTAAAAGGCTTATGTGGAGCTCAAGGTGGGGATAAAGTTGGCTTACCAATGCTATGTATTTTGTTTAGTCAAAGATTGGTCCTAGCAAAATTTGTGATTCCTCTCATCCTGATCAAAGGAGAATGGGTTTGTTTGTGGATAGATATGATCTATGAATGGAAACTCCTTATTTGATGAACCCCCTCTTGAAACTTTGAAGCATTTGAGTACATGGAGCTATTTTTTCTCTCTTCTTTCTTTTCTTTCTTTCACTTTTTTCTCTCTTTTTTTTCAATAGCTCCATGTCTCCTCTTTGTAAGGAAACTTTGGGGATATTTTTGGAATATGTCTGGAGTATTTATTTGGAGACCATATTTTTGATAGGTTTGTGGATAATGGATATGGTGGAGAAATGTCTAGTGCAGGTGGATGCTTGAATCCAGTGTAGATTTAAGCATGACCAAACATAGAAAGGCTAGCAAATGAATGTGGGTAGGGGGGATTTTGATCGGGACTTGAAGTGAGACTACTTCATAAGAACTCAAAATTTGACAAAACTCAACACAACAATAGGTAGCATATGTAGTGGTTTTAACATGTAAAGCATTTAGCTCTGGATAGGTATTTCGAACCACTGAGTAACTTTCTCATTTTAATTTTCAAAAAGAAAACTCTGAGAATTCACCTTACTAGGATCAAGATGGGTTAAACTCAAACTTTGATTATATCACATCTCACAACAACTTAGACTTGGTTTGAAAGCACTTGCTCCCACAAGGTTAAAGATTAAAGGTACACGACAAGTGCCAATAAGTTCAATTTTTTAGGAGAGTGTCAAGCTGTATACGAAATACTTACAAGGAATTAATAGAGAAACTATTCATCATTTCTTTTAAATAAGGGTATAAACAAAATTCTAGCATTATAGCTAGGAGTGAGCTTATTCATGATAGAAGCAAATCTTTTTGTTATTTTCGAATTATGCAAAAAAAATTATAGCTTTTCTTTTATTTGGGGTAACATGAAAGAAATATTTTTGGTGTCATGGCAAATTTCAGGATTAAGGATATGGAAGTGAAATGCTGAGCATTCGGGGTACTCACCTTGTGATCTTTCCCCAAGCTTAGTTCTTGCAAGTGATTGCCAAGAAACTGAGCTTCAAAATTACCTGGTATTGCCTCCCCCAAGCTTGCTTGCTCCCTAGGTGACAATGATGCTGCTTGACCTCTATTTATATGCACCTATGTTAGGCGATTTTCCTTCTACTCTTATTTTACCTTCTCTAGCAATTTTGAAATGAATGTTTTGAGCCTTTCCGTCATATCTCCAATGCTGTTATCTGGACCTTCTTCATAGTGTTGGGGATAGATATATCAGATCTGACGATACTACTCCCCTCTGGTGAATGTTGCTCCTTGTATTTATGTTGGGTCTCCCGCTCCAACTTTTCATTTGGCTTCGGCTGACATCCTTTTCCCAGTGACACTAGTGGGTCACCTTGCTCCATACTTGTCACATGAAATGGATGATTGCCAAGGATCCTTTTTGAACATCAGAAAGCAGGTGATGATTCTACTTTGGGGATGCCCCCTCAAGTGATCCATCATAGAATTGATATGTTTGACCTTATGGATTCCTTTCCATGGGTTTAGGCTAATCTTCCACTTGCTAACAGGATAAGTAGGGTACTTCTCGGGAGATGCTCCTCTGCTTTCGCTACTGATAATCACAGGCTGTTGAGGCTTGAGATCCAATTTCACAGAGCTTTGCTCTTTCTGAGAATGTGTACTTGAGCAGACTTCCAAGTGATGACTATGGCTTCGCACATATCACTTGCTTTCATTCCCAAACAGATTGAGTAGAAAAGATGGAGACGGATGTCGTTGAAACTGAGTTTACATTCATTTGTAATTGCCACCAATCTCCGGTTAATGGCCTTTTGCATCCCACGGGTAGAGTAGATGATTCTTGACCTTTGGCAAATCTTGTTGCACAACTGGCCAGGCGAAAGGAAATAAAGGAACGCTCTCTATTCGCATTCCTCCACACTTGGGGTGACCTTTCTTCATATATCTCATGTTGTCCAAACCATGTGTTGCCTCCAGTGAAGCAGTGGACCAATGGTCTACTGGCTGCAACCTCATAGCTGACATTCGCTTCCCAAGTGATGAAGAGCATTGTTGAAGTCTTGCAGCGATCAACCACTGCGGGTTGAATATCGAGGTCCTTCCTCTCAGGAGTTGGGTTAGGGGATGGGTGCCTCTCGGCATATCCTTCCCCAAGCTTGATTCTTGTGGTGTGATGAAACAAACCTTCTATGATTGAGAGCACACCTTCATCCATGTTTGACGAAGTTTTCCATTGTTCCGCTTTGACTTTTGTTGTGTTTCCAGTGGAAGGCTTGTCCAATCATGGTTTAAAGAGACACCTAGAATGTTGAGAATGGATTTCTTCGTGATGGCACTTTCGTTCTTCCTTCATGATCTCCAGACAACCTCCTTCTACCTTTACCTGCATGTTAGGATTCGACATGTGCAATGTCTACCTAGCATTCTACCTTGTCTTCAGTTATTTCAAGATTTTTCCGAGGTTAAGGGAGGTAGAGAGAGCTAGCAGTTTGTGAAGCATATGGCTTAAGATAGCACTACCGAAAGATCCTAACACCTTAGAATCTTAGCATGGCAAAAGCTTGGTTTCAAGTGCTATCATTAACAGGCTTACAATTTAAAGCAACCTCTAAAAAGAGAAATGTTGAAAATAGCTGTCAGACAGGTTTACCTTCATCGATGTTATTGAAGGTTGTATCGATGCTAAATCTCCATCTGAACTGAGGAAGTACCTACTAAGAGGTACATCAGATTTGGGCATCGCGGAGGATGTGATTCAAGAGAAATCTGCTCCTCCTTCTTGCTCCATGGCTGGTCAATGGAATGTTGTAGTAGCGGACACATTTGAGCCCTGCTTCGTTGGCTTGGCAGTTTAGGTTGTTTCTCATTGCCACAAATTGCTTGTTAGATGCCAGACAATCTTCATCCCCAAGGGATTCTGGATTCTGCATTGAATGTTGATTCCAAACTTGCTCCCTGTCATGCTCACTGCTCTTCTTCTTGGGCTCGATACTTGTCGAACATGACATGTGCCACCAGTTGTTGACTACCCATGTGCCACACAGTCATTAACTGCATGTCATTGACATTCTCACCCTGCTTATGGACATTGATTTGTCCATGTTTCCCTTTGTGGTGCTTAAGACAGAGCTCTCCCGCAATGAGAGACGCCTATGCCTATCGTTTTTGGGATCTACACCACAACTCCATCGGGTACGCAGATTTCTCATGGGACAGTAGACCAAATGCCTACTAGCTGCAAATTCAAGCATAGAAGATAGCATAGTGTGATATGGAATTGCATGTCACCTTGAAATGATGCTGATTCTAGTGTGGTGTTGAAGATAATCTTGTGTCATCGATGTCTATGTCGACCACCACAACTTCATCAGGCATGATACTATCATTTTCCCAAGAAGAGCAAAACAGATCGCAAGAGGTCTTGAGCATGAGAGTGTCGAGAATGAGGTCTCTATTCTCATGTAGGGATGAATGCCTCCTACAACAGGTTAGTCTGCAACATATACAAGGGTCTAATATATAAAGAGTGTTAACAACCGGCCCGTTGTACACAATGTGCTAGCAAAAGTTTCTCGTTAAAACATAGCACAAACCATGTTGCTAAGCCATGACTTCCATCTTCCAAACTTTTACTCAAATCCACGGTCTTGAAAAAAAATGGGTTGAATTTTCGAAACATTACCGGGATTTTGCGTCTCCTTTGAACTTGAGAGATCCGACTAGCTCAA
This sequence comes from Paspalum vaginatum, assembly GCA_030272315.1. Lineage (NCBI taxonomy): Eukaryota > Viridiplantae > Streptophyta > Magnoliopsida > Poales > Poaceae > Paspalum > Paspalum vaginatum. Next base: position 9,744,798 of record CM059020.1, on the reverse strand, counting down.
GAATTGCGGCTCACAAACTAGAAATGAAACATCACTACTAAAGTCTACACATAGCTCATTTATCAAACATGCCGTGCACAAATCTGATAAAAAGAGTCTAATTCCAACCTAAGCACCATGCTTAATTTGGAAATTAGTCTCTGGACAGTCGTTGGATTCTGATCCAAGCTATGCTTTCATGGTAAACTTTGTAGCTTGAACAAGCATGATAAACCTTTTCTCAAAGAAAAGGTAGCATGAACAATCATGATCAAGATTTACTCAAAGGATAGAGCAAAAAGATTGAAGGATGGGGTTTTCAAAGTTTTATACCTCTTTTTTGTTTTTAACAGAATGAAAGAGGTAACAATAACCAGACAAAAGATAAAAGAGTATTCTGACTCATCGCTTCCACGGCAACAGTGCCAAAAAGCTTGTTGGCGGTTCTTAGCCTAACAGATTGTACTCTGCAAGCGCACGAAGACGGCTGTAGCTTTCACCCGGGAGTATTCCAAGGTATCGTATTTATCCACAGGGAAGTATCGAGAAAGAATACAAACTCATCGATCACCTAGCTACTACCAACTCATTCATTCCAAAAGATAACAAGAAAAGGGTAATGACCAAACGCCATGTGATACAAACCAAACACCGTTGGCGCGAACTCATGTTTAAGCTAGGAGGACAACGAGTCGAGGGCTAAGGTTCAGTCTTCCATCTCTACTAGCATACAAGAGCTATCCGTACTAAGGTCAAAAGGATCAAGAAGAGCTATGGTCTTGCGTCGAGGGAAATTCTAGACTACACTGAGGAGGCATGGGGGTAGATAGTTGGCCAACCGAATGACAACTGGCTAACGCCTACGGGCTTACCGAACGACGGGGTCGGATTATAGAGGCTCCCTAATGCTATCACCAAGAGGGGCTACCAACTAGATATGCGTGGGTAAGATGGCACGCTATACTAGTGATCAAGCGACCTGTTGGATCTGTCACCATAAAAGAGCTTGAGCACTAAAACTCATCCTCCGCACTAGAGGGTGAGAGCTAACCAGAATACTAGATCTAAGTCTAGGAGAGGCTTATAGCACCAGCAAGTATAACAAAGCTCAATCAATTCTAACTTAGTACAACTCAGGCCTCTAACTTGGCATGCCCAAGTGGAAAAGGTGCTAGCAAATAAATGCAGTTGCATACATACCAAATACGAGTAACTATCTAGAGCAGAAGATAAGTGCATAAAGTAGGAAAGTAAAGTACTCACACTTGTCATATATCAGAAAGTAATGCATAAGATAAGAAAATAAAATACATTACCGAAGATTCTGACCAACTCCAAAACAACAGAGCTTGCTCTGACTCCTAGCTAAACAATGAGTTATAGAGTGGAGCTACCACCTGAGGGGCACCTCCAAGAGAGGAAGGGGATGATTACATGGTGAGGTGCATCTGAGAGTGAGGGGGTGCCTTCCTATTTATAATGTGAGGAGGAGGGAATCTTCCAAGTGCCTACATGCAAGATTCTTCCTCAAACAGCTCAATAATGCCACTTGTCCTTCCAACCAACTTGGATAGGTTGATAACAGTGTTGTGCACGTGTTGGCGTCAAAAACCGGTGAAGAACCGGACCCTAAGCCCTTGAACCGGACGTTGGAAGCGAGAACCAGAGCTTTGCAGTGTTTTCTAGGTCAAAACCGGCCAAACGGTCAGTCAAACCAGCTGAACCGGTCAAAACCACTGCCGGACCGAGCCTTCAGCCTTCCCGTTGCACCACGTGTCCAAAGCGGGGGGCCGAACCGCGCCGACCGCGTGCAGCGGCGCGCGTGCACCACCAAGCCGCCACGTGGCGCGCTCTGGTTGGCCACCCGGCCAGCGCACAAATGGCGATCCGCAGCTCCACCCGGGCACCAATGGCTGCATGCCATGTGGTCACCCCATGCCCATTCCCGCTCTTGCACTATACAGTACGGGGGTGTTGACGTCAGCGATGACGTCAGCGCTCCTTTTTAATTTGATTATTTAATATCTCTTGCATATGAGCTCCAAATGATGGAAATAATATGTCCGTCGGAATCGTCTCGATGAGCTCTACGCGATGGTCTAGTCCTCGAAGGCATTTGTGATACTTTTTAGTGATGATATTTGTAGTTCCATCTCAAGCCCTTTTGTTTGCAAATCCTCTCTTGCTCCAGATGATATTGTTTTGCATGAAATCTGAGCATCTCTCTGTGCAGCATCGAAAGGCACCAAAACTCATGGAACTCATTAGTTCAAGGTAAATAATGCATAGGCTTTGGCTTATACCCCGTTTATTCACCGAGGAATTGGCGGTCGAAATAGGGAAATAACGACCGCCAATAGGGCTCACCATCACCTCCAGCCCAGAAGGACGCTCGGTCAGGTGGCGAAGTGTCATTGGCATCGAAGATGCCACCGGATACGAGGACCCATGCTCGTGCACGGTCTGCAACCTCGAGTCCCCTGACCTACCTAAGTCTGACCCGTCAGCAACTGCGGCCATAGAGCCTACGGTGTCAACCCTCGACCATCACTTAGAGGAACCATCTATGCTTCTCGACGACTAGGCTAGTTTGCCTCTGAGCTCAACCCATTGTTTCTCCGGAGTCCTCTATATTGACTGTAGGATGGAGGAAGACCAAGTCTCCGATGTTGAGCTGACTAAAGAAGCAGAAGACCAGCCGAGGTGACGCACGCCAGCGCAGAAATCGGCGCCGTAACATCCGTCGTCATCACAATGCTGGTGAGCAGGACCTGACTCAACTGGTCTCAGTTGATGAAGAATCCATCACCAGCGAGACCCCGTATGGATAGGAGTTTTGCCGATAAAGAAATGCTCAGCGCAGAGATCACCGAGATGCCCAGGAGTGCGTGTGGCAGGACACGCGAGACACATGCAATCGTGAGCGAGAAAACGTTTGGCATAATCACGGGTAGCCTCGCCGGGCCGCTACCCACGGGGCGCAACTTGCTGTCAGAGTTTGTTAGGGCCATGCAGACCCCGAGTTAAGCTAGAGGTGTACTAACCTAGATCGCGGATGCCCTCTAGAAATTTATTGACAGATCCTTACTCAGGCGGTGAACCACCTCCTGTCGGTGGCCCCTGATGCCCATGCTGCTGGCAATGCCCGCCACGATATCAACAATCAGCGCGACGCATGACACAAAATCGAGGAATCATGCGCACACCGACTCGATGAGGAGCTGAGGCGCCAGGCTGAGTACGATCAGAATCACGGTGCCCCCTAGTATGACGCCCCCGTTTAGGCCCGTTCAGCCATGGCTTCTGTGAATAGTCCAATGACTCATCGCCCGGTCCACAAACGACTAGGGAGTCTCCACCCCTGGTCGCCGCATTGCCAATCACTACCCCATCGACCCTAGGGTCATCCTAAAAATGCTCAGGGCGGTGGCCCAGGTGCACCAGCCCTTCGAGGCATGTTCGGTGTCCCTACCTTCACCAGCTGGCTTCGCGCAGTCGCATGGCCGCCAAAATTCAAGATCTCCAACGTCAACAAATATGAGGCCAAGCAAAACCCGAGCAGCTGGTTGGCTGTATACACCACTACAGCTGGCGTCGCTAGAGCAAGCGAAGACGTGATGACGGCCAACCTCCCGATCGTGCTAGGGCAGGATGCACTCTAGTGGCTCCGCCACCTCCCCAATGACCGCATCAACAACTAGAATGACTTCTGTGATAGATTCATTGCCAACTTCCAGTCCCTCTCTGACAAGTCAGCACAGTCTTGGGACCTCAAGTCCATCAAGTGGAATGACAGCGAGTCCCTTCAATCCTACCTGAGGCCGTTCCAGTCGATGCGGAATTGCATCCCCGACATCACCGAGGCGGTGGTGATAGAAGATTTCTACTGTACCTCTCATGACGAGACATTTGTGAGGGGCATGCTCCATAAACCCCCGATTACCTCCGAGCACCTCTTTGCATGAGGCCCGCCAATACATCACCACGGATGAGCGAGCTTGGGACCTGGTCAACCGACGCCGAGATGATCAGGGCAAGGACAAGTAGGAGAAGTGTGAGGATCACCCACGGCAGGAGCACTGTTAGGACAAAAGGCCTTGGGAGGAGGAGGTCCATGCCATGGGACCACCGCCTGTATGCCCATGTGGCAACCCTCACGCTAGCAACATGTGCTCACTGGACGACATCCTCGATCGTTCGTGCCCTTATCCTCAGGGCATGCACCACACCTTGCGTCAATGCCAGGACTTCAAGAACTTGATTAGCCAAGGGCGGCCCTTCCAGCAACTGCTTCCACCACCGCCTCTACGATGGGACCGGGGCCCGCCACAGCAGCAGAACGGGGACAACATCCCAGAATTCCCTAACGTCAACAGGGAGGTTAACATCATTTTTAGTGGACATGGCTCCTAGGAGAGCAAAAGGCAGCAAAAGCTGTCTGATCGTCAAGTCATGGCGGCCACGACGGAGCCCCCAGAAGCATACAGATGGTCGGAGACTCCCATCTCCTTCAGTCGGGTAGATCAGTGGCTCAACTTTGACCATCCGGGTAAGTACCTATTGCTTGTGAGCCCAGAGATCTGGGGGAGCTGAGTCAATAAGATGTTGATCAACGGTGGAAGCAGCATCAACGTGACATTCCCCAAGACCCTGCTGGCCCTAGGGATCCCCCTCGGCAATCTCTAGGAATCAGGCAGCCCTTTCTTTGGGATCATGCCAAGCGACAGAGAGTATCCGCTGGGACACATCTACCTGCTGGTCACCTTTGGCACACCGAAGAATTTCTGCACCGAGCTTCTCCGCTTTGAGATGGTGAGCTTCAGCTGCGCCTACAACACTATCATCTGGTGACCTAGGGCTAGCCAAATTCATGGCTGTCCCATACTACTCATACCTAGTACTCAAGATGCCAGCCCTGCAAGGCGTCATCTCCGTGAGGGCAGACTTCAAAGGCATGGCAGACTGCAACTGGGAGGCACTTCAGACGGCCCTCGCGGCAAGCACATTAGCAGCTCAATGGCGGCTCGTGGCAAACGCGGCCCTACTCCCAAGAGACAATCTGCCAATCCCAGCGCAAGAGTCGGCCTCTACATCAGCGTTGCAGCTGGCTGAGGCAACGAAGAGGATCAACCTCGACCTCCCCGACGCGTCCAAGAGTGCCATCATCAGTGCCACCTTTCCTGCCAAATAGGAAGACAAGCTTGTCCAGTTCCTGTAGGACAACTAGGACATGTTCACGTGGAAGCCTGCTGATATGCCTAGGGTCGCCAGGGAGCTGGCCGAGCACAAACTCAAGGTCTACCCTAGCGCGAAGCTAGTCAAGCAGAAGTTGCACCGATTCACTACTGACAAAAGAGAGGCGATCAGTGTAGAGCTTACCTGGCTCCTAGCTAACGGGTTTATTAGAGAAGTTATGCATCCTGAGTGGCTTGCAAACCCTGTACTAGTACTCAAAAAGAATAAAATAGACTAGCGCATGTGTGTTGATTATTACCGATCTCAACAAACACTGCCCGAAGGATCCCTTTGGGCTCCCTAGGATAGATCAAGTTATAGACTCCACAGCAGGATGCCCCTTGCTCTATTTCGTAGATTGTTACTCAGGGTATCATCAGATCAGCTGGAAGAGGAAGATCATGGGCCATTCTGCTACACCTCCGTGTCCTTCGGGTTGAAAAATGCTAGAGCAACGTACCAGCGCACCATCCAGACATGTTTGTCTCAGCACTGGGGCAAGTGCGTGGAAGCCTACATCAATGATGGTGTAATCAGGATGAAGAACACCGGCGACTTCATTGATGGCCTACAGCAAGTCTTCAACAGCCTCAGGAGATTCCGCTGGAAGCTTAACCCCGACAAATGTGTATTTGGGGTCCCAGTAGGGAAGTTACTCAGCTTCATCGTCAACAATAGAGGGATCGAGGCAAATCTTGAGAAGATCCAGGCTATCCTCTGGATGGAGCCTCCTAAGTCACAGAAGAAGGTCTAGAAGCTTACTGGATGCTTGGTGGCCCTAAACCGATTCATCTCGCGGCTGGGAGAAAGGGGCATACCATTCTTCAAGTTTCTTAAAAAGGTGGACAAATTCCAGTCGACATTAGAAGCACAAGAAGCATTGGAAGCCATCAAGAAGTTCCTGATGATGCCCCCAATGCTCAAGTCTCCAAACTGAGCCACTACAGATCAGCGGGCTGAAGACCTGCATCTCTAAATCTCCGGCACTACTCATGTGGTCAGCACCACGTTGGTGGTCGAGAGGCTGGAGGAAGGACACACAGCCTGCTCAACATTCGGTATACTTCATCAACAAAGTCCTCAGTCCATCCAAGATAAAGTACCCCCAACTTCAGAAGTTATTTTATGCGGTCCTTATCACTGCCCACAAATTGCGTCATTATTTTGAAGAGCACAAAGTGGTGGTGGTCACCGAGTTTCCGACTATCGACATACTCAGGAATAGAGAAGCTACAGGGAGGATAGCTAAGTGGGCGTGTGAGCTTGGAGCACATCATATTGACTTTCGCCCGTGTACTGCGATCAAAACGCAAGCTCTGGTAGACTTTGTCTCAGAGTGGACAAAAAACCAAGTTCCAGAAAACCCTAGAGCCATGGAAATCTAGAGGATGTACTTCGATGGATCCCTGAAGCTAGAGGGAGTAGGGGCTGGAGTCCTTCTGATCTCTACAAAAGGTGAGCAGCTCAAATATGTGCTGCAGATTCTCTTCTAGGTATCCAACAATGCAGCCGAGTACGAAGATATGTTGCACGGCTGCGTATAGCCATTTCACTCGGGATCAAGCACCTAATGCTCTATGGAGATTCCTTGGTTGCGATCATCCAAGTCAACAAAGATTGGGATTATTCTATGGAGGCAATAGACAAGTACTGTGTAGCAGTTCGCAAGATAGAAGACAAAGTCAAGGGCCTTGAATTTCACCACGTGGATCGTGATCACAATGTAGCGGCTAATGTGCTATCAAAGCTTGGTTCTTCACGAGCCAAAGTACCCCCGGGCATCTTCGTCCAGGAGCTATCTTACCCATCCATCTAGCAAAGCGAAAAGGATGCACCCTAGAGCAGCAAGTTTTGAACCTAGAAGTGGCTCTAACTGACTAGAGGGTCCTAATGATCAAGTACATCAAAGATAGAGACGAGCCAGTTGATAAAGTAGCAGCTGAGTGACTAGCCAGGCGCACGTCCAACTACACCCTGATTGGCGATGATCTGTATAAGCAAGGAGCGACAGGTGTTATTATGAAATGCATCGACACATCTTGTGGCAAAAGTTTGCTGCTGGAGATCCATGCGGGGCAGTGTGCTAGCCATGCCACTTTAAGAGCATTGGTCGAGAAGGCATTTAGGGCCGGATTCTACTAGCCCACGGTGAAGCAGGACGCGATTGACCTAGTTAGGTGTTGCGAGGTGTGTCCTTCCTTGCCAAGCAGCAGCATCTCCCGGTGCAACAGTTGCAAAGTATTCAAGTCTCTTGGTCCTTCGCATGCTAGGGGCTGGATATGATTGGGCCATTCAAAAAAGCTCAAGGGGGATACATTGATGTATTGGTAGCCATCGACAAACTCACCAAATGGATTGAGTTCAAGCCAATCGCCTCCTTAACAGCTCCCAAGGCAGTTGAGTTCATCCTGGAGATCATATTTCACTTTGGGATTCCCAACAGCATCATCACGAACTTGGGCTCCAACTTTACAGGCTCGGATTTCTTCAACTTTTGTGAAGCCAAGTCCATCCTCATCAAGTATGTATCAGTGGCACATCTAAGAGCTAACGGTCAAGTTGAGCATGCCAATGGCATGATCCTTGACGCCTTGAGGAAGAAAATCTTCGATAAAATCGAGAAACACGATGGCAAATGGAACAGAGAACTTCCCTACATAATTTGGAGTCTCAGGACTTAGCCCAGTCGGGCGCTCAATGGGAACACGCCTTTCTTCATGGTTTATGGTTTAGAAGTGGTGCTACCTGCTGACCTAGCGTTTGGGGCACCCCGACTCATATTCAAGGACATAGCTGAACCACAGGCAACTCGGTTAGAAGAGGTCGACATACTTGAGGAAGAGTGACTCAATACAGTAATCCAGTCAGCCTGATATCAGTAGACCTTGCAGGGCTATCATGACCGTAACATGCACCCTAGAGCCTTTTCAGTTAGCGAGCTGGTACTTCGCAGACTCCTCAAAGGGGAAGGCATCACAAGCTATCACCTCCTTGGGAAGGCTCATACATTATCATGGAGGTCACTCGTCCAGGATCTTATCAGCTATCCTAAATGAATGGCACTCTAGTCGGGAACTCGTGGAATGTGGAACACCTCCACAAATTATATGCTTGATTTCATAGTTGTCGCAACCTCAAAGCGACCTATCCTCATTTGTATTCTAGTTAGTCAGATTCAATGAATTAAGAATGCACGACCTCTGTGTTGCATCATGCGTAGTTTTTTTCTTGCTTTCATACTCAATATCTTCACGGGGCAATCGGCTTAGGTCATGATCTGACCTACAGACCGGTGTTACATGCCTTTGCTAATTTAGAAAAGGGTAAACTCTAAGCCCTCCTCACAGGAGCAATCAGCTTAGGTCATGGTTCGACCTACAGACTGGTGTTACATGCCTTCGCTAATTCAGAAAAGGTTAATTCTAAACCCTCTACATGAGGCAATTAGCTTAGGTCACGGCCTGACCAATAGTTGGTGTTACATGCCTACACTAGTTCATTAAAGGGTAACTCAAAACCCTCCTCGTAAGGCAATCGACTCAAGCTGCTGAGATGGCTCGAAGCTGGTGCTATATGCCCACACTCAGTTCTAAAGGGTGCTCAGAAGGCATTTTCATTCTTTATTCAGTAAAGCCTCATTACAAAGGGAACATATCTGACATTACAAGAAGAGCTCGATTGGGTGCATCTTACTTTACAAGAAGAGCACGCCCGACTCAAGGCTATGACTCAAGGGGACAATAAAGGTTACCTTCCCTCTGCCCATAGCAAGGCCCACAGCAAAACAATTGCAGGTGATACAGATCAGGCGCGAAGAGGCAGCGATAGGATGTACATCTGGGCTTCTCAAAAGGTAGCATCTAGGCAAAAGCAGTTGGCCAAACAGTACCAACAGGGGCCCAGACACTGTTAGCACATGAGAGGAACAGCCATTCCGAGTGGGGTCAGCGGGGAATTACCCAAAAAGGGAGCTTCACCTTTCTCCTTAGTAGGGAGCCCCTGCCACCTCATCAAGGAACCTCCTGAAGCGCTATGCGCAAGCATGCCGACATAGGGGCTTCCCTCGACACCAAGAGCCAGGGGGCCATTGACTTCAAGGATAATCTACCCTTCACATCATCACGGCGAGCGGTCGTGCTTTGGCTAGCAGGATAAGAAAAGTGGAGCAGCACCCTGGACAGATTCAGTCCGTCGACTTCCAACATGATTTTCTGTCGACTCCGAAATCCAATAGACCTGAAACAGGTGGCATTGGAAAGCTTATGTTTTTATCTTTCCAGGCATATGTGGATCGCCAAAAATGGAGCCCGTTTGTGGCCTGGGCGATGATTTTGGTGTAGACTGTCCCTGGAGGCCGAGGTGGCCTACTTCGAGATGAATTGGGCCTCCAACTTGACTTGGACTCACCTCTTGCTTCCTCCCTTGCCCTTGCTGGTTCCCAAGGCCTTCATGTTCCTCTCCAAAGTTCCTAAGTTCAATATAATCAACAGAAACATTAGGTAGCATACTATCCTCACAAGTATATGCACATGCACAAAGAAACGAGCTCACCTGTTCATACAATTGCCGTGCGCGTGCTCTTGTGATAGGTCCTTGCATCACCACTAGAGGAGTATCATCAAGTGTATGAATAGGAGAGATGTCCTCATCAGCAAATACTACTGCTTCATGGGTCTTCAGTAGGAGCTCCTTTCTCCTTGCAACTTTTCCACCCACCTAACTCCTTTGGGGGAAGAACACCCATCTCTACTAACTAGAAGAGATCAGATTCAGATATAGTAGACTTAGGAAACGCAGCAAAAGGGGATGGAATCTTGGAATTCTCATTGTATGAAGCTCGTCACTGGTGTTACCTCGCTTACTCAAAGTTTTTCTCTTCAGAGCCATTGATGATGGAGGAAGGGGAGCGGTTGAAAATGGGGGCGATTGGAGTTGGAGGTTTTGAAATCACAAATAGTGGCAGCGGAGGAAATGAAGAAATTGGGGAATGAGGGTTCGAGTGGAAGAAACCGTTAGGTTGTTAGGTCTTGTTAAAGCCCTGACGGCGTTTAGTGAAGAAGTGTCGCCCTGTATTATAACGATGACGCTGTTAACGGAATGGCTGGAGGTTCATGTGCCACATGGTCTTTTGTTTTTTATACCATGATTGACGGAATCGCCTTGAGTCGAGCACTTCAGTTGCTCCTCAAGGATTCAATCGGCAAAAGGTCTAATGTGGATTACATCAAGCGCTAGTTTGGGTTGTTATCTGTGGTAGTCTAGTCAAGCGGCGATCAATATTTTGAGTCGGGCCTTGTTCAATTGGCTTGGGTTTTTTTGTCAATAGGTGTTGCTCGGGAGTGGTGTGCAATTTTGTCTGCCGAAGTAACTCAGTGGCGTTCACTCAGACTTTGTCATTCTTCATGGATAATGCATACAAAGTTGTGCTGAGAGTGTACAAATCTGTTGGTTCGAGGTTGTTCACACAGAAGTAATGGGAGTTGTAAAAAGATCAACGAGCATATTGAAAAGCTATCAACAAGACTTCATTAACATAATGCAGTGGATACAAGAGGATCTTCAATAAAGAACCATCCCTAAACTACATACTAAAACAACCTTAACTACTACTACATAAGCGGCAATGCTGCAGCGCTTCATCGTCGACGTCGTCGTCGTCATCATCGTCATTGTCATCGTAGTCATCATCATCGTCGCTGCTGTCGTAGTCATCATTGTTGTCGTTAGGGCTCGTGAGCCTGGGATGATTGAGGCCCCTCATGATGGCCCTCTCATCCATGTTGTACCCGTTGTCGTCGGAGGAAGGAGGCTCCTCTGACGATGCTTTTTTATCACTCTCAGGGGGGCTCTCATCGTCGCTGTTCGAGATGACTGGTTTCCTCCCTGCGCCGAAGTCACCGAACAAGGCCTCGTCGTCACTGTCGAAGTCATCCCAGAAGGGGTCATCCTTCGCCGGTACTTTCCCTTGCCACCGCCACTGGTCATGGTGCTTGTGGTGTAGGGGAAGGGCTCTCAAGAGGAAGTATGTGCGGAAGGAGATGGCAATGTGGCGACAAAGGGATCTCACGGTCTAGTTATATACTGGGAGCGTGTTGCTTCATATTCCTGGCAGTACACGCGTATGTAAGTGAGGCGCTGTGACGGCTCGAAAAAAGGATATGATGGTGGTTCAGTTACCAATGGGGCGCGGGCATTGGCCTGCATGCCAGAGAGGCAGACGGTTTTTGTGACAAAATGCTCTTCATTTATTTACACCCATTGGGTGGGGAATTTTCAAAAAAATTCTGACGAGTTAAGTCTGGAGATTTCAGCCAGGCATTGCCCTTAATGGCTCAGAAGGCACTGTGGAGATTAAGTTAACCCGGAAGCAGTTGAGGGGATGACTCGGAAAAGATTTCTCAAGTCAACTCGAAGCTCGGGGGTTACACCCATTGGGTGCACATGAGCGGTGCACCCGATGGAAAGAAACATTGATAAAATGGAAGTTCTATTAATTCGGTAGAGCAGGCGGATTTCGGTGGAACCTGTGCAAGGAACCATGGCTTTCTTTGGAGTCTCGAGTTAATTATTCTCAGAATTAATTCAAACCTCGGGGGCATGTGGGGGATAGATATTGTGATGCCCCCAGCATCTCAAAAGCCTTGACACACAATTAGATGAATGCTAATGATGGATTTGGGCTTAATCATGCTAAGAGAGGAGTGAGAACTAGGTGGAGAAATCACTAAGACCAAATTTTTCTATTTGGATATACAAAATCTCCCACGGTTTGAATGAGGAACACAAAATACAGAAGTTTTCATGCGGAACCGCGAATATAGAAGTTTGGGTACTCATTTGGTGGATCATTTTTGCTTTTAGACCATGGCCAAGAATCAAAAGTTAAAATCTGTAAAAGCTCAAGTCAAAGGTGGTTGAACAGGTTTTGATAATCTTGATCATATATGAGCCCTAATAAAACTTTCGAATCCATTAAGCACCTTTGCTAAAACTTTGTACCAAACTTGTTGTACATACCATGAACTACACTTTTGATACACTGGACATGATTTAAAAATTAAAACTGTCATTTACTTATTTCAAGTTGCACCCAAATACCTCTGAAATCAGCCAAGTTAGTCGACACTTAGAATAATTCTCAAATCTGGATTTTCAGCCTTTCCTCCGAATTTGATTCTGAAATTACTTTAGATTTGGCTATACAACTTCAAAATCTTCCTTTAAATGAAATGAAATTAAACTTATCACCTTTCAAATGCATCCAACCTTGAATTGATTGGACCTCATTTGGTCACTCAAAAGTTTGAAACGAGAAAGACGCTGCATAAATGGAAACTGCAGTTTGACTTGACCCTTGACTGTGTTTGCGTTTATATCACAAGTTCTGGGATGAAATAAATAACACTTTGTATACAAAACTTATAGAGAATTTGAAAGTGAACAACTTTGGTATTTGAACATGTGACATGCAGTAAGGTTTGGGTAGAGTTTTGTGTTGATATTTGTTAAACTGTGAATCTGCCAAATCTAGACCTGTCTGATTAAATTCAAATTTCGTGGGCACAAAAGCCATGATCATGCAAAACTTTATATAAGGAAGTTGTAGATAATGAAATTATAATATACTTTGGTATAAAACTCATTGTTTGAAAGTGACTATAAAATGGACTTCTTGAATTTCCAAGTTTAGAGATTCTGTTGGTCAAACATGGGTCAGCTGTTTAAATTCAAATTTAAACCATAAATTACTATAAAACATGGTATAAAAGCTTATAACAAAGTTGTATAGAACTAAATTATCTACCTTTCTTGTATTTCCAGTTTAGTCTCATTCGGCCAAATTATAGCTCAAAAACATGAAATACAGCAGGGCTTTTCACTTGGTCAAGCATTCTTTTCGATTTTTTAGATTTCTTCCTTTTTCTTTGTCTCTATGACACGCGGGCCCCACCTGGCGGGCCTCGGATCCCAATAGACCAGAAACCGCCACCCTGCCCTAGTTTTGGAAAACCACCGATGCTCTCCGTGGACTCGATTCATGCGCACCCCACTTGTTTCCCCCATCCGGTCCCACCTGTCGGTGTCAGATGGTCTACGGACCTGGTTCACGCCACTGCTTTTTCCCCTCCTCCCCTCTACGTCACGCCCACACGGCGGGCGCACCCTACCCGAGAGCGCCATGGGTGCCGCTGGCCTCCCGTTCCCCCACCCTTCAAGACGAAGGAAGCCACCCCCGCCTTCCTGCTTGATGCCCCGCGCCTCCATCTCACTCTCTGCCTCACCCACCGAGCCATCCCCTGCCTCTCCCTCTGCTCTCCACTGCCGCTGCCATAGCAAGGAGCTCGAGCTCGTGCTCATGCCCGCTGCTCACCCCATTCCCCTGCCTCCACACCACCACGCCGATCATCCCCATCCTCTGCTCCGCCTCCCCGATCCGATCCAGGCCGTCGGAAGCTCCTACCACCTCGGTCCTCATCACCGAAGCTCGACTCGCGCCCCTCACTATCGTCGGCCTCCCCACGCCAATTCCCCATCGCCCAAGGGGGAACGAGGTTCCCTGTGACCCCCTCCCGCTCCCAAACCGCCTCTGGTGGGCCGCCGCGCCCCTCCGGGCCGGGGTCAGGCCGCACCGTGGCGCCAGCTCTCTCCCTGGCGTGAGGTTGAAGACGACCAGGGGAGGGAAGATGGCATTTTTGCGATTAGGCCCCTGTGATCATTTCATTTTATGATGTTCTCTCACGTAATGTGATATGAGTCTAATGTTTCTTATGATCTACTCCCTGGAGTTTATGGTTAATAGCGTATAGGCCCTTGGATCTAGGGGTCTCCCATTTATTTTGATTAATTCGGCTGAAACTTTGAAATGCCACCATAAATCACACAAAAATCTAAAAATTACAAACTCAGTGTCTATGGACTCCATTTGAGTAGATCTACAAAATGCATATGATGGTGATGTATGAAATGACCTTTTTACCCTGGGATCTTGCATGTTTGCTAAAACAAGATAAATAGCAATTGTGGATCATATGGGCTTCAAAAATCTTAAAACTTGGTCAGTAGCTCTAAAGTGATATTTAGGCCCTGTGAGGATTTTGGTAACCCTAGCACTTGTTGTTTTATTATTGTTTTGCCCCTATACATCTTTTATGAGTGCTTTATGAACATGAAAATGATTTCTACACAAAAAGTGCTCAAAATAATATCATGGAATTTGTATACATTCTTTGTTACATGTATATCCCACTGATAAAATATGGGGCTGTGCATGTCAAGTTTTGATGGTAATTTTGAAAATCACAAAGGAATGCTTGTTAAAGTAAATAATACTCCGTAGTAAAAAAGTGACATTGTGATGTGAAATAAATTCTGAGAAAAATCATAGGGCTTTATAGTTAACTTTAGGTTCCAGAAAGCATTTTTGTGAATTTTATTGCTACTGTGTTGAGCTGCATGCACAACAAGCTATAATAAATATATGGAAAATAGATGACCTATCAAACTTCAGTTATTTTGCTTGCTGGATTTTATGCATGCTGAACATGACATGATAGACTTGCTATTAAAATTTCACTGTCAGAGACATTTTCTATGATTTTTAATAAATCTGAGAAGTTAAATGTCACATAGGTTGCCTATAACTCCTTTGTGGCTAAATTTTTGGCGGTGACCTTGTATAGTAAGCTTTGTATGTCATAAATATTTGAAACCAATTGGAATTGTCCATCAATCTGAACTCAGATGTGGGTATTATTCATAAAGGGGGACATGTTGCATTGGGTATGTATGTAGGGATTTACTTAAATCTGAAATCAACAGTGAATGTGGTCTAATTTACTTGCTGCATACTGTTGATTACTTGCAACAGTACCATATGCATGCATTTGCATTCATTTGCACTCACTTGCATAATATCATGCATATAGACCCCACGAACGAAGAGCTGACGCATGAGCAGCCGTTGGTGGAGGAGCCCGACGAGGATCAGGAACAAGTGAACCTACCACAAGAGGATCCGTAGCCGGCAGCTGACTTCGCCCCTGAGGCTACTGACCCTAGCGAAGAAGGTAGGCAGGACTATGCTACTCCCAGCTAATATAAACTTTATTGATCGATGATTACGCCTCTGCATTAGGAGTTGAATGGAAACAATTGCATTAGACTCCTTAACCGCCCTAGCCCTAGCACCTATATTTAGAGTCCGTAGGATGAGTGTGCCCAGAAATTACTAGTTACGAGTAGACATGGGTGAATGGAGCACTCGTCGCGTAGGTGATTTCAAAGTCACAAAAATATTACTATTATGTCAATTATTACTTATGCTCATGATTAAATGGAGACCGGGCGGAGATTTTATTTCAGTATTTACTTTTCATGATGTCACAATTATGGACTCCGCCCGAGTCGTATAAGGCGTGCCCGCTGTCCGTCTGCTAGTCGGCATAACATTGCTAGAGTGCTTACCCGGGTCGTGGGACCAGTGAAAGTCTTTCCTGAACTCGTCCAAAGTTTTCGAGGTGCCGCCCATCCACTTGCAGGAGGCCGATGGACCCGGGGGCGCTTGTACTCGAGGGAGGGCTGACCCGATACGCTGTGGTATCGCTCCTAAGAGGGCACAACCTGGGGGTTAGGTGGGGACGCTTTGAATCTTGGGACGAGACACGATAAGATGAGGGGTATACGTGGGAACGCTACGGTTAGTAAGCATATACCCCTAGGCATGATAGTTATTCTCAGGAATTAAAATCAATCTGAATCGCTGATGCCCACCAGGTGTGGAAATGCTAATATTGCACATGGGCAACGTATTGAATATATTATATTATTACTCATGATTTCAAATACCACATGCTTGAATTGTACCGTTTACTTTCCTGCAATTTATTATTATCATGATGTCACATGCAAAGGATGAAACCGTTACTTCATGATATCATACCGCTACTTAAAAATGAGTGGCTAAGGATCCACTGGTTAGTAAGCAAGCTTTGCGTCAGCCGCAAGCCACTCCATTAAGTCATACTGAGTAATTAGTACTCAGGGTTTGCCCCCACCTTTTGAGTGCAGGTACCGATGACATCTGGACAATTTCTTGGAGAAAGGTAGTACCGGTGGGCTCGGTGCTGCTCATCTCGTTCATCATTGTATGAAGACTACTAAAGTAATTTGTTTCCACTGTGAGATGCTTTTTAGATCGCTTCCGCTATATGTTTTGAACCTGCCTTTCGTATGGCATTATGTTGAAACTTGTATTTTATTTCGAACTGGTTTGTAAACTAAGTCTATTTATGCTATATTCAACCGCCTATGATGATGTTATTGTTGTGGCTCTCTCGATGGCTGGATATGTATGATGTTGATTCCTCTGGGAAAGGGTAATATCGAGAGCCGAATGACTCTCGATGGACGATCGGATTTAGTTCGGTCTAAGTGCACTGCGAGCCATGTGGTGGTAAGTGTGGTTAGCTCGGATTAAATCGGCGGTTTCACCACAGATATCCCTTAGGTCCTCATGGCGTGGATTCTATACGTGGGTCGTTGGAGGGCCCAAGGAGGCCAGATGGCTAACTTCGTGGGCTGACCGGCTGACTTAGGCCCGAGGATGGCGAGAAGAACTTGTCGTTCAAGACAAGGAAGATGTAATTCAGTTGAGGAAAGCGCGAAGACGCGCGCGACTAGGAAGCTGACTTCAGAGGATGTGGGACTCATAGATAGGAAAGAAATCGACTCGTAACCCTAGGACCCGACGGCCTATATAAGACGAGTTAGGGACCCCTACATAAAAAATCAAACACCATATCTCAAGCCAGCTAAGACCTCATTGTAACCTTCAGAACTCGAAGCAATACAACTCGCCGCAAACAGGATGTAGGGTTTTATGCTTTTCAGCGGCCAGAACCTGTATAGATCTTGTTCTTTGTCGCGTTTCACGTGAACTATCGAGCTATAGTTGATATCACCGACCACAAAAAGCACCTCGTGATACATTCCGTGGTGCACTGCCGGTATCAAACGCCGACATACGGTTGTACTCACCTTTGCTATATTGATGTTTTTCAGACGAGGACGATGCTTTGATCGAAGCCCACTTTGGTTAGGTCATGCTCCTGCTCCCAACTAGCCTATGGCATTAGACGATAAAGGCGCTTCCCCTGTATCTTACTTTTCATGCAATTTATGTACTCTGGTTTGTGATCGCTAAGTCAGACTCTGTACCACTTGAATAAATTTGTTACTAGCCTCCTAGCATTTGTATCACATTTGAATTCCTGTGAGAACAGGGGTGTTACATTCTCCGGCTCATTGGCTAGCGCAGAGCCTCTCTCTAGTTCTCTGCCTTCTCCGATGGCAGCGCTCCCTCTCCGGCTCTCCAGCTTCTCTAGTCTCCACCAGCGGTGCCCTCCCTCTCCAGCAGCAGCAAGCGGAGCGGGAAGGGAGGCCTGTGGCAAGGGCAGCTTGGCGCATGCGGTGGCGAGCGGTGCATCACGATGGGCTCTGATATAGCACGACGGGCTCCCCAGGCTCCCGTGCTGCCACAGCATGATTAGAGCGCCGAGGAGCCGATGCGGGCATGCTGTGCCTGGGACAAGGAGCTGGCAAGCCACGACACATCGCCGTCGTTGCGCCATGCATACATCGTGCTTGGGCCATTCCGTGTCGGGCGGCACATTTGGACATCTATACCTTTATGGAACCAAACACTCTAGCATATATTCTTATTAGATTATTAATAAATGCAAGGGTCTACGTCTGGTATCCTAATTATTCCTCTGTTGGCTACAGTACTGCATGCTACCGGGGATACCATGACAATAAATGAGTGAAAAATAGATACCATAATAAGTGTGCTGTGGTAAAACATGAAAAGGGTTCTGTACTACCGCTATATAGAGAGAACCAGAGGAATTCACAAGAGCAGAAGTAATACACCTCTTGTGCTCGATTATACACATAAGTAATGGAATTGAATAACAGACTTCTAGCGCACCGATTAGAAGTAGTTCATTTGTGCAAGCCTTATACAGGCTTCCTCTAAGCAAACTGAATGAAGAAGAAGCATCCACATGGTTCAAAATTTTCCACAACGGTCAGGATCAACTTTTGGCTTGATAACTTTGCTGAAGATGATGAGACAAGAGAAATATTTTCAGCAATTATTCACCCATGTTTGCTCCCTATGAGAATGAGCATCGGCAACAGGATCACCAAAACTAGATATGAGTCGTACCCGCCAGTCATAGCAGCTCAACAATTTGGCTTGAATCAAATCCCTCCATCCTTTTTTATCCACCAAATCATGGAGAGCAGGGCTGATATTTCAAATAGAATAACAACATCTAGACCCTACTCCTTGTTTTCTGAGCTAAATCTTCTGATCCATATTGATCTGGCTTTTACTTACTTGGCTCTTAGTTTTGATATATGGTGGCAAACCTGGAAGTCACATCTCTTTCGTTGTGCTATTGACGTGAAACTTTGTTCCATTGATTCTTCGTACATGCCAATTCCTGAGGAGGTAAATCTTTTCTTCTTGACTATATGTCACTAATTTCTTGAACATTGTGTTTGATACTTTTTTCATTCCACCTATACATAATCTGAGAGGCCTACTGAAGGGATACAACAATGATGAGATGGAGTCTGTGAACATTGCATTTTTGGTAAGCACAAGAGGGTAAAATTCAATATTGTTGTTCATACAACCGAAGCCATATTAGATTATGTGCATGCTAATTTGTGGGGGACTTCTCAGAAGCACTCACTTGGTGGTTGTCGTTATATGTATAATATTATTTATGATTACTCAAGAAGGGTGTTCCCTTATTTCCTAAAACATAAATATGATGCATTTGATGCTTTTAAGGCCTGGAAGGTTACGGTAGAAAAGCAAATCGAGAGGTTTTGTGTACTGATATTGGTATGGAATTTAAGCTTTTCTGCAAAAAGGAGGTTATTGTTAAGCACCACACATTCCGCACACTCCACGGTAGAACGGTGTTGCAGAAAGGATGAGTAAGACCATTATCTCCAAGGCATGTTGTATGTTGTCCAATGCTAGTATGGGCAGACAGTTTTTGGTCGAGGCTACTAACACAGCATGTTGCTTGATCGATCGTCTACCTTCCATCACCATTGATAAGAAAACACCCATGGAGGTATGGTCTGGTAGTCCCTCAAATTATTCTCAGTTGAAAGTTTTTTATTGCACTGCATATGCACATGTGGACAATGGTAAATTAGAACCTAGAGAAGCAAAGTGTGTTTTTCTAGGTTATGGTTCAAGGATAAAAGGATATAAGTTGTGGAACCCTGAAACTAAAGATGGCATGTTGAGTAGAAGTGTGGTTTTCAATGAATCTGAAATATATTATGCTAACCGTGCTACAAATGCTCATGATGATGTACCACAAACAGTCAGTGTGCAGGTGCAGTACTTGGATGAGGGTGACCATGTGATTCATGATGATTTTGGCGCCTAGGATACACAAGTTGTTGATGATGATTCACCCAATGTTTTGCATTCTCCTATTTTATAGTCTTCACAGTCGGCAGTTGATAGGCCCGTAAGGGTTCGGAAGCCTATGAGAAGGTTGAACGAAGAATGCAATGTCAGTTATGCTTTGAGCAATGCTGAGGAGGTTCATTGCAGTGCTGAGCCGTCCACCTATATTGAATAGTTTCTGATGATCGTGAGAAGTGGATGTTTGCTATGCAAGAGGAAGATGCAGTCACTTGAGAAAAATGGCACATGGGACATTGTTTGCTTGCCTGTAAGGAATTGAGGAGATGCAAGTGGATGCTTACTGCAAATGGATTTTCAAAAAAAAGGAAGATTCTTCTCCTAGTGAGGCTGATAGATTTAAGGCAAGGTTTCTTGCCAAAGGCTTCAGTCAAATACCAGGCATCGATTACAATGATGTGTTCTCTCCGGTTCTAAAGCATAGTTCTATTCGTGCTTTTATTGGTATTGTTGCTATGCATAATCTTGAGCATGAGTAGCTAGATGTGAAAACTACTTTCTTACAAGGTAATCTGGAGGAGGAGATTTATATGGATCAGCCTGAGGGCTTCATTGTACCTGGTAAGGAGAATTTTGTATGTAAATTGAAAAAGTCATTGTATGGTTTGAAGCAGTCACCTAAGCAGTGGTATAAGAAATTGGATTCTTTTATGATAGCTAATGGCTTTATAAGATCCCTATATGATAGTTGTGTCTACACTAAATTTGTTGATGGGTCACCTATAAACTTGCTGTTATATGTTTGTGACATGTTGATTGCTGCCAAGAGCAAGGTTGATATCGCTAACTTAAAGGCACAGTTAAGTAGCGAGTTTGAGATTTGTTGATGGGTCACCTATATAGTTGCTGTTATATGTTGATGATATGTTGATTGCTTTCAAGAGGTTGATATCGCCAACTTAAAGGCACAGTTAAGTAGCGAGTTTGAGATAAAGAACTTTGGTGCTGCTAAGAAAATTCTCGGTATGGAGATTAGTAGAGACAGAAAATCCAGTTTGCTACTTCTAAGTCAACACAGTTACATTCAGAAAGTCCTACATCGTTTTAATATGCATGATTCAAAATTGGTAAGTACTCCCATTGCTCCTCACTTCAAGTTGTCATCTTCTCAGTGTTCCAGCACATATTCAGATTTTGAGTACATGTCAAAAATTCTATATTTTAGTGTTGTTGGTTGTCTAATGTATGCCATGATTTGTTCATGTCCACCATGGTTTGTTCACGTCCAGATCTATCTTATGCTGTAAGTTTGGTTAGTATATACATGGCTATTCCTTATAAAAAACATTAGAAAACTGTGAAGTGGATTTTCAGGTAGTTATAGGATACGTTGTAGTTTGGCAAAACTAGAGAGGGACTCGTGGGCTATGTTGATTCAGATTATGCTACTGATTTAGACAAGAGAAGATCCCTGACAGGTTATATGTTCACAGTTGGAGGGCTTGTTGTCAGTGAGAGGGCTTGTCTCCAATTATCAACCATTGAGGCTAAGTTTATTACAGTTTGTAATACATGCAAAGAAGCTGTTTGATTGAACGATTTATATGCTAAATTTTTGAGAGATGCATCTTGCATTGATTTATTTTGTGACAATCAACGTGCTATCCACCTTATAAAAGATGAGATGTTTCATGAGAGAACATGGACGTTTTTAACCCGTGCGGGTTGTGCGACCGAACATGGCCTCCAAATTTATTTGAAGTTCATATATATATACACAATACATATGAGGTTTTGTTGTATAATAAAAGCCTAGACAACATTTTTCAGCCCAAAATTGTCCTCCGACTAGGCTTGCTATGCAACCTCCTCCCGCATCTCACGATTCGCGTAGGATGTTGATTATGCTTCCAGATCGTTGTTCCTTCACTTCAATGATCCAGGATTACGACAGCACATCTTCGCTCAAGGTCCTCGGCCGTGGCCCAT
This sequence comes from Paspalum vaginatum, assembly GCA_030272315.1. NCBI lineage: Eukaryota > Viridiplantae > Streptophyta > Magnoliopsida > Poales > Poaceae > Paspalum > Paspalum vaginatum. The sequence continues at coordinate 9,723,134 of CM059020.1, read as the reverse complement.
GCTGCATGCCCCGACTGGCTGCAGCGACTGCTAGAAGGTGGACATCGCCCGTCGCTTCTACTCCTGTCCTACAATAATTCATCAATAGGATTCAAATTCAGTAATTCACTAGTTATCTTGCAACATCCACGATCAATCCTTCATCTTCCAGCCTATTTTCTATATTCATCTTTCAGTCTTTTTTATGTACGTGCATCATGCATCCATGAATCATTAATGAATTAACAGATCCAAATCATTAACAAATGAACTGATCCATTGTTCGAGAAGATTGAATATGAGTATGTCATGGAAGATTTTTATTTCAAAAAACACTAAATGGTTCTTTTCAAAAGAATATTATATTGTAGGTATGGTACTAAAGTTGCATCACTATAATTTATAATGTATTAATATATATTGATAGTTTTATTTTTTTATTAGTTTTAAATTTTGGCGCATAGCATTAGGCCCATGGTTATTGTTTCGCATGGGGTCCCTAATTTCCGCGAGACGCCCTGTCAGAGAACAAGGCACATTTATGTTAAATGCCATTATATCCGAGAAGTTATTGCAGAAGGCAGACTAAAGGTATGCAAGATTAGTACTCATGATAATTCGGCAGAAATGATGACTAAGCATGTTCTTGCTGCTAAGGTTGAGCTTTGCTCAAGCTTAGTTAGTATAACTGTTTAGTCCTATTGGTTGTTTTGGCACCGGCGGTTGTTCCTTTGATTTGTATTAGGATGATGTTTACATGTTACATGTTACAATATGGAATTTATCTCAATGTGGAGATTGTTGAATTACGAGTAATTAGCTTAGCAATTGGCCCATGCATTGCTATGGGCATGATTATTTTTTATATGTATTTAAAAAAATTATAAATTTTTTAATGAGACGAGTGAAGAGTTGTGGGAAAAAATCAACAATGTCATGCGTGAAAAATAATTTGTTACACTCAAAAATAATCATAGAACTAAAGGTAAAAATAAACATAGTCTAAAAATAAATTTAAAATGACATCAAACTCATGTGTAAAATTTTGATAAAAAACTCATTTGGGCCTTTAAAAGTCTATCAACTATGCAACTCAACTCCCCCTACAACGAACAGGCCCTGCTTCACTGCTTGGCCTGTTTTGGTGGTCACTGCGAGAAACGTCTGATTCAATCGGATAGCTCCCATGCCTCAAGTCTAGAACAAACACCGGCCGGGATGGAAACCTTAACCTCTGCCTTCACCCACTCCTCCACGGCCACCCCACCCCTCCTCGTCCTCTTCCCTTGCCCAAAGCTGGAGAGAGGCGGTGCGGGACGGGAGGGCCAGAGGGGCGGTGGGATGTGCCGTGTGGTGAAATGGGGAACGGTATCAATGTTTTAGATCATAGAGAAAAGAATATTCTAGCGTAGTCAGTACTCCTATTCCTCTGTATATCTTTTTTCCATATCTAACTACTCAATATTTTATTCATCCCCTCTAACTACCATCTCTTTTACCTTTACACTAAATTAATATTTGTAATACTATAAATGGTATTAAAATACCAGCAAATATTATGAGCATTACAAAATATTAAAAATTTGTTAATATAATATAAAAATTACAAATCGTTTTTAACCCAATGCTCTATGCCTATGTGTTGCAACGAGGGACACTTGTATATGCATAAGTCATACTTTTCAATGATATTGTTAACAATATATATACCCAATCATGAAATTCATATTTGTTATAGCATTGTTTTAAACAAAGATTTATTGATGACTTGGTTTCTCTCTTTTCAGTTGATCATTTTCCCATTGGGCACTAGCCCTCATTGACGCTAGGGTTGAAAATGATGGACAGGAACAGCACGAGAAACAGGATGTTATTGACCAGGAAAGGATACTACAAGAGATTTGGCCTTCTATGAAGATTATCTTATGATGATGAAGCAATTCGTCATTAAATCACTCTATCTATGACGTTTTCTGGAGGAAGCCATAGCTTAGTGACGAAAACAAAACTTGCATCACCAAATTCATCATTAACTGGTTCGCTCCTACATTTGTGACGAGAGCTATGTTGCTTAGTGACGAAAACGAAAGCAAAAACGGTTGGAGGTGTTTCCCACCCATATTTGCATAATCCCGTTTTTGACTAGGATGTTACCGTTTTTACCCCGTTAGTAATTTATTCAGGAAAGGGCCAACTCAAATCAAGTCTTTAGAAAGCCCAACCCAGCCGGCCAACTATCTCCTGTCACCTCTCATAGTCTCCCACACGCCACCCTTGCGCCGCCGCCCACCCACCCTCCCGCAGCGGCACATCCCGCCACCGCCTAGCCACCCTCCTACAGGCCACAACAAACCCCTACCTCTCGCCCTCCCACAGCGGCGCAGCCTGTTACCACCCAGCCACCCTCCTTCCGCTCTCCAGCAGCCAGCCACTGGACCGCCGCCTCCTCGATCTCCCTCTCCCTCGTTAGTCATTGCAGGCCGGTCTCCCTCTCCCCGATCACCCACCGCCCCCATCTGCGTGGGTCCCCTGGCTTCCTAGCTTCATCTTGCTCTCCCTACCGATCCGAAAGGTAGTGGAGGAGGCGAATCCCAGCGTGGGTCGAGTGGAGGAGGCGGTGGCCTAGATGCAAAGGAGATGATGAGGACAAGCGGCGACCCGAAGAAGTGGCAGTGGAGGTGTATCCCCGCACGGGCAGAGTGGAGGCGATGACCTAGTAAAAGGAGATCAGAGAGGAGAGGGGAGGGGGGTAGACCTCATCGCTGCCCGCCTGCTTGCCCCGCTCGCCTAGTCTACGGTGATGGCGCCCGTGTCCATCTGCTTCCTCCCTCCACCCCCTTGGCCACATCTCTCCTCTGCCTTCTCCAAGCCCAGCCACCGCCTCCTCTCTCTCTCTCTCTCTCCTCTTCCGTACCCAAGCCCATGAGACATAGAGGCGGTGTGGAGTGGGGCGTGGGGGAGGCAGTGAGGCGGTGCGGGATGCATTACGGGGACAGACGAGTGAACTCTATGTAAACTAAGTAGGAGAGACGATCCAAATTCTTATGAGCTGGCCAAGTTGGCGAGCGAAGTGGAGGCCCATCACCGGGAGGCTTGGGACATATTAGGGTTCACTATATAATCCTCTTGTAAGCCACGAGGAAATATATAGTGTTATTGTAAACACTCCATGAAATAGTGAAAGTTGTTTTTGGCTGGTGCCACGGTTTTTTTTCCACGTTAAATCCTCGGGTCGATTGGTTTCATCTACTTCGTTTTCATGCTTTGCTTGTCGATCTCTAACAATCTATAGGTTGTTGCGTCCTGACCGGGCCCTTGCCATAGGTGCCTTAAGGTGGAAGCTACCAGCTTCTCACCCTCACTCTCCGCTCCCTTGTTCTCTTCCTTCCACCCTCCCCTCAGCGCCAAGTACCACCACCTGCGGCCGCCATTGATGGCCGTGCCAAGCCCCACCTCTGCACCGCCCCTCACCTCCTTTCGCCTAGCCATCACATGCCTCGGCGTCATACCTTCCTCTACCATGCCCTGTGCCATTCTTCAAGGTCCTTGCCGCCTCCTCCACCCCTCCACACACATGCCACCGCACACCACCCATACATCATAGACGCCACCGCGGAGAACCCCACCGAAGCGCTCCTCCACCTCAAGACTCACCTCCCTGCCCTTGTAGTCTCCTAGCGTACCTCGAGCGCTCTCTAGTGTCACCGTTCCACAACTCCCCACTAGGTTCAATCTTTCATGACCACGTTAACATCACTGACGCATTGTCATCCTCAATTCATACCGTGTTCCCCTCCCACTCCGACCTTCTTGCGCGACGAGACCTAGGGGAAATACTCCTCGTCTTCAGGAACACCTTCCCAGAGCTTCCCCATCCGCTCCACTGCTGGTTGAGCTCCGTGGATCCTCCTCCCTGCGTTCAAACCGAGGAAGAAGAAGGGTACGGTGAGGAAGGAGAAGGGATTTTTATTGCAAAAACACCCTTGAGTTTCCTATTTTTATCAATCCATGTTTTGCTCTTTTCACTAAGTCTCGAATATATTCTGTATATGCGCCTAAAAGCTATGTTTAATTAGATGTAGGTCCTTGTACGGTGAGATTGTTTATTGAAATGCATTTTCTTCATATGTGAACTTTGAAAATCCATAGAAAGTCAAATAAAAATGCTAAAAAAATGTGAACTCAATTGCTTTGTGTTCCTTTCTAATAGATCTACAGAATGGGAAAGAAGAAGATGCACAAAATGACATTTTTACCCCTGATGTGTTGCATGCAAGATAAAACAAAAGAAATGGTAAAAGTTGGCTAAATGAACATCAAAATTCTAAAACTTGGAGAATAGCTTGTATATGATATTTGGGTGGAGTGGTAATTTTGACAATCCTAGAGCTCCCTGTTTGATTAATATCTACCTCTACTCCTGCTAAGTGGTATATCTTATGAATATGAAAATGCATGCTACATAAAAATTGTCCAAAAAATCTACAGAAATTATATTGTGTATCATTAGCTTAGTAAAGTTTTGTATAAAAGTACCATGCACTTTGGTTGCTGTTTTGGGGATGTTTTGAAAACGACAAATGCTATGATGCTTTAAACATTTAAAATGGAAAAGTGATATTTGATATACTCCAAAAATTCCACTAACATTCTTGTAGCTTTGTTACTGAAAATATATGCTTGAGAGAGTATTTCATGCATTTTGGTTGCTGTTTCATTAGTGGTTGAAAAATGGCTATTTAAATAAGCTTAAAAGTGAAGAAATAAAAAGGGGATGTCAATAGACTTAATTAAACTTGTGATTTCTACTGCATACTTTCCAGGACATGTTTAACTTGCTGCATAACAATTCACCCACATCTTGGGTGTGTATGTTGTAGTCAAAACAAATAACTAATGCTAAATAAGTAATAAAAATGCGTCTTTATTCTGTCTTTGGGCTACTAAACCTTAATCCCAAAGCAATACTGTTGTCATTAGTGCTAAGGGTAATTATTCAAAACTACCGTTACATATCTAAATATAGATTTGATATATCCTTTGCTTGTATGTGACATGATAGGAGAAATTGTAAACTTGATGCTTATTCATATACTCCTTCCATGCATTGCTTTGTGCATAGTTGATTGTAGAACTGCAAACTTACTATGTCATGAAAGCACTTCTTGTTAAAGCAGTTTATCAATCACATGTATGTCTATCGTTAAAATGATTGTTATATATGAAAGCACTTCTTTTAAAACAGTTTATCAATCACATGTCTGCCTATCCTTAAAATGATTGTTATATTGTACCTCATCTTTAAACATCTCATGCACTTCATCATGCATATGGTTCATATAGTGACGTTTATTCTAGATACGTGATCAAGAAGTAACTGCATGGAGCTATGTCAAGCAATAGCAATCAAAAGACCAACTAAAACCCAAATACCACCTGGAGGCCCCTAGAGTGGTATTTGGAAGGAGGAGTTGTCTAAGTGATCAAGGCGTTGTCTGGGGCAGCCTCACAACCTAGCAAATTAACATTAGATTAGTTTGTTGGTTTTGTTAAAAATAAACAAAGGTAGGCCCCTAAGCATATCTCCTACGACAGAGTCCTACCATCTATTTTGTTTTGTATGTGCATTTATGTTCAGGAGTTATATAAAACCCCACATGCATAAATCCACAATATCCTAAGTAGAATGAATAGATCGAAGTCTATGCTTAGCCATGCTTAGCTACGGTAGAAGTCAAGTGAAGGTGTTAACTCGTGAGATGATAGGTTATTACTCAAAAAATGGTTTTAAAAAACTCCAATTTGAATGCAATATTATATGATGTTATGAAAAGATGAGACTAGGCGGAGCATGAGATTAATGTTTAGGTATGTGTTGTTGTATTATTTGGCTCCGCACGAGTCGCATAAGGCTCGTTCATTGTTCGCCTATTGGTCAACATAACATTACTAGAATGCTTGTCTGGGACATGGGACTGGTAAAGTCCTTCTTGAGTTCGTGTGAAGTTTTTGAGGCTTCGCGCATGCACCGGTAGGTGGCGATTGGCTAAGGGCAGCTATGTACTCACTACAGGAATATCGAGATGTCAGCAGTCTCGTCGTGGGGCACAACCGGGGGTGGGACGCTTTGAATATTGGGACGATAAAAGTTAAGACCGTGAGTATATATGGGAACGCAATGGCCAGTAAGCATATACCTCTAGCATTTGAGGATATTTCTGAAAATTAAAATTGATTCGAATCATTGATGCTCACCAGGTGTGAGAATACCAATGCATTTGACGTTCATCGTAGTGATATTTTAAATATGGTATTTATTTAATTATGCTTTTCAATACTATATGCTTTTACTTATATGTTTATATTCTGCAAGTTACTTTATGTCGACGTATAAATTGAAATAATGAGATGTGATTTATGGAGCAAAATTATTTATTATATATTCTAGATGATAATTATGTTAGACCAATTAAGCTTATGCTTTTGTAAATGAAACTTAAAAGTTAAAGACTCACTCTTAGTAAGCTTACCCCGCGGGTTACAAGTGAGTCAGTCCGCATAAAGTCATGCATCCTCTCAAATGAGTCGGGCATATAAGACCCACGGGTAAGTCCTACCAAGTACTCCACGTACTCAACCGTTATTGTTGAAATCTTTTTTTGGTTATTTGTCAGTTTGTGATCGACAATGACAATGGTGGGCTCGATGTCATGCATTGGTGTTTTATTCATGATGCATACTTTGCACTTGTGTAATAATATATATTCTACTTCGAGTTTATTCCGAAACTCAAATTCAATATAATCGTATATCGTTTTAAGCAATGGTTTTGTAATAAAGCAAGCTATTTTGTATAAAATAATGAGTCGTTGTAATTATTGTGGCTCTTTCTAGGGCTTAATGTGTATGATATCGGCATCCTTGGATGATGGTTATATCGCATGTCCTTTTGGGTAACTCGACGGACGACCAGGTTCGGTTCGATCTAAGTGCACTGCCACCGTAAAATAGCAGGTGTGCTTAGTTCGGATTAAATAGACAATCCGCCACATGCCTGTGTGTGTGTGCAAAAGACACGAAGATATATAAACCTGCTTAAAGCATGACTTAGACAATCGACTGCAATAAATTGAGCTATGTAGAGGGACAGAGAGCCACTTTAACTACTCATGCTAAAAAAACAACCCCAAGACTAGATAAACAAATGAATGTGTTTACAAGATCATCCCAAAACCGATCTAAAGCATGCATCATTAAAATAACTCTAGGAACGTCTCCAGCCGCAAGACAAAGCCTATCTACGTGAACATTGATCCAAACCTCTATAGAAGTTCATCTAGAACAAACAATACATCTAAAGCCTATAAAACATGTGTCAGGTGCATATTGATCCCTCGAATTGTCGTATGCATGTGTTGCAACGCACATCGTGGATTATAGCAATAGGAAGGGCAATATACACCTAGCCGTATGATATCAATCTATAACATGAAGCATAAACCAGATATTAGATCGATAGCACGCGGGATAACTCCAACAACACTTAGTACAAGATTTACATGGTAGAGTAAAACACCAAATAGCCCCTAACAAATCTACGAGAGGTAGCATTAAGCAGCATGGCGCTTACTTTGCAAACCCTTGAAAGCGGTGACAATGCGCCGAGGTGATGGGAGACACACACTGCAAGGAACATATGCCTCCGTGTTACTCCCTCCAAGTTCGAATTAATTGTCATTTTGGACATCGACACGATCTCCAAAACATAAGTTTGACCAATGTTTTTTATTAAAATATAAATAAATGTCATAAAAATTTATACTTTTATGAAAGTATTTGTTAAGACAAATCTATACATATGACTTTCAAGATTTAAAATTAAATAATATAAAAGCTATATGTAGTCAAAGTTTTAAAAGTTTGACTTTTAGTCTAAAACGACAACTAATTCGGACCTAGAGGGAGTATTCATGAGTAAATGTTACATATTTATAGTCTGTAGACTTAGACGGCACGTCCTTCCAAATAGGCTATACCTAGATTTGTTTCTATCTACGGATATATGGCCCATCGGGCCCATCGATACAGATAAACCCTTCTCTACGGCCCATTAAGCCCATCAACCGATTACGATCCTTTATCTCTAATCGGTTAGGATTTGGTGGCAACAGATGGTGACATGGTTCTTAATTTAGCAGACTTGTGGATGACGTGAATAGTTTGCATCTTAAGAAAAATAGAGTTAATGATAATCAGCGGGTTTGTATAGGTTATATAGATAAGTATTTTAAGCATGACTTGTACTTTGTAGTATTGTACTGATTATTTGGATAGGACAATGATCAGACATTGTATCTAAAAATCTACAATGACCAATAATTTAGGAGAGAGAGTAAAACAAAATCTGTTCCTTCTTTTTATGCTATATAATGATGTTTAGCTGGTTGAAGACTTTGATCTTCATCGGCACCATTTCTTGTGCCAACATGGTTAAAGCAACTTCTGTAGCACCGGCGATACATACCGAACAGTTGGTTTTTTAAAAAAAAATCCGTGGGCACCGCAAGTTATTCTCATTTTTCCCGTAACTTTTTTCTCTATTATAACATCAACCCAAAGAATGAACAAAAGGAGATTATCAAGAAAACCTACAACACAACCACATTTGGACCCTTAATTTTAATTTTACATCGACATGCGAACCAATTGATCCCGCGGCGTATAATTTCAAGCCGCGCCATTGCAGCAGCGGTCATTGCCGTTGCACATGGACGGGCTCCTGACCAGAGCATTCTCGCCCTCGACCAGGGGCACCTGCGGCTCCTCCTCGTCCTGCCCCGCCCCCTCGACGTCCTCGTGTGTCAGGAAGCATGGCTGGTTCGTCGAGCACAGCACCCGCGCCCACATCCTGTCCGTGATCACCACCTTGTTCTGCTTCTCGGTGATCCTCTGCAAGTTTCAATGGTCGGATCAAAGAACAGAGTCAGTTCACTGAAGATTTCGAGAGAAAAAAGCTTAAAAGTTCATTGGATTGGATGTGCTTACGTAGAAGGGGATGTAGGCGTGCCTGCCGTTCACCGGCGCGACGGTGAAGCCGGTGTACCCCGCCATGGCGCCATGGAGGGCGCTGTGCGCCAGCAGCGTGCAGTAGACGTTGTCGGAGGCGTTCGACGGCACGGCGCGGATCATGTACGTCGGGTCGATGTACTTGAGCGTGATGGGAAAGTTGGCCTTCTTCTTGAAATGCTCCTTGATCTTCTGGGAGAGCCAGAGGCCGACGTCGAGGAGCACCTTGTTGCCGGAGGCGTCGTGGATGTCGGCGAGGTGCATGTTCCTGGCGATGAGGTCCTGGCCGGCGCCCTCGGCCACGACGATGACCATGTGCCCGTTGTCGCGGAGCCGCTTCTCGACGAAGTCGAGGAGCCCGCCCTTGCCGTCGAGGTAGAAGGGCGACTCGGGGATGAGGCAGCAGTCGACGTCGCGGCTGGCGAGCGTGGCGTACATGGCGATGAAGCCGCTGTTGCGGCCCATGAGCTTGACGACGCCGACGCCGTTCTCAGCGCTCTCAGCCTCGACGTGCGCGGCGTTGATGGCGCGCTGCGCCTCCTCGACGGCGGTGTCGAAGCCGAAGGACTTGTCGATGACGGCGATGTCGTTGTCGATGGTCTTGGGCACGCCGACCACCGCGCACCGGAGGCCTCGGCGCTGCACCTCCTCGTGGATGGACGCCGCGCCCTTCTGCGTGCCGTCGCCGCCGATGATGTACACCTGGTTGATCCCGCGGTCCTGGATGCTGTCCACGATCTTGGCCGTGTCCTGGCCGCCGCGGGAGGTGCCCAGCACCGTGCCGCCGCGCTTGTGGATGTCGTTCACGGAGCGCGGCGTCAGCTCCACCGTGTTGCGCGCGTAGAACCCCTTGTACCCGCCCTCGATGCCGTACACGCTGGTCACGCCGTACATGTCGTGGAGGCCGCAGACGAGCTCGCGGATCACGGTGTTGAGGCCCGGGCACAGGCCGCCGCAGGTCACGATCGCCGCCGTCACCTCGCCCGGCTGGAAGTAGACGCGCTGCCGCGGGCCCGCGCGCCGGAAGTGCGTCCCACGCGCGCTGCTCTTGTGCCCCACGATCTTCTTCGCCACCGTGTCGTCGGGGTTCACGAAGTACTGCCTGCGCGATCGGAACAGCAACGCCGCAATTGAGCAAAACCGGAACCCGATTTCATTTGGCCGCAAGAATTAATCGAAGACGATGAACAGGAGGGGACTCGGATTACTTACTTGACAACAGAGTAGGCAGGATGGTCTTGCAGGGGATTCGGGTAGCTCTGCACACCAACGGAAATCAAGAACATGAGCAAAAAAAAAAAAGCTTCTCCTCTTCTGCGAAGAAGTAGATGGATTAAGTTGAGACTCACCTTGAGCTCGGGGAGGTAGTCGGTGAGGTGCGGGACGTCCTCAAGGACGTAGCCAGCACAGCCGCCGGCGAGCTTCTTCTTGGCCGGCTTGGTCTTCTTTGCCGGCGACGGTATCGATTTCGCCGCGGGGGCAAAGGATGTCTTCAGTTCCTTGAGCTTGTGCTGCGGTGACTGCGTGGTGGCCACCGGAGCAGGCACGACGACGACGGTGGCGGTCTCCATTGATCCCATCACCACCACACTAATTAAGCAAACAAGATGGGGATGGTTGATTGGCTTGGCGGGCTGACCGACGAATGAGCTCACCGGAATTGCTGGGGAGGGAGAGAGTTCTGCTGAATTCTTGTTCTTGTGTCTTGGGATTGGTGTGGTGTGAGAAAGCGGGTAGCGGAGCGCCGGCTTTATATAGAGAGCCGGAGCCGGGGCAGTGTTGCGTTTGCGGCGAGCGCGTGCAGGACAAGAAGTCGGAGTCGGTGTTCTCTTCGGTATGGGAGTTGGAGACGGAGAGCGCGTGGGTTCAGCCCTCGGGTTCTCAGTTCATCTCGTTTTCTCCCGTTGTTTTTTCTTATACTAAAAAGGAAATGATTGGACGATGCTTCAAACTTCGTCGTGAAATAATTTGACGAATGAGATTGAATCATGTATTCAAAACTGCTAGGCATTGTGTCATTACCATTAACCTTTCATACAAACGGGAGTTTGCTAACTATTTTACGATCTGTCTTAAAGAAAAAAATGTTTTAGGATCTTTCATTGGAAATATTAGATGAATTAATGAACTCTTCTCACCCTCGCTAAATGGACCATTGTCTTCGAGGCATTAGTGATAATACAAGTTTGTGGCAGTTGGGAAAATAACAAAGCCATTCATCGAGTGAGATACAATGGTTTAGAAATAAACAGTATCAAATAGATAAGTAAAAATGAAGGTGAGACCGGTACCTATTTTTTTAATTCATTAAAGTCGTTATTTTATAACAGCCAGTAAAAATTTAGTAAGAGAGGTACCTCCTGGTACCGGTGGGTACTTTTCTAGTTACTATAAAATGCAACGATAATAAATAAATATTTTGTTTTGAAGAAAAAAAAGAAACTAAGAAACAAACTAGAAATTCTAGCATTACATGAGTCTTATAGACTGGACTTTTGAATCCTTCTGGTTAAAGTGATAATGTTTGCATAGTTCATGTATTAGAGTGGTAAATCATGTACTCATCCTTTATAAAAATATGGTATTGAAAATGTGTGTCAAAGTATTTTTGTGTTCGCCATTGTTTTAAAATTATTTGGAATGTTCATATGGGCAGAGATGAACAACAATCACGCATCTAACAACAAAAGATGTGATTTTGGTGAAAAATATTACACTCTCCATTCTTTATTATTTGACGTTTTTTATTTCAAAAATGAACTAAAACTCGTCAATTTGACAACGGAGGCAGTAACAACCAAATTAGCATGTCAACGTAGTGTAGATGTGTAAAACAAATACTTAGTGGTAAACACTTTGACAGATTAAGAGAACCGGTTAAACCATCCTCATGACCTCATTGTTTTGACTCGGGTAGCAATTAATCACGTGGAAAATCTAATAAAGAAAGCATGGCGGGTGTGGCGGCCCCAGCAAAGGCAAGATGCGGCGAGGGTGACCCAAAGGGTCCCATTGGTCAATCACGCAGCCATCAAGGTTGAAGCTAAATAATTCAGTGGAGGCTTCAAGCGAATGGGGCCCGCCGCCACCAAAGAAACAAGCCGCCTCCTGCTGGTCCTTCAATGACTCCACAATAGACAATAGTTCAATGCCATTCTGGCGTCAACTTGGACCGGACTTGAGCAGGAAGAAATGGGCAGATGATATATTATTGCTTGCAAGTTCCTTCTTTTTTTTGGTATTTTCCTTTTGTGCTCTTCAAATACGAAAATTGTATAGGAGGTTATCAGAGTTGTTTTGTTCCTTCTATGGTGCCCATTCCTTTTTATCTCAGGAGATTCCCATTATAATATGATATTCCATTCAGTCACAAATAAATAAATATTCTGTCTATTAATATGATCTCCATAATACGAATTTCCCTAGAAATATTTTGTGTTTATTGTGCTCGCACTATTATACTGTTGTAATCTTATGCGAGTTAGAGTATGTCTTTGCTTGCAAATACCTTGTGTGGACGTATATATACAGGAGGATCTCCTTTGACTCCAGTATGGATCTTCATACCTTGGACGCTGTGGTTTTGTTCCGACAAAACAAAACCAACGGAGAAGAAAACAAGGAACGCCAAGTTTCCTGAAGGTGCCTCTATATATGCCGTACAAAGCTCTAGTGTCTACTAGGAATGGGAATATGCAGATGCTTTTAGTTTTTGGATCGGCTCCACTAAAACCATTTGTCTTTTTCAAATAGACAGTTATTTCTCTACAGAGGAACAGAAAATGTACGCCAAATTTGTTGACCTGATCGATCCTTTGGTTGTATCCATGGAAACTAGGTGCAAACAGTAACTCCAAAAACCACTTGTCGTTTGACTGTGGTTATAAGCAATCAAACTCCAAAGAAACAAAGGTTATCAAATGACGAGGCGGCGTAAAATTTCACCAATCTATGCACACTAATTCCAGGCTATAAGGTAAATTATTCGCACTTCACAATATTTGAATTGACTATACGTCAAGTATATATTGGCATCCCAAATAAGATTTCGTGAGTAATGCCTAGTTTTGACCTTTAATTATACTCAAATATGGTGGTCATCTTCCCAACCAATAGTTTATTTTGGAAGAAGTGCTTAACAAGACGGCATAGACACCAACACAGACCAGCACAGTCCCAAAGGGTCTTCTCATGTCCTGTTTTTTAGCGCCTGTTTGACACGACCAAGAATAATGGTTTTAGTCGGCTACTACATGTTCGCTGTCATCTAACGATGTACTGCCCTCTCCTCCAAAATGAAACCAGCGGCGGAGCCAGCATGGGGTGCTCCATTTGGACATCTTTCCGCAGTGCAAGCACTCTTCATTTCCTACTCCATGCCATGGCTGACACTGCCCGGCCCTCTGCTGTCCGTCCCCTTTGCAGAGCAAGTATCCTCTGCTGTCCCTCCGCTATGCCATATGCCAAGACTGCCTAGAAGGAGATAGTGTTTGTAATAGTAAGATGTGCGCAAGGCAAGGGGGCCATGGCCTAGGTTGGCCGACACCGGCTCTACCCCTGAATGAAACAACTTAAAAAACATAGCATATAAGATAAAATGTAGAGTTGTTAAAGGTCCCGGTGGCATTTTTCGGTAACTATCTCCCATCTATTTTTGCTAACAGATGATTTTCTCGAGAAGCTTCGAGCCGTAAGAAGTTTCAACCTGCATTACAGACACTACCAAGCAAGCTTGACTAATGAAGAAGGCAGCCTTAGGCACCAGAATAAAGTCCAACTTAAACTAACCTGTCATTGTTAGACACTGGAAAGGGCATAATTCTCTCAGGAGATAGACTTACTATTCATTACTACGCTGTCTTGCTTGCCCAATGTAAAAGTGACTTTTCCTCCTCATGCATCTACATGAATGGTAAATCAATTTTATGGTTCTATACCCGCCTGTTTGGTATTAGATCCACTTATTTCTTTGGGTACATCATTTTTAAGCCATTGGATTTTTCTCAATGGACGGCTTCATTTTTCGCCCAACATTTAGTAAATGTAATTATTGTTACACTACATTACCCTGTTATGCGCAGGAGCCTTTTGATCTAGAATCTCACTTTCGACTTTGCAGCTTGTGAGTGTGTCCCAGGGCACCGTTTCTAAGCATGGAAAGACGAACGAGAATGTTGCTTTCCAATTCTCATGGGGAGGCAAACCGACTGTCCTGGAAACTAATTCCAATTCAGGCTGATTCCAACAGCCCAAATAGGCCTTTTGGGAGTTTTCGTTACTTTTTTTTCATAAAGACTTTTTATTAAGTTTACTCGGCGTAGCAAACTTTAATTGCAATGTAACCGGCCTTTTATAAGTGTTGGTGTTCTTCATTGTGCTCTAAAGACCTTGCATGCTCTTTAATTATCATACACTTTGATGGATGATACACCCCATTAGGTTGCATTACCTAATGACCAACATAAAAAATACTATTCATGTATAATATCCTTTTGTATGTAGTTAACCATTTCTTCTTCTTCTTCTTCTTTATTAAAAATACTGAACCATGTGTAGGACCGACTAATTGTTTTCTCTGCAGAATCCTTTACAACCTACGTTGTTTATTAAATTCGTCCTTGTGTCATCAACTTGGACTATTATGTCAGTCGATGCATTGTTTTGAAAGCAATGGTTAATTCACGTTTTCCCTTTTCCTTTGTGACGTGTGAGCTTTTTGATTGGTTTCATGCTTGCGGCTACACGCCGTCGTTGCAAATGAGAATGCAAAGTCCTTGTAAAACTGTTCTACTAGGAGACGGAGTATATTAGAGGTCAAGGTTACAAGTTGCTAGTTTATACATGTATCCCTATGAACGATTCCAGGTAACAACAAACACCGTTGCTTTGGGTTATGCTGTGGTCGAGCTAATTAAATTAATGAGTTGGAGTTTTTGTATTCGTTAGAAAATTGCGTGATAGCAGAGGAAAGGCAAACCTTGCCTCTTTGTGGTTCTACGTTAATGGTTTGCTATAATCGGAAATCACATAAACATCAACGATGTTTCCCATCTTAGAATTGAACCCATTACGCCGATATTTAAGTGACTGAAAGCGATTTGTTGCAGAACCTATGGAATTGAACCGATTCTGAAACATCACAGAAAAGAAATTTAAAATGGCTTCTTTTTTTATTATGCAGTCTGATGAGTACAAATGAAATGAATCCGAGTATCTGACTCCCTCTTTCAAAATGTAAAAAATTGCAGCGCTTATTTGAAAGTGACAGCAGGAATTTTAGCTATAGATAAGCAGGAGGAAGGGACCAGTACACGGAAAACGCAATTGAGAAACACAAGGAACCTCCTCCGCTGCAAAATTTCTTGTTTTTGTTCTACTCCCATCTCGACCCATGAGACTATGAGAGGTTTGTTCATTGCAAAATTCCCGTGTTTCTCATGTTCCATATGAGAAGCATGTAGGTATTTATTCCAGATTTCCAGTAGTATGCCACAGAGTGCCACTGAAAGGTCTGTGGTCCTTTTGAACTGTTCTCTCGCCATGTTGCAGTTAGTTCGACGAGCTTTAGAATGTCACTCGTTTTTAGACGAGCAAGCTGACAACATACACTTTTTCTAAGAAGAGGAGGGAGAAGAAAATGATGTTTTGATGGCCTATCTGGAAACTGTGATATCAATTAAAATGACATTGTTATGATTCAGTGGAAACAAAGGTATCGTTTTCACATTCAATGCCACGTCCTTGTCTCCTTGGTTAAACAAGGGCTTCTTGATGTTTTTCTATGTGCTGCTTGTTTAGTTAGTCAATCTATAACAAATACTTCCTCTGTCCTAAATTATAGGTTGTTTTTTACCTTTTGATACATCATTTGATAATTCATCTTATTCATAAAAATTAGTATAACTACTCAAAAAAATTATAAGCCATGTAACATTGATGCTATGATAAAGACATTCTTGTGAAAAAAACCACTTAGACGACTTATTTCTAAACTCTTGGACCAATTTGTGTACCACAAACATATTGATGAAAGATAATAAATACCATAGGAGCAGCTTGTGATAAAAAATCAAATATGTTGAAATGAGGCGAGTTTTTGGACTGTTATTATAAACACAAGAATTTGAGACCGGGTTCAGAAGGACTGAAGGAGTGGTATCACAAAATTAACCAATTTCCTTTTCGTTCGTATATCCATGTGTATTTGTCTGCACGGGCGTTACACGTAATGTGGGAGTTAGTCCCGGTTTTCCTATAGCCTCTTTTGAAACTCTGTAACTAGGAGACATGATCAATGAAAACCCAAAAATTCCACGCGACCACGTGGGAGAGAAGAAAGAAAA
The DNA here is from genome assembly GCA_030272315.1 of Paspalum vaginatum. Classification (NCBI taxonomy): domain Eukaryota; kingdom Viridiplantae; phylum Streptophyta; class Magnoliopsida; order Poales; family Poaceae; genus Paspalum; species Paspalum vaginatum. The sequence goes on along the minus strand of CM059020.1, from coordinate 9,706,746 downwards.
AAAGAAAAAAAAAACGGGGGTGTAGGTGAGAGGAACCACCACAGCACCCACCCTCTCTGCATCCCAGATGTACGGCGATAAGCGTACCCATGTATCAGAGTTCCTCGTGATACTTTGACCCAGACGGACAGCGACCACCACCACACTCTAGAATAAACCTGTGGGGCGTGGGATGGGACACCGCTCTTCGGAGAAACGCCGGCGCCTGCCAGCGCCACCAACCGGAGAGCCGCAGTTTCGTTCTTGACCCGGCGACCAACAGCCAACCGTCCACGACGACCAGCCTTCTGCAAGCAACTGCCATCCGGCAAGCAAAGCCACCACCGACCTTCCATGCTGCTTCCTCCTCTGCTGCCTCTCCCTTTTTTTTTCTCCTGTCACTATCTCGCGGTCAGAGTTCAGAAACGATGCAACACGGGCAAGAAACATACATGCATGCTTCTGTTGCCACAGCTTATCTAGACGTTCAGAACCCGTGGGCACGGCCAGGGAATCCCAGTATATATATATAGATGTGTGCCAGATGTTGCCAACTTGCAGTTCACGTTTCTGTACAGATTCCTTCCTCAAGGGAAAATGGAATTGTACACGCCCGATCATATAGTAATGTGTATATGGGGGGCCCTGCGACTGCGATCGTCAGCAGGAGCATGCCAAAAGAATCCTCGCCTGCAAACTCTCGGCAACCGATCTCCCCTTGTCTGAATTTTCTGATGGGTTTCGCCACTGTGTGCAGTGTGCACCAGAACCAGATGAATCTCGACCAAAGGTCAGGTCGTGTGCAAGTTCCGCCGACGCATAAAACCAGACATAAAAAGAGATGAAGAGAACTCAATTTGTCACACCGTCACATTCAGTATTTTCTGCAATCCGCGGGCACAAGGCCTGATACAACTGACGGTGATCAAGATTCAGGTCAATAAACATGGGGGAACAGATCAGACCACGGTCTGGTCGTGCAAGTTTCCAGCCTCGTAGAACCTTCTGTCGCTCCTTCCTAGTTTCTGCTACTTTCATTTCACTCGGGATAAAACATGTTGTTGCCAGAAGAGGTGAGACTTCGAAGATTACCCACTACCAATCAATCAAGAGTAGTCGAGTGAAACATGTGATCATATGACGTGATAGCATAGACAGTAACAATAGTTATTATGCAGAACAAGGTCTCTTACACCATTCAGCACCTTGCTTCCTAGACATGCCGCGGTTTTCATGTTAGTAAATTACACGCCAGATCATAAACTTATCCCGCATTTCCATCCACACATCTGCATATCCTAAACTTATCCCGCATTCCCATCCACGCATATAGGTCCATCATCTTTTACCTATATACTAAGTTGCCATCCGAACTGAGCCACTCGGCTAATTTCACCTATGTGGACATGCCACAGTGGCAAGCGGGTTGTTGCCGCTGCCCTGCTTCACCACCGGCTCGGCCCTGCCTTGCCGCCGCCTCCCTCGGTGCCCATTCTGCCTCATCCCTTGGTCGCTCTGCCTCACCGCTAATTCCCTCGGCGCGGCACTCGGCCCGCCCCGCCTTGCCGTTGCTGCCCATCCCCCGACGCATGTCGACCGCTGCCCAGCAGGCACAAGGGGCCACCACTCGCCCGCGCGCGGCCGTGTGATGCCAGGCAACGTATGCCAGCGCAATTCACGAAGCAGTGGGAGGGATGGGGACGAGTGCCGGGGACAACTCCGGGGAGGGGACTAGCAACAGGGATGGCGTGGGCACCGGTTGCGGCGGCCAGGCATGGCGCCAGGGAGGGGACAAGCGACAGGGACGGGCGTGGGCCGATATTGAGCTGGGCGGCGCCGGGGACGGGGCAGACCAGTGCCGAGGGAAGGTTGCGGTGAGGCGGAGCCACGCCGGCCACGTGGCACGGCACCTCCACCTGACACTTTGGCGGCTGCTCCTCCGCGCCTAGGACGGCGGGAGAGAACACACCATGCGGGACACAATTGCGGCACACGCCTGCCTCGACAACCGCATGCGCCGGGCAGCCTCCCCGGGTTCCACACGGTGCATGTGCGGTGCAGCCCGTCGGCGGCCCGACTAGCGCAGCTAGTGTGTAGCGCGACCGCAGCGGCGGCCTGGGCTCGGTGATAAGGCACCGGTGGTGGCGCTGGACCGCGCAAGGGTGCGGCAGCGGGGAGGGGAGGAGCGTGAAGCCGAAGGTGGTGTGGAACAGCACTAAGGGTGGGGCGGCGCGCGCTTCACTGGGGCCGGGATCTGTGGTGGGGTGCTAGTGGTGACGTCAGGCCACACGGGGAAGGGGAGGAGCGCGGAGCCAGAGGCAGGTCGGACCGGCACCGACGGTGGTGCAGCGTGGCGTGGCGCCGATGGTGAAGGGAAGCAGCCCCAGGCCACCACCATGTGCTCGCAACAGCCCGTTGCCTCGGTGGTATGTCCACGTAAGCGAAATTTGCCCACATGGCTCCCTTTGGATGGTGGCTTAGCAAAGGGAAGAGATGATGGATCTAGATGTGTAGTTTGGAACATCACGGATCTGGATGGGAATGCGGGATAAGTTTAGGGACCTTGCACGCAGTTTACTCTGAAAGAAATGTTTCTCCTCTTCCAAGCTAGATATGTGCTGGTGCTGCACAATTTGAACAGATCTTCTACAGATTTTGACCAAAGGTCCATGAAACAAAAATACAGAAAATTGCACGAGAAGAACTAGAAGAGAGTACCCAATGAACAATTTGGGGTTGTGTCCTTTACCAATACCAAACTCTAATTCAATGTCCACACCCCCATATGAAATAGAAGCATAGTACTTCCTCCATTGACAAATGTACGACGTGGTTGATTTTTTTTTAAACTTCGAACATTCGTCTTATTTAAAAAAATCAATAAGTTATTATTTGTTTTGTTATTATTTTATTTATCATAGTTTGAGTATGATTCATATTTCCACGTATTTGAACAAATTTTTTAAATAAGACAAATGATCAAAGTTTTAGAAAAAATCAACTGCATCATACATTTGTTAACGGCGGTAGTATTATATTAACATCCACATCACATAGAAAACAATAAAGACAGTGGGCGGCTGGATATTCAGAAAAAAAGAAGGGGGCAAGTGTGAATACACGAAATCTATTCGTGCTCAAGAAAGAAAGAGAGGGAACACATTATTTTTAGGTCCGGATCATAATGTCAAATGCAAAAGCGCACCAGTGGATACATCAATATTACATAGCCTCATATGAAAATAGAATGACAAGAAACACATTGATATATGATAACCATATAAATACACTAGCGTAGAGGTACGTGCTGCATGCACGTATCAATTCGAAAAGCGTCGAAGGAAAATCCGATCAGCTAGAAAAAACTAAAGAGTAAAAGGAATTAAAAGAAAGTGGACCTATTTAATTTGCTTTCTTCCTTATTCATTAATTTGAAGATAAAAAAAGTGTTTGGTGGGTATGGATATAAAACGAGGTAAAAAAATAAAAGACTAAATGGTGAAATCATTTTCCAGCTATTGGTTTTGGGTTTTTCCACCCTTTCCACCCTTCTCCAATCCGTGCAGTGGGACCAGTGTGAGGGGTATATGTTAGCTTTCGTAGGTAAAAAAAGTTTAACGAAAACTCGCTTTTTTACGGTGCAGAGATAGAGAGAAAGTAATTTTTACACAATCTATCCTTAAAGAGCTAGTTTGGATACTTCATTTCCTACGAGGATCGAAGAAAAATGAGAAAAAAAAAGTTCATTCTCCTTACACTTCCCCTCAGTCCCCTTCCATTTCCAAGGAATTGAGGTCTTTTCTTTTAATAAATAGGCAAGGTTACATTCCCTAAGCGAAATAAGATTAAGATGTGCACCAGTAGCAAGCTCAGAAGCCCCTGAGCAACACACATGCATCACTTTCACTTCTACTGAAAAATCAAACAGAATAATCCAAACTTGAGCATTTGTAGCACATCGCTTCTACAAAATAACAATTCGATTGCATGGTTCGAGTTCACGAGCTGCAAAATACAAAGATAAACGATTACTGTATTTCGGACGCTGAAGCTAAAGAAGAAGAAGCAATGGCTGTGTAAAAATGGGCCAATAAAGCAAATCCAATAGGCCAAAATGGGCCCGCTTCTGCGCGCCTCGATCCACGGCTGCAGACCTGCAGTTGTGTGTTGTGCCGCGTCCTCTCCATTCGTTTTCCACAAACGGAAACCCCCAAAACCCTACCGCCGCCGCCGCCATGCCGTCGTCGCCGTCTCCGCCGAGTCGCCGACCTCCGGGCCCGCTGGCTCTGGGGCTGGAATCGTCGGCTAACAAGATCGGCATTCGGCGTGGTCTCCCTCTCTGGGGACATCCTTTCCAACCCGCGCCACACCTACGTGACCCCGCCAGGCCACGGCTTCCTTCCCCGGGAGACGGCGCAGCACCACCTCGCGCACCTGCTCCCGCTCCTCCGCGCGTCGCTCGACGAGGCCGGCGTCGCTCCCGCTGACCTCGCCTGCGTCTGCTACACTAAGGGCCCCGGCATGGGCGGCCCGCTCCAGGTCGCCGCCGCGGCCGCCCGCGCACTCTCCCTCCTCTGGAGGAAGCCGCTCGTGGCGGTGAACCACTGCGTTGCGCACATCGAGATGGGCCGCGCAGTCACGGGGGCCGTGGACCCCGTTGTGCTTTACGTCTCCGGGGGGAACACGCAGGTCATCGCCTATAGCGAGGGGAGGTACAGGATCTTTGGGGAGACCATCGATATCGCTGTTGGGAATTGCCTCGACCGCTTCGCCAGGGTCCTTGAGCTCTCCAATGACCCCAGCCCTGGGTATAACATCGAGCAGGTAAACCGTTATGCCGACTTGATTCTCCAATGTTTCCAGCTTGATGTTACTCAGTTCTGGCTGTACATGCACATGGATGCTATTTTTTGTGAGTGTTATTGTAACACGAAACCATATCACCACGAATTGCATGCTTAGTAATAGGATATCATGATGACTTTTTAGCATGAGTGGTTGTCTATGATAGTGGACAATTTCCAAGGTTTTGCATCTCTTAGTCTGTTTATTTATCTGAGCCACTATCACTTTATTGATCGCTTTACCCACATAGTGAAATTCTTAGTTTTACTCCAGCTAGCCATGAATTTGATGGCTGGCTGGTTGCCTCTGTCAAATCTCCCACTGTTGTATTTGTTCCTGTGACATTTCATTATTATAAGAAAAATAGAGTACAAAGGCCTTATGCGAAAAGCAACCGCATACACATCCAGAGAATAAAACTATAACACTGGCCACACCTTAGATTCAGTAACACTCAACATAGACCAGACATCAGGTCTGTGCAACAATAAACATTAGAAGCAAACCCCAAAGTGCAAGACTTGAAGGACACATTTGGATTGTGAAATTCTTAGTTTTACTTCAGCTAGCCATGAATTTGATGGCTGGCTGGTTGCCTCTGTCAAATCTCCCACTGTTGTATTTGTCCCTGTGACATTTCATTATAAGAAAAATAGAGTCCAGAGGCCCCATACGAAAAGCAACTGCATACACATCCAGAGAATAAAACTATAACACTAGCCACACCTTAGATTCAGTGACACTCAACATAGACTAGACATCGGGTCTGAGCAACATTAGAAGCAAACCCCAAAGTGCAAGACTTGAAGGACACATTTGGATAGTCGATCCTTTTTCCAGTAGGATTGTTAATGGCAAACCACACAAAAAAATTGCAGTGCAATCGACCCATGTTTTCCAAATCTTTTTCACAGCGCATACTTAATAAAGCCAAGGAAAAAAATAACTTGTATGCTGACTTCCTTTTGTAAATTCCCGACCGAGTAAACCTCCAGATGTGTTGATCAGGGCTGTTCTGTTGTAGAGGAAAACCATCCACAAAATCCTGCAATTGAAGATACTTAATTAGGACTTGCACGATAAGAGCACCCTTGATATTAGGGAAACATCTGTGCCATAACCAGGCTTGAGCAACCACATGATGTTTGTTTGACCACCCTTTTGGGTAAAAGAGAGAATATTTTGAGCCAATTCAGCAATAGTCCTGTCCTGCCGGCACAGACCACTCCAAAATTTGTGATTTGCCAATTGCTGATTATAGTTTACCTTTTTATTGAACAATACAATATACTGGGAAGACCCTGTGGTTCTGTGTGACAAGAGTGCTTGGTTAAAGAACTCACCGTGTTTTCATTCAGTCTATGAAATCACTTGTGTTTTCTTATTTTCTTTTTAACTAGCACATATAGAAGCCTCACACTATATTGGCGATGGATGGCATCTCATGCAATTAGGCAAACAGAACATCAGCTTTAAATAAATAGCCAAAGAACCCTTTTGTATGATCCTATACAGGTTGAGTGTATCAGTGAGTTCTTTGGTTTCAGCAGTTCAACTTGTATGGGATCATCATTAGCTTCATCCTGAGATTATTTAAGTTCTATTGTTTATTAATTGGTTAGAATGAATTGATATTTTGCTTGGCTTACTGTTTGATGTTGCCCTTCATGTGTTAGGAATTTAGGATGCTGTTTGACTGATTGTATGTGCTAACTTATGTGAGTGAGATGGAGCACATGTTGTTGTATAATATTCTGAATGTAACCTGAATGATGGTGCATTAGTAATGAGTTGTGTTTCCATGTAGATGTAGATATACATGGCAGTGACCCACAGTTTTACTATTCCCTTCAGTATTGATGCAATGTTTTCTGCCATGCATGCTCCACAACCTCCCCTCCTGTTGCAAACTCACTTAGTTCTCTACCACAACATTACTGCCAGTGCCCATCAGATTCTAGATCAGTGAAAAAAAGGCATTTGTTTGTGTAAAAGGACACTTAATTCATTGACTGAAAGTAAAAGACTACCTAATTAGGCTAACATACTTTGCATGTATTATGTTCTGTTTATGCTTTTTGAATTGGACAATTTGTCATGGACTTTAGCTTATAAGGCCCAGAAGCCTTCCTATTGGCCCCAGCTTACTATACAGTAGGCTTGAACTTATAGGATAATCCCATGAAGCTCTATCTGGTTTGGACTATCGTCATATTCAATTTCACAGTTGAAGTTGAAGGTGGGTTAAACAGGTCAGAGAGGAGCTTTGTGCGTACTGTAAGCTTAAGCCATAAGGGCTTTTATGATGAGCACATTGTCTGTGTAATTTTGTCTAATCTGTACATCAATTAGAAGCTATTAATGTCATATAATATAGCACTGTCTTCTTCTAGATCGCCAGTTGTTATGGTCATAAGGAACATCAATGCATACTGGGTTTTGGTCCTGATGTTTATATCTGAATATCCCCACCATATGTATATTAAAGTTCTCCTTATGCTGCTTGCCATCATCGGTTTATCTTTGTTTTTGAGGTAGATTGTTGTCGTATGGGTGGCATGATGGGCCCTGCTGCCATTGATAGATGTGGGTGGGGGTGCTACTTAGGTATATGTCGTATGTGGGCCTGTAGGATTGGATGATAGTACATGGTGGAGTAAAATGTAAATGTACTGTGGTCTGGGCAGTAATGTAATTCATGGTGTTGTAGGATGTTTTTCTTTGATAAAATAATGAAATAATGACAACCAGTTATTTAATGGGCAGTGTATCCTAGGCACTAGTCAGACTGTCACCCCATGGCTAGCAATTAATCTTTGACTACCCATCATCTAGATGGTCTAATCGCTCGTCCATACCATCTAGACTCTGGACTTGAGATCTTCTACTAGGGTCTAGGCGTGTCAGGAAAGATTTTTAGGTGTGTTTAGTCAAACAATGGGCACAGATATGTTAGGTCCAAATCATCATTTTGATTGCGTGCGGTTTTATTAAATGAGTTCATTAGCGCAATATGCTATTTCTGGCAATCAGATTTTGGCCAAACTATGTATTTTTTATCAATCACGAAAGCATAATATGCTGCTAATTCAACATTCTTTCAGTGCTGTTCAATTCTTCGTTGATCCTACAGAATAGTTATTCTAACCTCATCTTCCCTTCAGATCAGATGACACACAAGGTTTCTATGAAAATGTTATTTTTAACATGAGGATCTCATGTTGAAGTTTATTATAGATTTTGTTTTTCTTTTGAAATCTTTCATTTTGCCTGATGACCTGCCAACTAGGACTTTCTGGTGGCCATCTGCTAGCCTACGTAGATTATTGCTTGTGATTAAAGTGTGGTGGCTGGGTGGTGCCCAGCGCGTAAGCTAAGCAACCTAGGTGGCTTCATTTGAGAACACTCTGAGTACCTTCTAACTGTGCTCAAATCATAAGCACAAGAGTCATTCTGTTTTTCCATAGCTTCAATGCTCTTCAGTGCTTTCTTATTTTGTTTTACCTTAGTATAATGGGCAATCGTTGGTACTCCTGTCATGGCCCAAACAAAGTCTCGGTCTGGTTGCATCACTATATACTTTTCTGCCTCTTGTTATTTTCCCCTTGTTACCAGTTCATCTGTAGAAATATTTCAGTTATATCAGCTTTATAGCAGTATGGCTTTTTTAGCAGAGCGGATTTGTTTCGAAAGATATTCTACATCACAGTATAATTTCTGATGCTTTGATTAACCTTAGTGATAACAAAATTTCTTTTCTATGTTAATTTTATGATAAAAACATTTTTGAAGAACTTGCAACATATATATGATGTTGTATGCACCTTTGACGTTATGTTACCTGTCCCCACTACCTCTTATTATTCTCTTTTATTTTGGAGCAGTTTTTTTCTTCAACGGATTTATGGCTTATTACATCATGGCATGTTCTTTATTTTCCACCTTGATGTGTGTTTATTAATGTAGCATATTTTAATTTTACCTTTTCAGCTTGCAAAAAAGGGAGAAAAATTTATTGATCTCCCATATGTTGTAAAGGGTATGGATGTATCATTCAGTGGCATATTGAGCTTCATTGAAGCTACAGCAACTGAAAAGCTTAAAAATAATGAGTGCACACCTGCAGATTTATGCTACTCATTGCAGGTACAAGTATACTCTTAAGCACCTTTTCCTTGTGGATTATTGTTTATGCCCTGTTGACACTGATGAAAGCTGTAAATTTCACAGGAAACTGTATTCGCCATGCTTGTTGAAATTACTGAGCGCGCCATGGCACATTGTGATTCAAAGGATGTTCTTATTGTTGGTGGAGTTGGGTGTAATGAGCGTTTACAAGAGATGATGAGGATTATGTGCTCAGAGAGAGGGGGTAGGCTGTTTGCAACTGATGACCGATATTGTATAGACAATGGGGCAATGATTGCATACACTGGCTTACTAGCATATGCACACGGTGTGACCACTCCCCTGGAGGAGTCAACGTTTACGCAAAGATTCCGAACTGATGAGGTTCATGCGATTTGGAGAGAGAAGGAGATGCCGGTGCTAACTAACATCCATGCAGATGCAATGGCTGAAGTATCTAAAGATGAAGCCTCCATGCCTACACCAATTGTTGTAGATTCCTGAGGTACAGTTGGCCTTTACAATTATGTCTTCCTGCTAATGTTTTTCTCATTGTAGCTAATACAGTTTGGACTGCTGGGGCAATCGTTTGTATGTTATTAATACTGTACTTCACAACTCTTGAGGGTGATATGGTGGTGGGTGTGATCCTGTCTCCCATGGGTGTGAAACCTCTCTACATGATGAATAAGCTGTAAAATGAAGTTTAGCGGCATGTGAGGAATTTCACCTGTTCCATAAGCCATGCTGTTGAATTTGTGAAAATATGCAGCTTTTTGGATAAGTCCTCGAAACAGAAGGAAGCATCACCTTTTTTATTTATGCGTTACCACATCTCATGTACTGTGCTTTTGACCCGACACAATCTGATGTGCTTAGCTAATGGTGGTTATTTCTTTTTCACAGGCAGTAAATGCTTAGGAAAGCAAAGTTTGCACATGGCAGGTGCAAAGCCTATTACTGGATGATACTGAGCAACCAGGTATAAAGTGAATCTGTTGTATGACTGACATAACTACCGATAGTTGACACTGATCAAACCTCAACAGTCACAACACTTTGGTTAGACTACTCATCTTCTTTGAGTTAACTTCCATTTTGTAAACAAGTTGGTGATATCATGATCGACCAAGCTAGGGTATATCTTATGGGATAGCCAAACAGATCAGCGCTGAGATTACCAAAAAAAAAAAAAGTAGACAGTCCCAGATTATTACTACCTAGATTTTGGTGTCCAGCCTTTTAAAATTTGTAGCTATATGTTTTCATTTCAAAGTTGTCCCTTTTGGGTGGACGTTTGTTTCCCTAGGAACTTGTGCAGGTTGCGTTACACACAAGCCAGTGTCCAAGTGAGGCATATATTGATTTCTTTCGGTTGGGCAGTGGCCTTTTTGCCATCCATGACGATATGCAGCCATGGATACTGGTCTACTGGATGCAGCTCTTGATGGATATGACGAGGGAAGTCTCCTTGGGCATGGAGTGCGTGTTGGCCACCGCCGACGGGCAGTGCTTTATGTGCTGGAGAGATGAAAGGGGTTGCAATTTTTCTGTGGCAGTCTGGCAGATTATTTGAAGTCCTCATCTTTTGACTGGTGCGTTCATGTTTATGTCGAGCTTGATTACTTGTTTGTGGCGTTTTGCCGTCGAAGTAACTACCTTATCTATAAAGGTATATGATAATATAAAGTTTTGCCGAGACGTAAATTGATCAAGATGGTGCGTAATATTTTACTATTGTTTTGCTGGGTGCTGGCGGCTAGAGCAAGTGCACCTAGCAATGAAGGTCGACATTTGCAATTGCACCCAGCAATGAAGTTTGCTACCCGCATCCTGTTTTATTCGGGATCCTGCTGACCCGTTCGCTAGAATATATACGTGTGTGCTTGGCGGTAAAATTTAGTACAATGATTAGGGACTTGGGGCTATGGTCCGTCCATTGGCAAGTGGGATGTGGATATGCGATGTGCGTATTGAGTTGCGTGTTTGCTTAGGTCGCCTTGGGATCGAAACAAGAAACTGCTCGCAAGTAATTGACGTTTTAGTTTTAGACAAGAACATGGTTTTAAAAACACAGTTTTAACCATTATTTCCTATTAAATATAAATATAAATTCTAACAAATTTGTATTTTTATGAAAACATCATTCAAGGTGAAACTATGCGTATGACCTTTAAATATTTATACAAGTTTTACAATTGCTAGAGAAGGAAGCCATCCATCAAACAAAATGTAACAGTTGAAAAACATGTGGTACCAAGTGAATGATATTGCAAGGTACCAAATTACTAGGTTCGGTACTAGGAGATGGTGGATCGTTACCATTTAAATTTATTTTTATTAAACCCCTTTCTTAGATCAACAACCGTATATAATCGGTGAGAAATGCTTAGAATTGAATGATGCGAGCATGTAATGCAATTGCTAAGATCTCTCATGGATGTGAATTCAGCGCACCTTATCTAATTAGGTTATTAGGTGAAACATGTCCACTTAGATTAAGTCTCAGACTTCGGCACGTGTACTGATCTTTCTTCTAAAATTATTCTAAGAATTGGTAGTGCTATTGTGTTGTATGCATGTGTTGTATATGAGGCTGTTTTCAGCAGAATGACTAAAGAACATATCAAATGACATAATTTGTAGCGATGCTGCATGTGGAATTTAAATTTGATCTCGCTGGACTCAGCCTGAGTGCGTGCGTTTGCGAGTGCGCCTACCGTGCATGCTATATTCTTTATAGTTAATCTATCCACCTAGGTTTGGAACATTCATTACTCTACATTAAATATTACTCCGTATTCAACAACATATATATGGTAACTTTTGAATGCCTTGAAAATCTATTCTTTTGTACTATAAAGAACGAGTTAGATGAAAAATAATTTTTACCCTAAGAGATTTATACCCACCTAGATCCATAGATCAACCGTGTCCCCACAACAAAGCAATTAAGGCTAAAAAAAACACCAAAAACAGGTTACGTAAGGCAGAACACGAGTTCCTTTCGCGTTCTGCCGTGCAAATCGTCAGGTGCCCAGATCTTGCTCGTCATCATGCTAATTAGCGTGAAGATTCAGCCCATTTATATCACATCACAGCCCAACAAAAATCGAATACACGAGCCCCATGCATAAATACTTTGACAAAGGTACAACTTAATTTTGTTCCCAAATCGCGAACACAGTTATGGATAAACATAGTCATAATCATTGCCCGTGTTCTCATTCTTGTCAAGGAACCAAATGCAAAAGATCATGCAGCAGAAATTCGCTCACCTCCGCTGCGGACGCCAGGATGGGAGCCTAGAGGCGCTTGGATCCGGCCACGCCGGGGCAGGAGGACGCCTCTGCGAGTTGGGAGCCGGACCAGCCGACGTGAGGCCGGGAGGAGCAGGCTGCGGGCCGGATCCGGCCGCTGCGAGCTTGGTAGGAGGTTGCGGCGCAGTGGTTCCGCCCGCCGAGAGGCAAGAGCTGGGGCGGATCAAGGCGGGGGAGGAGGGGAGCAGGCCGCCGCGAGCTGGGCCGGCAGGCTGAGGCTGCGGCTGCGGCGGGTCAGATCAAGTCCGGGAGAGGAGGATGGAGGATGGGCGCGGCGGGGGCGGATCGAGGCCGGTGGAGGACGAGCGCAGCCAGGGGCGCTGCCGCTAGGCCGCTCGACGGCCGTGCGCCCACCCGCGGGGTTGGACGCATGAGCCGACGAGGGGCCCGGCGGGCAGCGCGGCGGCGGCGGAGGAGGAGGCCGGGGTGGTGGGCGGAGAGAGCCGAGGAGCGAGGCGGGAGAAGGCCGGGTGGGTGGTGTGCGGAGAGAGCCGAGGAGCGAGCGAGCGCCGGCTGCTGTCGTCGCATTTTTTTGTTTTTGTATTTTTTAAAATCATTTTTTACAAAAATATACAATGGTTGGCATCTTTTGCAAAAATATACCTCCGGCGCCCGGGCACTGGGCGCCAGGGACCTAGAACCCGGAGGCCGGGCGCCAGGTCCCTGGCCCACGGACCGAGTGCGCTGGGGCGGTAGGGTGGGCACCAGGCGCCCGGAGACCGGGCGCCAGGGCCGCTTCTGTCTATGTCTCAGACTTTCAGCAATGGACTATAGCAACCTAACCGAGCCAGCATTTAGTACCTTCATGATTTCAGCTCTAATCATGAGAATCGGATCTAAAATTTTTTAAGAGTCTGGACGGACCTAACACTTAGAAAAACATATTGTCTCCTAACATAAGAAAAAAAAGACAATTGTTTTAAAACACTGTGTCCGAGAATTTTGTATCAAACATATCAGATTAATAGATTGTGTTTGGACCATTTCTCCTATCTTTCTTAAAATTCAGATGCATACTAACAGGAGATTTACTGTATCACATATGATGTAGGATTAAACTCAGTTAGTGGCTACTGCATTTACTAAATTTTAGTTGAGCCTCTGGATAAACCGTTATTGCTTCACATGGATTGTATTATTTAGTTGACTCTGGATAACTGTTGCCGTTTCACGCGAATTGTCCAGTGCTCCAAGCCGTTTTGTTGTCTGTACATGTAAACATAGCTTTTTTTTTTCTGGCCGAGGAGCCTGAGCAGACTTGCCCACATGTGGGTCTGCCTATGGCCCAAATAACATATGCGTGCTACTGCGATGACAAGCTACAAAATTTTCGTGCACGATAAAATTAAAACCACTAGGTAATGAAACGTAGTAAAAACGTGCAAGGTAAATTTTATACTGCCATGTTCAAGTCTCCAAGACAATAAAAAATGCGTACATGTATAAGACTGTGGGATTACAGATATACCATAGATGTACTGTACCTCTCGGGCGCTTGCGGCCACGCTTGTAAAGGCTGCGGTAATCGTGGAGGGGTGCACAGACATGGAGCCTGGCCTTCGGGCGCCAGGCCCTTGGCGCCTAGCCTCCGGGCGCCAGGTGCCCCCGGTTCCGTGGGCCAGGGACCTGGCGCCCAGCCTCCGGGCTCTAGGTCCTTGGCGCCCAACGGCCGAACGTTGGAGGTATATTTTTGCAAAAGATGTCAACCATGGTATATTTTTATAAAAAAAGATTTTAAAAAATATAAATAAAAAAAACTCGATGTCCGGGAGGTTTTGTTCTGGCCACGGGAACTGGGAGCAGCGGTCTGGCTAGCTAAACGGGCCAAGCAGGCCCGCTTGGGCAAAGGCGGCGGGTGAGGTGGGTTGGGCCGGCTGTGGCCCAACTCGGGTTGGGCTGCACAATATTTTTTTTAAATTTCTTAATGCTTCGCATTGCATCCTAAGAACAGTATGCAGATAATTTTTGTTTTTAATTCAATAGACAATTAATCTGTACCAATAGAGTAAAATTTAATAATAACATCACCTTGCATGATAAAGAGAAAAGGCGAAAGCGATTTAGTTGATGTTTCACAAATACTAATGTGAAGTGAAATTTAAATATTAACCAACATAATTTTGTTGTTTATCCACAAGCCAATATTTCAAATAAATAATAAATAATTTTTTTGAGCCACGTGCGCGACGTACGTGCATTTATACTAGTATCTTTTAAAAGTAGACCTAAGGCTTTGGATCCACCACCGTATGGAAGAGCAAGACTCTCCAACAGTTCCCCCAGTCCCTCAGACCGACGCTAGCAGCTAGGGTATTCCACCCTTTTATCCACTGTTCCAACTATCCATTTCTCTGTAAACAGTGTCGCTACAGTGTCATTTTGCACTATACATGAACATTTATCCGGTTTGTTGGACTCAGTCTTATCTCCATCACTATTTCAACTATTCTTTCCTATGTCTACAGTGCAAAACAGTGCTGTAATTATGACAGGGGATGAGAGATGTGGGCACCGATGGAGATAGCAAGTGTGTACGCTGCATGTACTTGAATACATATGCCCAGTGGAAGGAGCAAATGGAACGTCTACAGTACAAATCGACACTGTAGCGCTACGGTAGACAGAGATGAGAATAACTGAAACAGTAATAGATAATATCTTTTAGTCAGGCTGCTCGCTGAGAATGGTCTTACACATATTTGAAATCCCGTCCAACGAGTACGGCTGGTATGGTATAGACTCTAGAGCCTAGTCTAGACTCCATGCGCGGCCATCGAGGCGGCAGTATCACGTTTGCGGTTTGTATACGTAGGCTGTTCCTTGCAAAGGAAGATTTGGTTCCAGTGCGGGAATGCGGTTATTGTCTTCTCGTGAGCCGTGGAGCCCACGTGGTCGTGGCTGCCTCTCGGTCGGGGCCCACGGGATTCGGCGTTCGACTGCAATGATGCCACGAGCCTCCGCGTTAGCTTGGGTCGCAAGCAAGCGGCGGCACAAACAAAACCCGCAAGAGATCGACCCTTCCCGTTCATACCCGCCCTCTCGATCTTCGTCCTCTGCCGTCTGCCCCTGCTGGCCACCGCCTCCCTGCGCCTGCCCGGTGGTGGTGAAAAGCTGCAGTGCTGCTGCCTGCTTTGGGTTCTTCTCTCCCTCCCTCCCGACGCCAACAGCAGTCTGCGGGTGTTCGAACTGCTGCGTCTGCATCGTGAGAAGCAAGGAGATCACCGGCGGCGCCATGTGAGCTCCTTTCCACTTTCCCCGCGCCCTCTCTCTCTCTCTCTCTCTCTCCGTTGGGCTTCTTCTCGCACATCTACCAGCTTTTGCTCAGTAGGATTATCAGATCTGTATGTTCCGGCGGGCGTTACGTTGTTGTGTTTAATTTAGCTATATGAATCCCCAGCCAGATCGACAGACCTTATCAGTGAAGCAAAAGACCAGTGGGTTTTCAATTTCTGGGCGGCGCGCTCTTTTTCGATTTCTGGGGACAAGGTGCGCGCGCGCGTTTGGATTCGTGGTCCATGATCTTTAGTTCAACTGGCTGCAGAGTCTCGATCTGTGTCCAAATCCCAAAATGGAAATAGCGCGCAACTCACTGTTCATGTAAGCGCCGCGCCGCGCCGGGCGAGGCTCTGATCGCGGGGTGGGGGAGCCATCGGGTAGAGGAAGATCGCCCAGAGAGAGCGGGAATCGTCGAATCATCACCATCGGCGCTTCTATAGAAGCGTCGAAAAGTTGAACCAAATTTAGGCGTAATAGCAACACTATAGTGTAAACACTAGAAGGTGTAATAGCAACACTATTTCGTAAACACTAGAAGGCGTTGAGTTTAGGGATGATCAGTCAGATAGGAAGATACCAGGAATGTCGATCATCAGTTTCCTGACAACCGTGGCCTCGAGCATGAGACACCCTTTGTTAAAGTTGAATAATCCATTCTGAAATTTTCCTTGCACCGAGCCACGGACCTCTGAATTCTTCCTATTTCAGTCTTCTCCTTATATATCACTCCTTGCGTGCTGTATGCGTCACGTCTCTCTGTAATGTGCTTCGTTGTTAATATAACAGCAACTAACTTATGAATTACTATGATCACTACGCATCAACACGTGAAGCTAGCCAACATGAACGTGGGGCACTCGTCATCAGGGTCCATGATCAGCAGCAGCTGCACCTCTGAGCTCGCCGACGCGAAGAAGGACCCAGGCTCGACGACATGCTTCCAGGCGCTGCTGCCCAAGCTGCGGTCATGAGCTCGGCTGCAATCCGGTATGCTACACAGATACAACTACGTAACGTGCATGGACAAGGTTTCACTGTTACCTGTGTGCAGCAACAGTTTTATCTATGTCTTCATTTCTGAATTCTCATACATATTGATGCGTGTTTGCAAATCCTGCAATTGCAAGAAGAACATGGTTGGGCTTCCGGCCGGAGTCAAGTTCGATCCGTCAGACCAGGAACTCATAGAGCACCTGGAGTCATTGGTGAAGGAAGGAGGCTCCAGAGCTCACCCTCTCATAGATGACTTCATACTCACCATTCAAGGAGATGACGGCATTTGCTACACCCATCCTGAGAATCTCCCAGGTGAGATCAAAGTATATATCGAACTCACTCTCGTGTGTATATATGTGCACAGACACCATCATGTATGCTTTATCAACATACTATTAGTTCAAGAGTATGGTCTGTGAAAGTATTCGTCTAGTTTTCTTGCCATTGAATTCGATCTGTTTAACCAAGAAGAACTGTTCACATTGATCTGGATCTGTAACATGGCATATATATACATGATCTCGTACGTGTTGATCTCTTGATCTTAGTGTGCCCCATCTACCACCTTAATACTACCAATTTGACATTCTTTACCTCCACGGCTCCACATGCCCATTAGATGTGTGCAAAGCACTATTTGTGTTGAACAGTGAACGCATACTGGCATTCCTCTCTCCCCTCATGCAGGGATGGGAAGATGCTTCTAACTGAAGTTTCAATTCCAAATACAAATAGCTATGGTGCATTATTGGTGCTAGGTTATCTTTTCTTTGTTTCATGGGGTTCAGGTTTGTGCATTTAATTTTGTAACTATCTCTGTCGTCTTATAAAGAGTGCACACATCTAGTCTTATGGGACAGATTAGTGTTAAGGTTAATTGTGATACGTATGGTGCATTCCATGTCACCATACAAAAACTAACTATCCAAAATAGCTAAGATTGACACCCTACGAAGGTAGTATGTGCTAGATGTTATTAAATATACGTGAGGAAACATGCACCACCCCTAGGTAGTAGGTACAGTTGACACCAATCTCCAAACCATACATATTATTATGAGTAAAATCAATTTAATGGAAATGCGTCAGTACTTGTTACTTATATTTTGTGACTGCTTAAACTCCTGCTGACCTAGCTAATTATTGATCACCACTAGGTGTTACAAGAGACGGCCTCAGCAAGCACTTCTTCCACAGGCCATCCAAAGCCTACACGACCGGCACGAGGAAGAGGAGAAAGATACAGTTAGACCGCGGCGTGCCGGGCAGCGAAGATGTTGGCGAGGCACGGTGGCACAAGACCGGCAAGACGCGTCCAGTGATCGTCGACGGCCGGCAGAAGGGATGCAAGAAGATTCTAGTGCTGTACACTAACTACGGAAAGCAAGGGAAGCCGGAGAAGACTAATTGGGTGATGCACCAATACCACCTGGGCTGTGAGGAGGAGAAGGACGGGGAGTTGGTCGTGTCCAAGGTTCTCTACCAGACGCAGCTGCGTTCTGCGGCGGCGATGATGGGACAGCGCATGAGGAACGGTGAAGTGGTGGAGGAGGCCTCAGAGCCAACGCAAAGTGTGCTCCCTGGCTGTGCTGCGGCGGCAACTGCAGCTGCGGTTGCTATGGTACAACAGTGGCAGCATCAACGGCACAGGCCGGCTGACGACGGCCAGCGCAGAATTGCTCCTGCCAAGACGTCTCATGAGGTAACTTTTTGCTTGTTGCTGCCTTTCATTCAGGATCAGGATTTCCAGGCTTCTAGCATATTATTTGAACAAAATTAGCAAAATATTGGTTACCTCAGGATGCTACTCTTGTATTATATGAATATATGCGAGTGCCCGACACTCACACTCTTGTATTCTAATTATGGCTGCTGCTACTCTGCCATTCTCATAGAAAGCAAAGTCGAAAAAAAAACTACAAATATAATTTATTAGTTGTAAGTCGAAACTAAGGCGAGCAAACTATGCAAAATTTAGTTACTTGAAACAAAGGGAGCCTTGGATAAGATTTTTACGCCCACCGTAGAAGCAATGACTGTACAGAATGTCGAATTTGTTGAGCAAATGAAAAATTTTCCAAGGAAACGTGTATCCTTATCCGTACATTCCTGTTTCGATGCAGATTGATGTCGGCGATCAGGTAGCATTCGATCAAGGACAACAGCATAACAACCACCATATACCGTCACAACATCATCATATCCCATCAGTGAACGCGAAACCAGTGCTTACCAAGTCTTTCGCTGTTAGTACAACCTCGAACACAGTCTCCGCAGTGGTACCACCTGCAGGGCAACATGCCTTAGCCCTCCTGAACAATGGGTTCCATTCTCAAGCAATCGTTCTCCAAAATGAAAAACAACAGGTGCTGTTCGGTCTATTTTGGACCTTTTTTCTGAAAATGTTAATAGCACAAGTACCTAAAAGATGTGGCACAACCACTGGCTAATTCTTGATATATTAGAAAGGAAATATCTTAGTTGGCACTATTCATTACTCCTGTGCTTCGATTTCTTTGTAATGAAGTATGTATGACTTTATTTCATCATGAACTGTGAAATAGGATCAGCAGCAGCAAGTTGGCTGCAGCAAGTCTTCTAGTTTGGAACAAGCCATTCTAGCCTGCCAGTCAACAAGCACATGAAGTAAGCATCCTGTACTATCTTTCATACTGCTTCACAGTCCTGTACGGATTAGAGAGAAGTAACCAGCAGGAGAATATATACCTTGTGCTCTGTTTCCAATTGCTTTATGCTGGCACCATGATTCATGAAACAAGGCAACATGACAGCTATACATTTTCAGTTTTTCACCGCATATTGTCTTCACTACTTGGGGTCAGATTTAGTCATTTAGATACCTTTTTGCAGCATCTAGATTAAGACAAAAGACCATACTGTACAACCTTTTACACATTTTGCCGTACTAGAGCCCAAACGCCAGTGCAGATGCATGACCATACTTTCTTTAGAATTTTAAGAGCACATCAACATGGGCATCCATGTACCTTTATTCTTGTCATTACTTTGCCTCCCAAGCACATTTGGTATCTAGATGTTTCTTACCGTGTCATGGCATTGCTATTCTTTTAATTTCATCCTTCAATATTGTGTTTATGTAATTCTTGAACATGGGAGAAAAGTATTCGTCATATTTTCATGCCATACACAAAATTGTTCCATGCAAGTTTGTTCCCACTAACATTCTCTTGAAAACTCCAATTAAAGAAAAAATATGTTTATATTTTCATATTTTGTCTTTTCAAGTTGTCACTTCAATGGGAACAAAGATTTACCATGCCCATTTCATTTCAAGAAAACCATTTGCTACTTGTAATGTGAAAAAACTGATTGTCTTGAAACTGGTGTTCACACATACGTAGTTACCATGCAAACAACTTATTAAAGACTACTATTTTTGGGTGGTGGGGAGACTGGTAGAACCGGACAACCGGTAGCCTGAAAATCAGACCTAAGATTGGTCGAGATTCCCACCTTTCTTTTTGCAAAATTCCAACTGAAATTTTAAAAAGATAAGTGATTTCATCTGAACTGAAAAAGAATTTCCCGATATATATTTGCTGGAGGTGATCCATGAACCAATGGTCGGTTGCAGTTCCGAACCCTCCATACTGGTGACTTATCTTACATTGAGTTCAACTGGCATGTTCAGGAAGCTTCAGTTCAGCACAAGGAGATAAAACGGCCTTACCAATACTGGCCTCCTGATCACAACCAAGATGGATAACACTTCTGTAACATCAAATCAGGCTGGTAAGTCATGAACCAATCGGATCATCAAATCCCGCAATTTTTTAGAGCTAGAGTTTTTAGGATATGAGCATTATAGATGTCTCCAATCAATTGTACTAAATAGTATAGATATGTAATTGTTAGGTATATAAATGCCATGCTATATTATAAGCTTAATAGGGGAAGAGACTCGATTTGGTAGTTATTTCCTTTTTTGCGGAAATTTGATTAGTTATTTCAGTGCGAGAAAAACACAGAAATTTAACGACATATTTTAACCCATCCATGTGCAGCTGTATTGTCCAGTAATATTGCATTAGTTCCGGACAGATTGAATTCGGGTTGCGAATCAACACAGTTCTCATGGATCCACGTTTATTGTACTTGTAGATGGCATGCCATCTTCTATTCTCAACAGTTTTGGTCACCCCTGCTAATCTGCATTCTGTCTTTCCCTCCTTTGCACTCCGATACACTGATCTCCATCTCCCCTCTAAGCCTTGGGGGAACGATAAACACACTCGTGTACTAGCTCCTAGATAGTCATACACTAGCCCATGCCCTTGCTACAGTCCCATAGAATTTCTCTCGCGCGTTGTTCATCTAACCGCCCGTTGATTCTCTGTGAGCTACCCATAATTTTATCTGACCACCATTGATTCCAAAATGAATGATCGCAAGACCACAAGCGCATTGTGAAAAATATCCACGGTCATTTTCTTTTTATAAACAAAACTTTACTTCAAAGTGTCAAACATTATATTCAGCGTTAGTAGTCTAGTAGAAAACAATAAGATAAAAAAAAAGAAGTGAGACTCGGTATGCTTTAAGCAATCTAGAACCTCAGACTCAATATATATCTCAACACACCTATCGGCCTATCACCTAACCTTGGAGACGGCACAGTTGCACATTCCTCATGTACCATAAAATGTAAGAATACAAAACCTCTATGGTCCTCAAAAAAAAGTTGATAAATAGTGCATAAAAAGCTTGCCACATATCTCCAAAGTCTTGTTTTGTGCCAAGATAGGGATGGTAGCATGTACAAATTACCTCTGTGCCTACAGGCAGAAACTTTGATAGGCTTGTATGGGTGCGATTTTATGCATGTGGGTTTATATTTATACTTTTGGTAAAGTTTCATGGGTATAAATAGGGACTACCCATGCGCTTGTGGACCTTTACATATTGATATACATATATAGTGTTTCATTTCATCTCCATCTCCCCTCCTGTGCATAGATACCATCACTAGCCCACGATTGATATACATATACAGGGTTTCATTTCATTTCCATCTCCCCAACCTCACCCCTCTCCTATCCTAGCCTCCACCAGCTCATCTGTTCCTCCAGTGACCGGTTGACTATAGCCCCATGAAAGTCACGCAGACCTTGGGCTTGCCATCCTAGAGGGCTGAATTAGGATTTCTAAAACTAAGGATCTGAAAAATAACTTAACAAAACCTATGTAAGATAATATAAACACCTATATGCACTATGATTTTGATACATGTTGCTATCTCTATCGTAAATTGCACCCTAAGTTCCAACGTAGCAACTAGCTTATTAAGCTACACTAGGAATGTAAAGTACACAATTGCAAGAATGTAAAGTGTAGAAGTAAAAGATGCGATAGAAGAGCAAACTACTGATGATGATAGCGCAAGGTGGAGGCAGGGAGATTTCTTACCGAGGTCTAAGAAGGTGCATATGCCCTCCCCATAATCCTCATTCAAGCTCCAAGCGAGGCATCATTCTCCCTTAGTAAGCATAGGGACTAAGGCCTTGATCCGTGCAAGGATCAAAGTTGCCAAGGTGACCCCGCAAGAGTCAAGCTTTCGCTCAAGTAAATCTAGATATATGTGGTTCACAAGGTGATCTTTGGCTAAAACGCTAAGGGCCTCCCTTCCTCCCTCTCATAAGTAAGGTGGCGGCCAATCCACGCTTAGGGTCTCTTGCAAGACTACACCCCCCCTAACTTTGGTGGGTGCAAAGACTGGGCACAAGAGGTATGCAAACCTTAGAATCTAATCAAGGGCAATGTGGTAACAAAGGCTTTCACGGGTGCTAATTATGCCTAAGTAAGAAATTAAAGCACTCTTGATGATTTGGCCACTAAAGAATGTCTCAACATAATAATATATAATATAGGTCCCAAGACGCTGAGAAGGCCATCCATACTAGAGAGGGGAGGGGAGAGGTGCTGCACACATAGCCTCGAATTTCAATGGAACCTTGCTGTATTGATGATGGAAATGGAGTTTACAGGGACTCTCTATAGCCTACCACCCTTCATCCACACACTCAAGTGAAGAACAAGACCTAGGGAACTCAAATCCTAGCATCTAGGGCTCTCCATAGCACTAAGCACTTGGCTACAGAAATTTTGCCTAAGCTAGGGTTTACAAGTGGGAGAGACCAGCCCTAATGGCTAGCCAACTAGATATTTACTATATCCCTAGCCTAAGGAGGACACTTTGACACTAAGACCCCTAAGATCTAGACTTAACTAGAAGACCCTTAGGGGGCTGAACCGAAAAGATACATGAAACTCAATCAGACGACCACAGCGAAGTCCTCATCTTCTTCTCTTCCAAGTCTTCACCTGATGTCCTCCACATGGCCAATAGTCCAATCCTTGCGCCCACAGTTTTGAAGCTGAAACCGGGAAACTGCCTGCAGTCTTCGAGGGGAGTTTGCGAACCCAGAGCAAGCGAAGGTTTTGAGGAAAACTACCAAACCATCTTCGATGCCAGCCCATGTACAAATCCTAAGCCTTTTGGCGCCTCCAAGGTCAGGCCCACACAGCCAACGCCATCCCCGATAGTTTTGAGGCCCAAACTACTAAACCGTCCACCTCGATGGTTTTGAAGAAGCAAACCGTCAAACTTTTTGGCTTTGACAGGTGTCACTCTGATGCCAGATCCCACCTACCTAGTCCAGGAGCCACACCATGACCAACATGTCATCGCCTCCCTCGCATGCCCTTCCACTCATTGGATTGCTGGATTGGACACCAGCGGCCTCACCTAGCACTCCTTGCCGTCGGTCAGCGCCATGCCTGTATACCGGCCAATCACGAACAAAGGGTCACATACACACACATGTTCACAAGCACTCATCACCGAAGGAAGATGATCACCCTTGATCGCTCAGTGCAGTAGGGCGGAGGTGCGAGCAACCACCCTTTTTGAGGTGCCATTGCAAGATGGATGCATGGTGTGCACTCTGGAAGATCACAGGTTGAGAGGTTGGTCATACGCGGACTTCAAGACAATCATAAGGTTAGAAATTGACCTTCAACTTAATTTATAAAAAAAGTAACTAGTGTAGTGTACCGACTCCAAATAGAAAATGCATGTTCCGATCGAAAGCTCTATTCTCCAACTAAACATAACCTCAAGAGGTTCGACAATGGCCCATTATAGCTTAAAGAATCATGCATTCACAGGTGTGCTGTATCAGTTTTTTAATTTGATGCTGAACTAGCAACAAATGAAATACTTGTCCTAGAAAACAAGTCATTCTGTTTTTTCCTAAGTCAAACTTTAGAAAGTTGTCACACATATTTTCATGAGGTATTTTATAGTAACAAATGAGTATTGTTCAATTCTCATATATATTTTTATGAGGTATTTATTTGGTGCCATAAATATCGATACTTTTCACTATAAATTTGGTCAAACTTTTAAAAAAATTGATTTAGGATAAAACTAGAATGACTTGTTTTCTGGTGCTGTGGGAGTACATGGAAAATTGTTCTAAAAAATTTACATCCTCTCCTGTACAAGCCTAGATCTCAATTTTCATGTTTAGTTGGGCAAACGTGCTCTTCAAAGTTTATAATAGTAGTAAAAATGCACGTGCGTTCCTACGTGGCGCACGTGCATTTTTAGATGATCAAAGTAACTTATTATATTTTTAAACTTTTTAATGAAAGTTTTATGTTTGTGAAAATTATGGTTTTGTGTTGTTTAATTTAAGGGACTAATGCTTAAATTTAACACTTGTCTAAATAAAAATAGACTTTGTCTAAAAATAAATTTAAAATCGCATCAAATTTCACAAGTTTTGACAAACTCTGTGTTTATTGGCCCATCACTATGCAGCCCAATCTGGCCTGTTTTGTTGGGAACAAAAACTGACCCGTTTTGGTGCGAACAAAAATTGTAACCCTAAAGCCCACCCTCTTCTCCCACTGCCCTCCTTGGCCGCCGCCCACTCCTCTCTCTCCTCCTCTCCACCGCTGCCCTGTCCCGCACCGCCTCCACGGCGGGCCTCCTCCCCACTAGGTAAGACATTTATTCTCTTCTTGGATTGGAAGGCCTCGATTTGTCCAAGTTGATCCGGCTTTGCTGCAGGCCTCCTCTCCCTTGACACAACCTCCTCCCCGCCAGGTAAGGCATTTATTCTCTTCTTGGATTGGAAGGCCTCAATTTGTCCAAGTTGATCTCAATTCTTGCTCTTCTTCACTGGATCTGTCGCTTCAACTCTTGGTGTTGTCTCCTTGAACGTTCATAATATATAGATGATTATCCAGATATCATACGTCGATCTGGGATTGTACGTGCGTTGTATATTTTGACCCAAATGTATTATAAGATGGGCCATGTTGTATAATGGGCTTCGTAATTGATCGATGTGTTGTATTTAAATCCGAATCTTTGTCAGACGAATCCCAATCTCAGATCTGATCGTGGGTGCAAAAATTGGTGAAAAAAGGATGCGGTAAACTCAGATCAAATAATGCCAGGCCATGGTAGAAACAGAGTTTCTGCCGGTTGTGCGTAAGGATCTCCGTAACTAAGCTAGGAAGGGCCGCTAGATTAAATGTGTGGTGGGGCCGACTTTTAGATCTAAAGATGAATAAATAGGGTGGGTAGAAAATATATAGATAGATATTGTTATTTTTTAACTCGCTCTTTTAGGGTAGAATACCAGCCTCACGAAATGTACATGTTCAATACGAATGTACCCAATACAGCATAGGCCCACCAAAATCCTCATAAAGCCCATTAGATTTTTCAGCCCCTTGTTCATTGATGGGCTAGCACTTGAGCAATGCTCGTTGAACAACAGGCCACATACCTCCTGTGTTTCTGTACAGCATCACGAATCTTGGTGCTAGTCCTACAGCAGCTAACATGTCATTAAATGAGTCAATATAAAAAAAGCAATCACAATAAGATCTCAAAATTGCATTTAAAGGCCCCAGAATACATAGCTTGTCTAGAATCTAACATTTTTAATCTTTGATCTTTTTAATCCTTGATCAATATTATCTCTAAAAATTGATTTTAAACGGGAAAAAAATCTTCTATGATAATTGGTTTCCCATTTCATATATGGACATTATTTTTATGTTGATAATCTTTATGTTTTTTCGCTATTCATAGCCAATGTTAAAGATGTTTGACTTAGTACGGAAGGAGTGAATTTTAGTCCAATAGCACAAAACTTTAAGTATGATGCAACTTTAGTCTAGTAACCCAAACTAAACATAGCTATATGCATTACTAATGTAATAACACATGCCTGATAAGAGGCTAGAAAACACAAATATTCAGTTGCGGACCTAGGGCCTGGTGACTAGCCCTAGTTTGGGGATTCTACTCCTAAATCCCAATTACACCGATTAGTGAGTACCTAAAAACCAAATAAATACAAAAGTGAGCAACATTTAGCAATTACAATTTATAATTGGAAGAACAAATATGACACATTAGATGAATTCATGAGAGATGACAAAGGCGGGCGTCAATAAAAAAGTATTACCTCCGTTTTCAAAAATTAGTTACCGGCAAGTTCATTATTTAACTAACAAGCATCAAATAACAAAGAATGAATTTAAATTAACAAAACCTAAATACGTATATTAGGTAAAATCGAGCGAGGTATTTTCTCACAGGAACGTAAGTATAATTGCATATCCGGATCCTCTAAAACAGGAACGATAAGCAAAGAAACAAATTGAAATTAGACCATAAAACCTGAATGTCATGAATATGCACAATGAGTGAGGATACAACGCAATATGCAATGCACAAATTGACATTAGACCATAAAACCTGAATAAACAGCGAACAAGCAAACGTGCTTACCACTCAGGTTCGCCATACACTTGCTTTAGCAATACTAGCGTAGAGGTACATGCAACATGCACGTGGTGATCTAAAATGTCAAAGGAAAGAAAAGAACTGGCCAGCTGACAATCGAGGAAGGGAAAAAGGAAAGAGAAATAAGGAATTAAAAATGAGACCCGCTTGATTGATGTTTTTTCTTTTCTCATTAATTTCAAGAGATGGAAACTACTTGGGTATGGGTACAAAATGAAGGTCAGAAAATAAAGGACCAAAAGGTGAAAACATTTTCCTTCTATCAGTTTTAGGCCTTTTCCAATGTTTTCCAACCTATCAAGTGGGGCCAATGTGAGGGGGCTAAATGTTTTTGATGGGTGAAAAATGGTTGACGTGTACCTGTACCAGGGGTACCCTCAACGGCCCACATAACCGCTTGTGGGCCGAACCTAGCCGAGCAAGCAGGCCTAGGGCCGCAAGCCTCGTGTACGGACGCTAGGCTCCAGGACCACGCGACCCCCGACCGACGAGCAGTCGAGGGTCGCCCCGCACCATGCTGCAATAAGAGGAGCTAACTCGACCATCGGGAGGTCAGGATCTTCCCCTTCCCTGAGCCTTTGGTCGCTCCGGATCCCTTAGAGGGGAAGTCAAATAGCCTGGAGGTGGGCTGAAGGACCGAGGACGCGTCAGGGGCAACAGAGGGATAGCGGACGCGTGGCCTGTCCCTCCGCTCGCATGGCCAAAGCGTGGCACCACTGCGCCAAGCGTGCGGGTGTGCTGCCACACGCCACCCGCCATCATTACGTTGCATGCCCGACAAGGCATGAACCCATCATGTCCCCATTACATCCTCATTGCATCGGCAATCAGGGTGAGGGGATGCAATGACCATGGCCCTCTCGACCGGACTTGGTCGAGGGGCGACGACACTGGGGACCCCCGACTGGAGAGGGTCGAAGCCCTCTCGGTTGGTCGGGGTCTGGTGCTTGCCACTGCGATGGGCCACACTCCATTCCCATGCAATATAGTACCCCTTCTTCTCTTTCTTTCTCTCTCTCTGTAACCCCTCAAGGGCGTCCTCCTCCAAGTATATAAGGAGGAAGAGGCCACCCGGAGAGCGGATGGCGACACATTTCTCAGGACAATGAGAAGCTCAGCTCTCATCCTATAACACCAAGAACTCTCGAATACATCCTCAGCACACATAGTGGACATAGGGATTCATCTTGAACCACTCTAAATCCTTGCTGTTCCCTCTTCTTGCAATCGTCCTCAAGCCGCTAAGCCCACATAATCCCCCGTACTGATAACAAATCTACTTGTCATGGGCATGAAACCATGACAGTTGGCACACCATGTAGGGGATCTCGCATGCTGTGATTCGTCCTCTGATGGCTCTAGTTGCTCATAGCGACATCTTTGCGCCAGGTGCCAGGCTCACTTTCGGCAGTCTGGACTTTGTCGCCTCATTGCAGGGTGAGCTACGACTCATCACCAATGCCACTTTGATGGAGGACGCAGGCCACTCCTCTGAGCGACGCCGTCCAAGACCTCGCGTTGGCGGGTGGACAGCCGTACGACCTCACCAATGCGACCACCACTTACCAGCGTTTCCTCTAGGCGGAGCATGCGCTCGGTAACTTCGTGACTTCAGTCACAACCACTCCCCAGGCCGTGCCGGATCTCGACATCGACGCCCTCGGCCGACGAATCCAGGTCCACCTA
Organism: Paspalum vaginatum; assembly: GCA_030272315.1. NCBI lineage: Eukaryota > Viridiplantae > Streptophyta > Magnoliopsida > Poales > Poaceae > Paspalum > Paspalum vaginatum. The sequence goes on along the minus strand of CM059020.1, from coordinate 9,678,642 downwards.
CAGTTCCCACCCCTCCGACAAGTAGGTGGACATCATGCTCCAGGCACTATCTAATGTCTTCGCTTAGCTAACGGGCACTGACCCGGCGTGCCTGAGTGAGCTAGCAAGAGAATTCAGCAGGTTGGCTACCAACAATTGTGGACCGGAGCTCGTCGCGACGATGGGATACCTTCTCGCATCCTTCCACGACCTGATACTAGATGTGTCGAGCAACGACTCCTCTTCCAAGCACGACAGCGCGACCAGTGATCCCGCCTTCCGCGCCTACAACGTTGTCCTTAATGGAGCTAGTGGCTCTACACCACCCCCGCCGCTGAGGGAGCAGCGCACCCCTGAGTAGGAAATGGAGTACCAGCAAGCCCACATCGAGCAGGCCCAGCGGTGGAGCGAGAAGCTTGACGCCAGGAGGTCGGTCGATGAAGTGGCTTGGCTCGAGGAATACCAATGGGAAGTGAACCTCGAGTGTAATGCCGCTAGGGGATTCAGCGACGAGAGGATTGGCACCAACGGCGGCCCGCTGCTTCTTCCCCAAGGTGAACTAGAATGTCACGGTCACCGCCGTGATGCTGCGTAACGTGCTCGAGCCCGTGGACCCTCAGTCCAAGGAATGGTGCGGTGAACTCTGAGGGCTCATTGAGCACGCTGCGACACAGCACTCCTATGAGGACCATCGCCCATCAACCTCTGCGTCAAGGGATAACAGTTGCGCGACTGCATGCGGTGACCAATAGTGTCAGGACAATGCAGACGGGGCACTAGGAGGAAGGGCCTGTGGCCCAGTGTTGCAGCCCTAGGCCTTACGTACACCGGTCCATCAGTGATTGGGGGACGTGTGGGATGCTCATACGATCCTCAACATGCGGCGCACAACTGATGATCAAGCCGAGCAGGCTTGGTCATCCGGAGGTGCCCATGATAGTCGTGGGTTCCATGATGTCGGAGGGCCACACGCTTTTGGCTAGGAGATCTACAACGCAGAGTTCCCTAGCGCTTTCAACCGCTAAACAACATCACAAAGTATGATGGGACTATGAACCCATCGGTGTGGCTCAAGGACTACCGCCTCACCTGTAGCATGGGAGGCACGTGACGATGACATGCTCATCATCAAGTACCTCCTGATTTACCTCACCAAGTCAACACGAGCATGGCTCGAATACCTCCCGAGGGGTGCATCCAGAAGTGGTACGACTTGGAGAAGACATTCGTGGGAAACTTCCAAGGGACCTACAAGCACCCAGGCAATTCCTAGGACCTCAAGAGTTGTGAACTGTGACCCGGTGAGACCGTCCGAGACTATCTCTGTCACTTTTCAAGAAATGCAATGAGCTCCCCAACATCAGTGATGCGGACGTCATGGGCTCTTTCATCCATGGCACTAGCAACAAGGCACTGGTCCACAAGCTAGGCTACTCCAACACCAAGACCATTAGTGAGCTGATGGAAATTGCAAGCAACCACGCCATCTTTGATGATCGAGAGAGGGCATCTCGGAAGTCCTCCAACCGTCGCAAGGAGCCTGGCCCTTCACTAGATCGTGGGGAAGGAAGGCGACCCCTCTCCAATCGGCATCGTGACAGCCGTCCTTATCGAAGGATGGATGGGGATGTCACTGCCGCCGACCAGCAGCCGCGATAGAACCGTCCTCCACACTGCCCCACATGAGCAAGGGGGTCTACCACCTTGGCCCAATGGCGAGGGATTCAAAAAGCTCATGGAGGAGCCATGCCCTCACCACGGCTACCCAATGAGGCACAAATTTGGTGAGTGTGAGGTGATCAAGCATTTCCTCGCACGACGGCAGTCCGGAGGCACAGGACCGCAGAGGTGGCACCCAAGGATGCTACGGAGCCTGATCGCGAACTGAGTTCCCCGCTACCAATAGATGCCTCATGATCTTTGGAAGGCCGCTCTCCTACACGGGAAAATGATCGACCAACGAGAGGTGAACCTCGCAGGGTAGAGGCCATCTCGTGATACCTTCCTCTAGTTGAAAACCCCGATCACTTTTGATTGGGCTGACCACCCAGATTATGTTCTGCGACTGAGTCGGTACCCACTCGTCATCAACCCAATTATCAGAAACAAGCACCTCATGCGCGTGCTGATGGACGGGGCCACAGGGGTAGCGGCTTGAACCTATTGTATGCCTGACACCTTTGACACCCTGGGTCTTCCATGATCAGTGTTAGCCTAAATGCTAAACGGTAAACAGTCGGTCACCTACTGTTTAGCTATTATTCGGTGCTAAATGGTCATTTAAACGGGTTTAAACGGCGTAAATGGCCAATTAAACTGGAAACGGTATGCTACTATTTAGCGTTTAAACGGGCTAAACGACCAGTTTAGGTGAACAGTGTCCATGATCTAGCATTGGACCGTTCCGATCACCATTCCATGGGGTCATCCTGGGTGTACAAGCTTACCCCCTACGGCACATCGATCTGCCGGTTACGTTTGGGAACACAGACAACTTCCGCACTGAGACCCTCATGTTCGAAGCCATCGACTTCGTTGGTGCATATCACGCCATCTTGGGTCATCCATCCTACGCCAAGTTAGTGGTGGTCCCGAATTACACTTACCTGAAACTGAAGATGCCAGGCAAGAAAGGTGTGATCACCGTGGAAGCCGACTTCCAAGCAGCGTGCAACTGTGAAAGAGGCAACTTTGACAGTGGCTGCCCAGGCAGTAGTTGCGGCCGATTTGAACAAGATCCAAGAGCACATCCTATAAGCCGCCCCCAATGAGAACGACATGATGGCGGGGTCTTTTAAGACCGCTGATGACACAAAGGCAGTGGCTGTCGACCCGGCCGACCCGAGCAATACATGTGCGCATCGTCACTGTGCTCTCCCCGTACAGGAAAGTGCGCTCGTCGACTTCCTCCACGCCAACTGAGATACCTTCGCATGGAAACCGACCAATATGTCGAGTACCTGAAGGGAAGTCAGCTGAGCACTCCCTAAACATCCGGCCAACCGCAAGGCTGGTAGCTCGAATGTCTACGCCTGGTTCGATGAGCAAAAACAAGAGGCTATCGGGGAAGAAGTAGGCAAGCTCTTAGCTGGGGGATTCATAAAAGAGGTCTGCCACCTGGAGTGGCTAGCCAACCCTATGCTCATCAAGAAGAAGAACGAGCAGAGAATGTGCGTGGACTACACCAGCCTGAATAAGGCCTGCCCTAAAGATCCTTTGCCTCTTCCTTGGATAGACCAAGTGGTCGATTCGACCATAGGATGCGAATCCTTGCCCTTCTTGGATGCGTACATAGGCTATCATCAGATCACCATGAAGGAATCTGACCAAATCGTGACATCTTTTATAATCATGTTTGACTCATTCTGCTACACGAGCATGCAAGCATGAAAGCATGTTTTCGCTGAGCAAATAGGATGCAACTTCGAGGCTTACAGTCAATGACATCATCGTCAAGACCAAGAAAGCTGACAACCTCATCGCTGACCTAGAGGAAGCCTTTGCGAACCTCCAGCGGTTCTGAATCAAGCTAAACCTCAACAAGTGTGTCTTTGGAGTCCCGAAAGGGAAACTCCTAGGTTTCATCGTTTCAGAGGGAGGCATCAAAGTGAACCAGGACAAGATCTCGGCCATCCTAAAGATGGGGCCTATTAGTGGCAGTCAAGTATGTTCAAATGCTCACTGAGTGCCTAGCTGCCCTCAACAGGTTCATCTCACAGTTTGGCGAGCGACAAATGCCTCTCTACAAGTTGATGAAGAAGTCTGAATCGGTTCGAGTGGACCCCTGAGGCACAGAAGGCCCTCGACTGATAGAAAAGATTCCTTACCTCGCTACCAACCTTGGTCGCTCCTGCGCCAAAAGAGCCGCTCCTCCTCTACATCGCGGCCACCACGTAGGTTGTCAGCTGCCGTCCTCGTCGTCGAAAGACCGGAGGAGGGATACGCCCTCAAGGTGCAACGACCAATCTACTTCGTTAGCGAAGTACTCACCGACGTCAAGTGGCAGTGCCTATAGGTACAAAAACTGATGTATGCAGTCCTAATGGCAAAGCACAAGCTGACTCACTATTTCGGACCGACACCAAGTCACGGTGGTAAGCGCCGCCACCCTGGGCAAGATTTTCAGCAACCAGCGATGCCTCCGGGCACACCACGAATTGGGCAATTGAGCTCAATTACCTCGACATATTGTACGTCCCTAGGACAACGATCGAATCCCAAGTACTGGCAAATTTTGTGACGAAATGGACAGAAGCACAGGAGGCTCAGCCAATAGAGGATCTGAAATACTAGACCATGTACTTTGACAGAGCTCACACTAGGATAGGGTCTGGGGCAGGGGTCGTTATGATCTCCTCGATGGGAAACAAGCTTAAGTACGTCATACGCTTGAACTTCGACTGCCAACAATGTCACAGAATATGAGGCCCTCATCAACGAGCTTGTCCTTACCTCTGAGCTCGAGGCTAAACACCTCCACACATGAGGCAATTCCAAGATCATGGCAGACTAGGTCATGACGTCCACAGCACCTCACAGCGAGCGCATGGCGGCCTATCGCAATGAGGTCCAGTAGACTCGAAGAGAGGTTCAAAGGCTTTGAGCTGCACCACAGCTTCTAGTGAAACAGCAGGGAGGTGGACTACCTAGCCGTGTCGGAATCAAGCCATGGCCTGGTTCTAGGGGGTCTTCGTGGTTGATCTCGATTGACCGACCACGGAGCTTAGGCCACCGCAGCCACACGATGGGGAGGCCCCGACCCTGAATAGATGGTTGAAGTGTTTGAATAGGTCGACGAGCAGCCAGCCCTTCACCACTGTGTCCACCGGACACCACAACGTGAACTCACGGCAACGCACGATGGCCCTTCCATCCGGCAGGTCCCAACCGATGTCGCTAGATCTTGAGGATTAGCGCAGCATGATTGAGAAGAATCAGGGTAACCACAACCTTTAAAGCGTGGACTCACAAACCCTCTCCCAAAGTCTCGGTCTCGAGGTCCGTAGCCGTGCTGAAAACGGCTAGGATCTCGGCCGGCAACGTGTCTCTTACCTCCAGGAGCACGAGCCTGAAAGCCACCTCCTTGCTCACCACTAGCAATGCATGCTCTAGTCTCACCATGCAGAGGAGGATCTTGCTACCATCTTGGTAGAACTAATCCTTGTTCCCCCAAGCCCTCTCCTGCCTCTCAACCCTCTTCCGTCTGAAGCAAAACTCCTCCAAGTGACCATTCCGCTAGCAAAACTCACAGTGCTAGACAGGTCTCGTGGGCATAGGCTAGGGCTGTGACTTGGGCTTCTGGTGTGGTAGCTGTGTGGTCTTGGGTGGTGCAGGCTGCTAAACACTCACCATACTAGAAGGCTTAAGTTTCTTAGTCGCTATCTTATCCAACTTAGCATGAGACAGCTTGGGTGTCCAAAACTGCTTCTTCAGGGCAGCCTTAGGAGGCTCATAGTAAACCCCATCAATAGTAGGAACAAGTTGGAGAGAGGCAGTGTTAAGCTTAGTCGGGGCACTCTTCTTCTCACCCAAAGTACTGCACTCTCCTAACCCAGGTCCACTCACATTACCCTCAGCTCTCTTGGTGCTCTCTAGAATCATCCATAGTTGGGGTTCTCTCGCATACATCCAACTGAGCACCTCACGCAAATGAGCATTCTCCTCCTCTAAGTCCAGCTTATCTCCCCTCAGTCCCTCAATCACCATAGTCTAAGCAACACAAAACTCATAATCTAAAGAGGGAATATGGGTAGCTGACTTCTCCAGCTTCCTAATGGTGGCATCCTTATCCACCAACATCATCATAAGAGTAAGGCAGTTCTCACAAGAGTTAGATGGTGCTAAAAGCAGCCTCAAAGTCAGCTCTCAACTGCTCTAGCTCACTCCTCAAGGTAGTACAGACCATGCACACACCCAAAAGCGTGGGTCAAGCCCTAAGCTCTTCCAACTACTTGAGCTACCCCTCACACTTCACCTTTAGCTCAGCAATATCAACTGCTAGGTAGGGACACGACTCACACTCAAGCTCATCACTCACAATGGGCTCATCTAGCTTAGCCTAGAGCTGGCTCAACTCAAGCGTCAACCTATCAACTTCTTGTACCCGCCTGGCATACTTACCTCTCAGATCACTCAGCTCAACTAAAGAGCCCTAGAAGGTAGGACACTCCTCCTCACAAGAGACTGCTAGCACATTGTTCAACCTCTCAGTCTCACTCAACGCATTCAGCAAGCTTAGCCTTCAACTTACGCGGCTTCTAGGCAGCCTTCTCTAGCAACTTGTCCTAAGCTCTCAAGGCACGGCTATTCTCCTCTAACAACTCAAGAACCTGAGCCTCATCAGGAGTTACCTCATCACCAGAGGAGCCGATGTCATTGTCATTGTTACCCTTGTCCTCCTCTGCCTTGGAGCTAGACTGACCTCCTCTTCTGCTTGTTCTTGCACTCGTGCTTGAAGGAGACGAAGCAGAGGCCGGCTGGACCACCTTGTTCCTTCTTCCTTCCTCTCTTGGTGGCGATCTCCTCGTCACTTGAGCTTGATGAGAATGAGATGATCCACTGGTGCAGCCACACTGGTTGGTGAGGAAGGCCTTCTTATGCCTGCGACTCTCCTTCTGGTAGCTCTTGAAAGCCTTCCAAAAGTCCTTGGCCTTCTTGCTAGAGTGGTACTTGCCGGAGCTGTGCTTGCCAGAGTGGTACTTATTGGGGTCGCAGGAGTGGTACTTGTTGGAGTCGCCGGAGTTGCCATTGCCCTTCTTGTAGTAGTCGTTGTTCTTGTTAGGGCACTCGGCGATGAATGGCCGACCTCTCCGCACTCGAAGCACTTAGGCCTTTCGCCCTTCTTCTTGCTCATGCGGTTGTCATAGGCATGCTAAAAGCGACTAGACACCATGCGTAGCTCTTCACCCCGAAGTGATGCTAACTGCTCTTCTATCACAAACATCAAGGCAGAAAATGAGAAGTTGTGAAGCGGGGGTTAGCAATAGCCTCTCTAGAGCTAGAAGCCAAGGCCAGGCTATTGGAGCCTAGTACCATTGAGAGTATCTCTCATCTGGTAATCCACCTCTGTGGCCTTGAGCTTGCTATAGAGCTCATCTACACCTAAGGTGTCATACCCTGCCGACTCGAGAATAGAGTTCTTGATCTCCCACACTTTCCTATCCAAGGCATACAATAGCTTAACAAACTACTGATGGTTAGAGTACAGGAGCCTAGCGGGGGCAGAATTGACACGGAGCTTGTTGATGATTGATTGAAAATGACAAAATCCTCATATTCGCGCCTGTAAATCTCTATAAGACGACCCTAGACTGTCACCATTCCCTCATGGTGTGCATTTAGAAGGGACCAGATCTCTCTGGTGGTTTCAAGATGACTCACCATCTCAGTCCGCTAGACCAATTCTAGAGAAGAGAAGGTTCACCGCCTTAAAATTTGCCTCATGCTAAGCAACGAGTACCGGTGTGGTACGCTCAGCAACAGCGAGCACCGCAAAAGTCATACTCTGAGTAATTTTCCATATGTCCTCGCTCTGGTAAGCAAGAAAGCCTTCATCTCACCCTTCCAGTAGGCGTAACCATCCGAGCCGAGAACCGAAACCTTCCCAGAGTGAGTCATAGTCGCTATTGGTTTCTCACCAGTAAACGTATGAGGAAACCTAACCAGCTCTGATACCAGACAAGAGGAAATTGGCCCACGATAGTCGATTCTATCTCTGGGAAGACCCCTACCTATACAAACTCTACGCAGATGGATTCCTACGTCGCTGCATTCTAGCTTGTGAAGTACATCAAATCCTTGATACATGTCATGCATCCTCTTATGGAGATCACTATGGGGCTTACCAGACTCATGTAAAAATCTGGCAGAGTAGGTTCTACTGGCCCACTATGTATGAATATGCAAAAGAGTTCATAGGACGGTGTGCAAGGTGCCAGCACCAAGGAAATATAAATCCAAGAGTTGCTATGCCACTCACAAGTAATCTTCAAGTCGACATATTCGATGTCTGGGGCATAGATTTCATGGGACCTTTCCCCAAGAATGGAGACAAGGAGCACATTTTGGTCGCAATGGATTATGTATCAAAATGGGTAGAGGCAATGCCGTGTCCAACAGCGAACTCAATACACTCCATCAAGATGTTTTGGGAGACCATCTTTCCTTGTTTTGGAGTGCCACAGATTATCATCAGTGATGGAGGTGCACACTTTATTGACAAATGCTTCAGGAAGTGTCTCGCTGAACTTGGTGTGGACAACTGTGTCGCCACCCCTTACCATCCGCAGACAAGTGGCCAAGCTGAGACATCAAATAAACAGATCAAGAACATATTGCAAAAGATGGTCAAGGCTATGGGAAAAGAATGGGTATCCAAGCTACCCAATTCTCTCTGGGAATATCATACAGTGTACAAGACTCCCATTGGCATGACACCATACCAAATGGTGTACTGCAAGACTTGTCATCTTCTAGTGGAACAACAGTTTAAATCTCACTAGGCGGTGAAGAGGTGGAAGATGGATCTCCAGTCAGCAGGCGTGAGAAGGCAAATTCAACTAGCTAAATTGGAGGAATGAAGGGAGAAGGCATAGCACAGTGCCTATATATACAAGGAGCACACCAAAAGATGGCACGATAAGTGACTCAAGATCAAAACATTCAAACCGGGAGATAAGGTATTACTTTTTAATTCCTGCGTTCCTTTATTTGGTCATTGGAAACTTACATCCTTAAATTTGCCGATCACAGCACCATAACCCTCAAGGACAATGATAGAAAGGTTTTTAAGGTGAATAGGCAACGTCTTAAAATCTTTCTTGAGCCCAAAATGCCGCCGCTTGAAGAAATGGACGTCTTCAAGCTACACGTGGTAGTTTGATCACCCGTCCATGGTCGAGTTCAGACCTTAAATGAAGCCATGTACAATATATATTTTCTTCCATAAAATTGTATCTAATCTCACCGTGTGCTTAAAATCTCAACAAAAGCCAATGTTGTGTTATTGAATTTAGGTTCTAAGCTCACCAACAAGGGGCACCCCCAACTTCTGGCCTATCCAACTAGGTTGGCGTGGCCGACCGGCCTTTGTGCATGGCCGCCCAACCCCTGGAGTGGTCGCCTGTCTAGTGGGCTAGCTGCCCGGCCATACCCCATGGCTGCTCGGCCTAGGGTTCGGTCGCCTGGCCATGCCACACGGCCGCTTGGCCACCAAAAGTTTGGAAAACTTTGATTTTCGGGTTTGGAGCACTGATCCCTGCAGTTTAGGTGCGGTTGAGTAGATGAGATCAGAGAACATCGGCTATTTTAAGGAGAGAGAGAGAGAGTCATCTTCTTCCCTACTTCAACACTTCACCCTCATCTTCCACTTGGGATCGAACCATTGCTCCTCCCTCTCCTTCCAACAAGGCAAGGCAATCGTTTCGATCGCCTCGGGCACCACTGCCTCATACTCACATCCTCCGAGGAGTTCCCACGGCCCTTGCAAATCATCATGAGAAAAGAGAGCCCCAAGAGAGTCGTCAGGGCATCGCAGTGACCGACAGGGCTTGGCCCAATGGTTGCCCAGCCATTCCTAACGGCCACCTGGCCAATACTGATGGCCGCTTGGCCACACCTCATGGCCTCCCGGCCACCCGTGATGGTCACCTGGCCTCGTCTCGCCATTCCCACAGTAAGGACAAGCCAGCACGTGGACTGTCTCTAGCAAAAACGATTGTGAAGAAGTTCGCTCACCCATCTGGCCATCTCCTCATCCTACTTTAGGGGGTTCTCACCCCAGTGAAGTGCATGAGGAGCCTCTTTCATGAGGAGAGCTATGGGCCTTCTAGGGATCCGAAGATCCCAGGGGCATCTACCCACACCCTCTGTGGCGTGAAAATGACCACGGGCTATGGAAAGGTGCTTGTCCCTAGGGTCCCGAAGTCAGATGTATCCATTGATGAGTCCATCGACTCGACACCGCCATAAAGGACGGTGAGGAGGGTGGCCATCCTACCTCTAATTAGAGGGCCACTAGGGAATTTTGAAGATTCTTCGGATGAAGAAAAAGAAACAGTGGCAGCCATAAAGTAAAGGAGGAGATCGTAGGGCTCAAGGCGAAATTCAAGAACTTGGAGGAGCGCTGCGCCGAAGGCGAACTTTGGAGGATGGAAATTGATGATAAGTTTGACGTCCTTAGGAAGGGGTTGTCTGCCAAAGTCCGTCGCCTTGTGGAAGGAACCAGGCATCCCGAGCTCCATGATCCTCGCATGCCATAGACGCCCGGTGCTTCTAGTTATCTTAGGCACTTAGTTTAGGTTTTTAATTCTTAGGTTGAATAATTTGTTTTGTTAAAATTCCTTTTGCAACAAGCGCCTCCAATTTTATTGAATTCAATAAAGGTAGGATAGTTTCCCTTTTGCACAATGAGTTTGAGTAGAATGGGCAAAGCCATTCAACCTCATGTCACTAACTCTGCAAAAACACACGAAGAACATGATGAATAGGGTACCACCACACTACTCAGGAAATTTCATGGGAACTCGGAGAAGTCGCATGGCCGCCTGGCCATACAGTTTTCATGAATACATGCCACGTGACAATGTCACATCCTCAGGAGGTTTCCTCAATAGAACCGAACCAGCACATGGGTCGAATGATCAAAAAGAGTGGCCACCCGGCCACCCATCGTGGCCGCCCAACCAAACCCTATGGCCGCTCGGCCTATGTTGTGGGTTGATCAGCCCATCTTCACATCAAACCCGCACTTTGGAGGTCAGGTATACACGTTGCACTCCATACACCCCTCAGATCTTGCGCTTTGAAAATTAAGCTTGACCAAATCATGTTCTACATGATCATAATGTCACATTTAACTTGTGTTTGTACCATTTTATTCCTCATGCAAGATTGATCTTGCCTTTGGACACTCTGATGAATAGGGAAACACTTAAGTTTAGTTTGTTGATTCATGCGAGATGAGATAATTAGAGGAAACTAAAGGAACCTCCCACATGAGTCAAGAGCTTTATTTGCAAAATAAAAAAGTGGGCTCCACCTTGGATGATCTCAAGTTCCTATCCTTTGCCCACCAGTGCCAAACTTGTATATTCTTGCTTCCTTGCTTGTTTTGAGTCTTATCAAGTCTCGTGCCATTAGAAGAGTTTGAATCAACTAAGAATTTTAGCCTTCACATGCACATTCCATGAAATAAAGTCTCCCAAAAAGGTGTGCAATAAAATGTCGATGATCCCATTCAAGTTTCATTTGACAAAAAGAGAGGCATGGATATTTGAAAAAAAAAGAGAGAAAAAGAGAAAATATATGAGAAAAGAAAAGAAGGAAAAACCTCGTGCCCTCTACTCAAACATGGGATTCAAGCATGCACCAGCAACCGACAAATCCCTATACTACACCTGCACTTGGCCAAATCTCACTTGATTGAGAATTCATTCTTGACACTTGATTTGATTCAACGATACAAACATGATAGGAAAGCCTCTTTCTCCCAACTACCTCAGCTCCACAAAAGCCTTGGTAGCATAGGATGTGAGAAATACAAGATTCTAGCAAGGACGCCTTGTCCTTTGAGTGACAGAGAGATGGTCTTGAGATCAAAAGAATTGGTATATCCTGCTTTTCAAAGTCCGAAAAACCTCTTTGCTCATGTGGTGTGGGAACCTGAGGTCAACTTTGATATATTCTTGTTCCATGTTTCAACATTCCAAAACTAAGGTGTAGACACCACTGAAATCCTAGGCAAGGTGAAATAGTCAGGAATAATCTTGTGCCTGCGATGGTGAATGTTGATGTTATGCCCTTTTCGCTTGTGCTTAACTCTATACTTTTGCTACAATTTACCAAGCTTTCATGTATTACTAACTAGTTCCACGAGTTGTGCATAATAGTCGTACGCAGGAGCTTGTGACGTCTAAAATAATGAAGGAATGAGCAAAATAGAGGCAAGGATGCAAGGGGAGGGCATCCAGGCAGAAGAGCATGCCCGGCTGACCACCTCTCTTGGCGGCTCGGCCAACAGATGGCCCAAGCAGCTTTCTAGCCCAAGTGTGATGGCCGCCCGACCATTACACATGGCCGCCCGGCCATGTCACAAAACACGTCCTTTGATCTGCATGCAAGGAAACACACTAGGAGTCAATTCCAACCGTGGGATCAAGTATCAGAGGAAATAAAGTATTGGAAGGCCTCCACACAAGATTAGCACAGGGATTGGTGATGTTATAGATCCATGCCAGCCAACATGCAACCAATTCCCATGAGACACATGGCCGCTCAGCCATGGAGCGTGGCGGCCTGGCCATACTTTTGGCTCATTCTTCACATGCATTAACTTCCACAACTATCAACCGATGTGGGGAGTGAATCTCGGTCGAAGGATGAAGTAAGTCGGCAAATCGGATGGCCGCCTGGCCATAGAATTCGACCGTTTTGCATGGGCATCGATTTGGGCAACTAAATCAACCGTAGGATCAACAATGCTAGTTAATTCCATGGCCGCCCGGCCACTGACCCACCTCACTACCGACCTTGACACGCCTACAAGTACTCCCCTCGGTCTACGAGTTCGCGTGATTATTGATTCTAGCAGGTGCAATAATTTGGTGAGTACTGATTTGGTCAAGAAGCTTGGCTTGACCACACAGCCGCATCCACATCCACATCCATATCATATTCAGTGGTTGAATGATTCCGGCAAAGCTAAGGTAACACAAATAGTTAGGGTTCATTTTCCCATTAGTTCTTATGCTGATTTTGCCGATTGTGATGTGGTACCTATGCAAGCTTGCTCTGTTTATTGGGTCGTCTATGGGAATATGACACTGATGCACTTCACCATGTTAGAAGTAATAAATATACCTTTATGCATAAGGGAAAGAAAATTACGCTTCTACCTTTGACCCCTGCTGAAATTATTAAGTTTGATAGAGAGAGGCTTGCTACTAATAGCAAAACTGTTGAAACTAAATCAGAAATTCAGCATGTCACAAATAAAATAAAATTGAGGAATCCTGTTTTGCTTGCTACAAAGTGCGACCTTGCTGAAATTCATGATGCTGCTGTGTGTTATGCTTTCATATGCAAAGATGCTTTGTTTTCTTTGGAAGATATGCACCATACTTTGCCTCCTGCGGTCACTAACCTTTTGCAGGAGTATGCGGATGTTTTCCTCGAGAAAATACCTCTAGGGTTACCACCTATTCGAGGGATTGAGCACAAAATTGATTTGATACCTGAAGCAAGTTTGCCAAACCGAGCTGCTTATAGGACCAATCCGGAGGAGACTAAGGAAATTCAGTGCCAAGTCCAAGATCTTTGGACCGCGGGTATGTACATGAAAGGCTTAGTCCTTGTGCCGTTCCTGTTCTTTTGGTTCCTAAGAAAGATGGAAGTTGGCGCATGTGCCTAGATTGTAGAGCCATTAACAATATTACCATAAGGTACCACCATCCTATTCCTAGGCTGGACGACATGCTTGATGAGTTAAGTAGTTCTATAATTTTTTCTAAGGTTGACTTGCATAGTGGATACCACCAAATAAGAATGAAATTGGGGGATGAATGGAAAACAACTTTTAAAACCAAGTTTGGGTTGTATGAGTGGTTAGTTATGCCTTTTGGTTTAACTAATGCACCTAGCACATTCATGCATTTAATGAATGAGGTTTTGCGAGCTTTCATTGGAAAATTGGTGGTGGTATATTTTGATGATATATTGATTTACAGCAAGTTTTTGCATGAACATATGGACCATCTACGTGCTGTTTTTGATGCTTTGCGCACTGCACGCTTATTTTGTAACATCGAGAAGTGCACTTTTTGCACCGATCGAGTCTCTTTTCTTGGCTATGTTGTGACACTGCAGGGAATTGAGGTGGATGAAGCCAAGGTGCAAGCTATTAGAAGTTGGCCTACGCCCACGACGGTCTCACAAGTTCGAAGCTTCCATGGACTTGCTGGATTCTACTGTCACTTTGTGCCAAATTTTAGCACCATCGCTGCCCCATTAAATGAGTTGACAAAGAAGGGAGTAGCATTCCATTGGGGTAAGTCATAGGAGGGTACCTTTAATCTTTTGAAGGACAAGCTTACCCAGGCTCCATTGCTGCAACTTCTTGATTTTGGTAAGACCTTTGAGCTTGAATGTGATGCTAGTGGGGTAGGCATTGGTGGTGTTTTGATGCAAGAAAATAAACCCGTTGCTTACTTTAGCGAAAAATTGAGTGGACCTATTTTGAATTATTCCACATATGATAAAGAATTGTATGCTCTTGTTCGATCTTTAGAAAAGTGGCAACATTATCTATGGCCCAAAGAATTTGTTATTCATTCCGACCATGAATCGCTAAAACATATTAGAAGCCAAGTGAAACTGAATCGTAGACATGCTAAGTGGGTTGAATTTATTGAATCTTTTCCTTATGTTATTAAACACAAGAAAGGGAAGGATAATGTGATTGCTGATGCCTTGTCTAGGAGATATGCTATGTTGTCCCAACTTGATTGCCATATTTTTGGGTTGGAATCGATTATAGAACAATATGTTAATGATGAAGATTTTAAAGATGTCATGTTGTAGTGCAAACAGGGAAAAACATGGGACAAATATGTCATAAATGATGGATTTGTGTTTAGTGCTAACCGCCTATGCATTCCAGTTGGATCCATACATCTTCTTTTGTTACAGGAGGCTCATGGAGGTGGATTGATGGGTCATTTTGGCACCAAGAAAACGGAAGCCATGCTACCCACACACTTCTTTTCGCCAAAGATGAGGCGAGATGTTGAGAGGTTTGTATCCCGCTGCACTACATGTCAATAGGCTAAGTCATGATTGAATCCACATGGTTTATATATGCCTCTTCCTGTTCCTAGCACCCCATGCGAAGATATATCTATGGACTTTGTTTTTGTATTGCCTAGGACAAAGAGGGGGGATAGTATTTTCGTGGTGGTTGATAGATTTTCTAAGATGGCTCACTTTATTCCTTGTCATAAAAGTGACAATGTTGTTAATATTGCTAACTTATTCTTTCAAGAAAATCGTTCGCTTGCATGTTATGCCTTCTACTAGTGTTTCAGACCGTGATGCCAAATTTTTGAACCACTTTTGGAGAACGCTATGGAATAAATTGGGGACAAAGCTACTGTTTTCTACAACCTGTCATCCTCAAAACCGATGGTCAAACCGAGGTAGTGAATTGAACTTTAACTACCATGTTGAGGGCTCTTTTGAAGAAAAATTTGAAGATGTGGGAAGAGTGTTTGCCGCATGTTGAGTTTGCATATAATAGGGCGGTGCACTCCACCACCAAGGTAAGTCCTTTCTAGGTAGTGTATGGTTTCAACCCCCGTGCTCCTATTGATCTTTTACCTTTACCTACTACTGAGAGGGTTCATGATGATGCTAAGAAGCGTGCTGAATTTATTCTGAAATTGCATGAAACTACTAAAGAAAATATTGAAAGGATGAATGGAAGGTATAGGGCTGCTGGTAGTAAAGGTAGAAAGGAAATAAAACTTGAACCGGGTGACTTAGTATGGTTGCACTTGAGAAATGATTGTTTTCCAGATTTGAGGAAGTCTAAATTGATGCCTAGAGCTGATGGTCCTTTCAAGATAATTGAGAAAATAAATGGCAATGCATATAAGCTTGAGTTGCCTCCCGAGTTTGGGGTTAGTCCCACATTTAACATTGCAAATTTGAAGCCATACTTGGGAGAAGAAGATGAGCTTGAGTCGAGGACGACTCCACTTCAAGAGGGGGAGGATGATGAGGACATCTCTCCTATTCATACACTTGATAATAATCCTCCAGTGGTGATGCAAGGACCTATCAGAAGAGCACGCGCACGGCAATTGGATCAACAGGAGAGCTCGTTTCTTTGTGCACGTGCATATACTTGTGAGGATAGTATGCTATCTAATGTTTCTATTGATTATATTGAACTTAGGAACTTTCGAGAGGAACATGAAGGCTTTGGGAACTAGCAAGGGTGAGGGAGGAAGTAAGAGGGGCGTCCAAGTCAAGTTGGAGGCCTAATTCATCTCAAAGTAGGCCACCTCGTCCTCCAGGGATAGTCTGCACCAAAATCGTCGCCCAAGCCACAAACGAGCTCCAGTCTCGGCGATCCACATATGCCTGGAAAGATAAAAACATAATCTTTCCAATGCCACCAGTTTTAGGTCTATTGGATTTTAGAGTCGACAGAAAATCACGTTGGAAGTGGACGGATAGAATCTGTTCAGGGTGTTGTTCCAACCATTTGGGCCATTGGGCCATGTATCGTGTGAGAGTATTTTGAGTTCGCATCTAGGAGTCCTTGGATGACCCTAAGGTCTATAAAACCTTAGCCGCCGCCCAAGTTAGGGTTTTGGGATTTGCATAGATTACTCTGTCATTGAACAGTTTCGCCGTTTGAGAACACTCCGGTTTGTGAGTCCCCAACTTTGTGAGATTAATCATTCATCTGCAAGTTTAGTCGCAATCTTTCTTATTCTTGCTCATGTTCTTGATTCACTGGCAGGGTTTAGCCTTCGTGGTGAGGTCAACCGGGCAACGCACTATTGATAACCAGAGGACGCGTGGTGCTACGATTGCAGGGGCTTGATCATGCCGATCGGGAGCCAGATCATGAGTGTCTCGTGCCACCAAATCGACTTACCCACCACCTGATGGAAGATCGGGAACCCCTTGGTCCCCATCAACGTCCTAGGTCCGAATCACTTTGTCAAGATGGTGATGGAGCTCTGTGAAAGGAGCGTGTTGGGGTATCCAACCCAAGAGAGGGAGGGGGTGAATTGGGTCACTAATCGCTCAACTAAAACCTAGAGCTTTATATTGCATAAGATAAACCTATTTCGTCCTACACATGCTAGTTAAGTCTAAGGTTTATCTATGTGCTCTCTAACTTATCCAAAAAACTTGCAACCTAAAGACAAATCTAATCAGACTAACTAGGAAAGCTAAAGGCACACAAGGAATATAAATGCGGAAACGTAAATGTGGTAAGTAAAGAGAATAAGGAAGGGGGATGCAAACTCTCAGGGAGACATGAGGATTCAACATGGTTCACCACTAAGGACTATGTCCACGGGCTCACCACCAAAGGCAAAATCTGAGCCAAGCACCAAGTCTCTTCCAATCACATCTTGTGCTCGCCACCATGGCTCACGACAAGCAAAGGCTAAGTGCCACCAAGCCACCAAGGCTTAGCCACCGCCACCACCTCTCTCAGTCACAAGGCACCAGATGCTTGACTATGGAGTTTGTAGGGTCTCCTCGTCCCCACACAAGTTGTCGCTTCCACTCCACACCAAGAAGGAGGGTCTAGCAATGAGTACAAGTGGCTTGGCCACAACCAAGGCTTCTCCAATAGCTCACGCAGGAGCTACACTCAAGAAGAACTCGCTCTAAGCTCTGACCTAGCTTGGATATGCACTAAGCTCTCATATGGTGGTTGGAGTGGTGGATATGCTTGAAATACACCTCTACAGTTGATCTCAACTTCAGTGGCTCCAACACACTCGAAATGGCCGGGTGGGGTGGCTTATATAGCCCCCAAACTCAAACTAGTTGTTGGGCAAAAGGCTGATAGAAAATTCATAGATAGGATGGTATGGTCTATAGTACGGTCTATAGGAGAGTATAGTACGGTGCATCGTACTTGCCAACTGGCCGTTGAAATAGCCGTTGGAAATGGTACGGACTGTACAAGAGTACTATACAGTCCATGTATTCCTGATTTCCCTTCCTAATTCAAAGCCTCGGGTAACTTGGTACGGTTGATAGTACGGTCTGTAGGAGAGTACTATAAGGTCCATGTATTCCTGATTTCCCTTCCAAATTCAAAGCCTTGGGTAACTTTGTACGGTTGATACTATAGTATGTAGGAGAGTACTATACAGTCGATGGACTCCTGATTTCCCATCCAAATTCAAAGCCTTAAATAACTCGGTATGGTCGATAGTACGGTTTGTAGGAGAGTACTATACAGTCCATGTATTCCTAATTTCCCATAGTTTCCTTAGCCCCGGACAAGATGGTATGGTCTATAGTACGTTATGTAGGAAGGTATAGTACGGTCCATACAAATCTGGGGGGTCGCAACATACGGTCTTCACAACTTGTCAGGCTTCCATTCCTCGGCCCCTTCGGGAAACATAGTCCGAAGGTTGGTATGGTCTTTTACAGTCCTCACAAAAACTGTGAGGTTCATTTCTAGAATAGCCCGTCGGGCCATGCCTTTGGTTCTTTTTCTCCCCTTCATCCCTTGGACCCAAAACACCTGAGAATGTGCATCTAGACAAGTTCATTAGTCCAAGTGTTGGTTGTCAATTAATCACCAAAACACAACTATAGAAATATGGCACATGAGGCCATTTTCTTTACACTCTGCAGGAAAAAGGAAGTGTTACGACACCAACGTCAACTCAGGATGGGATGGAGGCGAGACAATACACCTTCGAGCGACGCGTTCGACTTGGTGACGGCCTCCGCAAGTGCCATTCGATCTGATGCAAGGTCCTCCTTCTCCAGTGTAAGGATGGCGATAGATCGCTCTGCACTGCTAAGGGTGACCGCCCACTGTGCCAAAGGCTCCTCAGTACAACTTAGCTCCTGCTACGTCTGCGTGAGCTCCTAGGGCGTACGCATCTTGCACTCAACTTTCGCCAAGGCAAGGGTCTGCTCCAACGCACGAAGTTTAGAGACCTGCGCAACGAGCCAGTATTAGGAACAGTTGCACCGCGAAAGGACGATTGAGGTAAAAACAACATGAATCAGTTTCAAGCAATTACCTGCCCTGCCGAACAGATGCGGCCAATCAACTGGCTGACCTCGTCAAGCTGCCAGTAAACTTCCCTCTGCATTTGGGTGAAGCATGCGAGCACGGCGTTCAATTCTTCCTCGAAGGTTTGCCCTAGCCCCAACAAGTGGCCATGGGCCTCACGAACCCCACTCCTCACGGCCTCTCAACCGTCACGCTCGATCGGGTTGTCAAAGAGTATCATCTGCCCTTTGTCGTTTGGGTTCCAAATGGGATACCACACCGTCACGGGGCAGAGGTGCAACACCCAGGATAGAGGGGTCAAAGTCAAGTAGTGAGGACAAATATAAGGGATGCGTATTCAAAACAAAGGCATGAACATTGGCTTGGTTGAAATTAAATGAGTGTCGGGCATACCTCGGGCATTGATGGTTCTGACTCATCCGTGTAGACGTATCGCCTTCAGGGCCGATTCTCTGTTGGGAAGTGACAGGCTCATCTAGGAAGATAGTGTCTTATGGTGGCGGGTTTCCTCTCGTTGGGGACGGCGGAGCACGCCCATTGTCAAGGGAGTCACTCGACTATGATAAGAGAATTTATTATGAAGACATTGCCCAAGCCAAAAAATGAAGAAAATATGCTGAGAGATTCACTGATGAATCAACATGTATAGACCAGGGAGGTCAAGGAGCTGATGTCTGTTGGATGTTTTTCTCATGATGAGTTTTTTGGCTAATGACCCACCTGTATCATCGCGCTGGTGCTTTGGACCTAAAGAGAAAAGCAGCACCTTGTCCAAGGGAGGTGAACTTTCCTGTATAGGCCATGGGGCCCACTGGTGAATAATGGAATGCATCCCCCTGAAGCATTAGTAAGCATGGGTTTCTCTTCAAGCTGCATAAAGAATTCAGTTAGAGCAATAACCAGGACAAAGCAAATTCAGAATATATTGTGATGATGGGACTCGCCTCTTCTGGAGACGATATATATGAAGAATCAATGCATCGTAGGAGAGTCCCAAGAGCATCGCAGAAAAGGTGTGGTTTCTAGCTTCCCCACTAGGTATCAAAACCGTCGGCTATATAGGAGAATTCCATGTCATGTGGGATTGGGATGGAAAGCTCAAAAAAGAAGTTATAAGCACAAGACGTTAATAAGCCTTCTGCTAGGTCAGCTCGGCTCATCAATTTCTCATGGGTTACAAAAGGAGAGACCTAGTTTAGGCCGAATTGATGAGCATCTATTACCAGCTGGTAGGATTCATAATCAGGCTTGGTGATCCTATTGCTAGTACTCATGCTACAGGGAGGAGGCAAGGGCGTACATGATTGCAAACTTCTACCGAGTGTCATCATCATTAGCAAAGTTCTTGGGTCAGAAAATGAAGGGATTCTCAAAGTGCTCTGATTCAGAGTAGGCAGCAAAGGAAGGTACGATGTGATCATGGTAAAATAGTTTGAACCACTTGATTGTCTCTATTTCGTTTGAACCACTTGATTGTCTCTATTTCGTTTGGCTCACTGCCAGGGAGCATATACAGTGCTTGCCCAAATGAAGTACACCAAATGTTCTTCCCAGAAGAGTTTGGAAAGGATAGATCCCTCAGATTTGGAAAAATTGGGATGTGCTATCGAAAATATAATTGACACCAAATTTGGAGAAACCACTAGGTTCCTCTTGCTCTGATGTGCTCATTGTTCAAAAGTCTGGTGGTGCTCAAAGAAAGGTGCCAATACAAGAGGCCTAGGAAAAGTTTCCCTAGTGAAAGGTGTTTACCATCGGCTAGAGCACTGGCCATGTTCAAATAATTTTTGGTTGGGGCTAGAGAAGAACCACAGAAAAGGAAGTGATCTAGCCAGAGTGCTCTCAGTCATCAACTAACCCTTTGCGCTTGTTGTGGTGAGTAATATATTGACCCCCAGTTCTTGGCCGTGGCCTTGTCCATGATTTTATGCCCACACTCTGCCAGAGAAAAGGGAGAAGGATAGGTTGAGTGGATATCTAACCCTAGAATCATGACAACATCCATCAGGGTAGGAGTCATGGGGCCACAACCAAACAAGAAACAGTTTAAGGTGTCGGACCAAAAATAGCCGATGGATCTTAGGAGATTTGCATTTTTCTCTACTAGGGACTGAGTTAAGGAGAGGGAATTGGCTATGCCTATGCTATGCTAAACAGGAGATTCATAATATTTGGCTACACACTTGTACCAACTGACCCATTCATCCATGGGGAAGGGCCAGTCCCTGAGTTGGTCATACCAGCGATCTGGATTAGGGTTCTGATTTACGAAAGGGATCCATTTTATCTTGGCCACAAACAGATCCAGTGGTGGTTCAAAATAAAGGACCCAAGCTAAAAGATTTTAGGGGGTGACTATGGGATTAAGATGTCGCTCGCTTGAATGAAAGGAGAAAAGAAACGGATGCAACAAATGTCCTCTTTCTCGAAAGTACGGGGATAAGGCCGAAGGTATGTACCTTCAGGCCAAAAATTTTCTGGTCAAGGGTTTCCGTCATTGTCTTGTTAGCAGCGTCCACCATCGCAAGTAGGAGGAAGGTGGAGGAGAACTGAATGATCATCTGTGATAGCCTAGAAAGGGGTATCACATGGATATTTGTAGGTGCACCGAGTATTTCAAATTTTGGCTTCAAAGCCGATGCATTGGGGCGGGCCGATAAATTGCTAGCAAACTTATTCAGACAAATGGGACCCAGGTCAGTATCATCGAACGATAGAGAATAGAGTAACATCTACTCAAGACAAAAGCCAAGATTTGTTGTGATGGGTACATATCTATAGCTAGGTAAGGCCGATGCTGTACCATCAGTCACAAATAAATAAAAGGAGAAAGAAAAGGGGAAAGGATCAATTAAACATGGTGCTTCATTACCAAGCATGGTTCTTACAGATTAGTTGAAAGATCTAGACAAAAGTTAAAACAAAGGACTAGTTCCCTTGGAGCCGATGCAACGGCTGCTAAGTCCTACTAGAAGATGGCGTGCATCGGCAGGTGACGATAACTCATCGCTATCAGTCGTACTCTTCTCATCATCGTTGGTGCCATCAGTCTCAATGCCGTCATTGGGGAAGGAGGTGCTCAGGGATACCTCTGTCAGAGACTCGCTGGAGGTGGGGTAAGACTCTTCACCACTACAAGAAGAGCCACTTATTGACGATTCTGAGGTCGTCGCTTCTTCATCTTCATCGGAGACGGATGTCCATTCCATAGCTTTTTGCTTCCTTGACGGGAGCTCTGGTGGTGGCAACGGCAAGTGTTCATTCCATGGTAGGGATGCTATCACATCTTTTGGATCCTTCGCCTCTCCGAGGTTCACCCATACCGCCGATGAATCATCTAGCTCCATCGAACCAAACAAGGCTAGCCATGCTCGATCCTCCTCAGAAAAGGGTGCTACCTCCTCTGCATCGATTGTCGCGTCTGGCAGTGCCCGTTCTGCTCTTGCTGCTGCGAGTGGAGCAAAACCCGGTAGCACATCTGGAAAAGGTGTAGGTGGTGGTGGAAGGGACGGCGATGATAACGAGGTACTGTAACTACCCGTCGATGATTCCATCGGAGGGAGATTTTTTGTTAGGAAAAGGGGGTTTTCTTGCCAATGGAAAGGGGAACAGAGAGAATAGCAACTGTGGTGTTGGCTAAGTACTACTCGATGGGAAGTAGAAGGGACGTCGGCTGATGGGCTGAGAGGAGGCCACCCAAGGCAGAAGCGGTTTATGGTGTTATGAGGAGGGCGATGGCCCATGTAACGTATTAAATCAAGTTAGAATATAGTTAGCCCAGTTAGGTTAGGGTTTTTTTGTTAAACTTGTCGTCCAAGTCTCCAGACTATAAATATGTATCAATGTTCTAAATAATAATGGACGACATACGTTCTCACACAGCGGTTGTCTCCAAATTCTCTCGGTGCATCGCCATCTCTAAGCACTTAGGGTTTTCAAGGTAATCGTCATGCTGCTCTAATGTTTCTACAATAAATTTGTTAGGGCTTCAAGGCGGATGCCTTTTACCATGGTAGATCTTGTACTGAAGCATTTTATGGCAAGATTTACTGGTTATCTCTCATGTTTATTGATCTGTTTATGCATTTGTGCTTCAAATATTAGATCATTCTTCATGTAGTTCGTTATATATTACCTAGCCAGTTGTTACAATCAATGACATGCGCTGCAACATGTGCATGCGACCTCCCGGTAGATTATCATATTACAAACACCCTGTATTTGTATGTCTTAGATTGTCCTGTTTTATTTAGATGCGTTTCTTTGGATACTCTGGTTATGTTCATGCATGTTTTGATCGGCTTTTTCTGCTCATCTTTCTTACACACCAAGAACCGATCTGAGTAAGCATGTAACCTATATCATGTTTTAAACAGGGATTTCGTTCTTATTATTTGTGTCATGGATGTGGATTTTTTTCTAACACTCATCATAAGCTACCTAAGATTGACACATTTGCCAACAGACTGCCACAGACTTGTGATGCCGATAAGAGCAATCAGGTATGGATCTCATGTTTACTCTTGTTTTTGAACATGATACAGGGAGAATCGACATCAATCGTCACACCCACCACCTTCCTAATTGTAGGTCAAGCCAGGTGGCATGCCCGCATGACTACTGATTGGCTCCACCCAGGTGTAAGCATCTAGGCCCTTAGGTGAGTTTTGGTGATTGAATGACCAGCTTAATTGTATTCTAATGAGCTCATGAGTGCAGGTTCTATATCATAAACATAATGGTTGCTCATTGGGTTTAAATCACTACAAGAAAGTTGGTTATCTATGACAAATCGGCTTGTGACGAAATCCCAATACATCATAATATGTGTGCTTTTTTATGACGATCCTTTCAGATTTCGTCACTACACCACTGGGAAGCAAATTTGTCATTTTAATTTGTGAGAAAAAAAATTTATCATAAAAAGACTTACTACCAGTGACGATCGAAAAAAGTCATCATAAATTGAAAATATTTCGTGACGTTCCAAATAAAAAATGGTCACTAACTGCATGTGGGCAGCAGCAGGCCAGCAGTGTTAGCCTATTTGGCCTTAGTGACGAGTCCAATATTGTCATTGTTTATTGGAGTATGCAAATAAAAATCTTATCAACTTCTCATCTCTGTCCTTTCCTCCCCACCGCTTCTTTCCATCCAGGAAAAAAAAATCCCCAATCGTCGCACCTCTTTCCTTCTGGAGGCATCGCAGCCACGCCTGCAGGTGAGGGAGCATCTGCGGTGGAGCGATGAGATTGCGCGGCTGCTGGGCTCGGCGTATCGCAGCGTGACCAAGCTGCAGGTGAGCAGCCATCGGCAGTGGAGCGACGAGGTTTCGTCCCCCTCCTTGTAAAAAATTCAATAGCTTTTCACCGTAAGGTGCCACTTTTCCCTCCGTTTCTCAGGCACCGCGCTCGCCGTGCGCCAAATATTTGGCCAAAACTGAAACACGCTATATATTTCGCTCACCTCCCGCAGCCTCCTCCTTTCCCCGCAAACACATCGTGCATTCATCTCCTATCTTTCTTATCTATGGCCGCCCTCTCCACCTCTCCTCCTGCTCCATATCGCTGTCCTCCTGAGATTAAATCGAACTCCAGCTCCTAGTTTATTCATCTCCTGTCTCCCCAAATCGCATCCCCCTTCAAGATTGTAGGCCCTTCATCTCCTCCATCCCTGAACCCTAATACGCTTGTCCTCCCCAAAGTGAATCAACAACTGAAGGTTAACTATAGTAGATTTCACATTGTTTTTTTATTTTCCAGACTGATCCTCTCGTGTAGATGCATCTTATCCCATTATAGTTCATGAGTTCTGTGATTTTGCTTCATAATTGCATCGTATTTCTTTGCAGTTCATGAGTTCTGTCATTCTGCCATGTAATGCTGTTTTTTATGTAAAAATATTATGTATAAAAGCATCAGTTGCATTAACATGAGTAGTTGCAGGAATGGTCTACGTTTTTTTTTGCGGCTGTGTTTATAGCTGGTAATGAAAAAGACTTTGTTTAGTTGTCCTGTAGCATACGCCATTTAAAAAAAATAAGTCTAGTTATTCTACACAAATGTTCCACACAGTTGTCCTCCCTTATTTGTAGTTTATTTGCTCTGACATGAGCTAATGATTAAAAACATACCTTTCCGTTGCAGATCCAAACACTTAATTACAATACTTACTATTATGTCTCAAACTTAACTAACATTATCACTATTGGTCCATGTAAGCTATGCCGTTCAATAAATATGACGAGAAGAGGCTTAAGAATATCAAGGAGAATGTTGAAAAAATGGAATTACTTGGTGTTCGTCCTGTGAAATCACTTTTGGATAAGTTGTCCACCAGAAAGAAAAATGCCTACTATATAGTTCCAAGCAAGAAAACTAACACTGAAGATTCTGAATCGGACTATGAGCCCATTGATGATGGGCAAACTGAATCAGAAGAAAGTGATACCAATTTAGAGGAAGCGGAAACACCAGTGGTGTTGAACATATCTTCTAGGACCAAGGTTGAGTCACTTTTACTTGCGATCTTGTAATTTGGGTGTTCACCTGAACTTATTTTCTTAGTCCAGTTCAGCTCACTACTAATTAATCTTCCATTTGGTAATGTTTTCAACAAAAAATAATTTCTCTGCTTGTTGTGTAGGCCCTGAAGCTTTCTCAAATGGCTCCTGGATCACGACATCCAAAGGCACTGAGAAAATCCCCACGTTTGGCAACTGAAACATCAGCTGACACATTTATTCCAGAAGAAAGGAGTGCACCTAGAGTACAGGGGTCAGCTAACACACATGGTAATATTCAACAAAGGAGTGTAGGTGGAGTACAAGGTATTGTACGAGCAGTCAACACAGATGTTCCAGAAGATAGGACTGAAGCAAGAGAATTGGTGTTGCCAATTTCTACCTTTCAACCAGCACATGAGGGAACTTCCACCATGAATGTCTCTGACCAGTCTTGTGATAATTTTGGTCACTTTGAGCAGTTGCCGGTGCTTGAAGAAGGTATGACATGCAACTTATTTCCATTGTAATATGTAATCTGAAGACATTCTGATCCATTTTAAATGTGACCTTAGTTACAGAACCAACACCAAAGGAGCACCGGAAGCCAACCTATGGGAAAGGGCTCAACAAGCTTACTAAGTCCATGGGTCATAAATTGCAGCCAACATTTGTGGAAGGCAAGAAGCGACCTGAGCAACCATTGCAAGCAGCCAAGCTTGCTTCAGAATCTGGCATAGTGGTGCGTGACCATATGCCTATCTACACACATTGGAAGCTTTACAACAACGATGCTAGGGACCATCGGAAAGATCACAGGAGCTACATTGCTGTGAGTCCAAATCATTTCCTCCAATTTTTCTTTTCAACTAAATTATATGTTGTGGTTCAAAATGCAGAATGTTCATGCTATATGATTTCACTACAGAATCGCTTGGAGATCGATGTTGATGATCCAACAACAAGAGATGTGTGTTCTGATCTGCTCAAGAGTGGGGTGCGCCAACAACGTTATAGGCTCAAAAGGAAATATTTCAGTGGTGTTCCAGAAAATGAAGTGTTGTCAAACAAACCGCCAGGTGTTTCTCAAGTAGATTGGGTAAAGCTTGTGAAGAAGTGGAGTACTCCAAGAGATCAGGTATATATGTGACATAATGAAAGTTGATTAATTCTATCCATTTCTTAGTCTAGTAACATATCATGCTATATTGGCTTTCATCCTTTATTTTCTAGGAAACATCTAAGAGGAACAAGCAGAATCGGAAGGAAGTCAGACTTCACCAAACCACAGGCTCTCGGTCTTATATTGCTCAAAGATTTTCCATGGTGAGAACTTGGACAAATTACACTCAATGCAGGACCGGAACTCTGAACTGTTTTAATCTATTTTGCAGAAGGTCAATGGGGAAGAAGCTGACTCCATTGATCTTTTCAAGTCAAGCCACTATAGCAAGAATAAGGGTTACAGTGATTTGGCTCAGGAAGCAATTGTAAGTAATGACTTGCAAATATACTACTGAATATATGTTACATATAGAAACAATTTGATTACAACATGCTGATCACAGATCAGCTATATAAAATATATGAGTTGGTTCATTCTTTATTTTGGGTATTGCAAGACTGCTGCTCAAATCTTGCATGTCTCCTAAAGAAATTGAGTAGGTATTTCAATCCATAAATAACTCGAATACGAAATTGTGGCATATCCCCTGTGAATCAAATTTAAGTACCTTGTGGTTGATTAGCACAGCAGGCTATAAATTTGAGCCATGTGACAGCTGCTACATTGTTTTCTCATATAGTATATGATACTCGATTGATTGCTATGCTTGTTTCTTCTGAAAGTAAACATAATTGCTTATTGTGGTAAGTCATTGATTTTTCAGCTCCCACATCATATATTTTTATGGCAAAATCAGTTGTCACATTCTATATTCCAAATGACCTGTCTATTTTTTCCCTTTGTACCCTAGAATTTTATTGTGAGGTTGTAATACCCTTAAACTCTTTCATGGCAGTTCTGTTTTATCTTTAATATAATGCCTTCCATGATAATACAGTTTGGTATTTACTACAACCTAAAGAATTTTATTTTTTCTCCATACTTGAAGCAGCAATACATACCTATGCCGTATAGCACTTTTCACCTTTCATACTATCAATGTCTATCTCATACTCAGGATGCCATGGAGACAGCAAGGGATCAAGCTGTAGATGAAGGTGAAGAATCAAAAAGTACAAACGAGATTGTGAGTAACATCTTGTCTGAGTTCAGCAAGTCAAGTACATTTTTGGTGAACATGGGCATTAAGTCATGTGGTTCAAGCCAAAAATCAACTACTTCATCTGTTGCACGCATAAGAGATCTTGAAACAACAGTTGAAGAGCAAAGGCTGCAGTGTGAGATTGCCAGTAGAAATGAAGTTGAGATGCGTGCAACTATTGGTTCTCAACAGGAAGAAATTGACAGGCTAAAGAAACAAGTGGAAGAAGGAAAAGAGGCAAACAAGAAGAATGAAGAACAAATGTCAGTTCTCAATAGCAAGCAACAAATAACCGATGAGCTTCTTCTACGCCTTATCAGCCAATCAACCATTGGTTCAGGTTCACCAAACTCTCAGTAGTATGTGGTTCTAGCATCTATCCTGCGTATATTTTGTGAAATGTTGGAGGCCTTCTATTTGACATAGGTTGTTGACATTTAGGACACCATAGGACATTAGGTCCTTGAATGGTAGGGAAGCTTTTGTAATTCCTGTTGATGCATTTAGATGGTAAAATGTAGCTTTTAAAGCCGCATGATCAAGGCAGGGACATGATTCTATTTTGCACATGTCGAAGAGACGACTAGTAGTGTGTATATTTTGGTTCTACTAGGTCCTGTGAAGCACTGATGCAAGGAGATGGTTCTATGATATTTATATATCCGAACTCTTGTTTGCGACAATTGCAATTCTCTATTCAAGTTGATGTGTGATGTGACATAGAACGAGTTATATGGCATGTTTTTCAATCACCATCCAGAGTCAATTATTAGTTTGAAATGGCATGGGCATTAGTGAATGGAGAGGCTGTTACAACATCCAACCTTTATTTCTAGTGACGTTTCAATTTTGTCAAAGAAAGATCATGCTGGTTGGCCATGTATGACGAAACACAATCATTCAGTGATGAAAACAATACAAATCTTGACAATTTATCTAACATCTTATGACAGATAGAACTGCAATGCACGACGACTAACTTATTTTGTCACAGATGAGCGGTGCTAGTGTGGTCATTAGTGACGAAATTCAACTCATTCATGACATTAAATCACCTATTCCATGACAAAAGATATCGTCATAAAACAGCTAGTTTTTCATGACGAACTAGAAACGTCATTGTAAGTTTACTCTACTGTGACGATTTACTAAGCTTCGTCATTAAGTATATTCTGTGACGCAGATTCTGTGACGAATCTTGTGACGCCAAAAAAACATCATAATTATCATTTGGTGACAAAATTGGTGCCTTCCCATGACGATAGGCAAGCGTCATCTATACCCAAATCTCTTGTTGTGAATAGTGGCCCCTAATTTTGGGGATTCATTTCATAAAGGCAAACTTGGTTTTCAACTGTATCTCAAAGGCTAAGGACTTTTCTAGAGTCAAGGATCATGGCTGCTGGAGGATCCTTGCTTAGACAAGGTTTACTAGTTTTTTAGTGTCTGCACTATTAAGTGGGGTCAATGGTTGAAGCTTGGTCATGAGATATACCAAGAAATGATGCACAAACAAGCTAAAAGACTCAAAATCAGCAAAGGTGCATGCTACAAACATTCAAAGTCAAAAGAGAACAAAGGTTGAATCAAAACATTTGAAGAAACTTCAAAATCAGAAAAAGCTACATGGACCGGATGGTCCGGTCTATAGAACTCTCTATGGACCGTACCTTTTAAGCTTGGGAATTGGATTTGAAGTTGCCATGCAAATCAGATCAACGAGAAGGTCCAATCAAGTGTAACCATACTAACTCATAGACCTAAGAACTCAAGCATACACATTTGAACGAAGAACTGAAACTGCATGGACCGTATAGTGCGGTCTTGAAAACCATATGGCAACCGTACCAAGTAATCCGAAGCCATGCAGTTGGATGGAAGGCAGAAACACAGTGGACCGTATAGTACGGTTTGCATAGACTATCCAGAAATCGTCCTAATAAACCCAAGGGTGTGTATTTTGGTTGGAAATCCAGTTGGCTACAGACCGTATAGTACGATCTAGCAGACTGTCCTAAACATCGGTCCAAAGTATAATGACACAAGTGTTCAGTGACTGTTGGAAAAGTGCATGGACTGTATGGTCCAGTGCTCACACAAAGCATAGATCGTACCTTCCGGTCTACACTACATCAGCCAAGCTTTCTTTGTAATGGCTCTCTTAGTTTGAGAGCTATATATATGGGTTCTCTCAGTTCATTTCGTGCTCTTTGACACTCCAACAGCTAGAGCAACTCAGAGAGACACTTGTGCTTCACTCTTTGCATCAAACGCTCACATACTCACACCTTTGAGAGCAAGATCAAGGTCAAGAGGCTTGTGTGCATCCATCTTGGTGAGGAGCAAGATCAAGTGAAGACCTGAGGCTTGTTACTCTTGATGTTTGGCAACACCTAGGCGGACTTGGTGACCGGGGTGCATTCTCGGAGATTGCCAAGGAGATTGTGGAAGCCCAAAGAACAAAGGTGTACAAGCCTTGAGCTCCACCTTGCCGGGAAGGTGAACAAAGACTTAGTGAGCGCCCACAAGCATGGGAGGCGGCAAAACACTCTAGCATGTGCTGCAATGTGGACCAGGGGAGGGTGCCAAACCTCCGACACCACCGGGAAAAAATCCGGTTGCTTCTTCACCTTCTCTTTCTACTTGATGTTTTTCCTACCTTGCTCGTTTTCATGGATTGCATCTCGTAGTCACCATGTGTAGCTCCTCTTAGCTAGTATATCCCTTGCAATGGTCTTTTTTGTGGTTACTATTGTGAGTAGGTTTATCATTTCCACTAGCATGAGTAGGACTATCCCTTTCACTAGCATGAGTAGGTCTATTTGTGACTAGTTAGGGCTGTTCTGCTTAGAGGATGAAGTAGGCTAATTGTAGTTCCTTAGGCTAAGGACTTTTGATTAGAGTTTGAAATTAGCCCAATTCACCCCCCTCTTGGGCATTCGATCCCTACACTAGGGCCAATTGGAGCCGAGCTTCAAGAGACGATCATAGTAGCAGCATGATCTCATGGCTCCCTGTGTGTTTGGCCGCTGGGCAACTGCCCTTCAGTTTCCTATGACAACACATAGGACCCAAGACCCTTGACATCCACTCGGTCGCACGAGGGCCAGTCCCTACGATGGCTTGTCCACTAACGGACTCCAATGACTCAACCAAGGGCTCAGGGTTGGGTCCACTGGATGCACTGCATGCACCGATTGGGCCTACGACCCAAGACCCTCGATGGCTGCTCAGTCGCATGAGGGCCAATCCCTACAATGGCTTATCCCCAAACCGACTCTAGGGAGTCACTTGAGACTCAGGGGTTGCATCCACCGAACGTGCCGCATGCACCGGTGGGACCTATGACCCACGATGCTCGAAGGCCACTCGGTCGCACGAGGGCTAGTCCCTACGATGGCTTATCCCCTGATTGACTCCAAGGAGTCGCTCGTGGGCTCAGCGGCTGCGTCCACCGGATGCGTTGCACGCACCGGTCAGGCCTATGACCCAAGACCCTCGATGGCCTCTCGGTCATATGAGGGCCAGTCCCTATAATGACCTATAACCTGACCAACTCCAAGGAGTCGCTTGGGGAATGCGTCCACCAAACGCACTGCGCGCACCGGTCAGGCCAACGACCCAGGACCCTCAACAGTCGCTCAGTCACACGAGGGCCGGTCCCTATGATGGCTTATCCCCCGAAGGACTCTAAAGAGTCACTCGGGGGCTCGGGGCTGTGTCCATCGGACACACTGCACGCACCGGTCGAGCCTACGACACAAGACCCTCGATGGCCGCTCGATCGCATGAGGGCCAGTCCCTATGATGGCTGCCCCCCTGACCGACTCCAAGGAGTCACTGGGGAGCTCGAGGGCTGCGTCCACCGGACACGCTGCATGCACCGGTCGGGCCTATGACCCAAGACCCGCAATGGCCACTCGATCGCACAAGGGCCACTCCCTACATTGGCTTATTCCCCGACCAAGTCCAAGGAGTAGATCGGGGGCTGCGTCCATCGGACGCGCTACGCGCACCAGTCAGACCTCAAATCAGACATCTTCTAATGCCTAAGGAAGAACCACCACAGTTGTAACGCCCCAAAATTTAGCACCCGAAATTTTCTTCTAATCTCTCCCTAATTCTAAATCAAATTTTTGAAAACTTTGGATGTTTGCTTATTTGTTTTGAGTGTGTTAATATGAGCCCAACAAAATTACAAATATTGCAAATGCTATCCACCAAAATTCTTTCCAAAATTCCTATCCAAAATTAAATTCCAAAATCTCGGCGCCACTTGGATCCTCCATCTCCGCGCCATTTGGACCCTCCATCTCCGCGCAACATGGACTCTCCATATCTGCGCCACTTGGACCCCCATCTCCGCGCCATTTGGACCTTTCATCTCCGCGACACGTCATCGGCCTTCTCCTCCACCGGCTATAAATAGTCCTCCACCCCCATGCCGCCATCCACGCAGAGCTCACCACCGCCGCAACCAGCCCCCGGCTCACCCAGGCATTGCCCGCCACGGATGCCTCCTCCCTGTCTTCCCCATCCTGTGCACGAGTAGCTCTCTGCTCCTCCTTCGTGTTCACCACCACAGCCACCAAATTCCTCGCCTACTGGCCGTCATAGCTTGATTGCTCCAACCATGAGCACCTCGTCACCTCCCTCCACCTTCCCCAAGCCGCGCCCCCCTTCTCCCTGCCTGTATTGAGCTCCCCACGAGCTCCTAGGCACAACCAATGGCTGCCCACAGCGCGCCCTCCTCGACAGCTCAAACCGCACCAACAACTCCCGGGACGGAATCGCGCCGCTCTCCTCTCTCCTTCGGTACCCTCGGATCGGAGAACGGTGGCCGAGAACTCCGTTCGGCAGAACGCCGATGAGCCCTTGCCCGTTGCTCGCGGCGGCGTGAGGCAAGCAGCCGAGAGGCGCTGCTCGGGCCTGCTCGTTCCCCTCTGCCTATTATAACAGCCCCCCTCTCCTACGAATGACAGGTGGACCCACCTATTATTTTTCCCACGCCAACCACCAGCCACTCGCAATTAGCCCATCACTAATCACATGTCATTTGAATCTAGCAGGTCCAATCTTGTACCATTCTTTTCTTCTGTTCATTTATTTTTGAATTAATCTCTCAACCATACGAGCTCCGATTCCATCGATTCTTCTTTCTAAATTCATCTAAAATCAATATCTACCACCTAGATTAATAGCATGATTTTAGGAGCTTCCAAGGCCCGCCAACAAGCCGGTGCCACATTCGACACCGTAGGTGTGGACCGTTGACACCAGTCTGAAACCTCTGCTCGCAAACAGTTTAGAAATATTTTATGTTCCTCTAGAATCCAAAAACACGATTTTATTCTCCAGTTTCCAAATATTTAGATTTTGAAATATTCTAGGAATATTCTTTTTTCTTTTTTTCGAATATACAAAATTCATATATTCTCCGTTCCAATTCCGATGTGGGTGATTATTTCATCTAAATTCATCTAAAATCAAGCTCTACCTACCCATACACTCCACATAATCTTTTGTCTTGGCCGGAAGCCGCCGTCATGCCACAATGATGCCGCCATACGCCCAGTCAGTGCTTCGCACCGGTCGCACAAACATTGTGAGCTTGGTAATCGATGCCGTTCATCTCCTATTCCACATAAATCCTAAAGATTCTTGTCTTAGTCTGTCCAAGCCCTGAATTCAGATGATGACGATACCGAAAATCATCTGAACATCATTGCTTTCTCTCCATCGCTCCACAAACATATCTTCTCCAAAATACCAACATGCGACCGCCACCCCTTCGACGTTGACGACCCCGCATCTCGCATCCACCACCCCTACCTTGGCGTCTCCGTAACTGTCATTACCGAGCCCGGCAACTCGTCCGAAAACTCGCTACACCCCAACCACTTGTAGTAATACCACCAGTAAGAACCCAGCAGACTCTCATCTCTGCAATCCAAACTCTACACCACCAAACCAATTTAGCTCATATTATGCCTCGATTTGTGTATTCCTTGTATGTGCACGTAGTAGGCCCTAGAGAGGCCAAACAGTCCAATCACTAGGGCATTCAACCAGGAAATCAGAAAAAGCATACTGATCATATGTCAGCCCCTCACCCTTCGAGTTGTAAGGCAAGCCCACTGGAATTCCCACTTGATGCATGAATTTCCTATGTTTTTACAAACACAACTCTCGGCCTGATAATCATATAAAACTTGCATGTTTTTTTTGTTAAGGTAACCCAGCAAAATATATAGCCACCTAGGCCTATTATAGATATAGCACGCATAGGTTGGATCACTCATTTAATTATTTATCATAATCTTGACGCTATATTGGATTATGGACGTGGAATATAAAGGGGATGGGAAAGTGGTTATGTTAGTTTTGAAATAAAATGGGGAAGAACCCCGGCATGGATGTGGAATATAAAGGGGATGGGAAAGTGGTTATGTGTAGTTTTGAAATAAAATGGAGAAGAACCCCGGCAACCGACTTTGTCGGAATACGGCCATGCACCGAAACATCCATAAGGGCAGGGTGTGAACGGGTAACTTAGCGACTCTCGGTTACCCCATGTCCTGGTATTCGTGGAAAAGACCGGGTAGATGGTTGCTCGCAGTGTCGAGCATTCGAAAGTGGGAATGCTTCTACTGAGCTCTCCGTAAGGACCGTTATGATTTTCATCTTGCCTAACTCTTTTAGTACAACCACTCGCTCTGTATGAGGCATTGGCCAGGCTCGAACCGGATTGGATAGTCTAGTAGCTTTTGTGCTGGCGCACAAGGGATTAGGGAATGGGTAGGTGTCAACGGGAGTACCGCGGGGTAATGGAAGTGACTCAGATGCCCGAACCCCTAAAATTCTGCTAGGTGATGAAACAAAGGCAACAGCTTAGTTTGGAATTCGGATAGTTACGACGGTAACATGCCACTGAGTCTAACTTGTGGAAATTAGTACAACCTCTGATCAGAGTAAAACATATTCGAATAGTCCGTATCCACTGGTATGGATGAGTTACGGTTTGGTTCTTGAGTTAGCAGTTTTCATAAAATAAAATAGAATTGGTTTGGGATGGGATAAAATGATTTTTAGTTAAGCAGTGGATGCCGGATGTATGGAAAAGCGTGTTGGTTGGAAAGCCATGATCCACTTTGGACCGGCAAGTCCAGTGGCAACCACTTTTGGAAAAAACCTAATTTTCAGAAAGATTAAAACTTGGCAACTAGCTCAAACCCTGCATTCAAATACTTTTCCGCAAAACTATCCTAAGCTCTAGATATATCTTTGCATATAGTGTTAGCCTTCTCTAACTCCTTATGAAGGAAGGTGGGCTGCTCAGTACGTATGTACTCACCCTTACTTTGTTGTCGTTTTTCTCAGTGCTATGGATATATATTGATCCGAGAACGAGTACGGGTTACGATCTGCTTCCCAACTGTGATGTGAGGGAGATGGGTCTACGTTTTATATTCCGCTGCTTAGATTTTCAGGGCTGTGACCCCTTTGTGGTCTGACCCGTTATGGCGGATCTGTATCACTCTGACGTAAGAATGTGATTACCAAACCCTGGGATGGTAATAAAGCACATTTTAGTCCCACTGTAGAAATTGAGGCGCTTCAACAGTCTAGTCATAGCCCGCGGGACAGTGTCCCATGACCACGTCCACCGGATGGATCATGCAGTGCAAGGTTGAGTCCAAGAATTTGACTCAAAAATAAAAAACCGAGAACGAGAACAAAAGGCAACTTAAGCTTATATATTCCTATTCCAAAAGGTGATACATATGGATTGAAGAAAGCTCAAAGTTACATGATAGAGGATAAGACAAAAAGAAATGATGTGCAATGGCAAAATCTGCTAGTTCCCCTCAGCAGTGCTTCCCCGACGGTACACGGCAAGGCTGTCAATGCTCCAAAGCAACCAGTGTTGCCCTCGCCTACTGGGGACAACCCTGTATGGGACAACACCAAGCGACCTCGCCGAAAGGCAATGATGAAGGAGTGTGATGTTGATGTTGAAGGTCGACGCCCATCCTCGCCTTGTCCTTCCACCTCCCCACAGACGTCTGCACTTCCACATGAGAGGAAGATGAGCACCGAAGCATAGAGGTGCCTATTTGCGTGAAGTGGCGTAGCACAGGCCAATTCGCGCTCCCGGCCAATGCCGTCATCATGGCTCCAGCCAAAGGACCCGAGGACAGCATGCATAAAAGGACAGCGGGCTGCAACCGCACTGTCTCAACAAGCACCACCCGTCGTGAAGCCAGTGCGAGCCACGTGCCATGCATACTCGCCCGCCCTAGCAACGACAGTCCCAGAGGTGAATGACGCAGGTGCAGAGTCCTTGATTGGGGCAACCAAGCACCCAATGCAGGACCACGCCCCATACTTCCACCTTCTGCCATCGCCCGCACCGTTATCTTTGCCCAAACGCCTGCACATGACTTCGATGTGGGCAAAGGCATGTTCACATCATCTCTGTGCACAACCTCAAAGCCGCCATCTGTTGGCGTTCCTTAGCCTTCAGATATAATTCCGCAAGCGCATGGTAAACGAGTTGTAGCTCTTTCACCCAAGAGTATTCTAGGGTATCGAATCCACAGAGAACGAGGAGTATAATAACATGTAACACAACCAACCAAACTAGTGAAGCTAGCAATATAGAGGATAAAAGATAGGGGCGCAGGTTCTCGACAAATGTTAGATCACCTTACTATACTAAGCATGCAAAGAG
This sequence comes from Paspalum vaginatum, assembly GCA_030272315.1. Taxonomy (NCBI): domain Eukaryota; kingdom Viridiplantae; phylum Streptophyta; class Magnoliopsida; order Poales; family Poaceae; genus Paspalum; species Paspalum vaginatum. The sequence continues at coordinate 9,642,370 of CM059020.1, read as the reverse complement.
ATATACTTGTCATGTAAACATAGACACCAAAGCTGTAGCACCACTGCCAGGCACCAGAGTGCTGATTACCCAGCCGAGAAAGGCGGGTACTATAGGCTAAGGCTATATCGTCAGCGAGTCTATCTGAACGTATGGGATTGGAATACTGAGAACACAAAAGCTGTCACCTAATGTGTCTACCAACCAGAGCTGCGTGGGATAGCCGACCAACCAAGGTAAACTCTAAGTATGAACACCGTCGTGCCACTCAGAGAGTCTACTGCTAACTGGTAATGAGCCAGAAAAGCAAGCACTACTATATAGCCAACACTATAAGCATGCACAAGGTTCCCGTAAACAGACAAGTATAAGACTAAGTATGGAAGCAAAGTAAGTATGAAATAACAAGGGTAGAGGACAAAGAACTTTACTCAATCCTGGAATTGAATATCCTTCCGCTGAGAATACAAGTATGGGAGCAGAGAGAAATCCGGCTCCCGCACTCTTCTCCTCACTACTCTCCTTGATACAAAAGGCACTCTCTCTACAAGCTAAGGGATAACTTCACTTCTCCACACTATACACTTCACACCAAGGGCTACTATGCCACTACATCTACACACACACTCACTAATGAGCTACCAGGGGTATTTATAGTGCCAAGGGAGTAAGGGGGTACTTGTAGGGTCGGTATGGTGGTTACAAGGGCGTGGGCTAGGCCGGGCGGCTTGGTAGGAGGCCGGGCGGCCCTACCCTAGGCTGGGCGGCCTGGGGTGCCCTTGGATCCACCGCCTTACTTGATAATTCGGTTGATATTGACTCCCCAAGGTGGTTGTAGGTCGGTTGGTGGTTATCCTCGTGTGCTTTTGCCTCAACCATTGAATTCTGTTTGTGTTTCTTCCTTAGCCATTGGATGGGACTCCCCTGGATTGCTGACTTAACCAATCCATGGGCTGGATTGGTGAGGTGGAAGCCTTTCGATGTGTTTGTGCTTCTTCTCTCAGTTGCCACGGTGGATTTGTGTTTGACACGCTGTCTCTTGCATGCAGGTGAAGATTCGTGGCATTCAGAGCCGGAGGCAGGCCAGGCGGCTTGGTGGGAGGCTAGTCGGCCTAGACTACAGGCCGGGTGGCCTAGGTCCTTAGCCCATTTCCAGCCTTCCTTCTTGGTTCACCATGTTGTGTATGTTTTTGCACCGTGACATGTGTTCCTGCAAGACTTTTGTACACAACTCGTGGAACCGGTTAATATGTATGAACTTTGCATAAAATTACCCTTGGAACATGAAATGTTGGTGGTCGAAATGGGTTATAACGACCGCCAACACCATCCAATGTGGACAAAGGCATGTGGAGCCTCCCATGTCATCCCGTGCCACGGATCTGTCCCTCTGACACAAGTTGGAGCTTCGACATGGATGCCGCCATCTTCAGGCCACGCTCGCATCGCGCCGATGCTGCCAACACTAATTGGTGTTGTAGCATCGGCGTCGGTGTGATCTTGAACCCTTTTCCCTAAGAGGGGGTGCGGAGATTGGCCCGTTAGGCGGCGGCGGACCAGCGGGCAGGCGTCACTAGGAGAACGGGACCAGCAGGCGGCGACGCTACAAGAGGAGGTCGCTGGTGCCTCATTAAGAGGAACCTGCAACCTAACGGGGGCGAATATTAAGAGACACCCGTAACCCAACTAAGTTTCAAGGGGCTACGCAAAGATCAGCTTCGGTTATGCAGGCCCTTGTACTCTTTCTCATAGCAATGGGCGGTGAGGAAAAAGAAGGCTGCCTCCCGCTATTTATAAGCGGCATGGGGGAGGCAAAGAAGATGAGGAGCCGCCCTGGGGCTCCCACAGGATAATTGTGCGCTCCAAGAAGCGCACGGTGGAAAAGCTACGAAGCCAGACAAATCTCTACACCCCTCGAAAGGTGGGGAGCAATTACGCCTCCCATCCGCTGGACGAATCGCTACACCCCTCGAAAGGTGGGAAGCAGTTACGCCTCCCATCCGCTAGACATTAAGGGGGCACCAGAAGACGATGTGTCTCCGTATCTGTGCCCCACGATCTTGACCGACAGACGGAAGGGCCAAAGCACCTTGATCGACCATGAGAAATAACCCGCCGGCAGATTCTCCGATTCGATCGGAGGGTCGGGGGCTACGGACGTGTACCCATACCAAGGGTACCCTCAATGGCCCACATAACCGCGGTGGGCCGAACGCAGCCGAGCAAGCAGGCTCGAGGCCGCTAGCCTCACGTACAGACGCCAGGCTCCAAGACCCTGTGACCCCGACCTACGAGCGGTCAAGGGTCACCCCGCACCACGCTACAACAGGAGGGGCTAGCTCGACCACTGGGAGGTCAGGAGCTTCCCCTTTCCTGAGCCTTCGGTCACTCCGGATCCTTACGAGGGGAAGTCAAACAGCCGGAGGCGGGCTCAAGGACCGAGGGCGCGTCAGGGGTGGTAGAGGGACAGTGGGCGAGTGGCTTGTCCCTCCGCTCTCATGGCCAACGCATTGCACTGCTACGCCAGTTGTGTGGGCGCACTGCCGCACGCCACCCGCCATCATTACGTTGCACGCTCAACAGGCACGACCCATCACATCCTCATCGCATCGGCAATCAGGGTAAGGGGATGCAACGACCACGGCCCTCTCGACCGGACTCGGTCGAGGGGCGATGACGCTGGGGCGACCCTCGACCGGGGTGGGTCGAAGCCCTCTCGGTCAGTCAGAGTTTGGCCCTTGCCACGATGAGGGGCCACACGCTATTCCCTTGCAATATAGTACCCCCCCCCCTCCTCTTTCTTTCTCTCGCTAACCCCTCAAGGGCGTCCTCCTCCAAGTATACAAGGAGGAAGTGGCCGCCCGGAGAGGGGACGACAACACATCTCTCAGGACAGAGCACACGCGCACGAGAAGCTCAGCTCTCATACTGTAACACCAAGAACTCTCAATACATCCTCAGCACACACAGTGACGTAGTGATTCATCCCGAACCATTCTAAATTCTTGTGTTCCCTCTTCTTGCGATCGTCCTCAAGCCGCTAAGGCTAGGCCATCGAAGCTGCAGCCCGCTTAATCCCCCGTACCGATAACAAATCTACTTGTCGTGGGCACGAAACCACGACAATGGTATTGCGAAAACTCACTCTACTCGCTCTTTTATTTAGCAATACAATGCAATGCCTTGGGTAGGGGATTGTGTTCCTATCCTCCAATTCACCACTACTTGAAAAAACATTTCATGCTTATGTCCAGAGCTCAAGGGTAACTTTGGGAGCTTCGTCAAGCAAACTAACGGTATATTGTTTATCCGCCATCACTCTATATTGATAAAAAGAGATAGAAAATGATGTGGAAATTTTCAAGCTTAAGATCTAACGTGGACGCTTCGTTTGAAGGGCAAATTATTAGGACAATAAATGAACCATTTATCGAAACAGACAAAGAAAGAGGTTCGCTGACCAAATTAAACGATATTACTCTGTATAATTCATGATGCGTGGCCCACCTTGTTTCGTGTGGACTATATAATTATAAATACATGAACGATCCTCTAGTCCAGTTTCGAATCATGCATGACGACGTTGGCATCACCAAACATTTCAATTATTTGTCTCAATTGTAGATCTCTCCAGCTTCCGCTGTGCAAGGTGATTAACCTACCAACTCTTACGTGAATGTATTATTAAGATGCTTGAGAAAGACTGCTAAATGTGCAGACAACAATTCCGCTCCTTTACGTATAATCGATCGTGAAAGATGATTTCATTTTTAGGAAAAGAAAAGAGTCCATTTCACAATCTCGAACTATCCAAATCGTTCTATTTTCAGCCTTATATTACAAAACCGGACATTAAGCCCCTCGAACTATTAGAAACCAGACAAACTTAAACCTTTCGCTGGTATTGAATTTCAAAAAAGAAAAAGAAAACCACCGTCAAAACCAACTCAAGGTCCAGGTTTGTCGGGTTTTCATAGTTTAAGGTACCGGTGTCTGGCTTCATAGTTTACGGTTGAAAATTAAATGATTTGAATAACATAATGTTGTGAAATGGACTTTTCCCTTAGAAAATAAGTACTCCATTATTGATTAGGAGAGTTGACGTCGTATACTTCAAGGGAAACATGTCAAACAAAGCTTTGATGGGATTTCTTTTCCAAAACAAGGTATATTTGTATATGTTCACATATACACACAAGTTACACATCCCTATGGCATAGTACACATCATAATCTTCTAAGCCAACAGACCTCAAGCGTGTCACATAGGTGTTTTGTTGCCGATGAGCACATTGCCTATCAATATAAAGATATTAAATTGTAGGATAAAGTCAAACATATAAAAATACATGCCAAGTCTAGAATTTGAACTAGATTAGTAGACTTTACCAGAAAATAAATCACAACATAATAAATGATAACTTATGAAAATTAAATTTTAAACAAGGCAAATAGTTAGTGACGTGAAAACAATCAAAGACATTATACATTAGTTATGGAGCATGCCTGCTCCAAAAAAACACAAAATACATAAAGTCAGGTTATGTATCCTACACATCAGTATATGATTTTGTTATGAATGTTCACTAAATGCATGATTATTAGAGCTGTTGTCGACGCGAGAATTTAGCCAAAATATATTGGCTAAAAAAGTCTCCCCGGCCTGTCCAGGAGCAGATTGTATAGATCAACAATTGAGCACCACATGAATCGCCACCTATCAGTTTTCTGCCTCAAGAGGAGGCATCTATGAGAGAACTGGTTGTTTACACACTCCAAAACAAACAGATTTTAACAATACAAAGATGTGTGTTTTAGCCAAAAAAAAAAAAACACATACACACACCGGATTTTAGTCTCTCAAATTATATCCAATGTACAAAATAAAAAAAGAGGACATGTACTTACTATCCATTGATCTGAAGGCTAGAAACAATAAAGGGCTATCCAGAAAATGGCAACAAATGTTGAAATAAGCCAAATTAAATAACGAATAACAACTGCACAAAGACAACTAAAACAATTGAAATATGGAGGAGAAGCCGGCGATTGGAGTGTACTGGCCGGCCTTACCGGTGCAGCGCCGACACCGCCGAGACGAGCGGGACCATCTTGAGCGGCAGGGAGAACAGATGCTCCAGCTCGATCTCTGGGACACCATTATTGATTAGGAGAGTTGACGTCGTATACTTCAAGGGAAACATGTAAAACAAAGCTTTGATGTGATTTCCTTTTCCAAAACACGGTACATTTGTATATGTTCACATATACACACTTACATGTTACACATTCTTATGGCATAGTACACATCATAATCTTCTAAGCCAATAGATCTCAAGATTAATTGATTGAAGTGTCACGTTGGTGTTTTGTTGCCGATGAGCACATCGCCTATCACCGAAAGAATATAAAGATATTAAATTGTAGATAAAGTCAAAATATATAAATATATGTGCCAAGTTTAGGATTTGAACTAGATTGGTAGACTTTACCAAAATAAATAAATCACAACATAATAAATGATAACATATGAAAATTATTTTTTAAACAAGGCAAATAGCTAGCTAGTCAGCGATGTGAAAACAATCAAAGACATTTATACATTAGTGACGGAGCATGCCTGCTCCAAAAAAATACAAAATACATAAAGTCAAGTCATGTATCATGCACATTAGTATATGATTATTAGAGATGTTGCTGACGCGAGAATTTAGCCAAAAGATATCGTCTAAAAAAAATTAAGTCTCCCCTGTCCAGGAGCAGATTTTATAGATCAACAATTGACCACCACATGAATGACCACCTATCAGTTTTCTGCCTCAAGATTCGCAAGAGGAGGCATCTATGAGAGAACTGGTTGTTTACACACTCCAAAACAAACAGATTTTAACAATACAAAGATCTGTGTTTTAGCAAACAAAACACACACACACGGATTTTAGTCTCTCAAATTATAGTCCAATGTACAAAATAAAAAAAAGGACATTTATACCATCCATTCTGATCTGAAGACTAGAAACAATAAAGGGCTATACAGAAGAAATGACAACAAATTTTGAAACAAACCGAATTAAATAGTGAATAACAACTGCACAAAGATGACAAACAATTGAAATATGAAGGAGCCGCCGATTGGGGTGTAGTGGCTAAAGATGGCAATGGTGACCTGATCCCTGATTCTCCCCGGAGAATTCCTCCATTTAGAGGATGGGGATGGGGGAGTTTTTTTCCCCACGGGGATCTATACGGGGAACATTCTCTCCCCAATGAGTAAACGGGGATGGAGACGGGGAATGTGGGGATCTGTTAAGCTTGCACGTGATGATGTTTTCATTTAATAATTATTGATAAAATAAATAATTACCTTGTCAAGCGATCATTATTGTACAAATGTATTCATTATGATGTACATTTAATGATTTCTTACTTTTAGCAAAGCGTATAAGTGATAATGTTTTGTACTAAGTAACAAAAACATGACTATTAATTATAATTTAAACGGAAACGGGATCCCGTTGGGATTAATTCCCCACGGGGAACAGGTCCATGGAAGAAATGTCCCCCACTAATATTCGTGGAGATCCCCACGGAGTGATTTTTTCTTCACATGGACGGGGATGGGAAGCTATTCCCCGACAGGAAATTCCCGGTGCCATCCTAGCAGTGGCCGGCATCGGCGATGAGATGTGCTACGGGTGCAGCGCCGACGCCGCCGAGACGAGCGGGACCATCTTGAGCGGCAGGGAGAACAGATGCTCCAGCTCGATCCCTGGGACACCTTGGACTGCTCATGGATCGCGGATCGCACTATCGCAGGGGCAGCAAAACATGAACTCCACGTTTCTCGCTTTCCCCGAACGATTAAATCCGTCTTTTGGGCAAGGGAAAATAATAAGTACTACGTAGTAAAAATCTGTCCGTGTCGCTGTTGTCACACTCACACGAAACGCCAATGCTCGTGCTTCACGTGCATCCCGCATCCCTGGCCTGTAGTGTAGTGTAGCCATCACCAGTAACCCCAGCCGGCCGGCCTTCAATTATTAGTACTCCCCCACGGCCGGTTGCTCATCGCACCAAGCAGAAGCACGTTACATTGTCACACCGTAGTACCTAGCTAGGCAGGTAGCAATGGCGATGGCCAAGCTCGTCCTTCTCGTGTCTCTCTTGGCCGCCGGCGGCACCTCCTTCTCCTGCGCCGCATGGAACATCCGGATGCCGACGGCGCGCACCCTGGAGGCCGTGGCCGCGCGTCTGGAGAACGAGGTGGCGGCGGCGCCGGTGATCCACGCGCTGCGCCCTCTGCTGGGCTCCGCCGGGGAGCTCGGCCGGCGCGCCGGCGTGCCGTGCGACAGCTGGCGCCTGGCCGTGGAGACGTACAACAAGCGCGACTGGAAGACGGTGCCGGCCAGCTGCGAGAGCTACGTCGGACACTACATGCTCGGCGGGCACTACCGCCGGGACTCCAGGGCCGTGATCGACGAGGCCGTCGCGTACGCCGAGGGGCTCCAGCTCGGCGGCAACGGCAAGGAGGTGTGGGTGTTCGACGTCGACGAGACATCGCTCTCCAACCTCCCCTACTACGCCAAACACGGCTTCGGGTACGTACGTACACACATGCGGTAGAAGCAACGTAGCTAGTATAACTTAACGGTGCGTGCTAATTAAGTAATTAACCTGCCTAGTCAAGTGATTATGTCCTTTGAGAAAAAAAATCCATATCAGAGCGAGTTTGGCAATCTTATTCTCCTATAAATTGAAAGAGAATAGAAAAGCTTAAGAAAAAATTAGACCAAACTAGCCGGAAACGCAGAATGAAGTGTTCCGCGGTCATCTTATCTATAATCTATCGATACAAGATCGGACTTGACCGCTACATGTGATAGCAGATGAGTAGTTTACTGGTCCACTTGGCCAATAATGCTATAAAGTACAACAAACTTTACTGTTCCCCATCAGTGTCTTCGATCGACTACCATTATTATATTCCTATAAGTCAGGGCAGCGAGTCCATTTTTAAAACGGATATTAACAGTATTGGCGAGCCGTATATTAGGCCAGTGTCACAGAAAATGCATTTGTACTCTCTACAATGCGCAATCATTATTTTTTCACCCTGTGTATAATATGCAAACAGTGTTTTTTATATTTTTTTTCACTTTATAGTGACATTAGCCTTACAGGGATAGCCAACTGATGACTTTGTTCATGTGGTCTAGACTAGTATGTGACTACTCGCCAGCTGGCTAATCATTGTCTCATGCACGTTCTTGGTTGCAGTGATGAACGTGTGTTGTTGGCCGTCTATGTAAGTATGTTTTGTAGATCTTCCAAGTAACGAGTTTGGTTCTTACCTTACCTAGCACTATAAATGATTAACCAAAGCTAATTGTTATGTTTTTGTTCTTACCTCGCCCTATATAACAAATAGATGCATTATCAAGACATTTCATATGGCAAAACTAATTCGATGATTTAAATGTTTATGTTTTTGGTGTAAACTTGGTCAAAATAAGAGAAAGTTCACTTATTAAACTCTGTTTGCCCTCTGTTTTTTGTTTGTTGTTTAATTTTACCTAGCACTGAGCTGTACAACGCGACGAGCTTCGACGAGTACGTGCTGGAGGGGAGCGCGCCGGTGCTACCAGAGACGCAGCGGCTGTTCAAGAAGCTCATCTCGCTCGGCATCAAGCCGGTGTTCTTGACGGGCCGCACCGAGGACAAGAGGAACGTCACCGTGGCCAACCTCCATAGCCAGGGCTACTCCGGCTGGGCGAATCTGCTGCTCAAGCCCCTGGGGTTCCAGGCCACCACCATCGCCTACAAGTCCGGCGAGCGCCAGAAGCTCCAGGACGCTGGCTACGTCATCGTCGGCAACATCGGCGACCAGTGGAGCGACATCCTCGGCGCGCCTGAGGGAGCGCGCACCTTCAAGCTGCCCGACCCCCTCTACTACATCGGCTAAGCGAGGGCACGCTGGTCTCCGTCGATCGATCGATCATTCAACGGTGCTCTCCGTCAGGCCAACGTCATATTGTCCTTCCGGTTGCAGTGCTTGTTTGTGATGAGCTGCTTTTGATTTTAAGTATTTCACCCTCGATGTTTAATAATTAACTCCATGTTGTCGCTTTGACACGGGAAATAAGACACAATGAATGGCTGCAGAGTTCTACTATATCTAAATAAATAGAAAAACCTCACTGCTCTATTTCTACGTTCACGAAGCCACGTCATCTCTAAGTTGGATGCTATATCACCGACCTCTAAATAATCTTCTATTTATATCTTTCAACGATTTTATGTATCATATCCATGCGATTCTTTTACATGGCATACATATAGAGTGTCATTCAAATGCTCGCAACGACGTGCGAGGAATTCATCTAGTACTCCTAATTGCTCGTATGTATGTCTACTTGTCTTGTTTTTGGTACTACCTCCGCTAATAAATGTACGACAAATTACTAATTAGAGGCTTTCGAGCTTCTACGTTAATCCTCACGAAACGCACTAGAAAAAAGGTAAATTTTAGAAATTTTCACAAAAATCAGAAACATCCAACCATCGATTGACAGATTGAAATATTAATAGACATTAGATCTGTTTTCTAAGTAATTACCCACATCTGCTATTGTGAAAGGTTTTGAGTTTAACTCTCAATGAAAACAAATTTCTTTTTTTTTTGTGCAGTTTTTTCCCATTTTTAATTTATTTTCTAAGTAATTACCCACCTCCGCCACTATGAGAGGTTTTGAGTTCAATTCTCAATGAAAACAATTTTTTTTAGATTTTTTCCATTTTCAAATTTACTCTCAGTTTTTTGTCAAATTTTTTCCCATTCACAAATTTATACTGCTAAATGATTCTGTAACTTTTTTCATAAAGATGCTACAAGCCTTTCTATGAAACAAATATTTTATACCAAATCTTACTGTTACTAATTGGAAATCCGTTTTGGAGCCTTCTTTTTAATCCTCACATGATACACTAAATAAAAGATAAAATCACAGAAATTCTCATATAATCAAAAACAACATCCTATCATCGGTTGTTGAAATCTTAATAGCCATTAAATATGTATTCTATGTAATTAACATCCCGTCAGCCATTATGTAACTATATCTGTTTTTTAAAAAAAAAGATAAATCATAAAAATTCTCACAAAATCAGAAACATCCTATCATCCATCATGTAGCTCTAATAAAAATAATCATTAGATCTATTATGGTTCCTAAACAATTACTCACCATGATATTATGAAAGATGAAATAAAATAATCCCTTAAATTTGTATAAAAATTGCATATCGTGCCATTATAAAATATGAATTAAATAACCCCTTAAATTTGCATAAAATTACCCACCATACCATTATAAAATACGAATTAAAATAACGCCCTAAATCTGCATATAAATTACTCAACATGCCATTATAAAAGATAAATTAAAATAAGTCCTAAATCTACATATAAGTTACCTAATATGATATCATAACATATAAATTAAAATAATTTCTAAATTTGCATATACATTACCCACAATGACATTACAAAAGATGAATTAAAACAATTAGCCCCAATACTATTACGGATTAAATCTATATCCCCTGAACCTCTGACCCGTGCGAGAGCACGGGTTCATGGACCAGTACTCCTAATTGCCAATCTGTATGCCTACTTGTCTTGTTTGGTACTACCTCCGCTAGCAAATGTATGACATGGTTGACATTTTTCAAAACTTTAATTCATGTGAAAATATGAATCATACTCACACTTTATTCAGTGATAAATCAAATGACAACGAAATAAACAATAACTTATTAATTTTTTTGAATAAGAAAAAAATCAAAGTTTTGAAAAAAAAAAAATCAAGCGTGTCATACATTTATCAATAGAGGGAATAGTACAAAAGTGAATGGATTCTTCGTCGAGGTGTCGGATGTTAAATTAAATTAGTGAGATTTCGAGGAACGAGCATAAATAATCTGTTCGTAGGGATGTTCTTTTAACAGTCAGAATTGGAAGTAGGTAAGTGGCGACCCTAATATATAAGCTTCCACTATAAACCGATTTCCAGAGGTGCAGCATATTATCACCGTACCAACTCTAGAAATAAATTTCCAGCGGCTATAAACGGATAACCTATAAAATATAATGCAATTGTGTAACCTTCTCTAGGATTCCATCCTTCAAACAAACTTCGATCCATAAAGACCCTAAATCCTCCACTTGTACAGAAAGGATTTTTAGGGTGGTTGTGGGCCTACACGCACGCCGCTGAAAATAAGTATTATTGAGATGCACCGCTCGCGACCACCTTTGAAAATAGATGATCTGGGAGCATCAACTGCTCCTGATCTTCTATTTTTAAGTGCGGCTTCGATCGCCACTAATATTTTATTGCACGGACCAGAAGGTCTAACCTCTCAAGGTCAGACAATCAGTCAGACAGTTAGTATAGTTAACAGCTAGTTAGTATTTCGAATAGGTTTAATAGACCGGGAGGTCCGACCCTAGGTCGGATCAATGGATTGGCCAGGAGCAGCATTGAACACCCGCACCACAAAGTGAGGGGAGCACGTCTCGTCACCACTAGTATTTGGATATTGATGCGCCGGCCTGACGAAGTGTCATAAATAAAGATGGTTTGATAATTATCAACCAAACCCGAGATGCATCAAAGAAGTATCAAACCTCATCGTTCATATGACTCTAGCCCTTTAATGCAACCACCGCGTCCTTATGGAAGTCGTGCCCTATCAATGCTAAGTAGTATCTTATAGCTCCGCCTAATATAAACTGGGAGATATATGTGCATGTGTTGTTGCTTTTTACGCTCGTGCGTCGCGCCTGCTAAATTTATACCCGTTGTGCCACATAAGCGTGCACAGTTTCAGTATAAATACCTTGCTTGAGACTGCCATCAACAGCAATATCAACTCACTCATCATGGTTACAGATGTGGAGAGCGTACTGGGCATTGCTGCGACCACTTTAGCCGCGACGGCTGGTGTAGGAGCCTAGGAGGTATGATTCTATTGCTTATTTGAAGGGCAGAGAAGAAGAGTCTGGACCTGGAGCAGGGTGCTCATCCTCAAGGTCCAGCTGCAGTTGCATTGGTGCTCAACCATGCCATCACTCTCTTTGTTTTTGTTACCCCCTCTTATAGGCCGTGGCGGAGAGAAGGGGGCAAGCAGGGGCCAGCCCCCCCCCCCCCCCAAATCATGTAAAACCACTGCATAACATAAAAAATTACTAATTCTATTGATTAGCCCCCTCAATTTAATTAGGAAATATAATATTGGCCCATCTGCAACCATCGCCGGCCGATCGGCCCAAGAAACAACAAGGTCCAAGTCCAACTATGTAGCCAGAAATAGAATCGAGTATTACATTCATAGAACGGAGTTGGGAGACATAGAGTCGGCGATGCCAAACAAAGGGCGGTGCCGGCGCCACATCTAGTTCCGCGGAGATGATGTCGCCCTTCTCACCCAGCAACCGGCATCCGCACGTCAGCCGGGTCTCCTCCATCCTTCCGTTCCGTCCTCCGGGCTCCAAATTCCGAAAGGTATTATTATAATTTCTAAATATAATTCCGTGATGCTCTAGGCCACTATTAATTTAATCGGAAGCCATTGATTTACTGTTGATTGACATTTATCTTTTTTTATTGATAGGTTAAATCACATAAACCCTTTTATTGTGCAACTTATATTGATTTGCTTAGTGTCTATGCTATATGAAAGGTAGTATATGCATGTGTATATATCATGTTATGTTGTTGCCACTTTATATAGTTAGTGAATTAGCCCCCTAAACTGAAATCCTGGCTCCACCACTGCTTATAGGGCTCTGCTCCCCTGCGATCATTTTCCTTGCAAGCCATGCAGCCAGTCCAACAGTGCAGCAAAAGATTGTGACGGTGAGCCCCTGGATATTTTTTTATCGCAGTAACCATAAAATACTTGGTGAACAAAGTAAAGTGGCATGATGTTGATGCAAGTTTTGTGACTCAGTTCAAGGGGAATAAAAATAAGCAGCATTACCTTAGACAAAAGCACCTTGGACGCCCTCGGTGCATTGATGAGTGATGAACTATTGTCTACTAGTGTAAGGCCACGCGCGTGTTGTGATGCCCTAGGCATCTCCCAAGCATCATCATGTGCATATTTTGTTTAATTACTTTTCATAAGCATCATTGCATCCTATACTAATGTGCATTTGAGTAAACATGGAGAAAATAGCTAAGTAATGCATTCAGTTTCGTAAAAATGATGCTATAATATGAGCATAACTTAAATCCTAGGGAAATTTAGGTAGAACTTCTTATACAAAACTTGTAGGTCTTAAGGTGGTAAACAACTTTGTCAATTAGAGCTTGGATGGAAAATGGGCTTAACTAAGTGCAAAGGGACTTTTGGTGTTACCCAACAAACATACTCCAAATCTGGCTTATTTAGAATTCTTCTTTTTTCTATAACCTAGAGTCCTTTTCATGCAAAGGTCCAATTGAGAAAGTTTTAGGTTATGAAATCTTGAACAACTTTGTCAAAAAGACTTTTGGGAGAAAATGGCTAGAAATAGGACTTTTGAATTATCTAAGGAAAATAGTTCTCAGTCCAAACTGAGAGCTGACAGTTAAACTCGAATTTAAATCAAACTTAGAGCCAGAATTTGAAATTGGTGCTTTGGAAAAAGTTTTAGATCTCAAAAGGTACAACATTTCATTCAATTGGGCCCTTTTCAAATTCGGCGCGTAAATTGGTCAAATTTGCGAAAATCAGAAACCTGATCAGCTGGTCAAAGGGATTTTCCTTTTTCGGAATTTCTTTTCTTTTTCCGTCTCTATGCCAGGTGGGACCCATCCGTCAGGCCACCGCGCCAGCGCATTTCACCGGCTCCCATGCTCCGTGCACCCGGTCCATGCGTTTTGTTCTTCATTTCCGGCCTTGGCCCCACCTGTTAGAGTCACTGGTCCATGGACCCGGTTCACCCACTCGCGTCCTCTTCCCTCGCCGCCCGGGCGCGCCCACGCGGCGCTGCGCGCCGAACGCCATGGCCACGCGCCGGCCTTCCCGGCCGCCGCGGCCACGCGCTGCTGCCGCGCGCGGACAGCGCGCACGGCGCGCCACCAGGGCGAGGGCGAGGCCGACCCTTTTTCCCGAACCCTCCTCCACGCGCTCGGCCTCTCTGTTCTTTTCCCCTTTCGACCTCGCGCGTCCGCCATTGACGGAGCTCGCGCGAGCTCGCCGCCGGCCACTCCTGCCCTCTCCCGAGCTCAACCGTCACCGCGCCGAGCTTCGCCGCCCTCGACTCTACCTTCCCGCCCAGACCGCGTCGCCCGAGACCCTTCCACTCCGGCGTATTGCACCGCCGGACCTCGCGGGCCAGGAGCGCTCGTCGCCGTCCCTCCCCGCGGTCTCCCCCGCCGTCTGAGGTAGTGGATAAGGTTTCCCGTCCTCCTCTCTCTCTCCCCGACACCACGCGGCGAGCTCCCGTGCCCCGTAGGGCCGGATTGCCGGCGCGCCACCGGAGCTCCTCCTCCTGTCGCGAGGAGGAAGACGACGGGAGGAGGGAGATGAACTTTTTGCGCTATCGCCCTCCTAGTTTAACAGTTTTATGTTTCTATACAGAGCGCTGTACGCTGAGTCTTGTAAATCTTACATACAAGCCCCTGGGGTTCTAAAATAATCACAATCTAGCCCCTGGTTCTGTTGTTTTTCATTTTAAATTAATTATTTCGACAGAAATCTTTGAAAAATTCTAGAAAATTCAATAAAAATCAGAAAAATACCAAATCAGTTGCATTGAAATCCTTTTGAATAGATCTGTCTAGGGAATATAATGGTTGAGTAGGAAAAGACAGTTTTGCCCCTGTTTTTGTGCAAGCATGAAAAACCTTGATAAATAGGAAATATGGGTAAAATGAACTCCAAAAATTGTGAAATTTGGGCAGAGGCCTTAGTATTCTGTGTAGGCTCTGTATAAATTTTGGTAGCTCAAATGTTCACTGATTAATTACCATTTTGCCCCTACATGTGATTTTAGCATAGAAATAAATGAGGAAATGTTGTTTATATGGAAATTAGGCCCTAAATAGTTATATGTATTTTATTTGTGCTCCTGATAGCATAAAGAGCTCACTATTAAAATGGGATGCCATGCATGTCAAAATTAGTTAGTGTTTTGAAATTGATAAGTTCATACATGTTTAAAGTTAATAAAAAGAAAATATAGATTAAATGAAGGTCAAAACTTCTGAATTTAGGGCAACAACCTTGCTACTATGACCTAGGCTTAGTATAAGAGTTGGTAGCTTGAATGCTTGCTATATCATCCCTATCTAGTAGTTAAGCATATAGTGAATCCTGAAAAAGAGTTCTAGATGATAGTAGACACCGGTCTTTCCGCATAAATTGATGCGATTCAGTCACACCCCCACGTTGTTTTATGTGACAAGATGAGCTATCTTAGGTGATGGCTTGTACGATTTCTTAAAGTTAAACAAACTTTATCACGAAAATACATAATACTATTCCGTAACCCTTGATATCTTGAATTGCACTAATACATACTCCAATTGCATCATGTCATGCATATAGAGTCCGCGAACGAAGAACCACCGCCAAACCAGCCCGACACAGAGGAACCAGAAGAGGAGTTGCACCAGGAACCAGAGGGCCAGCAGCAGGAACCCGACTACGCTCCGGAAGAAGCTACTGACCCTAGTGAAGAAGGTAGACAGGACCATACTCTACCCAGCAAATAAATTATGCTTGATGATTACGCATATGCATTAGGAATTGCTTGGAACCAATTGCATTAGACTTCCTGGCCACCCTGGCCCTAGCACCTATACATAGAGTTCGTAGGACGAGTATGCTTAGAAATTGCTAGGTACGAGTAGACACGAGTGTGTGGACTCGTCACGTAGGTGTTTTCAAAATCACAAAAGCTTACAGTTGTATCACTTGTAATTGTTGCTCATGAAGTAAATGGAGACCGGGCGGAGATTTTATTTCAGTATTTACTATTCGTGATGTCGCACCCGGACTCCGCCCGAGTCGCCTAAGGCCCGTCCGCTGTTCGCCTGCTGTTCGGCATAACATTGCTAGAATGCTTAACCGGGAAATGGGACCGGTGAAGTCTTACCTGGATTTGTCCGAAGTTTTCGAGGCTCCGCTCATCCACTTGCTGGAGGCCGATGGGCCCGGGGGCGCTTGTACTCGAGGGAGGGCTGACCCAGAGAACTGTGGTATCGCTCCTGAGGGGGCACAACCCGGGGGTTAGGTGAGGGCGCTTTGAATCTTGGGACAAGACAGGTGGAGATGGGGGCTATATGTGGGAACGCGATGGCCAGTAAGCATATACCCCTGGCATGATAGTTATTCCTAGGAATTAAAATCAATTCGAATCGTTGATGCCCACCAGGTGTGGGAATGCTGATAATGCACACGGGCAACGTAGTAACTATTTAAACTCTCGGTATTTTAATACTCATGGTTTTGGAATACTACATGTTTGAACCGAGTTGTTACCTTACTGAAATTTACTTTTATGTTGGCAATCATACAGACAATGAAAACTTGCTGTTTATGTAAATAAGTTGCTGTTAAAAACTAAAAGCTAAGGATCCACTGCTAGTAAGCTGCTTCGCGTCAGCCGTAAGCCAAATCCATTAAGACCTACTGAGTAATTAGTACTCAGGGTTTGCCCCCATATTTTGAGCGCAGGTATGAAATTCATGGTGTGCACTTGTGTTGGAGGCGGGGCATGCCCTCATTTAGGATGAGGTGACTGAGTGGCATGAGGGCAACATCGGTGGGCTCGATGTTGTACCTCTAATGCAAAACTTTTGGGTGATAACAAGGTGACCTATAAACCTATATTTCCGCTGCGAGAAACATTCGAACTTGCTACCTTATAACTTTATGTTGGACTTGTATTTTATGTAAAACTGGTTTGTAACTAAGTTTACCTTTATACTATTCAACTGCCTGTGATGATGTATCTGTTGTGGCTCCATCGTGAGTCAGATGTGTATGATGTCGGTTCCTCTGGGAAAAGGTAATATCGGGAGTCAAATGACTCTCGACGGACGATCGGGTTTAGTTCGGCCTAACCACACTGCAAGCCAGAGGTGGCAGGTGTGTTTAGTTCGGATTAAATCGGCGGTTCCGCCACACGTGTCACTCATAGTTATGTTCATCGTTGTATCATTTGGAGCTACATTATTGTAAATTTTCTTTGAGGTTGCATCTTTGTGGCGCCCATGTTCTCGCGTCTGACTTTGCACGCATGGTTCCACGCATGGTTCCTCTTATTGTAGTAAGAACATCACTTTGGCTAACACAATATTTAGTTCTAGTGTAGTGTATTTCAAAATAGGTGACTGATCCAATAAATCAACATAATAACACACACGTAGACACTTGATAGAGCAACCGGTTGAATATTGAAGTTCACATAATAGTACATATGCAGAATTCAGATAACTCATAAACATTTCTTATTAGGATGCTGACATAACATGACTAAAGTAGTCAAGTAGAACTACAAATACAGGCAAATGGTTGCTACATATTGCTTTTTTGAAAGATAATAGTGGCGCCAGCTCGATGGGTCTCGATAATTATGTTTGGTGATCGCAAAACTGAAATACGCTATGGTAGAATAGTACGATAAAAACATCAGCTATTTGTGTACTGACACAAAGTAGGCAGCGATGAGGCAGCCTGCAGGTGGCAATACGGTAGCTGTAGGAGAGGCAGCTGAGACATCTACCCTGGAGCTCTGCCGGCAGTCTAGGCGCAGACGCGGTGCCTCCAGGGACGGACCCCCCGCAAACGCAGCATTGCTGGGGCAAGACAAGCTGCCAGCCATCACAATCGGCAGCGCGAGCACCTTGAGTGCCACGTGGCAGGCGGCCCAAGGTGGATGTGGACCGAGGTACGATTGTGGGCCTGATCACCAGACAACCGTGTGCCGCCGCCGGCAGCAGGCGCATCGCAGCCCCGCCCCGAGCGCCGTAAGACACGCGCCCCCTAGACCCATGATCGTGGCCGGCGCTTACCCCTACGACGGCGATGGGTCTTCTTGGTGATAACGACAGGCTCAGGGCCTCCGCCAACCGCAGCATCATGTGGAGGTGGCTGACATCTGCCCGGCCCAGTGGCCGCAACTCCGGTAGCCAAGCCCAAGAAGGCATCGCGGTAGAGCGCAGGCGATCCCTCTAAGGAGAAGTCAACATTGTCTGGGCAGATCTTAGACCAACGGAGAAGCTTTGACCGTCCCGTCGAGGAGCAAGCGGGGTAGAAGGTCGAAGCAGCAGGGGAGAGGCTAGGTGTTGGCTCACCCGCCAGATCCGTGGAGGATCGGTGGACGCCAGAGCCAATGTGGCTCCATCCTACATCGCCCTCTTTTTCGTGCTACTTCATAGCACCCAGGTCTCATTACTATTGCTACGGTCAAATCTTTTTGTCACCTTTTGATATGTGTGCATATTATCTGGTAATGTTATCCATATATTTAATGTTATCGAAATGGTTTAGAATGAGTTTGAACATTAATGTATTTAAACAAAGACTATATGTATGTTATAAAAATTCGTAGCAAGGCCCGTGCAACTTACTATTCAAATTCTAATGGTGACATCCTCGCGCGGCGCACCATTTGTAGTCTGATCTCAATATGCATGATGGTAATGCCTCCTAATGACTTCATTGGCAATGTTGTGGCATCGCCATGTGTTCACAAAGAATGAATATTTTACGCATCCAAAATTAGCAGCGCACAAACCACAAAGACCACACGTTAAGAGATTTAAGTACTCCCTCCATTCTTAAATATTTGGTATAATTGACTTTTTTAAAAAAACTTTAACAATTCATCTTATTCAAACATTCATAATTATCCATTTTGTTGTTATTTGTTTTGTTATTAAAATAGTTTAAATATGACTTATATTTCTATATATTTACGTAAAATTTTGAAATAAAATAAATAGTCAAATCTGTAGAAAAAAGATAAACCACATCAAATAACGGAGAGATTGTGAACCACCTCTTGGGCTCCTCATGACTCGTGAGACTAACGGGCCTAACCACTTGCTGCTGGAGGGCCACGCCACTGTTTCCAGCCATCACAGGTCATCAGGCCTGCTGGAGGCCCATTGACCCAGGCAAATTTCACCATGAAATTCCTCGGCTCTCTCGTTCACAGGTGTGCGCGCTCGCTCTCTCGTTCGTGGCGACGGCTGGACACCGCCGCCCCGATCCCCGACGTTCTCTGTTCCCCGTCCCGGTTCTCCGTTGGGCTCCGAGATAAATGTTGACATGAATAACTATAGTGGCCCAACAGCAGCCCAGCGTCCTGGCCCAATAAACATGCACGTATGAATTCCAACCCGTAACCCTAGCTCCTCCTCGCACCGCCACCCCTCCCGCTGGCCGCCGCCGAAGCGAAACACGCCGGCCGCTGCATCGTGAGAAGCGAGAAGGGGGGGCGGACCGGCGGAGTGAAGGGAGCTAGTGCCGCACGGCTGCTGCTCACGCGGTCACGCCAAGGAAGAAGGCAGATCTGCTGCTGCCGCCTGCTGGCAAGGAAGGTCACGCCAAGGAACTGCTGCCCGCCGACGAGGAAGGACGAAGGGAGCAGGAGGGCAAGGACACAGAGAGAGGACGGGCTCGCTGCTGCCGGCCGGCTGCCCCGCAGGGAAAGAGGAGCGGGCCGGCGCCGGGGCCTGGAGGTGGAGCAGCACGATGGCTCCGGCGATGCAGGATTGAGGAGGTGGCCGACAGTGGGGGCGTCCTTAGACTCTCCTCGTCGGGGACGGGGTACCCGTCGGGTGCAGTATCCCCGTCGGGTGACGGGGACGGGAACGGGAAGCGGAGATTTTTTTTTTCTTTCTGCCGGGGCTTAGAACGTTCGTGGGATCCCCGGCGGGGATAGCCCCGTTGCCATCCCTACGCGCTACCCTCTCTCGTGGCGAGGACTGGTCACCACCGGCGCAGCACGCCAGGCCTTCGTACGGCCCTCGCCGGCGATGAGCTCCCAACAGGTATGCCCACCCTTCTCTTCCCTTCCTGCTGTTCGAAACGAGCACCCAAACCCTAACTTAAGCTATTTGTACTCGGATCTGATCTAATTACAAGTTTATGCCTACCTTCTTCGATCTTTCTGCAAAAAAATATCGTTGTGTACAGCCATGTACTTTACTGGTTCCGCCCCTGCTGATTAGTAAGCTCTGATGGCTTATACTACTACTTAATAAAATTCTTTCAACAGAATAAAAGGCTCAAGGATGTGGAGATCAGCTTCCCTATCGTTTATGGAACCATTTCTTTCTGGCTCGGTAAAAAAGCGAGCGAGTAAGTTTCTGGTTCACAAAATACTTGTATGTGATTGTTTTCACAAAATACTGAAAAGAACTGTTGTGCTCTAGTTACAGTTCCAGCTTGTGTGCTCATATTACAGTGAATTACATATAACTGGCCAATTTATTTGTTTTTCACATTTGCATGTAGATACAACTCTCACAAGTGGACTGTCTACGTCCGTTCTGCAAATAATGAGGATTTGAGCGTCATAGTTAAGCGTGTGGTGTTTCAGCTTCACCCAAGTTTTCAAAACCCGACAAGAGTTGTAGAACAGCCACCCTTTGAGTTGTCTGAATCTGGATGGGGAGAGTTTGAAATAGCAATAACCCTTTATTTCCACAGTGATGTGTGCGAGAAGCGCCTGGATCTGTGAGTTACGCCTGTCTTCTTTTCAGAGTTGTTTCCTTCTAGGCAAGCAGATAGTTATACAAGTGATGTAGGTTTCATCAGCTTAAGCTGTATCCAGAAGAAGAAGCTGGACCTCAATCAACCAAAAAGCCAGTTGTCATGGAAACATACGATGAAATTGTCTTCCCTGAGCCTACAGAGACTTTTTTTCAACGTGTGCAAAACCATCCAGCAGCTAATGTGCCCAGACTTCCTCCTGGTATAACCTTACCTCCTCCAGGTATGTTTCTTTACAACTTATATCCCCTATATTTGACAACAGGAGATGCCAAAGTAGCACTATATAACTACCAATCATTTAGGCCCTATGGAAATTGTCCCATATGAAAAGAAGCGTGGTGACACTAAGGATCATCCTTTGAGCCAGTGGTTCTCGAATTTCTCTGAGGCAGATGAGCTTTTGAAGCTAGCTGCAGCTCGGCAACAGGTGAGACTTGCCTAGCAGCAACTGTCCTTACTTTCCATGCATCCTCACATTTATACATGGAATCTGTAATAATCTAATAAAATTATTCTGTAAAATATTTCCTACGTACTGTTTATTCCTTCTAATACGCATTTTACGCTGTTGTTTTAATAAACATGTTGCACTGTTGTGAGAAAACAAGGTTGGCATTTTATTTATTTAATTTGCCAATGTTGCTCAAAATGGATTGCAAAAATGTCCTCTTAGGATTTGGATGAAACACAAATAATTGAATTAGGTGGTGGGGTGGGGGACAACAACCAGTGATTTGACATTGTAATTCTTTTCTTTCGCCAGGTGCAGGCTCACGTTGCGAAGCTGAGAAGGCAGTTAACCATGATAGAAGGAATGCCCCAGCATTCGAAGGCTTTTCCTGGTCAGTAAAACTTCTTGTTTTTCCATGATTATGCTGGCGCTTTCTAACTGGTGATCAACTTCTGCTTGTCTTCCATATTCAGTCCCTGGGCAACAGTTTGGGCACATCTAATGTAACAATGTTAGCGTACCTTGTTGTAAGGAAGACGTTGGATCGGAACCTTACAATGGCTTGACAAATGGGATGTGTGGATCTCTGTACCTAGTGGCTGCCTTAGGCTTGCAACTGAATTGTGTTCACCATGTATATTCATGAATTGTAGTGCCATTAGGCTCTCCTAAGAGACCGTTTACTTGTGCGACCTGTTCCTTTCTCTTTCCCTGTATCTCCATTCCCCTTCTGTTCTCTGTATAAAAATGGCGTCACTGTATTGTTCGCATTATGGCTTTTCAATCTTTTTGGAAGATGGCATGCCTATATCGTCAGCATTATGGCTTTTTAATCCTTTGGATGTATGATAAGTTATGATAAGTGTGCCACAGTGAAAGAGAGCAAAGATAAACATAGTTCTCCCAGCTTTTTTGACACCGCAAATAGGTTATGAACATTGGCATGGTTGACTAGGTATTGTGCTATGCTTACTGACTCCATGACAGGGAGAATCCATTAACATTCGATCAATGTGATCCTTCTCTTATGTATAAACTTTGTGTAGTCATATAGTAGAAGATGAAACCTTCGAGTGAAGTTATATTGCTGGTATCTGTGCCGCCTCTGGACGAATTGAATGACATTATATTCTGCTGGGACCATTTTTGTGAACTGAAGCTTTGGTATATCAGAACGATTCATATTTTTCTGATCTCACGCTACAGTATCAAGTGAAGGAATTTGAAATCATGGGTGGCTGTACAATTGGTACGCTTCACTGTTCTCTAGTCGTGGACAGGACCGGCCTCTAGGTGGTTTCATGGAGGTGGTAGTGCAGTGGGTCATTGTTTCATCCATGGAGGTGGTAGTGCAGTGGGTCATTGTTTCATCGCGCGTTAGGGAAAGAGCCGTGTTAGAGAGGGTGCATGAGAGATGGAGAGATATTGTGTCATCGCCACGTTGACAGTCTCCGATGGTGTGACACGTCAGCAAGAATAGTCACGGTGGTGTACCACATCAGAAAAAAAGTATTTCGGTAAGAAATCTCCTCTCTTCAATGCCGATCGGTATAGCGTTAAATGAGGGAGTTGCCTTCATGGAAAAAAACCCGTTCAAGGCCTTTTTAAGGCATGTACGATGCATAATTGCTTATAGAGGTACTTAAAAAGAGAGAAATGCTAAGCACTATCTAGAAAGCTAATTCCTACAAATGTGCAACCACCTCATTAGCACTCATTAAGCACCAATATTTAAATAAACACCTTATATACCTTTTAAACACCTGGTGCTAGAAAATAAACCGGCTTTTATTGCTAAACACCTTCTTTAAGCACTCATTGTACATGCCCTTGCAGTGCACCGCTGCAGTTAGCCTAAGGCTGTTTGCACTCATCCTGCAAAGCCCCCCATATCCGATGGAGTTACCTTTAGGGTAACTGGAGGGGTGCAGCGGGCCACTGCAAAGCCAGCTCTATTGTCCCGTACCCCAGCTCCAACTCCATTCCCAGCGTCGTACTGGTCTCCACCCTAAATCTTCTCTCTCCTTTGTCCACTGCAACGACAACCGTTGGCGCACCCTCTCGGACTCGGAGGTGGAGGATGACGAGCAGTGCCGACCGTGGCGGAGGACGAGGCGGCCCGCGGCGAACAAGGACGACAAGGCGGTGCCATGGGTGGATTTGGCCGCCATGGCCGGGATCCAACCCGAGGAGGCCCGGATCCGGCCCGACAACTTAGCGGCGGCGGACATGGCAGGGAGGAGGAAGATGGAGAGGAGGGCGACGGGCGGCGATGGATCTTGGACGAGCGGCGGCGGCGAATCAAGGGGGAGGAGAGGTGAAGAAGGCGGCAGGCAGCGGGCTTCCTCCATGGAACGACGCAGAGGAGGAGGGGCCGGGTGCGGGCGGTGACGCAGAGGAGGATGAGGTGCGGTCGTCCTCCATGGCCGGCGTCGCGCGCGGGAGAGGAGGCGTAGGCACAGGAGAAGAGGCGCAGCCGGTGGTGGAGGTAGGAGAGGAGGCGACACGGGGAAGGGGAGGTGGAGGTGTAGTCGTGCGGCGGCGGGCAAAGAGCTCGAGAGAGAGGGATGCGAGTGGTCCGACGGGAAGGAGAGAGTAGGAGAGGTGAATATAAAATAATAAAAAAAATAGAATAGTTGGTATAAAGTTGATACGAACGTGAAAGATTGCTGTATTTTAAAAACATGATGATCAAAATAAAATATTTTTTTTAAAATTGAAATCTAGAGCTGCAGAGTTGTACGAGTGCAGACTAACCCTTCGCCTCTCGGTCTCGGGAGATAGGCGGGAAATATCCGCAGCAGTTTCATTCTCCCGCCCTGCCGCCGCCTCTCCCAGTTTCCCCTCCCGCCCACCGTACCACTCTCGTCATTCTCCCCATCGCGACGCTCTCGCATCTCACGATGGCGTGCCGGCGCCGGCGCCGGCGTGGGTCTCGCCGCAGGGTGCCCCCGGAGCTCCACCGGGCCTACGGCGCCCGCGCGCGCACGCTCGGCCACGCCGTCCTCTCTCTCCTCCCCCCGCCCCCGCCGCCAGGCACGCCTTGCCCGGTCTGCCGCAGCGGCGCGGGATGCCTTGCATGTCGCCGCTGGGCGCACCTCCTCCGCGAAGGTGACACCGTCGCGTACCGTAGCCTCGTCACTCGCGCCATCTGCGCCATCGCGCCGGCCGCGCCCCCTCCTCCGCGTTACACGCCGGGGAACGCCGGACACTCGCAGTCCAAGGTTCGGTCTGACCGCCCTTCTTGCAGTTGCGTGTTTTTCCCTTGCTTTCTTGATGCCTGCATTGCGTAGATTTCTTGTTCGTTTGTCGTTGGCTATCTGAGGTCGCCGTCTCGCTGGTTGCCTGCCTGCATGTTACTCGACGCTTCGACGTCTAGCTCGTTCGGGAGATAATCAAATCTATCATGGAGGATCGGGCGTGTACAATGAAGAACGTCCTCTGCAGTGGTTCCCGTGAGGTATGAAAGTTTTCTACAATCTAAATTGTACAGAATGATCCTTGCAGCTCGATCAATATTGATGACTTCCATTCCCCTCTCCATATGTTTTATCCATACACATACAGTTCTACCTGAGTGCTGAGTAGCACTATCACATAAGTTTTCCTTCTTTTTTTGTGATTTCCTAGAATAATCATGATCTGTACAAGCCTTATTTTGGTATTATGCATACAGTTGTTGTTCTTCATTTAGAATGCCTGACCCTCTGGACGTGGTGCACTCTGAAATCATGCATAGTTATTGCCCAAAACATTGTTGTTACATCCAACTGTGGTAAAATGAATCAACATCATAGGAGCCACCTTTATACCAATTATCTATTGTAATTTTTGAGATATAAGTGGAATGCTTCTAAAATCTTTAAACAAGTTAAATAATCTAATTTCGAATATAACAAGTATTTTACTTTGATAAAAGCTCTATATAAATATGACTAACATGAACAAGAGCATCTCAAATGCTTGTATACATAAAGCATAGCTACTCAAGTCCATTTCCACATTAAACATGGTATGTAGATGAAAAAGGCAGATTATCAGCTTAAACATGGTTGTTTATATATAGGGGCTTTGGTGTTCAAGCCCTCACTTTGAAGTCTAATGGTTATTTTGCCCTCTTTTTTTGAACTTTGTAAATTTGCCTGTGCTTTTTCAAATTGAAGACTAGGTTTGCCCCTATTCCGTCCAGTGCTTTCAACGGTGTCAATTCTCATATGAAATGACCATCATGCCCATGCGGCCATGCAGTTTTGCCTCTAGTTCTAGTAGTGGTTAATGATTTTACCCCCTGTTTTAGCATAAAGATTTGGACATTAGTTTGACAGATTTTAAGGGATTTTGGCAACATAAACTAAAATAGATTGCATATATTTCAAAGCTAAGCAAATTTTGACCGAATTTGATAAAATTTGAGGAAAATGTAGACACCATTATGCCACAATGTTTTCAAACATGAAAGCATATATAACGACCACGACATCGAGGCATGCCAAAAACATTGTAACACATCCATATCACATATAGACACGGCAATATGACAACCCAGCATAAAAGAGTTTGCAGCAGAAGTCAAATGCATCGAGTAGTTGTGAATCCAGCACGTCTGACAATCTTAAACCAGTGAATCAAGTAGTAGTGCATCATTGTAGCATGCACCTGTCTCCTATAACTCCCATAATCAAGAAAAACCAGTGCAGCACATACCGTGAGAATGCAGATGACTAATGGGTAGTTCGGGAGGATGCCGTTGGACTCCACGTTCCATCATCACTCACGCATCCTGTTAGACTGCATTGGCAGTCACCTCAATCAGTTCTTGAGCAAGGTCCAAACCAGATACCATGGCAGGCAGTCCATGACACAGCATTCCCTTTTGGCATTTCATCAAACAAAGCATGTCCCTTGGTGATCCAGCTAGCCTGGCAATACGAAGATAGCATGGTAGTCCACATAACAACATCCTCAGCGCGCATTTCATCAAACAAATGGTGTACTTCGTCGATCGACATGGTGGTCGTCAAGGAAACAACCGAGCAACACCATGAATGTGGTTTCCCTTGGGCATCAGGTGGAGCAACTAGATGGCGTCCGAGGCGCTGGCCTGCTGCACTATGGGCCACCTCTAGTGGTGTGCGCGCCTACTTGCGCCACGAGCAGCTCGCCTTGGCTTGGGCCACGGAAGCTGTCAGGACGTCTGCCCGCGCGTGGCACGTCCTTGGCCTAAGCTGCCAGGGCGACGTGCCCGCTCGCTTGAGAGTCGGCTCACCCTGCGCTTGTGTCTTGCTCGCTCGCGTAGCATCCTTGCCGCTGCGAGCGAGGAGTTGTGGGTGGGAGCGAGCTGTTTCTGAGTGAGATATGGGTGAGGTTGGATGGATAAGGATAAGGGGCTATGGATGTCTTTTTCACATGGGTTTCTATTCTTTTTCTTTTTTAATCCATTTAATGCATCACCATCTAACAATCATCCAAAGTAGGGGCAAACAACTGCTTCATTTTGAAATCACGAGGGCAAAACCACACTGTTGGAAAAGAAGGGGTAAAATCATGATTGACTTTCATGCTAAGGGCAAGAACACCAATCCCCCTTTATATATATTTTGCCTCAATATATATAGTTACTGCATAGGCAGTTTTCTAACACTAAAGAGGTGATCACTGATCCTTGCCTGACATGACAATCATATAGGGAATGAAACTGGGATGGATATTTTCCTGATTATCCGTTCACCCGAAGGGGTCTAGAGAGAGACTAAATGGGACGCCCAATATCCGAACTGAATAGTTAATATCCGAACTATATATGTATCCGGAGATTCATAATTGGACATTAGTATGAGATGTAATGATGTATAGCAATATCTAGACTACCGTATCCGAGTCTGATCCGAGAGAAAAAATAATTATCTGTATTTGTATCTGCACATATCCGTCCGTATCTGTCCTAGTTTCATCCCTATGAATCATATCATACAAATACTGGGTTTTAGAACAAATATTCAATGCCTAGAAATAGTGATATAACCAATATCAAATGTTGTAGAACAATGCAGAACATAACAGTGATAAACCTAGGTTAGGCTAGTCGTCACCAGACCTCCTATCCAACCTTCTATCCTACCTTTTATTTCAAACTCCACTATGTATACATTGCATCTATAGTGTTTTGCACATCCTTACACTCTGGTGACAATAGCTTTATGTGCTAATAATGTAAATAATAGAACCAACATAGGTGAAGATTCTAAACACGTAAACAGTAGACAGTTTCTATGCAATTCAATGTAACAATGCTGAAACTAACACACTAAAACCCTAGACTGTCACTTTGTCTCATTACACTGCTACTATTCTTGAGCAATTTACAAATGGCAAATGTGATAAACCGAGATGAGCAATGGGTAAGTCACATCACGTAGTTTGTGTACATGGGAAGCTGAGCTCAGAGAACAGAAATCAATCCCGCCACTAACGTCCGAGCCTGTACGACGGGAGGTTGATGGAGAAATTAGAGGTGCTGTTGAAGTCAAGGGCGACGCCCATGGCACCAACCCAAGGAACAGGGGAATGATGTGCAACAGGGGGACCAAATACTAGGCCATGGTCAAATCAGCCACCAGGAACACCACCACCAGCAGCTCCACAACACCACCGCCTGTGCCACACAAATGCAGCGCACATAGAGCATGAAAGTCCATTTGATGTGCTGAAGATAGCCCATAAATCCTGATGAACTACTAAATGCCATAATTTATTGTTTATTGTTCGAAAACTAACTACAACAGAGAACCCATATCCAGATTTTTTCGTATGGGCAGCCCATTAGGATACCCATTTTAGGTGTTTTGCCTCTAGGATATCCATTCTTATACTTTCTCTCTTCTGTACCTATATGTTTTTGAGTTTTGTAGAAGATATAAATATAGGTAGGGACTAGGGAGGTATGGAAATGGATATGTGGGTGTCCGATTAAGGTATGCTGTTGGAGCTAAGACAAGAACAAGATATAAGCTGGACGCTAGGCCTTTTATTTAAGGGAGTTGTGAATATGTGAAGAAGGGCGAAATTTTATGTTTCACTAGGTCGTCATTCATACATTATGCAAATGAGTACATTCTTTCATTATCTGGAAACAATGTTTTTATGTGTATATGGTCATGTTTTTAGATAAACATAAATCGGTTCTTACTGCTTTAAGTTACATATTATCACTTAACCTATTCTCTGATTGTCCTCTTTTTCTTCTATTTACAATTTGAAATTCTTATTGGTACAGGGTGGCCAGCCTAGGTGTCTCAGCATCAGAGATCTTGTTTCTTCCTCATCTTGGGATATTCTATTGCGTAGAGTCAGTAACTCAGTATAATGGAAGTTCTTTATGATGGATAATATTTGTAATGTATTTTCTTGACATTAATTTCTGTTTTCAGATTGGGGATTTACTCATGTGCTATATTCTCAGGCATTCTTCAATTTTTTTGCCTGTAAGAAGAATATTTTTTTTCAAGTCACTGGCCTTGCGCTCAATGTTGTTCTGCAAAAGACTATATCCATGAGTAACAAGGCAAAAGATCGACAACCCCAATCCATGATAGAAAAATGTCCCATGGTAAGAAATTATGCTCATATATTATAGTTCAATGATTGTTCAATTTACAGAATGCCCTAAAGAGCCCATTTAGTTTTTTTGGGTTCCAAAACAGAAGGTTCCTTTTTGGTGGCAAGTTATTTCAGCTGGTTATCAAGCATGCAAATCTTGCCATTCTGGAGCTTAATTCACGCACAACTGAAAATAATGGCAAAAATAAAAGCTAAAATCATTTATAACGGTTGGGAACTTGATATCTAGCTTCAGCTGCCCTCAGCCAAGATGTTATGGAAGTATTCCCTCTATGTTGGTCTATATACAATTATATCATTTGAAATTAAAACATTTATATCTATAGGGTTAAGACCAGCCCCACGGCTTTAAATTAAGAAGTCGTGAACCATTGGTCTTGTTGAGAAAGGCCAAGGACCCTAGTCCCTTGACGCAAGTGTTAAAGGCATATGCCTCTTTGTACGGAGTCCATGTAGGATAAGGGTCTCTCTTTTCCCCCTAGGATAAGGGCTTCTCTAGAATCCTTATAGGACAAGGCCTCCTGTACCGGTGTATATATTTGGGCCTAGAACCCTCATATTGAATACAAGTGCTATTCATAACATGGTATCAAAGACAATTATTTTTAGGGTTAGGTGTTTACGCACATTGCACATGCATGCTACCTCACTCTATTTTTTTTCAGATCGGTAGACTGCTGGTTCTCTTCCTCCGGTTTTTTCTCTCGTTTGATCCATCTACTTCGTTGTCTTCTTCTTCATAGTTGAAAGCTTGGTGTTTGTTCTTCTCTGGGTGTTTTTCACTGCGTCCGGAGATCTGACGCTTGCGGTGTCAGTGTGACGTTGCCTGCCGACCACCAAATTTCGTCACCCGGCAGCCGGTGGCTCTTCATCTGCTTGTCTGCTGCTTCGTCCGCGACTCATCCTCATTTGTGTGCTATTCCGTGGGTTCTTGCCTACAGCTCGCAGTTCGTCACCCACAGGCTTTGTGTGTCGTTGGCCTGCCGCCGGCCCTCCTTTCACCGCCATCTCTGCGTGTTGCTGGCTCGACCGGTCCTACTCTTCTTGTGGGGCTTGCTCAGCTCTTGACTGCTGGGCTCTATTCTAGGCGCTCATCTTCCTCCGATGCCTGCTGCCTCTCTGCACGCGTGGTGGCTCTGCTTTGTCGACAGGCAACTTGGTTGCTGCCTTCACGCTCGTGCCTCCTCTCATGATGGCGCTTTCTTGGACTTCTGCGGCGATAATTGGGGTTCCACTTCTACGCTGCCATATGTGTGGATCATGTCTCTGACAGCTTGAGTGATTTCGTCTTCCTTCCACTGCACCCAGGCTAGTCTTGTCGGCTCCATTTATTTTGATTCGTCGTGGTTAGCATAGATTCTCTCCAAACTCAAGGTTCTTCATCCACATTGAGTTTGAGCAGGAGTGTTAAAGGTATATGCCTCTTTGTACTTAGTCCCTATAGGATAAGGTCCTCTTTTTTCCCTGTAGGATAAGGGCTTCTATGGATCCATATAGGATAAGGCCAACTGTACTGATACATATATTTGGGCCTAGAGCCCTCATATTGAATACAAGTGCTATTCATAACAACAAGGATCTGCCCCCATGGCTCGGGCCTTACCTGTGGTTTGAGACCGCTGACCCTTACATGAGGGCCCGACCCACCATTGGCTGATTCTTAACATGTGTTAACCAAGGGGCTAGTGAGTGACCTTTTTTAACCAACTTGAAATTCACTCCCATGGGGATTTGAACTTATGACCTAGAGGTGCTACTAAGGCTCTGCAATCATTGAGTAGTAAAAATTGTTTTCCATGCTTATATACTAGAAAATTAAGCAATCATGATTTGCCAATAATGTAAGCTGTAATTGACCTTAATTTATGGTCTTAACTACCACTATTACTCTGCTATGAACCTATATCTAACTGTTTTGTGATAGCTGGAATGGGGAATGCACCTAGTTGCAACATATTATTTGGCTCGGCACACTACAACCTATATTACACATTTGTGAGATCAAGTTCAGTGAAAAACAAATTTGACTGCAAGACACTATTTTGTGTGTATAAGCTTCATGGCCATTTCCTAGTACAGATTACACGTCATAAAATGATTAAAAAAAATACCCAGTTTTTGCCCTTAAGAAGTTTGTGCCAGCCTTTGAACCTAGACTGGTCACAGAGGTTTCATTGACCCTCGACTTCAACAGTCTTACTAGTGTAATTCTGCACAAGTTGGCTCAGATGTCTATTGTTTTTCGAATTTTGTCCCATCCCATGCAAATTTTTCCCTTTATATACCGTGTAGGCATGTACAAGTCTACAGTGTTTTTTTAACAGAGGGTTAGGCTGCAAAAGCATCAAAGCAGCAGCAACAGATCATACATACTAACATGCAACCAGGGCAAGAAATATATCAGCATTTTGTGGCAAAAAATCAGGATGGTCTCAGTTAGGAAGAAAATTAGAAAAGGATGAGCCAAGTTTGTTATTTAATATGGCAGTGTGCAAATTTGAGAAGTTGAGTTTATGAGCTAAAGAGAAAATATAGAGCTGTATGGCATGAATTAATGCCTCCTTCCCTTTCAGCTATTCTCTCTCCAAATATTGAAAAACTAATTTAACTTTTAGCTGATAAGAATCCATTGTGGAAATGCCCACCATTTATTGGAGTAGCTGATCTAATTCATGAGTTAACAGTGTCCCTGAGCAAATCACAAAAAAATGTCTGAGCCCTGAAATATATTGGTTAGCTTTAAAGGATCAATTAGATATTGTAAAGTCCATGATAAAAACTGGACTTTGCTTATTGTCCTTCACTTCTCCCGCTGGGAATATTAGGCATGATACCCTGTAATCAACATTGTAAATGGAGCAAACACTAATAAGTTATACATTGATTGAAAATAGAATTGATTGGATATCTCGTCGTCCTAGGAACATTATGGGCCTTTTGTAATCCTTTTTATTTCATTTCATAGAGTTAAGGATTTATGAACGTCTTTCCACATGCCCTATAGATTTGCATTTTTTTCAGGTATGGCTTTGTAATAATTGTTCACATGGTGCAAACTGTGTGTTCGAGAAAAAAAAAACATCTTAACACCTGTTGCAACGCTTCCAAAATAAATTAATCAATTTATATCTTAATATCACTGATTTTGTTGTACGGTTCTAGTGTATCCTTTGTTTTCCTTGCCTATTCCTTGGAATGTTATTGTTACTTTTAGCTGATTCCTTGTCTTTGTGAACTCAGTCATATCTGTGCCGTAGCCCAGAGATGTCACAATTTGTATCTGGAGGCTGTGCCTAACAATTCAAACATTTCGTTCTCTTCTCCAGATATGAGCACTAGGAAATTTGATAATCTACGAAGCTCTGGAAGTTATGGTACTGCAAAATTTACAGAACTCAATTGTTTAAGTAAAGGGTGCAATCATTCCAATTCCTTCAGCTAGTGGATCAAAAAAGTGTTCCATTTTAGATGATCAAAATCCTAGGAAAAGAAAAAGGCTTTACAGTTGGCAACGCCACAATAAACAGAAGCAGATTTGCTCTGAGGACAGGCTGTCAACAGGGTGGAGCAAAATAAACAGTAGTGATTTCATTGTCCTTGATGTTTTATCGGAGGATTTGTGTGCTACATTGAGTGATGAAACACACTCTTTGGGACCAAGTGTAGATAATAACTCTTTACCAATGAGCAATGGTATGAATGATTCACATACTAAAGATCCATGTGGTGTGTTGTCCCATGAAAAGCCACTGAGTTCTGTGTTTGATATTGGACCTTCCCAGGGTTACAGTACATCAAGAATCGAATCTAAGAGCCCTCGAATTGGACCCCCCAATTACTTGCATCCGAATGTAAGTAAATTCCCAATCTCATCTTTAATTAATATTTCATTCAGGAAACCCTTACTTTTGATGTTACTTGGCGTATAATAATTTCTATATGTCTATTATGGATCTGTACCCCTTGGGATCGATAAACCTTTTGGATCTTATTAACCAAAGAGATATGACTTTGGGCTATGGTTAGCTCAGCTCCAATCAAGAATCCCCAGGGAACCATAATTTGATCTTTGACAATTATTTTTATAACTTTGTGGTTTATCTTTAGAAAAATGACTTATGTTTTTGGGTTAGTACTCGGGGTTTTCCAACCCCCCGTTTTTATCTTCTTTAATATAATGATACGCAGCTCTCCTGCGTGTTCGAGAAAAAAAAAATAGAAGAAACAGTTAGATGCATATTTGACCATCATGTGCAAGTGAACAAAGGGTATGCAAGAAATAGTCCTATGTCCTGTGACTAGCACATTTAAAATGCGTCCCAAAAACATGAATTTCTTGATATTTTTGGTATTAGTTATCCAAAAATTGGGAACTACTTATGTTATTTTTTCCTTGTTGGATCAGTTTACTTATACCTTTTACCCTTGCATGAGGATATGGTAAAATATTCTAGGAAGCACAGGGTGGTGGCTATATTTTCGTAGAATCCACAAATGAATAGTTTTTTAAGTTCATAATACTAGTTGTGTTTCTTAAATGGGCCCTGGCTTGCACGGTACAAGCCACCATTCTATCTTTTGGTGAATGTGCACAATACTTGTTATGCAATTCCTTTCTCATACTGATTTTCCGTATCAATTTTTTCCAATAACAAATCTTTGCTTTGAGTATGCTTGAAAATTGAGAGAACTGAGCAGTTGGATATCTTATTAATGGTATCAGGAACAAATTAATCTTTTTGCTATATTTTTGACTCGCAGAGTGGTCCCATCTGCTTCAGTTGCTTAATGTTGAATTCTTCCAAATGTGTATCAGTAGATTCTTTGATATCGAGGCATGCTATCTTCTATAACCGAAGGATTTCCTATAACATCTTCCATGGCAACCGTATCCTTTGCTATTTTTTGTACCGTCTTAAACTTTTAGTGTATGTTGCTAGTGTCTTTTTGCAGGTAACCATTTGAATAACTTTAACATGCCAAAAATTAAGTTATTCCTACAGAATGGCTGGAGTATGACTGTATGAGGGAAGGGGAATTGTTGATATGGTTTCACTGCTTTCTAGGTAACATTCTGTAACACCCCAACCCATTAGCAGTCCTTGGTACTGGTTTTGTTGGCCCATGTGTGTGGTCGTTTAGTATTATGTTGAATGCTAGGGTAGGTGAGGGGCAACTAAGCGGGTGTTTGGGAGAGCTCCACTTTAAGAAAAACAGCTCTACTCCAACTCCACAATGGAGCAGCTCCACTTTCGAGCTGGAGTTGGTTTGTGTTATGAATAGCACTTGTATTCGATATGGCCCGAATCTATAGAGGTACAAGAGTCCCTAGTAGACTAGACAAGGATATCTAATACAACAGAACATATATATCTAACACCCCCTTAAAGTCAAGGTGAATCAAACACATCGAGTTTGGAGATAAAACATATGCTGAGCATCCGAGTTCCGCACTACTGACCAAGGCAATCAGACGGTGCTCTAGTACTCCCAGAGGCTGAAGCCGCTGGCCTGACTCTCTTGCTGTTGTCGGGCAGATCATCCCCCCAACATGCTGGTCCTTCAGCTGTAGCGTGGTCTCAACTCGAACTTGAAGCCAATGGCAACAGGTTATCAAGATCAAGAAACTGCTGCTGTCCTTCCTCGAGGCCCCCTCCCTCCTGACACTGAGGAGGCTGATCTCGGCAGCAGCAAGTCTTCCTTGACTACAGCTTTCATTGCTTCCTCTGGTAACAAACCCGGCACAAGCTCCTTCTGGCTTCACAACAGGGAACACCTCTTCTCGCAGCTATTGCACAAGGACAAGCAGCGACAAGGCTTTCGGGCTGGCCACAACAACGCCCTTTCTTTACTTCCTCCCAGCTCAGGATACTAGGGGAGGCATTTTAGTTGCCTGTCGCGATGATTTGTTTTCCTTTGACATCCATCGCGTTCACCGACATTCGGTCTCTGTCAGGTTGCAGGATGGAGATAACAACCCCTGGTGGTTTACTGGTGTATATGGACCACACCAGGATGCTCTAAAAGAACTTCTTGGATGAGTTGATTGAGGTCCGGAGTCTTTGTCCTGGGCCATGGGTAGTAGGAGATTTCAATATGATATATTGCTCTGAAGACAAGAACAACGATAATATAAATAGAGCCATGATGGGGAGATTTAGACAATTTATGACCGTGTCAGCTAAAATAAATTCCGCTGTTGGGCAGGAGATATACTTGGTCTAATGAGAGGGAGGTCCCAACTGTGGTTAAATTGGACCGGGTGCTTTGCACTGCAGACTGGGAAGATATGTATGTTTCCAGATTGTATCCTACAAAGCCAAGCTGAAGAAATATCAGATCACTGCCCTTTGGTTCTTGGGCTAAAGGAAAGAATAAAAGGTAAATAAAAGATATCACTTTGAGAGTTACTGTACCAAGCTGCCAGGTTTTAAAGAAATTGTCGCATCTTCCTGGGGTGAAGATGTGGTGGCTGTGTGCCCTTTTGAATGGATTTTGTTCAAGCTGAAATGCTTAACGCGTGCTTTGGAGTCATAGGGGCAGAAACAAGTTGGGATGTGAAGTCCCAATTGGTGCTTGCTTGAGAGCTCCTTCATCGTTTTGAAATGGCCCAAGAAAACCGACAGTTGACAGCTGATGAGTCTTGGTTGCGTAATCAGTTGAAACATCACTGCCTGGCACATGCTTCTCTGGAACGGACTATTGTTCGAGTACGCTCAAGAATTGGTTATCTCAAAGATGGTGATGCCAACACCTCGTTCTTTCATCTGCAAGCATGCATTAGGAAGAGGAAAAAAGTTCATGCCAAAGCTGATTTGTGGAGACCATGTGGCAATATCTCAAGAACAAAAGCATCAGGTTCTATATGATTTCTATGAAAATGTCCTTGGCACAGCATTGCAGCTAGAGGCAACCCTAGACCTGGCTTTCTATCACCGCGAGGGGGTAGACCTTGCTGATCTGGATTTGCCTTTTACTAATGAGGAAGTTTGGGCGACAATTTCTAGCATACCTTCTGATAGGGCTCCTGGGCCAGATGGTTATGCTGGTAGGTTCTATAAGTTCTGCTGGGAGGTGATTAAATGTGATTTCATGGCAGGTTTGTTAACTTTACAGCAGGGCAATGCACATAAGTTGTGGTTATTAAATTCGGCCTATATAACCTTGATCGCAAAAAGGTCTGATGCTACCCAGCCAGGGGATTTTGGACCTATAAGTTTGGTCCATAGTTTCGCAAAATTGGTGACAAAATCATGGCCAACAGGCTAGCACCTTACCTAAACCAGCCTGTATCCTCTAATCAAAGTGCTTTTGTCAGAGGGAGATGTATCCATGCTAGTTGAGCAAACCATCAAGTTGGTTTCGATTCGGAGAAAGATCTCAAGTCAATTCTAAGAGGACAGGAGAAAGATCTCATGTCTGTTTCTAGAATTGGACATCTCAAAAGCCTTTGATTCGGTGTCTTCGGCCTTCCTCTTAGAAGTTTTGAATCATCTTTGTTTTGGCCATGGATGGTGTAACTTGATTTCTAATCTGCTTGCAACTTCCTCAACTCAAGTTCTCTTTCCTGGATAATTCATAAGGCATCAGCGTGGTCTCCGTCAAGGAGATCCCCTATCTCCCATGCTGTTCATCCTAGTCATGGATGTGCTGGGCAGTCTGTTTGCAAAGGCCGAAAATGTTGGACTCCATCCTCTGGACAATCACAACACAAGACATAGGGCATCCTCATATTCTGATGTGGCTCTTTTTATTCCGCCATTTGAAGAGGACCTTAAGTGCACAATTGATATTCTTGAATGTTTTGGTGCTGCCTCAGGGTTGGAAACAAACTTACAAAAAAGCTATGTGATCCCAATAAGTTGTGAGGAGAATGCGCTATGAAGGGTGGATGGTACTCTCCATTGCCCTACTGCTGAATTCCCTTGCACTTACCTGGGTTTGCCAGTGTCTAACAAGAGGCTTCGCAAATGCTGACTTACTTGGAAGATTGCAGACCACCTCCCTGGATGGAAGGCCTCTCTTCTCAATTTGGCCGGAAGAAGTGTCTTGGTTAGGTTTGTCTTATCTGCAGTCCCAGTTTATTTGCTGATCGCCATGAATGTGCCAAAATGGGTTGTTAAGGCAATAGATAAAATCTGAAGGGCTTTTCTTTGGAAAGGAAGTAAAGATATCATGGGGGTGTTGCCTTGTTGCTTGGGATAAAGTGACCAGGCATATTGATATGGGAGGACTTGGTATTCTAAACTTGCAAATCATGGGTTGAGCACTACAAATGAGATGGCTGTGGTTGAGTAAAACTGTTATCTCAAGACCTTGGGCAGGACTGGACATTATCATACCGCCACAAACCAAAGCATTGTTTTCAATCTCAGTGTAATCACAAGTGGGCAGCGGTTCTAATACACTTTTTTGGACTGATAAATGGGTACATGGTACCTCCATCCAAGACCTTGCGCCAGCCCTGATGGCTAGCATACCCAATAGGTGGCTGAAAGGCAGGATTGTGGCTCAGGCAATGGAGAACAATTCTTGGATTGGGGACATCCATGGTGCTCTTACCTTGAAGGGTCTGCAGCAATTTCTTCAGCTCTGGGACAGTCTGGGAAATGTTATGCTAACTCAGAACGCTGATCAACACTCTTGGAGGTTGGAGGCATCGGGATCTTTCACATCTAGATCAGCATACGAAGCCTTTTTTGTGGGTCAATTTCTTTTGAACCATGGAAAAGGTTGTGGAAGTCATGGTCGCCCTCTAAATGCAAAATATTTCTTTGGCTAGCAATCAAGAGCAGGTGTTGGACGGCTGACAGATTGTCCAAGAGAGGGTTCTCACCCAGAGCTGTTGCTTGTTTTGTGATCAGGAAGAGGAAACAGTACAGCACATTTTTACAACTTGTCTTTGCCTGCCAATTCTGGTTTAATCTGCTGGCTACTTTGGGGTTAAGCCTAGTAGCACCAGGCCAGGATGAGCTTTGCTTTGCTGATTGTTGGACGAAGGCAAGCAGAAGTATTGAAAAATCTAAATAGAAGGGTTTCAATAGTGCAGTGATCTTGGGAGCCTAGACCTTATGGAATCATAGGAACAAATGTGTTTTTGAGGGGGCTTCCCCCTCTCGTTTAGCGGCCCTGCCTTTCTTCCTAGAGGATATGAAGTGCTGGGGTCTGGCAGCCAGAAACTTCTAGCCTTGGGCATTAGAGAGGGTTAAGTAGTGTTCAGGTCGTGTTGTGGTCTTTGGCGATTTGTAGATCGTGTGTGTTTCCCCCCTTGCCCACCCCTAGCCTAGGCAAGAGATGGGTTGTGTCCAACATACTTTCTCTTCCCTTAAATATTAAAGATGCTCGTTTCGAGAAAAAAAATTCCCAAGCACTCACCAAGTGTGGCTTCCCCACCTACAACCCATGGACCGGCACCTTCCAGATGTGGCCAATGCAGGCCACACCCCCTCCTGGCTCCCCTTAAGGCATTCATGATCATGGTTCGCTCCACACGTGATAATGCTGGCTGCTGTACCTGCTGGCACCAGGAGCATCTTCAACGCCATCTTGGGATCAAGCTTCTCTCTTCCAAGCAATAAATGCCAAGGCTCTGCAGCGGAACAATACTGAGGTGCCTTCTCTCACCTGTGTACCAACTTTGGTGATCTATCCACTCCCCAACCTGTACCTTCTTCCTGAGTCATGTTGGGTGATGGTTCTCGTCTACCTATTACCGCTGCTGGCTCAGCCTCAATTCCTTCATCCACCAGACCTCTTCATCTAAGCAATGTCCTTGTTTCACCACATCTTATTGCTAATTTAATTTATGTGTGCTAATTTACCACTGGCAATAGTGTTTCTGTGGAATTTGATACATTTGGCCTCTCTGTGAAGATCTCAATAGCCAAGACAGTGATATTGTGCTGCAATAGCTCCGGCGAACTGGACCCTGTCCCCCCATCTGCGCAACATGCCTTCATCATGCCATCTTCTGACATCAACCTATGGCATCGCCACCTTGGTCATGCTGGTGCTCCTGCTCTTCAACACCTCGCCAAAACACAAGGCATCCCATACTATAAATCAGTCCACTATTATTTGTCATGCTTCTCAGTTAGGGAAGCATACAAGGTTTTCTTTTCAGTCTTCTTTCACACACAACTAAACTGTTCGAGATTGTGCATTGTGATGTATGGATGTCCCCAATTAAAAGTATATCTGGCTGCAAGTATTACCTTGTTTGTTTAGGACACACATTATCTGTGGACTTTTCCTCTTGCTAAAAATTCTGACACCTTATAAACTCTTAAAAACTTGTACATTTCCACACATTATAATGACATCTCCTATATACAGTGTGACAATGGCAAAGAATTTGACAATTCAGCCACTAGAGACTTCTTCCTCACCCTTGGCACCCAACTTCGTTTCTCCTGCCTCTACACATCTCAGCAAAATGGGAAATCTGGGAGAATCATTCACAATCAACAATCACATTCGCACTTTACGCTTCCAGGCAGGTCTGCCTCCTCGCTTCTGAGCTGAGCCTCTGCTCACAGCTGTTAAGGGTATCATAGTCAAGGGTATTAGTGTAAATCCCCTAGTCTATGGCTTTACTCTCTTGTCTCTCATGTACTCTATATTTATAGTCCCCATTGGGCCTCAATACAATTAATCTATTCAGTCTCTATTATTTGTAACATGGTATCACATCTCTAGGTTGAGATCCAGCCACCACCCTTCTTTGCTGCGCTGCCCTAGGAGGGATCGATCTCTATCGCTTGGGGGCAGCATCGTTGATTTTTCCTCCTTCATTGCGTTCAATTGTCGGCATGCATCGGTGGATCTTCCTTCGTCATCAAGCAGTAGAAGCACCGTCGGCCCAAGTCCATCACCCCACTCGCAAGGCCGCAGCTCAATTCTGCTCACCACGGACGTCCATCGCTCATCCGCAGACCTGCTCCTGTCTATTGCCCTTCCATTGCGCTTGCTATCGTTGCTGCTCATCTCATCGTGTCCGTGGAATGCCTGTGGGTCCCAATGTACTGATGCCAGCAAGCATATCTAGGATTTGTACGATGGCTTTAGAAGCATAGAAACACTGATCATGGTTACCATAATCATTCTGTTCTGCTTCCACCCATTAACTTTTTTTGGCAATCGTTGCTTTTATGATTTTCCATAGTCTAGTATCTAAGTTTTTTCTTAATGCTGTTAGACATATTAAATAAAAGGAAAAGGCCAGATGTGTTATCATCTAATAAGGCATATATTTGGAGTCAAGGAATGCTGTGCAATGTTCATGAAGCCCGACTGCTGTGGGTCTACTACAACAAATTCTAATTGCTTGTGAGTCAAATATTTAACCAAGTATACTGCTAGTAAGGTCTACTAAGTGAAGTGTCTTCTTAAAAATTCACATAAGTTCATAAACTTTAGACTGAATGTGAATAGCTTCATTAAACAAATTCATGTGGTTCGGCGAAGGTGGGTACTGCTCCATTAATGGACATATAGTGTAGGTTGAGTACTGATCCAGATCATGAAAATATATGCTGCAGGCTAATGCATGTTTCATCATTTTGTTTGCAAGAGACTCTACTGTGAACAGCTTAGTATATTCCTTAAAATTCTTTCAAGGCAGTATAATGTTGAGCCTACAGATAAATCTTGTTGCATTATGTGTGACTTACTGCCAGGTGACTAAAACATCACATTCTAGATGTTGATTACATCCATTTATTGTGAAGGTGCACATTTCAACAGTTTTTTCCATTATTTTCAGCTTTAGATATTTATAATTACACATGTTTACATACCTGCTAGAAGCTATCGTGCTACACATTCATGTTTACTCATATCTCAAATATTAAGGATCATATTATCATCTCAAATATTAAGGATCATATTATCCTCTCTTAATGGTTTCTTGACCCTAGTATTCTTTATCTCAATTACTAAGGATCATATTATCATCTCTTAGTGGTTTCTTGACCCTGGTATTCTTCCTCATTGACTTTGTTACTGTAAATTGCTATTGGTTTTGTTGTCAGACCGACTTTTCTGGCTAAGCTAATGAATAAGCTCATCAGGAATTCTAAACGCTGCCAGTATAAGAAACTACTTCTGAAGCACTGTTCTGTCAATTCTAAGGTACATATAAACAGCAGAACCTATTCAACTGTTTTCAGTAGAAGTACCTATCATAGCTGTTCATTGTTACTTTTTTGGTATAATTTGTTTTCAGTGAACTATGACTATCCTAAAGTTCTTTGCCTTTTATCTGTTCTGTTATCTGAACTTTATATATATTCAGTCTTACAAATCATGAAGCCTCACAAATATTGATAACTGTAGATTTTCTTATACTTTCGGTGAAGTGTGATTAATTTCATTGAGCTTAATGAAATATGAAAATGTTATGGGCCTAGACCAGCAGCCTCAGCCCTGGCGGAGCATAGGGCAAGGGGTGTGCCATCCTTCGGGTGGTCCCTTTGTCGACTCATCAATTAGAATTTGGAATCTAGTTTATTTAGGGATAGGATCTTTCATTTAGGAATAATAGATGTTGGAGTATGTGTATTGGCCCATGTATTAGGCCTAGGTATGAGGCCCATGTACTCTAAACTATATCACCACTCTTCTAGAGTTGGGAAATAATCCATCCAATTATTCTAGCATGGTATCAGACTAGGGTTAGGATTCCTCTTCTTCCTCCCTCCCTTGCCTCTCTCTTCCTCCAAGCCGCCGCCGTGCGCCCCTGCCGCGCCGCGCCGCTCACGCCCCCGAGCACTGCCCCTGCGCCACGCTCCCGCGCCGCAGCGCCCCTGTGCGCCTCCCCCTGCTCCTTCTCCGGCTGCCGCGCCGCCCCTATGCGTCCCCCTGCTCCTTCTCCAGCGTCGCTCCTTCCCTTGCCACCATGGCCGGCCTTTCCTCCCATGGCATCTCCACTGCTGCGGATGGCGCAGCCCGACCGCCCACACTTTCCAGTCTCACTTTCCTCTCGCATCCTCAGCGGGCTGATTCCACTTCCTCCTTTCCATCCTCTGCTGCCGCTTCCTCTGCTTTTACTTTCGGCTCCTCTCTTTTCGGAGCCTCATCCACCACCCCATCGACCTCCGGCGCCGCTCCTCCCGCTGCCGGGGCCCCTGCTGCGTTACTCACCGCCCCACCTTTGCCGGGTGCCATCTCCACCGCCGGGACCTCTGCGACCGTGGGCGGGGCTGCTCCGATGGTCGCCCCGCTCCACGTCCAGGCCGCGGTGGCTCGGGCGCGTGAGCTGCGCCGCGGCTGCTGCTTTCGAGCGTGAGTACGTCCGCGTATGTTGTGCTCGCTCACCGGATCAGCCGAGGCCTCGCCTGCTTCGACGATCTCCCGGTCGGATCTGGCGTCTCAGATGGTCCCGGGCGTCCTCGACCCCACGTCGTCCTCCCCTACGGCCCTCTCCACCGAGGACTCCACTAGGCCCCCTCCACTAGAGCACCACCACCCCACCTGCCGCCCCACAGCTTCGCCATTGTCTCCCACCGCCGCTTTCGGGCGCATCCCGATGTGGCCTTTCCAGGCCTCCGGGGGACCTCAGCAGCAGCCGGTGGCCATGTTCGCTTGTGCTCCACCGACTCTGTCCTAGCAGCACCCCACTTCACCAGCCTGGGCTCTCCCAGTACAGCACCGCCCTCCTCCGGCCTCGGTCAGTACTGACTGGATCGCTGACTTGGGTGCCTCGTACCACACTACACCCAACACCAGTATTCTTTCTTCCATTCGACCTCCCCATCCTTCTTGCCCTTCTTCCATCATGGTCGGCAATGGGTCTTGTCTTCTTGTCACTTCCGTGGGTGATGCGGGTACCCATGGTCCTTTTCGCCTTCCCAATGTTTTGTTTCCCCTCACATGGTTCACAATCTTCTTTCCATTCGCCAATTCACAACTGACAATTCCTGTTTCGTCGAATTTGACCCTTCAGGTCTTACTGTGAAGGATTCGGCTTCCCAGAGTCCACTTCTCCGGTGTGACAGCACGGGGCCCCTTTACACCCTTCGGCTTCCTCCTTCCGCTGCCCCTTCTTCCACTTCTCCATCGCCCTCTTCGTTCGCTGCTTTCGCCACCACTACTTCTTCCACCACTTGGCATCGCCGTCTTGGCCACCCCGGCTGCGACGCTTTAGCTCAGCTTAGTCATAGCGCTGCCATGTTCGTCTACCTTTTCCTACTTCCTCTTCCCATGCGGCCCATATCTTTGACCTCATTCACCGTGATCTGTGGACTTCTCCTGTACCCAGCATCTCTGGCTACAAGTACTATCTAGTGGTCCTAGATGACTTCTCTCACTATTCTTGGACCTTTCCTTTGCGCGCCAAGTCTGAGGCGTTCTCCACGATCTCCCACTTCTTCGCCTGGGTGTCCACTCAGTTCGGCCTCACCATTAAGGCCGTCCAGTGTGACAACGGGCGTGAGTTTGATAACAACACCTCTCGCTCCTTCTTCCTTTCTCGTGGTGTCCAGTTCCGCATGTCTTGTCCCTATACCTCCTCCCAGAACGGCAAGGCTGAGCGCATGGTTCGCACCACCAACGATGTCATGCACACCCTCCTGTTCCAGGCCTCTCTTCCTACTCGCTTCTGGGCGGAGAGTCTCCACACTACCACCTACTTGCTCAACCGCTTACCCTCCACTGCTTCCCCAGCTCCCACTCCACACCACTCTCTTCGGTACCCCTCCTCAGTACGATCACCTTCGTGTCTTCGGGTGTGCGTGTGACCCTAACACCTCCGCCACGGCTCCCCACAAGCTGGCGCCCTGCTCGACTCGTTGTGTGTTTCTTGGTTACTCTCCAGATCACAAGGGGTACCGCTGCTTCGACCTCACTACTTGCCGGATCCTTATCTCACGAGGCGGATTTCCCTTTCTCCACCGCCTCCACCCCCACCTCTGACCTCGAGTTGGTGTCTTTGTTTCCCACAGACCCCGTGGTTCAGCCACCCTTGTCTGAGCGTTTTGCAGGTCCTCCACCGGCGTGCTTCCCGGAGGCACCATTGCTCCCTACTGCGCCAAGCGCGGCCCCAGAGGCACCGTCGCTGCCTGCTGCGCCATGCGT
Organism: Paspalum vaginatum; assembly: GCA_030272315.1. Taxonomy (NCBI): domain Eukaryota; kingdom Viridiplantae; phylum Streptophyta; class Magnoliopsida; order Poales; family Poaceae; genus Paspalum; species Paspalum vaginatum. The sequence goes on along the minus strand of CM059020.1, from coordinate 9,598,465 downwards.
GGCCCCGTCGTCCCTACGCCACGCGCGGCCCCAGAGGCGCCGCTGCCCCCCGCGCGCTACGCCCAGCCCGTGCGGGTGTACTAGCGCCATTCGGTGCAGCCTCTGGCGTCGCCGTCTCCGGTGCCCTCGCCACCCACGTCTCCGGCGCCTCCCGCGCGCTACGCCCGACCCGTGCGCGTCTACTAGCGCCGTTCGGTGCCACCTCCGGCGCTGGCCCCGGCGTCGCCATCTCCGTCGCCTTCGGCATCGCCCTCAGCACCGGTGCCTCCTCCGCCGGGGCCGCCTCGCTGTGCCCCGACCCACTCCTGCGTGTCGCCGGCAATGTACCACCCGCCCATCCTCCATCGGGATCCCCATCACATCCATCCCATGGTGACGCGACAGGCGGCTGGTGTTCTTCCGACTGCGGCTCTCTCTGCCGCCGCCAAGGAGCCGGGGATCTCTCCTGTGCCCTCTTCCGTCAGCGACGCCTTGGCGGACCCTCGCTGGCGCCGCGCGATGGAAGAGGAGTACACGGCTCTTCTTGCCAACCAGACGTGGGACCTGGTGCCGCGTCCGCTTGGTGGCAATGTGGTCATTGGCAAGTGGATGTGGACACAAGCGGCGGGCTGATGGCACTCTGGATCGCTACAAGGCTCGCTGGGTTCTCCGAGGTTTCACACAGCGCCCTGGTGTGGACTATGATGAGACTTTCAGCCCAGTGGTGAAGCCTGCTACAGTGCGCACAATCCTATCATTGGCTCTTTCCCGCTCATGGCCTGTGCACCAGCTGGACGTGAAGAATGCGTTTCTTCACGGCACCTTGACTGAGACAGTCTACTGCAGTCAGCCGGCGGGGTTTGTGGATCCCGCTCGCCCTGAGATGGTCAGCCGGCTCAACAAATCTCTCTACGGCTTGAAGCAGGCTCCTCGGGCGTGGTACTCTCGGTTTGCTACCTTCCTAGTGTCTTTGGGTTTCACTGAGGCCAAGTCAGACACATCTCTGTTCGTCTACCATCGTGGGGATAAGATTGACTATCTGCTGCTCTATGTAGATGATATTGTTCTTACAGCCTCCAGTCAGCACTTGCTTCAAAACATCATCGGATCTCTGCAGCAGGAGTTTGCTATGAAGGATCTTGGTGTGCTCCACCACTTCTTGGGTGTCACTGTTGAGCCCCGTCCTTCCGGGCTTTTCCTCCACCAGCAGCAGTATGCTCTTGATATCTTGGAGCGGGCAGGGATGACTACCTGCAACCCCTGTTTCACCCCTGTTGACACCCAGGGCAAGCAGTCCGAGGATGAGGGCCCCTCAGTTGCTTATCCTACTGCCTATCGGAGTTTGGCCGGTGCCCTGCAATACCTTACCTTCACTAGGCCGGACATCACCTATGCAGTTCAGCAGGTCTGTCTCCATATTCATGATCCCCAAGAGCCACATCTCACTGCTCTGAAGCGGCTCCTCCGCTACCTCCGTGGCACGGTTGACTACGGGCTACTTCTCCACCGGTCTTCCTCCGCTGCTCGGACACTCGCCGGTCCACGTCTGGCTATGCCGTCTTCCTAGGCGGCAACCTCGTCTCCTGGTCGTCCAAGCGGCAGCAGGTTGTCTCCCGCTCCAGTGCTGAGGCGGAGTACCGGGACGTCGCCAATGGCGTGGCGGAGGCTTCCTGGCTACGACAGCTCTTGGCTGAGCTTCACTCCCCGCTCGCCAAGAGCGCTCTCGTCTACTACGACAACGTCAGCTGCGGTGTACCTATCCACCAACCCGGTTCAGCACCAGCGGACCAAGCATGTGGAGATTGACTTGCACTTTGTCCGCGACTTCATCGCCATCGGCGCTGTTCGGGTTCTCCACGTCCCGACCACCTCCTAGTTTGCAGATATCTTAAGGGTCTGCCCTCCATGACCTTCGCCGAGTTCCGTTCCAGCCTCAACATCAGCCGTGGCTAGTGTTGCGACTGCGGGGGGCTGTTGTCCCTGTGTGTGCTTTCTTTCTTGTCCAGTCTTAAACTTCCGCTGCGCCGGAAGTTCAGACTGCGAGGGGGTGTTGGAGTATGTGTATTGGCCCATGTATTAGGCCTAGGTATGAGGCCCATGTACTCTAAACTATATCACCACCCTTCTAGGGTTGGGAAATAATCCATCCAATTATTCTAGCAATAGAGTCCAAATCAAGGACTCTAATCCTAGTTTGCTTAGGGGTCAAGTCATTGAGTCCTATTTATATGAGGGAGATGTAATCCTAAGAATGGAAGCAAGAAATAAGCATTATCCTCCCATCTTTGCCTTGTGCCCTAAGCCCTTTGTTGCCCTTTCTCCTATCCAAACCAACATCTGGTGGTATCCCAATATCAGGAACAATGTGATGTTGATGGAGAAGAGGTCGACAACACTAGAGGAGCAATGTGCCTACATGTTGGACCTCACCAAGAAGCTAGTCCCATTCGCAACCTCGTTAATCAAAATGGATGGGAAGTTGAACATGCCGACAAAGAACAAGGATGCATCTAGATCTGGCACCAAGGACAACAACTTTGGAACTAAGGCCAATGATGCCAAAGAAGCCAAAAGTGGAGCTAGGGTTCCTACTCCATGCCATCAATACTCAAGAGAATGCTAGAGCTGATCAAGAGGGCAACCACCGAGCTGTTTGGGACAAGGGGATGAACAAAACAAGGAAATATCGTCTCGCTGAGTAGAACACTCCCTTGCATAGCAAATAGTTATTCAACTCCCTTGCGTAGCAAATGGTTATTCAAACTCGTCAAATTCTAATTGCGCGACAAATTCTTCGTAATTCTTGCAGTTTGGCTCTTTCATACTCAAGGAATTGTCACCAAGCGTTGCTAATTTGGTATTGCTACAAGAGTCAGATATTTTTCAATGAAATTTCATAGTATGGTCAGCAAATTCCTCATGCATGTGGAGATCCCTAACTCTAGGGATGAAAGCGGGACAGATATTATCCGCCGGATAATCCGTCGGATAATCCGTCCCGAGAGGTTCAGAGACTAAATGGGACGTCCGATATCGAATCCGAACAGTTAATATTCTATCCGTATCTGTATTCGAAGACTAAAAATTAGATATTATTATGCATACGAGGCATATATCAATATCCGGCGCATTTTGGAACTACCCGTATCCGAACCGAATCCGAAAAACAAATAATTATATCCATCCATATCCGTGTATATCCATTCTTATCCGATCCGATTTCATGACGAACTAACAAATAGATATGGAAGTTTAAAGCTCCTTTGAAAATCCAAAATTTCCATTGGCACCTTAGAAGAGGAGTGATACTTACAAAGGATAACCTAGCTAAAAGGAATTGACAAGGTGGTAACGCTTATTTTTGTCACAAGGACGAGACAATTGAACACCTATTTTTTGACCAGCCACATTGCTAGCATACGTGACTTGTTTGAAACTTGGGTAATTGGAGTGCCTATGGACCTACAGAAGCTTGTGCTTTTAGGAGCCGTAGCAACTTGTTAGTCCATTTGGCTTGGTAGAAATGATTTGGGGTTTGAAAAGGAAAAGTGTTTGGTCCCCTATGTAGGTTATCTTCTCGTATTCTTCAGTAGTTAGGCTTGCAAGCGCAACACTTGGTGTAGATACCCAGTGATATCTATTGCTGGGCACAAGGGTGGCATTGTGACCATAGCATCGAGAGTCACTAGAATGTGTAGTTTTTTTAGGCTGTATGTTTCGTGTTAAACATAGGCTAGAAGCCTCTTTCGAGAACTTTGAGCATGTGGATGTATTGCTTCTTGAAAGTTTTAATAAAGGTTGCTTATCCAAAGAAAAAAGATTAGACAATCGCAACAAGACAGGTCCTCAGATCACAATGAATTAAGTTCTTGAAAGCACGAGGCGATGAGTTATGAAAGGGCAAACGAATATGATGGCCAAGTTGGTATGCATGGCAGATAGAAGCATTATTGCTTTTGTTACAATAAATGACCCAAGAGCTAGAAAGCCATGGTTCTTAAGGCGGTAAGGTGAGGCACGGCGAGCGACCCCCGCCTGGACGCCTAGGCGGACGCCTTATGACAGCATGATGAAGAAAGAAAAAGGAAAAGAGAAGGAAGGAGAAGGGAGAAAAGGAAAAAGAATAAGAGAAAGGGGAAGGAGGCAGCCTAGGCCCAGCCCTAGTAGAAGCCCAACCACCACCAGACCGCTCTTCCTCTACCGTCTCCACTCTCCCCACACGCGCCGCCGCTGCTCCCCTCACGTGCGCCGCCACGGATCCACCTCCGCCCGTCACGCGCGCCGCCGCGGGTCCTCCCCTTGCACGCGCCTCCGTGGGTCCTTCTCCCCGCATGCGCACTGCCACCGCGGCTCCTCCTTCCCGCCTTGCGAGCCGCTGCCGCGGCTCCTCCTCCCAGCTTCGCGCGCCGCTGCCACGGCTCCTCCTCCCCGCCTCTCGCGCCGCCGCCGCCGCTCCACTTCCGCCGGACACTACCTCTTCCTCCTATTCTTCTCCTCTTAATCATGGCGATGGTGGACGCCAAGGAATTTTCGTCGCCTGGACGCCTAGTCGTCGCCTAGGCGACGCCTTGAAAACTATGTAGAAAGAGCATCAAGACCAGGATGACCAAGGAGACAATTCTAGGTGGACATAGGTAGTCGCAAGGACTAGAGGTGCCCGGTGTAGCACCGAAGACTGCGACTAGAGGGGGGGTGAATAGGAGCAGCTGAAAACTCAAATTCAAATCCCGACTCGAAACTTTACCAAAGTAAGCTAGATATCGTCCACTGAAAGGATACGTATCTAACTCACAATGCGTGTTTGGTACCGTCCACTGAACAGATACGTACCAAACACAAAGCGGAAGCACACGCTCAAACTTGAAAGCTAGCATGATATGTGGCTAGTCCACCGAGCATACAAGCATGAAGGCTAAGTACCAAGAGAAATATAGAACAAAAGACACAACTTAGATAAAACACAGAAAAGAGAGCAAAGAGTAAGACTCAACTATACAAAGTATACAAGCCCATATGGGCAACCTCCGAGCCTGGAGAACCATCAAGTCTCACTCATCACATGTTCTCCAGAACTCAACCTGCAAGATCAATGATAGTATGGAGGGGCAGATGGTCCGACACTAGGGTTAGTGAAACTGTTGAACCAGTACCGAGCCATCTGCTCAAACGAGAGGTAAACACTATCAAAGAAATCATCCCTCATACCACGATTGGGGTAACCACGACTAGCAAGTCGTGGACCCTCAAATCCTCTCTCAGCCTCAGTCACGAGGTCCATAGCCGCCCTGAAAACGATGAGGAGCTCGGCCAGCAAAGCATCTCACCACTAGGAGCATGAGCTTGGAAGCCGCCTCCTCTCTCACCACCAGCAAAAGCGGTCTCTCATTTCACCACGACGGGAAGGATATTGCCTACCACCCTAGTAGAACTGATCCTAGTTCCCCAGTCCTTCTGCTGTCTCTCAACCCGCTTCCTCCTAAAGCAAAACTCGTCCTAAGTGACCATTCCGCTAGCAAAACTCACAGTAGTAGACATGTCTATTGTGAGGTGGGTTAGGCTGTGTCTTAGCTTGCCTAGGGTGTGGTTGTGTGTCCTTGGGTGGTGCAGGCTATTGGACTTTCCTCTTGCTAGAAGGCTCTCCCAGCTTGACCTGTGAAGGCTTGGGTGTCCAGTACTGCTTCTTTGGGGTAGCCTTGGATGGCTCATGGAAAACCCCATCTACAATAGGCTGGGGAGAGGCAGTCTTAATCTTGATCAGGGCACTCTTCTCACTCGAGGTACTGCACTCTCCTAAACCAAGACCACTCTTGTCACCCTCAGCTCTCTTGGTGCTCTCAATTATCATCTTCAACTAGGGTTGCTTAGCATACACCCAGCTGAGCACCTCTCTCAATCTATTGTTGTCATCCCTCAAAGACAACACTTCCTCCCTTAGATCCTCCAGAACTAAAGTCTGGGCAGCATAGGTGTTACAGTCTAGGAAGGGAGTTACATGAGCAGCTTTCTCCAACTTCCTAACTAATGGTGGCATCTCTATCCACCAGCTGCATCCTAAGAGTAAGGCAGTTCTCACAGCTGACAGATGGTGCTGAAAGCACCTCAAGGTCAGCTCTCAACTGCTCTAAGCTCACTCCTCAAAGTAGGACAGACCAAACAAGCATCCCAAAAGTGCAGGCCCTAGCCCTAAGCTCTTCCAGCTCCTTGAGATGCCCCTCAAACTTCTCCTTCAGCATAGCAATGTCACTAGCTAAGCGGGGGCATGATTCACTACTCAGGCACCTCACTGAAAGTAGGTCTATCCAGCTTGGACTGGAGCTCGCCTAACTCAACTCTCAGCCCATCTATCTCCTCTACCCGCTTGGCATACTTGTCTCTCTGCTCCATAAGATCTACCATCAAAGCCTCACATGTAGAACATTCATCCTCACAAGGCTGATCCCTCGCACTCTTCAGCTTCTCAATCTTGGCCTTAGCTTTAGCAAGCTTAGCCTCCAATGTCTTAAGCTTCTCAGAGGCCTTCTCAAGCAAATCATCTCTAGCCTCAATCGCTCTACTATTTTCCTCTAGCATTTCAAGGATTTTTTCGTGGTTAGGCAATACCTCATCACCAGAAGACCAGAAGAAGAGTCGTTGTCATTGTCGTGGTCGCTGTCGTAGCTCTTCTTGTTGTTCTCAATCGCCACGGAGCAAACAATCCTTCTCCTTAGCTTGGGCTTGGGCTCATGCCTGCTAGAGACAAAGCAAAGTCTAGCTGGACCACCTAGCTCCTTCTTCTTGCCTCTCTTGATAGCTCCTTCTTGTCTCTCTTGATGACGATCTCCTCATCGCTTGAACTTGAGGAGGAAGAAGAGGTAGCCGGCTTGGTGTAGCGTTCACTCACTTCAGTGAGGAAAGACTTCTCACTCCTCTGGTTGTCCTTCAGATAGCTCTTGAACTTCTTCTCGAGCTTCTTGGCCCTCTTGCCGGAGTGGTACTTGCTAGAGTCGCGCGAGTGGTGTCCGCTGGAGTCAGAGTCGCGGGAGTAGTTCTTGCCCTTTTTGTAGTAGCCGTTCTGTTTGTTCAGGCACTCGGCAATGAAATGGCCGACCTCTCCGCACTCGAAGCATTTGGCCCTCTCACCCCTCTTCTTGCCCATGCGGTTGTCATAGCGCGCTAAAAGCGACCAGTCACTAAGCAAAGCTTTTCATCCCTAAGTGTCGCCAACTGCTCCCATGTCACAGACATCAAAGCAGAAAACTGAAAAACCGTGAAGAGGGGGGGTTAGTAGCGGCCTCTCTAGAGGGAGTAGCCAAGGCCAGGCCTCTTAGAGCCGGTACAAGTGAGAGATTCTCTCAACTTGTAATCCTACTTCTACGGTCCTTGAGCTTGCTGTAAAGAGCCTTCCACTCTAATCGTGTCATACGGTCTCTGATTTGATGATCGAGTTAGCCTTGATCTCCCATATTTTCCTATCCAACGCGTACAAACTTAATAGCCTGCTGATGGTCAGAGTATGAGATTCGCCTCAGGGCTGGAGTTGACAGCGTAACTTGTTGATGATCGATTGGAAACAACCAAACAAGTCATCGATGGACTCCCTAGCCTTCTGAACGAAATTTCCATATTCGCACCTATAAGTATCAATGAGACGGCCCTTGATAGTAGCAGTATCCTCATGGTGTGTCACTTAGTAGAGACCATATCTCACGAGTTGTGTCTAGGTGGCCCACTTCCTCATAATCAACTGGACTAAGTCCTGAAAAGAGAAAGTTCACCGCCTTGACGTTTGCCTCGTGCTGAGCAACGAGCGTCGAAGTAGTACGCTCGGCATGGGGAAGCATCATGAAAGTCTTACTTTGAGTAGAGTCCCATATGTCGACTCTTGCTAATCAAGAAAGCTTTCATTCTACCTTTCCAGTAGGAGTAGCCATCGGAGCCAAGGACCTGAATCTTCTCAGAGTTAGTCATAGTCGCTACTGGTTTCTTACTGGTAAAGTTATGAAGAAACCTAACCGGCTCTGATACCACTTGTAGGACCGAAGATTGCGACCTAGAGGGGGGTAAATAGGAGCAGCTGAAAACTCAAATTCAAATCCCGACTCGAAACTTTACCAAATGAAGCTAGATATCGTCCACTGAAAGAATACGTATCTAACTCACAATGCATGTTTGGTACCGTCCACTGAACAAATACTGTACCAAACACAAAGCGAAAGCACACGCTCAAATACCGAAGTGAAAAGAAGCAAAACGAGCCAACCTCGGGAAGGCAGCAGATTTCAGCTAGACAAGGCTGCAAAGAAAAGTGACAAAACCCTTCAAGCAAAGCTCCAAAAATCCCCCAAAAATTAACACACCCTCCCAAGGGACTAGGTAACAGCTCCTGAAAAAAATCAGAGCAAAAGGAGCAAGTTTTGACCACCGGACCTGTCCGGTGGTTGAGCACCTGGACCGTCCGCTGGTTACAGACTGACACCCCGACAAGCATTGATTCAAAACCCTAGCAAATCAACTCCAAAAATTGTGAAATTTTTACTGAAGGTTAATAAGGGGCCAAGGAACAACTCCACAAATTTTTCAGCTCAATTGGAGAAGAAACAAAAATCCAACACCCACCAGGACCGTCCTGGTGCTCACAAACAGGCATACTAACCTCAAGAGAAAAATACTAAAACTAGGTCAAAACACCTCCAAAAATTCTGAAATTTTTATGGGAGCTTTAAGATTCACAGGACAAGAGCTCCACAAAATTTCAGCCCAAAATTCGAAAGTTTGACCACCGGACCTGTCCGGTGCTTTAAACCGGATAGAAACTAGGACGAAAACTGGACAGCAAAAAAACGCACACAAAAAACTGATCCAAAACTTGACCAAATGGACTTCCAAACTTCGCGAAATTTAACACACACTATCCTATCCCCATTCCTAAGCTATTCCCAAAATATCTATGTAAAAAGATCACGGGATTAGCGGGAATTTCAGATCTCGTGAAGAGGGAACCTTTGGGCAAGAAAAGGGGAAAACTCAAGAACAACTTCCTCGTGTCAATTCTGCGGGATTGATATGTTCTAAGATATAATCTCCACTGTCCTAGCAAGGTCTAAAACACCTAGCAATAGAATGGATCCAAGATTGGCCAAAGCAAACACCCAAAAAGGCAAGGATTGGAGCCAAAAACCAAAGGGAAAAAGGGAGGAAAAGAACACAAGCTTGCTGCACTGAAATCACTTGGATTAGATGGCCCAAAAGGGTCTCAAGATTCAGATTACACCAAGGATTTCGTCCCAAGCAACCACCCTCACCTTCCTTCTTGATTTGGAGGCTAAATCTCACTCTAACCTCTCTAAACTTTGAGCCTCTTAGCTTAGGGACGAAAATCACTCACAAGACACAAACCCTAGCAGCCAAGAGGTTCTAATGCCAAACCTATTTATACCCTAGTACTAGTTTAGACAAGTTTTGCACTTAGGTCCCTACAACTAGAAATGCCCTGAGGGGACTAAAACGAAAGAGTACAAGATATTTCGGGACTGGACGACCACGATGAAGTCTTGATCTTTGTAAGTTCCACGCAATCGGATGTTCTCCACGTGGCTAGTAGTCCAATCCGTGATCCGCCTCCGGTTTTGAAGTTAGAAACCAAGAAACTTTAGGAAGTCTCCACCTAGGCCGGATTTGGCCCATCTCTTCTATCTTGGCTGAGTCGTGGCCTAACTCAGCAAAGCTTGGATAGCTTGGGTGGCGGTTTTGAGCCGAAGCCGCTAAAGCACTCTCGCACATCTTCGTGCCACGCACTCATGTTGGAGCACCATGGATGCACCCGGCTTCTCCTGTCCATTGGAGGACTTACACCACCGTTGCCAATCCGCCCCTCTGTGTCCCGAGCTCCCATGAGGGGCAGAGGCTCGAGTACAACCTAGGGGTTGTTCTAGCGTCGGCAGGCCACCTAGAGTTCGTAAAATAAGCGTAGAGTAAAAGAGAGGCGAAAATTAGGGTTGGAGAAGAGAATTGGGGTTTGGGAAATAGAATTTGCATAAAAGTAGATGAAAGTAATAATTGGTTCGATTGTGGATGCCTTAATCGGCCTTACCCCTTCATATTTATAGGGGAGGGTGGCCTTGACGGTTGTACAAGTCGGAATCCTCAAGATCACAACACAATCCGCGAGATTCAATTCGGACTCGACCATACCGAACTGTAAGGTACGTCCTACCGGACTATCAGGCAGGGCCGAACTGTCCGGTCCTGCCCATTGGACATTCCGGTGGGCAGCCAGCCTACAAGCCTGCCCAATTTTGTGCTCAACACTAATCTTATCTCTAACTAACCTTATCCTTATCTCCAACCAGCCCTCCGGGACCTGGTACAGTGCCGGACGTTACTGTAGCACCCTCTAGCCCCCAAAAGGTCCATTACAGGGTTATTATATCATCAGGATATTAGTATCAACTGTTGTGTTTTCTTAACAAACCAAAGCAATTTGTTGAATGTAGTGTGCAGTATTCTGCCTTTAGTGGTTATAGTATTAGCCAATGCATATACGTTGGTCAAATTGATAAACATGGATAATCTATAATGATACTGCCAATTTAAGTGACTGAAGTTATATTCTTAACAGCTTTTAGCTGATGCTGCCAATTCAACCTGGAGGAAAATCAGCACACTTTGATCAATCTTATATTCAATTGGAGGCTTACAGTACACATCAGCAAGTAGTTTCCTTTGTCTGGGCAGTATTGACACGAATTGTACCAGAGCCATTGCTTGGAAACTCTTACAGCAAGAGATCTCTAAGGATAAACATCTGGAATTTTATAAAGTTGCGTAGGTTTGAAAAGTTTCACTTGAGCGATTGTATTGCTGAGCTGAAAGTATCCCATTATTCTTGGATATCAAATATTGGATTATCTAATTGCTTTTGTTCTGCTCAAATGGCAAAAGAAATTGGGTTATCAAATGGATCAAATGAGAAGAAACTTTGTAATCTTCTGCATTGTTGGATTAGTTGGATGTTTTTCGATATTGTGATACCATTAGTCCAGACATACTTTTATGTTACTGAAAGGGAATCAAGGCGATATGAAGCTTATTATTATCCGAAGACAGTTTGGAGAAACTTAACTAGCAATGCTATTGCTTCCCTAAACATACAGAACTTCAAGATTTTGCGTGGTAGTTCCAGGAAAGCAGTAAGACGGTCAGGCTGTTCGTCGAGAGTGCGATTTGTCCCTAAAGCTAAAGATATGAGACCATTAGTAAATCTCAAAGCTCAATCAAAGCATGGACTCCTGGATACATGTCACCTGATTATAAAAAAAGTAAGGGATAAGAAACCGGAGTTGTTTGGTTCTTCTGTTTTTGATTATAATAACGTACATCAAAAACTCTGCCATTTTCTTCCTTCGGTAAGAAGTCACTTGAAGGAAAAATTCAAGATATATGTTGTTGTTGCTGATGTATCAAAGGCATTCGATTGTATTGATCATGATCTGATGCTGAAAGTTGTGAAAGATGCATTGAAATGTGATGACTATGTTCTGAGGAAATGTACAAAAGTAGTTTGCAACAGGTCTAACAATGCCACCTACCATTTTAATTCAGATGTCTCTATCAGCAATGGCAATGATATCTGTGATTTCTCAATTCAGTTACAATCAGGCAGTGGAATTTTAGTTGACCAGGTACTATATCATAACTCATTTCAAGTTTCTGTACAGGGAGATTAACTATGGAGCATGATTGTAATTGGGCATAAAGCTATTAGTATTTGTTGCATTTATTAATTTAAAAAAAATGTTCATGTAAACATGCCTGTTCAGCTGTCGCCATGTAAGCATGCAATCTGGCAAGTAAAGTTATTATTATACAAACTTATAGACTTATTGGTTGGTAAATTGGGGTTCACATTGCTAGGTTTAGGAAACAACTCTGGAACTAGTGGGCCCATCAGGATTCTAGTGGTGTGCATCCAGCTACAGCAAAAAGAATGAGAAAAGGATTCCACATCTTTACTTCATTTTGGCTGGGGTGAAATAACCCTAATAAAACAACTAGCAAAGACCTGATGTATTCGTAGGACGTGCTAGGGAAACTTTTCCTATGCTTGTCAGTAAAAAAAGTGCTAGGATGACTCTACCTGCAGGTTGACCGACTAAAAGCCTGTAACATCTTTCATGTTGCTGTATCTTTCTTTGGCAATTTGTTCACTAACTATTGTTCGAGCCCTACAATCGATTGTCAATCAGCATAATGTCAAAGAACCTTTTTTTTTTCTTTTGAAAATCAGGGAAAAATTAGGAACATACGGAAGGAAGATATTCACCATTTCCTTTCTAATCAAGTGAAATGCAATATTTTGAAGATTGGGAAAAACTTCTACTCACAGCGAGTAGGCATTGCTCAAGGAAGCAAGTTATCTCCCAACCTTTGTTCTCTGTACTATGGTCACCTTGAAAATTCTGTTCTTTTAGAATTCCTTAATGATGGCAAGCTTAATTCAGAAGTGGATGTTTCAACACCTGAAAGTTTATTGATGAGATTCATTGATGATTTCATATTCATATCTTTCTCCAAGGAGCATGCTCAAAAGTTTTTCAATAGAATGAGAAGAGGCTTTTCGTACTACAATTGCTACATGAATGATGCCAAATATGGTTTTAATTTTGAGGTCTCAAATAGTGAGCATTGCTGTAATAGGATCTACAGGGGTGATGATGGATTCTCTTTCATACCATGGAGCGGTTTGCTTATAAATTGTGAAACTTTGGAAATTCAAGCTGATTATACAAGGTATACCTATCGGTATCTGATTTGGTTGCTGAATTGAATTAATTACTTATGTAATTATGTAATATGGAGATGACCCTCACTGGTCCTTCCAGTTTGTGTGAAGATAAGTAGGACTACTTGGATCTTTTCTCTGAATCCTGGTCTATAAATCAATCTCAGCTTAAAGCAGATTGGTTTGTGGTAGATTTCTGTTGTAATCTTGGTATTTCTCTATTTTTTTTGTTTTTGTTTTCAGTTTGCGAACAAAACCAGTCCAATATGATTTTCATAATACATTTGGACAGGACAGTATCGAACAAGTACCTTTGACAATTAGTTTTCACTAATGTTGTGTTAGTAAAAGGAAATAAAGATACAAAATATTCTATTCCTTATCTTGAATGACGTTATATTTTGGAACTTGTGTGCAAGGAAACAAATTTCTTATTTCACATATTAGTTGTAATTTATTGCAAATATTAGTCAATCATAAAACATCATATTATTTATCTGAAATGGGGCGCAGTGTTTCCAAAGTAATTTTGAAGCTGAACAGTATATCTGTGCAGTTCAGCCAATGCCAACAGGTTTATGGCCATTTTTTTTCGACCTTGCCTTTGTACCAGAAGACTTGTTTCTTTGCATTAGAGCATAATTATTTTCCATTATTGTCAGTCAAGCATTTTTGTTCTGTTTGGCAAAGTATCAGAACCTGATTTTGTCATCCAATTGTGTTGAAGAAGTAATGAACTGTGCAATTTAAAACAGGTATCTGGACATCCTTATTTCCTCCACTATCACTGTTAAGATGCATTCTTCAATGAAGTACCTTCAGAGCAAGCTATGTCACTACATGCGTCCAAAGTGTCATCCTATTTTCTATGATTCCACGATCAACTCACCGGGCACTGTAAGACTGAATATCTATCAAGCTTTCTTGTTATGTGCAATGAAGTTCCATTGTTATGTTCGGACCACGCCTGATGTCAACACTAGCAAACTGGAGCTATTCCATATAATTAAGAGAACTTTCAGGTACCAAATTACCTTCACACTTTATTATCTATTGACTTACATAATGAACTTTCAGTACCCAATGTGTTCGAAATGATAGTCTTTCCTAGTGACTTCAATATTTTTGGCTAAGCAGATACATGCACAGTCTAATAGTCAGGCAGATCCAAAACGTGGAGCTGCAATATGGTGTGCGTCCAGTTCTGAAGCTTAGGCGACAAGAAACCATGTGGCTCGGCCTCTCAGCATACCTTCGAGTGCTTCAGAAAAAGCAATCACGTTACAAGGATTTGTTGGCATTGTTGAGAGAAGAAATTGGGAGATATGGCCATCTGGACCTTTACAGTGATGGTTTGCACTATGCTGTAGATGACTCTCACTCATCAATGTTTTGGAAATTTAAATTTTAGTTTATGTGGTGGATGAACAGAACCTTTGGTGGCAACTTGACAGATGAACGGCACCAATCGTGACTCTGCTTTCTATTTGCTACTCCATTTCGCAATTTATATTCCATGGTCTCATGAGTATCTAATTTCACAATGTTAGTCTATATGATTTCTATGTTACTTGAGAGTACTACATCATTTCATAGTACCAGAGTAGTTGAACATTTATCCTAAAATATTACATCTTGGGTGTATTGAAACACTATTTTGCATCAGTAATTAGTGTTTTCATTAATGGTATTGGTTAGATGAGAAAACTCTGTAATTCCATAGCTTGAGTGACACATGTTCCAATTTGGATGTGGTCCATGAATATCCCATGGGTGCTATGTACACATGTTTAATACCACCTTACTAGCTGATCAAGGATGGATTCAATAATAATTGTTTGTCCTCTAACCTTGGCACCTTTTTTAATAAAGGTTTTCACCCAGCTTTATTAAGCTTAAAACTAGTGTCCAGTTCTGTTGGGATACCAGCTTTACATTGCTCGGCATAACAAAATATAGTCAACAGAACTAACAACCACATCCTTTACTAAAGTCTACTTAACCAACTAGAAACAAAATCAAAGATAACCGAAGATGAACAATCAGGTTTTGATCTACTGCAGTTGCAGATGGGATCGCCTGTTGAATCTTAAAAATTGCTTCTTCCAGTACCTGTTGTGCTTTGAGGTTCGCCACCAGTTTGTACATTACCGATTATAGGGCTGAGACAAAATTATCCTCAAAAACCATGCCATTGTGGGTCTTCGATAAAGTACACATTAAATCTGATTTTCCCCAACACCATATTATGTTCATCTCTGCCCTCTGTTCTCTTCCAAACGGTTTTGCACTCTTAACCCATTTATCTAAATTCTCCTATACCAAATGTTGATGGAATCTAATAACCCACTTTTCATCTTTGCACACTACATTGACTGAAATATCTGGGTACGAAACTGTACTTTCAGGGAGAACTCTCCTGACCAGGTGTCCTGGTAGAGTTTAGTTTGTTTGCCCCCTTTCACTACAATGTGATTCCTCCGGTATCTCAGAAGGCATTTCAAGTGTAGTTCACTCACCATGTCTTCTCATGTATAGGGATAGTAGTCATGCAAGTGAAAATATGGAATAAAAAGCATTTCTAAGGTTAACAAATCACTTCACCAAGAATGGTGAAAATGATCTTTAGTTAGCAAACCCTAACGACCCTTTCATTCATGGCTTTAAATAATAGTAGTTTTTGTAGAAGCTTGGGAAAGTCCAAATATAAAAGTTCAACTTTGATAATTGGACCAGGTTCAAATCTCATGATAAAAGCATCATAATGTTCAAGTGAACTCAGGTCAAACTTCAACCCTATTTAAACTTTTAGTTATTTTAAAAATGCCTAAAGTCATATAACTAAAGTTGTAATATATGTAAAGTGCTTCATTCTTACACGGAGTATCTCCCGAATATGCCATTTAGCCCTACATTTGGATGAAAACAACAAAAACGGCCCAAATCTGCCAAGTTCGGAACCACTGTGATTTTTTGCACTTCAATTGCTTCACAATATCTCAATGAACTTTATTTTGTGCGGAACAAGGTTGCCTTGTTTGTACTGCAAAAACAATTCCCAATGCCCCCTTAAATTAGGTACTTTTCAGTCTGGTCCCTTGCCCTCTTTCGCATACCTGTTGCCGTGGGAAACCGGTGGGCGGTACACCAACGGGTCAACACAATGCGAGCCGGGAGGTGTACTGTGGACGTAAGGGTCGCTCCTCCTTGCTACGGCTCCCAGTCGACTAAACGGTTAGCCGACTGCCGGTCACGGTTGTGGTTAGGCAGTGCCACCTGACTTGTCCTTACAGCCAGGAAGGTGGTGGTGACGGTGGTCGACTCCTGTTCTCTCTGCATAAACAAACAAAACAGGGTAAACATTAAATACTAGCCGGATCGCTCGGATCGGCTCCCGCACATCGGGTCTTGACATCGGCAAATCTCCATCGATACTCCATGAGCCGATCCGACGTTGCTCAGACGATGCGTAAGAGATGTATGGAAATAAGGTGATCTGCTTACCCAGATCGGATCTTTTAATAGAAACTAGCGTAATAAATGAACAGAGTATTATAGCTGGCTAGAAACCGATCGAGATGCGATAATGCACGAGATTTGAACAGATGAAACAGCATCAACCTAAGCAAGCCTCTTGCATCATGCAAATCTAACAACATATGACAGTGGCTTGATGCCGCACATATTGCAAAAGGTGATAATATCAAAGGATAGCATGATGGTAAAATGTGCACGATCTGATCTATGTCGTGAAGCTCAGAGAATAAACAGATCGAGTCGACGCACGTGATAACTAGCTAGATCTTGCCAACAACAACGCTTAGTACAAGATCTATCATAGGCAGAACGCCAGTAATGCCCCACCATATATGGAAGAAGTCGATAGAGCAGCATGGCGATATACCTTGAAACCCTAACTGCTTAGGGGTGGCGATGCGCCGAGAGAAGGTGGAGACAACCGCTGTTGACGAACGTGAGTAGTCTCTCCTTTATTTCATAGGTACGAGTACATATTTACAGTCCGTAGACTTGGATTGCAAGTCTATCCTTTCCTAATTTATCTCTCAATCTTAACTAAACTAGAATCCTGATCGGACTACTAAAGAAATATCTTTTCTAAAATACATGGGCACTTGACCCAAAAGGCAAAATACACGCTAGCTCTTCCTTGGATAGCCCAGCTCCTAGTTCTGAACCGATTTAGGCCCATAAACCTGAGTCGGCTAAATCCTGGCGCCAACACATGCCCCCCTGGTTTTGGCAAATAAAGATTTTATTTCAAAACCAAATAAGGATGGATCCCCTGCCGATCTGTCACGTCGATCCTGAAACGCCACATTACCAAACAAGAAACGGGCGTTGACTGCCCCAGTCCCATCGGACTTGGAACGCCACGCGGTACTCCCCAGTAATGATGACCGTTTGGTGTTTTGGTAACCGTGCAACGCCTCTTCATCTTCCTCTGATCTAGTACTTAACAAGTACAGGGGTCCCCTGTTTTCTTCACATCAGCAACCGCCCTTTCTTCCTCCTTGCGCCAAAGAAAGCCGAGACCCCCTGCCTTCCTCCATGTCTTCCATGGGCAGCAACATCTCGGACCATCCCCTCCTCCCCTTCCGTCGCAGGGCCTTTGAGGTCTCCTTCTCCGGTGGAGTGTGTTCTCTCCCATTTAGAGGACATGGCGCCTGGTGCCCCCGGGATATGCCGCGCTAGCATTGGCACCGCCGCCTCCACCGGCCGTCGTCCTTGCTCCGCCAGAGATCATTATCATCTCCAGCGACGATTCTGACGCCAACCCTTGGCGCCAGGTCACAACAGCGGGACAAGCACTCCCCCATCGGCGCTCTATGTTCACGACTGACCAGATGGAGCCTGCCGCCGTCGATCATCCCCCTCGAGCTCCCAGAGTACTACCACGATGCAAGGTCGTGGAGGTCTAGGTCCTTCGAGTACATCGACTCAGAGATGACGAGCGGCGAGGACCTCGACGTCCTTGTCCATGGCCCCCTTCTCTCTTCAAGCGACGACTGATCTCTTCTCTTGGGATGGCGGGGAATGGAGGAGGCCGAGGAACTCGAGGAGGAAGGCGCAAGCGACGCAGCACCGGAGGAGCCAGACTGAAGATGAGGACTTCTTCGTCCAAGGAGGTGAAGGTCCTTCGGGCCTTGAGTCCCCCGGTGGCGAAGACGGCAAGAGCGCCTGGCGACGAGCCACAGTCTCCTAGTTTTAGTTTTAGTCAGTTAATTTTACCTTTTAGCCATTGTATTGGCTCTAATTGAGGCCAATGGCATACATCGGCTCATACTTTCGTAATCCTTTTCTTTTTATCATTATTATTCCCCCCTTTTTTTTCTCAAGGCGATGTCAACACATCGGCTCTTGTCAAGGACCAGGACGACCTCAGCATCGGCCTTGCACGAAACAGATCAGGATTCCGATCCACAAGCTAGGGTAGTATTTCTTCAAGTACTTGCCATTGATGTTCTTGCTAAATCGTACTCCTTCCAGTGTTTCCATCCTGTAGGAGTTTCCTGGAGCAGTTTCTACTATACGATATGGCCCGTGCCAGTTAGGTGACCATTTCCCATACGCTGGGTCCTTTGTTCCAACTGGCAAAACCAGCTCCCATACAAGATCTCCAACTTGAAAGTTCTTCGGCTTCACCTTTTTGTTATGAGCTCTTACTTCCTTGGCCTTGCTGTCTTTAATTTTTTTGAGAGCTCAGAGCCGAAGTTCTGACAGATCATCTATGTTGATATTCATGAGCGCTGAATATTCATTCGGCTGTTAGGTCATTTTGGAACTGAACCCGTCATGAGCCGATGTTGATCTCCCAAGGCATAACGGCCTCCTAGCCATAGACCAATTGATAGGGAGTGCATTTGGTAGCCCCATGACACGACATCCGATATGCCCATAATGCTTCAGCCAACCGATCATGCCACTGCTTGGGATATTTGTCAATTTTTCGCTTGATCAGACTTTTATTTGATGCCTCGGCCTGACCATTAGCCTGAGCATAATACAGTGAAGATTGTATCAATGTGATGCCCATTTCTTTAGCAAATTTTTTGAATTCTTCTGCCAAGAAGACGGACCCCTGATCTGTGGTGATGGTCTGCGGTATCCCAAACCGATGAACGATGTGTTCTTTGACAAATTTTATCACATCCTTGGCCATGATATTCTTCATCGGTATAGCCTCCACCCATTTGGTAAAGTAATCGGTCGCAGCCAAAATCCATTTGTGTCCTTTGCGGTTGGAGGGTTGATTTGACCAATCATGTCCATGCCCTAGCCTCTGAATGGCCACGGCTTGATAATAGGGTTTAATGGTCCAGCTGGAGCTAGTTGTACGGCCCCAAACTTCTGACACTCCTGGCAGCCTTTATAATATTTGAAACAATCCTCCAACATAGTCGGCCAATAATAGCCAGACCTTCTGATCAACCATTACATCTTGTGAGCCGATTGATGGGTACCGCAAGTCCCTTCGTGTACGCCGTGCATGATTTTAAGCGCTTCTGTGGGGCATAGACATTTTAACAACAAGCCTTCAAAGGTTCTGAAATACAGTTCTTCGCTAATGAGCACATGCTTCAGAGCTCGGTGCCTTGTCTTCTTATCTGCCCCCCGAGCCGGATCCCTCAAGTAATTGAGGAGATCAGCTCTCCAATCGGCTGGTGTGAGTTGCATTGTGTCGACACAGACGTCCTTGACTTGCTCCGCATAGCCTAGAAGCTATTTGCGCAAGTTTGTTAGCTTCGGCGTTCTCGTCTCTTGGTATCCATTTAAGCTGGACATAACGAAATTTTGCCATCAACTCTTGACATCGGAGGAGATATGGATACAACAAATCACTCACACAATTGAAGTCCTCTGTCGACTGGTTGATGGCGACTTTTGAATCACCGAAAATTTCGACTTCTTTGGCGCCTGCATCCAGTAAAAGTTCAAGACCCTTGCACAAAGGTTCATACTCTGTTTGGTTGTTAGTACGATGCTCTCTGAGGTGAAAGGCGAACTCATACTGTGCCCCCCCGAGGGGATATGATGAAGAGCCCAATGCTGCAACCGGCATTGCACACTAGATTCGTCGAAGAACTAAAGCCCACGCCTGATATGCCTATGAAGTAGGATTAGCGGAGCCGATCTCTCTGTAATGAGATTCGGCTAACGCCTGGCCCTTGACGGCCTTCGCCGGTCTGAACCTGATGTCAAACTCTGACAAAGCGAACATCCATTTGCCGAGCCTTCCTTTGAGGATCGGGGCTGACAACATATGCTTGATGACATCGACTTTGCAGATGACCAGCACCTCGGCGTTTGAGCAGGTAATGCCGCAGTTTGGTGAATGTAAAGTATAAACATAAACACAAGCGTTCCATTTCTGAAATACCTTGGTCTCCGCGTCGAGTAACCAGTCGGTTGAGATAATAGACGACACGTTCCTTGCCTGTCTACTTCTTGAATCAGCACAGAGCCAATGGAGACTTCATCGGCTGAAAGGTAGACAATGAATGGGAGGTCGAGTTGAGGTGGGGCCATCATCGGTGGTGACGTTAGGTACCCTTTCAGGTTATCAAATGCCAGCTGTTGATCAGGGCCCCATACGAACTCGCTGCAACGCTAGTGTCTTGACCAAAGGCATGAACGCCTCAAGTTTTGCTGAAAGGTTGGGGATGAACCTCCTGATGTAGTTAATTTTGCCGATCAGCTGCTGAAGCTCCTTTTTGGTCGTTGGTGGTGTCATCGTCTTAATTGCATCTTTACTCTTCGAGCCGATCTCTATACCCCGTTCGTGGATCATGAACCCAAGGAATTGTCCAGCAGTGACGCCAAACGCGCACTTGTCGGGATTCATCCTCATACCATGTTTTCGAGTACGCTCGAGGACTTGGCGTAGATCGGCTAAGTGGTTTTCTTGTACTACTGACTTGACTACCACATCATCAATGTATACTTCCATGAGCCGGCTGATGAGATAATGGAAGATATAATTCATGGCCTGTTCATACGTTGCTCCGGCATTGCGTAGACCAAAGGTCATGACCACAAATTCGAACAAACCTTGTGGGCAACGAAAAGCTGTTTTATAGACGTCTTCTTCGGCAATAAAGATTTGATTATACCTGGCATTGCCATCAAGAAAGCTCATCATCTTGTGACCAGCCGCGGCATCAATGAGCGACTCTACAACGAGCATTGGGTATTCATCCTTCGGGGAAGCTCTGTTCAGATCCCGGAAGTCGATGCGTACCCTGAGCTTTCCGTTTTTCTTCCAAACAGGAACAATGCTCGATATCCAGGTGGCATATCGGCAAGGGCGGATAAATCCGGCAGTGAATCATCTTCTCTATTTCTTCTTTAACTGTATCAACTGATTTTCAGCGTCGATTTTCCTGGGATGCTGAGCAAATGGTCGAAACCCGGGCTTGATCGGCAACTGATGTTCAACAATAGATCGATCAAGACCTGGCATCTCATGGTACTCCCAGGCAAAACAATCTAGAAACTCTCTGAGTAGCTCAATCAACTTAGTCTTGAACTCCGGGCCGAGCCTTTTACTGATCCACGTCGGCCTTGGTCGATCCCCTGAGTCGATGTCGACTTGTTCAAGCTCGTCGGACGGCGTGAAGCCAAACCCAAGCTTGCCTTCTTCCGCAAATTCCTAAGTGGAACCTAAGGACGCCGGAGAGGGATGAGAGCGTGCAACTTCGGACTCTCCTCCATCAAGGGTTGATTGATTACTGCAAGAGAGAACATCCTTTTCAGAAAAAACATGTGTCACATTAATGCTTTGGGGCCGACCACATGACTCGGCCAATGTGGAAACCTTGTAGTAAATATGATTACAAATTTTTTGGGGCCGATCACACGGATCGGCCACTACAGGTGATGAACCTATAGAAAGCTTATACCCACTAGGGAGCCGATCAGAGAGATCAGCGGATACACTAGCTATTTCGTCATCTAATGTTGGTTGCCGGTTGCATGAACCGGCATGATCCCATTCTTTGCTAGGTCGACAAAGCTCCCGTCCGAATCTTGCCGACCGAGAGGCACTCTGTTTCTTCCGTCCAGAACTATGCTTCGGACATTGCGATGTCACAGGACTCGTCAGCAGGGACTATTTCAATCTCGTCGCCGTTCCATTGAATCAGGCATTGGTGCATGGAAGACGGGACACAGCAGTTGGCATGGATCCAATCCCGGCCAAGCAGGACAGAGAAAGGGCCGTGATCGTCGACGACGAAGAACGAAGTATTCCTTGTCTTTCTACCAACTGTCAGCTCGGCATTGAGAACCCATTTGACCATCGACGGGTTTACTTTGAAGTCTTTCACGTGACGTTGGTGTCAACAAGATCCTCCGTGGACCTGCCAAGCTTGCGGCACAAGGAATATGGCATAATGTTAACGATGTAAGTGCAGCAAGCCTCCTTGGTGGTTTTGGTGTATTGAGTGACAACGCGATTAAAGGTCTAACTACTTTGTGAGGTCACTTGACAGGTTTCACAGGTTTATTCATAATGTCAAAATGTAAAAGAGTAAACTATTATATACATATCTCATGATCAAGCATGAATACTCTCATGAGTTGGGAGTCAAGCATATTGAATTAATATTACACTCATGGTATGATTAATGGATTATTATCGAACATCTATTGCCTCAGTGCGAGATTTCACTGGTTTTCTACTATTCATGCACTTTGAGGCACTTGACTTTCATATTGAGAAAAGTGACTTTAAATTGTATCTCTTCCATTTGGACGTCACTACTCTAATTGGATTTCTCATATACAACAAGTGGCTGATCATGAAGACACTCTATTGCATATTAAAGCCAATAATGATCAAGAAAAATTAAATGAATGTACAATAAGCAAATATGCTCCATCCACCTATTAAAGAGGTTTTCTAAATTGAAGTCCAACTATTTAGCTCAAAGAGGATTGCTCACAAAGGAGGCGCGCGTCGGGCCACGTTCTCGCGCGCGCACCGGTGCGTGGGTGGCCGGATTTGAAGCTGAGCCACCCCAGGGACTTGTTCCTGGGGAAGGGAAGCCCTTCCCCCAAGACGGCGTCGCGCGAGGAGTCCGGAGCGGGCGGGGAACTCCGGTGAACCGGACGTGGAGCCGGGCGACGCGGAGGACGGGCGGCGGTTCGATCTGGTGGAGGAGTGGGGAAACGGCGCCTCGGGGCAGCGCGCGAGCAGCGCGGTGGCGTGACGAGTCCGGCGCAGGCGGTTGGAGGCGCGTGGAGGTGCTTGACGGTGGGTGTCCGTGAGGAGGTGCGGCCGCGGCGGCGATGAGCGATGGCGTTCGCGTGGGGAGGGGTGGTGGAGTGATTTCTGGCGCCGAGATCTTGGGGTAAAGATGGAGGAGGCAGTGGCGGCCACGGTGCTCGTGCTATCGGGGCAGGAGGTGTACTGGAGAGGCGATGCGGTGGAGCTCGTGCTCCATGGCCATGGCGGCAGTGCACTGGAGCTTGGGCAGGAGAGCGGAGCGGTGTCGAGGCAAGGGGACGAGGGAGGCAGGCAAGTGAAGGGAGCCGCATCCCCGTCTAGATGAGGCCGGGCGGGGTCGGGGCAGCGCGGCCTCGGCCGGCCATGGCACGGCGCGGGCAGGCGTTGGGCGCCGCGTGGGCGAGCGGGAGCGGGGAGAAGGAGGGAGCAGGGCAGCGTGGACCGAGTCCATGGACCGGAGTCAATGACAGGTGGGCCCCGTGGAGGAACAAGAGCATCGAGTTCATGGACCAGGTCTGAGGAGCGAGCCAAGGTGGGGCCCACGTCCGCTGTCGTCCGAGCAGGAATCCGAGGGTTCCGCCATGTGGAGCCCGCCCGTCACTGAGACAACGAAAAAATGAAATTTCGGAAAAAGGAAAAGGATGGTTTGACCGGCTGGAGACATATTTGAAATTCGCATTTTTGATCACCCTAGAGGCCGAATTAGATGAAACTCAAAATACAAAAAATATTGGAAACTTGTATCTCTACAAATTTGCTACAGACACGTATTCCAAGTTCTATAGTAAAATTTGGTTTAAATTTGAATTAAATCAACTAACTCTAGTTTGACCATTTGAAACCCTCAGCTTAGAAATTATAAAAGTCTATTTTAGGTGCATTTTCATGAAAACTTTTCTATACCAATGTTGTTCACAATTTAATTTTCTACAACTTTCATATACAAAGTTTTGCATGATCATGTCTTTTGTTTGCTCAAAATTTGAATTTTCCATTCAGGTCTATTTGGACAGAATTCACTAGAAGACAGAAAATGAGCTAAAACACCTTGTAAACCTTTATGCATGTCAACACACAAAATACCAAAGTTATTAATCATGAAGTTGTATACAAATTTGGTATATAAAGTTCTGTCTAATTCACCACAGATTTTGAAATACCATTTCAAACATACTCAGAGTTTTGGTAAAACAGCACTTTTCCCTTTTGTGGAGTCTTTCTTATTTTCAACTTTTGGAGTATCAAATGGAGTCTAATCATATCAAGGTATAGTGCATCTGAAAGGTTATGAGTTCAATTTCATTTCATAGAAAGGAATATTTTAAAGTTGTATGGTCAAATCAAAAGTAATTTCAGAATGAAATTTGGGAGAGAGTGTCGACCCTAAACTTAGCAAAATTTCCTGAGTGTAGGTTAACTGGGCTTGGTTCGAACTTTTGAGCCCCTTAACATCTGATTTTGAAAACGGTCAAAATAGCACAATTGAAGGAAATATCTTGAACTAAAACTTTTGTATTTGATGTCTCGCATGAAAATGTATAAATGTCTAACTACTCAACCTAGTAACGTGCGACTTTCCATTTTGAATAGAAAAATTTCGACTTAGTGATTTCTCCACCAATCCTCATTACTCTCTAAGCATAATTAAATCCTAACTCACCATTAGTGTTCATGTAATCGTGTGTCAGGGCTTTCGAGATGCTGGGGGCATCACAGAGAGGATTTGTGAGTTTATGTGAGCTACATTGTGAGCACCTAGCTTCTGAGTACAGTTGGCAAGCATTTCTGTGAAGCGTTTTTGTTACTCTTGGAGGTTTCCTCCTAGACGGCGAGAGCGACCCGAAGGGCACCCGGCTTGTGGGTGCCACTTCTCTTGTAGGTGATTACCCCCGCTCTTCGGAGCATTTGCAGTGAGCACCTTCATAGCCTTGGTGGTTGTGAAGGGGAGGCCGTGAGTTGAAAAAGACTCAAGCTCTTGGTGGGCGCCTAAACGAGGACGTACGGACACTTGCGGGTGTGCCAAAACCTCGGGAATAAAATCTCTTGTTGTGTGTGATGTGCCCCTGCTGGGGGACCCAAGCTTTGTGCTTGTGGTTGCCTCTAGTAGCCAAATAAGTATTTACTTGCGTATTTACTTTCATAG
The DNA here is from genome assembly GCA_030272315.1 of Paspalum vaginatum. NCBI lineage: Eukaryota > Viridiplantae > Streptophyta > Magnoliopsida > Poales > Poaceae > Paspalum > Paspalum vaginatum. Next base: position 9,573,334 of record CM059020.1, on the reverse strand, counting down.
GACTTAGTCTCTGTGTGACATCGGACAATCCGGTGAGCCTAACCAGACTATCCGGTTATACCGGAATTTCCGGTACGAGACACCGGACTATCCGGTGTTGAGACTAACAGTGTGTTTTTAACTGGTGTAATTTTTTAGTTACGCCTATTCACCCCCCTCTAGGCGACATCAAGGTCCTTTCAATTGGTATCAGAGCAAGGACTCACCGAAAAGCTTCACTGCCATGAGTAAATATGTCGACACCTAGTGAGGTAACTTGTGAGCCATTCATGCTTGATGGCTCAAACTATTCTCAGTGGTCAACTCATGTGCTCCATTTGCTTAGGACCAATGGTCCACTTGTGGAGAAAATTATAGATGCAAGCATATTCCCTTCTAGCCACGAGTGGGGTAACCTATCTCATGAGGAGACAATACGCTTGCAGCTCAACGCTCGAGTCACTAATTATTTGTTGAGCACATTGAGTCCAGATACCTCTAAGTGGCTGTTCCATGAGTACAAGAGATTTGATGATGCCCATGAGATTTGGGCCACTCTCAAGAATGTTTTTGCATGCAAAGCTCAAGAATGTCACTGCAGACACCGGACTGTCCGGTAGAACACACCGGACTATCCGGTGTACCGGACTGTCTGGTACTTACTACCGGACTATCCGGTGGTGGCAGTGAAGCTGCACCAACCAGTGAAAAGAAGCGATGGAGACCAAGTGAAGAATCATGTTCACCCAAGTGTCACTCCACCATTTCACACTCACATCAGTGCCTCATGGCTAAGGAAAGTGAAGAAAGTGAGGAAGAGATGAGTGGGAGTGATGAAGATGAAGATGAGATCACCGATGAAGATTTGGATATTGGTCACCTCAGCAAAAAGGACCAAATGAAAGTGATCAAGTTGATGCAAATCATCACCAAGTAGAAGTAAAGTCTTGACAATCAAGAAGACTACTTGGTGAAGAAATTGGATGAGCTAAAAGAGGCTCAAGAAGAAAAAGAAGGGCTCAAACTTAAGGTCACAAATCTGAACTTCAAGTGTGAAAATCTGACCAAAGAAGTTGAGGACTCTGCCAATGTAACTTCTTACATTGGGAAGCTTGAGAAGAAGGTAGAAGAAAGAAAAGAATTGCTAAATAGGATCAATGACAAGTGCTTGGAGCTTCAACAAGAAAAAGATGAGCTCCTAGATGAGAGTATGCAGCTCATTGATTAGCTAGCCTTGAGCGAGGTAGCACACGAGGTATTTGTCACATCAGTAAAATCCTATGAACCTCTCGTGCAAAATAATTCTTGTTCTTCAACTGATTCTATCATTGCTTGTGCTAACCCTTACTGTTCAAAAGCAAGTGACCTTTGTGTTGAGCATGATATTGTAGAATCTTGTGATGACTTCATTGCAAGAGAAAATGAAAAGCTCAAGCAAGAGGTTGAAAAGTTAAAACATGACTTGATTACGCTTAAAGGAAAGAGTTGTATGCAACTTTCTCAAGATAACGGTGATAACATGGTGAACAAGCTTGAGGAGGGTTCAAACCGTGCACAACTCTCAAACCCAACAAAAGTCAAGTCTCAAGTTGAGGGAAGCACAAAGACACAAGAGCAAGGTAAATCCAAAAGGCAAAAGAGTAAAGCTAAGAGGAAGGGCTACTGGTGCAAGGAAAGAGGACACAATGTTCAGGCTTGCCCAAGCCTCAAATCCAAGGCAGTGAGTAGCTCTGGCTCACCGGACTGTCCGAAACAACCTATCTGGACTGTCCTGGTGATACCTGACTATCCGGCAGTAAGGTGTCGGACTGTTCGGTGAAGCTAGTGGCAGCTCAAGCCACCAATTCCAAGGCAAGAAGACCTACCTAGTCTCACAACAAGGTTGGAAAGGAGGAAGTCCATGAAAGCAAGGCAGAAAATCAACCAAAGGGCTTCAGGCAATGAATATGCTACAATTGCCGACAAAAGGGGCATCTTGGTAAGGATTGCCCATATGGTAACTTTACTCATCCCAGCCTTGTCAATAAGAAAACTAAAGTGACTTGTGTACCCAAGGGCTGCAGTGGTGAAGCTAAGGTGATTTGTTCATCCAAGGCTCCCACCAAAGCTATTTGGATACCCAAGGTTTATTTGACTAACATTGATGGACCCAACAAGGTTTGGGCACCAAAGCATGCTTGAATGAGTTACAGGTACTTGCAGGATGCATTGAGGGTCTTGGCAATCTTGAGAAGCTAAACTTCAAGTATATTATTGTCTCAAGATGAACCCTTTCTATTTTAAGCCAAGACTTGGATTACCGTAACACTCTCAACCTCAATGACATTTTTGGTAACAAGTGCTTAATCAGATCCTTGAAAGCTTGGATATGTTTATTCTTATTGTCTTGAATATGTCCAAGCTATTCAAGTTTAAAATTCCACTCCTATCCTATGCTTGTGTTCCTGTGATACGTTGACGGCTCTCTTTTTGGAGCATGTGCCTTAAAATATGCAGGAACATGGGTTGAAACTCATGAGAGGAAAAGGAAATAAAACTTAGAAGATATCAAAACTCCTAGTGCAAATTTTCATGATCCATCGGCTGGACCCACCGGTTCAACCGGTCTGACACAACTGGAACCGGTTTGCCGGCTCTGCTACTGGTTGTACAATCGGTTCAACTGGTCGGTCGATCGGTCTCTCCACCGGACTGTCTGGTAGAGGTCAGTCAAGTCTATGTGACTGTGAGTACACCTACATAATTATTCTTTCACCCATTCTATACTTAGCCTTGGTAAAACTTCTAATCCCTAGGTTTGTTACAAAACTTGAGCATGTGAAATTGGTTATTCGAGGACCATAAGCATGCATTTAGGGGGAGTAGAGTTATACTAGGGCTCTGTAGTTCTAATAACTCTATGTGAGTAAGTTTGCAGATATTAAACGGATGTGACTGGACCAAATCTCTGGTATAATGCTAAAGAAATTGAAGATATTCCAAAATTGCAAAAATCCGGGCATATACCAAAGGTTGTTCTACTCTTATATATCTTATGAATATATTAATGTCAAGGCCAAGGTATGTGTTTATTAGATGCATTGTAAGTGCTTCTAGGCCTTGTCGCTCCTGTGTCGGTTGTTGGTGGATTGAGTGATTCAATTCTAGTATGCATATATGATTGATATCTCTGAAACCTGGATAGTTGTCAAGTTAGTCTTGAGAGCTTGGTGCTTCAAATATGATAGGAGGTATGAGTCAAATATGTCATCATCTATGATATGATCCTCAATCTCTCTAACATTCTTTGTGGTATAATTCCTAGGGTTTGAGCTAGTGAAATATTGTGTCTTCTCATGAGTATGTCTCATGAGGCTTTAATGAGATTAGATGTTTACTTGATACTCTAGCTAAGAGTGCCTTTCATGCCTTGGTAAGCTGAGTATGAGTCAAACATGCTAATCATCCTAAGCAAGGCATGGCAGTTCACTAGTATAGCAAAAATGGGATTTTTGAAAACTTTTGTTGTTGAGATCTTTGTGATCAACCTCACTTCATATGTGGTTATTGTTATCTTTGCTTGTTTGTGCCCAACCACATACATTGAGACTTCTATGTTGCAATTCAAAATCACTTTCCAAACGAATTTGTTCAAAAGCTCATCTCCTTCAACTAAATCATCTTTTGACCAAATAGTTTTAACAAACTATGTTTTCAAAGACCCTCTCACCTTCCCTAAGGTTTGTGTCCATTAATAAGTCAGCTTTAAAATGGATATGGCACAAATTCTTAGATCTTCAGCCTCAGTCCAGCAAAATCATTTGCACCGGACTGTCCAACGCCTCCTACCGGACTGTCCGGTGAGTATCGGACTATCCGGCAGAGTCTACCGGACTATCCGGTTCACGCTGGTTTCACCTTCCACCCGCGGTTCAAAGGGGTAACTTCTCATGTTTTACTCCCACCTTCCTCCAAACCATTTTTTCACCCGTTCCTACCATTGCCCTGATCTCTTTGGCGATTTGAGGAGTTCTTCTCGTTCCTCCGTGGATTTGAGGAGTTTTTGATGGGGATTGGCCGCTGCTTCTTCGGAGTATCCGATCTCACCGGCCTCTCCATCAATTTCGGCGTAGGAACTTCTCTCCAAGGTACTTTGAACTCTTTTTGCCCGATCTCTTTGCTCGGTGCAATTCTTGTAGTTTCCCTTGGTAGAAGTACTCCTGCTATGCATATCCATCATGTCCTAGAAGATCAAAACTTTTCCATGGCTAGTTTGGGAGATCCACTAACCTTAGGACACTGGGCGGTACCAGGACTATCCGGTGGCCGCCATCTGGACTGTCCGGCATCACCGGACTATCCGGTGGAAGACACTGGACTGCCCGGTGATACCCAGAGGCCCTAGGGTCAGTTGATCCTTTCGGCTCTAGATTTGTTCTGTGAGCTCCTAGACTTTTTCCATATATTCCTTTGTGTCTTGGTGACATATTCTTGTCAGAAAATCATGCTTTTTCGCAGTCATCGTAATCAAATCATATCTTTTGCACTCTGAGACTAATCCAAGGTTCCAATTCCAAATCTTTGTGTCTTAGGGCTAGTCGAGATGGCTGGTGAGCAATCCATCAAGCCTGTACACCAGGATAAAGAGGAAGGCCACTAAGCCTTGCCCTTAGTCGAGCAGTGACACTTCTTCTCCTTTGGAGGACATCAGGTGCTGGTGGTTCTCAACGGGGAAGATCTCTCAGGTTGAGGCAAGGACCAGTTACAGGACACTCCTCGAGGTCAGATGCACATTTCAGATGAAGAGGTGGCAATAGAGACCTCCTCCGGTGATGATACAGAGGATAAGACCAATGTGGTCCAACCCAGACCCCATGGTAAGGGTCCAGCTCCTCCCAGTGATGATGATAATAAGGAGGAGAGAGATGATGAGGCAGAGGAGGAGAGAGAGGCAGTACCCCCTGAGGCTGAGTATGCTAGGAAGATGTCCAAGCCCAGCAGGCCGCCCAACAGAAAGGCGGTAGATTGCAAGAAAAAGGGGAAGCTCAGTGAGATTAGAGATACCAGGAGAAGGGATTTCAGAAAAGAGCCCGAGAGCTCTTATGACTAGAGGTTTCACACCAGATTTCAGGAGGATTTATATGAATCAGTGATTCTCTCAAAGGAACACCCAGTCACACTTGATCAATGGGTCGATTGGAAATACATGAAGGACAAGAAAGACCCCATATTTGATCAAGTGATTGCAGCATGTGGGAGGCAGAACATCCAGAAGATCATGAGTTTCAGGCATAACTGGAACAAGGAGACCATCGCTCAGTTCTACACCACACTCTACTTTGATGACACAGATGCAGATCCGAGGAAGTGGGCTATGGCATGGATGACAGAGGGTGAGACTTATTCCATCTCTTATCTTGACTTCGTGTTTGTGCTTGGTATGAACAATGTGGATCTGAATAGGCCCAAGATTCACCTAGAGCAGTGTCTCCCTGACAGTGAGATGAAGTTCATGTATCCTCCAAATAATTAGGGAAATTTTGGACACTCATAGGGTCTTTACTCTTTCTATGGATATCTGAATAGAATGTTCAGAAAGACCCTGGCTCCTCGTGTTGGTGATGCTACGAACATTTTATATTATGCCAAGAATCTGCTTGCTAGGATGAAGGAGGATGCATTGCCTTTCAGTGTGACCAACTTCATATGGGCGGAGATCAAAGCCATATCCTTTGACCCATATTGGAGTTGCGCATATGCTCCTTTCATCATGGAGGTGATTGACAGAGTGATCGGTATAGCTTATATCAGTGACACTGAGCACCGGCCATTCTGTGTCAAGAAGGCGAAGCGTTCGATTGTGCCACCACCCTCAGTTAGACCTTCAGGCTCAGACCCACCTCCGAGTCAGCCAGGCTCCAGTGCCACAGCAGCAGAGGTAGTCACCTCAGAGGAGGAGAGGCAGTGGGCAGTTCTCCAGTGAGAGGTTGAGGCAGGAGCTCCTCACCTATTGTGCAGGCTTTCAGAGCCATTATGGGAGCCCTCAAGTGCTTCAGGGCGAAGGACATAGCTGAGAAGAGAGAGATTCATCGTCGCCAGACCCTGACAGATAACAGGGTGAAGAGCATTCAGAGGCACCTCGGCATGCAGCCACCACCCTCACCTGACCGTGTGGTGGAGGATGAGCAGGAGACAGAGGTAGAGAAGGAGTTCCTGGTGGATCCCTTTGCAGGATACTACACAGAGCAGGGTCAGACTAGCAGGGCATCAGTACCTCCTCAATTCAGCCAGCCTCCCCAGTTCACTCAGGCACCTCAGGCACCTCCGGTTTTAGGATCCTTGGATGCCATAGCTCAGTCGGCTGCTCAGTCACTCTTTGGGATGAGTGATGCCTTCACTGCTGGATACTCATGCTACTCCACCACCTTGGCCTCCTCGAGCTTTTCAGGATCTCTACCTTTCTCCATGGGTCAGGGTGGAACCTTCTTTCAAAGCAGCAGCCAGTTCCAGTCAGGACCTCAGGGTGGCAGCTCTAGTGGAGGATGGGATCAGGGCACTCAGTGAGCCCTTGAGGTACTTTTCTCCTCTTCTTTTGACCTTTTTGGTGCTTAATGACAAAGGGGGAGAATTGTGCATTAAAGCTTAGAGCTTGGTTGGTTGCAGGGGAAGTATCAGAGATGTGCAGCAGTTGCAGCGGGCTTAGTGCGGAGATGGAGCAGATCTTAAAGGCCACTTGCAGCATGTTTTATCTTTTCGATTTCTTTTTAGCTGTACTCTCTAGTTCATGTGTTGAACTCTTAATGTCATGTGTTGGACACATTCAGTGTAATCTTTTTAAAATCTTTTATCTCCTGTGTGATCTGTGTGAACTAGATGTATATTTATGTTTAATACATGCTAGTAGTTATTTGCTCGTCTTTGTGACTCTTTGTGGCTTGGTGGTTTTGTTTTGGTCTGTGCAAACTTTATCCACCGGACTATCCGGTGCAGCCTGTCGGACTGTCCGGTGGACCGGATTGTCCGGTGAAGGCTACCGGACTATCTGGTGATAGGCAGTGGATGCACAACTAAACCCTCCTTTGTGGTTCACTTTATGTTTTCCTTCTTTTGTGTGATTTCGGAATGCTGAGATATAGAGGAAGCTCTCCTAGCACGAAATGTGTGTTTTTGGGCATATGTGGCTCAAATTTCGAGTTTATGTAACTCAAGCACGTATTTAGGGGGAGCATGCCAAATATCTGAGTATTCATGCGCTTAATTTATTTATACCTTGTAAGATTTAATCGGGGTTGTCATCAATCACCAAAAAGGGGGAGATTGTAAGTACAACAAGCCTCCTTGGTGGTTTTGGTGTATTGAGTGACAACACAATTAAAGGTCTAACTACTTTGTGAGGTCACTTGACAGGTTTCACAGATTTATTCATAATGTCAAAATGTAAAGGAGTAAACTATGATATACATATCTCATGATCAAGCATGAATACTCTCATGAGTTGGGAGTCAAGCATATTGAATTAATATTACACTCATGGTATGATTAACGGATTATTATCGAACATCTATTGCTTCAGTGCGGGATTTCACTGGTTTTCTACTATTGATGCACTTTGAGCCACTTGACTTTCATATTGAGAAAAGTGACTTTAAATTGTATCTCTTCCATTTGGATGTTACTACCCTAATTGGATTTCTCATATACAACAAGTGGCTGATTATGAAGACACTCTATTGCATATTAAAGCCAATAATGATCAAGAAAAATTAAATGAATAGACAATAAGCAAATATGCTCCATCTACCTATTAAAGAGGTTTTCTAAATTGAAGTCCAACTATTTAGCTCAACGAGGATTGCTCACAAAGGAAGAAGCTCAGCTTAGCTATTCCTCTCTGTTGATATATTTCAAGACGACATTATTCATCAAGACAAGACTCAAGTGGATTTCATCTAGATTTATATTTATCTTGAGCATAGGTATGCCGTACTATCAAGAGGAAAGCGAAGCTCGGAAGTCTCTAGTCAACATGTGCTCACAGCTAGTTCAGAGAGTGTCGAGCCAAAACACTCCTCGTAAGTTGTTCTTGTGCTGAGAGTGGGCTCACCGGATTGTCCGGTAAGCCTCACCGGACTATCCGGTGAAGGCTGAGCCCAGAGCCTAGAGTGATCTCTGTGATCTTTTCCTTGTGCTTTCATCTCCTAGTTAGGTGTATCTCTAATGGAGACAACTCCTACACTTTGCTCATCTAGTGACCTAGGCTCAGTGCCTTAGCCTTCTGGTTAGGGTACCCCTCACCGGACTGTCCGGTGAGCTCTACCGGACTGTCCGGTAGAGGGGGTTTGAGCTCCAACGGCTAGTCTGCCTCTACCGGACAGTCCGGTAGGGCACACCGGACTGTCCGGTGATGGTCTGACACAGGCCAATGGCTAGTTTTGTGTGGGTGGGTATTTCTACCCCCAGTCACTTCCAGTTAGGGCTGCTGCTTCCCTCCACGTCCATATTCATCCAGAGGCTATTAGAAACACTCCCCAACACTCTCTTTGCGAGATTGAGCTCAATTTGTGAGATTCTTCAGTTGGGAGAGGATTTGTGAGTTTATGTGAGCTACATTATGACTAACAGTGTGTTTTTAAGTGGTGTAATTTTTCAGTTATGCCGATTCACCCCCTCTAGGTGACATCAAGGTCCTTTGAAACGGTCGCACCTGTATCGACAATTATTCTACTGATGGGCTTGCCATTGACGAACCCCTTCACGTGTAACGGCTTAAGGTGACGATATTTTTTATCGATTGGCTTCTCAAAAATGGCGGCTGCGGGGCCAAGGCTGAGCTGCGCCATGTACTCGGCCATCTGTTCCTCGCTGGGAGGTCGAAAATCGTTTGGCATGTAGAAGACCATGTTGACATCCGCCGCGGCCTTCTTCAGGACTGCGTTCACTTCCCCTTCAAAGTCGTCCTCGTGGCTCGATTGACTGTCGCTGTCCACGTCTAGGGTTCCATCTTTCTCCTTCATCTTCGACGAGTCATCCACGGCTGGTTTGACTGCTGCTTCAGCCACCTCAGACTGCACTTTGCGCTTCCATACGAAGTTACGTTCTGAACGCAAGCTTGGAATGTCAAAGATGCCCCCAACTTTTTTGAGCTACCGAAGGTACTCCTCTTCGGCTTGTTCCAAACAACGCAGGCGTTGAACCCTGCGCTTCTATGACTTAGAGAGGCCCTCTAGACACCACCTTGGCAGGTGGTACACTTCCCGACGTCGACCATCATTAGCCTCTTGGACCGGCGGTTCGTGCTACTACGGAGGAAGGTGACGCCGGCCCCGGAGGTGAGGGTGCCTAGTCGCCTCTTCGATGGGTACTCTGGCCGTCGTGGCGGTGGAGAGGGGCCACGTCCACAGTCGTGGTGAAGGGATGCGATGGCGCAGCAGAGAGGGCGCACGCTCCAAGTGCTCGAACACTGACGGCCTACCGTACCGGGTTCTGTGGGCGGAACACTCGGGGCAGTCTTCAAGGGTCAGGAGCCTACTCTTACATTGGCTCTAGCAGTAGTAGAAGTACGGGCAGCTCCAGTGTTCCCCGTGGTTGGCGAGGTTGAAATGCTCATCGCCTTCCCGCGGGCTCTCCCATCGTCGCGCGTCACACCTGGGCGAGCGTGGGTACTGCCAACGATGCTCTTCATGCTGCCGGTGCTGCTCACGGTAGTATGCTTCCTCATCGCGACGGCGTTCCTCGTTACGCTAGTGATGCCGCGAATACAATCCCATGAGTACCCCTGAGTTTGGGCGGAACCAACGATTTCTCTCGATTGTTCTGGCCGAAGTATGCTCTTCAGCCCTAAACTCAAGAGGCATGTCATCGCGCGGGTTAGCCTTGGCCTTCCCCTTTTCTTCCATGGAAGCTTGGACCATGTTGATCGAGACGGAAGGCTCAGGGTTGTGCTCTCCTATGGTACGACGAAGGATTCTCCCAGCGGCGATCGCTTCTTGCACTCGAGCGCCAAAAGCCGATTCAGCTGAGCCGATCGGTGGATCCTCCCATTCCTAGGGTGGTAGGACTGCATATACAGAGTTGACCGAAAAAGGCTTTGGTATCGATCTTCGTCGGAGGACGGGCAAAAACTAGCCTTCCCTGCTAGATGGCCCTCTGTATTTCGGTCCTCAAAATCCTACAGTCATTGGTATTATGACCATCGAACCTGTTGTGCCACTTGTAGTACTTGTGGCCACGCACTTCTTCGGTCGAGGGCGTTTGATGCCCGGCCAGCGGTATCAGGTGCTTTTATTTGAGCAGAAGGTCAAAGATCTGTTCAGTCTTGGACACATCGAAGTCGAAGCCAGGAGTGGGTTTGGGCTGTTTTACCCACTGACACTGCAGTGGCTAGCTCTTCCTTGACCATTGGATGAGGTAGGTATTTGCATCATCCAGCGCGTCATCGTCATCAACTTGAATGTAGCCGATGTTCCTTTTGTGCTTCTCTTGAAGGATCTTGGGATGACTACATTCATAAGCCGAGATCCTTGACACCAAGTGGCTGACAGACTCGAAATCAGTCAGCCCGTACACCGCTTTGATGGCCTTGTTCATCCCCTTGAAGGCCAGCTCCGCTAAGGATCTCTCCGATAAGTGGAGAGAATAGCACATGTTCCTCAATTCGCGGAACCGCTGGATGTATTGCTGGACCTACTCTCCCGGATACTGGTAGATGCTGGCCAAGCCGGTCAAAGTCGCCTCATCAGAATCAGAGAAGAGCTGGGCATGGAACTTTTCTTCCAGCTGCTTCTAAGTAGTGATTGATCCTGGGGCCAACGTGGTGTACCGCCCAAACGCTGGCCCAGTGAGCGACAAGGAGAAAAGCCGAATCTTCATGTTTTTGGCTCGAGAGGCAACGCCCAGCTGTGCCAAATACCGGCTGACATGCTCGATGGTACTAGCACCATCGTTGCCGCTGAACTTGGAGAAATCCGGGATCTTGAATCTTGGAGGAGGCTCTAGGAGGTCGTATGCCTCTGGGTAAGGCTTAGCATAAGTGATCACCCCGCGTTAGGGTGCCATTCCGTACTGATTCTTCAAGATCTCCTGCACTGCCCCCTTGAGATCACCTGCGGGAGTATACCCGGCCTGACCAAGTTGGATCAGCCTAGTTCCGTAGGCGCATTACCACTCAGACATCTCCTGTTCAGCCGATTTTGTCGGCTTTTGGTGTGGTTGAGTTTCTGGCAAGCCTTGCGCTTGAGCCGATTGCTTGCTGACAACCACCAGATTGGGATAGGGGTGAGGGGGCTGGTCCCCCTCTTCTAGCTGTTGGTACCTGAGCTGGCAGAAGTAACCTTCAGGGATGACCAGTGGTGGCGTGGAGTAACCACGTGGCTCCAGGGGAATGCCGTCGCGTGGAGGGTGCATGATGAATTCGGCGACGTTATCCCCGTAAACTTCAATATGGATGGGGGTGAGCTGCCTGGAGTAGAACATGGCTTCTCCGATGTGGCCGTTCAGCTCAGGGCCGATGATGTGAAGCGGCTCACCGGCCAAGCTAGCTCTGACAGTCTTGACCACAATGTTGTCCATACGGTTTATGGTCGCCTCCGACTGCCGTATGAGGGCGTGAGCCGTGATCCTTTGAATCTCTTCACGGAGTGCTTCAGTGTGCTTCTGTGATAGAGTCATGAGATCAACCTTGTCCAGGAGTGACTCAGGGACTCCTTGGATCTTGATGGAGTCGTGATGAGTGCGCCCGTACATGGCGAGCACCTTCTTCCTAAGATCCTCGATGATCGAGGTGTAATGCTTTTGGTGATTCTCAGGCAGGTCTTCTACCCTCTCAATGGGTGAGACTCCGTCATCACTTTCGACTCTCTTTCTTCCAGCCATGACGATCGTGTCCCACTGGGCGTGCCAAAAATGTGTTGCAGGGGGAAGCCGGTGGGCGGTACACCAACGGGTCAACACAATGCGAGCCGGGAGGTGTATGTGGACCTAAGGGTCGCTCCTCCTTGCTGCGGCTCCCAGTCAACTAAACGGTTAGCTGACTGCCGGTCAAGGTGGTGGTTAGGCGTGCCACCTGGCTTGACCTTACAGCCAGGAAGGTGGTGGTGACGGTGGTCGACTCCTGTTATCTCTGCATAAACAAACAAAACAGGGTAAACATTAAATACTAGCCAGATCGCTCGGATCCGCTCCCCCACATCGGGTCTTGACATCAGCAAATCTCCATCAATACTCCATGAGCGGATCCGACGTTGCTCAGACGATGCGTAAGAGATGTATGGAAATAAGGTGATCTGCTTACCCATATCGGATCTTTTAATAGAAACTAGCGTAATAAATGAACAGAGTATTATAGCTGGCTAGAAACCGATCGAGATGCGATAATGCACGGGATTTGAACAGATGAAACAGCATCAACCTAAGAAAGCCTCTTGCATCATGCAAATCTAACAACATATGACAGTGGCTTGATGCCGCACATATTGCGAAAGGTGATAATATCAAAGGATAGCATGATGGTAAAATGTGCACGATCCGATCTATGTCGTGAAGCTCAGAGAATAAACAGATCGAGTCGACGCATGTGATAACTAGCAGATCTTGCCAACAACAATGCTTAGTATAAGATCTACCATAGGCAGAATGCCGTAATGCCCCACCATCTATGGAAGAAGTTGATAGAGCAGCATGGCGATATACCTTGAAACCCTAACTGCTTAGGGATGGCGATGCGCCGAGAGAAGGTGGAGACAACCGCTGTTGACGAACGTGAGTAGTCTCTCCTTTATTTCATAGGTACGGGTACATATTAATATTCCGTAGACTTGGATTGCAAGTCTATCCTTTCCTAATTTATCTCTCAATCTTAACTAAACTGAAATCCTGATCGGACTACTAAAGAAATATCTTTTCTAAAATACACGGGCACTTGACCCAAAAGGCAAAATACACGCTATCTCTTCCTTGGATAGCCCAGCTCCTAGTTCCGAACCGATTTAGGCCCATCAACCTGAGTCGTCTAAATCCTTGCGCCAACACATACTAGGCGTATAGTTTTGTCTTGAAGGTTTGTAAGAGAACATGCCATCTTCTTTATGGCCCATTCCTTCACTTTCTCTTCACTTCCTTCAGATAACGCGAACTTGTTGACCAATTCTCTCCATAGTTAGTCATTCTGAGTTTGAGGGACAACAGATTGATCAGCTCATTTTTTGTTTACTTTCCAAAATGGAATGCATATGGGCATGTTTTCCCTGACTACATGGTCGCAATAGTTCACTAATTTAGGTGACGGCTTCATGGGGTTGTTGAGATTCTCCATCTTCTGCCACTTCCATGAAAACTTATCTCAGCTCGAAGTCCAGGCTTCTTTTTTTGATGTGGGAGGTGGTGGGCTATCAAAAAGAAATGATAGTGTCACTCAAAATTCTTGTACGGTCAAGATGGGAATGGCTCCAGCCTGGCCTCGGTTTTGGACCTGGCTCTGTGGCCCCAATGCCAATTTTAAGGGCCATGGGTCGACTCAATTAAAGTTTGACTATGGCCTTGCTGACTGAGGGACTCAACTGTACCGAGTTTGGTCTTTCTTCATGGCTGTGATGAGTGCTTGTCAACACTGAAGACTTGCTCAAGGATGAGCGAGAACCTCCTAAACGTGACTAGGAGGAAAGTCCACCTAAGCGTGACCTGGTGGCGGTGCCGAGAGCCACCGTGGTGTGACAAAATCCTTGCTGAGCAGACTGGCAGGTGGCTTGGGCTATGGTCCAAGTTATGCTCAGGCTATAAGAGTGATCTTGGGTGCAGGACAGTGTCGTGAGCCATAAAATCACTCCAGAAGAAGCCCATCAACCATTTACTGGTTCGAGCATCAAAACCGAGCCCAACTATTGTTTCCTAGTTAGAGCGTCAAAACCAGGGGCCAAACCGTTTCCTGGTTCGATCGACAAAACCATGGGCAGGTTACCGGTATTCCAGAAACTGGAGTTACCCTCGAGGGATGAGCTACTAGACACGTGGAGGACATCAAGTGAAGGCAGAGAAACCAAAGACGTCGAGGACTCCATCTTGGCCGTTCATCCGAGTTATTGCGGTCTTTTCTAGCATCTACATGCCTTATTAGTATCAAAGTCTGTAATATAGGGGAGTTAAGTGCAAAACTGTCTTAGGACTTAGTCTGTAGTATAAATAAGGAGGTGGCTGCCATAAGCCACTCTTCTTGGCTGGTTGAGACTTGTTTAGGGCTAGGTTTTGAGTCCTATTTTCGTCACCAAGCAAAGAGCAACAAGATTAGTGAGGTTTGAGAGATCATGCCTCCACTTTTAGAGGGTAGGAAGTGGGTGGATGCTTGGGTGATCGAATCCCCATCTTGAAATCCAAATTTGAGACCCCTTTGGGCCATTAATAGATGGATGTTGTGCAGCTCCTTGTGTGTGCTTGTTCCCTTCTCTCTTGATTGGCTTTTGATCTTGGTTCCTTAGTCTTTTGGTGTGTTTGTGATTGACCAAGCCCGAGATCTTTTTTTGCCGGTGTTTTGGACTGCTAGGACTTGGAAAGATTGTGGTTTTGTTGTGCCAAATCTTAAGCTCCAAGGGCACCCCTGAGTTCTTTCGTTCTTGCCTTGTGGATTTCACTTTGGGGAAAGTTCGATCCGTGGAGAAATCCTTGGGCTAAGCCTTTGATCTGTTGGGAAAAGTTCCACCATGGATTAGACAAGGTCCCTGAGAGCCAATGGACCGGCTCCACTACGTCTGGAGTGATGAGTGATTGTCAACAGAAGTCAAGACCCAGAAGGACTTGGAGGCCCTCCGATGGACTGGAGGTAGATGGAGAAGAACGTCCTTCGAAAGACAGGAGGCATGCTTAGTGTCAGTCAGCCATGGGAGTTCAGTACATGGGGGAGCGGCACGGCGATGGCAAGTGTAAGACCTCCAAAGGACAGTGAGGAGATCCCGATGTACAGGGGATGCCGGGTGCCACCGCGGTGCTCCAACCCAAGTACATGGCGCGAAAACGTGCGAGGGCAATGACCGATTCGCTCAAATCTGCCACCCTACCACCAAGTTACCAAGACTCGGCGAATGGGCTCAATTCTCATCGAGATAGAGTGGAGTGGGCTGTTCCAGGCCCAGGAAGGAAATCCTAAAGTTTCCCGGTTTATGACTTCAAAACCGAGGGTCGATCGGTGGATTTGGACTAATGGCCACGTGGACGTCATCTAGAACTTAGCGTGCAACCAAAGAAGACCAAGACTCCATCGCGGTCGTCTGTCCCCTAGAAAGTTGGGTCTTCTCCAGTTTAGCCCCTACGGGCGTTTCTGTAATATAGGGGTTTTAGTGTAAACTGAGTCAGTTAGGCCTGTGCTATATATATCTAAGTGGCTGGTCATTTAGGTGACTCTTCCACCTCTAGAAACCCTAGGCTTAGCTTTCCAACTTGCCAAGTGCATAGAGTGAAAACCGGGTGCTAACCTAGGATTTGGAGTCCCCTAGAGCTAGTACTTTGCATTAGTGGGAAGATGAAGGGTAGTAGGCTGTGAGGAACCTTGTAAGAACTGGTTTTCCACTTGTAATACAAGGAAGATTCTTCCCCAATTTGTGTTCATGTGTGCAGTCATCTCCTTCCCCCTCCTCTAGTTTGGTTTTTGGATAAAACTCAAAGGCTTTTGGTGATTTGCTTTGCCCACAAGCTAATCCTGTTCTTTTGGCTCTTTTGGACTTGCTAGGATGTGGAGATTACGACTTAGTTCATCTCAATCCCGCAAGATTGCCACAAGCAAGTTGTTCTTGAGTTTTCCCCTTTCTTGCCCAAAGATTGCCTTCTCACGAGATCTGAAATTCCCGCTAATCCCTTGGTCAAGATCTCGTGAAGTTTGGACAAGATTTGGACAGATTTAGGGTTGAAAAACTCGTGAAGCCTATGCAAAATCTCGTGAAGTTTGAACAAGATTTGGACAGATTCGGGGTTGAAAAACTCTTTCCATGCGACCCCACCGGACAATCTGATAGGGCCACCGGACAGTCCGGCTCCTGCTACTGGACAGTCTGGCGCCACCAGGGTTGCAGTCCTGTTTCCGCTGTTTGGTTCTTCCACCGTGTTTTGCATCGGTTTTGCTTGTCCCACTATCTGACCGTACTTTTTGCTCGATGTGATCCAGTGAGTCGCATTTCGGTGCGGTGAGTGTCGAGTGGCGATTTTGCAAGTTCCGGTGTTCTGGGTGACTTGTGATCTTGGTGATCATTGAGTTGCTTGCTCTTCTGTGTCTAGTGTGTATCCTTTCATTGGACGACACCTTGTGCCTGCTAGACACGTATCTTTTCAGTGGACGGTGTCTAGCATCAGCTCTCGAAAGCTTCTCTTAGAACCAGTTTGGGGGTCGTAATTTTGAGTTTTCAAGTGCTCCTATTCACCCCCCTCTCCTTTAGTCACACATCTCGGTCCTACAAGTGGTATCAGAGCCAGGTTAGGTTTCTTCATACCTTTACCAGTGGGAAACCAGTAGCGACTATGGCGCACTCCGAGAAGGTTTCGGTTCTCGGCTCTGATGGCTATCCCTACTAGAAGGGTAGGATGACAGCGTTCTTACTTAGCTAGAGCGAGGACATGTGGAATGCTACTCAGAGTATGACTTTTGCGGTGCTCCCCGTCGCTGAGCGTACCATACCGGTGCTCGTTGCTCAACACGAGGCGAACTACAAGGCGGTGAACTTTCTCTTCTCTGGACTTGGTCTGGCGAACTATGAGAGAGTGAGCCACCTTGATACCGCCCGTGAGATCTGGTCCCTGCTCAGTGCACACCATGAGGGGACAGTGACAGTTAAGGGTCGGCTTGTGGAGACTTACCGGCGCGAATATGAGAATTTTGCCCAAAAGCCGGGAGAGTCTGTGGATGCCTTGTTTGATCATTTTCAGTCGATCATCAACAAGCTCTGTGTCAACTCTGCCCCCGCTGCTCTCCTATACACTGACCATCAGGAGGCTGTTGAGCTGTTGTATTCCTTACAGGAAAGTGTGGGAGATCAAGAAGAACTCCATTCTTGAGTCGGTAGGGTATGACACCTTGGGTGTAGAGGAGCTTTATAGCAAGCTCAAGGCCACAGAGGTGGATTACTAGATGACAGATATTCTCGATGGTACTAGCTCCAAGATCCTGGCCTTGGCTTCTAGCTCCAAGGAAGCTTTGACTAATCCCCAACTTCACGGTTTTTCGTTCTCTGCTTTGATGTTTGTGACAGAGGAGCAGTTGGCATCACTTGGGGATGATGAGCTTTGCCTGGAGTATAGTCACTTTTAGCGCGCCTATGATAATTGGATGAGCAAGAAGAGGGGGCGAGAGGCCCAAATGCTTTGAGTGCAGAGAGGTCAGCCACTTCATTGCTGAGTGCCTGAACAAGCAGAACGACTACTACAAGAAGGGCAAGAGCCACTCCCACGACTCCAACAAGTACCACTCTGGCAAGCATGACTACAGCAAGCGCGACCACACCAACCACCGCTCTGGCAAGATCAAGAACTTTATGAAGGCTTTCAAGAGCTACCAGAAGGACAACCGGAAGCGGGACAAGGCCTTTTTCGCTGAGCTTGGTGGTCTTTGTAGCGGAATGTCCTCTTCCTCCTCATCCTCGTCAAGCTCAAGCGATGAGGAGACTGTCACCAAGCGAGACAAAAGGAGGGATCAAGGCGGTCTAGCTGGACTCTGCTTCGTCTCCACCAAGTCCAAGCGCAAGCACAAGGTGAACCAGAGATCCGTCTGCTCCATGGCGCTTGAGGACAACGACGATAAGGGCAATGACAATGACTCATCCGATGAAGAGGATCGAGGCTTGGAGGACATATGGATCACGGACTTCGGCTGCTCTAGGCACATGACAGGGCATCGCAGATGATTCTCTAGACTCAACCCCGTGAGCACCAAGGAGTACATCACATTCGGGGATAATGGTCAAGGTAAAGTGTTGGGTGTTGGTGGTGTTTCACTTTCTGCCAAGCTTTCCCTGAGAGAAGTTGCTTTGGTGAGAAGTTGGGGGTTCAATTTGGTTTCTGTCTCATAACTTCTCAAGAAAGGGTTCGAGGTTCGCTTTAAGGAGGGTTCTTCTTGTGTGCATGATGCTAAGAAAAACCTTGTTTGTCAGATTTTGCCCTATGGGCAGGTTTTTAAGGTTGATCTTGCATCTGTTTATGGCCCTCCTCGGTGTTTGGTAGCTGGTCCTTCTGCTGATATCTTGAAGTGGCATAGGAGGCTAGGCTAGTTGAGTTTTGCTCTGCTAGTCTGGTTGAGCTCGATGGGTCTGATCCAAGGATTGCCCAATTTGAAAGCAGAGAAGGATTTACTGTGCCACCCTTGTCGTCATGGCAAGATGGTTGCCGCTTCTCATGCTCCTGTTAATCAGGTTATGACCTCTTACCCGGGCGAGCTGTTGCATATGGACACGGTTGGTCCTGCTCGGGTATAGTCGGTCAGTGGGAAATGGTATGTGCTTGTCATTGTAGACGACTTTTCACGCTTTTGTGGGTGTTCTTCATGGAGTTCAAAGATGAGGCTTTCGCCTTTGTTTAGGACCTGGTCTTGAGGTTAAGAAATGAGAGTCATAAGGCCATGAGGGCTGTCCGCAGCAACAACGGTAGAGAATTTTGGAACTCTCAATTCAAAACATTCTGTCGTGACCTAGGTCTTGAACACCAATTCTTGTCTCCTTATACCCCACCTCAGAACAGTGTCATGGAATGAAAGAACCACACACTTGTTGAGATGGTGCGGACGATGCTCGATGAGCATAGGACTCCGCGACGCTTTTGGCCTAAGGTTATGAATACAGCCTGTTACAATGCCAATCATATTTTCCTATGAGCTTTCTTAGGGAAGACTTCGTGCGAGCTTCAGTTTGGTACCCAGCCCAGCGTCAAGCACCTACGTGTGTTTGGCGCAGATGCTTTGTGCTCAAAAAGGGGGGCATTTGGACAAATGTGAATCTTGCTGCTTGGATGGTATTTTCCTTGGGTACACCTCTAGCTCTAGAGCATATGGAGTGTGGATCCTTGATACTAAACAAGTGGTGGAGACCTGCGAGGTTTCCTTCGATGAATCTATGCCTTGCACAACCCCTGCATTTGAGCTTTCAGGTGATGATAAAGAAGGAACTCCCATCTTTGAAGATGAGGAAGGTCAAGTAGATGCTGGTGATGCAGGAGCCACTGCACCGGCTGCAGCTCCTGCCCTCTCTGCTACGAGCTCTAAAGACAAAGGAGGACCCTTGCCGATGGCCTCCTCCTCGCTCCCCCGACTGCAAGCTCGAGCAGAGGCTGGCCCCACTGAGGATGCAAGGGAGGTGACCTCTGAGATTGTTCCATCACGCCAGGTCCAGTGGGATCATCGGTGATTTGCATGCGAGGACCTTAAGGTCCTAGACAGGTTCTATCACTTTCTTTGCTCATGCTGCATTTGTTGTCTTCTTTGAGCCCAAGGATGTTGGACACGCTCTTTCTGATGGTAATTAGGTTAATCCCATGCATGAGGAGTTAGAAAACTATGAGAGGAATGAGGTTTGGGTCTTAGTAGAGCCACCGCCACAATGCAATCCTATTGGTACAAAATGGGTTTTCAAAAATAAGCAAGGGGAGGATGGCATTGTCGTGCGGAACAAGGCTAGACTTGTGGCTAAGGGTTTTTGCCAAAAAGAGGGGATAGACTATGAGGAAACGTTTGCTCCAGTTGCACGCTTGGAAGATATACGTATTTTCTTAGCCTTTGCAGCTTCCATGGGCTTTAAGCTTTTTCAAATGGATGTGAAGTCTGCTTTTCTAAATGGTTTCATTCAAGAAGAAGTTTATGTCAAGCAACCGCCTAGATTTGAAAATGCTAAACACCCTAACCATGTTTACAAATTGCAAAAAGCCTTGTATGGTTTGAAACAAGCGCCACTTGCGTTGACATGGGAGTTGACATAGGCTTGGAGTCTTCCATATCAAACTTCTTCAGAATGTGGAAACCGAGAACCGGTTGGCCGATATCTTCACCAAGCCCTTAAAGCTTGGCATGTTTGCTCGCTTGCATGGGGAGCTTGGTGTCGGGGTTTAGTACCGGCAGTGCACCACGGGATGCATCACGCAGTGCTTTTTGTGGTTGGCGAGATCGATCGTAGCTCGATGGTTTGCGTGTAACGCGACAAGAAACAAGAACACACGATTTATATAGGTTCGGGCCGCAAGATGCGTAACACCCTACGTCCTGTTTGTGGCTGATTGTATTGATCTGAGTATGTATGAGGGTTAGAGAGATTGGAGGATCTGGCTGAGGTCGAGAGAGATCTGCTATGAGTTCAGTTGTTTGGGAGGGATCCCTAGTCCGCCTTATATAGTCCGGCGTGGCTTGGGTTACAAGTCGGTTTCCTTCTATGTCTCCTAGACGGTTTAGATTACAAAAGATAGAGTCTTTGTCTTGTGCGCCAAGTCAGTAGGTTGGCTTCTGGATTGGGCCCTCTGACAGCCGATGTAGAGAATTCGCTTCATGAGGACCCAGGGGATATCTATCCCCCACACTTGGTGTTTGTCATCCCTTTTAGTTTGGAGTAGCTTTGCTGTAGTGTAGGTTTTTTTATTTGCTCCTTCTTTGCTTTTCTTTTTTTTCCTTGCATTTTGTATCATACCATGCATTACATTGTACCATATGCATTTTCACTTCACTAGCACTAGAGCTCTTCTGGAATGACTAGTTAGTACTTGCTTGTGCTAGACTGTACAGTTGGTTGCATGATCATGGTTGGCTAAGCTCCTTGAATCTGTCTAATATCATGGTGAGCTAAGTTACTTCTTTTCTTGAAAATCAAAACCATGATCACCACTTGACTTGGCTACCTAGCATGTGTAGGAATGTTCAATGCTATGCTATCTTCTCATGCTTGGATATGCTAGTCGTATGCCTTGGTTAAGTTTATGCCTAAGCATTTATGACACCTTGCCTAAACCTGAAATCTGAACTAAAACTGTATACAAGTTGTGTCTTTTGAGCTGAATTGAAATGATCCAGGTGGGTTCGCTTGTCACACTGATCTAGTTTGATATAGCTTGCCTTTGCACTTTGGCATGAACTTGGACTAGGCTGTGTATGACCAAAACCTTGTCTTAATCTTCTGATGGTTCACTGAACCTAGGCTTGGCATTGTTGGTAAGAAGTGGCTAAGACAAGTGAATAACCCTTGGCACAGGATCTAACTTGCATGAAACTACAAGTTGCTGAATCTGAAATTTGCAAGTCTCTAAATTGCTTATGGCCTGTTGTATATGCTTTGGTTGAGAGTAGCATACCTTGTATGTTTTGCTAGCATCTTGCTATTCATGCCTATCTTGCTAGATGCTATTTCTGTTGGTGATGCTTTCTTCTTAACAACCTTGAAAAGCATGCTCCTGATCTGTATAAGATAGATTCAGTTGAGCTTGTTTGCATGCTTCCTTGCCCTCACTTGCTCTGTATGCTAGAACTCGTATTTACTAGCTTTTCATCCCTGTTGAGCTCTTCATGGTACACTTCCTGCATTTCATGGCATATTTTGAGGGGGAGTTGTCTAGTTCAGGGGGAGTCGGATTCTATGAACCCTTGATGTGTCCAATGTCAACAAGGGGGAGAGATGTTGACTTATGGGAGAGATTGTTGCTTCCAAGGGGAGAGTTCATGGACCAAGGGAGAGAATTCTAGAGAGAACTAGTTGAGGGGGAGCTGTGCATTCATCTTGCTTTTGTGAGGATGCATTTCAGGGGGAGTTTGAGCTTTTAGCATGCTCTTGCATCGGTGCGTTGAGCCTTTTGCCTCTTTCTGGAGGAGTCGATGGTTTGCCTAAGCATGACTGTGTTGAGCCGGTTTGCCTCTTTCTTAAGGGGTCATGCTTTAGTTTGATCGACTGCGTTGAGCGGTTTCTCTTATCTTAGATGGTCGATCTTTTGTTTTGTTGTTGTCTCAATTTGCCCTTCTCTGCTTGTGTTTGGCTTTTGGGCATTTTGAGCAACTTTCTTCTTTTCTTCTTTCTTTTCGGTTTTACACTTGTTTTTCTAGTCTTTGCCCTATTTCAGGTTACAGGTTGAAGGTGTTGACAATGCGCTCATCAAGTGAGAGATTGAGAGCGAATGGACCGGCTCCATTGCCTCTGGAGTGATGAGTGATTGTCAACAGAAGTCAAGACCCAGAAGGACTTGGGCACAAGACCTCCAATGGACAGGAGGTCCTCCGATGAAACGGAGGTAGAAGGAGAAGAAAGTCCTCCGAAGGACAGGAGGCATGCTCGGCGTCTGTCGGCCATGGGAGTTCGGTACACGGAGAAGCAACATGGCGACGGCAAGAGTAAGACCTCCAAAGGACTACGAGGCGACCCCAATGGACAGGAGATGCTGATGCCACCGGGGTGCTCCAACCCGAGTGGATGGCGCGAAGACGTGCGAGGGCAATGGCAGATTCGCTCAAATCTGCCACCCTAACACCAAGTTACCAAGACTCGGCGAATAGGCTCAATTCTCATTGAGATAGAGTGGAGTGGGCTGTTCCAGGCCTAGGAAGGAAATCCTAAAGTTTCCCAGTTTATGACTTCAAAACCGAGGGTCAATCGGTGGATTTGGACAAATGGCCATGTGGACGTCATCTGGCAGTTAGCGTGCAATCGAAGAAGCTTAAGACTCCATCACAGTCGTCTGTCCCCGAGAAAGTTGGGTCTTTTCCAATTTAGCCCCTATGAGCGTTTCTGTAATTTAGGGGTCTTAGTGTAAACCGAGCCAGTTAGGCTTGGGCTATATATACCTAAGTGGCTGGTCATTTAGGTGACTCTTCCACCTCTAGAAACCCTAGGATTAGCTTTCCAACCAGTCAAGTGCTTAGAGTGAAAACCAGGTGCTAATCTAGGATTTGGAGTCTCCTAGAGCTAGTACTTTGCATTAGTGGGAGAATGAAGGGTGGTAGGCTATGAGGAACCTTGTAAGAACTGATTTCCACTTCTAGTACAAGGAAGATTCGTCCCCAATTCGTGTTCATGTGTGCAGCCATCAACTTCCCCCTCCTCTATTTTGGTTTTTGGATGAAACTCAAAGGCTTTTGGTGATTTGCTTTAACCACGAGTTAATCTTGTTCTTTTGGCTCTTTTGGACTTGCTAGGACGTGGAGATTATGACTTAGTTCATCTCAATCCAGCAGGATTGCCACAAGCAAGTTGTTCTTGAGTTTTCCCCTTTTTTGCCCAAAGATTGCCTTCTCACGAGATCTGAAATTCCCGCTAATCCCTTGGTCATTTTGAGTTGATCTTTTGAGAATAGCTTTGGAATAGGGTCCAGATATCCTGTGCAAAATCTCGTGAAGTTTGGACAAGATTTGGACAGATTTGGGGTTAAAAAACTCTTTTCCTACGACCCCACCGGACAATCCGATAGGGCCACCGGATTATCTGGTTCCACCGGACAGTCCGGCAGAGCCTACCGGACAGTCCGGCGTTGGGCCTGCCCGGGGCATCACACTAGACAGTCCGATAGAGGCCACCAGACTATCCGGTGCCATCGGACAGTCCGGCTCCTGCTACCGGATAGTCCGGCGCTGCCAGGGTTGCCGTCCTGTTTCTGCTGTTTGGTTCTTCCGCCGTGTTTTGCATCGGTTTTGCTTGTCCCACTGTCTGACCATACTCTTTGCTCGCTGTGATCCAGTGAGTCGCATTTCGGTGCGGTGAGTGTCGAGTGGCAATTTTGCATGTTCTGGTGTTCGGGGTGACTTGCGATCTTGGTGGTCATTAAATTGCTTTCTCTTCTGCACCTGGTAAGTATCCTTTCATTTGGCGACACCTTGTGCCTGCTAGACGGTGTCTGTTCAGTGGTCGGTGTCTAGCATCAGCTCTCGAAAGCTTCTGTTAGTACTAGTCTGGGGGTCATGATTTTGAGTTTTCAAGTGCTCCTATGCACCCCCCCTCTAGTCGCATGTCTCAGTCCTATAGTCCCTACAAAGTTTGGTGAAATTTGGAGTCCATTCGGTCAATTTTTGGATTGATTCTTTTGGTTTTTCCGGCCTACAGTTTTTGCTAGCCTAGAACGTCCAGTGTTTCACCATAGGACCATCTCATGGGTGCTTCAAAACAAGCACTCTCGGCCTAGAACATCTAGTGGTTCACCACAGGACCGTCCGGTGGTTCACCATGGGGGTGTTTGGTTGCCGCACCTAGGGTCTGGCCAGGCCAACCCGCAATGAGGCCCAATGTTTGGCTAACTGGGCCGCATCTCTAGCCAGGCCTAGGCGGACCTAGGAGGCGCTCGCGGGGTGGCTTTGGTTGAACGGCTGAATCGGCCGTTTCATTCTGGCTGGGCCAAAATCACACCCGCAAAGCTCCCACTGGTGGCTTCAGTTGGCCTCCCGTGCATCCAACGGAGCTAGGGTTTGCGCCTCGCTCCCATTTGCGCCATCCTCCCTTTCCTATCGCCTTCTTTCCCCGCTCTCCGCTGCTCGCACCCCTCCACTCTCCGCTCCACCTACTCACCTGCCGCCGGTGAGCTTAGCTCACTCCTTGCTCGAGGAAGGTCTAGGTTTGGGGTTTTCTTCCCCTCGTCCTCTCCTGGCTGTTACTCGTACCTCGGTGCTACTAGTAATAATGCATGAGCTCTTGATTTCGTTGCCTTTGCCGATGTTGTTCTTACCAGATCCATGTTATTTGTTAGTATAAGTCAATTTTTTGTGATATTTGCCATGACAGTATACGAGATCTAAAGTTTGTACTTTCTGAATTGCGCTTCCCCATCTTATTTTGCTAGATCTGCATGCTTGCGTGGTAGATCTACAAATTATTGCGCCTTTTAATGTTGTTATGACATCAGCTGATTACATAATTATCAGCTGAGACCTAGTAGCAATGCTATGACATGTTTGTTGACTCTAAACGTTGAGACCATTCAATGTAATCTAAGCATGTCGTCTATTATGTGTTGTTTTGATAATTGCTTGTTTGTTGCTTATCTTCTTGTTGTTCTGTGCACCCAAAATGATTTAGGAGACCATGGCTATGGAGTTAGGAGACCATGACTTGGTTGGGGAGGAGGGGCAGGAGAACAATGTAGGGGCTGCTCCTAGGTTCCATTGGGATGCTGCTAGGTCTGGGTTTATCTTGAGGCGCTTTGCTGAGATGGTCAGTGAAGGGCTCAAGACTGATAAAGGATTCAAGGAGGTGCAGTGTAATGTAGTGGTCAAATACCTAGCAGTGTTTGCTGAGGTCCCTGTCAGTGGTACTCAGGTGTACAACCACCTTAAGAAGTGGAGGGCTAAGTGGGGTAAGATCTGCAGGCTGAAAAATCTTAGTGGGGCACTTTGGGATGACAATAATTTCACGATCTCCCTTGACCAGGAGCAGTACAATGATCACACCAAGGTTAGGGAACATACCAACTTGTTACTACTGCTATCTGCTAACTTGTGCACTACTTGTACACATTATGGTACCTGTAGGCTCATCCTAAGGATGCTGAGTTTTTTAACACACCCATAGTTCACTACCAACCCATGAAAACCATATTTAGTGGCGGGGTAGCAACCGGTAGATATACTATGGGGTCAAATGAACCACTTAAGTTAATGTGTGATTTTATAAAACTCATAGTTTTGAAGTGGCCAAAACCAATTCTGAAATGCTTCAAACCAATTCTGCGTTCTAGGACTTAGTCATTTCCAAAGGAGAGGTCTAAGGCCACCGTGCTCCAAAACAAGCAACCAAACAGAGGCTAACTTCAGTCAGCTGATGAAAATAGGCAACCAAACATGATCTAAGTCTGGACATGCTACACAGGGAATGCAACCAAACACAATCTGTTGGAATCCAATAGCCTTGGGTGGCCTGGGTACAGTTAGGCTGGCTAGGGGTGAGAGGCAGGCTACGATTGAACTTGCAACCAAATAGACCCCACAGGAACCGTCCGGTGGTAGACCACAAGACCTTCTGGTGCTGTCTGCTCTAGGCTATTCGTTGGTGTTTTTGGCTCGATTTGTGTCGTTTTCAATCCGCATTTGAGCAAGTACTTTTGTGTGCTTCCGTGTAGCTTTCCTCTGTGTGTCCTAGGGTTGTCTTGCTACACAACCTTGCACATTAGAGGAGGGTTTTGGGGTTGCAGGTTTTTGGGTGACGAACTATTCACCTCCTCTAGATCACTCATTCGGTCCCCATTGAGTAATATGGGTCGGTCATAATCTAGCCTTATAAAATTCATAAATAAACATCACTAAAAGAAAATTGCACATTGAATGACACATGCATCAAAATCTCTGTCTCTGCTTTATTTATCTAAAACATTCGTACCGTTCCCATTTTACCCAGACAGTCCATCTGACCTCCTCTGTGCCGCCTGCTTCACCCAGGGTTCAATTTTTCGTCGAAATTCCGCCAGAATTTCGGTAAATTTTCCGTTTCCGGATGTATACGGGAAATGGAATTCCGAGATTTTTCGGTAAATTTCGTTTTGAATTTTAAAAATTCAAAAAAATTTGTAAAAAAAATCAAAAAAAATATGATAAAAAACTAGGTGTTTTTCTGAGCATCATAACTTAAAATCATTCAAATCTAAGTTAATTTGGTCGGTTAATTTGATAATTTGGGTTCGGACCCGTTAACATTTAAAAAACCCGTTAACCTATTTACCCTAACCATCCTTATCCACTCGAGCTCGCCGTCCGTGACCGCCTCCAGAACCTCCTGCTGTCCTCCCCTCACGAGCTCCGCTGGTCCCCTCCCTTCCCCACGGCCGAACGTCGCCGCCGCAGCCATTTTCCGCCGGAGAGCACGGAATCCCGGTCGGGAAACGCCGGAATCTGACCGGAAGCAGCGAGTTTCCGCTGCCAGGGAGGCGCCGCCGGCTCCCGCCGCTGCCGAGCGGATTCCGACGCCCAAAAGCGGAATTTCGCCGCCCAGGAGCGGATTTTCGGTGACTGTGGGCGGATTTCGACGCTTCGAGGCAGGAAAGCAAGGTATGGGAGGTTCTTGTTACTGATCTATGTTAGTTAGTGCGTATATGTGGTGTACATCGGTTTGTGCAATGGAGAACCTAGGGTTAGAGGGAATGTTAGGCATTGTTAGTTGATTACAGATTATTTGTGACATCAATTGCAAAGAAAAAACAATTTCAACGTTGTGGATATGAGGTGTATTCAATATTAGCGATGAATATGGCCGGTAGGAAACCTAGGTTTTGTGAGTTTAAATCCTATGTAAAATATCAGTGATTGTTTGATGTTAGGGGTAGTAAGTTGAAATCATAGTATTCAACCGCCATATTCTCTCTATAGCGTATTGACTTGCATTACACTATCTTCCGTGATAGTAGGACGATGCCGGACATAGTGTGGGAGCATGGCCGAAAGGCCAAGGGTGGATTCAAATGTATGTATTGTGGTGAAGAGAAGAGTGGGGGAGGGGCAACACGGTTCAAGGAGCATTTGGCACATAGGGGTACTGATGTGAAGGACTGCCCTTCGGTTCCACCCGATATTAAGAAATTCTTTATTGAACAATTGGATAGGAACAAAGAAAGGAAGAGAGAAAGGGAGCGAGAAAGGTTGAGGAGGGATGCAGCAGCTCGGCCGTCGTACGTTGACCTAGAGCAGGAGGGGCGGAACGAGGAAGAAGAGTTCGAGGCTGCCATACGGCGTTCACGGGAGGAGTATGAATTTATGCAGCAAGCTGGTCCACGATATGAGAGGGGTGGTGGATCTGGATCTGCCAGTCGTGTTGGAGGTAGTGGTGTTCGAAGGAGTGGTGGACCGCTGCCTTCGATGTTCACTAGGAGCCAGTCACATGTGCCTGAGAGGGTTAAGGACTACCACCTAGGTTTGAGCTCAGCTCCAGGACAGCAAAGGATCGATACTGGTCCATGGACTGTGAAGGGAAAGACATCGAGAGAGCTTCTCGGGAGGGCATGGGCAAAGGCATGTCATGCTGTAGGTATTCCTGGCCGAAAAGTTGATGACCCATTCTTCAAGGCTGCCATCGTCGAGACTCAGAAACAAGGTAACTACGTTTATTTTGAGTTACATGGTTTTCTTTCCATCATTGTGATCTCACTGCTTACTCTTTCCGTGACTGTAGGTGTTGGCATCAGAATACCAACAGGAAGCGAGATTGATGGCAAATATTTGGATGAGAATGTGAAGGAGATAAAGAAGGAGATAGAGAAGTGGAAGGCCGAGTGGGATGAATGTGGTGTGACCGTCATGTGTGATTCTTGGACCGGGCCTATGCGGAACTCGGTTATCAATTTCTTGGTCTATAGCGGTGGCACGATGTATTTCTTGAAGTCAATTGATGCGTCCGGCGAAATACAAGACCACCATTTCTTACTGAAGGTAACTCTTCCTTCATGCACTCAACCCTAATGACCATAGGCATCATACTAAACCTTAATGTCACGTTGTCATTGTTGTGCAGGAGATCAAAGCAGTGGTGGTTGATGTGGGTATTGAAAATGTGGTTCAGATCGTGACAGACAATGGCTCAAACTATAAAAAGGCGTGCACCGTCCTCACTGGTGAGTACCCTCACATCGCATGGCAGCCTTGCCTTGCCCACACCATAAACCTCATGCTCAAGGACATAGGGAAGTGGGCGAAGCACAATGCATGCATTGAAAGTGCGCAGCGCATTTGCAGCTGGCTGTACAACTCCAACAATCTGCATAGCATGATGAGGGCAGCTATTGGTGGAGAGTTGGTGAAATGGAATGCAACAAGATTCGGCACCAACTATATGTTCCTTGATAGCATGATGAAGAAGAAGGACCAGTTCATGGAATGGTTGATCTCAGCTGAATTCAGAAACTCTCGCCACTTCAGGACGGAGAATGGAAGGTACGCTTTTGATTGCATGACCAGTCTTGAGTGGTGGGATAACATGCAGCATGTCCTTGCCGAGGTTGAGCCTCTCTACATGTTTCTGAGATTTGCTGACCAGGACAAGATTCCCAATTTGGGTGAGGTCCTAATGGAATATCAAAATATGAGGCACACATATAGCAGCAAGTTCACTCATGACGAGGCCCGCTTTAGTAAGATCATGCACGTGATTGATTCAAGGATGGTCACTGTCATGGCAGGCACCTATGTGCAGACAGCTTGTGCCCTTAACCCTTATGTTCACTACGCTATGGGCACAACACACAATGTCATGCTATATATGCGCAAGGGGCTCGAAAGAATGTTGGAAACCGACAGTGCGGCAATTGCACTGCAGGAGTTTGAGGCATTCAGGAGGAAGCTAGGTGAGTTTTCTACTGATATGGCTAGGCGACTGGCCATTGACCGTAACACTCAGCCTGCTAGCTGGTGGTCTATGTTTGGGTCAGATACACCAACATTGACTAAGGTAGCCCGACGCTTGCTGTCACAGTGTGCATCATCTAGTGGGTGTGAAAGGAACTGGAGCACATTTGCATACATCCACACCAAACTGCGCAACAGGTTGAGCCATAAAAAACTCCATAATTTGGTATTTGTGAACTACAATCTTCGCCTCCGTTTGGACCGTGCTTCTAAAGGGGCCGAGACCTCTGATTATGATCCAGTTAGCAGTTTCATGGACCTATCGTTGTACCGGCACCAATCAACAATTCAAGAATGGATGGAGCAATCAAGGTCCAATGGAGCCCCAGCTTTTGATGAAGACTCAGAGTTCAGTGATAGTCCATTGCCGAGCCAAATGTTCACAGACATAGGACGTGCTCATGGTGACCGGGAAGATGTGGATGCATGGGCCGAAAAACCAGTCGGGGACACACATATAGGAAAAAGAA
Source organism: Paspalum vaginatum (assembly GCA_030272315.1). Lineage (NCBI taxonomy): Eukaryota > Viridiplantae > Streptophyta > Magnoliopsida > Poales > Poaceae > Paspalum > Paspalum vaginatum. Next base: position 9,543,619 of record CM059020.1, on the reverse strand, counting down.
AGACTAAGATTGGTCCGGAACAGAGAAAAGGGAAGAGAACGAAAACTTGCGACGAGGAGGACATTGGTAGTGAGGATACTACACCTGAGGCTAGTGTAGGTGCTGGTGATGATGACAGTGATGGTGATGATGATGATGATGGTGATGGTGGTAGCGGTGATGGCAACGACGGTGATTGTGCAGGCGGCGGGGGTGGTGGACAGGTTGGTGGTTCAGGTGACCAAGGTCCTACCTTAATATTCACTAGTGAGAAAAACTTCACCCATGCCACACAAGATACAGATCATGGAGCACCCACATCGCAACGGCAGACGAGGTCCGCACGTGGTCGACAGGCCCCCCTTGCATACCATGATGATAGCTCCACCTCTAGCTCCAGTGGTCAGTACTGCCCCTATAGTACTTCTCCTCCTCAGGGCGGGTTTCTGTGGCCACCACCAGGGACCGTGCCCTCGGTCGTTCCGCAGGCATTACCTGCATTGCCTTATTTGCAATACCACGGCTACCTACCATATGGAGCTCCACCACCATATTATCAAGAACAGGGACCTACCTACGTATATCTCACAGAACCAGGTCAGTCGTATGAAGGACCACCGGGAGATAGATATGAGGAGTGAAGAATGCACATACTCAGGTACTCAACCTATCAATTGTATTTATCTCTATGTTTTGATTTCTCTCTTTAATTCATTCATTTTATACAAATTGCAATGTAGGGACTATGCCTTTGCTTGTCGGACTCAGGATGGACACCGCATCGTGTTTATTCTTATCAGCGCTTTATGGTAGTATGGATGCATTGTGTTGTATTAATTGAACTATGGACTTTGGACTAATTGTAATAATTATATTGGACTTTGGACTAAGTAGGTGTGGACTTTGGACATGAATTATGTGTTTAATATTGTATTTCTCATTGGTTTGTGGACTTACATATATGTTATGTGTTCTAAACTGTAAATATGCACACAATTAGGAGAAACTCTGCCAAAATTTATAATTTTTCCATATGCACCTACATTCCCCACCATTTTCATCATTTTCCGGTGAAAAACATGGCTTTTCCGGCGGAAAACACAGGAATTTCGCCGGAAAAAACGGAATTTCGTTTTCCCCAAATTTGATTCAAATTCCGGTCGGAAACGGCGGATTTCGCGAAATTCCGACTGGAATTTCGTTTCCGGTGCATTACGGAAAATTGCTAAAAAACGGAATCGTTAACCCTGCTTCACCCCTCCACCTCTCCCGAGGTGCCGCTGTAAAGCGGGCTCTCCGTTCCACTCCTGACTCCCTCACAAGCGCATGAGGCGGCAGGAAGGTGTGGACGCCTTTCGTTCGTCGCCCGCCCACGTCCCGCACCGCCTCAGTGTTTCCAACTCGCCCTCACACCGTAATCGCCTCGTGGCCCTGCAGCCGCTGTGCCACCACGCCCCTCATCCGCCGCCGGATCGCCGCTTCCAGTGCGCCCAGTTTGAGGCAACCATCCGCTGTGCCACACTGCGCTGCCGTCGGACCGCTGCGCTGCTGGTCCCCATCAGCCCCTTGCCTCCCAAGCTCGGTATGTAGGTAGGAAGGGGAGTGAGGTGATGCGGAGGCATCGAACGCTGGATTGAGGCAGAGCGGGGACGTCCAGGGGCAGCCCATGGCGGAGGCGGCGGCGCCCCGCGCGGCGGAGGCGGCGGGGGTGGGTGGGGATGCGGCCCAAGAACCGAGGGGAGAAAGGAATGGAATCAAGATCAATGAAGCTCTCTGAGGAAAGCATCAATAACTGAATCGGAGGGGGGAAATCAAGAACCAAACAAATCGAGCCAGGAGCCAAAAAACTCATGTGCAGCAAGAAGATTGCCGGCCATGGGAAGCGAGCAGCTTGGGTAGAACATACACAGGGAACGGAGCTCTCGATAGAGGAAGCTTTGAGAGCGACCTCACAAGAGAGGACGATGAGACGATGCCGGCAGGCGGTGGCGGAGCACCGTATTTGTGTGCCAGGAAGAGAACCAGCAGGCTTTTGATAGCAAGCTGGCGTCCGGCGGCGGAGCGCCGGATTCGTGTGCAGTCGTGTGTCGGACGTGAGGGTTGGCTTTGTTTTTTTTCTATTTTTTATTTGCTGTCTGTTTTTTCACCCGGTGGACCTGATCCGTCCTTGTGTTTGTTTAGACTACCACCGGTGGTGAGCTCATCTAATCCCGTTTATCTACTATTTTAATTTTTTTTATCTACACCAGTAGCCGAACAATGTATGGGTGGGGTTTTTGAACACCCTTGATGAGATCGGTCTTAGTTTCCGGCCGCCAAGATGCAACAACTGGTCGATGGGTGCATTTTTTTTTATTTTCCACTTTGCCTTATGTTTATTAAGTTGTAATGCAAAGTATTAAGTTGTAATGCAAAGTATCTCAGATAATTATTTAGGGTATGAAAAATAATAATCGGAGGTGGATGATCAAAAATTAGTTGCGGAAGAAATTAATCTCTCCTACTAAAAAGATATGATCTGATTCTGCCTTTCGTCAATCGGATAGATGTGCTGCATTTTCCATGTACACAGGAATACATGATAGGATAAGTGGGCTGGCTGTGCTCGATATAGACGTAAGTTCAGTGTGTATCTTGTATTTTTAGGTTTCAGATGATGTTGTAACAGAAGGATAAAATGCCTGCGTAAAGTTGAATGAAATTTCCAGGTTTGGTATATTGTTAACAACTCATTTAAAAATATCAACCGCATGTACACAAGTGTTGTCCCGTTGCAATGCCCTGGATTGGAAAGAGTAGATTACAATATATTTTCACCTTTACTCTTTAACTGTGTGTTGAAGATAATAATTGGGTCAACCCACGTTACCCATCGGGTAAAAAGGTACCACCTCTGATGACCCATTTTCTATTTTGGATCGGCCCTTGTGGCCCATTGGCCTTGCTATTGTGAGTCAGGTCAACTACCCAATGGGTCGAGCCGCCCCATTCCCATCTCTATTGTTGTTGTACGGTTCTTCGATGGGAAGGTGGACGGCTATCAGGTGTATGTATAATGCTTATACCTCGCTACAGCCCAAGGGATCCTCGTTTTCATCAAAGTGATCAACAGTATTCTCGTTCTTGGGATGTTTTAAGTAAGAATTAGTGTTGTGCTCACTGAGGTCTTCGTTTGTCATGTCTCTAATCATTTGTTGCATGATCTCTTCCTCCTCCTGGTTACTCATCTTATCTAATATATTTAAAAAACCAAGAATTTATTAAGTTTTCTCTAATGTTTGTTTGGATATGCACATTTGCATGCTATATACAAGCATGAAATAATTTAAGTACAAGCTAAGTCTCTAACATATAATCACTACAAAACATGATTTTGCCCATAATCTTAACTATAATGGAAAGTCTTTATCTAACTATAATGCTATGTCTCTAACTCAAAATCTAACATATAAGTAATTACTTAATAATAATCATTAGTATCACAAATAGATTTCAAAGGAAAGCTCATTTACAGAGGATGGTAGTGCAATGCCGGTCGTGGGACCGGTGATAGCGGCATGCGGTGGTGGAGACAGATTGATGATGGCAGCGCAGTGGCAGGCGCGATGGTGGTGACGATGATCAAGCGCCCCACTTCCTCAAGAGGACTAATGTAACACCCCAAATTTTTACCCCAGAAATTTTCTTCTAACTATCTCCCTAATTCAAAATCAATTCTCAAAACCCTGTTTGTTGTTGAGTATATGTTATAAGATCAAAAAAATCTTCAAATATCCTAAAGTATATCTCCACCAAATATCCCACAAGAATTCTTTTTGCAAAATCCCTCCAAAATTCCCTCCCGAATTCCAAATACCCAAAATCAGAAAAAAAGGAAAAGAGGTTCCCTTTCTCTCAAGCTGCCATCTAGCCCATCACCCCCTCTCCTCTCCACCATGCGGCCCACCTCCTTTCCCTTCTTCCTCCCTTTATGCTTGGCCTGCCCGTGACCCAAGCTCCCCCGCCGCGGCATGTTTGCTCTGCCGTGCCCTTCCTATCGCCGACAAGTGGGCCCTGTCCGTCAGTGCCACCCCTTCCTGTCTTCTTCCTCCTTCCACCAAGCTCCCTCCACGCGCCGTGCACGCCACAACGCACCTCACACCTAGCTCCACCGTGACACCGCCGGCACCGTGCTGACCCCACCGCGATGCAGCACCGCTACGCGCACCTTCTCCTGTCGCCCCCCTTTTCATTGATGCCATCCCCCTCCACCTCTATCCCGCCGGCTATAAAAGCAGGCATTCGCTGTTTTCTCACACACCAGACCCTGGCACCAGCTTCCCCTTCTCCCACTCATTTTTGGGCCCGAAGCCACACGGGGGAAACCCCGGCATGGCGACGCGCTGCCCACTTCACTGAGCTTACCGCTACGCCGAGGTCCACTCTCCTTGCTGCCAGCCAAATTTCCCACCCCCGGCCGTTGGAGCCCAATTCCTCCCTTTCCGAGCTGACCACACTTTCCTCCACCACCCTGACACCTCACCGCCTCCTCTCCCTCTTCACAGAGCCACCGCCGCGCAAACACTGTCTCACCGTCGTGCATACTTGCACTGTCACCGTGGAAACTCTACCTCCGGCCACCGAACCACACCCCAACCCCATCACCGAATTCGACTCCCCATCCCGATGCTCTTGTTGGTGACCTCGTTGCTGGAACCGCCGACGGCGAGCACCGCCGGCGAGCCCCCACGGACCGTAGCAGCCCGGTCGGACTGAACCACCCCGGTTCAATTGGATCGACCGCCGTTCACCCTCCTTCCACAACCGACACGTGACCCCCACATCCATTGTGTCAGCTACGCTGTCGCATGCCCATCCCCGCCGCTGGGCTGACTTGCTGGGCCACAGCCACGCCGCACGTGAGCAAGCCGCTTGCCTTGTGCGCGCGCATGGGCCAACGCGGGCCAAGAACCTCCCCAGCCCAAGTTGTGTCTCTGCGAACTGATTCTACAAAGTTCAGCAAATAAAATCTAAATCCACTCCATCAACTATCCAAAAAGTCTACTGCTACCCCTCCACACCAAATACCTCGTGTTTTCTCCATTTTAACTCTGATTTAGGCGATTCTTGCGCCTAAATCCATCTGAAATGAAGCTCTACCTATTTATTCACCTCACATAGCCTTTTTCCTAGCTGGAAGATATCGTCATGTCATCATGATGCCTATTTATTCACCTCACATAGTCTTTTTCCTGGCTGGAAGATATCGTCATGTCATCATGATGCCGTCCTACGTCCAATCAGTGCTTGTGAGCCTAGTGATTGATGTCGTGATCTCATACTTTCTATAAACTCAAAAGGCTCCTGCCTTGGTCTTTCCAAACCTGATTTTAGATGATGACGATCCCAAAAATCATCTAAAAACCATTGCCACTTGAATTGCATCAAAGTCTCACTCCCCTCTTTCACAAAATGCTTCCACCCCGCCACCATCATGCGACCACCATCCGGACAACTCCATTTCCACCTTGGCCGACCAGGCCCGCTACCATGGCGCTTCTGAAATGAACGCTACCATGCCTGCCAGTGTGGCCGGCAACTCGCAGCCCAACTTGCTGCATCTCGCATCTTACCAGAACCAATACCGCTGGAAAGCACCACTGACAAACTCCCAAATAATCTCCGCTGCTCCAAACACCCTTTCTTTTCCTCCCCCAAGTTGTGTTGAGCTTATGTTATACCTTGATATGTGTGTTTTCCTGTTTATACGCGTAGGTTATATCGGAGATTCTAGACGGTACGCCTCTCGCAAGGACCTTCGCAATGCTTCAAGCCAACAACTGCCATTTGCAGCAGATGCTCTACCAGCATGTGATGTGGATGGCACGCCATCACACCCAGTAGTTGGTACGTCAACGTGCACAGCAGATGATGTACCATCACTCCCAGCAGCTGGTGCACCAACGTATTCAGGAGATGATGTACCCTCCCCCCAGCCATTGATGAACCGTCAGCCTTAACAAAGCGAACGATAAGCCCACTGGAATCCCCACTTGATGCATAAATTTTCTATTATTTACAAACTCAACCCTTGGCCTGATAAACATATAAAACTTGCATGTTTTGTTTGCTAAGGAAACCCAGTAAAATATAGCCATATAAGCCTACCTAGATGTAGCGTGCAAAAGTGGGGTCACTCATTTAACTATCTATCATAGTCTTGATGTTATGTTGGGATTATGGATATGGGAATTGATGGTTGTGGATGTGTGGTGTGATTTTGAAAATGGGCAAGAACCCTAGCAACTGACTCTATTGGAATACGGCCTCGACCGAAACAGCCATTTTAAGGGCAAGGTAAGAATGGGTAATTGCAACTCGTAATTACCCCAGATCCCGGACTTTGTGGAGAAAGCTGGGTATGTGGATGCTCGCGGTGTCGAGCAAAAGAAAATGGAAAGGGGGAAAAGGTTCTACCCACGCTCTTTAAGGATTGAGTTGATGTTTTATATTGCCTAACTCTTTTGGTACAACCACCTACTCTATATCAGGCAGTGGCTAGTCCTGAGACAGAATGGATAGTCTAGTAGCTGCCATGTTGGCGCACAAGGGCTAAGAGATGGGGTTGAGTGCCGAGGGGGTGTCGCAGACACCAGGGTGTGGCTAGGTGGCCCGGATCCCTAAAGAAGTGAAGGCGAATGCTTGGTTTGGAATTCGGACGCTTATGGCAGTAAGCTGTCGCCGAGTCCAACTCGTGGGTTATAGTACAACTTTGGCCATCAGTAAAATCTATTCAAATAGTCCGTGTCCACTGGTATGGGTGTGTTATGGCTTAGTTTGACAGCTATCTTTTTCATAAAATGGAAGGCTTTGTTCTAAAATAAAATGGATATGATTTTGGCTTTGAAATGGAAAATGTGTTTGCTGGAATGGCATAAGCCAAGATGTTAAACCCTTGTGGAGAAAAACCTTATCTTCGGAAAAGAAAAAACTTGACAACTATCAAAAACCCTGCATATATAATGTTTTTATGCAAAACTCCCTGAACTCCTAGATACATCCTGCATATAGTATTAGCTTCATCCCAACTTCTTTTGGAGGAAGATGGGCTGCTGAGTACGTATGTACTCACCCTTGTTTCGTTGATGAGTGAAGAAGATGAGACCGCCATATGCAAACTTGAAATAAATGCAAGATGGTTAGGGTGACTCAAGAGATACAGAAGAAGCATCGAGGGGTGCCGTAAATTCCCATGCAACTCAAATTTTTGGATGTCCTAGCTATTTGATTTGATCATGCTTGTAGTTGCAGCCTCGCATGCCCTGCAACATGGTCATGGGTGTATAGCATTGAGCCATTGAGGCTGGTTCAGTCATAGAGTTTTTTTTTGTTGAAAGTCTATTGATGACTTCATGATAGCTAGCTAATAGGAGGCCATTGTATAGAATCAAAGATAAAGAAGACCAGCTAGACATTTCATCGAACAACTCAAAGGACTAGCAATTTGGGGAACAAGCATTTATGAGCAATGAGGCACGCAAGTAGGTGACCAATTGATGGCTATCATCAACAATGGAAGAGTCGATTCCCTCATTGCCACTGGAATTTCAGTCTATTCCTTCAGTACCACTAAATTTTTGGAGTTTCCTTCATTGTCACTATTTTTTTTTCCGATTTCCTTAGTTGCCACTACCGTCACATGTTTGTCAAGTTTGTGTCACTGACAGTCTGGGCCCACCCTCCCCCACCGTTATCCCTACGCCCCCCTCTCCTGGGCGGATGCACAGCGCTATGCTCAGCGCGGTGGTGGAGGAACGCGAGGCAGCGTGGAGCGAGGGGCTACTGGAGCTGCTGCTGGCACGCCGCCCCCTGGTGTTGCTGCAGCGCAAGCGTGCCCCTGGGCGAGCGCCGCGAAGTCCGCGAGCACCGCCTTGTTTCCTTCGCCTGGCACCGCGCCCGCGAGCTCCTCCGCCTGGTGCAAAGGCCGCGCGCTGCACCCGCGAGCTCCTCTGCCCGGCGCCAAGGACGCGCGTCCGCCGCGCGCCGTGCCCTCGAGCTCCTCCGCCCAACGCCAAGGCCGTGTGGTGCTCCCGCGAGTTCCTCTGCCCGGCGCCAAGGCCGCACGCCGCGCCCCCGAGCTCCTCCGCCCGGCACCAAGGCCACGCGTCCGCCGCATGCCGTGCCCGCGAGCTCCTCTGCCCGGCGCCAAGGCCGTGCGTCCGCCACGTGCCGTGCCCGCGAGCTCTTCCGTCCGGCCCCAAGGCCGCGCGCCCGCCGTGTGCCGTGCTGCGCCCTTCCCGCACCTCTGCCCGGCTCCAAGATCACGCCACTCCTGTGCCTCCATCGGGCGTCGCGCATCCGCCCAGGAGAGGGGGCATGGGGATAGCGAAGGGGGAGGGTGGGCCTAGGCTATTAGTGACACAAACTTTACAGACATGTGACGGTAGTGGCAACTAAGGAAGTCGAAAAAATTTTCGGTGACAGTGAAGGAAACTCCAAAATTTTAGTGGCACTGAGAGAATTGGCTAAAATTCTAATAGTACCGAGGGAATTGACTCACAATGCAATGGGAGCATTCGCCTTCCTTGTGGACTGCCAAGATTACCGTCACCAATCCTTAAATATCAGTAGGTCATGGAAATGCGCTAGACTGCTAGCTGCCATGGCAAGTGATGTGCATTGAGGCAAGTGCAGAGTGCAGTGGCATATGATCTGTGCATAAGCAGGGGAAGAAGCATGGTCTTCTTTTGATAATCTATTTTTTCCCTTAAAAGTTTAGCGCACATGCAGCGAAAAACTGGAGTCATTGTGCAGCTATCTTGCAGAATTGAGCTTGCTGGACTATGACTGCATAAGCTACCTACTATCAGTTGTCATTACTGCCTGCCTGTTTGTAGCTAGGTTCACATTCCGCCCAAAGACTCATCCTTGGGTAAGACAACATGACCTTTATTGCCCACCCATTATATCTAGGTCCCATGCTTTTCAGAAATTAGTGTGCATAATTCTCTTCTCTGACTTTACTTTCTATATTTCTCCAGAATTTGATGCTTCAACAGAACACGGGGGTATAAAGTATCTGATATGCAGAAGCCCATTTTTGTCATACATGAATTGCAGTTGAGCATAAGGTGCCAAGACCATAAAACCATCAGAGGGAATTAAACATTTTTATAGTTTGGGCGTGTGTCGAAAATGGCTTCATTGCAGGAAATCCCTGCATCTTTCCTTGAAGACTGCAACAAGTGAATTCCCGTGAGTGTTTTTTTGCAGTAAGACTGTAGGCGATGTAAAAAATAGTTTGGTGGTAGGATAATTTAAATCGGTTGAAAAATGTGACATGCCCAACTTTGTAATAGCTGGTACAAGTCTTACCGTTTCCATCACATTGGCAATTCTGTGCATTGGTATGTTGGGACGACGTTTTTTTTTTGGTGGGGCGGAGGCTAAGCACTGACCGATGGCATGTAAATGATACTTCTATTTTATGAAGCAAGCAACCATATTTCTTAGCACTTCCTGCGCCTATTATTGAACAATTAGTGCTTAAAAAGCACTCAGTATGTCATATCATATAGGTTATCTGGAAGGCAGTGAACGGAGAGAGGCCAGAAGCGTAACGGATAATGACATAATCTCTAAAGTTTCAACCCTTTGTGTTTCCGTTGATCCGTCGTCCGACCCCTCGACCCCCAACCCCTCCCCCCGGAGTTCCCACCCACAATATTTTGTGTCTGTAGCAACGCACGAGCCAACTTTCAGTAAAGTTCATTTCACGTACAATTATTCAATATCACAGAGAAAACGTACAGCGTAAAAATGTTCCTCGCATTCCATCCGAAACAGACTTCGCGTTGTCTATATATCTATCATTCTGTCAATAATAAACGGGCAGTTTGGTCCAATCCAAAGAGGGGACGGTGAGTACGAACCACGGAGAGTAGCGGACAGCCGGACACTAGCCGGTCGCACCTAGCAGGGGAGAGACGGCAGTACAGTTCCAGAGGAAAGCAACACATCACATGGCGGGCGAGCACGAGGAGCCCCCCGGCCCCGGCTGCACGGCCGGCCCATGCGCCCGCTGCCGCTCTCCTCCGGCCGTCTCGCTGTGCGGTGCAGTAGGGGATAGTGGCAGCTAGCTGCATCCACCCACCTCCCTGCCCCCGCATTCATGGCGCCATTAACACATCTCCCGAGATCAATTTCTTCCCAGCTAGCAAAGCTCCCCGTGCCGGCAGCCCCATGTCGCAGGCTCGCAGGACGCAGCCTCACCTCACCCATCATCCAGCTCGACACAGCGAGAAGAGACGACAACTTCACATCATCATCAGGCTCCTAACCATCGTTATATTGGTTTGTCAACCAACAGCTCTACGCCTAATCGCCTATCGACATTCCACTTGCATTGCGTTGCAGCTGGCGGCGAGCTTGGTCGGCGAGTGCTCGCACTTCACCGGCTCAGCCATGGACGAGCTACGAGTGCAAGAACATGGAACGCAGCACTGCTAACGGTTGATAATGCATGCATACATAAAGAATGGCAAGATTTTATACTAGTAGTACGTATTAGCCAGCCAAGAACCAACCAATATTCACCCATTACCACCGTCATCATCGATGCGATACGCCAGGCCGATCGAGGTCGAGGCTCGTTGCCTCCCTCCAAAAAAAAAAGGTTAAGGAAAACAACACCAAAGCAAGAAGGTGCCCCGCAGATCAGGGCACGGTGACGGTGACCGCGCCTCCAGCGGCGGCGCCAGGTAGCCCGAAGGGCAGCGCCCCGACGCCAACGCCGACGCCGACGCCAACGCCAACGCCGACGCCGACGCCGACGGACACGGCCGCGTCACCGCACCCGGCAGGCCGGGCCCCGGGGATGCGGAGGCAGCTGAGCCCGCCTTCGCCGGGGAAGTCGTCGCACTCGGGCGGCGGGCGCTGCATGTCCCGGCCGGGCACGCAGTTGCCCACGAAGTCGAACACGCCGCGGCTGCCGAGCTGCCGGTCGCACCGCTGGCTGATCCCGGAGAAGAAGTTGAAGGACACGGAGAGGTTGGTGATCCGGCGCAGGTCGCAGAGCAGGTCCGGGAGCTCGCCCGTGAGCTGGTTGTGCGCGACGTTGAGCACCTCGATGCCCGACAGGCAGGACAGCGTGCCGGGGAGGTGGCCCGACAGCGCGTTGTAGCTGAGGTCCAGCACCTGGATGCTGGGGAGGAAGCCCAGCGCCTCGGGCACGCACCCCGTCAGGTTGTTGTTCAGGAACAGCACCTCGCGGACGCGGCCGCCGGCGCCGCCGGGGCCGTACCCGTAGGAGGCCGGGACGGCGCCCGTGAAGCGGTTGTTCGCCAGCGTGATGACCGTGGCGGGCGACGACCACAGCGTGTCCGGGATCTGGCCCTCGAACTGGTTGTCGTTGAGGAACAGGGCGTCGAGGTCCTTGGCGAACACCTCGGGCGGGAGCTCCCCGGAGAAGGCGTTGAAGCGGAGGTCCAGGTACACCAGCGAGGGGATGAGCAGCGTGGACGCCGGGAACGGGCCCGAGAAGAGGTTGTTGCTCAGGTCCAGCTCCGTCAGGTACTGCAGGTCCCGGAGCGCGTCGGGGACGGCGCCCGCGAGGCGGTTGCTGTTGAGGTGGAGGAACGTGAGGTGCGCCAGCAGGGAGACGGCCGCGTCGGGGAGGGTGCCCCTGAGGCCGGCGTGGTTGAGGTCGATGCCCGCCACCACCGTGGACGCGCCGCCCGCGGCCGCCGCGCCGTCGGGCGGCGCGGAGCAGTACACGCCGCTGTAGGCGCACACATTGGCGCCCTGCCACGACGACAGCGCGCCCCGGGGGTCCTCGGTGACGGCCGCCTTCAGCGCCTGCAGCGCCGTGTACTCCTGCCCCCGCGTGCCCGGCGCGGCCGAGGAAGAGGAGGAGGAGGCGCCGGCATCAGGGCTAGGAGACGGCGGTGGCGCGCCGTTGATCCAGGCGGCAATGGCGGGGCCCAGGCCGAGCTGGGAGGTCGGGGCGGGGGACAGCAGCAGCAGGAACACGGCGGCGGCGGCGACACGGGCATGGAAAGGTGGCCGCCGCCTGGTCATGGCTGCCTGTGACCTTATCCGGTGGTTAAAGCTCTCTTTGTTGAGATCCGAGGAGGGAGCAGAGTGATTCTTGTGAGAGAAACGGGACGGTGGGGGAGTGGCCGGAGGAGAGAGATGATCAGCTCAGCCGGTAATGCATTGATTGATCTCTCTCTGTCTCCCTGTGCGCGGGTGTTTTGGACAAGTAGACGCTCTCCTCTCTCTCTCTCGCCGCTGATGAAACACAGCTGGAACTGGGATGTGATGCGCGTAGGACTGCCTCACTGATGGTGTTCAGCGTTGCTGCGTCCTTGTGACCAGTGTGACGTACTGGTAAATCGCCGGTGTAAACTGTAAACGTGTGTCTGCAACATTTCCTGCTTGATCTATGAGTTGGAAATGGACCTCGATTGCTTACAGACTGTCCATGTTTCAAACACACCTCGTCTACACTGCGTACGTCCACAGTGTTCATTGTTTTACGATGATGATGAAAGTGGGGATCTCTCTGTGCGCGGGTGTTTTGGACAAGTAGATGCTCTCCTCTCTCTCTCACTTGCCGCTGATGACATGAATCATAGCTGGAAGTGGGATGTGATGCGCGTAGGACTGACTCACTGTATTCAGCGTTGCTGTGTCCTTGTGACCAATGTGACGTACTGGTAAATTGCCGGTGTAAACTGTAAACATGTGTCTACAACATTTCCTGCACGATCTACTGTATGAGTTGGAAATGGACCTCGATTGCATCGCATATTTCAAACCCGTATTCTTCTACAGTGCCCGCACATTGTTTTGCACATCTATTTATATTCTCTAATAAGCATAGCTTTAGCTAGATTGGATTGTTTACTTGTGTTTTGACAAGTGATTGGTGATCCGATCTGGTGAGCCCGGCCTCTTCTCTTCTTCTGAAGAAGAGTTTGGACATTCGGATCCTGAAGAAGCTTGCATTTTATTTTGCCTGATTTTGCTATGGCAATAGGTGAAGGTGCCAGTTCCACTCACGTACCTGAAGAACGCCAAGTTTGTCTGGCCGGACAAGCCTGCCCCTTAGATTCTGGACGTCAGCTACTCTGTAATTTTGTTCACCATTGGAAAAAAGGACTAGACCACATCTAGCTATGGATGAATGTTGGAAACGAAAAGCACCGTTTCCATGGATCTATGCTACTTATCTCAATATCCTCAAAAGCTACTACTTGACTAGAATGGAAAACGTCCAAGAATTACATTGATACTCTTATTTCCTACCCAGGGCTCGTGATTGTTGCATAAATGCATTGGCTTGTAGCTTGAGCACAGCTACATGCCCTATCGGTCTCGTTTTTTCAAAGAGTTCCCACGGAAATTCTATAGAGATAAACCACGAGTTTCTTCATTAGGTTGTCTTCATTTCTCACTTGGGCTCTAAAAATAACCGCTCTCACATATCTTACATTTGGGCATAGAATGCGCTAAAACCCATGATTTTTTAATAATACATTTTGTCTAGTCCATTGAAACTAACGCAGTTATTGAAGCTACCAACCATTTGGATTCAACATTTATGCAAGAATCTAGTCAAATTAATAAAAACTTTGAATTGGAATAGAATTTAAAATACTCCAAAAATATAAACCTAGGTTTTCATAACCCATTTTTTTACAAGAAAACTGAACAATTCATGAAATAATAAGCTATTATGGTAGTCTTATAAACTATGATATTATCTAGAAACAATAAAAAATACATCAATAAAAGTTTGTTTCTTGTACTATACATTCTAAATACAGTATTGTAATAGATTATAGCACTCAAATTTATTGTATCGTCTCAATGTTACTCATTAAATATTGGTTTGAGAACACCATGTTAATATGTTCGAGTGCATCGGCCAAGGTCCTTTTTTTTTTCTTTGCAGCAAAATCAGAATAAATTCAAAGGACCATGGAAACATGAGAGATATGGTGAAAATTTTGTTCCACGTGGGAAGTAGAGATGGAAGAAAACTTAAATAGCTTGAATTGAAGTAGAGATATGCCCTTGAATTGAAATGTGATAGAAGACTAGAGTCGCACGCATGTATGTGTGTGTTTTGCATATTATTCGTGTGATTATTTTTTGTCTCTTTTTTGTGAGATCATGCAATTAAATCTGACCTTATCTTGCGCATCAAGTACAGAACAAATCAATAAGATCGTGGAGATCATGCCCTAGTTAATTTCCTTTATTTTGCGCGGGGTTATCCAGAGCCCACTTGATATAACTTAGAATGGGCATTCTCTCCATTCTATAAATGAGAAAATCCAATCTATCAGGGTTTTTAAGAGTGAGCTTCATTCCTTAGTAATTCATGACCTCATGCATGCTTCTCCATCCCTACGACCTTGTCTATATCTCTTTTTGCATGGGCATCGTCCACCATCATACATATTTAGGACAGTGGGAGCATCGTTTCTAGCATTGGGTTAATTTAATGTAGGACTCTATGAGCATCTTTTTATAATTATCAATTTTTCATAAACTAGAATTTGAATTTACTACATGGGAAATCTTTTTTTTTAACAAGGAACATATATATCTTGTAGGTGTGGCATAACTCATACATATCTAATTTGACATGATTATACGTTATTTGACATGATATCAAATTTTCAAAAATTTATGAAAGGAAAATACAAAAATAATGCATCAATTAATTACTCATTAGTGACATTGTGGGTTCGATTAGTGACATTGTAGTCTAGTGGTGGGGAAGCATCGTGTGAGGTATGAAATTGTGGGTTTCATTCTCAGCGATTGCAAGTACACAAGCCAAGCTGCCTTTCTAGTAGTGATAAGCAATTTTTTTTACTGTTTTTAATGTTATTTTTAGACACACATTGAAGCGTTTCTATAAAATGTAACGACATCAATAGAAACATTGTATGAATATATTTATGAAAGTGTATCAAAATATATAGCCATGTATATAACATTTCTTTATCAACTAGATACGCTTCAATAATCTATCCTTAAAAGTTCTGACACGGTGTTTGCGAAGACACTCCTAGCACACTTTATAAACACATGCCAACGGTGACATAGACACGAAATAAATCGTGTCTATTATATAAATAAAACATACCTACAAGTGAGTTTTCCTACAGTGACGATGATGTCTATATCTCTTTTTGCATGGGCATCGTCCACCATCGTACATATTTAGGACAGTGGGAGCATCGTTTCTAGCATTGGGTTAATTTAATGTAGGACTCTAGTAAGATTCAACAATATGAGCATCTTTTTATAATTATCAATTTTCATAAACTAGAATTTAAATTTGCTACACAGGAAATCTTTTTTTAACAAGGAACATATATATCTTGTACGTGTGGGACTCATACATATCTACTACAGTGGCGGAACCTGAAAATATTCCAGGGGAAGTAAACCGAGAACGAACAACATATAATCATCCAATCCATACCAAAATATAATATAAATGGAGAAAACTTGGTAACGACTTTGATTAGTTGTGTGGGATGCCTGCTGCGTGGCGGTGCAAGCTCAAGTTGCTCTTCGATTCCTGTGTTCCCATAGGCTGCTGCATGTTGTCCTGCTATAGGCTATTGATTTACATGTATTTTTTTGCTTATAGACTATTTATTCACGTGCATTTTGGCCTATATATTGATAGTTGATCCTCGGCGTTGAGACTTTGACATGGAGAATGTATTAGTGCTGAGTAGGGGTTAAAAATTTCCACAATCTTAGGGGGTGCCATGGCCCCTACTGGTCCCCTTTGGTTCTGCCATTGATCTACTGGTAGGGTGCTCGTGTCTTGCTACGGAATATGCAGCATTATGTGCCATTTCATTACAAAGATAGGTGGACTTTGGGTTGGGTCTAGATTATGAGTTAGCGCTGGTGCTCACTAATACTATTCTCTATTACCCATGTTTGTTTTCCAATAGCTTAGCTAACAACCACACCAACCTGAATGCTCAAATCAACTTGACGATGAGGACACGGTGCCACCCGCAGCCAGTGGATGGGCAGCAACACCGAGTGAAATAAGACAATGAGGAAGACACAGATGTACCATCGACCAAATGCCTAGGATGATCTGATAAACACTCGATCGGATGTCATAATTGTTGTATAGCCATAATTTAAGGTTGGCGGACTTCTTTTTCCAACAGGTCTTTTCAGTGGCGGAGGACACCTAGAAATTTAGGCGTGACGGTGGATTACTACTGACTAGTAGACTATATTCATATATTGTACGGATACAAAAGTTCACAACAAAAATATCGTTCAGAAATACCTCAAATGAAGAAAAACATGCAGAGCACACATCAAATCACCAATTAGACCAAAATAAGCTGTCAAACAAAAAAGTGAGCATAAATTAGTAGTGAAAACGTAGAGATAAAATGTTAAATTTAATACAAGACATACAATTAGAGCATAGAGTTATACCGGTAATTTAGTAGTTCCGTCTAGGAGACTTTGACAAGGGCATATTTTTATCTTTTTTCTTCTGAAAAGCCTTCTTGATAGATTCAAGATCAATTCCTTTAAATATCTCCCGCTCAATATACACCACCATCAAATCATTAAGCCAACCATCAGACATCTTGTTCTGCAACTCGGTTTTAATAATCTTCATGGCTGAAAAGGCTCTTTCAACTGATGCAGTTGCTACTGGTAGTAGCAATGCCAACTCAATTAGGCGATAAACCAAGGGAAACATTGTATGGCTATTAATTTCAACCATTTTCATTGCTAGGCTTGCAATGTCATGACAAACTCTGAAATCCTCAAGTCTTCTAACATGAATAATGAAGGTTTCTATCTGGTCTCTTATTCTTTTTCGGTCATCCAAATCAAAATCATCCAAATATATTTCCGTGAGGCGAGCAAGTTTATTCACATCGAACTTAGAGAATGAGTCTCTAGGATCAAGGCAAGCAAAGCAAGTAAGTAATTCCAAGGATACCTCATTGAATCGATGATCAAACTCTATTGTGATAGCATCTATAGTAGCATAGAAGGTATCAACACGGAAGTAATGATCTTGAGTGATGTTGTTTCTCCCTCTTTCCTTTGATCTACCAAATCTTGGTACACTGTCTTCCATATTTGGTATTGGGATATCCTTGGCAAAATGTTTGGGCTTCTTCAAGTAATGGCTCATAAACTTCGCTTCTCAAATTTACAAAACGTGTTTTCACGTCTATAACCAAAGACATAGCCTCAACAACATTTTGATCCTTCTTCTGTAACAGACAAGATAGCTCATTTGTTATGCGAAGGATCTGCAACATCATCTTCATGATAAACACAAAGCTAAAAGACTCCATAGTATGCACCAACCCCCCTACCTTTGATGGATTACGTTGCTCATCATGTACCACTGACAGAACTTCTATAATTGAGTTTCACATTGTTTCAATACAAAGCAATGTCTTGCAGTGAGATCCCCATCTTGTATCTCCAGGCCTAGCCAATGATGTTTCTTGATGTTGTCCACTACCTGATGAAATTTCTCCACTCTCCAACTTATTCAAAACAATTGAATGATGATTATCAAGCAATAAATCTTTCCTCCTACAAGATGCACCAGTGCTGCTCACAATCATGTTCACATAGTCAAAGAAATCCTCCATAGATAAACAACATTTTGAAACCGAAACAACTACCAACTGCAATTGGTGAGCAAAACAATGGATATAGAAAACATATGGGTTCTCATCACGAATTAGCTTTTGAACACCATTGAATTCACCTCTCATATTAGAAGCTCCATCATACCCTTGGTCTCGTATTTTTGAAATAGTTAAACCATGGGCACTAAGAACCTCCACCATTGCTCTCTTTAATGGTAATAGACCGTCTATTACCATTTTTTGCTATTTGAGGGAATTTTTGCAAATGTTCATATTTACAGTAGTGGGTAGTAGTGGACTGCAAAATGGCCCAGCAGGTCTACCCGGGCTTCGTGCTGGCTGAACATACCATGGCTCTAATTATGCATGGGCAGAGGAGTAGGGCAGCAGGCCCGTCGGAAAGAACCATGTACAGAGTAGAAGGGCGATGGAGAGTTTCAGCACGACACACCAACTAAATACACCTACTCCATGTAAATAAGGCTGTTACCATTGTTAATTTCACACATACACATACTCCAGACTGGTGTAAAGATTTGCCGCTTAAACAGTTTTGAGAGGCAATTCTTCTGATTTTAATAAAATATAAGGCTACCTACAAAGTGAAATGCTCTGGATGGTTAGATAATGTTTTTGAGTGGCGACATATATTTCAGAATGATATGACAATCGAATCAGAAGGATGCTTCTTAAATTCTTAATTCCAAAGTTGCATGTGTATGTTTCCATAGCATAACATGGTTGGTAAATTATTTTGTGTGCAGTCTTAACACTAGCCACTTGTTATACAAACAATGGCGTGGCAGTAGCAGGCCCAGGTTTTAGATATATAGTATGCCAGAAGAAAAAAATTAGCAAAAAAAGCCTAAAACAAGATTCAAACTCAGGTCTAGAAATACCGAAAAATACTCACTAACCACTAGGATAAGTAGTACTTTGTTTTCTTAGGGTACGCCGTGGCATATATGATATATCCGCCGGATCCACCACTGCACAGTTGTTGACAAAAAAATCGTCCAACACCAGGGTACGCGGAATACCCGAAAAATAGGGCTCTGGTGCTCACTGCGATAAAGGTGGACGCCGTCACAGGACACGCGATTTTTTAGAGAGGTTTAGGCCGCCGTAACATAACACCCTATGTCTTCTTTGGAGTCTATGTTGCTAGTAGTAATATTTTGGCTGGAGCCTGGAGTACAATCGGAGCTGGTGAAGGAGCTCGTAGTGCTTAGGAGAGTGTATGGAAGAGAAGCTAGAGCTAGCAGAGCATGGGCGAGGTCTGGTGCGGCTTGCCTCGCTTGTATGGTATCTGTCCCTAGTGCGCTAGTGTGCTGTGGTCTGCTTCCTTTTATAACACAAGGGAGCAGCCCCGTTACTCTATTGACAGGAGCCATTAGAGTCTGCTCACTGCCCTCGGCTCGCTCAGCACCTCGCCTATGGACTTCAGATATACTGAGTTGCTAGGGACGTCATACAGGGTGGAGATGAGTCAGTTACCTGCACGTACACTGCAGTTCGATACGTCGCCTTCGTTGGTTCCTGATCTGCCCTTGACAGTGCCTTCGGCTCAGGACACACAGATCCTGACTTCAGGGCAGCTGCCTGTCACAGGTGTCACTTCTCAGTCAGAACCCGCGTCGCCAGCTCCAGAGTCGTTCGTGCTTGCGCCCAAGACACTTGCTACTTCTCAGTCGACTGAGCCGAGCTTTCTTTCACTCTGCCTCTACGACCTGCTCAACGACTGATGCTACTACACCGACCCTCAGGACGATGACAGCTACTCCTACCGTTTCTGTCTCGCTCGCTGCTTCCCATGTCCTAGATCCAGATATCGAGCAGGCAGTTGACGAAGCCACTGCAGACTCAGATGACGATGCTTCACTCAACCACTACATTCTGGCTACTTCACATGGTCTTCCTCTGGGTGCCCCTCCTCCGTCGAGCTCGTAGGTCCTCCTTCTTGGTATTTGGTACCCCCTGCAAGGTAGAAAGGAGCAAGGGTCTTGCATGAGCCGGTGGTCTAAGTTTCGTTCATGGCATGTAGAATGGCTCATCTTGAAGAAGCTTGCGGGGGGAAATAATATGGCAAGTGTAGATTTAAATTCTCGCATGCATTACATTCCTTGTCATATAGATGTGCACACATATTTCAATTCTTATCCATGCATGTTGTAGCTTGCACTTGCATTGCATCCGGTAGTGTCACAAAGGAGCACTCTTGATGATATCGAGACTTGTTTCAAGTGCAAGCATCTCAAATCATGAAAAGAGATCAAATTAACGGTTTGGCATCGTTCTTCCTGCCTATTGAGTCAAGTTCCCATGGGACAAGAGTTGAATTCATCTCTAGGTCTCCTAGGAAAAGACTCATACATTTCTTTTGGATCTTAATCGCCAATTTGTTTTGTTTTGTAGTTAATGCTTGAAAAATCTAAAACTATATAGAGCATGTGAAAATGCAACTATTTTTTAGTGTTTGAGGGGCAAGGGTTTCACCTTGGATTGTCCATACTTGTGCTTATTTGGATCCTCAAAAGGTTGGACAAGAAAAGGACCCAATTCAGCGCTTTTAGTGTCTGTTTGCCATCATCGGACCATCCGATGGTCTCACCATCGGACTGTTCGATGGTCCATTCTGCGCCCAATTCTCTTGTGTCCTTTCTGTCCGATGCTCCATCAGACCGTCCGATAGTTCCACCATCAGACTGTCTGATGGTTGTTTGGTCGTTTTTGCCCCTCTACCTATCTCATCTGATGGGGCTCGAACAGGTCCGATGGTCTAACCATCGGACCGTCCGATGGTCCTCTCAAGGTTAGGGTTGGGCTCCTTTTAAGCATTTAAGTCGTGGGACCCCCCCTTCCTTTTCCTTCTCTCACCCGTGCTCATGCCTAACCCTAGCCGCCTCGCCACCGCTCCCATCACCGCCGCCCCCGCGCCACCACTGCCCAATGCTCCGCCGCCGTTGGCCTCCCTCTCCGCCGCCACCTCATGTCGTCCGGCCGCTTCCCAGTGCCTGCGCCTTCCTATGCCCTCGCACTTGCACCACATTCCACGCTCGTGCCTCCCATCTCTCCATCTTTGCCAGCCATCACTATTCGTCTCCTCATGGCACAATCAATTCCATCTCTCTCCTTTTGCTATCTTGCTCGCCATATCTCTAGGGCTTCAAATTTCCTTGAAATTGTGGCATGTGGCACCAAATGGATTGAACTCTCATGTTGATTGTGCTCTATGGACATGAGTATATTGGATTTTAGTGTGAGATGGTCACGCACTCTAATCTCAATTGCTCTAGAATTGAAAATCAACATGCATGCCACACTTTCACCCATCTCATGCTATGCTTGAGGTCTTACCTTGTCTAAGTTTAATCCACTCATCTATTTCTTCATATCTTTCTATCTCTTGTTGCCTCTTAGATGGGAAAGGACATAGGCATGGCACCGGCTAAGGAGCCCACTAAGAAGCGAAAGCGCACTCAAGAGGAAAAAGTGCGTGAAGCCGCCGAGAGAGCGGCCGGTGCTTTTGACACTTTGGAGAGCCGCCATGCAGGGGGCATACATATTGGAGTGCGTTAGAACCCCTCTCGCACGGCCAGAGGCCTGAGAGGCCCAGTAGATGCACAACCATCTAAGGGGTACAAGGCACGCACCAAGTTTCCTACCCCTAAGCGTCAGCCTCAGCATAGATCAGGTGGCCGCACTACTTCTCCTGCAGAGATCATTGCCAGGTAGCAAGCAGAGGTCCAGAAATGGGCCAGGGTAGCAAAGCGAGCACCAGCTAGCGCAGCAGCAGAGCAGGCAGAGCCCGACCACAATCCAAGGCAGAGGCAGAGCACAAGCAGAGCTTGGGTGAGCACGAGATTGTGTTACCGATCAACCCTTGTGCTCCAGTCCTCACCGGTGATGCCTAGCTTACTGACTCCGCAGGGTACAGTGGTGAGAGGCTCAAGAAGATTTGGTACCTTAATTCCATTGACAGATGGTTCCCTGAGTGGAGAGGCACTCGCGTTGACAGGAGGTCTGGACCCTCGTCCAGGCCTCACTCCACCAGAGTTACCGACGAGCCGGCATGGGTATGTTTCCTCACGCAGTTCTGAGCTTGCCGACGATGGGGACGATGCTTGGATAGAACATCTATCCCTTCTTTACTCACCTCCCCGGACTTCTAGATCTTCTTGAGCACCGGCACAAGTACAGTGAGGAGTGGGTTCGCATCTTCTACGTGACCTTGTTTGTTGCCCCTGAGTGCAGATTTATACAGTTTATGTTCTAGGGGTAGATCATTAGGCTTTCTAGGCAGGAGATGGCACGGATTCTAAGCCTCACCCTCTCCGACCACAGGTTACACACCGATGTCTACAGTGACTCAGAGCCCCCTCGACACTCCAAGGTCGGGAGGAACCCTATTTTGCTTGAGGAGGCTACATTTATCTTCAGGGAGGGTTTCCATGAGAGGCTGCCTACAGAGCTCACCCCAGTGGCCGACAGTTTACACAGAGCAATGGCCAAGACTCTGCTACCTCATCTAGGGTCTCGTGAGCGTCTCATGAACCTATAGCAACACTTGCTCCGAGCCTTCATCCAGTGGATTTGTTTCTGTGTTGTGGACTTCTTGATCACTGAGATGGAAGACATGATCACTGATGCGATTCGGATGCACAGGAGCTTCCCATATGCTCATTTCATATCCCACATGCTCAGTAGGATCGGACATGACCCACATTGCCTGACGCTGGACTTTACCGTGTTCCAGGAGACCATACAGACCCATTACAAGATTTACAAGGCAAGTGCTTAGAAAGTGTGTCCCTTGCACGAGGCACCTCCAGAGGGTTTGAGGTCATAGATAGTCTTACAATCAGGGGGAGCCACTACTGCCGGTGAGGCAAGTGAGGACGACATCTCCTCAGATGACGAGAGTCCGCAGCACCCACCACATCTACCTCTTGATCTTGAGGTGGGTGGCTCGTGTTATCCTCCACCACAGGTTATATCAGCTCAGGTTGCCACCACCATAGACATAGTTTCTATCCTACAGGCCATGATGGCACAGTAGTAGCGCAGCGATCAGCACTTTGAGCAGCTCTTACAGTAGCAGCAGCAGATGCAGCAGCGCAGTGACAACAGGTTCGCTCAGATGCAGCAGTAGTAGACAGAGTCTCAGGCATGGATCCTTGAGACCGTGCATACTCTCATGGCCAAGCTCTGGATAGACACACAGAGGCAGATCGACTTGCTACATCAGCAGATTCAGGGACCTTCAGCTACCTTCAGTTATGCAGTCACTGCCCTGTACTGACATGAGCAATGAGAGTCTTCTTACTACCCTCAGCTCGCTCAACACCTCGCCTATGGACTTCAGATATACTGAGTTGCTAGGGATATCGTGCAGGGTGGAGATGAGTCAGTTACCTGCACATACACTGCAGTTCGACATGTCACCTCCATCACTTCCTGATCTTCCCTTGACAGTGCCTTCGGCTCAGAACACTCTGATCTTGACTTCAGGGTAGCCGCCTGTCCCAGGTGTTACTTCTCAGTCAGAGCCCACATTGTCAGCTCTTGAGTCGTTCATGCCTGTGCCCAAGACACTTGCTACCTCTCAATCAACCAAGCCGAGCTTTCACTCTACCTCTACTGACCTGCTCGACGATTGATGCTACTGCACCAGCCCTCACGATGACGACCGCTACTCCTACCGTTTCTGTCTTGCTCGCTGCTTCCCGTGTCCTAGATTCGGATATCGAGCAGGCAGTTGACGAAGCCACTACTGACTTCAGATGATGATGCTTCACTCGACTAGGGATGGCAGCGGGGCGGGTTCAGGGGTAGGGACCCACGGGTTTTGGACCCTAACTGGGGGCAGGGGTGGGGTGGCTTTCCACCCATGGGTCTCAGGTTTGGGGACCCAAAGTTTGGTGGGTGCGGGGGCGGGTTTCGAGTTCCACCTGCGGGTTTTCCACGGGGACCCGAACTAGATGAACACCCCAATATTCAGCAGGCCTGACAACCAACAAAGGCCCAATAAGCTTTATGTCGCACTCGCATCTCCTTGCTCCCTACTCCACCGCCGCTCGCGCCTCCTGCTCAGCGACCGCCGCCGCCCACCGCACCTCCCTGCTCCAGCACCACGGGCGCCGCCTCCCTGATTGGCGGCCGGTGCCGACTGCTGTGTCTCCCTGCTTCGTGGTGGCGTGGTCGGCGCCGCCGCCGTGCCTCCCTGCTCCGCGGCTGGCACCACCTCCTAGCTCTGCTGGCCGGCGCCACCGCCGCGTCTCCCTTGCCCCGTAGCTAGTGCCGCCACAGCACCTCCCTACTCCGTGGCCTGCCTCTGACCCACTCGACGCCGTCAGGTCAGCTCCGCCCTTCACCTCACGCTCCCCTACTCTCCCTCTCCTCTCAGAGTCTCAGTGCGTACTCCTCCTGCACGGTCACCAGATCCCTCCGCTCCTCTTCCCAATGGCTGCGCTCGCTTGCCACTCAGTGCCTCACCGGTCGCCGCCTAACCTAGGCCCGTGGGTCCCCATCGGGTTTTGGGTCCCCGGCAGGTTTGGGGGTGGGGGCAGATTGTCCCCTGCGGCGTTGTTCAGGGGCGGGGCGAGTTTTGGCCGCGGGTTTCAGGGGCGGGTCTGTGAAAGCTCCACCCGCCCCGAACCTGCCCCGTTGCCATCCCAACACTCGACCACTACATTCTGGCTACTTCATATGGTCCTCCTCCGGGTGCCCCTTCTCCGTCGAGCTCGTAGGTCCTCCTTCTTGGTATTTGATGCCAAAGGGGGAGAGTTACATTTGGGGGATTGAGTAGAGCTAGTGAGATTAGCAGTTAGGGGGAGCTATGAGAGTTGTTCTTTTGATGTGTAGATAGGACCCCTCTGGATATTTATTTTGGATGTTGATTCATGGACATGGTATTTGGCTTTTGTGCTTGACTCGATTTCACCATGCCTATGGATCCCTTGATTGTGGATGTTTGTGTATTTACATTCATGTCTTTTTGGTTGAGCTCTGTATTTAATTGCCTTTACTTTCCAAACTCTACTATTGTGTTGTCATCAATCACCAAAAAGAGGGAGATTGTGAGAAACAATGACCCTTCGAGGTCAAACTTGAGTGCATCTTAGTCCTAAAGCTCATATACTCAAAATGTGCCTTAACACACTCACCTTTTCAGTTTCGATCAAAAGAAACTCCCTCAAACTTCTCTCATATTCAAAAGAGTTCAAACGCAGTGTTTTAGTGACCACCAAACTGTCCGATGGTCCTTCCATTGTACCATCCGATGGTCCTATCGGACTAGTCAGACAGGGAGTCCTTCCAACTGGTTCCAGGCCGTTCCGTGCATCAGACCGTCTGATGGTGGTGCAACCATCACACTGTCTGACGGGTCCATTGCACTAGTTGGACAGGCAGGTTCGCCACCGCTTGTTTTTGGGCTTCATCGTGCATCAGACCAGTCTGATGGTGCAACCTATCGGACCGTCTGATGGTCTGTAGACAGTGGCAGGAAATTGAGGTATTTGAAAAATACGCGCATCAGACCGTCCTGATGGTGCAACCATCAGACCGTGTGATGGTCTGTAGGCAGCGGCAGGAAATTGGGGTATTTGAAAAATACAGCACATGAGATCGTCCGATGGTCCAACCATCGGATCGTCCGATGGTTGCGCAGAAAGCGTATTTCACACAGTAAATGCTAGTTTTTGAGCTAGCCTCTGTATAAAGGAACCTCCCTCCCTCATTTTACCACATTTGCGACCAGGAAACACATACATACACACAAAGGTCACTTAAGCACCAATTCCACACAAATTCTTGAGCTTTGGGGCAAGATACTTGAAAAAGAGAGAACTCCTTGAGTGAGAGTTGAATCAATTGAAGACCAAGGCTTGATACTCTTAAGTGATCGCGATCACCTAGACGGTTTGAGAGTCTTCCCTTCCGCGAGCTTCCTGGAGATTGTGGGAGAAGCAGAAGAAGGCCCTTGCTCGGGCATTGTGAGCGGTTTGGAGCCCACCGTTCTAGAGTGGAGAAAGGCATCCCGAAGAGAGCATTTGGTCCGCGAATCAAGGGGTTGCTTGACCTTTGCGAAGTTCACCTTGCCATCCTCTTTCCTTGCGAGGGAGAGGCTAGTAGCTCCTTGTGTGCTACGCGTGAGCAAGGCCTTGTGAGGGGCGCCAAACGAGGATTAGGGGGAGTTGTGACTCCTCGATACCTCAGGAAAAAGATCGCCGTGTCATCTCTTCTCCTTACATTCCGCATTTACTTTTATGTAATTTATATTCCGCAATTTACATTCTTAGAATTGCATGCTTGGCTATAGGCTGCAAAACTTTTATTACTGTGTAGAACTCTATTCACACTTAGTTTGACACTATGGTGAATTGGGACTTGTTCGTTAGGGTTTAATTTAAAGTTTCGAAATTAGAAGTCCAATTCACCCCCTCTCGGACATATTGATCCTTTCACTTGTCCAATAGTATCTTCCTGTAGGACGTTGTGTTGAATATTGAAGTAGATGTTATCATCATTGCAAGACGCATGTAATGTATGCAAGGCCACTTCAGTAGATCAAGAGCACTGCAGCAGCCCCCAGAGCACTGCAACTAGCCCCTGGGGTTGCCCAAGTGGCAACAATATGTCAATATACATGCAAAGGCTAGGTCCTCCGGAGAGCCCAGGGGCTGCATGCAGCAGTTGCGAGCCCCCGTGACTGCCCACACATGCACGCAGTGCATGCAGGAGTCCCCGGGGCTGGGTGCAAGAGCTGGAAACTCCCCAAGCTGCACATGCATGTCCCTTTTTCACCTTCCGAAGGCAAAAAGGTAGCCTTGTCTTGTCTTGTCAAATGGTGCCATCATATATAAAGTGCTGTAGCGTAGCAGGTGGCTCTGCAGTGAATGGCAAAAGCACTGCGCAGCATGCTATTGCACGCTCATACTATCCCATCCGCCTTTGCACGTAGCACACATATTAAATGCGCACCGGGCTGCACCAGGGGCCGGCCCCATGGCAACGAGTACAATGAGGCTGGACCAGGGGCTAGCCCCAGGGCGACGATTTCAGGCGCTCCAAGCGCGCCTCGGGACTGCTATATTTTTTCTATATATACTGACTGCATGCGTAATTGCAGCATATAGGGATAACTCTATCCCATATCGCTAAGAATGGTTGTCTCAAAATGCAACCATGTATGGTGAGTATGCTATTTTGGTTGCATGGACAAATCTTCATGCACTTATATATTATAACAATGCCGTTGGCAAAATATTCATCCACTAATTATCTTGTGTTGCACAGGACGGCAAGATTCTGTGGCGTGATTTCTTGATTGATTTACTAATGTATGAAGGGAATTCATGCTCATTTATCATACCTAAAAATGTGCAGACATATCTTATCCTCATCAAAAAAACATATATAGATACATTTTTCAAGTTTACTTTGTCGTACTCAGAATATTTATATATCTAAACAACAATAGTCCGTGGAGAATGTTTCTATAATATGTTCTTGTTTAATCGTGTGATAATATAATGTATATCAGATCAACATGTTCCATTGTATAATCTGACTATTGTTTGTCAGGTACAAAATCATCAATCAGATTACCCTTTGTTATTTTACATCACTGTTTTGTATCAAATGTTAAGCTGTCTAGCAACGCAAGCTTAGGGATGTTAGTGATTTGAAAGTTCTTGATCCTCCGGTTGTAAAGAAATTGTACATGCGGGTCGTACTTGTTGCATCACCACTCTAACGATGTGCGATTACCTTTTCTTGTCTCAGCCTTTCATCTACTGCCACTCTGTCCCAGGAAAATTAAAATGGTCCATGGCTTTCTACTCACTCGGGTCAAAAGGTATGAATGAAGGAGGGGACTGATCCAGGACCGGGGTGACCTGGGCTAAATCCTCTCCTACGACTACAACCGTCGGAACAATGAAGACCCTCCTTGTTGTCTTATCCCAAAGCATTCCAAAGTTTCACTCCGATCTCAAATATTTGTCACGGCTAGCTTCTTTCCGATAATTTTAGTTGTTCGTATTATTTAAAATAATCGTAAGTTGTCACTCACTTCTTATCAGTTATTTTATCATTAAAGGTAGTTTGAACATGATTTTATATGTATATATTTATATAAATTATTTGAATAATACAAATTGCTAAAGTTATGGAAAAAAGTTAACCATGACAAATCTTTAAGAATGGAGTATTACCTGTTGAGTCCAAAAGTTTAAAACTGGAGAATTTTATAGGGGTTGAAAAGGTATCCATACCAGACCGGACCACTATTTTTAAATTATTAAAGGCCTCTTCAGTGGAATTATAAAATAAAAAATATAGGTACCAATCCCACACCATTTTCATTTTTAGTACGGTACATTTCTATTTGTACCATGTTACTGACTATTTCTAAACTATTAGATCTTCTCTTATAGAAGGATATTATTTTTTCCAACTACCGTAAAACTTGTATTAAAACTGGCTTGAGAAAATTTTGTCCATAAGCATAGAATCACCTAAACATATATTTGCTATTTTATAAGTGTTGTATATCTAAAACCTGTTGTCAAAGTTTTGAAATAGTTGACTTCAAAAACCTCAAAATATCACTTATTCGCCACTAGATGGATCGGAGACCGAGTAGGCCTTCAACTAACTAAGAATTGATGTTCTTTATTATTGTCGGTCCCAAATTTACAGATTTGCAGTAGTGCAAAGCACACGGCCGGCAAGTGTGAGAGGATCCCAGGGGACGGTACAAAAAATGAAGAATTGACCGTCCTCCTTTTTATCAATCCACCCTCCTCTCTTGCTCTCTCTCCTTTGATTGAATTTTCCTGAACTATAATGAGTAATGCAGAGAGTTCCCCGTACTTGCCCTGTGGGTCAGCCCCACCGAATAATTGGCGCCCGTATGTCCCAACTCTCACAAATTTTAGAGAGCCCCCTCTGAAATTCGTGGGTTGTGTAATCCTTCGTAAAAAATGTACAGTTTGCTGATCAATCGTTGTCCCAATAACAAGTACTCTCTTCGTTCACACATATACGATGCGGTTGATTTTTTTTTTCAAAACTTAAATAGTTCGTCTTATTCAAAAATAGTTATTCCAACGTGTGGAAATACAATTCATACTCAAGCTTTAGTGATAACGAAAATCAAAACATAATAAATGACAAGTTCTCAATTTTTTTAAATAAGCCAAATGATCGAAGTTTTGAAAAAAAATCAATCGTGTCGTATATTTGTGAACTGGGTATTACACGTTACAATTGGTTATCCGAAATGTTTGAATAGTCCATAAACTTCAAGAATAAGGTTTGTACTAGTACTACTATTTAGTGAGGAAATAGATCAATAGAACAAAAGCTAAATTCATTTACAATTATTGAATTAAATTTTTAAAAACTTGATATTTTCAAAGCATTTTCCAAGAAAAGTCTGCTTATATGATTTTTTAAAGATTTTGAGAATAATTAGTTTAAACATTAACCAATGTTTAAATATTGACGGCTAATTTATCCCAATAGTACATCATTTGAAGTTACACATTCTTTTATGAGATGTACAATTTTCGTAACACATGACTCTTTCCATTAACATAATACCCCTTTGTTCAAATCTTACTAATCTAACTATCATATATACTGCAAACCATTATGATAAATTAATTAGCTTATATTCAAGATCTAAGGGAAGAAATAGATCTAAATATACAAACCAATTTAGATCCAGGGCATACTTCAAAATTTTCAAAGTTGAACATGCCATTTGAAATGCAAACTAAGTATAGCTTTGCTGGTTAGGTTTCCTGTGGTGGAACCTGTGGCAGAACCGCTTAGGTTAACCCGGATTTAGTGCCTAATCACTAGATCCAGACTAACTTTGGTAGTCCTTCAGGATGTGGGTATCCTGACTTGGCCTTCCCATCCGGATCGAGCTTGATTTTTGGGGCGACTCTCGAAGGAGTTCACAGGTTACAACATACACATCACATTTATTACATAAGTTAAAATATTACACATAGGTTTTGGTACTTATTACATTTCGGCTGATAAGTTCCTCAGCCATTAAACAAAAGTAGCATAGTTCTCATGTTCCTTCAACTCACGCACACACCTAACTGCTCTAGAGGTAGCCAAGCTTAGATCAGAAGAAAGGAGGATTCAGATAAGGATCCCATTCAAACCAAATGTATTCTGCACCTGAAAAAGCATAGGCAAGAAGCCTGAGTACTAGTTACTCAGCAAGACTTACCCGACCACTGGGTCAAAACCCGACTTCCTAACTCAAGGCCGGGGTGATTAGGTCAACTCACACTGCGGCAGGCCTAATAGTAAATCCTTAGCTTTAGAATTTAGTTCACCCTTTTAGTTATTACTTGATTTCTGCTAAGTTATTCCTATTCTACTAACCCACCAGGATCCACCAAGATAAACATGTTGTCAAACATTCATCATTTACAAGATCAAATCTCTTACTACGATGTTGGTCGCGATCAGGCAGCTTACAACCGGCAAGCCACAGACGATTCGAATCGGTTTTCCACCTCTCGAGAGGGATACTCAAACACCCGTCATATGTGTGTACACCGACCCCACATACGACAACCCAACATCCAGTGCCACCTAGCCAGAACCATCCTCACCGAACCCGGGTGTCAGTCCTTCGACACCCGCCCAACCTCCTCCTTCCAGTTGGTCTCGTCTAGTTCCGAGCTTAGGTACAACAGGACAAAAGGCTTACCGGAGCCCGTTAAGGACGGTAAGTGAATGAGGCGCGTTCGGCCCAACCAGGCCACACATCGGACGGCCTTATGCGACACAGGCAGGATCAGGGTCCATAGCAATTAATCATAACATGTAAAGTATGAAAGCGAAACTGATCCCGCCGCATGCCTGTCAAATTATTATCATCTTCTTATTCTCAACCAAAAACTTGCTGTAAAAGATTTCCTTCCTAGGCTTTTGCCACCTAAGCCATTTACTGAGCATAGGATTATATGCTGGGTAATGAATCATCATGCTCTAGGGTTTCCATCAACTCCTAACTCTAATGCACAAGCATAACTCTGATTTAAATTAAGAATTTAAGAAAACTGGGTAATGCACCGGGGCTTGCCTTGAGTCACGGGATCCGCCTCTATCGGTGACTCGGAGTCCCCTCCTGCAGGTATGAAGGATGCCTCGGTCGCACCGGCTTCCGGATTTTCCGTTGCAGTGGAAGACTCTTCAACGGGAAGCGGTGGGACCAACGTGCCTAAGTTGATGACATGCAGGAGTTTTAAAATATGAGGATGATCAACCCGTTTAAAAAGTAAAATGTACCATTTTCTAAAGAAAAAGGGTGGTTGAGGTTAAACATGGATATTTTTCGAATAAAGATAATTGTCCTAAGCTTTAAATGAATTACCAGTTATTTTTAAATATTTTTAAATAATTTTTAAAGCTTAAATGAATTTTCTAGGAATTTTTGAATAATTAAAATGGATTTTTGAATT
This sequence comes from Paspalum vaginatum, assembly GCA_030272315.1. Taxonomy (NCBI): domain Eukaryota; kingdom Viridiplantae; phylum Streptophyta; class Magnoliopsida; order Poales; family Poaceae; genus Paspalum; species Paspalum vaginatum. The sequence continues at coordinate 9,512,463 of CM059020.1, read as the reverse complement.
AATTTTCTATTTTTAATGCACTTTATGAATTTTTCTGCACTTTTTAAATAAAGGCTAAATTTTTTTAAAAATATATAAACTCTAATTTACTTTCTTTTTGGAATTACCAAATTATTTATATGAATTAACAAATAATTTTTCTAGTTAAAATAAAACATAATACATTAAAGCAAAATAGATAAACAATTTAAATTTAAAAGGAAAAAGAAAAACAGAATTACTGTTGAAATTCGGCCCAGCCCACAAAAAAGAAGAAAGCAAAAGGTTCTAATTTCCCCCTCCAAAAATCGCCTCGGTTTCTTTTCGGCCTGGCCCGGCCCGAAGTGGGCCGGCGGCCTGCCTCCCCTGCGGCCTCCCCTTCGCCCTGTTTTTCTTTTTTTTTTACTTTTACCCTTTTCATTTTTAACCCTAGATTTTGACATATTTTGACAGGGGTCCAAAAACAAAAGTGAAAGGGCTTAATTTTAACTACCCTTTCACATTTTTGCCCCTGGAAAACTCCAAATTTTTAAAAAGGCCTCAAATTTAAATTTGAATCAAATTTTTGAGAGAAAATTAGGGTAAATTGCAAATGCACTTAAGTGTTTAGAAAATTACAGAGTATTACAGAACCTGTCCGAGTTTAAGTCCTCAAGTTGGCATATGTGTTCACATGTCTTGGATTTATTTCATGATTTAGTGGCTTTGTTCTTTCATTAGTAAGCAATGTTTCTATTGAGATATCAGTCTAGACCAATCTACAAATAAAGGTGTTCACAGGGGTAGAGTGTGCATCCATGTAGTCATAGGGGCATGTGTGAGCGTTTGTGTTGTACTGTTGTTGGCGTCACAGGGGACCCATACCCTAGAGACGCACACGGTGCGCCCCGTCAAGTAAAAGAGGACTACTACGATAAGACGGTTGCCGAGCGAACGGCGGGCTCTGGGACACGCCAGCGCCGGCGAAGACACATGGCGAGCCCCCGGGACCCCTAGCGGGCTCACCACTCAAGCCCCAGGAATGACCTTCCGAGGGAAGGAACCCCACCTGCCGCATTAAATGCAGCAGGAGCACATAGACCAAACGGTACCCTTGCACGCCCCCTGCAGCATGCGGGTCACATCGCCATACCGGCAGATGGGGCAGACGCCAGCAGTGCGCCCTCCGCCTGCCACGACGGCTGAAAGAGAGAATAGAACATCCCACACCTCCATACAGTGGAGGAGAGACGTGCCATTGACCCTAGGCCTTACCGTCTATTGTAGCACTGTACTACCAACTCTGTACCATATGCATGCACCCTTGCGCTATAAAAGGGCGTGGTGTAGCACGTAGACGAAGGACTAAGGATACACACTCACCAATTTACTCAAGAGCTCACCTCACACCTCCGGGAGCTTTGGCCCCTGGCAACGCTTGTAATCATACGTCATCTTCTATGCATGGAGTAGCCTAAGAGGACGTAGGGTATTACACCTATGGGTGGCCTGAACCTCTCTAAATCCTCTCCTCCAGTTCCTCACGGTTCAGCCAGGCTCAGCGACAGCGTCCACGTACCTACGCAACTCTACTCTTGGCCGGTCCCAGTACGGTACCGGGGTGTCGAGTACCATCGACATTGGCGCACCTAGGTAGGGGCTGGGAGCGCTAGCCGCTAAGTCTGATGGCTGCTAAAGGAGCAGACACCAGAGGGAGTCATTCATTCGGCCGCTAGCTCTACTGACGGCGAGGCAGCGCCGCATTGCAGGGCGCGGCTGCTGTCGCCACAGCGAGCGCCACAGCATGTAGCCTCGGCTCCGCTGCTCAGGGCTGGCCACTCCGACTATAGATGGAGGAGAGCGCCGCCCTCAGCGGGTGGCCAGAATCCTCGTGGGGTAGCAGGGACGCGATCCACCGCCTCCCGCACCCGTGGGGTCGGTTCCCGTGGCGCCAGCCCGCGGGGCAGCAGGGTCGAACCCCGCCGCCCAAAGCAGCCTTGTACAAAGGGGTAGCTTCATAGTCCATATGTGGTCCCAGCGGCTGCGGGGACGGCCGGCGTTGGGCCGGCACGCCCGACGTCGCCTAGATTTCTCCGACCATGTCGTCGGAGCCCTGGATGCGGTAGAAGCCTTGCTGCGCATCCCACCTGCGCCGGAGGCACACGAGCTGTGATGCCAAGATGTCGCCAAGTTTCTAGATGCAGGCCGAGGTATCAAGAGCCCTCCTAGGTATCAAGAGAACCGGGTGTGCCTTCAACAGCAGCCCACGCTGCTTTTCCGAGTACCTTAGCCCCACGCTAGGGGGCAACCTCCCCCAGCGGAGTACCAGCACTATCAACAGCTGGAGTCGTGCGACCTCCTCGAGGTCCTCGATAGGAACAAAGCGGCGGAGGATGCGCGGCTCACTATTGAGCCAAGCCGAGATCATCGGTGTCAGGATGCTGGATGCATGTGCCTGGCCGCTGCGCCTATCCCCCAGATCAATGCCTAAGCCCCTGGGGGAATGGGTGCCTCGGGGTTAGTAGTCCCACCCGGGGCTGGTGCCCCAGAGCTAGATCTTAGGGCGAGATGTCGAGCCCTCGCCCCTCACCTTTGGCGGGCCCCGTGGCCGACGAAGTTTCTTCCACATCTGCCAGGAGAAGTATGATGGGACAATCGACCTAGCAGAGTTTCTCTAGATCTACGCTACCGCCATCATCACAGCAGGCGGCGCTAATGATGTGATAGTGAACTACTTCCATGTCGCCTTGATAGGGCCCGCTCGGACCTGGCTAATGAACCTCCCCGAAGGCTCCATTGCCTCCTGGGAGGCTCTTTGCCGCTGGTTCGTGGCGAACTTTGCCGGGACTTTCTCACGCCCGGGTTCAGAGGCAGACCTCCATGCAGTGAGGTAACAACCGAATGAGACCCTGCGAAAGTTTGTCTAGTGGTTCTGTCAAGTGTGACACACCATTCCCTAGATAACCCCAATTTCAGTCATCGTCGCCTTTCACCAGGGACTCCGAGATGAGAAGATGCTCGAGAAGCTCACCACTCATGAGATCCAGGACGTCGGTGACCTCCTCGCACTCGCTGATAAGTGCGCGCGAGCAGCCGAAGGCCGAGCCTGGCATAACCCCCGGGCCGTTCAACCCAGGATGACAGAACAAAACCCCTGGGCCAAAGGCCAAGGGAAGAAAAAGAAGAAGAAGGCCCCTGACCAAGGGGCTGTCTATGCGGCGGGGGCCAGCAAGCCCGAAGACCCACCGTGCCGTGACGAAAAGAAGCAGAAAGGACCTTCGAATGCTGGACGGTCTGGGAAGTGGTGTCCACTTCACAACTCCAGCTCCCATAACCTGAAGGATTGCCGGATAGTGAAGAGCATAGCAGACAGGAATTGAAAAAGGTGGGAGAATCCCTAAGAACAGTAGGATAGGTGCAGAAGGCCCATGCAGGGCGACCCCCAGAAGAACAAGGAGCCTGCACCACCACCGAACCCTGAAGAAGCCGACGAGGACAATGCCGAGCTATTCTAGGCTGCTAAGCATACCATCACTGTCATACATAGCAACGTTGGCAGTGCGGCGACACGCTGGGCTGTCAAGATCTTGAAGAGACAGGTGTCGGCAGTCGCGGTGCTCCCAGAGGAGCGGTGCCTGCGCAAATGGGCCGGTACGCCCATTTTGTTCAGCCCTGAGGACCTTCCTCAGAATACGGCAGGCGCAGGGGAGCTGCCCCTCATTGTCTCCCCAACCATCGCCAACGTTTGTCTCAAGCATGTCCTTGTCAACGGCGGGGCTGGTCTGAATGTCCTCTCCTCATGGGCATTTCACCAGCTCCAAATCCCGGCGGGAAGGCTTACTCCGGCCCCGCCCGTCGGAGGCGTGCAGCTCGGGTGTCAGGGTTTAGTGCTGGCAGTACACCACGGGATGTATCACGTAGTGCTTTTTGTGGTTGGCGAGCTCGACCATAGCTCGATGGTTCGCATGTAATGTGACAAGAGACAAGAACACACGATTTATACAAGTTCGGGCCACAGGAAGCGTAATACCCTACGTCCTATTTGTGGCTGATTGTATTGCTTTGAGTATGTTTGAGGGCTGAGAGATTGTAGGATCTGCCTAAGGTCAAAACAGATGTCTTTGGGAGGGGGTCCCTAGCTAGCATTATATAATCTGACGTGGTTTGGGTTACAAGTCAGTTTCCTTCTATGTCTCCTAGACGATTTAGATTACAAAAGATAGTCCTTGTCTTGTGCGACAGGTCATTCGGTCGGCTCCTGAATTGGGCTCTCCAATGGGCCATGTAGAGAATATGCTTCATGAGGACCCAGGGGATATCTATCCCCCATAAGCCCCCGAGCTTCAAGTTGACTTGAGAAACAATGAGCTTGAAGATCCAAATTCTGCTTTCTGAATGTCTTGCCTTGTAGTCTTCAAAAAATTTCTGATGGTATCCTCCATGCAGCCCCCGAGTCTTGAGCTTATTAGCATAATCAGGTTAGGGATCAACCAACTTATTCCTCCGAGTAATCTTGATGAAGCAGAGATGGTGACGTAGCCTCCTGAGTCAACGAGTACGGTGGCGTAGCCTCCAGAATCGGCAAGTACAGTGGCGTAATCTCCCGAGTCGACGAAGTAGCGAGTTGGCAAGGCGGACAGCAGCCCAGCCCCCCGAGTCGATGAAGCAGTGAGTCAGCGAGACGTGCGGCAGCGCAGCCCCTGAGTCAACGAAGTAGCGAGTCAGCAAGGTGGACGGTAGCCCAGCCCCTGAGTCGACAAAGTAGTGAGTCGGCGAGGCGGACAACAGCCCAGCCCCCCGAATCGACGAAGCAGTGACTCGGCGAGGCGCGCGGCAGCGCAGCCCCCGAGTCGACGCAGTAGCGAGTCGGTAAGCCAGACGGTAGCCCAGCCCCCGAGTTGACGAAGCAGTAGGGCGCCCCCCATGTCGATAGTGCATGATGAAGTGAACTCCCGAGTTGATAGTACATCATAAGGTGAACTCCCTGTTTGAATTCTGAGTATAGCGAAGGCAAAAAGTGTCGGGGGGCCAGACCGACTGACCCGTACAAAGGGAAGAGGTATCACTTAAATGAGGATGCGAAGGCATGTAACACTAACTGTAAGTCTACGACCTAAACTGATTGCCCCGTGCGAAGAGCTAGATTGCACCCTGAGACGAAAACTGCGTAGGCATGTAACACCAGCTGTCGGTCTACGACCTAAGCTGATTGCCCCGTGAGGAGGGCCAGATTGTACCCTATTATGAGTATGCGCAGGCATGTAACAACGGTAGGTCAGACCGATTGCCCCGTATGGAGGGTCTAGAGTTATCATGTCGTTGCACGCACAGATTTTGCCGAAAAACACTGAGACTTATCAAATCACGTGATGCGATAGAAAATATTCGACTCGGGGCAACACGAGATGTGACAGAAAATATTCAACTTGGAGAAACACGAGAAGCAGCAGAAAATATCCGACTCGGAGAAATACGAGATGCAATAGAAAATATTTATAAAGTCACATGACTTGAATGATGTGAAATAATTTGAGAGATCCAATGCTCTAGTGATCCAGAAATAATATGAGTAATCCATAGGTTGGGTGGTCCAACAACAATATGAATAATCCATAGCCTGGTTGATCCTAGAATAATACGAATATAGCCATAACCGTGTGATCCAAAAGTAATCCGAGTGATCCAATACCCCGGGTGATACAGAAATAATCCATTGTGATTCGATAGCCAAATGATCGAGAAATAATCCGAGGAATTCAGTAGACCAAGTTATCCAGAAGTAATGATCCTGAAATAAATATGGATAATCTAAAATAATGCGATACTGAAATAATATGAAAGATCCAATAGCCCAGGCGATCTATAAGTAACGCAAGTAACTCAGAGATAATATGACTGATTCAGAAATAATCTGAGTGATCCAGAAAAAGCTTGACTAATCCAGAAATAATCCAACTAGAAATCGGCAGCCCCGAGCATAAGCCGTAAGCGTACAAGTGACTGAGAACAATAATCAAGAAATAATCTGAGTAGTATCTTTTGTAGAGAAAATACTTAAACATAAATAATATTGGAGTAATAAACTAGCCGGATAGATGAAAAATAATCAGAATAATTAAACGTATAACTTAAATAACTTAGCTGTTTTGTAACCGGCCAACCAGTAGAACCTGCTAGCGTTCGATTCGCTGAACTTAAAGTTCCTTCTCGGTTTGCTACAGAATATACAGCCCTCGGCATTAATTTGTGCCCGATCAGTGAATATCCTCGAATTTCCTTAGCAGGCTAAATTTGCGGCAAGGATGACAGCCGCCAGCTCTTGCGTATGATGACAACAGAAGCTTCAGGACGATTGGATCTTGGACAGGAATACATCTGCGTTGGATCACATCTACAGCCCGTCTTTCTTGAAATAGCAGATCGATTCCTTTTTTCTTTCTTCTCAAGCGCTTCCTGAAATAGCAGATCGATTCCCTTTTACTTGCTAGTGCTGGTTGGAGTAGTATTTCGATTTGGATTGCCTTATGACTTGGATTTGACGTAGATTTGTAGACAATAGGCTTTCAACACCAGACACGCTGATGCTGAAGAACTTGGCTTTGACGATAAAGATTCAATCTAGGCTTTTGCATGTTGACTTCCGATACAGAGCTACAGCACAAGTCTCTGAGTTGCATCGCCAGGTTGTTGAGACAAATCCGGTGCAAAAAAGGTGTTGACATTGTCATCAATTTTTGCCATCAAACAACCTCGACGAAGATGAGCTTGAACTTGTTGTTGAATGTGATGGTCATGGAGCTAGCTGATATCGATGTCGCCTCCCCCTACTTGGCGCGCCAACTGTCGGGGTTAGTACCGGCAGTACACCACGGGATGTATCACGCAGTGCTTTTTTTGGTTGGCGAGATCGACCGTAGCTCGATGGTTCGTGTGTAACGCGACAAGAGACAAGAACACAAGATTTATACAGGTTTGGGCCATGGGAAGCGTAATACCCAACGTCCTGTTTGTGGCTGATTGTATTGCTTTGAGTATGTTTGAGGGCTGAGAGATTGTAGGATCTGCCTGAGGTCGAGAGAGATGTCTTTGGGAGGGGTCCCTAGCCATTATATAGTCCGGCATTTCTTGGGTTACAAGTCGGTTTCCTTCTATGTCTCCTAGACGGTTTAGATTACAAAAGATAGAATCCTTGTCTTGTGTGCCAAGTCAGTCGGCCAGCTCCTGAATTGGGCCCTCCAACGGCCCATGCAGAGAATATGCTTTATGAGGACCCAGGGGATATCTATCCCCCACACCGGAGCTATCTTTCCCCATGGTGCGTGCACATTGCCCGTTACCTTTGGAACCCCTGACAACTACAGGACCGAGCACGTGGAGTTTGTGGTGGCAAAGCTCTGGCACCCTTACAACGCTATCCTCGGTCGTCCATTTCTCTACAACTTCATGGCAGCAGTTCATTATAGGTTCTTGTGCATGAAAACGCCGGGACCCAAGGGCATCATTACTATCCCTGGCGACCGCCCCGGCGGTCGCAGCAATCGAGAAGTTACAAGTAGTAGCGGCCCAGGGGTACGATGAACCTCCGGGCATGGGGCTTTCGACTGATGGAACCGGGGTTCCCGTCATCGCATAGGGCCATTTGATGAGGCGGTGGCCTCAGAGAAAAACCCCGAGGTCTGAACCCCAAAGCCCATGGAAGATTCCCTGAACGGGGATGCAGTACCGGCGAAGGTCATACAGATTGGTGCCGAGGCTTCCCAGACTGCCCGTATTGGCGGGGGTCTGGATCCCAAATAGGAACTCGCGCTCATCACTTTCCTCCGGGCCAATGTCGGCGTGTTTGCTTGGCATCTTTCTGACATGCCAAGGGTCCCCGGGGAGGTGATTGAGCATAAGTTCGCAGTACGGCCTAGAGCGAGGCCGATCCAACAGAAGATTCGCAAACAATCAACAGAGAGGCAAGAATTCATCCGCCTCGAGATCAATAAGCTCCTGCGCGCAGGCTTCATCCGGGCGGTCCAACACCCGGAGTGGCTTGCAAACCCCGTTGTTGTCCCCAAGGCTAGGGGCAAGCTCCGGATGTGCATCAACTACACTGACCTTAACAAGGCATGCCCCAAAGATCCATATCCTCTCCATAGAATTGACCAAATTGTGGACTTGACTTCTGGGTGTGAGCTCCTCTCATTCCTGGATGTGTATTTAGGGTTCCACCAGATTAGGGTGGCTAGGGAAGATGAGGAGAAGACATCCTTCCACTACCCCTTGTGGCCTATATTGTTATGTGAATATGCCTTATGATCTCAAGAATGCCCTTGCAACTTTCATGCGTGCAACCCATGTTACGCTAAAATATTGCATTGGCAAGACAGTTGAGGTGTATGTCGATGATATCGTGGTCAAGTCCCGTCATAGTGAATCAGTTCCTCCAGGATTTGGCCGGCGTTTTTGAAAGCTTGCGCAGCAACAAGATGATGTTCAACCCCGAGAAGTGTGTGTTCGGGGTTGCTGTGGGAAAGCTTCTCGGCTTCTTGGTTTCGTACCGAGGAATTGAGGCAAACCCCGAAAAAGATACGAGCTATCGAAAGGATGCAACCCCCGACCCGCATCAAGGAAGTACAAAAGCTGACTGGCAGCATGGCTGCCCTCAGTCGGTTCATCTCGAGACTGGGGGAGCATGCTCTACCACTCTTCAAACTTCTTAGGAAGGACCACTCGTTCGAAATGGACACAAGAGGCTCAATAGGCCTTTGAAGATTTAAAGAGGTACCTTTCCTCTCCCCCAATGCTAGTTGCAGCTGAGGGAGGGAGAGCATCTCTTCCTCTATATCGCGGTCACAGTCGGTGTGGTCAGCATAGGTGCTCATCATGGAACAAGAGGATGCCACGCGGCCCATACGGGCCGCCCCAGCGCCAAGCTCAGCCATGACCCCAGCTCACCGGAAGCCGGGAAAACCATCTGTCAAATGGAAGACACAGCACAGGCGGGGTTCTATCCCGACAAGAAGACCCACGATTGCTCGGGGCTAAACCTCCCGGGCATTGAGCCGGGGGAGCTCGGCCCCGAACCGCAGAAGACCCAGCACCCCGTTTACTTCGTAAGTGAGGTGCTCAAGGATGCCCCCACGAGATACTCAGAGGTGCAAAAAGTTCTCTATGCCGTCCTCTTGGCATCAAGGAAATTGAGGCACTACTTCCAAAGCCACAAAATCTCTGTCACAACATCATACCCGCTCAGGAACCATGCTGAGAAATTGGCATGCGATTGGGTGAATTGCCAAGTGGGCGATGGAGTTGGGGGAATTTGAGCTTGAATTCATTCCTCGTCACGCTGATCAAGAGTCAAGTTCTAGCGGACTTCATCGCTGAGTGGACACTGAGGGCCGACGGTGCTATCCCAGAAGCCCCTGGACCCACCGCTCCTGACGAGCAATGTGTCCACTTCACCGAGAACCCTTGGGAGCTGCGTTTCTGATGGCTCTTGTACCCGCACGAGCTTGGGGGCCAGTGTGGTTCTCAAGCTCTTGTGGTACATGTTCTACATCATGTTCAAGACTTCGAACAATGCCGCGGAGTATGAGGCCTTGATCGTGGGACTGTAGACTGCCCTGAGTCTTGGAGTACGGCAGCTCCGAGTCATGGGGGATTCATAGCTTGTGATCAACCAAGTCAATGGTGAGTGCGCTTGTAACAAGGCCCACCTCGCCGTGTATCTCACAAAGGTCAAGAAAATCTAGCTCTCTTTAGATGTCATTGAATTCAAGTACATCCCGCGGGGAGAAAATACCCTCGCGGACGAACTTTCAACCCTTGCCTCAGCAAGGGCGCCTCCGCCTGCCGTGACTTTCCACAACCGAGTAATCGAGCCTTCACCGGAGCCCCCGCAGCAGGAGATGGTGGACAAACCCCTACAGGTCGCTGCAGTCTCACAGCTAGGGGATGATAGTTCCTCCTAGCCGGGGGTTCAAGATGCCAGACACGCTAACTCCGAGCAAACCCAAGCCTCGGGGGCCAATGAATCAAACCCCAAGCAAACACAAGCCTCGAAGGGTGATCGCCTTCCCGTAAGGGAGGAAGCTCAGGTAACCCCCGAGGATTGGATCCAAGAAATCAGGGGTTTCCTGAAAGACAATATCCTTCCCGCAGATGAGGCTTCCGTTGAGCGTGAGATCCACCAGGCTAAGAGGTATGTGGTGGCAGAAGGGGACCTCTACCACCGCTCATCAAACGGTGTTCTACTCAAGTGTGTCTCCAGGGAGGAAGGCCATGATATCCTCATGTACATCCATGAGGATGAGTGTGGGAGTCATTCAGCATCTCGCACGATGGCCGGGAAGGCTTCCGGCATGGCATCTACTGGCTGACAGCCCCCAAGGACGCGAATGAGTTGGTCAAAAAGTGCATGGCATGTCAGTTTCATGCGAAGCAGATTCACACCCCATCTCAGCTCATGTAGCTCATCCCCCTATCATGGCCTTTTGCGGTCTGGGGGTTGATATTCTTGGTCTGTTCCCCTAAGGCGGTCGATGGCTATGAGTACCTCTATGTTGCCATCGACAAGTTTACTAAGTGGCATGAGGCCATCGCTGCTTGGGTGGTCGACAAGCATACAGCAACCAAGTTCCTCTGGGACATCGTTTCCCGATTCAGAGTCCCAAGCCACGTCATCACCAACAACGGCACACAGTTCACTAGTGACATTTTCCAAGACTATTGCAAAGATATGGACATCAAAATCTGCTATCCCTCCTCGCATCACCCCTAGAGCAATGGGCAGGCCGAGAGGGTAAACGCAAAAATCCTCAAAGGGCTCAAAACCCGTACATTTGAAAGCTTGGAAAAACATGGCAAGAAGTGTGTCAACCACTTGGACTCAGTGCTTTGGGCGAATAGGACAACACCAAGTCGAGCTACTGGGGAAACCCTATTTTTCTTGGTCTTCGGGGCTAAAGCCGTGCTCCCTCCTAAGGTCACCAGCGGGAGCCCCCGGGTAAACGCTTTCGACGAAGAAATGCAGGATCAACTCCAGCGTGCCGATATCGATCTCTTGGAGGAAAATGAGCTTAGTAGCCGCCCTCTGCTGCAGCAAAATACCAGCAGGCTATACGCCGGTATCATCAGCGCCTTGTAGGGCCTCGGTCACTAGGAGTGGGGGACCTTGTGCTCAGATGCATCTTAAACCAGGTGGAGATGAACAAACTTTCCCCCTCCTGCGAGGGCCCCTACCGAGTGATTGGGGTGTCTCGAGGCAGCTGTGTACGTCTGGCCATGGAGAGCAGTGAAGAGCTCCTATTCCCATGGAATATCGAGCACTTGTGTAAGTTCTATCCTTAAGGCACCAAGGCACAGCTTTTGCTCTCCCATGCTGCCTGGGGGCCATCTGCTATGCTTCTGCAGTGCTGTAACTGTAGAAAAATGTAAATTATTTTTTCAAAGTTTTAATGAACCAATCATCAAACTCGTTGTTTACTCTAATACCCTTATGGGGCCTTGTTTAATGTACCTAAAAGTCCTTGATTCAGACACTTGAGCTAACAGTCCGGTTCTTAGGCAAGGGCTAAGGTCTGGGGCCAGTGTTAGGGGACCAAGGCAAGTTGACTCGGCGTTCTGATACGAAGCAGTACCCCGGGCATGGCTAAATCTTAGTTTTTCACGATGGGTCGCCGTGGCTCGGCCTGGTCCGCCTTCACTAGTTCGTCGCTTCTTGGCCTTGGTCACCCCTAAATCCTGAACCTCCTATCCTTAGTTGTTTGAGCCAAGCTTGGAGTACGCCTAGGTGTGCCAAACAAGAATGCCAAAGGTACAGGTAGCAGACCCCACAGGGGAGAATTATTACCCTTTTAAAAAAAATGATTGTGCAAGGTGATGATCCCCCAAGCCCCGGGCTTTCCCTCGGGGGACTACGGAATGAAGGGCGATTCTTCCCTGGGCCTGCAAAGTCTGGGAACAAACCCTGGAGACCAGGGGTGGTGTGATGAACCCCCAAATCCAACCCCAAGGCTATTGTGACCCCGAGACGGGTCCGAAGATTACTGTACCCCTCGGGGCCCGCTGGTGAACATTGGCAGGCCCAGAGATTGACAAAACACTGAGAAAAGACTGCTACCTTTCGAAAGACCAACACAAGGAATCATTCCACTCAAACATATATTACATAGTACAAGACATACAGAGATTTGGATCAAAGGAAGCCCTAGGCCCTACCCTGGGGCCAAAGACTCGGTAAGCCCTACGCCCTATTGACCATGGTGGATGTTGACATCTCTTAGTGTAACATATTTTACTCTACAAGCGCACGGAGATTCGCTGTAACTTTTTCACTCAAAGTATTCCGAGTATCGTAAAAATCCACAGGGAAGCAAGGGCTAATAGGTGGAATGATATGTTCGAATTTCAAACAGTACTATAACTTAGATAAACATCAGCTATTCTTACAACGGGGGTAAGATATAACAAGATAGTATATGCTGGGAAGAGTAAACAGTGACCAAAGCAGTACACAACTAGGTAGTTGCCTGGGAGGACAACGAGTGAGATTAAGATATCCAAACTCTATTTCTTAACTACTGTAAAGGAGTATTCGTGGTTGAACGGAGTTAAAGAAACATGAACTAGGGTCTTGCATCGAGCGAAATTCTAGACTACACAGAGGAGGCATGGGGGTAGATAGTTGGCCAACCGAACGACAACTGGCTAATGCCTACGGGCTTACCGAACGACGGGGTTGGATTACAGAGGCTCCCTAATGCTATCACCAAGAGGGGCTACCAACTAGATCTGCATGGGTAAGATGGCACGCTAAACTAGTGATCAAGTGAGAACTTGATCACTAAAGTCCGTCCTTGATCAGAGGGTTAGGGCTGACTTAGTGTTAGATCAGAGCCTAAGGAAAGCCTATAGCACAGGCAAGTCTAGCAAGATTCAGATAACTCAAGAACAACATAAACCTAAGCCTTGGTCTAGTGTGCAATAAGGTACACCACACTAGGCAAGTGTAAGGAATAAAGTAAAGTATAGCTGAAAGATAGATTGATAAAGTATATTATACTGAAGTAGCAAGAGTACAAAGATAGACAAATACAAGAGCTTTACCAGACTCGAAGCTAACTCCGGAATCCCTAAGGCAAAGAGTCAGACTAAACTCTAACTCCCAGGACTATCCTAGTGCTACTAACTAGACAATGGTGTGTTCCACTCAACTTCCACACTTTACAAATGAGCTAGCAGGGGGTATTTATAGTCACCAAGTGAGAAGGGCTATTTATATGGTCGGTAAGGCGGTTAAGGGGGTAGGTGGCAGGCCGGTGAGAGCCAATGGACCGGCTCCATTGCCTCTGGGCTTAGTCTCCAACCAGCCAAGTGGTTAGAGAGCAAATCGGGTGCTTAGCTTAGGATTTGAGAGTCCCCTAGGCTAGTACTTTGCATTAGTGGGAGGATGAATAGTGGTAGGCTGAGTTGAACCGTGTTAGCACTGATTTCCTCATCTAATCAAGGCAAGATTCATCCCAAATTCGTGCTCATGTATGCAACCATCTTTCTCCCCCCTTTCTAGTTGGTTTTTGGATGGAACTCAAGGGCTTTTGGTGATTTGCGTTGCCCACGAGTTAATCCTATTCTATTGGCTCTTTTCGAATTGCTAGGACTTGGAGATTATGACTTAGTTCATCTCAATTCTGCTGGATTGCCATGAGCAAGGTTCTTTTGAGTTTTCTCCCTTCTTGCCCAAAGATTGCCATCTCACGAGATTTGAAATTCCCGCTGATCCCTTGGTCATTTTGCATTGATCTTTTGGGAAAAGCTTTGGAATAGGGTCCAGATAGCCTATGCAAAATCTCATGAAGTTTGGACAAAATTTGGTCAAGTTGGGTTTGAATACCCCCTGTCTGCGACTTTACCGGACAATCCGGCAGAGGCCACCGGACAGTTCCGCAGTGCCCACCGAACAGTCCCGTATTGAGTTCTGTCGAGGACATCTCATCGGACAATCCAGGAGAGGAGACGGGACTATCCGGTGCCACCAGACAGTCCGACCCCTGCTACCGGACAGTCCAGCTCAAGCAGGGTTGCTGCTGTATTTTTCACTGTTTGCTTCTTCCGCTGTGTTTTTGCTTCGGATTTTTGCATCCCCCACTTCTAGACAATTCTCTTTGCTTGCTATAAGTCAGTGAGACGCATTTTGGTGCGTTGAGTGTCGTATGGCGGTTTTCGCAAATATCCGTTGCCTCGGGTTCCTTGTTGTGTTCGTCGCGGTTTTTCTTGCTTGGTGCGTATCCTCTCAGTGGACGGCACTCTTGCGCTGCTAGACACGTATCTGTTCAGTGGACGGTATCAAGTTCTTCTCTTTAGCACCAGTTTCGGGGAGTTGTGAATTTGAGTTTTAAAATGCTCCTATTCACCCCCCCTCTAGTCGTGGGCGAGGTCAGCGAGGGTGGGCTGCAACCCCCCGAGGGAGTCGCGCGACATAGCTCGTGGCGCCAAAGGGAGCGCGATACCCATGTTATGGATTATCAGACGCATTTCGTCATACGCCTACCATCCGCCGCGGCACGCGTGGGAGCACATTAGGAGGTGGTCCTCATGGATGCCCTGCGTGTCAGCGAGGGCCGCCTCGACCTACCCCACCCATGCCACGACTTGAGCGAGCGAGTCGCGCTCATCTATCGCCTTCAGTGCTGCTTCCTCCCTGACCGCGAAGGCAACTTCACGGGTGGCCACTTGCTCCTGCAAGTGCTCTAGCATGGCCTTGGCTATGGCGTACTCCTACTACTTTGCTTCGAGGGCCTCAGCCACCTCGCAGGTCTCACGGTAGTGCTGGACGTGTTGGCGTTCACGCTCGTATTGCTGCTCCTTCTTAAGGCGCAAAAACTCTTCGCGCGGGAGAGCGCCTCAACGTCCATTGCCACCTTTGACTCTGTGGCCTTCACCTGCGCGAGGCTTGCCACGAGCTCCGCTAGGTCAGTATTCAGTGCCTGGCGGCACAGCTCCAAGTCCTCCCCCTTCCCCCTTACAGAGGCGGCCGTGCTCGCGTAGGCGCCATCCTACTCCTGGATCGCCTGTCGGGCCTGCTCTCGGGCGGCGTCGCAGTCCGTCACTGCCTTTAGGGCCAGCTTTGGGCAGCATCCGTCTCCCAGTGTGCCGCCGCTGTGAAAGACTCCGCCTCCTGCGCGGACGCCCAGGCCATGGCTAGCTCCTCCTCGAACCTAGCCCACCGGCCAGCCAGGCTGTCTTCTAGGAGCCAGAGCCCATGGCGCATCCACGAGAACTCATCCCGCAGATGTGGGATCACTGAGTTCAGTTGGAGTCCGCTGGTAGCGGGCCAGTCCTCGTCATCTGACTCGAACACCACAATTCCCAGTGCCTCAGTTGCTGCACCCCAGGCGGCGGTCCCGGTGCTACGGTCACCTTCGGCTGACGAGGAGGCCAGCCCAGTGTTGGCTGCAGTAGTGACAGTGACTTGGGGGCTGTCAGGGTCCCCCTCCTCTGCCGCGCTCAAGAGGCGCCTCACCCCTGGGGCCTAGCTCATAGTGGCTTGGTCGGGGGCTCCCGAGCCCCCGCACTCAGCGCCGCGAGAGCCGGCCTCCGAGGGAGAGTCTGAGATAACCACCACATCCGGAGCCACCCCAGGGCTTGGTGCCCTAGGTAACCCTAGAGCCTCCGGCTCTCGCTCATCATCAGGGTTAACCCTGGGGGGCAGAATCTCCACCCTCCCTTTGGTGTCGGGGTCTACATCGTCCGACGTGACCCAATAGGCCACAGGCACAGCTGCTCCTGTGCCACAAGGTTGCTAGCGCCACCCGTTGGAGCCCCCGTTGATAGCGGTGGTAGGGCGGGGGTGCTGTCCCTAGCCCCGGTGCCGTTAGAGCCGCCCCCGGCCTCTAGGGAAGATGGCCTT
Organism: Paspalum vaginatum; assembly: GCA_030272315.1. Taxonomy (NCBI): domain Eukaryota; kingdom Viridiplantae; phylum Streptophyta; class Magnoliopsida; order Poales; family Poaceae; genus Paspalum; species Paspalum vaginatum. Next base: position 9,496,613 of record CM059020.1, on the reverse strand, counting down.
CTCCTGGAACCAAAAATCCAGAGTTGGAAGACAGTAACAAATGAAACAAAGGACGAAATTCCTAAGGCAAGGGGTGTAGCCTGGGCCGCCTGGTCGTGAGCTTTGCCGACTTACGGGCGAAGGGGTTCCCTTCGGTGGGGGTCCCGACGGCGCTCCTAGAGGACTCTCCCTCTGACGTGCGCCCGTGCTTCCACCCTAGCTGCGCCTGATTGGCCAGGGCCGGCGCGGCGGCGGGGGCCAGCACAGTGGCAGGGCCGGTTGAGCTTCCAACCCCTGGCAAACTGTCGCACTTACTAGAGCCAGCAGGGAGAGGCCCTAACCTCACCGGCCACACAGGACCGGCGCCCTCCGACTCGGCGAACAGGATGAACCCCGTCGGGTGCACAAGGCCCTGCAGGGTCATCTGTGGCATCGGCCCACTGGGGATTGCGGCGCCCGTCAACCCTTAGACCGATGCTGCGTCTGGGGTTAGGTCCATGTGCCTCACCCCCGCATTGGAGGTGTAGGCCTTGATGATCGCGGTGACGGCGGCCCTGTCCAGCGCCGCCTCCGAGGTGCACAACGGCTCGGACGACATCGTGGGGTAGAGCCACATTGGCCTCCCGTTCTCCTGCAGTGGCACAATCTGGTGCCCGGTGAAGTGCGCCAGCAGCACCGTTTGAGTGGAGGCCCACGAGACACAGAGCCTCAATCCGCTGGAGCGCCGGATTCCAAGCCTCGTCGATGTCTGGGGTCGACTCCCACTCGTCCGGGATCCTCAAGCGTCGGTTCTCGTCGGTCCTGAGATAGAACCCACTATCCCGCTAGTTCTCCCACTTACCAGTGAGATTCACATGGATGTACTCCGTGTGTAGATTCCTCTGCGTCTAGAACTAGCAGTAGCCCAAGGCACCCTGCAGCCCACCTAATGTCCGCAGCATGAAGAAGTGGCGCCAGAGCATGACGCAGCGCCGCACCCCCACGAAGGCTTCGAATAAATATGCGAATGTCGCCATCATGAGCACCGAGTTTGGGGTGAGGTCCCCCAGCCGGATCTTGTAGAAGTCCAGCACCGCTTTGGTGAAGCGGCTGAGCGGGAAGTTCACCCCCGCCTTCACGTGCGCTAAGAAGATGATGTACTCCCCTTCGTTTTGAAGGGGGACATGTGGCGGCATTGACCCCACCCTGATCTGGTCGCCACCCGCGCCCACCGATGACCCAAGAGCCTCGACGATCTCGCTCAGGGCGTGCTTCGGCGCTGTTGGCGTCTCTTAGCCTTTACAGGTTTTACTCCGCAAGCGCACGGAGACCGTTGTAGCCTTTCACCCAAAGTATTCCGAGTATCGTATTTGTCCACAGGGAAGTGGCAGGCATGAGAGTATAATTGGATAAACTCAAACCGAAAGATCCGTAAACTTAAATAAAAGTAACGACTAGTAACTAGACTGGGGTAAATCAAATAAAGATAGGTGTATGGTGGAAAAGTAAAATAAACTACCTAAGATACACGTAGAAAGGTATAGTTGCCCGGGAGGACAACGAGTGAGATAAAGTTCCCAAACTCTATTCTATTCGGCTGCAAAGACTATGTCGTGGTTAACTAAAGAAACTCAAGTAAACAAGTCATGGTCTCGCGTCGACCGAAATTCCGGCGCCCTCGAGGGGTCAGGGGATAGATAGTAGACCACCGAAAGAGAACCCGGCTATCACCTACGGGCCTACCGAACGAACGGGCCTAGACTACACAGGCACACCACACGCTGTCACCGAGTGGGGCTACCAAGCAAATCTACATGGGTAGGATGGCACGCTATACTAGTGCTCAAACGCTTTCACCACGAAAGTGATTGAGCACTAAAGCTCGCCCTTAATTAGAGGGTGAGAGCTAACCAGAGCCTGGCGTACAGATTGGATTATAGCACCGGCAAGAATAACAAGACTTGAATAACTAAGGTAACCACAGTCTAAGCCTAGCTAAGTATGCAAAGAAAGGTACACCACACTTGCAGGAGATAGAAATAAAGTAAAGTAAATAAATTATACTGCAGATAAAAAGAGTACAAAGATACAAGAACTTTACCACAAACTCAGAGGGATCTCCTGAGAACTCTGAGGCAAAGCTCGACTCACTCTAACTCCTAGGACTATCCTAACTACTAAGATGTGGAAATGGGACTCTCTAAGGTAGAATGTAGCTCTCTCACTTTCTCCACACCTTACAAATGAGCTCTCGGGGTCTATTTATAGCCTAGAAAGTGAGGGGGGGTATTTGTAGGTGCACTAGGTCGGTAAAGGGGGTAGGTTGGTGGCCGGGCGGCCAAAGTCGGTGGTTGGGCGGCCACCCTACATTGTCGGGCGGCCACTTGATACACCGACTTCGAAGATCCAACGCTTGATATTGCTCCCCTAGGTCGGTTGGCGGTTGAAACAGTTGTTGCACGTGGAAAATGCGCCGAGGGGTGGCTGGACGGCCAAGGAATGTGGCCGGGCGGCCAAGTGTTTTCCTCCGATTGGATGCATGTTGTTCCCCTCGGATCCTTGACATCATCAATCCTTGTGCTAACACATTTTGACCCTTGGATATATTGGATGCTCTCATGTATGGTTGGATCTTCACCACTTTGTGTTTGTTTGTACGTAGGATCGATGATCTTGCAACTTGGGCACTCTTAGGGACGTGGCACATGCTGAGGTGGCCTTGCATGGCCTGAGGGATGGCCGGGCAGCCACACCCTATGGCCGGGCGGCCATGGCACATGGCCTGGGCGGCCATGCCCTTGCACCATTATTGCTCATCTTTGATCCTTGCTGTATTTTCAACCATTTTGTGTGCATTTTGGTACCTTGCATCCAAATATTCATGTACATCTTGTGGAACTCATTAGTAGCAAGGTTAGTCCATTATTATTCACTTGTTTTGCTTCATTTGGTGGATAATTGACGATTGATATCGTGAGATAACGACCGTCAACAGGCGCCAGGAGCGACGTTTTGAGCAGGGTCTTGGTCGATCCGGCCATCGCGAACGCTGGAGATAGGCGAGCGGCGGTGGCAGGAAGAAGATGAATCGGTGGGCAAGAGCAAAGCGCAGAGAGATTGGAAAGCGTAAAGAGTGGAAGGGGGTTGTCGCCGGCGATATTATACGCGGTCACCGGACTGCCTGGGTCCACCCACGATTCGCAGTAAGAAACCCTACCGAAAACCGCTACCAAGATTGTCGCCACGTGTCCCTAATGGAAGCGTGCGGGAGGCCAAGGGCCGCGCCGCCCTCGGGCGACGTGGTTATAATGGAGCCGGCACGTGCCTGCCCGCTTCTGTCTCAGGGGCGTGGCGGTTCGGTTCCCGGAAGACTGAGACTTGACTCCGGTCACTTGAAGAGAAATGTGGGCCCATGGTGCAGTATAACGGCGCAGTAGGCCCTGTGGCCTCTGTTGGCGTCACAGGGGACCCATACCCAGAGACGCACACGAAGCGCCCCGTCAAGTAAAAGAGGACTACTACGGGAAGACGGTTGCTGAGCGGACGGTGGGCTCTGGGAGACGCCAGCATCGGCGAAGACACGTGGCAAGCCCCAGGACCCTGGCGGGCTCACCGCTCAAGCCTCGAGAAGGACGCTTCCGAGGGAAGGAACCCTACCTGCCGCATTAAATGCAGCAAGAGCACACAGACCAAACGGTACCCTTGCACGTCCCTTGCGGCGTGCGGGTCACATCGCCGTACCAGCAGATGGGGCAGACACCTGCCGTGCGCCCTCCGCCTGCCACGACGGCTGAAAGAGAGAATAGAACATCCCACACCTCCATACAGTGGAGGGGAGACGAGCCATTGACCCTAGGCCTTACCGTCTATTGTGGCACTTTGCTACCAACTCTATACCATCTGCATGCACCCTTGCGCTATAAAAGGGCATGGTGCGGCACGTAGCCGAAGGACCAAGGATACACACTCACCAATTCACTCAAGAGCTCACCTCACACCTCCGGGAGCTTTGGCCCCTGTCAACGCTTGTAATCATACTTCATCTTCTATGCATGGAGTAGCCTAAGAGGACGTAGGGTATTACTACTTACGGGTGGTCTGAACCTCTCTAAATCCTCTCCTCCAGCTCCTCACGGATCATCAGGCTCAGCGACAGCGTCCACGTACCTACGCAACTCTACTCTTGGCCGGTCCCAATACAGTACCGGGCTGTCGAGTACCGTCGACAACTGTGTTTTGAAAAAAATCAATGACATTTCAAATGACACGAAACCTAATTTTGAGAAATTACGGTGGCATATGATTTTTTAAGAATACACCGTACGCGTTGCAGATTGGATGAAGTTGGTTATGCACCAAACAACAATAGTAGGTGCATTACTTATTAGTTATTACTCTTCGTTAGACCGATCTCGCTTGCTTTACCAGCACTTCAAACAATTAAGATGTGTTCTTCTATGTACGTGCTCCTTCTGTTAGAATTAGATGTTAGAATAACGCTACTTTTATTCAAAGCTGCTTTTTAAGGTCGACCCAGCAACTGAAGGACAATGGTTAATCAACTTCTCTTCACATCGCCTAGTTAGTATTCGGACCAAAAGTCTTATATCATCATGATGTTTAATTTGGGGAAAAGCCATTTGGTATGCATTATAAACAAGAAACCTTGATCTACATGGCAAATTGATAATATGACATAGAGAAAGAAACCGATAACCGCATAGGTTATTTACCACTAGGTTTTTTATTGACCGGTTGTGAACGTTCCTTTAAGGCTTTAGACTTTAGACTTTCGCTATATGTGCAGTTACAATTACAAAATGTACCGCGTCGTTACTTGTCACTGTTAGACTATCTTAAGCAGCAGTATACTCATTACATACCTTAAATTTCAAATACCACTCTGTGCATAGTGCCGAACAATGTCTTAGAGCATCCATTGAGAGGCAATCGTTAGCGTGCAAAGCTCTGTCTTCGAGACTGGCTGGCTAAGCCTATACCACTCCAATACCTGCATCTCGGGTCCTCCCATCCCATCCATTTCCCACGAGTCATCAGTCATCACGAGCTGCATTCGGGGATGCGTCTGCGGCTTCACAGTTCACAATACTGCGATGCCATATTGCCATGCACTATTGCTCCCCCCATGTCCATGGCAACCGCTAAAGTCTGAAGATGCTGATGCCATGCCTGCTACTACATGCCAGTACTGCCTCTGGTTCTTGCATCAGAAGTTCAGAACATGTGATTGGGACTTCCACGATGGACTCCGCTGCTGCCAGGGTGACAACCATTCATGAATCTCCCTGGCCGTACCCGTACGTCGGTCGTCCTAGATGGATGCAGGACACGCGCGAGGCGGGACCTCCATTGCCTACCCGCGGCTTGATGCATACTACACATATAGGACGTATAGAGCAACGGATCCTCAATTCTTGCAAGTCGTTCCAGGCTAGTTTTAGAGTTGTCGTGGATAGAGTTTGTAAACTTATTGAGAGACTTACACGAATGCCATTGAAACTTAGGCAGCGTTAACACTGCAATGAGATTCTACATAGTGCTATGCGTTTGGTTGCCCAAATATTATGTTGGATAGTGTGTAAGTCGATCCTTGTTTTACCAATGTGCCCTTTGCTCGTATGGGATGCAGCGAGCACATGGTAACTTTCAATGACAGTTTTGTCATTTCATCTTGCCGTTCCCTCCACAATCCCTTGTTATCAACCTTTTACTAGATACTGGCTGGATGTATGTTATCTCTCACATTATGAGGTAGTGTTTGGGTACTGCATGGATTTTTTTGGTAGATTTCCATTACTCCCCAAAACCAAATGCCTCACCATAAACAACGTTAACCTAATTTGATAAGAGTGAAACTTCCAGTGAAAATGACCTTAGTTCATCCTACATTTAAGATTTCCATTCATATGTAGGATTTCTATTCATCCTATTATTCACACAGACTTGTATCAATTATTCATGTCTAGAATTATGTATTGGCTACAAAATACTCCAGTGTCCTATGTGAGATATGGACCTTATATTAATAGATGGACATCTATCAATCGTTCATGTGTGGACTTGTTCTATATACAATTTGCACTAATGCTCATGTTGTTGTATAAATTGGTTGTGTTAAAATTTGCATCTATGATTAATATTATCAGTACAATGTAATAAACACACAACACAACAAAATGTTCTTAAAAGTTTATAGTCCTTCAAACAACCAAGAGAAAATAGGTGAAAATATCGCGATCAATTGTGAACATCTAGCGGTAAACAAGTCCACGTCATTCTCGACTTTTCGTTTTTAATCTAAAATTATATCTTCGGGCGATTTTTGTGGTTTCGGGATAAAAGAACCGGTGTATGTTTCCAATGTCACCACATTTTATATTCTGATAATAACTTTTCCCCTACTTGGACACTATGCTAATCCCAATTCACCTCTACCGTGATGACGTCCACAACAGACCACCTGTATCTTTGCCTAACAATAAAAGACAAAGTGTTTCCTCGGTCCAATCTTATGTATCTTACAGGTAGGCCCCGTTGTCTAAAACTTAATTTATTTGCGATCACAATTCGGACTGCAGGAGGCGTCCACCCGAAAACGGATACCCAGGTCGCATACAGACTCAGAGACTCTGTTGACGGCACTTAAGTACACCAAACCTTATACTACAAGTGACAGTATCGGTTGTAGCTTTTCTCCAAGATGAGTATCAAAGGTTTATCAATCTGTGAAAAATTATGTTTAAACTACTATTAATCAAAGATTAATCAACTACTACTGGCTCTAATAGATCTAATAAAGTAAGGTGGTAGAAAGGATCTAATCACAAACTAGCTCTACAACTAGACTATAGTATAAACAATATTGAAGACGGGATATTACCAAGAACAAGCGCAATCAAGATATATAACACGGCTAAAGGATTAGCGACAGATATGAGACAAACTTCTTATAAACTAAGAACTACCCTAAGCATAGATCTAACGTAAAATATAGAATAAACATAATCAAAAATGTCATAAACTTGCTTGAACCTTTCCCTCCAACTACTTGTCACATAAGTCAGGGTAATCGACAAACTAGCAAGCCCTAAACTATATCTAAGCATGAGCAGGTTCAATCAACCAATCAAGATACAAATATCTACTAAAAGACATAGAATATTCATCTTGACCAGGCACATGTAGAGATGAAGCATTACAAAGACATGGATCAAAGATCATGTATAAACATAGAACTCATAGCTAAAAGACAATTTCATTGATCGAACTCAGGGTTTATCATAGCAAAATAAGAAGAACAGAGAGTTTACTCAAAAAACGTCATGAACTCGAAGCACAAAAAGATGAAGCATATATTCGAAGATGAACACGAGACACCCTAGGTCGCCCGAGCTAACCCCCAGGGGTCGGCCGACCTAGGCCCCTTCTGACTCCTCTTGCTTTGTCACGAGAACTCCTTCTCGCCGAGTATTGTAAAGTTGTACCCCTAACCCTTGCTTTGGAGCTCTATTTGCAATGAATTGGATGCCTCTCCCCCTTGGGAGGCCCTCTATTTATACTCTAGATGGTGCCCTATATATGGAAAGTGTAAGGCCGGTATGGGATGACTTCTATGATCTATTTCTATGTATATACATGTTTTTTAAAGGTTTTTGGTCGTCCATAAAGCACCTTGCTTGGAGATGAAGCTAAAGCCTTTGTCTTTCCCGAAGTCCAACTTTCCTTTTTCTACACCTTTAGTATTTCGACCATATCTTCCTCATCTGGAGTCTAAATAAGGCAAACTCTGACTCTAAATTGTAGAGCTCGAAGAGATCTACAATTTTGGTATTCAAACTTTCTTCATTTTAAACTGTTAAGGTTTTTGAATTGGGCCCACAACGTATTGTTGTCCTGAAATCTGAGAATATCTCGAGATTTAGTTGGAACTTGGATTGATCTTGTGATAAACCTTCCTTATCTTCAATTTTCTCATGCTCATGCAATACTTGGCTTCTGGAACCTTTTCAATCAATGGGTGCCTTCTTTTGGCTTCATTTGTTCTTCTTTTATTAATCAAGTTACCTCACTGGACTTGTAGCAATGGATTCTCGTGTGAGCATATCTCCATATATGTTGCATTTTGTCCCTTTTTCCTATGATTTTCAATAAAACATAGAAACCAAAAGCATACTCCAAAACGGGATAAATTGTTAGCAAAATGTGAGTCCAACATATAATTTATCTCTCAAAACACGTGGAAACACCTCCAAAATATAGCATAAATATCATCAGTATCTTGTGCCAATAGACTCCAACTGACACAATGATAAAATTCGTTGTCAATCAACGGAAATCATCGAAACATTGTGACGTGAAATTTATTCGCGAGTCAAATTTGGACTGTAGGAGGAGCTCACACAAATACGGACGTCTAGGTCGCATACGGACTCTGTTTTTGACGTTCTATATATAGATGGAAAGCTCAAATGATATCATCTCCAACCCAATTGACATCACTCCAAGATTCACTCTTAGTCAACGGGAATCACAAAACAATATGGTGTGAAATTTAGTCGCGAGCCCGATTCGTACCGCAAGAGCAGCCCACGCGAAAATGTACGGCTAGGTCGCATATGGACTCCGTTTTCGACCCTCTATATATCCATGGAAAGCTAAAATGATATCATTTCCAACTCAATTGACATCACTCCAAAATTCGCTCTCAGTCAATAGGAATCATCGAAATGATATGACGTGAAATTTATTCGCGAGTCCAATTTGGACTGCAGGAGCAGCTCACGTGAAAACAAACACTCAGGTCGCATAAGTACTCGGTTTTTTATGTTCTATATAAGGTAAAAAGTTAATCTTTCTAACCCAGCTGACATCACCCTAAATTTCGGTCGTAGTCAAAGGAAAAATTCGAAACAATATGATGTGGAATTTTTGTCGCGAGCCTATTCTTATATGTTTTGATTGATCCAGGGGTGCTTAAAGATTTTTTTTTCTCTTGCATTGCAACGCTTGAGCATTTTGCTAGTAAATATTTAAATAGATTCCAAATTATTTTCAACTACTGCTGAACTACCACTCTAACAGTCCCATGTAGGGGCCGAAGTATCCAGATCTATTGTTTACTGATGGCCCACTAGAGATACCGGCCCAACTTTAGTCGCTCCAAGCCTCCATCTAGTAGCATGTTGTTGAAGGGAAAATTCATTTGCATGGACCCAGGTTACTTTAGCTTATGTGTGCCTCATCTTTTTGCTATCTAAAGTCACCAAAAACTGAGGTTGGGAGGAAGAAGCGGTTGAGAAATAAAGTCTTGCATTATCAATTGGAGTTTCATTCTCTCATTAAATGAAGCAATATATGTTAGCAATTTTAATAATGTGGTAATGGGTTTACGAAGAGAGATGGAATGAGTTTCATCACCGCTCTCTTACATGTAGCCTAAGAAACAACAACATGAACCGATGCATTGACAAAACCTATTTGGACCATGAATAAAATTATTTCTTGTTTAGGTTACTTATGTTATATCTTGAGAATACAAGTATGATTGTATGAAACCTTCCGGTGAGAATGACCTAAATAGACAAACGCTTCTTAAACCCGGCATTTAAGCATGATTTCCTTTTTAAAGAAACTGTACGTTTAGCATCCCTGTTTATAAAAGATTTAAAAGAGGTGCACATTTGAATAGGTGTATAGAACTATGTCACTGTTAATTATACTTTTTATACAGACCGTTCAGATCATTGGTCCACCTAGCTAGGTGACAATACCACCAAATATATAGTATATTGTTTTTTCTCATTGAACAAATGCAGTAGTTTCATGTAAATGTAGCAGTTTCAGTAAATGGGTTGTTTCATGTAACTTTTCACGCCACGTTTTCATGTAGTTTTCACGCCACGTACTTTGGCTCAGTGTAGTAGCTGTTGTACCTTTGAATTGGCCCTGCTTGGTTAAGAAAACTCAGAGACCAAAATTTTTGTCTAGATTATCAATATACAGTACAAATGTGATTAAAAAACAACTGGCTGCATAGCGGATATAATACTCTGAATGATGACAAATCACCTTTTTCTTAAATTCAAACGGTGGGCCATCTCTCATCTCATCTCGAAAAGAAAAACGTACTGGCAGTAAGGATAATGATTTTTCTTGCGCTAGTGGTGGACAAGGACCGCGAGAGCGACTGCTTGCAAGTGTAAAACTCAGAGCACGGTATGCATGGTGAGCATGTTCACTCAACTACTCACAGTGGCGTGCAACTGCAAAGCCCGTAGGAGATGAATTGCGTCTCCTCCTGACGAGCAGACAAACCGCAAGCGTTTAATCATCAGACTCTGCTCTGCTGGAAAAAATCAGTGTGCTCATCATCATCGTGTGCTTCGTTTGCTCCACAGTGAGCACTGCTACAGAGAAATTGTCTTGTCTGCATCATGGTATCATGATGTAGCCATGGCATGGGTGACAAGTGACAGCAGGGTTGTCATAAAAACTGATCGCTTGGGGGCAGAGTAGACAAGATAAACATTGCAATCCCTCGAGAGAAAAAAAAAAGAAAAGAAAGATAAACATTGCAATCCATCCTTTCCTGTCTGCTTCAGCTACTGGATCAGCGAGTCGCGATTTTTTTTTTTTTTTTGTGAGCGCATCTCGTCTGAAACCATAAAGAGCAGAGACTGAAAAAGGTAACAGGAAAAAAGCACAATTTTTCATAGCAGAGCAGAGATTGGTGTGATTAAGAGCAGACAGTTCCTGAAATTAAATCAGTTCATCCAAGAACCGAACCGAATTGAGGCGCAAGTGAAGAGATGATATCTACAGACCGACCCTGCACGGCCCGTCGACCGACCGCCACCACATAGTACACGATTATTCAACTCAACACGAGATTAGAACCCAACTGAGACCAGAATTAAAGCATTGCTCGCTGGCGATCGGCGACCCGGGCGGGGGCCGCGGCCTACTCGTCGTCCTCGCCGCCCTTCTTGGCGGCGGCGCCTCCGCCTGCCTTGGCGGCGCGGGCGTTGTTGTTGCCGCCGCCGTTCTTGGGGGAGATGAGGTGGAGGTCCTCGTCGGCGTAGCCGTCGGCGCCCTCCCAGGTGAACTTGCCGCCGCGGCCGCCCTTCTTGGGGTCGCCGCTCATCCCGGTGGCCGACTTGCGGTCGCTGCGGTGGTCCGCCGACACCTTGTGCGGCTTCCCGCCCTTCTTGCCGCCGCCGTCCATCGCCGACGCGCTTCGCTGCCTCCTTGCCTGCTGCCTTCAACAAGAAAGAAAAGAAAAGGATGATGGAGATGGGATTGGGGGTTCAGGGAATCTGGACTCCGGTTTGGTGTGCGCTGCTTGTTTTCGGAGGGCTCAATTTATAGACGCGGATGGAGAGGACGCAGGAGCCGAGGACGAGGAGGCTTTTGGATGGTTGATGGGGGATTTGGGGTTTGCCCGGTCAAGATGCTGATATAAACCCCAGCAACGTGCAGGTGCAGTAGGCACTCGCAGATTTTTTTTTTCTTCTTCTGATTTTGGTTGTACGGATCATGTGATTGTGTTATTGAGAAAGAGGGGGGAGAGAGAAAAGCAAAAGGGCAGTGCAGAACTTGTTTTTGTTTTCCCATCTTCGCATTCTCGATGAAGGACGAAGAAATCATAGGAAAATTCCTGTTACTTGGCCCTCACGGATGTTTTGAAATAGATTCAACACAGACAGCCCTGTCATCACTGTATCGTAGTCGCAGTATCAGTCAATCACCAGGCTTGGGCCTTACGAATGCTATGGCACCGGACAGTGCTTGGAAGAGTGGTGTATTGTGACCGCTCGTTGCTTGGTTTGATGTCAAATTTTTTAAATACCAAAATTTTATCAAATTTGATTGTATTTAAATTTAGAATAAAATTTGATTAAAAATCGAATTTCTCATTCGGACGAGTTATTTGGAGCTCAAGCAATATGTTAAAATAAAAATTTATTATTTTACTAAATTTTTATTTTAATTCAAACACAATCAAAATTACTAAAAATTTAGCATAACAAAAACTTCCACGAAAAACCAAGCAGCAGCCCTGTATTCGCTGGATCGACGTGAGGAAGCGGAGGCGGGCCGCGGTCGAGGACTGGACCGCCCCGCACGGCACGGGGACTGGATAACTGGATTGGATTGGGGGAACCATCGTGAATCAGGGGAACGGCCGCCGGTGACGTGGTTTCCTGGTGGACGCGGGAGGCCGGGGTTTGTTGCTGCTGACCCTGACTGACCTGCCCCCACGCCAATCGGAACGGCACGGCGATCTTTTCAGATAAGATCGCGGGGCGGCAGGCGGGCAGAGAATCACCGGCAGCCGCGGCAGGCACCTCCGCACATGGCAGGCCGTGGGAACTACAAGGACGGCGAGGATCAAAACCGAAAATATTTGATCGCGTCACACCGTCACAGCGCGTCACGCGGCATACGACTGGGACAGCGAGCAGTGATTATAGTTACTGTATATAGCAACATTTTTTTTTTGGAGAAACACATCGGTGAAAAGAGTTGAACGATTGAATTTCTCTATGTAGTATTTAGTCTATAAGAATATTTAGGGGGTCTATCGTATCTTTTGAATTTTCTATAAAAATGGGTTCTTCCATATAAACTCTGGAGGAAAAATAAGCATGAGTCCCAGCCTCACGTTTTTTTCTTTCTTCTCTTATAATTTATGTGTTTTCCAACCAGAGTATCGAGATAGTACATGTTTTGCAACTTTTTGTGTTATGTATTTTATAAAAATTGTATTGCAATTCTATGTTTTTTTCCTATTCCTTTGATAATCATGTGTTTTAAAAACATCCTGGATCTAACTGGTTGACTGCAGTGTCCCAAGCACCCACTAAAATATGACCTCGGTACCAGCTCATAGGCTTATACGATTCCATACAAGCCAGGGGTGGGCCCACCTTAATTCAAGAGTATTCAGCAGAATATCCATTATTTTTGCTAAAGAACTTTATATACATATCATATATACCATGTATTAGTATTGAAAAAACAAAATGACACAGCATAGTGTACAAATCGGCCATTTCAGCCCAAAATAAAACAGCCTATACCTGCCTCTGGCATGGCCCAGCAGCCCAATAATGTTCCCCGCAACGCAATAGCACGTGATGCCTACTTGTGCAGTTGTCCTGCAAGCCTGTAAGCTACTGTACAGCCAGGCCACCAGGAGCGGGAGAAAAACGCGAATTTGCCATCGTCGGAAATGGGTTTCGTCGGAATGCTATCCCGCAAATGGGTTTCGCCATTTTGCCATTATCAAACGGTGCACATTTGCTAAAATGCCTTTTCAGAGTAAAATAAAAGAAAAAAAGCATTACGGTGGCTGCTCTACCCGTTTTGCCCTCCCCCTTCCTAGGATGAGAGACCGATGAACGGCCATCTCGCTCGACGCTCGCCCATCCACCCCCAGCGCCGGCATCGAACCCGTTGCCGCACGCGCGCCGCTGGCATCCAACCTACAGGCACCGGTCGCCACCCCACCCGTCTCCATCCACCGCCAGCAAAGAAGGAGGGCACAGCGACGCCGCTGCAGTGTTGCTCCGGCTACCATCCTCCCGTCCCTCATGACAATGTTGCATGCTCGGCCCGCCGCCAGCTTGGCCCCTCTCTTCCCGCCGCAGCTTTGCCGCCCTCGCGTGGAACTGCAGAGACCCGTGGGTGCCGCGGAGGTTAGGGAACGAGGCTGGTGCCCGCGTCTGTCGGTGGTGGAGAAGGCGAGCGGGCGACGGCGCTCGGTGATGGAGAACACCCGGGCAGGCGTCGCTGCTTGCCGGCGAGGAGGAGGCGATCGGCGCGGCAGAGCAGGAGGGAAGGCGTCCGGCGCGCGGAGGCGGCGTTGCGGCAAGGGTCAGGGCGGATGGCGACCGGGTGCGGCTGGAGCGGTGCTGCGGGTGGTGGCGGAGCAGTTGGTGACTGCGGGGTTGGACTCCGGCAGTGGCGGGGTGGAGCGGCGGGAGGGCCGGTGGCCGGCGGCCGGAGAGAGCGCCGAGCTCCCAGTCTCGGTCCGTCGCCCAGACCGAACGAATGAGTAGGGATGGCAACGGGGGGGGTTCGTGGCGGGTGGAGCGTCTGCGGACCCGCCCCTGTAACCCGAAGACAAGACCTGCCCTGGCCTCGAACCCCACTGCGAGTGGAAAGCCACCCCCGCCCCCGAACCCGATGGGCCCCCGAAACCCGATGGGGAACCTGACCCCCGACGACAACCAAGAGTCAGGGAGGAGGACAGGAGGTGACCTGGGACTAGCGACGGTAGCAGGAGTCGGGGAGGAACCGAGGAGGCAGCCTGGTGGTGGCCGTCGCAGGAGGCGGGAGGAGGCGGCCTGGCGGTGGCCGTCACGGGATCTAGGATGAGGCGGCCTGGCGGTGGCCGTCGTGGGATCCTGGAGAAGGAGGCCGCCAGGCCATCGCGGGAGTCGGGAGGAGGCGGCCTAGCGGATTGATAAGTGATTGAAAAGCCGATTGAGCGATAACAGCTGATCAGGTGTGAACAGAGAACATGATAAATCCCATGATAAATAAGCTGATCACGAAAAACAAAGAACATGATAAATAGTACCTTTCGAAGGAAGTAAATCTAGTACTATCAAATATCTAGGCAAGCTAATCCAGTATTCCAAGTAAAAATAAATTCGTCTCAATTTACTCATCCAGATAGATAATAAAAATAATATATAATACATGTCTTTTTCATAGTCTTCACATAGTCCATGCCGCATTTTCCTTCTCAAGTGGCCCAAAAGGGTATAACATAGAACGAGTATACATAGCAACTGATGGTCTGAATAATGTCTGCGCGGGGCTGATACGGGCCTCTGGCCTGATGTGCCTCCCACCACCCCCCATGTGCTCATGCTGGTGGAGCAGCGTGCGGCGGGCTGTGGCACGGCGGGTGTTGGTGCGAGCGTGTGCTTCGGCGGCTGCTGTGGTGGCATGTGATGGTGTGGTTGTGGGGAGGTCTTGGCGAAAGCTGTGCACGACTTCTTGGGCTGCCGGCGACGATGACGGCTATGGCCGCCATGTACTCCATGGAGGCATCGTCGTCACCACCTCACCCCCACCCATACCACAACACACCTCTGGGTAACCCAGTTTGGCTCTGCCGGACGTGTGACGATGTCGCCCTTGGTGTCGCATTCCTGCTCGCAGGTGTTGCATCAGAGGTTCTTGTGGTTGCACAGGCTTACAGGATTGCGTTGGGCTCTCCGTCTCCTTCATGTTGAATGCAGGTGCTTCGTCCAAGGTTCAACATGGGCTTGCCTCTGCCTCCTCTTCTTCATCGCTGGTCTTCTGGTTGGTGGTGACAAATCAAATGTCGGGTGCACTCCCCCCTCGAGGGGTGGCCGACCCTCCCTCCATTGAGGCTTCTTTACCTAGGTGGGTGTCGGGGGGAGGTAGGTGGAGACTCAGATGTGCTTCCATGGTGCCTCCAATCTCCAAGGAAGATTAGGGTTTCCTGTGCTTCGATTAGTGTGCTCCTCCTGCTCTGAGTCCCCTCTCTACTGTGGTGGTCCCTCAATCCTTCGGGGCTCTCTCTCTCTCCTTCCTCTCCCTGGATGTTGTAGGGCAGCAGTAGCGAGGCGTAGCTATGAGGGGTGGCGAGGTAGGACAATGATCTTTGTCGAACGAGCAAGTAGGACGTTCGGTTGCAATGCTCGATGGCGAATGGTGGCGTTGTATCTTGTTGTTGCCGTCGTCGTCCTTTTCTCCGCTCTTACTTGTAACTCTGCGGTTGTTACCCGCTTTTGTACCATTGTTCCATTCACGGCTTCAGCCAGCATCTGTAGAATATATATTCAGGTGGGAACTTTTCGTCCCCCGGTGTGCCTCTCAAAAAAAAGAAACAGACTCCAGGTCATGTTCATTTTAGAAAATAAAATGGCAGCATATTAAAAATATAGACCATCCTCTTCATACATTAGTCCTGCTGCTTTTCATCATAATACAAATAACAATCTGAATTGTGATTTTCGCCATTTACATATGGACAAGATCATGATCATCAGATATTCGCTAAACTCAACACAGTAGGCTAACAAGAAAGGATCCCAATGAGTTCTATTGACGAAGTAGATGGAAGAATAAGTATCAGTTCTGAAAAAGCACCAAATCATTCTTGTCTCAGGGAGTACTCACGCCATGAACAAGAACTTCAGAAAACCATTCTTTCTCGCTCCATGAACCAGATCAAGAAATGAAGTGGGTGTACCTAAAGCAGGAGTATGCTGAGCCCACGCCTAGGAACAGTTGCCTCAGGACTTGCCGCAACTCTTCTTAACCAAGATCTAGAAGAAACGTTGTGAGGATAGGAGGAACCCTAGATAAGGAGATGCCAAAGGAGATGAACTCACCTCTGGAAGCAGAGGGGGAGGTGAAGGCGCTGTGGTGGTATTCGAGGCGATGGTCATAGACTGGATTGCGGATGGTGGTCGCGGAGGGGAGAGCGCTCGGAAGCTTCCGCGGATGGTGGCAGCCGCAGTCTCGAGTCTCGACTCTCGACCCCTTCCCACGACGAAGACGAGCGGAAGACGTGGGAGCGCTGCCCGGCCTCTCCAGGCGAGGCGCCTTTCCACAGGGATATTGGGCTCGGCATGGGTCGATACCCCCTCGTTGCTGTCCTCCAAACATGCCAAATCTGCGGCCCATGGAAGTTTTACGCATGGGCTAAAAGCACGGGGAAAAGGCCGGGAAATCGGGCGGGAATTGGGCTTCCAAACTAACCCTCGTCTTTTTTTCTTAACACAAGTAGTGGTTGTTAGTTGAATGCTCGGCATCCTATGGAGGAATATTAAATTGATTTTTTTTTGCTCTACGAGTAATGAAAGTGCAACACAGCTAAGCACATCTCGAAGCATTGCATTGGTTATTAAAAAAATTGTTGTGTGTTAGATATTCTGTATATACACGTTTACATGCAGGTATTATATGTTGGGTTCAATTCGCATTACCCCTTAACTTCGCCCACCCATGTCTCATTCCTAATTATATCAATTGAAACAAACCAGCAGCCATAGACCAAAGCTCTCAAAGAATTGGTGCCCAAAGCCCTTTCATTCAACGACTTCAGTCCATTTTTGTACATGCATGACCTCTAGGCCATGAGCCCATGACCAAATTTTCGCTTCTCAATTCCATCTTGGCCTGCAGCTAGTTCCTCAATAAGTTGATTTTATTATCACGAGTTAGCACTGGCCTTTATCTGGTCGCCGCTCGGCCACCTCCCCTCACATCGCGTCTCCACTGTCCCCCTCTGCAACCATGCCATTTCGTACAGGTAGCCAATGTATTGGTTTCGTTAGTTTTGTTAGCGAGTTCGGATCATCCGAGATATGATGCTCGCTCGAGCTGTGGCTCTTCCTTTTTGTTGGGTCATCCCACGTCCCTTTTACCGCTGTTACCTTTGTCGGCCATGCACCCTCCATTGCTAATCGCTGGCCCGAGCTCCGCTATGATTGTCTATGCCCAACCCGTCTCACCCGCCATCTCCGGCGGTTGGCGCCTCTGTCGTTCGCCTCATCTCCATAGCTAGTCTGGCGACCTCTCCAACCATCTTCTACGTCTAGAAGGCATGATGAAGTCATGAAGATTCCTTCAACGACTCTGCAACCTAAAGATGTCGATGGCCGCCGTATACGAGAAACACGTTGGAGCTTACTTGGATCAGAGATGGGCCTTCGGGTTTCTAGGTTTCCTCTTGTGTCCTCTAAAAAGTCTTCTTTTTTATTTTCTAATTCCATTTTCCTTTTCTATACTGCCGTGGACAGGAAACACGTCACCGAGCCACCTCAGCACCCAGCCGCGTAAACCCGACCAATCCCCGGCGCCGCAGCGCGCACGCCTACGTGTCGGATCATATCCGCCCCTCCGATCGGAAATCAACGGTGCGTTTGCTTCTCCCCCTCGGAAGGTTCGCGCAGGCGCGGCCGCGGCGACCTCGCTCTTCTTCTTCTTCCCCACTCCCCAGCTTCGAACGGACCGACGAGAAGACGGAAGCGGACGCGGCACAGTAGACGACCAGCCGAGGCCTCGGGGTCCACGACGCGTGAGGATGTCATCGCCCGCCGAGTGAGTGCCCTCGATTCGGTTCTTGCATCTCTTTCGTCTCTCCGATCTCAGATTCCCACGCGCAGATGCCGTGTGTCAGGCCGCGGGGTCCGGGTTGGGGATCGCTAGAGGGAATCCGAGGTGTATCGATCCGAATAGTCGATGGACTCTTCATCAGATAGGGCGGGGGGTTATCCGGAGGTTTCGACTTGCTACTGTAGCAGGCTGTGGCTGTGGTGGATTCGTGGTGCCAATTTGGTCCCTTATTAGGGTTCCGGTTGGAAATTGGCTGGTTAGGGGTTTGAGCTGATACGTCTCATGTCGAAATTCACTTGACTGACCACAGCGTTCTATAAGTCAGCTTCGTGCTGCAAGTTTGAATTGACACGAGATGAATGGGTTGATTGCCGTCTTCCCTTTATCCCGTGAAAATTCAAGTCCCTGAATATGTTGTTTGGACGGCCTGTTTTCATTTAAACAGGAGTTATGGAGTAGCACCCTGTTTTTCACGCACCTCAAATTTTGTGGTGTTTGCCTGGGAGGTTGTGTGGTCGTGTTCCTGAGGACAATATGTAATGCTTACAGATCATTTATTTTTCTCTATGGATTAGTTCCATGATTGTTTGTGCAATTGTGCTCCAGACTTTGTGCCTTTGGCTAAAATACTTCCTAGTTTCTGAACAACTGTATCTGAACCGTTGTTTGCGATAAGTTTAATTCGAAAGGAATAACTGGAGCGTGCATCCTGGTGCATCGAGCTAGTTTATGAAATGATAATATTTTGCCTCTTTCTGTTGGTGAAGTATGTTAAGGGTACACCATCTCATAGAGAGAAACCTTAAGACTATGAGATTACACTAATACCCTTGACTATTATACCCTCAGCAACCTGAAGCTGTCACCAGTTTGTGCTAGCTGAAATAATCAAACCATTTTGGTCTGTTTCTCTGACCCCCATGACCCTTAGCTCTGCTCAGTTATGTCTAGTTTCTATTGTTAACCGATACTGGAGGTTTTGATGCGAGCTTTGAAGTTGCCACTAGCTTTGAGCCAGTTTGTGAATGGACTATGCTTAGTAATACTCTCTTGTGTTTTATAGTGCGCCATTCACCAAAAACATGAATTGAGAGGCTACCACTCCATCCTGCTTCAACTGTTAATTTGAATATTAACCAAACACATTAGTTAGAAAAGGTAAATAGAAGAGAGTTACAAAACACCAGGAGAACTATATAGATAAATAATCATGAATCTATAGTACAATTGGAAAGACGGAATAGCTTGTGCCAGTGTCTTCATAAGTTTTTTACATGATATAATGGAATGGAGGAAAAAGTGTTGCTGTAAGGTCCTTGCACCTGTTAGGATTACATGTAACATACCAAATTTGTTTTACCCCCAGTTTTTTTGTTTGTGCAATCTTGGTGTATAGCTACTATTGTCTACTTTTTAACTACGTAGTGTAATGATATGCGTGACAATGAGTCACCACACATCATTACACACCACTAACCTGGCATAATCATTCACAAAACTTTAGGTTTGATGTGGTGCTTAGGCCATCTCTATCGGTTGCCTCAAATGGATGCTCAAAACACTATTCTAGCACTAGAGTGGAGTTTGAAATTTGAGAAATGGGATGAGTATGCGGCTGAAGATGGCCTTACATTTGCAATTGCAAGTTCTGAATTTGATCGTATTACCTAAACTATTGTCCTCAGAGCGTACTCCATTGTCATACTAGTTATGTTCTTATTTGTGCCGTGCATTAATTATAGATTATCAATAGTTTCTGGAGGATTCACTATACTAAAGAAACGAGCGTATAAAATATTTTTACCTTTGAAGGCTTGGGAACATGTGCTCACTTTCATGCCTATTTCAGGTACTACAATTCGCTTCCACCTATAAGCAAGGCATATGGGACATTGTGTCTCTTAACTACCATCCTAGTTCGGGTCCAGATACTTAAACTGAACTTTCTTTACTTATATTACCCCTTCGTGTTCAAAAATTTTGAGGTTAGCTTCTGTTTTTCCTCTTCCCCTATCCTAATTGTACCGCATCTAATACAGTTTAACATTATTATTCCTTGGGCTTGACTGCAAAATATTTTAAGCCTGCATTAGGAAGTATGTTGTAATTGCTTGATTTACATGTCAGTTACATTAGGTGGGAGTTGTTTGCTCTTCATTTTGTTTTGGGATACATGTCAGTTACATTCTACCCTTCTATATTTAATGTTTTGTGAACAGATCAGAGCATTTGTTTGTTCGATTTAATATATTATGCAGTCTCATCTTTGTATGCTTGGAACTTGTACATTACATTTTTCATACTCCTGCTCCATGTCTTTGTATTTTTCTTTAAAAAAAATGGACCTTGCAGATATGGAGGCTATTTACCAGTCTTATCTTTCTGGGACCATTTTCCATAAATTTCGGTATTCGCCTTCTGATGATGTAAGTTAAATTTTGCTGAACATTGATTATAAAAATTTTGTTGCTTTCACAATATCTTTATTATATATTAGCTTTGGTTTCTTGAAATTGGTTTACATATTTTGGTATGTAGAGCAAGGTATGGTGTGATGTTGGAAAAGGGTGCATTTGAAAAACGGACTGCAGATTTCTTGTGGATGATGATATTTGGTGCCACCTCACTACTGGTCAGTGGTGGTTTTTATCTTTTGTGTTCAGATTAGTCGCAACCAAGAGAATTACTTGAACTTTTACTAAACTTGCATACAAATCTGTATTGCTTGAATCAGGTATTGTCGGCTATTCCCATGTTCAATACTTATTTATTGGGAATACCTATGGTCAACATGCTTCTTTATGTTTGGAGCCGAGAGAATCCAAATGCTCAGATAAGTATATACGGCCTCGTCCAATTGAGGGTATGTATTGTCACCGCCATCGAGTGCAGTGCTCATTTCTGTGTTGCCGAATTGGTGAAGTAAGCCTCCAAGACATGTGGATATTATGTTTGGTCATATTCTCTCCTTTATTTGCAGTCGTTTTATCTTCCATGGGCTATGCTCGCATTGGATGTGATATTTGGGTCATCATTGCTGCCTGGCCTTGAGGGTATCATGGTTGGGCATCTCTACTACTTCCTTGCAGTATTGCACCCTCTTGCCACCGGAAAGAACTATATGAAGACTCCGAAATGGGTGTATCCTTTTACACGGTCATGGCTGAAGCTTTTTCAGTTTGTGTATATAACTAATATCGATTTATTTGCTTTTGCTACTTATATGATTCTCCTTGTCTCCTTAACCTCCTGCACTTGCACAGACACAAGATTGTTGCTCGATTCAAAATAGGCATGCAAGCAAACTCTCCTGTTCGGCCACCAGCCAACAACAACACTGGGACCGGTCCCTTCAGAGGAAGAAGCTATAGACTCAATCAGGATTAGGGGTTGCTCTATTTGACTTGGAGAACACACCTTGTAATGTGATCCCTGTTCGGACTGGCGATGTAGAAGCAGAGCCAAGAACAGGGAGGGTCAACCAGGATTAAGGGTTGCTCTATTAGAGTTTTTTTTTAAAAAAACCTGGATTGTTTCACGGAATGGTGAATCCTTTCATGTGCTGATTTAGTTGCTAACAATATCTCCATTGTCCCTGTTTAGTCATGAATATGCTAATGATAGTTTATGTACGTCTGAATCATTGTTTGCATCTTTTTAGTAAGGGAAAATTAGAAGAAAAATAATTTTGCTTGTGCTGAGCTGGAAAGGAAGCTAGTTCTGTGCTCGCAGTCGCAGGCATCTAAAAACTGAGGCTGCATAGGCCCACCCTGATACTGTTGGGCCTAACTGGGTAGGTTTCAGCATGCCCACATATGCTCAAATAGAACGGGCTTATTGGCCCATTAGGCTTATTGGGCCTGATCATTAGTGCTCGGCCCATTTCCCCATTCAGTTTTGTCCTCCAAATGGAGCTCGGTGTTACTTTTCAGCGATGCCCGTGCTGGTGTTCAAATGCCAACGTTTTAGAGGAATGAGACCAAGATGAACTAATAAACAATTTTCTTTTTCTGTTATTTTCTCATGTTAATTTGACATGTACTTTATCCTACTTCAGTTTCACAAAAGAATAGAGATATCATTTTCATATCCTTCTACAGCTATTGCATGAAACCAATATGTAGTACAGTTTGAAAAGTACACGCTTCATTTTTTTTTGAACATAATAGGCAGGAAGCTCTGCCTTTCAATTAAGACGAAGAGAATTGACCCCGTTTTAAGGAAAACAGGGCCGGAAACCTACACAGAGCGCGCGGTTTAAAAACCGGCGAAAGGCAACCCTAACGACACCCCAACCAAAGCCCCTTGTGTGTCATCGTTGCCGAGCTCGTCCCAAGGAACGAGCAGCTCCGACTTCCCACATCAGGCAACACGGACAGCTAGATACAACAGACACTGACATCGCCTACACACTGGGCACCATCCCTCAAGGAGAAAGATCGAGATGCGCCATCGTTGCCGAGCCTCGACGCACCCCACGCGAAGCAGCTCCGACTCTTCACCATCGAGCTTGATCCAATAGAACCGAGTACCAGAAGCAAGCAGACATCAGGAGCAGCTCCAACTCTCCGTCACCAAGCCAACACGAGTGACGCAAAGCCCCCGTTGGACAGCGATCGCACAAGCAGGGACTGGAGGACTCCTGGACGGCGCCTTGAAGAAGGAAGACGACGCAGAAGCGCCGCCGCCGCCCGCCTAGCAGAATAGGCAAGGTCTCCCCCGAAGACTCCAGCAGAGACCTGCGACGTGAAGACTGCCAAGACCATGGAAGAAAGGCTGCAGCAGCAGCCACCGCAGTCGCCACCCTGAGGCCAAGCTGCGCGTCGTCGCCTCAAGCCAACCACCGACGCGCCCACCCTGCAGGATCCATGCCCACGCTGTGCGACAGCGCCAATGTCGCCGCCACAACATGCCGACGAGACCCCGCCCGCGGCAGCCCTGCGGAGGAGAGGAGCTCCCAAATCGACGCCTCCAGGAAGGTATAACGACACCCTCAGACGTCGCCGTCGATTGCTTTCGCCGGGAAATCCAAACCCCCTCCCCCAAAGCCCGTTCCGGACGCCACCAGAGGGGGAAGGCGGAGATCCAACCTCGCCCCACTGGGAGAACCACCGGGAGCCGCCCTCGGCCCCCAAGGCCACCACCCACAGACGGACGAGGCTGAAGGAGGAAACCGGGGAGGGAGGGGCGCAGGGCGGCCGACCAGACGCGCCCGGGCCCCTGCGGGCCGCCGTGCAGCCGCCGGAACCGCCGCCGCCGAGCCCCGCCTGCCGCAGGGAGGACGCCTGCAGGACGGACACCCCTCCGCAGCAGCACGGATCCACGGGGCCCCAGCCACGTCGGGACACCGAGCACGCCCGCCGATGGCCGCCGACAGCCCCAACACCACCACGCCGACGCGCGCGCCTTCCCTCCCGCCGAGGGCGCGACGAGCGCAGCCAAATCCAAGGAAGGGAGCCCCGCCGTCGCCATCCTAGGGTCCCGAACCGGACCTCCGGCGGTTCCCTCCGGCGACGGCAAGGTAGAGAGGTGAGGGTGGGGGTGGCGGCGGCTAGGGTTTTGGTCGCCTCCCGGGTCGCCCGAGCGGGAGGGCGACGCTGGGGGCCAGTGTTTGCCCTTGGACATTTCCCCGTCGTCCATCGCACGCTTCATCCTAGCTGTACTTATTTGACAATAGCTCAAGCTATATTCTGACAAAAGAAAATACTGTACTTTCACTTGCTTCTGTGTTCAAACTGAAGCAATTACTGTAGCAAAACACTTTGTCTGCCGTTCAGTCGAAGGATCAAATGGCGATACTGACGGCTGCTCTACTTATAAGAGAGAAAAGACAGCACGCTCAAACAGACAGGTATCTGCAGCAAGAGTACAATGTCTTCCTCATTCCCTATTCTCTGATATATACTTGGTCTTGCTACAGAATGTAAGCCATACAAGCAATCCTCTTAGCTAAACACTTAAGAAATAGAATCAAAATTCCATGGGCATCATATGGATCGAAATAGTTTTAGCTCATGGGATGGCAGGCTCAAACAAGGTTCCGGCCACGCCACACCTGGGTTTTCCAGTTGTCCCTGTTTTTGGGGCATCTTGTCACCTCGCCATGTACTTGACATTTGAGAATGACCTGTAAAGAAGTTTCCGTCCCACAAAAACTGAATTTTCTGATAAGTTTGAGTGTTGAGGTTACGGCGATGACCCTGAAAGGAAAAAAACTCCGTACACAGACACACAGAACACTAATAATACTGCTGTCAACTTCCCCTTGTAGCAGAAGTGCAGAACTTGAATTCTTCTGCACTAGCATGGTCCTCTCAAGTTCTCGGGCATTATCATGTACACTTATTTCAAGATGTCAAGAGGGCACCGCGCAAGTTTAATGACACATAGTGCCTCGGGAAAACAAATCTACTGCGGTACAAAATTTCCTGAAGGCCATTCCAGGAGTTCAGAGTCCCGTTGCAAAGGATCTATTCTTCTGTCCAGTGATTCTACCACTACCAGGCACATCAGACCTTGTTTTGTTCCATAGGACGGTCCTTGTTCAAAATTCAATGCTTTCCAGCCACCACGAAGTTAGTACAAGATACTACTACACTTTGTTAACAGAAATCGCGGTTATTTCGGAATTAGTCTTCGCTTTTGAACTGGCGACATTGCAAAGGCTCGAATCGATTGCCTTGGGCAAAATTTTGATATAGCCATCGTCGATTTACCATTGCAAATGTCGTCATCATGCACGTACGAGTACAGCAGAAACCGCAGCACACCACATTTACGCCAATGCAGGCTTCATCAGTAATGGTACTTAGCTTTCAATTCCTGCTTTCCCCTATGACTGTACCAGAGATCCCAGCCCATCCATCTTAAATATATACTGCTTCCTACAAGGACAAGACACACATGAACCTGCACCCCGCTCTCTCGCTCTCGCTCTCCTGAAAAAAAATGCAGACCTGAATCTGAATTCTGGAATGAAATGGGCACCCACTGCACTGCACTGCACGGTAGTATGATTTCAATTGATTTGATTCAGCAGAGGCAGCAGCAGTTATCAGACTGTGTGTCTTGCGAGAGGCCTATGCATTGCAGTGAATTCATTCCACGCTGGGGGCTGGGGCAAGAATGACGGACAGGAAGAACCGCGCATTCAGATTTCAGAGGCTGACGCTTCCAGGCCCCAGAGACAGACAGACAGAACACTATTTTGATCAGGATTTCTTGCTCGCAAACCGGTTCCATTGGTTGTTGCAAAGTTTATATACTGTGCTGTTTGTGCTCCCTTGTATGACTTCTCCCTGTGCAAAAGCAGGGAAATTCTTATTCTCTTCGGGGTCCCTCGTCCCAGACAATCGGGAGCTTGTCTGCCCTTTAAACTCTCAAACTGCTGTCAAACTGTGTCTGTGTGTGTATGAGCAGCAAAAAAAACTGTTTCACCGGTGCAACTGTGCTTGATGTTTCGTTTTATGCCTGTATAGTGCTTGATCATAGCACTTATAAGGTACCCCTGGCACTCACTCCCTGAGCCTTGCTTGACTCGAATTTTGATGCCATTTGTAACGACGCATATAATTTCTCCTAGGTTGGTGGAGTTTCTTAAGCCACCTTGTGGGGACAACTCCATTTTCTTCTCATTTCCGAACTGCGCACATATATACCGTCGTTGAGCAATTGCTGAGCTCTCAGTTATCCTAGTACTGTAGCCTGTTGTGGTCAGGGCACAATTATAGCAGCTGGGAGTGTCAGGTGAATGAGTGAATGGAACTGTAGCTTGTGCCCTGACGAGTAAACCATAAATGTATGCAGGGGACAGGCAAAGAAAAATTGGCAGCCAGAGAACGATTAATGTATGCTTCCCTAAATAATTTCCTGATGAACAATGGAATGGGGTATATGCCTCTTCCGTTTGGATGATTCCTCTTGGTTTGCATACGGTGATCCGTGATTCGCACGGCTCGCGGTCGCCCATTCACCCATCCATCTGCCTCGTTCCATTGAATCTTTGGCTCCCTACGTTCAATGGGGGTTAGGCTATGGCTAATGGCGTGTCTCAAACGGTTTCTCAAAACACTGTTTGACATAAATGCTGCACTGTATACAGAGAGAAAGATAGTTGAAATAATGACACGGAATGTAATTTAAAAAACCCCGTTAGAGAGAGCCCTGTGATGCTGCTGCTGACGAGTGGCGGTCGCTGGGTGATGCTGCTGCCGTGCTGCGGATAGACGGGGGTGATTCCACTCCATTGCAATCGCAATGGTCTGCTGTTTATTTGTTGCTGCTGCAGCTGAATCGGTCATCACTACCATGTGCCTGTTAATGGGGGGTGTTGTGCCTTTTTTGTTGCCTCTACAGTTCCGAGGAAACAAGATGGGCAGAGACCGAAGGCACTGCGCTTGTCAGTCGGGTTCAGTAACTCTAGAGTCGTAGACCTGTTCGGTAGAAGTAAAAGATTGTGAGTACAACGGAGGTCTCTGCCAATCATGAAGGTTTAGCACTAGATTATGCTAAAGGCTTTTTATCAATTTTATTAAGCATTTTGTTCCCTCCTTACACACAAATTTTTTTTCTTTATCCTAAACCAAACCACCGTAACTTTGGTCAAGTTTATATTAAAATATATTAAATTTTATGCTACCAAATTAAGTATTGTTGTATTTATATTGAAATATATTTTCATATTGGTCAAACTTAAGATGGTTTGGCTTACGAGGATATACTTGTTCTTTCTCCAAATACAAGTATTGTAATAAGAAATGGCTACGGAATCTGGAATATTTTTACTTCATTGTGTGGATACTTTGTGAGATGAAGATGTGGGCCAAGTATTAACCATAGGGGCTACATTAACACCAAGCTATTATATATGTAGACTTTTAGTTAGCTCTATGTAACATAGCATATGTATAAAGCCGATATTAGACTGTATTATTAGCCATGCTCTGATCCATCCAAATATGCATTTACCGCTCGGCATCTCCTCCCCTCATCCACAATGTTCAGCACAACATCTCCCACAGTTTCATGCGTGAGGAACTTTGAACTCCACCAAGAGGAAGACGGGAGAGTGGCAGCATCTCAGTTATGGATCCTCCTTTCAATCATGGACCCATATAGCCCTTCTAGTGGTGGCACACCGATCTGTTGAGATGTCAAAGCATTTATGAAACCAAATCAAGCCTACTTGTTTAATTGTTCCATTAAACTAATCCAATCCACTTCATTGTTTCCCTCGTCAGGTGTGGTGGCGTGAGGCCATGAGTTGTTGAGTGCGGCATAGCGGAGGTGTGGTGCCTGGCATGGGAGCGGCAGTAGGCACATCGAGGGACTGTACTGAGTATGGTCATTTGTTCTGACTGAGTGTTTGTCAATACTGAATACTTGTTGAAGGACGAGCGAGCAGAAGCCTACCTAAGTGTGCCCTGGTGCGGCGCTAGAGTGGACTTGGCGTGACAAAATCCCTGCCGAGTGGACTGTCAGGTGGATTGGGCTGCGGTCCAAGTTAGGCCAAGCCCATAAGTGTAACATTGGGTGCAAGACTGTGTCGTGAGCTGTAAAATCACTCTACAGATGAAGCCCGCTATTGTTTCCCGGTTCGAGCGTCAAAACTAGGGTCTAAGAGCGTTTTCTTATTCTATTGTCAAAACCAAGGCAGGTTACCGGTATTCCAAAAATCAAAGTTATCCCTGAGGGATGAGCTACTAGACACGTGGAGGACATCAACCGAAGGCAGAGAAACCGAAGACGTAGTGGACTCCATCGTGGCCATTCAGCCGAGTTATTGCGGTCTTTTTTAGCCCCTACGGTCCTTTGTAGTGTCAAGAGTCTACATTATAGGGGTCAAGTGCTCTAGCCCCTACGGGCCTTTGTAGTGTCAAGAGTCTGTATTATAGAAGGGTCAAGTGCAAAACTACATTAGAACTTAGTCTACAGTATAAATAAGAAGGTGGCTGCCATTAGCCACTCCTCTTGGCTGGTTTAGGGTTGCTTAGGCTTAGGTTTAAGTAACTATTTTTGTTTCTAAGCAAGAGCTTCGAGATTAGTGGGTTTTAGAATGATCTAGCCCCGTAGTTAGAGGATAGGAAGTGGAAGGCAGCTTGGAGAACGAGATTCTACCTTGTATTCAAACCTTGTGACTTATTTAGACTTGCAATAGATGGAATTTCGGGCAGCATCTTGAGTGTGCATCTTCTCTCCTCTTTCCCTTTGATTTTTGGGTGATTTCTCAGGGACTTTCGGTGCTTTGGTTTGCCTACGAGATTTTCCTTTCTTTTTTATTGTTTTGGACTTGCAAGGATATGCAGATTATGTCTTAGAACATCTCAATCCTATAGGATTGCCATGAGCAAGTTGGATTTGAGTTTTCCCCTTTCTTGCCTAAGTATTCTCCTTTTCACAGGATCTAAAATTTCTGCTAATACCGTAATCTTTTTCAGTATATCTTTTGGGAATAGCTTTGGAATAGTGCTAAGATAGTCTATGCCAATTTTATAAAGTTTGGAGAAGATTTGGTCAAGTTTAGACCTTAGGAGCTCAAGTTTCGCAAAGGTTATCAGACAGTCCAGAGTAGGGCTGCCAAGTTCGCCCTGGCGTGCTACACCGGACAGTCCGGCGTGCTACTAGACAGTCTGGTGTATGCTACCGTACAGTCCGGTGTTGCCCTGGCTGCAGCCTTTTCTGGCTCTTTTCGTTTAGGTGTTTTGTCTGTGGTTTTGGTTTGCAACTCTGTTGTACGCCTATACTCAAACTAATTGGTTCATCTAGTGAAGCACTTGACTGTGTATAGTGGCCAGTGAAGCTCGCTTTCTAAGTTTCAGGTCTTATTCGCTTCTGTCGGTCTCGTGGGCGCTTGAGCGATTTCTTTCACTGTTTTGTTTCCTTCTTGAGTTCCTATGGTCAGTAGCACCTAGGTGCTATACGTGATCTTACTCAACAGAGAAGAAATTTCTTGGATTGCAAGTTTAGATATCGACCTATTTACCCCTCCGTGTCGTCCTTTCGGTCCTCAAACATGTATAATCGCGTTCTGGCACAGAGAGAATCCGCTACAAACAGCGATCAGCAGAAACCAACTGAAACCAATTTGTTGATGATGTTGACCCATTGCTATCCAACCATTAGCAGGGAGAATTCAAACCATTAAAATTGTTATAGCCCAATCCATTAGCAGCTGGGCTAGACCCGTATGCATAGCTACCATAGCGGCCCAATGCCACTCTTGACAGACCCAATTGTCAAAGAATCACCCTTACCATCTATCACTCTGTCAACTGATTGGTTAGTTTTTTTATCAAATTGCATGTGATGCAGTCTTTGTTTCATATCTCGTTCTAAACATTTTGACGTGCGTCTAGTGTTTTTTTAGCCTAAGTGCTTGCGGTTCTGTAAATTTAGAAATATGCACTCGTTATGGGTATTGAGGCTGGATACTTATTCCGTTATTAAAAAGAGCTACCTACCTGATTGAGTTTTTCCTTTGTTCTTGACAAATGGAAACCAGTTGCATGTACAACATGCATATTAAGCGAATGATATCATCTGCAGTTGCTAGTTTGTAGTTGTCTCTGGCCCAACTACATGTGTAGTTATTGCAGAGGAGTTGCGCTCAGTGCTAAAATTCAGTCATGACCTCTCAGCGGTTAAAAAGTTAAACTACAGCAAAAAAAAAAGTTATTAAGAGAATCCCGAGGTTTCAAAAGGTACGATACCTGCACACAGAGCTAACCCATGTCAGATCAAGAAGGTTAACAGTACAATCACGTAGATGGTAGGTGCAAAATATATATATCATCACCGGCCTAGTCGCCTAGAAGCTGTAATAACAAATCGTGAAGAAGATCGGTAGATCAGCATGCAGCCAATATGAATTCAAAAATTTTAAACTGGGCAAGGGGCACATCAGTTTGGATCGGTCCATGGACAGTTTCTCACCACCTGCTCAGTACTCTGTCTAAGCAGTAAAGAAATGGTGACGCTTCTGAAACATGAACCGCCTGCCTCAACTCGATCGTGGAGAATTAAGTATGCTGCTTGTTTCGTGGTAGACTGATAGTTTACTTCAATCAGTTGCAGCTAAGATGCACTATTTGCTGGTGAGGGGTGGCAACAAAGGTTTGAAATACTCTTTAAAAATCATCCGTTGGGCTACTAAATAAATGGTGTATTAAATTAAGGATTTTACAGAACAAAAAACTATTGATATAGCATTAGTAACACAAGAATCGGAATCACATAGTAACTTCACAGAAAATAGTTTGGTTTCATATATATGAAACTAAAATACATGAGTCCAAAATAATTCATGTATTCCGGCCTCTATACTCTTTTGGAATGGAGGGAAAGTGGAGCAAACTTGGAGGATTCAGTTCCTATAAAGTTACTGTGTGATTATTATAGAATGATCTCTTTTATGGAGATTTTGGACGCAACATGGGGGGCAGACAAAGAACCTGCTTTCTCAAATGCAAATGCAACTATGCAAGCCCTACCCCACCCAGGTCATGGAAGATGGTGCAGTTGCAGTATACAGTATACTACGCTGTACGTACGTACGGCCGCATCATCATGAGTTTCAGTGCTGTCCCACACTGAAAGCTGGTCTACTTCCGTATTGGCATACTCCTACTACTGAGTACCGACTACTAACTGCTTCCTGCATTTCAGGTCCAGAGCTGGCATCACTACAAGTTGTTCCAGCCAAGAGATGCTCTGTGAGTTTTTAAAAAAAGAGAGAGCTGCTCTGTGAAATCGGTTTGTACGTACCAGTACAACCAGTTTGCAATATTCCAGGATTATTAAGACTTAAGCACGCT
The DNA here is from genome assembly GCA_030272315.1 of Paspalum vaginatum. NCBI lineage: Eukaryota > Viridiplantae > Streptophyta > Magnoliopsida > Poales > Poaceae > Paspalum > Paspalum vaginatum. The sequence continues at coordinate 9,465,714 of CM059020.1, read as the reverse complement.
ATCTGAGTAGCAATTCCTAGAGTAAACTATGTGCTTAATTGATTCTCTCCCGATCCAACGCTGATCTCATACGTACTGCCCTACGTGGAAGACCCACCATCTCAATTTGCTCAAAGTAGAAGCACAAATCTGAAACGTCCTGTTTTTATTTAAAAAAAAACAACACTATCACCTCATGCCAGTGGTTTGCGTGCAGCTCCCAATGTCCTTCAAGCAAATTTCAGCACTGCATAACAAGTACCACTTGGTTCTGAAAACACAACTTGATGCATGTGAGTATAATATGTACTAGAGCTATATTTGCCTCCTCAACGGTTTGAGAAGACACTTCCAAACACTAGAAGAGAGATGCTAGGCACCCAACTAAACTAACCTTAACCTATATAGAAAGTACATGCCTGTACTTAGGTGCAAGCAAGCAAGCAAACAAAGATCACCAGTGCAGACAAGCAAAGGACGAAGGAGGGTCACTAGATCAGTCAGTACGATTTGAAAGAGATCCATGATGGAGCAGTGTGGGTTTAATTTTCACCTGCCTTGTACTAGCAAGTGGTAAACAAATGCATGCCACACTGCAACAGGGACTCTCCATGCCTCAACTCTTGGGAACACATCACTAGGATAGTAGCGTTCAGCAGTTTTACTCTGGTCAGTACGTAATCAGGTACTGTAACAAAACAGGCAACTAAACTAGTAAGGTAAAGAAGCGCGCGCACAGATCATGGGACTGTAATGGCTGGGTAGAAACAAAAATCGACAGCATGGTGATGGACTGATATGATAATATCATAATACTCGTAACAAACAAGCTCGGCGTTGTAGCAAGACCTGACCCAATAATCCAATATGTTATATGTCTGTTCCCTGTTGGGTTTCGAATTTGAAGGCTTCATCATGCCTTGCGCTCGCCCGAGCAAGCAGCTGTACGTAGTACGTCGTGCAGGTGTCTGCGTGATGTGTCGATATACGCACAAGACGATAAAAAAGATGCATTATTCAGAGGTGACAGATGAGAGACAAGGGATCACAAGCAAGTCAGTGGATAAGGTTCTTGCTTCATGGAATAAGCATTTCCCAATGTTAATGTAAGTTTTACGCATATTCTCCTTCCATTTACTGCATCAGTCTCTAATTGTAAGGGAGTTTGAGGCCTCATTTTATCTTCATTCAAATATATCAGCCCATCCTCACAAATCACAAATGCAGGTACATTACTTTTAGCTTTGCGTTTTTTCTAAACTATAAAAGAACGAGTTTTAGAAAAATCTTTTTTAATTACCTACGACGGGTCCAGTGTATCCCTCACGTTGGTCCCACTGCGCAGATTGGAAATGGTCTAAAAAAATCAATAGAATGAAAATGTTTCTACCCTAAAGTATTTTATTTTCTCGCCTTATTTTATATCCATATCCATTGGGTTTTTTTTTATCTTAGAATTAACGAGAAAGAAAAGACGACAATCAGTCAAGTCTCCTTTCTGTTTTCTTTTTTTCTTTCTCTCTTTCCTTAATTACTTGGCCGGTCATTCCATACTACATCCGTGTTGTACGTACATCTCCCCTAATGTTTTTAAATTGCTACTGAAGTGAGTAAATCTGTTTTAAATTTGTCGCGAGTTAAAGATGTCTTGTCTAATAGGATAAATAAGCAAGACTTAACATTGCCATACTTCTTACGCAATCCAGCCGAATAAGTAGGATTGGAAGCTACCATTCATAGTGTCAGTATACTGTATTTTTTTTCCTTGTTGCTTGAATTGCTATAAAAAAAATCACAAATCATTTGTGGACGGATAATATAAAATGATACAAGTGCCTTTTCTTTTATTTCAAAACATTTAGTTATGGGTACAAAGCAAAAAAAACGTAGTAAAAGATATATTTTTAAATATCTTCATGAAACATAGTGAGAAACGCAGAGCAGATCTAGGGACAAACATAATGTTCATCGGAGAGACAAGGGGAAGCAAGAGAGTGCAGCCATGCATGGAATCGATTCAAACTGTAGGTATGTGCTTGGCGCTTCCGGTGCCGTGGTCCAGTGCTCACTCATATGCTTCGAATTCAGCGAAATTTCCCCTATTTCTTGGCCGGTCGTGCTTCGAATTCGGTGAAATCTCTCTCATGCCTGCAAGTGTGTGTGCCCACCACCAGCCTGCTGCTGCCTGTCTGCCTCGGACGGGGTGTGGTCAGGTCGTAGTTGAGCTCGAGAGCTGAGCCGAACTACCGCGGCTGCCCGGTCGGCAGCCGGTCAATGCAACTGCTCCACAACTCTAAGAGATCCATTGCCGCTCCGCCTAAGACCGTCTTTACATCAGGTTGTTCAAATAGATTTATTTATTAATATTTTAATTATATTTTTTTGTTTATGGCAACCTAAGACGATGCACAAAGAAAAAAAAGGCGAGGATCAAGGCAGCAGGTCGACTTAATTGGATGACCTGTCGATGAAGAGACGGTCTTAGCAGAGGTGGTTTACGAATTCTAATCGCCCATACTCCTAATTCAAACCGTGCGGGGAATACTCTGTGTGAGCTAGTACTAGTATTTACGGTGAAGAGACAGGTGTGAAATTTATAGTAAATCGTATGGAGCTTAATCCTGATCAAAAGTGTTTATTTTAGGTTTTCTCTCGTCTCATTTGTTCATACTCTAACACACGATACTTCCGATCAAAATTGCTTATATTTGGCTTTCAGTCTCATTGTGTGTTTATACTCTAAACCATCTTTAGCATACCCCCATGCGTGCTCATTTTCTACGTACACATTAGCACATTTATATACATGCATGCTGTGTTGGCACAATACTTATATCGGTTCTTTTTATCGATCCATGGTAGAAAAGTGCTTTGTATGCTTTCCCTTCCTCCAACCCTTAGCGCTCTAAAATACTTTTTCAATGAAACACTTCCGTACCGTCCTTAGTTTGATTTCCGTAGATTGAGATAATTTTATTGGCGGTCCTCGAAACTTGTTCCGAGGTATCTAGCTCCCGTTACTTTAAAAAATACGCATTTAAGTCATTAAAAACTTATCCTGAGATTTTATCTAGGTCCCAGTACTCTCAGAATACACATTTAAGTTCTTAAACTTGTCTAGTAAGTTTCACGTAGATCCTCCGGGTGGTTTTCCAAGGGCGTTTTTATTTTTAAAAAATAATAAAAAAACTATTTAATATTTAAAAAATTAATAACTAATTCATTTTAAAATCAGAAAAATATGCAGAGGCAAAGGACATGAATCTTAAAAAAAAAATTCACATCCGGTCTTCAAATAATAGACGTTACGGTATGCATACAGTCAAGATATTTATTTTTATTCACCCCTTAAACATTTTAATTCACACTCTAAGATTCATGTTGCACACGTTTCGTTTTAGCAACTGCACACGATTGCACGGTCACCCAGGGAGTCGTCGTCCGATCGATCGAGCCCTTCCCTCGTCTCCCCATCCATCAAATCAGAAGGCAATGATTGCCGAGGAGAAAGGCGCGGTGGACGGACGGAGCACGACCCAACGGATGGAGCTGTTGATGAATGGGATGGCTGGTTTTATTCGCAGTCTCGCCGTGTCTTGGCGCGCAGGCAGGACGAGGAACCAGCGCGGCGCTGGTGCAGCTGCTGCTGGGTTCCGCCGCCCAGCCGACCGATCTCTTCGCCCGTCCCATCCCATCACATGCTTGCATGCATGCAGCCGCGCGCGAGCCGTCACGGGCACATAGATCCAGTGCGATCTCTGCTGTGTTCGGTGGACGCAACTTGCAGCGGCGACCCCTTTTCAAAACGATGGACCAGTGTATCGTCGCCACAACAGGAGCTACCGGCTGTAGTTTGCCAGAAAACCCTAATCAAAGCGTGCAAAATACGGTGGAAATGCTGTGGTCCGTGGATAGAGTATAGTTTAACGTAAAAAGGTAGAGTAGAACTGTGAGGCAGGAGGTCTGACTGGCAAGGCTTTGAGCAAATCCGATAGTCGAGTGCATTTGCCCCCGTGCGGGCGGGGGCAGCGCACGTTGCCACGGCTGGCGAATCCGCCGGCGACAGGTGTGCGGACACGCGCGCGTGACGTCACCGGGGGGCGAGAAGCCAAGGCCGAACTGAAAGGCAGGCAACAGTGCACCTGGTGGCAGCAGCGTCCTCACTCTTCGGGTGGCCCAGGCCCCAGGCGAGGAGGCGACCCGGGCCCGCCGCCCAGACATAGAGGACGTCACGTGCTGCCTGGCCCTGTCTGATGCCGCCGAGCCGATCCGGGCCCGGGCCAGTCCAGCCGAGGGCGTCCGGTGCCCACCCACACACGCCGGTGCCGGTGCGCCCGCCCGGCGTGGTCCGGCCGGCACAGCAGCCGCGCCCACGGCACGGCCACGTGCCCGTGCCGCGTCGCGTCCAGGCAGCTGCCCAGATCACCCCGCCGTGTCGGCCCGGCCCCCGGCGACGTTATTACGTGACGACTGACCACCTCATCTGATTCTCTGATCCCTCGCCACGGACGGATCGGGGGTTCAAATCTGATCAAGCTCGAGTTTGCGTCGAATTTGCCGAGTTTTCGTCCTTCTCGTGCTGCGTGGCCCGTTGTCCGTTCCCGTAAATCGTCCTTTTTTTTTTTTTTTGCCCCCTTTCTCGCCACACGATTCACGCCACATTGTGCGTTGATGATGGCTACCTACAACTAGGTACAAACATGCTAGCAAGGCTCCGTCGTCGACGTCCCACTGCAATCAAGTACGTACGGTATACTCGTAGCGGTAGTAGGCTTTGAACGAATCCATTACAGTAGGCTCTCTACTACCCTCTTCTCTATAGAAAAAAAAAAAACAATCCTAGCTTCCACAGCAACTTCAAATGTACTAGCTAGGATCGAGTTTTGGTTCTAGGACTAGTGATTTTTCCCTAGCCACATACAGTATATATTTCTTTGCTACATACTGATAGAATGCTACTGTAGGTAGAATAGAGCTCAAATACAGTCACTTTGCCTGCTCTCTTGCTCCGGCCCGGACGGGTTTTGGGATTGTTTGGTTACAAACATCCAAAAACAACCAAGACTCCATATAATTTATTAAACCAAACTGCCCTTAGGCTCTGTTTGGATTGGGAAGATTTCACAGGAAACAAAAAAAAATGTAGGAATTAGACATTTTTGTTGCATTCTAAACAGGGTCTTAGTTCCCGACACTCTGCCCCGTCCATTGCTACATACTGTTGTACCTAACAGAGTTCTACCTCGTTACTTAGCACTACAACAATCGCCGCACCCTTTCGCTATGTGATGATCCAACAAACCCTTATCCATTTGTGTAACCACATGGAATGTTTTTACTTGTCCACTGTTTTAAATATCGATTATAGCTTCCAATGCCCATTTTTCCAACTACATTTCACCTGTAACTTGTGACCCCTTGCCTTCTTTCATATACTCATCGAAGAAACACATAGTCACCTAGCTTGTAGGTAACTTCGAACCGGTCCAAACCAGGAGCGGAGCCAGGAATCTAACTTAAGGGGGACCAATGTCGACAAATAACAATAAAATATAGAGATAATAACTATTTTTACAAAGATAATAAACATTACATCATTCAATTATATAAATATAGATAGATAATGACTGATTACTGCGCACACCAATAGAAAATTCACCTAAAAATCACGACTAGTAGAAAAATTAGGCTCAAAATTCATCATTTATAGCAAAAAATGGAGTACATACCATGTAGTTTTGGGAGTCTTGGGGGGTGCTTGGCCCCTCGACCCCCCCTCTCTCCGCCACTGGTCTTACGGAAACGTTTCTTCTCAAGACATTGCTCAGTGCATTATTTATTGGATGTTTGGGTTGATGGACCATTCCATACTAGATGAGAGGTATCCAAATTTTTTTTGGTGGAATGCCTCCATTTCGCATAACTAATACGATGTGGTGACGCATTAACCCATTCTATATTATAAAAGCAAACAAATTTCCAAGCATTATTATGCTATTTACAAGATCACCATGATATATTAAAAAAATCTGTACAATACAAAAAAATTGCACTTCCTCGATATCTTAACATGTATAAATACAAATGGGTTGGGTAGGAAACTCGAATGAGCAATAAACAAGAACAGAGCACCTCCATGCATCATAGCAACTCATGCTCAATTCATGCATGCAAATAAAAAAGCCTTGAGGCCCGATCTTAAACTAAATGGTTTAGTAAATCGGGTTTATCAGAAACTTGATTATTGCTGCCTATTGATTATAACATACTAATGAAATGGACAAAATACAAAATATTTATAAGACTAAAAGAAGATCTTTAGCCATTGCTCTATTTGAACAAAGTAATTCTTTTTTGTTCATGGATAACTATTAAATATAGCTTTACAACGTGAAATACTAAGCTCATTTCCAAAAAATTGTAGGTATTTTTTATTGTCCAAATACTACAACACATCTTTACGTTTGCACATCAAGTTGTCCTTTAAGTTCTCTAGAATGTCAAAAGCAGCACTTGAATTGGAACACCAACACACAGAAGTGCCTTACAGTTTGCAGCAAAACCACAAGCCAGGAACATGTGTTCAAGAAATTCTTCCTTTGGGTTCAAAACAAAACACACTAATAAGATTGCAACACCACGCTTTTCCATTATTTGAAAGCCCCTCTGGTACTTAGCCGATCCCCAAAGTAGGAGGAAGAAAACTTTTGGTCCTGTTCGGTTCATGTCTAACCTTGCCACAACGAACCTTAGGAAAATTGTGGTTGCCACAAAACGTGTGACAACAAAACTGAAGGCACAACTGTGATAAAGTTCGGCGAGAAGATGTGTCTATGACATGCAAAGCCATGGCTAAAAAACTTTTGCAAGCCAATACTTCGTTAGTGAATCAAACTGTAGCCTAAGAAACTATGGCATGTCTAACTTGTGGCTTGACAATGTTGTACACTGTATTGAAAATGGCCTGCCACATTGGTCATTCAACTAATTTGGAGTTTTGGACCGTTCCAGACCTAAGAAAACCCAAGACAATTTCAATGTGGCTTAGTATGTAATCCGAGCGGTTTCTACACATGGATATGAATTGGGACAACTTTAGAGAGCACTCGTGAATTTCACTCTTATTTTTTCCCCAGAGATATGAAAATGTAGAACCGTCATGAATTCAGAATATTAATTGAATGCTGGCATCTTTCGTGATACCTGACTAGATTCAAACATAAGGTGTAGGTCACATTTCACCGAGGTAGGAGCTGGGTTCCAGAGGTTGTTTGTAATACGTAGTATGTAGGTGAAACGACGGTCCTTCCAAATGAATTTTCAGTTTGCCCATTTTGAGTGCCGTAAGATTGGTACACACTACTACCTTTGCAGATTCAGTCGAACAGGTGCGTCCACAATTGCAGAAACAGTTTACTTAATGCTCTGAACCAACAAAGAAGCCATTAAGTACACAATCCAAGAACCGCTTGAAGATAGGAGCAAGAATTTACATGCCAAGTGCAATATGAATCAGACTTTCCTCGTGCACTTGTTTGCCACTGATTAAAAAAACAAAAAGAAAGAAAGAAAGAAACACCAATCGCATGGTTGATCACATTGCTAAAACAAAAACAAAAACAAAAACAAAAACAAAAACAAGAAAAAGTGAAAAGGACGAGAACTCGCAAGAACACATGAAAACAGCATTCTTATTGCTAATTACTCTTTCCCAAAGCTCTCGTCGTCGATGTCGTTGGCATTGCCAATGGAGCCTACCGATGGGTGCTCACCCGTCACCACCTCCTCTGCAGGAACGCGAGCCGGTCGTTCTCGCCGCCGGCCAGCTCCAGCGAGCGGTCGATGCGTCCGACGACGGCCGACTTGAAGCTGAACGCGTCCTGCGCCCGGGCGCCGCACCCGCGCTGCATGCCTACGACGGCGCTGAGGCTCGCGCGCGACGACTCCACCAGCACCACCTCGCTGAGCGGCACCCGCTTCCGCGCGCCGCCGGCGCCGCAGGCGAGCTCCGGGCGCTGCTTCGGCGCGCTCTGGGACCGCACCTTGGCCTCCGACGCCTGCGTGCTGCACATGTAGTTGGGGCACCCGTTGAGCGACGGGGAGCACCCTGCGACGGACTTGGTGGGCGTGGGCGGCGCGTGCGCGTGCAGGTACCGCGGCGTGCTCTGCGCCGTCGCCGGCCGCGCCTTCTCCAGCGCGCACCAGTCGTAGTCCGGGAACTGGCGCGAGGTCGGCACCGTGATGATGCGCGGGAGCCCGGCGGCCGAGGAGGACGACAGGTAGCACGGCAGCGGCGAGGACGCGGAGTTGGCGCACCAGTCGTCGCCGCCGCTGCTGGCGGCGTCGAGCAGCGGGGAGCCGGCGCGCCGCGACGAGGACGACCGCGACTTGGGGCGGCCCGGGTCCACCTCCACGATCTTGGGGCTCCGGTCGTAGCCGTACGACGAGGACTCGACGCTCGCCGACAGCCGCCGGGCGCCGCACGCCGCCGCCCCGTGCTCGCTCCGCGTGTCGTCCGCGTACCGCTCTTGCTGCACAGGCCGCACCCGCGCGGTCGGTCATCCCAGAAGACGGAGAGGCAGAGAGCGAGCGTGGGCGAGTGTCGAGGCGACGGACGTACCAGTGAGTAGCGCGGGCGGTGGAGGTGCGGGAGGCCGGCGGCGCGCCTGGCGCGCACGGCGGCCTGCGCGCGCACGAGCGCCTGCATGCTCTGCAGCGTGGCTGCCGCCTGCCTGCGCACGAGGTATCCCCGCACCAGCGCCTGCAGCTTCACCAGCGCCTTGAGCGCGCGCAACGCCTTCTTCGCCTGCGCGCACACCCACGCACGCACAGATTATGTACGAAACAGCGGCACTGTTGGATTGGATCCGATTCGATCGCAGGCGAGCGACAGGACGGTCGCCGCTCTGCTCAAGTGCTCGGCGCTTACCAAGAACCCGCGGAACGCGGTCTGGATCCTGACGGCGGCGTGCGCGCGCGGGCCGGTGGCGAAGAGGACGGGCGCGGCTGCGCGGCCCTTGCTGGTGAGCCGCACGACGGCGACGGCCGCGTGCGCCGCGGCCACCGCCGCGTCCGCCGCGGCGGCGGTGGCCCTGGCCACGGCGATGGCGTGCTCGCTCTGCTCGCGCTCCCGGTCGCGGCCGGCCTCGGCGGACCGGAGCCACGCGGCCTCCGCGGCGCGCGCGATCGCCGCGTGGCCCGCGCCGGCCGAGGCCGACGCCGCCGCCGCCGCGGCCGCCTCCGCCGAGTCCCGCGAGGACTTGCCGAAGCTCCAGCGCCTGGGCGGCGGCGGGTCCTGGTGCGGCCGCCTCTGCTCGGCCTGCTCCTTCTTGCCCAGGAAGCTGCGGAACCACCGCGCCGCCTTGCCCATCGCCGGACGGAGCAGGCGCACGCAGCTGCGGGTAGAGCGAGCGAGAGAGAGGAGCGAGAGGTGGCGAGCGAGTTTTGAATAAGAGAGGGAAAACGGAAGCGTGCGAGGTGGCCGCGGGTTCGAAATAAAAAGGATCCCACGACGGCGCGGCCATTAGCGGACAAAGCGAAGCATGGGCCGACGCCCGACGGCACCTCTGCTGCTTCTCTCTCATCGCCATTAATTTTTTTTTAAAAAAAGAAACGGGAACTGATGCGTTTTTAGAGGAGCGTGACGAGAGAGAGAGAGGGTGAGATTTGTTTTGGGGGGGGGGGGGGGGGGGGGCTACTCGAGGTTCGAAAAGGGACAGCGTCAGCCCAAAAAGACGCAAACAAGAAAGGAGCTTTGGTTTGGGTGTGTGACGACTGACGACCAGTTTTGGAGTAACAGCAGGTGGTGAAGACGGAGCGCGTTTCTGGAAACGAGAACACGAGCAGGCCATGCGAATAATGCGGTGCCGTCAAAACCACCCCTTTATTACCCGTTGTATCTTATCATTATCACCCTGCCGCGCGCCAAGCAAGTTGCGTGGAGAAGCAAACAGAAGAGCTCGACACGCACACATGGCGCGGGTGCGCGTGGGACGGGACCGGGCCATCGAATGGGACAACGGGCGCACGGGACGGCCGATCTGCATCCATGTCTACGTACGGCGCAAGTACCGCGCGCGGGGGCGGGGGTGACCACCACCTGTGGTCTGTGGAGGACCGGAGGAGATGGAGACGAAGGAGGTCGCCGGCGGGTAGCTGCTGCTGCTGCTGCTGGTGGCGGCGGCGGTGGCGGGGATCGGATCGGACCGAACGCGAGCTTTGGTGGGTTGCTGCGTGCGACCAGACCAGATCCCTGCCGCTGCCACCGCTCCCGTGATGGAGCTGAGCGGCGGCGCCTTTGCCATTGACCTGCAGCCAAACCACTGCCGCGGCGTCTCCTCCTCCATGCACGATCGGATCCGAGCTGCTGTAGGCTGTACGTCCCGGGGGCCAAAAGGCCTACGCTACGCTGCCTGCATGCGGATACACTCTACAGCCAGCGTGCATGCGTGGCAGATACGGTACGCCGAGATGCAGCAGCTAGCAGTCTGCCTGCGGGGATGTAGGGGGCCGCCACGACGTGTACTAGCGGTGTAGGCAGTAGTAGGCCCCCGTAGGCTTGCAATTCAATCGTCGCGGGGGAAAAGGAGAGGGGGCTATCGTCGCGTGAGGCAGCCGCGAGGCGAAGGGGACGATCGCGAAAAGCCACAGATCGAGCTAGGCATGCATGCACCTGCAGTCCTGCACCGGCCGCCGGCAGGGAGGGAGGGGGTGCTTCGCTCTGCTGCCGGCAGACGGCAGTGCCACGGTGCCAGTGGTTCGAGAGCGCGAGAGGGCCCGGTGGCTTCCATGATCGGCGATCTTGCTCGTGCCCGGCGGCGGCGGCCGGAGCAACCAACCGACCAACCGACCACCTGAGCGCAGTGCAACGGACGATCCCGCTCCCACGGTCTCACGCACGCCTCGCACGCACGCAGGCGCATCATGATGCTGTGCGCTACGGGGGGCCTGCCGTGCCGTGCCGTGCCGTGCATGCCGGCCGCGGCACACACCACGTGCGCGCCGGCCCAGCGCGGCCGCCGGGTCGACGCTAGCTGCCGGCTGCCTGCGCGCGCCACCGGCCGTGGTGCCGTCGTAGGTACAGGCAGAGAGACAGGGCATGTGGTGGTGGTAGAGCGGAGCCCCGAACTGGACTCGACCGACCCATGGTGCCTTTCGCAATCAGCATGCCGGCCGCCCGGCAAGCCGGGGGGACGTGATGAGTGTGCCGCGCGCGTCTCTCGGCGTCTGCCGTCTGGGTGATTGATCCATGTCGATCGCGCGCCCGGTGCAGCGCCAGTACGCTCCAGTGGATGATGTGGCGCCACTCATTCCGTCGATTTGGAGGCTAGCTACGACACGTATGTATGTATGATATCGTCTCCCCCCCGGATTTGAATTTGAACCGAAGCGGCAGCCATTGTACTCATCTTGTGGAGCATTTTTATTAATTAATGCTCGCTCGCTCGTTCGATCAAGGTACGTCAGTGCGTGTACTGTGTACGCCATGTACCATAAGCACACCATGCGTCATTTTCATTTCACTGCAACGATATGATGCTGCTACGCGGTACGAAGAGCCTATACCTGCTGTGAGACCTTTTTTTTATCGACGCGTTTATTGCTTAGGCCATGTTTGGTTGAGGTGGGATTTCTTTTGATGATCCAGATATTGCATATTATCTGATAAAATACCAAAAATAAGGCGACACCACCATAACGTGTATACGAAGGTGCAAAACACTGTAAAACAGAGTACAATTTGAAATGAACGGAATGTCTGGCGACAACAACATCAAACTTTTCTTGTGCCACAAAGTCCAAGAAAAAAACTGGAGTAATGTTTGGCTCACTACAAGATAAAATTACCTAGGTTATTTTTATTCCAAACAAACCGAATACCACCTAAAGCACTCTCCCTATGTGGTCTTCTTTCCTAGCACCCAATGCACACGCCATGTGTGTTCCTCCCTGGGGGCTGGTGGATAACCTAAACAATATTCATAGGGACTAAGACGTATTGTTTCAAATAACGTCGATGAAAATTAAAATATACAATTTATCTTACTATCACTATCACTAATTAGACCCTGTTTTTTTTTAGGAACCAGGCAAGAGACCTGACGATTATATTGATATAGAAGAAGCAACCCAGATTGTGCAACAAATAAACAACATACCACTCAAACTGAACGCACCACTCAACTCAACTAGCCGGTTGGATTAGGATTTCAACACGGCACAACACTCAACGCCAAGACAAAACACGGACCCTGCCTAGCAAAGACGCGAGCTTCCAAAGCGATACCTCCAACGAGGAACGCGATGCCACAGGCGCACCGCCGCCGCCCAACCCTACGGTCAGAGTTTTCACCCCAGAACACAATGCACAAAGGGAATAGTTGAAAGGACGATGCTTCCAGGGAAGTAAAATTGCGCCCAGAGGACGACCAAGGCTTCCGCTACCACCACCAAACCCATTACACACCGAAAGCTGCGAACAAACCTCAGGTCCTGCGCTGTAGATGATGAAGCTCCCACCGCATCTCAAAATTGCCAGTGCAACAAGAGGTGCAGACCGCACTACACCAAGAAGGCCACCGCCATGCGAGACCGCCCACTATAGAGCCATTGCGGCCTGGCACCCAAACTGACAGAGTAAACACACCAGATTCAGGGTCCTGCTGGCTGCCTTACCACACGCAGGGGCCTCACCACTTCTGCCGCTAGACTCCACACTCTCATGGGGGCCTCGCCACATCCGTCTTTGGCCAACAGGAAGAGGATCTGTCTCTCCAATTGCCGTAAAATAGAAAAGCAAGGTCGCCCTACCCCCCACGAACACTGCATAGCCAATTTGCCACAGGAACTCCGAACCACCACAATGCAGCCATTTGAAGGTCACCCAAGCACGACCGTCGACATTAATGCCGTCTACGCCATCTTCCGATGATGTCCTACACCAAAATAGCCACTACTAAGTAGGGCTGACCGTCGCAGTCTGGTGCAAGCAAAGCTATCACACTTGTCGGCACCGCAAGCGCCGTTTTCCGACGCAGTCCCTCAACACACTCGCAATTGCCAAGCAGGGCAAGTCACAGAGGTCTGCTATGAGCAGTCACCACGACGAGCATGCAACAACCCTGATGCCAACCGCTGATGCCACCACCCTGTCGCAGCCAGTCATGCCTTGCCTCATCCATAACTGGTCTCTGGCAGTCGCATCCGGCGAGAAGCCGGTCCACCCGTAGCCAAACACGCCGAAGCCGCTGATAATGCCAATCTGGGCAGCCACCACCCGAACCGCGAGGCACCACAACGCCACGCCGCCGCTCCATCGCACGAGGACGTCGTAGGGGCCCGACAGCCACGTCGTCGTCCACCATGTCGCACCCCATGCTCGCATCGCTAGCTCCCAGTGTCCATGCCGCCAAACCCCGCAGCACCTCGTCGCCATCGTCTCGGACCAAAACAGAGTTGCTAAAGACCGAGACCTGCAGCACCTCACCGCCAGACCCCGTGACACCTCGCCGGTGTCGACCGATACTGCCGCATCAGGGCACTAACGTGCTGCCTACAAGCGCAACACCCCTCCCTTGACAGGGGCCGCCACGGTGCAAATCCGGCGAGGAGGCACTGGATCCACTCCAAACATGGCCGGCAATGCCGAGGGATGGCCAGGGGGAGAGAGAGCTCCACGATGCAGACCAGGCCTGGCCGGATCCGGACGAGGGACTACTGGATGTGGCCTTCGACGATGCCCCGAGCCAGAGGAGGTCGCAAAGATGGGTGAATGGGCGGCAGCGCTGCCTACCTAGCGCTTGCGCGGCAGGCCAGCGGAGCGTCGGCGGAGGCACAGCAGCGCCCCACCGCTGTGCATTGCCCCCACGCCTGGCGGCACCTCCCCCAAGAGCCCCACGCCTATGGTGGAGGCCGTCCAGATCCGCCAGCTATGCAGCGCCGCAGGGCGAAATGGTCCCGCTGCCACCATCCTAGCACCTGCCCAAGGTCCTACGACGTGCTCCGGTGGCGGCAAGACGGAGGGGAGGGAGGGAGAGGCCTGTTTGGTTATATAGTTTTTTCAAACCACGGTTTTAGAATACCACAATGTATTTTGGCCATGACATCAATACTATGGGTTTCACATACTACGGTGAAAACGTGATATTACTTGAAACTAGGCTATGCGATTCCACATATTCACTACAAGAAACACGTGAAGATTCATGGTTTTTTAACTCCGCGGGCCTAGAGGAGACCCACGAATTTATCCAACTAAATCCGTGAGCTACAACAAAAACTCACAAATTTATATAAATTCATGAGCCTCATTCAAAATCCCACAGATGAAATAATTTCGTGGCCGGGCTAACCCACGAAATTAATAGCAAGTCCACAAATTTACATAAATTCGTGGGCCACTGGTAGAAGCCCACGAATTTATTCTCATGCTGGGAATTTCAAAATTTTAGTTAAATTCATGGGTTAAAAGAGGCCCACGAATTTAAGCAAGTACTATATTAACCCATTGCCCACCATTTCCCTCTCACCCTTTCACCCGACACACCTCCGCAGGCAAGGCCGCTCCACCATCGATCTCGCCCCCGGCACATGGCGCCGCTACCAAGTCCGCTCCACTGTGCCATTATAAAATACAAATATTAATTAGTTACAGTTTGTTATAGTCAAGTAAGATAAAAAGGTTATGTCAATATATAGACGTTATATTAAAGCATATAAACTTCTATTCAATCAATGTTTTACACAGAGGTGACGTACTAGTAAGTATAAAAAAATTTTCATTTGTCTACAAACTAGATAGGGAGCAATACTTTGTATTTGTATCGGACTAGTTATATGCTTCGACCGTCCTAAGGCTAGTGTCATTAGGTATGCATCCGTACCGTGTATATAGTACGCAATCAGCCAATCATTGTTTTTCCACTTGTATACCCTCCGGTGAACTAGCCTAATAAACTTACTATCTAGGGCCCGTAAACTTTATTACCCAGGAAACTAGTAGTTATGAACATATAATAGGACTAAATAAGCAATTTGTAAGCGTTATCGTATCATACTTATGCTGAGCTAAAGAAAAGAAGTGAGCTAGTAGCTTGCAGCCGGCTAAAATATACGGTACTTCCAAGACACTGTGTGGTCCAGTGTACAGTGTACACGGAGGAGGTACGCTGGGTGGTGCCTGGTGTGGTGGTAAAGCCGAGGCGCAACCGCGCGCGAGTGCAATCATCATCGTCATCGGTCATTCCGCACCGCAGAACATAGCTGCTCCTGCGCTCCGGTAGACCCGCACCGTAGCGTAGCTAGTGTTGATCAGACTTCAGAGGTGCTAGTAGTAGCGCTGGTGGCCCGTTGCATGGCAACGCAGGTGGGCCCGTAGAGTATATGATATCATCATGGATATACGGATCGGATTAAATACTTGGACGCTTGTATACTACTACTCCGTACCATATACTCCGTACCCCTGGTAGACTAACAAATTCAAACACGCCACATGCTAAGAGCGAGGAGTCGAGGGCGTACAGTATCGAAGGAACACTAACTAGCACCAGGAGCGGGGCGCGGACACCGTGCGGTCCGCATGCACGTCCGGGGCCCAGAAAAGTGCCCAACGACACACAGGTAGTGGTACGTGTACGTACCCCTCAGCCGTAGCTATACCTACCTCTCCTAGGGATGTGTTTGGTTCCACTTATAAGCGGATTCTGGGCTGACCACTGCGAGAATTCCACCCAAACACTTTGCTTCTCTCGTGAGTCCGTTTCCCCCGGAATCCTCCCCCTAGTGCAATCTCGCTTTTCTCCAACCGCAGCTCGGGAGCGGCATCTCGCACAACGCCTGCTCGATTATTCCCCACCCCGTCCGACCTCCGCGGCTTCGCCGGGCTTGTCCTCCTCCACCTGCGGAGCCTCCTCTCGCCGACGGCACCTCCGCCCGCGGAGAGTCCTCCCGTCGGCGGCGCCTCCGCCCGCGGCACCTCCTCGCGCCGAAGGAGGCTCCGCCCGCAGATCCTCCTTCCGCCGGCAGTACCTCCGCCTCCTCGCGCCGGCAGCGCCTCGGTCGTCGGCACCTTCTTCTTCTTCTGCCGACAGCGCCTCCGCCTCCAAGCTCCGCGCTGCCTCCGCCTATGCTGGAGAAAGAGGCGCTGCCCGTCGCGGCCGCAACCGGACTCCCCGCGCGGCCTCCCCGACGTCAGGAGTAGCAAAGGCGCCGCCCGACACGGCAGTCGACGGACTCCCCGTGCTAAAAAATAATCAAAGTTGCCAAACATCTCGCTCAGATTCTCCAGCAAGTGACTTCTGTGTTAAACTTGCTTTGTAGATGAGGCTGAACCCAGCGGCTTCCCAGTATGGTTTCTCCAAAATTAAATACGGCACTGTTACAACACTATTCTGCACCGTAGACAGCGAGAGAAAAATAGTTAGAATATTAATTCGGATCGGAGGATTAGGGAGCTTGTTAGGTTCATCCTAAGAACAACAGAGCCCTAGCAAGCTCCCCGGCCGCGCACGTACGGCGTGTGGTGTGCAAACATGTGTACATGCGCGTGCCCGGTGCAGGTGGCCGGCGCGCCCAGGTCCTGCGCGCACACGCCGCGCTCCGTTACGTATCCCGTCCGGTCCATGGCGTGTGACGCGACGGCTTTCCTGGGGCCGCGCCCGCGGGGTCCGGTCCGTCGCCAAAAACCTCGACGCACCGACCCACCGGCTGCTGGTGCTGGCTGCAAGATCCTGGAATCTTTTTAAATCTGGAGCGAGACACGTACCAACACGACTCTGCGGATTGCCACAAGCTAATCTACTGGTGCTGCTACCACTAGTGGAAAAAAAGAGCAAAAAAGGAATCAAGGAATCTTCTCCGGCGACGTCAGATGACGGCATGGTCGGTTTTTATTCCTGCCCCCACTGCACCGCGGCCGCCTCGGCCCGCGGGATTCAAACAGGACCTGCCAGCCGCCATGGGCCCAGCGCCCCAGCCCAGGGGTACGACGGTCATTCATCCCACGACCACCCTCCGCTGCTCTGCTTCCGCACGTTCCGCACGCCGACGACGACGTCGCCACCGGTCGCCGCGCCATTTCTCCGGCAGCAACAGCTAGCGTGCGCGGACATGATCGCGGTGGCCACGGCCACGGCCTGTGCGTGCGTGGCCGTGGGCGTGACCGGCCAATGCCGATCATCACACAGGCTATAATGCTAGCTGTATCGATCCTATCGCGCGCGCGTGGCCTCCCTCCGCGCCGACCTGCTCTGCTGCCGGCGCGCCGCACGCCGGGCGAGCTCCACGCCGCGCCTGCCTGCCTGCTTGCGAGCACAGCACCACCCTCGGGCCGCTTCTCTGCTTGGCGACTTGCTGCAGGCCGATTGCAGCTGCGACGCAGTGGCATTATTAGGGCATCTATAATGCATCATTGATCATAGAGATGTTTAAAAAAAAATGATAAGCGTCATCTAGAAAGCTAATTCTTATTGTGCAAAAAAGATATTTATATGTGTGTAACCGTCTCATTAGCACTCATTAAACATCAATGCTTAAGTAAGCACCTCGTACACTTTTTAAGCATCTGGTGCTAGAAAATAAACCGGTTTTTATTACTAGGCACCTTCTTCTAGCACCTCATTGTACATGCGCTTATGTTGCCACGTGGTCCAACCCAGCGGGAGGAGGCAAGGCCTGAGCTCCAAAAGAGTTTGTGCTACGTGTTTACTTTCCTTGGCGGTTACTCCTCCTAAGGCCGTCTCCAGGACTGTAGAAACAGAAAAAGAGGCAATTTAGGCAATCGATATAGGCAAACCGTTGGACCGTCTTCAGCGGGTTGTCCAAATGGGTTTGTCCTATCACTATTTCAACCACCTCTGTCTACGGTAGCGTTTACGGTGTCGTTTTATACCATAGACAACCTATATGGACAATCCGCTGGAGACAGCGAAATGCCGTTTCAAATAAATGGTAGCAACTGCTTGCGGTACAAGTGATCTAGGCAGTGGGTAGCTTTATTTTTCGCCCTTTGAACCATTTTTCTATTACTATTATATTACAGACTATGTATACTTCTCAGAAATCATTCTTTTTTTTTTTTTTGAGAAGGATGCCCAACTTAGGCATCTATGCTACGGGAGTTAGGCGGAGATAAGAACCACACATGCCTTCCTATGGAATCATACATGGTCCTTCTAGCTACCATGTGAGCGTCCAGATTTGATTATCTTCTTTCATGAATGACCTCAACTCTGTTGAAGCTCGATTTTCTTGCCTTGATCTCCTGAATGATCTGGCCATAGGCGCCGATTGCCTCATCTTGAATATTTCTGACCACGTCCACACAGTCACTTGCCACCATTATATTTTGAAGGTCCAGGTCGCTTGCCAACGCTAGACCCTCCCTGCACATTAGGGCCTCTAGCGTCTCTGGATCAGTCATCCCTTCTGACACAAATCGCTGATGCGCCAAGGAAGACGCCCTCTGCATCCCGTGCCACTACTGCAATAGAGGCTATCCCCATGTTCTTAGATACTGCTGCATCTACATTTATCTTTGACCAGCCTGCTGGGGGAGGGATCCATCGTGGAGAGGGCTGCCTGGTGCCCTTCTCATCCATTGGTATTGATCTGATTAATCTCAGATCGGAGACAAAACGTTCCACAAAAAGGTGTGTTGACAGCTGGCTCTGAAAAGAATTTTCATGTATCACCTTCCTCCTAGCAAACCAGATAGCCCACAATGTTACTGCCACCCGTGTCATCGATCTCCTCATGTGACAATGTTGAGCATGCCATCGCCAGCCAGTCTCTCGCCTTGAGTTCTTGTATATTGCATAAAAATTATGTGATCTCCTCACGTTCCAAAGCCCACACACATTTTGCCATGTGACATTCCAACAACGAATGCTTCCATGTGTCTTGGACACCACACATACAGCAAGCGTTGTTGTCTGCCATGTTTCTACGATGAAGGGCATCCCCCACGGGAATAGAACGACGGGCTAGTCTCCATAAAAAGACACGAATTTTGGATGGCACCTGAACTCGCCAGATTGCTGCCCATTCCTTCTCGTCAACCTTGTATTCAGACTTGCCTGGTCTATCTTCCAACCATGCCATATTTCTGTCACTCATATGGGCCAACATACGGTACGCAGACCGAACCGAGAAAACTCCTTTCTTCTCGTAGTGCCAAGCCCAAAAATCAGCTTGTCTTCTAGTACTTAGAGGTATATTACATATGACGCTCACATCCATGGGAACAAAATGTGTCTTCAGAATTTGCCTGTCCCAAGAAGCTGTAGTTGTATCTATTAATTCGCTCACTCGTTCAGGTGGATCATTGCTGGGACAGACCACCGGCCTGAGTAAACCGTCTCTAGGTAACCAATTCATGGTCCAAATATTTGTTGCCTCCCCGGTCCCTATTCTTCTTATGAGCCCCTCTTTTAGAACTTCCCTTCCTTCTACACATGCGAAATTTATTTGACCAAGGCTTGAAGCTACCGTAGGACATGGATTCAATTTGTGCACTGCACCTCGGCCCATGGGGCTTTTACACATGCGAAACGATGATGGGTTTCTTCGTTGTTTATCCCTTCCACACCAAGGGTGAGCCAGCCGGAAATCACTCCTGGGCTACATCTCCATAGGCCCAAATGGTGAGGATTCAGGTTATGGGCTGGGCCGAATCTCCAACCAAAATGCCCGCTCAGTGATTTGATGCCCGCTCAAAAAAAGAAAACGACAAGACGACCAGTCATGAGGCTGCTGTTGCAAGTCCACTCTAAACTTTGTGAGCAAGCCCCATCACCATCCACCAACCCACCCACGCACAACCAAAAAAAAAAAAAAGGTAAAAAGTGGAGAGTTAGTCCATTATTACGCGGCCACTAATATCTTGGATTGCAAATATTTTTTTTTAACGAACTGGAGGGGTTGCCCCCTACAAGAGATTTATTGAAATAAAAAAGTTATTTATTAAAGCTGAGTCTAGCAGATCGTCTATCCGACTCTTCTATCTATTATTTCACCTCTCTCTCTGTAACAGTGTCGCTACAATGGCATTTTGTACTATACACGACCGTTTACATGATCTACTAGACTCAGTCTAACATAACATAACTTTTCAAATTAGCAGCCTCAAGATTCGCCTAGTTCGTACGAAGGAAATTTTCTGGATAAGCTGCTAGGCGGCTATTGCCAGTTTAGTCTAAGCACAGGTTTGAGCTTGAGCTGGGCAGGTAGGAGGACTGTAACAGAGCAAACCGAGAGAATCAGGCCAGCGCATCAACTGGCTGGCTAAACGGTACTCCGTCCATTCCAAATTTAAATTTGTAGATACTAAATTTAAATTTGACAATTCGTCCTATTTAAACATTTAAAATAAAAAATAAATCTTTGTTATTACATATGATACGATAAACTGAATTGCGAGAAAAAAAGTAAAAAAATAAATCTTTGTCATTACATATGATACGATAAACTGAATTGCGAAAAAAAAGTAATTATAATTTTTTTGTTTAAATAAGACGAGTGATCATTGTCAGGGAAATAAAAAAGCCATACTTTCGAACGAATGGAGTAGGTGGTAGCGCTCAATCTCTCGTTTGCCTCGTGGTGTGTTGAGTTTTTGCGCCTCGAGGATTTCAGTCTATTATATTGGATGCTTCCTCAAGAATCGTCTCATCTTTGGCCGTCCATCCGTAGAATTACAAGTGGAGAGGCTCATATTCAACGATCTATACAATTATTCTAATATGGTGACACCATATTCGCTTCAGTCAATATCTTTGGAGATTTGCACACAAGCCGGAGCCACCATGAGCTTGGTGTCTGGGACTAACGTCTCCATGGCGTGTTCATGTTCCTTCAAATACCAAACTCACTTTGTGAAAGTGGTCGCTTTGTTTTTTTCGTGAATGTGCGTACCACGATTTGAGTGAAGAGAAAAACAATAACGCCTCAGTTGCGACGGCCAACATCGAGATCCAGCCTCCAACAACTCCCGGACAGTCCTCTAACATTGTCAATCACGAGATCTAAGCCTCTATTTTCCTAAATATATTTAGGGATATACTACAAAAATAGACTGCGAGCGTATAAATGAGTATACATTCATTTGGGTGATGTGTGTCTTGAAAAAAATTATACATGTAGAGGAAGATTATCGTTTAGGGCCCCTTTGGAATAGAGTTGAAACAATGAAAAAAACATATGATTTCAATTCCTAAGGATTCTAGTCCTGCAGCAGTCTTTGGTCTCCAAGAATGGACCATAGGAAAATTGAAGGAAAAATTCCTTTCACCTTGATATAGAAAAAATGTAGGAAAAATTCACTCCAACCACTTTATTTCTCTTTTTGCTTAGGATTGAGGTGGATTCTTGTGCTTTTCTTATGATTTATCTAAACAACATTTTTAACACAATTTCTCTGTTTTTTATATGCACCCCTATCACGTTCTCGTGCTTTTCGTTTATGCGTCTCAAAAGGACCTTATCCTGCAGGTGGAATCTTGTGTGCATACGTTCATGCATCCTTCTCAACCAGTGACATCCACTATCCAGCCATCTGCAGGGGATGATCGCCACAGGTCGCGGACGGGCCCCAGCTGGCCTGATCGGATCACAGTTGGAAGGGCGTGCTAGCCACGTCAGAGCGAGGTGGCATTGGCGACCCCGCGTCAAACCTTTGACCGCTGGACCAAACTGTGTCCTTCACAAATCCATTCTCCGGCCGCGCGCCACCTGAAAATTTGCGGGAGAGAGCGTTTGCTTCGCTGTATAGTTTTTTTTTCAAGGGCGTTGGGATCCAGAGGCTAAAATTTAAAATTTAGTTCACGTTATATCTGATGTTTGATGTTAGTTATAAGTATTAAATATAGTTTAATTAGAAAACTAATTACACGGATGAGGAGTAAACGACGAGACGATTAAGACTAATTAATCTAGGATTAACGAATGGTTACTGTAGCATCACATTTGCTAATCATAGATTAAATATGTTTAATAAATTCGTCTCGCCGTTTAGTTCTTATCTGTGTAATTAATTATATAATCAGACTATATTTAATACTTCTAACTAGCGTCCGAACATCTGATGTGACGGGGGCTAAATTTTAGTCGGGGCATCCAAACACCCTCTTAATCCCAACGATTAAAATAATCTTCCGCTCACCCTATAGAACTCTACTCCTACAAAATTTTAAAAAGAATTAGTGTTGTATAGTTCTAGTAGCTTTGCCTCCCCTAATTTATATTATACTCTGCCTTTGTCACAACCAAATTCTTTTAACTTTGGCCGAATTTCTAGAAAACTATATTAACATTTATAATACAAAATAAATATTTTATTTAATTGTTGTTTAACAAAAATAGTTTGATATTATAAATGGTGATGAATTTTACTACAACTTGGTCGAAGTTAGTAAAATTTAACTTAGGATCTTAGTATAAATTTAAAGTGGACTATAATTTAAAGCATAGGAAGTATGCCATGTTTTGGTTTCATCCATGTATTACCGAAAATATCAAAGTCCTCTTCTTTGGAACGTCTTTCATTGTAGGCCTGTGGTAACACTATTTTCTATGTTGCTCCCTCTGTCTTGAAAAAACAAGATATGAGTAGTGAAAGCACTAAAAATTATATTAAAATCAGAGCTACCCAAGACAGTAGATGCAGTTAGATGGCCACTCCACGACTAGCAAATAATTTTGATTAATTATTATCTGATTGGTCTAACCGTGACTAATCGTGCATCCATATCGTCTAGGTGCTAGACTTAAAGCTGGATGTCCGTATCGTGCATCCATATCGCCGCGAGCTTGGGTCCGGATCCGGCGGCCACGGTGGTGTCCGGCCAAGGTGGGCGCTGGGCTGTGGCTGCGTTCAATATGGTGGTCCCCACTTCGCCGGGGGTAGCCGATCGACGCTAGGTTGGGCTGGAGCGAGGCCGGGCCACGGCGAGGGCCACGTGCGTGGGCTCTTCGCGTGCGGCCGGCGGCGGTGTCGCTGCAGGTAGAGTTGCGGTGGCACGGCGCGACAGTGGCATTTGGCGACATGGTGGCTCCGGCAACATGCTGTTGAGGGTGGTGTCAGACGCATGGGTGCGGCGCCGCCGCACTGATAAGGGGCTGTGCAACAGTGAGCAGCAGAAGGTGACGATGTACGATGGCTTGGCCTTGGGGAGGCGACTGTGGTGGCTGCCTCTACGGCCTTCGTCCATGGTGTCGGCTGGTCACCACAGCACACGATGAGAGGTGCCAGGCGAAAGCCTTGCTCGGTTTCACCGGTGCTGACGACGACGACACCTCTGGGTGCCATTCCTTTCTTGAAAGCGTCGTAAGGCACCTCTCACTTAACTGGAGTCTTCAGAGAAACTTTGCCTAGTTTCCACTGGGCGGGCGGGCGGCAGTGGCATTTCAGCGTCGTATTCCTTCTTTAAGGCGCAGCTAGGAGATCTTCAGTTTGTGCTTGCATGGTCATTGGTCGATGTGGGGCGTTTCGTCACTCTTCTTTGGCTCGGTGGTTTCTCGCAACCTTCGTCTTCTTGTGTCTGCTTGTTTCAGGCGCTCATCGCTCTTGGGCCGAGCTCGGTGGTGAAGAGTCGGAGCTGCTTTGTGTGGATTGCGTCGAGGCTCGGCAACGATGGCGTACCATGATCTTCTTCCTTGTGTGCAGGCGGCATTAGCTGGCTTTGGCCGTGCCCGCTGTGGGAAGTCAGAGCTGCTTATCTCGTGTGATGAGCTCGGCAACAATGACACATGGTGGGCGGCATTGTCGAGGGAGTCACCGTAGTTTGGGTTTGTTCTTTTGGTGGCCACGGGTTTTGCGCCGGTTTTTCAAAATTAACCGCGTGTTCTGTGAAGGTTTTTGGCCCAGTTTTCCTTAAAAGCGGAGTTAACTCCATTTTTCTTAATTGAAATACAGAGCTCTTGCCATTTGAGTTAAAAAAAAGCCTCCAACTAACATCTAGGTGTGCCGTGTAGGCGCATTTAGACAAACAATGACTAATATAGACACTTTTGGACATGGTTCAGTTAATTTGCCATCAAGCTTTTTCTATGAGGCATTAACCTTTACATCTAGTATTGTTTGCAGGAGCAAAAGTGCAAGTCAAATTGAAAACCTCACTTAAAGTGCTTCTTGACTCCAACAGCCCTTAATCATCTAATTAAGGAATCACAAATTCTTCAAAGATACAATTAAGGGGCATTGTTGACACGTATTGGGAGTGTTTGGGCTGGAATTGACCTAATTAACGCTCTCATGTCTCATGGTCATGAGTCACGGACTCAACAGTTCTGATTGTAAACCATCCGATATTCTCACGGTCATGACTTGCCGAGTCCGTGGAACACGAATCTCGTACACTACCGTCATCGAGAAACTAGAACCGGCTGTGATTGCACAGTGCCCTAGTGGTGAGCAGAGCATCAGCATCACACGCATGTCGGCGGCAATTGGTAGTAAATTAAAAAAAAATGATAAGAGAAAGGATGATGTAACTAACGGCAGCCCAGTCTCGGTCAAAGGCAAGCGAACTTCATGCGCTTCCCGTGGGCAATGGCGCAGGAGGAGAATTCAAAACAGCGCTCTTGGCACGGCGGCGACGCGGAGGTAGAGATGGAGCGCCGCATCCCCCGCTTTATCCAGTTAGCGTTAATTACATGGGAAGTGATAATGGATTACTTATTTATCTATATTCTTCTATAAAATTCTGCCCACTTTCTCTCAATTGATCAAACAAATTTAATCCGAATCTAAATGGAATTTAAATTTATTTGCGAGCCCGACAGTACCAGCACACCATACGAAAAACGGATGCCTAGATTACATACAGGATTTTGTTTTCAGCGTTCTGTATATTGATAAAAAAACTAAAAATATAATCTTTCTAATACAATAGAAATCATCCTAAAATTCTTTCGGGTCATCGGAAATATACAGACTCAACGTTCTATATATTAATAGAAAACTAAAAAAGATAATTTTTCTAATCTAACTAAAATATTCTAAAATTCTTTCAAAGTCAACGAAAGAATAAGATGATGTTAGTAACCTATCACGCTACTTCGATAGAGGTCATACGGAAACATGTGACCACGTTAAAATTTATACCGCTGGCACGGAAATTTTTCTAGTCCAAAGAAATTTATTTTATTTATTATCCACACCCACCCGCAAAAGAGTCCGAGTCAGCCACTTCTAGATCCGATGGCAACACGTTGCCGTCTCGTAATATCCTCGGCGCGGCGGAGGCTATAAATAAAGCTCGCGGCCGAACGCAAATTTCCTCCGCAGGTAGCAAGAAGACTCGTCGCGCAAAGTCTAGTTTCCACAATTGGATAGCGCGCGGATTTCCCCCCTTCCTCGCTGCGTCCTGCGGTTTCTTGGCCCGATTCCGGAGCGGGATCTGGCATTCGAGCGCCCCCAGAGAACAAAGATCGCGGCTTTCTTGCCATCCGGTCGGTCGGTCGCTGAGCGGTGACCATGGTGGCGGCGGCGGCGGCGGCGGAGCGGGTGGTGGCGGAGCTCCGCGAGGCGTGCTCGGCGCCGGCGGCGCGGCTGAACGAGGTCGCGGCGGCCATGGAGGCGGAGATGCGGGCCGGGCTGCGCGAGGAGGGCGGCAGCAAGATCAAGATGATCGTCTCCTACGTCGACAACCTCCCCACCGGGTAAAATTCCCCACCACCAGATTTCCTAACCTTTCTACTCGTACCAACACGAACAGGTCCACGCCAAATCTCCTTGGCTTGAACACAGGCGATATATTTATCTCCTCTGATTTTAGCCTGCCTGAAAAACACTAGCTTGTTTATGTTTACTGGAGTAAGTAGTAGCAACTGATACACGATCCAGGATTATCACCCATGTATGCTTTGTTTGGCACTCCAAAATTGGCAAGCATTAGCTGGACTGTCTCTGTTTGCCCGTTCCGTATAGAATGCGTGCTCCTCTGCTCCAGGTCGATCTGTGATCAACTTCTCGGTGAGCGCGTGCATGTCCGCCCACGTGTTGGCGTAATGCCGTGAACGCTTGTGCGGCGGCGGCTCGTGCCAGCTCGCGAGGCTCTGCCAGACTGGTGTCAAGCTGCCTCCAACTCCAATGCGCGGCAGCAAGTTGGCAGTTGGCACCTTGCCGGAGCAACCGCCAGTCCGCCGGGTTTTTTTTTTTCCTTTAAAAAAAATAAATAATGGAGGCGATCTCTGACCTCCCTGGTTGGATAGTGGTGGGATAAAAAACATGGTTTAGTTAGAAACGGAAAATCTGGAAGATAAGCATATGCGCACTTCGTGATGCTGTTGCCTTGGTGTTGTTCCCTATCTGGCAATCTGGATCCTGCCAAACAATTGAACAGACAGTCAGTGGCGTGGTGCCAGCTGCTAGTGAATAGTCATACAATGGGCGATGGTTGTCAGCCACTCTGGAGTCCGGAGTGATCCTTGCTCTGGCTGTTCAGCCTAATACAACAAGTCTAGATTTGCTGAAAGTCAAAACAGATAACAAATTGGCGCCTGATGGCCATCTTTTCTGGTTTTGATCAGCTGCCCATGTCAGTGCTATTGTGTGCCAAGCTGCTTACATGCTATGTTGTGCAAAACGTCAGGAATGAAGAGGGTGTCTTCTACGCCTTGGATCTTGGGGGAACAAACTTCCGCGTGCTGCGCGTGCAGCTTGCTGGGAAGGAGAAGCGCGTCGCCAAGCGCGAGTCAAAGGAGGTGTCCATCCCTCCTCACCTCATGTCAGGCAATGCTTCGGTGAGTGCAACACACACATGTATTCACTGCTCAATCGTATCGTCCATTCACAATCCCTTGCTCATCCATGGTGTTCCACGTTCGATTCTTCAGGAGCTGTTTGGTTTCATCGCTTCAGCGTTGGCCAAGTTCGTCGCAAACGAGGAGCACAGCAAAGTGCTTGATGGCAAGCAAAGAGAACTGGGGTTCACATTCTCTTTCCCCGTGCGACAGACATCGATTGCGTCAGGCACGCTCATCAAGTGGACCAAGGCGTTCTCGATCGATGATGCTGTAAGCACCCATTTTGTGATTATGCATTCTACTGATTTCTTACCCTGTGTAGCCAAAGCACATGGCTTTATTTGTGCAAAGCTTGCAAGAAGTCTGTATGATTCTTATACCAAACAATTTCTGAAACTATTTTCAGGTAGGGGAAGATGTTGTCACCGAATTGCAGACGGCCATGGAGAAGCAAGGCGTCGACATGCATGTGGCTGCACTGGTTAGATCTTAGTTCCTCACCTGATCTGTTTCAGCTCCATTTTCATACAAACAGCCCTTTCCTGGGCTAGGATACAGGTTGACATTATTACATTTTAATGCTTCAGATCAATGATACTGTTGGGACACTGGCTGCCGGCCGATACAATGACGAGGATGTCGTCATCGGTGTGATCTTAGGTACCGGCTCAAATGCTGCCTATGTTGAAGAGGCATCTACCATACCGAAGTTTGAGGGTGAATTACCTAAATCAGGAAACATGGTAATGTTGGATGCCTTGATAATATTTCTCACTTCAAGTAACTATTGTAGGAAGCACACAGACACAGCTACCTGTCTGATTTTACAACATTCTCATCACGCTTTCTGCATTTTGTAGGTAATAAATACAGAATGGGGCAACTTCTACTCATCATGCCTCCCAATCACAGAATATGATCAAGCCTTAGATGAGGAGAGCTTAAACCCAGGAGAGCAGGTAGGTTCTGACAATAAACTTGATCGACGGTTCTCTCATTCGTGGTAGTAAAAAAAAACCATTGCTCACAGAGTTTATCTGTTACTTGTTTTCAGATCTTCGAGAAGTTGATTTCAGGGATGTATCTTGGTGAAATCGTAAGGAGGGTGCTTCTTAAAATAGCGTCACAGTCTTCAATCTTCGGCGATGTCAGCCTCACTAAGCTCAAAACTCGCTTCATTCTGAGGTATACTTCTCGCTTTTGGTGGTCATTTTTTGAATTTCTTTGGAAGCAAGACCCCGTTTTTTTCAACATTTTAACAGACACACAAGGTTAAAAGGCGACTTCTGCTGATCAAACGTCACTGTGTTTGACACATTCAGGACTCCGGATATCTCCGCAATGCACCATGACGGCACGCCTGATCTGAGGATCGTGGCCGAGAAACTGGCAGACAACCTCAAGATCACGGACACATCCTTGGAGACACGGAAGATGGTGGTTGAGATCTGCGACATCGTGACCAGCAGGTCTGCCCGGCTGGCCGCGGCAGGGATCGTCGGCATCCTCAGGAAGATCGGGAGGGCCGCGCCGGGCGACGGGCGGCGGTCGGTCGTCGCCATCGACGGCGGCCTGTTTGAGCACTACGCCGCGTTCAGGCAGTGCCTGGAGAGCACGATGGTGGAGCTGCTGGGGGAGGAGGCGTCGAGGTCGGTGGCGGTGAAGCTCACCAAGGACGGGTCCGGCCTCGGCGCCGCCCTGATCGCAGCTGCCCACTCCCAGGACCAGCACTGAATCGATGTGTGTCGGTGGCGGTGATGTACTTGTAGTGAGTTCATGTATGTTTTCGGACAAGTCTGTTTGGAATTTTCACCAAACAAATGGTATTCCAATGGAAAGCGCTATGGAGAATCCTTGTAAGTGGGTGAGTTCACTAGTTCAGCTTTCCGGCCAGTTCACCCAAACACTAGCAGCAGATCGTCTATCTTTACCTATATCCAAAATCTACTACTGTTTATCGTATAACTATCATATTATTTTCGTAATATAAACGGCCATATTTGGCCTCACTCTGGTTTTGCCCGCCCCAGATGAACTCCGACCTCCGCTCTGATTTGTTCGCTAAAACGCATTTTGGGCTGTTGTGGGCCGTCCTTTTTCCCATGCTCAGACACTGCTGCTCGGGTGCACTTTCAGCCCATGTACACTTTATTCTTTCCGGTGTAGTACTACAAATTCCCGCCATTTATAATGTTTTTATCTTTACTCCAAGTGTATTGTTATGAATGAAAGCACACAAATCATCACCGAAATTGCCTTCAGAGCACGCAGCTGGTCGAGCCGACGAATGTCTGCGTCCGTCAGTTCCTGTAGCTTTCCTATCCAAACAAGTCCTTTTCGAATCTGAATGTGTGGTAGCGCAAAAGCCTTTGTGTGCTCCTGTTGTCGTTCAGGTTTCCAGTCAGGTCCGATAACACAGATCTGGATTTTGGTTTCACCTCCAGAAAAACATGGGCCTTGTCCACGAGAAAAGAACGCAGCCGAGGGCCTTGAGCCCATACTAAAAGCTGCTGAGATAGCCAGCAGGGAGCAAACGACAGACGTAGTACTAGTACCACCTCGGAACCAATACTCCAGCTGGACCAACTTATAAGGCTGAGCCTCGCGCAAAGCAACACGACCTTACTTGAACAGGATCTGTTCTATAGGATCGTACCGTTGCATCCTTGACTAATGAGGAGGCAAGCACTTAAGCCTGGTTGATGAGGCATGACCTGTTGGCCAGAGCGTGATTAACGGCTCAGATCTGACGCTGTAGAGGATCGTTCCTCAGTTACAAGTAGCTGGGATGGCCCATGGGTTGTCTGACAGGCTAATATTTTTATTTTTTTCTCCTTGTTTTTGCAGATCGCATATGATCCGTTTTGTATATCACTTGCTTTAAATTTCACCACGAGCCAGCAGTAAGGTGTTAAGGCTGACGCGGTCGGAGTTAAGCAATCAATCCAACAACTAATCTTGAGTTTCGACCAAGCAAACAAGAGATGAACAGATATCAATGTTCCCTTATGCAAACGTGACCACCGCCACTTGAAAAAAACAAAATAGTATATCACATCAAACACATTTATATGAAAAACCACACAAATGCAATAAATCTATACTTTCTCAGCATTACAGTATGTTTTCTCCTTGTTTTTTGCAGATCGCATATGTTCCGTTTTCTATATCACTCGCTTTAAATTTCACCATGAGGATAGCCAGCAGTAAGGTGTTAAGGCTGACGCGGTCGGAGTTAAGCAATCAATCCAACAACTAATCTTGAGCTTCGACCAAGCAAACAAGAGATGAACAGATATCAATGTTCCCTTATGCAAACGTGACCACCATCACGAGAAAAAAAAAACAAAATAGTACATCACATCAAACACATTTATATGAAAAACCACACAAATGCAATAAATCTATACTTTCTCAGCATTACAGTATGTTAATACACTGTTGGCGCAATTTAATTCTCTACTCTAGCGCAACATGCTACATCTAATTTTAACTTCAAAGGCAATATGCAGTAGAAATTTCACAGAACCGAATAAATACTCAGACCAACAAATGACACCTGGTATGGCCACAACCTTGTATACAGGCCCAGACATAGATGGAATGGAACTAACGCATCAGTCATTATTTTTGTTGCGCCATTCCTTTACCATAAGTTCAGGAACAAATATGCTAGCTAACGAACCCTTTCCCTTAACATGAACCTAATTATTGATGCAGCGGCAATAACATCTCAGAAAATACTATACCATCACAGTCTTAAAATAGATCAGCGAGTAAACTTGTCAACATCAGAAACACCTTTAGAATAAAAGTCTGGATTCAGTCCAGAAAGTACAACAAAGACATCCGTTCTTTTCTTGTTCTAGCAGATCCGCTAAGACAAATAACACAAACTCTGAATGTGCCGCTTGTCCAAACATAAGCATACAAGATCACTCCTCCATTGCATCACCACCCTCAGCGACCTCAACAGTCTGCTTCAGCTGTGTGATCTTTGTGGACAGTACCTCTGCAAAGAACAGAATCATGCGTAACTTTATATTGTTCAATATAAGCCATACTATGCAACATTAACTAGTAAGGAACTCACCAGTCTGCCCCTTGGTGAAGCTGTATCCCTTCGAACTAACATAAGTTCTTGGATTTGGCAACTGGTGGTTTCTCAAGTATTCAGTCTTTCCCTGGTAGTGTCAATAGGGGTCGGTCAGCAATGCACTTTGAAAGTTCAATAAGAACAAATTTCATGTCCTTTGATTTGCTCAAAGGGCATCTATGGCAAATGGTAGCACGCACTGATGCAGTGTTACAGTTCACTCAAATGAGCATTCTCTGACAAATATAACAGAGTGGGGATAGCTTGAAAGCTCATTCTCTGTTAAGTAAACAATACAATGTGTTGTTTTTTTTAAAACATTGGCAGAGTTGTCAATTTCAGTAAAATGAGACAAAAAAAAAAATGCATACCTTGGTTATCACACAGACATCCACATTGCTGCCACTACCCAAGTCATTGAAGATGCCAGCACAGATTGCCTCGGCCACAAGTTGTATTCCCTCCTCCCTCTAGGGGATAAAAGAGGAATTAGTTAACATACTTTGTAAATCAAAACAAACAGCATGAAATGCAACTTCAGTCACCACAAAAGGCAACACCATATTGCCAACATAGCTATGCAGGAACTATCGTGCTCACTTACTGTAAGCCCTTCTTTGTACTTTGCTTCAAACACCGACATTGCGGCAAGAGATCCAGAACCCATCGTAGGCAAAAGGAAGAGTATCAGTGGAGCCATGTGGATAAACCTGCACATTCCAAAGTTAATTTAACTACCCTACATTTCACTTGCAACAAGTAACAGACAGTTTGGTTGAGTTACTAACGGTGTGTAGATGCGGTCCAGTACAGTCCACTCCACCAAGAACAAGGGCAGCACTGACATGGCCTTGATACCTAAACATAAAGCATAAGCAGGTCAAATGTTGACAAGATGACAAAAGGTTGTATATGTGCGCCTATGAGAGGAGCTCACCTGAAAAGGTGTGACTTAAGCAGTGTAAGAGCAGTCACAACTCTTGACTCGCGGCCAGTTGCATAACGGTGAAGCTGTAGCTGGGAGCTGACCATATCTGAAGTAAAACAAGCAAATGTCGACAAGGAATTCAAGGTTAGAAATGGGAATTGGAAAGGGCAGCAAGATTTCACTCTTTCAGTCACTTGCCTGTAACAGCCTCTGTGTCAGCAGCAGTTCCTGCACCACAGCAATATATGTTTGGTGCCATAAAGTGGATTTTCTCACAATTCTTATCAGCAACTATAGGCCCCTCAGTTGCCCTTGTGTCTGCGCCAAGAACAACCCCATCCTATTTATGGAACATTGGTTTAGTCCAATGTTAGCCTCAACACAAGCATATGAAACGATGCCCGCTCAAACACATGGCAATACTGAATGCTAGATCTTTCATCTACTACCACTGGCTACGAGCAATTATACACATATTAAAAATTGTTACATAATGTGTTCAGTGATTTCAGTCGAAACTATAATCCATTAGATTTATTCAATCACAAGTTGATGCAAATCAGGATCCAATTATGATTTGCTAGAGCAGGTTTGGAGAGTATTTCTGGACTACGATGAAAAAAACTGGATGTAGACCTTTTCCGTTAGAAGGGCAGTTTGCACCCCCAAAAAAATCGACTTGTATGATTATGATAAGCACATACCACAATGTGTGTATGTGCTACAGGATGATATCAGCCAGATTTTTCGAGGCTCAATCGAGCTGTTCAGCGCCTAATACGAAGTTAGGAAACCTAACGGGCACTAAGAAACGACAGAAGTGGGCTCATGCCTCTCAAATCTGCAAACACGGTAACTCATACAAGCAGAAGGCACACTAATTGCCGAATTCCAAAAGGGTAACAGCAAGCGTTCGCGGCCGCACCTGAAAGACGAGGCCGACGATGGTTGTCCCCGTCTTCCTGAAGCCCGGGAGCTTGAGTCCCTTCTTCTCTAGCATGTCGTTCCGGCGGCAGAGGTCGAAGCTGAACCCGCCCTTAGCCGGTAGATCCATGGAACCCGTCATCCTGCACGCAAAGGAACCACCACCACGGATCAAGAAGACGGGAAATCGCGGCGAGTAGGGGGCGGATCCAGTATTAAGACATAGCTGTGCACATGTACACCGGATGATTTTTAAGCGAAACCCTATAGTATATGATGTATATCCTAGTAATCGGGTCAGATCAGAGAATGGGGGCGGGGCATACCTGATCGGTGCTCGTCTCCGGCGAAGGACGGCAGCGCTCGCCTCAAGGAACGAAAGGGGATCCTCTGACTGGGGTTGTATCGGGGGAGAAGCAGCACGGCGAGCAGAGGGGTTTGTTTGGGCAGAAAGAAAGAAAGAAAGAAAGAACGGCGGATTGAGGGAGAAGAAAGAAGGAACGGCAGCGGCGAGTTGGGGCTTTGTTCTGGACGCGCGATGGGCTTTAACAAAGGCCCATTTGTTACGCTATAAGCCTCTGTTGTGCCAGGGTAAAGTGCTACAGTGTTTGCAAGGTTTCCAGTGTTAGGATTTTGAATGAGCGGTCCTTGTTGATCCTCCGAGTAAGGCTGAGGCTAACGCCTCCCCATCTCCATCCATCAAAATTAAACGTGACACTGTTACGGTATTGTTCTGAATTGTAAACAGAGAGAGGGGTAGTTGGAATACTGATAGGGGATGGGAAGATGAGAGAGGCGTTGGTTTCAGCCTAACGGTCCTTGCAATAGCAGGTCATTAAGCTTTTCCCAAGCTTCATCAATATCTTCGTCTTCTTTTTGTGCGAAATTCCAAACTTTCTTCCTTAACTTATGAACTCAAAGTAGAGAGAAGAACTTAGTGATGAATTTTTCACTAATAATCCCCAATCTCCTTGAGTTTCAACTGAGGCAGTTGATACCATCTTTGGGCTTTATCAACTAGAGTAAATAGAAAAAGGTTCCATTTTACCCACTCTTCTGGGACTCCTTCTTGATGGAACGCGTGGCATACTTGATTGAATTTCTCCAAGTGTTTGTATGGATTCTCGTCATCTTCTCCTCCAAATAAATTTTCAGCAGCAATTCGGATTATTTCTGACTTAAGCTCATAGGATTCTGCTTCTGGCTTCACATTGGATTCTTGTATCTTCAAATCTTCAATTTTTGGAGATGAAAACTCGCTTAGTGTTAGGTTCTATAGATCTTCACGCATTGTCGTCATTCCTGACACAAAACAAAAACAAAAGACACAAAAAAAAAACAAAAATATATGACAACAAAGTTGCTGGGTTAGTCAATATTAAGAACAAACTTAATAGTAAATAACGAATACTATAACACAATTAGAGCACAATAATGGGATTAGAGAACTCTAGATAATTAGAGACTAGAATTAGATCACAAAGACTAACACAAACCAAAGAATTAGAATATTCTAAAACAACCTAGAACACAAATTAGAGAACTATTAACACTTAATTAACAGACTCACACTAAGTATCAAAACTAGTAGTAAAAAGCTAATACAAGATTTATAAAAGCTTAAACAATAGTTAGTTTCCCTGACAACGGTGCCAGAAAAGCTGGTTGACGGCACTTAAGCACTGCAAACCTTATACTGCAAGCGACAGTATTGTGGTAGCTTTTTCCCATGATGAGTATTGTGGGTTTTGTCGAATCCAAGGATAACTATGCTTAAACTACTATTAATCTAGTATTAACTAATTACTAGCTAGCTCTAATAGATCTAGATAAACCAAAGAGGTGATAAACTATTATCTAATCTCACTCTAATTATATGTCTAATCTATAGCATAAACCAACCTATCAAAGATAGATATGAACTACTCCGCGAAATTAGCAAAGACTAAACAGCGAATGTACCCCGCAAGAGATATTGAGACAAACTTCTTATAAGCTAAGAACTACCTTGAGAAAAGACATAACATGAAGCATAGGATAAACATGATCATGAATGTCATAGACTTGCTCGAACCTTTCTCTCGCCCACTTGTCACATAAGACGAGATATTCGACGAACTAGCAAACCTAAATCATCTCTAAGCACTGAGCAGATTCAATCAACCAATTAAGGTAAAAGGATCTACTAAAAGACATGAAGAACTCTATTATCTTGGCTAAGAACATGTAGAAATGAAGCATTGCAAAGTTATGGATCATACATCATATATAAACACAAAGCTCATAGTAAGAGATAACTTTATTGATCTAACTCAAGGTTTATCATAGCAAATCGAGAAGAATAGAGAGTTACTCAACATACATAATGAATTTGAAGTGCAAACTCGTCGAGATTGACAAGTTGATCAACATATCAGAAGATGAACTTGAGACTCGTCGGGAAAGCTCAAGGTCAGCCGAGCCAGACCCCCTTGGGTCGGCCTACCCATCACCTTCCTGCCTCCTCTTGCTTCCTCCTTTCGCCGAGATCGACTTCTCGGCAAGTCTTGCGAAGTTGGACCCCGAACCCTCGCTTTAGAGCTATGGTTACAATGAAATTGGCATACCTCTCCCCTTGGGAGGCTCTGTTTATATACTCTGAGGGATCCCCCTATACATGGAAAGTCTAAGGTTGGTTCTAGGCTTGATCCTATCATCAATTGATCTCCTTCCATGTATAATTAACCCCCTTAATGGGCTTTGATCACTTGGGCCTTCATGAACCTTCACATGGGATTCTCTTTATTGGTTCCTAGGCTTTTAATATCTTCATTTTTATGGTCCAAAACTCCTTGAATTTCCAGCTATTAATCCTCCTCTGAGTATTCTTCTCAAATATTGCATTTATTCCTCATTTTCCTGTAATATTCAATAAAACACACAAACAACAAGCATACTCGAATATGGGGTAATGTGTTAGTAAAACATGAATTCATCACATGATTTATCCAGAAAAACATATGAAATCCATAGTAAAATAGAGCATAAATATCATCGTTATCTTGTGCCAACACTGCCCAAGCGGCAAAGGTGGAGCTCCATCATCAAAAGCAAATTCATTTGGCTCCACAATAATCTAGGGTTGGATCCTCTTCAACTTGTTGAGCAGGAGGCAAATTCAAATCAAGGTCCACAACTTCTTCCATGGGCTTTGGTTCAAACTCAGGCCCTTGATCTTGTGCAAGTTGAACGGGCACATCATTCTTGCTGCAGGACAACATCAAGATTTGGCAGGTGGTCCTCTTCAAGATTTTCCTACTGCTGGCCATTACCATTCCCCCCAAGTGACCTAGATTGGGTCCAGTCCCAAAGTTTGGCTAGGGAGGCTGAAAAGGAGGAGGCCCTTGCTGACCATAACCATAGAAATCAAAGGGCATGTTGGGCCCAAAGTGATCTGGGCTTAGAGGGAAGTCTTCATCTGCCGAGAGATTGCCTAACAATTGGTGCTGCAAAATCTCACACTGAAGCATCCAGGATTCTCCTTGGTGTACATCATTGACTGAGAAGGGGATGAAGTGAGGGACCGACTCCAAGTCCTCCACCCTTGCCTTAAGTAACAGAGAAGCAAGATTCTTAGGATCCCCTTGCCATGAAACAGGTGCCCAAAGGGGGCAACAACCTTCTCGTGATGCTCTTGCTTCCAATAATCAATTGGCAAGTTCAGAATCAGCAACCAACATTCTCTATTAAAAATATCGCGCTGTGATTCTACCCATCATTGTGCTTGACAAAGGTGAGATTAACATCCCCAAAGGGCAAGGGAATGTGATGCACGAAGTAATCTCTATCTGTGGGGGGATAGATATTCCCTAGTCCTTCAGGTGACATATTTGGTGCATGGACCGACAGAGGGCCCAACCCAGAGGACACCTGACTGACTCGGACCCGAGGTACCGAACACATTGGCGCGCAAGACAAAGATTTTTTGAGAAAGATATAGATCGCGGATTCTATGTGATATCTTGTATCTAGACCGTCTAGGAGACATAGAAGAAAACTAACTTGTAACACAAGCCACGCCGGACTATATAAGGTAGGCTAGGGACCCCGCCCACACAACTCTCCAGATCCCTCCAACCCTCAGATCGGCAACTCTCCCTCAAATCCTCCTTGTACTCACGCATACTCAAAGCAATACAGACCACCACAAACAGGACGTAGGGTGTTGCACGATCCAACGGCCCGAACCTGTATAAATCTTATAATTTGTCGCGTTTCATGCGAACTGTGGAGCTACAGTCGATCTAGACGCCAAAACAAAAACACTGCGTGATATATCCCGTAGTGTATTGCTGGTACTAAACACCGACAATTAACACACCAGATAAGAGTGTCTATATCGACATCTTCCTAACTCCATGGTTAATCTTCACCTTCGATGGTGCCATCGCCACCGTGGCGGACAATCTCAGCGATCGGTAGCAACTTCGTCAACTATGTCAACTGCAGTCACTTACTAAACACCGACAATTAACACACCAGATAAGAGTGTCTATATCGACATCTTCCTAACTCCATGGTTAATCTTCACCTTCGATGGTGCCATCGCCACCGTGGCGGACAATCTCAGCGATCGGTAGCAACTTCGTCAACTGCAGTCACTCAGTCAGAGCCATAGCCGATTGCCGCAGTCAGTTTGCATCGGAGTCCTCGTCGTCTCCATACGCATGCGAGAGAATGGCGGGCAGATCAAGTCTTGATCCAGGCCGAGCTCAGTTTCATCACGGACACCAACGTGTCAAGCAAGAAAGCTAATACAGATCAACTCCCTTCTCCACGTGGAGTCAAGGCGCGGGGATGAATATTGGAACCGATCTACTACTGGCGGTGCAAGTCTGATCAGAGCAGGATACAGAAGTCCAATTAGGACACGAGGCTCAAGCCAATCCGTCACGTCTGGCAATAGATCCATCTATTATCATCATGGTGCTGCTCGACTCCGTAATCTGGCTGGCTAATTGGCAGGTTTACAGGAGCGACAGAAGACAATCCGCATTCATGGTCCGCTCAACTGAGCGTGGACAGATTAAAAATTGCGAGAGGATAAATCATCAGAAGGTTTAGGCAACGGACCAAATCACTAGCAAAAAGTATTATGCATTGTGCCTGCTATGTGCATATCAAGTGCACCAATGCTATATCCTATCACGGGAGTGTCCACATGGAGTTTCTACTCTGACTCAGTTCCCGGCTTGTTGGCCTCGGATATTCGCTATGGAATAACTCGGGACACTGCATGATCAATCTGGTTCATTGTTATGACATGCGATTGAATTAATTGGCGCATACAAGTCGGATTTCAGCAATCATGCCTCACGTGCATGCATGTAATGTCAAGGTGGACAGCGAGTGCGTGCTGGGCGACAGAACAGTAGTTTACGCATGCATGAAGCCGACGTACTCTAAACCATCCAGTAATTCGTTACTGCTCGGACTTACTCTAAACAAGCGAGCGTACTCCAACAGCTAAGTTGTTTTATAATATTTAATTTGATTATGCAATTTAATCGTTCATCTATCTGAGTATTCTATTCGCAAACAATACTACTCGGATTGTTCCTTGACTATTATTTTAGGAAATTATTTCATGTCGGAGTAAAAATCAACAATATGCCAAAGCAGTTTACCTGCGCTATTATTGACTACCTCTGATTTCCACTAAAAAGGCAGTAAGTCATCTCGGGCGAAGGGCTATGAGTCATCAGCCGACCGTAATGCGTCATCTAATCCAAGTGGTTTGCTTACATCGCTCACGTTGATTAAATTATTTTTAATTATCCGGGCTATGGATCTATTAGATTATTTCTTAATCTTCCGGCTATTGGATCACAATTGAATTATTTCTGGAATATCTGAGCTATTGGATCAATTATTTATGGATCACTCGGATTATCTATATTATTTCTGCATCACCGGATCATCTCTGGATTATTCATACTAGTTCTAGTTCTGGTCACTCGTCCTGAATCTCTTGGGATCACTCGGGATATCGGATCATTCATATTATTTCTGGATCACCTTTTTGGATCATTCATATTATTTCAGGATCACTCGACTACTCATATTATTTCAGCATTATTATTTCTATATCAGTTACTTCAGATCACTCAGGCTATTTCTGGATCACCCGGGATATCGGACCATTCATATTATTTCTAGATCATCTTTTTGGATCATTCATATTATTTTGGGATACCAAAATATCTCCTATCTAAGTGTTTTCCGGAACGATCTGTGCATATAACAATAGGCGTCATGAACTCTATATGACCACCGTTACAATGGGTCAGTCGGTCTGGCCCGCCGGCTCTACATGCTTTCGCTCATTCAGAAAAGGTTGAACTCAAAACCTTCATTGCGGAGCAATCGGCTTAGGTCGTAGCCCGACCTATTGCCGGTGTTACGTGCTTTCGCTCATTCAGTAAAGGGTAACTTCTAAACCCTCTTTCGCGGGGCAATCGGCTTAGGTAGTAGCCTGACCTATTGCCGGTGTTACATGCTTTCGCACATTCAGTAAATGGTAATTTCTAAACCCTCTTTCGCGGGCAATCGGCTTAGGTCATAGCCCGACCTATTGCCGGTGTTACATACCGTGGCTCATTTAGTAAAGGGTAACTTCAAAACCCTCTTTCACGGGCAATCGACTTAGGTCGTAGCCCGACCTAATGCCAGTGTTACATGCTTTCGCTCATTCGGTAACAGGGTAAACTCTAAACCCTTCATACGGGGCAGTCGGTCTGGCCCACCGACACTCCGTGCCTTCGCTATACTCAGAATTCAGACTGGGAGTCAATGCAAATCAGTTCACTTTATGTTGCACCATTGACTTAGGGGGCTGTGCCGTCATTGCGCCCCCTCATTGAGTGTGTCTTCAGCTCAGGGGCTAGGCTGTGGCCCGCCTTGCGGACTCAGCACTTCATTGACTCGGGGGCTGGGCTTTTGCCCACCTTGCCGACTCATTGCTTCGTCGACTTGGGGGCTGGGCTCTTGCCCACCTTGCCGACTCACCGTTTCGTAGACTCGGGGGCTGGGCTGTTGCCCACCTTGCCTACTCACCGCTTCATCGACTCGGGGGCTAGGCTGTTGCCCGCCTTGCCGACTCACCGCTTCGTCGACTCGGGGGCTGGGCTATTGCCTGCCTTGCCGACTCACCGCTTCGTCGACTCAGGGGCTGGGCTGTTGCTCGCCTTGCCGACTCGTCACTTCGTCGACTTAGGGGCTGGGCTGCTGCCCGCCTTGCTGACTCGTTACTTCGTCGACTCCGGGGCTAGGCTGCTGTCCGCCTTGCTGACTCACCACTTCGTTGATGCGGGGGCTGGGCTATTGCTCGCCTTGGCGACTCACCGCTTCGTCGACTCGGGGGCTGGGCTGTTGCCCGCCTTGCTGACTCACCACCTTCGTCGACTCGGGGGCCGGGCTACTGCCCGCCTTGCTGACTCACCAATTCGTTGACTCGGGGGCTACGCCATCGCGTTCCTCGTCGACTCACCACTTCGATAGCTTGGATGCTACATCGCCACATCGCCTCGCCATTGACTCGAGGGCCACCTGCCACCACCTGCCGCCTTTGGCAGCGCACCCACGCGCCTGCTGTCGGCTAAAGTTGGCCCTAACACCACCATCCAGCACCGGCCACCACATGTGCCTACTCCGTCGTCCATGGAATGCCCGTCCCCCACTCCACCCTCACTCGCATGCAGCCGCGTGCTCCCGCTCCTCCTCC
Organism: Paspalum vaginatum; assembly: GCA_030272315.1. Taxonomy (NCBI): domain Eukaryota; kingdom Viridiplantae; phylum Streptophyta; class Magnoliopsida; order Poales; family Poaceae; genus Paspalum; species Paspalum vaginatum. Next base: position 9,425,280 of record CM059020.1, on the reverse strand, counting down.
TCCGCTCATGTCACCTCGGGGCACAGCACGCCGCACCGCAACCACCACCCTCACGTGCGTCCATAAAACCCACATCCCTCTGAGCTGAGTTCCTCGCTCACACCGCAGAGCAAACCCACCACCGCTCCTCTCCCACCAGCTAAACCAGCCACAACTCCTCCCATGCTCTGCGATTCTTGGGTAGAACAGTTCCTCCTAGGTTACTACACTATCGCCGTCATCATTCTCCCTCTTTGTTTTCTTTTCCTCTGGAAAATCCACCGCCCTCTCCCTTGGGAAGAGAGACTCAGAAACCCACCCAAACCGCCGATCAATCCCACCACAGAATGATAAACCTAGCCATTTTCCTCCTCATCCTTGTCGAGTGTGTATTCCTAGCCAAAATCCTCAAAGTCCTAATCCATATTGCAAAATGAGGGATCATTTGTGAGATCCGCAAGCAGGACTAAAACCAGCCTATGAACCCAGAGCCCAAAATCTGCCTCCCACTTCGCTACATACTCTTCGCTGAAATCTTACTCCTATGCCTCCTAATCATCCTTCGGTTGATAACCCTCCCACGGGCTGAGCAAAAGCAAGAAGAGGCTTCCTACTAGCAAAGCCGGGCCAAGATCAAGAAGCCCAAGGCAAGCCAAGAAGCAAGCGAGAAATTCGAAGAAAAAGTGCTTGGGGCAAAAAGAAGTGTTATAGGAAGAAGGCTGTCTTAGATAGCTGTTTCTTCTCTAACATGCCCTCTGTTTGCTGATACAACAACAGCAACTGGAAAACGCAGCAGCTCCATGCTTCCAAAGGAGTGCCTAACCTACTCAATTAGGGGTATCCGCCCTATTTTAAGTGGGGTAGCCTCCCTTTTGTTAGCGCTGGTGCAGAATAATCCGAACCCCATAGGTTGACGGATCCATCCCTTTGGACCAGTCGCCCGGATTATGCCACTATCTAGAGAGCAGAAAGTGCCTTGCTGAATTTCTGTTACTCTGTAGAAAACCTGCCTAAAACTACCAGGCAATGGATCCACCTTCCAAGTTCATGAAGTGGAAGATCCACGTTGTATGTGGAAGGCCTGTACGAACAGCTCCAATAGAGAAGAAAAGATAAATGAAGAGAAAAAGGAATCAAGTTGTACGTATAATTGTTATTAAAATTCCACCTGCCATTCCGTGTGAAGAATCAAGCTACTGTTGAAATTAGAAGTAGTTAGCTGAAGCAAAGCTATCCCTGTAACCCTCCAAGCCGAATCTCAAGGATGAGATTCATTTTAAGTGGGGTAGATTTGTAACGCCTTAAAATTTAGCATCCGGAATTTTTCTTCTAATATCTCCCTAATCCAAAATCAAATTTTCAAAAACTTTGATAGTTTGCTTATTTGTTTTGAGTGTGTTAATTTGAGCTCAACAAAATTCCAAATATCGCAAATACTCTCCGCGCCATTTATTCCCTCCATCTCCGCGCCATTTGGACCTTCCATCTCCGCGCCACTTGGACCCTCCATCTCCGCGCCACTTATACCCTCCATCTCCGTGCCATTTGGACCCTCCATCTCCGCGACATGTCATGACAAGCCCTCCTCCACAGGCTATAAAAAGCCCCCCACCCCTATGCCTCTATCCACACCGAGCACACCACCGCCGCGATAATCCAAAATCAAATTTTCGAAAACTTTGATAGTTTGCTTATTTGTTTTGAGTGTGTTAATATGAGCTGAACAAAATTCCAAATATCGCAAATACTCTCCGCGCCATTTATTCCCTCCATCTCCGCGCCACATGGACCCTCCATCTCCGCGCCACTTATACCCTCCATCTCCGTGCCATTTGGACCCTCCATCTCCGAGACACGTCATGACAAGCCCTCCTCCACCGGCTATAAAAAGCCCCCCACCCCCGTGCCTCTATCCACACCGAGGTCACCACCGCCGCGACCAGCCCCCGGCTCACCCGGGCGTTGCTTGCCGCGGACGCCTCCTCCTTGCCTTCCCCATCCTGCGCACGCGCAGCTCTCTGCTCTTCCTTCGTGTTTACCACCACACCCACCAAATTCCCCCCTACCGGCCGCCATAGCTCGATTGCTCCGACCGTGAGCACCTCGCCACCTCCCTCCACCTCCCCTAAGCCGCACCCCCCTTCTCCCTGCCTGTATCGAGCTCCCCATGAGCTCCTAGGCCGCCACCAATGGATGCCCGCGGCGAGCAAATCCGCGTGCCTGAGAACCCCATTCCGGTAAGCACCGACAAGCCGCCTCTGTTCTTGCAGCGGCGCGAGGTGAGAAACCGAGCAGCAGCATGTAACGCCCAAAATTTAGCACCCAGAATTTTCTTCTAATCCCTCCCTAATTCAAAATCAAATTTTCGAAAACTTCGGTTGTTGCTTATTTGTTTTGAGTGTGTTAACATGAGCTCAACAAACTTCCAAATATCGCAAATACTCTCCACCAAAAAAATTCTTTTCAAAATTCCTTTCCAAAATGTAATTCCAGAAAAATATCCACGCGCCATGTGGACCTCCCATCTCCGCGACACTTGGACCCCCCATCTCCGCGCCATGTGGACCTCCCATCTCCGCGACACTTGTACCCCCATCTCAGCGCCATGTGGACCTTCCATCTCCGCGACACTTGGACCACCCATCTCTGCGCCATGTGGACATCCCATCTCCGCGCCACAGGGACCTCCCATCTCCGCGAGACATCATCGGCCTCCTCCTCCATCGGCTATAAATAGGCCCACACTCCATGCCTCCATCCACACCAAACCAAGCTCACCAACGCCGCGACCAGCCCTCAGCTCACCCGGGCATTGCCCGCCGCGGATATCTCCTCCCTGCCTTTCCCCTCCTGTGCACGCGCAGCTCTCTGATGCTCCTTCGTGTTCACCACCACAGCCACCGAGAGCTCCCTGCCTCACTCTCACACACGAGGCACACTTTGCTGCATACACAGCACACACACTCACACACTCCCTCTGTTTGCTGCACACGCGCACAAACAGACACTATTCTGATCGATCGTTCGTCGTTCGTTCATCGTTCGTTCGTCCGTTCATCGGCCGTTCGTTCGCTGTTTGTTCGTTCGTTCATCGGTCGTTCGTCTGTTAGTTCGTCGTTCATCCGTTCGTTCATCGTTCATGCACAAACACACACCGATCATATCGTCCGTCCATCCGCTCGTAGTTCTTTCTTCCGTTCATCGGGCGTTCGTTCGTCGTTCGTCCGTTCGTTCATCGTTCATACACAAACAGATACTATTCAGATCGTTCGTTTATCAAATATTGTACGCAGACTGCGTACTATTATGTTAAACTTACAGAATCAATATCTCAGTCGTACCAACTCCGATGGCTGTGATTCTTCTTTCTAAATTCATCTAAATTCAAGATCTATCTATCCATACACTCCACGTAATCTTTTCTCCTAGCCAGAAGACGTCGTCATGCCACCATGACGCTGTCCTACGCCGGTCAGTGCTTCGCACCGGTCGCACAAACATTGTGAGCCGGGTGATCGATGCCATTGATCTCCTATTCCACGTAAATCCTAAAGGTTCATGTCTTAGTCTGTCCAAGCCATGAATTCAGATGATGACGATACCGAAAATTATATGAACATCATTGCTCTCTCCACCACTTCAAAAAGATCTTCTCCAAAACGCCAACATGCAACCGCCACACTTTCGGCTTTGTCGACCCCGCATCTCGCGTCCACCACCCCTACCTTGGCATCTCCGAAACTATCGTGACCGATGCCCAGCAACTTGCCCGAAAACACGCTATACCCCAACCACTTGCAGTAATACCACCAGTAAGAACCCAGCAGACTCTCATCTCCGCAATCCAAGCTCTACACCACCAAACTTGTTGAGCTCATATTATGCTTCGTTTGTGTGTTTTCCTTCTTTGTGCACTAGGCTTTACCAGAGAGTCCGTTCGGCCTGCCCCTCGTGATATACTACGCGATGGTCTGCGCCCAATACGTCCAGCAACTGTTATATCAACCGCCTCAACAAAGTGAAAGGCAAGCTCACTGGAATCCCCACTTGATGCATAAATTTCCTATATTTTGCAAACACAACCCTTGGCCCGTTAATCACATAAAAACTTGCATGTTTTGCTTGCTATGATAAGCTAGCAAAATATACAGCCACCTAAGCTTATTTTAGATATAGAGCACATAGGTGGGATCGCTCATTTAATTATCTATCATAATCTTAACGTAATGTTGGATTATGGATGTGGAATATGTTGGATATGGGAGAGTGGATGTGTGTGTGGTTTGTGAAATAAAATGGGGAAAAACCCTGGCAACTGACATGGTCGGAATTCGGCTACGCTCCGAAACAGCCATAAGAGCAGGGTTGAACGGGTAACTTCGCTACTTGCGGTTACCCCATGTCCCGGGATTCCTGGGGAAAGACCGGGTAGGTGGATGCTCGCGGTGTCGAGTAAAAGAAAGGTGGTACGGTGGTGGGTTCAACCCGAGCTCTCCCTAAGGACTGATATGATTTTCATCTTGCCTAACTCTACTTTAGTACAACCACTCTCTCTGTATGAGGCAGTGGCCAGGCCCAAGCTGGAGTGGATAACCTAGTAGCTTATGTGCTGACGCACAAGGGATTAGGGGATGGGTGGTGTGCCAACGGGAGTACCGCGGGGTACTGGAGTGGCTCGGATGCCCGAACCCCTAAAGTTCTGCTAAGTGATGAAACAAAGGCAACAGCTTGGTTTGGAATTCGGGCAGTTACGACGGTAATGTGCCGCTGAGTCCAACTTGTGGGAATCAGTATAACCTCTGATCAGAGTAAAACCTATTCGAATAGTCCGTATCCACTGGTATAGATGAGTTGCAGCTTGGTTCTTCAGTTAGCTGTTTACATAAAATAAAATGGAATTGGTTTGGGTTTGGATAAAAATGGTTTTTGGTTCAGCAGAGGATGCTGGATGTATGGAAAATGTGTTGGCTGGAAAGCCATGGGCAACTTTGGACCAGAAAGTCTAGTGGCAAACCTTTTTGAGGAAAAACTCAGTTTTCAGAAAGATTAAAACTTGACAACTATCACAAACCCTACATACAAGTATTTTTTCTGCAAAATTATCCTAAGCTCCAGATATATCCTTGCATACAGTGTTAGCCTTCCCCAAATTCCTTTGGAGGAAGGTGGGCTGCTGAGTACGTATGTACTCACCCTTGCTTTGTTGTTGTTTTTCTCAGTACTATGGACATATGTTGGTCCGAGAACGAGTAAGGGTTACGACCTGCCTCCCAACTAATGCGTGAGGAAGATGGGCCTACATTTTATATTCCGCTTCTTAGATTTTCAAGGGCGCGCCCTTGTTGTCCGACCTGTTAGGGCGAATCTGTATCACTCTGATGTAAGAATGTGATTACCAAACCCTGGGATGGTAATAAAGCACATTTTAGTCCCATTATGGAAACTGGGGCGCTTCAGGTGGTATCATAGCCGCAGTTGGCCGTAGGACGTAACCCTAAGGTTGGAAAAACATTTTTGAGTCCAAAACTGTTTGAAAAATATCTCTGCTCCCCATCCTACTCTATTTAACAAAGTTTTGGTCCTTTCTTACCCCAACGGCCGTCACCAAGGAGTCAAGCTTCTAGTAGAAGAAAGCTGGTAACTTGAGTGACACACCAATAAAGCCAGGATACATGGACAGACTTGATGCATCGATGTTAAAGGAACCAGTGCCCGCCATAAGACACATCACCATCACAAGGACACATGGCAAAATCTCAAGATATGGACCACTCTGGTCAAGCACATGACTCGATGAATAGCCAGAAGGCGTGCAACATAAAACAAGGAAATAGTATCCACAGTTAATCCTGCCCCCTTCACCATAAGTGGCTGCTCAGTATGGCACAATCGACAAGAGACCTATCAATAGCGCCAGGCACTAAAGGATGTGCCAACCAAGCTTTTTAAAGGGACCGCCATATGACCCAAAGGACCCAGGACCGCTCCATTGCAAAGCAGCAATGGCAGAAGAAAAGCCCATCCTCGACGGTCGCCCTGTGCTCCTTAAAAAGAGAAAGCGCCTAGATTTCTCGGTGGGAGTCCCAGTGTTGGAGGCCATACCGGTTGTCTTTCCCGAGCCTGAGAGCCAGCCAAACCCAAAACCTCCACCAGGGCTAACAGAACCCCTCACCTTGAGGGAGATCCCAGCACCCAAGCTAGAGTGCCCAGGGTGCCCAGAAGAAGAGCTACCCAGAGCCCCACCTCCAAGTCCTGTCTCCTTGAGCAAGCCAGAGACTCCACCAACAACCTCGCCAGCAGAAGCAAGGCTAGAACCCTCGAGCATTACCTCTCCCAGGGGACTAACCGAAGAAGATGACCCCCGACCCAGTCATTGCAACTCAGCCACCGCCAGAGGACATCATCAACATCAGCTCAGATAAGTCAGAATGAGGTCCCCGAGCCTGACATGGAATGAAGTCGCATGGTCCGAAGCTAGTTGTATCCAGTGTCACTCTTACATTTGGGTAGTGAAGTTTTTCCTTCAGTTTGGTTAGCACCCTTGTAAGAGTTAAACGTGTAGATCGCGTACGTTGTAGACGTTGTCTTGTGTAATAGTTTTGTTCTAGGACCGAGTCCTGCGAGTCTCGTTCAGATAGCAACTACTGGACGTGTCAGCCTATGTGAGGATGTAAAAGGTTTTCCAGAGCTCCTAAGGGATACCATAAGGTACCTTCGGATTCCCGGATACCCTGAGTACCTAGGTAGAGAAATAATCGAGAGTGGAGAACAGAAATGGATGGTCTCACTCTACATCAAGGATAACCGTGCCCTTGAAGGATGGCATTCCACAGCTACCAATCATCGGTTTGTGGATGCGTGTCATGTTACAGCTCGTGATGCAATAAGAAAGTTGTGCTCAACCTATCATAGGGCAATCCAGGACACCCCTATGAGGTTCTTCCCACCTTTCAACAAGTTGACCACAAGCTGGGCAAAAAGGGTTGAAGCCCTGAAGCTAATGAACGAAACTAAGGATCCCGTCGTAGCCTACCTTGCTCTTCATCTACAAGCCTTGGATGATGAGTACGACAAGCTGAGCCTCATGCACGATAGGTTGGAAGCTCGCAACCGGATAACAGAAGACCTTCTGTCCCAGTACAGAGCTAGGTCGCTGCGCCAAAGGCAAGAAACCAACCCAGATTTAAGCAGCACGACAACACGGAGTCTGTTTGACCTCCGTTACCCATTGGGAATGCAGTACGGAGGAATTACAAACCCTCCTAGGCAGTCGGAACCAAGTCACCAAGCTAGTTTCCAGTACTCCCTACTTGAGCAACAGCAGAATTAGGGAAAAGCCCCAGTAAACATCCACCAAGAGGAAGATAGAGAAAGCTTGGCTACCCTCCTGACACTCTCGCTTCCAGGAGAAGGATCCAGTATCCAGCAACCATCACCGAGCGAAGCCTCCGGCAGTCAGAAGTTGAAGTCAGTTATGCGCGAGTAGTCGCGTTAGTGTGTTTGTTCTTGTGTTTTGTTGTTGTGTCCAGCTATCTCAAGCAGCATCAAGTGTTGCATTGTTTGTGTGCTAATAAAAATTGCCATTAGAACTAGCCATCACCTATGCTGTCATGATTTTAGAAGCTTCCAGGGCCCGCCTAAGAGCCGGTGCCACATTCGACACTGTAGGCGTGGAACGTTGACACCAGCCTGAAACTTCGGTCGCAAGCAGTCTAGAAATATTTTCTGCTCCTCCAGAATCCAAAAATACGATTTTATTCTCCAGTTTCCAAATATTCGGATTTTGGAATATTCTAGGAATATTCCTTTTTTTCTTTTCTTTTTCCGAATATACAAAATTCATATCTTCTCCGTTCCAACTCCAATTTGGGTGATTCTTTCGCCTAAATTCATATAAAATCAAGCTCTACCTACCTATACACTCTACATAATCTTTTGTCCTGGTCGGAAGCCGCTGTCATGCCACCATGACGCCCGTTATGGTTTTCATCTTGCCAAACTCTTTTAGTACAATTACTCGCTCTGTATGAGGCATTGGCCAGGCCCAAACAAGAGTGGATAGCCTAGTGGATAGCCTAGTAGCTTCTGTGTTGGCGCACAAAGGGCTAGGGGAGGGGTGGGTGTCAACGGAAATACCGCGGGGTACTAGAGTGACTCGGATGCCCGAACCCCTAAAGTTCTGCTAGGTGATGAAACAAATGCAACGCCTTGGTTTGGAATTCGGGCAGTTATGACGGTAACGTGCCGCTGAGTCCAACTTGTGGGAATTAGTACAACCTCTGATCAGAGTAAAACCTATTCGAATAATCCGTGTCCACTGGTATGGATGAGTTACGGCTTGGTTCTTCAGTTAGCAGATTTCATAAAATAAAATGGAATTGGTTTCGAATAGTCCGTGTCCACTGGTATGGATGAGTTACGGCTTGGTTCTTCAGTTAGCAGATTTCATAAAATAAAATGGAATTGGTTTGTGACTGGATAAAATAGTTTTTTGGTTCAGTAGTGGATGCTGGTTGTATGGAAAAATGCGTTGGCTGGAAAGCCATGAGCCACTTTGGACCGGCAAGTCCAGTGGCAACCGCTTTTGGGAAAAACCCAATTTTCAGAAAGATTAAAACTGGGCAAATATCTCAAACCCTGCATACAAATACTTTTATGAAAACTATTCAAAGCTCCAGATATATCATTGCATATAGTGTTAGCCTCCCCCAAATTCATTTGGAGGAAGGTGGGCTGCTGAATACGTATGTACTCACCCTTGCTTTGTTGTTATTTTTCTCAGTGCTATGGACATATATTGGTCTGAGAACGAGTAAGGATTACGACCTGCTTCCCAACTGTGGCGTGAGGAAGATAGGTCTATGTTTTATATTCCGCTACTTATATTTTCAAGGCTGCGCCCCTTTGTGGTCCGACCCGCCCTAGTTAGGGCGGATCTGTATCACTCTGATATAAGAATGTGATTACCAAACTCTGGGATGGTAATAAAGCACATTTTAGTCCCATTATGGAAATGGGGCGCTTCACATGCCAGGACTATATAAGGCGAGCTAGGGACCCCTCCCACACAACTCTCAAGATCCCTCCAACCCTTGGATCAGGTAACTCTCCCTCAAATCCTCCTTGTACTCACGCATACTCAAAGCAATACAGACCACCACAAACAGGACGTAGGGTGTTACACGATCTAGCGGCTCGAACCTGTATTAATCTTGTTCTTTGTTCGCATTTCATGCGAACTGTGGAGCTACAGTCGATCTAGACACCAAAACAAAAGCACTATGTGATACGTCCTGTGGTGTACTGTCGGTACTCAACACCGACACTATCATAAACTCTATGCAAACCTAACGAAAGATTGACCCAGCGGACAAGGTTGAATATCTCTAATCCGCACACCACAAGCGTCCACAAGGTATTCACGAACAAGCTCTCTGATTGTGCCAAAGTGTACTTGGTTGAGAGGAAGCGGGTGGAAATTGACGATGGCCATGTCTTCATTTCTTGGCTGCTCTCTGGTAGACACTACTCAAACCGACTTGCACTCTGTTGGGTACCTCTTCCCAGTTCCATCCCATAGGGGATGAAAGGCTCAGGGTCTATGCGACAGGAACGCCATTGACGCTTGCTCAGAAGATCACCGGCGGAGAGGCCAAGAGTAGGGTTTTCTTCGGTAGGAGGAGACACTAGTAGTTTCCAAGGGATGGTAATGGAAGATGAAGAGACACCTTTCAGTTCGAGCCTGCCATTCACTGCACAGAAGTAATCCCAATACGATGAGAAAACCGGTGGCCCACTAGCAGCTTGGCCCAGAGTGAGTGGGCTGACAGTTCGCCTCTCGAACTTGATGGAAAGAGGCGCTGATGTGGCCGTTAGTTAAAAAAGACCTACACTTGATCGGCCGAGAATAGGAAAATCTCTTGTGATCTGACGCGAGACATCGAGCGCAGCGTTGATTGGGCAAGTGTGGCAACCGCGCTGGCAATGCATTAAGACTCCCTCGATGCACTACGCTGACCTAGGAATAGGTCTAGGTTACAATGTGCACTGGGAGCTGACCCAGGATTTGAAATTTGAACTGAACTTTGAACTAAGGCACAATCTTCTTCCTCAAGTGCGGCAGCCGGGAAGACCAATCTGTCAAAAACTGAAGCTTTCTGCTGGAACTGCTTAGGGTTATGACTTAGAGGAACTCTGTTCATCCCCCATAAGGACCTCTGCTAAAAAACGTGAACTTTGCTTAACCCCATAGCCAAACCCCAAGTTACTCGATGAGCAAGTTTTATCAGCAGAAGAGACTGCTTGAGATAAGATTTGCGCGTTTTCACTTGCGTCCTATTGAAACTCTTGTTTCTGATGTAGTGTAGTGAATCTTCGAGCAGCCACCAGGCCATTAGAATTCCATAGATGAAATGAGGCTTCAAAGCAATGGCAGGAGAACTGACCCAATTTATAAATCATGAAACCCACTTGTTGAGAAGAAACCTAGAACTGAAAGACTCTATCTTCAAGCTATAAAGCCATGAACTCAGAATCAGAACCACCAAGAACTGCTGAAGAATCAATCCCACGGAAGAATCACTAAGCTTAAACTTGCAGCGGAGAAAACCAAACAAACTAGCAGATGAAGTAACACGGCAGCGCAAACGGCTCCCAAACTCTAGCACTGAAGCGTCTTCCCACAGAGAAATCCTGACCTTGAGGATCCATGGCGAAGGAACAAGGTAGAAGGCAGCTTGTGAGGAGCCAAAGGAAACTTACTAGGAGAAACAAGGAGAAAGCCAGCAGAAGACGAGGGGGGCAAGCCACGCTACCAGCCAACAAGAGCGAGTAAGCCACTCACATTGACATTGGTGATCAACAACCATCCATGGGAAAATCAGGGGCAGCGTTGGATTAAGTGGGGAATCAATCCAATACGTGCTCACATCCATCGTGCTGGCAGACCAGAGCGTGTGGCGTTGACGTACCTCTAAGGCTATTCGCACTATGTTTTTCTACTTAAAATAAATATTCTGTTCCCATCATATAAATTTTAAAACAAAGTGCAGAATCCTCCGCGCTCATGTTAATCTATATCTACTACTTTTTACCAATTATCACCCACCCTATCCTACCCAACACCACTATAGCCTTCTCCGGTTCTCACCACCCCACTCCTCGATGACTCCTCCCCGTGGGCGTCGCATCGTCCCCATCAGTCCACCATATGGCCGCTACCGCATCTCTATCCACTCGAGCGGGGGCATGATGTCCTCGTCTCCTCCTCACCTCCTAGCCTGATCCACCACCTCAAGCAGGCCACAACACCTCTCCTCACCAAGCTTGGAGCTCGCTGCATCGTGAATGGGCTAGATCCGCACTGACACCGCCACCGTCCTCCTCCTCCTCCACAGCAGGCTTCTCTGTCATTGGTCTCCCCTCCCCACTAGGCTTGGAGGTCATGGTGCCATCCATGGGGGGCTAGATCCACAACATGGAGGAAAGAGGAGACGATGGCGTAGCTCGCCATCCAGTCCACATTTGGCGTGGGGCCTAGGGTACATGATGAGAGCGTAAGAGATAAGAGTGCCCCATTACAGCTCTCCTTATGGTATATTAGCATAGTCCCCACTGTGGACATGCATTTGTTCCTTGGGTTTCAAAAATGCATCATGTCACAAATATTAAACCCCACATGTGCACTGCCCGATGGAAGGATTGAAGCGATAGGAAGGTTCACAGTGACAGTTCGCATCAAGGTATCATATCGTATTGGACATAACAAGGGAGCCTAACATAGGCGGTGGTCTGATCCTAACGGCGTCGTCTGCGGCATGCACCATGGTAGCCTGATTTGATAGAGAGCATGCCACTGATAGCCCAGCACCGCTTCTTGCCTGCGAAGAAGGAAGATGAAGCGTTAGGGTGAAGGCTATAAAAGTCCAAATGGGCCGGGTCAACCGAGTGGCAAGAGGCACGGCACGATTTTAGCCCGTCACAAGCACGAATGGCCCGATGGACAACATGCATGTGCCAGCCTGACCCTCTCACCATACCGTGCTTGGGCCACTGTTGAGGCACGACAGGCTGGCTTGGGCACAACCCGTTTACTTTTTTGTCATTTTAGGATACTTGTTCATATATTATTACGAACAATGGCAACTAAAACACGAACGAAGCACTTGCTCTGTTGGTTAGTGGTGCAGTTGCACTTGGGAGGGTGGAGAACAGGGTTGGAACCCAGGGATGGCATGTTTTGTTTAGATTTCTGCAAATTTGGCTCATAAAACGTATCAACGCGGCACGATTAGGTGGGCGTTTGGAAACACTACGGATTCTGGGAATCTAGATTACGGTACTATCTAGATACTGGATTTCCACTATCCGGGCTATTTGGATGGTGAGATTCTTTGGTAAAGACAACTACACACATACCAACGTTACCCCTAGGTCCCGGCGCCCTCTTTCGTCCACATAGGGGCTATTTGGTAGCCGCACTAGGGGCTACCCAGCCCAAGACTGTGCGAGGCCTAGTGTTTGGTTGCATGGGCTGTCTGCCTTGCCAAGCCGTGTAATGCAGCCCGAGCCCCCGAGGGTGGCTCCAGGGAAATGGCCAAATTGGTTGTTTTCCCATGGCCAGGCCCTAGTGGACGCCGTTGCTCCCCGGTTGACTCCACTCCTCTTCTCCCACCTCCTCCTCGAACTCCCTCATTGTTGCCTTGGCCTTCCTCGCCTCCGCTTCTCTTCTTCAACTCCTCGCCATCATGCGCCTCAGTCGCTGATACTCGCGTTCCCTCGCCCCGACGCCTGTTGCGCCACTGCCGCTTGGCTTCACAGATCCCGGCGAGGCGACGCTCGTGCTCCATGCCGCCGACAGGAGCTCCTTCTCCACCACCTGCTGCTAGGGGTGTAAACGGTACGGATATCTGACTGAATAGTTTTTTTCAAATATCTAGCCAACTTTTCGGATTTCGGATACAAATCCGGATAGTGAGTTATAAAGGATACGAATATAAAATGACTAATATCTATAAAATGACTAATATCCATCGGATATTGGATATACGAATATTTTTACAGATACATCCGAGCTGATATCCGAATATTATCCGGCTACTGCGTCAGCCCAGGTCAGCAAGGCCCAACAGGCGACAACACATGGCGCCGATCCACCCCTGAACCCCCTGCCGGTTTGCTTTATAGCATGCATGCGCATTGCACAGAACGTTGTCTTGCGAGGTGAGACTAAATGTCTATGCACCAGGGCAGGTTGCAGCGCTGCATGCTGCCTTTGCTAGCGCAGTCAATGGCCCTAATAGGCCCACGACTGGATGAGAAGGTAACTTTGATTTTCCTTTTTTACTTTTGTTTTGAATATTTATAATGCTGTTATTTTTGTTTTGTCTAATTGTTTCTTATGCATTTAATAATCCAAAAGACTAGATTTAGAACGTTGGAATCACGTTGGTTTCATCTATTTTATTTCTATTTCTTTATATATTTTTGCATTTCTCTACTTTTGCTTCTCTAATATCTTGTGAGACTAAAAAAGTGAAATTCCAAGCTCACAGGAAACAAAAAAGTGAAATTCCCATATGGAAGGTAGATATATGAATTATGAGATGTGAGCACTTGCCTATGAGCTATGTTTTTTTTTTTGTTAATTGTGTTTTTTATTATTTTTTTTGCAGAATAATTTAATAACACACAAATAGCCTCAGAAATTCATGAAATTTGACGGAGGGGCAACATATGTCCACGCAGCATCCTAAAAAATATTTGGACGATAAACTCCACAAGATGCCGTCATTTCTTCCATACAGCCTCTACTCGTTGCGTGAGTTACACGTAAAGTCTCCCTAACTATCCGAGTTTCAACATGGTCAATACTTCACTTTATTATTTTCGTGTGGGGAGAGTTCAAGGTTACCTTCCTATAGAATGTTTACTAGTCTTGGTAACTTATTTGCAATTTTCGGTCGACAATAGAATATTTTATGAATTTAATTGCTATTTTTTATAATTTTCTGCGGAAAGAAATTAATAATACACAAATAGGCTCAAAAATTCATGAAATTTCATGGAGGGGTAACATATGTCCATGTATCAATCTTAAAAATGTTTGGACGATAAACTCTACAAGATGCCGTCGTTTCTTTCATACAGCCTCCACTTGTCGTGTGAGTTACATGTGAAGTCACCCTGACTATCCGAGTTTCAACATGGTCAATACTTTACTTTATTATTTTCATGTGGAGACTTGAGGTTACCTTCTTATATAATGTTTATTGGTCCTTGATAACTTATGTGCAATTTTCGGTCGATACTAGAATATTTTATGAATTTAATTGCACTTTTTATAATTTTTCTACAGAAAAAAATTAATAATACACAAATAGTCTCAGAAATTCATGAAATTTGACGGAGAGGACAACATATGTCCACGTAGCATCCTAAAAAATGTTTAGACTATAAACTCCACAAAATGCCGGCGTTTCCTGCATACGGCCTACGCTTGTTGTGGAATGATGTATTACTTGGTATCCGACAAAAATATTTGTTACCGAGGCTATTCGTGTCCGACTAGTTCCGTATTCGACATGGGGCTATCCGTATTTGCATCCGAGAATATCCGTATCTGCATTCGTACCAGAAACTATCTGTATTCGAATTCGAATCCGAAGAAAAATATGAAAACAAATATGGTTTCGGTGATATCCGTCCGTATTCGATCCGATTACAGTACTGCGTACTGCCTTTCTTCTTCGGTTTGGCCGCCTCCTCCCACCATGACGGGATATGTGGTCGCCGCCACGAGGAGGGGGAATTGGCACGGCAACAGTGGACGCGAGGTGGAGGAGGCGCGGGGACACCGGAAGAGAGGTAGACGGTGGATCGGGCCCTGGCCATGGCGGATGCACAACGGAGGAGAGACAGAGACGGCAGAATTGGGTTGTTGGCGGCGGATGCCCGGAGGAGAGAGAGTAGAGCTAGGCTATGCGGGGAGGAGCCGCCAAATTACACCCATAATTTTTCACCGCAGATGCAAAGCGCAAACATTTCTCCTTCCTCCAGAGCTCCACGCATCTCATCTCTCACGCGGGCTGCGGCTCTTTGGACCAACCTTTTTCCTATTCTCCTCCGGTTAGTCATGGAGGTCGCATCAGCCGCCGCCGCTTGCTATCCTCACGCGGCGTGGTGGCGCAGGCCGCGCTAGCGGCGCAGTAGCCCATCCTCCTGGTACGATGGCACCGCACCCCTCCTTGCGAGCCGTAGCCAGCCCCCTCTACATGCGCGGATGCACCAGCAACGCCGGTCCTCGTCCTTCTGTGTAGCTGCGGGCCACCTCGTCGCGCGCACGGCGTCACCCCCCGTCTCTACGCACGCCGGCGCCAGCTGCCTTTTCTACGCGCGGTGTTGCTGCCTCACGCGCACCGGTGCGCCCTTTCCCTGAGCGGCGGCAGCCGGAGCTTCTAGGGCCGGCGATGTCTTCCAGGGGCGCCGGCGAGTCAAGGATGGAGATCGAGCCTTTTTAGGGGCAATTTCGTCTTTTCGCAAGATTCTCATCCCATTATCTCCCATTAGCTGGTGTAGCGTGGATAGTGGGATTTTGCTACTGTAGATGAATTCTGTACAAAGAATCCGACGCGTTTGGAGCCCATGCGGATACTAGTATTTTTTTTATTCGGATTGTATAGAATCCGGTTGAACCAAACGGGTAGGCTGAACCCGATGACTTAGACGGGCCTTAGCAGGTCGTGCTTAGCGTTGGGGCTGCACCCGATGACTTAGACGGGCTTAGCGGGCCGCGCTTAGCATGGGCTCGTGCCGGGCCAGAACCCATTTGGGGGGGGGTTTAGCCTGGAGCTAAGATGGGCTTTGCAATCTTCTGCCAATTTCGATTGCGTGGTGGCTGTTGAAAGCGACAGAGCACGTGCGAATTATCGTACAGGACGCTATACCGGCCTCTATCCGAGGTTGACGCCCCCCACAGATTTGTTTGTGGAGAAAAGCCGAAGAGTGATCGTGGAGCAATGGAAGAGGAGAGTGATCTGCGGGTAACCAACGAACAAGGAAGCAAGCTATATCACTGTACGTGCATGGGCACACCCTCACACTGCCGAGCGTTTGCAGCGCGATGACACCTCGTTGAAAAATTCAGAAAGTTCAGACACTGCAGCTCCTACTAGCATTACATGATCCTACCACCACCCTCCTGATTCCTGCCTCCCTAGTTGATACCAGCACGGTAACCAAACCAAAGTAGAAGAAACTGCTTCAAGATCTACTACACAGATGGCGCACGGAAAAGCCCCCCAAAATGTTCAGGCTCCACCGCCGCCGGTTCAGCACTCTGCTGCTCCTCTCTTCCGGCCCCTCAGCTGCAAGAACAAGAGCAGAGCGAGCAGGGATCAGACAAGACACCCGGAAACAGCATTTTCAGGCTACAGTTCAGCATCACGGGTCGATTCCGGCGCGGCGCGACTCACCGACGACGGGCTCAGATCGGCGCTCCGCAGCACGCGCAGGCGCTTGGCGGCGGCGATGAACATCCTGGATTTTTCAAGAAACGGAAACGGAGGGAGGTCGTCGGTCAGTAAACAGAGCAGACGCTTTGGCGATCGCGAAAAGTTAGCTGTCCGACGAACTCACACCCACGGCACGTCTCCGACCAGCATCTGGTCGCCCTCGTCGTCCTCGTAGACGAGCGTGTAGTCGCCGCGGCTGTTCAGGATCCCCGTGGCCGCCGCCGCCGCCGCTGCCTCCTGCTCCCCTCCTCCCGACGACGTTTGAGCTGGCAGAGCAAGCGGAGATCGCTTAGTAGGTTCAGGATCCTCGGAGACAGACGTTGCGCCGAGGAGCGCTGAGACTGGTCGGGGGTCGAAGCGTCACTCACGCACCGGCGAGGAGGCCGCGGAAGAGGTGGTCGACGGCGGCGGAGAGCGTGTCGTAGCCGGCGTGCGCGCTCAGGTCCACCTTCCGCCCGATGGGGACGCCGTCCATGTTGACCTTCACGAACAGGCCCTTCTTGCCGGTGCCTCCGTGGCTGGAGGACGGCGGCTCCTGGGGCCGCTTGGAGGACGACAGGGAGGCGAGGTTCCGCCGGAATGCGCGCACCGGCGGCCATCCGACGACCGGAGCAGCTGCCGCCGGTCTGAGGAGGGTCAGGCAGCTCATATCATCATCAGAAACGAAAAAGAAAGTGGCAATCGTAATCAAGCAGAGCAGGCAGCGACATAGGCGAGGCGCAGGGCTCAGCGGGTCCCTACCTCGCCTTGAAGCCATTGCCGCCCTTTGCTCGAGCAGCAGAGCCACCGGTGGTTCCCTTCTCCTCCAGACCTGAGACCAACACGACGGAACACGAGGGTCGTTGGAAACCATGGCAAAGAACCACATGACGAGATGAGCAAGAAGAGAGAAAGGCACCAGCAGCACCTCCTGCAGCTTGGGTCGGCCAGCTGGAGGAGTAGCCCGGGAGGCCCAGGCTGAGCTCGAGGCCGCTGCCCTCCTCATCGTCGCCGAAGCGGCCGTTCCAAGCCATCTCCTCAGTCCTCACACACTCCTCTCTCTCAGACACCCTTTCCTGTCTCCTATCTACCCTGTGCGCTGTGCACGCAGCTGTGCTCGAACAGTCAGGTCGCAGCGGCAGCACGGCACTGCAGCAGCACAGCGACCACACCCCCTCTGAGCTCCGAAGCGGAGCGCACACACAGGCTCGCAGGAGGCAGGGCAGGGAGGCATATATAGCAGTTGGTGGAAAGGATGGACGGACGGAGGGGATGGGTGACAGGAGGAGGGGAAGAAGAGGCTGCGAGAAGGAGAGGAGAGAGAGAGATACAGAAGAGCGGCTGGACGCTGCGCCCGAGGAGCAGGCAGCGCTGCACTGCCTGCAGAAACCGGAAAGGCCAAGGAGGGGAAAAGGTGATCTTGCGAGATGGGACAAGGTTTTGAAAGGCCAGTGATTCGCTCGCAGCTGTGCAGATGCTGCGAAAGTGGACTGCCTTTTGAATTTCAACTCTCTCTCCCTACTCTCTCTCACGGCAGAAAGCATCATGAGAGGGGTGTTTAGGGGCAGGGGGTGAAAATGGTTTTTACAATCTGTATATTTTTAATAGTACTCGGAAAATTGAATTCAGATCCTTAAAGCCAATTTCAAACACAGATCGAATTTTGGATTGGTTGGAACGTAGGAATTTTACGAGAATTATGCAGAGATTTCAAATAAAATAGTTTAAATTCATAGGAAAACGCAGGAATGGAAAAAGAATCGTGTATTCCAAACATGGCCTTAATAGAATCCAGATACATTATTTTAATATCGATAATAGAATCGGATGGTGACACAGCGCATACATATTCATATTTAGTGATTACTATTTGGCAAAATATATCAAATAATGTTGGTAGGGGCAAACGGGCAGGGGCCGAGAGCAGCAACTAAAGCTATTCTCATCGGACCGTCCATCTGACTATTTATATTTCAAACTTTTTTCTGTCTACAATGTTTATGTTTTGCATTTCCATTTGGATTATATCTGGTGAACACAGCCTAATGTCAAGTAAACACTCTCCCCACTCACGCAGTCACGCTCAAGGCTACCTTGCCATTTTGTCAAGCAGCCAACAACTTCTATTTTCTCTATCTCTTCATTCCACCAAACCACTTATTTTGTAGTTTGTCATATAATGTAAATCCTCACTTTCTAACATCTGAATCATTTCATTCTGAGGAACATTAGCCATATTAAAAATTGGAAAATTTTGTCCTGTTTCTGACATGAGGGTTCCCCCCCTGGATTTCCACAGCAATTGAATTGGATTCTCTGAAAAATGTTGTGCTTACAATAAGAACCTAAAGCATTGAACTCGATTCATCGTTCAATTCACCAATGCACACTATGCGTAGTAGTGCAAAGCATGAGTAGAACGTTCCGCTCATCGTCTCATGAATACCACTACAAGTCAAAATTATCGGTGAATTACAATGGTCGATGAACTGCAAATCGGAGCAATAAGCCAGTAGGAAAAATTTCCTAAAGCAATGAGACAATGGATGTGGTCACTTTAGCAAACGAATGAGGCAAAAAGAAAGTGACATGTGAGAGGGAGCATGTGGGGTTGAGAAGAGGGCGAACGCATGGATCAGATAAGAAGATAGGCTCGGCACTAACACGCATGCTTTTAGGCTTTAGCACTTGTTTATTAACACCTCTGCAACCTTAGGGAAAACATGCCTGTTTATTAGCTCTTTAGCTGCAAACTGAATTATTAAAGTAAAAGTACCGCAGATTAAAGAATGAGACCAGAAGGTGCAATGTGATGTCATGAAAATCTACACAGGTTGCTGCTAATGCTAGTGCGGGGAGGAGTTGCATGGAAAATAAGTGGAATGCTTGCTGTGCTGACTTTTGGTAGAAACAAGGCGAGCCCAGAGCTTAATTTTGTCCATGGGCGGCTAGAGCTGAGTGGTCACTGCTGCTGAGTGCTGAGAAGAGCACTGAACCGAGACAGGGGGGCATGATGAAGCGGCCATTTGGGGAATTATCTCATGTGATGAATTGTGTGTGTGGGTAGAAATAAAATGTACCTCTCAGAGCTAAAGTTAGTCCTCGGTTGATAGCCCTGTCATTCATCAGGGAGGAAGAACCACACGGAAATGTAGTAGGATGTGCATGTGCTAATATTTCCAAATTTCAGCCAATATTGTATTTCCAGATTTTCCTGCAACATTCATTCAGGACCAAAATTTCAGATCTAACTAGAGTCTTAGATAATATTTGAAAAACCATCCAAAAAAATATATATCCATGCCCAACAGTCCTGCTGGCAGCCACTCCATACGACCACCATACCTGCGTGGTGGCTCTGCACGGTGATCTGCTGTCACATGAAAATATTTTGGGAGAGAACATGAACATCTCTGCTCTCTGCCTCTCTCTACTATTCGCTTTTGCAGGGACAGCTGTGAAAATGTCCGCCGGGAAATGATTGCGGTACCGTATTCTTGTCCAGGTGAAGTACGTGCAGGCAGCGGGCGGCCTGCCGTCCTGTGAAATGCACCTTTGTTCTGGTCAGGTTCTGTTAAAAAAAGGCTAAAGCTTGACCATGACCAAATCTTTGGGGCAGACGGACAGTGATAATAGCAAGCCAACCAGCCTCGCCCCCTTTTACAGAGGTGAAAAGGGCAGCGGGGTACCGGTGCCTGTTGACCATAATTCCTCTCTCGCTTCCCTTGTGCAAGAAGGCAGGTGCTCAGGGTCTTTACGGTTTTGTTGACCACTGGATGGATGTAGAACTATTTCAGTAAAAATAAATTTATACTACGAGTACTGTACTTAAGCAACCTCAGCTACCAAATGATCAAAACCAATGCGTGTGACGTGTGTTCGGTCCATCTGGATGCAGCTGTAGCTGCTGCACATCTTTGCATACTCCTGCACTAGTACATCTCGGCTGCTACATATCGCGATGCCGTCGTAGACACCTGAAGCGAGCAGGCTCAGAATGGCCCTCTTTTGTAAATTAGAAATGTAAACAAAAAGGTTCGCTCACGTTTTCGTGAAAAATTTATATGTAATAGGAATGTTGACTCTTTACTTAATTCATTCATTCTCTAATCTAAAATATAAAAATAGATAAAAGGAGATGCGAGAGGAGCCATTAGAGGGCTCTTCTTGCTACCGGTTCTAAGAGCAGAGGCGCATTGTCCACTTTCCTTGAATAGCTAGATAATATAGAAGTGAGACAATAATAAAAATAGAAAAAGTCTATATAACCTCCCAATGTATGATTCCGTGTCTACGTCACTTCTCCAACTATAAAATTGGATTTTTAACGCATTAAATTTTATGAAACGGATAAAACACACCCTGAAGTGGTATTGTGAGTGGTTTTGCCACCGTAGCGCACATGTAAGCGCCACCTCAATGACACGTGGCACATGCCCACATGTTAGCTCCCCCATCCCCTTCCCCTGACCTCTCCTTAGGCTAACTCTAACGGTTCTCCATCCTTCATCCATATTTCAAACTCCATTCTGTCTATAGTGCGAAACAGTGTTGTAAGGCTGGGTACAGTATGGGGAGCATCTCGCCCCCATTTTATCTCTCCTACTCACAACTATAGTGTTCAACAGTGCAAATCCGTCCTTTGCTCTTCCTTGTTGTACTCAGCCTAACAGTGCGATATCCCCCACTTTGGAGGAACCGTTAGAGATAGCCTCAGTTCCTCACCACAGTCGCGCCGCCGCCGCTCCCGACCTTCCTCTCTGCCGCTGCCCTGGCTTGCATGCAGCTCCTCCTTAGCACTCCTCACCAGCGGAGGAAATCCAAGCTGGGTCCCCGCACACCCCCGCTGCGCAACCGCCGCACCTCTCCGGCGGAGGAACTCTGAAATTTCTCCCCGCCGCCACCGCTCTTAGATGCAGGCGAAAGCATTGAGCGGTTGTGCCACAAATCGAGTCCATACCACGGCACCACTATCTCGTGCCTGCAGGCCCCACCGCCTCAATCTCTCTGCCGAGTACCCCCATATTCCACTGCCAGTCGCTCCCGCATCCCCGGCTAGAGCTCGCTCTTGAACTCGCCGTCAGCCCAGTCTGCCACGGAGGAGGCGGACACTAACCCAATGTGACTCTTCCATTGGTGCCCTTGGAGTCTACACAGAGGACGGAACGCGACCAAGTGCGCACGAAGTGGAGGCGGCGGCCGTGACGAACATAGGGGATGAGGAAAAACGGGGCAAGAGAGAGAAAGGGAAGCTTGGGTTGATGAATAACCCCTCACAAGCGGGCCCAAGCAGCCAGCGTGGCATCCTACGCCATGTGAACCGCCAACGAGGCAAAACCACCTACCCAAACCACCTTAGGGGTAATTTGTCTAAAATAACTGGTTTTAAAGATGAATGGGTGATGTAGACGCACAATGATATGTTAGGGGGTTATGTAGACTTTTCCTAATAGACATCAAGGTGTCCCCTCAAAAAAGTACACATCAAGGTGGATTAACTTAGGTTATTACCTAGTGTTTCATTGGTTATTGCTTAGGTGGGATGAGGTGGAATGGAATCATCTCGTCGTATCAATTCCAGTGTTTGGTTGAAAAGCAGATGAATGGATTGGTTAAAATACTCTCTTCTTCAGATTTGGTAGGGACATGTTCCAAGAAAATTCTAGAACCCATCTGTTCCACTTGGCTGTGTGGCTGATAGTGCCCAAGCTCAGAAGTTGGAACGGAATCATTCCATCTCTGAAATCGAGGATGGAACCATTGCATCCAAGAATCTGACGGAACCATTCTATTCAACCTCAGTTCTCCAACCAAACACTACCTTAGATGGAACGATCCCATCAAGAGGGGCATCCAACTTCAAAGAGTATTCTTCAAAATGTTGGACGGAGTGGTCTATTTTGTTTTTCCTTTTGCTTGATACCATCCACCTTGTTTAATGGTGATGATTAGTTAATAAAATTAGTATGTATTATTATCACATCATGTTCGGTAACTGGTAATGTGTTTTTAGAATTATATGGCATAGACACATATGCTCACACACACGGACTATTAGAGTGCATAGTTTTTAATTATTAATAAGTGTTAATTAATACTATATTAATATTAACAAGCATTATTAATGTTAGACTTGCTGTGAGGTTAATTGCTTGCTATCGCTTACATGCAATACCTATACTGCAAAGTGCAAATGTGTAATATCACTGTAGCTTTTCTCTAAAGAGTATTCTAGTAAAGGTTAGTTTATCAATCCATATAGAAAACTAATCTTACTAAATATATGTGGCAAAAGGATTGATTTAAACTATAGGTTAGATCTACTAAACTACCCCTAAACTAGGCCATCTAAATAATGGACTTTTCTGCTAATCTATGTCTAACAGGCTTTAAACAAGGTTGAATCTCTACTTCTAATGACAAGGCCAGAGGTTCTAATCCAGACTAATTAGAAAGTATTAATGAGACTAGAGCTGGATTAGCGTAGGATTATATTAGCAAGCAGAGGTAAAGCGATTCTTCCTAAGGACTATGTTCACCAAGAACATCTGATCGATCAAGAAAGCATATAGATCGACACCTCTCACCTCACAACGGATTTCTACGTAATGGGTTCCCAGAAGGTGACTCCAGAAGGCTTCCTAATTGCTCGTGGGCTTCTGGAATGGATTTCTACGCACATCATATAATCGATCAAGAAAACATATAGATGATCTACGTACATTTGTAAGTCCCCTCCCACCTCACACCAAGAATGGATATTCTGAATAGTATTCCGTTGGAGGCCACGCTTTTTGCCAAAAAAAAAAAATGTTGGAGGCCTATTTAGGGTTTGGGTACGGTTCCATTTGCATCATCTGTTGGTGATAATATCGGTGTTTTAGCTTATAGGACCGGGAACCTAGGTAGGCATCCCAAACCTCTCTGGGCTGCCAAGCTATCCTGATATGAGGCAAATCAGGTAGCTACCGTACCTATAACGAGCTAACACATGGACCTCATACTCTTGGTCGTTGGATGTTTTTTAACACTATTTTTTTCGAATTGCAGGCAATGGCAATAAGAATAACCAAAATCTAAATTAATAGCATTGAAGTGAATATATAAATTCTGATGGTATTGAAGGGATTGGTATATATCTTGATGTCCTTAGTTAATTTGCTCAAAAGAACAAAGGCGCGCCCTGCCCCGCCGTGGCAGCTAGACGGACAAACATCCGCGCGTACTTGCCATTTCTATTTTTTAAAAGCGTTAACGCTTTTATTACGGCCCTCAGCCCTAAATTATAGGAGTAGTAGTTCAGGTCCCCATACAGTACGCAAGGAGTGCTAGGATAGACGACGTGATAATTACGTGTGATGTGTGCATGCTACTCCTACTGTTCTACATCGATGCAGGCCTGCAGAGGTGAAAATCGGACGGCCAGCGTCGCCCGTGCTCGTGCAACGACGCCACGACGGCACGACGGAGACAGCAGCCGCAGCATGCTGTGTGGCTCGTTTGGGCCGGCGCGGGCGTGGCCCCGCCGCGAGCCAATGGCGGGGCAACACGGCGCGCGCATCGCCGTCGCTGTCGGTACTGGGGAACCGTCGTCGTCGGAGTTGGAGTGGCTGGATGGCTGGTGACCGGGACGTGCCCCACCGCCGCCGCGCCAAGACACGCACGCGGTCGACCGGGGCCAAATCTGGCGCCATTGTTCGGATCCCTTCGCCTTCGCCCCACACAAGCCCAAATGGCCAAATCATGCATGGAGATAAGGCAGGCACTGTTGGTATAGCACAAGCAGCCTTGCTTTTGTCACACGTTCCATCGAACGATCAAACAAACCACGAAATCAATGAGCCGGGCGGGGAGAATGACCGCAGGGAAGGCTGATGCCCTGTAGGCGGCAACTGCATGCGAATCCCTGGCTTCTACCTCTTCGATGAGATGACATACAAGGGAGCTTGGTTTCGACGTGTGGCTGTTTCTTCTAAAGTCCATCTAAGTTCTTTTTTCCTTTGTGGAATAAAGTGCATGGGTAAGTTTCTCCTACTAAAATAACTCTTCTTTTTTTTAAAAAAAATGAGTAGCAATATCTATATACTTCCAACGGTCACAAAAGGTAGTCATTGTTAAAATTTTTCATAATTTTGACTAATTGTATTATTTTAAAAACTTATACAAACAAATAAAAATTTAAGTCATGCTTGAGCTACATTTAATGGTAACATAAATAATAACAAACCAAATAATAACTTACAATCTTTTGAATAAGACAAATGGTTAAAGTGTGGGAAAAATAAGCACGATGTGTAAAGAACTATAGCCTTAAATCTTTTTAAAAAATAATATTTTACGAAAGTACCCCATTTATCTATAAATGCAAGCATTTGTAACTAATCCATCAACCTGTGCTATCGCACGTGTTAGAGTTTTAGGAGGTATATGTAATAAAAGTTGATAGATAATTTTAATAGTAGTAGTAATTATTTTAATATATATGTATATATGTCTATTTTGTTATTTAAATTTTTCATAACAAGGTATTATTTGTAGTTTAGAGTTCAGATGTTATTTTATTTTATCTTTAGTAATATTATAGGTGATTATTTTAATTCATCTTTCGTAATGTCATGATGGATAAATTATATGCAATTATATAGGATTATTTTAATTCATCTTCCATAGTGGGTTCTTTTATTCCATCTTTGATAATGCAAATTTAGGAGTTATTTTAATTAATCTTTTATAGAGACATGGTGGGTAATGTATATGCAATTTTAGGAGGTTATTTAATTCATATTTTATAATGGCATGGTGAGTAATTTATGTGCAAATTTAAGATGTTATTTAATTCATATTTCATAATGGCATGTTGGGTAATGTGTATGCAAATTTAGGGGTTATTTCAATACACATTCCATAATGTCATGTTGAGTAATTTATATATAAATTTATGGGGTTATCTAATTCATCTTTCATAAAGTTATGAT
Organism: Paspalum vaginatum; assembly: GCA_030272315.1. Taxonomy (NCBI): domain Eukaryota; kingdom Viridiplantae; phylum Streptophyta; class Magnoliopsida; order Poales; family Poaceae; genus Paspalum; species Paspalum vaginatum. The sequence goes on along the minus strand of CM059020.1, from coordinate 9,399,836 downwards.
GGGTAATATTTTATAAAATATAATAGATCCAATGGATATTATTATTAGATGTACCTTATGGCTGACGTGATGTTCCTAATTTTTATTAGAATTTTTAGATTTTATCTTTTTTTCTAACCCATTTGGTGATGATTAACTTGGATGTTTTAAAAAGAGACTCAAATTATTAATAGTAAGATCTGAAGACAGGTTATGGAAACTAAGAGAAGACCCTCAATCAATGCATAATTATATGTGATTATCGTCATTTATGGCTGCCTGTTTGGCTTGTCCACGCAATAAAATACGGTCCTTATTGTTTCTTCTAACGTAACTGCAGTAGAATACTAGCCGTCGACACATCACCTAAAATCAAAATCAAAATATAAGCAGGTGGCCTCTATATGGCTTTCAATTTCCGCGCAAATAAAATGGTGTTTTCACACGTCGCCCCCCGATTGATAAATCCCAAGTGGCGGCAGTCATGTCAGGAAGAAAAGGGTTTCAAGACATTTGAGTGGGATTTGGAAACACAAAAAAAGGAGCGACCCATCCATAAAGAACACCTTTGGCAAGTTCTACGGCGAAATTATGGCGCCGATCGAGGCGACGTAATTCTAGCTAGATGGTGTCATGTCGCAACAACCATTGCCGTTTCTTTCCCGGCCTGTACCCACAACCGCAGCAGCAGCACACCATCTCTCAACTTCTGAATCTGAAGCGATGTACTCCTACTAAAGAGCAAATCAAAAGGTCGAGCCCATGTCGCTAGCTGTAGAGATACAGCAAACGTCTTTGACACAAAATGTGCTGAACGCAACAACAACGGTTACCAATAAACCCAACTGATATCATCATCGTAGATACGAAAATCTAAACTTCCATTATTCGAGTTCTGATGGCAGAACCTGACACAACGCACTAGGTCCCAGGATGATACTATCATAATTCACAAGTAGAATATTTGTTCTGTGTGGCTTGGGAGCCAGGGCTGGTCATTTCGGAGCAACAAACAGCCACACGAACAAGACGAGTTATCGCAATTGTGGAGAGAAAAAAATCCACCCACATCATACATAAGAGTGATCGGTGGTAGTATCGTAATCCCATGATATGATGATAATGATGATCTTGTGACATATGTACTTGTTCAATGTACCACGTGCGGCCTACGTGCATCATCCATCTTTGATTACCCAATAAGGAACTTCAGTGTAGCACTTCTCTAACTAATTAATGGGTTGCCCTACCCACTTTTCAAACCAGAACGTGCACGGGTATACAGTACGCGCCACAGGAGATGTTTTTTAAATTAATGATGAAATTAATAGAATAATAGCTAGTGTCTTGTGTTATTAGTAGTCTGCGCGATGTGAGCCTGCAACAATCAGCAAGCTTTCCGGGTTGTGGGGGAACGTGCACGCGCGGTTGACAACTTGAGATTATTGCTCGCTACCTCTGCAGCTTCGATACAGTTCATGCTGATCTTTTCTTCCATAGAAAAAAAAAGTCAGTTGCAAAGTTCTCTGTGTGTTTTTTAACTGTCCCTATCTAGCTTAGATTGTCCAATATTCGGTACCATACTTGCTTAACATTTCACTTTGGCCCAATGCACCTTTCGATTTCTTTGGCTTCGGACAGCAAGGGCCAGCACCTCTTCCACCACCACAGCCGGAGCCTATGCCTCCCCATGGGCTTGATGGCAATCCTGCTTTTGGAGGCCCAGTGGCACAGCCTCAGGAGAATGGTCCTAAGCTCAACCTAGCTGAACCGCCCCAATTTCCGTAATAGGACTAAAATGTGCTTTATTACCATCTTAGGGTTTAGTAATCACATTCTTACATCAGAGTGATACAGATCCGCCCTAACGGGTCGGACAACAAGGGGCGCATATCTGAAAATCTAAGCAGCGGAATATAAAACGTAGGTCCATCTTCCTCACGCCACAGTTAGGAAGCAGGTCGTAACCTTACTCGTTCTCAGACCAATATATATCCATAGCACTTGAGAAAAACAACAACAAAGCAAGGGTGAGTACACACGTACTTAGCAGCCCACCTTCCTCCAAAAGAATTTGGGGAAGGCTAACACTATATGGCAAGGATATATCTGGAGCTTAAGATAGTTTTGTAGAAAAGTATTTGTATGCAGGGTTTGAGATAGTTGTCAAGTTTTAATCTTTCTGAAAATTGAGTTTTTCTCAAAAAGTTTTGCCACTGTACTTTCCGGTCCAAAGTGGCCCATGGCTTTTCAGCCAACACATTTTCCATACATCCAGCATCCACTGCTGAACCAAAAACCATTTTTTTATCCAATCCCAAACCAATTCCATTTTATTTTATGAAAACTGCTATCTGAATAACCAAGCCATAACTCATCCATACCGGTGGACACGGACTATTCGAATAGGTTTTACTCTAATAAGAGGTTGTACTAATTCCCACAAGTTGGACTCAGCGACACGTTACCATCGTAACTGCCCGAATTCCAAACCAAGCCATTGCCATTGTTTCATCACCTAGCAGAAGTTTAGGGGTTCGGGCATCCGAGCCACTCCAGTACCCCGCGGTACTCCCGTTGGCACACCACCTATTCCCTAGCTCCTTGTGCGCCAGCACAGAAGCTACTAGGCTATCCACTCTGGCTCGGGCCTGGCCAATGCCTCATACAGAGCGAGTGGTTGTAATAAAAGAGTTAGGCAATATGAAAATCATAACGGTCCTTGCGGAGAGCCCAGGCAGAACCATTCTAACTTTTCAATGCTCGACAGCGCGAGTAACTGTAGGTAGCTAAGTTACCCGTTCATACCCTGCCCTTATGGCTGTTTCTGCGCGTAGCCGTATTCCGACAAGGTCGGTTGCCGGGGTTCTTCCCCATTTTATTTTAAAAACCACACACACATTCACTTTTCCATACCCTTCATATTCCACATTATTAGCATCAAGATTATGATAGATAATTAAATGAGCGATCCCATCTATGCGCGCTATATCTAAAATATGCTTAGGTGGCTGTATATTTTGCTGCGTTACCTTAGCAAGCAAAACATGCAAGTTTTTATGTGATTATCAGACCAAGGGTTGTGTTTGCAAAATATAGGAAATTTATGTATCAAGTGGGGATTCCAGTGGGCTTGCCTTGCAACTCGAAGGGTGAGGGGCTGTCGTATGACCAGTATGCTTTCTCCGGTTTCATGGTTGAAGGTCCCAGTGATGGGACTGCTTGGCCTCTCTGGGGCCTCCTAAGAGCACAAACAAGGAAAACACAAATCGAGGCATAACATGAGCTCAACGGGTTTGGTGATGCGGTGTTTTGAGTTGAAGTGATGTGAAACTGTTGAGATATTACTGGCGGTGTCTCCGCAAGCGGCTAGGGTGTAGCAAGGGTTCGAGCGAGCTGGCGGGCCCTGGTAACGACAGTTACGGAGAGGCCAAGGCATGGGTGGTGGATGCGAGTTGCGGGGTCGGCGACGCCGAAGGGGTGGCGGTCGCATGTTGGTGCTTTGGAGAAGGACTATTTGTGGAGTGGTTGAGAGAGCAATGATGTTCAGATGATTTTCGGTATCGTCATCATCTGAATTCAGAGCTCAGAAAGACCAAGGCAGGAGTCTCAAGGATTTAAGTGGAGTAGGTGGGTAATGGCATCAATAACCAGGCACACGATACTCGTGGGACCAGTGTGAATCGCAGACTGGGCGTAGGACGGCGTCATGAGGGCATGACGGCAGCTTTCGGCTAGAGGAGAGGGCTTTGTGAAGGGTGTGGATGGATAGAGGTCGATTTTAGAAGAATTTAGGTGCAAGAATCACCTAAATCGGAGTTAAAACGGAGAAAATATGAAGTATATAGTGGCAGGGGGTAGATATAAACTTTCTGGATAGTTGGAGGGGTAGTTTTGGACCTTTTTCGGGTGAACTGCTGCTTTTGGCCCAAGGGAGAGGCAACCTGGGCCGAGGGTGTATTCGGCCCAAGCGGCCTTGCGCGCGCGGTGGGCAATCAGCCCACGATGGAGTGGGAGGGCTCGGCCCAAACTAGCCCATGCGCGGGGCGCGCGTGTGGCGTGGCCTGCTGGACCGGTCCACGGGGCAGGGGACGGTGGCTGGTAACGGTGTCAGCCTAGACCCACACGTCAGAGAGCGAGGGAGGGCGACCGCGTTATCGTGCGCCGACGCCGGTTCCCACTAGGTGGCAGTGGTTACGGCGGCTAGAGTGCCAGGACGAGCACCAGGGGAGGGCGGCGAACGGGGTGGCAGGGCTAGAATTAGGGGTTGGCGGCTGGGAGGGTGGTCTCCACGGTGGTGGCTCGGGTGTGCACCTGGCAGTGGGGCGTGGTTCGCGTAGCGGACAGCGCCGTGGAGGGGAATAGGTGGCGGTGAGGTGTTGTCGGGGTAGAGGGTGGTGAGGTGGAGCTCGGGGAGCGCCTAATCGGAAAATGGTGACCGGTGGTGGGGGAAATTTTGATCAGCGGTGGAAGGTGAGCTTGGGGTTGGAATGGGTGCTCCTCGGTGTGTAACTGCGCCAGCAAGCCGGGGCATGTTCAGGCCGTGGGTGCTGGTGCGAGTGCGAAGTGTGGTGTGGGCTTGGCCAGCGAGGGGGAGAGCTATTTATAGCTAGTGAGGGGGAAGGCGGCCATGGAGCTTGGCGCAGTGGCAGCGTGGAGGCGCGGTGCGAGGGCGGCGTGGAGCTGAGAGAGCCAAGTTGCGGCGCGATGTGTGGGTGCGGTGGCGGGGTCTGGGAGCCGGCGAGGGTCGCGGCGCTGGCGCGTCCGGGGCTAGGGGCAGTGTGGGTGCACACGTGGCGCGACGCCGGGTGGGCGCTACGCGAGGTGGGGGACGGGTCTGACCGGTGTGGTTAGGGTGGCAGTGGGGGGTGACAGCTGACATGCGGGGTCCGCATGGCAGAGAGAGGGGAGAGCGTGGGATGGCGATGGTTGGGCTGTGGTGGGCCGAATTTGGCCGGGAGGTAGGGCGAGGCGATGAGCGGGAGGGGAGGCTGGGCTGTGCCACCCTGGGTCGGGAAAATGGGGGCAGTGTCCCAAGAGGAAGGGAGGGGAGGCTACGGTGGTTGGGCCGAGCAGAGGGGAAGGAGAAGGTGGGTCAGGAGGGGCGGTTGGGCCGAAGGAAGGGGAGATTGGCCCATCCAGGGTTTCTTCTTTTCCTTTGGATTTGGATTTGAATATTTGTTAGAGGTTTTTGGGAAAGGTTTTGGTGTAAGTGCGAGGGATATTTGGAGGAAAATATCTGGTATAGTATGGGGATTTTTGTTGAGCTCATTTTATGCACGTAATCAAAATCAAACAGACAAGGTTTTCGAAAATTGATTTTTAATTAGGGGGAGATTAGAGGAGAAAATTCCGGTCCTAATTTTTTAGGGCGATACACTAGCAGTGGGGCCCATGGAATCAAGTTAATCAAGCAGTTAATATGGAAGTTGATATTCAGAATCAGGCAGCAGAAGAGGATGAGATTCCTGAGCAAAATTTGGAAGAGGAGGTGATCATTGATCATGTGGTCCAGCTTGGACCACCAGAGCAATTGGCTCAGAATGGCCAAGTCATCTTGGAGCCCAATCATGGTTTTCATGAAGAAGGAGTTGATCTGAACTTTCCGGCTCCTAGCCTTGATGTGAATCTGAATGATCCAGTGCAGGATTTCATGCTTCCTCAACTGCAAGGGTCGCTTATTAACTTTTTGGTGGATGAGGTGCTCCCTGATCAGTGGGTGGATTTCTCTGATAATGACAACGCAGATAATCAAGGTCAGACTGAACCTATACATGGTGCTAATGAACAAGCTCTGATTGGCCTGGTGCGAACTTTTAGTTACTTTGGAGGTGATCCAGGCTAGCAAAGCTACCTGTCTAGGATTCCAGATCCTCTTCTACCTTGGAAGGATGGAAGCAGTAAAATTATGGTCCGAATTCTTTGCTCCAGCTCCTTAGGTGGAAAAGGTATTCCATATCCCTGATGAATGGTTCAACTTTTTTGTTCTTCCCTTAGGCCTCTGAGTTTGTGAAATCAGATTCCTAGCAGACTGTTGTTCACATTAAGAAAAGTCTCCCCTTTTCTCTTCCTAGCACATGTCCACTGATTTGAGGATATTACTTGTGATTCCTCCTCTGTAGCAAAGAATTCCTCCAAAGAGACTCTTGATTCAACTGTGCACTTTGCCCCACCCTTGAAAAAAAGGCAAAGCTAACCACAAAAGTGATAGTAGAATATGAAGTTAGAAGGAGTACTTGTTTGTAGAGTCTTAACATGGGTTTCAAAAATCCTCCTGTGTAGATAAGAACTGCCTGGCTTGTAATGCTTCATGCTTCTCCACCTACTGAATCACCAGTCAGTGATCAGAAATATGGGTTCCTCTTTTTGCAAGGTGGACATTGGGCTCCTGCATGAGGACTCTCTTAAGAAAAAAGGCAAGAAGGTGGCTCCAGTTTGGAAGGATGCCAGCAAAAGGAGAACGCCCATCTCCAAAGAAGTATTCAGCTGAGAACAATGCTAAGAACAAGAAGTAGAAGAAGTAGAGGGGAGACTTGGAAATCTTTTGTTTTTTTGGAGCAGTGTGCTCATGTTGTTAGTGAGTTCTTGCCCCTGGGGAGTAAACTTTGTTTGCACTCTCATGTGATGGAGATGTGTGCTTTTCCATGTATCTTGTTGTTATGGATTTAAGAGATCTTAAACTGACTTGGAAACTGCTATGTTGGAAAGTTAGAGGAGTAAACTCTAGCAAGAAGTGCAACTCCATCTTTGACAAAATTTTAGATTCCAAATGCGATGTTATTTGCTTTCAAGAAACCAAAAGAGAAAATGTGGACTCAATGTTTCTTAGAAAATTTTGTCCTCATGTTTTCGATAGTTTTTGCTTTGTTCCTTCGGTGGGTGCTTCTAGGGGCATGCTGGTGGCTTGGAAAGGACATATGTTCAGTGGTAATTTAGTATTTCAGAATGAATTTGCATGTCAGTTGAATTTGTCTCACTACACAATGACTCTCATTGGTTGCTCACAAACATTTATGCTCCTTGCACACCAGACAGGAAAAGGGTCTTCTTAGATTGGTTTATCAACATTGAAATGCCAAAAGACATTAACTGGTTAGTTGTGGGAGACTTCAACCTTTTCCGATCTCCTGATGACAGAAACAAACCTGGTGCAGTTGTGTCAGAGATTTTGCTTTTCAATGAAGCCATTAGTGCATTAGGTTTACTTGAGATACCTCTCCATGGTAAAAAATTTACTTGGACAAATGAGCAGCATGCTCCCCTCCTAGAAAGATTGGATTGGTTCTTTATGTATCCAAATTGCTCTTCCAACTTCCCCAACACAATGGCTTCCTCTCTGGTTATGGAAACCACTGACCATAGCCCGTGCATTATCTCCATCTCCACTCAAATACCTAAAGGAGGAATCTTCAGATTCGAGAATTTTTGGATGGAGCATAGCAATTTTATGGCAGTGGTGTGGCAGAGTTGGGAATAATCAGTTAATGAACCAAATACGGCCAAGATAATCAGTGCAAAATTCAAGAGGCTAAGAAGGGATCTGAAATCTTGGAACAAAGGCCTCTCCAATCTCAAGAAATCCATCCTTAATACCAAATTAACGTTATCCTTCTTAGAAGAAGTGGAAGAACTTAGGGAGCTGTCCATTGAAGAATGGAATTTTTAGAAGATCCTGGAAGACCATCTGGTAGACCTTCTAAATCACCAAAATATTTATTGGAAGCAAAGAAGCACAATCAAATGGGTTAAATTTGGTGATGCAAGCACAAAATTCTTTCATGCCAATGCCTCAATCAGAAACAGAAGAAACCTCATTACTTCACTAGAAACTCCAGATCATGTCCTGATCTCAGATCATCCTGGTAAAGCAAATCTTATCTAGCAATCTTTTAAAATGAGATTGGGGATGTCAGAATTTGGCTCTATTGATTTTGACCTTAACTCCCTCCTGCAAACAAATTTGGTCTTATCATGCCTTGAAGAGCCCTTTTCAAAAGATGAAATTGATCATGTGGTTAAAATCTTAACCTCCTCAAGTCCCCTGGTCTAGATGGCTTTAATACCAACTTCATGAAGAAATGCTGGCCCATCATTAAACAAGATTTCTATAATCTTTGTGAGGCTTTCTTTATCAATGAGGTTTGTTTACAAAGTTTGAACGGCTCCTTCGTTTCCCTCATTCCTAAAGTGGATTCCCCTATTAGAGTTATGATTTCAAACCTATTTCCCTGCTTAATTGCTCTATCAAGACCTTAACCAAGTTGATGGCTTCCAGACTACAGACAGTGATCAGAGATTTGATTCATAAAAGCAGTGTGGCTTCATTAGAACCAAAACTTTTCAAGATTGTCTTGCTTGGTCTTTTGAGCACCTGCATGCCTGCCATCAATCATGAAAAGAATTAGTCATCTTAAAAATAGATTTTGAGAAAGGTTTTGACAAAATTGAGCATGAAGCTATTCTTCGGATCTCAAGAAGCATGGGCTTTGGTCGGAGATGGCCCAGCTGGGTGTCATCAATTCTAAAAAATGGTACCTCCTCAGTCTTACTAAATGGTCAACCTAGGAAGACCTTCCATTGCAAGCGTGGGGTCAGGCAAGGTGACCCCCTGTTACCACTTCTTTTTGGTTTGGCGGCTAACCTCCTCCAAACCATTTTGAACAAGGCCAAAGATCTAGGACTACTGCAACTCCCTCTGCCCCTACTGAATTCAGTGGACTTTCCCATTGTGCAATACGCAGATGACACTCTTATCTTCATGGACGGAGATGCCAAACAATTGTTCTTCCTGAAAGCTATTCTGAACTCATTTGCTAGCTCCATTGGGATGAAAGTTAATTATGACGATACAAGTTTGACTCCAATCAACGTCAGTGACACAAAAATGCAGAATCTGACTAGTTGCTTTGGCTGTACAGTTTGTTCTTTACCTTTCACGTATTTGGGACTTCCTTTGGGGACCAGCAAGCCAAGGGTGGAAAAAAATTCTTCCAATTGTGCAAAAATGTGAAAGAAGGTTGGTTGCCACATCATTTTTCTTATCACAAGTTTGTAGGCTCCAATTGGTAAACTCAATTTTCACAGCCATCCCTCTCTTCTGCATGAGTACCTTTTCCATGTATGATAGTGTCTTGGAACAAATTGACAAATACAGAAAACACTGCCTTTGGAGAGGGGCAGACTTGAATGATAAGAAGCCTGTAAAAGCAGCCTGGCCCCTGGTATGCTTGCCCAAGGACTCAGGGGTCTGGTGGTCTTGAATCTCAGAGAGCAAAACACAGCTCTTCTCCTAAAGAACTTGCACAAAATTTTCAACAAAGAAGATATTCCTTGGGTGTAGTTGGTGTGGGAAAAATATTACTCCAACGGTAAATTGGCCTCCCAAACAAGGAAAGGGTAATTTTGGTGGAGGGATATGTGGGGGATAGATATCCCCTTGGCTCCTCATGGCGTGGATCCAGGACATGGGCCAACAGTGGGCCTGAGTCGGGTAAGCGGCTAGTTTCATGGGCCGGACTGCTTAACTCAGGCCCAAATACGTTCGTGATGGCTTGGAGTTCAAGGCAGCAACGACTTGATCCAGAGAATAAACAAGGAGGCTTGGTTCAGACTCAGGTTCCGAGATTGGAGGACATCAGAGAAGATACGGTAGAAACTCAGATTCTGTTTGATTTCATGTAATCTGAACCGATTAGGAGATATAGAAGGACTCGACTTGTAACCCAAGATTCCGTCGGCTTATATAAGGCGGATGAGGGAACCCTACAAAGGTTAGTTACTCCCATCGCAATCCAGCCCAAACCCTCATTGTAACCTCGAGAACTCGCAGCAATACAACCAACCACAAACAGGACGTAGGGTTTTACGCATCTCGCGGCCCGAACTTGTATAAACCTCTGTGTCTTCATCGCTTTTTCGGCGAACCATCGAGCTATGTCGATCTCGCCGAGCCACAAAAGCTCCACGTGACCCATCCCATGGTGCACTGCCGGTACCAAACCCCGACAATTGGCGCTCCAGGTAGTGGTTCGGCGGCATCGGCATCAAGCTAGCTCCATGGCCAACCTCATCAGCAACTTCAGCAAGTTCGCTCCGGGAGAGATGATCTATTTCGGATCCATCTCGTTCATCGCCGATCAATCCGGCGATCTGCCCTGCCTCATCAGTGCCACAGGGGAGGCGCATGGCTGCAAAGCACCGTCGCCGACTCCGAAGCTCCCTCCGACTTCACCGACATCTAGGCCCGCTCAGCGCGTGGCCCGCCAGCAACCAGTCACCTTCGGTGCCGAGCCAGCTCATCCTCGGGCATCGACACACCAGACCACCAGGGCCACTCAGCCTTGGTTTGCCCCACCCCGGCGTAAGGCGCCAGGTCACACCCCGATCCAATCTGGGTCGGGACCACGACGGGAGGTCGAGGGGACAGTCGGGCGCAGATATGCTCCCACCCCTCCACAGCAATCGGCGGCTCCGTCCTCTTCGACTCGACACACCGCGCTCTCCACTTCCCCAACTCGGGTCTGGACTCAGATCAGTCGGGAGAAGAAATCGTGGCAACCGGTGACTCACCGCACGCCCTCGACTTCTACACCAACAACCCCACCTCGCCGGAAGACCTCGATCTTGCTCCCGACTGATGGCCGAAGCAGCAAAGCCACAGATCACGCGCAAGATCGGGCCCCCACCAAGCTTTCTCGTGGCCCCTGCAACGCCGCGGCAGCTCGTCAGTTGACCTCGTCGCATCTACGGTTCGTTCCTCGCACCACGGTTCTCCTCAAACACGATGAGGATGCGCGACGGGAGACCGCAAGCCCTCACCATCAACTGAAGCCTCAGCCACCTCGACTCAAGGAGGGGGGCAGCGAGAAGACGACAAGACCTCCCTTAGGTTCAATGCCCACACCGCTCGTGGACGACGACATCTATCACACGGTCGAGGAACCGGTGATTGGATTTCATTTGGGCCTCGTCATCAACTCTACCCCGAGCGGTAGAACCGCCATGTGGCGCAGCGCGCGAACAGTGGCGAAGTCGGAGATAGCACTTCCACAGCAGTTGACTCGGCCTCCTCTTCCCCAAGAGGGCGGTGAGCCTGCCTAAATTGAGATGGTCTGCAACCTGGAGTCTTCCTCTAAGCCCAGAAGCGAGCAACCGCAGACTGACTACGGCATCGGGATCCACGCTCCTCGACTCTGAGCTTCACTCGGAGGGGTCGTTGACACTCCTCGACGATTAGGCCAGCTCAGAGGTGCCGACACACTTCTCCGAAGTACTCGTCATTGGCACGCCGGTGGAGGACGACCCTGTCTCTAGTGACGAGCCTTCCGACAATGGAGAAACGCCTCAACAGCGTGACCGGCGGCAATGCCGCAACTGGCAGTGCAACATCCGGCGTCACCATAACGCGGGAAATCAAGACCCGACCCTGCCCGTCTCACAGGATGAGGCGACCGATCCAGATGAGACACCGAAGCAAGCTGAATTCCGTCGGCAATGAAACAGTCGGTGGTGCAACCGTCAGCACATGCAGGACCAACAGTACCAGCGGGATCACGGGGGAGCGGCGCATGACGCGGAGAACCACGTTCAACCCCGACCACCTCTACCGGCACGGCATAACCTGCTGCCTCACTTCGCTGCAGGCCATGGGCACCCCGAGTCAAGCAGGGGGAGTCCTGGCGCGGCTAGCGGACACACTCCCTCAGACTTCGAAGGGGGAAGCGTATCGGCGGATCTTCGCGCAGGTAGCTCATCACCTCCTTTCAGCCGCTCCTCCAGCGGCCCCAAACGCCCGTCAAGCCATCAACGAGAGGCGTGACTGCGCACAACAATATCAAAAGATCGTGCGCGGAACGACACACAGAGGAGCTCCGATGTCGTAACAACTACAACCGTGACTTCGGGGCGCCACACCAAGAAGACCAGGTTAGAGCTAACTCGGCCGGGGCATATGTCAATAGCCTGACGGCACGGCGTTCAATCCACGACCGGTTGGGTGGGAATTGCCCTCGGTCCTCCCAACGTCGCGATCCAGTAGCTCAAGACGGAGGTCAGTACGAACTAGCCCATCGTGGCGTGGTCGGAATCCCGACTTTCACCACTCGGCTCCGCAGAGTAGCATGGCCGCTAGAACTTCAAGGTATCCAACGTCGACAAGTATGAGGCAAAGCTCGACCCCACTGGCTGGCTGGCTGTGTACTCGACAGCAGCCAGCGCGGCCGGCGCGAGTGAAGACGTGATGATGGCCTATGTCCCTGATCGTCCTAGGACAGATGCACTACAGTGGTTACGACACCTCAGGCACGACTGCATCGACAACTGGGACGACTTTTGTCGGCGTTTCATCCGCAATTTCCAGTCGCTGTCAGATAAGCCAGCATAGCTTTGGGACCTCAAGTCTATCAAGTGCAAGGATGGCGAAGGTCTTCGATCATACCTCAAGCGGTTTCAGTCGATGCGGAATAGATTCTCAACATCGCTGATGCAGCAGTAATCGATGACTTCTTCCGAGGCTGCAGGGACGAGGCTTTCATAAAGGCCCTCCTACAGCTCTTCCGAGCAGCTCTTTCGCAACGCCAACTGATACATCACCACGGATGAGCGTGCTCGGGATTTGGTCGACGCACAACGAGAAGAACGTGGGAAGCGTGAAGAGTCCTCACGGCAATATCGCCGTTGGGAGAAGAGACCATGGGAGGAGGTCCAGACAGTGGGGCCATCGCCCACGCAGTCGCGTGTTCCGCCGTGGCAAGGGGGGCAGAGGTCACTCGACCAGCTCCTCGACGCACCGTGTCCCTACCACAAGGAGATGCATCACACCCTGCGCGACTGCTGGGACTTCAAGGCTTCGATCGCTAATGGCAGGCCTTTCGTGGCTCTGCCTCCTCCACCGCCACTCCCATGTGATCAAGGGCCCCCGCCTCAGCAGAATAGGGGTAGCGGTGCCGGCTTCCCCAACATCAACTGGCACGTCAACATCATCTTCGGGGGGCATGGCACCCTGGAGAGCAAGCGGCAGCAGAAGCTCAATGACCACCAAGTCTTGGCGGCCACCAAGGAACCTCTGGAGCCATACAGCTGGTCAGACCTAACGATATCCTTCAATTGGGCTGACCAATGGCTCAAGTACGATCACCCGGGCAAATACCCCCTGCTGGTTAGCCCGGTGGTCGACTGAGAGCCGACTCATGAGGACCCTGATCGATGGCGGCAGCAGCATCAACGTCATGTTCCCTAAGACCTTGCTGTCTCTCGGCCTCTCCATCGACGATCTAGAGGAGTTGGATAGTCCGTTCTTCGGAATCATGCTTGGCGAGGGAGAGTACCCGCTGGGGCACATCAGTCTATCCGTCACCTTCAGAACGAAGGAAAACTTCCGCACCGAACCCTGTGCTTCGAGGTGGCTACCTTCGACTCCACCTACAACGCCATCATTAGTAGCCCGTGTTAGCCAAGTTCATGGCTGTCCCCCACTACTCGTACCTGGTACTGAAGACGACGGTCCCACGTGGAGTTCTCTCTATGCGGGCGGACTTCAAGGCCTCTGCTCTCTGCGCACAAGAGGCTTTCCAGACAGCCTACACCACGACCACTGTGGTGGCTCAGCACCGGCTCATCGATGATGCGAACAAGCTCCCAAAGGAAAACCAGGCGATCCCGACTCATGAGCAGATTCCCACCACGGCGATCCAAGAGACCGTGGCGACCAAGGAAGTGAGCCTCGACCTCCTTGACGCCTCGAAGACGGTGACCATCAGCGCAATCCTACCTCCCAAATAGGAAAGCGTGCTCGTCCGGTTCTTGAGGGACAATTGGGACATGTTCGCCGGGAAGACTGCTGATATGCCTGGAGTCCCAAGAGAATTGGCTGAGCACAGACTCAAAGTGTTCCCCAACGGCAAGCCGATCAAGCAGAGGCTGCGTCGCTTTACTCCGGATAAGAGGGAGGCGATTCATGCGGAGTTAACCTGGCTCCAAGTTGCCGGGTTTATTAGAGAAGTCATGCATCCCGAGTGGCTTGCAAACCCTATACTCATTTTGAAAAAGAATAAAGTAGACCCTTGGCAGATGTGTGTTGATTATACCGATCTCAACAAACATTGCCCGAAAGATCCTTTCAGGGCTACCTAGGATAGATCAAGTAGTCGACTCGATGGCCGGATGCTCTCTCTTGTGCTTCCTTGACTGCTACTCGGGCTATCATCAGATCAGCCTGGCTTTGGAGGATCAGGAGAAAACAGCCTTCATCACACCATTCGGAGCATTCTGCTACACTTCTATGCCCTTCGGGTTGAAGAACGCCGGGGCCACGTACCAGCGCACGATCTAGACATGCTTGGCCGAGCATTGGGGCAAGCGCATCGAAGCCTACATCGATGACGTAGTGATCAAGACGAAGAACGCAGAAGACTTCATCGACGACATCCAGCAGGTCTTTAACAACCTAAGAAGGTTTCCGCTGGAAGCTTAACCCGACCAAATGCGTATTCGGGGTTCCAGCCAGATAGTTACTCTGGTTCGTCGTCAAGTAAGTGGGGGATCGAGGCTAATCCCAAGAAGATCGACGCGATTCTCAGGATGCAGCCACCCAAGTCACAGAAAAGGATGCAGAATGCTCACTGGATGTATGGCCGCGCTGAGCCGATTCATCTCACGACTGGGCGAGTGCGGCATGCCTTTCTACAAGCTCCTGAAGAAGGTGGACAGGTTTCAGTGGACGCCTAGAAGCTCAGGAAGCGCTTGAGGCCCTCAAGCGGTTCTCGACGAATCCTCCAGTATTGAAGTCACCAAACCGAGCCACAGCGGATTGCCCTACCGAGGATCTGCTGTTGTATCTCTCTTGTATGACTCATGTGGTCAGCTCAGCATTGGTGGTTGAGAGGGTGGTGGAAGGGCATATTCAGCTGACTCAACACCCGGTCTACTTCATCAGTGAGGTGCTCAGCCCATCCAAGGTCAGGTATCCTCAAGTTCAGAAATTATTGTATGCTGTCCTCATCACAGCTCGAAAGCTTCGTCATTATTTTGAGGAGCACAAGGTGGTGGTGGTAACTTCATCCCCATCGGTGAGATCCTGCGGAACAGAGAAGCTATGGGGAGAATCACTAAGTGGGCGTGCGAGCTGGGAGCACATGACATCGAATTCCGCCCACGTACCGCTATCAAGACCCAAGCTCTGACTGATTTCATCGCCGAGTGGACAGAGAATCAGGTACCTAATAGCCCAGAGCCTCTGCAATTCTGGAAGATGTATTTTGATGGGTCACTGAAGATAGATGGCACCGGGGCAGGCGTTGTCTTGACCTCCCCGAAAGGCAAGAAGCTTAAGTATGTACTTTATATTCTCTTCTCAGTCTCCAACAATGCGGCAGAATACGAAGCTATGTTACACGGCCTGCGCATCGCAATTTCACTCAGCATCAGGCGCCTCATGGTCTACGGGGATTCCCTAGTAGTGATCAGTCAAGTCAACAAGGACTGGGATTGCACCACGGAAGTCATGGATAAATACTGTGCTGAAGTTCAAAAACTGGAAGACAAATTTGACAGATGTGGAGCGCAACGGCAACACCGACGCAGACTTACTATCCAAGCTCGAGTCGTCCCGGGCTAAAATCCCCCCAGGAGTATTCGTCCAGGACTTGTCTCGTCCATCCATTGATCGCAACCTAGAACCCCCTAGAACAGCACGTTTTGAGCCTAGAGGATGCTTCGCCTGGCTGGTGGGTCCCAATCATCAGGTACATCAGAGATGGGGACGAGCCTGACAACAAAGCAAAAGCCAAGTGACTCGTTCGGTGTGCGGCCAACTACACATTGATCAGCAATGACTTGTTTAAGCGCGGCGTAGCCCGAGTTCTGTTAAAGTGCATCGACAAGTCTCGGGGTAGAAGTCTACTAATGGAGATTTATGCTGGGCTATGCAGTAATCACACCGCGTCCAGGACATTGGTCGGGAAGGCATTCAGGGCTAGGTTTTACTGGCCGACAGCTAAGCAAGACGCCGCAGAGATCGTCAAGCGGTGTGAGGCATGTCAGTTCTTCGCGAATCAACATCACCTACCAGCTCAACAACTGCAGAATATTCCTGTCTCATGGCCCTTTGCATGCTGGGGGCTCGACATGATCGGCCCATTCAAGAAGGCTCAAGGTGGTTACACTCACGTCCTGGTAGCTATCGACAAGTTCACCAAGTGGATTGAGGTCAAGCCTGTCGCGTCTTTAACTTCAGCAAAAGCAGTGGACTTCATCCAATAGATTATATTCCACTTCGGAATTCCAAACTGCATCATTACAGATTTAGGTTCCAACTTCACAGGCTCGGAATTTTTTGACTTCTGCAGCGAAAAGTCTATACTCAATTTGTATGTCTCGGTGTTGCACCCTCGTGCTAATGGCCAAGTTGAGCGAGCTAATGGGATGATTCTGGACGCTTTGAAGAAGAGAGTCTTCGATAAGGATGAGAAATTAGCAGGCAAGTGGATCAGAGAACTCCCATACATTGTTTGGAGCCTCAGAACGCAGCCAAGTAAAGCCCTCAGTGGGAACACCCCCTTTTTCATGGTGTATGGCTCGGAGGCAGTGTTACCTGCTGACCTGGCACATGGGGAACCGCGATTGGCATTCAAAGATATTGCAGAAGCAGAAAGTACGCAGCTCGAGGAGATCGATCTACTAGAAGAAGAGCGGCTTAACTCAGTGATTCAGTCAGCACGATATCAGCAGACTCTACGCCATTATCATGAGCGTAACATGCATCCTCGCGTTTTTCTCGTGGGAGATCTGGTCCTCCGGAGGGTCCTCAAGGGGGTTGGGCGCCACAAGCTGTCCCCCCCTTGGGAGGGGCCTTACATCATTACTGAAGTCACTCGGCCAGGATCCTATCGCTTATCTGAGATGGATGGCACTCCGGTCGGGAATTCGTGGAACATCGAGCATCTGCTCAAGTTCTATTCTTAGGCATCATGCGACCTCAGAAGTCATATACTTTAGTCTATACTCATGTTTAGTCCTGATTTCAAGTGGGCTCGTCCTCTGTCATGTTCAGTCGGATGTACTCAGACAATAAATGAATGCATGATCTCTGTGCATATTTCTTCTCTTCATAACATGAATGCATATGACCTCTGGTGAATGGTGTCTTCGTACTCGGATAATCAGGAAATTGGTCATGAGTCCTGACCCGACTCATGGTTGGTGTTACATGCCTACTCCTACTCAAGTTAGGGTGCAGTCCAACCCTAATCACGGGGCAATCAGCCTAGGTCGTACGACCGACAGCTGGTGTTACATGCCTACGCTTACTCAGAATAGGGTGCAATCTAACCCTCCCTACAGGGCAATCAGCCTAGGTCATTGACCGACAGCTAGTGTTACATGCCTTCGCGTTTTCACAAAAAGGGTGCAATCCGACCCTCCTTACGGGGCAATCAGCCGAGGTCGATGACCAACAGCTGGTATTACATGCCTTCGCGTTTTCATAAATAGGGTGCAATCCGACCCTAGCCACTGGGCAATTGGCTTAGGTCGTGGACCTACAGTCAGTGTTACATGCCCTCAAGTACTCATAACAGATAGGCACGATCTGGCCTTGCGTTGTGCACTCTTTGATAAGTTTTCGGTTCGATTGATTAAATTCTGTACTCATTTGCGCGTTTTTTGATTTCGAGCAAGTCCGCATGCTAAGGCTAATTCAAAGGCCCAGTTTTTCCATTCACAGAATCGTATACAAGAATGAGCAGTCATTAATTATTTCATGTCTTCTAAAAATTCTGACGTCCTACAGACTAACACTCATGACAGGTACAATTAAATTCTAACAAGGAAGAGTTCAAATTTACAGTTCGAATTCCGAGATCAGTTTCTCTGCTATGGATTGAATCTCTGAGGTGTATTGATCAATGGTGGCATCGCTCGGATCAGCTCCAACTTTCGCTATCAGCTCGGCTAAGTTTAGCTCTGGCCGAGTTATCTTCAGCATCAACAGCACGTGTTGGAGGATTGATTTTGGTCGCCCTCAAAGATGTCTCTTGGTATCATCAGCTAAGGTTGCCACCTAATCTGATAGCGGTCTTGATGAGCCAACCTCTAGGGCGCATATGTTCAGCATGGTGGTCAGCGCAGTTGTCGCAGATTTCAGCAGTTCCTTGTTCTTTTCGTAAACCGCCTTCAGTTTGTCGCAATTCTTCTTGACGACTTCATAATTTCGTATGGAAAGCTCCAAGTCATGTTGTTGTCTCTCTGATAGAAGCTGGGATTCCTTGAGATCCTGCCTCGTTGATTTCAGCACCTTGTCCAGATCTCTGTTTTTGCTTTGGATTTCGACCCGGATCTTGTCAGCTTCCATTAGCTCGGCCGTCTTCTGTTCAAGCTCTGCCTGAGTCAACTGATGGCTCATCTAAAGTACCATCAAAGCACTGGACGTATTCTAGAATGACCTTTCAAATTCATCTCGTGACTCTCGAAGCTCCTGGATCTCTCTTTTTCGCCGCAGTGCCTCATCCTGTGGACCGATTCACCTTATAGGCCTCTGTAAGTAAAGAATATGCTAACTGGGTTTCTTAACGAGTTGCCTCATGCTGCTTTAGCTCTAGTTCAAGTTTGTGCTGCAGATTCCTAACGTTGTCTTGAGCTTCGTCACGCTCAAGCATAGTGTTACGGCATGAAGCATCGCGCTGAGCTAAGGCATTTTCCAGATCAGCAATCCTCTTAGCCGCAGCTGCACATCAGGATATGTCGGATGCTAGGTTACATGGGTGAACAAGACAGCAGGCACTTACCAGCGCTCTCAGCAGCACCGTTGGCTTCTGACTCAGCCAGTTGTTGGCGTAGCATGATCACATCGCCCCTAATCACTGGAGTGAGCCGTTCACGCCATCGTGCAACTTGGTCAAGCCAATCCTGCAAGTAACAGATTCAGCACATTAGTGATATTAATACTGACTTCAAAAATCAATTGCAATCAGAATAGCAAGTTTCCTCAAAAGCTGCGAATGGTCTGGTTTCAGATGGGCCTTCAGCAAGTTGTAGATTTAGGGTCACCAGGTTGAGTGAAGGGGCTTCCTCAATCATGACAGTATCATCCGCTGGCTTAGTTGCTTCATCCTGAGGGCTTGGCACTGGCAGAGTGAATTCTGGAATATCTCTGGTGTTGGTCGTCTCGTCACCAGCAAATGCATCGTTCTCATGCTGAGGGCATTGTTCTTTTAGTGGCAGGCTCTAGGCTCCTTGAAGTGCTTCTTCCTTTAGGATTGTTGAGCGCGTCGTGCCAGCTGAACAGGGGTTCCATGCCAGTGTCATCTTGGTGATCTTCCACACTCTTCAGCTGTCCTTCAGTCAGATGCTCCGGGGCCTCACGCTCTGGCACTTCAGTCGTATGTTCTGAAACCTCAGGCTCGGGGGCTTCAGTAGCACAAGACCCAATCTCAGGAGCTTTAGTCGCTCTGGTCCCGAGCTCGGGGCCTCTGGCTTCATTCGTCTCAAGCTCGGGGGCTTTCTTTGGGTCAGCATCGGACCCAAGAAGTAATGTACTTTGTTCTGCCGAAGGTCTGCAAAGCAGTTCAATGCAATCAGCATGTTGCAAATTAGAGATGAAGAGAATGTTCAGTCATAACGTGATGGCTTGGAGATAATGTCACATGGGAGAGGGAAGGACTTCACGAATTGTGCCAATTCTGGGTCAATGTCTGATAATTCCAGTTCCTCTTCTACTGGCATATCTGGATGAGTCGGAGGGGAGGTTATGACCTCAGTTTCTTGCACTCATTTGGATCTCCATTCACGACGATGCAGTGGGACCTCTTCCTCCTCCTCTTCCTTGTCAATTAAAGAACTCCAGTCAATACCGCTGAGGGATCAACCCATACTATGGTCAGTCGTCTCCTACACTTTGAATTTCTTGCTCGGTCTCTTGGACAGGGACATTGGATCAGGTCTGGCAGGAGAAGTCTTTTGGTTGTTGATTTGTTCCCTGATGGTTCTCTTTCTCCGGGGAACATCGGACTGTTCTGTTGACGTCCTGGCTCGGGTACGCCTTGACATCTTGGAGGCGACATCACCTTCCTTTGAGCCTGTTGCTTGCTCGGGGGCTTTTTCTTCTTGGGCTGCATCTTCTTCTTCAGTATCTGCATTTTCATTAGGACGTGGAATGATGATGAATGTCGCAGCTTCATTATTATCTCTTCCTTGTGTTGCTGCAACCACGGCCTCCATCTCTTCAGAAGTTAACTGGGATTGCCGCTTCAACATCTTGTCTGCATTATGTTCAGGAGGGTCGGACAGAAACTTCGTAATATTACTCTGCAATGATAAAGTCAGAAATATATTCAGTATTGAATACATTATCAGAACACACTAGTGAATTGGTCGGTGAACTACCATACTCACAGTGGGCGTTGGATGCCATGCAGAATAAGGCTGTGGGGACCCTTCGTTGTACACATCACCTCTTAGCATCAGGCCAACTCGGGCCTTGATTTCTTCTCTAGATATGGGTCGGCTGATCTCTCGAGTGGGATCGCTAGCCCCAACATATAGATAGGCTGGATACACCCGATCCTTCATCGGTTGAATGCTTAAGAAGATGAAATCTATAACTTTGGCGTGAGCAGTCAAACCGCCATCTTTCAAACCTGAGATATCATTAAGCAGAATTTCTACTTCTGCCATTTCCACTGTGGTTGGTGCCTCTTCCCAACTGTTAAGCTTGGAGTTTGGCTGACGTCCTAATCGGGCTGGCAAGGATTTGGCATAGTTGGTCATGTAGAACCACTCAGAGTGCCATCCTCTATTGCTGTCCTTGAGAGGGATGTCTATGTACACTGATTTGCGTCCTCTACACAGTTCTAGGCTAGCTCCTCCAACTACTTGCAGCACTTTGTCTCGGGTGCCGGGCTTGCAGTGGTACAGATACTTCCAAAGACCAAAATGGGGAGCAATCTCAAGAAAAGCTTCGCACAAGTGAATAAAGATTGAAATTTGGAGAATTGAATTGGGATTCAAGTGGGATAGATCAATGCAATAGAAGTTCAGTAAACCGCGGGCAAAAGAACAAAGGGGCAATCCTAAGCCGCGGACAAAGAAAGGGGCAAAAACTAAGGATTCATGGGTATCTTCTGTGGAGACTTTCTCACCTTTGCAATCTCTCCATCCACCCAAATCCTTGGGAGGAAGAACTCCCATCCTTACAAGGTGATTCAGATGAGATTTAGAAGTGGATGACATACAGAATGCCAGAAACGGCGATGGGATTGGCCGGTTTTCGTCGTGTGGAAGCCCTTCGCTGGTGTTTCCATGTTCGCTTATCGTCGTCTTCTTCGGAGCCATGGGTGCGAAGGATTCTGGCGCTCGGTTGGAAGTTTTGGGACAAGGATTTCGAATCTGGTAACGATGGCGGCGGAGTAAATGCAGTTGTTGAGAATGCGGATTTGAGTGGGAGGAACCGTTAGGGTATTGGTCTTCTTTAATACTCGACGGCGTTAGATTGAAGGGTTCTGTTTTCTCTAAGGAAGTTCACGGCGTCAACATCCTATCAGCCGGCGCGAATTCAGTCGGAGTGGATTTTTCATGGACCACATGGAATTCAGTCGGACGTCATTCAGTCGGATAAATTGACTCGGTTATTAGTGACTTGTCGATATTTAGTGGCAGTTATATTCCAGATGATTCGTTTGGCTCGGGGGCTCGCAGTTTTCATTCGATGGTACAGATTTCAATGCATAGACTGTTTCTAAGCAGTATGACAGGGAGTGTTCATAGAAAGAGTAGATTTCACTTTGCAAGGCCAAATTCATGAGCAAGCTGAAACTTAAAAGCATTCATTAAGAAAGGCGACATTCATTACATTGGTAATTAGACTAAAATCCTAGCCTAATAGCCGACACGCCGGCATTTCTTGGGAGGCAGAGCAGCATCGTCGTCACTGCTACTACCATCATCGTCGTCGTCAGTCACCATCGTCGTCAGTCGTCGTCGTCGTTGTCGTCATCGTCGTCGTCGTCATCCTCCTCCTCCTCGTCACTGTCCTCGTCGCCAGGGCCGCCGAGACCGGGGTGGTTTAGGCCCCGGAGCATTGCCTTCTCCTTCCAGTTGTACTGGTCGGAGTCAGCGTCGGAGTCTTCGCTTGCTTCCTCCAGTGGCGCCTTCCCTTGGACGTCGCCGTTGTCGTCACTGTCACTGAAGGGCTCGGCGTCGCTGGGAGGGTCCTCTTCGCCGAGACCGCCGGTGAAGATCTCGTCCTCCGAGTTGGAGAACTCAGGGCGATTCTTGCGAGGGTCGGCCATGGGGTTCGTGAGAAAAAGAGGTTTGGAGCAGTGGAATCTTATGCGTGTGTAAGGCAATGGAAGCATTATTGATGGATGGGTTTTGGCTTCACTTATATAGCAGGCGAGGTGCCACTTTGGTTTCTGCAAGTCCGCGTATAATGATGGAGTTTGGTATTCGGATGGACACATGTCGGTGATCCATAGATGAGACAAATCAAGAGGGTTGGATCCATGAACGGTTGGGTTTTCAAGGGAAAAGCGTATGTGGCAAAAAGAAAGGAATGGCTCTTCATTTTACTGGCAGTTTCCCGGTATACACCCAATGGGTGGGAAATTTTTTTCTGTAAGTTCTTTCTGATTAAAACAAAAGCCTGAAGACTTTGGTCCGGAGGTGTTGAGTCGGGAGAGCTCTTTGGACCTTCAAGATGATTGTTACTCAAGTCAACTTGAAGCTCGGGGGCTACGCCCAATGGGTGCACCTAGTCGGTGAAACCATTGAGGCAACGCAGTGGTTGATTCGGGAAGAAAAGTGTACTTTCGAAATTTTAGATTGTTAGGACCTTCAAGTTGATTGCTACTCAAGTCAAGTTGAAGCTCAGGGGCTATACCCATTGGGTGCACCTAGTCGGTGCAACCAATGATTCGAGAAGTCAGATGATCTAGAGATGGAATTGTCAAGGGCAGTTGGTTCTTTCTGGATCTTTAAGCTGATTGATGCTCAAGTCAGCTTAAAGCTCGGGGGCTACACCCAATGGGTGCACCTAGTCGATGCAACCATTGGAGAGATATGAAAGTTGACTCGGCGAGACGCTTCACTCGGAGCTCTAGTTGGTTGTGGGAGTCTCGAGTCAATTGACCTATGAATTGACTCGAGCCTCGAGGGCTTGTGGGGGATAGATATCCCCTGGCTTCTCAGGTCATGGATCCAGGACATGGGCCAATAGTGGGCCTGAGTCGGGTAAGCGGCTAGTTTCATGGGCCGGACGCTTAACTCAGGTCCAAATACGGTCGTGATGGCTTGGAGTTCAAGGCAGCAACGACGAGATCCAGAGAATAAACAAGGAGGCTTGGTTTGGACTCAGGTTCCGAGATTGGAGGAGATCGGAGAAGATACGGTAGAAACTCAGATTCTGTTTGATTTCATGTAATATGAACCGATTAGGAGATATAAAAGGAACTCGACTTGTAACCCAAGATTCCGTCAGCTTATATAAGGCGGATGAGGGAACCCTACAAAGGTTAGTTACTCCCATCGCAATCCAGCCCAAACCCTCATTGTAACCTCGAGAACTCACAGCAATACAACCAACCACAAACAGGACGTAGGGTTTTACGCATCTCGCGGCCCGAACCTGTATAAACCTCTGTTTCTTCATCGCTTTTTCGGCGAACCATCGAGCTACGTCGATCCCGCCGAGCCACAAAAGCTCCACGTGACCCATCCCGTGATGCACTGCCGGTACCAAACCCCTGACAAGATATACTGAAACTACTGGATACGTTCAAAAGATTTACTAAAGTATCAATTGAAGATCATCCTGCCTATTTTGGGAAGACACATGGTATGATCAGAAGCTTTGTCTTTCATATCCTGAATTATTCTCTTTTGCTAAGAAGAAAATGACGTCGATAGCAACGATCAAACAGAGTGATGATTTGGTCTCTCTTTCATCTGCCCCTCTCTATCCAAGCACATGAGCAGTTCCTGGCAGTGTCGGAAAGTTTAGATAACCTAGTCCTCTCACAGTCAACAGATCGCTGGGCCTTCCCTTGGGGATCTGATTTCTCAACTAAGAAGATTCATAGTCTTCTAATTGGTCAAAGGCAAACTCATCCTTGCTTCAAATGGCTTTGGAAATGCTCAAGCCGGCCTAAGCACAAGATCTTCTTCTGGCTCCTCCTGCATGACAGGTTAAATACTAGGCACCTATTACAAAGGAAGACAATGCTCCTGCCATCATACGACTGTGTGCTGTGCCAAGAGAATTGTGTGGATTAACTCGGCCACTTATCCTTCCAATGTTCATTTGCTAAAAACTGCTGGCAAATGCTGGGCATTGTGGTGCCTAACATCACATCTTTGGAATCTGTTTTGAACTATTAAAAAATACCCTCCAACTCCCCTTTACGATGGAGATCATTGTCATCATGAGCTGCAGCATTTGGACTGTCAGTAATAACCATCAGTCGATAGCTGCAAGGCCACCTTCCGAAAAGAATTTGCTCTTCTCCTTTACAGGTCTAGAGCTAGTTATTTTCCTCACATTAATGCCTAGTTCAATGATGTAGTAGTTTCCTTGTAATTAGCGGCTCTCTCTCCCCCTTCCCTTTTTTTTAATCCCTTTTTGACTCTTTTATTATTAATTTATCTTCTTTGTTGTAGGGGGAAACCCTTCCAGTTTCGTTCAAAAAAATATAATGGTAAAGTCATTTTAGAACCTTGTACTTGCCATGGGTGTCTACTTTTGAACCTAAAACCATAAAACTAGACAAGGCACACCCTCAACTATCCAAATTCGGACAAAATACCCCTAGGTGTTTTTTTGGGCTTGTTTCGCTGACATGGTACAGGCGGGCCCCACATAGTAACACTAACAGGGCAATGCTGATAGGTGGCCCATCTCCACTTCTTCTCCCTCTCTCTTTCATCTCTGCCTACCTGCCTTGACGTTCATTCCTGCCGGTTGCCCGTCGACCAGCGCCTAGCTCTGGTTATGTGCTCTCAGACGAGTCGTGGATGTAGCCACTGCAGAAGCGGATGCGTCGTCGGTCGTGTTGGCACCCGCGATCTGGTTATGTGCTCTCAGACAAGTCATGGATGTAGCCACTGCAGAAGCGGAGGCGTCGCCGGTCGTGTTGGCACCCGCGGTATCCTCGTCCAACATGTCGAGCTCGTCGATGCAGTTGTCATTGATGTTGGCGAGAAAATCATCATCGCAGGCGACGGTTGTGGTGGTCGTGATGATGAGCAGCGGGTCTAGCATAGCGACCATGCCCTCGTTGATGAGGAGCACAAAGGAGTTGAAGTTGGCAGCGGGCGTAGGTGGACGTCGGGGTGAATGGCTGGGCGGTGGACGTCGGTGGGGTGCAGATCGGGGTAAGTCGTGGAGTAGCGTCGAACAGCGGGCGGGGGTGTGCAGGCTGCGTGGGGCGGCGTTTTGGATGAGACAAGGAGAAAGAAGAAGTGAAGCGATGGAGCTACCTGTTAGTGCTGATGTGCTGTCATGTGGGCTCTGTGTGTGCCACGTCTGTAAAACCACTTCGAAAAACGTCCAAAGGTATTTTGGCTGGATTTAGATAGTTGATGGGTTTTTTTTGGTTTTATGATTTCAAGTCAAAAATAGACACCTATAACAAACACAAAGTTCCAAAATGGTCTTTACCCTTAATATAGTCTCTCCCTTTAGATACACTAGTGAAAAGCTTATACAGTGAGAGTGAAAAGCTTATACAGTGACTAGCCTTAAGTTGCCATTGTGATGGGCTTCACGTCCGTCACCTCGCACGCACTTCTCGTGGGTACGAAATATAGTGTGTAATAGCCTGCGCCACGGCCCACGGGGCCTAGTGAAGCATCTTTAACCCATGACTGCAGACCCTTTTGTGGCGAGTTGAGTGTTGTGCCGCCCAAACAGCTTGATCGAACCCACGTATGAAGTCCAACGTCTGAGCGTTGCTTGGCGCCGGCAGATTATCTAGGCTTTTGAAGCAAACATGCCCTGCCAGCAGAGCTTCAAAGGGCCACTTGCTCAGAGAAGTTTTGTTGCTTATCCCCACGCCTCACCCTTTCTCTCCACCCTAAAGTCTAAACTACCTCACTGAAGCATGCTCTGGTCGAATTCGCATCATGCAGATGGACTTCCTCTCCAGCTGCAATGACGTGCTGTTGTACTTGGAAGAACATGGCTTGACCTTGGAGGCCCCAATGCCCGCCCTGCTCCTGCCCGGCAGCGGCACAGCCCCGACACTCGACCGCCTGCCTGAGTGTCTGTGTGGCGGTGGCGCTGTGGCCCTGACGCGCACCCTTCTTCCTGCGCGGCAGCAGAGGGGCGGCCCCTCACCTCCCACCACCACACCTTGGCGGTGCTGTCGGCGGAGCCTATGAGCACGAGCGCCTCGAAGCCCGCTGCGACCACGCGCGGTGCGATCCCAGGAGGCGTAGTAGATGAGTCCTGCCGCGGCGTCCAGGCTCAATGGAGATTGCGTCGAAGTGCCGCATCTACAGCGCGCTCCCTCCCCTCCCGCCTGCGCGCCTGCGCGGCGGCGGTGGCGCGACCCCGACACAGTGCCCGCCTGCTTGTGCTGCGGCTCCGCCACTAGCTCGTGCACGGTGCAGTGGTCAGCCCGGACTTGCCATGCTGGGGCGGACGTCATGGGCGTAGCCAGGCAGCCCTCATGAGTGGCACAGAGGGAAGACATGAAATTTAGAGCTACAATGGTAATAAGGGCAAGATCGTATTTTTGCTCTGCTGTTAGCTGCCGTTAGCCCCAAAATAGATGGTAGTGGCACACAGGTCTCGGCGAAAGTTCGCCCATGGCAGATAAGACGCAACGAAATTACCTAGACCCTGTTAAAACTCAAATCCAATCGTAGTCAGACTGTACACGTATTCAACACAAATTCTAACAACTATGATATCGAAGAATGGCACATAGGATAAAAAGCATGGACACCCTCCATAATGCATACTAAATGTTGTGCTAAAATCTGCATCTAAAAAATCTGCATAGCATCTATGCGAGGGAAGCCTAAATACACTATGGGAGACGACGGGGCGTAGCCTTAACTTTACTATTAGCTGATCTTCATTTCCTAAGAATTAGCTTGTTCAAATTTTCCCAACTTGCACTTGTCAAGCCAAGGACTTGTAGTAATGGAATGGAAAAAATAATGTTTCAGATATTGTATAACGTAATACATTTTTCCGATTTTTCTAAGAAGGCTCGACCGCCATTGTAAAAAAACGACACAAGGGTACTGTTGTGATTACTTGTCCTTCCACCCCAGAGAAAACGTCATTTCGTTGGAATTCTGAAACAGATTATAGGATTCAAGAAAAATATATAAAGGTACCTCTCATGATTGTAGTCGTTATAATGTTTCCTAACCTCAAAAGAAGATGTTAGAATGCGAAAAGAGTAGTTTTGTGCAACAGATTGTAAATGCTAGGTTGTTACTTATTCTTTGTAGAACGGACACGAGATGGAATGTGTATATTCTCTTTTTGTCACAGCAATAACAAAAACAAAATATTATCACTTCTAAAGGCTATAGGCGGCGCCACCATTTCATCAGGCAGCCTCGAGCAGGACCCCCAGATCGAAGTCATGCTGTCGTGCATCCTGCTGTTCGTGCATGACTCAAGGCCCAAATCAGCGGGGTGTGAGATCCACCATCGATGTTGGATGGCCGTGGTTGTTGCGGGCGTGGAGGAGTTTGGCGAAAGCTACTCCCAATTACTGTGGGGGCTGGCAATGGAGACGACCAAGACAATGGTCGCCTTAACCCTCCTTGGGGCGTCATCATAGAAACCTCCTCTGCGGCAACCACTCAACAACCAAACACTGTCCGGTGCTACCGGACAAACGATGATGGTGCCTTCGGCATCGGACCCCAGGCATCGCTTCGGAGGTCTCTTATCTGGCCTACACTTTGGTGATGCTCTGGACCTTTGATCTCTGCGTGGTTTGACCGGTGCCCATCCTTGGCGCCTCTACTCTTTGCTCTCCTTGTTGATGGGAGCACGTAAATCATTTCGGATTGTGGAGTCCGAAGGAGCGGTCAGGTGCTCCTGTTTGCTTGAAGGGAGATCGTTGTGTTAGGTATGCTGCGGTCGGCGTGCTTCCCACTGCCCTTAGTCCTCGCTTGCGTTTGCATGGTAGATGGCCACAAGGCAGTGGAGCGGCGTAGCCCCAAGGGTTGTGTGGATGTGCAATGGCTTCTGCGTGCCGGCGATTATATTGTTCTTGTGTGCGGTGCAAGTCAACTATCGGTGCAAGTCAACTATCGACAATTGTTGAAAAATGTTGTGTTGTTATCTGTGGTCTAGCCACATTTCGCCTTTGTGTTGAGGTTTAGATCTAGTTAAGCTAGGTGGTGGTTATGGTTTTAGTCCGGTTTTCCCAAATTAACCGAACAATGAAGGATTTTGTTTCGTTTTTCCTAAAACGAGGTTATTGATGCGTGGTCTTACCATGCGAATATCAATACAGTTCGGATGGGCCCCCTCCCCCTCCCATGACCTTAAAAAACATGAGAACATCGCGTGCAAGAAGTAAGATCAAGAATGAATGGTCACTACAATATGTACTACAATTATATTAATACTTCTTGCGTTTCCAATTGTAAGAGATTTTGACGTTGGATACATTAATACCATATTTCCCACACACTCACACGCACATATATATATATATGAGGCCGCTAATTAACGCGCTGCGCGCCGGCGGTTCCGGCGACCCCCCAGCCAACATCCTGCAATTGTAAAAATATCCTATGCGCTAGCCGTATCATAAAACACTTCGTCATCCGTCTGGTCTGTTGAGATCCCACAATCGTAAAAATTCGACCCGAATACGTAAAATCAATCATTTCTGTCCATTATTTTCACGACGGACTCTTGCAATAGTAACCCCCCGCGCAATCGTAAAAATAACCTATGCGCCAGCCGTAATCGTAAAATACTTCATTTTTTGTTTGGTAAGATCCCACAATCTAAAAAATGCGACCCGTATGCGTAAAATCATTCATTTACTGTCCCATATGTGTAAGATGTAGTCGTAGCATGATGATTGCAGAATATTAAAATAGATGTTTTACCTGCTGGCGCTTCGCATAATCTTGATAAAAATTCAGGTTGCGACCGTAATCCACTCATTACGCATTAAAAAAAAGTTAAATGGTACCCCGTTGACGCGCTGTTGAATAGCAGTTTTAATATATATAGAGAGAGAGATTCATCAATATCCATGTACATATAAGCGAATAAAATAAGGGATAAAGTTTTTTATAATTTGGAAGGGAGAGAATAAAAAATATTATACGCTAGTGGTGACTTCGTCGATCTCAAGATATGCTAACTCAGTATTTCTAAGGTACTGATAGAATGTGCGTGCATACATTTATGGGTGATTGTGCGTGCGTTTGTAAGCGTGTGCGTATGTGCTGTGTAATTCACAAAAAAATACTAGAAATACTTTATAAAAAAATTTCTGAATTTTAGTAGAGAAATGGTGGTGACATTTCCATACCAGCGGTTCAGCCCACCATAGCTAATTTAGCCACAAAAGATAAAGAGAGTGGCTAACGCACGGCGGTGCCTGTGTTAGGCCGGCTGTACGCACACCTAAATTAGGAAAAGTTACCGTTTTAGCATATTTCTATTCCTAGCTAATTAGCGTTTTGTAGAACCTATGCGTCAAAAATTGAGGGGGAATATTCTTAGGTAATTAGCCTTTTAGACTCTGCACATAAAAAAATTGAGGGAAAAATGCTTCTCATGTACACCGAAAGACTCATGCACAAATAGAAATCATCATTAAGCAATTAGCACCGGTATCACTAGGCAATAATAATGATTTTTATTAGACAAAAATATTGGTATCAATAGGCAAAAGTACTACTATCATTGTATTTTTGTCTAATGAAAAATAGCATTTTGCCTAATGAAACACAACATTTTGCCTAATAAAAACCAACTAAATTGCCTAATGGACGACAACGGGAGTGGGGGAGGAGGCTCGCTTGCACCGTGCCCGTGGGAAGGAAGCGCGACCGCCGGCATTCGTCATCAACAAGCCTGGGGAACGGCTCGCGTGTGGGGAAAGAGGTTGTTATCACCCAAATTTGACAAAAACTAGTAGGGCAAAATGTCAAAAAAAAGCCTAAGGTGAAGGAATCCACTTGGCCAGGCCTATATCATAAATTTGGCCAAATATAATGATGACTGGGTGCCCAAGGCCTAAGCTGAGACGGATTCACAAGCCTAATCCACGTCGAAGCCCAGTTTACTCGCGACGCTGGTTCGCACCGCAGGAATAGGCCGCACGAAAACGGACGCTCAACCCACATACGGACTCCATTTTGGATGTTCTGCATATGGATGGAAAGCTAAGGAGATAAGCTTTCCAATGCCGCTGGAATCACATCCAAATTCGCTCAGAGTCCACAGGAATGGCCGAAAGAATAGGATGACCAGAATCTACCAGGATTTATACGGTATATTTCGGCTGATATTTGAAAGCTTCACGAGGATCTGTGCCGATGCAAGGGAGAGTCCAGATCACGTTATCAAGTCATAGAGTCCTAGTTGAGTTGTAATCTTTTATTTAGGAAAGAGTTTGAGTCTATCTTTAGGGAAGGTTTGCCTTGAGGGTTAAGTCTACGCACTATAAATATGTAACCATTTGTTCATAATAAAGCAGCCACGATATCGTTACTAGACAGCAGTGTCTCGCTCATCAACTCTCGGCACATTGCCACCTTGGCTCCCAGGTTTATTCTCTCCATGTAAGCGTGATGCTGCCCTAACGGGTTCATCCAGGTCGGCTAGGGCAGCGAAGCGTTTACTGGATCCATAGCGAACCTTGTACTGAACCGCTTTTGATAGCAAGGTTTGCTAGTTATCCCGCATAGCATCGGTATGCCTTAACGTTTTCTCTAATAGATTGTGTTAGGGCTGCTTGATGTCTTGCGTTTATCTCGGTGAATCTCGTAGTAAGCTTCGCGGATTGCGAGATTTGCTAGTTATCTCGATGAATCTCACGGCAAGCTCTGCTTGGCGCGAGATCCATCAGTTATCCCGCATGATACCGTTCTGTCTTAATATTTTCTCTAATAGATTGTGTTAGGGCTGCTTAGTGTCTTGCATTTATTTTGCACTTGTATCGATCTGTTATGTATCTCTGCTTCATGTTTAGTAGATCGGTTCATGTGTAGTTCTTTGTACGTCACCTAATCGCTTGTTACAATCCACGACGCGTCTTGCTGCTGCGCGTGCACGCGACATGTCGTATCTCAAGCACCATATCTATCCATGTCTTAGTCTGTATTTGTTTATCTAGATGGGTCCCTTTGGGGGTCTTGGTTAGAAGCCACTCTGGCTAAACAGGTTTGTCTGTTATATCATGCGGTTAGATAGGGCTTTTACCTTCTTTATGTCATGGATGTGGTTTATCCTGTTATTATCTTTGTGTCTATGCATCCACTGGATGAACAGAGCGTCGGCTCCTTAGCCGATGGGACCTCACTTGCTCCCATGTTGCTGATTCTAGCGATCAGGCACGTATTTAACGTTTTAGATCTGTTATGTACGCTTTTCAGGGACAACGGGAGACGACCACCACATCCGACGCACAACCTTCCTTGCTATAAGGTCAAGCTAGATGGCACGCCCAACCACCTTCGCCAAGGCGATCGGCTGAGTTGTTCGGCTGATCGTGGGTCGCAGCGAGGAGAGACCCTACGTCCACATACATCTCCCGGCCCTGTTGTGCTGTCTCACCAGGGATACCCCCCAACGGTTTCCTAGTGCAACACATTTTTTGGCATGCCCTGTGGGACCGCAATCAGTTAACCTGATTAGAAGTCAGAACGGTGTACATCTTTGTAAATCGACAAAAGAAATCGGCTCAGGCAACAACGGTAGCGTCGACTTGCAACAGAAAAAATCGGCTCGGAGAACATAATTTTATCCTGCTCGGGTAACAAATGGAGCCGATTTATTATCTAAGTTAGCTAATAGCAATACATCGAGATTCAAGCAACAACTGCAGCGTCGGTTTATAAAAGAATAATCGTTGAAGAAAGAGTAGAGCACACAATCGGTCTTATGAGCGGCCAAGGCGGTGTATATCTTTGATCAAGTGAAGATGGAGTCACAAATCCAACCTTATTGAAGACTAATTTATTCGCGAAGTCGGTTCAAACTGTAGAGATGGTATGTACGAATCTGTTACGGCGTGTTCTTTGCAGGTCAACAAGAAGGATCGACTTGCTAAAAAATATTTTATTCTGTTCAGAGGATAGTAAGAGCCGATCTATTATCTAAAACAACGCAGAAAAATCGTCTCAGACATTATCCTGTTCGGACGGCAGAAAGAACCGATTTATTCAACCGACGCTTGGTACGAGCAGCGACTCCCGATCGCATCTTGGATTAGTATCGGCTCTCTGCCCTGCGTTCCGATCAGCCGATGCACACTGGTTGAAGTTGATGCCCAGCCGATCGTGTTTTTCGTACAAGCTTGGAAGAATAAAAGAGGAAGTAGTACGAGAGGGATAATCCATGTACATGTATAACCATGCAACGATACAAAGGCAGGCAAGAAGCTAGCAGGCAACAAGGATGATTCACGTATTGCATGAGGAATACTAAATACTGATCGGCTAATATTTTATCATATGAGCCGATCGGCTCTTGTGGTGTCTGGACGTGCTGCCCTCGTACATGGACCACGCCAGGCCACGTACCAAATCCGTCTCCAGAAGCAAGAAGTGCCATACTACGCTGATGCGTCGACGCCGTTCACCCCAACAAAGCCAAGGCTATGCTCGACACCTACCGCATCGGTGAGCTCATCGTCACCAGCACCGGCTACAGTTCCGACAACGCCGTGCATGGAGGCTCCTCCGTGCTTTTACAGCTTGCGCCCATGCATCCGCGAGCGAGGCCATCAGGGCGCCCGTGCCCGCCACGCTGCAACCCGCACGAGAAGATCAGCTGCCGATTCATCGGCAAGAGGGTGCTATCGCGGGACGTCCGCATCTTCCGCATCGTGTTGCCGTCCTCCGGCCAGGTGCTCGGTCACCCAATCGGCAAGAACATCTTTGTCTGCGCCAACATCAATGGCAAGCTCTGCATGTGGACGTACACGTAGACGAGCATGGTGGATGAGATCGGACACTTCGACCTCCTCGTGAAGATCTGCTTCAAGAACGAGCATCCCAAGTTCCCTATCGGAGGGCTCCTGATGCAGTACCTGCAGTCACTCCCCATCGAGAGGCTCCTACATCGACATCGGTTCAAGAATCAGGCTATCATCGGGAGTTGCCAAGCAGATACACGCGCAGAAAAAGTCGATTTATCTGCGTCAGCAGACAGCAAAGACACGAAGATTCAGGCAGCATTTGCAGTGTCGGTTTACGACGAAACTAAATCAACAAAAAAGATCGGTTTGTTAAAAAATATATATATTGTATTCTATTCGGGAACAGAAAGAGCCGATCTATTATCTAAAATAACGCAGTCTGACAGTGAGATCACAACGAGCACGTCTATTAAAAAAAAGCAAAATCAGCTTTGGTGAAAGGAAATTCTGAAACTGCGAGGACGATAATCAACGGCCGATTGGATTTAATCATTTAAATCTACTATATCGGCTCTTTTCTGTTGATAAAGAAGAAGTGCAATCGGCTCTCTTGGGAGGGATGTGCAATCAGCTCTATTGCAATCAAGAAAGTAACAGCCGCATCATATATTAATGGCCCTATACATGCATGTGCCTGTATGTGGAGCCGATCTCGGGTGGCAAGGAGCCGATCTCAGGTGGCTCACCCCTACGGCCAAGGGAAGAGGAGGTCAAGCAGCAGCAGCACGAACACCTCCAGCAGCGGCATGCACACTACCACTAGCAAGGGAGGCGCAACAGCCGCAATCTCCGCCAGTTCGAGCTCCTCCGCAGGCCCGTTCAAGCATCAGCAGGCGCGGCAGGATGACGGCCTCGTGCGGTCGTACAGCGACGCCGATGTAGCCTCCTACGGGCGTCGGCGCGGCCATGCAATGACGGCCTCGTATGGCCGGCGGCGGACGAGATGCACCAGGTCGCCGGAAGACGCGACCACAAGCGCCGGGGCCAGCTCCACTTCCAGCTGAACGACGGAGCCGGACAAAGATCGGCGGGAGCAGCAGAACAGAGCCGCGTATGAAGGCACTGGCGGGGTTGAGCTTGACTCGATGTACGGACAGGCCGCGATGCAGGCGGCTGCGTGCTGGAACGAGCGACGTACGAACACCATGGCAGCGCGAAGGGCAGACTGCACTGTGTGTGCAGACAGCGGCAATGGTACAGGCGTGCACGGTGGCGCTGGTAGAGGTGAGGCGTGTGCGAGCAGCGAAGGTGAGCGCCGGCAGCATCGCCGATGGCGCTTGGACGCAGGTCGCACCATCAATGGAGACGCACAGGCGGTTGGTCAAGGGCGAGACTGAAGACGACGGAGGTGCTGCTGGACCTATGCGGCACGGTGAGGGACGTGCTCTTTGCCGCCAAGGAGCGGTCGTCCATGGAAGGCCTACTGAGGCAGGTGACCAGACCGGCCGGAGCCAACAGCAAGTGGTCGCTCGTCTCGAGAGCCTTGATGCACAGCAGGAGCATGGCGGCGTTCGGCTGGGAAAAACAAGAAGACGCCATGCTGCCGATGCCGATGGGCCAATGATCATCGGCTCTTGTTTTTTCGGAATTATTTGCCTGAGGATTCTACTATCGTCTCTTTTTGCTAAAAAAAAAGAGAGATATATACATAGCCGATGCTCACACGGATCAGGTTAGCCATCAGAAGCAGAGCCAGTACTTTGTATATCTAACATGTGGTGATTTTGCCAAACCGCCTGGTGAGAGACAAGGTACCACGATTAAGTGCAAAAAGGCTGAAGACACAAAAGAAGAAGGGAGTGTATCGCCCAGAAATCAGAGGTCGTCGTATCGGAAGTTATTTGACATACGCGCATGGTGGCGTCCGAAGAAAGAAAATAAAACCTAGTGCAACGAATACCACAATGCTATCAGCCGTGCACCAAAGTATCGAAAGGACACAAGTATTATAAAGAACGTGCGACGCATATAATGGTGCCGATGTTTGACCATCGGCTTCAAATAAAAAAAAACTACAAAGAAGGAGACCGTGAAACCATCAATACAGCTGATCGATCCGATCGCCAGGGCGTCTACAGCATCATCGACATCGACTCCTTCGGCTGTTGCGCCGATGTATCCACGACGTCATCGACTACTTTGGATGCCGCACCGGTGCATCCACAACGCCATCAACAACGGCTGCTCCGGCTCCTACACAAGAGCGTCCGTTCCTGCTGCGTCGCCGACATCAGAGCATCCGTGCCTACGACGCCAGTGCCATCGGTTGTTCTGACCCACACGCCGGAGCATCCGTCCCTGCGATGCTATCACCTTCGGCTGCTCTGGCTCTCACGCATAGTGTATGTTCCCACGGTGCCAGTGTCATCGCCTACTTCGGCTCCCATGCCGGAGCGTCCATTATATCAGCCGATTGATTCAGCTACCATGCTCCTCCGGTACCATCATTACCGGCTACGCTGACTCCATCGACAAGGCGTTCTGAGGACCCCCAAGAGTATAACCTGCTGATTGGACTTTAGATCGACTGCATCCTAAGGTCAACATGTATTGTTTCTATTATATGCCTCACTTGTATATTGCAGGATATGGATGGTCGGCTTCCCAGCAGCCGATAGTTGTGATGAGATTGCATTACGGCAAACACGAACCAGACAAGATGTCAACCTTCGGCTTGTCAGCAGCCGATTGAATCGGTAATATTCAAATCCACCATTACATTGTCATGTTGTCATGCACATGTCACTGCACTCCTAGTTTCCTGGTATGGATAGTAGTTTTTACTTGTGCTTCATATATGTGCTTTGAGGTGTGGATGCTTTTGACCATGTGTAATTAAGCTCATTTGAATATGTTGAATATCCAATGCTGAACATAGCTTTTATTCTTTGAAAATCTGAAATATGGTCACCGCTTTACCTGGCTACTAGTATGTGTAGGCTGATTTTGTTTTTGCTATCTTGTACATGCCTGGTAGCTAAATCCTTTGCTTTGAATCAATTACGCGACTTGAGACTAAATGTTTACGTGATAATCTTGTGCTAAATTAAAATTTTATATATATCCATGTTGTGCTTAAATGAAAAGATCCAGACGGGTTTGCTTTGTCTCACTGATCTAGTTCGAGACTGCTTGCTATTGCACTTTGGCATGAACTTGGACTAGGCTGTGAAAGACCAAAACATTGCTTTAAGCTTCTGATGGTTCAATGGACCTAGGCTTAGCATTGGTTGGTAAGAAGTGGCATGACAATCAAATAACCCCTGGCACACAGCGAAAGGCTTGCTTGAATTTCAAAATTAATATGTTTTAACTTGCCAGACCTGGGGCATGAGTAATCAAGCTTGCTTAAAGATTCTTGTGTCGTAAAAAGCTCACTCGTGCAGATACTTGCTAGCTTTTGCTTATCATGCTAGTTGGCTGGGCTAAGTGGTGATGCTTTTTGAAAATCCTAAAACTATTTGCTCATCTTCTAATATAGATATATTCTCTTGAGCTTTTCTATATGGTGTCTTATGCTATACATGTGTCTTATGCTATACCCTCGCTGTATATACATGCTAGCACTCATAAATGCTTTTAGATATACCTGGAAGCTTTCACTTACACGCCTTGCATGACATAACATATCTTGTGGGGGAAAGATTTTTTATCACTGATGTTGGTTTGGCTTGCATCGATTTTTTGCCAAACCAAATATGATTCATCGGCTTTTAGCCGATTCACAATAATCTTTGTAGTGTTGGTCCTGGCAATTGATTGTTTTGTAGGATTTTGCTTTCGTCATTCGACAACCATCAAGGGAAGGCCGATATGCATGTTCAGCCAATCAGTTATTGTTCCTGATGCTCCTATAATGCCAGATGTTTCCAGAAGTCCGATGGTACGCCATGAAGATTGTCAAATGATGTGGCCACATTACAGCTAGCAGAAAGACTGCCTCTGGCTGAACAACTGACAAGAAAGGACGGCTGCAAGTGGCATGGCTACCGTCTATGGCTGTGAGTCATCCTCCAGTCTAAACGGGAAGCAAAAGGTCAGGGGCCGATTCAAGCAATCGGCCATAAAAAAATAAAGATGCTTAAGGATTCAAGTTGAGGATCAACAATGTCAGCTGATGAAGAGCCGGTGCATCGGCTCGGGGGGGCAAGATCACAAGCATGAGAATATAAGGTGAAAAGACGATTATTTTTGAGGGATTCGCAACTACAGCATGGAGGAGATTCTGATATATTTGTCCAAACTTGGGGGGCATGTGTTATCACCTAAATTTGACCAAGACTAGTAGGCCAAAATGTCAGAAGAAGTCCAAGGTGAAGGAATCCACTTGGCCAGGTCTATATCATAAATTTGGCCAAATATAATGATGACTGGGTGCCCAAGGCCCAAACTGAGACGGAGTCACAAGCCTAATCCACGTCGAAGCCTAGTTTACTCGCAACGCTGGTTCGGACTGCAGGAGTAGGCCGCACGAAAACGGACGCTCAGGTCACATACAGACTCCATTTTGAATGTTCTGCATATGGATGGAAAGGTAAGGAGATAAGCTTTCCAATGCCACTGGAATCACATCCAAATTCGCTCGGAGTCCACAGGAATTGTCGAAACAATAGGACGACCAGAATCTACCAGGATTTATACGGTATATTTCGGCTGATATTTGGAAGCTTCACGAGGATCTGTGCCGATGCAAGGAAGAGTCCAGATCACGTTATCAAGTCATAGAGTCCTAGTTGAGTTGTAATCTTTTAGTTAGGAAAGAGTTTGAGTCTATCTTTAGGGAAGGTTTGCCTTGAGGGTCAAGTCTACGGACTATAAATATGCAACCCTTTGTTCATAATAAAGCAGCCACGATATCGTTATCAAACAGCGGTGTCTCGCTCATCAACTCTCGGCGCAGCGCCACCCTAGCTCCCAGGTTTATTCACTCCATGTAAGCATAATGCTGCCCTAGCGAATTCATCCAGGTCGGCTAGGGCAGCGAAGCGTTTACTGGATCCATGACGAGCCTTGTACTGAAGCATTTTTTATGGCAAAGTTTGCTAGTTATCCTGCATAGCATCGATATGCCTTAACGTTTTCTCTAGTAGATTGTGTTAGGGCTGTTTGATGTCTTGCGTTTATCTCGGTGAATCTCGTACTGAGTTTCGCGGATTACGAGATTTGCCAGTTATCTCGATGAATCTCGCGGCCAGCTCTGCTTGGCGCGAGATCCATCGGTTATCCCGCATGATACCGTTCTATCTTAATATTTTCTCTAACAGATTGTGTTAGGGCTGCTTAGTGTCTTGCGTTTATTTTGCACTTGTATCGATCTGTTATGTATCTCTGCTTCATGTTTAGTAGATCGGTTCATATGTAGTTTGTTGTACGTCACCTAATCGCTTGTTACAATCCACGACGCGTCTTGCTGCTGCGCGTGCATG
This sequence comes from Paspalum vaginatum, assembly GCA_030272315.1. NCBI lineage: Eukaryota > Viridiplantae > Streptophyta > Magnoliopsida > Poales > Poaceae > Paspalum > Paspalum vaginatum. The sequence goes on along the minus strand of CM059020.1, from coordinate 9,361,300 downwards.
CGACATGTCGTATATCAAGCGCCATATCTATTCATGTGTTAATCTGTATTTGTTTATCTAGATGGGTCCCTTTGGGGATCTTGGTTAGAAGCCACTCTGGCTAAACAGGTCTATTATATCATGCGGTTAGATAGAGCTTTTACCTTCTTTATGCTATGGATGTGGTTTATCCTGTTATTATCTACTGGTCGAATAGAGTGTCGGCTCCTTAGCCGATAGGATCTCACTGGCTCTCATGTTAGCGATCCTAGCGATCAGGCACGTATTTAACATTTTGTATTTTGATTTGTTATTTACGCTTTTTAGGAACAACAGGAGACGACCACCATAAGTCAAGTAGGTGGCACGGCCAACCACTTCGCCAAGGCGATCGGCTGATCGTGGGTGGCAGCAAGAGGAGAGACCCTACGTTCACGTAACCTGCCGGCCCTGCTGTGCTGTCTCACCAGGGATACCCCAACGGTTTCCTGGTGCAACAGAAGCGCAGTCGCAAGAGCAGCGGCGGTGGACGGCGCAGGGGGCGTCGATGGAAAGGCCTCCCTGCCACGGCCAGGCGAGTCGCCGTGTGGACCCTGAGCTGCAGCAGGCCGCTGAGGCGACGGCGACCATGTAGGAGCGTGGCGGCACCCAGCTGCAGCTCCGGATCCGCGCTCCCGGGAGGAACATGGCGCGGACGTGGTGCCCGAAGGAGGCCAGATCTGCCCGTCGCGCCTCGAGCGCGCCCCTCGCCGAGCGCCGCTCTCGCATCGGGCCTCCGCGCCACCTGGGCCGGAGGTGGCCACAGCGACGGCCCCCGCGTCCCCTATCGGGCGCCGGCGGCACCGCCGACGGTGGCCTCGGGCGCATGCTTCGCTGGGCGCTGCTCCTGTATCGAGTCGCCGCGGGAAGGATGCCTCGGGCGCGTCGCTTGACAGGCGCGCGCTCCTGCATCTGGCCGCCCACGCCACCGGGGCCAGGAGATGGCCGCGCACGGCAGCCCCCTGCCGAGCGTGGATTTGGAGAAAAAGAACAGGAGAGAGAAAGGCTTGAGAGAAAGCGGAAGGGAGAGAACCTGGTCAAGAGGCATCGAGAGGTGAGACGAAGAGACGCACGACCTGAGGATCCGAATAAATTTTACCTTTCTGGTGGGCCTAGCACGAGAGCTAGCCCAGGTGCCTTCGTCGCTCGTCGGGTCCGCTCCATCACGCATTCACACCCTTACACTAAAGCCAACGTCTTTCTCAAAATTTAATACGGCACTGTTCTGCACTATGAACACAGAGATAGTTAGAACAGTGATAGAGGATGGGAAGATACGGGAGCTGCTGATTTCAGCCTTAGCTGCAATACCTCGCGCCGCTCTGGCCGCGGGGCTCGCGCTTGGGTTGAACTATTTTTTTTTTGGCTTTGTGCTGGACTCTTTTTGGTTGGTTTCCACTTTCCAGCAGGCACACACTATGGATGGATTGGTTTCGTTTGGATTTTCTGTTGCTACAGTTTGATGCAGTGTGGTGTGGGCAACACAGGCGGGCTTGACGGCCGTTGCCAGCGGGGTTTGGCCACTGTGGAGCTCACCACTATCGTGCTCGACCGTCCGCTCACGTCGGGCCGTCGGCGACAAGGCCGTGCTGCTGGGCTCAATTGTTACGGAGGTCGTAGCCGTCGCATGCAACAACAACACCGAAATTGACACAAAAAAGGAAAACAGCCACGACGGAGGTGACTCAAAAGGAAAGATGAGCCGAAATATAAAAACAGGCCCATTCGGGACTCAACGACAATACAGTATACTCAAATGGCATTACTGATCTTAACAACAGTAACACCGTTCAAAAATCCAAAAGTGGAAGAAGACGAAAATACCAATATCCTGGCATGTATTTAGAAAAAACCGCTCTTTTATATGCCTCGTATGCTAGCGGTAACCAAGCAGTCGCTTAAGCGCGTGACACATAGACAACTCCATTCCTTTGGATGAGGGCAACGCAAAACTGTTCCACCAAACGGTACACCAACCGGTCAATGGGCCATTTACGGGCCTCAGTCCGTTCCTGCAACTCCCAACTGGTCTGTCAGTTGCGCTTCTCTCGGCTTGCCCCGTCCTTGTTCTGTCCTATCCCCCCTCCAGCCCTCCTTCTCCCATCCAGCCTCCCCCTCCTCCTGCAACCTACCACACCATGGCCAAAGCCCTTCTCCTCCACCGAGCGGCACGGCGGGGTTTCGTGGCCGCTAGTCTTCTTCATCTGCAACCTCCCTAAAATGTGCTCCACCCTAGTATTCGCTTGCATGGAAGCTAGGAGACTCCTAGGGTTTCATCCGCCCACCGCCGTCAATCTACCCGCTGCTTAGAGGGCCATGAATCGGTCACAGCAGGCCTCCACAAACACGAATCGCCCCGCGACGCCAGACATCCTTTGTCGTCCTGTGAAGAAGGACATCGGCCTCTTGAGGTCAACCCAAACTCCCTCCTCAGCTTTGCTGTTACCTCCGGCCTAATCTCCTCTCCTGGCGGTCACCTCCGGCCTAATCTCCTCTCCTGGCGGTCACAACAGATGCCCCACTTCGAGGTAACCTCTTCCCACTTGTTCTTTGCCTATTTACATGGCAATCTATATTACTTTAAAGAATGGTTGGTGAATATACATGCCCTTTTTTGTTGAATTGTACCAATTTTGCCCTATTGTTCAAAAATGATGGTAGAGACCGGTTGGGGAGTTCCAGGGACTGGCTGAGACTAGGGTGGGCATTCGGGTAACCCGAAAAATTCGAATCGGGTAATTCGGGTTTCTAAAATTTCGGGTTTTTGAAACCGCTACCCGAGATGTACCCGAAAAAGGACTACCCGAATTTTCAGGTACCCAAAAAAATCGGGTTCCGGTCCGGGTAATCCCGTATTACCCGAGAACTTCACAGCCAATACAAAAGGACGAAGAAATTATAGAAATACTTTACGCGACAGATACAATTCTTAGCATAATTATAGAACCAAAATAGAAGCGTTACAGGACATCAATATATCACAACTATATTACAGCTGCAAATTCAATCAAACAAGAGGGGAAAAAAATCCATTGTCCTACTTGATTTCAACAAAAGGATGGATGAGGACCAAAAAATAGCAGATCGAGAGATCACTGTACACAAAAAGAAAAAAAGTAAGAAGCTCGCAGGAAGAACAAAACAGGGGATCTTCTTCAGTCCACCCTTTGCCTCGTCCTTTTGCTTGCCACTTGCTAGGCCCTAGGAGCAGCCCCATTTGTAGCAACTAGCAAGCCTCAGGCATGGCGCTTTGCCTGCTGCTTGCTAGGCCCTAGGAGTAGCCCCATCTGTAGCAAACCTCAGATATGGCGCCACTAGAAAAATCAGGATCTTGTCAAAGCGTCAGGCAAGGTTGCAGTATAGGGGATTGGCCACCGCTGCATCAAGCACTTGTGTGAAGCAAGGCTGTAGACAAAGGCAGAGGTTGAGGAGACGAGGCGTAGGCTGTATTGCAAGCACCCTAGCAGACTGTGTGCGGCGGCCGGGGAGCTAGGGAATAGGGAATGCTGCGGCCGATCGGGACCTGCGCTTGGCTTAGATGGGCTGGGCTGGAACCATTGGGCTGCTGTAAGAATTAGATGATTTATCTACAGTTTGGGTTCTTCGGGTACCGCAACACAAAACCCGAATTTCCCATACTCTGCACCCGAAATTTCGGGTTTCGGGTATTTCGGGTTCCGGGTTTTTTCCCACCCCTAGCTGAGACCAGTGGATGGTCAATTGACCGGTGGTACTGTTTGGCAGAATAGTTATGCATTGGTTTGGCCCAAAGGACCGAAGGACCGAAGCCTCAGCGCAACATTTTTTGCTACTGCTGCCCCCCTTCGTCCCCGGCAGTGGCGGGCCACCGGGTCCCCGTCCGCCATGCTACTCTGATTTCATCGAAGCGGCACCATGAGAGCCCTGTCTCCTCTACTTCTTCCCACCGGGCCTTCCATCGCCACTCGTAGCCAGGTCGCCTCGCCCACGATCCACTCTGGAGCCTCTGCTACCGAACACTGCTAGCTCAAGTCTAAAACCAGCAGTAGCACTTAAGACAGTACTGCCGGTTTTGGACGCTGGTGCAAAAAGGTGCATCCCACCTTCTCAGCCCACGGCATCAACCGCTCGTGAGGCTGTTGCTAAAGTCCCTGTGCCGGTGTCATTACGTGGATATAAAATATTATTCTCAACTCTTTATCCAAGTTTATTTTATCATATAATACTAATTGGCCGTACCGTGTGATGAGATGCACTTGAGAAATAGCACGATTTTGTGCATGTGAAATTCCTTATATTCTCAGCTCTCTATTCAAATCCACACATGGATCCACACGCCAAAAGTGGAATCCATGTGAATTCTCAGCTTGAGAAATACTCCTAATTCTGAAAGTCGAAAGTGGACGGCCCGCTGGCACACGAGTCCACACGCCGTAGGGAGGGAAAAAAAAAGGGAGAACATTCCGCTGGCGTGCGTAGGCGCATCTCGTGCAGGCCTTAACCGACCGAACTACCGAAGATCACCGACGAGCGACGACGACGGCATGCAAGGCCGTACAGCGTTTTGGGGGGCGGTGGAGCGCGCGGCGAACGTTCAGCGCCGTAGAGAGGACGCGTGCTGCGTGGCGTCGTGTGCATGGGCTGGTGGGCGTCGCGGCAATCCGCCGCGCCCGAGGGCGCCTCTGCTCTGCTGCAGCACGCGCTTTCGATCGGTAGGTGACGTGCACTTCCTCTCTCGCCTTCTATGCTTTGTTGTGTGACCATTGCATTTACAGCCACAGACGAGACACGCGGAGAAAAGTGCAGCGTTTCTGGAACAACGGAACGTTAGGTCAGGTGGCCAACACACGGCCGGTGGAGTTGGCACCAGAACCAGATACTGCCGTACCTTTTCTTGTTACGTTTGGAAAGCTTGTGAAAGCACGCAAGTCAGATGGGGGCGATGAGAACCGTCTCGGTGGTTGACCAAGGACCCTGGCCGGACTGTGCACGGAGAGCGGTGAATGAGAGTTACATGGTCAAAACTCAAATCTGTTTCTTCTGTCGGAACCCAACGAACACGCACTACATGCCTCCTGATGTCTCCACACGCACGCGGCGGCGCCGATCCAACCCAAGGCGGCTTCAGTTCAGACGGGTCGTCGTGAGCGCAAGCAGTCGGTACGGTGCGTCGTGCGTGCGTGGAGAAGGCGGCCGGGCCACCGACACGCCAGTGGCCACCGGCTAGGAGCCACCGTACAGGAAAGCGACGACCGCCTGTGCTGGCCGTGTACCATCACAGTTGTTTGCAGTTGCGGCGGTGCGGTTATGATCGTCGTCTCCATCCGCGGCTTCAATTCCGTCGAGCGAGGGTCGATCGTCTCTCAGCTGGGGCTGTCAGAGAGAGAGAGAGAGCTGGCCGGGCAGCGGCGCGCGGGAACAAGGCACTGATTGCTCGCACCTAATTGTGGTTGAGTCGATCGATCGCAATTCGCAACCGTGCGTCCGCCGTCCCCGGCCGCCAACTAACGAAATGGAGATGGTGCAACCGGCACATTCCGTTTCAGCCACATTTCCATTTCCCGCCGATCAATTGCTGCTATGCGTGGCCAGCAGCAGCAGCAGGATCTGCCGCCCCGCGCCCCGTCCGTGTGGGGCCGCATGATTTACGGGGCTCCCGGCGCTATAAATCCGCGGCACCGCCGGTCGCTTCTTCTCCCGCATCCACCCATCCATCCCACCGCGCCACCTGCCCTGCCTTCTTGCCCTCGACACACGCGCGCGGTGTCCTTGTTCGATCAAGGCGCCCTGGTCTGAGCGCAGATCATCACCAAGAGCTCGAGATCGTCTCCAGCCCAAGCCATGTCGTCCGAGATGGAGATGGCTGGCGGCGGCGTCGAGGACGCGTACGGCGAGGACCGCGCCACCGAGGAGCAGCTCGTCACGCCATGGGCCTTCTCCGTCGCCAGGTCCGTCCCCATCCATCGATCCCGGTCCCTACATCTCCGGCGGTACGTTGTTATTATTACCAAATAAAATAAGTAACGTCTCCACCGCGCACCATGCCAAATTATTGCAGCGGCTACACGCTGCTGCGCGACCCGCGGCACAACAAGGGGCTGGCGTTCACGGAGGCGGAGCGGGACGCGCACTACCTGCGGGGCCTGCTCCCGCCCGCCATGGCCACGCAGGAGCTGCAGGAGAAGAAGATGATGCACAACCTGCGGCAGTACACGGTGCCGCTGCAGCGCTACATCGCCATGATGGACCTGCAGGAGCGCAACGAGCGCCTCTTCTACAAGCTGCTCATCGACAACGTGGAGGAGCTGCTGCCCGTCGTGTACACGCCGGTCGTCGGCGAGGCGTGCCAGAAGTACGGCAGCATCTACCGCCGCCCGCAGGGGCTGTACATCAGCCTCAGGGACAAGGGCAAGGTGCTCGAGGTGCTCAAGAACTGGCCCGAGCGGAGCATTCAGGTCATCGTCGTCACCGACGGCGAGCGCATCCTCGGCCTCGGCGACCTCGGCTGCCAGGGCATGGGCATCCCCGTCGGCAAGCTCTCGCTCTACACCGCGCTCGGAGGCGTCAGGCCGTCGGCTGTGAGTAGTATATAGTACTGCGGCTTTTGATTTGGTTGTTCGTACGTACATACATACGCAGTAATCTGAATCTGAATCTGAATCTCAATCCATCCGGTCCATGCTGTCCCTGCATGCAGTGCCTCCCGATCACCATTGACGTGGGCACCAACAACGAGACCTTGCTCAACGACGAGTTCTACATCGGCCTCCGGCAGAAACGCGCCACCGGACAGGTTTCTACTAGTTTTCACACGACCGCTGTTCTGTTCATTCATCACCTGCTGCAACAGTTGGCCGTCCTCCTCTGGGTTAACAACTAACATGCCGTCTCTGCTGCTCACATCAATCAGGAATACCATGAGCTTCTTGAAGAGTTCATGACCGCCGTCAAGCAAAACTACGGCGAGAAAGTCCTCACCCAGGTCGGCCGATCACAGTCACATCAGTTGCTTTATTTACGCCTTTTCGACATTTCACCAAATCTTGAATCTGAAAATGCAATGTTCCCTTTTGACAGTTCGAAGACTTTGCCAACCACAATGCCTTTGACCTGCTGGCCAAGTACAGCAAGAGCCACCTCGTCTTCAACGACGACATCCAGGTAGGATCGGAGTAGGACGACTGCTGACGGCGGCATACCATGCAAGCCGTGGTCAGAGTTCAGAACAGGGCAGGGCAGGCCCTGTTCTGAAATCTGAAATCCTACAGTATATATGCTGAACGGAAACGATGGGGTCATTGCAGGGCACAGCCTCCGTCGTCCTCGCAGGCCTCCTGGCGGCGCTCAAGGTGGTCGGTGGGACTCTCGCAGACCACACCTACCTCTTCCTCGGCGCCGGCGAGGTCAGTCGGTCGTCAGCCATGTCTGCCGCCTTATTACGCTTACGCCCTTTTGCTCTACTGCACATCACTATTATCTTTGCTTCTTGCTCACATTTTGTATGGCTGATTCCTTGGGTTTTCGTTGTTTGTCTACTCGACCGCTGCAGGCTGGGACTGGCATCGCTGACCTCATTGCTCTGGAGATGTCAAAACATGTAAAGAACCATTCTCGACCTGTCTCCATGCATGCTTTTGGTTTCGCTTTCGCATTCTACTGATCCTGATTGTTTCTATACGAACGTGGCATGCAGACGGAGTTTCCCATCGAGGAGTGCCGCAAGAAGATCTGGCTGGTGGACTCCAAGGGCCTGATCGTGGAGTCCCGCAAGGAGTCGCTGCAGCACTTCAAGCAGCCGTGGGCGCACCCGCACGAGCCGCTGCGGACGCTGCTGGAGGCGGTGGAGTCCATCAAGCCGACGGTGCTGATCGGCACCTCCGGCGTGGGGCGCACCTTCACCCGGGAGGTGGTGGAGGCCATGGCGTCCCTGAACGAGCGGCCCGTGGTGTTCGCGCTGTCCAACCCGACGTCGCACTCGGAGTGCACGGCGGAGGAGGCCTACGCCTGGTCGCAGGGCCGCGCCGTGTTCGCCAGCGGCAGCCCCTTCGACGCCGTGGAGCACGAGGGGAAGGTGCACGTGCCGGGCCAGTCCAACAACGCATACATCTTCCCGGGCTTCGGCCTCGGCGTCGTCATCTCCGGCGCCATCCGCGTCCACGACGACATGCTGCTCGCCGCCTCGGAGGCGCTCGCGGAGCAGGTCACCGAAGAGCACTTCGCCAAGGGGCTCATCTTCCCGCCCTTCACCAACATCCGCGCCATCTCCGCGCGCATCGCCGCCAAGGTGGCCGCCAAGGCCTACGAGCTCGGCCTCGCCAGCCGCCTGCCCCGCCCCGACGACCTCGTCAAGTACGCGCAGAGCTGCATGTACACACCCACCTACCGCAGCTACCGGTAAGCTAGCGCCATGGTGGTGGTCATGCTCATGCTCAGGCATGGCCGACGGCGGCCGGTCGAGGATCGGAGGAAAGATCGAAGGGACGCCATTTTTGCTGCACTGAAGGGGTCGTCGTGTGAGTGTGACTGACTGACTGAATAAAAGTTCAGCCGATGGCTGATGCTGCTACATTACCTACATAGGAGTTGATACGTTGATTTACACTACGCGTACTCATTATACTGTGTTTTTGTGTACCGTATACGGCAATCGGCAATATACATACCACGCTACTGCAGTACAGGGTCGTCGTCAGTCATTTTCTAGTGAGTTAATTTGTGTTGGTGTTGACTAGTAGCTCCCGATGGAGGTGCTGTCGATTCTTCTGACAAATCTGTTGGGTTCAAATTGAAATGTGGAGTACAAGCGGAAGCCATACATTTATTTATTTATTTATACCAATTTCTCTTTTCACATGAACCCAGCGTCGTTAGTTTCTTTGGGTCTCTGTTGGGGTGTTGGTTTGATGTCCATACCTTTTTTTTTTTTTTTTTGAGCTGGGTTTCATGTCCATAGCTGCCAAAGCCAAATTGCTTCAACGGGAATGAAGTGCATGAGCAGCCTCCCTCACATTCTCAGCCCAAAATACAGGCGGCCTCTGCCAGCGTTAATATTCAGTCCAACGTCGGCCCAAACAGTTCTTACATCCCTTTTTCGGCAATTGTGATACGTATATGCGTCGCATATGCGATATGAGGCTGAGTTGTTGCCTAAGGCTCGATATTCATCTTCTTCCTTGCACTTTGGCACCTTGTTCATTTTCTACACGTGTTTCGCCCTGCGCCGCTAGCCTGCACCGTTGCTAGGTTAGGTTCATAGTAGTGGAAGTGATTTTGTGGATGGAGTGGTGAGGTGGTGGAGCGCCGCCTGTTAGGGATGGCGGGTGATAGCCATTGGGAGGTGGGGACATCAAGGTTAAACTCTGACAAAGGTGGATTAAATGTCGAAGGGTGGCGGTGATTGGATCCACTGGGAATGGATGAGGTGGTTTAAGGGCCTCTTTGAATTACATAAGCGCGTATGGGAGCCCTCGCTACTATGCTATCCTCTGCCCCAACAATCCTTAGTTTTCTTCTCTGGCACTCAGCTGTTTTCATGAAACGCCAATGTAACATATACTATTGTTTTTAATTCAGATCGAGATGTAGCTGCACGGCATTTTTCTAAAACAAGTATGTTATATTTGTTTACTGTTCATCCCTTTTCCAAAATTTCAGAGCTTAGCGTCTTTCAAAACAACTTCTACTTTGGCAATTAAAAACTTGGGCTACAGGTATAGTGTTCACAAATTTCCTTCGTACAACTGCACTTCAATCATGTGATTTTCATAAGGTAAATTTACTTTACTGTCATTATTTTTTCCTTCCTATCACCGCTTACAGGCCTTGATTGAGGCCTCTATGCCTGTTGTGCAGTAATAATGTTCCTTATGTTCTCCTTTGAAACACGCCTTCTACAATCATTTACGTATTACATATGCTGCATTTTGATATACTGCAAACTTTCTGTTGTGGCAACAGATTAGTGTAGACTTACTTTGATGCCAGTGTTTGGCTTCCCTTCTTTTTTCGTGACAATAGTCTGATCATGGTTGCCTTCCTCGAGCTGTTTGAGAAGGCATACGAGGCTTCGGTATTTGGAACAAGGTCTTTTTTTGGAACAAGGTCAATGGTTTTTCCCTGTTTAATATTTGCATCCTAATTTGTGAAATGACTTTAAATCTAATTAGGGATCGCTGGTAATAGTGATACAAAGCAGAACATTAAGACTATCTGTCGGGGCTGCATAAAAGTTGGACAAGCAGACAACCAGCTAAACAACCAGGATTCAATGGCACTGCTTGTTGGGAGTTAGCATTTTTATTGGAAACATGTATATTTCTTTCCAAAATATGGTATGCTTGTTTGTAGCAATGAATCAGTTTAACCTGACTTGCATTCCAAATGAAACCAAAATTGAGTTAAGAGATAGTGTTGGCCTACCAGTACAATACATATCCTATTATACTTCTGGTGGCAGTTACGATTCTAAGCAAGTTTTACATATTATACAATTAACCAATATTTGCCACCATCCACCTCCTATTAGATTCTCATCCACCAGTCTAACTTAGGTTGTCTCTTCATTCCGTTTGCTTCCCTTGATCCACAATTTCATGCAAGCAGCATATGTAGAGGCAGATTTAGTTGTATGCTATCCTTTGACCCATTTTTAGATTCAAATAACAAAATTGGTGTTAAATAACTGTGGTTATTGGTTCATAAAGTGATATATCGTAGCTGTTACGTTCATTTACAATGCCAGTGGCCGCAATATCTTATTTGTTCAGTGTGTTTTGGTTGAGTCGCCAAATTTAGTGAAACATCTTATGCTGCAAGTGCTACATCAGGACATTAAGGTGACATGGAGGAGCATAAACTGTTTTTGTTACTTTGTAAATTACTATTCTAGCCATCCTTCCTATTATTTAAATGGCTTCTTAGTGCCCCCCCCCCCCCCCCCCCCCCCCGTTTTGAGTAGTCCTACAGCATCATTCCGTATCTACAGTCCTCCTATGAACAGAAATTATCTGTAAATTATTCCATGGCATGCCTATTAGATTATTTTACTAGATGCGATATCTACTCATAGTTACATTCTCCATCCTGACTATTTAATTATCTTTTTTTCACAGCACCTGTACCTGCAAGGAACCATTTTTCATTCTGCATTGTATAGTTGGATCCGAATAGCAGCATGGCAAGCTTAGTGCTAGGACATAGAGCTAGAAGTTCAGTGCCTTCCCTATGAAATATACACTTTAAGCAATCCTAGCTTGAATTGATCCGCAATGTCTTTTCAGTTGTCGCTCGCTCCGCTCGTTCCTAGCGAGCGATCTACTCCCGCGCGCAAAAGGGAGGTGGGCCCAGGTAAATAGGTGATGGCATGGGTGTTGGATTGCTCGGCCGCTGGCAACTGCCTCACGCCGGAGCAACCGACCAGGTGATTTTTTCCCTTTTTTTTCATTTCCCGCACACCCAGCAGGTGAGGCTTTCTTTTTCTTTTTCTTTTTCTTTTTATTTTCTTTTTCCTTTTTCCTTTTTTTCTTTTTCTTTTCTACCTTATTTTCATATTTCTATAACATAAGTTATGTTTATCTAACAATTTTTTAGATGTAAGTTTTTTATCATACCTTTTTATAGCAAAAATTATGACATGGAATTATGAGAACATAATTTACGCTAACATAATTTATCATAACTGTATGGCATAATTTTACGCTAACATAATTTATCATAACTGTATGACATAAAATTATGCTAACATAATTTATGCTAACATAATTTATCATAACTGTATGAAATAGTATGACATAAAATTATGCTAACATAATTTACGCCAACATAATTTATCATAATTGTATGACATAAAATTATGCTAATATAATTTATGCCAACATAATTTATCATAACTGTATGACATAAAATTATGCTAACATAATTTATCATGATTGTATGACATAAAATTATGCTAACATAATTTATATTCATTATAAAATTTTTATGATGTAAAAATTATGCTAGCATAATTTATGGTAACATAATTTTTGTCATGTGAATAAAAAATAAAAATAAAAATAAGAGGAACATAAATATGAAATCAGTTTGGTTAGTAAAAATAATGTAACATAACATTATTTTTAGGAACATAACATTATTTTTATTACAAATGTGGTCTAGTTTTGTTTATAAAAATAAGAGTAACATAAATATGAATTCAGTTTGGTTAGTAGACATCTTAATTGGAAGCTACGTAGGAAAAACGGAGTTAGAAAACATTTCCTTTGCATGCATGCAGCGTACACAGTGAATTAACGTAAAATGGAAGAGCTGTGGGGTCCACAACAGTGACCTGAGGGAGACACTGCAGCGGCATGCGCGCGGGGAGGAGCTATGGGGGTCCATGACAGCGACACGAGGGGGCTATCTGATCGCTCGGGGTTCCGGCCTCGCGAGCGCTCGTGGAATAGTCTCCCCCGAGTTGATCTTATTTATTGCCTACAGTATGAATGTTTGTCATTTAGATATGAGACTATTGTCGTCTGCCGCGTTGATGCTTGGGTATTGAACTAGGTATTGAACTACACTAAATATGCATTTCATACATGAAAATAATGCATTTTGGCTCAATTGACTCATTGCTTATCATTTCACATGTAAAGCGACGCTCCACGCATCACGTTGTACGGGCGGAGGCCAACTTACTGCCTGCCAATATGCTAATGTTGTGCTCATATTCTGTATTTGTCCCTGGTCAATGCTCCCAGTGTATGAAATTTATCTTTGCCTAAGGCTAATGTAAAATTATGTTTCCATGTGCCTATAGCTTCTCTATCTATGTAAATTATTAATCAGGGAGGAACATCAGTACGAGCGCTGCGTTAGCGCGTCTTTAGACCTAGTAGTACTATGCCTCTATGCGATCTGAGGCTGAGTTGCTGCCTAAGGCTCGATATTGTGGTGGAGCGCCGCCTGTTAGGGATGGTGGGTAATAGCCAGTGGAAGGTGGGGGCATCAAGATTAAACTCTGACAAAGGTGGATTAGCTGTTGAAGGGTGGCGGTGAATGGATCCACTGGGAATGGACGAGGTGGCTTAAGTGCCTACTTGAATTACATAAGCGCGTATAGGAGACCTCGCTACTATGCTATCCCCTACCCCAACAATCCTCAGCTCCATGCTCCGACCACCCGCTAGGGTTGCTGTGATTGTTTTTTTTTCAATGTCAAACCAAGAGGTAATAATTGTTTTGGCCCACTATTAAAAATAGTGTTTATGCCGTTGTTTCTTCCTCTTTTCTTTTATGCACATATTATTCTGAGATTAATATGTCGTCTCTTTTTTACTTATTTGTTATGTTATTTTCTTGTTTTCTTTTCTTTTTTATGTTTAGTTTAGTATTTCGATTTGATCTATAGCATCAGTGAGATGTTCTATATTGTATTTTCATTCGTTCATATGGTTTCCTTGAGATGTTCCATGCTTTATCTTGCAATGTTTCTATATTACCCCTTGGATGATCCATGATTTGTTTCTTTTTCTTTTCTTTCTTCTTAATCCAGATTTTCCTTTTAGTTATTGTGTCTTTATATATCTATACTTCAATTTAAAAATGCTTTTCCATCATGTTTTTATCTGACCCTTATTTTCTAACATCTTAAAATATCTCTGTACATCATTTATCCACAGTCCTTACTTTTATGGTATTCTCCTAAACTCAAAGTGATAATAAAAAATTATTTTACTCACCATTATTTTCTAGATATCCAACATATTCTGGAGTTAGAATTTCTTTCTTTTGAAGTTGGAACACGTCACCCTGAACTTAAAATAATTATCTATTTAAGCTAGAATATTTTATTTTAGCCTAGAATAATTTTATATGAACCTATAATATTTTAACCTAGATATTTCTTACGAAGATGGAACATTTTTGTCTTAACATAGAACAATTTCCTTTTTTAGTTTGAAATATTGTCCCGTTGAATAGAAAAAGACTTTCATTGTTGTATCTTTCTATTTTTGACTTAAGATTTATTTGGTGTGTCCATAGTGTATTTTAGATTGTTCCCATGGCATTTGAGAGATGCTATACGGTCTATTATTTCTGGGTCTGGTTCTTCGTTTAGTTAATTATATGCTATGCCCGCTACTATCCATGGGTACAAGTAAATGTATAGGATTTCGCTCCTTATGCAATGCCTCGTTGGGCAGCATCTAAACTATCTATCTACACTATAAAATATCTATCTGCACTATAAAAAAACGAATTTTCTGAAAAAAAAATTATCTAAGAAGGCCAAGATATACCCCTCAGGCCCTCACGCTGGCCCCAATGCACAGTTTTGAAAAGGCTGGAAATTGGTGGAAAGGCCAAAATCCCATAGTCTACACTGTAAATGAGCGAGTTTTTTGAAAACTTTTTTACTAGAAGGTCAAGGTAAACCCCTCACGTTGGCCCCACTGCACAGTTTTGAAAAGGTTGGAAAGAGGTGTAAAGACCCAAATCACATAGATACAAAATGTTTCATCTACTTTCTCTCTATTTTTTCATCTCATTTTGTATACATATCCATCATATCCACTAACACTTTCCTTGTCTTGAAATTACTCCCTCCGTCCCAATTTATAAGTCGTTTGACTTTTTTAGCACCAAATTTAATCGGCTCGTCTTATTCAAAATATTTGTGAAAAAGTAGAAAATTTTAATTTATAGTTAAAGTATATTATATGCTAAACTAAATCATAATGAAAATAAATTATAATTGTAATTTTTTTTGAATAAGACGAGTCGGTTAAACTTGGTGTCAAAAAAATCAAACGACTTATAAATTGAAACGGATAGAGTAATGAGAAAGAAAAGATGTCAATCAAACATGCCTCCTTTCTTTTAATTCTTTCTTCCTTTTTTCTCATTTCTATAGTCTGACCGATCGTTCCATAACACGTGTGTTGCCTGTATGTCTACGCTAGTATTTTAAAATGCCATATGTTTTAAACTCCATCCATGCATGCTGCAGTGTCCCTTCTAGTTTTGTATAGGTCAGTTCATACTTGCTTCCAACTAAATTTAATCACTGCTTATATGCCGTAACCAGATATAAATTTTGGCTGGTTTTATTTCTGCATACACTACTTCTTGATGGATAAACTGATTGTTGCTTGCTTGTAAATACCACAAAAGATAAAGGAGAAGATGAAATTGAAGCTGTGGTTAATTTTGATTAGCAGCATATTTAAATTATCTATGTTTTTTATAACTGTTAATTGGACTGCATGTGCTTTTCCCTTTTGTTGCGTACACTACTACATGCACAAGCATGTTTTTCACTTACTATCTTAATGGATTTACTTGATGCCTATAGGTTAAGAATGGATATGATGGAAGGAATGGACCTCATCCTGATGACAATATCAAGAAACTGAGTTGTTGCTTTGAATTGCTCTGTTTGCATACCATATGGGGCTGGAGTGCTAGAGTACGAAAATTTCTCACTTTTTAGGATCCTTAGGATTGTTAGCTGTTCTTTTGAAACAGTCAGCTACCTGGAGTAAACTTATGCTGATCAGCTGATGGGTTAGTCTACTATGTATATGTCCCTTGGAGTGAAACATATGTGCATGCTGTAAAATGTTTGAGGTTGATCATCATCATGGCTGAGGATCATCTTTGTATAATCGATGTAAGTGATCATTCAGCTTGTATAATCGATGTAAGTGATCATTCAGCTTGTATAATCGATGCTTGGTGATCATTCAGTTTACGAACTCAAGAGAACATGGCAGTGCATGTCAATTGGCTGCTGCTTTTTATAGTAGCTTACAACTCCAAATAGAACCTTGCCTGTTGGTCACTGCTGCTTAGCTTATAGAAATACGGCAGTACAGTACATAGCGCATGAAAAAGCCATGGGTTACCCATCATCAGTGGGGTGGGTTAGGGTGAACAGAGTAGCTGTATAAATGGGTGGGGGCCGGTGTTGCCATTTCTACTTCATTTTGCCGTGGGGTGGAGTGGGTTCGGGGAGGGTATAACTCCATTAGCAAGGCTACAAATATGAGAGGATCAAGATACTCAAAAGGTGGAGAATTGGCCTTCTACTTGATTTTAAGGAAATTAAAACCTAATGATCCAATTCACCACAACGTCTATGCCGTTAGAGCGTGTGACTACAAACTACACAAAAAACGACTTGCAACATATATATCCATTCTTTACAGTAAGCATGCAGATAATAGGTATTGAGATTGCGTGATAATGCATATGAGCGCAGCCCAAACGTGAGCAGCCACATGCATGCATGAGCAACCAAACAAGCGTATGCTGCATCTCACCAACCTGGTTGTCCCAAATACAGTCATCCAATCACGCCCTTGGCGGCGTTACATGCAACGAGAGGCAGGCGGCGGCCCAATGCGAGGGTGTGTCAGTGATCCTAAGCCAAGGCCAGTGGGTGGGGAGTGGGGACCTGAGGGAGAGACGCGCTGTGGAGGTGCAAATCGGTGGGGCAGGCAGCGGTGACCGACAACGCACGAGCCGCACGGAGAAGTCACAGTGAGAAGGGGAAAGTTGGAGAGGTTGTGGGTCCCGCTTGCCCGTATATAGCAATGGAATATAGAGGTGGTGATATATGATACCATTGCGAATGATTGTGATTTGGAGAATGGAATCTCTCAGAGGGTGTAAATTTTTGTTTAGGAGATGAAATATAGAGGACATCTTTACAGATAGCCTAACAAATTTTAGATCTTCACTTATCAATCTCACGCTAGAGAAACACACATATGCTCAAAGAAACCTTAGCTCTCAAATTTGTTGGATGGTTGAAGCTTAATGACTCTTACAAGTGTAAATGTGTCGTTGGATGTCAAGAGTAGCAAGACACAAGGAGGGATCAAATATATAATTAAATATATTATATTGATTGGGATGGGGCTCACTGGACATGAAGTTGAGTCACTGTGCGTGGCCCGCACATGGTGGGGCTCGTGTGACAGGGAATGCCAAGGGATCCGCCTCCATGTGATTGAGTTGTTGGAAGAAAAATTGCCAAAGTTTCATAATGCCTCTAAAATGAGTAATTCCTTCCGTCACATAAGACTCAGTCCGGCGGAAAAGACCTTTTGAATATTTAATGCATCACTTTTGTAAGAGTATGTTTTGACAAAAAAATGAAATGTGCTGTCCTATGCTTGAACTCTGTCTAAGCGGTGAAGATAATGGGGACCACGAAACGAGTCACGTATAGTTTTCTTTTGTGGAAAAAGATTAGTTATCGATGAAATGTGCTAACAAGAGTAAGGAGGTGTTTGAATCCTAAAGATAATAGAAATCTAGATAATATTATCTCACAAAATACCGAACATTATCTCATTTTCTTTCATAGATTTTGTGCTCTAAGACACAATATACTACTATTCATCATTATCCACATCTTTTGAATAAAATGCATTGCCTTTTTTAGATAAAAGAAATTTTATTTCAAGATGAAATAATATTCCGGCCTCAGCACTTTAAAAGTGCACTTAGCCAAAAAAAAAAAAGAAAATACAAAAAAAGAAAGAAAGCTAGAAAGCTCTAAGTAATCTGGAATTTCAAACTCAACATACAACTCATACCACCTAACAACATAAAAGACCCAAAAGGTGAATGCTCGATGCGACCAAACATATTCACATATAACATGAAGTAAGATGCTCAAAATCCATGAAAACTCCGTCCTCCTTAAAAGGAGTTGATGAATAGCACATCTAAAGCATCTCACAAATCTCCGAAGTCCATCTTCTATGATGACCAACCATATGATCGACAACCACAAACAATGATTGATACAAAAGATTAGATGGCCAACAAACCACTTAATCCAATGAGTTGCATGCAACTGAGCTTCTTCTTCCTGCTTTGCTCCTACAGACATGAACCCCCTGAATCCTAGCAACTAAAGAGCATTGAGATTGCCTCCTAAGTAGGTCCAACACAACTAAGCAACAAGTTGCAGGAGAGATCACACAACTGATGCCTCCAATGAGGTAGCGGGATCTGAGACCCAGCCGTCGACCATTCGTCTGATAGATGAACAGAGCTTTCACTCGATGAAAAGCGAAACGAGCACGGCAAATCCCTCAACAGGGGAGCTACATCCATGGACTTGGCAAATGTCTGCCCGAGCCACACCAATGGTGACGAGGCTTTCACCCATGTCACCACCCTCAGCGATGTCGAAGACCCACCTTGAGAGACACACCATAGGAGACGCCAGAGCTAACAAGAAGGACACTAGCCCGGCAGCCCGCACCACCACAAGAGCTCGGCGGAGAGCCGATCTGGCCACACGGGGATCGGATCCAGCATGAGGAAAGAGGTGGTGATGACCTAGGGCGACGACAGCACCCGGCCGATGCTTAGGACGGCGACGGCCAGTCCGGTGGCGAAGTGCACCGCCAGATCGGCGGCGGCCTGCACCTCCACTAGGAGCTCGGTGGAGAGCTGATCCGGCAGCGATTTGCAGTGGCGACAGCTCCCTCGATCCACGGTGCCCAGTCCTGCGGTGGCGGCAACGGTGCAGCCTAGGGCGCCCGGTGGCGCCAGTGGAGTCCAGTACCGCATGGGGAAACCGGAGTCCGGCGCTAATGGAGGTTGACTCCCGCGGAACAAGTCGACCGGTGGGCGCCCAAGGTTGGTGGTGGCAGTAGCGGCGCAGCCCACAGCTCCCAACGGCGCCAGCAGAGTCGACGGAGCCCGACACCCGCAGAACCTTTCGACCAGCGGCACTCAAGGCGGGGATCGGAATCGAGGCACAGGAGGGAGGGAAGGAAAAGAGGAGAAAGAGGAAGGAAAGGAGGACGCGGAGGGGCACCTTGAGGCGCCTGCGTCACCTTCGCCGCCGTTAGTAGAGGGTGGAGCCGACGACGGCGGGGAAGAGCTAGGGTTTGAGTCCGAGCAATTTGGTAGGATAATAGATGGCTAATGGTTATCTAAATTCTCAAATCCATTGGTAACCAATTACCTTATGAAAAGGAGAAAATTGTAGTCATTCCCCTCCAGCTTTATTTTTTTAAAAATCAGATAGCATATTATTGAAAAACAGCCTGTTCAGTCGCCTAATATTTGTCTATCCATCAGTCAAATTGTTTTGTGTGTGTTTTGTATCTGTGTTTATTAAATTACTATATATATATACACACACAAAAATTACTAATATTGTTGTAATGTAATTTTTTGTATTGTATTATATAATTTTGATATGCAATTAATGGATTGAATTTCATCAGTCATCTATGTGTTAGTATAAAATTTGAATTTAATTGATATATTAAATCCATTCAGTCGTCAAACCGTTGGATGAATATTGGACGGTTATCAAGACGAGGAGACACACCTTGAAAAAAAGCTATTAAGTGACGTGATTTACGACACGGATTCCAATTTTGGAAAATTTGGGTAGCACGATCATAGAAGAAGAAGAAGAAAATCCCGGTTTCCTGGCGCCGCCGTTGCTCCCGACTCCCGAGTGCCGACTATGGCCCCGGCGAGGCGGCGACGGCAGTCTGCAGTACACCTCCGCTCCTCCACCCCTATCCTCAAGATCGAATTACTCTGGTCGCCATGACTCCATCGTTGCTACAGCCTCGAGAGGCTGCCCGTGCTGCCCCAACACCGGATCCTCCTACCCTGGTGCCTGATCTGGCCGCCAGGACCCCTTCCTCCTTTTCGGGCCCCGAAGAAATCGGTGCCTGCTACGGCGCAGCATGAAGCGCATCCCCGTGTCGCTGTGCAGCCTAGGGATCTGGCAGCAGGTCTCCCAGCCGTGGGGGGATGGTGCTGGCTCGTTGGGGGCGCAGTTCACTCGGTTGGTAGCTGCCTCTATGGCTCTACCCGCTGGTAGCTATTACTTTGTCCATCCTCCTTAGTTGGATGTCCATGAGACCATGACAGCTAACCTCAACTGGCCCTTCCACCTCCAGGGCTTCCTTCTCCTGGAGGATGTTGCAGCTTGAGAAGCCTGATTCAGGAAGGCTTGGCATGGCCAACCACTGGTGTTGTACCATTCTGTCATGTGTAGGCCAGTTGTGCGTCAATGGACCACAGATTGGTTCCTTCTGGTGTTTGATGGCCACTTGTGATGTTGACAACTTAGTGTCCGGTGACCGCTTCTTTCTGTCATATTGTTTTGTCTAGTAAGCTAGTGTGTTCTATATTTGGAGTGTGTGCGTGACCGCGCGTGCCCCGTGCGTTGCGATTGTAATCCTTCATGGCTCCCTACCCCCTTCTAAAAAATGTATATTGATCACTGTCTCCTAGTAATGAGAGTTGCTTGCTTACCTTGTAACCCAGATTCGAAGCAATGGAAATATAGAACTGGGTTTCTCAGGCACTCATTGGTTCTTTGAAAAAAAACTGATGCTTAAATAGGCAAATCATCTTAGAACTCAAGTTTCATCCATTTCTTTTCGCAAACAGAAACCCTGGCAGATATGGTGTGGTGAAAAAAAAATGGTTTTCTTACATAAGCAAGGTATCTAAGCATCTCTGTCGCACATGCCCTACCATGCCATCTAGTACACTCGCCTGTCTTGTGACTTTACTCTAATCCTGGGCTAGTGATTCTGTCATTCTGAAATGTTCAGTAATGGGTTAGTGGGTCTGAAATCTTACATGGTTTCATTATCATATCTGTTAAAAAATATCTATTCCTATGTACAAGCTCCTGATTTGATTTCTTATATTGTTATTTTGAGGGGAACTCTCTGTTGGACGATCCAATTTCTGAGAATATAAATATGAAATATGAACTGTCTCATTTACCACATCAATTCTTACTTTACATGGAAGGATGATGCCCCTCGTTATCTGCTTCATTTTTTAAATGCAACATGTTTTGGGAATATACGTAGCAAGGTGCTTAGGTGCACATATAGAAAAGGTGTGCAACAATTCTTGCAACTGTCTAGGTAGTGATGTGTTGGCTATGCCACTTCTCACTTTGTGATCAGATTTGTGCTCAGAGGCTTACATTTGTTATGCACCTTGTTGTCATGACTCATGATTCGCCCAGATAAAAGATCTTTACTGACACAACCATTTAAACCAATATCTGTCATTTTAATGTCCTGTTCGTGGTTCATATTCTCTTATCACTATCCAGCAGAGATACCTAGAGGTCATTATCGCCGTTCCAATTATACATTTTATTCCTCTTTTCAGCATTTATCGAAGGTAGTGGATAGGACTAAACAAAATAAAATATGTAACGAACTGAAAAACCATGGGAGTAGCTACTAGAAAGGAATAAAGTGGGAATTTCATGCCCACTATGCATCTTCATCTTTATCATCCAATCTCCATTTGGTTTTAGTGTGAAAGCATGGTGAATTGGTGATGCTACTATTTATCTTCTTCCTTTCTAGTAGGATGCTTGCTTCGTCCATGTGATGATTATGCCTCACACTCATTCCTTCTTGTTAGTCTTCTTTTGGACAGTGTTTTCAGGATATGTAAGATGTGGTGAAAGCAGTAGATACTTGAGCTCCTTTGGCTCATCAAATGATATATCGGCCTCAGGTGTCCACCTTTTATGATCTATTATAGTGCATCTTAGGTGCCTCTAAACGTTTCTGTATCTATAATATATGAAGAGGATAGCTTAAAATCACTGAACATCGATATTGGTATTCTAACATTAACGTGCACTTATGTTAGGAATTTGAAGTTTTGCACGATATTTAGTATGGTGTAATTTGTCAAAGGTGTATGTCTCAATGTACGAGTCCCTGTAGGATAAGTGCCTCTCTTTGTATGAGTCCCTGTAGGATAAGAGTCTCTCTTTGTATGAGTCATTGTAGGATAAGGGCCTCTCTTTGTATGAGTCCATACAGGATAAGTCCTCATATACTGGTGTATATATTCGGGCCTAGAGCTCTAATACAATTGCTATTCATAACATAATTTTTGTTTGTTCTAGGTAATGCCTACATGCTAGTTTGAGTTCTCTTTTCTTTTCTGGAATATGTAGGAGCGCTGTGTATCTTTTATATTAAAGAAGAAATTGAATTTTGATCGTTCCTATACTTTTAGGGAGCATCTTTTAACAGTTGTCTAGTGGCTTCTTAAAAAAACTCTCCAAAGTTTTCTTTTTTGATTTGGACCCTCGTTTCATGTAGCACCAAGTATCTGTTTCTGTTCTGCTGGTACCAGACCATTATTGATTGAATTGCAACGTTTTGGTTGTTTTCTTGAAAGGCTATTGGAATATTTGTGTGTACTGGCTGAAGAGGCGAAACTGTCATGCTTTAAGGAATTCATCTGTATTAGGAATGATGATATCAGTGATCCTGTAATTATTCCTTGAAAAGGATATGATTGTCCTATGTTCAAACAATGGTTGCTTTAAATAGAACCTTTTTCCCTGTTTGCATGTTCAATCAGATGCATTTTCATTTTACACTTTTATCGTAATATTATCTATTAATTTACTAGGAGCTGCCTATTATCTTCATTTTGTTTCAGGGATGATTTAGTCTCTGACATTTGAGTCTAGCAACACTATCCGAAGGCAGCATAATTGTATATAACTTCCCTTGAAGCAGTTTGGCTGTAGTTACTGCTTCAGTTGCGTGTAATTTTGTATATTAAAAGGAAAATTTCTTTATGTTAAATACTCGTGTGGAATTTCAACGGTTGATGTCATTTAAAGAGACTAAAATTCTTCCAGAAATTCATTTGTAGTTGAAGATATCTTTTAAAGTTAGAATTTCTAGATTTAGTGAATCTGTCCTCCCCTTCATCAATCACTAACAATCTTTGGTGGCCTTCATCATCTGATAGTGAGGCTGGCTGAATCTCAACTCTCTGAACAGTAGGAATAGCTTCACTCACCCACAGAAAGAAAGAGCCCACATTATGTACAAGTGATACATAAAAATGTGCAACTGTCTATATTTGTAAATTAATTAACTCATATCCGAAAAAAAATTATTTTATTTTTATACGAGCTTCTTAAGGAACAAGTTCTAGAGCGGAACGGTTCTATGCATTTCTGTTGTGCTTGTGCAGCTTGATGATATTTCAAAGTTCCTCTCTGTTTGCAGTGTAGCCACATAAACTTACAGAACAGAGAACTCTTCTTTTATATAGGCTTATAAAGTAAAGAACTCATAGAACAACTTGCAGCATTTGTACTTGAACTATTTTCCAACAGTTTTATGGAAAAGGAAAGTTCTTTATCCTTTTGTTATGCTTTATTCACAGAAGGGCATTATCAGTGTAGAATAAAGATTTTGCATGTTATAAAATTGTCCTGTTTCCCTCTATATATACACCTTTCATTTCATGTCTCGGTGTGCCCATCTCAGTTCTCTATCTGCTTGCACTGACTGAGCTAGCCAAATATGGAATACTCAAATTTGCGGCGTCAGATCATCTCCATGAAGAAAGGCCTCTTCGATCAGGTTTTGTTTCAGTTCACTGGAAACCTGGCATGTCAGGACCTCTTAGCTTGACAACATAATCAGCATACCTAATTTTGTCAGGCAGATTATCCATTCACTCCATTTCAAATTTGGCTTTGTAAGGAACTGCATAGCTCATTTTCAGATTTTAATCAGTCACAGGACAATGCTCAAGTAGCTCCTATCTTCTCATATAAGAGTTATACAACATATTCAACTACATCATGTACACGTGCATTATGATAGTGAATTTTAGTAGATAGATGGGGAAGGATGTGACTGACCATACAGAATAGCGTGCCACTTTATTTCCTGTTTCATATTCCTTTGAGAATATACAGAAAGGTGGGATTTTAAAACTTTACAGAGTCATCATAGGTTACACTCATTTTGATCATACATCAGTTTCTGGTAGGCAAATGCTAGAGTGCCCTTTATGCCTAGCTAGGAGCTAGGTTGAAGCCTAAAATCACTTGCTGAACTAACCTGTTGGTCTTGTGGACTGCCCAAAAGGCGATCTTTTGTGGTGTATTTTAGAATGAGGATTTGCAACCCTTAGGAGTATCTGTAATTCCACTGATTGGGATATGATACTATTTTCCCCAGAATTCCAGGATATTTTCACATGGCGTACCATTTATGATAGTTTTATCTTAAATATTTCATGACCACGTGACACATCATTTGGAGCAAATAAAAAACAGGAAAAATCATGATATATATTTTTTTATATTTTAATCATGTGCCTTTCTTTTATGCCTAATTTGCTGCCATACTTGTCCAAATGTATCTTATTTCTGTTATTTACGAGGATTTTGAATCCTTCATAATGCCTCAAACAATTGAAAGAGCCCACTCTCAAGAGCAAAGTTGCTTTTAATCACAAAGTCTGTACTTCTTTATTTTAATTTTTAATCTACCCTGTGCTTGTCCTGCAGGGTTACCTGGATGAACAGTTTAATCAGCTGGAAGAACTGCAGGATGATTCAAGCCCCAATTTTGTTGAGGAGGTTGTGGCTTCGTTCTTCAAAGATTCATCGAAGATTGCTGACGAATATAGAGCAATGCACTGTAAGTAACATATATGTCTGAAAAACTTATTTTACAAGATAATTGCGATTTTATGTTACAATTTGTAAACATGACTTCTCAGACATGATATCAATTCACCAGTAGTAAGTATATTGTTTAGTGCATTCACTTTGAATTTCTTGTGATGCAGTGAGAAGTACCCTCATGATTTCTACAGGTTGGATTCTCTGGCGCACCAGTTCAAAGGCAGTGGATCAAGGTATGGAGCTTGATGAATATGCCCCAAAACATAGTGCCAACAATCAGTTTGCATAACTCAGCAATGCAGAATGTTCTCCTTACCTATTCTGGACTGGAGCTAGATATTGATTAGTAAGATAGTCCAAGGTCACTAAAGGTAGCCTCATTTTTGGCGCAGCATTGGTGCAGTGAGGATAAAGAATGAGTGCTCCATATTTAAAGCACACTGTAACGGCAGGAATCTGGAAGGGTAGACTTACTACTCTTCTCTATATCTATATCACATTCTTTTCACCGTTCTCACCTGTTTCACCATCCCATGTCCCACTCAGATGCCGCCGGTCGCTCCAGAAGATGAAGAGGGAGCATGGTACTCTGAAGCAGAAGCTGGAGACATATTTTCAGGTAGACACAACGACCTAATATGTAAAGATTAAAGCCCAAATGCCTTGTTGCTGCTTATTACTCTAAATCTCTTGCAGCCTTTCTACATGGATAACGAACATATGTTCTTACCTATTTACTGCCTGCTGATGAGATAGTTGCTGAGGCAAGTCGGTCCTCAAGAATGCACGGTGAACTCATGGAAGTAACGAGAAAAGCATGGGATGCAGTGCCAAGGGACTTTGTCTTATACTCCTGAAGTTTTGCTCAGTTACTGGTGTGCCCTTTTGTTGCTCATCGGTGATGTGTATGCTTTCTATACTGTTCGGTGGTGTTGCGTATATTTTGCTCACTCCGTGGTTGGCTATGTAGCGTCACAATGCTTCTGTACTCCGAGAGTATCAGTATATTTGGTTGGGTTTTCTCACAAGGCATACTGTCTCATGCTTCCATTCTGTTTCGTCAATTCATGCCTCTAATAAAATTTCGTTGAAATAAGTAGCATACACACTTTGTTTCAAAATTAATTGGGCAAAGTACATGGAAATTTTTTTACTTGGCCATTGTATTGCATAACTTACATTAACATCCAGGGTAGATTTATAGCAAAGAACTATTTTTCTTTTGTCGTATTTTTATAGCAAAGCACTATTTAACTGAGGAAGTGCTTTGGACATACGGGCAAATCTTGCTAGTTCATCTCATTGCAGACCCGTTGCCAAAAGATTCGCATCTCAGAGGATTAAGAGTTGCGGCCATGTTATGAGAAATGTGTTGTCGTCGATCATGAAATGATCAAAGGTGAAAAAGGTTGTTGCATTAACAAGTAGCATTTTATATTTTCTTCAAATATACATTAAGATTTTCACAAAAAAAAAAAGAATACATGCCGCTTTAATCCTTCAGATCACATTACTTGGTGCTGAGAATTTGCTCCAACCTTATAGGCCTTTTGTTACATTATTGTAATGTGATTCTAGGTGATGTAATTGCCGAGTTGATGAGGCCTTAATGTCGCAGCACAACACTTATCCAGTGATTGTAAAAGGGGAAAAAATGTGATGGGTGATCCTTGCAGTCCAATCTATCTAATGTCTGTATTTAGGAACCAGATGAAATGCACCTCAGGTACACTAATTAGTAGGTATGATATGAGAGTGTTAATGGCCAATCCTCGTGGACAAATGATTGACCTGCCTATGGGCCTGTTTGGTTCCGCTTATTCCTTGATTCTAGCCAACAGAAGCAAAAATCCCACCCAAACGGTTCGATTATTTTTCGATTTTCTCCGTCGCCACTTCTCCCCCGATCGGCATTTACACAGGGCCTCGCTTCTCCCGTACGCGGCTCCCCCGTCCCCTTTCACAGAACGCGGCTCGATTACGCCCCCTCCACCTCTGGCCTGGCCGCTGCCCGCCCTCCCGCCGGCCCTCCCACCCTCCCGCTCATCTCCTACGCCCGCCGCCGCTACCCACCCTCCCGCGCGGCCCGGCGTCCCCGCTTCTCTCGCCCCGCCGTCCGCCGCCGGCTCGCCCTCCGCCTCCGCTCGCCCCGACCTCCGCCGCCGGCTCGCCATCCGCCTCCGCACGCCCCGACCTCCGCCGCCGGGTCGCCCTCTGCCTCCGCCCGCCCCGTCCCACGCCGCCACCTCGGCCTCGGCCTCCGCCCGCCCCGTCCTCCGCCGGCGTCCCCGTGAGGCCGCGGCACCCTCCCGCCGGTGTCCCTGCCTGGCCACAGCACCCCCGCGGTGCCCTCCCTCGTCGTCCGCCACCTTCCAATAATCAGGTTCCCAAACACTTCGATTTTGTGTGTGTACTAGGGTGCACAGGACAGGATATTATTCAACAAAGTTGTAACTGCTGGCATAAGCTATAGAGAGCAATTCAACATCATGCTCCCATGAGACACAAAACAAGTGTTGTGTGTTTGCCATTGAACTGTGGCATTTTATGGTATGTACCAGCCCAAATGGTAAGGGTTGGTAAGTGTTAAACGTTAGTAAACTACACCCTACACTCGATTTTACATTTCACAAAGAATAAAGTCTTGAGAACTTTATTCCAGTAACATCTATAACTTTCCCATCAAGAACTGGCACAAATATACATCCAGGCAGATGGGCCAGTAGCAGATGATTCCTAATCTATTCGTGTATCAGTTTAGTCTGAAGGATGGCGACCTTCTTGATGACATGGAACCTGACCTTGATGTGATCAGTGCATCAGCAAACTTATGGATCTCGGCATCCTCAGGTATGGACTTGCTGCTATCAAGGCGAGCACTGTGACCAAATGCATTTATCCTTTCATCCCTAGAAGACACACTCTTGATCCCAGAATGATCTCTTCTTTCATCTCCAGTTTCTGTGCCAAGAGGACAAGATTTTGCACTGTCCA
Organism: Paspalum vaginatum; assembly: GCA_030272315.1. NCBI lineage: Eukaryota > Viridiplantae > Streptophyta > Magnoliopsida > Poales > Poaceae > Paspalum > Paspalum vaginatum. The sequence goes on along the minus strand of CM059020.1, from coordinate 9,333,828 downwards.
AAGAAGAATGTGTACTGAAGCCATGATCACCATGTCGTCGACTATCATGTATATTTGGTTCTGCCATGAATGAAGAATAGCTATCATGTGAATCCCTTCCAGTGAAGTCATCGAATGAACAGCTTGAAATAGATACTCTCCTCTCCAGAGTAGACACTTCACGGTTCTCCTTCCCTTTTCCCAGCACCAATTTCCGAAGCTTCGAGAAGAACTTTTTCTTCTTTGGGATTTTTATGCTTTGTCATCAAAGCGATATCAAGTGATACATCATCTGGTTCACCCGATGACGCCCTTGAGGAGGCGCATTCGGAACCAAACTCAACATGGCCCAAGTGACTGTCCTCCGCACCAGCATTGGCATATTCCATTATCAGCTGCTTGGCCTTCAGTTCAGACTTGGGGCTCAGGGTCTTGCTAAGATCCCGTGCAACAGTCTTCCCTGATGGAGCATCCTTGTTTCTCAGTTCATACCGTAGGCAGGCATTTATCCATTTCAGATATACCAATTCTTCAACATCAGCAAACCTGTCACTCTGCAGTTGTTCAACCTCTTTAGCCAGCTTCTCATTTTCTTGCCTCAACCGATCAGCCTCCTCCGATGCTTTTACCTGAAACCATTATTAGTTATTCAATTCTGGATGGAACAACAAACTATCAAGAACACAATGACGATAAACTAACATGTAGACAATTATTTTTGTGATAGAATTATGGCTTCTCATTTGCAAAAGAAATGTTGAGAACACCATGTCCTGTTTAGGAATTACCACTCCAAGAGATGATAAATTGATTTAGCAAGTACCAGCTACAATACAGTCCAAGAACAGTAAAGAATCACCTCCATGCTATTTTTGGGCTTGGGTACAGGGGGTAGGCGTGTAAGCTCCAGACGCCTAATAAGATGCGCGTTCTCCTGCTGTAGCCTTGAATTCACAGCTCTTAGATCTGTTGCCTCCTTTTCCAGCTCCTCTAGCCTCTTCAGTTTCTTCTCAACCTCGGCATGAGTTTTCTCCTCGTCAGTCTGTTTGTGCTGCAACAAATCAACCATTTTCTGAAGGGAAGCGATTTTCTCCTTTGCCTGTTCTGCATCGGATACCAACTTCTTCTTCAGCAGCTTGCACTTCACTCTTGTAGCCTCAAGCTCAGAGATTATCTTTGAGTTCTCCGACAACTGTGTTTGTAGCATCTGGTTTTCAGACTGTAAAGATTCGATCTTCAGCGAGTACAGCTTTGATTCGACACTGTTAATCTTCAGCTGATTCTCAAGCTCCCTCACTGCAGCATCTTGCTCCTGCAAACCGTAACACTCCAGAAGCTGTAGCTCTAGAGTCTTCTCCCTTTCTTGCAGTGACCTCACCAAATCTCTAAGTTTGTGGATCTCATGGTCATTGGATACATCTTCCCTTACTCTTGCTGCAGGTGTGGTTGGAATGCTTTCTATGTCTCGGCCAAATTCTTTGAGAACCATTTCATTGAACTCTGGAAGGAGGTACCCTTCATCGTCAGCAAGGCTTCTGCATTTGGGGGCCAACGGCACCAAGGCTGTGGTGGTGGTTGTCCTAGTGGTAGTGGTCGTGTGCACAGAGTTTCCATTGATAATTTTTGCCTTGGTATCCTCCTTGGGAAACAAAAACAAAAGTCCACTGTCATTAGGGGGCAGTATTAAAATGAAACCCAATGGAGCACTGTTTAAAGTAGGTGGAGAAAACAGTCATGCACACAGTATTTTATAAAATTGAAAACTTAAATCTTGTTCACAAGATAATATTTGAAAGAGAAGGGTTTCTGGGACAATATTATATTATACCACCTAGCAGTCTAGAGAAGGGTTTTGATCCCTCGAGAAGACGAACCAGAAATAGCTCTAAAAATGCAATGTGGTAATGTAGACCGCAAATACCATGCACAAGCACATATCAAAAAATATTAGAGGACAATCACATCTTCACAACTATGAATTGCAAATACAACATAAAATTCGATTATGCGCAATCCAAACCCTTACATTTTTTAGAATCCTCAGCTCCTTGAGTCCTGTTCTGGCCTTCATGCTGATGGCATCATCCGAGTCTACAATCACACAGGGCACACACAAACCATCACAAAGATTTCATCCAGCACAGCACAAAAAAGCAACCTAGGCTATCGGTGGACCATCTTAACAGGCACTACAATTCGACGAACGAAGCTGCTCATACCTGAGGCAGGATGGGGAGGAGGAGGAGGCAGGAGCCGCGGGGGTGGCCGCTGGCGCCGCGAGAAGAGCAGCCCGGCGACGGAGAGCGTGACAGCGGCGCCCACCCTGAGTAAAAGTTGGGGCAAGTCCTTGGCGTTCCCGCCCGTCGGCCCACCACCGTTGCTGCTGCTGCTGCAATCTCCAGCCTCGTGCATCTGACGCCCCCTGCCTCGCCAAGAACATCCAAACCCAATCGACAGCCACGAAGCTGATCAGAATCCAAACTTTGACGGTCGGTCACAAAAAGAGCATCCTTTCTGAGGTGCGAGCACGGAAAAATCGGGCCCTCCTCGAACCAGGCCGCAAGGTTGTGGCGAAGAATCTGTTCTTGGAGGAATGAGATTTTGCAGGAACGCCAGAGGAGCCGCGCCAGGGCAAGGGAACGCGAGCTCCGGCACCTGCAAGCGGCCGCCGGCTATACCTCCATGGCGTGGAACCGAACGGGCTGGGGGGAAGAGCCCAGCCTAGCTACCGAACCGAGGCTGCCCCCCTCAAGAAATCTGTTCCCGGGTAATCTCCAGCCTCCAGGGGAGCTAAAATTAGGCCGGCGTGCTCCGAATTCGGCTCACCACCAACAAAAGGTGGTCAGGAGGGAGGGAGGGAGGGAGAAGAAGAAGAAGAAAGCAAGCAAGCAGGACAAAATTGGGGGCTCTCTCCCCTCACCTTTTTCAGGTTGTTCCGTTGGCTTGTCCTGTTCTTGCCTTGCTCAGTTGAGTTGCCCCCGAACGAAGGCCAGGAAGGACAACTCCAAACGACGCCGGAATCCGAAAACCTCTTGGGTCTTCATGCATCGTCCGCTTGCGCCACAGTGCCAGCCACCTTTTCGCCTTTCTTTATTCGGGCTTCTCGGCCTCTGCTTTGCCCTCTCCCGTCCCTTTCTCGCTGATTCCACACACAACCGGTAACACGTACGTGCGAAGCGAAATTCCCCTGCTAATCTTGCACGGCTCGGTGGTGGTGAGACTTCTCGCCGTCGCCGTCGCCGTCCATTTCGCGTTCAATTCCGCACGCGAGTGGGCGGTGGGATTCATGGCGACGAGGAGACGAACGTGAAGGGCGCGGGTGGTGGCCATGTGGGCTGATTGGCGGTTGGGCGTCCATGGACCGATGGACGTAGCTCTGGCGAACGATGCCGTGTCCGTCAGACCACGGGAAGCTTGCAGTTCCTACGGCTCTGAGACGGATCGCGTGTTGCGCTGTGTTTGATGGCACCGATCCTCGTGTTCACACGCGAGAAAGAGACGTAAAATGCGTTTGAGGCATCAACACGCTCTGCGTGTCTGGCTCTGATGACAGGATAAGTGACACGTCGACAACTATAATTCAGCGGTTGGACTGACCGTGTGTCAAGATTGCAAGCCGCAAAGTCATGCTTCACTGCTTCTAATAAAAAAAAAAGAAAGGAAACAACGTATGGAAGTGTTGCGATTGAGGGGGAGTTGGCTTAGGACAACTCCAATGTATGGTATATTTTTCTTAAGATGTAATGCTACACGTAATCGGCAAGTATTATAATAGCTTCTGCTTTTTTCCAGTTAGCTATTGGAGTTGACCGTTGGCTTGACCATCCAGTTGCAAGCATGTAGGCTCCTAAGGTAAATTTTAGTGATTGATTAACAAAACACTTGTGGGTCTATGAGTTCTTGAGTGCAGGAAATTAAGGTTAAATTGATCTATTGCTCATTAATTGATCCCACGAACCCCATACTCAATTTTGATATTGGTTTTAACTCAAGGTGGATTGGTTATCATGAAGATCTCGGAGGCTAGGAACTTTTCTTAGATATGTTTTATAGTTTTCTAGGGTCTGTACTATTAAGAGGGGCTCAAGGCTATAAGATTGATCTTGAGAATTGCCAAGCATTGGATGTGCGCACACACACATGCTATATGATTCAAAAAATCAGCTCAAAACCAAGTGGCTAAGTTTAGGTCCAAGTGGAAATTCAATTTGAAAATCAAACACTTCAAGAAAGGTGCGAAGTCTTGAATAATATGGACCAGACCTTTCCTACCCAAGCTATAGAACCTGTTTATTCTCGGAGAGCTCTTGAATGGACCGAAAGGTCGGACCCATAAGGAAAGACTAAGATTGCACAATTCTCCTAAAGCTTGGGACTTTGCAAATATTCACATCTCACATGCATCGGAAGTCCTGATGCCTAGACATCAAAAGAACCTTTTGACTATAAATCAATAGTAACATATACTTCTCTAGATTTAAATCAACAACAATGGACCAGAAGGTCCGATGGGGTCCGATGTTGACATCGAACTAACAGCTATATTGGTGGTTGAAAAGTGCATATCCGACCATAAGGTTCGACCTAGTGAAAAATACATGGAGAAGACTTCACTCGGAATTCACCTTTTTATTCCAACATCTCTCAAGGGTGAAGTATATATATGGGTTCCTAACATTATAGCTACTTCATTCCAATTGAAGAGACTTTGAGCATTAAATTTTTCATCCAACTACCTGTGAGTGTGGCACTTTGAGTACAAGAAAGGGGCAAGGGCTTGTGTGCATCCATCTTGGTGAGAATCTTGATCAAGCAAAGACCGAAGGCTTGTTAGTCTTGGTGATTGGCAACACCTAGACAGACTTGGTGACCGAGGTGTGTTCTTGGAGATTGTTAAGGACTTGTGAAAGTCTAAGAACAAGGAGTGTATGTGGAGTGAGCCTTTCCATGCCAGGATGGTGAAAAGAGACTACTAGAGAATGCCCATTGTCTTAGGGAAAAGTTTATATAACTCCCTAAAGTATGGGGTGGTAGATACATAGACCTTGAAGTACAAAACCATATATTGTGCACTTTAAACTTACACAAACAGGACAAAGAACCCCCTTGGGCAGATTTGGTGCCTAGTTTTGCCCTTGTGGTTGTCCAAGCTGGCTCCCCCGTCCACCTTGGCACATAGGCCCATCCGTCAGGGCAAGGGAAAAGGCGCGGGAGTGGTCACAGCGGCTGCAAAATAGGCGCAAAAAGGGAGGCGAGCTGGCGCTGGCCTGGTGTCTGGTGAGAGGGGATTGGATCCATGGGTGTGCTGTGATGGTTTGATGGCCATAATGTAATGAACCTGGTACTGTAATGGAATGATAATCGTGCTATGTTAGGTGTTGTAGTTTGCTATGTTATGTTAGGTGCTGTGATGGAATGAACCTGGTACTATGATGCTATTAATACATTCAAGCATGTCTGGCTGAAACCAACTCAACATCAGACATGCCTGTTCTCCCCCTAACATACTGCAGCTGCCCCCTAATCGTGACAGAAGACCCACCAAAGTGAAAGCACACAACAAGAAACTCCGATTTATCCATGCTGATATCGTAAACGCAAAAGCAGTCATACAACCAAAATTTATGCAACAATTTCTACTTCTACCTCAGGATGCAAAAAAAAAAAAAAAACACAAATAGCACAAAACCCCTAACTTTGCATCATAGATTGCCCAAATCATACTTTTCCTGCAACCCAAACGTCCCAAATCCTTGCTCGTTCAACCAAATAGAAACCAAATCCATTCCCTTTAACTATTCCATCACAGATTACTTGCAAAGATTGAGACCTCGTCCACCATTATCCCCCAACCCGTAACCAATTGCCACAAAATAAGAGGGAAAGAAGTGGTTCATAGGAGTGCGGGGATTGTCCCCATGCTCTTGGACCAAACCACTTAGCAAACCTTGCCCGCGATCATCGAGCCATCGGACGCCTTGTCGGGGACGGAGGGGGCGACACGTTGGAAAAGATGAGGCACCGGCTCGAACACTGTGGAATGCCTAGATTGGTCGCTCCCTCCGTGTATTTCACCCCAACTGCCCTGACTGATGGGCCCAGGTGCCATGCTGGACGGGGGAGCCTAGCCTAGACAGCACATGGGCAACACCGGGCACCAAAACCGCCTAGGGGTGGTTCTTTGTCCTGTTTGTGAAAGTTTAATGTGCACAATATATTGTTTTGTACTTCAAGGTCCTATGTATCTACCACCCCATACTTCAGAGGGTTATATAAACTTTTTCTTTGTCTTGGTGACATGGGTGATTGGATTGCACTTGGTGGGCACCACAACGTGGACTAGGGATGTATGCTAAGCCATTGATACCACACAAATCTAGTTGTCTCTTACTTCTATCATTATTTTTCAAGCATTTACTTTCTTGCAATCCATCATGTCTTACGGTCTTAGCACATTCCAATCATCTTGCTCTTGGTTAGCACTATTCTTATGTAGTTCGTAGGTTGTGATTAGAGCTTAGACTATAGGATGGTTTGAATTGGGCTTCTAATTATTTCATAACTAGTTTTAAATTGTAAAATTTAGCGTAAGCCCACTACACCCTCTTTCTTGGGCATGCCGATCCTTGCACCAACGTTCAGCACTGGACCGTTGGGTGCATATTTCATCACACCGGGTCTTTGTTTTTCAAGCTTGTCACTTTTTCTGATGTATAATTGAACTGTCCGATGCATGCATTTTGCATGTCTGCTCCATCTCCATCTTCCACCATTTTTATTTTGTGGTTGATCACAAGACCATCCAATACATGTAATTCCACCGGGCCTTTGTTTTCAACTTGGTGGTCTTCCACTTAGCACCAGATCGTCCAATGGTTGAAAAAATCAATCCGCTGACAAGGTTTAGCTGGACGTGGTGCTTGGAAAAAACGACCCATTGAAAAGGTTTAGCTAGACCGGTGTGTCCAGGCACCTTGGCTTTTTTTCATTGATGTCTTGGTTCTTGATCTTTAGGTCATCTCTTGTGCTCCTTTATTGCAACCTTGAGATATTTGTACACCAAGTTCATCACTTGCATCGTGGAACTAAAATAAATATTCTAACAAATGTATTAGTCCAAAAATGGTCTTTGTCATTCAACTGCCAAAATCACATTTAAGTATACTAAGCACAAGGCACAAGAATCCTTTTCCTTACACGAGGCACAAGGCATAGTAGCATATGGATCATTTTCCTTACACTAGGAACAAGGCATAGTGGCATAGTTCTCATCTTGTTTAAAAAATTCATAATTATTATTTATTTTCATTATGGTTTAGTTTAATATATAATATACTTTTAACTATGATTCAATTTTTTGTACTTTCACAAATACTTTAAATAAGATAAGTCGTTCAAATTTGGTGTTAATAAAGTTAAATGACCTATAAATTGGGACGGAGAGATCGTTTAGAAAACTGATATATGATTTTGAAATTAGAAAAGCCGAACTCTTTCCCTTGTCAAACCCGAAGCAGTGAAATTCGGATTGGACATCTTGATTTTAAAACTTCAACCACTTCACTTGTTGAAGAGTCTAAATGAAATTATTGCTTTTAAAAATAGCTAAATTTCTTCAGAAAGTAATAAAAATATCTATTCGAGCAATACCTTCTGGTAAGAAAAGCCCACAGGTCTGTCCTGTACTATATAGTGGGCTCTTAGCAGGTAACTGAATTTCCCTTCAATTTCGTCACTGAATAACTACAGGGAAGCGGGATCACTACAGCAGCATCGAGCACATCTAACAGAGAAAGAAAACCTCTATTTGATCCCTTGTCCCTTTTCCAGCTCAATATCAATGCAAAGGACTGAGGTTGCTTTTCTGGGTTCTTGGATATTAGCTTAGGTAATTTATAATTCTATATGGTGTCTAAATCCTACAATGAATGGATCAACTAAAACCCTTTCCCTATGTACAAGGAAAACAAAGTTGGGTGGCTGACCGGACATAAGGTTAATGGTGAATTACTATAGGCAGGCCTCTATAAGCAATCTACTTTCTACATGCTTCCCCTGACTAGCGGATCCACTCCCTAGCTTTCCTTTTACCAACTCCCAAAAAACTTGAGTTGCATCAAGCTCCCATTATGAGCTCTCCTGTGATCTGAAATGCTGTCACTGCCAAAATATTGTTGGGTCATTGCTATAAACTGCACGATCCTGGATCTCCAAGATAGATACATGCCAATCAACAAGCCTTGCTTGAATGCATTTGCATAGCACAAGTCCTGTTGGGAATAGCCACCAGCTAGTTTCATCCCTGCCAAGAGTTCCAAAGTTGAGGTCCTTGGGTAAAAGGTATGACATACCCAGGGTGTCCAAGTGGAAAGTAACACCTCTTAATGGTTACCTGCCAAAATTCCACGGCTGCATGCTTGGATGTTTTTTGTTTGATGACCTATAATGCATAAATCCACATATAAAAGCCACCACCTGCGATGGATGAATACATTTAGGTAAAACATGATTGCTGTAGATACTGTTTAAAAAGTCAGTAGGCGCCCTTCATGTGGAAAAGTACTAACACACGCATGCAAAGTAAATGAAAATATCATTTAGGAAAAAGTCCATTTTTTACCATCGAACTGTCGCTCGAGTCCGGATTTGGCCATCGAACTCTAAAACCGGGAATATCTGAACATCCAACTATTGAAACCGGACATATTTGATCCCCAAGGTGATTTCAAGGGCGGTTTGATTTTTTTAAAATAATAAAAATCTATTTAATCTTCAAAAATTCATAACTAATTCATTTTAAATCAGAAAAATATGAAACTAGTAACCATTTTTTTTCTAAAAATGTAATATTTTGGGTGATCTCATGATTTAACATAGTGCAAAACAATAATACATATAAATATTAGATGTGAATATGAACAACAAAACACTAGGAGGGGTGATCAATGAGATCCATATAACTCTAAGTAGAGTACTAGTGGATGATTACATTTTTAGAAAAATTTTGGTACTAGTTTTATATTTTTCTGATTTAAAACAAATTAGTTATGATTTTTAAAAAATTAAATAGATTTTTTATTATTATTAAAAATGAAACCGCCTTGGGACCAAATATGTCTGGTTTCAATATCAGATATAACCGGTTTTAGAGTTTGATGGCCAAATCCGGACTCAGGCGACTAGTTCGATGGTCAAAAACTTTTTCCTATTATTTAAATGGAAATCAGGAAACTTCAAATATAACCAGCCAGATCACACGTTTAACCTGACAAAGCGCTGGAAAAAAACACTACTGCTGAGTTTTACATTATAAACTGGGGTAAGAAATAATATTGTGTGTACCCATGATCTATATTATTCTTATGTAATTATACGATGATATTCGTGCTTTAACTCTTCATTTCAATATTAAATCCCTACAAAAACGCTCTAGAAGGGATGGTAACACAAACCTCCCCATGATTTCTGAATTAAACCTAATGAGCTTGTCAAAGAAAAAAAATCCAGATAAACGCAAGGAAGGATGTACTTACAACATTAACCAGTGATGTAATATTCCACAAGGCATACACACGAGCAAGACCGGCTGACCGTCGTGGCCCATGACTAAAAAGAGCATTTATCCCAGCAGGAAATGGTGCTAGTATCCCAAGAGGAAGAATAAACAAGACTAACAAAACATCGACCATAGAATATGAATATAATTGGAGGAAAGTTAGCAAGACTAAGCTGAAATCTGCAAGAAGCAATATTGAGATGACTAAGCCAACCAAGTCCTGCAGGGAAGCAAAAGAACATGTTGAGGGCAAGATGCAGCAAGTCCCATTATAGCAATATAGTTGTGAATGACAGTCACCTGATGTCCAACTGGTTTTGTATTGTGCAAGATAAGAGAGAGAGGGTAAAACAAATCTCTGCTATCTTTGAGCATCCTTATGTTGTCAACATTGATAACGGTGCCAGTTTTCCTCGTACACAAAAGATCATTGGTCCTTGAGTGACCGATTTGAGAATCAGAATGTATGTTCTGGTTTCTGTATGATATAGTAGAGATTAGGAGGCATGGCAATCAAAGGGGGAGGATACAAATGCTAAGGCAAGTAAGAAATCACTCACACTGTATGTTGAAGTTCAGAAGCCACTGCTCCCTCCACATTATTTAGGACAAGGCCAAACTGACAGTAACCTAATGCTGTAGCTTGGAACCATGCAAGGTCAACATGCACACGATATGTGTTCAATGCAGGATTTGCGTGAGTTTCAAGCCATTTGAGCACAGGAAGAAATGTTGTATTTAGGTTTCCACGATGAACCAAACGCAACTGGGCATTCAATCCAGCTACAAGACGATGCCATATTGATGGTGTTACAGCCTACAAAAGAGATTAATAAGTTGAGAGAATAATTGGTTTAAGTCAGCAATTCAGTACAATCTGAAATGTTTCAGAATCAACCTGACTTATAAGACTTGTAACCACTCTGTCACTATGAAGTGAAAATGGAGTCATATAACTTCCATCACCTCCAAAGATCAGGGACATTGGAAACCTTTGATGAAGCCGAGGGGGGAGATCAGTCCTTATCTCATCCCCAGCAAGGAAGAAATCTAAATAACCCAGCATTGAATCTGGAGTAGCAGCTACCTATACATTTGAAACCAGAAATCATGTATTGATAATATGATGAGACAGACACTTGTACAAAAATTGGTAAGACTAAGAATGATATGAGTCATACGACTTAATTTGCAGGTAATGCAAAACCACAAATAATTATGATGTTGTAATCCAATCACTACATCCATTTCACAGTACACTTATCTTGCATGCTCATGGATACTGTTTACCAATTTTGCCACACACCAACCATGAAATTGAAAGATTGGAAAAGAGCCTCAACAAATAAAGCAGAGAACAATAGATACATGCCTTCAGCCCTTCATAAAGTGCACGTGAACGGCAGGACCGTAAGCATGAATGATCATATTCGGATCGAACAAATTCGCGTAGTCTTTGTAATTTCTTTCTCCTGCGCCACTGCTGCCAGGACCATGCCAGGGGATATGAAATTATACAGAGGATACTATAAATTGAACCCTCCCACCACTGATAGGCTGCAAGAGCATTTATCTCATCAACAAATTTGTTAAATGCATCCTCATACCTGAAAGAAGAGAGAGCCATGAGGACATTCAAGGACCAAGAAAGATTCAGACAGAATAAAGAAATCAGTAAAGAAGGGAGAGACAAACAATAAAAAGGTGGCTATCCATACACGATCTCTGAAATCTGCTGTGGAGGTGTGTGTGGGAGATGCCAAGGTTCACTGAAGGTGTTTGGGCCCATGAAATACATCCTGTGCACATGACAGTGAGATTCTTCTGCCCTGTTTGTTTCCAATACCTGGGACATTAGCAGAATTTCAATAACACTGAAAATGATCACACCACAGCTTATTAAGGAATTGAATCAGTATGGCAGAATGAATTTCACAACCTCGTTCAGTGATTCAAGGAAGGGAAAAGAGTGATCAATTTGGGAGCTGTGCTGAGTTGGTGCTGGCCCAGGCAACTCATCAGTACCAACAAACTTCATCCGAGCAATACTCAAAACAAGTGCTAATAAAACAAGAAGGCCAGAAAGAAGCAGACCAAACAACCAAGGTCCACCAAACGTGTATATCAGCTCTTCAAGCGCAGTAAAACAGTGAGGCATGCGATATCTGTCAGACACACATTTGTATGGGCACGGGGTTCCAGCAACACCTCCTGTCAAAAACATAAGCTAAGTATAGAACACTCAGGAAAACTGACAGAAACCTTTCATAGGAACTAAGTAACCAAGACAAAACAGGAATGGGGAGTGCGCCCCCCCCCCCAATCCCACCACCACCACCATCCAAATCCCACCTCCTCCTCTAGGTTTGTAACTGATTAGTGAAGCTAGCTAGTTGTAACTGGGTAACCAAGTGCAACTAGTTATAGCTGCAACTGAGTAGCAATCCATGATACAACTGCAATTCGTAATTGGTCTGTACTGCTGAGCCATGTTGTAACAGAGTAGTAATCCATTGTGACCCCAGAATTGGAAATATCTGTACTACTAACTGAAAATTTGCATACTGCACCAAGCAGTTGGTCTGTAGTTCTAGTTGTTTCTGTACAACAACTTGTAATTGCTCTTTTTACTAGTGATTGAGGTTTGCAAATGCATAAGGAACCAAGTTATAACTGAGTAGTAGCCCATGTTGCAGCAATAGATTTTGTGTACAATGTGTTGCAACTGGCAATGGGTGCTACATAGGGTTGTAGATCGTATAATTATATAAGCCTGGTTGTACTTGGTCTATCATAGTCGTAGTCAATTGCAACTGTAAGTTTTTTATACAACTGAAGGTGTGGTCACCATAGTTCAGATTTGCGTGTCTCGGCAAACAGGGAGTTTTTTAGGTAAATACAGTAGGGGAGACCCCTACTGTGGTAAATAAATATATTAAAATAGGTAAAAGAATAACTCTACAAAGCTAAGCCTGAGAAAGGCCTTGAGAAAACCTACAAGAAAGGAGCTAAAAACAAATGAGGAAACCACAGAGAGGGGAGTTAACGAAAGGAATCTATGCAAGCTAAAAAAAAGGAGCTCTTTTTATCATTCTTCAATCCAAGTGCTTGAAGAGAAGCATCTTCTATAAATTGGCGCTTCCAAGATGGGATGCTTTGCTGTCTCTTCTCAAAGATAAGGTTATTTCTTTGTTTCCACTATATATATACAAAAAAAAGCCTGTCACCTTCTAGAAACATAGAAGAACAGACTCCAAAGATATAATGTCAGAGACCAAAATTATATAGTTCTGGTCTCCTACTGAATGGGCTCAATCAGCAGTTTATTTGATGTTTCTTACAAAACAAGGGAACACAGCAAGAATTACCTCGGACGCTTATGTATACAGCACGTTGAGGTAGCTCATTTGGAGGGCATGGTGAGCACAAAGACTTGGATGATCCAGTAATATTCTTGTATGTTCCTGAAGGACATTCCTGCATTTCACCACGAAAAGTATTGTTTTATGTCATGCAACTGTACAAATAGTGACAGTAAACTAACCTGGGCCTTTTAGTCAACAAAAACATTTGAGCAAGACCGCTAGAGATAAAACCAAACAAGAATCCCAGAAAATAGGGCAGAAAGAAAAAATATTAACACTAAGCTACAAAATACTTATCTCACTGCTATGATGTACCCATTTTCAAAGTTCAATTGAAAAAAATGGAAAGCACAAAAGTTTGGTACTAAACTGGATTGCCCCCTCCCAGCGTCGCTCCATGGCAACACAAGTGGCAGCCGTGGCCACGCCACCGTCTCCATCCCCTTGCCTCGCCACCGCCTTAGCAGACCGCCAAAGCCGTGCAGGTGCGAGGAGAGGACAGCGGCGGCAGGGCCTTCAAAGCCCCCCACCCCCCAGTGCAGCTTGAGTCCCCGGTGACCTGTGGGCCCAGCATCAGTGTGTGACACCCCTGATCCATGCTGCGGGGTGGCAGGATCCAGCCGTATCGGTGACGGCTGTGCCCGGCAGCACCTCGGCCTCGGAAAGGCAACCTTAGCAGCTGCGGTGTGCTCCTCTATGGAGGTGTGGTGGGTGGCATGGTCGGAGGCAGAGCAGGCCAGGTGGAGGGTGGAAGGAACGACGCGCTCGGCTGTGAGGTCCACCATGGGGGCAGCGACGGCAGGCATGGCAAAGGTGGCCAGCTCGCCCATGGGCAGGGCTGGGAAAGGCGCAGTCTGCTGTTGAGTAGCGTGCCGGTCGAGGGCTGCAGTGCCATTGCCGGCGGAACTGAAGCTCTGTGGTAGCTGCGTGCTGCGCTGCTCGTGGGTTGGAAAGTGCTTTAGGTGGTACGCTGCTACCCGCTTCATGGTGGTGAGGTGTGGAGTTGCTGGGCGCAAGCCTTGGCTAGCTTCTGCAAAAGTTGAGGCGTCGCTATCTTCCTTGGAAGCGTTGTCGATGGCACTTCCTCCTAAATGTGAGGATTCTCCAGGGGAAACCTTGCCTGGGCTAGCCTAGACAGGCGATGACAGCGTGCAATGTTGTTTTCCTTCAAGAAGGCGTCGCCTTGGAGCTCCACGGTGCCTCGATGGTGGTCATTTGCGTGGGTAGTTTGACACTGTGTATTCGACGAGGCCATGCTTTCTTTGCTGTTGTCTGCTTTGTTGCATACTACTGTATCCCCGGTTTGAGTTTGCAGAGGCGAAGTCGCAGTTGCTTGCTGGGGATTGGTGAAGCTGCGCGACGATGATGTGCTGTGTTTCTGCACCAAGATGTGGTGGTGTATGTTATGTTTAGGTGGTGCCATGGTGGTGTCTTGAGGGCTTTGGCTGAGTCCTCCTAGGTGTGGTGGTGTATGTTGTGTGTAGGCGCTGGTGTCTTGACTCTTGAGGGCTTTGGCTGAGGCCTGCCGTGGGAGATCGGAGCTGCTAGTCTCTTTTGTGACGAGATTGGCAACGATAATGTGCAGTGGGATCCGTCATGTGCGTGGGTGGCCACCTTGGGGATTGTAAGGTTTTTGGGCCCAGTTTTCCTTATAAACCGGGTCAACTCTTTTCTTCTTAAGTGAACAGTAAGAGCTCCCTGCCATCTTTGAAGATGTTTCTTCTTCAAACAAGAAAACTAAAATGTGGACCAATCTTCTAAATGCAACAGATTATATGCCGTGGCCTAAAGGAGTTAATGAAGCACATCCGATGTCTCACGAGTTACCTTGCAAAATGTTCCATAAAGACCTTTTGGGCAGTCTTTTCCTGTAACAGTTCCATTCTCACCAGGAAAACCTTGCCCTTCACTGACTCCTCCTCTGTAGCAGAAATAAATGGTTAGCGACTTAGCAATCTCCTAGCCATTACTGCCCCACACGCACCACTACCACCACCATACCACCAAAAGAAATACTACATCCGGTGGGGTAAAGAAGACATTCCGATCAGACCTGTGCAATTTGTGAAGAAATGTCACATCCGAACAACATTTAATATCGAGCGGATGGAGAAGATGTTAAGGTAGGTACTAACGTAACATAAAAACCAGGTTCAAGCCTGGGTGAGCAGCCATTCAACTGGAGTCGATGAAACCAGACTCAAAAGGTCCATACTTCATAAAGCCCAGATGTGCAAAACAGAAATAACAATAAAACAATTACTAAAATGTGAAAGGGGTGAAAAACGCATTAACAGGAGAAATCAAAATATTAAATTCATACTGGTAGTCACAAACCAATAGTGATTGAAAATCAAGGTAAAAGTGAACAATTGAGCCTTAATAAATGTGCCATACATCTGAAAGGCTATCCAAAAGTTCTTAAACTATTCCAACCCAAATGTTCTCAAATCACCAGCACAAAATGCTGTGCGATTAAAACTAAACAAGCAATTCGAAGTTAGAAAAATGAAAGGAGAAGGCAGACAGACAGCAACAGAATTAAAACGCACCTTGTAAGTATTGTTCCTTTAACAGTTGCAATAGGAACATAATCATCTCCAGTGGGAATATCCGACCAGTGAAAGTGAATCCGGCCCCCTCCACCTCCACCACTGCCATTAGTTCCAACCCCGCCAATACTAGAAAGTACAGATTCCTTCTTTAGGAGGAAATTCTGCACAAAAAGAAGAATTGTACCACCAGAACCACCACCAGGTCCTCCAACTGTGGCATGAGATACCAAACCAGTAAAACTGCCACCATTTGCCTCAATTGAGCCAGAAAGGGAGAGGTTTGGCAGAGATTGCTCCAAAGAACCCATCACTACAAATTTGCACAAGGGCAGTGTTGTTAAGAGGCACAATGACTGAACATAGGCAACAATGATTATGCACTATGTGATACCTATTATACCACCACCGGCTGTTGAAGATGTACTGAGATTACCGCTGCCGCTGCCAAGTTCACAAGGTAAATCAGCATTACCATATGCAGCTCCACCCTCTGCATGGCCACCACTGTATACACTATCACCACCTTTACCACCATGCCCACCCCCACCACTAAGCCCACTGCTTAACATTTTTCCTCGTCCAATTCCACCTCGGCACCCTGCAAACAGAAGAAACTTAAAAGTATAGAGTAACTGATAAAACTTAAGTGGATAAAGAAAAAGAATCTCTAAATACACATCAAATTCAAATAACCTAGCATGTATGATTTCAAAGACATACAATTATTTAATCTAGGTCATTTATTCATTCTACCAATTTAAAGAAAAAACATATTTTTCAAGCATATTCCTCAAGGACAGCATATAGAGAATCAAGCCAGCATATCTCAGATCAGACAGCTGCGAAACAAGGTTAATAGTAAATTTCACAAGTCTACCAAATTCATGGCCTGCTGGCCCACATGACGAGCCAGATGAATATACCACTGATGTGGACCTAATTGGTCATGAACGGGGACTAGCCATGAAACATTAGTTTCATAAGAAACCAACCAAAAATAGTGGCACGCGCGGCTATTTTGGGCGCGTGGACCCTGTGGATTCAAAGGAACAGTTGTGTTTTCTAGCAAACCCCCCCCCCCCCCGGCCGCCCTCTTGGACACCTGACGTTTCTTCTTGGATGAGCTGAAGGGCTGGGAGTTGGCTGGAGCCAGAAAGCTCTTAGACTGTAGAGCCTGGGTATCAGAGGTAGTAGTCTGGTAGCACGACACTCATGTTCTGGGTTTTGTAGCATGTGCGATCTTAGCTTATTCCTTGCCTAGGAAAGTGGGCGAGTGCCTTTTCTAGCAAGAAATAAACATAATTGAATGCGCAAAATGAGAGTAGAAAAGCATGAACTAAGGTATTTGCAAGTACCACTACCACCACCAATAATACCAACAAGGAGCCACAAGAAAGATGATTTAAAAAATTGTACCAAAAACATAGTTTAGTAATAACAGCAAAATAAGATCGATTGTGTATTGTTACAAGTATTATCTCTTTCCACTTCAAGTCACAGATTCCTCTATTAACACTCACAAGGATTTTTTCAACACAGCACTGGTGTAAAGCTAGCTATCATGGACGATAGACTACACAGGTACTTTTATTTTGAGAATATATATGCTAATGAGTCCTTTTCCTCTTTCAATTAGGATCATTTACATATTCCTAGAGTAGCACCCATGTGCTCTATATATGGCCCCCATAGAGTTACCGTTCAATACAAGAGCTATTCATAAAAATGTAAACAGTGATTAGTCTTGCCAAAAATCTTTGAAACCACAAGACTAGCAAACACAAACACAAACACATTAACAAAAAAGAAGAAATTTGTCTAGGGGACACTGTTAGTGGTAATAGTAATCCTTCTTTTTAATTAACTAGTATTAGTATGTAAAAGTTGTATAGGTCGGTTTCAAATTATAGATCGTTTGACTATTTTTACATCAAGTTAACTCTACCATCTTATTTGAAAATTTATTTTGCAAAAATACGTAAAAAAATAAGTCATGCTTAGATATTAGTATGGTGAACTAAATCATAGCGGAAATAAATGGTAATTATGAGATTTTAATGAAAAAGTGTATTTTTCATCCTTTAAATATTTCAAAAGTGTGGCATTCATCCTTTATGTTTTAGTTGGTGCAAATCAATCCCTTAACTTTATAAGCCAGTGCATTATTCATCTCCACCTCGGTTTAACACCAGGTTAGGCCACATAGTCATCTGACTAATCATTAATTAGCCACGTCATGTGCTGACTCATCAATGGTGTGGTACGCTGATGACCTCTTTCTCATTCAGTCTGCGGCTTCGCTTTCGACCCCCCCCCCCCCTCCCTTGAGTACCATCTGTATTCTGCCCCTCTTCACTAAGAGGATGGATCAACTCACCTAGTGCCACACCACTTATCGTCGCCTCGTCCTGGCTGAGATTCAGATCCCCTAAGATGAGCGAGCTCATCTGTGAGCTGGCGATCATGGCGGCGCTTCGCAGTGTGTTCAACATCACCTACCTGCACTGAGAGGAGGTCCCTTGTTCCTGCAGCATGGCCTTCAGTGTGATGGACAAACTACAAAGGACTTATAGCTGCGTTGAAGGACAAGATGCTACCCACAGCCAACAAGGAGAGGCTTTAGCCCCTAGTTCTATGCGTGTACTTGCAGGCAAGGTGTGGTTCCTTGCTATGAAGGATGAACCGTACTTCACCAACAGCGCTGCTGAGGCATACCCTGTGTTCTTAATTTCTGAGATAATTCATACCAACATGACTACTCTACTTGTGGGCTAGTTATGCACTATATTTGCACTTTTGCAGTCCTTGGATCATCAATAATCAGTGATGTTCACAAAACTAAAACAGCACAGAGGTTAGCTTCGATTTTTGAGCTGTCTTTCTTGTGCTTGGTTATTTCTTCAAATAATTTTTTTGAATTCATCACTCATTATTACAGTCTACTAGTCTAGTAAATTGAATAATGAAGACTAGCTGATAACTCTTTATTTTTTGTTAATCACTAACAAACAGAATCAACAAAGATGTCAGAAACATAAATTGAATAAACTATGACATGGCTAATTAAGGATCAATCGGATGATTATGTGGCCTAAACCAGTGTTGAACCGAGGTAGAGATGATTAGTACGCCGGTTTAATTAGTTATAAGGGATTGATTTACACCAACTAAACCATAAAGGATGAATGTCACTCTTTAACAATACTTAAGTGATGAAAAATACACTTTTTCCATTTTCTAATAAGAAGACGAGTGAGTCAAATTTGATGTCCAAGAAGTCAAAAGATCTATAACTTGGAATGGAGGGAATACATATACTCAAATAAGCAGATTATAATGAGTGGCCCTAACTGTGTAACTAAACTCTTACCATGGAACTATTCCAAACTTGTCTACAACAAAAATTAATATGTGGCTTGTGGCATTGTGCATACTCGGTAGTCACACAACATGGTATTCAACTTCCTGAGCGACCGAGTCTCAGATAAACATGATGTTCTAAACTCTTTCCAACTACTCTTTTCGTTTTTGTACTTGTGCTCTTCTTCTTTTAGGACTTCGGTTTTATAAATTTATTTTTACTGTTGTGGGGACCTCACCCGATGTTCTTACATAAAAAAAGGTAATGATACAATACCTAATCCTGTTGCACTTATGGTCCCAGATGTCTGCACAGTGACACTTCTTGCTCGATTAAAATTAATGACAGTTCCTTGCACAAGCCCGGAAACATCAATATCTTCAACTCGGCATATCTGCATGCCAAAAAAGCCACCATGGATTGCAGGTAAAACTAAAAGGTAATCCAGGAAATAAATAAAGAGTAAAATGTACCAGCAGTCCTTAAACTTATCCACCCTGTTTGGCTGAGCTCCAGCTCCAACAATTACTGAAGCTGGGTATCACTATTCACTAGTAGTCTAGCGCCAGCAATTCATGGAGCACTAGGGAACATCAGGTGTCTGGGCAAACCATTTTGTTAACAATTTTGATTAAAAGTAGAGATTGAACCACTTTATTTTAGCATATATAACTCATGATGTGACTGATAGAGCTGCCAAACTAGGTATTAACAATATTTGAGTCCCTAAACTTGTTAAATGAGCTATTCAAGGTCAAAATCCTCCTAATTGACACAAACTTGCCTCTGTGGCATACCTCAAGAGTTGACAAATCAGCATGAACATAGGTCGTACACGATGATTGGGGGAATATGGACCTTGAATGGCACACTTAACAAGTTTATAGACCCAAATATGCATTTTAAGTGCTCACATACATAGATAATACCGTGGGACAAGTTCAAGGATTGGAAATGCATTTTAGTCTGAAAATAAATAGGTGAAACATCACACCATGAGAAACGTTACAGCTTAGGAGAATCAATAGTATACCTGTAAAGTAAAAGACAATGAAGAGTTCAAGTTGCAATCCTCAGGTGGATGAAAAATTTCCATAGGACAACTCTCATCTTCACAGTTCAGCTTTGGGGCCCTGGTGTTGCCACAAAACCTCATTAACCGTTCACCGATGAGGAAAACAATAAAAATAGGGTATTTAGCACAAAATCTGAAGGTCGTAAGTTACATCTCATCACTACTTCCATTTATAAGAGGGCCCCTTAGAACAGCTCCAGGTCCAACCTAAAAAATAATTACATATCAATTACTATATTCTTCGAATGGCTTAGAAATACCGGACAATCTAAATGCAACAATGAGGTATTGAACTGGACCATTCAAAAACATTAAAAACCATGTCGCCCATATTATGGATGTATAGCACACACCATCCAGTGAAAGCAAGAAATAGAAATTGGATTGCTTCGTGGTTATGAAAAGCAACATGATTCTCTCAGGCGAATTTTAAACTTTGAAACATCTAAATTCAGCATCTTGAACTCATCTAAGTAAATACCAGAGTTAAGAACACTATGGACTGAAAAAAGATCCCAAAAAAACCAGTCAAACCCCCAAATAACAGATTCATAACAGGCCTAATTTTATTTTAGATAGCATCAAAGGCATACAACTACCAACTTGTGCTGCAACCATTAGAAAGAAAGGCGCAACAGGCATGCAATATCATACCACAAAAAATCAGATAGATTATGGATATACAAAACAGAAAAGCATTAGATGTACCACTATGTTGTAAAACAGTGATAAAATAAGGCGTTGTGCCTCTATTGCATCTCCTTGACCAGATAAATTGAGAACACCCTGACCATGAATCCCCAGATTAGCATTTGAGTGTATCACGGATGCTTCCTGACAATCATGTGAACAAAAATATCACTCACGGTGAAGGCAGGCAAAAGGATGCAACACACCTTACAGTTGTTAACATACCTTTAGAACTATCAAATTGCTACCTTCTAGTAATGAAGTTGCCACTCCTGATTGTCGGCCACCATCAATAGTCATTCTTGAGTTCCACATAAGGAGCATCTTTACAGACATCCGTAAAGCGCCAAAGACCTGAATTTGATTGAAATACAGCATAAATAATGTCAGATAGTCAAAAGTGCAGAAAATGACAGGGGGAAAAGCAAAGAAGAACCTTGATTGTAGAATCACTCATAAGAAGTTCCTCAGCCAACAGCTCAAATTCTGAATATGGATAATGTGTCAGGCCAAAAGTTAGAGTAGCACCAGATAAAAGAATCTGTCCTTGAGCCTGAAAATAGAAAGCAATCAAGAAAATGGTACTATAGATGGAAGGGAACATTAGTGAAATAGGTGAACAACTACTGATATTTAGAGCAAATTCCAGGCTAGTTATACCACACTAGCAACTGTTAATGCATAGCTTATTGTGAAAAGAAAGCAAACACACAACCTGGCAATGACAATTTGTGTTATCTACCTGTTATATATCCAGCACTAATTCATACAGATGTACTCCCTCCAGCCACAAAAAAAGTGACCCTTTGGAGAGCGTGCAGTCAAATGAAAACGGTATATACAGATTTAAAAGTCTCATGAAAGACTTTAGCAATATCGTTCTTTCCTTTGTTTCAAACATATATTTTAGTAGAAAACGATGGTCAAAGTCCAGAATATTATTTGTGACTGGAGGGTCTATGGCTTAAATAGTTACAGAAAGTACAGACAAGCCCCAGAATAACAGCATTCCCCCTTGCTGATTAGAAACACTCAGAGACCCAAAAAAAACTAAGACCTTCTTGACCAAATATTTTGTTTGTATCCTTTCTGTGAGTTTGTCTGCAGAAAAAATAAAGAGAGAAACAAGTGCAGTACTTGCAGCAAAATTGTATGGATAAACTATCAACAAAGATAATGTATTAAGCCCCAAACCTGAATACGACTCCAGTGTAAGGGAAGAGAAACTTTGGCACGATTTCTGATAAGGACATTTGTCCAGAGTGGCTCGTATGGTGGATCTAGAAAAACCGTATCAGTTTGTGTGCTCAAGTTATCATTGCTAACGGTAATACTCTTAGGTACTTCTTCATAAAGAGTTCCAGCTGCTCCCGCGTTGTTCAGGCATCCTGAACTCTTCCCACCTGTACAAGAACAACAATAGAATCTATCAGTCTAGTCCTAAGCAACTTGGGACTGGCTAGTGATGAAACCCAGCAAGAGACAGCAAAAAAGAGGATAAAAGGTAAAGAGGTATTATTGTCAGGCAAAATTTGAACACAAAAATTATTAGATCAAGAAATTTGAAAATGCTCTGTACTCTCCATCTACCAACTATTATGGGTAATACAAGATTACCGATATGATGATACCTAGATCTTAACGGATAGACCTTATAGATAATAGACTGGAAGTAAAATTGTAGCATAAGATAGGCAGGACAGTGGCAGAGAAATAGGTCAATAACTTGAATATAATGATTCAAAACACAGGTAGGAGTAGCCAGATTACCAAAAATGTGCAGACTTTGACACAAGAAAACCAAATAAATTACCATGAACAAAAATTTGGGTGTCATCATGCCTACTGAAAACATCGATGGAAACACGTCCTCCACCTCCACCAGCCAAACCATTGCCTCCACAGGCACTTACTTTGCCACCTCCTTGCCTGGTTCAAATAAGGTATCAGAAGGGCAGCGGATGAACTATGGACAGCCTTGAACCAAAAAGAGTATCTTTTTTTCCAAAGAATACACAGATGAACCTCATATCTCTTTCACTTTAAATAAGAAGAACCAGAAAAGAAGTCCACATCATCACTAGAAAACATCCAGGCCATGGAATGAGACGAGTTCAAATGTCAAATCGCGAATTTGTTAAGTGGAAGAAATGTCGATAAAGGATTGCAACAACACTTTTAATTCTCCATCAGTCCTAAACTGCTCCAAATTACCTTTCTTCCTCTTCGAATGCAGACAGACAAGCAATTATGTTGCAAAACTAGACCTGATACAATCATATTGGGCTTGTACAGTTGTACTTGCCACTAAATATTTACTAGAAGCTTAGGTTATCAGCAGACTAGCTCATTGTTCTGTAGTGTGTCAATTGTTTCATTCATGCCAAGCTACCTCTGATTTTCTAAAAGACTTAGGGTAATACCAACTTAATCATGACCATGCTACATTTCCTCAATTATCACGCATAGGTGCAAGAAACCACAGCACACTAAATAGTTGATCTGATGGTAGTATAATAGCTATTATTTAGCTCACGATGACAAAGAAACAGTGGTATCCTTCCTCTCCTGATTCAGCGCCCATTGTAGAGAACTAATTGTCAATCATTGTTTTGACTTTTTTAGTGCATGTTGAGTTCAAATCGAGCTCCCAACTTTATGAATTATCTGCATAAAAGAATCATCTGGTTGTGCCACTGGGAAAAACGCAAGGTGAAATTGTTTGTTTTCGTTACGAAGATGCGATATCGCGTATGCTACTTATGTTTATCAATGAAGTACTGCAAGTGGGACATAAACTTCATATCTTAACCACCCAAAAACCCCAAGCAAGGTTCCTGTATGTATTTGTACTACATGTCCACACAGCAAGCCATATGCTAATCATACAGGTTCATACAACCTGTCTGAAATCCGGATTGCGCCCAAAGTACAGAGTCTAATATAGCTCCTCTTGATTTTGCCAATTGAAATGGTATTTAAGGTCTCCATCAAATCAGCTTGCTCAAATGTCAGGCTAACAGCTCAGGGCGGAACAGGAGCTAGGAAGTAGTAGTAAGAAGTGAGAAATGCACCCATAGAAACCCATTGTGGTATACTACTATACTCACATTGTCGCAGCCTTCATATAGATGCTCCCCCCAGAGCCACCCCCGCCCTTGGTGCCACCGTCTCCTCCATCAGCAAGAACTGTTCCGTTCATCACAATCTCCCCAGCGAACAACCACACGACACCGCCGCCTCCGCCACCATAGTCCTTCTCGGAGCTAGTCGACCCCCCTCTGCTGCCATAGCTATTCGGGGTCTTGAGCGCCGACCAAGCGTAGGTGTCACCGCCCCACGAGTCCTCCTGCGACTGCCCCTTCTTAACGAAGCAGCTGGCGCCCCGGCCCCCGTGCCCTCCGCCGTCCCCGTAGGTCCCGGTGGGCACGCCGCTGGTCTGGTCGGGCGGGTCCCCGGCGAGCGCGGTGGTGTCGAGGACGGCGCCTTCGGCGAGCGTGATGTTGGAGGCCGCGAGCGAGACCCATCCGGCCGCGACGCGGGCCCCGCGGCCGAGGAGGATGGCGCCGGACAGGTTGGCGGAGACGACGCAGCCGGGGCGCGCGCAGGTGACCGCGACGCCGTCGAGGATGGCGAGGCTGCCGGCGCCGCTGATGTACACCCCGCCGGCCAGGCCCACCGAGTCCCGGACCACGCACAGGGTGTCGAGGTCGCCCACGCCGCGGAGGTCCCCGGCGCAGGTCGCCGCCGGGGCCGCGGGGGGCGGCGGCAGCGCGGGCGGCGGGGGCGGCGTGTAGTCGTGGTACGTGAGGATCGAGTAGGCATCCGCGCCGCCCGCCTCCCCCCGATCGAAACCCTCTAGGCTACCCCCCGATGCAACGGCGAGGAGGGCGAGGAGGAGGGGGAGGCCGGTGGCGCGGGAGGGGAATGTGGGAGGCCATGGGGCGGGAAGCATCAGAGCCCTAGCGCCGCGGGCTTGTGTCTGGCTTAGCGAGGCGCGCGGTAGCGGTGGCGGTGGCGGTGACGGCGGCGGCCGATCGTCGGCGTCGCCGAGCCGAGCCGAGGTGGGCGTGGGCGGTCGGGGCTGGGGTTTCGTGATGGTTCCGCCGCCGGCCTCCGTTAACGCACGCGGATGGGAGTCGGGCCGTCGGATTTGCTTCAAGATCCGGGAGGGTAGGTGGGGCCTTCCTCGGTGGGGAGTGGGCCCGCCACGGCAGGCACACAGATGCGCACAAGGCCGTTTTCGATTTTATGCTTCAGAAAACGCCAATGTTTACGGCAAAATATAGCAGTATATCTTGAGGAAAAGGAAAGCTTTAATTGTCAGGTACCAAAAGGTACTGTTGCGCTTTCCTTGCATCCCATCCCAACGTAGCCCTGCACGGAGCGCCTCCGTCGCCGCGTGTCGCCCACGTCAGGCTCTCGCTCGCTATCGCTGTTTCGTTTTCGTTCACCGGTCGTGCGTTCCGCGTAGGGACGTCGGAATAGCTCCTCATCTCTGTCCCGTGAACAAAAACCTTTTCGCGGGGATTCCCACAAACATTGACGAGGGATATTTTCTCTCCATCCTCATTCTCCGTGGGGGAATAAATCCCCACACGAGTCTCCATTTTCATTTAAACTTATAATTAATAGGTATGTTTTTTTATTAATACAAAACATTGTTATTTATACGTATGGTCAAAAGTAAAAAATTATTATATGTAACATCATAATAAATATATTTGTACAATAAATAATCACTTAACAAGGTAATAATTTATTTTATCGTTAACTATTACATGAAAACATCGTCATGTGCAAGTTTAACGGGTCCCCGCGAGGATCGGGGATAGGAGAATGCTTCCCCATCCCCGTCCCGTTTGCCCATCAGAGGGGAGAATTTTCTCCGTTTACATCCCTGTTGGGGAAAGAAATTCTCCATCCCCGTCTCCTTAATGGAGGAATTCCCCGCGGGGAATTGGGGATCAGGTCCACATTGCCATCCCCAGTCCCGCATGTGACTAATAAATAAAATAATAAAAGAATGAGATGTTAGAAAGGGTTAGAAAAGGTCCAAAACAATAGAAAAAAAATATTTCTACCCTTTGATCTTTTAATTTCTGATTTTATTTGCACACATACCTTGTCTTATACTTATTGAGAAATGAAGGACGTCAACCAATCCATTCATGTACATCTAGTTATAAGTAAAAAAACAAAAGCTACTAAGAAAGAATTGAGGTTATGTACATGCGACACACGCATATTTGCCGTGAAAAAAATGTCCATTAGACTAAAAACCAACCCAAAATGGACCATCTCCCATACTGGGCCGAATCTGACCCCGCCAGGCCCATATAGGATCAAAACCTGCCCTCAATCGCCCACAAGCCTACCCATCCCCTTAACCCTAGGTTTCTTTCATCCTCCCATCTCTCTCTTTCACCTGACGGCAGCGGCGACCGCACAGCGAGCGAGCGCGCCCGCCCGTGGCCGCATCCTCATCCTCAACCTTCCGGCCACGCGCCCTTTCCGGAACCGCCGCGCCCTCCTCGACCCTCCCCCGGCCGTGCGCCCTCGCCGAACCGACGCGCCTTCTCCTCGCTCCTCCCCCTTGCCGGAATCATCGCGCCCTCCTCGACCTCCCGGCCGCGCGCCCTCGCCAAAACCGCCGCACCTTCTCCTCGCTCCTCTCAGTCGGTCCCGTCACGCCTCCAACTTAGGTAAGTTGATGGATTTGTTTCTTAATTTCTCAAATCTCATCTCAAAGTGAACTTAATCTCTGCTTCCATCCGACTATGTGCTTTGCTGGGCATTTTGATGTATTATGAATACCAAAATCCTTAGTTCTATGGGCGATGTGGGATTATCTGGTAAATGTTGGATCCATGGTTTATGGCATTGTATAATATGTGATACGATAAATGTTGGATGCAGGGTTCATGGCCTTGTTGGGCCTTCATGGATCGGGTGGGCGGAGATTTGCCTCACGCCATGTTCTTTCTTTCCTAGTCTCATTCTTTCCTGTCTTGATTTTATTCTGAACCCAGATGATCCGCTTGTTGCTTGTATTGTGAGTCCTATGTTGTTACAACTTGAATTCCATTATCGAGGGTGGGTACATCCAAGCACCGGAGAAAAAAGAATACGATTGACGGTAGGAACGCGTAACAATTTTGCGTAAGAATTCAATCCGCATTGAAGTCTAACCGTGGAAGGTGACTAATGGATTATATCGGACGGCTGTAAAAAACGTGGCAATTAACTAAAGAATCTTTTTAACGTCCCGTGGGCCAAAGAAAATTTAATCAAACTCATCCAACAGCCGGTATACTTCATCCAAGGGTGGGTACACTATTGGGTAGGTTATAGTTAAGTACATATTGTTTTTCTTTAAACTCGCTCTTTTATAGGTTAGATGCGTTTGTGACTTTTGTCCGCCGCTAATCTTTACTCTTTACCTAATAGAAGAGTTTTTTTCCTGCCAAAGCTTTTTCATCCACCTTCCTATAATCTCCTATGAATCAGACACGTAGGCCCTATTTGGCACAGCTTAGTCTTTTTTATAAGCTAGTTTCTCCATAGCTTAAGTTTTTTTCCCACTTATTATATAAGCTGCTAGATAAAAAACTGTGGTGTTTGGCACAATGGTTGTTCTACAGCTTTCCAACCAAGTCTAACACGCATGGCCCCCTTTAAGTGACTCTAAGAGAGAACAATAGGCAGCAGGCAGGCAGCGGTGGCGCGCTGGCAGAGGGCGGCGCAACCCATGGGGAGCGGCAGCGCAGCGAGCTCGGTACGGCGGGAGGGATGCAGCGGGCGGCGGGCCGACGTGGGAGGAGGGGCGGCGGGCCGATGTGGGAGGAGGAGCGGTGGGCAGTCGGCGCCCTCGCCGCAAGAAGACAAGAGGGTGGCCGGAGTCAGGGGAGAGGACGCCGGAGTCAGAGGGGATGGCGGCGTCCGTGGCCGGAATCGAAGTCAGATAGGGTGGCGCTGGCGGGGAAGGAGGAGCGGGCACCGCCAAGTCGTAGAGGGAGGGGGGGCACCCACGAGGAGGGACGGTCGGGCACGCCGACGGGGAGCGAGCTCTGGCAGGTAGGAAGGGGCTCGCCGGTGGGGAAGGGACTCACCGCATGGGGACGGGGAGAGCGCCCGGTGGGAGAGCTGCGTCGGGTGGGAGTCGAGGTCGGGTCAAAGACGAGAAGCTTGGAAGCAGAAAAAAAAGCACCCCCGCGGCCGCTTCTCATGTTGTTGGGGTTTCACATCGAAATGGAAAAAGCTTTAAATTTTAAATTGCTCTAAAAGCTAGACGTTTGGCACCCATTGCAGCTAAAAAAAAGTAGAAGGGGGCAATAAGTGGTACCAAACATGCGCGATTGTTTGGTTGATACCGAGCGATATTGCGAGTAGTCCTGACAAGAAAGCCGCAGGCCGGGCGTGACCACGTGAGAGTCGCGGACGAGAAATCGGCTCGGCGTATTCGATCCCATCAGATGTTGGGCGGTATCGCGGTTGCCCAGCCTCGTATCCGATCCCACCGGTAAATGATTAGTCTTGACCCAACCAAACATACGGTAACGAGAGTTGTTTGCACCGTAAAGCGATCACGGCAGAAAATCACAGAACTAAACAGCACCTAGGATTTGGATGGGTGTAAGTCCAAAAATTAAAAACCTGTGCGGAAAGTAAAAATCCGTGAGCCTATTTTTAAATTCATTAGTCGTCCCATAAATTTAATTAAATTCGTAAGTAGTTTTACTCTAAGCTTATGAATTTTGGATTTCCTGCTGCAGCCTAAGAATTTATGGAGTTTTTTAGCCAACGAATTTAAATAAATCCACGAAACTTCTCCAAATTTTTTATAGTATGACACGACAACCAGACCTTGATTGTTAGAGCAGGGTTACCAGAAAATGCATCTGTACTGTCTACAGTGCATAAACAGTGTTTTTTTATTCTGTGTACAGTTCGTAAACAGAATTTTCTACACCTATATTCACTCTCCGATGACACTGGTATTAGCGGCTCCTAGCACCGGGCTCTAGTTGGTCTCCATGGATCTTTCACCCTATGCTCTCCTACTGCCGTAAAGGTGGATGCAGGTGCAGCTTGAGGAGTGGGCGAGCGGCAGCAGCACCACCACGAGTTGAAACACGCACAAATCGTCCTGACTTTTGCCCGGCGCCTGCTGGCACCACACCATCGATGGACCACCGGATAGCAACTCAACACAGGTCTACATTGCCAGCTAAGCGCATCCGCGCGAACTGCCCCTTGCTAGCCAACGTATAACCCTACCCGACCTATCACCCTACAAATTGGCCTCTCATACCGGTCAAACAATTAAAAATAATCAAGTAAGGAATACACATACATGTTCAAATTAGAGAACAAAAATGAGTCTATGATCGAGGGACTAAGTGTATCGTGTTTGGTTTTCGTCCTGGCTGTGACGAGCGTTTGTTAACACTGAAGACTTATGAAGGACGAGCGGGCACCTCCTAAGCATGATCTGGAGGAAAGTCTACCTAAGCGTGACCTGATGGCGACGCTCGAGTGCTACCTGTGGCGTGACAAAATCCCCGCTGAGCGGATTGGTAGGTGGCTGAGGTTGCTTGCCCAAGTTAGGCTCGGCCCATAAGAGTGACATTGGGTGCGGGACGGTGTCGTGAGCCGTAAAATCACTCAAGACTGATGGCCCATTAAGCATTTCCTAGGTTGAGCGTCAAAACCAGGGGCCACCGACAAAACCAGAGGCAGGTTGCCGGTATCCCAAAAACTGAAGTTACCCCCGAGGGATGAGCTACTTGACACGTGAAGACCATCAAGCGAGGGCGGAGAAACCGAAGATGTCGAGGACTCCATCGTGGCTGTTTATCTGAGTTATTGCGGTCTTTTCTAACCTCTACAGGTGTTTAGTGTAACGAGTCGGTAATACAGAGGTTAAATGCAAACTGCCTTATGGCAATAGAGGTGTAGTATAAATAAATAGATGGCAGCCATAAACCACCTCTCTTGGCTGGTTAGACTTGTTTAGAGCTTAGGATTAGAGCTACATTTTCGTCACCAAGTAAAGAACAACAAGATAAGTGAGGTTTGAGTGATCAAGTCTCCACTTTTAGAGGGTAGGAAGTGGGTGGCTGCTTGGGTGATCGAATCCCCATCTTGTAACCAGAATTTGAGACCCCTTTGGGCCATTGATAGATGGAATTCGTGCAGCTCCTTGTGTGTTCTCGCTTCCTCCTCTCTTTATTGTCTTTTGATCTGGTTTCTTCGTCATTCGGTGTGTTTGTGCTTGACCAAGCCCGAGATCTTTCTCTTGTCGGTGTTTTGGACTGCTAGGACGTGGAGAGATCGTGATTTGGTTTGCCAAATTTCAGTTCCATGAGCAATCCCGCGATTTTCGTTCCTGTCTGGTGGACTTTACTTTGGGGATGAGTCAAATCCGTAGAGAAATTCTTAGGGCTTTGCCTTGATCTGTCGGGAATAGATTCTCCATAGCCTAGATGAAGTCCTTGTGAAGTTTGGAGTCCATTTGGTCAAGATTTGGATCGATTCTTAGAATTCACGGGGTGTTTTCTCTTCTCGGGCTACCCTGTTTCATACCATCGGACCGTCCGGTGGTGAGGCAGTGGATCGTCCGGTGCCTGGAGTTTGGCTTGGGAAGAGACTACGAGGCTCGGCCTCAAAGGGTCTTTTGCGAGCATCGAACCATCCGGTGGTGCTCGAGCAGAGGGATCAACCCTCAGCCCAGAACATCCTGGCGACTTGCCAGATCTTCCGGTGCCTAGCCATCGGACCGTCAGATTGTCCGGTACCCCGGAGTCTGTAACGCCCCAAAAATCACCTCCTAAATTTTTTTCTCTTAACCCTCCCTAATTCAAAATCAATTTTTGAATACTTGTTTGTAACTGAGTGTGTGTCTATGAGCCCAACAAAAATCCGACAAAATCACCAAATATTCTAGAATTAATTCCTTCCAAATTCTTCTACAAAAGTCCCTCACAAAAATCTCCCAAAATTTCCTTTCAAATTTCTCCAAAAATCCCTCAAAACAAATTCACAAAAATCTAAAATCTCTTCCCTTCGCTCTTTGGCCACAGCCCAACTCCCCTTTCCCTTCCTCTCCCTCTGCCTCGGTCTACCCGGGTCCTGCTCCCCCTTCTCTTCCTCTAGGCTGCGCCCCACCGGCCCATCTCCTCTCTCCCCATCTCCTTCCTCCACCCAGGCACGCGACGCCGCGCCACGGCCCCGCCTCGCTGTCGTACGCGCAACAACGTGAACGGCGCCGACCCCACCTGCCTGCCCTCGCCTTCCTTGCTCCCCCTTACCTCTCGCCACCTTGCGCGTTGCACATCTTGACGATGTAGAGCGTCGCACGCCGCGACATCCTGGCCTCACCCCATCGCCATCCCGGCCGTCCTCTCCCCTGGGTCCCGCTCCGATGCCGTGCGCATCGCAAGCCACAACAACCCATGCCCATCAGCTCGCACGACGCCAAACTTCACTGCGCATCGCCACGCCGCCGCCTCGGCCTATAAATAGGCAATGAAGATCACCGTTTCCCCGCCACCACTGACCTCACCTCGCCTCCTCCCCCCTCGCCGACGCACCGAGGAAACTCCTCGACAGGGAAGCCCCGGTGAGTCGCGTGCCACTCTGCCGCGCTCACCGCGCTGCACCTTGGCCACCGCCGCCACTGCAAATCCACCCAATTCACCCTCCTCGCCACCTC
Organism: Paspalum vaginatum; assembly: GCA_030272315.1. Classification (NCBI taxonomy): domain Eukaryota; kingdom Viridiplantae; phylum Streptophyta; class Magnoliopsida; order Poales; family Poaceae; genus Paspalum; species Paspalum vaginatum. The sequence goes on along the minus strand of CM059020.1, from coordinate 9,302,530 downwards.
TCCCTCCAATTCCAGCGAGTTTAAGCACCATACCTTCTCCCGCTACCACCCCAGCACCTTAGCGCCACCCTTCTCCCGCCACAGAACCCCACTGCAGTGCAATCTCCTCCTTGTTGCTAGGTGCGCGCCCTCCCTCTCACCAAGCACCCCACCTACGACCACCAATCCATGCCCGCGATCCCTCCACCGGCTTCGCCTCAATGACCTCATCGTCGCGTGCTCTATCTCGACGCCGGAACCGACGCCGACAACGGGAATTGCCGATGAGCTCCGTCGGACCGGCCCGGACCGGTTTACCCCCGCACCACCGTCCGTTGCCGTCGCCATCACCCTCCCCCTCCACACGCTGCAAGCGGGCCTCGCGCCAAATGGCATGAGCCACGCCGCTAGCTGCCTGGTGGGCTGGCCCACTCACATGAGCTGTGCCACCTCGCTCCCGTGGGCCGACCTACTCGGGTGGTCTGCGCCCTGCGGGTCGCCAGCCAGGCCGGGCCAGGCCACGTGTGCGCTGCGCGCTGTGTGGGCCGATAGGCCATCGTGGGCCAAAAACCAATCCTGGCCCAGGTTTCAATCCCAGCAGGCTGAATTCCACAAGTTCGCTCAAGAAAAGTCTACTTGTACCCCCCTGAACTACTCCAAAAGTCTATATATACCCCTACCACTAAATACTCCATAACTTCTCCATTTCAAACTCCGATTTCGGTGATTTTAGTCTCTAAATTCATCTAGAATCACGCCCTGTCCACCTACATCAATTCTCATCCATTTTTCCCACCTTGTTCCACAGAAAAGCTCCCACTCCACCATGCGTCCGCCACCTCTTCGACATTATCGGCCCCATCTCGTTAGACCATACCCGTTGTTGTGGCAGTCTCCGCAACAGTCGCTACCATGCCCGCCAGTGTGGCCAAGCATCCACTACCCCACTCGCCATTCCGGCACCAGCTCCACGAGTAAGAACTCTAAATAAATCACTATCACCTCAATTCGGCAATTCTTCTTCCTAAAATCCAAACTCTAGCTCCATATCATTTGGGCTCATGATATACCTCGGTTTGTGTGTCGTTCTTTGTTTGTGCGCGTAGGTTACACCATATAGGTTGTACGATCCACCGCTCGAGGACCGCTACACAACAACCGAAGCACGTGTTCAACCGGAGCTGTCACCGTCGATTCAACCACCTCAATAGAGCGATCGGCAAGTCCACTGGAATCCCCACTTGATGCATAAATCTCCCAGTTTTATCACCACAACACATTGCCTTATTACACAAATAAAACATGCATGTTTTACTGGCTAAGGAAACATGGTAGAATAGCCGCCTAAGCCTATTTTAGAAGTAACGCGCATAGGTGGGACCGCTCACTCCGTTGTGCCATAACCATACAGGGCAGGAGTGTCGTGCTGCGGCTTCCAAGGACCGGTCTTCGTGGAGAAGGCTAGTGTTGTGAGTTACTCGCGGAGTCGAGTAAGAAAAAGAAATGGAAGTTTGCCGTGTTCGTAAGGACCGAGTTGGTGTTTCATCTTGCCTAACTTTCTAGCGCGACCACGTGATGCTGTGTGGGCAATACCTAGTCTAGAACCGCATATGAAACCAGCCCAAATTAGCCGACCGGCTGGAGTGCTAGGATGATATGGAATTGCCGGGGATGGGGAAAGTGTTTCGGGGGTGCGGGGCATCGGTGCTGTGGGGCATAGATATCTCCTGGTCCCTCAAGCGACGTATTTGGTGCATGGGCCGACGGAAGACCCAATTTAGGGGCCGACCAACTGACTCCGGACAGACTGACACATTGGCTTGCAACACAAAGACTCTTTAAGAAAGTTATGGATCACGGATTCTATGTAATCTTTTATAATCTAAACCATTTATGAGATATAGAAGGAAGACTACTTGTAACCCAAGCAATTCTAGGACTATATAAGGCGGGGTAGGGACCCCCAAGAGATCTCATCCTGAAATAAACTCTCCAATCCTCCCTATACCTCTTGCGCCCTTATTGTAATCTCAAGAAGCAATACAGACCACCGCATACAGGACTGTAGGGTGTTACGCGATCTAGTGGCCTGAACCAGTCTAAATCGCGTTCTTCCTTGCGTTTTGTGTGGGACCATAGAACTATAGTCGATCTAGACGCTATTGAAAGCATCCCGTGGTACATCTTATCGTGCATTGTCGGTACTAAAATACTGACAGTTTGCGCGTCAGGTAGAGATGTCTACATCGAAACCAAGCCACCTCTATGGCTGATCTTCACATCACATGAGATCGTGAGATCGTGATCGCTATTTACTTCAAGGTCAAGTTCCTCTTCGTCGAGATCAATCAGCAGATCAGATGTATCTCAGAAGCTGCTGCATTGGAAAAATAAAGAAGTCTGCAATCGGGCTGCATGCACGTGTCGCTGCGCCGCCCAAGGAATCTCATGGGCTACGTGCTTCGTCAGTTCATCTAGTCGGCCCAATAACAGAACACAATCTGTTAAGTGCCGACCAAGTTGGCGTCTGGCCTCACCTCCGCATCAAGTCCCAAGGCCGTGTGTTCCCCGATCTGCTTTGCTGCTCAACGTCCTAGCTTCTAGGATATAGAAGCAAATCTGCTGTTAGTTATCGTTGCGTACAAGAAGTCGACGTCTGAGCAAGCTGCATGCAAATCAAGGAAAATTATAAAATTGAAGACCAATCAGAATCTCCCAACCATATGGGATTGAGGAAGCAAGTTTCCAATCGGATCTCTAGTATCAAATCTATTGTCCGACTCTAGAGTCAGGTCAAAGCTATCCAATCTAGACGGAGCTCGATCACCCCGTTGAGCCCAGAGCAATAACGAAGCAATCACGACATCACTTGCCGATCGCCATATACAATGGGCTGCACGTGTAGGTACAGGTTTCTTGGGCATGACGTCAAGTATAATCAGCATCAAGCAAAGATCATCGCTCTGTTCGTAGGCGTACTCAGACAAAAACCAGTCAGGCATATGCTGATTACCTGAACAGCTAAGTTATTTTAAACAATGCATTTAAATATGCTACTTATATTTTCGTCCATCCCTTGATCATTTGAATATTTTTTATATTCGAAGTATTTTTAGTCAAACAATACTACTCGAATTGTTTCCTGATTATTGTTTTAGGAATATATTTCATGTTGACATAGACATCCGCAACTTAACAAAGCAGCTTACGTGCACTATTGTCTACTATCCCCGATTTCTGCCTGCAAGAAAATAAATCCTCTGCGGCGAATAGTTCTAAGCCATTAGTTAACCGCAAAGCCATCCGACCCAAGTGGTTCTCTTATATTGCTTATACTGATTAAATTATTTCTTAATTCTCTGGGTTGTAGATCAATTGAATTATTTCTGCAATATCCGAGCTATTTGATCACAATTGAATTATTTTTGAAATACCCGAACTATTGGATCAATTGATTTATTATGGATCATTCGGATTATCTTATTTATGGATCACTTGGATTATTTTACTCATGAATCACTCGGATTATTTTACATGGATTACCTAAATTATCTTTGGATCACCCACGATGCTTATGTACCACCTGGATTGTTACTGACCACTTAGAAATTCCTCAATACATCGTGCACTTGCTTCTGTTGTTGTACTCATGGCTTTGTTGCTTTGTTGCGTGATTTCGTGTGCACTTGTCATATTCTAACTCATTCCGGAGCAATTGGCTTGGGTCGCGGAGTCCGACTCAAGTTCGGTGTTACATGCTCTCGCTAAGTCAGAAAAGGTTAACTCAAAACCCTTCGCACAGAGCAATCGGCTTAGGTCACGGAGTCCGACTCAAATTCGGTGTTACATGCTCTCGCTACGTCAGAAAAGGGTACCTCAAAACCCTTCGCACGGGGCAATCAACTTGGGTCACTGAGTCCAACACAAGTTCGGTGCTACATCCCTTCACTAACTCAGAAAATGGTACCTCTAGACCCTCTGTACGGGCAGTCAATTGGTGTCACTAATCCCGACTCACTGGCGCTACATGCCTTCGTTAATTCCTCACAAATCATGATCCCAGAAGGTCAAACTTAGACATCGGATTTCCATAATAGCCGACTCAGGGGCTATTCTTAGACATCCATAGCGGGCCTAGTCAGCCCTTGGATGATCGATTCCTCAGAACTGTTCTATCATATGTTAACCTCTTCGTCAGCTCGGGAGCTGCACCGTTGATGCGCCACTTTGCTATCTACTTCGTCTACTCGGGGGCTGCGCCGCCGTGCGCCTCGCCGACTCTTTCGACGACTCGGGAGGCTGGACTGCTGCCCGCCTTGCCGACTCCTTCGTCAACTCAGGGGGGCTAGGCTGCTGCCCGCCACGCCGACTTCTTCGTCAGCTCAGGGCTAGGCTGCTGTCCACCTCGCCGACTACTTCGTCTACTCGGGGCTGCGCTGCCGTGCGCCTCTTCGACTCTTTCGACGACTCGGGAGGCTGGGCTACTGCCCGCCTCACCGACTCCTTCATCAACTCGAGGGGCTAGGCTGTTGCCCGGCTCGCCGACTCCTTCATCAGCTTAGGGGCTGGGCTACTGCCCGCCTCGTCGCTTACTTCGTCTACTTAGGGGCTGTGTCCCCGTGCGCCTCGCCAACTTTTTCGAAGACTCGGGGGCTACGCCGCCGTGCGCCTCACCGACTCTTTCGATGACTTAGGGGGATGGGCTGCTACCCACTTCACCGACTCCATCGTCAACTCAGGGGGCTAGGCTACTGCCTGCCTCACCGACTCCTTCACCGACTCAGGGCCTGGACTGCCGCCCGCCTCGCCGACTCCTTCGTAGACTTGGGGTGCTGTGTTGTCATTGACTTGGGTGCCTCGCCGAGGGTCTCTTTGAGTCAGGGGTTGTGCTGTTGCTGCCACCTCGTCGACCTTCGCTGACTCAAGGGCTGCGCCGCCACTGCGCCGCCTCACCGACTGACTATTTCTTCTACTCGAGGGTTCCGCTGCCGCTGCGTCACCTTGACGACTACTTCTCGGACTGCTTCATCAACTCGGGCGCTGCATCACCCGACTGATGGATAAGCTACTTGATCCTCAACCTAATTATGATAATCAGCTTGAGACTAGGAGGCTCCATGGAGGATAACATCATGATTTTTTTAAGACTTCAACAAAATTTGTTGAAGACTACAAAGCAAGACGCTTCGCAAGACACTCGGAACACTAAAGTTTGGACCTTTAAGCTGATTGTTACTCAAGTCGACTTAAAGCTCGGGGGTTTATGGGGGATAGATATCCCTTGGTCCCTCAGGCAACATATTTGGTGCATAGGCCGACGGAGGGCCCAATCCAAGGGCTGGCCGACTGATTCAGGCCCGAGGTGCCAAACACCTTAGCGCGCAAGACAAGGACTCTTTAGAAAATATATGGATCACAGATTATACGTGATCTCTTGTAATCTAAACCGTATAGGAAGATATAGAAGGAAACCGACTTGTAACCCAAGCAACGCCGGACTATATAAGGCCGGCTAGGGACCCCCGGGGAGATCTCATCCTGAGATACACAACTCTCCAATCCTCCCTGGACATCATACGCCCTCATTGTAATCTCAAGAGCAATATAGACCACCGCACACAGGATGTAGGTGTTACGTGATCTAGCAGCCTGAACCTGTCTAAATCGTGTTCTTCCTTGCGTTTTGTGTGACCATGGAGATATAGTCGATCTAGACGCCATTAAAAACATCCTGTGGTACATCCCGTGGTGCATTGCCGGTACTAAAACACCGACAGGTGCAACGGGGTTGCCTCAGAGTCCATATGGCTGGTCGAGCTAATGGGAACGTGTAGGGGAGGACTTTGTGCGGTGCCAATTAGGAGTTTCGGTGCTAATTCACGTGGGTACAGTGTGCACCTCTAGCCAGAGTATAAATCCATCCGGAATAGTTAGTGACCCCAGTCTGGGCAAGTTATGGCTTGGTTTCACGACTAGTGTTTCAAAAACCATGATGGGCCAGGGCCCAGTGGAAGTGTGGAAAATTTGATGGCAGAAGGCCATGAGCCATAATGGGCCGGCAATCCCATTAGCATCCTTTTTGAGAAAAGTATATTTCTATATTGAAACTTGCTATTTGAACCTTGCATACAAATCACCTTTCATGCAAACTGTTCTAAAAGCTCCAGATATACCCTGCATGTAATGGTAGGCAAACCCAACTCATGAATGAAGGTGGGCTTGCGGAGTACAAAAATACTCACCTTTTCTTTGTTGTTGGTTTACAGTGAAGAAGACAAGGAGATCATCATAATCGTGTTCGTGTGAGGGTTATGGTCTACTTCCTAACCGTGTCTAGTGGAAGATGTGCCTCCATTTTAGTTTTCCGCTTCGTTTGTTTTGGGCTGCGTGTTGCGTGCCTATTTCTATTGCCGACCCATTAGGGTGGTTTTGTAATCACCTGATATAAGAATGTGATTAACAAACTCATAGGATGGTAATAAATCACATTTTAGTCTCTTTGAGGAAGTGGGGCGTTTCAGGTGGTATCAGAGCCGTAGGTTGGCCGTAGGACGTAACCCTAGGCTAGAAAAATGTTCTGAGTCAAAATCTTTTGAAAAACCTCTCTCTTCTCTTCCCTGAAACTTTTGCAAAAAAGAGTTTGTCCTTTCCGCCTCGTCCGTCAGTCTTCCCCCCCAAGCCGCAAGAATACAGATCACCTAAGAAATCAGTATCCAGCTGCAATGAAAGCTATGAACGCAGGAGCAGCAACACAAGGAGTACCTTTGCGTGGCATGGAATGCCTGCAAAACCAATGGTTGTGCCAAGTCACCCGAAAAAGTCACCTAGAAGCAACCAACACTTCTGTGCATGATCTATGCAGCAGAAGAACGAGGTCAAAGGTCAGGAAACAAGGATTTTACCTCCGCCTACCTCACCTTAAAATGGCTAAGCAGTGCATCGCAAGATTGCCACCTGACACTGTGTCTACCGCTGGGAAAGGCACAACGCACTGCATTAGAGGACCCTAGGACTCACCAGCCAGCTGCTTAAAAAGGATACCTCGGGCACTTGACGTACCCATCACCCAAGAAGCAATGGCCAAGCGAACCCCAGAGCTAGATGGTGCACCCCTCCCTTTTAAAAAGAGAAAGGGTTGGGACCTCACCATAGAGATCCCCGTCCCAAAAGGCAACCCTTTTGGCTAGCCAAGGCCCTCCCCAGTTTCTTCACCAGAGCTAGCAGAATCCTTGCACCCAAAAAAGGATTCCACCACCAACCTTAGAGTGCATGGAAGAACTGCCCAGAGCTCCACCACCAAGCCAGGCCCTGCCTTGTGAGCCGGAAGAAGAAGTTGAGGACCCGGTCGTCTCAACTCAGCCGCCGCAAGTCATCGTCATCAACTCAGACGACTTAGAGAGAAGCCTTTGAGCCCAGTGTACAGTGAAGCCTTGTGGCCCGTAGCAAGTTGTGTCCAGCTCTCTTCCTTTTGCTTAGTTAGTGGAGTTTTGCTCAGCACCCTTGTGAGAGTAGCCTGTGTAGTTCGTGAGTGTGTAGGAGTGGTTGTACCTTTGGTAGCCTAGAGTTGTGGTGTCTTGTAGTGTTGTGTCAGTAGTCCCCGAGTTAGGTTACGCCCTACGTGTCTCGCTCCAAGAAATCTTGGGATGGTTCAGGCTCCCTGGTATACCAGAATACCATGGAAGGGCCTACCCCGATGGAAGTGAGTACAAGTGGACTGTAGGAGTATGCCTCCAGATCGACAGTGCTCCTGATGGATGGTGGACCATCGCTGTGGGAAAAAGGTTCGAGGATGCCTGTCACTTGCTGCCCGTGACACGCTAAGAGCCATGTGTATAGCTTAACAAAGCATAGAGTCGAAAGTCGCTCATGAAGTACTTTCCCCCAGCGGACAAGAACACCTCCTTATGGATGCAGAGGATCTCAGTGTTGCCAGAGATGAAGCAAGCAGCAGACCCTACAGTGACATACCTAACACTGTACCTGCATGCCCTGGACGATAAGTATGACAAACTCAGCTACCTATACCACCAGTTGGAGTCCCACAACCGAGCAACAGAAAGCCTCCTGGCTAGCTGTAAGCAAGAGCTAGTGTGACTCCAGAACGTTAGCCAGCAAGAGGCAAGCAACTTTGACCCTCGCTGCCCTAGATGCCTATAGGAAGTACAAGCCTTGGCATAAGAAAGTGTGTCAACCCCTCTGGCACCTCAAGCTCAAGAATTCCCATGCTCCGTGCTCTGATTGCAGCAGAACCTGAGAAAGGAGCCAGCTCGTTCCTCTATCACCAGAGAGAGGACTGACATGGGCATATTTTAACGCTCTCATCACCAAGGGAAGGACCCTGTTCGCAGTCATCGAACGAAGCCTCCAGCAGAGAGTAGCCAATCCAGCTTGAGTAGTCGCGTTAGTGTGTCGTGTCTTAGTGTATGTCTGTTGTGGCTTGTCTTTTGCTCGTGTCAGCGGAAGCGAGCGTTCTTGTTGTTTGTATGTTTTGCTAATCAAGAACACCACTGTTGGACCTAACTCCCATCCCTGCTCTTCTTTATTTCCCCAAAACCCGTCATCCGGAGAAGCAAAGAAAAGAGGCAAGCTCTCTCAAAGAAGCAACCTTGCCTCAACAATGCTCTGTTCAAGGAAATGCAGTGCTGACAAGGAAACACGAAGAGTTAAGAGAACAGTAGCCTTGGGAGACGAAAAGACAGGAGGAAAAACACCCCATACCCCTACACTGTGCAAACAACATATGCACTGCATTTGTCCAAGCAACACTTATCGATGACATCAGCCTAGAGAAAATGGCCGTGTTTTTTCCATTGCTCGCTGCTCTCACATACAATATTCATTTTCAAATCTGTTTATACCATCGTATTCCTCGTAGCAAGATCTATAAAATGAGCTCTATGTTGCATATATTCCGTAAACATTACCATTATCAAGTTATTTAGTAAACTAACGGCAAGTTATTATAAGGTCGCCACTGCATTTGCTAAATGTATATACTATCAGGTTCTATTGTATATACTATAGTAGTAACTTATATATTATCCGTGTAGCAGGTTATATATTGAATTTTTGTGTAACATTAAGAGGAGCTTACTAATAAACTTTATATTAAAAGATATAGCTTGTGGATACAACAAATCAATTTATGCAGAGATTGTATTATCAACTTGCTACAAAACAACTACATAATTTGTCTCTATATAAAATAGAACGTGGCAAGTTATGTACAAACAATATACCGACATATGTAGACGTCATTTATTAAGTTATACATAGTGTCTTTTAGCAAGTTACGAAGAAAATATTGAATTTTTATTGGTTCTGATTCACGAGTTTATTATGTAAGGAATCTGAATAGCAAGCTACACAATATAAAGATATTTTTTTACATAAGTTGTTGGTAACACATGACTTGCTACACAAGTAGTAGAGAAATATCGACCATAGTAATTATCGACCATAGTAACTACATATACAATAGAAATTATTGAAATTATTGTATGTGAAATTATTTAAAACTTACGCATCACATGTCTTGTTTTGTAGCTTTTATTGTAAGAAACATAACGGTGCAAACATAATTAAAAAGTATCCTTAATAGAGAGACATGAAATTTTAAATAAACCATATAGAACAACATATTTAGTGCTCCTATATGGAATGTCTTCAGCATCTGTTACTACCTTATGTGAAAAGGGAAATAAAACAGGCGAACAGTAATAAAACTGCCAAACTAAAGCCCATCACTTTTGATGGACCAAAAGAAATATACACATTAGGCCGCACGAAACGCAGGCCGCACCGCGCAGGGGTCGCGTCCTCTGGCCCTTGCGCAACCCCCGCACGTTAAGTTTTCTGCACAATTGACCTAGCTCGCCCAGCTCGCCACCTAGCCCAGCCTATCTCACATGCCCTTCTTAGGAGCACCCATAGCCGTCCATCAAGAGTCAAGACACGCGACATACCAGAGATGCGACGGCAGCTAGCGCATCAGTGCGACTACGACACTCTCTTCTCATTCTCTGGTGACAGCATAGACCATTTGCGGTGTTCCTTTCAGCAGGAGCAGATTATAAAATTTCTGCCAAATAGAACATTGAGGAGAAATAAATCCATACCGTGTAATCCAAATCACTACCATGTTGAAGCTTCAAGATACTACTCTGCAGCTAGCTTCTGCCAAAAAGAACAGTGCCAAAGAGATCCGGCTGCAGATGCCAAAACCCGGAACTCGTAGAAGCTTAGGCTGCGTTCTCTTCGGAGGGTGGCGATGCGTAGAATCGGCTCTCTTTTTTTCTCAACAATACATGGTACCCAGTAAGAACAAGAGACAAACAAAGACGAGAATATGTTACCTTTGATTGGGATAGATCTTTGCCTAACGGGAGAGGAGATTTGGCGCCTCCTGCTGCCGATTCGTGCTCGTAGACGCCTCCTGTAGCCGATTCGTGGTCCTCTCAGCACTGGCAGCCCGGCCAACACAGCTCGACGACAGATGGTGAAACCCTAGCAGTATCTGCGTCCATGGAAGCAACGTGAAAGGGTGGCATATGGTGGAAGAGAAGGAGATGACCACGCGAAGTCCGAACATGGTGTATGGTGGAGGAGAGGGCTGACGGCCTTGGTGTGGTAGGCGGTGAGGGGGAGGTTCGACGGGGAGAGGGATGGGGGAGACGAAGAGGCCGAGGCGAGTCGTGAGTGCGATACCGGTTCGGGGAGGCGACGGATGGACCAAACTGGTAAACCAAGTGTGCGTACTATTTGGCGTTGCATTTACGCGCCGCCACCCTCCAAAGAGAACACAGCCTAAGCACTATACAGCTAGCTTTTGCCGAAAAGAACTGTGACAAAAGCATCCGGCCACAGAGGCCGAAACTGGTAAGGCTGTCTCCAATGTGGATTGGAAAATGAGAATTCTGGCACTGTTTCACACTGTCCTGACAATGTAGATTGAATGAAGTTTAAAATGGAAAATGAGAATAAGATCCCCACTGAAGACAGCCTAAGCTACGTGCTCCCTTGACGAGAGCAATGGCCGATGCTGCCTTGAAATAAATGCACCCTTGATGAGAGAAATGGCCAATGCTCCCTTGACGTAATCTTGTCAAATCCCTCTACATTGTCACTAAGTGAGGTGAACATCCGGGAATCACTGGTCATATGTTGTGTGCATTCACTCTCCATCACCCAATGTGATCCACCGGTCTTGTAGTTCACCTACACACAAGCAAATCAAGCTTAATACTTGGGCACCCACTTGAGAATAGTTGCAACTTTAGGTTTAGGTATCCATTTAGCATTTGGTGGAGTTGGCTTGCTAGGAATAAGTGACTTGGGCACCCACAACTTCTTAGGCCTAGACTCATCCTTTTTTCCCCTGAAGTGAACCTTGACTTGTCCCCTTGAGTTTCTCTTGACCACATAATGTGCATTGAATGCAAATTCTCTCAAGTGCTTGGCAAGTTGCTTCTTGGGTGAAGCGTTGCACTAAAAAGCAAAGTGACCCTCGGTCAAGCAATAAATGCACCACTTTGGTTTCTCTATCTTGATTGAGGGAGCTAGCTTGCCTATATCCTTGAGAGGTGGGAAACTGAGACCAACTCCTTCATAGTTCACGGCCCTATAGGTGAGCATTTCACTATACTTCATTTGCCCTCTAAGCAAAGTGTTGTAACCAGAGGACACATCCTTCACTTCTTGCTTTAGCTTATCGTTCTCATCCTTGAGCTTGATGAGAATGGTTGCATCCTTCTCAAGAGAAGTCTTGCTCTTTCATTTAGCACAAGCCTTGAGTGCATTGGGAGATTAACTCATTTTGCCCTTGAGTTGCTTCAATTCAATCACTAGCTTCTCATTGTCACTCTTGGGTACACATGTCTTCTCACAAGACTTGATATCATCAGGAGATTCATTAATCTCATGGATTGAGTGTAGAGCTTGAAGGTTGAGCTCTAACTGCTTTGTTGCTTCATCAATCTCAATATTGTGAAGTTGCAACAATTGATGCCTTGTGCTAAGCTCTTCATATAATGTTGTCAACTCTTTGTAGAATTTGTTGACCTCTTCTATAGTCTCATTGAGCTCTTTGCTTTCATGGGTTTGCTCAATGTGAGACTTCTTGATCATCTTGCAGCCATTGTCAAGAGCATCACGTTCCATCCCAAGTTGCTTGTTGCTTGATGTGAGCTTTTCATTGGACTCAAGTAACTTTTTGTTTGATTCTTCAAGGCTCTCAATTTTGTTTTGCATCTTCTGATACTTGCCTTGATCATCAATAGCTTCAAGCTCACGGCACTTGCTCAAGAGTGTTTTCTTCTCAACTTTTGCCATGTCAAGCTTTGCACTCAACTTGCTAATTGCTTTGTTTTGTTGTTGCACTAAACTAGCAAGTTCATCATAGGAAGGCAAGTCATTATCATCATCAAAATAATCATCAAGAGTCTTCACCTTATCACCTTTAGCCATAAGGCATAGATGAGGAGTGGATGTAGATATTGATGAAGGCATTAGCAGTGTAAAGAGAGAAGCAATGGCGAGCCCCGCAATGACTTCATCTTCACTATCACTTGAGTCAGATGAGGGATTGCTTGATGTGTCATCATCCGTCATCCACTCTCCAATGTAGGCCTTGTCTTTCTTCTTGAAGAGCTTGTTCTTAAACTGCTTCTTGCCTTTTTTCTTGCTCTTCTTCTCATCATCACTTGACTCATCACTTGAGTCATTCTTGTGATACTTCTTTTCCTTCTTCTTCTTGTTCTTCTTGTAGCGACATTGGAAGGAGAGGTGGCCAAGCTTGCCACAATTGTAGCACTCCATTTCTTCAAGCTTCTTCTTGGATGGAAAGAATTTCTTTTTGCTTGAGGAGTACCTAATGCCTTTCTTGTCAAGTCGCCCCAAGGCACTAGTGACCTTATGGACGAGCAATGCAACTTCTTCTTCACTATCATCCTCTTCTTCATCCTCTTTGTTGTCCACCATGATGATCTTCTTGGATGTTGACTTCTTTTCTTTTGATGAGCTTGCCTTGAGGGCAAGATCCTTCTTCTTGGATGAAGAACTCTCATCTGGTGTGATCTTTATATACATCTCATGTGCATTGATCTTGCCAAGCACACTGGAGGGAGTAGCCTTGGTGAGGTCAGTTTGATGAAGATAAGTGACAATGCGGCCATACTTGTTGACTGGAAGGAGGTCCAATATTCTTCTTGCCACATCGGCCTCAGCAATTTGAGTCAAACCAAGACCATTGATTTCTTCTACAGGAATGTTCAACGGTGAGTACATTTGATTTGCATTTTCATGAGGAAGCATGTGAAAATCATTAAGCTTCTTGCTAAGCATACTATGGCATTCTTCTCTTTCACTCTTGGTTCCCTCATGAAGAGCACAAATCTTTTCCCATAGCTTGTGGAGCATCTTTGATGTTCCTCACGCGGTTGAAGACATCTTTGCTCAAGCCACAGAAAAGAATGTTATGAGACTTGGCATTCCAACGCTCGTAACTAAGCTCCATAAGTGTGGGCTTGTTCTTATCCACTATGGCAGGAAAATCGATGCGGCAGCGGTATGCATGGCGGTGTCAAAGGCTTCCAAGTAGGACTCCATACGGATCTTCCAACATGGAAAGTCCTCGCCATCGAACATGAGCAGGGGTCCTTCCCTTCTGGACATCTTGCTCAAGGCGGTGAAGCCTCAACTAATGAGCACTCTGCTCTGATACCAACTGAAAGGATCAAGATGTCCAAGAGAGGTGCTGAATTGGACTTCTAATTTTGAAATTTGAAATTAAACCCTAATCGAACAAGTTCCAGTTCACCCTTGTGCCTAACTAAGTGTGACTAGAGTTCTACGCGATAACAAAAAGGTTTGCAACCTAGAGCCAAGCATGCAATTCTAAGAATGTAAATTGCAGAATGTAAATTGCATGAAAGTAAATGCGGAATGTAAAGAGAAGAGATGACACGTCGATCTTATTCCCGAGGTATCGAGGAGTCGCGACTCCCTCTAGTCCTCGTTTGGTGCCCCTCGCAAGGTTTTGCTCTCGCGAAGTCTTCGCAAAGAACTCCTACCCCAAACCTCGCAAGGAGAGGGGTTGGCAAAGTGGTTCTTGCAAGAACCAAGCAACCTCTTGACCTTCACAAAGATCAAGCACTCTCTTTGGGATGCCCTTCTCCAATCTGGAACGGTGGGCTCCAAACCGCTGACAATGCCCTCGCAAGGACCTTCTCCCTACTTCTTCCACAATCTCCCAGAAGCTCACGAAAGGCACGACTCGCAAGCTGTCTAGGTGATCGCTATCACCAAGAGTGACAAGCCTTGGTCTTCACTTTAATTCAACTTCCCTCAAGAAGTTCTCTTCCTCTCAAGTCTCTTGCCCCAAAGCTTAAAGATTTGTGTGGAAATGGTGCTTGGGTGACCTTTGTGTGGAAATGGTGCTTGGGTGACCTTTGTGTGAGTGTGAGTGTTTCCTGGTCGCAAGGGTGGTAAATGGAGGGAGGGGGTTCCTTTATACAGAGGCCAACTCAAAAACTAGCCTATACTGTTGAAAAACGCTTTCTATGTGACCACTGGACGGTTCGGTGCATACTAAATTCGAACCCCAGAGATTCCCGCCAAGGCTGCAGCTACCACCGGACGGTCCGGTGGTGACCACCGGACAGTGTGGTGCGTGCAAAAACCTTGGACACGACAAAGGACAACCTCCCTATCTAGAATGTCCGGTGGATGCACAGACGGTCCGGTGCACACTGGCGCACAGGGACGCCCTGGACAACTCCCCATATCTATATCGACCGGTGGATGCACCGAACGGTCCAGTGATGTGACCACCAGACGGTCCGGTGCGCACTAAACACACAGAACCAGACAACATAGACAGCATCACATGTAACGCACCAGACAGTCCGGTGCGTACAAAAACTTAGGTTTATCGTTGTTTTTGATTTGAAACAATACAGAAATTGTCCGAGGGAGTTTCTTTGGATTGTATAAGTAAGGGTGAGCGTTTGTGAACACATTTTAGTGGATGAGCTTTAGGACTAAGATGCATTCGAGATTTAGTAGAACTAACTGAAAGAAATCTTTCAAGCTACTCACCTCGACCCCCTTGATAGTAAAGTTGTCGACAAACTAGCAAAACAACCCGTAAGCGCCCTTCTTTCGACTTTTTGGCACTTAGGGCTATATTGTCCTTAATCTTCATGCTAGATCTTCAAGTCCAAAGCCGTCCTTCATAAGATTTGAGATTAGGGGCATCTTTTGATTCACCAAAAACCCTTCATGTCTTGAACTCATTAGTAAAATGATTAAGTTGTCATTAATCATCAAAACCTCTACCTCTTAGGGTCATGTTTATCACAGTTAGCATTGGTTGCTTCTTTTTATGACAAACTTCACTGATTGGAGTATCATTTAGTACATAGAAAAGCCTATGTGCATCAGAGAACAATAGCAACTGATACATTGTGCTACTGAATGCAGCTAAAATGTTAATGCTTGCAATGGATACCTAAAATGCTTAACAGATATTACTCAAATGCTTGGCTCCCTGATCTTGATCCGGTGAACCCGCACAGAGAGGACAGAGAGGAAGAGAAAAGAAGGACAACGAAGCAAGCAAGCGGGTCGCGGGGAAGAAGACTGTAGCCGATACTAGAGGAGGCCAGTAGCGGTGCATCCGCACTAGAGGCAAGGCCCACGCCGAGGATACGGATTCAGCAACAGGGAAGCAGAGCCAGTGGCGGGTGCATGTCGGGGAGCGCGAGGACGGCGTTGGGGCGGATGCGTGCTGGGGAGCCAGATCCGATGTTGAGGAGGCAGATCCAGCGTCAGGGGCGTGCGGTTGACGATGGGGAGGCAGGGGCCAGCGACACGGAGGCGGATAGATCTAGGCACCAGGGGCGTGGGGCCGGTGATGGGCGTTAGGGAGGCGTCTCACACCGATGAGGCGACGAGCGGAGGGCCACCGGGGAGGTGAGGGTAGGTAGTGGGTGCAGAGGAAGATGATGAGCAGGGGAGGAGGAGAAGATTGAGCGGAGGAGGAGGGGGTCGACTCACCTCATCGGCCAAAGCATTTGAATTGCAAGGAATGAAGGTGGGAGGGGGAGAGAGAACTGCACTGCACGCCCACAAGACGAGGCGAGGAGGAAGAACCGAGGAAAGTGAGGTCCTGCGAGCGATGCTGCTAAGGAAATAATAGATTATTGGGTTGGGCCAGGGCGACGATAGGATTTGGATCTAACGGGCAAAGAGGTGTGTGCGCAGCCACGCCAAATCATGGGCACTCGACGATTAGCATTTAGGAAAAAAGAATGTTTCAAACCGCCCTTGCGGATCCCATCGACGGCTCGTCGTCATCTCCTAGCTTGGCTCCATCGCTTATTGCCCCGTCTGCCCCCGCTCGCCGTGCCCACCTTCTTCTTCTAGGGCTCGGCGCCCCAGCTCCCCTCTTCGCCGTGTCTGATGGTGGCCGGCCCGGTCGCCTCCTTTCTTTTTTGGTGTGCATTCCTTGGAATTTGTGTGTGATGCTTTTCCTTTCTGAGTTCTGATCGTGCCACCATACCCCTTATTCATTCTCTATTCTTGGCTGATATGGATTTGTTCAACTATTGTCATATATTGTACAACATTGTCCAAAGTTGTGATGGCAGTTTTGGGATTGTATGCATGTATATGTATCTAATCAACTGTTGTATTATGTGTTGGGCCCTATGGATTTAATCTTACTTTGAACGGCAAAAGGGCCACCGTACATATTTGATGTACAATTTGTACGGATAAAGATGGGTAGAAAAATTGGTGAAAAAAAGCATTACAGAGCAGAAACACAAGAGTTTCCCTCTTTAAACACTTCTTTTTTGCCACCGATTGTGTGGGCCTAAAATATTACTTTTCACCGACCAGTTTGTGTGAGCCTAGAATATTGCTTGATTGGTTGTTTGCACATGACGGACTATAATTCATCTTATTGTTCCTTAATCTCCACCTAATACCATTTAAAATATGTTAATATCATTTAGGATTCGCTAATCATACACTAACAATATCATTAGCTGCTTCATTACTCGCATCTAGCGAGCCATACTCGGCAAAAACGCCCACCATTCCCGTGTCTGGAGAGCCAGGCTCTAGCCTGCTTTGTGAATCGTGCGAGCCAGGCTCAAATGCTAATACAGGCTACCAATCAGGCTATAGCTGCATCTGGTAAACCTGGCTGAGCCTTGTGCAAGTAACCAATGAGGCTCTAAACGACGGAAGAGATCAGAAGGTAGGTATTTGTTTGGACAGAGTATGGTTCGGTGCAAAACGTTTGTTTTTAAACTCACACTTTTATAGAGTTGATTGATCGATAAAATCCACCCGATTTATACGATCCATCTATAATTTTGTTTGACGTCCGCAAATGATCCAATGACTCAAATCTTGTACGGTCGTTTATCCTGAATTTCCAGGCCTGTTCCGACCTTACGAAATCTTGTGGTTGTGGCGCACAACGAAAGTCTGAAAAGGGAAAGTGTAAACAAGGCCGGAGGCACACAAAGATAGGGGCCCGTAAAGCCCACAAGCGTGAAAGTACAGTAGAGAGCATCTCTTGGAAGAAGGCAACACCAATGGCGACGAGGTGCCTCGCGTCTCTTCCCCTCAGCTCCGCCTCCAGCGCCGGGAGGGCCTGCGCGGCGTCCAGGGCGCATCCTTCCCCCTCTGCCGCCGCATCCCGACGCGTCCGCAATCGACTCTCGGTCGCCACCGGCGGGGAGCAGCAGCTCATCACGGCGCAGGAGCCGGGCCAAGGTGAGTTCTTGGTACTTGTTTGCGGAATTGCGGTGGGTGAAATATCCAATTGATCATGCCAAACAGCCAAAGGGATGTCTCTCCGTATGCATGAATAACAATATTGTGCAGGTGATTACTGGAGTCTTTCAGTATTAGTTAGTGGTTGGATTGCTGTTTTTTCTTCGGCTTCTGCTCTTCGGGCGAAAGTAGAATTTGTCTGCAGGTTCTTTTGGTGAGCGGCCAGAAAAAAGTTTTCCGTGATTTGAAACAGGAAATTATTTTGAGACGGTTTCAAATCGTGGAGACAGTAGTTTGCAGAAATTCAGGAAATACTGCGCACAATAGACCCCAAAGTGGGTCACACCCTTCCCAGGATCCGTGCAAGCGGGACCAGGGCTGCCCTTTTGTGTTACGGGATGATGTTCTTCTCCTCTGACCAAGAATCTTGTTGTATCATATAATTGTGTAGTTAGCTGAGGTGGACCAGAAGCTGCAGGTCCAATTTTTGTGTCTGCTCATCTTTTCTGATGCGAGTGAAAGCAACCATAGTCTCCCATTCAGCTGTTCATGCTTTGAGACATATAAGTGTCAATGTATTCCAAACTTACATTTTCTACATTATTCGTGGAAAAGGACATTGAACATACTGTGAAAAGTACATATGTGGATGCACTCTGGATGTGCATAGTTCCAATTTTTGTGAAAACTTATAAGTATGTTTTTATGGGGGTTTTCACGTTTCCACTGAAGAGGAGGTTTGCATTGAATATTTTCCTAAACATGTTCTGTACTAGTATAGCTCGTGACAATGTCTTATGTTAAAAACCTAGTCCAGATTGCTGATCAAACCTGCCTTGGTTACTGTTCAGTATTCACAAGTGTCATGTAAAATGTGCATTTGAGAAATTATTTGTGCTCACTACATTTTGCTTGCATGGTATGTTAGCAATAGAATAGGCCATCGATTCCATCCATGTTGGCGCTTGGCACTGAGTGTGTGTGGAAGACTGACTCTGCAGCGGCTCTGCAGAGATTGGGAGCTACTCTCCTTCCATGATGGCGAGTGAGTTGACGATTTCAAACTCTGCCTCACTGGTATGGTGAGCTCGCTCAATCTCAATGGCAAGCAGATCACCAAGCAACTCACACTGAGCAAGAACACAGGGGCACACACTCACCCAGATTCTTTTTTTTTATAAGGACTCGCTCAGATTTGAGCTGCTATGCTCACTGGCTTTGAGCTTGCAATGAGCTGCACTGCTGCAGCTCGCTGGCCATTTGCCTCTTTGTTTATAGCCGAAGGGAATACAAGATTAGCTCTAGGGGCCGTATTGTGTGTGCTCGCCCCTGTGTTCTTGCTCCCTAAGTGAGTATGAGTTGCCCAGTTATCTACTCTCCATTGAGATTGAGCGAGCTCATCATACCAGTGAGGCAGACTGGGAAACCGTCAATTCGATCGTAGTCGTGGAAGGAGAGCAGCTCCAAATCTCCACGGAGCCCGTGCAAAGTCATCTTTCATGCACACTTGGTGCTGATGAGAATGGCCTTGATCACTTCCCAGCAACCCACACTCAAATTTGAGCTGCTAGGGTCACTGATTTTGGGCTGTGATGAGCTGCAAATGGCTGGCCCTTTGCCTCTTTATTTATAGCTGAAGGGAATGCATGAACAGATCTAGTGGTTAGCTTACAATCTAAGAAGACTCGACCTGACTTTACTCACTACCTTGCAGCCTATGGAAATGAGTAGACTCACTATTAATGCAAAGAATCGGCCTATTGACTTTGACTCACACTAATTACCACATGGATTACACTAACATGGTAAACTATATCATATTAGTAAATCCATGATGATGATGATGATGATGATGTAAGTGCTAAGCATGCTTTCGCCTCTCTTTGCAAGGCAATTATTACTACCTTAACTTGCATACTGTGTTATGGAGTACTTGAAATTATTTTGGCTAGTAAAAAAAACACTTTATCAAAGTGTCATTGATTACATTGTCTGATCTTCGGTGCAGAACCTGATTATGGAGTTGTTAGTATTCACCATGTTGGAATTCTTTGTGAAAATCTTGAAAGGTCAATGGCATTTTACAAGGATCTCCTAGGTGAGTTAGCTGTATGTTTATATATGTTGTGCTTCTGCTGTTCTGCAGTTGTTGCTTGTAAAGCAAACTGATGCATTGGTAATCAGGTCTGAAGGTGAATCCAGCTAGACCAACTGACAAGCTCCCATACAGAGGTGCTTGGCTCTGGGTTGGTTCTGAGATGATCCACTTGATGGAGCTGCCAAATCCTGATCCATTGACAGGGCGCCCAGAGCATGGTGGGCGCGATCGTCATACCTGTATAGCAATTAAAGATGTATTGAAGCTAAAAGAAATCTTTGACAAAGCTGGTATGCCTGAATGTTTACTTTCCTTGCCCGTGGCTTATATGATGCACTACATATAATCATTTTTTGTCCAATTGTACTTTGCTGCTATGTGATATGATCTTTGTTGTGTTGATTTTATCTGCCTCGTACCATCCTAAAAGAACTGTGTGTGCTGTTGATAAGATAACTGTACAAATTAAGCTATGATTATGTTGTTTGAGCCAACACTTGTAAAAAAACACCATATTCATACTCTTTTTGCAGCTGGCTTTCGGATACTCTATTAGAGTTCAACAGATTTCTACAGATACTTTTTTGTCCTGGTATCCCATGGCATGGAACACATATTTCAGTTTTTAAGTAGAACTTCTCTCCTGCACCAATCATTAGCTTATCTTCCTTTTTCATGATATTATCTGTATTGTGGTCTATTTTTCATCAGGCGAGGTTATCACTGAAGATTGACTGTTAGTCAGACCAACCATCTGAAGATATAATTGCCTTACTGCTAAACTGAAATGCAGGGAATCAGCTACACGCTCAGCAAATCTGGGAGGCTGGCGATCTTTGCAAGAGACCCAGACGGGAATGCATTGGAGTTCACCCAAGTGTAGCAACTGGAAGTTGCCATGTCAGCTAGAACACCCCATAGCGTTACGCTTGTGAGGGTAAGCTATACCTAGAGGTCCTAGGCTTCCTGCTGGTCTTTCTTGTAGCTACCAAGAACTAGCAGGGGAATACTGCTTGTACTTGTACATATGACATATTGACCGAGTATTTAAGGTTGATTGGTTTCATGATAGTAATTTGTATGTCCAGATGCAAGTATTTGAAACGTAACCAATTTGATTTCTATTATTTAGGGCCGTCGAACTTGAGACCTAATTTACCAAATTACACGATAATGGTCCTGAACATCTAGTTGGTGATATCTGTTGTCACCTTGTATCAGTACCTTGCATATATTTGCTTTGTTGCATCTAGACTTTTTCTAAGAACGGATTAAACAGTTCTTTGAGACCGGGGAGTCAGCTTGCTTTCACCTTGTGTCACAACATAGTAAACTCTTAATAAGATCTGCTAGGCAGCTAGCAGACTGTAGCTGTTGGATCAACTTCATTAAAACGTCCGGTCGTTTCCTGCAGACTATATGCTCCAAGACATTAATATTATTTTTTGAACGGAAAATTAATACTATCTCTATGTAGAAAGGAACCTTCAGGCATGGTTTGTCACTGCACTAGGAAGGGATGCAAGTCATGAGCACTGAACTCCAATGGATGCCCAAAATGCTCTTGCGAAGCATAAGAGTTCACAAGCATACGAGAAAACAGGGTCAGGTTATTTTTCTTTCTTTCGAACATTTCTTGTATTGAGAACATATGAACTTCATACCAAGCATATTTTAATATGGGGAGATGGTTTGAGTGCTAATTCTGCAACTATTTCATTAGTTATGAGTTTAATTGGGATCGAGCTGTTGATGCTCAGCTCGTTTGCTGTGGGCAGCCTATCTTCTCAAAATAAGTCTGGCTACTTCTTAAGTCTTAACACAAATGGCTATCTTCTTAGTTATGAGTTAATCTTGTTATAAGGCTTCTATATATTCACATGCTTCGGGTCCAAACAATCCTACATGTCTTTTCACATCTTCATATTCTTCCTTTCCAAAGCCATTCATCTTACCATATCTTCATATGCTTGATTTCTTGACAATCTTGCCTTCAATTTATCCTTGCTTCCACGAGCTTGGCTTTGGGTGCTAAAATCTTATGAAAATCAATATACACAAAATCAAAACATAAAGTGCAAACCCCTCGACATTCAGGGGTTTACGTTATTATTAGTATCATTGATGCAAGATTCATAAGATAAACCATCCAAAATAGAGCATAAAAGTCATTTTTATCTTGCGCCAGCACCTGCATCCATAGGTGTAAACATTATATACAAGCTACCAAATGTTATTAGTCCTAATGGATGCGACATCATCAATTCCACTACCAAAATCCACTACTGGAATCACCTTGTTTCCCTACGAGATCTTTACTTTCTACCTTTTTGGATGTCCCTTAGCACAGTGCTAGGGGATCGGGGATTGTGGGCTAGGGTCCATGTACTGTTTTTGTGAAACATAGTATATGACACACATTGATACTCACCCTATATGAACTCTGAGCAATTATGAGAGACTCAATTGATAAACCTTGCAGTTGCCGAAGTAAACACCAATGCCTCAGTATCGATAGAAAGATCTCCTACAATGAACGGACATCGTCATATTTCTTTTAACAAATTAAATACGAGTACCTATGCCAAGCTTAGGGCTTGGAACCTCATGAACATATTCTATCACAAGCAACATAACCACATAACCACATAGAATATTCTTAATATGTACATGGGTACTTTCAAGCATATTATGGTACTTGTTCAATGTAAACCAATGATGAGAGAACATGTGGCATGGAATGGACTACAGATTTGAATGGGTGGCATCAGGAGAGCGGAACTAGAGTGTGAAGTTTTTGGATGGCAAACGATAAGAATATAATTCCAGTGATGTACAAGGAATTATGTCATCTTGTTAACACAAACGATATGTCTCACTCTAACTTTGCTAATTCCATAGAAAAAATAAAACCAAGTATTAGCAAATACTGACAATTGATGTCTAGTAGTTGCTCTCAACATAATTATAAACGTTGGCAATGAGAAATATCTCTACAAGCAATCTTAGTATCTCACATAAGATGAGGCTGAATTCTGATTTCTTCTTATTCTACCTTGTGCAACATGGATGTGCAGAACGACGGATCTCTGCAAACTTGAAGCAAAAAAATGCTGATCAGATTCTTATGAAATTCCTATGAGATGCTTCCAAAGTAAAATCCCATCTGCAGGAATTTTGCTTCTTTTGATCTAGGAACACTAGAGCTTCCGAACCTTCTTGATCTCTAGAAACGCACTTTTCTTTCACTCTGACAGTAGTACTGTGCCAATGCATGCTCGAACAACGATCATGGTCACAGTATACACAGCCTTCAACTGAAATTCCATGTCGCTATTTGCTAGCTTGGCTGCCAACTTCCATGGAGGAGGCCGTGCGCGATCCTGTCCCGCGCCTGCAATGCCGCTGCGGAGGGGGCGGCGTCCTGATGAACGACATCGTCGTCGTCGTCGTCATCGAGCTCGTACTGCATGAGGTCGGGGTCGAGCCCCTCGCCGGCACGCTCGCAGAAGTTGTGCAGCACGCAGCAGGCGGCGATCATGCTGGGGAGGTCCTGCATCTTCACCTCGGTGCGGCGCTGCAGGCAGCGCCACCGCGCCTTGAGCCGCCGGACCGCGCCCCGGGCCACGCCGCGCGCGGCGGCGACCCGCTCGTTGAACGCGTGCTCCGTCCACGTCAGGTTCCGGTGCGCGTAGGGCACGAGCATGCAGTCCGTGAGCGGGTAGCTCGTGCCTCCGACTAGCCGCTGCTCCTGGCCGTTCCCACCGAGCAGCCCGGCCTCGCCGCGGAGCTCGCCCAGCGCCGACCCTGCCGAGCACTGTGGCATCTGACAGCGAGCCGGGTTCGATCCAGACGTCCGTGAACGCTCCGTCGGCGTCCACGATAACCTGGACGGCGACGGAGTAGGAGGCCTTCTTGTTCCGCTCCGTGAGGCGGCGGTCGTAGTACGCGGCGACGTTGGCCTTAGGCGTGATGACGGGGACGCGCGTGGTGTAGACGGCGCCGACGATGCCCTTGATCCCGGAGGCGGCCTCGAACCTGGCCGCGACGGCCGCGGCGGAGGCGGAGTCCGGCCAGCGGATGGCAGTGGGCCTGAGCACGGCGGCCAGCGCGTGGTAGACCTGGATCACGATGCTGTGGCAGGTGGAGATGCCGAGGCCGAAGCGGCGGGAGACCTCGCGGAGGGGCTCCGCGGTGGCGAGGCGCCAGATGCAGACGGCCACGCGCTGGCGCGCGGGGATGGCGGCGCGCAGCGCGGTGTCCTCCTTGGCGACGGCGCCGCCGAGCGCGTGGCAGAGCGCGCCGAACGTGGCGCGCGACATGCGGAAGGCGCGCCGGAACTCGGCGTCGGGGCACGACGGCCCGCTCAGGCGGTCCCACCACTCGGTGCTCCGCTCCCGGACCCACACTCGCCGGCTGGCCCTGGCCCTAGCTGGCGCCCGAGCCTGGGCCTGGCCGCTGCTGCCCTCGCCGCGAGCGCTGTCGGAAGGCTCCATCCTCGGCTGCGGCCGCCATCTCTTTGCCGGTGGTTGAGAGGTGCTGCCCACGGCTCCATCGTGGTCTGCAGCCGCCGCCGCCGCAGGCGCAGAAGCAGCCTGGAATCCGTGAACCACGCTGCCGGCGCCGGGATTCAACGGCAGGTCAGCAAAAACCTGCGGCGGAAACGGCAACATCATGGTCATGGCGTCGTCGGCCTGGTGGTGGTCGTGTTCATGGGCGGCGAAGAAGGCCAGGAGAGCAGCGTCGTCGGCGGCGAAGGGCGCGCTGGCGGGCGGTGGCCCAGCGCCGTCGGCGTCGTTCATGGCGACGAGGGCGAGGATGGAGGAGAATTCGGCGTCGGCAGAAGCTTCCGTGGAGGAGAGCTCGGCGTCGGCGGCAGTGGGGAAGAGGGACCGTGCCGTGAAAGGCTCGAGGAGGAAAGTGCCCATGGAGAGGGAAGCTTCAGACAGTCCTGTGACTGAGGCCGCGTGAGCTGCCTTTGCTTCCGGTGACTGGTGAGGCGTTATATAGGTATCGGCGGGGCGGGGGTTGGGTTTGAGATGCGGTGTGGCCGTGTGGGTGTGTACTGTGTAGTGCCACGGTGGTGGTGGTGGCCGTTGCGGCGCTGCCCGCTGGACGGTGGGTTGAGCTTGGTCGTGCCGCGGCTTACGCGGGCAGGGGAGCGGGTAGAGGGACAGGGAAAACTGCAGGACCCGACTTGTGTCCGGGACGTCCCGTGCGTGTTTCTGATCCATTCTGCGGAGGGGGCTCTTCCCATCCACCTGGGCCACCCTCTCTCCCTTTCTTCTTTTCCGGCGCCTTCTTTCTCCTCCGGCCGCCATCCACCCCCACCCCGTCCTGTCCGTCGGCGCATCGGCACCCTCGCAGTAGCTTCCCCGCCCGCCGGCCACTGCCCCACCGTCCTCGCGCTCCAGGTCGCTCCTGCCCCACCCTAGCCCAACCGCCATCCTACCCCGCCCGGCTAGCGGCGCCCTCGCCGTTGGGCTGACCGCCACCACCGCTGGGCCGGCCTGCCTTCCCCGGCCATCCCTCTAAGGCCGGAGGTGGAGGAGAGCGAGGGAGGCAGCGGCGACCGTGAACCTAAACCCCCAACCCCGAACTCAGTGGCGGTGGAGCAGAAGCAGCAGCGGCACTTGCGCGAGGATCCATGGCGGCGGCGGCGTTCTAGAGAAGGGGAAGGGGAAGGGAGAGGAAGAAGAGCTCGTGGGCCGATTTGGGCTGGAATGAGGTAAGAAACAATGAAGGGTGGGGGTGGGTGGACGGGTTGCTCCGGTCCACCTAGGTGGATAGGAAGATTTTCATTCTGCTGACGCCTCTCTCTATTCGCACTGACAATGACGTCACTCGTTGTGCCACTTTCTGCTCTAACCCCTGCTTGAGGTTGTGATTACATATAAAGCCTCCGTACGAGGGCTTGTTCAGTTGAAGATGATCGGAGCGGTTTGAGAGGAATTGAATTCTTTACTATTCAAATTTGACGGGTTTTAATCTCCTTCAATCCTCTCTAATACTCTTGCAACCGAACCAGACCTAAAATAAAATAATTCTTTTTTTGAAAAAAGGAAAACAATTCTAAATTTTTCGTCTCTAGTGCATTTGTTGTCATAATAAAACGGCCTCTTATCCAAAACACCATTCTCTCAAATTCTAAATTAATCCTAGGAACCACGTCTTAGAGACTTTTTTGTTCTTTGCCAAAATTTTAGCGTGGCAATA
Source organism: Paspalum vaginatum (assembly GCA_030272315.1). NCBI lineage: Eukaryota > Viridiplantae > Streptophyta > Magnoliopsida > Poales > Poaceae > Paspalum > Paspalum vaginatum. Next base: position 9,276,447 of record CM059020.1, on the reverse strand, counting down.
TTTTGGCGTGCTAATAGCATCTAATAATTCCATTATGGAATGGAACCAATATGGAATATTGCTCAAAGAGCCTTCCATTGTTGTCTTCATGGATTACAAAGTCAGCTAAGGTGGTATGATACTTAGCTGGACTCTAATACGTATTGAAAGACTGGAACAATAACTAGAGGGGGAGGGTGTTTGAATAGAAGCCTAGAAAATTCCATTCTGGGTCATGTCTTCTAGCAAACTCGTAGGGCAATATAGCAAAGGACACTGCTAGTAACCCAAGGGCACTGCTGTGAACACACCTGTGGAAGCACTCATTTCTAAGTATGAGAACAGCGCGCTGCGCAGGCCATTCGCAGGTTCCACGCCATCAGAATTTACTGTAGCCGGCCGATCACTGTCCTGCGGTCTCCAGCGCTGCCGTACGCATCCCGGTCCGCCGTCCACAGCCCTTGCGGCTTTTCGGGGACCTCCCAGGCCCACTCGCAGCGTGCCCCGCGCCTTGGAGGGGCGAGCCAGTGCTACTGTGCATTGCCGGATCCGCGTCGTGCGGCCTCCCCTGCCGCCGTACGGGCGCCTTCCGCCGTGGACCCTGTTCACGCTGCGGCGGACGCGCGCTGCGCCTGCCCGAGGCCTCCGCGAGGGCCCGGCTGCGGCGGCCGCTGTCGAGCGGCAATTGGCGCGGCCCCTGCCACGGCGGCTGCTGTCGACCGCGGATTGGTGCGGAGGTCTGCAGCGGGTGCCGTGTCAACCTCTCGTTGGCCACGAGGGGTGCTGCGCGGGGTCTTGGACCCTAGCTCGTCTCCACTCCCTCCCTTCGCTCAGCACCCGCCGCTGCCCTCGCCCGTCCTCTCCTTGCCGCCACTCCCCTGGCGCCGCGCCGCGCCCCTTGCGCCCATCCCCCGGCATCGCCTCGACCCCTGGAGCCCCCAGCGCTGCGCCGCCTCGCCTCGCCGCCGCTCGCCCCTCTCCCTCCCCAACCCTCTCGCTCCAACGCAGGAGACTGGCGGGACGGCATGGCGCGGCGGCGCGCGCCTACTGGCGTGGATGCGGTGCCCCTCCCCCGTCGGTGCTATCTCACCCTCCCCAGCCTTCCCGCTCCTCCGCGCGGGCGAGCGACGGGCCAGCATGGCGCGGCCATGAAAATTCCTAGCCTACAACAGATGCCTAACTTATCACTGTGGCATTATTTTACTATCGTTTTGTTATCTTGTTCAGGCTCGGCACTCTCTCATCTCATCTTTTTCCCTGATACTTTTTTGGCAGGTTAGGTTGTGCGTTTAGAAAATTAGGTGTCTGCTGTCATAAAACAGGCACTTGGTAAGCAATTATGATAGATTTTGGGACATACAAAGGTAGTGATTTCTGGTGTGATGTTTATGGCATAGACAGTAAATTACTGGTGTATCCTTTTTAGAGTTTTCATATGTGGTGTGATGTCTGTGGCATAGCAAATCCTGAGAGATACGAAGACGGTAGGTGACCGTTGTGTTTCTGAAACAATATATTTGTATCTCTTTTATATCATTGGATTTTAGGAATAGTACTAAGCAATGTGGTAAAACTGCTATTGCTAGCATGGTCCAGCCTCAGTTGTTTGTGTAAAGTCATGTGCTCCATATGTTATTGAACTTCATGATGTAATGCACAGAATGTTGATGTAAGCCTTGTCTATATACATATACATGTACCTTATCTTGCATGCATTGATGATGAATCACAATAGCAAACAGGATAATATAATGGGTCCTACGCGCGCATGGGCGCGCGAAGAATCACTAGTGAAGGCATGATAAGAAAACAAACTTCAAATAAGCTTACTATAGAGAATAGCCGAGCCACGACCCCATGGATAATTTGCACAAATTGGTGTACAGTCCACCGCTCACAACGAGTGAGTTAAAATAAACAACAATCGTAGATTGTCTGTGTACATGACCTAGGCAGTCAATTTCTAGGAACAAAGCCACTGAACCAGGATCTAACCCTTAGTCCACTCTAGAACAACGGACCGTCTTGGGGCCAAAAAATCTCGTGTTTAGTGCGCTTAATATGATTTTAGTGGTTGAATGATAACAGCGATCATTTCAAACTAATGTGTTTGTTAGTGCATTTTGTTTTGAGTTCTAGGATGCAAGTGATGGACTTTGGAAATAAACACCACAAGAAATGATTAGGGAGCACAAGTCAAGACCTAAGGGACTGTTTGGGAGGGCTCCGCTCCATATTTTTTGGCTCCGCTCTAATTTTATTGGACCAAACAGGTACAACTCTATAAACTCTAGCTCTAGAAGAAAGGTAGAGCTAAGTGCCAACTCCATATTTTTTTTGGAGCTCTTGAAGAGGTACTCCAGAAATCTACCTCCAGAAATCCACATTTGCTACCTCCTCATGGAGTTGTGGAGTAATTACCCACCTTGCCACCGATTACCCAACGTACCGGTTTGTTTCTGCAAAAGAAAGAAACACGCGACGAGTTCATCCTCCCGCCGCGCAATTCGCCCCCGCCTCCGGTGCCACGCCAACGCCCCTCGTCGGCGTGCTAATCACCTCCGCCTCCGGCCACGCTGTGACGCCTCACCTCCTCGCCGTTGGGTGGTCTGCCTTCCATGGCCGAGCATTTCGCCGCCGCTCTCCTCTTTGCCCTCATCGAATGGGCGGCTCGCCCTTGGCCCGCCGTGCATCCCTGTGCTCAGCCACCGGCTTCCTGGGCGCTGGAGTCGCCGCTAGGGGTGTAATCGGATAATTATCCAGATAGTCTTTTTTCATCCATGGTGAGCAAATAGAACATATAATTTTAGATCCAAATTTATATTATTGTTTTTGGTGTTAAGATTGTTAATGTCCATAAAAAACTGGATCCAAAATCTATTTTATATTTGCTAAAATGAGTTTGGACATAATCATATTCGGATACGATCGAATACGGATACTTTTTAACCTTTTTCTATATTGATAGAAAATAAAGCATAATTTCTTTTTCATCCAATTTTATTTTCTTATTTTTTATAATGAAATTGTTCAAATGCATAAAAATGAGCACAAAACTCATTCTATATCTATTTTAAAAAAATCAAATTTGTTCAGATGATTTAGACAATTCGAATATCCATTTACACCTAGCCACGAGAGTTGGAGCCACCAGCGCCAGCACGCGAGCCACACCACAGCCTCCCGCTTGATTCACAGTCAGCAGGCCGAGTGGACGAGGTCGTTGAAGCATATGCCTTGCCGAGCTCGAGCCGCAATAGTCCACCGGCGCCGTCGACTCGCTGAGCGTATCTCGCAGGCGCCTCATCGAGTAGCAGTAGCAGCCTTTCACTGATGCCACTGGCTCGATGTGCATCTCGTTGTTTATCTTTGTCAACACCTTGTTCTGTGGAGCTGTGCATGTGAAGTTCGCGATTGGGAGCAATGGAGAAATGGCTACGTATGCGTGGTGGAGTGGATGAGCAACAAATGCACTCATCCTGCAGACTCCTATTAGCTCCATAACAAAAAACAAGGGTACCTTATGCAAACAACAAATAAAACATCTATTTTATAGAGCGGAGTAACTCTTATGCTAAACGCCCTCTAACCACCTACTCCAGCTCCATTGTATAGCTGCTCTACAGTAGAGTTGGTGGAGTGAAGCTGAAAAACGTAGAGCGGAGGTCTCCCAAACAGACCCTAAAAATCAATAAGAAAATCCTAGACTTCAAGAGAAGGAAGCTGCAGCAACCTCATTGGAATTGTGGGGACTGGACAATCCGAAGATAAGGGACCAGACAACTACTCTGTCTTGTCAATGGAGGGTGCCTGAAAATCAAAGTCATATCAGTTGTATTGATCGGCTCGGTCCACTCTGCCTCTAGTTGAATGGACTGTACAATCTGGAAGGATCAAGATGTCTAATGGAAAGGTTGAATTGAACTTCTAATTTTAAAACTTGAAATTAACAATCTATACATCATGTCCCAATTCACCCTGACATCTAAATTGTGTGTCTAGGGAGCTGCTCGACATAAAATGACTTGCAACTTAGAGCCAAGCATGTAACTCAAAGAATGCAAATCGCGGAAAGTAATTTGTATGAAAGTAAAGAAGCAAGGAGGCAATGCTATTTTTCCTGAGGCATCGAGGAGACAGGGAGTCATGACTCCCCTAGTCCTTGTTGGAGCACTTGCGCAAGGGATAATCTCCACCTTGATATGCTCGAGTATCACGTGCTCTCTTCATGGATGTCTTTCTCCACTCCAAAGTGGTGGACTTCGAACTACACAATGCTCGTGCAACCTCCACAATCTCCTAGGAGCTTGCTAAGAGGAACAACTCACAAGTCGTGTAGGTGACACCAAGAGTAACATGCCTTGGTGTTCACTTGATCAACCTCATGCAAGAGGTCAACTCTCTCGAGTCTCTTGACCCAAAGCTTAAACATTGGAAAAAGTCTATATAGTACCCTGGAGTATGGAGGGTTGGATATATAACACCTCGAACTAGAAAACTGGACTTCTTACACTCTAAACTTTGCAAACCGGATAAAACACCCCGTGGGGTGGTTTTCCACGGTGGTGTTGACATGTGGCATGCATTGTGGCGATGTACTGGCTACTGAAGCCACACTGGCTAGCCTGACCCACCTGTCAGCCTATTCCAAGAGTGCGGGAAAAAACCGGTGGGTCTAGGGAAATTGGCCACCACCCTTGTTCTTTGCCAACAAGAAGGGGGTATGGGTGCATGGTTGATCCTCTCGCCTATGAGCTGGCGCTGATGAGCTCGAGGAGGACGCTGCGGTCGACCTTGTGGCCGAATGTGTCGAGCTGCTCCGCGACCCAGCACTTGGTGTCCTCCTTCCTTCTCCAGTGCATGGTTACCACGACGCCCCTGATGACGCTCTGCGAGGTCACCCCGGCCCTCTTCGGCAGCGCCAGCATCACGACGACTTGCTCAGCCAGTGCCCCAACCGATGCCGCAAACCGTAGCGGCGGCCGCCTCCACGCGCTGCCCTCCTGACCGTCGAAAAGTAGCGCTCACCTCCCCGCTCTAGGCCCGCGGCCCCACAGCCCGACAAGAGAGATCTCCCTAGTAGCTCCATCACCGCCGACGCCATATGCAGAGGTTTGAAACCTGACAGTTTCCTTCCCACGCACTTGGGATCGACTGACAAGTGGGTCAGGCTAGCCAGGCTAGCGTGGCTTCAGTAGCCATCACATTGCCACAGTGGACGCCACGTGTCAAAACCATTGTGGAAAACCACCATATTTAGCTCATGGTGGTATGTATCTAACCCTCCGTACTCCAGGGGTTATATAGACTTTTTCCTTAAAGGTTTGTGTGGATTTTGTGCTCAAGTGACCTTCAGAAGTGTATGAGTTATTCCTAGTGTCAAAGGTAGCAAATGAAGGTAAGGGTGCTTTTAAATATGGTACACTCAAAAAAGAGCCATTGAAAAACGGTTTATATTGAGCTCGACATGCACACCGGACGGTTAGGTGCGTGCAATTTTCAGATACTCTCCCTGGCTCTGAACTGACCGTTAGAGCACAGGAGAATCTAGTGGATGCACACTGGATGGTTCAGTGCAAGCATTTTGAAAATCTTGGCCGAAAAACATGTCCACTGTCTATAATGTCCGATGATCCACCGGACGGTTCGGTGGTAGCACCGTCGGACGGTCCGGTGTATATAAGCATGAGTAACCAAATGTGTATGCACAATGTATCCATGAGGTGCATGCAAGAGGTGCAGGCGAGCATGCAACAGCTGTTGGGGTGACTCTAATTAGAATAGATTTGGGTCAACTAAAATAGTTTCTTATCCTCTACTATGTTGTAATTCTGGTTTAGCTAGATTACTTAGGTATATGATTTTCTTATGATCATATTATTTCTAAAGAAATTTGGCTAAAGCTATCCCTATCTAACTTGGCTAACCCAACTTACTAGTGAGGTGCAGACTATACGGTGGGGCTGGGCGAATGGCCCGTCCAACACTAGGAGCTTGCCCCTTGATTCTAGTGGGACTCGTTTAGTTGATGTGAGCAGATGATCCATTCAGCTTCCGGGGCTCATCGATCTAGTTGATGTGAGCCGTCCAACATACCCCGGGGTTTCATAAAATATAAAGAGAATTCTTGATAAAATGTAAACATTTTGGCTATAACCATTTGCCAACTACACTTGCATTGAAGTGAAAGAAACAATTCCTCATGAACAAATGAGCGGAGTTCCCAAATAAGTGTACAAAGAATTAACTATTTAACTTCTACATATATACATTAAAAGGAATATCTAATAGAATGAAGTTGGTATTTAAAAATACATGATGATGATGTATTAGCCACATAAATATATGTGGGGCCACACTTGCTAGACTGCTAGTATTTTATAATTCAAAGTCAAATATATTTGATCAGAGCTATAGGTTTCAAAACTAGTCACTAGATGGAGGAACATCAGATGTTACGAGCGCTTAAAGCTCCTTTTTTTAACCGTGTTTCGGAAAAGGGTCCCTTTTAAATTGTGTTCATACTACTACACATATGTCAATTGTCAGGTGCTATATGCATTAAGTACATGTACTCCGTATATAGGCCCGCGAGATGGTGATTGATCTTGACCGCCGAGGCGCAACGAAGGAAGCCAAAGCGGAACAGACGCCTGGTAACGAAATTCTTCGGCAATAATAATGTGGGGGACTGGGGGTACAGGGCTCCAATATCCATTGGACGGCGGCAAGGCAAAGCCATGACGGATCACACATGACGACGTCCACCGGCCTCAGACGAGACGACGACGACGACGACGAGGGAGGTCAGGTCAGCTCCGGCGAGGCGACATATAGAACGCGTCGCGCTCTTCATTCTTTGATTGCGGCCGGCGACGACCTCACTTCGTCCTCGGTCCCGTGGTAGTCAGTCACTGTGGCAGAGACGACGACCTCGACCTCGACCTCGACCTCGACCTCGGTCTCGTACGTGGCGCTGTGGGAAGTGGCATGCAGTCTGGCGGACGCCGACGGCCGCCAGTGGTACGTTGCTAATAAGATCCTGTGTTATTATCGAGGATTATTGATAGCGGTAGCTAGGCTACGTTTCATTCAGATTTGAACTGAATAATTAACAACACTCCAAGCGTACGTCTCCTTAGCCCATCGATCTGAATCGAACGTGGAACCGTTGAATCCGGCCGTCCCCGGCCAAATGAAACAAACTAGCGCACCGAATTTTCACTGACATCATTGTCCCTTCACATGGAACGACATCGAGCCGTGACGGCTTTTCGTAACAGTGACGACAGGCCACAGGTGCATGCATACATTCCTGCCTGACAGCTAAACATTGATTTCGGCGTGCACGTAGTACACACAGGTTGCGCCCGGCCCGATCGATTATGGTGTCGTCTCAAATCAAACCATGCATGGCCGGAAGCATGGCCGGGACATATTGGAGCCAGACTACTGCCACAAATTTCCCGGCAGCTGCTTCTCGGTATAGGTCCCGAAAGCTACTTCGGTTTGACGGCGACCTCGGACTTGCACACGTCCACACGTGGAAATTAGAGAATCACGACCTGGGATATTCTTTGCGGAGCTAGCTATAGCCCGCCTCTGACTCAGCCAAGCTTTTGCACCTAGTCACCCTTTGAAATTCTGAAAGGCCTTGATGGTACTCCCTCTGTCTCAAAATACCGGTCCGTCTTGTCTTCAGTGTATAAAACAAATCATTCGTTTTATTCAAAATTTTAATACAACTATTCGAAAATTCAAATTAGGTTTGAAATACTTGTAATTATAAATGAAATGACAAAAAATAAAAAGTATTTTCATTTTTTTGAATAAGGCGAAAGATTTGCTTTATAACTGGAAAACAAGACAGGATGGACTAGTATTATGGAACGGAGGTAGTATGAAAAATGAACAATGCAACAGCTGATTCTAGACTCGTTTAGCCGTTCAACGTTGTCAGAAGGATCGACTGGTGACATGAAGATTCGTGCCCATCTGTCCTACTTCCTCCATCTTAGAATACTAGTATGTATTGTTTTCCGTGCATAAAACAAATCATTCGTCTTATTCAAAATTTCAATACAAATATTGAAAAATTCAAGTTAGGTTTATATCGTTGCCAAAGGTCGTCGGCCAAGGCAACCAACCAAGGAACCAAGAGGTACGCTGCCGCTACGGTCGATTCCTCCTAGCAGCAAGTTCCGACTGTCCCAGAGCTCGGTCGAGGTGGTGAGAGGGGGTTCTAGGTGATGAGAATATGACCAATAAGCATATGACCAAGGCCCAAGAGAAGATGAAGCTTGAATCCCAATCCTGAGTTGAGGTCCAATTTATTCGCGAGGCCGGTTCGGACTGCAGTAGTAGGCCTCAATAAAACTGGACGTCCAGGCCACATACGGACTCCATTTTGGACGTTCTACATATGGTTGGAAAGCTAAGGAGATAAGCTTTCCAACTCTGGTGGTCCCACCTCTGAATTTGATCGGAGTCGATGGGAATTGTCAAAACAAGATGATGGACAGAATCTGCTAGGGTGCTGCGAGACCGGTTTTTGGGCCCGCTGGCCTTGTACGCCCTAAGGTTGCTTCGGCCACACCCTTGGCCGCTCCCTATACCTCTCTCTTGTATATATTATGTAGTCCGTCATTAGATTAGATGGGTTTTGCTTAAGAGTATTCTGTCATGAACAGTTCGCCGTTCGTGTATCAGTTTGTGAAACCCTAACTTGTGTACAAGATTAACCTTGATTGCGTTTATTCCTTCGTTCTTGCTGGTGTTCTCTCTGTTGCATTGCAGGAACGATATCCTTCTTGGTGAGGTCGATTGCGCGCGTCACGCAGTCGATAACCATCGGGGCAGTGGTGTAGTGATTGCAAGGATTCGATCGATTGCTCGGAGTCCTTCTTCACCTAACGTCGAGTTCTCCACCCCTAAACTGACTTATCCATACCTCTCGGAAGATCGGAACCCCTATATTCCCTATCAATTGGTAATCAGAGCTTCAGGTTTCTCTTAAGGTATATTATCGTGTGTCCCTTAGTTTGAGTGTTTTATATTCCTAAAGTCCACAAAAAACCATAAAAAAAAATTAGGGTTTCTAGTTCATCTTGTCCTATCACCACGTTTAGCCTTTGCATAACTTGATTTCAGAGTCCGCATCTTTGAGTTTGTGTCCATGGTCATAGTCTTGTTGCTGGTGTAGATCGCGTTCTTAGTTTAGTTTGAGTTTTGCATCTTGTCACCAGTGTCCATTTTCATCACGTCGTCACGTACGGTTCGGAATCCTCTCTGTCCTAGTTCAGTATTTACATGATATCTCCCTCATACGAACTCAGATTTTTGTGTTCTAGTACTTTCTGGAAAGCTTGTAAAATTATCTACAACTTTGTCAATTTTGAGATTTTCAGAAAATGTCGTTATCAGGGCGTAATATCCTGTTGGGAGTAATACTATTTGTGACCCAGAATTTTCTGAGCAGTCTATATTTCGGGGTCAATATCTCTATGCTTCCTTGAACAAAATAGATGATTCCATATACAGTAAAGAAAGAGAAAAAGCTAAGCTACAACTTTGATATTCTAAGATTTTGCATTTGAGGCCATTAAGATTGTCTAATCTGCTGTGCAACTAAGAGTAGTAAATCTGTGATTTATAGACGAGAGTTTTGTGTTTGTGTGGATTTGTATCTTGTTTTGCTTTGCAGCACTTTTGAGATAAAAAAAAGGCAAGTGCATAAAAATAGATGTACAAAACAAAAGAAAAAATCAGAAGTGATTGCATCCTTTGTGTCCTTTGTACTTCGGTGTATCTCTTGCTTTGCTTAAACTAGTCTTGGAGCATGTTTAGGCCAGCAACTTTGATAAGTACTTTGGACATTCATTCAACTTTGCTATTTGATTTCAGATTTTGCTATTTCTTGTTACATATTGTGTCTTCCCAAAGATCCACATATATACTTCTATAGCAACACAGGTCGGTCTCGTAATCACTCCACTGCTCCTAGCTGTGTTATCGCCTTTGGACCGCCATCACCTCTTCTAGATCGCCATCGTCTTCTTGCTGTGTACAGTAAGAATATTTGCAAGTGCTTGGTAAACGCTTGGAGTGTGAGGGATCTCACCTGCCCACTTGTCATAGATAGGGTTAATTTTTTTGTATGCTTTTTGTTTTTCTACTAACAATGACAGGTTGCACCGACGCACGTGAACGTGAAAGGATCAAGAAAAGGGTTAAGAAGGCATTTGAGAGTCATAGTAACTTTGAAAACATCTCCATCAAAAAGTTCAGATTGTCTCTTTCTAAGTCTTCCTTCTAATAATGGTTTGGTTGATGATGCTTATATTGATTGGGAAATAGCTATGGATGAATTTTTTTTCAATGTCGTTTGAGTGATAGAAGAAAGGTTAAGAATGCTTTTAGTACTTTAAAAAAATGTGCTTTACGTTAGTGGAAAGATCTTTGTGTTTATGATCAAGATCCACAAAATTGGAGAGATATGAAAATACTTGCGAGGAATGAATTTGTTTCAGATTCTCATTCTATAAAGCTAATTTGTGACCTGCAATTTCTAAAACAACGTGATAAAACTGTTGTAGAGTATTATAATGAGCTACATACTTTGTTGTTGCGTTGTGGTTTACATGAATCAGAGAAAGAAATTACAAAGCGTTGTGGTTTACATGAATCAGAGAAAGAAATTACAATCAGATTTTTAAAAGGTCTTGACAATGGTATTTATGATATTATTGCTGGTACAAAATATAAGTCTCTATATAAATTATATACACATGCTTGTAAGATTGAGAACAAAATCAAACATAAGAAACAACAATTTATTAAGGTTGAATATGATGCATACTTTGCTGAAATTAAATATCATGACACACAATCTATGGAGGTACCTTTTGCTGCTGACCATACACCGAATGTTGAGAACAAAGATGAAAAAGACAACACGTCGGAAGAGAAGTGAGGATGATCTTGTTTCTAGTTCCATACTTATCACAGTGCTCTGATTATGTAAACAAAGCTAATGACACATGTTATATGATCTCTCAAGGTGAGGAAAACTTCTGAGTTATCTTTATTACATGCTGATTGTACTGCTGATTCATGTGATCAAAAAGAGTTGTGTGATTTTGCTTCTATTATTTCTATGCCACAACTTGTTGATAAGCTTGATGTTGATGATTCGAGCTAAATATTTGTGCTGAAAATAGTCCTTTTCTCTCCTATTACTCGTGTGTATGATGAGCTGAAGTTGATATCTTCTTTAAATACTTTGGGTTATATTGAATTTGACATTCTATGTAATCTGAATAATTTAGAGAGAAAACTTTCTTTTGTTACTGATTTGCCATGGTTATCTAATAATTCTTATCATATTATTGGCAAGGGTGATAGAAAAGGAGAATATGTGGTGCACCGTGTTTATATCTCATCAAATTTGAACTCTCTTCTTGTTAGTGAATGTGAACAATTTGAGGGCTGCGCTAACGCTAATTCATGTCACGTCGAGTTCCCCTTGTTCTTTGTTTAGTGTGTTACAACAGGGTAAATTTGAAGAAGGGGAGCAAGGTTGGCACATGTCAAACATGGCCACTACTTCCGCAAGCATCAACGACTTTGAGTCGAGGACGACTCAAAAACAAGAAGGCGAGAATGATGAGAACATGATCAATAAGCATATGACCAATGCCCAAAAGAAGATGAAGCTTGAAGCCCAATCCGAGTTGAGGTCCAATTTATTCGCGAGGCCGGTTCGGACTGCAGTAGTAGACCTCAGTAAAACGGACGTCCTAGGCCACATACGGACTCCAGTTTTGGACGTTGTACATATGATTGGAAAGCTAAGGAGATAAGATTTCCAATCCTGGTGGTCCCACCTCTGAATTTGATCGGAGTCGAATGGGAATCGTCGAAACAAGATGACGGACAGAATCTGCCAGGGTGCTGCTGGACCAGTTTTTGGGCCTGCTGGCGTTGTACGCCCTAGGGTTGCTCGGCCACCCCCTTGGCCGCCCCCTATACCTCTCTCTTGTATATATTCTGTAGCCGTCGTTAGATTAGATGGGTTTTGCTTAAGAGTATTCTGTCGTGAACAGTTCGCCGTTCGTGTATCGGTTTGTGAAACCCTAATTTGTGCACAAGATTAATCTTGATTGCGTTTATTCCTCGTTCTTGCTTGTGTTCTCTCGGTTGCATTGCAGGAACGATAGCCTTCTTGGCGAGGTCGATTGCGCGCATCACACGGTCGATAACCATCGGGGCAGTGGTGTAGTGATTGCAAGGAATCGATCGATTGCTTGGAGCCTTCTTCACTAACGTCGAGTTCTCCACCCCTAAACCGACTTATCTATACCTCTCGGAAGATCGGGAACACCCTATTACATCACTGGGCGTGTCACCTGGCTTGACCTGCTAGCTAGGGAGGTTGTGGGGGTGCACGTGCGTCGAAGGAACGCCTGCAAACACACAAACAACAGATCATAATTAAATTCTAGCCGGATCGCTCGGATCGGCTTGATGCATCTCCGTGGATACACTGCGGGGTTTGTGCATCGATAAAGCATAACGAGGAAGCAAACCCTACTTAAAGCATGATCTAGCCGATGCAACGTCCCTATATTGATTACTGCTACGCACATGATAAGATGGATCTTAGCTAAGAAAAGACTTATCTGAAACATAGACCACATGTATGTATGCAGATCAGAACCCACCACGGACGTAGATACAAACTAGGATGTGTAAAGCAGCGTGCCAAGCATACATCGATCTCTCGAATTGCCGCATACACATTTTGTGGCGCATGTCGTGGTGTTTAGCAGTCGAACAAGCTATGTACGCTTGGCCGTACGCCGCCGATCTGTTACGTGGAGCATGAATAGATAGGTAGATTGGCGGCGCAAGTGATAGTTGATGGATATCGCCCCAAGCAGAGCTTGACGCGAGATTCATCGTGACAACTAGTAGATCTTGCCATAAAAATTTCTTCAGCACGAGATCCACCGGGTAAACAAACACTTAACAGCTCTAAAATGACCATGAAGTAAGGATTAGGGCCCGGGTAAACAAACACTTAACAGCTCTAAAATGACCATGAAGTAAGGATTAGGGCAGCATGGCGCTTACTTGGAGAAACCCTGAAAGGCAGGGGTGGCGATGCGCCGAGGTTGAGGTGAACGAAGCACGCGTTGCTTGGGAACATATGACAGTCGTTAACTTTATTACGAAGTAATATGGTATATATTTATAGTCCGGAGACTTGGACGACAAGCCTTTTCTATCTAAACAAACCCTAACTAATAATTCTAAACTCAAGATACATGGCCCGATGGGCCCGATAATATAGCAAATGCTGCTGAACGGGCAGCCCACGGAGCTCATCAGCCAACCCTCTTGGTAATCTAGATCGGCTAGATCTGACGGCAACAGTTTAAAATACTCATGATTATAAATGAAATGGTAAAAAATAAAAAGAATTTTAAAAAATGAATAACACTAACTATTTGCTTTATGCACTGAAAAGAAGGCGGACTAGTATTCTAGGAGGGAGGGAGTATATAGGTGTGGAGCAGCATGTAGTACAACTATGGCGCATAAAGACTCCATAGCGGTGGGATATTAAGGCTGTATGAAACTTGACTATAGCGATGAATATTAACCGGCTCGGACCATCATAATTGATAGGTGGAGTTTCAGTATAGTTGTTTTATATAATATTTTTTTACTGATGTTTCACATTGTGGACTGTGTTGTTCTAAAATATTACAAATGTTCATCTGCATTGCAAGACTCAAAATATTTTAAATTGAAAAATAAATTCAGATTTAGAATCATTTTCCTCATCAAATTTTTTTTATTTATCTTAAAAATTTAGCGCTAATTCACTTGTACTGCTATATACTGTCCAAAATGATATAATTAAAATACACACAAATAACATTTGATACAAAATATTAAAATAATATAAAAACAACATGTCGATCCTTTGTGTAGATGAGGCGTACATGTAATCACAAGTCATCCTGAAAGTAAGAATCATGCAATAAAAAGTCAAACAATACACACACTCACACATATCCACATTTCAAAGGAAATTTAATGGAGGTACATAATAGTACCTTTCTAATATCTAGATAAATAGTTTTATTCTCTGATATCTATGTCAATAAAAACATGTAGTTTGACACAAAGAACATGTGTACCTGAGTCTAGGGTACACCTGTTTGAGGTTGCATGTATACATGAGTACATCGAATATCAAATTAAATTCTTAATCACCATGTGGACGAAATTAAATGAGATTTTGATGTGCCTATATTTATGAAATTGTACCTCACAATTTGGTGATTTCATTGATTTTCCAGAGATAGTATAACACAGATCTTCAACTCTTCAAGGCAAGGGTGGCACATAATTTAGTGAATAGGCATTAAAAACTTTCTCACGGTGGTGCTCAGGCCGCCAGGTGCGAGGAATGGTGCCCCGCACACCCCGCATGCCCTAGTGTGCCAATGGCGACACTGGATGCCCGCTAGATGCCGTTGTGCACCTGTGTGGCTATGCTTGTCTGTGTCCCGCTCCTGCCTGCCCTGCTACTGCTAGCCGCTGCAAAGGCTCAGTGACTCCGCCCGTTGACCGGCCAGCCGTGAGGCATGAGCCGTCACCCATCATGCATTGGACAGCCACGGCGCCACCTCTAGCCTCCCATCTATCTACGCACACTGTAGAGAGTCTAGGAGGGGATTAGGGATTTAGGGTTGGAGAATCACGAATCGGGATTCCAAGCATGGGAACAGGGAGCTCCTGGGCGACTCGTCTCGTGAAACCGAACCTCCTGGGCGGTCAAATGTGAGAGAGGGGGGGGGACAATTGCTTCTTTGGGCCTAAGGCTATGTTCACCGGTGAGCCCATCCAACCACATCCATCTACTATTCCAACTACCCCTATCTCTGTATGCAGTGCGTGCACAGGGTTTGGGCACCCATTTTGGACCAACCGGTGAACATAGCCTAATGGGTCGCGGCTTTGGCTAGTGGACTAGGCTGGAACAAGAAAGGGAGGCCTGTGGCGGAGATGTTGGGCCAAATTGACGAGAAAGGGAGGCCTGTGGCAGAGATGTTGGGCCAAATTGACAGAAAACATTGACTATTTTGTGATGTTTGCTATTTTATACAGAAACTTTATCACGCATCGGGGTCGCGCTACAGGCCGACCTGCGACCCCTGTGCCCACGGCCCAGGGGCCTACGAGAAGTTGGGCCTTCATGGACCTTCAACACTCCCCTCACACCTTTAACTTGCAGCCCGTCTTGCAACAACTTGCTAGTTTCTACGTACACAACTTGCTGTCGTTTTAGACCATCTACACACAAAATTATTTTTCTGCAAACATTGCACAACTTGCTATATAAGAGAGGGGCGAAGATAATTTTGCTGTAGACATTACACAACTTGTTACATAAGATGGCAAAGATTATGGTTATAGTTACACACAACTTGCTATGAAAAACACAGATTTTTTAGGCATGTTCAATAGAAAACATCGTACTTTTTTTCTACACAAATTTGCTACAAATATCTCATAACTTGCTACAAAACTCAGGAACTTTTGCTACAGCAGCCCAAAATGTGTGTTAGGCGACAAATTTTAGAAACTTGCTACAATAGGAACTTGTTACAGAATTCCACGAACTTGCTACATAATCCCATGAACTTGCTATACAATTTCATGAACTTGCTACAGATTTAATCTGAAAATCAATCTGCGAGTTGCCTTAATCCTTAGAGTTTTTGCCTCGATCTAGGGCAAGGGAGGACTCGAGTTGGGGATAGGGAGAGGAAAGGGGGAGGCAGGATCTGCTTGGGCTGGGAGTAGTACGAGAGAAGCAGGCTAGGGTAAGGGTAGGGGTGAAGGACACTTATAGGAGGAGCGGGGGAGGCAGCGCAATTGAAGGAAGCGATGTGGTTAGGGGGACAATGATGGGAGGTGTAAATGCAACAAGGCTCCTTAGTGGTTTCGGTGTATTAAATGACAATGCGATTAAAGGAGTAACTTCTTTGTGAGGTCTTTTGGGCAAGTAACTGATTAATTAATTGTGTTCTAAGCTGAAAGAATGAACTCTCATATATACATCTAATGTTCAAGCATAAATATACTCATATGTTGAGAATAATGGACCTATATTGAATATATATCTATATTGAAGCATATTTGGGTATGGATCGACCAATGAATGAATATACCCATGGACTTTTTGGACATTGATCACTGATATACTTATTTACTATGTCTCGTACATTCATAACATTGGCTATCTATTGGGTATCATTATGATTGTAAGTGCAATCAACCTTTATGAGGGTTTTAGTGAATGTTGACAATACACTCACGCATATCGAGCAAGGTAAAGTGAGCTCCATGTATACAATCAAGCAAACAAGTGCTAAGGTGCATTGCCAGCAAGAAAAGAGGCCCCTCATTTATTTGAAGCAAAAGAAAAGCAGTTCAAGCTCAAATTTGAAGATCAAATAGATTTATTAATTTATCTCTTGAGTATAGGAACTGCCGTACTATCAAGGGTGGACCAACATGAGGTGCTACAAGAATCATAAAGCTCACAAAATTCATTCATCTCCACATATACAAAAGCCCTAGCCACAAAATGTTCATGCCCAAACCCTTTGTGGGTTCCTCAACAACGAGGACGTAGGGACGCCTTTGTGGTGTGCCCGAACCTCAGAATAAATCCTTGTCTTGTGTGTTTTCTTGTGGTGCTTGTGTTCCTCAAGTTCATTGTGTTCTCGTGCATACTCACTGTTGGCGCCAGAATTTAGCCGACCTAGGTTAATGGGCCTTAATCAGTTTGGAGCTAAAAGTTGGTATATCCAAAGGAGAGATAGCGTGTATTTTGCCTTTGGGCCAAGTGCCCGTGTATCTTAGGAAAGATAGTTTCTTTGGTAGGGAGTCCGATCGGGACTCCAGTTTAGTTAAGATTAAGAGATAAATTAGGAAAGGATAGACTTGCTATCCAAGTCTGCGGACTATAAATATGTACCCGTACCTACGAAATAAACAGAGACTACTCACATTCGTCAACAGCAGTTGTCTCCACATTCTCTCGACGCATCGCCACCCCTAAGCAGTTAGGGTTTCAAGGTATATCGCCATGCTGCTCTATTGACTTCTTTCGTAGATGTTGGTAGGGCATTACGGCGTTCTGCCTATGGTAGATCTTGTACTAAGCGTTGTTGTTGGCAAGATCTGCTAGTTATCACGTGTATCGACCCGATCTCCTTATTCTCTGAGCTTCATGACATAGATCGGATCGTGCACACTTTACCATCATGCTATCCTTTGATGTTATTATCTTTTGCAATATATGCTACGTCAAGCCACCACCATATTTTGCTAGATTTGCATGATACAAGAGAGTTGCTTAGGTTGATGTTGGTGCATCTATTTAAACCCCATGCATTCTTGCATCTCGATCGGTTTCTAGCTAGAGATAATACTCTGTTTATTTATTACGCTAGTTTCTATTAAAGATCTGATCTGGGTAAGCAGATCACTTTATTTCTATGCATCTTTTATACATCGCCCAAGCAACGTCGGATTGGCTCATGGAGTATCGATGGAGGTTTGCCGATGTCAAGACCCAACGCGGGAGAGCTGATCCGAGCGATCCGGCTAGTATTTAACGTTTACCATGTTTTGTTTGTTTATGCAGAGAGAACAGGAGTCAACCACCGTCACCACCACCTTCCTGGATGTAAGGTCAAGCCAGGTGGCACGCCCAATCACCACTGTAGCCAGCAGTCAGCTAACCGTTTAGCCGACTGGGAGCCGCAGCAAGGAGGAGCGACCTCTACGTCCACAAACACCTCCCAGCTCGCATTGTGTTGACCCGTTGGTACACTGTCTACCGGTTTCCCGTGGCAACACTCACCTTGTTTTGGGAAGTTTGGTGTGGATCTATTTTGTGTGTAGGTTTCAAGGCTAGCCCCTCTCAGATCTGCAAGAACAACCTCCAAGGAACCTCTCGAAAGTATCGGTATCAAATTTACTTGCATAGATTTAGAGATCAATTCAAGATTCTCTTTCCCCACTAGCTGAGCTAGTGAGCATTGGCTCAGCCGGTCGGACCAGCTGAGCGGGTCCACACCAGTCCAGCCGGTCAGTCATTGACTT
Source organism: Paspalum vaginatum (assembly GCA_030272315.1). NCBI lineage: Eukaryota > Viridiplantae > Streptophyta > Magnoliopsida > Poales > Poaceae > Paspalum > Paspalum vaginatum. Next base: position 9,258,273 of record CM059020.1, on the reverse strand, counting down.
CCGCCTTTTAGCTTGTATAATTTTTCAGATTAGCCTATTCACCCCCCTCTAGGCTAATTTCAATTGGTATCAGAGCCTAATCCTCATGATTAGCGCTAAGGGTGAGAAACGTAGCTGAAACGTCCCGCGCTAAGGAACGTCGACTGTAGCCGAAACGTCCCGCGCTAAAGGTGAGAAAGATGTCCCCATCGAAGAAGATGATCTTGTCTCCATTGATCTCAGCTCCGACTCGGAAAAAGAAGAGGAGATTGAAGATGAGGCGCATAAGGAGATGAAGAAGATGGCCAAGATGATGGCTAAGGAGATAATGAAGAAGATGGCAACGAAGCTCATGGCAAAGATGGAAAAGAAGATGAACAAGAAGTCGGAGTCCACATCATCACAAAAGAAGTCAAAATGCTCCGACAACAAGAAGTTTACTCAAATTCCTTTTGATTACTCGAGTTTGTCCAATGCCTCCTCCAATTTTGCTTCCGTACCCATTCGCAAGGCACCTATTCTTGATAGGCTAAACTATGCCGATTGGGCTTTCGATATGAAGATGCATTTAATCTCTTTGCACCTAAGTCTTTGGGAGATTGTGAATGTAGGTGTATGTGTTCCCAAGGAAGGTGAAGTGATCACTCCCGAGTGGATGCAATACCTCCTTCACAATGGTCAAGCAGCCTGTGTTCTTAACAATGGGTTGAGTGAATAAGAACGACGTAAAGTCAAAGGCATGGAAATTGCAAAGGAAATTTGTGACAAACTCCAATTGGCTCATGAAGGTGACCGCAAGGCCAAGCTCGGTAAGATCGAGCTAGTTCAAGGTGAATTGGATAACTTTGTCATGCTCAAGGGTGAGACACTCCAAGACTTGTTTGATCGGTTCATGACACTAATCAACAAGATAAGGGGTCTTGGAAGTGAAGAGTGGGATAATGAAAACAAAGTTGCAAGAAGGTTCCTTAGAGCTTATCAATTGAAGAATATGACTCTTGCAACAATTATTAGAGAGCGCGATGACTTTGAAGCCATGGATGCCCACACATTACTTGGAAAGCTTCAACAACATGAGATGACGGATCAAGCGGCAATTGCGGTCGCCGGAAGAATCCTGAATGCAATTGTGCCAAATGGTGGATAAAGCAAGGGAGTGGCTCTCCAAGCCACAAATGAAGTGGAAGCTGGCAAAGCAAGAAAGCCAAGCAAGAGCAAAAAAAAGATTGAAGAGTCATCAAGTGACGATAGCTCAGATGATGAAGATCAAGAAATGGTCATGTTCATCAAGAATTTCAAGAGAATGATGAAAGGTGGAGGCAAGTACAATAGAAGATATGGTGACAAGTACATGAAGGACATGTACAAGAAGAGAAGGTGCTATGAGTGTGGTGAGTTTGGTCACTACATAGCCGATTGTCCCAAGAAGAAGGAAGAATACAAGGAGGAGAAGAAAGATAAGTACAAGGAAGACAAGAGCAAGAGCAACAAGAAGAAGCAACGAGGCTACGCTCACGTTGGTGAAGAATGGGACTCGGATGATGAGAGTTCAAGCGATGAAGAAAGGATAGCAAGCATAGCTATCCACAAGCCGTCATCGACTCCATGTCTCTTCACCAACCTCTCCGATGATGAAGATGACAACACCATCACTTGCTTAATGGGAAGAACCAAGAAGGTACAATCTGATGACTCATCCTCTAGTGATAGTGATGATGAACATAGTGCCGAGCAAAACATGATAAAAGAATTTGGTTTAAAAGGATATAACTTAATCAAAAAGCTAATGAAGAAATTAGAGAAAAGGGAAATGACTCTTGACAAGCAAGAGGACTTGCTTATCCTTGAAAAGGAAAGAAACCTTGCTTTAGAGAGATCATTAGCCGAGGATAAGGAGAAGTTGGAAGAGTTGACTAGGGAGCTTTCTTTAGCCAAATCTACCTTAGAGGAAAAACATGAAAATCTTGCTAAGGCAAATTCGTCCATGGACAACCTAAAGAGTGCTAATGTTGAACTTCAAGAAAGCCTATCAAGCTTGAATGTTCAGTTTAAGGATATTGAAGTACAATATAGCACGCTTTGGGAGACCACTTCTTCTACTCCACCAGCAATCCTTGACTCTAATGTCTCCACTAGCAAAGGATGTAACCAGTGTTTTGATCATGATATGGATGCTTGTGCAACTAACCGTGACAAGGTAGGAAAGTTGGAAGAGCAAGTGAAGTTGCTCAAGTTCATGGTGACAAAAGAAATGCACACGAACCAAGAAGGGTACAAGAAGGAACTCACCAAGTCTCAACCGCCCGTTCCCAACAAAGGAAAGAATAGGATTAGCCTCAAGGATGTGGTGAACCCAAGAGAGATCATCAATGGAAAGGAATGCCCTAAGTGGAGTAAGGGAACAACCTTGTTTGATGTGATGAACAAGATCCACTCACCTTCCTCCATAACCTCCACATCACAAGGGAAGGTGAAGAAGGGCAAGCAAGCAATTGAGCAAGCCTAGTCAACCAAGCAAGAAGAAGCTCGAGTTCCTATTTCTAGATCTTATGAATGTGATTATATGTTGACTTGGGACAATCATGGTAAAATGGTCGTCAAGTATGTGAGTGCCTACACAAAGAAAACATTGATCAAACGGAGTGTGTGGGTGCCCAAGTCTCTTGTGACTAACTCTCAAGGACCCAAATCTTTTTGGGTACCTAAATCTAGAGCATGATTTGTCTTGTAGGATTACTCCTCCTGTGGATCAAGTTGGGTGCTTGATAGCAGATGCACAAATCACATGACCGGAGAGAGAAGCATGTTCAACTCCTTGCAACTAACACATGATTCACAAGAAATTGTTTTCGGTGATAGTGGCAAGGGTGAAGTTCTAGGTCTTGGTAACATTCCTATATCGAATGATCAATCTATTTCAAATGTTCTATTGGTTGATTCGTCGAATTACAATTTGTTATCCATATCGCAACTTTGTGAGATGGGTTAGAATTGTCTCTTTACGGATGTGGGTGTACAAATCCTTAGAAGAGAGGATTCCTCTATTGCTTTTACGGATCATTTGAAGGGAAAATTTTATCTTGTTGATTTTACAATAACTAAGGTGACGCCCGAGACTTGTTTAGTGGCAAAATCCGATATGGGTTGGCTTTGGCACCGCCGACTAACCCATGTTGGCATGAGGAACTTGGCCAAACTTTTAAAGGGTGAGCACATCCTTGGACTAACAAATGTCGTTTTTGAGAAAGATAGGATTTGTGGAGCATGCCAAGCGGGAAAGCAAGTTGGAGTACTACTTCCCGCAAAGAACATCGTGTCAACTACAGAGCCATTGGAGTTGCTACACATGGACCTCTTCGGACCCATTGCTTACATTAGCATCGGCGGTAACAAATATGGTTTAGTCATTGTTGATGATTTTTCTCGCTTCACTTGGCTGTTCTTTTTGCATGATAAGGTTGAGGTACAAGAAACACTCAAGAAATTCATGAAGAGACCTCAAAATGAATTTGATGTGAAGATCAAGAAAATAAGAAGCGACAATGCTAGAGAATTCAAGAACACTAGAGTTGAAGAATTTCTAGATAAAGAAGGGATCAAGCATGAGTTCTCGGCTCCCTACTCTTCTCAACAAAATGGTGTTGTGGAGAGGAAGAACTGAACACTCATCGACATGGCAAGGACAATGCTTGATGAGTACAAGATTTCAGACCTATTTTGGGTCGACGCCATCAACACCGCATGTCATGCAATCAACTGCCTCTATCTCCACAAGATTATGAAGAAGACTTCATACGAACTTCTAACCGGTAACAAGCCCAATGTGTCTTACTTTAGAGTCTTTGGGAGTAAGTGTTTCATACTTAACAAGAAACCCAAAAGCTCTAAGTTTGCACCTAAGGTTGATGAAGGATTTCTATTGGGTTATCGCACGAATGCTCACGCCTACCGTGTCTTCAACAAAACCACCGATTGTGTTGAAGTAGCGAGAGACGTGACATTTGATGAAACTATTGGCTCTCAAAAGGAGCAAGTTGACTCATGTGTGCTAGAAAAGGAAGAGTCTCCTTGTGAAGCCATCAAGAAACTAACACTAGGTGAAATCAAGCCTCAAGCAATCCAAGTGGAAGAAAATGAAGACAAACCATCCTTGTCAATAAGGGTGGACCCTCACAAGCAACATGGTGACCAAGATCAAGGAAGAGATCTTGGTGACAATCAAGAGCAAAGCCAAGATCAAGATCACAACAATGGAGGGCCACATGTTGATCAAGCAAATGATGAGGATGGACCAATTCAACAACAAGATCAAAAACCACACCCAAGAGTCCACCAAACTATTCAACGGAACCATCCCGTTGACAATATCCTTGGGAGTATTCGAAGAGGGGTAACTACTCGTTCTCGTTTAGCAACCTTTTGTGAATTTTACTCGTTTGTCTCCTCTTAGGAACCTCTTAAGGTAGATCAAGCACTTGAGGATCCGGATTGGGTGTTGGCAATGCAAGAAGAACTAAACAACTTCAAGCAGAATGAAGTTTGGTCCTTAGTGGAGGGACCCAATCAAAACGTGATTGGAACCAAATCGGTCTTCCGCAACAAGCAAGATAAGCATGGCGTGGTGACAAGAAACAAGGCACGGTTGGTAGCTCAAGGTTTCACTCAAGTGGAAGGCTTGGATTTTGGAGAGACGTATGTGCCCGTGGCAAGGCTTGAGTCAATTCGGATCCTTATAGCCTTTGCCACACAACACAACTTCAAGTTGTACCAAATGGACATCAAGAGTGCCTTCCTCAATAGGCCAATCCAAGAAGAAGTATATGTGGAGCAACCGCCGGGGTTTGAAGACCCCAAGTATCCTCACCACGTCTACAAGCTCCATAAGGTGCTCTATGGGCTCAACAAGCTCCTAGAGCATGGTATGAATGCCTTAAGGATTTTCTCTTAAAAATAGCTTTGAAATAGGGAAAGTTGATTCTACTCTCTTTACTCTTAAATTCAATGATGATTTATTTGTGTGCCAAATATATGTCGATGGCATAATATTTGGTAGTACTAACAAAGCTTTTTGTGATGAGTTTAGTAAGACAATGAGCAAAAGGTTCGAGATGTCCATGATGGGTGAGCTCAAGTTCTTCCTAGGATTCCAAATCAAGCAACTCAAGGAAGGCACTTTTCTTTGTCAAACCAAGTACATACAAGATATGCTCAAGAAATTTGACATGGAGGATGCAAATCCCGTCAAAACACACATGGCATCCAACGGACACCTTGACTTAAATAATGAAGAAGGTAAAAGCATCGATCAAAAGCGCTATAGGTCTATGATAGGTTCCTTGCTTTACTTATGTGCATCTAGGCCCGATATTATGCTTAGTGTGTGCATGTGTGCAAGGTTTCAAGCTAACCCAAAAGAGTGCCACTTAGTGGCCATTAAAAGAATCTTGAGATACTTAGTTCACACACCAAACCTTGGCTTGTGGTATCCCAAGTGCTCCACTTTCGATCTTCTCAGCTATTCCGATTCGGATTATGCCGGTTGCAAAGTTGATCGGAAGGGTACAACGGGGACTTGCCAATTCCTTGGTCGGTCCTTGGTGTCTTGGAGCTCCAAAAAACAAAATAGTGTTGCACTATCCACCACTGAAGCCGAGTATGTTGCAGCCGATGCTTGTTGTGCTCAACTACTTTGGATGAGGCAAACCTTGAGAGACTTTGGTTGTGAGTTTAGCAAGATCCCTCTCTTGTGTGACAATGAGAGTGCGATTAAGCTAGCTAACAATCCGGTGCAACACGCACGCACCAAACATATAGACCGCCATCATTTCTTGAGAGACCATGAAGCCAAAGGAGATATCGCCATTTGTCATGTGAGTACCAAAAATCAACTAGCCGATATCTTCACCAAACCCCTTGACGAGGAAAGGTTTTGTGCTTTAAGGAGTGAACTAAATATTTTGGATTCTCGTAACGTGGTTTGATCCCTTGCACACACACTTGATTATTTGTATTTGTAGAATTCTAGTCAATCCATGTTAAATCAAATAAATCATATGTTGGCTCTTTTCTGATCGTTGGATCCCAACTTGTGGAAAGTGACTATGGTTATGTATTGTTGCTTGTGGCTAGTCACCTGTACACAAGTTTCTCTAAACATTCTTTGTAAAAATATCCTTGAAAATCCGTTCAAAATTCCCTTTAAAACTTAATTTTATTCAAGCTTTTCTCTATCCCACCGGCTAAGCCGGTCTCCCGGTTCTGCTGTCCTACCGGCTGAGATACTTGGGCAGCCTCCAGCCAGTTTGCCAGTTCTAGTGGCCTACCGGTTGGACCGGTCAGCCGACCAGCTGAGCCGGTGGGGCGCCTGTCAGCTCCTATTCTGCGCGTGATCATTTATTGAAAAACGAAAGCCTCCATCCGACCAACTCCTTCCCTACGCGACCGGCTCCTACACCACCCATCCTCACCCCTGAGCCTCTTGCGTCGCCGCCCGGTCCCCGCCCCTGCCGCGCCCGCGGTGCCCCCGGCCAGCGCCAGCGCCTGCGCCGCCCTCCCTGCCGCGCACGCCCCCGTGCTCCCCCTTCCTCGCCAGCGCCTGTACCAGCAGCGCCACGCTGTCTCCTTTGCCTGCACTCCTGCCGCCCCCTGGTCTGCGCCCTTGCTGCTCCTGCAGGCAGGGGGAGTGCCGACCGAAGTCCTTATGATGCGCGCGGCACTTTCCTCTCGTGGTCCTGCTCTTCTCCCTCAGCATTGATTTTCTCCGTTCATGACAGCTCCTTTTGAAGGGTGTGTTCACCATGCCTGGTCGTGCTGATGATGATTCAAGTAAGAGTAATGATCAAATTCATGAAGAATACCATTCCTCACCACCTCGTCATAATCCTCCACGCCGATCCGTCTCTAAAGGCAAAGAAGTGGCCCAGTCATCTCAACAACCTCACAAGAAAAAGATCTTTGGCAGGAAGAAGAAGGGAGGTCCGGTATATGACAGCGAAGATGATGTTGGATCACCTTCTTCGGATGCCAAACTCATTGCTAACCTGATCTTAACTGACCCCCAATGCTCAGATCATGAGATTCAGTTCTTTGGTCATCAACCCAAAGGGAAGGCTGAGAGGATCAGGGAAGGAAGGTACACTAATTCGCTTCTCCAACGGAAGACTCAATTCATTAATGACCATCGCTTTCACAATGCCTTACATGTGGAGTTCTATCAGGATGTGAGGACCAGAACCCAAACAGTGATTGGACAACGCTATATAGATTGGGAAGATTGTCGCAAGATGAATGATATTCATCTCAACCAAGCTCTTGATGCTTTGGAACAGCATGACTTGCGGCACATCATGGAGTTCAAATGTGATTGGAATGAAGAAGTGATTGCTCAATTTTATTCCACTCTTTGGATTACTGAACCAGATGAGGAAGCCGGCACTCCTCTCTATATGAACTTCCTCATTCAAGGTATTCATTACCGGTGCAGCTATGGCAAGTTTGCAAGAATCCTTGGTTTTGATAAGACTGATCTTGCAAAATGCTCACTACATGACTTTCAGTTCCCATCCTCCAATTATGTGCGCAGCATCCACTATGATCCGGTAAATCATCTTTGGGAGACCTCCAACATGAAGCCATTCTATCGCTACCTCAATTCACTTTTCTGGCAGACTCTTCTTCCAAAGGGAGGTAATGATTTCAAGGTGCTTTCATACAATCAGAACATTCTCCTGTACTTCAATCCCCAAACCCGATACACTTTCAGTTGCTTTGATCTTATTTGGAAAGAGATCCTCAATGTCTCTTGGGATTCGAAGAAGATCTTGACTCATGCACCCTACATTATGAAGATGATTGAGGAAGTCACCAAGTACCACTTTGATCCGACAGTCAAGCATACATCTTTCAAGCACAAGCCTATTCTTGATGCTCCTCCCACCACTCCACGGGCTCGTCGTGCTCCTGCATCACCTCAGTCCTCTGGTGAGCCTGCTCCATCTCCTCCTTGCCATCAGTCCTCCCCTAGTGCTGCTACTACTGCTCGTCCGCGTATCCCCTCTCATGATGCGCGGCCAAGGTCTCATGAGGGTGGCTATTTTCGGAGGTTAAATGCTATGTTCAAGATTTGTCGTGATACTCGCAATGATGTGATTGACAACCGCATTTACCTTTAGGAGATTAGAGAGCAAACGAAGAGACAAGCTACAGGACAGCCTTTAGCTCCGATGTCGCCTCCTCGTACCTATGAGCAGCCAGCTCGTCCTGAAGAAAATGTGGAGGATCAGCACTCTCGGCAGTTTGGTTATCATCCGGATCACCCCCAGCATATCCTAGTGGCTTTTCTTACTACGATTATGAGCAGCCTTAGAGTTCCTCACAGCCTCCTTCTCAGCAATCTCAGGATATCTTTGATGAGGCTAGGTCCAGCATCCATCAGCTTGGTGAGAGCATTTTTGTGGGTCATATCTATCAAGGTCCCCTTTCTTACCATGGATACATGCCTCCACAGCCGCAGCATCACCATCAGCCGCCTACAGCTCCTGCAGACACCTCTTTGTCTGCTCCTCCTACTACCTCAGGTTGGCCCAATTGGAATGCACTGCCTCCTTTTTCTTCAGGTCGTGATGGTTGGGAGTGAGCTATTGGTTGTCCTTCACTTTCGGTGCTTGTTGCCAAAAGGGGGAGGAGTGTTGCCTTATGAGAGATGAGAGTTCCTCACTAGTTATCATGTGTTTGTATCCTTGGTGTTGTATTGAACTACGTATGGTGTGTGTGTGAGAGAACCTAATTTGAACATGTAATAATCCTCTAGTTGGTACTTTGTGGTTGCTACTTGTATGGTTGTGAACTCTTTTGTGTAATCGTTATGGTTGTTGGTTATTGTTTATGGTGTATTGTTATTTTATCTCTTTTCTTGAAGTGTATATCATGTCATATGCATCACGGATTTTTCTTATGACACTTGTTTGTGCACCCCTCGAGTAAAAGTGCATTGTGTGGCTTTCACTTTCCCTTTACTTGTGCATACATTGGCATTTGAGGCCATATGATGAAATATGTTACATGCACAAATTTAGGGGGAGTCACATATGTATTCTTACTCAAAAGCTCATGCGTTAATTATATCTATTTGCAACACTTTTAATGGTTTGTCAACAATCACCAAAAAGGGGGAGATTGTAAGTGCAATCAACCATTATGAGGGTTTTAGTGAATGTTGACAATACATTAAAAGTAACTAATGAGTTTACATGAGCATGACCATAGTGAAAAATCAAGTGAAAGTGCTACACTCACGCATATCGAGCAAGGTAAAGTGAGCTCCATGTATACAATCAAGCAAACAAGTGCTAAGGTGCATTGCAAGCAAGAAAAGAGGCCCCTCATTTATTTGAAGCAAAAGAAAAGCGGTTCAAGCTCAAATTTGAAGATCAAATAGATTTACTAATTTATCTCTTGAGTATAGGATCCGCCATACTATCAAGGGAGGACCAACATGCGGTGCTACAATAATCATAAAGCTCAAAAAGTTCATTCATCTCCACATATACAAAAGCCCTAGCCACAAAGTGTTCATTCCAATTTTCTATGACACATCGGCTCTCCCCACCGGCTCAGCCGGTTGGCACCTTGGAGCTGGTCTGTCGGCTCTGCTGACCTACCAGCTCTGCCGGTGCCCCACCAGCTCAGCCGATGGGTCACTTTCCTGCACTGTAACTGTTCAAAAACGGCTAGTTCGAGAGGGGGAGTATAAATACCCATTCACTCCCCTCTTTCTCTCTCTCTTGGCCACTCCACCAACCTGAGACAAAGCTTGCTTGCTCATTCTCTCCTATCCCTCACTCTCCACTCTCTTGAGCTCAAATCCTCCATAGACTTTGAGTGCGAGTTTGTGAGTTCTTGAGAGAGCATCGAAGACACCGTGTTCATCTCCTCCTCTCTCTTGTTCTTTGTGAGATTTGGTGAATCTTGAAGCAAACTTGGTGGACTTGTTACCCCTGGAGTTTTGTACTCCTAGACGGCTAGGCGTCGCCCGTTGAAGCACCTATCTCCTTGTGGTGTGCTCCGAGAAGTTTGTAATCTCCGCTCTTTGAGCCTCATAGTAAGTACCTCTCTACCGGTCTTTTTGATTGGGGAGAAGAGGATAGGGTTGCATGCCCAAACCCTTTGTGGGTTCCTCAACAACGAGGACGTAGGGATGCCTTTGTGGTGTGCCCGAACCTCCGAATAAATCCTTGTCTTGTGTGCTTTCTTGTGGTGCTTGTGTTCCTCAAGTTCATTGTGTTCTTGTGCATACTCACCTTGTTTTGGGAAGTTTGGTGTGGATCTATCTTGTGTGTAGGTTTCAAGGCTAGCCCCTCTCAGATATGCAAGAACAACCTCCAAAGAACCTCTTGAAAGTATCGGTATCAAATTTACTTGCATAGATTTAGAGATCAATTCAAGATTCTCTTTCCCCACTAGTTGAGCTGGTGAGCATTGGCTTAGCCGGTCCAACCAGCTGAGCCGGTCCGCACCAGTCCAGCCGGTCAGTCACTAACTTCCGCCTTTTAGCTTGTATAATTTTTCAGATTAGCCTATTCACCCCCTCTAGGCTACTTTCAATGATGTTATTAATTGAGTGCACTATCTCATTGTTGGTTATCATGGTATTCATATAGGATGCCTTTTTGAGTTCAATGGATGCTATATTGATAAAAGTGACTTGATTGCTATTTCTTCTATTTTAGACGTCACTATAATAAATTAACTCTTCAAGACATGCAAGAGGCTGATCAAGATGATTCTCTATGGCATATCACAGCAGATTATGTGAAGATCAAGCATATTGAATGGTTAATGAGCAAATGTGCTCCTTCTACCTATGGAAGAGGTTTTTCAACAATGGAGTCCAGCTTATTCTGCTCAAAGACGGTTGCTCTCAGAAGAAGCACAGCTTGGTTTTCCCTCTCTATTGGAATTGATCAAGATGACATTGTTCATCAAGTTCAAGACTCAAGTGGTTTTCAACTAAATTTATATTTAACCTTGAGTATAGGTATGTCGTACTATCAAGAGGGAGGCTAAGCTTGGAAAGTCACTAGTCAACATGTGCTCGAGCTAAGTTCAGAGAGTGTCGAGCCATAACACTCCTTGTGAGGGTTTTGTGTTCAGAGTGTGGGCACATCAGACTATCTGGTGTGGGCAGTGCCTAGAGCTTAAGTGTGAGTGCTCTCTAACCCATATCTTGTGCTTAACTCTTAGTCAGGTGCATCTCCGATGGATATGTTCACCTGCACTTTCTTAACTAGTGACCTAGACTTTATGCCTTAGTTCTCTGTGCCCAGCAGTCCTCACCGGACTATCCAATAGCTACTACCACTATTGTACAGTGTCGTAGTTTGAACTACAACACCTAGCCAGCCCTCACCTTACTATCCAGTAGGGGTCACCGGACTATCCGGCGTTGGCTTGGTAGTTCCAATGGCTAGTTTTGTGGAGGAAGGTATTTATACCTTTCCACCACCTCTCGTTGTGGTTGCTGCTTCCCTCAAGTGTCTCTACACACCTAAAGGCCAGAGAAATACTCCGCAACACTCTCTTTGTGAGATTAAGCTAGAATTGTGGGATTCTTCTGTTGGGAGTTAATTGTGAGATTGTGTTAGCTGAGATTGATCAACCTAGCTTCTGAGCACAAGTTGGCAAGCATTTTCCTGCTGACGCTTTTGTTACTCTTGGAGGTTTCCTCTTAGACGGCTAGACCCACAAGGGAACCACTCGGCCCACACGCCAAGGCGCACATAAACCGAGTATATGAGGTACCTGTGGATATATGACACTCATAGGTGGCGTCTCTTAGCCTAACAGATTTTACTCCGCAAGCATAGAGAGATTGTTGTAGCTTTCACCGAGGAGTATCCCAAGGCATCATATTTATGCATAGGGAAGCTTTGAGGTAGATATATTAACTTATCAAACGTCTTGTTATTTTACTCTTCCATTCTAAATGGTAAAAGAAAGGATAATAGCACACTGACACACTCCTACATGGAAACACAGCTCAATTAGAAGAAAGGAGGACAACGAGATAGTTCTGGTTCCTAACAAGGTCTTCCCTTTCTAAGATGAAACCAAAAGACAAAGCCCGCTGCAACAATGTCACTCTACAAAGGCCGTGACACGACTGAAGTTATGGTTTGGTCTAGTTTTCTCTACTGCTTCAGACATCTAGGCTATAAAACTACTTCTGAGAACCAAAGTGCTGATAACCTATATGAGAAAGGCGAGTTCTAGGAAGCCTGACTATGCGTCTACAAACTCATTCAGACACTATCATAGGCAAGAAAGTAAATGCTTGAACTTAAGTAAAGAAATATATTAAATAAAATGAAAGTCTTACAGGAAAGGAAAGAAACAAGGGACTCATACCGAACTCCTAAAGATGGCTCCAGAACAAGCCGAGCCCGACTATAACTCCTGCCAACACATTGAACTTGAAGGGGTAACGCCACCTGAAGGGGCACCTTCCCAAGGGAGAGAGTAGAGAGAGTGAAAATGGTGTGAGTGTTAGAGGAAGTGTGCCTCTCTATTTATAGGAGGGAGTAGGTCAGCAAAGCAGATGAAGTGCCCTAGTTTACATAATGGGACTTGAAATGTGCTTTATTACCATCCCAGGGTTCGGTAATCACATTCTTACATCAGAGTGTTACAGATCCGCCCTAATATGTCGGACATCAAGGGGCGTAGCCCTGAAACTAAGTAGCGGAATATAAAACATAGGCCCTAAACTTCCACACGTCACGGTTGGGAAGCAGATCGTAACCCTAACTCATCCGAATATATGGTAACTGCTTCATCTTCACTGGAAAAATATCAACAAAGCAAGGGTGAGTACATACGTACTCAGTAGCCCACCTTCCTCCATACAGAGTACGAGTATGGCTACATCTATATGTAGGATATATCTGAGGCTCAGGGATAGTTTTGCATAAAAACATTTTGTATGCAGGGTTCGAGCTAGATACCAGATTTTATTCTTTCTAAAAACAGGGTTTTTCTCAAAAAGGGTTGCCACTGGACTTGCCGGTCCACATGGCTCGAAGCGTATCCACCAACACATTTTCCACACTGCTACTGGGTTTTACCCCGTAGCTTCAACATCAAAACAATTTTGTTCCATGCCAAACCAACCATTTTAGTTTATGAAAATCTGCTAATTGAAGAACCAAGCCATAACTCATCCATACCAGCCGACTCAGACTATTCGAATAGGTTTTACTCTGATCAGAGGTTGTACTAATTCCCACAAGTTGGACTCAGCGACTGCTTACGGCCAAATAAGCGTCCGAATTCCAAACCAAGCCTCTGCCAAATAAGCGTCCGAATAGGCTTAGGTGGTCATATTTTACTAGGTTACCTTAGTAAGCAAAACATGCAAGTTTTATTGTGTTTATCAGGCCAAGGGTTGTGTTTGCAAATCATTGGAAAATTATGCATCAAGTAGGGATTCCAGTGGGCTCGCCTATCGTTTTGTTGATATAGTCGATGCCTGGGCCGCAGGTGGAGAGGTTGCATCATCTACAGAATACGTTGGCGTACCACCACATGCCAAGCACATTGGTATACCAACTGCTGGGCGCGATGGTGTGCCATCCCCTACGCATGCTGGTACAACATCACCTGTTAGCGCCGGTTGCTTTCTTCAAGCATCGCGAAGGTTCTTGCGAGGGGCGTACCGATCAGAATCTCCGGTATATCCTACGCGCACAAACAAGGAAACCCACACACATTGAGGTATAACATAACCTCAACATTGATCTTGGCATGGTAGGTTAGAAGAGAGCTTTGGCGGGGAATATTGATTATTTCGGGGATCGGATTCCGCTTACCAGAGAGGTTGGCTCTGGTGAGTAGCAAGGTGTAGGGGACCGTGTCGTTATTGGCCGAGCATGATAGCGGTCATTGCGGAATCACCATGGTAGTGAGTAGCGACGGTAGGAGTGAAAACAGAAGCGACGAGATGGCGGTCGCATGATGACGTCAGGGTGGGAGGTTTCCGTTGAAGGAAGCGATGAAAGGGTGGGGCTTGATGGAATGCAATCGGCAGGGACGATTTCAGAGATCAGGATCATTTAGAACGGGGTTTGGAGAGACCAAGACATGAACCTTTTGAGTTTATGAAAAAAATAGGAGGGCATTAATCACCTGGCTCACAATATTTGTGCGACCGGTGTGAAGCACTGACTGGGCGTAGGACGGCGTCATGTTGGCATGACGACGGCTTCTGGCCAGAGAAAAGGTTTATGAAAGTGTATGGATAGATAGAGCTTTAATTTAGATGAATTCAGGCACAAGAATCACCTAAATCGAAGTTGAAACGAAGAAGATATTGAGTATTTGCTGTGGGGGTGTAGCAATAGACTTTTTGGAAAGCTTAGGGGGTGGAACTGGACTTTTCATGGGCAAACTATGGAATTTGGCCCATGGACAGAGAAGCTTGGGCTACGGTGATTTCTGGCCCGCGCGGCCCTCTGGCACAACGCGCGCAGGGTCCTATGCGGCCTGGTCTAGGTAGGCCGGCCCATCATGGCAGTAGCGCAGCGTGGCGACACCGTTCGGGGTAGGGCCCACACGTCGGTGACACGGGGGAACGGCGGCGCAATGACGACGCCGACGGGGCGAACCTGGTGGTGGGGTTGGGGTCATTGGTTGGTGGCCAGGAGAGGGGTGTCACGGCGAGGTGGCGTGGGTGCACGTCGCTGCGGGGAAGCTGCGCGCCGTGGCGGCTCTAGTGAAGGGGGGAGGTAGCAATGGAGGAGAGGGCGCTCGGTGTGCCTGGGAAGTGGGGGGAGCAATGCCCGGGTGAGCCGAGGGCTGGTCGCGGTGGCGGCGAGCTCAAGGTGGAGGGGAGTAGTGACCGGTGAGCCCTTTTATAGGTGGTGGAGGAGGAAAGAGCCAGTGCGCGGTGGTGGTGGCAGGTCGATGTGCCGCAGCGACGCCGCAGGGTCCGGGAATGCGGGCATAGAACTGAAGCGAGGCAGCTGGGGCCTAGCGCGGCGTTGCATTGCGCTGTGGCGCTGGCATTTGGCACCTTGCGCGGTGCGCACCCGGCCAAAGGAAGGAAAAGGGGGGCTGGCAGGTGGGACCCGCATGGCAGTGGGAGAAAGGCGTGGGCCTGAGGTGGCAGTGAGGGAGAGGGGCTGGGCTGCATCGGCGTGGTCGAGGCGAGAAGATGGGGCGAATGGTGGCCCAAGAGGGAGGAGGAAGGAGGTGGGCCGACGGGGTTGGCTGGGCCGAGGGAAGGAGGGGAGGAAGGGGGGTTTGGGCCGGTTTCGTCCTGAGAAGAAAAATGGGGATTTTCTCTTTTTATTGTCCTGATTTTGTATTTGGAGTTTGGATACTTGAAAATGGATATTAGGGAGGATATTTTTGTGAAGATTTGGTGGATGAATATATTGGAGTCTTTGGAATTTTTATTGAGCTCATATTAGCACACTCAAAGCAAACATCCAAGGTTTTCAAAAATCGATTTTGAATTAGGGAGGGATTTAAAAGGAATTTTCCGTTGCTAAATTTTGGGGTGTTACAAATCTACCCCACTTAAAATGAATCTCATCCTTGAGATTCGGCTTAGAAGGTTTACAGGAATAGCGTTACTTCAGCAAACTACTTCTAATTTCAACAGTAGCTTGATTCCTCACATGGAATGGCAGGTGGAATTTTAACAACACGCTACATGTACAGCCTAACTCCTTTTCCTCTTCACTTCTCTTTTCTTCTCTGTTCAAGCCTTCCACGTATGATGTGGATCTTCTACTTCATGAACTTGGAAGGTTGATCCACTGCCTGGCAGCTTCAGGCGAGGGGGGGGGGGTTTCTAGAGAGCGGCAGAAATTCAGCAAGGCACTTTCTGCTCTCTAGATGGCGGTATAATCCGGGAAACCCGTCCAAAGGGATGGATCCATCAACATTAGGGTCCGTATTATCCTGCACCAACGCTAATAGAAGGGAGGCTACCCCACTTGAATAGGGCGGATACCCCTACTTAAGTAGGTTAGGCACTCCTCTGGAAGTGGGGAGCTACTGCGTTTTCCACCACTGCTGTTGTGTTAGCAGACGGAGGGCCGGCTAGAGAAGAAGCAGCTATCGAGGATAGCCTTCTTCACGTTACACTTCTTTTCGACCCAAGCACTTCTTCTGCTACTTTCTTGCTTTCTTCTTGGCATGCCTTGGTCTTCTTGATCTTGGCACAACTTTGCTAGTAGGAAGCATCTTCTTTCTTCTGCTTGGCCCAAGGGAGAGTGATTAACCAGAGAAGGATTAGGAGGCATATGAGTAGGATTTCGACGAAAAGGATGTAGCAAAGTGGGGTGCAGACTTTGGGCTCTGGGTTCAAAACTTGGGTGGAATTTGGAGTGGGTGCTGGTCTTTTAGGTTTGGAGGGCGGATCTCACAAATGACTCCTTGCTTTAGAAGCCAGATGAGGAGCTTTAGGATCTTGGAGAAGAATACGCATTGGATAAGGAGGAGGAGGAGGATGGCTAGGCTTATCATTTGGTGGCGAAGTTGGCAGAAGGTTCGGGGCGGTTTTCTTCCCATGGAAGAGTGCGGTGGATTTTCCAAAGGAAGAGGAAACAAAGATGGAGAGTGATGGCGGCGATAGTGTTGTAACCTAGGAGGAACTGTCCTACCCAAGAATCACAGAACATGGGAGGAGTTGTGGCTGGTTTAGCTGGTGGGAGAGGGACGGTGGTGGGTTTTTGCTCTGTGAGATGAGTAAGGAACTGAACTCAGAGGGAAGGGGTTTTATGGACGCTCACGGGGGCTGTGGTTGTGGTGCGGCGTGCTGTGCACCGAGGGGACATGAGCGGTGGAGGTGGAGTGGGTGCACGCGGTGGCACGCGAGCGAGGGTGGAGTGGGGGACCAGGAATCCATGGATGACGGAGTGGGGACACGTGGCAGCCAGTGCTGGACGGTGGTGTAGGGGCCTGCTTTGGCCGACAACGGGTGTGTGGGTGTGCTACCAAAGGCGGCAGGTGGTTGCAGGCGGTGTGCGCACCCATCGGCAAGGGTGAGTGGGTGGTGGGGGTCAAGGCATCAGATGCGACGGGTGAGAGGAAAAGGCAAGGGCAGTGGGGAGATATGAGTGAAGAAGGACTGTGGTGGATAGGGTTTGTAGGGCAACTGTGGTACGGGATGTCTTTCTTTTGATCCTAGCCATTTTCCTGGGGCCAATGTTTCCTTTAGCTGTGCTTTCTAGTTTCTGTTGCTAGTCTTTTCTTTGGGCAGAGCTTTGTAGCTGCTGACCGTCCTTTATTTTGACTGGAGCCTGCTCTGGCTGCTTCTTTTAGAAGGCACACATTCTTCAATCTGATGGGTTTTAAGGTGAGAAAGAGACAGCAGGGATGAGGGCTAGTTCTAATGGAGATTTTATTAGCACACAAATAGGGCAACGCTCGCTTCTACTGACAAAGCAAAAGACAAACCACAGACTATAAACATAAGAAAGAAATCAAACACACAAAATCTACGATATAGAAACGAACACACTAGCGTAACTACTCGAATAGGACTGACTTTATCTTATGGCTGTTGGAGGCTTCATTCTGTGATGGTGGCTGAGAACTTGGTCCTTCTCCTAGAAGTGAGAGCGTTAGGAGGGTGCCCAACCTTTCTCTATCTTCCATACCTAGGAAGTTTGCTGGGCTCTCTTCCTGATTCTGTCATTGCTCATGTAGGGAATGCTGAGATTGGCTTGGTGACTTGGCTCTGGTTGTCTAGGAGGGTTTGATATTCCTTCTAGCAGGGGGTACTGCAGTCCCATTGGTAATGGGAAATGTAGGTCAAACAAGCTCCATGTTGTGGCGATGCTTGGATCAGGGTTGGTTTCTTGCCTCTGGCACAGCAGTCTGACTCTGTACTGGGACAGGAGGTCTTCTATTTTTCGAGTGCGAGATACCAACCTATCGTGCATGAGGCTCAACTTCTCGTATTCATCATCTATGGCTTGTAGATGAAAAGCAAGGTACGCTATGACAAGATCCTCAGTTTCCTTCCTGTCCTTCAAGACTTCTATTCTTCTGGCCTAGCTTGTGGTCAACTTGTTGAAAGGTGGGAAGAATCTCATATGGGTATCCTAGATAGCCCTATGAGAAGTTGAGCACAATTTTCCTATTGCGTCACAAGCTGTAATGTGGCACACATCCACAAACTGGTGACTGGTAGCTGTGGAATGCCATCCTTCAAGGGCACGGTTGTCCTTGATGTACAATGAGACCATCCATTTATGTTCTCCGTTCTCGATTATTTCTCTACCTAGGTACTTTGGGTATCCGGAAATCCAGAGGTACCTTATGGTATCCCTTAGAAGCTCAGGAAAACCTTTTACTCCCTCATAGGGGCTGATACGTCCGGCATCTGCCATCTGAACAAGACTCGCAGGACTTGTCCTAAACCAAAACTACTACACAGCACACAAACGAGCAAGGCAAGTCTACGACGCACGCGATCTATACGGTTAACTCTTACAAGGGTGCCAACCGAAGCGAAGGAGGAACTTCACTACCCAACTATAAGAGGGACACAGGACACAGCTAACTTCAGACCACGTGACTTCATTCCCTGTCAGGCTCGGAGACCTCATTATGAGTTGTCTAAGCTGATGTTGATGATGTCTTCTGGCAATGGTCGAGTTGTGATGATTGTGTCATCTTCTTCGGTCAGTCCCCAGGGTGAGGCAATGCCTAAGGGTTCTAGCCTGGCTTCTGTCAACGTGGTGGTTGGTGGTGGAGCTTTCGGTTTGCTTGGAGAGACAAGACTTGGAGGTAGGGCTCTGGGTAGCTCTTTCTCTTCCAGACACTCTAGGCACTCTAGCTCAGGTGCTGGGATCTTCCTTAGGGTGAGGGGTTCTACTAGCTCTGGTGGAGGATTTGGGAGGGGCTCTGGAGGGTTTGGCTGGCTCTCAGGTTTGGGGAAAATAACTGGTATGCCTTCCAACACTGCAACTTCCACCGTGAGATCTATGCACTTTCTTTTTTTAAGGGGCACAGGGCAGCCGGGGAGGATTGGGTTTTCTTCTGCCATGGCTGCTTTACTCTGGGATTCAAGAGTCCTCTAGGTGAGCTTTTATGCAGATAGCTGGCATAATCCTGTAGCTCTTTTAGGGTTTCTATTGCAGTGCCTGGCGTCCTTGGTGCCGGATGGCACAGAGTTGCTGATGCATTGTCCCAAGGGGGGACTCTTTTCAACTGTGTTGTACCACTTGGCCAATTTAAGCGAGACAACAGGGTCATGTCTTTTCTTTCCTTAATTTATGTTGCACGGCTCCTGGCTGTTCATTGGGTCATGCGCTTGACCAGGGTGGTCCATATCTTAAGATCGAGCCATGTGTCCTTGTGATGGTGATGTGTCTTACTGACGGCACTAGTTCCTTTAACATCGATCCATCACGTCCGTTCAGGCTATCTTGTTCTGGCTCTTATGGTGTGTTATACAAGATACTGACTTCCTTCTGCTAGAAACTTGACTGGTTGCTACAGGCCATTGGGGTAAAGGAGGGACACAAAGGAGTAAGGTGAGGAGCAAAAAGGTTTTTCAAAATGGTTTTGGGTCTGAAAATGTCTTTCCAACATAAGGTCACGTCCTATGGCCAACTTACGGCTCTGATACCACCTAAAGTGCCCCAGTTTCCATAATGGGACTGAAATGTGCTTTATTACCATCTCAGGGGTTGGTAATCACATTCTTACATCAGGGTGTTACAGATCTGCCCCAACGGGTCAGACATCAAGGGGCGCGGCCCTGAGACTAAGCAGCGGAATATAAAACATAGGCCCAAACTTCCACACGTCACGGTTGGGAAGTAGGTCGTACCCCTTATTCATCCGAATATATGGTAACTGCTTCATCTTCACTGAAAAATATCAACAAAGCAAGGCTGGTACATACATACTCAACAGTCCACCTTCCTCCATACATAGTAGGGGTATGGCTACATCTATATGCAGGATATATCTAAAGCTCAGGGATAGTTTTGCATAAAAACATTTTGTATGCAAGGTTCGAGCTAGATACCAGATTTTATTCTTTCTAAAAACAGGGTTGCCACTGGACTTGCTGGTCCACATGGCTCAAGGCATATCCGCCAACACATTTTCCACACTGCTACTGGGTTTTACCCCATAGCTTCAACATCAAAACCATTTTGTTCCATGCCAAACCAACCATTTTAGTTTATGAAAATCTGCTAATTAAAGAACCAAGCCATAACTCATCCATACCAGTGGACTCAGACTATTCAAATAGGTTTTACTCTGATCAGAGGTTGTACTAATTCCCACAAGTTGGACTCAGCGACTGCTTACGGCCAAATAAGCGTCCGAATTCCAAACCAAGCCTCAGCCATTACTTAATGGTCTAGAAGTGCTTTAAGGATCAGGGCCACCGAGTCACTCCAGTACCCCTCGGTACTCCTGTGACACACCACCCCTTCCCTTCACCCTTGTGCAATGGCACAGGCTACCACTAGACTATCCACTCTGTTTCGAGCCTAGCCAGTGCCTCATACAGAGCGAGTGGTTGTACTAAAGAGTTAGGCAAGATGAAAATCAACGCGGTCCTTACAGGGCACAGGTAGAACCATTCCACCATTCCATTGCTCGACACCGCGAGCATCCACATACCCGATCTTCTTCACGAAGTTTGGGACTAGGGTAATCATGAGTTGCTAGGTTACCCATTTAGGCCCTGCCCTTGAAATGGCCGATCCTAACCCGCGGGTCGTTTGCCGGGGTTCTTCCCCATTTTTTTTCAAAAACATACCCACGCATCCAGATCGCTCAACCAATCAAACTCCACAACCATAATCCATCTCAACATCAAGATTATGATAGATATAATTAAATGAGCGATCACACCTTTGCGCGCTATATCTAGATAGGCTTAGGTGGTTATATTTTACTGGGTTACCTTAGTATGCAAAATATGCAAGTTTTATTGTGTTTATCAGGCCAAGGGTTATGTTTGCAAATCATAGGAAATTTATGCATCAAGTAGGGATTCCAGTGGACTTGCCTATCATTTTGTTGATACAGTCGATGCATGGGTGTCGCGTGATGACGTCAGGGTGGGAGGTTTCCATAGAAGGAAGCAATGAAAGGGTGGGGCTTGATGGAATACGATCGGTGGGGACGATATCAGAGATCGGGATCATTTAGAACGAGGTTTGGAGAGACCAAGACAGGAACCTTTTGAGTTTATGAAAAAAAATAGGAGGGCATTAATCACTAGGCTCACAATATTTGTGCGACTAGTGTGAAGCACTAACTGGGCGTAGGATGGTGTCATGTTGGCATGACGGTGGCTTCTGGCCAGAGGAAAGGATTACGAAAGTGTATGGACAGATAGAGCATTAATTTAGATGAATTCAGGTGCAAGAATCACCTAAATCGGCGTTGAAACGGAGAAGATATGGTGTATTTGGTGTGGAGGGGGTAGCAATAGACTTTTTGGAAAGCTCAGGTGGTGGAACTGGACTTTTCTAGGCGAACTATGGAATTTGTCATGTGGACACAGAAGCTTGCGTCGGGGTGAGTTTTCGCCCACGCGGCCCTCTAGACTAACGCACGCGGGGTCTGATGCAGCGCGGTGTGGCGACGCCGTTCGGTGCGGGGCCCACACATCGGCGACACGGGTGGGAGGCGACGGCATCATAGGGGGAACGGCGAGCCGGTTTGGTCGGACCGGTGTGTCGAGGGTCGGCGTCGGCAGCAGGCGGCGGCGGTTTTCCGCCGTCCAGCCGATTCCCGGGACGAGAACGGCGGCACGACGACGAGGCCGACGGGGTGAACCTAGTGGTGGGGTTGGCATCATTGGTTGGTAGCCGAGAGATGGGTGGCGCGATGAGGTGGCATGAGTGCACGTCGTTGTGGGGATGTTGCGCGCTGCGGCGGCTCGGGTGAAGGGGGAGGCAGCAGTGAAGGAGAGGGCGCTCAGCGTGCTTAGGAAGTGGTGGGGAGTTGTTTCTGCGGCATTCAATGCTCAGTGACCCGAGGGCTGGTCGCAGTAGCGGCGAGCTCAAGGTGGAAGGGAGCAGTTACCGGCGAGCCCTTTTGTAGGCGGAAGAGGAGGTGAGAGCCGGTGAGCGGTGGTGGTGTCAAGTCGATGTGGCGCAGCGACGCGGCAAGGTCCGGGAAGGCGGGGACAGAACCAGAGCGAGGCAGTTGGGGCCTGGTGTAGCGTCACGTTGCACAGCAGCACCAGCGTTTGGCGCCTTGCGCGGTGCGCCCGACCAAAGGAAGGAGAAGGGGGGCTGGCAGGCGGGACCCGCATGGCAATGGGAGAAAGGCGCGGGCCCTAGGTGGTAGTGAGGGAGGGGGCTGGGATGCATCAGCGTGGGCTAGGGGAGAAGATGGGGTGGGTGGTGGCCCAAGAGGGAGGACGAAAGAGGTAGACCGGCGGGATTGGCTGGGCCGATGGAACGAGGGGAGGAAGGGGGGTTTCGGTTGGTTTCGGCCGGAGAAGAAAATTGGGGATTTTCTCTTTTTATTGTTCTGATTTTGTATTTGGAGTTTGGATACTTAAAAATGGATATTGGGGAGGATATTTTTGTGGAGATTTGGTGGATGGATATTTTGGAGTATTTGGAATTTTTGTTGAGCTCATATTAGCAAACTCAAAGCAAACATCCAAGGTTTTCGAAAATCAATTTTGAATTAGGGAGGGATTTAAAAGGAATTTTCCAGTGCTAAATTTTAGGGTGTTACAAGAGTTAAATCAGTTGGCTAAGCTGCCACATGGGCAACCAAGTCCGAGGCCAAGCGGCCCACCCACCAGGTCGGGCGGCCTGGCACTATGGCCATTCAACCCTTATATGGCAACGACATTGCTTTTCATGGCTTGATCTTCCATCTTTGAGGAAGTGGCAGTTGTTTCGGTTAGAGCACATTTTGGAAGGCCTAAGTCCTTCATCGAGCGCCATCTTACTTAGCCTCTGGTTGCCACTTGGATGTTCCTCATTGGTTGGAGAATGTGTCCCGTGGATCCATCGATCATGCACACCTTTGGTTCTTCGATCAACAGTTGACTTGTGTCCGTGTTGTGCTTCTTTGCATGCATGTGTTGTAGGAAGGCCGGGTGAATGAGAGGGAGGTTGGGCATCTTGAGTACTAGGCTAGGCGGCTAGACTCTCTTGCACTTAGTCATTTTTTGGTCCATATGGTGGCCTTCTGATGTTTGTCTTGACTTGGGCTTGATTCCTTAGGTGTATATGGGTATTTCGTGAGTCACTTGGTTCATTGCAATGAAGATTGAGGCATTGGGAGGAAGTGCTTGGTTGGCCAGCCTCCTCTTAGGCCGCTCAGCCTAAGTGATGGCTGTGATGCCCTAGGCATCTCCCGAGCATTATCAAGTGCATACTTTGTTTAATTATTTCTCATAAGCATCATTTCATATCATACTAATGTGCATTTGGGTAAACATGGGGAAAATAGCTAGTAATGCTTTCAGTTTCGCAAAAATGATGCTATAATGTGAGCATAACTTAAATCCTAGGGAAATTTAGGTAGAACTTCTTATACCAAACTTGTAGGTCTTAAGGTGGTAAACAACTTTGTCAATTAGAGCTTGGATGGAAAATGGGCTTAACTAAGTGCAAAGGGACTTTTGGTGTTACCCAACAAACATACTCCAAATCTGGCTTATTTAGAATTCTTCATTTTTCTATAACCTAGAGTCCTTTTCATGCAAAGGTCCAATTGGTAAAGTTTTAGGTTATGAAATCTTGAACAACTTTGTCAAAAATACTTTTGGGAGAAAATGGCTAGAAATAGGACTTTTGAATTATCTAAAGAAAATAGTTCTCAGTCCAAACTGAGGGCTGACAGTTAAACTCGAAATTAAATCAAACTTAGAGCCATAATTTGAAATTGGTGCTTTTTACAAAGTTGTAGATCTAAAAAGTTACAACATTTCATTCAATTGGGTCCTTTTCAAATTCGGCGCGTAAATTGGTCAAATTTGCAAAAATCAGAAATCTGATTAGCTGGTAAAAGGGATTTTTCCTTTTTCGGAAATTCTTTTCTTTTTCCGTCTCTATGCCAGGTGGGACCCATCCGTCAGGCCGCCCGCGCCAGCGCACGGGGTGGATTCCACCGCTCCTTCGCGCAGTGCACCGAGTCCATACACCGTACACTCTATTCCCGGGATTGACCCCACCTGTCAGCCGTACCGGTCCATAGACCCAGTTCACCTACGCACCTCCCTCTTCTCTCCCCGCCCGGGCGCGCCCACGCGGCGTCGGCCGCTGAGCAGCCGTGGCCACGCGCCGGCCTTCCCGGCCGCCGCGGCCACGCGACGCTGCCGCGCGCGGACAGCGCGCACGGCGCGCCACCAGGGCGAGGGCGAGGCCGACCCCTTTTTCCCGAACCCTCCTTCACGCGCTCGGCCTCTCTGACTCTTTTCCCATTCGACCTCGCGCCGTCCGCCATTGACAGAGCTCGCGCGAGCTCGCCCCCGGCCACTCCTGCCCTCTCCCGAGCTCAACCGTCACCGCGCCGAGCTTCGCCGCCCTCGACTCCACCTTCCCGCCTAGACCGCGTCGCCTGAGACCCCTCCACCCCGGCGTATTGCACCGCCGGACCTCGCCGGCCAGGAGCGTTCGTCGCCGTCCCTCCCCGCGGTCTCCCCCGCCGTCTGAGGTAGTGGATAAGGTTCCCCGTCCTCCTCTCTCTCTCCCCGACACCTCGCGGCGAGCTCCCGTGCCCCGTAGGGCCGGATTGGCGGCGCGCCACCGGAGCTCCTCCTCCTGTCGCGAGGAGGAAGATGACGGGAGGAGGGAGATGAAGTTTTTGCGCTATCGCCCTCCTAGTTTAACAGTTTTATGTGTCTGTACAGAGCGCTGTACGCTGAGTCTTGTAAATCTTGCGTACTAGCCCCTGGGGTTTTGAAATAATCACAATCTAGCCCCTGGTTCCGTTGATTTTCATTTTAAATTGATTATTTCGACAGAAACCTTTGAAAAATCCTAGAAAATTCAATAAAAATCAGAAAAATACCAAATCAGTTGCATTGAAATCCTTTTGAATAGATCTGTCTAGGGAATATGATGGTTGAGTAGGAAAAGACAGTTTTGCCCCTATTTTTGTACAAGCATGAAAAACCTTGATAAATAGGAAATATGGGTAAAATGAACTCCAAAAATTGTGAAATTTGGGCAGACGCCTTATTATTCTGTGTAGGCTCTGTATAAATTTTGGTAGCTCAAATATTCACTGTTAATTACCATTTTGCCCCTACATGTGATTTTAGCATAGAAATAAATGAGGAAATGTTGTTTATATAGAAATTAGGCTCTAAATAGTTGTATGTATTTTATTTGTGCTCCTTTTAGCATAAAGAGCTCACTGTTGAAATGGGATACCATGCATGTCAAGATTAGTTAGTGTTTTGAAATTGATAAGTTCATGCATGTTTAAATTAATAAATAGAAAATATAGATTAAATGGAGGTCAAAACTTTTGAATTTAGGGCAGCAACATTGCTAGTATGACCTAGGCTTAGTATAGGAATTTGGTAGCTTAAATGCTTG
This sequence comes from Paspalum vaginatum, assembly GCA_030272315.1. NCBI lineage: Eukaryota > Viridiplantae > Streptophyta > Magnoliopsida > Poales > Poaceae > Paspalum > Paspalum vaginatum. Next base: position 9,232,732 of record CM059020.1, on the reverse strand, counting down.
CTATATATTTACTATATTATCCTTACCTAGTAAGTTAAGCATATAGTGAATCATGAAAAAAAAAGTTCTAGATGATAGTAGACACCGGTCTTTCCGCATAAATCGATGCGATTCAGTCATACACCCCACGTTGTTTTATGTGACAAGATAAGCTATTTTAGGTGATGGCTTGTACGATTTCTTAAAGTTAAACAAGCTTTATCACGAAAATACATAATACTATTCCATAACCCTTGATTTCTTGAATAGCACTAATACATGCTCCAATTGCAACATGTCATGCATATAGAGTCCGCAAACGAAGAACCACCACCGAACCAGCCCATCACAGAGGAACCAGAAGAGGAGTTGCACCAGGAACCAGAGGGCCAGCAGCAGGAACCCGACTACGCTCCGGAAGAAGCTACTGACCCTAGTGAAGAAGGTAGGCATGACCATACTCAACCCAGCAAACAAATTATACTTATGATTACGCATATGCATTAGGAGTTGCTTGGAACCAATTGCATTAGACTTCCTGGCCGCCCTGGCCCTAGCACCTATACATAGAGTTCGTAGGACGAGTATGCCTAGAAATTGCTAGGTACGAGTAGACACGAGTGTGTGGACTCGTCACGTAGGTGTTTTCAAAATCATAAAAGCTTACAGTTATATCACTTATAATTGTTGCTCATGAAGTAAATGGAGACCGGGTGGAGATTTTATTTCAGTATTTACTATTCATGATGTCGCACCCGGACTCCGCCCGAGTCGTTTAAGGCCCGTCCGCTGTTCGTCTCCTGATCGGCATAACATTGCTAGAGTGCTTAACCGGGTAATGGGACCGGTGAAGTCTTACCTGGGTTTGTCCGGAGTTTTCGAAGCTCCGCCCATCCACTTGCTGGAGGCCGATGGGCCCGGGGGCGCTTGTACTCGAGGGAGGGCTGACCCAGAGAACTGTGGTATCGCTCCTGAGGGGGCACAACCCGGGGGTTAGGTGGGGGCGCTTTGAATCTTGGGACAAGACAGGTGGAGATGGGGGCTATATGTGGGAACGCGATGGCTAGTAAACATATACCCCTGGCATGATAGTTATTCCCGGGAATTAAAAATCGATTCGAATCGCTGGTGCCTACCAGGTGTGGGAATGCCAATATCACTGTCGGGCAACGTAGTAACTACTTAAACTCTCAAGTTTAATACTCATGGTTTTTGGAATACCACATGATTGAATTGAATTGTTTACATTTCTGCAAGTTACAGTTGTGTTGAAGGTTCTATAAATGATGAGAACTTACTATTTATGTTACACAAGTTACGGTTTAAAACTAAAGGCTAAGGATCCACTTGCTAGTAAGCCGCTTCGCGTCAGCCGTAAGCCAATTTCCATTAAGACCTACTGAGTAATTAGTACTCAGGGTTTGCCCCCACATTTTGAGCGCAGGTATGGAGTTCATGGTGTGCAGTTGTGTTGGAGGAGGGGCATGCCCTCATGTAGGATAAGGTGACTGAGTGGCACAAGGGCGACATCGGTGGGCTCGATGTTGTACCTCTAATGCAAATCTTTTGGTGATAACAGGGTGACCCCTAAACTTATATTTCCGCTGCGAGAAACTTTCAAACTTGCTATCGTATAACATTATGTTGGACTTGTATTTTATGTAAAAACTGGTTTGTAACGAAGTCTAATTTTATGCTATTCAACTGCCTGTGATGATGTTTCTGTTGTGGCTCCATTGTGAGTCAGATGTGTCTGATGTCGGTTCCTCTGGGAAAAGGTAATATCGGGAGTCGAATGACTCTCGACGGACGACCGGGTTTAGTTCGGTCTAATCGCACTGCAAGCCAGAGGTGGCAGGTGTGCTTAGCCCGGATTAAATCGGCAGTTCCGCCACAATGGCCACCCAGCCACTATCCTCGCAGTCAGTGTTGTTGATCTTGCAATGGCCATAACTTTTACTTCCAGATTCCAAATTGAGTGAACCAAAACTCTATTTCAATTATTTTGACGAGATCATTGCAATGTTTTGGTTCTTTTGGGCATTTGAGACACATCATAGTGATGTTATTTGCATCTCATTCTCAAGCCCTTTTGTACCATGTTTGTTCTTGCTCCATTTGATGTTCTTTTTCATGAAATTTGAGTGTCTCCTTGTGAAAAAACGAAAACCACCAAAACTCATGGAATCCATTAGTTCAAGGTAAATAATGCACATAACTTTGTTTATACCCCATTTATTTGTCAAGGAATTGGCGGTCAAAATTAGGAAATAACGACCGCCACCAAGCTTGAACCTTTGCTCGTCCTTGAGAAAAGCTAAGACTTAGGCTCGGTGGATCAGGAGTTGCATGAATCTCAATATCCTACACGTATTAAGTGAACAATCCGACACTCTACCATTTGTGAATTGAACAAACTGGCACAAGTGTATCCCAACCTTTTTATCTATACCTGTGGGGCTTCTTGACATCTCACCTTGTCTTTGGCGGTTGAGAGATGAAATAACCTTAGTAGAATCATACACAATGCAATCTTTTTTCGGGTTTCCTACTCTAAGGTTTTGATAATTTTGTAATTAAAGCACCAAGTTCCACAAATGGTACCCTTGAATCTCTCAAGTGGTTATGAAATTCCTCACTAAGGCCTAATGCCATTCTTTTTTCCCTACAGACTATAGGCTTATGTGGAGCTCAAGATGGGGATAAAAGAAGGCTTACCTATGTTGTGTATGTTATTGGGTCAAAAACTAGTCCTAGCAAAGTTTGTGATACCCCTCATTCAGATCAATGGAGAAATGAATGATGTTTGTGGTGATGGAGAAGATGAACACAAGTGGAAAAGTGTTTGGAAATGAATCCAACATACTCAACATTGCGTTTATGGGAGAATATGGTCTTGGTTAAGATACTCCTTATTTTAATGGATCCCCTTGTTTGTAACTTTGAAACCATAGAGCACATGGAGCTATCGCCTTGTTTTTCTCTTCTTCTCCCTTTTTCTCTTTTTCTTATCTCTTTTTCTTCTTGTCTCTTTTTTTATAACTCCATGTCTCATCGTGCAAGGGAACTTTGGGGATTGTTTCTCAACTATGAGTGGAGTGTATATTTGCAAGACCATATTTGTGGATGGATGTGTGGATGATGGGTATGTTTTTTTTGTTTCGTGGAGAAATCTCTGGTGAGAGTGAATGCTTGAATCCAATGTGAACTTAAGCATAACCAGATATAGGAAGGCTAGCATGTGTAGGTAAATGTGAAGAGAAAATTGGTTGGGATTTGAGGTGTCACTTCTTTATAAGGACTCAAAGTTTGACAAAACTCAACACAACAATAAATAGCATACAGAGATTTCATCATGTAAGCTTTTTTGCTCTGGATAGGTATTTCAAACCACTAAGAAACTTGTTTTAGTTTTGTTTTAAAAAAGAAAACTCCGAAAATTCACCTTACTAGGATCAAGATGGGTGTAACTCAAACTTTGAATATATCACATTCTGACAACAACCTAGATGTGGTTCAAGGCTCCCACAAAATTGAACATTAGAGAATGGATCACAATTATGCCAATAAGTTCAAATTTTGCTGGGGAGTGTCAAGTTGTATACGAAATACTTACAAGAAATTAATAGTTTATTCATGGTTTTAAGCAAATCTTTTTGATATTTTAGACAATGCAACTTTTTGAGGTGTTTTACATTATTGGGATTAGAAAAAGGAATAAAATAAACAAGTTTTTGGTGTAATAGCAAGTGGAATAAAACATGTGATCGTGAAATGCATAACATTCGATTTGCGGTACATACCTGTGTAGGATCGAAAGGCGACTAGAGGGGGTGAACGGGAGATGACAAAAATTCTTCCACTTGGAAGAACTTGGCCTAAATCCCAATTCAACACAAAACCCCTTCTTCTAGCAATGTGCAAGGTTGAGTAGCAAAGTAAAAGCTACCAACCTTTGACCACAACTAGGAATGCACACACAGAAGCACTCGATCAAAAACTCAAAGGCATGGAAGCAGGATGAGTAAAACAACCTTGAGCAAACAACCCACTCAAGCACTACAGTTTCAGCCTGACAGAGTTAGAAGGAATGAAGCCAACACCATTCAAAACAGACTCACAAAAATCCTCCCAAATTAATACAGCCTCACAACATATTTGGGAACAGGCTCAGAAACTTTTACCTCAATTTGAGCAAGTTACGACCATAGGACTGTCTGGTTATTGAGCACCGGACCATCCGGTGTTCACTGTCTGTCACCCCAAAAAGGTTGGATCCAAAACCCTATTTAAATAACTACAAAAATTGTGAGATTTTTATTGGAGTATGAACAGAGGTTAGAAACAACTTCACAAACTTTCAGCTCATTTGGACAAGAAATGAAATTGTAACACACACCGGACCGTCCAATGATGTGCAACCAGACCGTCCGGTGCTCACAGACAAGCCAACCTTGCCCAATAAATAATTACCAAAACTAGGCCAAAACACCTGCAACAATTCTGAAATTCCTATGAGAGCTTTATGATGAACATGAGAATAGCTCCACAATCAGCTCCAAATTCGGAGGTTTGACTACTGGACCCTCCAGTGGTTGGAGGCTAAACAAAATTTGCAGTAATCTAGACAGCAGGTGACTTCGTACAAAAATGATCCAAAAATTGATCAAACCTTGTCCAAAAAATATGAAACTTTGGGAATACATTCTCTAGCACGGGAAGGAGGTAATCCAAAATGATCCACTCAAAAAGATCTAAGATTTACTTCAAATTGGAACACACAAGAGAAGGGGACAAGTTTTGACCGGTTTTGAAATTGATGTCTCTCTGGGTTAGCTCGTGGAAACTAAGAATCAATTCATGGTCCAGATATGTTCTAACACATCATACATCATCAAATACCAACGCAGAAGGTCTCAAACTCAGAATTTAATGGAAACACCAAAAGACCAAGAACAATGGGGAAAAGTGGGGAATTTCGGGAAGATCTTGTGCAACTGATATGTAGGCCTTGCCTACGTGATTTTGCACAAGATCTAGCACTCCAAATCCACCACAAACAAGCCTCAACACCCAGCAAAAGAAGGAGCACAGAAATCACAAGAAGAGAGCTATGAAAATGGCAAAATAGACAAATTTCAGCACAAAGGAGAGAGCACAAACTTGAGGACGAAATTGATCTTTGCATTTGCTCAAGATGTATGGTTACAAACCACTCCTAGCAGCAAACAAACTATGGATGGCAAAAAGCTCAAACAAAGAGCCTCTCCCTCTCTTCCTCCCCAAACCTTAGCCTAACTCACGCAAGAATGAGAGCTCCTCTCCAAAGGGGCAAGAGAGATGGCTGGCTACAACAGCCCACATCTATATATATAGGCCTTTGGCTTTTGACGAAGGTGCCCTTACATGAAGCACACAAACCCAAAGCACCCTAGGGGCACAACCGTCCATCTTCTCCGCCTCTCATCTAACGGTCCTAGCACCTTCACGACCTTGCTTCTGAATGATGCAAGCTTCACGATGGTGCCACTTGTCCGCCAACTTGAGGTCCACCAGTTTGTGGTCTTTTGGGGCCCACCACCAGGGGTAGCTCCGGTTTTGACGATGGAAACGACAAATGATCTCTAGGCTCCGATTTTGATGCTCGAATCGGCAAACACTTGTTGAGCTTTATCTTGAGTGATTTTTTGGCTCATGACACCGTCCCGAACCCAAGGCCACACTTATGGGCCAAGCCTAATCTAGACCGCAACCTGTGCTACCTGCCAGTCCACTCAGTAGAGATTTTGTTATGCCACGGTAACACTTGGGCGCCAGCACCATGTCACACTTAGGTGGGCTTTTGCCTCCAGTCACACTAGAAGGACTTCGTCATGTCTGGTACCACTTGGATGCTGCCACCAGATCAGACTTAGGTGTGCTTTTGCCTTCAGTCGCAATCGAAGGACTTTGTCACACCCGGCACCAATTGGGCGCCGCCTCTAGGTCACACTTAGGAGGAATTTACCTACGTGTCATAGACACAAACAAAAACACAAACCGTGATACACACGCCAACTCAACACAACACACACCAACCCAACACTCTAGTTAGCCATAACCCTTAAGCACACACTCTAATGAGGCTAACACGGCAAAGCTCCACACCAATCCGACAATGCTCTCATCACACAAATGAGGTCAAGGCACTTCTCAACTTAACACTCAAACTCAACTTATGAGGCTTGACCTCTCAATCTCCCCCTTGATGAGTGCGTTGTCGAAAAGATGCCATGAGAATGATGAAAAGCTCAAACAAGTGCCCAAAAGCCAAGAAAAGCAAAAACACGGGCCGCTTGACAGAAGCTCGAAACAAGAAGACTCAAGAAAGACTCTCGACTCCCATAGAAAAGGGATAACACGGTATGAAACCACCGAGAAGCCAAAAGAGATCTTCAAGAAACTCCAAACACAAAGAACTCAAAACCATTTCAAAAGCCTTTGTCAGTCACTCATCACATGTCAAACCAAGTACATTTCAACTTGGCTGCACAGTTTCTTCACCAAAAATCCTAGATTCTAATAAATTCTCCCCTTAGGACTTGGTTTGCACCATTTCTCCCCCTTGATGAGTGAGTTGACAAGAACCAAAAGCAAAGAAATGGTTTGAGGTGCAAAACCCCAAACAACTCGCCCAAGTGGCCAAAAGCAACCAGAAAGCCAAGATAAGCCAAAGATCGGTCCCCAAAATATGGGCAACAACTCAACACAGCAAATCAAAATAGCATGGCCCCTCAAGAAAGAGGCAAAGGATCAACACAACCATGCTAGAGGCAAAGGACTAGCTCCTCCAAAAAGAGGTTAGGCTCAACACAGCTGGCCAAAAAAGCATGCTAAAACTCCAACTCCCCCTGCATTTCAGCCTATCTCACAATGCAACGCTCCCCCTGAATGTATGCCACTCCCCCTAGGGTGGTGCTCTCTCCCTTTGACACAACATACATCAAGCCCCTAAAAATATGTTGCGCAAATGCAACTAGGTGTAACAAAGAGCTCATAAGGGATGGAAAGCTAGTAATCACAAGTTCTAGCATACAGAGCATGTGAGGGCTACAAGGCATGCAACAAGCTCAAAAGAACCTATCTACTCAGGTCAAGAGCAAAGCATGATTTTCAAGTTTGGATTAAAAGAAAGTGTCACCAACATTAATAGCATCTAGGAAGATAGGCATGAACAGCAAAATGCTAGCAATGCATACAATGTGTGCTAATTCTAACCTGAGCACATCCAACAAGCCATAAGCAATTCAGAGACTTGCAATTTTAGATCTAGCTTTTTAAATTCAAGCAAGTTCTAATCATATGCCAGGGGTTATTTGCTTGTCATGCAACTTCTTACCAACCAATGCCAAGCCTAGGACCATAGAGACCATTAGAAGCTTAAGGCAAGGTTTTAGTCATTCACAGCCAAGTCCAAGTTCTCACCAAAGTGCAAAAGTGAGCAATCTCAAACCAAGTCAGTGAGACAAGATAAATTCACCTAGATCTTTTCATTTTAGCTCAAATAGATACAAATTTAAGCAATCAATTCAAATTTCAGATTAGACAAGATATCATGAAAGCTTAGGCATTAACTAGCAAAGGTAAATAACTAGAACAACCAAGCATGGAAAGATAGCACAAGCATTCAACACTCCTACACATGCTAGGTTGCCAAGACAAGTGGCGATCAAGTTTATGATTTTTAGGAAAGCAAAACGACTTAGCTCTTACAAAGTATATGGTAGATCCAAAAGAGCTCAAACCATCCATGATCAAGCATACTACCATACATCATAGCATGAGCAAATACTAGCAAGTCATTCTAGAAGAGCTCAAGTGCATGTGTATACTACAAATGTACATGATGCAATGCATGAGTATGATACAAAAATGCAGAAAAGCCAAGAGAAAAGGCAAAACAAGAACTAGAGCAAAGCTTCCCATGACAACAGGGAACGCAAAATCCAAAACCACTTACCTATGGCATGCTCCTGGATAAAACGCCCCGCTGGACCACTCAGGGTGCATAGCACGCCCTAAGGTCACCTCCCCCGCATCCTCAGTGGGTCCATCTCTGCATGTACTTCAAGCAATCCTTGTAGAGGTAGAACACGAGTAGTAGTGGTACAAGTATCCTCCTTCAAGGTTGGTGTAGCAGAAATGGAGCCCCCCCCCCTCAACTTGAGCTACATAGCATCAAAAGCTAGACACAAAGAAAGAGAAAATGCACAATGAACTAAGTAGTCCATCGCTCAAGTTAGGGGTTAGAACAGTCAATCGTGCAAGAATATGATACCAATTGAAATTGATACCAACTGAAACTTATCAACTCAAAAGCATGACCCCTACAAAACAAAGTGAGCACATATATACAGAACTCACAAACACAAAGGGAAAACTAGCTCAATCAAATAAATTAGGCACACATCTATACTACCTAAGCCACAGAGGTACCACTTGACACTCTAACTAATACCGATCAACCAAAGACTGGACCCAATTGGAGCAAAGCAAAGGCACCCAAGGCAAGAGACAAAGTAGATAGACTACACAAGATTAGGCTAGCGCAAGCAACCCAAACACAAGGGAAAAGTAAAACTAAAACTAGCACACAAAGATGATCCACATGAATAGCATGTCACAAGCTGAAGCAAAACATGGCATGGTATTCATGTGTCTCACAACTTAGCACAAAAAGCATAAACGCAAGACAAGCAAGCTAACCAACACAAAATCATCACAAGTGAATCATCTGCCAAAAGCAAGACAAGCAAAGGCAAAATGATCAAAAGGATCACATACTAACATGTAAAGGTGACTAGACTAGCAAAAGAGGCATACAGCTAGCAAAAAGAAAGCTGCAAGATACCAATTGAAACACAAAACAAAGGCTCAAGCTATACAAGAGAGCAATGTGTAAAACTCTGAAATGTACAAAGGATACAAGCCCATGTGGGGCCATTAGCTGGGCATGGAGAACCATCAAGTCTCGATCATCACCTGTTCTCCATCCCTGTCCACCTCACCTAAAAGAGGGACATAGCAGAAGCACAAGTCTTGGACCCTAAAGGGTTAGCAAGCATGCACTTGAGAACCCAAGACTTGGCCACACGATCACGAGAAGCATTCAAGACAATCTAGGGGTTAGTATGATGCATATGTTGGTTCAAATTCTTTTGAAAAGCATCCTTGGGAGCATAGCTCAAAGAAGCAAGCCTCGACTGAAAACGAGTGCTACTCCAACTAGAGAGACTACCACTACCCAAGGGTTTTGAAGAACTCACACAAGCACCCTTCCCATCCCCACTATCTCTATCACATGGCTTCCCGCCAGACTCATCAGAGTTCATGTCATGGAAAAGACCACGAACACCTGAAGACCTAGAAGCCTGAGCTCACCGCATGTGTTTGGAATGCCTAAAGCAAAAGCTCAACTGATGCCCATCCTTCCCACAAAAGGAGCGATGGTACATGGGCCTATGTGAAGGACCACCATCCCTCAAAATGTGAGAAGGCTTGGCACAAGAAGATGCAACCTAAACCTTACTGTCCGCAGGAGGAACACCTGGGCCATGAGAAAGGCCACGAGGCTTCCTAAAACCCTTAGCTCAAACTCTTCGCTCGCGTTTGACATGGCGGAAGCAGAAATCAAGTGTATGCCCATCTTTCTTGCAAAAGGTGCACTTGTATGCCCCGAATATGGAAGATACACCCTTGCCACTAGAAATCCCTTAGGCACCACCCAAAGAAGCACTAGGATTAGGACTAGCTATGGAAGAGCTATCCTTTGCCACAGCACACGTGCTCTTGTCCAGAGACTCATTCTCAACTTGAGAAACCTTCTCCGATGGCAAGGAGGAAACCTCAGAAACGCCAACCTCGGAGTGTATAGGAAATGAGTCAACAGGGGACTTAGCACTGAAACTCTTGCACCTTGCAGCCAAAACCTAATTTTCAATTTGAGGCAGGCACAAGAACCACACGAAGCCCTTCTTAGTTCATCCATTTGCTCCTCTATGCATCTGGCATAGGTGGTCCACAAGAGCTCATTCTCTTTCTCAAGATTGGCACTCATATCAATGTGCGCAGCTGCCTTAGCGCTCATATCATTGCGCAAATCCTTTAAAACCTCTACTTCATTTTTTTCAAATCAACACATGAAGTGCAAGATGCATGAATGCAACAATTGTCATCAGGTAAAGCATCAGCATCACATGAAGTTTGGCAGGCTACATCATTCAAGGAGCATAAACTAGGCATGGACTCCAACTCAGCAATTTTAGCCCTAGCATGCTCAAGTTCAACTGCACATGTGGAGTGAGCCAATTTTAGTTCATTCAAATCAGCATGCAAAGACTCACATGAGTCACAAGGTAGGAAAGCTATAGAATGCACTAAAGAAATATCATGTCTAGCATCATTATGGTCATCGTGCAAAACATCAAGCAAGGCCTTAGCATGTTCAATAGTATCAAAACTAGAAGAGAAATTCTTGTCCAAGGGGTCATGCTCAAAGTCACATGCAAGCAACAAGTTCAAATTACCATTCTTCTCAAACATGGCATGATCATCCACAACAACAGGCAAGGATTCACATGAGTCATCAAATAAAGAAGCTATGGAATGCAAAGAAGTAATATCATCTCTAGCAATATCAAGATCAACATGCAAGACAACAACCAAAGCCTTAGCATATTCTAACTGCTCAAAGCTAGAGGAAAGCTTCTTCTCTAAAAGCTCATGTTCAAATCTAGCACATGCAAGCAAAGAGCATAAATCATCATTCTTACTATGCATGGCTAAGCAATCAAAGCAAGGGGCAATAGCACGAGATTTCCAAAACTTAAGCCCACTTCTAAACCTAGAGCAAGAACCTTTCAACTTCATAACCTTCTTATGTAGAGTATCATAAAGCTCATAGGAATCAACAAGTTTATCATTCACAACTTCACATGAAGCAGATGCAAGATTATCCCCAAGTCTACGCATCTTCCTCTTAAGCTCATCAGTCACCTCGTTATGCACGCAAATACGAGTGAATAAACTGAGTATACCTTGAATGAGATGACTCCAGCTCATCTGGAGAAGCTTGTCCTTGAGTTCATCTTGTTGATGTTGCTTCTCAAACAAGAGCATTATCAAAGCCATCTCTTGTTCCTTCGCGCTGAACTCCTCCTCATGTGTCGCTACATTGCTCGATCCTGGAGACAAAGACACATAGGGAAAGGAACTTCGTGCCATAGCTGAACAGGCACAGTAAGGGTTAGCAAAACCAACCCGAACTCAGAGATGAAAGCCGGACACAAGAGCAAGCAAAGCCGCCTACAGATCAAGAACCGGTTAAGGTTATGCAGAGATCCATAACCATGCTCTAATACCAATTGTAGGATTGAAAGGCGACTAGAGGTGGGGGTGAATGGGAGTCGATAAAAATTCTTCAACTTGGAAGAACTCGGCCTAAATCCCAATTGAACACAAAACCCCTTCTTCTAGCAATGTACAAGGTTGAGTAGCAAAGTAAAATCTACCAACCTTATACCACAACTAGGAATGCAAACACGGAAACACTCAATCAAAAACTCAAAGACATGGAAGCAGGATGAGTAAAACAACCTTGAACTTACAACCCACTCAAGCACTGCAGTTTCAGCATGACAAAGTTGGAAAGAATGAAGCCAAAACCATTGGAAACAGACTCACAAAAATACTCCAAAATTACTACAGTCTCACAACACAGTTGGGAACAAGCTCAGAAAGTTTCATCTCCATTGGAGCAAGTTGTGACTACCGGACTATTCTGTGATTGAGCACTGTACTGTTCGGTGTTCATTGTCTGTCACCCCGAAAAGGTTGGATCCAAAATCCTACTTAAACAACTCCTAAAATTATGAAAGTTTTACTGGAGGATCAAATGAGGAAAATCAACAACTTCACAAACTTTAAGCTCATTTGGACAAGAAATAAAATTCTAACACACACCGGACCGTCCGGTGTTCACAGACAGGCCAACCTTGCCCAAGAAATAATCACCAAAACTAGGCCAAAACACCTGCAACAATTCTGAAATTCTTATGAGAGCTTTATGATGAACATGAGAATAGCTCCACAAAAGTTCAGCTCAAAATTTGGAGGTTTGACCACTGGACCCTCCAGTGGTTAAAGGCTAAACAAAATCTGCAAAAATCTAGACAGCCAGTGACTTCGTACAAAAATGATCCAAAACTTGATCAAACCTTGTCCAAAAAATATGAAACTTTGGGAATACAATCTCTAGCACGGGGACATCCAAAAGGATCCACTCAAAAAGATCTAAGATTTACTTCGAATTGGAACACACAAGAGAAGGGGACAAGTATTGACCGGTTTTGAAATCGATCTCTCTCCGGGTGAGCTCATGGAAAGGAAGAATAAATTCATGGTCCAGATATGTTCTAACATATCATAGCATCATCAAAAACCAATGCATAAGGGCTCAAACTCAGAATTTAATGGAAACACCAAAAAGCCCAAGAACAAAGGGGAAAAGTGGGGAATTTCGGGATGATCTTGTGCAGCTGATATGTAGGCCTTGCCTATGTGATTTTGCACAAGATCTAGCACTCCAAATCCACCACAAACAAGCCTAAACACCCAGCCAAAGAAGGAGCATGGAAATCACAAGAAGAGAGCTTTGAAAATGGCAAAATATACAAATTTCAGCACAAAGGAGAGAGCACAAACTTGAGGACGAAATTGATCTTTGCATTTGCTCAAGATGTATGGTTACAAACCATTCCTAGCAGCAAGCAAACTATGGATGACAAAAAGCTTAAACAAAGAGCCTCTCCCTCTCTTCCTCCCCAAACCTTAGCCTAACTCTCACAAGAACAAAATGAGAGCTCCTCTCCAAAGGGGCAAGAGAGATGGCTGCCTACAGTAGCCCACATCTATATATATTGGCCTTTGGATTTTGACCAAAGTGCCCTTACATGAAGTACACAAACCCAAAGCACCCTAGGGGCACAACCGTCCATCTTCTCCTCCTCTCATCTAACGGTCCTAGCACCTTCACGACCTTGCTTCTGAATGATGCAAGCTTCACGATTGTGCCACTTGTCCACCAACTTGAGGTCCGCCAGTTTGTGGGCTTATGGGGCCCACCACCTGTGGTAGCTCCGATTTTGACTATGGAACCAGCAAATGATCTCTAGGCTCTGATTTTGATGCTCGAACTGGCAAACGCTTGTTGGGCTTCATCTTGAGTGATTTTATGGCGCATGATACCGTCCCAAACCCAAGGCCACACTTATGGGCCGAGTCTAACCCAGACCGCAGCCTAAGCCACCTGCCAATCCACTCGTCAGGGATTTTGTCACGCCATGGTAACAATTGGGCGCTGCCACCAGGTCACACTTAGGTGGGCTTTTGCCTTTAGTCCTTCTCTCTCTACTCTTGTTTTGCCTCCTTGAGGGTTTCTGTCATATCTCCGATGTTGCTATTTGGACCTTTTGCTTGGTGTTAGGAGTTTTAATTTGTAGGCAACTCAAACCTGGTATTCTACTACCTTTGGGTGAATGTCTCCTTGTGTTGATGTTGGGTTCCTCCCAGCTCCAACATCATATTTGCCTTCAGCTCACCTTTTTTTCTCCAAGTGACACGTGTGGTTGTGGTGTTACATCCTTATCGCATAAAACGGAAGAACAACCAGGGTCCTTCTCTTCTCAAGAAGAGTGTTGAGAATGGATTCATCTTGTGACAGGTTGTGTTTCCACCTTTCTTCTATTCCATGGCCAGCGGTGACGTCTCACTTGGCCCATGTAATTGAAGTAAGGGTTGATCTTTAATCCCTATTTTGACGTTGAGCAGACTTCCAAGTGATGACTTTGGCTAGCACAGACCACTTGTTTTCTTTCCCAATAGATTGAGTGGAAAGACAGATATGAATGTTGCTGGGATTGTCTCCACTGTCATTTGTATCTGCCACCAACCTTCGGTTGCTGGGTGTTCGCATCCGATGGGTAGAGTAGATCAGGTCTGACCTTTGGTTATCTTGTTGCTCAGCTGGCCAGGCAGAAGGGAATTAAGGAAGGCTCTCTAGTCATGTTCCTCCATACTTGTGTGATGTCTCTTCATATAATTTTGTGTGATTCAATTCTATGTTTGCCTCTCATGATGCAGTGAACCAATGGTCCACTAGCTGCAAATAGCATAGCGTGGTAGCTTCAACTTCATGAAAGTTACATTTGCATGACTTTTGACATCTGGCTTGTGATTCTTGGGATAACTTCTCAGGATGAGACATGTCTACGCATTCATCTCTGTCTCATGCCACTGACATTCGCTTCCCAAGTGATGCAGAGCATGGTAGAAGTCTTGTAGAGATCAACCACGACAGGTTAGACACCGAGGTCCTTCCTCTCAGGGGGGGTTAGAGGATGAATGCCTCCTCCTACAACAGGTTAGTGGACAATCATATATACAAGACTAATGTCTATACTGATCTTCACAAGTTGTTCACTATTCGCTAAACAAATTGGCATTTTAAGAAGCTCGGAAGCACAAAACCATGTTGTAATGTGATGTTCATTACCATCTTCAAAAAAATTACTCAAATAAAAGGTCACAACATGTGGAAAAGAGATTATCTAGGACCTTGATTTTTTGTCACCATGGAAACTTGAGAAATCCGACCAGCACATGAACTATCTTTGAGAACTAGGGACATCAGATGTATCACAACAAAAATCTACCCATAGCTCATTGATAAAAGTTGTTGAATTTAACCAATATATGCTTTAACTTAAGCACCACACTTAATTTAAGAGGCCTCTGGGCAGACATTGGATTTTGGCCCAAACTATGTCTGCTGTAGCAGATTATAGTCACATGAAAACACGATCAAGACTTACTCACATGGATAAAGCAAAATGAAGCATGTGGTTTTTAATTTTATCATTTTTTTTGTTTTTTATAAGATAGAAAGAAAGGGTAACAACAACAAGTTGACCAATAAATTAATATTCTAACTCGCCGCTTCCCTAGCAATGGGGCCAAAAAGCTTGTTGGCGTCTCTTAGCCTAACAAATTTTACTCTTCAAGCGTATGGAGACTGTTGTAGCTTTCACCTAGGAGTATTCCAAAGTACCGTATTTATCCACATGGAAGATTTGAGGTAGATATATTAACTTATCAAACATCTTTTTATTTTACTCTTCCATTCTAAATGGTAAAAGAAAGGATAACGGCACACAACACACTCCACATGGATACACAGCTCAACTAGTAGCTAGGAGGACAATGAGACGGGTCTGGTTCTGACAAGGTCTTCCCTTACTAAGATCAAACCAAAAGATAAAGCTATCTTCAACAATGTCACTCTACAAAGGCCATGACATGATTGAGGTTATGGTTTGGTCTAGGCATCTCTACTGCTTCGGACGTCGAGGCTATAGAACCACTTCTGGGCACCAGAGTGCTAATAACATAGACGAGAAAGGTGGGTTCTCGGAAGGCTGACTATGCATCTACAAATTGTTGGTGCACAACATAACAGCCCGGATGATAGGGGTGGAATATTTAGGGCACACTCCTGTTGTCACTAAGAGGACATACATAAAGCCCGTGCATGAAATGTGGAGGATACAAATGAGGCACCCTGAGCTGCGTGGGACTACATGCAAACTAAGGTGACCTTTTGGGGTTAACCTTAGAATATCGCATCCTCCACTTGCTGCACAAGTGAAAGTATCACGATAGTTATGACTTAACTAACAGCGTGAACAAGGAACCTTCGAGCAAATAGACTAGATTAACCATAACCTCATAGGAGCAACACTAACTATAGTCTACCAACATGCATACACTACAATCATGCACTATCATATGCAAGAATGTAAATGCTTGAACTCAAGTAAAGAAATATATTAAATAAACTCAAAGTCTTATAGGAAAGGAAAGATACAAGGGGCTCATACCGAACTCCTAAAGATGGCTCTGAAACAAGCAGAGCTCGACTCTAACTCCTACCAAAACATTGAACTAAAAGGGATAGCGCCACCCGAAGGGGCACCTCCCCAAGGGAGAGAGCGGAGAAAGTGAAAACGGTGTGAGTGTGAGAGGGAGTGTGCCTCTCTATTTATAGGAGGGAGTAGACCGGCAAAACAGTTAAGTCGGTTTGCCGGGTGGCCATGTGGGAGGCTAGCCGTCCTTCTACGAGGCTGGGTGGCCAGGTCTAAGGCTAGGTGGGCCATCCACCAGGCCAGGTAGCCTAGCACTATGGCCTTTTGGCCCTTCTATGCACCGACATTGCTTTGCTTGGCTTGATCTTCTATCGTTGAGGCGGTGGCGGTTGTTTCAACTAGAGCACGTGCTAGATTACCTAAGTCCTTGGCTGAGCGACATGTGACTTAGCCCCTGGTTGCCACTTCGATATTCCTCATTGGTTGGAGAATATGTCTCGTGGATCCATCCATCATGCACACCTTTGGTTCTTCGATCAACGATTGACTTGTGTCCAAGTTGTGCTTCTTTGCATGCATGTGTTGTAGAAAGGCTGGGTGACCGAGAGGGAGGCTAGGCGGCCAGCCTCTCATGCACTTAGTCATTTCTTAGTCCATATAGTGGTCTTCTGACCTTTGTCTTGACTTGGGCTTGATCCATTAGGTGTATATGGATCTTTGGTGAGTCACTTGGTTGATTCCAATGAAGATTGAGGCATTTAGAGGGAGTGCTTGGCTGGCCGACCTCCCTTATGCTGCCCGGCCTAAGTGATGGTCGCCTAGCCACTGTCCTCACAGTCGGTGTTGTTGATCTTGCAACGGCCATAACTTTCACATCCGGACTCCAAATTGAGTGAATCAAAACTCCATTTCAATTATTTTGGCGGGATTTTTGCAATAGTTTGGTTATTTTGGGCATTTGATACACTTCATAGTGATGTTATTTGCAACTCATTCTCAAGCCCTTTTGTACCATGTTTGTTCTTGCTCCATTTGACGTTCTTTTGCATGGAATTTCAGCATTTCCCTATGAAACACCGAAAACCACCAAAACTCATAGAATTCATCAATTCAAGGTAAACAATGCCTATAACTTAGTTTATACCCCATTTATTTATCGAGGAACTACAGTCAAATCAGAAATAACCACCACCAACACTCTTGGAGATGCCTCAACAAGAAAGTAGGGGCACTTGAGGGTGTGACCGAAGCTTAGGATAAAAATCTTGTGTCTCGTGTGTTGTGCCCCTGCTGGGAGCTTGCTATATGCTTTGTGCTTGTTGCATTTCTTATTTGCATTACTTGTGTTTCCGCTTTTACTCTTACGCAAGCTTCTTGTTTTGAGTGCAGGTTCTTAGTTCAAGAAATCCCAATGTCACTAGAGACCCTTGGGATTACACTGCATAGCTCAATAAGCCTTCACATGCATATTTACATTGTTGAGCTTATTCTCTGTGCCACATCGGACTATCCGATGACATGCACCGGACTATCGGTAGCAGCCACTAGACTATCTATCGAGTGTTGTGGGCTGACAGTCTAGTTTAAGTGACTATTCTTCAGTTAAGCCTATTCACCCCCTCTAAGTGACATCAAGATACTTTCAGGAGGGAAGGGGAAAGGGTCGTGCGCTAGCAGATCGCACGGCTGGGTCGCGCCTTAACCCCATCCAAGAGATAATTTAAAATGCAAATAGACAGCTTTGTAAATTTGTGAAAAGAACAATTTAAACATAACTTAAATTTCAATCTAGCAACTAATGGCATATAAGATGTTGAAATTCTAATACAATATGTTATCACTGACAATATATCATGTTTTAATCCAACATCACATCACAGAAAATGTCTCAGAATTTTATCCATCATCCCATCACACCAGGGAATCCACTTGAACACTTAGGTACCTCACCATAAACAGCAAAAAATGAACAACAAAACTATTGCAATATATATTGATGAATATCCATCAATAGTGTGCACGCACTTTCAGCAGCAAAAGAAAGTTGCAGCATAGCCGCCCCATACCATGTAGTTTAACTTGGTCGAATCTGATTTAGCACAAGCTCAAGTTTCGCATTCATTTCATCTTGCTTCTTCTTCATCATCTCCTCTTGCTCCCTGATCCTTGTCTGTTCTGTTTCTTGGACTTGCTTTGACAACACATCCAATTGTTCACGCTGGCTGTTGACAATTGATAGAAGCTCAGCATTGGCCCTCTTCTCCTCTTCTAGTTGTGCTTCATTATCTACATCGAAGTTTTCTCTATGATGAATCCACTGAGTATATGTACTTTCCATGCCATTATCAATACGTGCTTTTCCACAATACCTTGATGCATGTACTTCTAATTAAAAGGCATCTACTGCATGGGCACAAAATTTCATCATCATCATTGAATTTCCCTTGACTAAAGCTCATAAATTTTTTGACACCACTGATGTATTCATGAGAAAACAATGTACCATTCAACCAACTTCTATCCATCTGATCAATCACAGTAGAAAATACCCAAATTAACAGGTTTGTACACGCTTAAAAAAAGCTAGATTCAAAAAAGTCAAAAATAAAATTACAGAGACATACCTTGGCTGCCACCCCGTGTTGAGGTGGGGAAAAGGGACACCTTGGGCTAGGGAAGGAACACTTAGGTGGATTCGAAGGTGTGGCAATGGCTAACGGTGACGATGTGGTCTAGCAATGGTAGACGGCAGCACAGCAATGGCGGGTGGTGGTGATGTAGGATGGTGCAAGGGTGACTTGCTATGCAGATCTACCTCCCTAGTAGGATTCGCCCTTGTCAGCGACCCCAAGTCCGAGTGGATTCGCCATAGCGTGGGAGCAGAATAGCGGCGGCACGGGATGAGACTCGGGAGAGGATTGTATCTCTCGACCTGCTGTGACCTAAACCAAAGATATGATAATACAAAAAACAAATGCCCTAAGCACTAACAAAATGATGAGTATCTCTGCGGTAAGGAAGTCTGCCTTGATGTTGAGGTCTCAAGCTCGATTTCCTCCCTGTGCATGTTTTTCTATTTTTAAACCCTCTGCATCCAACCTGATCATCCAACATTTTGTGACAATTTATCTAAAATGTCACCACCTTGTGGGCTACATAATTTGCTGCTACGAATCCATGATGAGATGTAAGCATACTCGTGACGTTTTCTATATACATCACGGAAAATCTGTCTAAAGAAGTTTGAAATATAAACAGTCAGATAGACAGGCGGGTGAGCTCAGCCTTAGGGCAACCAAGTAAAATCAGTTTTTCTATGGTCCATATGGATCGGCAATTTTTCTAAAATCAGTTTTTTTATGCTCTATATGGATCGATAATTTCTTCTGGTGGCACTCAAAAAGAAAGGAAGGAGGAGTGGAAATTCAGCAGCGAAAATGTGGGCTCAGACCCAGTACCAAGAACACGGGCCCGTAGCCCAACATCGAAGGTTTGATGGAATAAGCCCGCTCATGGGTGCAAGCGACTGGCTGCCCGTAGAGAGATGCTCCTAGACTGGTAGTGTAATGGGGAAACGCCATGGAAATTGCAGTAGAAGTTACAACTTTGATAGTAGATGAGAGGATGGAGAAATGGACTAATACAGTTACGCGTGGTTATCATTTCTTCCATCTGTTGAATTTATGTGGTTGCCTCATTTCGAACCTAAACATGTTGTTAGATAAAAAACAAATTGATATGTGGATTGTTATAATCCGGAGTAAACATGTACTTGTTTCAGCCTAGGATTGCAGTAACCTTTAGAGCCGGTTCGGTTTGGGTGGTAAGGAAAAGTAACGAGGGGGATTAAAACCCTCGCTATTAAAATTTGACCTAGAGAGGGATTTAATCCTTTCAATCCTTTTTAAAATCAGGGTTCTCCCATCTCCATTTTTATTCTCATCACTGTTCCAACTACCAGAACACCAGCAATATTTTATTTTTGGTTCAAGATGGGAACACTGCTGAAGTAAGCCTTAGTTTTTATTCAGAACACAGGAAATCTTTCCCGTTATCTTGTGAAATTTCTGCGCGATTGTTTTGAAATTTCTACGAACAGGGCCTTTAGTAAAAGAAGAAAATACTCCTAAACTGCCAAGGACTCCAGAAGAAAAGAAATTGTCGGCTCTACTGTTCTGCACCTTCTGGGTCGGCCGCACTGACGTCATGCCTTCACATGGGCTACGTTAGCTCCTCACGAATGCCTGGTGAAACAAGCAGACGGTGGTGATTAAAATGCTCCCGCGAACCAAACGACGGGCTCGCGCTCGCGCGGGGTCGGCTGCTCTGCTCTCCTCTGCTCCGTCCCGCTTCCGCGCCGTGCGCGCCGCAACCTGATCTGATAGCAAAGCTAAGCGAAGCAAGGCCGCCGCTTGCTTAACCGCTTCGATCCAGCTGTCTCCAGCCTTTCCCCCGCAATCACAGCGTGATTAGTTTACTCTAACCTCAAACTGACCAGGGAGGGAGGAAAAAAAAAGCAGCAGCCGTTTATAGACACGCCCGCCTGCACTTGCACAGGGCACCAGTTGGAGCTCGCCGCGGCGACAAGCTACTCCCCAGAGGAGCGAGGAGGGCGTGGACCTGGGCGTCGGCATGGATAGCGAGATGGCGGAGGAGCCGGCGCCGGCGCCGGCCCAGCCGCTGGCGGCGGTCGCCGAGGAGGGGGAGGCGGAGGCGGGGGCGGAGGAGCCGCAGCCGGTGCCGGTGGGCTCCACCAAGACCATGGAGCGCGTGGCGGCCGCGAAGAAGTTCATCGAGGACCACTACCGCGCGCAGATGAAGAACATCCAGGAGCGCAAGGAGAGGTACTGGACCTGGAATCCTCCCTGCCCTGCCCCCGATGTTTCTGATGAGGTGTCTCGGGCTAGGAGTGCCGGGGCGCCTGCGATTTGCCTAGATCTCGCGTTGGGGCGGGCTGGTGCTTGATCGAGGGGTCGGGCCTGCGGGTAGCCGGTAGCATGTATTCCTTGCGCTCCTCTGGGTTGTGGGCGGTGAGGATTCGATATGCGCCTTCATCTGAATTGGTACTGCATCCGGGACTAGCGTCCTTCACGGTGATCGATTGTGGAATGTGGCTGCTGGCGCTGGATCAGGGTTAGCGTTTTCCATGGTGATCGATTGTGGAATGTGGCTCTGAGCTTTGGGGCGTGATTGGGGGGAGAGATTTGGGGGTTTGCAGTGAGTGGACTGAGCTGCTGCTTGTTGCTGCGGCCAAGCCAATTCTGGAGACCAAACTGCCTGACCTTAATTGGATAGAATCGATATGGTGGTGTCTGGAGGGCTTGCCATAATTGGAATAAAGTTGCGGACCGTTAGTGCGAGCATGGAAAGAAACAAGGTTTGCGTTTGTGGACTTGTGGTCGCTTCCTCACATTTAGGTAGAGGGGACACGCGGCGCTTGACGTGTGCCCCCCATGTGCTGCGCTATGCGTTGCCTCCTTGTCGCCTGCTCACAATTGGTGTTGGATTTGATAACGCTTGGAATTTGCGTGCACACGGCAAAAATCTAGGGTGACCTCACACTGCGAAGTAGTTTCAAGTCAGCACGTTCTGATGGATCCATGTGTGTTGCATGTCAGCGCACGTTACAATTGAATTTAGTCTTCCTCGACATTTTTTTCCCGTACTGACATCCTGTTACACGATTCTTCTGTGTCAGTCATGCTTTAGGGACACGTTTTTGGAAAACATCACATAGCATGTCCACACACAATGAACACATAGAACCCAAAGTGAAACAAAAACTACATGCATCAACTATATGCGTTGCTATGCCAACCCAAAGTTCCATGCACAAATAACCATAAGTTCTGTATTGGCCACACCTCCCACCAGTCATTCATACAACTACGTTTTGGTTTACAATTCAATCGATCAAAGAGAACTTGTCAGCATGTAATACGCCAAGGCATGATTTGTGCATTTGCATGGCGCCAGACACTCCTCTGTTGGAGCCATGAGCCCATAACTGAATAAGTTAATGGACATGCTGTGTTCCATATAGAACTCATGTGATTTGCAATGGGTTTACAACATAGAAAAAATTAATTAATGTAGTGAATGTTGAATTCTATTTTGAATTATACGGAAAAATTATTGCGCATACTAAACTAAGGAGAGTATTAAGTTGTTGGTTCATAGTTGAATCTAGATGGAACTCTCTATAATTTTATAGTTAGGTTTGTAATCTGAATTTGAAGTAATATATGGGACCATTGTATAGTTATGGGACAACAAGAAGAATTTTAGATGGTGCTGTACACTGCTTTATTTCCTTTTTGAACTAAACTTTAGGATTAGCATAGTCCAAGGACTGTTGTTTGAACACATTTCTGTTCTTGTTGTCTTCAGTCTTGTCCCAATGAGTTAAATTAAATTTATTGTTGATCAAATGGATCTTTCAAAATTGTATACAAACTTTTCAAAATTTCTTCTTTCACTATTTCAAG
Source organism: Paspalum vaginatum (assembly GCA_030272315.1). Classification (NCBI taxonomy): domain Eukaryota; kingdom Viridiplantae; phylum Streptophyta; class Magnoliopsida; order Poales; family Poaceae; genus Paspalum; species Paspalum vaginatum. The sequence goes on along the minus strand of CM059020.1, from coordinate 9,210,306 downwards.
TCTATTAGTGGTCATCTTCCCTACTTATGGAACGTGGGGCACATTGTACCATGCATTTCTGTAGGCGCTTGATTTTGGAACAGCAGCTAGCTTCTTCACAAGTTCCCAAGGAGGAGCAGATAAACTTAATAAAGGATTTGGAGAGAAAAGAAACTGAATACATGAGACTTAAAAGACACAGAATTTGTGTGGATGACTTTGAGCTGCTCACTATCATTGGAAGAGGCGCTTTTGGGGAGGTCTGTACATTCAAATTTCTGCAAGCATGTTCATGCTTTATTCTTCTGTACTTTCATCTTTTCTTCTTATTAAGCTCAATGTTTTCACTCAATAAGTTGTTCAAAATTCACGAAATGAACAAGTTAGGCAGATTAATCTTTATGTGCTATTGTGCCACTCAGCTACTTGCAACAGTTACTTGATCTGTAACCTCTCTGGTATGGCTTGTCTGATGTTTAGGAGTACAATGCAACTGCAGAACTGCTGCTTTCCATACTCATATCCCTTGAGTTGATAGGTTAAATCTTGCTATTCTAACAGGTTAGACTATGTCGGGAAAAATCATCTGGTAACATTTATGCCATGAAAAAGCTAAAGAAGTCTGAAATGCTTGTGAGGGGTCAGGTAAGACAAAGAAAACTGCATCACCTACTATGAACTTTCTTTTTCTTTGTAGTTTGTACTGCATATTTGGTGATTAACTAATTCTTATTTTGATATGCTTGGATGCTAATAATTATCACTGATGTCAATAGAAATATCATTGTGAGAATTGTTTAAGGATTTGGAATTTTGCTGAATTTTACATACTTTTTAGTGACAGGCTGCTTTATTTTGCTTGGTGATAGGAACTTTATGTGTTTTCACAAAAACTGCAAAAGTGCTAAAAGAATTGTTTGGATAGAATTTATTTTATTTTTTGAAACCACTTGGTATATTATGTTTCAGTTTCATTTTTTCTGCATTCGTTACATTAATTAGTGAAGGAGCATTCCCTCCATCCAGAACTATAAGGGACGGTGTGTTTCAAGATTCAACCTTTATGATTTTTACAACCAATTAGGCTAACCTCGTATGAGTTCAGTGATATAAGAAGTGGTATCACTAGATTTGGATTTCAATATACATTCCTGTTGCCATGTGAGTTACTGTCAAGGTCGCTTAACCTGGACTCTTAGTTCAAATAGGTTCTCTGATCATTTATATTTATATGAGTGGTGTGCATGTAACTGCTCTATGTGGTTGTGAGTGTTTGTGAATTTTGGAAGGGATTATCCTTTTGTGAACTCTTCTTTGTATTTGTTCTCTCTTAATGAAATGAAACATAAATCTCCTGCGTTTTTGAGTTTTTTTTTTTATTTTTATAATTGGTACTCCCTCCGTCTCACAATAAGTGCTGTTAACCAGGGATTGGGATTTAACTCCCTGGTGATACTAGTTTCTTGGGAGCTGTGGAAGCACAGATTTAACTCCCTGGTGGTACTAGTTTCTTGGGAGCTGTGGAAGCAGAGGAATGCTTGTATTTTTGAGAATGTCAGGCCGGATGCACAAATGGTGGTTCAGGCAGTGGCTGCTGAAGGGCATTTGTGGTGTCTGGCAGGGGCGAGAGCCCTCCAGGACTTTTAGTCCTAAGGGCTGGCTCCTAGAGGTCGTGGTCGTGTGTTTCTTTTGTTTTCTGTAAGGGTGGGTGACGTTGTACTGTTTGGCCTTGGGGGAATCTATTCCTTTTTGCTTTCTTAATGAAATGGCGCGCAGCTCTCCTGCGTGGTTCGAAAAAAAAAGATATGACGCATGTTCCCCTAGTTAACAAATTAATCTTTCCCTTTTTTTTGTGTATGCATGCATGCATGCAGATTAATTTTCTTTTAAAGGCAACTAATCTCCTAAAACAGCATTGTGGGACAAATTTTGAATCCTAAAACAGCACTTATTGTGGGACGGAGGGAGTAACAATATTTTAAGGACTTTTTGGTAAGTTCCAGTTGAAAAGACCATGCCAAGTCAACTCATGCCTTGGAAAAAGGACAGAGTGAGTATCTAGTATGTTTATTTGCCATTTCATTTCATTGGACCTAATATTTTGAAGTTTATAATCAGGTGGAGCATGTGAGAGCTGAAAGAAATTTGCTGGCTGAAGTTGGTAGCCATTGTATTGTGAAACTATATTATTCTTTCCAAGATGCTGAGTACCTCTACCTTATCATGGAGTACCTTCCTGGAGGTGACATGATGACCCTCCTCATGAGAGAGGATACTCTGACTGAAAATGTTGCTCGATTCTACATTGCTGAGACTGTTCTTGCCATTGAATCCATTCATAAACACAACTACATTCACAGGTTTGATGTTCCTGGATCTGATTTAAATGATATCAAGTGTGTTTTCTATGTTTACTCAATTTTTCTTTTTGGTTTATCATCGTTGTAGAGATATTAAACCTGACAACCTACTTCTAGACAAGAATGGCCATATGAAATTGTCAGATTTTGGGTTGTGCAAGCCAATTGATTGTTCGAAGTTGTCAACCTTGAACGAAGATGAACCAATGACGGATGAAAACCTTAGGGAGTCCATGGACATTGACCGTTCTTTCTCTGATACTACAAATGGTAGGAGGTGGAGAAGTCCAAATGAACAACTTCAACATTGGCAAAATAACCGGAGAAAATTGGTACACATATCTGCCTATTTGGCATCTTTCTAGTTACACCAGTTCTCGTGATCATAAATTCTGAAGGGTAGTTTACTGTCATTAATGTTTCTTCACATGCTATGTGAATGTTTTTCCAGGCATTTTCAACAGTTGGGACACCTGATTATATTGCTCCAGAGGTTCTACTAAAGAAGGGATATGGAGTAGAGTGTGACTGGTACGTTCAGAAGTTAATATGTTTGCATTTTCATCTTACACAAACTGATCTCTTATTTGAACAAATGTAATGTTATTGACTATTTATTTCATTGTTGCATACAGGTGGTCTCTTGGTGCAATAATGTATGAAATGCTTCTTGGTTATCCACCATTTTATTCAGATGATCCAATAACTACATGCCGAAAGGTTTTAGCCTTGCTTCTGAATAATTTATCTTCATCTTATTTTCGTGGTGCATATTGTCACTTTGTCACATTGTAAAAGTTTGTTTATATTCTTTTAGCTGCTATTGCAGCTTATTACATTGCTTAAAATTAATTTCTAGGCTTTGTGTTTTACTGAAAATATTTTTCATATGTGATTTTTATGGCCTTTTGTGTTAGAACACAAATTTATTTTTATGCCTGGACCACCGCCAAGTGCAGTATTGCAGAAAATAAAATAACAATGAGTATGCAGAAGTGGTACCGCATGAATTCCCTCAAGTTTACTATGGTTTGACAAATATTGGGAAAGTTATACTCAGATCCATGTATAAATGAAGTGGTTCAAAGCAAAGTTCCTTTTCCTGATCCTAACTGCCTCTTTAACATACTACTGAACTGCTCATCTCTATCATTAACTTGTATTAGACCCATATGTTTAAACATCCACTTAGGGTTTTATAATTTAGCACTGAGCAATGATGCAGTGCGTGCAGCTTCTATATGCACTCCCTCTTTTGTTTTAAATTATTTCACTGACTATGTATTTTAACTTTATAGATTGTGCATTGGAGAAGCTACTTGAAATTTCCAGACAATTCAAGGTTGTCTCTTGAAGCAAAGGATCTTATTTGTCAATTATTATGTGATGTTGACCACAGGATTGGCAGCGGAGGGGCAGATCAAATTAAAGTATTTATTTCTCATTACTAAGATTACTTACTGATATTCATTTTGGATTGTATGGCTCCCTTCTGGTTATATTTTGGTAAGGCTATCTTAATCATTTCTGCTATATTTTTTAGGCTCATCCTTGGTTTCGAGGAGTTCAATGGGACAAGCTCTATGAGATGGAGGCAGCATTTAAGCCTCAAGTAAACGATGAACTAGATACACAGAATTTCATGAAGTTTGAGGAAGTAAGTAAATCCTTTTTCATTGGTTTGCTACATGTGCCATTCATCTGACATTCTCAAGCTCCATGGATTTTAATATGTATTTGATTGGTTGTTCTGTGAACTGCTTATCTTATTCTATTTTGCACATATTGTATGCACTATTTACCTCCGAAACTTTTTTGACAGTCGAGCCCTGCTCCAGCAAGACCAGGTTCCGGAGCTTCAAGGAAGGTATGCACCGTGCACATAAACATGATATTCAACAAAGCTAACCTTTACCACAATTGCATTCATGTCCAGGGTCATATTAATACATCGTTAATGTGTTCCTGTTTGTTTTATTCTGTTAAGTTGTTCTTCGTACTAACTCTTTTTTCTATGGAACCGAGGACAAGTAAAAATAATAGCATCCATATTCCGTTTACTAATAAAGTGACTAATTATTACACGTTACTTGGACTACCATTACTAGTGTTTGATGTTTGACATACATTTTTATGAATAGGAAATTGTTTCAAACTAATTAAATGATAAATGTTTGTGTGCACAAATTGTGTTAGAAATAAATGTTTTGCAACTTGCATGATATTCATAAAGACAGTTCTAGTGTTTTATGAGTAAATTACACCTGCAGTCCCTAAACTATTGTGCTGTTCTCATCTAGGTCCCTATACTATGAAAATGTAGGTCTAAGTCCCTAAACTATTTAAGTGGGTCATTCCAGTCCCAAACCTGCCAGCTGCTCGTGTGGAAGGCATAGTCACCAAAAACGGGGTCCATGGCATCGACCCTCGACCTAGGGTCATCGACCTCGACCCGCGTTCCCGGGGTCATTTTTGACCCCACTTTGTAAAACACTCTTGCAAGTGTCGACCCTCGTCCCACGACCCCGTACCTCGACCCCATCGACCTGGGTCCTTGGTGACTATGGTGGAAGGTTTGGGACATGACCCACTTAAATAATTTAGGGACTTGGAGCTACTTTCATAGTTTGGGGACCTATATGAGAACACCACAATAGTTTAGGAACTGCCAGTTTAATTTACTCTCTTATTTTTGTATGTGGTTCTAGATTTTAGGATGTTTCCTTACTTCCTTTTCATCATATTACTTTCATATATGTCAATGGGTAAGGCATCAATGTAACAAACTACGTGCCATTATTTATTGATTCACCCCCCAAATTGATCATTGTTTTTGGAATGTTGTTGCAGATGATGCTTAATTCTAAAGATCTTAGCTTTGTGGGGTATACATACAAGAATTTTGAGGCTGTGAAAGGTCTGCATCAGTCTGCAGGTTTGTAAAATATGGTGGCAACTAAGAATCTCTTGGTAAAAATGTTTACCCTTCCACAAAAAATTCCGATGGTGCAATGGTAGTGTGTTGAAATCAGAGGTCAATCAAATCTTGGTACCTTCTTAAGGCTACACCATTCAGACGGTCTTGTGTTGTTTTTTACCCTTCCATCTTACCATTTGTTAAACTAATGTTATTGTGGCCCTTGTTACCCACACACACAGAGATAGAGGGAGGGAGAGGGATCACACTTTGCAAGTTATATGTGCTTGATAGAATCATTTTGTTGATATATAATTCAACGAAAGATAACTTTATTCACTGTAGATTGTCAATAGAGATTGCTTGTCTCTACAACTCTGAAACCTTGTCTCAAGCTCTAATTGCCATAATATTCTGTCTACCAGGCCCTTTCAGTCACATTTTCTACACTATGCAGTGGATACATGCATTGTGTCAAGTAGTTAAAGCTGTGACTTAATTTGTTTTGTATCTTACCTGTGGACCATGTTCACATGCAGATCTTCAGAGAAGCTCCTCATTTACAAGGCACTCTGTTGGCTCCTCATCAGGTAGAGTATTTCATTTCGTGGCCCATTCATAAAACCTCATATAATTCTCTGCTCTGGCATTTTTCTTATTTGGATGCTTGAAATTGCATATACAACAGATATGGACTCAACGGAACCCAATGGAACTGATACACACATGTGCTCTGGTTCATCTGGCGACCCTATGGTGCCATGATCTGCCCTGCAGTTTTTCTGAAGTATGCTGTCCGAAACCAGCATATTGGTGCGCCTCTATGATGTGGCTACATCTAAAGGGACCTGGTTGCTGTTAATCAGGTAGTGCCTTACCATTGGTGAGTTCCGCGTTGTGGTTGCACAAACTAGGGGTACTGGCGCAGTATGTTTCAGGTGAGAGCCGAGATTGGCAGGTCCGGTATTTGCTTCTTGACGCTGGTTGCCCAGGTTGGCATAGTATTTGATAGTTGCCTTCCTTGTGGCTGCTCTTGGCCCTTTTAACATATGGTCATGAAGGAAATGGAATGGAAGTAACTGTGTTGAGATCGCCATTATGGTTGGTTGACTTATTTTAGTGTTTGGTGCCCATCAGAGATCTTCCTGCGGTGTCTTCAGCAGCATGTGCATTTTGCATATCTCATTTCCACGGCATATGCACGTTCCTCTCTGCATACGCATAATTTGTTAAACTATCTAGTTGGCCGTGCAAAATGCACATCCACGTTCTAGCAACTATCCCAGATGCATTCTCATTTTGCATTGTTGTTTATATGCATGCTCGCCCCCTCAGCGTGTGCATTTATATAGTCTACTGCATTAATTAACGGACAGCGTACTACATTAATTAACGGACAGCGCAAAATACACATTCATGTCCGCTTTTTACAGACCGCTGGAGTTAGCTTTTATAGCCTTGGCTAGTTTGTTTTTCGTATGCAGCATGCTTCGGGCCCGGTTGGGAGTGCTTAAACTTTCCCTGCATATTATCTGAGATGAGGCATGTGGTAGTACTAAATCTGAACGCATGGTGCAAGAACCGGTTTTGTCGCGGACATTCTCGTGCAGCTGGCTGGAGTACTTCCAATTAATCTAGGCCCTTGTCAAAATAATACTACTACTTGATAATCAAGGCCGTGCTCGTCAATCAGGGAATTCGTGGGCCGCCGCACGGTGGCGGCAATAGCCGCCGGGCCACAAACGTGGCCGGACCGCAAGGGACGGCAATGTGGGCACGGAACAAGTTAACACCTGGCGTATATGGCCACAAAACCTTCGCAATCATTCGTCGCTCCGTCATCGTTACCTGTACCTTGTTTTTTTCATTTTTTTCTACTCCTGTGGAATCTTCAGGCCTAGTACTAAGAAGCGACTGCAGTAGCCCTTGCAGAAGGAGGTGGCACTGTAGCAGGCGCCACAGAAGACAAATTATGTTACACCTGTATTTTCGGTTCTTCCAATTACCATATATAACTAGTCGTATAAGATTCCACAGAAATTATATAGGATTGCATAGAAAACAATTCAATTTTAAAGAAAGACGCTCCGAAACAAGCCCTTAATGATTAAATTACTGGGCGACAGCAAAGCTGTATCGATTCTATTTGAAGCATAGCATAGCATTAACAGTGCACGCAACTGTTTTCTGTGAATATAATTGATTTTTAACTCGGTAACTAATGCTTAAAGTATACCAATCCATACTATAATCAAGCCTTGGGTTAAAGTCAATTAGAAAGCTACTTTATGTGCCTGTTAGAAAGCTTGGATTTGGAAATATTACCATCTATATTTTTTATTTGACATTAGATCATGAAAATATAGTTCATTTTGCACTAGAGATTCTGCCTAAAGCCATTTAAATAAAAGTATAGGAAGTATCATTTTAAGCTAGTAATTTCAAATATTAAATATATCATTCAAATTCGAATTTTAAATATTGCTAGTAAATTTTAAATGTGAGATAATATTGCTGCAATTTAAATAGATCAAAATCGTTGTTTTCCACTAGAATCAAATTTCATTTCTAAAAAAATGTGGCATACAAAGAAAAGCCAATTTAGTTTTAAGCTCTCATTTGGGTTCCGAAATATCCAACTTGAATTTAAATTTGAGACTGCAATTTAATATCATTTGAGCTTACAAATTTGAAGCAAATATAACAGTCCAGCAATGGATGATGTACTGTAACTCATATGTTTTCTTCTTTCTTCGATAGGTTGATAATTGACACTAGAGTCTGTTGACATTGTGACTCGTCATATTTGATGAACTTTCTCATGTCATGCACCTATATTAATTTCTAATAAGCTAGATTTATTGATTGGTTGTGACACATGTCAAGCTATGAATAGCATCTATATATCCACAACATGTACAAGACTCATATCCTATATATGTGACTATTTTCTACAAGTGTACAATTGGCAATTATGATAGTCGTCTCATTGTCCTCATGGATAATAAGCTGCATCCAATTCTCCGTGGTGGTAATGGATAAGGGTGATGAGGTTTCGGGGAAGATGATACATGTGAATGCGACGTGTGCTAGGTTTTTAATTTGGGGCTGATTTATTTCCTACTCTATCAGGAGAAACAACTCTCAAACTAGTAATAATATCTAAATTTATAACTGAAATGTTTAATGAATCATGTTTCTAATGGAATCTATTGTTTAGGGTGGGAATCAGTGGCTTTTGCAATATCCGGTGAAATCCCAGATTCAGGTCTTAAAATCAAACCATTTGAAAATCAAGTTGCCATTCCTAACTTATGACATCATAGCCCAACTTGCTTAGGCCCTAAGTGCCTCTTATGTGCGTATGAATGCATGGGTGTAGTCCCATGTTCCTAGTTGAGGGTAGGCTAGAGATGGTCTAAGATTTAAGATCTAGTGAGACATCCGATCCAGGGTTAAGTTTAGGTGTAAATGATGATGATATTACTATGCCATGCTAGAATACTAGTATAAAAGAATAGCAATAATGTCTATGAGCCAACATCCCTAGCCACGGCCTAGGTGGCCAGGTGTATGCATCCGCCCTTGGTTAGACTATCACATATATATAATGCTTCCAGAGTTCATGTCACCAATCCCAATTTAATTGTTCTGCTTGAACAGCATAAGAAGGTCGGTGAGGGTATGTGCTCCATCAGTGCGTGTGGGTTACAAGTGTTACGAGACTATGAGAGCACATGAAGCGAGGAGCTTCAGAGCTCCATAAATGTTAGATCTAAGCCATTATTTGGACTCCAAGACTTTACATAACATGGGCTTTAGACTATTTTTTAATTAATACATGGAACTTAAGATCTTGACCTGAAACCGTGCAGTTTTCAGAACCTGGATTGAGATATCTAATTCCATATATTTAATGGTATGCTATCGCATATAAACGAGATCGATCACCTATATTACTATATATACGCGGAACTGCTAGGTGGTATAGCATTAATTGGAACCGCTCAAATTTGAGCTAAGAAAGGCTTCAATAACTAGATTACCAACTGATCTATGCAAGTTCAGTTCCTTGGTGCATCATGATATCATCACCACACACATCACACCAAGTCAGACTACAGCTGAGCTGTTCAGCAGATTAGCGCTACAGCGTTCCTCACGTCAGAATCAGATTTAGGTGTGCTTTGGCTGATCCAACGCCTAATCCGCTCGCTAACAACCTCGAACCCAGGGCAGAGTTAGTTCTCGTGATCCCGCTGCATCGATCGTCAAACTAAATTAGGCTTTAATATAATCCTGTCACGGAAGGAACAACGTCCGATCGATAATGAGGCTAAGGTTTTCTCCGACGGTTCTGTATCCTCGATCCCACGTCGCCGTTCCAACGACCCTTATTCTCAAAACAATACTCTAACAGTAATAAGGGACAGAGCATGGGGCATACCCAGTCTAATCATCCAAGCCACACCGCAGTAGCTGGCTCTCACCTACATATATATATATACAGATTCATTAGTCGCCATCCGTCCCCGTGTAGACGAGATGGAGACGGCGTCGACCCGCGCTGTCGTCTTCCGGCCCGGTCTGCCGGAGAAGGCACGGCATGCAGATCGGTGACGCCGGAAGCGGCCGTCCGATCGATTCGTTGTGCGGTCGGGGCGTGGTCGCCGATGGTGTCAGCAGTCAGCTTCGGCTCGTTCTCGTACGTCTCCGTCCAGCCGGCCAGCTGGCGGCGATCGACGGAGGCGGGCGGCCGCTTGGTGCCGCCTTCGCTTTCGTGACTGCGGTTTTTGCAGCAAATAAAGCCACCTCGCTTTTCTCTCGTGCACACATACTCTTTCCGAGAAATTCAGTAGCTAGGCTATTTTTACCTTTAATTTAATAGATGGCATATAATCCGGTAATTCCTCTTGCTTTTTCCACGTAGATTAGCACTTAAATGAGACCCAAATAGTGATTGGGGACGTATTACTGTACTTTGGCAGGCTCAAGTTTAGAACTGGCCACGAATATTACTCTTAAATAATCTATGATTAATTATACTGTAGCTCCATAGATGGGCGCTCGACACCCAAAATGCTGCCCGATGGTAAAATAATGCCACCTTCGATCCAAGTTCTTGCTTTTTTATACCTCTCTATTTAAAGAAAAGGCAATGATGTTAGAATTTATATGGGTTAAACCCATTTAAATACGCAGAAATTTTAATAAATCTGGAAAGACCCATTAGTCCTAATGTGTTCTAAGCTTTTGAAGCCCATCAGTAGAGAAGGGAGGCACATAATCCATTAGTCCCGTATTGCTAGTTGATGAGAAGATATGGGGATTTTCTCCCTGTATATTGGACCAACCACTATTGGAAAAGACACAAAATTATTATAGACTATCATACGGAGAGGCTCCTAGGTTCAGCAATTCGTAAGGTAGTCTATAAGAGTTAGAGTTTTTGCCACATCTCATTGCTGCGCCACCACCGTAGCCTTTCTCCATCCCAAGTGTCGATGTGCATCCGCGATCAGGAGAGCAGGACTCCGGAACCCTTCGCCTTTGAGATCTTGCACCGGGAATAGGCGAATAAGGGTTTTGGGAAGTGCGTCGCGCGACTGCTCGCCGTCTTCACCACGGGACGTCCGTCTGCTTCTGCTGCCGGAGGTCATCACCAGCGACTTCTTCACAGTCTTCATCATCGCACCATCTACAACACTTGCATCGTCCACGACACAATCATTGTCGACGCTGTTAGTACGGAATCGGCTCTAGCTGCCGACATGTATAATCAGATTGATCTAATCTTTATGTCAATAATGATCTGTGAGATCATTGTGTTGTTAGTTCTATCTAGTATGTTAGATGAGTGCATGCTAGTTTGTGCCATATTTTGCATGATTTACTTTCGAAAATTAATACGAATATTGTCTGCTTTCTCAATAATCTAAAAATCTTATTGTAGAAAATTTTCTAAGTTAACTATGGCTGAATTTGCTGACGCACTGAGACCAGAGAAATTCTCTAGTGTGCACTTCAAGAGGTGGCAGACTAAGTGCAACATTTAGCTTGATGCTATGCATGTGTTTTTTGGTGAGTAAAGGCAAACTAGAAGATGATCTTTCAGATGTTGATCTGAAGAGGTTTACCGATGCCAATACTCTCTTCGTGGGATGCACTGGATGCTAAGTTTGGTGCATATATCATGGAGAACTTTCATGACTTTAAGATGGTTAATGGCAAATCGATTGTCCAGCGAGCTCATGACATACAGTGCCTTGCTAAGAAAGTCGAAATCCTTAAGTATCATCTTTCTGATTCGTTTGTGGCTGGATGCATTATTGCAAAACTTCCTCATGGAAGAGTTTCGCCACAGTCTAAAACATAAGAAGACTAAGATATCAGTTGAAAACCTGATAGCGTCCTTGATGTGGAAGAGAAGGCTCGGGCGGCTAAGGACATTAAGGGTAGCGAGAACCAATCCGTGGCCAACACGGTTCACAACCAGAGGAACCATCGCAAGAGCAAAGGGAAAAACAACAAGACTACCAACTTCAAGAAAAAAAGAAGGTTGAGCTGCCCTGTTTCATTTGTGGTGAATTTGGACACTTTTCCAAGGACTGTTCGGATTGTGCAGACCGTCGAAAGAAAAGAGGCAGCAATGGACAATCGTCCAAGAGTGTCAACACTGTGATCGCTGGCAATGCAAGGTATGGTAATTTACCTATTGTCTTTTTAGTTTTTCAGTCTTCCGATTGGTAGATTGATACGGGTGCTAATGTTCACGTATGCTCTGACATTGTGTTCTTGCTTTTTTTTATATATCTCTCTGTTTAAAGAAAAAGGCAATGGCGCGCGCGCACGCAAATGACAGAGGCTCGTTCAGCGAGTTAGGTGTTGCCATCTATCAATGAACGGTAGCATCCAATAATAAATCTACAAAAAAAGTTCAATAAAAATCTGAATGGGTAGAGCATGCCAGCATTATTTACCATCGTGCAAATTTTGATAATGAATAGTAAAAATTTGTCCAACAAGAAAAGAAGAAACCAGGCAATGAACAGTGGCAGATTTTGCACAAGTTTTTTAAGTTGAAATTTTACAAGATGATTTATGTGTGCATGATCTATCCATTCATAATTATGTTGGTTTTTGTGCAGATTTAGGCTATTCCCTATGCATAGTATCATGCACATTTAATATATGCCACGTAGGATAAAAAGCTACTTAGCATGTGAGTTAAGAGGAGAGAGAATAAAGCAGTATCTTGAGGGAGATACTACTTGGGTATGAGATTATAGCCATTGGAACCTGAACCATCTAAGTGTCCCACAATTCATACTCTCGTACACATTTAGCATGTAATTGTCTTGTGTGGACTACGAAACAACGCATGATATTATGCATTGGAATAATTGTATCATCTATAGTAATATATGACATGGTACCTTTGAATAGTGTGACAAGAAACTATGGATTGAGAATAGCCTTAGGCCATTGTAGTATGCTGCATGATATGGCAAAGGTAGTATGACAAGAGAGACAGAGAGTTCAATGGGATGGGAGAGAGTTTCATCCAGATAAAACCTAGGATGTACTCTTACCTAGACAAAAGATGATGTGACACTCTTAGAACTCCCCACTGGGGATGGCCTTAGCTACAGGACAGCAGATATAAACTTCTGTCATCTGCTATCACCGTACCCCCACAAATATGAACTTCAAAGTTGGATATGGTGTAAGTTTATATATTGAGAACTCACGAGTGTTTTCCTCCTAGTGATTTTAGGTTGCATGTATTTATATAAATTAACTATAGATATGCTGTTTAATATTTGGATTGAAATTGAAATGGTATAGCTATGTTTGTATTCAAATCAAATTATTAGAATTTCATACTTCACAAAAAATTACAAAAACCACTCGTGTATAAGTGACTATGAGAGTATCTAAGGCCCTTTTCGAATGCAGCAATTTTACAAGAATTATATAGAAACTATATATAAAACAGTTTAATTTCTCAGGAATAAGAAAGAGAAAAAAACAAGTACTATAAACAGGCTTAAAAGGATATTCTTTGATAACTGTGATTAGATCAGCATATCTTGTACGAAAGATATGTAGGTGGTACCATATACTCTCTGCAACATCTATCCCCTTCTTTTTTTAATAGAACCAATCAGAATTGGATCTCAGCCCACCATGGTAATTAAGAAAATTAATAAATTTCCTATACTTTACCATAAAAAATGAAGAATACATATAGATATGGAAAAGTTGTGGCTGGGCATCAAGAGTATCGGACGCTCCACGCTCCTCACCCGGCAGTAATTTCTTTTTTTTTTCTATTTTTTTCTTTCTACCACCAACTTTGTACTTCAATTATGTTTCGTTCATCAATTTTTTTTCCACATGGTGTGCATTATGACATGCTGCAGTAGTTAATAAATACGTTGTTGTGGCATAAATTTTTCTCTCAAAATCTTTTTGTTGCGTACATTATTTTCTCGATGTTGAGAATATTAATTTATAATGTTGCAACCGGTGGTGATGTTTATACTGTATTATGAAATGTTGCTGTAGTTAAATGGTGTTTGTAAAGCACACCACGATGTTTGTTTGTTGTGGGAGTTTTGTGATGAACACGATAAATTTTTTAAGTTTATGTTATTGATGTTGCAAAAGTTGAATTCTAGTGCTGCGTATATTTTTCAGTGCTGAGGATATACATTTTCAATGTTGCTATGGTGGGATTTTTTCCCTTGAATCGGGATGAACGCGAACGATTTTTTAATTTAAGTTGTTGATGTTGTAGAAGTTAAATTTTATTGTTTGTTTGCACTATTTTCCGGTGTTGACTGTTGAGGACATACATTTTCAATGTTACACGATCCAAAAGCATGTTGTGTGTAACATTCGCTGATCTAGACACATGTTGCGGTGGAAATTTTTAATCCAAACATGGATGTTATAAAAAATTAATTTTTAATGTTGCGTATACTGTTTTTCAATGCTGAAGATACACATTTTGAATGTTGTAGAAAGCGTCAGCACTGCCGATTCCGAAAACGTTCGCGACAGGATGCCCGAGCAGAACCAAAATATCGGATTCCCCGCCCACTCTTCCACCACTGCCGCACCAACCTGGCTCCGCCCGCTGCGCCTGGCCGCACTCTGCTCCTCCTCCACCGCCACGCCTAGGCCCGCTTCGCTCCACCCCGGCCTCCATGCCTTGCCCCGCCCGACTCCTCCGCCGTCGCGCCTTGCTCCGTGCCGCTCCTCCGCCGCCATCCCAGCATCCGCATCGCCGTGTGCCGCGCCATCCCTCAATCCCATGAGGTGAAGCACCAGGAAGGACCCCCGAGCTGAGCAGGCGAAGGCAAGTCATATCGTAACTTGTGATTTTAGATGTCGTTGTTTGTGATTTGAGATGTTGCATGAGATTATACGTTTTAATCGGATGAATTTTAGTATTGCAATAGTTGAATTCGAGTGTTACATACATTAGTTTTTGATGTTGAATACATGCATTTCTAATGTTACACGAATCTTTTGTTGTTTTTTCATATTGTGTGAAACATTAACCAACGTTGTGGTGCGATTTTTCTCTTGAATGAGATATGACATTGTGATTTATTTTCCAAACGTTAATGTTGCAGAAGTTGATTTTCAATATTACATGTATTGTTTTTTTGTGTTGAAAATACGTATTTGGGATCTTGCGTGAGCGTCCGATGATGACCAATCATACGTCCGGACGCTAGACGGTATAGATAACGTTATGTGGAGGGAACAAAAAAATGCAATGCAATATACCATGCACGACATTAGTTAATAATGAAAGTTTTCCCGTACTGTGTACCACTATATATTTACGTTTTCTTCAACTTATCGAGTACTGGACTGCTACGCATCATGCAGCAGTTTCCAGTGTCTCGTACTATATACTATACATACAGAGGTAAGGTCAAAACTGTACTAGCACAGATACAATAAGGACATGAAGAATTTATTTGGAAAACATGAATTTATACGAATGGATATTCCTACAAGTATACGCTCCTTGCAAGATGAATTTTCTTTAGTTACTACGTGGCATCACAGAGCACTCATAAAATCCAAAAAACTTTATAAACCACTGAATATGTTCTTAAAAGAAAAAAATTATCTCGAAATATATAGCGGTAGGAATAACATTGAGAAAGATATATTTAATTTGTTCCCCTTTTGTGGGCCACTAGTTAGATCTATCCAAATTGTATTCAAGTCCACGTGCCAATTTACCTCTAGAAGAGTTTAATCAAGTGCGATAACTACATGGTTAACGATCAATAGTACTAGATGACAAGTCAGTCACTATCCAAGCAACGCCTACCTCACATAAGTGGCCAAATTAAACAAAAGATAAGAGTAAAGAGTGATAAAGATATGAGAAAAATCAAATGATGATTTGTTCGCGGCAAGGGCATCTTGAATTGACCCAAGCTATATATATCTTTTAGAACGGGACATATCTATCGTAGATTTGGGCCTAAACATTGAAATGTTTTAATTTTTCATTTGAGCTGAATTGTTTGGATTTCGTGGACGTTTCATTCAGATATGGTGTGTGCGTGTCTAGATTATCCCAAAAGAAATTTTGCTAGTGCTTCAAAAGTAGCTTCTTTTTTTCCAAACCATAGTTTGAAAGATTATTATTATACTCTAATACTTTCTCCTCCCACTAATATATAATGATTAGCTACTTATAATGATTTTCCAAACCATGGTTTGCTAGTGCTACAAAAGTAGCTTCTTGTTTTATTATTAAACTAAAAAACATTATATATTATTGACTGAGGAAGTAGAAATATATTTCCACGTACAAAAGTTTCATATAAACAAAGTTTGTCTTTATTATGTGCGCCAAATTATATGCATACAGTATACTGGATATATGTGCACGTCACGATCGGATCATATATCAGGCACGCATGGTTGGAATGGACATGTGACATATCTCTGAAAGCGGAACGCTAGCAGTCCAAGGAATTGACAAGTGACGCATCTCAGAACTTTCGGATCTGCTTTGGGAAGCCTCCACGAAGGCTTGCTGACTGCAGGCCCGGATGTATAAATCGCGAAGGCCGGCACGCCAGAAATATTATTCAGACACACCACACAACACAAGCAAGGCGGCTAGCAGGCCAGCTACATACTATAGCAGCTACAGCGGCCGGCTGCTACTGCTACTGCTACTGGTGGTGGTGGTGCATGCAATGGCGGCTTCGCTGGGACTGAACCCTGAAGCTCTCCTCACTCCCTTCTCGTCGTCCTACTCCTCACCCTTCATGGACGACTACGCGCCGAGCTTCCACCAGGGGGCCAGCGCCGTCGACGCCGCTGCCGCGGCGTTCTTCTCCGCCGAGTTCGATGATCTTCACCACCACTTCGAGTCGTACTCGCCGGCGCCGATCTTCAGCGCTGCCGGAGCCGGGTCCGGGGACGACCGCAACGAGAAGACGATGTATGTATATATGGCCACACAGCTAAACTAGCTGCCGTGCTTAGTTGGTTAACTGTACTGCTAGCAAATTTAGCTCTTGTTGCTCAAATTATATTGCTTTGGTGATTTGATCGGTCAGGTTGTGTGGGGGTGGTGATGAGAAGAGGCCGAGAAGCAACGGAAGGATCGGGTTCAGGACGAGATCAGAGGTGGAGATCTTGGACGATGGCTTCAAATGGAGGAAGTACGGGAAGAAGGCCGTCAAGAACAGCCCAAATCCAAGGTACAAATTTCAGTCTCTAATTAAACTATCGTATTTGAGTGCAACAAAATTAAAATTTATGACCCCACCAAATGGAAGCAAGATCATCATCATCATGTGCGTGCATACTTCACCGGGAACAGTGAATTTCCCAGAAAAGATTAATTAAAGCGAAGAGCTGAGAAAAACGAAGTGTTCAGTGTTGGATTAATTGATTCTGACGAGCGTTCTTGGCTCTCTCGATCGTGCAGGAACTACTACCGGTGCTCGTCGGAGGGCTGCGGCGTGAAGAAGCGGGTGGAGCGGGACCGCGAGGACCCCCGCTACGTCATCACCACCTACGACGGCGTGCACAACCACGCCAGCCCCGCAGCCGCCGCCGTCATCCACTACGGCGGCGGATTCTACAGCCCGCCGCACAGCGGCTCGCCGCCGGCCGCCTCCTCCTCCTACTCGGGCTCGTTCGTCTTCTGACTTGTGGGCCGACCCGCGGGCGGCAGCTAAATTCCGCTGGACACGATTTACCTCGGTAGGACGAGAAGACTACTGTTCGGAGAGATCCGCGACCGGCGGACAAATTCCGACATGCCTGCTTGTAGATTTTTACAGTTGTGCAGATCGCCAGTAACTAAGCCTAATCAGTTACCCTCTTTCATCACTAGGATAGTTGATGACAGCGTGTTCAATCTTTTTTTTTATTGCTTAGTTCCTTTGGTATGTGTTTGTAATACGCGGTTGCTAAACGCTGCTGATTTACCTTGAGTTCTCAACAGAAAAAAAGAGGTAATCTCAAAAAAAAAAAAAAAGAACGTTGCTATCACTGGGTACAAAGTATCCTATCTCCGGTAGAGTTGTTATTCCTTTGGAACTCGGAGGATTAGGAGCCATGTATAGTTTTATGTTGTTTGTTTTTCAATTCAAAAAAATACAAGTTTTACGGCGGTTAAAAAAAATAAAAATCGTTCATCGAGCCAGATCCAATAAATTATATTAATTAAGGAAGAGGTACGCGGCATAGAACATATACCAAACAAAATATGACCAGTACCTGTATAAATTATTATTTTTTAATTCAATAAAGTTCTTAAGGCTTGTTAGGATGATCGGTACTTTCTGTAAAATCGAAAAGTACCGGTAGTACCTTAGGATTATTATGATATGAAATTTAGATTATTAAATAAAAACCATCAAGGGTAGCATAGGAATTACATAAGTTCTATAGGCTAATACGGTAAGACTGAGTCCAGCAGCCAGTGCATATCCCATATATCCACTATTCCAATTATCTTTCTCTGTAAACAGTGTCGCTGCAGTATCGTTTTGTACTGTATCCGGCCTTTTATCTTCACCGCTGGAGTCAATCTGATACCGGTTGTACGCGGTCAAATGTCGCTCCACTCCCTGCCCGTCTGCCCACCCCATCCCTGACCTCTCCGTCTCCTCGGTGAGACCCCGGCCTCGGCTCCCTGTGGGCTGCCGCTTCCCATGGGCTCCCCGTCGGCTGCCGCTTCCCAGTCCCCGTCGCTCCGTCTGCACGAACTCTAGGCCGTCGAACCTCCATCGTGCAATCCCACAGCCTCCAGCTATCTCCTGTTGCTGCCTAAAGTGCCAACAACGCCGAGCGTTCCTCTCCGTCTCCTCGACCTGCAACATCCTCTCCCACGCCTTCAACGTCGCCTTCCCAATGGTGCCTAGGCGAGGTCGGGAGCGACCTGGATGCCGGAGGAGAGCCCGGTGCGGAGCGCGATGGAAGCTTGGGTAGCTCATGGGCGAGGTACAGGAGGGAGCCCACAGGACACGTGCACAGCAGTAGGACGGGGCGGCGCGCCGCACTCTGGCAGCGAGCCGCGGCGGCGCGGCACGTCTCCCGCCGAGCGGCTGTTGCCCCGCGAGCCGAGCAAAGCGGAAAGCCTTGCGGCATACTTTCTCACTAATTAGTAGTTTTTATTAGTATTTTCTATTTTTCAAACAACTTGGATCTTACGGGATGGAGGGCTCACGTTAATGTCATCCATTATAAAACTTTAATTTTATATAATAGCTGATAAAAATTTGATGTGAGAGGCACCTCTTGGTACTGGCGGTGCTTCTCCAACCACTTACTGTGGTAGTATCCTTTTTTGGTACCATAGTAGGAGGTACTAAAAATGGTAAAACACTTTTTTTAATTTTCAATGGCCTTTATGTTCTTTGTGGAGTTAAAATAAAAAAAATATGGGTACAATTCTCACTTAGTACCGGACCCTTTTATTTGGCTGCCCCTCTATGTGGTACCGCCTATTTCTAAAATTTTAGATCTCTAGTGAACTACTTCTATTTTTTCTAATCACTGTAAAACTTGTAGTATCAATCACACTGAAGTCTCTAGTAAATAAAATATTATAATCATAAAAGGAAATATGTGTGCATGTTTGGTGGATTTTCCTAAGCATATGCATGAATGCTTTTTATATAAAAAATTGATACAAGCCATTCATAATCATAAGGGTCACAAACTATGTGGTACCCCTATTTCTAAAATTTTAGATCTCCTTTCGTGAACGGCTTCTATTTTTTCCGATCACAGTAAAACTGGTAAAATCTCTGGTAAGTAAAATATTAAATCATAAAAGGAAATATGTGTGTATGTTTGGTGGATTTTCCAAAGCATATGCATGAAAGTTTTTATCTAAAAAAAATTGATACAAGCCATTCATAATCATAAGGCCAGGGTCACAAAGGTAGTGTATTGTGGTTTTTATAATGATGTGGCGCCATTAGAAACCTGAAAAATTTTATAGTGGGAAGGAGGTTCTATTCAAATATAGAAGATGAGCTAATTAATTTGTATACCCGACTCTACTCTTGTCTGAAGCCGGATGTCCAATGGCAACGCTGAACGCGAGCCAAAGGAATATCCAAACACGCATCAGAGCCCATGTCTTCCAAATCTGTTCATGATCCTCAAGCTTCTGTGAAAACCAACATGCAGTATTCGATAGACATGCAGTATTCTGTGAATAACCATGCATATAGTATATATTATACTGATGTTTTGGACATGAAGGCATTTATATTGATACGATCAGGAACGAGCATCGAGTGCGTTGGCGCCCAGAGTGGGATGGGTCCAAAACATACCGGGTTGTCTAGGCCGATTTCGATGGTTGTCGAGGCCAAGGGTGATCTCCTGTACTAAAAAGTGTCCAGTGGTTTAAAAAAATGTGCCACTAACGATCTCGATGGTTGTCGAAGCTGAGGGTGATCTCGGCCAGTTCAATACTATTCAATCGCCGTTATTACTGCTAGACCATTTTAAACTTTATTTTGTTTAAGTGCAGCTGTAGTGTCGTTTTCTACTGTATACGACCATTTAGCAAGATTTGCTAGACACGGTCTTAAATGAATGATTTCATATTTGTTTTTCAAAATGACACATAAACTATAGAAGATTGAAATCATGGATAAAACAACCACCGAAAATGCATGGTTTAATTTAATATAGTTTCATAGACAACATGCAAGACACAACATATCCCGTGTAGACAGGGTTATGAAAACTCATTTCGTCTCTCCATTCATTAACTCACTGCCAAATCATCAGAATTGTTGACATATCGCCTAATTTACTGAGAATGAAACTTTCATTCGAAAATGTCCTAAGTCACATTCAATTTTTTTCTCACTTGGTCTTCGAGCCCTGACCAAAAGCCACACAGCTATCCTATCTTCGTCGCTATGCTGCATAGTTATTAGTGATTAGGTAGAAAATGATATTTTTTATATCAAATACTTTGAAGTAATTAGTACCAGGTTAGTGTTACCAATTAATACTAATACAGTTTTCAATGGCTAGGGCCGTTACAACAAGTAATGATGTGCTTAGTATCAATTGTAATTTTAGTTGGTATGTATGTGATGAATGGATGCTAAATTCTTTAGTAGTGGTGTAAGAAGCAAGCCCATGGTAAGTATTTTGTGACTAATGACAATATTAATCATGTATTCATGTAACTAATGAATTCATGACTTGAAAGAATGTTTCAACTTAAGTGCTCATTCGTTGTTTGTGAATGGAGATCCCTCAAACTTATTTGGTATTTAATTTGGAACATCATCCGTAGATTTATTCATCTAGTTGAACATTAAGGATTGACTAGATCTAAGTTCGGTAAAGTTAAAAGAAGACTGCTTAGGATTTCACTTGCGAGTTTTTAGATAGGCTCTGTTTCTTTCAGCGGGAGCGGCATGGAAACGCTCCGCAAAACAAGGCACCGTCTTAGGACCGCCGTCAGATTTGCCAAATGGATCCGTGTAGAAGCCTCTAGACTTCATGTGTGCGTAGCGTCTCTCCGACGCAGACTCCAAAGAGAACCAGCCAAAGTCGTACTATAAAATGGTTTGAGGTTGCTAGCTTAATTAGTCTCTTGCATTGAGTCAAACTCTCGTTCAAGATCATCATGATCCGTAAGGATGTGTTTGGTTGGAGAGCAAGTGGGATGGAATTAGGGATGGCAATAGGGCGGGTTCAGGCGGGTGGAGCGTTCGCACCCCTGAAACCCGCCTTGACCCCAAACCCATTCTGGGTGGAAATCTTCCCCCGCCCCCAAACTCGACGGGGACCTGAAACCTGATGGATTCCCTAGGACCCGGCTGTAGAGTGTGACAAAGATCTGACTAAAACTGGAGGCGGTGGCGCGCCGGCCATGTATGCCCATCGGTGCGTGGAGAGGGAGAGGTGTCGTTGGGATGGAATCCTGCCGGTGGTGGGGTCGATCCAGCCCTAGGAGGCTAGTGGCGGGCGGATCTGGCCTCCTTGCGCAGTGGCCAGAGCAGGAGGTGGTGGCAGCCTCTATCCGCACCGACGCCGTCCTCCATGCTTGAGAGAAGGAGGACGAAAGGAGGCGCACGGCCAGCAGTGAGCCAGAGCGGAGGGAGCTGGTGATGGTTGCATCCGGCGCAACGAGGGGCGAGTAGTGGCCAAGAAGAGCACAGAGCCGATGATAGAGGGAAGAAGAGTGGAGGTGGGGTGACAGCGCGCGTGGAGGAGATGGTCTGGCTTCGAGGTGGAGGAGGCTGTAAGCATCTATGCCTCTATTTGGTGTTTTGGTAATTAATGACAACATGTGTGGACTAACAATTCGTTTGAGAAAATTGAGAATGTAGGTTGGTCCATACAAAGTACAGCTACATCAAGAGCTTTGAAAGCTTGAGTTGAATCTTGGTGATGGATAGCTCAAGGCAAAGTTATATGATAAGTTTTTATTTGACCGGTCAAGAGGTGTTTAGAGATGAGAATTGATCGGATTAATAAGCTAGATAGTCGTACTATCAAGAGGGGTCAATGTCTAATGATCTTATAGTGCCTCATTGCTCATATAGTTGATACATTTGCATGAGGGCTAACTACATTTCAGTTTGCGAAAGAAAAACTCTATTCAAAAGCTTGTATGAAGGAGGACATAATTTCTGTACTGAGGACTAGTCTAGGCCCATGTGGCGGACTATCCGCAGGTGTAACTTCTTCAGTGGGCAGTATATGGTGATTTCTCTGGTGGAAGAGGAAGTCCATGGTGGACTGTCCAGCCCCGAGTAGTGTACTAGTCTGCAGGTTAAGAGGTAAAATCCACCTGAGCGATGTGTTTCCTGCCAAGTTTTTTGAGCTTCAAAGGCGGACTATCTGGCCTTGGAGGGCGGACTGTCCACAGTACTAACCTAGAGCTTGGGTAGAGAGCTGTAGTTTTCTCTCATAACGGCTAGTAGAGGAGAGAGGTGTATAAATATCATGTGCCTCAGGGCTAGGCACCTCTCTTGACCATTTAGAACACTTGCTGAGCATACTTGAGCTTCCCTTTCCTCTCTCTCTCACCCATATTGCTTGGGATTGCATTCTAGTGAGATTGAGAGCTTCCTAGGTGCAATGCATAGTGTGTGAGCTTTGAAACACTAGGAGCCCATCAAGCAAGTGCCATTGGCTTGTTACTCTTGGAGGTTTCCGCCTCCTAAATGGCTTGGTGGTGGTTCCCCATCGAGCTCTTCAAATAAGATTGTGAAGGAGCCGCAGTGGTGGTTGTGAGAGGCTTTGTGCTTGCCTCACCAGAGTGGTGAAAAGCAACTATAGTGGAATCGAGGTTTGAGGGGTTTATTGACCAATCTGGATCAAATATCAAGTGGAGTCTTGATAGAAGAGCGGTTGGATGCTTTGATTCCACCTCAACGTGGATTAGGGGTGACTGGAAAGTCATCGATACCACAGGAAAAAAATTCTGTCTCTTGTGTTGTGATTCCTTGCTCTCTTACTTTCATGTATTACCTTGAGCATTTACATTACTAGAGATTGAATTGCTATCATTGTCACCTTAGATTACAAACCCACTTAGTTCAACATAGGCTAGCTCCGGAATTTTCTTCTAATCCCTCCCGAATTCAAAAATCAACTTTTCAAAAACCCTAGTTTGAGTGTATTGATATGAGCTCAACAAAATATCTGAATGTTCCCAAAATATTTCCCCACCAAATCTCCACAAAAATACCCTCCCCAAATTCCTTCCAAAATTCAAATTCATAAAATCAAAAAGGAAAAAGAAATGCTTTACCCCCTCGGGCCAAAACCGGCCCAACCCTCGACTTCCCTCAGCCCACCCCGCCTCCTCTCCACCTGGGCCGCCAAGCCGGCCTAGCAGTCCACCGCCTCCCACCCTCTCCCTGCTAGCTGGGCCCGCGCCTCCCTCCCACCGCCACGCGGGCCCGCCCGTCAGCCGCCTCTCCCTTCCCCTACCCCTAGCCGGACGCGCACGGCGCTGACGTCGGTGCACAGCGCCTCGGCCCCGGATGACCTAACTGGCCCCACCGTAGCACCCCACCTACGCACCTCCGTACCACACGGCGCCGCACCGGCCCCGGCCGTTTTGCCCGACCCCGCTGGATCTCCTCGCTGCACGTCCAGAGCTTTGTCTCGCCAGCCCGCCGCGCCGGTGCTCCACTGGCTATAAATAGCCTCCTCGATGCTCGCCGCTCCACCACACACAACACTCACCTCACCTGGCCTGAATATCCGCCCTAGAGACAGCTCCGGCATGGTGACACACCTCCACCTCACTACCTCCACCGCCGGTGAGCCAATTCCGCTGCCTAAATCCATCGCCTACGCGGCCTCTCCACTCGATTCGAGCAAGGGCTAGCTCCTCCCCAACTCACTCCACCACACCAACACCTCACAGCTGCCTCTCCTCCACCCCTAGGGGCCGCCCACCGCGTGCACAGGCTGCACCCCCTTCCTCCCTGCTCTGCCAAGCTCTACTCCGGTGAGCCACAACCGCCACCTAAATACACCACCTCCACTGCCCTAGCTCTCAATTTCTCCCCCTGAGAGCTCCGCCTTACCGACCGCCACCGCTAAGGCACCTCCCCGCCGTCTCGTCCCCGCCACAGAGCCCCCGCTACGCCCTCTCTCACCGCCGGTGTGCCTCTTCCCTAACACCATCGCGGGGACCCCTACTCCAGACCCTTACCCATATCCACAATACCCCCAGTCGATCCGCCTCGACGTCACGGTGTTGGCACCCTTGAACTCGCCGCCGGAACCGGTCGGACGACGGAGAACCGCCACCGCCTGCCGCCAGACCCCGCCACCGGTCCGCTCGGTTCCAAACCAGCCGACCGCCGTCACTCTCCATCAACGCCATCACCCTCCTCTCATCACTGCCTCGTGGGACCAGTCAAACGGCGTCACCCTTAAGCCGTTTATGCCATTGGGCCGGCCCACCTGGCCACAGCACCCGCGCCTCGTGCATGGGCCGAGCAAGGCCGAGCGGGCCAAAATCAACCCTCGGCCCAAGTTGATTTCCCCCGCGGGCCAAGGTCGAAAGTTCTTCTAGAAAAAGTCTACACCCACCCCTCCAACTATCCAGAAAAGTTCATATCTACCCCTAGACCCTATAAACCCCCTATCTCCCCCGTTCCAACTCCGAGTTGGGCGATTCTTGCGCATAAATTCATCTAAAATCAAGCTCTACCCATTCATACACTCCACATAGTCTCTTTCCTCTGGCTGGAAGCCGCCGTCATGCCAGCATGACGCCGACCTACACCCAGTTAAACGCTTCGCTCTAGTCCCATAGATGCTGATTAATGCCTTCCCTAAATCCCAAAGGATCCTTGCTTTGGCCTCTCTAGTCCCCTTCCTAAATGATCCCGACCTCTGAAGTCACCTCTGTTGATCACATCCCAGCAAGTCCCACCCCTTCCATTGCTTCCACCCACATGAAACCCCTCACCACGTCAATGCTATGCGACCACCATCTCGTCGCTTCTAGTTCCACTCTAACCGCCCGAGCCCGCTATCTTGGCACTACCGCAACGACTGCTATCGTGTCCCGCCGAAATGCCCGACCAGTCACAACACGATCCCCTACACCCCGCTACTCGCCAGAGCCAACCTCTCTGGTAAGCAAACCCGACCACTCAGATAATCTATATCCAAAGCTCTCTCCCATCTCACCATAGCAAAAATCTTATTGAGCTTATGCTATACCTCGATGTGTGTGTTTTTCCTTGTGTGTACACGTAGGATGTACCGGAGATTCTGATCGGTACACCCCTCGCAAGAACCTTTACGATGCTCAAAGCCAGCAACCGGCGCCTACAGCAGATACTAGTACCAACATGCACAATGGATGGCACACGATCATGCCCAACAGTTGGTATACCAACATGCTCGACAAATGATGGTACGCCGATGCATTCAGCAGATAATACACCCTCGCCACCTGCGATCGATGCATCGTCTGTATCAACAAATGGATAGGCAAGCCGACTGGAATCCCCACTTGATGCATAAATTTCCTATGTTTTACAAATACAACCCTTGGCCTGATAATCACAAAAAAACTTGCATGTTTTGCTTGCTAAGATGACCTAGCAAAAGATACAGCCACCTAAGCCTATTTTAGAAATAGCGTGCATAGGTGGGATCGCTCATTCAATTTTCTATCATAACCTTGATGTTATTGATGTCGAATGTAAATGGTGTGGGAAAGTGGATGTGGGTGTGGTTTTTGAAATAAAATGGGGAAGAACCCCAGCAACCGACCTTGTCGGAATACGGCTACGCGCTGAAACAGCCATAAGGGTAGGGTATGAACGGGTAACTTAGCTACCTGCGGTTACCCCTGGTCCCAGGATTCGTGGAGAATACTAGGTAGGTGGATTCCTCGCGCTATCGAGCATTGAAAAGTTGGAATGGTTCTACTTGAGCTATCCGTAAGGACCGTTATGATTTTCATCTTGCCTAACTCTTTTAGTATAACCACTCGCTCTGTATGAGGCATTGGCCAGGCCCGAGCCGGAGTGGATAGCCTAGTAGTTTCTGTGCTGGCGCACAAGGGGCTAGGGGATGGGTGGTGTGCCAACCGGAGTACCGCGGGGTACTGGAGTGGCTCGGATGCCCGAACCCCTAAAGTTCTGGTAGGTGATGAAACAAAGGCAACGGTTTGATTTGGAATTCGGGCAGTTACAACGGTAAAGTGCCGCTGAGTCCAACTTATGGGAATTCAGTACAACCTTTGATCAGAGTAAAACCTATTCGAATAGTCCGTGTCCACTGGTATGGATGAGTTACAGCATGATTCTTCAATTAGCAGTTTTCATAAAATAAATTGGAATTGGTTTGGGATTGGATAAAAATGGTTTTTGGTACATCAGTGGATACTGGATGTATGGAAAATGTGTTGGCTGGAAAGCCATGGGCCACTTTGGACCGAAAAGTCCAGTGGCAAACCTTTTTGGGGAAAAAGCTCAGGTTTTCAGAAAGATTAAAACTTGACAACTATCACAAACCCTGCATACAAGTATTTTTCTGCAAAATTATCCTAAGCTTCAGATATATCATTGCATACAGTGTTAGCATTCTCCAAATTCCTTTGGAGGAAGGTGGGCTGCTGAGTACGTATGTACTCACCATTGCTTTGTTGTTGTTTTTCTCAGTGTTATGGACATATACTGGTCCGAGAATGAGTAAGGGTTACGACCTAGTTTCTCAACTGAGGACGTGAGGAAGATGGGCCTATGTTTTATATTCCGCTGCTTAACTTTTCAGGGATGCGCCCCTTGCTGTCCGACCCATTTAGGGCGGATCTGTATCACTCTGATGTAAGAATGTGATTACCAAACCCTGGGATGGTAATAAAGCACATTTTAGTCTTATTATGGAAACTGGGGCGCTTCATTTAATTCCCTTGTGGTTCTAATTAAATTTGCATGGTGGATGCTTGGGTGTGGTGGGGGAGGCCGGGAGGCCGAAGTGGGCTGCCGGTCTGATCTGTTCGTTGAGAGGTTAAGAAGTTAGGGTTTACTTGGGCCAAATGTTACATGGACCAAAAAAGATGTGGGACTTGAATTTTGGGTTTCGGGTGCACCCACGGGCCTCAAACAAAACCCACCCCTCACTGTCCACTTTTGGGTTCCCGAAACCCACAGAACCATGGGGAAGAACTATATCTGTTCCCGCTCCCGTCAGGGTCCAAAACCCATAGGTCTGGAGTCCAAAACCCGCCCCACTGCCACCCCTTAGGTGGAATAGCTCTATCCTAGATTTTAGGGATGTGAATTCTAGGATTGGGATGGCTCCATCCCATTTAACTACACATGGTCTGAAGGTTGGACCAATGCCTAAGAGGGGGTGAATTAGTATTTCTAAAGCTAAGGCTCTCTAAAACTAGAACTAATTAACAAAACATATGCAAGATAAAACTAACTTTGTGCACTAAGGTTTTCCTAAGTGTTGCTAACTCTACTGTGGCATAGTCTTGCAACCTAGTTCCACCTATAAACTAACCTATCGAGCTAGTATAGGAAAGTAAGGAAACAATTGCAAGAAAATAAATGCGGAAGCTAAAGAGATGGGTAGAGTGAATGCAAACTTCCATTGATGATGGCGATAATGGCACAAGTTGGAGACACATCGATATTTTACCGAGGTATTGGGAAGGCGCGCAAGCTTCCCCCTACTCCTCGTTTGGTACCCCTCATAATGCTTTGCTCTCGCGGAGTCCACGCAAGGACTTCAGCCTTAATCCGTGCAAGGAAAGAGGTTGGCTAAGTGACCTTGGCAAAGGTCAAGCAACCCGGTCAGGTAACTTCGGATATCCTGGTACACACCCACACAAGCCCTTGCTCACACATAGTCGATACAAGGACTATGCCCTCGCCCTCGCAAGGGTAGAGGATGGCAAGGTCGCTGGTGAAAAGCCCCAGCCCTTAAGCAGGACTAAAATGTGCTTTATTACCATTCACAGGGTTATGGTAATCATATTCTTACATCAGAGTAGTATAGATCTGCCCTAACGGGACAGACCAAACGGGCACAGCCCAAAAACAACACCGTAGTGGAACTTAAAAAGGTAGACCCAGGCTTCCCCACAACACCAGCTAGGGATAGGCCGTAACCCTTACTCGTCCACAATCACGATAACTTTGTCTTCTCTGTAAACCAACAACAAAGCAAGGGTGAGTACGAAACGTACTTCGCAAGCCCACTTTCCTCCATGAGGATTTGGGGTAAAGGCTATCTCTATATGCAAGGTGTATCCGGAGCTCAGGATAAACTTTTGCATGAAAACATTTTGTATGCAGGGTTCGATAGTTCCCACTTTTAATATAGAAAACATTTTTCCCAAGAGGTTGCCATTGGACTCGCAGGTCCACCATGGCTCAAGCAACACAAGCTTCCACCATGCTACTGGACCATGCCCCCTAAGTTTCCCAACACACACACCTTACCAACCACACCCATTTTTATAAAAATATCTAGTAGCTGAAACCAAGCCATAACCCATTGTCGGTGTTTGGTACCGGCAATGCACCACATGATGCTTTTAATGGCGTCTAGATCAATTGTAGCTCCATGGTTCATGTGAAACGCGATGGGAAACAAGATTTATATATGTTCGGGCCACGAGATGCGTAATACTCTACGTCCTGTTTGTGGCTGACTGAATTGATCTAAGTTCTCGAGGTTATAATTAGGGCTTGGTTGGCTAGAGATTCGGTGTATCTAATGATGTGATCTGGAGGGAGAGAGATTGATAGTCCTTGGGAGGGATCCCAGCCCGCCTTATATAGTCCAGCGTGGCTTAGGTTACAAGTCGGCTTCCTTCTCCTAAACGGTTTAGATTACATAGAATCTGCGATCCATATCTTTCCTAAAGAGTCTTTGTCTTGCACACCACGGTGTTCAGCACCTCGAATTCATCCCATGAGAACCCAGAGGATATCTATCCCCCACAAGCCCCCGAGCTTCAAGTCGACTTGAGCAACAATTGGCTTGAAGGTCCAAATTCTGCTTTCTGAATGTCTTGCTTTCGTAGTCTTCGAAAATTTTTTGATGGTATCCTCTATGCAGCCCCCGAGCCTCAAGCTGATTAGCATAATTAGGTTGAGGATTAAGCAACATATTTCTTCGAGTGATCTTGGTAGGAGCGGGGACGGTGATGTAGCCTCCTGAGTCGGCGAGTACAGTGGCGTAGCCTCCTAAGTCAATGAAGTAGTGAGTCGGCAAGGCAAGCAGCAGCCCAGCCCCCCGAGTCGACGAAGTAGTGAGTCGGTGAGGCGCGTGGCGGCACAGCTTTCGAGCTGACGAAGCAGTGAGTCAGGCAAAGCGCGCGGCAGCGCTAGCCCCCGAGTCAACAAAGTAGCAAGTCGGCGAGGCGGATAACAGCCTAGCCCCCGAGTCGACGAAATAGTGAGTCGGTGAGGCGGACAACAGCCTAGCCCCTAAGTTGACGAAGTAGCGAGTCGGCAAGGCGGACGACAGCCTAGCCCCCAAGTCGACGAAGCAGTGATTCGGCGAAGGAGTGGTCGAGGTGGACAGAAGACCAGCCCGCCGAGTCAACAAAGTAGCGAGTCGATGAGATGGACAACAGCTCAGCCCCCGAGTCTGCAAAGCAGTGAGTCGGCGAGGCGGCCAATAGCCCAGCCTCCGAGTCGACGAAGCAGTGAGTCGGCAAGGCACGCGGCGGCACAACCCCCGAGCTGACGAAGCAGTGAGACAGCGAGGCGCGTTGTAGCGCAGCCCCTGACCGGAAGAAGTAGTGAGTCGGCGAGGTGTGCGGCAGCACAGCCCCCGAGCTGACGAAGCAGTGAGTCAACGAGGCACGCGACAGCGCAGCCCCCGAGCTGACGAAGCAAACTGACGAAGTAGTGAATCGGTGAGGCGGACAACAGCCCAGCCCTGAGTCGACGAAGTAGTGGGGCCCCCCATGTCGCTAGTGCATCATGAAGTGAACTTCCGAGTTAATAGTGCATCACAAAGTGAACTCCATGTTTGAATTCCGAGAAAGCATATAGTATCGGGTGGCCAGACCGACTGCCCCGTACGAAGGGCAAGAGATATCCCTTAGATGAGTATGCGTAGACTTATAACACTAACCGTAGGTCTATGACCTAAGCTGATTGTCCCGTGCAAAGGGCCAGATTGCACTCTGAGACGAAAACTGCGTAGGTATGTAACACCAGCTGTCGGTCTGCGAACTAACCTGATTATCCCGTGACAAAGGGCCAGATTGCACCCTGTTATGAGTACGCGCAAGCATGTAACACCAGGTAGGTCAGACCGATTGCTCCATATGGAGGGTCTAGAGTTAGCATGTCGTTACACGCACAGATTTTGTCGGAAAACACCGAGACTCGTCGAAGCAAGAGATGCGACAGAAATATTTAGCTCGGCGAAACACGAGATGCAACAGAAAAGATGTGTCTTGGTGAAACACATGACGCGATAGAAAAAAGTTGTCGAGGCACACAATGTGCTAGGAAATAATTTGGGAAAACACACGAGGTAGAAAATGTTTCACCTTACCGGGGTGCATAGTGCACGATATGAATGATTAGAAATAATCTGATTAATACGAAACTTCGATTGATCCAGTAATAATCTGAGTGATCCGAAGTAACATGACTGATCCAAAAATAATGATGCTGAAATAATATAAGTGGTCGAGTGATCCTGAAATAATAGAGACGATCCAGAAATAATAATCCTAAAATAATATGAATGATCCGAAATAATGTGAGTAATCTAGAATTGATTCGAGTAATCCGAAGTGGTTCAGGACGAGTGACCAGAACTAACATGAATAATCCAGAGATGATCCGAGTGATCCATAAAAAATCCAATTAAACTAATAACTTGGATATTCCAAAAATAATTCAATGGATCCACGGCCCAGATGATTAAAAAATAACATGAGCAATAACCAGATCACTTAGATTGGATAACGCACTGCCTTGGCATGTTGCGGATGTTTACGCCGGCGTAAAATATTTTTCTAAAATAATAATCGAGAGACAATCAAAATAATATTGTTTGCAAATAGAGTACTCAGATAAAAATAATATTGAAGTGATGCGGATAAAACGGTTGATCAGACAAAAAATAATTAGCATATTTAAATGCATAATTAAAATAACTTAGCTGCTTTTCGGGTAATCCAGCACGCCATCGCCGGATGTATCATCTTTGTCGGAGAAACGGTCTCTGTCGTGGTCTGAGGACTGAGGTGAAAACGCCTTGACCTTTGTGTGAAAATAGCAAAAAATGCATGGAATTTCTCTTCTCGTGAGACAACTGTAGTAGCTGGAGGGTTGTACGACGCTGCCCTTTAGACTCGTATATTGACTGCTTGCTTCTCCTGATTGAATCCTTGCACGTGCCAGCAGACCGAGATTGAAGGCGAACCGAATCATGATAGAAGCTGATTAGCAGATAATCAATTTTTACCTTTTGTTTATCTCGGCTAGCCTCTTTTGTCCCGGTCTGGCAGGACTCCTATGTATGGCGTGCAATCTTGAACTTGACGTGGAGGTGACATGGCTGAGCCGTGGACTTGATGGCCCCGTAACACAGGAGACCTTCGCAGCTGTTCGTGCGCCAAGACTTTCTATGGCAGCAACTTGATCTGGCCTTGATGGCAGCTTGATTGGGTTTCTTTGGTGCTCAACCAACGAACGCAGTGCTGATCGCAGCCAAGCACTTGATGGGAAGACGAGACGAGCCGTCGACTTGATCACCGAGTAATAGATTAAATCCTCGATGCGCTGGCTTACATATTGATTCCTGACCGCCCCCAAGGAACGGCCCTGGCGTAGATAGATTCACTGTTGAAGATGACGTCCGTCGTGATCTCATAATCTCGCGTAGCCTCCTCTATCTTGTCGACGGCGATCACAGCCATGGAGCTAGCCTGATGTCGATATAGACACCCCTACCTGGCGCGCCAACTGTCGGGGTTTTACGCCGGCAGTGCACCACGGGATGTTCCACGGGATGCTTTTGGGGGCCAGCGAGGTCGACGTAGCTCGATGGTTCGTCGGAAAAACGACAGAACACGAAGGTTTATATAGGTTCGGGCCATATGATGCGTAACACTCTACATCGTGTTTGTGGCGAGATGTATTGCTTTGAGTACTCGAGATTACGATGAAGGCTAGGGTTTTTGTGCGAGAGCGTGGTTTGGCGACTTGCGATGGGTTGAGATATGCTGCGTAGGGATTCCACATCCGCCTTATATAGTCTGACGGATTCTTGGGTTACAAATCAGATTTCTTCTATATCTGCTAATTGGTTTAGATTACGAGAGATCGAATAGAATCCCATTTTCCATCGTATCTTTCTTGATCTCCGCGAATCTCGGACCCTGAGTCCGAGTCAAGTATCCTTCCCTCTTCCCTGAATCACAACACCCTTGCCTTATCTTCAAGCCTGCCCGACCACCTTTGGGCCTGAGCTAAGCAACCGGCCCATGAGATCAGCCATTTGTCCTTCTCAGGCCCTCCAACGGCCTATGTCCTGAATTCACACCATGAGGAGCCAGGGGATATCCATCCCACATACCCGTTCATACCAATGGACAATAGAGAATATTCGAATAGATTCATATCTGATCAAAGGTGTATTATCACCGACAAGTTGGACTTTGCGACAATTTACCATCGTAAACGCCCGAATTCCAAACCAAACCATTGCCTTCTTGTTATCATCAAACAATGCCCCAAGAGGATCTAGACCACCCAGTCGTCCAGTGACCCCCATGACACTCCCATGACCCCCAAACAAACCCCTTAGCCTCTTGCGACACCGGCACCGCAGACAACTGCCAGACTATCCATTCTGGTTCGGGCCCGATTTCTACTTCACACAATGTCGAGTGGTTGTACCAAAAAGAGTTAGGCAAGACAAGAATCCAACTCAGTCCTTCGGGGCAGGAACTCCCCCAAAGCTCATTTCTGAGCACACCGTCCAAACCTCTCCATGAGGTCGGACCCTAGATAAACCGTGATAACGGTACCCAGACATTCCACCCTTAACACATGGCATAGACGACTAGGGTCATCGGCCAGGGTCTTACCCCATGTTTTCCAAAAACACCCACACACACCGTACCCACCACTGTGTTTCCAATCAAAAAGATTAATATAGATAATTTAGTGAGCGATCCACCTAAGCGCGCTACATCTAAAAGAGGCTCAGGTGGCTAACCTACCAGGTTTCCTTAGTACACAAAACATGCAGGTTTTATTATTTTGACAAGACAATGGGTCGTGGGTATAAAAACTGGGTGATTTATGCATAAGCGAGGATTCCAGTGGACTTGCCCTTCGTTGAGTTGGGGTAGCAGATGTAGCAGACTGGTGTCCAACCCGAGCTTGTAGTAGATCTTGTCTAGGGCTCGACCAATCGGAACCTACGGTAGGACCTATGTGCAAAACAGGGGAAAACAAAACAAGCAGGGTATATCCTAGGCTCAGCAAGGATTTGGTTTGCGTTGAGTGAAGGATTTATGAGTAGCCCGACGAATCATACCGGCAGCTTTGGCTCCAATGAGCTAAGCTGCTCCACGGCTAGACGCTGCACCGCGAGGCGTTGTAACACAAACCTCCGACCATACTGCCAAGCCTGATAGTGTTCGTTACAAAGGCGCGATGGTAGAGGGTACAAACGGCCACAACGAGGGCGTCAGGAGCGCAGAGATCGCATGGCGGCGAGGAGGGTTTCTGTGATGCCCTAGGCATCTCAAGTGCATTACACTAAAATCATTAGCATAATGACATCTTTTCAAAGGCATTTTATATTGAGAGCATGCATAAATTAGGTCAATCGAGCAACTAAACTTAGTTTTCAGAAAAGCTGTGTTTGTTTTGCGGATATAACTTAAATACAATTGTGATTTTTATAAAACCTTACATACCAAACTTGTAGGCAATTCCATAAGGAATGACTTTGGTATTTTGTGTCTTGGCATGCATGAATGTTGAAATCTGGTTTTGGGTCATTTTATGTGAAAATGTGACTTCTACCAAATTCAGCCCTGTTTGGTAAATTCAAAGTTTTGTGAAACAAAATTCAAAATCTTGCCATGTCATGAATACCAAAGTTGTAGTTCATGAGATTCTATGCAACATTGGTATATTTCACCTTTCATGAAAATGCACCTAAAATGGACTTTTATAATTTCCAAGTTGGGGGTTTCAAATGGTCAAACAGGAGTCAGCAAGTTAATTTCAAATTTAAATCATTTTATACTTGGAATCTGGTATAGGTCCTTTTGACAAAGTTGTAGATCTCAAAAGGTAAAACATTTCATTCAATTGGGTCTTTTTCAAATTCGGCTCCTAAATTGGTCAAATTTGCGAAATTCAGAAACCTGATCAGTTGGTCAAAGGGGGTTTGTCTTTTTTCGTTTTTTCTTTTATTTTCTTGTATTTTCTCATCTCTATGACAAGCGGGACCCACCTATCAGGCCCGCCCGCGCCAGCGCACGGGTGGATTCCCCGCTCCTTCGCCCGATGCACCGAGTCCATACACCGTACTCTCTATTCCTGGGATTGACCCCACCTGTCAGCTACAGTGGTCCATAGACCCGGTTCACCCGCGCACCTCCCTCTTCTCTCCCCGCCCGCGCGCGCCCACGCGGCGCTGCACGCCGAGCAGCCGTGGCCACGCGCCGGCCTTCCCGGCCGCGCGTGGACAGCGCGCACGGCGCGCCACCGGGGCGAGGGCGAGGCCGACCCTATTTCCCGAGCCCTCCTCCACGCGCTCGAGCTCTCCGTTCTTTTCCCCTTTCGACCTCGCGCGACCGCCATTGCCGGAGCTCGCGCGAGCTCGCCCCCGGCCACTCCCGCCCGCTCCCGAGCTCAACCGTCACCACGCCGAGCTTCGTCGCCCTCGACTCCATCCTACCGCACTAGCCTAGGCCACTGATTTCGTCCCGACGCCGCCCACCGCGCCGCCGGAGCTCGTCGCCCTCTGCTCATCGTCGTCCCACCTCCTCGCGCCCTCTCCCGTCGATTGAAGTTGGGGGTAAGACTCCCCATACTCCTCTCTCTCTCCCCGGCACTCCGCGGCGAGCTCCCGAGCCCCGCAGGGCCGGGATTGGCCGCGCGCCACCGGAGCTTCCCCTCCCGTCGCGAGGAGGAAGACGACGGGAGGAGGAAGATGAACTTTTTGCGCTATCGCCCTCCGAGTTTAACAGTTTTATGTTTCCATACCGAGTACTGTGTACTGAGTCTTGTAAATCTTGCACGGGAACCCTCAGAAGCTATGGATAATTATATATAGGTCCTGGATCTGTTCAGTTTCGTTTTAAAATGTTTTTAAAAATGCTGAAACTTTGAAAAATCATAGTAAAGTGGATAAAAATCCAAAAATAGCAAACTTTGTTGCGCTGTGTTCCTAATAAATAGATCTACAGGATGGGTATGATGGTTGAGTAGGAAAGGACAATTTTGCCCCTGTTTTTATTCAAACATGTAAAACCCTAATAAATAGGAAATAAGGACTAAATGATCTCCAAAAATAGCCAAATTTGAGCAGGGACCTTGTTATCATGTGTAGGTTCTGTATAAATTTTGTTGCCCTAAGACTTACTATTGAATTACTATTTTGCCCTTGTCTTGCACTAAGCACATATTAATCTTAAGAAAAAGATTAATATGGTGAATAATGTTTCAAAATGACTTTAAGTTTGACATGAGCTATAGTTATGGAGTAACTTGCTAGAGTTGGAGATGATGCATGTAAGGTTTTGACTCTAATTAGAAACTAGTAGAAATAATGCATATTTATGTAAGCTTCAGTCGCTTCACATGAAGCGATGCTACCTCGCCACGCACACTCCACGTTGTTTTATGTGACAAGCTAAGCTATCGTAGATGATGGTTTGTACGATTTCTTAGTACGAAACAACTTTCACCTCAATATGCATAACTCTATACCATAAATCATAAGTTCACTGATTTACTGCATTACACTCGCATCATAAAACAAGCATTGCACTAATACATGCTCCAACTGCATCATGTCATACATATAGATTCCACGAACGAAGAACCACCACTGAACCAACCCGTCGCGGAGGAACCAGAAGAGGAGTTGCACCAGGAACCCGAGGGCCAGCAGCAGGAACCCGACTACGCTCCAGAGGAAGCTACTGACCTTAGTGAAGAAGGTAGGCAGGACCATACTCTGCCCAGCAAATAAATTATACTTGATGATTACGCATATACATTAGGAGTTGCTTGGAACCAATTGCATTAGACTTCCTGGCCGCCCTGGCCCTAGCACCTATACATAGAGTTCGTAGGACGAGTATGCCTAGAAATTGCTAGGTACGAGTAGACACGAGTGTGTGGACTCGTCACGTAGGTGTTTTCAAAGTTTCCAAAGCTTACAGTTATATCCATTATTATTACTGCTCATGAATTAAATGGAGACCGGGCGGAGATTTATTTCAGTATATGCTTTTCATGAGGTTGTACTTCGGACTCCGCCCGAGTCGCATAAGGCCCGTTCGCTGTTCGCCTGCTGTTCGGCATAACATTGCTAGAGTGCTTATCCGGGATATGGGACCGGAGAAGTCTTTCCTGGGCTCGTCCGAAGCACAGAGACACGTTCCTACCCGCTGGTTGAGAGGAAGGTGGCCCGGGGGAGCTTAGTACTCATGACGGGGAGACCGAGATGTCGGCAGGCTCGTCATGGGGGCACAACCCGAGGGCTAGGCGGGAGTGAATCGAACTTGGGACGAGGCAGGTTAAGATTGGGGCTATATGTGGGAACGCGATGGCTAGTAAGCATATACCCCTGGCATGATAGTTATTCCCGGGAATTAAAAATCGATTCGAATCGCTGATGCCCACCAGGTGTGGGAATGCTGATAGTGCACACGGGCAACGTAGTAATTACTTAAACACTCTGGTATTTAATACTCATGATTTTGGAATACCACATGTTTGAATTGAACTGTTTACCTTACAGCAAGTTACTTTTGTGTTAAAGGTTATACAAATGATGAAAACTTGCTATTTATGTTACACATGTTTCTGTTTAAAACTAAAGGCTAAGGATCCACTTGCTAGTAAGCCGCTTCGCGTCAGCCGTAAGCCATTTCCATTAAGACCTACTGAGTAATTAGTACTCAGGGTTTGCCCCCACATTTTGAGCGCAGGTATGGAGTTCATGGTGTGTACTTGTGTTGGAGACGGGGCATGCCCTCATTTAGGATGAGGTAACTGAGTGGCACGAGGGCAACATCGGTGGGCTCGATGTTGTACCTCTAATGCAAATCTTTTGGTGATAACATGGTGACCTATAAACTTATATTCCGCTGCGAGAAACTTTCGAACTTGCTACCTTATAACCTTATGTTGGACTTGTATTTTATGTAAAAACTGGTTTGTAATTAAGTCTAACTTTATGCTATTCAACTGCCTGTGATGATGTATCTGTTGTGGCTCCATCGTGAGTCAGATGTGTATGATGTCGGTTTCTCTGGGAAAAGGTAATATCGGGAGTCGAATGACTCTCGACGGACGACCGGGTTTAGTTCGGTCTAATCGCACTGCGAGCCAGAGGTGGCAGGTGTGTATCAGAGCCGATCATACACAGACAACAGACATATCATCCAGTTTTGATTTGCAAACCTATTTTTGAAAACTTTTTCGAAGTATTTGAAAAATGAGAGTATCGATATGCCCATATTAAGGATGTTACTGAAATATGAGGTGACATCGCTAACATTCTGACCTAGATAGAACTCATATGCATATTCGGCGCTTTGGGAAGCAACATTTCGGCCATAGCCATCCCCAGTACTGGCGGAGCGCTATTGGGCTTTGCGGACTGTTGCGAACCCTGCATTCATGCTGATAGGGCAGAACTCTTTAAGGGGGGTGGTCACGCCATTGGAGTGTTTCGTGACCACTTTTCCTTCAACCAAAATTATAGCTAGATCTTGTTGGCCACCGTTTCTCTCCCCAGCAATTCCCCAGTACTGGAGGAACACTGGGTGTGTTGGGAGAAATGGCGCCACTACGTCGTCCACCAGACGTAGCTTAAAGAAATTCGTGGATACCACTTCTAAGGTTAGAGTGGTAATGATTGGTCATGGTAATGATGTTGGTATGCGCATGCATTTTTCTGCAGGTACACTAACCACGTGCGAAATTAAGAACGAGTAGAGAACGACTAGTTGCAGTAGGGAGTGCCGTGCATATATGTCACCGGATACTCGCTAGATATATAAATTATACATAAGGTGTGTGATGTGAGAACGAATAGGACGAGTCATGCATCATGTTTACTTTTACTTGTTCATACTTGGGGGATTATTGTTAAAAGTCAAATAAGTAAAATGAAAGTTTCAAAGATGTTTTCTGCACCCATCACCCACTTAACCGTTGAAATTATATGCAACCTATGCCTATCACTGATTAAAGTCTCTTATTTAAAAACAGATGGCCAGGACCAAGCAAACCGCTCGTAAGGCCACCAGTGCGAGGGGACTCCGCGTACAGGAGGGAAGGGCTGCTCCCCTCCCACCAGTGACCCACACCCCTCCTCAGCTTGAGAATGGGGTGGTCCACACCCGTTGCCGTGAGGAGAACGGCCTTGCACAGATCCTTTGTCGGGCTCTGCGAGAGATGAGGCGCAGACCGTGCCCATTCTTCTCCGTGCAGACAGTGCACGCGGAGGGACACTGCATGGCCAGTGTTGTCGTTCCTTCGAGCCACACCGCGGTCCGGCAGACGATCACCGTCTACGGGGCCAATGAGGAGGACGCTTACGACAAGGTCACCCTAGCAGCCATCACCTCACTCAGCTCCTCGGGTGCAGCAGGGATGTCAGTGCTGCGCTACCTTCCCACCGACGGCTACGACGATGAGTGGCTCCGTCGTCACAACATGCTGGAGAAGCGGATTGACACCAGGCCCCATGCTGCGACCATGCAGTTTGCTCACAGCGTACACGGGATGTACCTCCGTGCCGAGGACCGTGTCTCCCACTACCGCGACCAGCACATGTATGCACAGGACCGTATTGAGGAGCTGGAGGCAGAATTGGCCGAGGCACAGCAGTGCCTGGCACAGTATGAGCAGGACCCTTCAGTTGCCCCTGTGGTGGAGGATGAGGACAGCATGGTGTCTGACGCGCGTAACGGGCGTTAGAGAGTTTGATGATAGCACTGTGGGGTGAAGCTTTTTGTAAATGGTGCACGTTATGAGCGATGTTTTGTATTATACCACTCCGTGCATTTTGCCATGCCTGTACTAAACAATGGTGAGGTCGAGAGAACTCACTTATGTACGTCATGTAACCCGATGTAGAACCTTAAGCTAGTGTTTCGATGTGATGGACGAGATGGCCCACGTGTGTACTAAGTAAACCCTTAGTTTTTTAAGACTCTATAAGTATGGTTGTAGTAACTACTGGATGCGTATGGACAATGTGGAATGATGCGATGCCTTTAAGCTTGGAAAATGGCACAATTGAGTTTGAAACTCGGAATCCAGCTGCTTCTATTGTGCAAAGCCTAAGAATTTAGCACAACTTTTCTAATGATGATCAGACCTAGTCGGTCGTTCTGGTAATCAAATGGTTAAGAGTCAGAAGCTACTGTTACTCACGCGAATTGCACAACCCGGTGACAGCGTGCTATTGCTTGGCCTTGCGAGACAAAGTTTAACTGTTTTATTATAAATTTACCTGTACTCACAAATTGCTTATAGCCCTATGATCTTTCTATCACCATGTCTTTGTGCAAGGGCTATTGGACTGAACCCGTATGACTCCATTTTGCAGATGGTGAACACTCGCACTGGTCAGTCATCGGGGCAGTCAGCGCAAGGCGCTCCACCCCCGCCGGAGCTGGCCACTTTGGTGGTCCAACAAGCTGAGCTGATTCGGTTATTAGCAGAAGACCGCCAGGCCCGTGGGCAACAACAGCCGTGGGAGTATCGGCCACGTGGCATTACCTACCAGGACTTTGAGGGGCTGCGACCCCCGGTTTTCACCAATTGCCCCGAGCCACTGGCGGCAGACGACTGGCTTCGTACCGTCCAGTCCAAGTTCACCCTTCTGCCAGGGATCAATGAGCAAGAGAAGGCTCGATTTGCGGCTCAGCTTCTTCATGGGCCTGCGGGAGCGTGGTACGCCACTTTCCTCGCCATGCAGGAAGAGGGCCACGAGCCCACATGGGAGGAGTTCCGTCAGGCTTTTCGGGCCCACTACATCCCGGCAAGTTTGATGGAACAAAAGCGACGTGAGTTCCGAGACCTCAGGCAGGGTAGCAGGACCGTCATGCAGTATGTGCAGACCTTTATCCACCTCTCTCAGTATGCTCCGAGAGATGTTGCTACTGAGCCGGAGCGGGCCGAGAGACTCCTAGAGGGCCTTGACCCTACCCTCTGGACTCACCTGGCACGGCGCTACCAGAGCTTCACTGAGCTGGTAGACACTGCTCTCGAAATGGAGAATCGTCTCCGTGCCGCTAACGAGGATCAGAAGCGCAAAAGGATAGCCAACACATCAGCGACGGGCCCTTCACAGAAGCAGAAGACCGTATACAAACCTCAACAGCAAAATTATCAGCAGTCTCATTATGTGGTCCGACCCAACCAACCAAGGTGGATCCATCGGGCAGCACCGCAGCAACAGTACCCCATTTATCGAGCACCCGCACAGTTGCCAGCTCCCCGTGCTCCCATCGTTCCGGGGCCGGGTGCTCCGTGCTTCAACTGCGGCAAGATAGGTCACTTCAGTCGTGACTGTAGGGCACCCCGCAAGATACAGGGTCCTACCCCAGCTGGTGGAAGTCAACAGAGCAAGCCGAAGGGACCCATGCCCAAGATGGGTCGTGTGCACTATGTGCACATGGATCAGATTTCCGCCGGAGAACCAGTGCTTGCTGGTACGTTCATGATCAACGGTCAACCGACCGTCGTGTTATTTGATTCTGGGGCCACACATACTTTTATCAGTAAAACATATGCATTGAGGCATGGGATAAAAATGTACAAGTTGAAAGAAAACTATCAAATTACAGCACCGGGATCACCTATTGAAACCAGTTTGGGGGTTAGACAACTTAAGCTGAGCATTGGCACAGAAAATTTTATCATCAACCCCGTGGTATTACCACACCAGGGGATTGATATTATTTTAGGTATGAATTGGATGAAAGAACACGATGCAGTCCTGGACGTTGGCAGCAGGACAATACAATTAAGGTCAGGCATTAACGGCAAGGCTATGCTGATACACATGCCAAATCAAAAACACATGACCCCCACGGTTAATGCGACTGAACTACAAGAGGTTAAAAAGATACCGGTAGTGTGTGAATTCCCGGACGTGTTTCCGGAAGAACTTCCTGGATTACCACCAAAACGGGATGTAGAGTTTACCATTGAACTCATTCCAGGCACGGCACCTGTATCAAAAAGACCATACAGGATGCCACCTGATGATTTGAAGGAATTGAAAACACAGCTACAAGAACAATTAGACAAAGGGTTCATTAGGCCTAGTTCATCACCGTGGGGTTGTCCAGCTCTCTTTGTTGAGAAAAAGGATCATGGTGGGAAAAGATTGTGTGTTGACTATCGGCCACTGAATGCAGTAACTGTCAAAAACAAATACCCACTGCCACACATCGACATTCTATTTGATCAGTTAGCTGGGGCTAAGGTCTTTTCTAAAATTGACCTAAGGTCTGGCTACTATCGGATAAAGGTTAGAGAAGAGGATATACCCAAGACGGCATTCTCTACCAGATACGGCTTGTATGAGTACTTGGTCATGTCATTTGGACTAACCAACGCACCGGCTTTCTTCATGTATATGATGAACTCGGTGTTTATGAATGAACTCGATAAGTTCGTGGTGGTATTCATAGATGACATACTAATCTACTCCAAAAATGAAAAAGAACATGAAGAACACTTGAGGGTCGTGCTCACTCGGCTTAGAGAGCATAAGCTTTACGCCAAGTTTAGCAAGTGTGCGTTATGGCTGAAAGAAGTGGGTTTCTTGGGTCACGTGCTATCTGAAAAGGGAGTCGCAGTTTACCCTAACAAAGTAGAAGATGTGCTAAATTGGAAACAACCAGAGACCGTGACTGAAATCCGGAGTTTTCTTGGTTTAGCGGGCTACTACCGCCGCTTTATCAAAGATTTCTCCAAAATTGCAAAACCCATGACCTCATTGACCAAGAAAAATGCAAAGTTCATTTGGAATCCGAGTTGTGAAGAAGCTTTCCAAACCTTGAAGAAATTGTTAACCTCAGCACCAGTGCTAGCTCAACCAGATATTACCAAGCCTTTTGAGGTGTACTGTGATGCCTCCGGTAATGGGCTTGGCTGTGTCTTGATGCAAGAAGGAAGAGTAATTGCTTATGCCTCCCGTCAATTGAGGAAACATGAAGCCAACTATCCAACACATGACCTTGAGTTAGCTGCAGTCGTTCATGCTCTAAAAATATGGAGACACTATCTGTTAGGCAACACATGTCACATCTACACTGATCACAAAAGTCTCAAATATATTTTCACTCAACCTGAAATCAACATGAGGCAGCGACGATGGTTAGAATTGATAAAAGACTATGATCTGGAGATACACTACCATCCGGGCAAGGCCAATGTAGTGGCCGATGCTTTAAGCCGCAAAGTTCATTGCAATATGATAGAAGTCCGACCTACAGCAAGAGTGATCTGCTGTGAGATGAATGACATTGAAACACCTCCGGAACAGCCTGCAGAGCTTTATAATATCATTATAGAGCCCACAATCAAAGCACAAATCACAGAAGCTCAAAAACAAGATAAAGGTATGGCATATATCCGTGAGGGTATTAGTGAAGAGAAGAAGGCGTGTTTCACACTTGATGACCAAGGCGTCCTGTGGTTCAAGAATCGTCTAGTGGTACCCAAGGACATGGAGTTGAGGAAGAGAATACTGGACGAAGCGCACTCCTCAATACTCACGATACATCCGGGCAGCAATAAGATGTACCAAGACTTGAAGCAAAAGTTTTGGTGGACCCGCATGAAACGAGAGATCGCCAAGTACGTATCTGAGTGCGACGTGTGTAAGAAAGTAAAAGCTGATCACTTAAAGGCCGCTGGAATGCTTCAACCACTGGATGTTCCAGCGTGGAAATGGGAGGATATACACATGGATTTCATTGTGGGTTTACCTCGTACCCAAAAAGGATATGACTCCATATGGGTAATTATCGATAGGCTCACGAAATCTTCTCATTCATTCCAGTCAAGACCACTTATCGAGCAAAGCAGTACGCTGAGTTGTACCTTTCCAAGATCCTATCCTTACACGGGGTCCCGCGAACTATCACCTCCGATAGGGGTTCTCTGTTCGTTTCCCGCTTCTGGGAGCAACTGCAGACTGCCTTGGACACTACTCTTGTACGTAGTTCCGCTTACCATCCTCAAACCAGTGGTCAAGTAGAAAGAGTAAATCAAATCCTGGAAGACATGTTGAGGGCCTGTGCACTAACTTACTCCACCAAGTGGGATGAGTGTCTACCCTTGGCAGAGTTTGCTTATAACAATAGTTACCAAAAGAGTTTGGAAATGGCTCCTTTCGAGGCTCTTTATGGTAAGAGATGCA
Source organism: Paspalum vaginatum (assembly GCA_030272315.1). Taxonomy (NCBI): domain Eukaryota; kingdom Viridiplantae; phylum Streptophyta; class Magnoliopsida; order Poales; family Poaceae; genus Paspalum; species Paspalum vaginatum. Next base: position 9,166,374 of record CM059020.1, on the reverse strand, counting down.
GAACACCACTAAACTGGTCCGAACCAGGAGAGCGTGTTACCTTTGGCCCTGATTTAGTGATAGAAGCCGAAGAACAAGTGAAACTCATACACCACCATCTCAAAAGAGCACAATCCAGACAGAAAAGTTACTCGGATAAAAGGAGGAGGCCACTAGTCTTTGATGAGGGGGATCATGTGTATCTCAAAGTATCTCCGATGAAAGGGGTACAACGGTTTGGGGTGAAAGGGAAGTTAGCACCAAGGTACGTCGGTCCATTCAAAATCATAGAGAAATGCGGAGCCGTCGCTTACCGGTTAGAACTACCACCACATCTGGCTGCGGTTCACGATGTGTTTCACGTCTCACAACTAAAGAAGTGCTTAAGGGTGCCGGAAAAAGTGGTAGATACCTCTCAAATTCAGATTGGACCAGATCTCACATACGAAGAACATCCCATAAAAATTCTCGATCAAAAGCAAAGATCAACCCGTCGGAAAACAATCAACTTTTACAAAGTTCAATGGAGTAATCACTCCGAAGAAGAAGCCACTTGGGAGCAAGAAGAATACCTACACACTAAGTATCCTGGTTTTCTACCATCCACTTTAAATCGGTATGTTACAACAGCTTAACTTCAGGATCTAAACTCAATACATGCACACAACATTGACTACAACCAACTTCACCACCCACGTCACATCAAAAATCTCGGGACGAGATTTCTTTAAGGGGGGTGGGTTGTGATGCCCTAGGCATCTCAAGTGCATTACACTAAAATCATTAGCATAATGACATCTTTTCAAAGGCATTTTATATTGAGAGCATGCATAAATTAGGTCAATCGAGCAACTAAACTTAGTTTTCAGAAAAGCTGTGTTTGTTTTGCGGATATAACTTAAATACAATTGTGATTTTTATAAAACCTTACATACCAAACTTGTAGGCAATTCCATAAGGAATGATTTGGTATTTTGTGTCTTGGCATGCATGAATGTTGAAATCTAGTTTTGGGTCATTTTATGTGAAAATGTGACTTCTACCAAATTCAGCCCTGTTTGGTACATTCAAAGTTTTGTGAAACAAAATTCAAAATCTTGCCATGTCATGAATACCAAAGTTGTAGTTCATGAGATTCTATGCAACATTGGTATATTTCACCTTTCATGAAAATGCACCTAAAATGGACTTTTATAATTTCCAAGTTGGGGGTTTCAAATGGTCAAACAGGAGTCAGCAAGTTAATTTCAAATTTAAATCATTTTATACTTGGAATCTGGTATAGGTCCTTTTGACAAAGTTGTAGATTTCAAAAGGTACAATATTTCATTCAATTGGGTCTTTTTCAAATTCGGCTCCTAAGTTGGTCAAATTTGCGAAATTCAGAAACCTGATCAGTTGGTCAAAGGGGGTTTGTCTTTTTTCGTTTTTTCTTTTATTTTCTTTTATTTTCTCATCTCTATGACAAGCGGGACCCACCTGTCAGGCCCGCCCGCGGCAGCGCACGGGTGGATTCCCCGCTCCTTCGCCCGATGCACCGAGTCCATACACCGTACTCTCTATTGCTGGGATTGACCCCACCTGTCAGCCACAGTGGTCCATAGACCCGGTTCACCCGCGCACCTCCCTCTTCTCTCCCCGCCCGCGCGCGCCCACGCGGCGCTGCGCGCCGAGCAGCCGTGGCCACGCGCCGGCCTTCCCGGGGCGAGGGCGAGGCCGACCCTATTTCCCGAGCCCTCCTCCACGCGCTCGAGCTCTCCGTTCTTTTCCCCTTTCGACCTCGCGCGACCGCCATTGCCGGAGCTCGCGCGAGCTCGCCCCCGGCCACTCCCGCCCGCTCCCGAGCTCAACCGTCACCACGCCGGGCTTCGTCGCCCTCGACTCCATCCTACCGCACTAGCCTAGGCCACTGATTTCGTCCCGACGCCGCCCACCGCGCCGCCGGAGCTCGTCGCCCTCTCCTCATCGTCGTCCCACCTCCTCGCGCCCTCTCCCGTCGATTGAAGTTGGGGGTAAGACTCCCCATACTCCTCTCTCTCTCCCCGGCACTCCGCGGCGAGCTCCCGAGCCCCACAGGGCCGGGATTGGCCGCGCGCCACCGGAGCTTCCCCTCCCGTCGCGAGGAGGAAGACGACGGGAGGAGGAAGATGAACTTTTTGCGCTATCGCCCTCCGAGTTTAACAGTTTTATGTTTCCATACCGAGTACTGTGTACTGAGTCTTGTAAATCTTGCACGAGAACCCTCAGAAGCTATGGATAATTATATATAGGTCCTGGATCTGTTCAGTTTCGTTTTAAAATGTTTTTAAAAATGCTGAAACTTTGAAAAATCATAGTAAAAGTGGATAAAAATCCAAAAATAGCAAACTTTCTTGCGCTGTGTTCCTAATAAATAGATCTACAGGATGGGTATGATGGTTGAGTAGGAAAGGACAGTTTTGTCCCTGTTTTTATTCAAACATGTAAAACCCTAATAAATAGGAAATAAGGACTAAATGATCTCCAAAAATAGCCAAATTTGAGCAGGGACCTTGTTATCATGTGTAGGTTCTGTATAAATTTTGTTGGCCCTAACACTTACTATTGAATTACTATTTTGCCCTTGTCTTGCACTAAGCACATATTAATCTTAAGAAAAAGATTAATATGGTGAATAATGTTTCAAAATGACTTTAAGTTTGACATGAGCTATAGTTATGGAGTAACTTGCTAGAGTTGGAGATGATGCATGTAAGGTTTTGACTCTAATTAGAAACTGGTAGAAATAATGCATATTTATGTAAGCTTCAGTCGCTTCACATGAAGCGATGCTACCTCGCTACGCACACTCCACGTTGTTTTATGTGACAAGCTAAGCTATCGTAGATGATGGCTTGTACGATTTCTTAGTACGAAACAACTTTCACCTCAATATGCATAACTCTATACCATAAATCATAAGTTCACTGATTTACTGCATTACACTCGCATCATAAAGCAAGCATTGCACTAATACATGCTCCAACTGCATCATGTCATACATATAGATTCCACGAACGAAGAACCACCACCGAACCAACCCGTCGCGGAGGAACCAGAAGAGGAGTTGCACCAGGAACCCGAGGGCCAGCAGCAGGAACCCGACTACGCTCCGGAGGAAGCTACTGACCTTAGTGAAGAAGGTAGGCAGGACCATACTCTGCCCAGCAAATAAATTATACTTGATGATTACGCATATACATTAGGAGTTGCTTGGAACCAATTGCATTAGACTTCCTGGCCGCCCTGGCCCTAGCACCTATACATAGAGTTCGTAGGACGAGTATGCCTAGAAATTGCTAGGTACGAGTAGACACGAGTGTGTGGACTCGTCACGTAGGTGTTTTCAAAGTTTCCAAAGCTTACAGTTATATCCATTATTATTACTGCTCATGAATTAAATGGAGACCGGGCGGAGATTTATTTCAGTATATGCTTTTCATGAGGTTGTACTTCGGACTCCGCCCGAGTCGCATAAGGCCCGTTCGCTGTTCGCCTGCTGTTCGGCATAACATTGCTAGAGTGCTTATCTGGGATATGGGACCGGAGAAGTCTTTCCTGGGCTCGTCCAAAGCACAGAGACACGTTCCTACCCGCTGGTTGAGAGGAAGGTGGCCCGGGGGAGCTTAGTACTCATGACGGGGAGACCGAGATGTCGGCAGGCTCGTCATGGGGGCACAACCCGGGGGCTAGGCGGGAGTGAATCGAACTTGGGACGAGGCAGGTTAAGATTGGGGCTATATGTGGGAACGCGATGGCTAGTAAGCATATACCCCTGGCATGATAGTTATTTCCGGGAATTAAAAATCGATTCGAATCGCTGATGCCCACCAGGTGTGGGAATGCTGATAGTGCACACGGGCAACGTAGTAATTACTTAAACACTCTGGTATTTAATACTCATGATTTTGGAATACCACATGTTTGAATTGAACTGTTTGCCTTACCGCAAGTTACTTTTGTGTTAAAGGTTATACAAATGATGAAAACTTGCTATTTATGTTACACATGTTTCTGTTTAAAACTAAAGGCTAAGGATCCACTTGCTAGTAAGCCGCTTCGCGTCAGCCGTAAGCCATTTCCATTAAGACCTACTGAGTAATTAGTACTCAGGGTTTGCCCCCACATTTTGAGCGCAGGTATGGAGTTCATGGTGTGTACTTGTGTTGGAGGCGGGGCATGCCCTCATTTAGGATGAGGTAACTGAGTGGCACGAGGGCAACATCGGTGGGCTCGATGTTGTACCTCTAATGCAAATCTTTTGGTGATAACATGGTGACCTATAAACTTATATTCCGCTGCGAGAAACTTTCGAACTCGCTACCTTATAACCTTATGTTGGACTTGTATTTTATGTAAAAACTGGTTTGTAATTAAGTCTAACTTTATGCTATTCAACTGCCTGTGATGATGTATCTGTTGTGGCTCCATCATGAGTCAGATGTGTATGATGTCGGTTCCTCTGGGAAAAGGTAATATCGGGAGTCGAATGACTCTCGACGGACGACCGGGTTTAGTTCGGTCTAATCGCACTGCGAGCCAGAGGTGGCAGGTGTGCTTAGCCCGGATTAAATCGGCGGTTCCGCCACAGTTTCTATGGACACAACGATGAAGCGTGTGAGGCTTGCCACCAAAGAATCAGGACGTGAAGTGAATTTTGGTCGGGTGCATGGTCCATCCCACTTATCACGACAGTGTGGCCTGGCAGCCATCCACATAGCGCAAAAGAAGGTAGGACAGTGCGATGACATGGACTGATAAAATTGATCGATGCCAGTTGTGCCGGTGTCATACATGCAGTCTCATTAATGCCCTAGTGTGGCCCGGTTAAATGGACCAATGTGGCAGTGGTGGCAGGTGTGAGAAGTGAATGGATGTGTAGTTGTTGATTTATGGAGAATTTTGGTGCTAGAATTTCTGGATTCCGAGCTCGAACGGCCGAGATATGAATTTCTTTATAAAAGAAACTCATAAATCGTTTTGAAAAAGGAAAAGTACCACGCAGGCCTAAATCACCCACGCATCCCAATTCCTATTCTGGCCCGCTGTGGGCTTTTGGCCCACCCTGGCCTCTTCTTTCTTTCTCTTTTTTTCTTTTCTCTCGACCTGCTTGGCCCAGCTCAGCCCAAGAGCGCAAGGGCTGCCTGTTGGGTCAGCCCATGTAGCTAGGGGAGCAAGCGACGACGCTGGACCTATTGGCATCGGCCGGGCCCACCTATCAGGAACAGGGGTGGCGGACGGCGTCAAGCGGTAGGGAACGGTGGCCGAGCCAGCTCGAATCGGCACAACATGTGGCAAACCGACGGCGACGATCCGCAGCGGTTCTCCACCACACAGCCGGTTCCAGTGGTGGGAGTAGGCTCATGACAACCAAGCCAACGAGACGGACTCGCCAGCGTGGTCATTGCAACCGGTGGCAGGGTGGAAGGGGGCTTTCCGCGTGCACCAGTGTGGTCGCTACGCAGCCCTGGTTGCGCGGAGGAGGGAGCGCTACTCCGGTGGGGAAGAAGGGGCGGTGAGGTGCTGGTGAGGTCTGGGAGAGTGGGGCGGGGTCGGTGCTCACCCGAATCGGGCGGCGGCGTAGAGTAGAGGGAGGATTTTTTGGCGGCAGCATGGCAGTCGGTTAAGGAGTGGAGTGGGGGAGGGAGGGAGGGAGGTCACAAGCTATGCCCATGCTTCAGCAGTGAGCATGGCTCGCGGCAGGCAAAGCGGCGAGCTCACCGGGGCATCCATTTATAGGCGTGGTGGAGAAGAGGAAGAGGAATGCAAAAACGGCAATGGTGGAGAGAGGCGACGCCGTAGGTAGGTGACAAGAGGAATACGACGAACATGGTGGGACCCACTGTCAGAGAGAGAGAGGGGGGCACGGGGCCAGGGTGTCAGCATGAGAGGGAGAGGAGGTGGGAGGACGCGGCGGGCCGCGTCAGCTTGCGTCGGATAAATGGGCTAGGAGGAGGCTGAGTGGCAGCCCAAGGGGGAGGAAGAGAGGCAGACCAGCTGGGCCGCGCGAGGATGGGAGGGGAAGTGGGCTGCGGTCCAAGGGAAAGGGGAAGGTTTTATCTTTTTCCAATTTTTGATTTTTGGAGTTTGGATTTGAATATTTGGAGTAGATGATTTTGAGGAGTTTGGTGGGATAAATTGCAGAGATTTTTGAGAGGCACTCGGTGGGAAGTGAAGTAGAATCCCGGGAATCCATAGAATTTTTGTTGTGCTCATTATTGCACACTCAAGCAAACAAGATTTTGAAACTCGGATTTTGAATTAGAGGGAAATTTAGAGAAAAATTATTAGGTTCCATTTTTGGGGTGTTACAGCTGGGGTCTTCCGTGGGCCTTCTCATGGACGCTCTCTGCTGTCTCCACTAGGTGAGCTTTTGGCCAAAACACTGAGGGTCTCCCTCCCTCTCACGACCAAGTTGTCAGCCACTCCACAATTCGAAGGGTCTCACAAGACTTATAAGCCCCTCTTACAAGTCTTGGTGTACACAAGCACAGATTACCTACTAGAACACTTGGTCACAACCAAGAGCTATGCGCTAACAAGGCCTAAGAAGGAGCTCCGTTGGAATCTTCATTTGACCGTTGTGACCTATCGGACCGTCCGAAGGTATACCATTGAACCGTCCAATGCGTACAATTGCTCGCGGCCTTGATTTGTTGACCGTTCTGTCCAGATCGTCCGATGGTGGATCATCGGACCGTCTGATGCATTCAAAGCTCCATGACTTGCGGACTTGGTATTCTCCTCTCTTCTGCCTAGAATGTATGATGGTTCCATCGGACCATCTGATCTGTGTTATTTGCATTGGGTCTTGAATCTTCAATTTAGGGCTTTTTCTCTCCGGACCATTCAATGGGGCTCCACCGGACCGTCCGATGGTGCAGAAATCCGGCCCGCTGATTGGCCAGCGGGACCGCCATGTCGTGTATCACGCTTGCGTCTTGATGGAGTATTAGGTCTTCTCTTATGCTCTTTAAGCCCTCCTTTGAAGTGTTTGTATCCCAACTTCATTTCTTGCAGCTCTGAAACTTATACAAATAGACTTGCACACACATTAGTCCTAAATGGTAAATGTTGTTACCTCAACCACTAAAATCACAATATGGGGCTAAGCACAAGCCTTAAGGTCAATTTTCTGTACTTGGTCCACTGTCACCCTCGCATCCTAGGTGGGATGGCTGCATTTTACTTTTTTCTGAAATCAGTTCATCTCATATCTCAGACAATATTCCTCCGTGAGGGATGAGGTCATCTTGCAACTTTCCAAACAAACATTATTAAAACTAGGACTCCATCCCAACACATCCTCTCAACCAAAAACACACTAAGTTCACAAGACCTCAACCATGCTCAAAATAGACGTAAGACACTATTCAAAGTAAAAAAGGAATTGAAAAGAAAAAAAAGAAACAGAATTTATTTGAGTGAATATGCTAATTCCTAAAAAGCATAGTTTAGTTTTTGTATACACATGTAGCAAAAAAATGGCATCTCATGCCACATTTCGATATATTTATGTCTCGTCATTTATTACGAGCAATACTTGACTAATGAACTTGTCTTCGTACACATTCTTAGATGTTTTAGGTTTAGGGTATGAAAATAAACGGGGCCAAAGGCATGGCCTAAAGCGCCCCGAACAGGGGATTCTGTTCTCCGGATGCCCCAGAGCATTGGAAGATCATACAAAGAGATCCAACAAACAAGCAAGTAAAAAAAGGAAAATTGCATACACTAGATCAACCATGCCGATGTATCCGACCGAAGTGGATGAGGAGTGAATTGAGTCACTAATTCGCTCTTTCTAAACTTAGGGCTTTCTATTGCATCCTATACGGTTAAGTCTAAAATTTTTCTATGCAGTCTCTAAGTTGCCCAAAAATATTTGCAACCTATAGAGCCAAACCTTCAGCCACGGTCCAAATTATATTGCTCATGCCGGTATCCCGGATAACAAAAGAGTTAGTAACAGTACTAATGGTTGTGTGCCTATGAGCATTAGAAAAAGATGGATTTTTTTATAAGGGGAAGAAGGTGGATTGTCCTGTCTGTGATTATACAGTGTAACGGTCTACTTTGTGTTGCTTATGCTGATATCTCGGACAACAAAAGCGTTAGTAACAGTACTATTGGTTGTGTGCGTACGAGTATCGGGAAAAGGTTAATTGACCTCTCTATGATTATATGGTGTAATTTTAGAACTATTTTGTTTGAACTATTGGTTGTGACTGAACTATTTTGTTTGAATTATACTCCTTCCCTATTTAAATATAAATCGTGGTTGCCTTTTTCCCCAAAACTTCAATCGATCATCTTATTAAAAATATAACTTATAATTTGTTTGTTGTGGTTTGTTTTATCATTGTATAGAGTTTGAGTATGACTTGTTTCTCTATATGCTTACACAAATTTTTTGAATAAGAAAAACGATTGAAGTTTTAGAAAAAATCAACCACGGCTTATATTTAAATTCGGAAGGAGTATATGATTGTATACTAATATTAGAATTATCCATGATTAAGTATCCATATGAAAGAACAAAGGGAAAATAACATATCATGTATTTCTATTTTTGTTCTTGCTCTATTCTTAGTCATCTTAGTGAGATTTAACATCTAATGTATCTTAGATGAGATTTAATTTGCAACTGGAGATCTGCCCGGTCCTTAATGTTAAGGTTTTTTGGGGGTTCTAGTCATTGACACATTTAACCCCCTCTTTACAACCTTCAGTGCTAGCATACGTATTTTTCATGAACATGGTTACACGAAATTATTTTAGTTCCTCTAAATATAGGGTTGTGTTGGTTGTAGAGTGCTATTTATAATCTATTCTTGCACAGTCGCATATACATATATGTGTTTTGCAGGAACACCATGGTCTGTGTCAGTATGTCACTAGTTGGAACCGCTGTGCCCATGTCCAGCACATAAAAACTAGGATCTTAGCTTCTCTTGGCAACACTAATATGTGGCTTGATAAACAGTGCTTTTTGACAGGAATCACAATGCAGACATGGTTCACAAAGGCACTGCACAGAGACATCAAAACTAGGGGGCTCAGCTTCTCTAACTTACAAAAGCGAAGTCACCGGAGGAAACTCTAATATGTGTCTTGATGAACATTGTTTTATGACATGAATCACTGTGCAGACACTGATTCACAAAAGCACTGTACAGAGATGCAGTGTTTGGTACCGTAACAATTCATCTGATCCATCCGATCTCAGATCGAATGATCTACATCCATCAAAAGTCAGAGAATCCCGAGCGCAAAACTAGACATGTGAAAGTCACAATGGCCTCGTGTAGCATACATATTTTTTTAGTTCTTGGTGAACATGGTTACACGAAATTATTTTAGTTCCTTTAAATATAGGGTTGTGTTGGTTGTACAGTCCCTATTTATAATCTATTCTTACTACAGTCACATATACATATATGTGTTTTGCAAGAACACCATGGTCTATTTCACCCGCCGTGCCCATGTCCAGCACATCAAAACTAGGGGCTCAGCTTCTCTAACTTGAAGCGAAGTCACCGAAGGCGTGGCTTGATGAACAGTGTTTTTTGACATGAATTGCAACGCAGGCACGGTTCACAAAGGCACTTGCATAGAAACATCAAAACTAGGGGGCTCAGCTTCTCTAACTTACGAAAGCGAAGTCACCGGAGGAAACTCTAATATGTGTCTGATGGACAGTGTTTTCTGACATGAATCACTGCACAGACATGGTTCAGAAAGCCACTGTACAAAGATACGGGGTCTGGTATTGTAGTAGTTCATCTGATCTATCCATCTCAGATCGAATGATCTACATCCATCTAATGTCAGAGAATCCAGAGCGCAAAACTAGATGTGTGAAAGTCACAATGGCCTCGTGCTACGTCATAAGAGGGGTGGATTAGGCTTTGTAGTAATTTAAGACCTATGCAAGATAAACAATTATGTGCTCTGAGACTTTTTGTGTTGCTACCTCTGTCAAAAGAGGCTTGCAACTTAAATTCCACCTAGAAATCTGTCGCCATCCTCTACATTTTGGTTCAAAATTACATTTCTACCCGGTGGTGGAGGACAAACCAAAAAAACAAGTATGACAAGCTAACTTGAAAAATGAACAAAAAAAGACTAGACGTGTGAAAGTCACAATGGCCTCGTGCTACGTCATAAGAGGGGTGGATTAGGCTTTGTAGAAATTTAAAACTCCTGAAATTTAACAAAATCCTATGCAAGATAAACAGTTATGTGCTCTAAGAGTTTTTTTTGTTGCTACCTCTGTCAAAAGAGGCTTGCAACTTAAACTCCACCTAGAAATCTGTCGCCATCCTCTACATTTTGGTTCAAAATTACATTTCTACCCGCTGGCGGAGGACAAACCAAAAAAACAAGTATGACAAGCTAACTTGAAAAATGAACAAAAAAAAGAAAACATCCATAACATTGAGAATCAAGGGAATTGAACACAAACCAACCAATTATAGAATTAGAGCATAACCATTGCTCCACAATTATCCTTTTGTTTTAACATAAAGATACATGAGTATTAATCACAAATTTCAAGGTATGGCTCCCTTGCCATGTGAGGTCCTCCGCCTCTGTTTCTACCTGGTAGGCAAGTTCGACCTTTTTTAAAAAAAATTGTTGTTTGCTTTATAGATACATTTACAAAGCACCATGCAAGTTTAAAATTGTGATTCTATCGGTATAAACAATCAATACCCTTTAAAAACACATAACACAAATTTCCTCACTGTCAAAGAAAAGATGCTTTTACTTATCTCAACACCAAACATTTGGTTGGTCATGCCGAAGGCAGTGTGATGCAACCAGGCCTGGTTGGCCTAACTATACCAAAATTCTGGCCAAACTTAGCCAACCAGGCGCCGTTTTATGGTGCGGGCGCCCATGTGGGGCCCACCTGTCAAGCGAGCCCTTCCCGAGGATCCTCCCCAAAATTTCCCAATTCACAGGCTGCCTCGCAGCAGCAGGCCACCCGCGCGCGCCAACCTCGCCGCCGTTCCCGCCGGCAGCCGCGCTGCCTCCAAATTTCCCCTTTCGCTCCTCCCATTGTACGCTGCCTCTCAAGGGCCCGAGCAGCCAGCCTACTACTCCCTCCCCGCATCTGTCACCGACCGCGGCGTGGGAGCTTCTCGTTTCTTGGATCTCTGGGCGGCTGCCGCAGCGCACGATGGATGGAGGCCAAGAAGGCCCCGAAGGCTCAGGTGATTTCAGTTCGTCGATTCTAGCTCTCAGTGGTAAATTAATGCGATTTTTTCTGGATTAAAGACGAGTGCCTCGACTGCCTGGCCTGAGCTTACACGGCTTAGTATGTTTATGTAATGTAGCTGGCTAATCTCTGCAGCTTGGCGTAGAGACTTTTCGTTGGAAATAGCCTTAACTGATACAATTGCTTTGACTCATCTGTGCTGCAAGATTAAATATGCACCTGTCCTGTTCACCATTTGAAATGATTATTTGATCTTTGAACAAGTTTCCAATTTTTATTTGTTATAACTGCGATAGCAAGAAGTGAGTTATCTAATATCTTGTCATTGCAACTTTTGTTCATTTTTTTTGTTATCTTGATAAATGACAATACGCACCAATCAGATGTACTGAGAGTTTTGACATTAATCTTTTCTATGGGCCTTTTCATTGATAGCTTGGGAATCGCTGGTTGTTGTGTTGTAGTATTTGTTGAATTCTGATTCGTGAACTAGTACAAGGCTGCAAATTGATGATTTCCAATAAATAGTTTTTTTATTTCTCATTAGTTTTCTTCATCTATATACTCTGATTGTCATTAGCCATCTTTGGCAGTCCACACTACATGCCCCGAATAAATAAGCAAGGCCTGTAGGTGTTTAAAAGGTCCATGAATGAAGTCATTTTGCTTGCAGCAGTAACAAAACTTGCAGGCCAAGTTGAGCTTGCTTGGATACACTAGTTCTAACTTCTAAAGGGCACCCTAAGCCTAATTAAAGCAAAACGGATTACATATTCTGATAGGATGGAAAGTTGATATATTTGACTTGTTGCAGATGAGATGAGTTAATAGTCTTATAATGTTTGCAATGTAATAAAAGTAGATATATTTGACTTGTTGCAGATAACTACTAGTTAGCTGATGTAAGTATGCAATTAGATCCCATATACCACCACCTAAATATAGTGCCAATTCCATTTAAATAAGTTTGAAGGTGGGGGTTATCATGGTGCCCTATACAACTCCACGATTCCCCAATTGACATGGTCCTATCTTGCATGACAATCGATAGAGCATTTGAACTCTAAATACTCATGAGTCTTTCCCTCTCTTTTTTCACAGGATTCTAGTGAATACTCATGTTCTTTTTCACAGAACTCTAAATACCCTAAATTAATCTACATGGTTTTAGAATTTCCTTGATTGATTAAAGTAGTTATAGTCTTAGAGATCAAGCGGAGTTGAACTGCCAATGGATGATTGCTTCATGGATATTGAGGAAAAACTTGATTTCTATGTGATGTGCTACTGGTTCACAATGCTGAATGCACTATTTTTACTGACCCTACTGCTAGATGCCTCAGTTGTTGCTGCTACTGAAACAGTCTTGTGTAATAATAGATTTGAGGAGATGACTGTTTCATGCATATGGAAAGAGGGGGGAGGGGGGATTTCCCTTGTGATGTACTACAGTACTAGGTTAAGATGCTTAGTGCAGTCTTTTTGTGTTATTGCTAATGCCTAGTTGCCTCTACTGTTGTGCATTACTGGTAATGAACCTCCTTCTGCTATTTGGAATATTGTTTTAAGTGTGATTGACCTACTTCTATTAACAATGTGGCTGCAAAATTACACTGAAATCATCTTACTTACTGTCATCATACCTTATTTATGTAGATCACAACATGGACATAGGAGAAGGCAATACCCCCACTAGGATCAAAAGGGCAAAAGCCACAAATTGGCCCAGGGTGATGTCAAAATTTTTGCTTGACTGGTACCTTGAGAAGAAGAAGGGAATGCCACCTAAGAACAAGTTCAAGAAGATTCACCATGTTTGGTGCACATCTGCAGTAAATGCTAAATTCAAAACAACTTACTCTGTTGATCAGGTTCATCGCCATTTTAGGCGTTTCAAGGAGATTTGGATCATTGTGACTCGATATGTCAATGTGATTGGGAGCAGGTTTAACAATAAACACAAAATGCTTATACTTCCTCCTGCCACTATGGCTAGCTTACCTGTAAGTATTGTCATAAGAAAGGACAATTGTTTTGCATTGTTTTCCCACTGTACCAATGAATATTTTTTCCTTTGACAGATAGCGGAGCGTGCTATTATCGCTAAGCCCATACCATTCTTTGACCATCTGCTACATCTGTTCAATGATGGCCACCTGGATGCGGTTTGCATGAGAGACCCAATTACTGACTGATGATTCTAGTGAGGAATTAGGAAGCCCAGATTGCTTTGAACATTATTGCCTCAGGTGCAGATACAAGGGAAGATGGGGCAGATGTAGATAATGTAGGGTTGGAGAGTGAAGATAACCATCATGAGGTGGCAGCAAGCAGTGGTGGGGTGCCTTGTGAAGTGATGTCCGATACTAGTGCACCATCTGCGCAACCATCTTGGTCCTGCGCTGAGAGCACGATGGCTGCTCTCAAGCCTAGCACTGAAAAAGTTGAAAATCATCAGCAAAACAAAACTAAGTCCGAAGGCGCATGCTCCTGTGGTGTGTGATGGAAGGAACATGGTTGCATTGAACAATACCTTGGTGGGGATCCGTGACAGAGCTCCAAAACCGGTTCGAGTGGCACCAACATCAGACCCGAATGCTCCTCTGTGGAGTATGCTAAAAGAAATTCCATTGACACAGCCTGATAGGTTATCTGTAGGAATGTACCTTTGTAAGCCAGAGTCTGAAGTGCATCGAAGCTTTTTCATGAACATGGGCAAGGAGTATCTTGAATCGTGGGCCCATAAGTTCTTGGCTGGAGAGGAGCCTGGAGCCTTGTAGTTTGATAACTCAATCCAGATTGAGCTTCTTCTCTGCAGCTGCATAAGCACAAATCACATAGCCTGTGCTGATGAACTGTCGTTCGTCGATCTTGTTATTTACTGCCAACTTACGTTCTATAGTGATGCATACCAGGTGCTTCGACAGTTGGTAAATATCAGTTTGATGGCTGTCATGTAACTTAAATGTGTGGATAAGTTAGTTCACCTACCGAGTTTGTAAGCCCTTTTAGCTTTTTCAAGGTTTATTTTAGCTTTGGTTCCTCCAGGTTGTAGATGAATAACATAAACAGGTCTAATGTAAGTATCATTGTGAACATTTAGTAATGTTTTTCGAATGTATGCCATCTTTCTTTGAATTGCCTGACTGGAAGAACTAGGAACATTTGAAGATATCTTGAATACAGAATTACATGGATAATTCATGAAGTTCAGGAAAACAGAAACAAATTATCTGTTTTTATAGGGCATGCTTGATTTGCCTTCGCTTTGAACGCCAGAATCACAACCCATTGACATATAGGTATATAAATATAGGCAGTCTTCGCTCTACACTACAAATGCTCTTTGTTCACTCGTACACACTACTGAACAACAGACTTGCTGTTACCCTGTTATGTGTACCATAGCTCAATAATGTGCCTACTTTTAGTCAAAGAGCTAATTAAGTTTTCTCAATACACTTTTTTACTTAAAAAACTTTTATATCTCTTACATTGGTCCACTAAATAGGTTCGAATGATTGGAAAAGGTTGAAAATGTCAAAGAAAGATAAAAAAAGTGTTTCTACCCTTTAGCTTTTTTTACATAGTTTTCTATCCATACCCACAGGCCACCAAATACTATCCTTCATTACATTAATTCCATATTTCTCTTTCCCTCTTTTATTGATTGTCTGACCGGTCAATTTATTTCTTTCCCTCAATATCGCGATTTCAAGGCATGTGTGTCGCACATACATCTATGCTATATGCTAATTAGACTAAAATCCTATGTGTTTTCTAAAAACAGGATTTTAGAACAAACTACACTATAAAATAGCAAGTTTTTTTTGCCAAAACCATTTTTCACCCAACGAAAATTTTACGTGCCCTTCAGATTGCACCCACTATACATGGTTAGAAAGGATTAGAAATAGTTAAAAAAAATCCTAAAACTAATAGAAAGAAAATTTTTCTACCATCCAGTCTTTTATTTTCTCACATCGTTTTATACCGATACCTACCGGATACGTTCCTTGTCCTTGACTAAATAAAAAGGGGAAAACAGTAAATCAAGCATGTATATTTCCTTTTTTTTCTTTTCCTTTACCTCCTCCTTTGATTGCCTACTTTCCTTTACCTCCTCCTTTGATTACCTACTGGTCACCTTCTTTCTTTTTCCTCGACACCCTCCGCTCTTAACAGTGATCCACGTAGACTCGTCAAAGTGTACATGCTGAGACACGGCACACGTTGTTGTGACGCACGTATGTTCTACTGCTATTTATATATAAGATGCTTTTAGAAATTGGAGTTTATTTTGATATCCTAATTTGTAAGGCTATTCTCGCCAATTTGTTATCCCAATGGTTTGGCCCGAGCGCAAAGATGCTAGGGTTTAACACTTTAAAAGTGGGCCCACACCCCCTCGCCGAAATCTCCTGTGTCCTCTCAGGCTCTCACGCCTCCCACGCAGTCGGACACCTCGCTCGGTCCTCCGGAGCTGCGCCTCAAACCTCTCCAGCGAAGATGGCGACCGCCATCGACGGAGATAAGGAGGCAGGGAAAGCGGCGGCGGCGCCACCGCCGCAGCTGGAGTCATTTCTGGCCATCGGGCTCGACCAGCGCACGGCCGAGAACGCCCTCGCCAACCGCAAGGTCACCGCCAACCTCACCGCCGTCATCGCAGAGGTACGCGCCACTCGCTTCAGCTGGTCTCCTTCCACCTCAATTCTAGTCGATGAGAGAGAAATATCGATCCTGGCGTTGCGTTAGCAAGTACTAATTCGTAGTTGTAACTGTTGCTTCTGCCACAGGCTGGTGTTACTGGGTGCGACAGATCTGTGGGGAATCTCCTTTACACCGTAAGAGCTTCACATTGTTGAGTTGAATGATTGCCGACGTAGCTTCGGTGATGCCTTTTATATGGAAATTGGCCAATGACCTTGAATTGGTTGTGCAATTGAATAGATTGCGACGAAGTATCCCGCAAATGCACTCGTGCACCGCCCTGATCTCATTAAGTACATTCTGTCCGAAAAGGTGCTTTTCTTTTCTGATGTTCTATGCTCCCTGTTTATGTGAATGCGAGTTGGTGATCTTGGAATAGTTTTAACTGGACCATCCAATTTCAGATCAAGAACTCTGCACAACTGGATGCTGCTCTGTCGTTTCTTTCTACCTTGGGTCCTGATTCTTTGGATTCAGTGAAGTTTGAAGAGGCTTGTGGTGTTGGTATGTTTTCTTGGATTGTAGTTTAAACGTTTGTCATATCTGCTGTTGTAAAATATGTACAGGTGTAGCTGCACAATCTCTTCTTTGTAGAGATTTAAGGATATAAATCCCAGTCTTGTAACCAAACTAAGGCAGCCAAACTGTTTTACAGCACTAAATGGATAGCATACCACCCAGCCATAGAGGCAAAATCTCTCTCTTTTTTTCTCGAACACTGCAGGAGAGCTGCACAACTTTATATAATAGAGAGAATAAAATGGGAGTAAAGAGCTACTTACAACGCAATCACTTCAACCTCGCTTAAGAGGTGGAATAAGGCTTGCAAGACACCCACATCAGAGTCTAATCACCTATTATTAACACAAGGGGCGACCTCTGAAGGGGTCTTACATCAGATCCTCACCAATCACCGATACCCAACCCCTTACACAGCAACCCATGAGTATTTGCTGTTGGTATACAAGAATTAGTCACAACTCGCAACCTTGTGTGCAGTTTTGATAATTATGTGGAGTAGATATACTTCAAGTCTCTATTACCTATTGGATTTATTGAAATATATTCTCCTGTTGTCCATTCCAGTTTAATGTTCTGCTCACCTGATCCACAATATTTCCTTTCCTGCAGGTGTGGTTGTTTCATTTGCAGAAATTGAGTCAACTGTTACCGATGTTCTAAACGAAAATATGGATGCCATAGTGGAACAGAGATATCGTATAAATGGTTTGGCCTCCAATTCATCTTCCTTTACTTTAATGTTACTGTTTTCACCTTTTCTTTTTCCTTGTTTTGAAAGGATTTCCTTTTGATGTGGGACTGTAAGAACTTAGCATTATTTGTTCTGATTTTTTTCTTTCAGTTGGCAGCTTATGTGGACAGGTTAGAAAGAGGCACCCCTGGGGTGATGCTAAGTCAATCAAGGTTACTAACTAGCTGATGTTGTATGCTTTCCCTATATTTGCTGCATGTTGTGAACTTCAACATATTGCTTGCACTAAATTACTACATATTGGTTATGCTACAGGAGGAAATTGAGAAGAAGCTTCTGGAAATTTTAGGTCCAAAGACAGAAGCAGATAATGCTTAAGCCTATGAAAAAGAAAAAGGAAAAGCCTGCCAAAGTTGAGGTTTGTCATCTGAAATTACTTGGAGTTTAAGATATGACTATTTGATTATCATATCAGCTTTTATGGTTTTCAATAATATACAGGAAGAGAAAAACTGCAGTAGCAGTTGCTGCTCCTTCTGAGGAGGAACTAAATCCCTATTCCATATTTCCTCAACCAGAGGAAAACTTCAAGGTACTGTGAACCATATGAGATGCCACCCACATTCGTACTCTACTGAATATTTTAATTAGATAATTTTGACATTCGTTGTTTTGGTGAGTCAGGTCCATACAGAGATATTTTTCAGTGATGGAAATTTATGGAGAGCACACAACACAAAGACCATTTTGGAGAAACATCTTAAAGCGACTGGCGGGAAAGTGATGACACGTTTTCCTCCAGAGCCTAATGGATACCTTCATATTGGTCATGCCAAGGTTCTGATAATCCCCTGCATTGAAGGCATCGTTATTCTAACATGACGTTCTTAAAAGAATGATGCTGACATGCTTTCTCATGTACAGGCTATGTTCATTGATTTCGGACTGGCTAAAGAGCGCAATGGTCCACTGTTACCTTAGGTATGAAGAATTCTAATTGATCTAGATGTATTTAGTTCTGCCTCACATGCTTACATACTTTAAGTGCTCTTGATCATTATTTGTTCATGTGTATCTTACATTACTAAAACATGCTTGATATGATGTTATGTGTGCAACAGGTTTGATGATACAAACCCTGAAGCTGAGAAGAAAGAATACATAGACCATATTCAAGAAATTGTCACATGGATGGGCTGGGAACCTTACAAAGTTACCTATACGAGTGACTATTTCCAAGATTTATATGAACTTGCTATTTGTTTGATACAGAAGGGACTAGCCTACGTCGATCACCAGGTTTGCTTTCCTTGGCCTTGCTTGGATCAAAAGAAATCTAGAATTTCACATTTACTTGTAATAGAATAATAAGAATTATATAGCATTTGATACTGAGTGGTATATGTTTGGCAGACCCCAGAAGAAATTAAAGAGTATAGAGAAAAGAAGATGAACAGTCCATGGAGAGATAGGCCCATTGAAGAGTCACTGAAGTTGTTTGAAGATATGAGATCTGGGTTGATTGCTGAGGGAAAGGCTACTCTCAGGATGAAGCAGGATATGCAGAATGACAACAAGAACATGGCTGACTTGATAGCATATAGAATAAAGGTAAGTGATCCAACATAACTGAATGTATGTTTTTTCTTAGTGTGGCATTTTAATCTTTGTTAATGTACACGCAGTTTACACCTCATCCACATGCTGGAGACAAGTGGTTCATCTACCCAAGCTATGACTATGCTCATTGTTTGGTAGATTCTCTTGAGAACATTACACACTCGGTAATGTCTATTATTGTTTTTCAGTTATTTGGGCCCTAAAATGTCATAAACTAATCTAGAACTTGAATATTTTCAGTTGTGCACACTAGAATTTGACATACGTCGTCCGTCATACTACTGGCTACTTGTAGCCTTGAACCAGTACCAGCCATATGTGTGGGAATATTCAAGGTTAAATATATCAAACAATGTTATGTCCAAAAGAAAGGTATACTAGTGAAACTTGTGGATGAAATGTCAGTTTATGGAGTTTGTTCTATTATATAGTTATATTTTGCATCCCCTGTCTTTCAGCTGAATCGACTTGTCACAGACAAGTGGGTAGATGGGTGGGATGATCCTCGACTATTGACGCTGGCAGGGCTACGAAGGAGAGGAGTATCATCAACAGCGAATTAACTCTTTCATCCGTGGAATGGGAATAACAAGAAGGTAAAAAGGAAATGTTGCAGAGAAACTTTTTGCACACATTGAGGAAAGAAAGTCTTTCTATGGATGGTGTAGATAATGGGTGCATATGCACTAAGAGCACAAAAATCCATGTCCCACAAAGTGGTCCCTTTCTATATCCATATTTAGGAAATCTGCTCTAGATTCTGTATTGCTGATACCAAGTTATTTTTTCATTGCAGTGACAATAGCTTGATACGCATTGAACGTCTTGAATACCATATTAGAGAAGAGCTTAACAAAGTAGCCCCTCGAGCTTTGGTTGTTTTGCATCCTCTAAAGGTTCCATGTTGAAGTATTTCTCAAATCCTTACTTTTTCCTTATTTTGCTAATCACTTAACTGATGCACTAATGGCATTTATTGTTTTGGCTAATATAGGTTATTATAACAAATTTGGATTATGGAACAATAATTAACCTTGATGCCAAAATGTGGCCTAACGCTCCTGACAGTGATGTTTCAGCCCACTATAAGGTGCTTCTTGATTCTGACACATAATGACATCTTTCTTACGGGGCAAAAAGATAGGATGTTTTTATGGTAATGAAATAATATCATTCTGCTAAAAAAATCTGATGAATCATCTTTTTTTCTGTGATGTAAATCCCTACTTTTATAGATTCCATTCTCGAGAATCGTCTACATTGAGCAATCTGATTTCCGTCTAAAGGACTCGAAGGATTTCTATGGTCTTGCTCCGGGTAAATCAGTAATGTTGAGGTAATACATTCGCAAGCATCTAAGTGGTTTACCTACTTCATGCCCAGTCACCTGACATGTGTTGCCATTTGAATGGATAGACATGCATTCCCAATAAAATGTACAAAGGTTATCTATGGAGACAATTCGGATAGTATTGTTGAAATCCAAGCCGAGTATGACCCTTCAAAGGCTACAAAACCGAAGGTACGTAAGCCACTGAAATCCTTCTATATATGAGAAGAGTTTTATATCTGCAGCTTCTGGTGTTCATAGTCGTTCGCAATCTGTGTAGGGTGTTCTCCACTGGGTTGCTGAGCCTTCTCCTGGGGCGGAACCACTCAAAGTCGAAGTCAGACTTGTTTGATAAATTGTTTGTTTCAGAGGTATAGTATTTTCTTGCATTTTGCAAAGCCTGTTCAAATGGAAATTCTCCACACTGACTTTTCTGGATGTCCTATCATGTTTTGTTCATCAGAATCCTGCAGAACTTGACGACTGGCTAGGCTGATCTCAACCCACAGTCAAAGGAGGTGATAAAGGAAGCATATGCTGTACCTTCACTCGCAAATGCTGTGCTGGGGGACAAATTCCAGTTTGAACGCCTGGGTAATGTCATTAGGGTTTTGTTGCGATTTAACTAGTAAATACAGTAATACACCTATTTATACTGTAACAAAGAAGATAAAATCACTCCTCTGTCCTTGCTGCTCACCACTCTCGTCTTGTGCTGTTACAGGATACTTTGCTGTGGATTCGGACTCGACATCTGAGGAACTGGTGTTCAACAGAACGGTTACCCTTAAGGACTCCTATGGAAAGGCTGGACCCAAGTGATATTCTCACTTTTTGAAGAGATTTGGTGCGATACTCTGTGTTTTCTAAGGTTGTAGGAAGGTGACCTTGCTGAACACCGATTACTTCCATCAGATTTCGCTGGGTACCCAATTTTGTTTGGACGACACTAATCATGAACTGTACTATTCGTTAATGGTAGGTCAAAATTTTGTTTATATTTTAAAATGGTGTGATTGTCAGCTAGTTACACTGTGGTCTGTGGAAAAGAGACCCGTTCTCGACAGCTCGAGACGTCATGTGCCATCGATAGGGGCATATACACATATACCTGTGTTTGCTCTGACTCTTCAGTTTGCTCATAGTTCAACGTAATGGTTTTGTATTTATCTGGTGTGACTTGGTGTGGCCACATGCATCTGCCGCAAACCAGCAACAAACAAGGTGTTTGTTTGGGGGATCATTCAACTCTAGACCGGATCATCTTGTTAGGATGACACTGCTCCTCTCTAGTTGTTAAACTATTTTGAAGCCTGTTGACAGTCAACTTCCATATTGTACGACCAGAGTACGTCGGCAGTAAAGTCAAGCACCAGCACCAAAGACAACGAGTGCTCTGAAATAAGCTATCCTCTCAGACTACCCGCTTTTTTTTGTTATTTGTCATTCCAATCAGTAGCTCCGTTGCCGGCACGACTGGTACTATACAGTGCATGTGTGACCTCAAGTTACCTGCCTCAAAGTCAATGCTACATAAAAAAATGGTGGG
Organism: Paspalum vaginatum; assembly: GCA_030272315.1. Classification (NCBI taxonomy): domain Eukaryota; kingdom Viridiplantae; phylum Streptophyta; class Magnoliopsida; order Poales; family Poaceae; genus Paspalum; species Paspalum vaginatum. The sequence continues at coordinate 9,144,728 of CM059020.1, read as the reverse complement.
AAAAACAAAACATGTCACATTTGTCAGCTTCCCAGCCGTCTGCAGTAAATAATTGTCATCAAGTGTGTTCAAGTGCGTTGCAGATTTTTGTCTAAAACTTGTATCATTTGATTGTGCCTTGTGAATTGCTAAAGTTTCAGCCTACAAAGTAAAAAACTAAAACCACACGTGTTTGGGTTATTGCCTGTATCTTCATATATATCATCTATTTATAGTCTCTTCTAAAAGAATTTTTACCACTATATACCTGTTGTTTTTCAACAAAATCCTCTATATCACCCTCTGTGCATAGAAACTCACATGAGCGGAGTAGCCACTTAGACAAGAATCCAAACAACACCAGGTTTGGACTCTCAACTAGGGCCAGAGTCCACCTGGCTATTCTATGGCGCACATGGGGCTCTAGGAACGCTGAAGTTTTCCTGCATGAAACATCTTCCTCTAGGAAAATTCTCTCATGAGTAGTTGACAATTTATGTTTGGCCACATCGTTTCCTAGCTCTCTGCAAGAGTACATGACAAAGTGTGGTAGCAACAAAAATTGTAGCCAACAACGCCACACTTGTGGCAATGTTTGGCATTAAAATGAGTCTATCACTTGCAGACCATATGTATAAGAAAGTTTGGTGTGCCATAATTGAGGCATGAACCAAACACACACACGTCTAAGAATCTATTATACTCCTAGCTTTGGCATGGCAAACTATGGTCATGAACCAAACAAGCTCTAAATAAAACTACCACCAACAAACAGCCATAAACTACCAAAAATAAACAAATGCAACCAAACAAAAAAGTCTAGCAAAATGACAAAGAAGTGCCAACTACAAGGTCCCATAAAGGTATGAGTTGAGAAGGTCCGATGACAGTGGTTGCTTGAGACTCCTGAGAGAGTATACATAACACCATAACCGGATTATATCATCGTCAAGCTTCCCATATCATGCCCAGTAGATATCCAGCTGTGTTTTAGCATCACCAAATAATGAGCATCATCTCGTCAAAGTTTCCAAAGCTGAATTCAGGAGGGCACTTTACAGAGCATCACTCCAGAATAAATCTTGTGTGAAATGAATTGTGTGTTTGGGACCTCAGAAATAGCTTCTTTTAATTTACTATCAACATAGAATCAAATTCTTCATAAAATTTATCAAACAATTATTATTATAGAATCATTTTTAACCGCAGTCACTTCTCACATGGAGTAAAAAACACTACCAAACACATCCCGAACCAACAAGAACACAAGCAACTACAGACAAACTAAAAGTCTAACAAAAGTGTCAAAAAAAAAAACAGGACCCATAAAGCCATGACTTTCACATAGTGTGAGTGTGTGACTTAAGGTCCGACGGCAGCAATTGCTTAAGAGTCTGCATATAACGCCATATATAACGGAACTATATATATCCTCGTCAACCTTGTCGTCGTCGTTCCCACTAATGTCCAGTACTTTAGCTTCATCACCAATAATGAGCATCCCCAGCGTCGCCAAGTCCTCGCCTGTGCTCGTCGGGCCGTCAATCGCGCCGGCGGCGGCAGAGTTGGAGCACATCAACCTCTCGTCGTTCGACAAGGCCCTCGCCTTCTTCCCCGTCACGTCGTTCCACGTCTTCGACCATGCGATCCACATGCCCGCCGAGACCGTACGGAGGGCCCTGTCCCGTGCTCTGGTCCACTACTACCCAGTCGCGGGCCGCGTCGTCGTCAACGGCAGCGACGGCGAGCTCCGCATCGCCTGCACCGGCGAGGGCGTGGGGTTCGTGGCCGCGTCGGCCAACTGCTCCCTTGAAGACGTCAAGCTCTTCGACCCGCCGTTCGGCGCGCTACTGATGAAGGACCTCGCCGTCAGCGTCGGCGCCGAGGGATTCCTCCCGTCGGACCCTCTTCTGCTCGTGCAGGTGACGGAGTTCGCCTGCGGCGGGTTCGTCGTCGGGGTGACGCGGAACCACGTCATCGCCGACGGCACAGGGTTCGCGCAGTTCCTGCAGGCCATCGGCGAGCTCGCGCGGGGCCTGCCTCGGCCGTCCGTCTTTCCCGTCGCCTGCGGCGACGACTCCCTCCCGGAGCTGCCGCCGCTGGTCGCGGCCATGGAGAAGGCGCTGGTCACGCTTGAGCCACGTGACTTCGCCTACCTCGACATCACCGTCCCCTCCAGGTGCATCAACCGTATCAAAGCCGGATTCGCCGGCGCCGGGGCGGGCGGCCCGTGCACCGTCTTCGAGGCGGTCATGGCCGTTCTCTGGCAGTGCCGCACACGCGCCGTCATGTCCGACCCCGGGGCCCCCGCCACACTCGTCTTCGCAGCCAACGTGCGCGAGCACGCCGGCGCTAAGTACGGCTACTACGGCAACTGCATCACGTCGGCTGTGGCCGTACCGACGAGCGGGGAAGTGGCGAACGGCGACATCAACGACGTGGTGAGCCTGATCAAGCGCGCTAAGGAACCGATACCGTATCAGTTCAAGAGGAAGACGAACGCCGTCGTCGTCGGAGACGAAGGCGGCCGGGAATGGGGGGGAGGTGGCCTGTCCATGGAGCAGGTCGACGTGATGTTCGGGTACAACGCCTTCGACGTGACGAGCTGGCGGAACCTCGGCGCCGACGCGGTGGACTTCGGCGGCGGGAGGCCGGCGAGGGTGATGTGCCGGATGGACCGGATGCCGGTGCCGCACTGCGTCGCGTGCCTGCCATGCAAGAAGGACGGGGCCAACGTGTTGTCGCGCTGTGTCAGGGAGGAGCACGTGGACGCGTTCCTCGGGGAGCTGGCAAAGTTCGACTGATGGGCAAAGAATTCCAAAGTCATTTTCCGTCCATATTTATATGGATATAGAAGTAATGAATAAATCTAATAAATGTCTAAAATTTTTTACAATTTGGGATGAGACTGAAATCTAAATTCAGTCACAAAGCCTAACCGACCAGCCAATACAACCCTATGATTTGGTCCTCTGGCAATTTACTCTGCCATTGTTCTCAAGTTTGTCCCGCACTGCCACCTATGTGATTTCCCCTTGAGTACAATTAATCGAGCATCTAACAGGCTGTTTGGTTTGATGGGTCATAAAGAATTGATCGTTACTGAATGAGATCATTCCGCTCCTCAATCCAAACAAGGGAACGTATCATGTGCAAACCAAGATTTTGGTGCAACCCTGCAAACAGCCGCTACCAGGCGGACAATCTTCGTCCGATGGCTAGGGTTGTTGAGGTGAATTATTTGCAAAAGAACACCCGCACGGTGCAATCTTTATTTCATCTAGGTCCTCCTTCCTAACCCTCGTTCCCATCCCAATCTCCCCTTCCTTTTCATTCGAGTCGCGTATCTTCCTCAGGAACGGCGCAATCCTAGCAATGACTAAGGATTTGGCCGTCTCGGACGATAGGTAACCTAGCCAGTAGATCTAGGCAGTGCAGACCCTTGGGAGGCGCGAACACCAATGAGGCACATGGGCAGGGGCGACGCTAGGTTCACTCTCCCTGGTGCACTGGCAACAAGGTGGACCAAATATTCATTTGTAATTTGAGTAAATTTTACCACATATCATGAGAAAATCCTTTAGTTTCTTAAGTTTCTGCTAGCTTCGCCTCTGCACGCGGGCCCCTAGGAGGCGCGAGGCGCAACCACAAGGTCAGCAAAGCAACCACGGAGGCATGGGCAGTCGAGCACCACGCGCGCAGACATCTTAGAGGCAAGGCGGAGCGGGGCACCCATGTCAACGAGCTCGACGAAGTCCTACGCGAAGTCCATCCGAAAAAATATTGCACCTTGCGGGCGCTTTTTTGCAAAACCATCAAATGTATTGATCCAGTCGTTGGATCGGGCGATCCTACACCACACGTTTGCTAGTTGCACAGTTGCACGGGGTGTCCCGTTTGTATCAGATATGACGGCAACAAAAATGGTAGGCTTGTATGTACGGCCCATAACGCAGTCCAAACACAAAGTCTTGCTAGTGCTACAGCACTCGAGGCGACACAATGGCCACATCCAGTCAATGATGAGATGGTAAAAAAACAGAGAACTTACTATTGTTGAACCATTAAGGATTTGCTGCTTCTGCAACGTTGTCTAATATACATCTTGGTTGAGTTGATCCCAACTTCTAGATAAAGATCCAGTGGCTCAAAACAATGGCCGAAGAATATGCCGTGGGCCCTGGTTCGAGGACCTTGCCCGATCTCCAGACTCTGGCAGCACAGCCTCAGAGTAGAATAAACAATAGCACCTGGCACTTGCCCCAAGTGGCAAAGTTCAGATGACAAGTGTTCACTCGAAGCGGACAACTGAACACTGACCGTACAAACGATCACGCATGTGACAGTTCAGACACGAAACAGCACGAACATCAGCGCTGGGGGAATTAGCGGATACATCAGAATTATGTGACAAGTTCGCATTGTCAAAAGCCAACCAGAGTGTTGTCCATTTATTCACGGAGACGTGCTGCCTCAAATATCAGAAGCGAAACCACAAAATTAGAGCATGGCCTATGTCCCTGAGACCCTAAGTAGCAATAACTAGCATTTTCCACAAGATTACAAATTAAACAAACAGCACTCCCTGCAGGCAAACGACTTTAGAAAAGGCTGCAGCTCTTTACATGTTTACTTGTAATGAATAATTTACAATATCCTGATGGGGTATGGCATCTCCATAGATAGTTGTTTCTCCTCGGTATCCAGAGAATAATTAGCTGACAGATTTGACAGAGGACGACCTGCAAATGAGGACACCAGAATAGTTAGTTTGATTTATAGAAGAGTAAAAAGAGAAATTGTATCGATGGCACAAGAAGGTTCGGATCTTCAAACCTGTTTATCCTATCAGAATCAGAATCATTGAATAGTGCATCAATGGTGTCCTTGCTATAATCACCTGAATCTATTGCCAGTTGCAAACCCTGAAACGTAGTTTAGCATAGGCTCGTTAACTGGCAGCGGACCAGGAAATAGGTAATTACTAGGCACTAGTATTAGAATTATTTAGATGCGTGCATTCCATCAAACTAGAGCTTTACATCTTAGTTGTCATAAATAATGTGTAGCTAACCTGTATGAATTTTTGACCTCCAAAACGCTTTGCAGTCACTTTTGTCCCTTCCTGTACAATTAAAAAAATGTTAAGTGAAAACCACCTGCAGTGCCAAAGATAAACAGCAGAAATACTACCCATCTACATTATCTGCAATTATTAATGTCCAGAGAAATATCTCAGAATATTAACTCGATGGAGGAGTAAAGTACAGGAACCACAATTAGTTAGTCATAAACAAGGCTAGTCCTCAATTGAAGTACCATACACAATAAATGGGTTGCCACAGGATTATTTGATGACTTGGCACATAGTTAATAAGGAAAGAAAAGAAAGTAGTATCATGTAGATGATACAGACTGGGCAGAAAATCCAACTTGCCGGAAGTTGGACCATACTAGTGGCCCACATTTCATAGTCACATGCTCATGTAACAATTAATGCCTAAAAGACAACATAGGACTATGCATTCGAGTTGTATCTTGCTTTAGTTTCAGGTACAAAGGATTGGGATTAGCCTAAGTGAAAATGCTCATACCAGGCGTTCCGGCAGCTTTCCACCATTTTGCTCTATGAATTGGCAGAGGTACATCACACCGGCACAAGAAAAGTCCTGTTGATAAAAGAGTACTTATGCCAAACATAAGAAAGACCAGAAGAAGTATATGATATATTAACTAGCTGAGCATGCATTGTTGCCCCAATTGGCACCAAACCAACTTATGAAAAGCATGCATGATACACCTTTTGGAAGATTCCCAATAAAAAAACATGTACATATTACATGTAATGAAAAAGAGATGATAAATTTGGAGCATCAATCTTCCTGGCCTCAACACAGCATTTTTTACTTTGCTTCATTAAAAAACTGAGTGAATGAAATAACAGAAGAAACTTTTATTAGTGAAGACCCACCTGTTTGGCTTCCATTGAATCAATTTTTCCATCCTGCATAAGTACAATAGAATTATGTAAATAACTTGGTAACAATTATATATTGTGACCACAAATCAAGTATACACTTACCAGACCCCAGACCAAATCTTTGATGTTCTTAATCTCTGAACCAATATTCTCAAGCTTCAGTCGTGCATCAGTAACCTGAATGGAGAAGTAATATTTCAAAACCATATGAACAATCAAATCCATGTATTTTTCAATGGCAATGGATGCCAGTATAATGCAATCAATAGCATATTTATTTCCCAGTTAATGCACTTACATATTGTATATGCTACTTCAGATTTTAAACAACTGAACACAAGAACTCCCAAGAAAAGAAAACATGCTGTTGAATGATGCAGATCAATATGAAGGTGTGATATTAAGGAAAACGTACATCATCTCTTATTTGTCCAGATATAGCCTTTTGCTGATCCAATTTATCATCCAACTTTTCAATGCGCTGTGTCAAATGCCTTTTAGCAGCCTGCATAATAAACAAGAACATGGTTTAAGTACATAGGATTTTTTGTATAAGATCTCAGCAATTGCATTCATACCATGTGGCAGAAATACACAAAGGACAACTTGTGTCAATTAACATATTAGGAAAAAGTAGCACTCATAGTGAACTCAAAACTTAGCACAAGTCAATAATTATAGAGTTAAATGCACCAATGGTCCAACAACTTATGTGGAGGTATCAGTTTAGTCCACCAACTTCGAAACTGTATTTTTAGGTCCACAAACTTTCTAAAGGGGCTCAAATAGGTCCATGTATGCTCATTGAAATGATTTTTTTTCACATAAGCCCTTGGAATCATTTTACCGTCTCTCCTAGGACCCTCCCTCTCTTGTAGCTCGCCCTCGTGCCGCCCGCCTCCATCCGCCGCCTGACCTGCAGCTCGCAGCGCCGCTGCCACCTGCAACTCGCTGCCCCATCCCTCACCTGAGCCATCGAGGTCTCAGAGAAGGAGGCATTCTTGGCCAGCCACGAGCGCACCGTGCCGCACGACACAGGCCGGTGTGCCTCCTCGCTGCCGCGCCAGCAAAAGCCATGCCAGCACGCGCAGAACATGTCCGTCGTCACGGCGGCATCACTGGCGCTGCCCAAGAACTCCACCGCATAGGCGCCCGGCTGGGCACCACTTGATCTGCTCGCTGCTCTCCTTCACGAACCGCGCATACTGTTCCCTGTCCGCGCCCTCCGCCGCCGCGTCCACGACCTCCCTGGCAACGGCAGCAGCACAGGACGGGTCCGGGCACCGCAGCGGAGGCGGCATCCAATGGCAGGCCAACGGCGGCATAGAGCCGGCACTGACCAAGCACTCAGTCGTCGTACCCTCCGCAATCATCATCGCTTCCACCGTCGCAACTCTCATCGTCGGCGGCTACTCGGCCCCTCTTGGTGCCGATCTTGGAGTCGTGCTCCCTGTTTCGATGGCTATGCGGGAGAGCAGCTGGTCAGGTGGCAGGTGGCGCGGGCGAGCTGTGAGAACGGTGACATCGATGCGGAGGAGGGAGGCAGGCGAGGACGGCACCGCCATCCATGCTGCGCACTCAACGGAGGTGGAAGGGTGGTGGTGGATAGGAGAGTGGTGGGGCCGGCGGCACCTGAGGGACGGGGGCGGCGAGCTGCTGGTCGGGTGGCGGATGGATGCGGGCAGCGTAGGGCTGAGCTACGAGAGAGGGAGGGTCCTAGGAGAGAGTGTAAAATGATTCCAAGGGCTTATGTGCAAAAAAATCATTTCACCGAACAGGGTATGGACCTATTTAAGCCCCTTTAGAAAGTTTGTGGACCCGAAAGTACACTTTCTAAGTTGATGGACTAAACTGATACCTCCAAATAAGTTGATGGACCATGGGTGCATTTAACTCATAATTATATTTTCAAAAAGACAAAAGCCGTGGTTCTTGTTCCTGCGATAAACAACTACTCAAGAACATATGCACTTACAGCAAGCGAGCTTTGCACTTGCTCCAAATGTTTAGTCATACTTGAAACAGCATTTGCCATGTTACGCTTGGTGACATACATTAGGTCTGAGAATGAGATGCCCTGGACAAGAACAATAAACAAATGAGCCGCAAATACTAAAATTTTTGTACCTGTGCATATTTGATGGTAGAAAGAAATTCAATAAGAACATGTTCATGTTAATGCCTTAAAATATCTGCCTCTGCCTCTTCAGATTGAAATGAAGGAGAAAGAGGGCAGTTAGATTAAGTATATCAAGATAAATTATGAAAGCATAAATGATTGAGAAAGTAGGTAGACCCAAATTTTCGGCGGTTAAAGTGTCAAACAAATTGCTAGCATCCAAGAGAACATAAAATAAAAACTATGCTATAAGGGGGGAAAGCATACTTTCCACCACATATAACCATAACCAAGTGCTCCAAGAGTCGCTGCAGGTACTATCAGACCTGATACTCCTGCAAAGAGATCAAGATAAAAAATATTATGTACCTGCTGCATCACCAAGCACATAGGCTAATGTGTTGAAAGCAAACATATTGACAGCATTCAGATATCCTTAGTCAAAAACTTAACTCTAGCAATTATGTCAGTTTGACTCCCCTTTAAGTCAAGGCAAGCAAGACAAACCTGATTGTCCAGAACCTCCATTGACAACAGTTACCGGACGTGAAGCCACACGTTGGACCTCCAAGGTAAGGCGACGCACCTATAAGGATTGGAGTTTATATTTGACATAAGAAAAGTGAATGAAGACGTTCATTAAAGGTAAACAGCATCTACAGTGAATAATAACAATTAATATTGTAGTTATCCAAGGAGTATATTTAGAACAACTGAATAGAACATGCAGAATACTGAACCACACATAACACTACTGTGACATGTTCAGATTCATTAACCATACATTTATGTCTTCATGGATTATACCACAGGGCTTGCCATTACAGCAGTGAGGCTTGTGAACAGTACCAAGGATTGAGAACGAAGCATTTTCATCAACCATATCTATTTCCTTAAACAGTCGATTCTTTCTCCAGACTTGGAGCAACTTTACGTATTTAGCATCCAATCAATTAGTCAGCTGTGTGACTTTAGCTTGTTCTTATGTACAATTGTGAACTGTTACAAGAGCCCTTTATATATGGAAGCTTACTATACTCGTTGACATCTTACAGACATCAAACAAGAGAAAGAGTATACACAAGCCACCTCCTGCACCCTAATCCCTCTCCTAAACTCCTTTGGTCCTTTTTCTCTTAGGTGGTCCTGTCCAGCCCTACATGGTGCTCTAGCGTTGTGTACCCCTACTTCACAATGATGTAAGAATCAATGCAGAGCTACACTTCCAAAAGTGCAAAGGGCTCTTATCTCCAAGTGCACAAATGCCAACCCATTGTATTGCATTGCATCACAACACGAAACATAAACACCAACTGTAATAGTAGGCACATTATAACTAAGCTCCTTCTATATCTATAACAAAACATATCAAATATAAAACTTTAAAATGTTATTTTGAATTGAGCTTAATTTAGGATATACCTTCAGAGAAACACAGCAAAAACAACAAAGCCTTTTAGTCGCAAGTAAGTTGGGATATGCTACAATTCTGAACAGATCACCGGGCTATAGTTAATCCCACTTATACAGAAAAATAAAATGCACAGCAGAGGATTTCACTGAGTAAAGAAAATATGGGGGGCAATGACCAATTTTTTAGCAGCATGGTACACTATCGGGAGTCCTTCACGAGAATCACGACTGCAGAAAAAAGGATCTAGTCCTATGATCATGTTGTTTGGGACAAGCATGTACTTGCAAAAGAACAATATTAGAAGAGAAGTATGGATGGACACTTGGACAGTGGTGGACCAACAAAGACGGTTGAGATTAATCAATGATTAATGACCACAAGGAACTCGCCGATCATTATATGCTCAAAATCCTCAACGCACCACTTTGCAATGGGCATTTCACAAAAGGAGGAAGGCCCACCAGAATAACACAAAACAGTCAGCCTATCAATGCGAGTGGTCAGCTGTAGGATATATATAATATAATTCCCCTAATAGCATACCGATAACATACCAATTGATATAGGCATGCCATCAAACCAGATAGTCAGATACACCAATTGCACTCAGTGCATGATGTATTTCTACATTGAAATTGGCCACCGAAAGAGAAGCCAATGCATATAAATAACGGATTAGCTAACACTACGATCCCTGCAAAATCTGAACTATTCTTAGCAAGTCCTCCATAGCAGGCACTAACGTATCCGCACGGCCACATCCACAATATAGCAAACTAATCGTGCGAAGGGCAGGGACATCACACGCACCTGGTTTAGGAGCGCCTCAGTGGTATCGGATCCTCCATCTCCCCCTCCTCCGTCCTTCCCCTTGTTCCCCTTGTCCAGTATCTCCTGTAAGCTCACACGCCACGGATCATCAGAACCAGAACATCCGGATCGGGACCCGGGATCACAGGCGAGTATCAAGGCGTGGGGAGCGCAGCCCGCGGACAGGGGACGCGACGCACCTGGAGCTCGCCGAGGATCTCGGAGAGGCGGCCGTTGCGGAGGACGACGGAGCCGGCCACGCCGGCGCCGACGAGGACCACGACCCGCGTGAGACCCATGCCCGCCTGCGCCAGCGCCATGTCTGCGCGCCGGGGGGAGAGCGGTGATGGCGGAGGAAACCCTAGCTCAGGGCCCGAGGGGTGACGTGCGGGGCGTTGAGCTGGTCTGGAGGACGACGAGAGGGAGGGGGTAGAGAGCGAAAAGGTGGGGCCAATTTGACGGCGGGCGCAAAGTCGTTCGGGAGTCGGGACTCAGCTTGGCACATGAGCCCCGCCGCGGGGAGGACGACACCGTATTTTTGAGGCAGTAACCGTGTGCCTTTCAAATTCTAATCTGTGTAAACGATGTTTTATATATCCTTTTACATTTTTTGGGTAATATCAGCCTAACAACTGTAATCAAATTGGATACGGATATCCAGATTCTATATTTGTCTACATATTTTTTGGATTTGAATCCAAATACAGAGAGCTATCGGTACGGATTGTTTTAGTCATGGATACAAATAGGCGTATGTTCAATATGGAGCGGATTATATCAGTAACCAATATTTTTTCTCGGATAGTGAATCAAAGCATCATCCAAAAATGTAGCATTTGTTGTAACTATTTAACACTCCACAAACCCAAATTCTAAATATATTATGCTTAAAAATTAATTTTCAAATAAATGATAGATTAATAACAATTCTTAAATCCAATTTTCTTAAAAAAATTATTCTGACACTCTTAATTTCATATTTTTTTCAAAGTATATGTTAAATATTTGTCAAATATTTGTACGAATTCGGTTACGATGGGACTTTGACTTGTATTAGCGGTACAAGGTAGAGTCCAAATCAAACTCTTTAATCCAGACCTCGTCATAAATACGAGGACGGCAACTATTGTAAACAGGATGACTTAATAGCTTGGCGTAGGGGTGCGGCGTTGTCATGGTGTACCCGGATGCCGACATAACTATCTGATAATGGGAGGAGCGCCCATAGTCATGCCCCGAGGATGTAGATTTTGGCTGAACCTTGTTAACAAACATCGTGCCTTCAGCGTCGTCTGTGATTGTGCATGAATATCTCGATCGATCCATAGTCGCTTCCACCTGCTTGTGTTTCTAACAAGTGTTACCAGAGCCATGGTTGAATTAGATCTCGAGATGTATGTGGTGGATCACGGTGGAAGTACAAGGACAAAATGTTCCATGGACGCCGGAAAGATAACTCATGTAGTGTAAGGTGGAGCAAGGAGTAATCAACGATTCGATCGGCAGCGTTGAATTCTTCAAACGGGTGGCTTGATGGCGGGGATCAACCAGACGTGGTGATCAGGCCGACTCAGGTGGCCGGCGGGATCCTTATATGCGACAACCTCGGCGGTCAGGATCAGACCAGGTGGTCTAGATGTAGAAAAAGTCTGAAGAGATTGGAGCGGAGGAGAGCAAAGATATAACCGTGTCGATGTTACGTGGGACTGATATCATGACACGTTAAATTAATGGTGTCATACATACAAGGCTGGATGTAATATAACGGAGGATTGCAGACTGGTTTTGGGACAGGCGTAGGCGTGAATCGGAGCGAGGCATCAAGCATGGCGCCATGGGACACGGGGCTCAGAAGGGTGGGATGTCCGCGTGCGGGTGGCCCGAAGCTTGGAGGTGTGTTGCAGCGGCACGCTGGCGGTGGTCTCCACGGATGCATGGCACCACGGTGATCTCTCCCTACGTGTTCACCAGGCTGGTTCCATTGATGGCGTGAGGCACATAGCCACATTGGGTTCCAAGACAAGTGTCCTGTCATTTCGGATCAGAGTTTGTTTGCTTTGGTTGTGGTTCCGATGAGGATTGGAGCACGAGACCAAAAGCATAGGGTAGCAGCAGATATAAACCAAAGAGCAATCAACCCAAATGAGATCAGATAAGTCAAAGCAGAAAACAAGACCGGTGTTTAAGAGGGAATCAGATATGCGATTCAGAGGAACATGATATTCGGAACAACGCTCGTCTTGAAGGAAGTCCGGCGTTCGAAGCATGTTTTTCCAGTGAATCATCTGTTCGGGTTGCAACTTGACAGTTGTGGTGAACGATGGACAACGATCAAGTGAGTTGACTTTATCGTGTGGCGATGGGATGGTCAACAAAGACATGCGTGGGACGTGGTAGTCCATCAACATATGCCGAAGGAGCATAGTACAGGCAGCGAGTGCTATGGTGACGTGTGCTGCGGGAGGCATCTAGATAAGGTTGGGAGTAGGGCTGGAGACACATGTTTTTTCCGTAGTTGAGCTGTGGCAACAGGACAGTTTGATTGGTACGGAGGTCGATGGTTGAAGTCGATGACTGCGATAATTTTTAGAGGTTGACTCGGACAGCAACAGCAATGTTCTCTCAGTATCGGGAAATAGTAAGTTCAAATAGAAATATTGGATTCAGCGAGTTATTTTCATACAACAATGGAATAGGAAATTGTTCACTTCGGATAAGGTTAGTGATTTTGGTTTGGACTATTCGGTGATAACATGATTTATCATGATTGTTGACACATTTTCGCGCCAAACAACCCTAGGGCATTGCACATTGCAGCAAGGCCCTTGGGGTCGCCGAACAGCCCGGTCAGGGCCGCCGGACAGCCCGGTGATAGGCAGGGCTTTGGATAAACCTAGAGCAAACCCCTCGGGAGGGATCCGTCAGGGAGAATCAATGCTAGGGGTTTCTCTAGCGTCGGCAGGCCACCTACAACTCCTCAGGTTGGCATAAAGTCGACAAGAGGTGAAATTTAGGTTTGATAGGAGAATTAGAGTTTGAGAAATAAAATATGCATAAAAGTAGATAAAAATAATAGATTGGTTCGATTATGGATGCTTCAATCGATCTGGCCCCTTCATATTTATAGGAGAGGGTGGTCTTGATCATTGTACAAGTCGAACTCCGCGAGATCTCGCACAAATCATAGGATTCATCTTGGACTCAACCATACTAGATAGTCCGGCATGACCCATCGGATAGTCTGTATCACCAGACAATTCGGTACATGCCACCGGAAAGTCCAGTGGTGGTAGCCAGTGTAGACCTGCCCAAATTGATGCTCAACACATACCCCTTGCCTTTTAGTGAAGGTCATGAACTAAAAACACCAAAACCTATTACACCTTCGAGAATCAGTAGGTCTCTCAATCATAACAATTCCAAAACACACCAATCTTCCAATGCGACACATCAGCTTTCTCTAATCATCTTGCCACATACTTGGGTAATATTTCTTCGAGAAGCGGCCATTCAACACTTTGGGCAACGCGATCTTCTAACATATAAGCATTACCAGGAACTACCCACGTTACCTTGAACGGACTTTCCCAGCTCAGAGACCACTTCTTGAACCTCTTATCCTTGGTCTTCAATAGCAGCACCGTCCCACACAACCTCTCTAATCTAAAAAGACTTGTCCTTCACCTTCTTTGTGGCAGAACCGCCAAGATTAATCCGGATTTAGTGCTTAATCACCAGATCTAGACTAACCTCGGTAGTCCTTCAGGATGTAGTTATCCTGACTTGGCCTTCCCATCCGGATCGAGCTTGATTTTGGGGCGACTCTCGAAGGAGTCCACAGGTTACAACATACACATCACATTGATTACATAACTTAAAATATTACACATAAGTTTTGATACTTATTACATTTCCGGCTGATAAGTTCCTCAGCCATTAAACAAAAGTAGCATTGTTCTCATGTTCCTGCAACTCACGCACACATCTAACTTTTTCAGTTGTAGCCAAGCTTAGATTAGAAGAAAGGAGGATTGAGATAAGGGTCCCATTCAAACCAAGTGTATTCTGCACCTGAAAAAGCATAGGCAAGAAGCCTGAGTACTAATTACTCAGCAAGACTTACCCGACCACTGGGTCGAAACCCACTTCCTAACTCAAGGCCGGGGTGATTAGGTCGACTCACACTGCGGCAGACCTAATAGTAAATCCTTAGCTTTAGAATTTAGTTTACCCTTTTAGTTATTATCTGATGATACTAAGTTATTCCTATTCTACTAACCCACCAGGATTCATCAAGACAAACATATTGTCAAACATTTATTATTAACAAGATCAATTCTCTTACTACGATGTTGGTCGCGATCAGGCAGCTTACAACCGGCAAGCCACAGACGATTCGAATCGGTTTTCCACCTCTCGAGAGGGATACCCAAACACTCGTCATATGTGTGTACACTGACCCCACATACGACAACCCAACATCCAGTGCCACCTAGCCGGAACCATCCTCACCGAACCCGGGTGTCAGTCCTTCGACACCCGCCCAACCTCCTCCTTCCAGTTGGTCTCGTCTAGTTCCGCGCTTAGGTACAACAAGACGAAAGGCTTACCGGAGCCCGTTAAGGATGGTAAGTGAATGAGGCGCGTTCGGCCCAACCAGGCCACACATCGGACGGCCTTACGTGACACAGGCAGGATCAGGGTCCAGAGCAATTAATCATGACATGTAAGGTATGAAAGCGAAACTGATCCCGCCGCATGCCTGTCAATTTATTATCCATCTTTTTATTCTCAACCAAAACTTGCTGTAAAAGATTTCCTTCCTATGCCTTTGCCACCTAAGCCATCTACTGAGCAGAGGATTATATGCTGGGTAATGAATCATCATGCTCTAGGGTTTCAATCAACTCCTAACTCTAATGCACAAGCATAACTCTGATTTAAATTAAGAATTTAAGAAAACTGGGTAATGCACCGGGGCTTGCCTTGAGTCACAGTATCGGCCTCTGTTGGTGACTCAGAGTCTCCTCCTGCAGGTGTGAAGGATGCTTCGGTCGCCCCGGCTTCCAGAGTTTCCGTTGCAGTGGAAGACTCTTCAACTGGGAGTGGTGGGACCAACGTGCCTAAGTTGATGACATGTAGGAGTTTTAAAATATGAGGATGATCAACCTGTTGAAACAGTAAAATGTACCATTTTCTAAAGAAAAAGGGTGGTTGGGGTTAAATATGGATATTTTTCGAATGCAAAAGATTGTCCTAAGCTTTGAATGAATTACCAGGTATTTTTAATATTTTAAATAATTTTTAAAGCTTAAATGAATTTTCTAGGAATTTTGAATATTTAAAATGGATTTTTGAATTAATTTTCTATTTTTAATGCACTTTATGAATTTTTCTGCATTTTTAAATAAAGGCTAAAATTTTTAAATATATAAACTTTAATTTACTTTCTTTTTTTGGAAATACCACATTATTTATATGAATTAATAAATAATTTTTCTAATTAATTTAAACATATTACATTAAAGCAAAATAGATAAACAAATTAACTTAAAGGAAAAAGAAAAACAGAAATACTGTTGAAATTCGGCCCAGCCCATAAAAAAGAAGAAAGCAAAATGTTCTAATTTCCCCCTCCAAAAATCGCCTGAGTTTCCCCTTTCCGGCCTGGCCCGGCCCAAAGTCGGCCGGCGGCCTGCCGGCGCTCAGGCGCGGCCCGGCAGGCCGGCCTGCCGCGCGAGCGGCCCAGCTGGGCCCACCCGGCCGGCCTCGCCCGGCCGCCCGGCGCGCGGCGCGGCTGCGCGAGCGCGACGCGCAGAGCGCGTCGCCGCGCCGGTAGCGCCGGCGCCCATCCGGCACGGCGGAGGCCGAGAGGCCTCGCCGGCGGTGGCCTCGGGCGCGGCGCGAGCTCCTCTCTCCTTCCCTCCCCTTATCCCCTTCTCCCCCTCTTTCTCTACACGGTGGGGTCGCCGCCCGCCGACGCGACACGCCGGCGAGGTAGCCTCGCAGCTGCGGTGGTGCCCGCGGCGGCCTATTTTCTACGGCTTGGGGTGCGTGCTGTCGCGGCGCACCCGATGCGCGTGCCGGCGGGGACCCTAGGGGCTCCCGCGCGCGGGGACCCTAGGGGCTCCCGCGCGCGGGGACCGCGGCGGCGACGCCGCAGTGGCCGCGGCGCCATGCGGGCTCCGAGCTCTGACGAGCTCGGGCCGGCGCCCGGCGTGGCGCAGAGGGAAGGAGTGGGGCGGGGTGGGCTTACCGGTGTGGTGGGTGGCGGTGACGGTAGCGGAGACGGCGGCGACGGCGCGGGGGTGGGGGAACGGAGCGGCGCGGAGCGGGGAATGCCGCTCCGTGCGAGCGCCGCGGGGAAGAAGACCCCGCCCCCGCGGTCCCACCTATCAGCGCCGCCTGACAGGGAAGGCGCAGGGGGCGGGGGGGCTGGCCGCCACGCGGGCCGCCGCCCCCGACTGGGCCTCGCCCAGCGGGCGCGTGGCCGCGGGCTGGCCAGCTGGCCCGCGGGGCTTCGCCCCCTTTTTTTTTTTTACTTTTACCCTTTTCATTTTTAACCCTAGATTTTGACATATTTCGACAGGGGTCCAAATACAAAAGTGAAAGGGCTTAATTTTAACTACCCTTTCACATTTTTGCCCCTAGAAAACTCCAATTTTTTAAAAAAAGCCTCAAATTTAAATTTGAATCAAAATTTTGAGAAAAATTAGGGTAAATTGCAAGTGCACTCAAGTATTTAGAAAATTACGGAGTATTACAGCCCTCCCCCCTTAAGAAAATCTTCCCGAGATTTAATAGCAACTAGAGGGTAGGAAGGAAACATTTGAAATGAGGGAAGGACTTACTAGCTTGACCTTTTTGAAACTGTTGCCAGAAGTCTGGATATTCCTTTTGTAGGAGTTGCTCAGGTTCCCAGGTAGCTTCTTCTGAGGTATGATGTCACCATTGTATCTTATAAAACTTGATCGATCGTCGCCGGGTAGCTCTCTCTTTAACATCCAAAATCTTACTAGGGTACTCCTTGTATGCTAGATTGGGCTCCACTTGTAATTCTGTATGATCTACCTCTTCGGAAGGTACCCTTAGGCATTTCTTAAGTTGAGATACATGAAACACATTGTGGACTGCTGCCAAGTGAGGGGGTAATTCGATTCGATAAGCGACTGGACCGAACCTCTCGATAATTGGAAAAGGCCCAATATACCGAGGGGCTAACTTACCAGCGACACCGAATCGATGAACTCCCTTCATCGGGGATACCTTAAGGTATACCCAATCCCCTATTTCAAACACCAAAGGTCTTCTTCGTTTATCCGCATAGCTTTGCTGGCGAGCTTGTGTAGCTTTCAACTTAGCTTGGATAAACCGGACTTGCTTCTCAGCATTCATTACTAACTCAGGGCCGAAAGTTACTCTTTCTCCTGGTTCTGACCAATTCAACGGAGTTCGGCATCGCCGTCCATAAAGAGCTTCAAAAGGGGCCATCTCTAAGCTCTTTTGATAACTGTTATTATAAGTGAACTCCGCTAAGGGTAAACAGGATTCCCAATCGGAACCATAAGTCAATGCACATGCTCGAAGCATATCCTCCAAGATCTGATTAATTCTCTCCACCTGACCACTGGTTTGAGGATGGTATGCTGAGCTATGAATGAGGGTAGTACCTAAAGCTGTTTGCAACTGCTCCCAAAAGCGGGCAACAAATTGCGGACCGCGATCGGAAACAATAGTTTTAGGTACCCCATGTAACGCTACTATGCGTTGTAAATATAGCTCTGCTAGTTGTGGGACTGAGTTCTGTATATTCACAGGAATAAAGTGGGCCGTCTTGGTTAACCGGTCCACAATCTCCCAAATAGAATCCTTCTTCCTGCGAGTTTTAGGTAAACCCACAATGAAATCCATGTGGATATCTTCCCACTTCCAACTTGGAACTGGTAACGGTTGTAAGGGTCCTGCGGGTCGTAAATGATCCGCCTTTATTCTTTGGTAGACATCACATTCCGACACATATCTTCCTATTTCTCTTTTCATTCGGGTCCACCAAAAACGTTGCTTTAAATCTTGATACATCTTGGTACTCCCTGGGTGAATAGTGTAACGTGAGGTGTGAGCCTCTTCCATAATCTTCCTTCTAAGATCAATGTTTTTGGGCACTACCAGACGATTTTTAAACCAGAGTACACCTCCTTCTTTAACGTCGAAAGGTAACTCCTCGCCTTCAGCAAGCCTTCGCTTTAAATGTTGGCTTCCTTGTCTTCCTTTTGAGCTTGAATCACTTGGTCTTTGAGAGTGGGTTCTAGTTGAAGAGCCATCCTGGTTCCAGGTTGTATCATTTCTAAGTTCATCTTTTCCATTTGCTCACAAAGGGATTCGGTGGCGGGAGATAAGGTAAGACAGTGGCAATGAGCCTTACGACTCAGAGCATCCGCAACCACATTGGCCTTTCCAGGATGATAATGAATTTCCAGATCATAATCCTTGATCAATTCCAACCAGCGGCGTTGCCGCATATTTAATTCACTTTGAGTAAATATGTACTTTAAACTTTTATGATCTGTATAGATATGACAAGTGTTCCCTAGCAGATAGTGGCGCCAAATTTTTAAGGCATGCACCACTGCTGCTAGCTCCAAATCATGGGTGGGGTAGTTTTCTTCATGTTTCTTCAACTGACGGGATGCATAAGCTATGACTTTTCTTTCTTGCATTAACACACATCCCAATCCAATGCCCGAAGCGTCACAATATACTTCAAAAGGTTTGGTGACGTCCGGCTGGATTAATACCGGGGTAGAAGTAAGCAATTTCTTTAAACTTTGGAAAGCCCGATCACACTCGGGTCCCCAAATAAACTTCACATTCTTCTGTAGCAGCTTGGTCATGGGCTTGGCTATTCTCGAAAAGTCCTCAATGAAACGACGATAATAGCCCGCCAAGCCTAGAAAACTTCTAACTTCGGTAACAGTACTTGGAGTTTTCCAGTGTAGAACTTCTTCTATCTTCTCGGGATCAACTTCTATCCCTTCGCCAGAAAGGATATGCCCCAAAAAGGTGATCTTATTCAGCCAAAAAGCACATTTACTAAACTTGGCATATAGCTTATGCTCCCTCAACCAGGATAGCACCACGTGCAAATGATGTTCATGTTCTTCCTTGGACTTAGAGTAAATCAAAATATCATCGATAAAAACCACTACAAATTTATCCAACTCCGGCATAAAGATGGAGTTCATCAGGTACATAAAATATGCCGGGGCATTGGTTAGTCCGAAGGACATTACCAGATACTCATAAAGACCATATCGGGTAGAGAAGGTAGTTTTGGGTATGTCTTCCTTTTTGACTTTAATCTGGTGATACCCTGATCTCAGATCGATCTTTGAGAAGATCTTGGCTCCTAATAACTGATCAAACAACACATCAATCCGGGGGAGGGGATATTTGTTCTTAATAGTTACCGCATTGAGGGGGTGGTAATCCACACACATTCTTAAAGATTTGTCCTTCTTTTTCTCTACAAAAAGAGCTGGACAACCCCAAGAGGAGGTACTAGGACGGATGAAACCCTTTTTAAGAAGGTCTTCAAGCTGTATTTTCATTTCAGCCATCTCTCGTGGAGCTATTTTATATGGTTTCTGATAAATGGGAGTTGTGCCTAGGACTAGCTCTGTGGAGAACTCAATTTCTCTATCTGGGGGTAGTCCCGGAAGATCTTCGGGAAACACATCTGGAAAATCCCGTACCACCGGGATAGCTGCTATTTCTGGACTCACAATTGTATTTACTACTGGCACCTCTTTCTCTATTCGGGAAAGCAACACTTGCACCAGGGTATTATCGGAAGAAATAACCCGTATGGTGCGAGCAGTGATATCCATAACGGCTTGATGAGCATTCATCCAGTTCATCCCTAGGATGACTGGTATGCCATGCCCTGGTAACACAATGGGTTGGATCTTGAAAATTTTTCCACCCAACTCCAATTGCAAGTCCCTAACCACTTGGTTAGTTAGCAATTGTTGACCAGGAGCCGTGATAAGGTATCCTTGTTTAACGGTGAATACAGAAAAACCCCGACGAGATGCACATGCATGACTGATAAAAGTATGTGATGCTCCTGTATCAAATAAAACTTGCGTAGGCAAATCATTGATTGGAAACGTACCAGTCATAACTGTTTCTCCTTCTGGCAATTCTTCCATCTGCATATAATGTACCTTGCCCACTTTCGGGGCAGGGCCCTTCTTCTTAAAATTATTTTGAGGGTTCCCACTGGAAGTTGGGGCAGATGGACGGAACCCTTGACCTTGACGTGGATACGGGCAGTCCTTCGCAAAATGATTAGGTCGTCCACAATTATAACAGGTATAGCCGGGCATTGAAGTACGAGGAGCAGGAGGACCCAAAGCCAGAGGACGAGGGGGCTGTGACTGTGGCCTCATCATCCATTGTCGTGGAGGTTGATTCGGCGGTGGAGCTGACCGAACAATCCACGAGGGACGAGGAGCGGGAAAAGCATACCTGGGTGGCTGATAAACCACCCGTGGCCGGCTGCTGGCTCCCTCAGTGGCTCTTTTACGTTTCTTTTCTTCTCCATACACCCGGAGCCTCTCTTCCAATTGGATTGCATCATTCACCATTTGATGGAAACTGGGGTAGGACATATTCATTTTTGCCCTCATCCGAGGAGACAAGCCTCGTGAAAAGTACATCCTTTTTTATTCGTCCCCAGTAATCAGAGCAGGAGCATATTGAGCAAGATGGTTAAAGGCTTGGAGATACTCCAGGACTGTTTTATTACCTTGTTGCAGGCTCAAGAATTCCTGCATTTTCATTTCCACAAGACCTTCAGGGATGTGATGGTCCTCAAAGGCCTTGCGGAAGTCGTGCCAAGTAACCTGTTGATTGGGTTGCAAAGAAGCTTGATAGGTTGTCCACCAAGCTCCAGCGGGGCCTTGCAACTTTCGGATAGTAAACATAACCTTCTGCTGATCGGACAGATTTGGCAAGAGTTCAAACATACTCTCTATGGTCCGCACCCAATGTTTGGCATCCATTGGGTCTGGTGCAGACTGAAAGATTGGCGGATGGAGAGCTTCGAAGTCTAGAAAAGTCACTCCAGCTTCTCGCCCACGGCGCGGATTATCTTGCATAAACTGATGCTGAGCAAGCTGATTTTGAGCTAAGAGCTCAATTAAACGATCATGACGATTCAAAACATCAGCCATGGTAGGATGAACTGGGGGTGGTGGAGGAAGTTCATCAGAATGATCACCCGACATCTGCGGAGCATAGAGTGGAAACAACTGTAAGCTTACTATTACGTCGACAGCTGGGAAGAGACAGGTACAAAGGATCTACATCTTTTATTGAAAATAAAGACTCACATAACATTTTACATAACAACTTCAAGCCATCCTTAGTTACTACTATTATACAACCATATTGTCCCTACTGGGTTATTAGAACAACAACACATGCAGACAACTGTTTTACAAAAATTTTACAAAAATTACAACTTCCAACACCCCAAACACCAAACCCACAACACTCGTCCTTCAAGCGTTGCTCTGGCCCACTAAATTTTCACCGGCATCTGAATCATACCCTGTACCAGGAGCAGGGGCAGGTGGTCCAATGGAACCAGAAGCAATCCCCGAGGATCCCTGAGTAGCCCCTGAACCCTCAGGGACTAACTCCATGGGCTCCTCCTCTGAAGAACTCTTTTCTAACTCTGCTTGAAGCTGATCATTTTGCAATTGTAATGCAATCACCTGCTCATTAAGGTTGTCTATAATGGTGTGGTCAAGCTCGAGGTGTGTGTGGTTTGATCCTGAATGGTCAAGTTAGCAGTATGCAGCTGATCCCTTAAGTCTCTCAGGGTACGTTGGTCCTCGTATTGACGAAGACCCAAACTAATGATCTCAGAGGTATCCCTATGCTGTTGTTCTAACATGTGCTCATTCTGGGCCCTTAATCCTAAGAAACCCTCTCTGATACTTGCATAGGTTTGGTGGCATTGATCATAAAGATCCGCCAACTGGGAGGTGTAGTGGACTTGCTCATGCATCTGGCGCCTTCGCAAGTCTCGGGCACTACGGTTCAGATTCCTCAACCTCCTTTCCCACTCAGGTTGAGCTCGGTCATTAGGAGGAAGAAACATGACTTCAGACCCTTCCAACTCACCTAGATGCCTCGTACATAGCTCAGTTAGAGCCCTGTAAGCGGCATCAGAAAAAGCTTCTCTAGGAGTTAGCCCACTACCCTCAACTTCCCAAACTTCCTCCTCTGGTACCCTAGGGTTTTGAGGCATACGCACTCGCACCCTTGTCTCACCATCAGACCTAGATCAGCATGGCGAACGATATAACGGGGACAACTAAGGTATCCCAACTCTTGAAGACGATGGTGAAGAGTCATAGCTAAGGGACAGTTTTCTGGACACTCCTGGTGCCAACAACCCCTGGCACCCTCGTAAGGGACGAGAGTATGCGGCATCTGGACCAGAACAACAAAAACTTTTGTTAATAAATTATTTTGAATTGCTCTACGTTATAGAAGAATAACTCTAATGCAAGGTTCACTTACTATATATAGTGGAAAATAGTTTTTAAAATAATAACCTACCCCTCAAGCTGAGCTCTGATACCAGCTGTGGCAGAACCGCCTAGATTAATCCGGATTTAGTGCTCAATCACCAGATCCAGACAAACCTCGGTAGTCCTTCAGGATGTAGTTATCCTGACTTGGCCTTCCCATCCGGATCAACCTTGATTTTGGGGCGACTCTCGAAGGAGTCCACAGGTTACAACATACACATCACATTGATTACATAACTTAAAATATTACACATAAGTTTTGATACTTATTACATTTCCGGCTGATAAGATCCTCAGCCATTAAACAAAAGTAGCATTGTTCTCATGTTCCTGCAACTCACGCACACATCTAACTTCTTCAGTTGTAGCCAAGCTTAGATTAGAAGAAAGGAGGATTGAGATAAGGGTCCCATTCAAACCAAGTGTATTCTGCACCTGAAAAAGCATAGGCAAGAAGCCTGAGTACTAATTACTCAGCAAGACTTACCCGACCACTGGGTCGAAACCCACTTCCTAACTCAAGGCCGGGGTGATTAGGTCGACTCACACTGCGGCAGGCCTAATAGTAAATCCTTAGCTTTAGAATTTAGTTTACCCTTTTAGTTATTATCTGATGATACTAAGTTATTCCTATTCTACTAACCCACCAGGATTCATCAAGACAAACATGTTGTCAAACATTTATTATTAACAAGATCAATTCTCTTACTACGATGTTGGTCGCGATCAGGCAGCTTACAACCGGCAAGCCACAGACGATTCGAATCGGTTTTCCACCTCTCGAGAGGGATACCCAAACACTCGTCATATGTGTGTACACTGACCCCACATACGACAACCCAACATCCAGTGCCACCTAGCCGGAACCATCCTCACCGAACCCGGGTGTCAGTCCTTCGACACCCGCCCAACCTCCTCCTTCCAGTTGGTCTCGTCTAGTTCCGCGCTTAGGTACAACAAGACGAAAGGCTTACCGGAGCCCGTTAAGGACGGTAAGTGAATGAGGCGCGTTCGGCCCCACCAGGACACACATCGGACGGCCTTACGTGACACAGGCAGGATCAGGGTCCAGAGCAATTAATCATGACATGTAAGGTATGAAAGCGAAACTGATCCCGCCGCATGCGTGTCAATTTATTATCCATCTTTTTATTCTCAACCAAAACTTGCTGTAAAAGATTTCCTTCCTATGCCTTTGCCACCTAAGCCATCTACTGAGCAGAGGATTATATGCTGGGTAATGAATCATCATGCTCTAGGGTTTGAATCAACTCCTAACTCTAATGCACAAGCATAACTCTGATTTAAATTAAGAATTTAAGAAAACTGGGTAATGCACCGGGGCTTGCCTTGAGTCACAGTATCGGCCTCTGTTGGTGACTCGGAGTCTCCTCCTGCAGGTGTGAAGGATGCTTCGGTCGCCCCGGCTTCCAGAGTTTCCGTTGCAGTGGAAGACTCTTCAACTGGGAGTGGTGGGACCAACGTGCCTAAGTTGATGACATGTAGGAGTTTTAAAATATGAGGATGATCAACCTGTTGAAACAGTAAAATGTACCATTTTCTAAAGAAAAAGGGTGGTTGGGGTTAAATATGGATATTTTTCGAATGCAAAAGATTGTCCTAAGCTTTGAATGAATTACCAGGTATTTTTAATATTTTAAATAATTTTTAAAGCTTAAATGAATTTTCTAGGAATTTTGAATATTTAAAATGGATTTTTGAATTAATTTTCTATTTTTAATGCACTTTATAAATTTTTCTGCATTTTTAAATAAAGGCTAAATTTTTTAAATATATAAACTTTAATTTACTTTCTTTTTTTGGAAATACCACATTATTTATATGAATTAATAAATAATTTTTCTAATTAATTTAAACATATTACATTAAAGCAAAATAGATAAACAAATTAACTTAAAGGAAAAAGAAAAACAGAAATACTGTTGAAATTCGGCCCAGCCCACAAAAAAGAAGAAAAGCAAAATGTTCTAATTTCCCCCTCCAAAAATCGCCTGAGTTTCCCCTTTCCGGCCTGGCCCGGCCCAAAGTCGGCCGGCGGCCTGCCTGCGCTCAGGCGCGGCCCCGCCGAAGCCTTTCGGCTCGGCCCGGCCGCGGCGCGGCCGGGCAGGCCGGCCTGCCAGGCGAGCGGCCCAGCGGGGCTGGCGGCCCTGCCGGCCGGCCTCGCCCGGCTCGCCCGGCCGCCCGGCGCGGCTGCGCGAGCGCGACGCGCAGAGCGCGTCGCCGCGCTGGCAGCGCCGGCGACCATCCGGCGCGGCGGATGCCGAGAGGCCTCGCCGGCGGTGGCCTCGGGCGCGGCGCGAGCTCCTCTCTCCTTCCCTCCCCTTATCCCCTTATCCCCCTCTTTCTCTACACGGTGGGGTCGCCGCCCGCCGCGGCATGGCGCCCGCCGGCGCGATGCGCCGCCGAGGTAGCCTCGCAGCGGCGGTGGTGCCCGCGGCGGCCTATTTTCTATGGCGCGGGGAGCGCGCTGTCGCGGCGCACCCGATGCGCGGGCCGGCGGGGACCCTAGGGGCTCCCGCGCGCGGGGACCGCGGCGGTGACTCCGCGGTGGCCGCGGCGCCATGCGGGCTTCGAGCTCTGACGAGCTCGGGCCAGCGCCCGGCGTGGCGCAGAGGGAAGGAGTGGGGTGGGGTGGGCTTACCGGCGTGGGGGCGTGGCGGTGACGGCGGGGGAGACGGCTCGACGGCGCGGGGCTGGGGGAACGGCGCGGCGCGGAGCGGGGAATGCCGCTCCCTGCGAGCGCCGCGGGGAAGAAGACCCCGCCCCCGCGGTCCCACCTGTCAGCGCCGCCTGACAGGGAAGGCGCGGGGGGCGGGGGGGCTGGTCGCCACGCGGGCCGCCGCCCCCGACTGGGCCTCGCCCAGCGGGCGCGTGGCCGCGGGCTCGCCAGCTGGCCCGCGGGGCTTCGCCCCCTTTTACTTTTTTTTTTACTTTTACCGTTTTCATTTTTAACCCTAGATTTTGACATATTTCGACAGGGGTCCTAATACAAAAGTGAAAGGGCTTAATTTTAACTAACCTTTCACATTTTTGCCCCTAGAAAACTCCAAATTTTTTAAAAAGGCCTCAAATTTAAATTTGAATCAAAATTTTGAGAAAAATTAGGGTAAATTGCAAGTGCACTCAAGTATTTAGAAAATTACGGAGTATTACATTCTTGCCGTACGCCTGGGCAACCATGAGCTTGTCCTTCTCAATCCCCTTTAAAGCCATCAACCGCTTGTCGGTTACTTCATCAACATTGTCCATCATCAAATCATGATATTCACTGACATCTAAATTATTCTGCCTTGCAAACCTGTATGCATCCAAATTTACCTCTATAGGCATAACATCCTGACCATACACAAGCTCGAAAGGAGAAACTTTAGTAGCACAGTATTTAGATATTCTATGAGTCCATAAAGCTTCAGACAAGACCTCATGCCAACGCCGATGATGATCGGCGATCTTTTTCTTAATAAGATTGATAACTACCTTATTATTAGACTCGGGCTAACCATTGGCCTAAGCATAATATGGAGAGGAATTGAGCAATTTAATCTTATAAGATTCGGTAAATTCACACACCTCCTTAGACATAAAAGAAGCACCCTGATCTGTAGTTAAAGTCCGAGTAATACCGAATCTATGAATAATACGCTCAGTAATGAACTCAATTACCTCTTTATGCATCATGTTCTTCAAGGCAACGGCTTCGGTCCACTTGGTGAAGTGATATGTAGCCATCAACACAAACCAATGTCCCTTCGAAGATGACAGATGAATCTCTCTAATAAAATCCAGGCCCCATCCTCTGAACGGACAAGTCTTGATAATGGGATGCATCTTGGAAGCATGAACCATCTATAGATCTCCAAACTTCTGGCACACCTGACATCCTTTGTAGTACTTAAAACAATCGGCAATCATACTAGGCCAATAAAACCCGACCTATCTCAAAAGTCACTTCATCTTCAAAGCTGATTAATGAGTACCACAAAAACACCTTTATGCACCCCGCAATAGCCAATACAACATCATTAGAACCTAGGCATTTAAGCATAACACCACTAACAGTTCAACGGTACAATTCATCATTGATCAAAGCATACTTAAACGCAGCTCACCGAATCTTTCTATCTGCTCTGGCACTTGGATCCCATAAATACATAATAAAGGGCATCCTCCGATCATTCAAATTGGCTATGCCATTTGCCGAATCATTCAAAGCCAAAATAAGAGCCTTCTCCACTACACTGCATAGTCCGACATTTCTTGCCGGACAGTCCGGCGCGCTACCAGACAATCTGGTGCATCCTACCGAATAGTCCAGCTTGCGTAGCTTTAGCACCCAAGCCTCTTCAAGCATCGGTTGTTTAGAGACATGAAAGTTTCCTTTGGTCACACGGTAGGTAACTAGCTGCTTCTCATGACAGATTATTGGCCCTGGAATTATCAATTATAAATATGTGATGAATTTTAAATTCATAAAAAAAGTGAATGATATCCTAACATTGTTCGAGATAAGAATTCAGAATTCCATCAAAGCATTGGCACTCTCCCAAAACCTACTAGACTGTTAACTGAGAATCCCTAAAGGCTTAACATGCTTCACCCTCATGGAATGTAGTAACTCTAAACCGAATAACAATGCTTAATATTCGGCTTGATTACTAGTGCAATGAAAGTTTAATCGGCTAGAAAAAAAAATCAAAGGTAGCACCTTCGGGTGAAACAAGTACTACACGAACACCTCACCTTTCATCACAAACCGATCCATTAAAGTAAAGCGTCCATGGAGTAAAAGTAATATAAACTATATCTAGTTCACAAGAATCATCAATCCGATGTTCTACTGTATCGCCCTAAATTTCACTTTCAGAATGGAAAATAATTAAAGTGTTTTTCTCAACTTATTAAGGATTTTCATGTTTAGAATGAGCATCCAAATAGATTTATAAAATAAAGTTTAAAGCAAATAAAATGAATTTAGGCCAACATGTTGTTGCATTCATGCCGCTGCATTTATTTTATGTTGTGTGGTTGCCTAAGGACTCAATAGAGTGTTTAATCCCTTTAAAAAAAGGAGTTTGGAAAAGTTTTCAAAAGAAAAGGCCAAAAAAAATCCTCCTCCTCTCTTCACGTCCGCTTTGGACCTAGCCCTCTTTCCCTCGTGGGCTTAGCCTACTGCCTTTTTCTCCCTCTTTCCCTCCTCTTCTTTGGCCCCACAGCCAACCGAAGTTGGAACCGGCCACCTGCTCCCGTCCTCCTCTTCTCACCTAGCCTGCTTTTCTTTGCTCCCACGTCCTTTCTCCTTTGTTTGTCAGTGGTGCAACCCCCTTCTTGCCACCTATAGGTGGAGCCGTCCTGTCGAGTTGTCTCCCTCCTTCTCTTTTCTTTATCGTGCAGTCCTGCTTGTCAAGCTTCTCTTCCCCGTCGCCATCAATCCTGCTGACCATCTCATCACTCCATGCTAGGATGGCATGTTTTCAGTGTGAAAACCCTCCCCAATATCTTTGTTCATCGTCAAGTTGTTTATGGGAATTTTTTGGATTTATCTGGAAGCGTTTTCCTTTTTCCTAGAGCAAACTCCATTTATTGGAGGCTCTTATGAATCTTTATGTGAGCTCTAAATATTTTATTTGAGTTCTTTGGGTGCCAAAACATGTCAAGGAATTTTCTTGGAATTTCTGGAGCCATCGGAGTATTTTTCAGGACACGAATGGTAATTCTATAGTTTTGGAATTATTTTATTCCCCGAAATTGAATATTCTGAAAATGGTCCAAATCCAACCCAGCCCAAACACGTGCATATATATACTCATCTCAATCCTCTCATCGCCCTATTTCCAGATCTGGTCTTAGTTTTTCAATCCCGAAGCCCTAACTCTGTAGATCGAGAAAAGAAGATAAAGGTTGTCCAACTTCGGTGAATAGTTCGGCGGAGGATTCCTCCGTGCTTAGCCATCTCCGGTGAAATCCAAGGGCATCACCGTGTTCCTGTAGTCGAGATCTTCGTCAGCGTAATCTCCATTTTGCAAGGGCATCATCGGTGTTTAGTAGATCTAAGTTTGTTCTTCAACTCCGGTGAACGTTTATCGTCTCTCGTTTCACGTGTCCACGTACATTCCCGCCCGCTCTGGTCTCGCGTCGGAGACGCACCCCGCCTCTGCCTGGGTCCCGCCGACCCCGCTCCCATACGGCGCCCGCCATTTCCCGCTCGCATCGAAGCAGAGCCGCGCGGCACGCCCCTAACCCAGCCCCGCCTAGGCCACACAGCGCACCCCTAGGCGTCACCGCTCCGTCGAGCCAGCCCTTGCACCCTCGGGCCCCATGCCACAACTCCGCGTAGAGCGAACTGCCTCCGGCCTCCCTGCTCGAGCACAGAGCACTATGCGCCACAGGCCCCTACGGGCTCCACCTTCCGTTCCCATGCATGCACAGAGCGGAGCGAGTGAGCCGCCCGTGCCCCACTGCCTCCCTGGGCAACGTGTCGGCGTCCTATTGGCTCGAGCCGCCGTCCTGTGTTGTGGCCGCCGCACCGGATCACCCTGCCACCACACAAGATCCACGTGATCTCCTGCAGCCGCAACTCTGTAGCCCTCTGTGTGGTTTTAGCCGATCAGAAGGCGCCACGTAGCCTCTGTGAGTGTGTTTTTACAGAAACATCCCTACATTCTTTGGGATTTAACCCACCGTCCATCCAAACAGCAGCGAGCCCCCATTTTTAACGTTTTAAACCCCAGATTTTCAAAAGTATTTACAACCAAGCCCTTGCAACCTTTAAAAGGCTATATCTTCACTGTTTTAAATCCGTTTTTGACGATTCTTGCGCTCACGAGTTCGTAGTGATGTGTAGAATAGTTTTATAAATGTTTTATCTTCTGTTTTGATGATATGGTGTACTATTTTTTATAGTTTGTACTTGTTTGCTTGCATGTGTGTACCGATGAATGTGTAGATGTTGATCTTCCTCGTGCGATCTCAAGTGCAACTCAAGATCAAGACTCCGAAGACTTTGAACAGCGATTCTTTAAAGGAAGGCTAGTATAACATAAACACCACCTAATAATCTTTTAATCACTGCATGTGCATTTAACTTCGGAATGACCATAAGGAATTTACCTTAGCTACCTTTACCTTTATATATACCTTTTGGGTTTGCATTTGGTTAAGTTGTGCTAGGTGCAGCATGAACACATGTCCTTTTGCTATTTAATTCTGACTAATGGTTTTATGCAATTTAATTGTTGGGCTTGACCATTAAGCGGTTCATGTCCATTTTAATAATCTGCTTTTTAGCAATATGGTTTTGGGAGCTTGAGCAATGTGCTCGTGTGCTTTTGTGGGTTTCTCTATTAAGGACCGGTTCACAAAGCGACCACCTGGGACAATAGTGCTACCACAAGATTGGGATGGGGTGGTCTTAGCTGAGTAATTGGGTCATTTTGGTCGGGAGTAACTTACCTGCGGGGCATAAGAGGGGTGAGCTTCTGTGGTCGCTGCACTGCCTTAGGTTGAGTGTGCTTTACATGATGTATGTGCTTCTCCCTTTGTGAGGCGGACACCACTATTGCAAAACCTATCCCTAGCGGTTACTTCTTACCAACGTGATCTTTGGAAAAGCTTCGTAGTGTTCTTGCTAGTCATCTCACCTAAGGTGTGTGATGAACCCTTAGCGTAGTTCATGACTTGTGGGTAAAGATGTGCAACCACTCGAGAGTGTAAAACTGACATGTCAGCCGTGCTGATGGTTATGAGCGGCCTAGACCTTTCCCAGTGATTAGTGGTTTATCTTGGTTTTGGTAATGGTGATGGTTATATCTGTTTAAATGATATTTAATTCTTTATGCAATATCTCTGGGATAATGGTTCCTTCAATCAACAATAGTAATCAGGCTTTAATAAAAGTGACCAATTAAAAGCTCATGCAGTCGTGTCAGCTAACCTTAGAGCCTCATAGTTTGTGTTATGCTTGTTGAGTATGAGTTGATGTACTCACGCTTGCTTCTTTATATTTATTCCTTGTTGGAGGAAAAATTTCAACCGCTGCTAGATGAAGGTCTGAAGGAGTACAAATGAAGCTTCATGGAGTTCTAGGCAAGCAACCCCTAGTTGGTTTCCCTGTGGATGGCTCGAAGATTTAGTTACGCTTCTGCTACTCTGTGTTAAAGACTTGATGTCTTAATGTATATGTTGTTTAACGGTATGTAATAAAGCATGTTATGTGATATCACTGTTTATTGTCTCTATATGTGTGAGATTAGATCCTGGCACACATATGGATTTGCTCTGGTTTGTCTTTCAAAAACTAGGGTGTGACATCTACTATAAAATCATCTACAACCTGGCTTTTCATAGATTTTAAAGGTTCATAAGCCAAGTCATATTCTATAAAAGCATAAGCCCATTTACCGATTCTACCACTCATGATGGGGTTATGCAATATGTACTTAACAACATCGGTTTGACAAGAAACTATATAAGAATTAGATAACAAGTAATACCTCAACTTGGTACACGCATAAAATAAACATAAGCACAACTTCTCAATGAATGTGTACCTACGTTTCGGCGTCAATCAACCGTCGACTCAATTATGTGACTACATGCTCCTTGCCTTCGGATTTCTTGAGTCAGAATGGCACCAATAACTTTATCTTCAGCAGCAATATATAATTTGAAAGGAACACCACTCTGAGGAGCCTTAAAGCACTAGCACCGAAGATAAATACTCCCTGATTTGCTCAAAAAGCTCTCTGCTGTTCTGCCTCCAAGTAAAATCAGCATCATTCGTTAACCTTAAGAATAGGAATAAAAACATCCACCTTCCCGGCAAGACTAGAGATGAACCGCAGTAGATAATTTACCTTGCCAAGAAACTTTTGCATATCAAGTTTGGCATATCAGAGCTACAACTTTCTGAATAGCTTCAATACGATTAGGATCAACCTCTATGCCATGCTCATGAACGATAAAGCCCAAAAACTTTCCAACCGACACACCAAAAGCACATTTGCATGGGTTCATCTTTAAACCATACCGACGCATCTTTTCAAAGGCATTGCGTAAATCAGCTAATGAGAATCAAAAGCTGCCGATTTCTCAGCTAAATGAGAATAAAAAGATATCGATTTAACAACTATGTCATCTATATAGACTTCTAAGATAATCCCTAACAATTCATGAAAGATGAAATTCATAGCCTTTTGATAAGTAGTACCAGTATTCTTTAATCAAAATGTCATAACAACCCACTCAAACAAGCCAATAAAGCCAAGACATACAAAGGATGTTTTAGACGTATCTTCTTTAGCCATAAAGATTTCATTATATCCTAGCATTACCATCAAGAAAACTAATGACTTTGTTACCTGAAGCACTATTGATCAACATGTCGGCTATAGGCATAGGATACTCATCTTTGGGTGTAGCCTTGTTCAAATTGCAGAAGTCAATGCACACCCTTGAGCTTATCGGAGTCTTTCTTCTCTAGCTGCACAATGTTAGACACCCAATCAGCATACCTGCAAGGTCTAAATAAAATTGGCTTCCAAGAGTCGGTGAATCTCATCTTTAATGCGAGGATAAATGTCGGGACCAAAATGTCAGTGGTATTTGCTTAAAAGGTCGAAATCCGGGCTTGATAGACAGCCGATGTTTACATATATCATGGCTTGACCCAAGCATTTTAGTATAATTCCAAGCAAAACAATCAACATATTCCTTTAACAACCCGTTCAATTTATTCCTAGAATTGGATTTCAAGTTCTTGTTTACAAATGTCAGCCTTGGAATAGTTGCATCACTTATATCTACCTCCTCTAGAGGATCAGCCAATGTTAACCCTTGTCCTAACTTATATAAGTCCTTAAACTCTTCAATTACAAAAAGAATCAAAATTAAAATTACAACCAGCTTTCTGATCTTCACCAGGACTGTCCGGTGGAACCTACGGGACTATCCAACAAATCACCAGATAGTCCGGTAGCTGCTATCGGACTATCCGGC
Organism: Paspalum vaginatum; assembly: GCA_030272315.1. NCBI lineage: Eukaryota > Viridiplantae > Streptophyta > Magnoliopsida > Poales > Poaceae > Paspalum > Paspalum vaginatum. Next base: position 9,111,804 of record CM059020.1, on the reverse strand, counting down.
GTCGGTGCAGGGACTACCTGCTGCCTGAACTCCATCGTGTCTTTGCTATTGCTACCACCTTCTACTGATGTATACATTGGATGTACATAATATGATTCAGTCGATTTTCAACCGGCTCTAACATCACAGGAATAAAACCCTCCTTGGACACACTTAGAAACTGGTAATCTGAGAGATCAACTCCCATCAAGCACTTGGCATTGTCATATGCCCAGATCACAGGAGCATCAGCCATCGCAATGCAGGCCAGTGGATCAGCATGTACCACCTCAATCTCATCAGCTGACCCATTGGTTGGCATGGATCTAATCTCTCCCAAGAATTAAGCTGAAATTACCTTCTACTTCGGCGATGAAGAATGCAGCAGCTATTGTCTTGCTCCCAATGATGAGCTCCATGGAAGCAACTCCTTTGGCCTCAATGGGGTTCTTGCCTCCCACACCGCTGAGCGTCATGTTGGTCTTCACTAGCTTCAGAATCTAGCTTATCAAGCTTCTTGTACAACATCTAGTTGACTACTGCACTGCCATCGACCAACATCCAAGAAACTGGAGTCCCCATCAATATGACCCTGCACATAAAGTAGTTTCAAGTGATTAACCTGATTCTGTAGGCTTTGTGAACACAACATCTCTCAATCCAAAGTTGAATTGAGCCATCACCTCTTCATCTTCACTGATGATATTGTAATCAGCGGAGAAAGCAATTACATTAATATCCATACTTGGATGTTCTGGGGAAGCTTCATAGTCAACCATCTCCACATCTAGATCTTCTTCTTCTTGAACAATAGGCATTGGAACATGTAGCCATTGGCATTGATTCTTGCTCTAGTTCCACTGTCTGCTAGTCACCGAAGCAGTCCGGCAGAGGCCATTAGACAGTCCGGATGTACCGAGTAGTCCGATGGACAACACCGGGCAATCCGGTGTCTAGGGCTGGCTCTAGGTTAGCTGCTTGAGCAGGAGCTTTGGCAACCTTTGGCTTCCATTGCTTCAAAGGGAATACATGGTGTGTTTCATTGAAGATCCTCTCTGATTCCTTCTCCTTCTTCTCCTTGGCCCGCAAGCAATGCAATTTCCTCTTTTGTGAAAGAGTCAAACCTGAAGGACACCATCGAGGCATGAAATGCTTCGGATCTGGTGGTGGCTTACTGGTAGATTTGCTAGGAACATGCTTTCGTGATCATTAGCCAAAGTTACCTTAGATGGAGTTTCCTTTGGCATAGTAGTGGCCGATTTCCCAAAAACCTTCAGCGTCTTACAATTTTCATTAAGGACCACATTGTTTACCCCAATATTAACATTACCGGCTATAGCTTGAGGTGCTCGTGATATTGCTGGTTGAACCGGTACTAGAGCTTGTTAAACCGATTTTGGTGAAAATTGGAACATTGGTGATAATTGGTGAAAATTTTGAGTAGGGGGTGCTACAAATCTAGGTGGTAGTCCCCCATGCCCCGCTTCCATACTTGTCGGCATTGGAGGCCGATAATTCTGGCATTGTTGCTGATTTTGCATCCATGGATTAGATTGCGACATACTCAATCGGTCATGTACTGAGAGTGCTAGCCTATCAAAAATAGAATGCTGTGGTGCCCCCATCCTTGGTAATAGTAAGGATTATATGAAGATGGCGAATATACAGTAATATTGCTCCAAACTAGATTTAGTTGAAATTCTTGTGGAGGTCCCCTATAGCATAGGTGGGTTAATAGGTGCTGGTGGAACTAGCTGGACCACATGCTGAGCCTTTTCTATCGGCTTCTTGTTTTGAATTTGCCTTGCTTCCCGTGGTGGTGACCTTGATTGCTTGTACGGCCAATTTTTAGGAGCGACCTTCTTTACGTGTTTGGAAAGCAATTGATCAAATGTTGGACCAGATCTATATGGCTTACCAAAGGTCCTTGCTTGATGCTTCTTCCACTAGCCCACCTCCAGCTGCCTTGGCTTGAAGGTCCTCGGGCACTGCTAGTGGGCGCTGGACTGTCCGGTAGGCATCACCGGACTATCCGACACACCGGACTATCTGGCACTGGGTGCCTGGACTATCCGATGGCACTGTCTCGGGGAGCCCCTGCTAGTTTTGCTAGCCTCCCCGACACCAACAAACTTGCTGATGATCTTCAATGTTTCCCTGCCATCTGGAGCCTTCTGCTTGATCATCTTCCTGGACAAAACTTTAGTATTATCATCGATCACTCGCTAGCTACCGATGACCACAGTTTGGCTTTTGCTTGTATCGACCACTTCTGACCAAACCAAGACCTTCTTGCCATTCAAATCCAGTGCATTCATCGGGAATGGCTGCTTATCTATCTGCATCTTACGAAAACTCAAACGTCCTTCATTGACAGTCGATTGTACCTATCGTTGGAAAACATTACAATCATTAGTTGCATGAGAAAAAGGAAATTATACCAGTTGCAATATGCTCTCTTTTTTAAGTCATCTATGAAAGGAATAGTTTGTGATAATGTAATGTTTCCACTTTTAAGCAATTCATCAAAGATTTTATCGCACTTAGCAACATCAAAAGTAAATTTAACTTCTTCTTGCAGATTTTTTTAATCGGTGAGGGACTCAAGTGTATCAAGTCCGGTCTTTCATCCTTGGCTGTGATGAGCTGTCTATCAGCACCGAAGACTTGTTGAATGACGAAGCGAGCACCTCCTAAGTGTGACCTGGAGGAAAGTCCAACTAAGCGTGACCTGGTGGTGGCGCCCGAGTGCTATCGTGGCTGTGACAAAATCCCATGCCAATTGGACTGGCATGTGGCTTGGGTTGCGGCCCAAGTTAGCCTTAGCCCATAAGATAGACCTTGGGTGCAGGGATGGTGTCAGTGAGCCATAAAATCACTCAAGACTGGAGGCCAACCAAGCGTTTACCAGTTCGAGCATAAAAACCGAGCCCAACTATCGCTTCCTGGTTCGAGCGTCAAAACCTAGGGGCTTGGTTGCCGGTATCCCGAAACCAGAGTTACCCCCGAGGGATGAGCTACTGGACACTGTAGAGGACATCGGGACAAGGCGGAGAAACCGAAGTTGCAAGGACTCCATCGTGGCCAGTTCATCCGAGTTATTGCTGGTCTTTTATAGCCTCTACACGCAGTTTTAGTGTAACTGAGTCTGTAATATAGGGGGATAAGTGCAAACTGCCTGAGGGCAATAGAGGTGTAGTATAAATAAGAGGTTGGCTGCTCCAAGCCACCTCTCTTGGCTTGTTCCTCTTAGACTTAGGGTTTAGGAGTGATTTTTGTTCTCAAGCCTTGAGCTCCATTGTAAGAGACGTTAAGAGTAGGATCTAGCCTCTAATCTAGTGGAAAGGTGGGGGTGGTTGCTTGAGTTTGAATCCCTTCGGTTGTAATCTGTTCTAGACCCTTGTTTGGGCTCTTAATAGAAGGAAGATTCAGCTGTAAGCTTGTGTCCCTTGTCCCTCCTCTTCCCCCTTGGATTTTGGTCTTGATTCTAGATCTTTTGGGCATTTGGCTTTGATCAAGGATCAAGGGCTTTCTTTTGCCAGTTCTTTGGACTGCCTAGGATGTGGTTGGATTGTGGTTTCCCTTTGCCCAATCCTTTTGATCCACGAGCAGCCCCTGCAGTTTTTCGTTCTTGGCTTGTAGACTTCACTTTGAGGACTGAGTCCAAATCTGTGGAGAAAATCTTAGGCTTTGGCCTTGATTTGTTGGGAATAGCTTCTCCATGGCCTAGACAAAGTCCTTGTGAAATTTGGTAAAGTTTGGAGTCCATTTGGTCGAGATTTGGATCGATTCTTGAGGATTTGTGGGCTATTTTCTTCCTCGGCTGCCCTGTTTCATACCACCGGACCGTTCGATGCCTGGGGTTTTGTCTCAGGGCGAAGAACACAAGGCTCGGCCTCACTGGGCTCTTTGCGAGCACTGGACCATGTCCGGCGGTGAGCCACCGGATCGTCCGGTGGTGCTTGAGCAGAGGATTTATTCATCGGCCTAGAACATCTGGTGGCATACCAAACTATCCGCTGGCTAGCCACCTGGATTGCCCGGTGGTTAGCCATCGGACCAGTCTGGTGCATTGGCGTCGGACCATCCGGTGGCTTTTGCAGCCGGTTGTTCTTAGCTTGTTTTGCGTTGTTTTCTCTCAGTGTTTGAGTGAGTGGTGTGTAGTGCTTCCGCATAGCTTTCCTCTACGTGTTCTAGGGTTGGTAGCTTTGTTTTGCTACTGCAACCTTGCACAAAAGAGAAGAGAGGGTTTCATGGGTTGCAAGTTAGGATCGTACCTATTCACCCCCCTCTAGATCGCTCTTTCGATCCTCAATGATTTGGCAATCTGCTGCACTAACAAGTGAAAGGACCTTGATGTCACCTAGAGGGGGGATGAATAGATGTAATTGAAAATTTACACCACTTAAAAACAAAATGTCAGCACTCACACCGGATAGTCCTGGTGGGTCATACCGTCAGTCTGGTAGAACCGGATAGTCCGATGATCCTCACCGGATTGTCCAGTGTCACACAGAGACTAAACCCCACAAGTAAAAATATGCGAGTAAATACTAGTTGAGCTGCGTGGAGCTGTGTAATGAGTTTCTATGGTGATGACAAGCTCAGCAACACTTAATCCCTGTACTCACAAAGAGAACTTACACACTGAATAATAATGATAGCTGGAAGCAATAATGTAATGCAAGAAAATAAATTAGCCACAAGCACAAAGCTTGGGTCTCCCAGCAGGGGCACAAGAGATTTTATTTCTGAGGTTCGGGCACACCCAGCAAGTGTCCGTACGTCCCCGTTGAGGCACCCACCAAGAGCATTGAGTCTTTTTCAACTCATGGCCTCCCCTTCACTACCACCAATGGCTATGAAGGTGCTCACTGCAAATTCTCCGAAGAGCGGGGGTTATCACCTATAAGAGAAGTGGCACCCACAAGCCGAGTGCCTTCGGGTCGCTCTCGACGTCTATGAGAAGGCCTCCAAGAGCAACAAAAACACTTCCTGGAAATGCTTGCCAACTATGCTAATAAGCTAGGTGCTCACAATGTAGCTCACACAATCTCACAAATCCTCACCCAACTCAAGAATCTCACTTGTTTATCTCAATCTCACAAAAAGAGTGTTGGGAAGTGTTTCTTAGGGCCTTTGGATGAATATGGACGTGGAGGAAAGCACCAACCCCAACCAGAAGTGAGTGGGGGTATAAATACCCACCGTCACAAAACTAGCTGTTGGCCTGTGTTAGGCCATCACCGGACAGTCCGGTGAGCCCTACCGGACAGTTCGGTAGAGGCTGACTAGCCGTTGGGATTCAAATCCCCTCTACCGTATAGTCCGGTAAAGCTCACCAGATAGTCCGGTGAGGGTTTCCCTGACCAGATGGCTAAGGTACTGAGCCTTGGTCACTAGATACTGAAATGTGTAGGTGTTATCCCCATTAGAGATACACCTAACTAGGAGATAAAAGTACAAGAAAAGATCCAGAGAGCTCTCACAATAAGGCTCAAGCAATTTCCACAATGGGTATGCCACACTTAATGCCATATGCACTACAAGAGATGCAATGGCCCAGCACTATCTGAAAACTAGCTATGAGCACATGTTGACTAGTGACTTTCGAGTTTCGCTTCTCTCTTGATAGTACTGGCATACCTATACTCAAGAAAAGATAAATCTAGATGAAAACCACTTGAGTCTTGGTCTTGATGAATAATGCCTGTCTTGAATCATGTCAATAGAGAGGGATAGCCAAGCTGAGCTTCTTCCTGAGCAATCCTCTTTGAGCTGAATAGTTGGACTTCAATTTAGATAGCCTCTTCAATAGGTAGATGGAGCACATTTGCTCATTATCCATTCAATATACTTGATCTTGATCATAATTGGCTTTAGTATGCAATAGTGTGTCTTCACGATCAGCCAAGTGTTATACATGAGAAATCCAATTTAAGTAGTGACGTCCAAATGGAAGAGATAGAATCCAAGTCACTTTTCTTAATATGAAAGCCAAGTGCCTCAAAGATGCATCACTAATAGAAAACCAGTGAAATCTCGCACTTAGGCAATGCAATCCTTTAGAGATGGACTGCTCTTCACAATGGCACGATAAGATGATCAACAATATAAGTAACCAAGCCATCGTGAGAGACTATAACAAATATAATGGTCATTTAGATGATCCAAGAGTAAATCCAACTAAGTGAGATGATCCATGATCCAAATATCCTCATTGGGCAATAGATATTCAATAATGATCCATCATTCATTTCATAAGTGTAATGTTCATCCAATATGCTTGACTCCCAACACATGAGAGTATTCATGCTTGATCGTGAGATATGTATATTAAAATTTATTCTTTTACACTTTAACATTATGAATTAACCTGTGAAAACCTGTCAAGTGACTTCACAAAGTAGTTAGACCTTTAATTGTGTTGTCACTCAATACACCAAAACCACTAAGGAGGCTTGCTGCACTTACAACAAGAATTGTCATGGATACTCCTCCCTTTGACAAAGGCACTCCGATTGATGGAAGCCATGCTTGGCAGATGTGTAGCTAGCCGATTAGCTAGTATTTTGGTTACTAGCTTAGCAAAACTACGAATAAGGCTTATCGGCCTATAATCCTTGACTAGTAGGGCATCCACCTTCTTAGGCAAGAGGGTGATGAAAGCTGTGTTGAGGAGTTTGAATGTGGAAACATGCCCTCTCTATACAGCAAGAAGTGTAGCCATTGTATCCTCCTTGATGATGTTGTTTATAGAAGTGACCTGTGAACCCATCTAGCCAGTGGCCCGGGAGGCTTATCCAGAGGTAATTCTCTTACAACCAACAAGACCTCCTCCATAGAAAAGGGTGATTCAAGATCATCAAGATCATGTTGCCGTATGCCTAGGTTATGGAAGTCCAAAGTGTAGTCCCTCTGTTCAGCTGTACCAATAAGATTATCATAGAATTCTAGGGCTACTTGCTGTTTCTCATCTTGTGATATGGCAACTTGGTCCCTGACCTGAAATTTAGCAATATTTTTTTCTTGCGGTAACATGCTTGCTGGTGAAAAAAATAAGTGTTTGCCTCACCCTCTCATAGATACAGAATGCGCGAGTGTAGTCTCACAATGGTGCGCACCAGTGATGCTAGACCAAGGGAATGTTGTTTTAGCTTTTGCCTAAGCCAGTCTTCCCTAGGTGAGAGCCCTCTGACATCTCTAGCAATCCCAAGGTGGTGCAGAATTTTCTTAGCCATGTCAAGTTGCAGGCTAATGTTGCCCACCTTGCATTGGCTCCATCTTCGGGGCCTGTATGTTAGTGACACCGTAGTGAACACGTGGCGTGAGGCCCGCATGACAGGTTTCCTCTTCCAACTGCTATTGCCCGCCCGCTCCCCACTCTCCCACCCTACCCATGCACTGATGTACCGTCACCACTTCCACCCACTTGCTCCTTGTCGCCTCCGCAAGTGCACTCGTTGCAGCCTCTGCACACACACGAGCACCTCCAAGCATTACGGTCTCCCTTCCACCTATAGCCAACCCACCACACGTTGCTTGAGCCGCTGCCATCACCTATGGTGCTCTCTGTTGACTTTGCTGGTGCACTGCCATGTCGTGCATATCCTTGGAGTTGATGAGGATCGGTGCCGGCTTCACCCCTTGCATGACCAGGCTGGAGAAGAGGAACGAGAAGGCCACCACTTTGAGGACCAGTAGGGATCATGCCACGCTGGGACCAGCGTTGTAGGACAGTCGCTGGCGAAGCTCCAGAGCTGCCCTATGTTGATTATAATCAGTGTGCTCTTGTCTGCTTGAAGAAGTAGCTTAAGGAGCTCTAGCTTCCATGTATCCTAGGCATAGGAGGCCATTCTGGCCATAGCAGGTAGAGCAAGTGGAGACATGGCTTTTACAGCCATTTGTATTTACTCCATTTGTACATAGTTGACTGCCAAGTAGTGGCAAGTCTTGTAGTAGTAGGTAGTTGGTAGTTTTTTACCAAAGCCCATGCTTGTACAGCATTCCTACTCCCCCTTCTCCCTGTATTTATACCACCTAATGGGGGCAATGGAAATTAGTTCAATTCCAAGAACTCAATCTTCTTCCTCACCGTGTGAACCAGTGGAGTGTGTGTGCTGTGAGCTGTGAGTGTGAGCACTGATCGGTGCTAACAAGTGGCATCAGAGCCATGTTGCTGGGCGACAAGGTCCTAGTCTCTAGGACACAGGGAGTGGAGAGGATCCACCTCACCAGAGCACAGCCGCCGCAACTGGTGGTGGTGGCACCCTGGTCATCCAGAAGATGGTGTGGGACTGTTGGCAGCAGTCTGCCATACCGTACAGCTCACCTACACCAACTACGACAGCTGGGTGGTGATGATGCAGGTTATGCTTCGAGGCGCGCGGGCTGTGGGAGGCGGTCGAGGCTGCACCACCAAGCGCTAAGAGGAGCGGTGGGCGATGGAGGCGATCCTCCATGTCGTTCCACTAGAGATGCACCAGTCTCTTAGTGCGCGTAGGATAGCCTCAAGAAGATGCGGACCGGCTCAAGGGTGGCAAAGCGGGCAAGGATCCAGCAAGCTGCAGCGGGAGTTCGAGCTCCTGGAGTTCAAGGACGGAGAAGACGTCGAGGACTTCTCGCTCCGCCTTGCCACCTTGATGACGCGGTTGAAGGAGCTCGGCTAAGTGCTGGAGGATGTCGACATCGTCTCCAAGTTCCTGCGCGTCGTGCTGCCTAAGTTCTCCCAGCTAGCGCAGGAGATCGAGACTCTGGTTGATCTCAAGACCCTCACGATCGAGGATGTCGTGGGTCGGGTCAAGGTCCAGGAGGATCGGCAAACGCGGGAACGCAGCGACAGGTTGTACCTAGCAGGAGGATGAGCCGCAGAGGCTCCTCTGGCTCGCGTCGTGGCGGAGACCAAAGCCGCGGAGCGTGGGAAGCCATGGAGGTGGGGCAACGTGCGTGTGGGGGATAGATATCCCCTGGTCACTCTTGCAATGGATTCGGCACATATGGGCCTAAGGCATAGAGCAACTTGACGCACAGGACAAGGACTCGACGTATACAGGGAAGAGTTAAGAGAAATCCTAATAAGAGATAAAACCTAATCCTAATAGGACTAGAACTCCTTGTAACCCAGGCCACGCTGGACTATATGAGGCAGGCTAGGGGGCTCCTCACAGGTATATCTCTCTACCTCTTGATTAGAACTCTCTCAACCACTCCCTCGACCTCATAACCTCGAGAGCTCAAATCAATACAACTCGCTCCAAATAGGACGTAGGGTATTACGCATCTCGCGGGCCTGAACCTGTATAAATCGTGTGTTTTTATCTCTGGTCACGTTACTACGCGAACCATCGAGCCATGATCGATCTCGTCAAACCACAAAAAGCACTGTGTGATACATCCCGTGGTGCACTGCCTATTACTAAACACCGACAGTTGGCGGCACCAGGTAAGAGAGGATGACATCGACAACATCGCTAGCTCCATGACTATTATCATCGGCATCGTCAAGAATCAAGAAAAACTCCAATCTATTACAAGCCGGCGGCTCGTACTCCCTCTAGCCAAGTCCAAGGATAGAAGATTTCATCTACTACGGCAACGATCTTTCCGGAAGATTATCGGCACAATCATCAGTGGTTGCTGCGAAGGCTTTAATTAAATCTAATCTGTGGTGCTCCAATAAATCAGGGACCAAACTACGAAGACACCAAGGCGAAGCTCTCAAGTTTGGCACGAGTCTGGAGATGAATCCAGCCATATCTGATCAATCGTTCGGCACAGGAGCAATTTCAATTATCTAAGTAGTGCAGTCTAGCTTGGAATCCCGACCCAGCCTAATTGTAAAGCAACGGCAACTATCATTGTCTGATTCGGAGGCCAAATCAAACCCGTTTGGTGCTGTGCATGCATGAGTCTATCTAGTCAGAGCAAAAGAAAAAGGCCAGCGATTCTGATCTGAATCAACTCGGGGACTTCAATCTGCCAAGCCCTATTGTTTTTGCACTTATCGAGTCCGGTCGGGAGACACGCTTGCGAACCAGTCGCAGGCACACCCGATCTGAGATCAAGTCAAAATCCTATGCGTATCGAGGAAATATTGAGCCGAGACCGGCAGGCATATGCTACCTGCAGCCGCTGCAGCTGCTATCATCGCAGAACTCTCGACGGGACCTATCCACGAATTCAACAGGAAGAAAAAACCTGTCAGATATCATGTGCATTTCTACTATTGCTGCTGTCTCACGAGCATGAATATTGCTACTCGGAATTTGAACTAAAACCGATCGCCGGTGAACAGCTAAGTTGTTTTTAATATGCATGCAATCGTTTTTATTTTATCCGACTGGCTGCCACTCCGATATTATTTATATTTGAGTACTCTATTTGCAAACAATACTACTCCGATTGTTTCTTAATTATTATTTCAGGGAAAATATTTCATATCGGCGTAAATATTTACGGCGCGCTGAGACACTGTACCTGCGCTATCGTTGACTATCTCCGACTTAGCAACTCTAAATTTCCGTAAAAAATACAGCAAGTCCTCCTGCTGACGAAGCGCAATGAGTCATCAGTTCTCTACAGTGAGTCCTCCAATCCTAATGGATAAACTATTATTGCTCATATTATTTCTTAATCATCCTGAGCTGTGGATCTATTAAATTATGTCTTAATTATCCGGTTATTGGATCAATTGAATTATTTTTGAAATATCCGAGTTATTGGATTAATTGGATTTTTTATGAATCATTCGGATTATCTACATTATTTCTGAATTACCGGATTATTCTTGTATCACTCGGACTATGGATATATTCATATTATTTTTGGATCACTTGGGCTATAGGATTATTCGTATTATTTCTAGGATCACTCGAGCATTGGATCTCTCAAATTATTTCTGGTCACTCCAACCATGTTTTACGCACATCACTTTTCTGTCGCATCTCGTGTTTCGCCGAGTTAATTCTTTTCAGTTGCATCTTGTGTTCCGCTGAGTCCATTCTTTTAAGTCGCGTCTCGTGTTTCGCCGAGACAACACTTTTCTGCTGCATCTCGTGTTTCGCTGAGCCAAATATTTTCTGTCGCATCTCGTGTTTTGATAAGTCTAGTGTTTTCTAGCAAAATCTGTGCGTGCTAACGACAGGGTAACTCTGGACTCTCCATACGGAGCAATCGGTCTGGCCTACCGGTGTTACATGCCTTTGTATCCTCATAAAATGGTACAATCTGGCCCTCCTTATGGAGCAATCAGCCTATATCGTAGACCGACAGCTGGTGTTAAATGCCTTTGCGTCCTCATAAAAAGGGTGCAATCTAGGCCCTCTTTACGGAAGCAATCAGCCTATGTCGTAGACCGACAGCTGGTGTTACACGCCTACGCGTACTCATTTAAGGGATACCTCTTGTCCTTCATACGGGCAGTCGGTCTGTCCCACCGACACTCTATGCCTTCGCTGTACTCGGAATGCAAACATAGAGTTCACTTTATCATGTACTATCAACTCAGGAGTTCACTTCATGATGCACTATCGATACGGGGGGCGCCCCACAGCTCGGAGGCTGGGCTGTTGTCTGCCTCGTTGACTTAATGCTTAGTCAGCTCGGGGGCTGCGCTACCGCGTGCCTCGCTGACTCACTCCTTCATCGACTCGGGGGCTAGGCAGTTATCCTCCTCGCCGACTCGCTGCTTCGTCGACTCGGGGGGCTGGGCTATTGTCCGTCTCACTGACTCACTGCTTCGTCAGCTCAGGGGCTGCGCTGCTGCGCGCCTCGCTGACTCACTCCTTCGTCGACTTGGGGGCTGGGCTGTTGTCTGCCTCGCTGACTCACTGCTTCGTCAGCTCGGGGGCTGCGCTGCTGCGCGCCTCGCTGACTCACTCCTTCGTCGACTTGGGGGCTGGGCTGTTGTCCGCCTCGCTAACTCGCTGCTTCGTCGACTCGGGGGGCTAGGCTGTTGTCCGCATAGCCGACTCACTGCTTCATCGGCTCGGGTGCTGCGCTGCCGCGCGCCTCACCGACTCACTCCTTCGTTGACTCGGAGGCTAGGCTATTGTTAGCCTCACCAACTCACTGCTTCATCAGCTCGGGAGCTGCGCTGCCGCGCGCCTCGCCGACTTACTGCTTCGTCGATTCGGGGGCTGCGCTACCGCGCGTCTCGCCGACTCACTCCTTCGTCGACTCGGGGCTGGGCTGTTGTCCGCATGGAGGATACCATCAGAATTTTTTTTTGAAGACTACAAGGCAAGACATTTAGAAAGCAAAATTTGGAATCTTCAAGCCGATAGTTGCTCAAGTTGACTTGAAGCTCGGGGGGTTGTGAGGGATAGATATCCCCTGGTCACTCATGCAATGAATTCGGCGCGTTGGCCTAAGTCGTAGAGCAACTTGACGCACAAGACAAGGACTCGACGTATACATGGAAGAGTTAAGGGAAATCCTAATAGGAGATAAAACCAATCCTAGTAGGACTAGAACTCCTTGTAACCCGGGTCACGCCGGACTATATAAGGCAATGCTAGGGGCTCCTCCCAGGCATATCTCTCTACCTCTTGATCAGAACTCTCTCAACAACTCCCTCGATCCTCATATGCCCTCATTGTAACCTCGAGAGCTCAAATCAATACAACTCGCCCCAAACAGGAACGTAGGATATTACACATCTCTGCGGCCCGAACCTGTATAAATCATGTGTTCTTATCTCTTGTCGCCGTGACACGCAAACCATCGAGCTAATGGTCGATCTCGCCGAAACCACAAAAAGCACTGCGTGATACATCCTACTGGTGCACTGCCCGTACTAAATACCGACACAGCTGACACGCGCGATGCGGACAGGATGAGCGCGAACAGAAAGGATGCGCTACGATGCTAGGCCATACTCGTGGCGCATCTCCTACCACGATCATTGCCGCAAGTGCGGTGAGAAGGGCCACTAGGGCCCGTGACTGCAAAGCTCTGAGGTGCCAGGAGTGGGCACACCTAGCGGAGGAGGAAGATGATGGGCCTGTGTTGCTCATGGCACAGATGTGCACTCTCCATGAGGTGGAAGTAGAGGCGTATGGAAGCAGCTCCATATCAACGAGCCACGCACGTAAGTGCTCCTAGGGATAGGAGGAGAAGTACGCGGACATGGACCAGAGGAGGTGGTACCTTGACTCAGAGCTAGCAACCACATGATGGGGTGATGAGAAGACTTCGCTGAGTGGGACACCGCCGTCACTGGCTCCATCAAGTTTGGCGATGACTCAATGGTGACCATTCGAGGGCATGGCACGGTGGTGTTCAAGAGCCAGAACGGCGACTGCCGCGTGCTCACAAACGTCTGCTACCTCCCTCAACTACGGACAAGCATCGGGCAGTTGGACTGAGCGAGGATGCGAGGTGCTGATCAAGCACGTTATGCTCACTATCCGCGATAGAGAGCTGCACTTGCTCTCCAAGGTGAAAAGGTCGGCCAAATGGCTTTACCTACTGAACCTGAGCATTGTGCAGCCTGTATGCTTGGCGGCGGTGAAGGACAACGAGGCCTAGCTGTGGCATGCCCAGTTTGGGTACCTCAACTTTGAGGCCTTGGCCAGGATGTCACACAAGGGAATGGCTTGCAGGCTATCACGCATCGAGCATGTTGAGGAGCTCGTTTGCATAGAAGGCCAAGTACCATGCCGGCGATTGACTCGAGCTCATGCACAGTGATCTATGCATGCCAATCATGCTAGCGACGCATGGCAGGAGGAAGTCCTTCCTCTTGCTGGTGGACGACTGCACGTGGTATATGTGGCTCCGCTTGTTGTCGAGCAAGGATGAGGCACCGGAGGCTATCAAGCACTTCTAGGTGAAGGTGGAGGTTGAGACGAGCAACAAGTTGAAGGTGTTGCACACCGATCGCAACGACGATTCACTTTGGTGGAATTCGGTCAGTATTGCACAGATGAAGGCGTTGAGATGCATCTCATGGCGCCATATCACCACAGTAGAGCGGCATCATGGAGAGACACAATCAAACTATCGTGGGCATGGCATGGAGCATGCTCAAGGCGAAGAAGATGCCAGCGGAGTTCTGGGGAGAGGCAGTGAACACGGCGGTGTTCATTCTCAACTGAGTGTCGACCAAGAGCTTGAAGGGGATGACCCCCTTTGAGGCATGGCACGGGAGGAAGCCGAACGTCGCATTCCTAGGATATGAACTTGGGAGCAAGGCGTAGAGGCTGTATGACCCACGTGCAGAGCAGGTGCACGTCTCAAGAGATGTGGTGTTCGACAAGGGCGCGAGCTGAAGCTGGGAGGCGACAGGCACAGAGGAGGATGGGCATGACTGGAGCTCCTTCACCATTGACTACACCATGTATCATGGTGCAGGGGAAGCTGCGGGTCATAGAGGCGCGGGCGCAAGGGGAGCGGAGCAGAGTGGTGGCGGGTAGGCGGAACAGGAAGCTCCCGTGGAGCTGTAGTCGTCATTGTCTCTGCCACCTATGGCACAAGGCACACCCACGTCCATGGAGGCGGGCGGCTTGGTGCGCTTCGTCACACCACCACTAGCCGCGGAGGAGTACCTGGACGTCGACTACAATGATGAGCCGCTCTAATTCCACGCCGTGGACAACATCATCGGCGACGCATTGCTGCCGGGTCACGCGATGCGCAACCTCAATGGCGAGCTTATGGCTAGCACTGAGGATCTGCGCTCGCTGGAAGAAACAGAGGTAGACACGTGATGGCAGCGCGCCATGGGGGAGGAGATGGCGTCGATTGAGGAGAACGCCACATGGGAGCTTGTGAATCCACCGATCGGCTGTAAGCTGATTGGACTCAAATGGGTCTACAAGGTGAAGAAGAATGTGCACGGCGACGTGGTGAAGCACAAGGCAAGGCTTGTGGCAAAGGGGTTCGTGTAGCGAGAGGGGATCAATATCGAGGAGGTGTTCGCACTGGTGGCGCGGATGGACTCCGTGTGCCTGCTGCTCACCCTGGCGGCCACGAGGGATTGGAGCGTCCACCATGTGGATGTGAAGTCAGCCTTCCTCAATGGGTAGCTCACTAAGGTGGTGCATGTGAGGCAGCCACCTGGCTTCATTGTCGCCGGAGAAGAGAACAAGGTGCTATGGCTGTGGAAGGCTCTATATGGGCTGCGCCAAGCACCATGAGCGTGGAACATCAAACTAGATGCAACTCTAGCCATGCCTAGGTTCAAGAAATGTGCTTTAGTGCACACTCTGTAGACCCGACGCTCGAAGGAATGGGTGCTCATCGTCGATGTGTATGTGGATGATCTGATCCACATTGGGTTGGTGCAGCAGGAGATTGACAGGTGCAAGGCAGAGATGGTAGTAAAATTCAAGATGAGTGACTTGGGGCTGCTCACTTACTATCTCAGGATAGAGGTGAGGCAAGGAAGGCATGCCATCGAGCTCTGTCAGACAGCATATTGAAGCGCCCAGTTTCCATAATGGGACTAAAATGTGCTTTATAACCATACCAGGGTTTGGTAATCACATTCTTACATCAGAGTGATACAGATCCATCCTAAATGGGTCGGACAGCAAAGGGGCACAGCGCTAAAAATCTAAGTAGCGGAATGTAAAATGTAGGCCCATCTTCCTCATGCCTCAGTTGGGAAGCAGGTCATAGCCCTTACTCGTTCTCGGACCAATGAATGTCCATAGCACTGAGAAAAATAACAACAAAGCAAGGGTGAGTACATACATACTCAGCAGCCCACCTTTCTCCAAAGGAATTTTGGGGAAAGCTAACATTGTATGAAAGGATATATCTGAAGCTTAAAATAATTATGCAGAAAAATAATTGTATGCAGGGTTTGTGATAGTTGTTAAGTTTTAACCTTTCTGAAAAGTGAGTTTTCCCCCAAAAAAGTTTGGCACTGGACTTTCCGGTCCAAAGTGGCCCATGACTTTCCAGCCAACACATTTTCCGTACATCCAGCATCCTCTGCTGAACCAAAAACCAATTTTTATCCGATCCCAAACCAATTCCATTTTATTTTATGAAAACTGCTAACTGAAGAACCAAGCCGTAACTCATCCATACCAGTGGACACAGACTATTCGAATAGGTTTTACTCTAAATAGAGGTGGTACTAATTCCCACAAGTTGGACTCAGCGGCACGTTACCGTCGTAACTGCCAGAATTCCAAACCAAGCCGTTGCCTTTGTTTCATCACCTAGCAGAAATTTAGGGATTCGGGCCTCCGAGCCACTCCAGTACTCCGCGGTATTCCCGTTGGGACACCACCCATCCCCTAGCACCTTGTGCGCCAGCACAGAAGCTAATAGGCTATCCACTCCGAGTCGGGCCTGGCCAATGCCTCATACATAGCGAGTGGTTGTATTAAAAGAGTTAGACAAGATGAAAATCATAACGGTCCTTACGGAGAGCTCAGGTATAACCATTCCAACTTTTCAATGCTCGACAGCGTGAACAATCCACCTACCCGGTATTCTCCACGAATCCTGAGACAAGGGGTAACCGCAGGTAGCTAAGCTACCCGTACATACCTTGTCCTTATGGTTGTTTCGACGCGTAGCCGTATTCCGACAAGGTCGATTGCCGGGGTTCTTCCCCATTTTATTTCAAAAACAACACACACAACCGCTCTCTCATACCCATCATATTCCACATCCATAATATCAAGATTATGATAGATAATTAAATGAGTGATCTCACCTATGCGCGCTATATCTAAAATAGGCTTAGGTGGCTGTATACTTTGCTGGGTCACCTTAGCAAGCAAAACATGCAAGTTGGTATGTGATTAACAGGCTAAGGGTTATGTTCGCAAAACATAGGAAATTTATGCATCAAATGGGGATTCCAATGGGTTTGCCTTTCACTTTGTTGAGGCGGTTGATATAATAGATGCTGGACGTATTGGGCGCAGACCATTGCGTAGTATATCACAAGGGCAGGCCGAACGGTCTCTCAGGTAAAGCCTAGCGCACAAACAATGAAAACACACAAATCGAAGTATAGCAAGAGCTCAACATTGATTTTAGGTGTGGCGGAAATGGTAGGCGGTCTAGTGTTTATTTGGATGGTTGGAGTTTACCAAGGGCGTTGGTTGGGGTTGAGTGTGTTGATGGTCACACTGGCGTGCAAGGTAACGGTTATTGCAGAAACGACAGGAGAGTGGGGCCGGGACGGCCAAGGTGGAAACGGAATTTGCGGGATGGCGGCCGCATGGTGATGTTGGAGGAAAAGATCTTTTGTGGAATGACAGAATGAGCGTTGTTTTTTAGATGATTTTCGGTATTGTCATCACCTGAAGTCAAGGCTCAGGAAGACCCAGGGCATGAACCTTGTGGATTTATGTGGAGCAGGTGGATAATGGCATCAATCAACAGGCACACAAAAATTGTGGAACCGGTGTGAAGCACTGACTGGGCGTAGGACGGCGTCATGGTGGCATGACGGTGGCTTCAGGACAGGACAAAAGATTATGTGGAGTGTATGAGTAGGTAGAGCTTGATTTTAGATGATTTTAGGTGAAAGAATCACCCAAATCGGAGCGGGAACGAAGAAGATATGAATATTGTATATTCAGAAAAAGAAAAGGAAAATGAATATTTCTGGAATATTCCAAAATCCGAATATTTGGAAACGGGATAATAAAATCGTATTTTTGGATTCTGGAGGAACAGATAATATTTCTAGACTGCTTGCGAGCAGAGTTTCAGACTGGTGTCAACGGTCCACGCATATGGTGTCGAATATAGCACCGGCTTGTGGGTGGCTCTGAAAACTCCTAAAATCATGAAATTAATGTGTATCGTAGATATTGATTTTTGATGAATTTAGAAAGAAGAATCGATGGAATTGGAGCTCGTATGGTCGAGAGATTAATTCAGAAACAATTGAATAAAAGAAGAGAATGGTACAAGATTGGACCTGCTGGATCGAATGACATGTGGTTAGTGATGGGCTAATCACCGGTGGCTGGTGGTTGGCATGGAAAAAAATAATGGGTGGGTCCACGTGTCATTCAGAGGAGAGGAGGGCTGTTATGACAGGTAGAGGGGCCTGAGCAGCCCCGAGCAGCGCCTCTGCTCGGCTGCTTGCCTTGCATCGCCGTGAGCAACGGGCAGAGGCTCACCGGCGTTCAGCTCTGGTGTTTGTCAGCGCGGTGGAGGTGGTGGACGCGGAGGTGCTCGCTGCGGGCAGCCATTGGTGGCGGCCTAGGAGCTCGTGGGGAGCTCGATACAGGTAGTGAGAAGGGGGGAGCGCGGCTTGGGGATGGTGGAGGGATGTGGTGAGGTGTTCACAGTCGGAGCAATCGAGCTATGGTGGCCTCTCGACGAAGAACGCAGAGGCACTCTGCTTCTGTGTATGAACACGGCAAGGGAGGAGGAGGGGGATGGCGTTCGCGGCGCACAACGCTCGGGTTGAACTGGGGCTGATATTGCCGCGGTGATGAGCTTGGTGTGGATGGAGGCATGGGGGTGGGGGGCTATTTATAGCCGATGGAGGAGGAGGCCGATGATGTGTCACGGAGATGAGAGGTCCACATGGCGCGGAGATGGGGGTCCAAGTGTCGCGAAGATGGAAGGTCCACATGGCGCGGAGATGGGGGGTCCAAGTGGCACGGGGATATTTTTTTTTGGAATTGAATTTTGGAAAGGAATTTTGGAAAGAATTGTGGTGGAGAGTATTTGCGATATTTGGAATTTTGTTGAGCTCATATTAACACACTCAAAACAAATAAACAACATCCAAAATTTTTGAAAATTTGATTTTGAATCTGGGAGGGATTAGAAGAAAATTCCGGGTGCTAAATTTTGGGGCGTTACAAATCTACCCCACTTAAAATGATTCTCGTACTCGAGATTCGGCTTAGAATGTTTACAGGGTTTGCTTTACTTCTGCTAGCTATTTCCTGATTCTTCACACGGAATGGAAGGCGGAATTTTAATAACAAGTACATGTCCAACTCTATTCCTCTTTTCCTTCATTTTTCTTCTTTGTTGGAGCTATTCGTACAAGCCTTCCACATACAAGCTGGATCATTCACTTCATGAACTTGGAAGGTTGTTCCATTGCCTGGCGGCTTCAGGCAGGGGCTTTTCTAGAGAGCAGCAGAAATTCAGCAAGGCACTTTCTGCTCTCTAGATGGTGGCATAATCCGGGCAGTTTGTCCAAAGGGATGGATCCATCAACATATGGAATCCGGATTATCCTATGCCAGTACTAACAGAAGGGAGGCTACCCCACTTAAATAGGGCGGTTGCCCATACTTGAGTAGGTTAGGCACTCTTCTAGAAGCGAGGAGCTGCTGTGTTTTTCCAACTGTTGTTGCGGTATCAGCAGACGGAGGGCAGGCTGGAGAAGAAATGGCTATCTAGGATAGCCTTCTTCCTGTTATACTCCTTCTTGCCTCAAGCACTTCTTCTTCTGTCCTCTTGTTGGTGTTTTGCCCTGCTTTGAGCTTCTTGTCCTTGGCACAGCTTTGCTAGCAGGAAGCTCCTTCTTGCTTTGGCGTAGCCCGGGGAAGGGTGATCAACCGGAGAATGATTAGGAGGCATAGGACAAGAAGTTTGGTGAAGAATATGTAGTGGAGGGGGATGCAGACTTTGGGTTCTGGGTTCATATTCTGGGTGGGGGTGGAACGTGGATCTCACAGATGATTCCTCTTCTCGCAAAGTGGACGAGGACTTTTAGGATTCCTGAAATATTCCTGAAATATTCCAAAATCCGAATATTTGGAAACGGGATAATAAAATCGTATTTTTGGGTTCTGTAGGAACAAATAATATTTGTAATATTTCTAGACTGCTTGCGAGCAGAGTTTCAGGCTGGTGTCAACAGTCCTCGCCTACGGTGTTGAATGTGGCGCCAGCTTGTGGGCAGCTCTGGAAACTCCTAAAATCATGAAATTAATGTGGACGGTAGATATTGATTTTTGATGAATTTAAAAAAAAGAATCTATAGAATCGGAGCTCGTATGGTCGAGAGATCAATTCGGAAATAAATGAATAGAAGAAGAGAATGGTACCAGATTGGACATGCTAGCTCGAATGACACGTGGTTAGTGATGGGCTAATCACCAGTGGCTGGTGGTTGGTGTGGAAAAAAAAATAATGGGTGGGTCCACCTGTCATTCACAGGAGAGGGAGGTTGTTATAACAGGCAGAGGGGCACGAGCAGGCCCGAGCAGCGCCTCTGCCCGGCTGCTTGCCTCGTGCCGCCGTGAGCAATAGGCAAGGGCTCACCGACATTTAGCTTTGGTGTTTGTCAGCGCGGTGGAGGTGGTGGACGCGGAGGTGCTCGCCGCGGGTAGCCATTGGTGGCGGCCTAGGAGCTCGTGGGGAGCTCGATACAGGCAGAGAGAAGGGAGAGCGCGGCTTGGGGATGGTGGAGGGATGTGGCGATGTGCTTACAGTCGGAGCAATTGAGCTATGGTGGCCTCTCGACGAAGAACGCAGAGGCACTCTGCTCCCATTTATGAACATGGCAAGGGAGGAGGAGGGGGATGGCGTTCGCGGTGCACAATGCCCAGGTTGAACCGGGGGCTGATATTACGGCGGTGGTGAGCTTGGTGTGGATGGAGGCATGGGGTGGGGGGCTATTTATAGCTGATGGAGGAGGAGGCTGATGATGTATTGTAGAGATGGGAGGCCCGCATGGCGCGGAGATGGGGGGTCGAAGTGTCGCGGAGATGGGAGGTCCACATAGCGCGGAGACGGGGGGTCCAAGTGTCGTGGAGATGGGAGGTCCACATGGCGCGGAGATGGGGGGGTCCAAGTGTCGCAGAGATGGGAGATCCACATGGCGCGGAGATGGGGGTCCAAGTAGCGCGGGGATTTTTTTTTTTGAATTGAATTTTGGAAAGGAATATTCTAAAGAATTGTGGTGGAGAGTATTTGCGATATTTGGAATTTTATTGAGCTCATATTAACACATTCAAAACAAATAAGAAACATACAAAGTTTTCGAAAATTTGATTTTGAATTTGGGAGAGATTAGAAGACAATTCCGGGTGCTAAATTTTGGGGCGTTACACATATGCACACAAGCTGCTAGAGAGGGCTGGGATGGAAAATTGCAATCCCACTCAGGTGCCAATGCAAGAGAAGCCCAAGTTAAGCAGGAACAACACTGATGAGAAGGTGGATGCAACTCGATATAGGAGTTTGATTGGGGGGCGGCTCAGATATCTGACTGACAAACGGCCAAATATCTCTTTTGCCGTGGGGTATGTGAGCAGATTCATGGAAGACCCACGGAAGGATCATATGGCAATAGTAAAGCACCTTCTTAGGTACATTGCGGGGACTTGTGCACTTGGGCTTGCATATCCTCAAAGGAACAAGACCAGTGGGTTAAAGCTGATTGGATTCATTGATAGTGACATGGGGGTGACATTGATGGTAGGAAGAGCACATTTGGCATGGTGTTCTTGCTGGAAACATGCCAATCACACAAGCAGAAGATAGTTTCTCTCTCAACCTGTGAGGCAGAGTACATTGCTAGTGCAGCTGCAACATGTCATGGAGTTTGGCTGAGGAGGCTACTAGAAGAAATTACTAGGCAAGAAGTGGCAGCACCCATCCTCAGGATTGACAACAAATCTGCCATTGAGTTGGCAAAAAGCCCTGTCTTCCACAGCCACAACAAGCACATTGATGTCAAGTTCCATTTCATCAAGGATTGTGTGGAGAGGAAGCAGGTGATCCTAGAGCAGGTTGGAACCGAACAGCAGCTCACGGATGTGTTCACCAAGCCACTAGGGAAGAACAACTTTGAGAAGATGAAGACCCAAGTTGGCATGGTGGTTATCCAACAAGAGCACCCACATTAAGCGGAAGATTGTTGAATATAATCTTGTCTGCTTGAAGAAGCATCTTAAGAAGCTCTAGTTCCATGTATCCTAGGCGTAGGAGGTCATTCTGGCAATAGCAGGTAGCAGGTAGAGCAAGTGGAGGCATGGCTTGTACAGCTATTTGTATCTACTTCATTTGTACATAGTTGACTACCAAGTAGTGGCAAGTCTTGTAGTAGTAGGTAGTTGTTGGGCAAAGCCCATGCTTGTACAGCATTCCTACTCCCCTTCTCCATGTATTTATACCACCCAATGGGGGCAATGGAAATTAGTTCAATTCCTAGAACTCAATCTTCTTCCTCACCGTGTGAACTAGTGGAGTGTGTGTGCTATGAGCTATGAGTGTGAGCACTGACCGGTGCTAACACCCTAGAGTCACCATTGACATTGCCGTGTTTCTTAGATCCGAGATAGAGACAACAAAACATTGAGTTCTTCATCCATGGGAAGGTTTCAACATTTTGATCCAACACCATGAGAGAGGAAACTTACTCATCCATGGCACAAGGGGAGACATGGCTTGATTGGAGCTCAATGCATGCAGGAATGGCACGAACAGAGGGAAAAGGGGGGAAGGGAGCTGGAGGTAGAAGAAAGGGGTGCCGACAGGTGGAGCCAACACTAGCAGGTCCTTTTCTACTAGCTTGGACTGCCACATCACCAAAACAGGACATATGGTGTGACCAGGTGGCAAAACCACCCTCCAAATCCACCTCAGGTGGTGATTTGAACAGTTTTGCATAAGGTGTTAAAAACCTAGTTGAGGTGTGAATTAGCCAACCATGTATAGCACAGGGGGATATGTAGACTTTTCCTTTATATTAAGAAGAAAATGCAACATGCATATTCACCAGAAGTTTTAGAGCATTCAATGGTCAAATAGTAAGTAGAAATAATCACCTGTTTCACTGGTTCATAATTGCAATGCATGAACTCCTCCGCATGCTTCATTAGATAACCATGAAGTTTACTGACATCTTCCCGTCTAAAGATATCCCACAATGCACCTCCCTCTGACCAGTTCCCCTCGACAAATGGGCCTTTATCATTTCTTGGCTCGAGACCAATTGTCTGTGAACGATGGCAATTACTACTCTCTTCTTTTTCTGTTTAAACTCTTGAAAGGACCTTGATGTCGCCTAGAGGGGCGCGAATAGGCTAATCTAAAATTTGACCACTTAAAACAAACTGTCAGCCCCACACCGGATAGTCCGGTGGTTTCTACCGGACAGTTCGGTAGCACCGGATAGTCCAATGCTGCCCACCGGATAGTCCGGTGACACACAGAGAGCAAGCTCAAGAAATGTAAATATGCACAAGAATACTTATTGAGCTTGGTATATTGGTTCCAAGTGTTTCTCTGGTGGTTTAGGGCTTTTCTACACTGCACACCTGCACTCACAGCAAATACTTGCACACGAGATAGAAATGGTGGAAGTAATACAAGTAAAGAACAAACCACAAGCACAAAGCTTGGGTCTCCCAGCAGGGGCACAACACACAAGACACGCAATTTAATTCCCGAGGTTCGGGCACACCCGCAAGTGTCCCTACGTCCTCATTGAGGCACCCACCAAGAGCTAGAGTCTTTTTCAACTCCCGGCCTCCCCTCACCAACCACCAAGGTACGATGAGGATGCTTACTAAGCAGTGCTCCGAAAAGCGGGGTGTTACAAGCTTGAGATGTGGCACCCGCAAGTGGGTACCCTTCGGGACGCTCTAGCCGTCTAGGAGGAATCCTCCAAGAGTAACAAAAGCGTTTGTCAGAAATGCTTTGCCAACTTGTGCTTAGAAGCTAGGTTGCTCACAAATGCTCACACAAACTCACAAGATCTCTCCTAACTCAAGAATCTCACAAGTTTAGCTCAATCTCACAAAGAGAGTGATTAGGGAGTGTGTTTCTAGCCTCTGAATGAATATGGACGTTGGAGGGAAGCAGCAACCTCAACAAGTGGAGAGGGAAGGGTATATATACCCAACTCCTCAAAACTAGCCGTTGGCCTGCTGTCAGACCACCACTGGACAGTCCGGTGACCTCTACCGGACAGTCCGATAGAGGGCAACTAGACATTGAGGTTTGAACCCCTCTATCGGACAATCCGGTGAGGGCCACCGGATAGTCCGGTGGAGGACCTCTAGACCAGAAACTAAAGGCACGAAAGCTTGGTCACTAGGTTAAGCAAGATGTAGGTGTTTGTCTCCATCAAAGATACACCTAACTAAGAGTTAAAGCACAAGAAAAGAATCAGAGAGCTCTCACACTCAGTGCCAATCTCATCACTGAAGATGAAGAGGCCCAACACTCTCTGAACTAGCTAGAGCATAGTTGACTAGTGACTTTCCAAGCTTATCTTCTCTCTTGATAGTACAGCATACCTATGACTCAAGACAAAGAATAAATCTAGATGAAATCCACTTGAGTCCCGGTCTTGATGAGCAATGCGGTCTTGATCAATTGCACCAATAGAGAGAAACCAAGCTGAGCTTCTTCTTTGAGCAATCATCATTGAGCTGAATAAGTTACACTTCAATTAGACAACCTCTTCTCTAGGTAGATGGAGCACATTTGCTCATTAACCATTCAATATGCTTGATCTTCATTATAGTTGGCTTTGATATGCAATAGAAAATCTATACGTTCAGCCATTTGTCATTTGTAGAAGAATCCAATCAATAGTGATATCCAAGAGACTAATGTAGATCATATGTCACTTGTCTCAACATGAAAACCAATATCCTCAAGGTGCATCAACAGTGATAGACCAATGATAACCAACACTTGGAGAATGCATTCAATTAGAGATAGCCATTATGACCATGACACTAACAAGTAACCACTGAAATGTATATCCAATTTCATGGTGTCCACTGTAGATAATCCATGGCTAGAAATACTGCTTGTATTGGTAGATAGGCAAAAGACATTCATTAATCACCAATATGAGAAGGATATACAATAGAGATCCATTCCTCAATGCACATGATGGATATTCAATGAAAGCCTCCATACTCAACAAATGAGTGATTCATGTCCTATCATGAGATACATTCAATACAATTCATTTATTTTCATTTGATCACAATAAGTGAGCCTGTAGAATCCTATCAAATCATCTCACAAAGAGGTTAGACCTTTAATCGTGTTGTCACTCAATACACCAAAACCACTAAGGAGCATTGCTGCCCTTACAACTCTCTTTCTTTTTATTAATTTTTTCAATCATTTGGACTTTGAGTTTTATTTCATCAGTATGTGTGATGATATAGACCTGTATGCATGATAGGAACATGATATCAGCTGTAACAGTGTACAAAACAGAGACATGAAATAAAAGAAACATTTTTTTTTTTGGTAAAGCTTGCAACAACTAGCACATAAGGCTTCCTAGTTGATCCATAATTTACATATCCTAAAAAGTTGTTGTAGAGTACAATTGCTAGTCGTATATATCTAGGGGTGGTATGTGTCTAGGGCTACCATATCATGTATCCAAGGAAGAGTCTTGCCCCATAGGTCTCAATGCAACACATCCCACGTATTATGTGCAGCCTATTCTTCCTATGTGGCATCACGTCTTTGGGGGGTTTTTTTAGATCCTAAGCACCACCTTCTGCTGCCCTCATGCCGCTCCTGGGGAGATCGATCTCCGTCGGGGGTAGCCCAGCTGCCATCGTCACATCATGTCAGTAGCAGATCACATCTACCTGAGGAGGCAACATCAGGTGGTAGTCTTCTCTCTACTCCCTCGGTCCGCTTCATCAAGCCAGGCGTCCATTGCATTGAGATCAAGAGCCACCAGTGGGCAAGCAACATCGGCCTTCGCCCCACTTGGACCACAGGCCCTTCCCCCACTGGAGGGAGCCATGCCTCGCCCCTCCATGACTTGGTAGTTATAAATGTCTAGTAGGCCAGCAGGGGGTCGTATGTGTAGGGTAACAAAAGGCGCTAGGTGGAACCTAGGCGATGACCCTCCGCGACCTTACTTGACCCGACAGTGTTACCTGAACTAGGCTAATATTTACTGGTCCATACATCCCATCTCCTCGCACAGCCCACTAGTTGCTCTAAAGGTTTCCACCAGTCGCCCATCTCCACCCTTCTTTTTCTTCAATTCTTCTGCCCTTCCAACCTACTCGCCTCTGCAGTCCCCAGATCCTGTGCCATCAACCATCATCCCCTATGCCTCCACAGTCCACAGATCTGGTGGAGGGTCATGGCCGGCGGCGTAATGCAAATCGAGGTGGTGAGGATAAGCTTGACTAGTGATAAGAGCAAATTAGGGCTTCCCCTTGCGTGCTGCAGCCTGCTGCTCAGAGGCTACTCCCTCCTATGTTCCTCCGATCCTCCTAGTGGTACCTAAACTGCCGCCACCTTGGCCCTGCCCACTCCCCCTAGGTGAGGCGCCGAGGCGGTACCCCTCCACCCAACATGGAATCGTGCCTAGGCGAGCGCCTAGTAGTGCCTTGTGGAACACGATGTATGGCCCCCCACCATATTTATCGAGTTTTCCCCGGACCTGAGAGCTCAATGGAATACATCCCATATATTATACGCAATCTACTCTTCCTACAGTAATACTGCAAGTTCCAATTTAGAGTTCTAGAAAGTACAATAAGTAGAATAATGTGATGCACAGTACCATTTTAAATCAGTTCAGATAAATGTTCCAAAAAGGAATATGACGATACTTATCAGCAAAATTCATATATACGAATACTAGAAGTACAAGCAGTATAACAATGTTTACCGCATCAGACCTGTCACAATGAAGCTTTATAACAGAGTCACCAATTCCCAACTCCTGGGCAACACCATAAGAAATGTAAGTCTTTGGACCAAGGTCTGGCTTTATAACACCTTTTGGCAGCATCAGTGCCAGATTAAGAGGACCAGGTTTAGGGTCTGTGTATTCACGAACTAGATATGAATTCAGAATTATGCCGTGGCAGTCGCTCCTCAAAGGAACTATGTTGTGGCCAATCTTTCAGCTTAAGTAACACAGGCAAACCATCTTGATTATAAGCTCCACGAGAATACCCATCAAAGAACATACGAATATTAATATCAACCTGCATTTGGGATGGTAGAAGTAACATTGATGAAAAAAGGTCATCCCAAAATAGTAATGGTCTAAACAAGAACAGCAAAATATTTGATCAAAACAGGTAACAGAACAACCTACAGTTCTACAAGGTCTCCTAAATAAAGTTAATTAAGGTGCAAGTAACTGACAAAGACAGTCTATAAATATAGTCTGTAACTGACAAAGATAGTCTATAAATATAGGCATCTAGCAACCCATAAAGATTCCTGAATACAGATGTAACAACAAAAAATAATTCCACATAAAGACGCTCATCTGTCTTCGTATCTCTCTTTTCTCTTAAGGCCCGCCACATAACCATTGGTTCCCAGCTCAAACCAGGAGTCAATGCAAGCGTATCACGGACAATAACAGGCTCACCCTTCAACCAATGCTCCTGGAAATGACCAAGCTTCCATTTTGAACAGCTCTAGCAGCTGGACAGTATATATAGTTATCATGGAAGTTCTCTCTACAAGCTGATTTCCGTGATGTTCCATCATTCATTCCACTAGATTTAGTTAAGCAGGAGCAGTTTGAACCTCCCAAATCCAGCTCTTTTGCATCACTGACCACTGATTTGGCTTTCTCCAGTAAGTCAACAATAGTCAACAATATACTTCTCCCCAAACAAGCACTTGAGTTCAAGAAGGGAACCTCCACAGCCACCAAATTCATTTGGCGGGCAAGGTATGCTTCCATTTCTATTTATCCTCCATCGTCTCAAACTTGGACTGAAGTCTTCAGATGGAAATGCGTTATCTATCAAGATATCATTCTGTCCATCAGAAGGTTCTTGACTTGTAACATTGTAATGGCTGCTTTCCTGTTGGAAATCCTCCTCCCGTCCAACATCAGGTAGACTAGAAACCTTGTCACTAGCGATATCACCAACTGGATTAAGGCCTTGACAAAGCTCCTGGCAGCAGCTGAGGCACAGAGGCAGAGATCATATGAGCATTTGTTACAGCTTCGGTGGAAGTCAACAATGGATGCCCTGCAGTTGTCACTATTACAAGGAAACAGTGATTATAGGAATAAATAATTTACATATGCTTGGTAACGTAAAGCAAGACCAACCAGTATATCCGCTCATCTCTTCCACACTTGGCTAGAGGAACATACATTTTGAATGGATCAAACCCTGCAATAAACACATCATTAGGTGTAGCAGAACCAAAAAGAATAATGAGTAGCATCAACGTTCTTAAGCTAGAAATCCCAAGTGTGCAATACAATCATAATACCTCCAATAGAGGCCTCAACACTTTTCTCTAGCATCTGTTCTTGGTGAAATTCTTTCAGCCAAGGGAGCAAGAAGTACACAGTGCGCATAGAGAATTTAATTTTATCTTCTTCAGATACACTATATTTGTCAGTCTGGAACAGAAATATGAGCAAATAGGTAAGCAACTAAAAGCAAATTGGTCAGGAGACAGCAGAAATGAAGCAAGAAAAAAGGACATACATCTGTTGTCAGAGACTTCTTCCTCTTCCTGGAGCTTGCCATGGCCCTGGTTATGTCTTCCCGCAGACAAGCCTTACAGTTGCAATTGCGACAAACTGGGCAATTGTTCACAAAATCATCCTCTGATAAATGTGGATACCTGATTCAATCATGCCAAAAGCACAAGAATGAAAACATTAATAGCAAAGCCATAAATGCAAGACGAAATAGGCACCAAAATGGCAACTGAAAGTAAAATGCTAGAGAGTTAGTGATCTGGGAAATCACAAATCATCAATGTTCAAAACAGGTTGCCTTGCAATCTCAAGCGGTGATCACCACATATGCTTTTAGAAGGGCACAAACCAGCGCATAATGCACTTGACACCAGGGGCGGGCCCACCTTAATTCAAGGGTATTCAACTGAATACCCATTATTTTTAGCAAAAAATTTTATATATATACATGTATATGCTATGTGTATATTGTAAATTGGCAAATAACATCAAAATACATTGATTCAAGGTATTTTGGCCCAAACTCTGTCCAGCCCGGCGGTCAAATGAGCAGGCAGCCCAATAGCAGGCCCAATTACCAATCCCCCTACTCACTGCTCAGCCCACCACTCCCCTGGCGCTGGCAGCAGGCCCTCACAGCCTCACGCTCGCTCACAGGCACCCGCAGCGGCCAGCAGCAGCACCAGCACGCTCCTCCGCGGCTCCGCGCGCGCTAACCCTAGATCGGCCCGCGGCGGCGGCGGCCGGCGGGCGGCCAAGGCGCGGCGCGGCGGCCAGCGCTCATCCTCAGCGCGGCGCTGCGGCGGCGGCCAGCGCACGCGGCCAGCAGCGCGCGGAGGGGCGCAGCGGCGGCCAGCACACGGCGCGGCGCGGCGGCGGCCAGCGCCCGTCTCAGCGCGGCGCTGCGGCGTGGCGGCGGCCAGCGCGCGCAGCCAGCAGCGCGCGGAGGGGCCGGGGGCGCAGCGGCGGCCAGCGCCCAGCGCCCCAGCGCACGGCGCGGCGCGGCGGCGTCCAACGCCCAGTGCGGCGCGAGCGCGCGGCGCCGCGGCGGCGGCCAGTGCGCGCGGCTGCGAGGGCGGCAGGGCGCGGGACGGCGGCAGCAGGGAAGCAGGTGCAGAGCGCGGTGTGCGGTGGCCAGGGCCAGCAGACAGCCGGCCATCAGGCAGCAGCCAGCAGCAGGCATCTTCTTCTTCTCGTGATTGAAGCCAAAACAGGTCTAATTGAGCGCAAAATTGCAATTTGGATCAAGTATTGAAGTGTATAATTAGTGGTGTACTTGTGTACAATTTGAATGTAGTGATTTTAATATTGCAGTTGATCAACATGAAGAGAAAGACTTGGGGTACTCCTGATTTGAGGTCTTTCTTGGCAAGAGCTGCTGTAAAGAAGAATCAATCTGGACAGAGTGTTCAGCCTGAGAGTGTTGCTCCATCTTCCAATGAAAGAGAGTTGCAAATGGTGATATTCCAAGAGGGAACAAGCAATATACCACCCGAACCAGAGAGGGTTGTGCCTGAGCCACCAATAGTAGAAGATGAAGATAGTACTCATAGTAGTGAATCTGTGCATCTAGATGAAAATGAATCTAGTGATGAAGAGGATGAAGATGATATTTATGGCATTGAGCATGATCCTGCCTTGAGGTTGCCTATCTCAAGCTATGATGTGAATGACCAAGATTCAGTTAGAAGGGCCTATATTGCATTGGGTCCATGTCGACCAAAGATGAAGAGTGATGATTTTCCTCAATATGAGTGTGGAGGTATGCGTCGCTTCAACCCAAAGTGGTTTTCTGAGTTCAGTTGGCTTGAGTATAGTGTGGATAAAGATGCTGCATATTGCTTTGTTTGCTTTTTGTTCAAAGATAGCAACAAATTTGCTGGTGGAGATAAATATGTCAATGGTGGGTTTAGAAATTGGAACATGAAAGCTAGATTGCTTAAGCATGCGGGTGCTGTTAATAGTGCTCATTGTGAAGCTGAGGAGAAATTTAATTTGTTCATGAAACCTAAAGCATCTATTCGTGAGTCTGTTGCCTCAAACACTGCACAATTTAAGGCTGACTACCTAGCTCGTTTGACATGGTCACTCAAGTGCATTAGATACTTATTGCGTCAGGGGTTGGCTTTTCGTGGTCATGATGAGGGTAAGGATTCAAAAAATCAAGGGAATTTTCGAGAACTATTGCAATGGCTAGCAGGTAACATTGAAGAAGTTAATAAGGTGGTTCTTGGGAATGCTCCACAAAATTGTCAGATGATAGATCACAAGATTCAGAAACAACTTATTTGTAGTTGTGCTCATGAAATAACCAAATTGATTATAGAGAAACTTGGTGATGAGTGTTTTGCTATTTTTGCTGATGAATCTAGTGATGCATATCAACAAGAACAGTTGGCTCTTTGCTTACGCTATGTCAATAAAATAGGGGAGCCCGTTGAGCGGTTTCTTGGGCTTGTTAAGGTTGCAGATACTACATCATTGACATTGAAAGAAGCAATTCAGTCTTTGCTTATTAAATATCAATTGCCATTATCCAAAATACGTGGTCAGGGATATGATGGAGCTAGTAACATGAAGGGTCATGTTAATGGTTTGAAGAAACTAGTGATGGAAGAGTCACCTTCTGCTTATTATGTTCACTGCTTTGCTCATCAACTTCAACTAACCCTTGTTGCTGTTGCGAAGGAGAATATTGATTGTGCTTGGTTCTTTGGACAGCTTGCTTATTTGTTAAATGTTCTTGGAATGTCTTGTAAAAAGATCTCTATGCTTCATGTTGCTCAAGCTGAATACATGATTGAAGCATTGAAATTGGGTGAAATAGAAATTGGCCAAGGTTTGAATCAAGAGATGGGCTTAGCAAGACCAGGTGATACACGGTGGGGATCTCACTATAGAACTGTAATGCATGTTATGGCCTTATATCCTTCAATCAAGAAAGTTCTCTCCAAGACTGGAAAGGAATATAAAGGGGGTGAGTCTTTAGGAGCTCAAACTATGTTGCAAGTATTTAAGTCATTTGAGTTTGTTTTCATGTTGCACTTGATGAATGAAATATTTGGGTACACAAATGACTTGTGCAATGCTTTGCAAAGAAGAGACCAAGATATCGTAAATGCAATGGATCTTCTTGAGTTCACAAAGGTAGAATTGGATGTTTTGAGAAATTCTGGATGGGGGGAATTCCTTCAGAATGTCACTCGTTTTTGTGAGAAGCACAAAGTTGAAGTTGTTGATATGAATGAGAAGTATATACCTATGCAAAGAGACAAAAAGTTCTATAAAAATGCCATCAATTATCACCGGTTTCATGCTGATATGTTTTTGGGTGTTATTGATAGACAACTTGTTGAGCTTAACAATAGGTTTGATGAGGTAAGTACAGAGTTACTTAGATGCATGGCATCATTCAGTCCAGCCAAAAACTTTAAGGCCTTTAATGTAGAGCAATTGGTTAAGCTTGCTGGGTTTTATCCTCATGATTTTGAATTCGAAGAGAAGGTTCAACTCCCTTTTCAACTTAACCGCTACATTGAAGATGTGAGGAAAGATGAAAACTTCAAAAATTTGAAAAGCCTTGCAGAATTGTCTATGATGCTTGTTAAAACAGAGAAGGTTCTTCGGTATGATATTGTTTACAAGCTTCTTAAGTTGGTTCTAGTTCTCCCTGTTGCAACTGCCGGTGTTGAGAGGGTCTTTTCTTCAATGAACTACATAAAAAATAAGCTAAAAAGCAAGATGGGGCAAAAATTCTTGAATGGTTGTTTGATTACTTTCATTGAAAGGGAATTCTTCTTGCAAGTTAAGGATGA
This sequence comes from Paspalum vaginatum, assembly GCA_030272315.1. Classification (NCBI taxonomy): domain Eukaryota; kingdom Viridiplantae; phylum Streptophyta; class Magnoliopsida; order Poales; family Poaceae; genus Paspalum; species Paspalum vaginatum. Next base: position 9,079,635 of record CM059020.1, on the reverse strand, counting down.
GGACATTATTAGTCAATTTCAAAGTATGAAGGATCGAAAAGTTACTTTATAATTTGTAAGTTTTCTTCTCATTTTCTGTTCTTCATATTTCAGATGTTGTCTCTTGCCACTTTAGCATGTCAAACAATTTCTACTCTAGTATGTTCATCAACTTCATGGTTTGATTATGAATAATTTTATGGTATTGGATCATGACCTTGTTGTGTATGTTTAATTGTTATATATCTTTTATACGTGATTGCACTATTGCTATGCTATACTATAATCGGTTATACTTGCCGAAAGTCTAGGCTTTAGGCCATCCAAAAAAATTTTTATACCTTTAGTATATTTCGAATACCCACCCAAAAATCTTGGACCCGCCACTGCTTGACACAGTATCTGTATGTCCTGTTATTTTTACGGCAGCCCAAGCACGACACAACTCTTGCGCTATCGTTCCTCTGGCACTGATGGGACATCACTGAATTGCTATCGACCTTTCTTGTCTTCTGTAAAATTGAGTAACCAAAGCATATCAGGCATGCACATATAGGAAACAGCAGAAAGAGTATAAATAGAGCAGCTACTTCGAAATATAACTAATGCAGGTTAAAGACATCAGATGCATGGTGTACATTGCACATAGCATTCTGAGTGCATTCAGCTACAGGATGGGTAACTCCAAAGGACATAACATAAAATAATTCAAAGGCCCTATAAACTTGTGCGAGCAGAACCAAAGGGGGTATCCTCGGATTTATTCCCATTTTACACAATATCCAGCAAAATACTGACCTGAGCAGAATCAAGTGGCTCAGACATCTCCTCGTCGTCCCTGCTCTCGCTGTTTTCCTGAACAACACCAAGGCAATGGATAAGCATATCGTAGAAATGGCTGCTAGGCCTTACCTAAATCGTACTCTTTCCGTCCCAAATTGTACGGGGGTTTAGCTCTCATTTTCTCCGTCAATGTACATACGGATGTCAATGAATTTAGGACCGGAGGCGCACGTTTATAAGGTTAACAAATGAAGTAGGGCAGTAGGCCGAACGACAGAAGGAAGCCTTTAGGAAACACTACCCCCGTAGCATACATTTCTGAAACCCCTTTACAAGCTTGCTCGAGCAAGATGAAAGAGGCCACTGAAATACCGATGGACGGAGCTCAATGGAAGCTCTACATACAGCAATCAACAATGTGAACTAATAGTGCGAGCACGCTGAACGAACTAGAGGGAAAATTGACGATGCAGTGACAGGTCGAGCCCGCAAAAGCGAGGACGCAAGCAGCAGCGCAGGAAGCAAGCGTCGCAGAAGGCAAATCCAGAACGAAAACTTGTCCATTCCGACACCGACGAGACGCTACGCGATAGAGCGGTTGGAGCCAAGGACGAAGCCGGCGAGGCCCTTCTCCTTCCTCGGCCTCCCGAGGCGGCCTCTGCGCTTGCCTGTGGGTGGCGCGATGCAATTTTTCTGAATTTTTAATGAGGTTTTTAATCTATCTATATCTATACTATAAAATAACGAATTTTTTGAAAACTTTTTTTACCTAGTAAGGCCAACCTATACCCCTCACGCTGGTCTCACTGTACGTATTGGAGAAGATTGGAAATGGATGGAAAAGGCTAAAACTGATAGAACGAAAATATTTCTGCCATTTGATCTTTTATTTTCTCAATTTATTTTGTACCCATACCACGATGTAGTTTCTATGTCTTGAATCGATGAAAAAAGAAGGACATTAATCAAACGTTCTCTTTTTTAATTTCTTATTTATCTTCCATTTTCCTCCTCCCTTGATTTTTTTATTTATCTTTTCTTTTCCTCCTCCCTTGATTATTGGCAGGCCTAGTTTTTTTTTTCTTGTGACGTTTTGAATTCACCACCGTGCACATTGTACGTAACCTCTATGCTAGTAATGTCAAAAGGGACGGTATTCAGTGTCCGCGCGATACATATTAGCAGTACCACTAGCACTAGCCAAAATATTTCAGTCCTAAGGCAGCCAACAGCTCCTCCAAATGTCTCTCACATTCCATTGTGCGCAATTAATTCTAGTACCGTAGATAAAAAAGATAATTAGAATAGTAAATTAGAAGATGCGGGATAAACGAGCCGCTGACATTCTGCCTAATTCACACCGGTTCCTCACTAGCACTGCTGTCAAAACTATGGCAACCCTTCGGCCCATGCAGTGCATTTACTGTGAGCAACTTCACTCCGACCCATCACCGGAGCCCTGCTGAGCGGCCGCACCACGGTAGGCGGCGGACTCCTCTGCGTAGCGTTGCTTGTCGGCCTGGGATTGCTCCACGTATGGCTGCCTCTCCTCAGCTGCAAAATTTAAACCAGAGGAAAAGATTAATACAGTAGATTAGAACAAATGGTCTTCATGTTTGCTTCGGTTGCATCAGTAAACAAAGATGATCACCAGCATGGCCATGAAGCATTTATATGGGCACGGGCAATGGAGTACTGTGTACAGAATACAGTATGCATCACAGAGCTGTTTGTTACCTGTCATCTTTTGCCACCTCTCTCCGAGCTTCTTCGCGATCTCTGTGGTAGCCAGTTCAGGGTTACTGCTCTTGATATTCTGCAATGGGGGAAAGTGTCGGTTAACATTTTGACATGCATCTCCACTGTCTGCTTGATTTACATATCCTAGGCCAAGTGCCTCATCAAGAGAATAAATAGCATGTTCTTTATTGCAGCCTAGCATGTAACATGCATGCCTCGGAGGAAAAAAGAATAGCAGAGCTGTAAGTAAAGGGAAAGTGAAATTTCAGGCCCAAAATGTTCTAGAAAAAAAACGTAAAAATCAGGTGCTTGATAAATTGTAGATTGAAAGCTTCTGCAGTTAACTATATTTAATTTTCTCAATCTTAGGTCCCTTCTGGAATTAAGGGTTATAAGCAACTTACAGCTCGCTCTGCCTTCGAGAAATACATGAATGGGGCTATGGCTCTCTTAGGGGCATTCGGATCTTTCTTCCTCTTTGGCTTCTTTTTTTGAGAAGCTTCATCAGGCCCACTCTTCTGCTGCTTCTTAACAGGTGGCTTTGAGCTACTGGCTTCCTTCTTGGAAGGTTTCTGGAACAAGAAGTTTATATGTGAAGTGCATTCTGAAGCTATTCTTATTTGAATTGGAACCGTATTATGGTATAGTATAATAAGAAAAAATTATCTACCTCCTTTTCTCCACCACTCAAACTAGCATCGGAGCCACCCTCATCAGAATCATCAGTTGGAGATCCACTATCGTCCTTGTCCGCCACAAAATCTTCATCCTAATTTTGAAGACAGATTACTTGAATATGCATACAAATGACTGAAGGTAACCTTATATTACGTTATCAATTAATTGAGGTTGTACCTCTTCATCACTTTCCTCATTACCAGCCTGATTTTTTATCCGCTCCAAATGTGGATCGACAGAATCATCATCAGTGCTTTGGAGCACAGCAGTAACACCACTAGTTCTACCTTGTCCATCTCCAAGGTTCAGGATTTTCAAATTCTTGCCGCTTTAAAATAAATTTATAATGGAACATATCAATTTCATAAACATATGATGGCCACAATGATGTAAATCAACAAAAAAGTACCAAATACCTGATGAAACTGAACAAGTTATGATATTCATTCCTTTGGATGTTTCTGAAAAGATGTTCTTGATCATTTGTCAGCTTGACCAAAAGGTCAAAATAATGAGATGTTATACTTGCACCTCCAGCACCATGACGCTCAAACTCAACATATTCAATCTGTAGGAAATAACACCTTGCTATCGGACAAAGTAACTGAATGAAAATGTACTTTTATACGTCTTTTATAAAACAGACCTCCTCATGAAGAATTAGTGTAGGGGGCTTGGGCAGAAAGAAGAAGCCCTTTTCAAGTGGGTAAAGCAAACCATCTTCAGCTTTAAGTGATGATTTGACTGCATATCCGTCTTGGCAACTACGGAATGTACTTGGCCTTGTCACTTTAGCACAAGATAGGCCACGAAGGACCTTGGTGAATACCTCATGTATTAGACCCTGCAAATAAATCAATAATCCATGAAGATTTACACCAAGAATAAAGGTTATAACTAGCAACTAAAACTATACTATCTCTCTGTCACAAACGACTTCTAGAGTTGTCCTAAGTTAAATTTTTCTTAAGTTTGACAAAACTTACAGAAAAGAACACCAATATCTATGACATCAAATTAGTATCGTCAGATCCATAATGAAATATATTTTCATAGTACTTATTTGGTATTATAGATGTGGCCACTTCTCTACAAAGTTGGTTAAACTTTAAATAATTTGACTTATGATACTGTAAAAAAATGATATAAGGGATGGAAGGAGCGGGTAGAACGATAGCCATATTAAGATCCTGGAATGCAGAAACGATGAAAACAAGTGTTTACGTGATTCTTCATTCAATTTTATAGCGTAGCCAAGCAGCTATTAATGACCATGTAAGGAGAACTATATGGCTAGGAAGTCTGCACAGCTCCCTTGAAATATAATCATGTGAGAGAAATATGCAAATATAAAGAATTAAAGAGCATACATAAAGAAAACCATAAGATAAATAAAGCAATACAAGTAAACCGAACAGGTGCTAGAATCCATTTTTAGATGAATGAAGATGACATTTTGGATTTGAGTATATACACCCTGTAAGAGCTCTCAAGCCGATCCTTGTACTTTTCAGCCAAAGCCTCCTCATTTAGTGCCAGTTCCCTTTCAACCACTGCCTCTGTCTCAAACTGTTCACATAATAAGGAAATTATTTTTTTCTTTTGAATGAACATTTTATCCAATCATTAGGTGAAAATTGAATTGTGATACGAACCTGAATAACAATGTGAGGATATAGTGTTTGTCCTTTGCGAATAGGTGGATCAAGTGAGATAACCACAAAAGTATGTGGATTGTGTGACTGCATAGGTAAAAACGCAAGGATGAAATCAGGTATTAATCTGTGTAATAAAAGATTGCATCATATAAAATAAATATAAATAAATGTAACCTTTGGTAAAACAAAGAGGCGAACAATACTACTATACTGGATTTTGAAATCATTAGCTTGTCCTTGGAGTCGTAAGAATGATTGATGAAGCTCAACACTGTATCGTCCCCTGAAAAGGAAAAAAAGAATTTAGCTATTTTAGCAAAACAAAAATACATCAAATAATAATATCCATAAAATTTAGAGAATAAGACCGTCATAGTTGTAGGATTTCTCACCTTGGTGTGAGAATTGCAATTCCATCAAATGTAACAACAGCCATCTCTGAGGAGCCACCACCAGGTTTTTCAACTGAGATAGCCTGCCATAGCATCTAAAAAGGAGAGAGATTTCACCAATTTGCACCCCATGCATGCATTTGTTTTGTTTTTCATACTGTTATTATCAGCGACCTCACCTGAGCTGAAGTACGATGATCATCTCCAATGAATTGAGTATTTGAAGTTGGTACATGAAAACTTAAATCCATCAGCGAATCTTTCTGCAGTCAACGTGAAGGAAAAGAGTTGAGCTTAGCAAACAATGGATCATTAAAATTGTAGCTAATGCCATTGATTTGCATCTCATACTCCATAACCATGCAAACTGTTAAATGAGATTGGAAGATCATCTATGGCAGATAATTCATTAAATTGTTACACAGATGAGGAACAAATAAGAGACTAAGTATAAAATAGTGTGGCAGTTTCAGTATCCTTAACTGATATTTGTATGCATAACTCCAACTGATATTTGTATGCATAACTCTTATAAAAAAATGTTTGTATGCATAGCTTATTACTCTACAGACCTCATTAGCCCCAGTAGTATCATCTACATGGAACTCTAGGAGGACATCTGTTTTCCCTTGCATCTGAGTCTGTGCCACATCTGCTAGAGAGACTTCAAAAGCTTCCTTTGAACCAACATTAAAGCAAAGCATACTCCCTAAAACAGAAAGAATAGAAAAATGAATAAAACAAAATAGAGGAAGCACAGAGGCAACGAGTTACATATAATATCATGTAAAATTCAGCTAACCATTTATCTCAATGCCGCCCCAATTATGCCCGCTCACAGAAAGCTGCTTCTCCTCTGGTGTGATTCCAGTGCTCTTTTGTATGAAGTTAGTCAGGTTACTGACATCCTAGAAAATAACCGAAGTATATAGAACATAACTGGAGTTACAACTTACAATATGCAAAGGTTCGAATTGTTTGAGAAAAAATAGGCACTGGCACACAGGGTTAACCATTTCGTTTTGAACCCAAATCCCGGACACTTCCGGAAACGAAATTCCGGACGGAATCCCGCCAGATTTCGAATTTTCCGACCGGAACACGAATTCAAATTCAAAAACAGAATTCCGGAACTTTCCGTCGGAATTCCGCTATTTTCCGGCGGAATTCCGCTACTTTCCGGCGGAATTCCGGACTTTTCGATGGAAAATGGCATTTTTTGACTAGAAAATGCTCCAAGAATTAAATAATTTGATAGATATTATTTGTATCTTTTGTATACTGCAATGTACAATGCATATTAAATATATTACACACAAATTATTCATAACAAATGCATATTATCACATGAAATCACAAATAAAATGCATGAAAACTAAATTTATCACAATAACACGAGTACATAGTTACAATCCATAGACCATAATATAAGTTTACAATACATAATTTGCATAGTCCATATGAAAACCCAAATTCAATCTAATAAACAATATCCATGTATATCACGTAGCCACTTGATATTGATAAGTAATGAAGATACGATGAAAGTACAAGGAGAAATAAAGGAGACCTCTAATTCTATTCAAAAGGATATATTCTTTCAATTCTTTGATAGTACGAACACTAAAAAGCTATAAACCCTATCTCATTATACTACAAATAACCTTGTTTTTCAACTAAAATACAATTTTAACCTAGCAAATGATTTTAGATTTGAGTGTGTTCTAGTCCTATTTGCTTAGAAAAACACCTAGTTTTTTATCATATTTTTTCCCGATTTTTTATAAATTTTTTTGAATTTTTCAAATTCAAAACGGAAAATTCCGAAATTTTCCGGAATTTCATTTCCCGTAGACTACCGAAAACGGTATAAAATCCGGAAAACCGGCGGTTTTCCGTCGGAATTGTGAACCCTGCTGGCACACATATCAGGTCTATATGCAAAAAAAATATCCAGAAACATTTGCTTTCTTACTTCAATTTTCTTGAAGTTGTACATAGACATTATGTACACCTAATTTTCTTAAAATAAAAGGCAATGGAGAGAATGTCACCTGTTCACGGAAGCCAAAAAATCTGTAACGGAGGCCCTCCTTTGTCCCAACACTAAGTTGATAAGATTTAGGTATCCTCATCCATGCCACAGAAGTGATATCACCTTTATCAACCTCAATGATCTTTCCTCCCCCTTGCTTCTTCCACGCCAGGCCTCCTGAATGAAGTTTGAACTGCCCAGGGTTCTACAGAAGAAGCCATCACATCACCACGAGAATCTCATCACCGCAGGGTGTAGCCAAATGCGATAACAATCATAATTTCTAAATAAAATGAATGGCGAGTTTGTCGGATTTGGTTTACTGCATTCTCTTCTTTTGTAGTGAAAATGAGAGAGCGAAATGATTGCTAAACGCACAATTCAAATCAGCAAAAATGAAGGGAAAACAAGTCTGATATTTTGACTTGTATCATCACTACTAATGAAGCTAGCACGACAGGAGTAATAATCCTTGAACAAGTGCACATTTTCAGATGAAAAGGATTATTACTAAATTTTAAAACGATCTTAATTAACGAAAAGTGCAGCCATATCCCCATCATCGTAAGTTGAGTGCCCCTTTTGGGGAATGCAATTATTAATTATACAGGACCAGGGAATTAGTATACTGTCTTGTATAATCTGAAGAGAACTAGAATTTCCGCGAACACCGAACGCTATTTTCTATAGAACGATGACTACTGGTTATTCCATAAGGAAATCCAGACGTTCATTTAATAATTGTTATAAACTCCAAATGCCCGCATTGTTCCAGCCTGCATATGTAATTCCTCAAAATTTGTCGCATGCCCTCGAAGGAACCCTAACGGCGTGATCCCTAGGGAAACCAAGCGCCGCACCGAAGCCGACAAGGAAGGGGATCAAGGACTCACGCCGCCGCCGCGGCCACCGAGGGAGATGTTGTTGAAGTGGTGGCCGTCCGTCATCTCGCTCGCCGCCGCCGTCGGCAGAACAGCCGATTCGCTCTGTCGTGATCTCGCCTGCGCGTCGCCCCGCGGCGCGGGCGTGTGTTGTGACCGGGGGATCGATGGAGCTCTGCTCCGCGAGGAGAAGACGGCTTCGGTTTTTGGGTTAGGAGGGGGCGCGCCACACGATATATATAGGTGTGAGACGCGAGGGGCCTGGGTCTGACAAGTGGGGTAGTCTTCTCGCGAGCAAACGAAAGGTATTAGTACGATCCATCAGGAATCCAGGATCTCCCCCGTAGGGTAACTGACCCATTATCATTATTATTAGTGCAAACTTTTTTTTAAGTCTACGACTTCGAACTGTCATAGTTGTTCGATTTTCAACCATATGCTATAAAACTGGATAATATAGGTCCTTGAATTAACCAAATCGGATAAAACGGTATTTGACGGTGGTTTTCTATTTTTAAATTAATAAAACCATATATAATCTCAAAAACTCATAGTTATTTCATTTTAAAATAGAGAAAATATGAACCTTATATTAGTTTTTTCTAAAAAATATATATAATATATATATTGGTGCACTGTTTGAAGATATTTGGAACTAATTAGTTTCTATTTATAATGGTATACTTGGAGAAACAAATTTAGGTGTAGGAATAAAACCCTAGTCCAAATATCTTAAAATAGAGCACCACTTGATTGGCTATATTTTTAGAAAATATTTAGTATAATTTTCACATTTTTTATTTAAAATAAATCAAGAATTTGTATAGATTAAAAAATGTTTTATTATTTTTAAAAATAGAAAATTATCCTCCGATACCGTTTTAACGGGGTCTGAGGGGGGAGGGGTATTTCATCCGGTTTGGCTAGTTCGAGGGTTTAAGTTACCTAGTTTTGTAGTTGGAAGTTAGAAATCAGACTACCATGACAGTTTAAGGCTGTCCTGTGGACTTTTCTTTTTGTCCCCCTTACGTGCGAATTGGCAAAGTTTTTTGGACGTTTCACACGGTGAGAAGGTTAAAAACTCTACATTTGTACAACATTTTACAACTCAATCCACATCTGGTCGGCTGCTACAAATACACGCATGAACTTCAAGCAGAATTTGCTGTGACGTGCATGAATCATTTAGACTCGGGAGCTAGAGAGAATGAGAAAATTGGTGATAGGAGTCAACCTCCACTTTACTTCCGTTTATCATATTTCATTTCATTTATAACATCGGTACACTTGAGTGCACAACACTATGGAACTCAGATTCACATTCCTTTTGTAGCCAGTCAAATATAGAAAATCTTGATGTATCATTTCTTCGTTTGGAACTCAGGTTCGAATTCCTTCTGTAGCCGGTCAAATATAGAAAAATTCTGGATGTATCATTTCTTCGTTTGGAACTCAGATTCAAATTCCTTTTGTAGCCGATCATGTGACTCCATTTTGGCTGCTAGTATAACATCATTGATAAAGCTCTTATCTGGGAATTCATCCGGCACAAGGCTTCTGTATATATCAAATTGCTTATCTGCATCTTCTTTTCTGTCCGAAAGTGCATCCACAATGCCCTGTAAAACGAACACCATAGATAGATAAAATCCAGAGTCAGAATCAAAATAAGACAAATCAAACTATAGAAAAGATCAAAGAGTGCCTGGCAAAGATGAGATCGAAAATCTCGAGGATCCTCATTTATAAGATTTTGTAGTTTCTCGGCTGCAATATCCAACTGACCCTGTACCATCAAAGCTTTCATTTAGACATGAAAAACTGATACGGATTCAGAATTCCGTGCTCTCTGATTAAATGTTACCATGACAACATGCATTTGTGCAATCAGAAGCTTTATGTTGCGCTCTTCCGGGACCCTTTTCTCAGAAATCGCAAGTTGCAAAGCATTCTCAAGCATTTCAAAAACAGCAGGGCCTTCAAGTTTCTTCTGCATACACAGTGCGAGTCCCTGCAAGAGTGTGTGGTGTTACCAGACTATGATGAAATATCAACTGTCTACAGAATATCAAAAAATAGGGCTATAATAGAGCAAGTTTTAGAGAAGTCCAAATACACTTGATTGGGGGTCAAGAAGCTGTTGTACATGCCTGAACACAAAATGCTGAGTAGATATGTCAAGTCGAGAACTTGCTCTGCTTTGTTTCTCATGCAATCACAAAGTATAGCATAGTTGCATTCTATGAAGTAAAACTTACAAGCACTTAATCAGTTTTTGAAACAGCCCAATCAGTTATATATTTAAAATTCTTGACATGATCAGTTATATAACAACAACATTCCCAAGCACTACAATATAATGTTGACAACAGCCCCTCAAGGTCTCAACCACACAATGTCAAACACAAACGACACACAAAAAGAACTTTTAGATTTGCAATTGCTAGACTGCTGAGCCCTGGGGTCCCTAATGCATGAAAAATGCATATTCTTTTCTGTTCAGAGAACATCAAGCTTCAAGACAACTTCCTGTGGCCTTAGGGACGACACTCACATAGCTTAGAAATAATTGCAATTGCAACAAAATGCAACAATTTTTATGGAATGGTGGCATGGCTTCTCATGCTCTCATCGGTAATTCCATTGTCCGGTACCCGTCGTTGGGCCGTCATGGGCTGGAGCAGCTGGCTGCATTGTCAAACATGGACCAAAGAAGCAAGCAACTTGGAGAAAATACAAAGAGGGCACCACTTGGAGAAAGACGTTGTAGAATGACCAGTAACTGGCAACCGCCGCCGCCGGCGGCGGCATCTCTGCCGAGGCGAGCTTAGCTCGATTTCTCCTCCCTTCCCCCTTCTTCCCCTTCATGTATCCAAGTTATTAGCTAATTCCAGAAGCTATTGTAATCCCTGATCTCGGGTTGTGTGAATTGAGATAGTGGGTTGCTAACACCCATATTTCAGTTGCTATTGGTACCAGCTCTAATTCCTAGTGTCTGAAAAAAATGTATGATCAAATAGCTCATAACTGATCACCATCAAGGCAGATGGCAACCAATAATGCGAGCTTACTCTGATATTGTGATCTCAGCGGTGTAATCACATCAACAAGACCAGTTGCAGTTACTGAATAAATCAGGAGCACGTGTGCTATACCCACATGGAGAGCCCGAACGAGGAGGGGCTCCTCTGCCAGGACCTCCCTGAACTGACGCTCTGCTTCGGCGAGGTCCCCATTGAGCTCGTGCAGTTGCGCCACCATCAGTCGCCACTCCAGCTCGCCGGGTTCGGCGTCACGCAGCCGTTGCGCGTACCGCAGCGCCGCGCCCCAGTCCGCACGCCTCATCTTGGCGTAAAGCAAGCATTTGAGCGCGTCCACGTCGCCCGGGTTGCGGCTCAGAATCGCCGAATACATCCGCACCTCATCATCCTCATCCTCATCCAGTTGCTGCAGCACATCCTCCTTATTTTCCTCCTCTACTTTCTTGTCCTCGGCCTCCTCTACTTTCTTGTCCTCGGCCTCTTCTTGTCGTTTGTTCTCTTTGGATTCTTGCTGCTCATCTTGCCCTTCGATTTCTTGCTGCTGATGGGTCGGCTGAGGAGCGCAGGCGCGGGCGGGGAGTGGGCGGACGCCGGAGAGGGAGAGGAGGCCTGCGGCAAGCACGAAAAGGAGGGTACTCGAGGTGGAGGCGACGGACGAGAAGGCGCTCGCGGTCGGGGCCTTGAAGGCGGAGAGGGAGGGGATTCGGAGGGAGCGCGGAGGCTTGAGGGGAATCTGGAAGTGGGTAGGGAAGCGGGGGAGCAGGGAGGTAGCGGTGGCGCTCCGGCGGCGGATCGGAAGGAGGGATGCAGACGCAGATGGGGTGGCGGTGGGCAGGAAGAAGCTCATGTTCGAGGCCTTGTCGAGTTTTTTTCCCGAGTGCCTGTCGTCTGACCGTACAGTTGTATCTATTCAAATACAATACAATACAATACCTACACACCACCACACAATACATACATGATACATCATCGCCCACGCACACACACTACAAATACATTCGAACTGAAGAGCACCATCCATGGCCCCGTTGTTTCCTTGCAGCTCCAATGCGTGAGAGGATCCATAGGAGACGGGTACATCGTTTTCTCTCGCGGCTCCATGTGTGAGGGGCCCTCCGTGGGCTCTATGCGTTTCCGCAGATGACCGGGCACGTCGTATTCTTTTGCGGCACCATGCGTCGTCGTATTTCTCTTGGGCTCCAGGCGTGAGAGATTGCAAGTTTAATTCTGTGAGAGAGACTCCTTTGACTCAATAGTTAATTCATTGAGTGCCACTGAAATTTTAGTCTATTTTTCATTGCCACCGAAAATTTTGAGTTTTCTTTACCGCCACTATTTTTTTTTTCAAGTTCATTCGCTACCACTGCCGTCATCTATGTATCAAATTCATCTCACTGACGATGGGGGCCTACAAACCGGCCTCCGTTATCCCCGCTCGGGCCGCGCTAGGCAGCGCTCCGCCCACCGCTCGCATGCCCCCTGCCCCCACGCCTTCGCCTGGCTTATCCCGATGCGCCGCCGACCCACGGGCCCCGCGGACGCCGTCGCCTTGCCTCCGCTTCTCATCTTGGCACCCGGCGCCGCGTACTACGCGGACCGTGGGAGCGGCGGCGCTGGACGTGAGCGCCATGGCAGCCGCGCTGCCCACTCTCGCCGTGAGGAGGAGGAGGCTGCGGGGATCTGCCTCGAGCACCTCCTCATGAGCTGCGTCGGTGCTGGCGTGCTCGCCGCCGTCTCGCCCGCCTCCCGCCACGCCCTGGCCTCCACCCGTGCCGATCGTCCCCGACGCCGCCGTCGACGACCGCACCTTCCTCTACCGCTGCTGGATGTTGACAGCTCGCGCAGGGGCGACGACGCCTACTAGGACCCTCTCCTCCAGCGAGCGGAGGCGTGTGCGTGGCGCCGGGGGGAGGCGCCGGCGCGCGAGCAGCGTCGGGCAGAGGCGTGGAGCCGGCGCGCGAGCAGCGTCGGGCAAAGGCGTGGAGCTGGCGCGCGAGCAGCGTCGGGCAGAGGCGTGGAGCCAGCGCGTGAGTAGCGTCGGGCGAAGGCACGGCGTCGGCGTGTGAGCGCCGGGCGGAGGAGACGCTGAGGCGCCGGCGCGCCGTGAGCGGCGGGCGGAGTGCGACCGAAGCGGGGATAACGGAGGCCGATTTGTGGGCTCCCATCGTCAGTGAGATGAATTTAATACATAGATGACGGCAGCGGTACTGAATGAATTTGGAAAAAATTTTAGTGGCAATAAAAAAAACTCAAAAATTTTAATAGCAACGAGATAATAGACTGAAAATTCTGGTGGCACCGATGGAATCCACTCTGGACTCAACGCGTGAGAGACACGAGACGTTTTGTGAGAGATCGCGAATGTTAGTGGGGCCCGCGAGCTGGACGACGGCAGCGCTTGCCACCCGCGCTATGCCCGGTCCTCGAAGGAAGTGGCTTCTGTTGTTGACGCTTGACTCGTGGGCTTTCTCTGTTTCTGGAATCACCATTCAGCACCTAGGAGATGCTACACTGGAGAAGGGGAAAAGGGCCTTTTTTGATTGCATGGATTTCCCAAAAATCACAGGGAGCAATTCATTTTGTAGAGAAATTGAGAGTCGCATAAACAAAATCTAGGCCCCAAAGATTGCTGCAACTCATGCCATATTCAGAAAGAAATTTATAGGAATCAGGAGATAATTTTTTAATGTCCTAACGTCCAGCTAAGACACTTGTGGATTGGTTCGTGTTTGGAATGCGGAAAAATTTCCAGTGACTAACCAATCCAAAGTGACTAACCTGATGACAGAAAAAACATTTTCACCGCTGGCATCTGGCAATGCATTGACAGCAAGTTCAAGAGAAGAAACCACAAAGAAATCGCTCAGATGTAACTTCAAAGACGCATCTTACGTTCAAAAAAAAAAAAAACTTCAAAGGCGCATCTCACTGAAACACAAGCTGTTTGGCCTGTAAACTGAAGATGTAACACGTCATGCAACCACATATTTCCCTTAGGGTTGAAATTTGGTGACTAACAAAACCAACGTTGATACATCTTGGCATCTTGCTGTTATGCTACTGAAAGTTGGGAAGCTGCAGTTTTCCTGAGCTTAAAAGGAGAAAAGGCTAAAGTAGAAATCTTTCTGCTAAAGTTAATCACAATTGAGATGTTTGCATCATTTGTAACTTTGATCTCTTACATGAGATGCAAGTATAGCCTTCTGGTCTAATTGCTTGAATCCTTTTTGTACATCTCGGGCTTGAGAACTCCAATAAAAGGCAGGTTGCGATAGAGCTCTGCATAATCCAAACCATATCCAACAACAAAGTAGTCCGGGCACTGAAAAGGAACAAAAAGAATTAAGCACTTGCAAGGTGGAGAAGGGCAGTGTAGGAGAGCATGTCAGTACTATACTTGTTACCAATGAAAGATGTAAATTGGTGCTACCTAACAATATATAGCATTTTGGTGGCAACATTTTGAGGTGCGAGCTACACTGACATTAAAAAGAGATGGTGTTCCTACCTCAAAGCCACTGTAGAATTTTCCATCCCCCACTAGCTGAATATTAACTTTCCTTCTTGCTGGTTTGTCAAGGAAAGTGCAGACCGATATGGATGATGCTCCTTTCTTTTCTAAATGAGCAATAAGATAGGACAGAGTATTCCCTGTATCCACAATATCTTCGACCTACGAGATATGAAATCATCATCAAATTCCATATACCAGCTGAAATAGACCCACACAGATCTGGAAAGTGAGCTCTGAAATTTAGGGATACAAAGAATACTAAGAGCATCTCCAACAGCTCCCAATTTATATGTCCAAAACTCTCTTAGGGAGAAAAAGAAAGAAAAAACTTGTCCAACAGCTCCCTATCTCTTCTCCCAGGTCACCCGAAAAAACACCCCTGCCTCCCCAGATATCTGCCAAAGCGCTGCTGTCCCAATTTTTTTTCCTTTCCCGCGTGCGAAGGTCTCGGCTCCATTCTCATGTCTTGCCGTCCTCCAATTCCCGGTCTTGGTCAAAAGAAGGGATGGTGCAATGCAACCCGCCCTCCAACTCCTGCTCTAGGTCCATGAAAGGATGGTGCAGCCTGCACACGCCGGCGTGCTCTACAGCTCCTGCTCTTCGACCACGTCTTCTCCCTCCGGCCATCGCCCCGAGCATCATCTGCACAGGGCCTTGTTTAAATCAACTTGCACCATGACGCTCTATGCCTCCATCATCATGACCACCAACCGGTCGACGATTTGATGATCACACAAGGCAGCAGATTAACTTTGATTATCGGAGGAAAGGAGAAGCAGCAGCCAGCAGCCAGCGACTCCGTCCGTCATGTGTCCAGGGCTTGAGCTCCGAACAATAAATCTCACGAGGAGAAGAAGGTCCACTCCCACGTCAACAGATTTTGAGAGGAAAATTAGGAGCTGTCGGAGGACACGGTGTTTTTAGCCCAAAAAACATTTAGGAAGGTCTCTATCTAATGATATTGGGAGTCTAGATATTAGGAGCTGTTGGAGATTCTCTAAGCAAATTTAACTGATATAACCAAAATAAAATAGTAAATTTAAAACAACAAATAATAAAATTAAATTAATATAGGAAGTTAGGAATACAAGAGCGAAATGCCACAAAACTAGTAATTCATTCTAAGTAGCGGTTCATTCCCTGCTTCCAACAGATACTCTGTATACTACCTAAATTTAAGGTTATTAGCACCTTGTCAAATCAAGAGCAATTAGAAGTCATCTTTTAGACGACTGTTCCGATACTACTCGGGGTTTCGAAATTGAGATATTTTACGGTGATTGGAAAGAAACCCATCGGTATCAGACGGTACCACTCCATTTTAATTTTTCTAGCTGAATTATTAAATAATTAAAATAACAAGAAAAGCTTATTGGTACCGGTCCCACCATTTCTGGTACTGGACCTACCTATTTGGTACCGTCTGGTACCGGTACCGTGGTACCGGCTATTTTTAAACCATTGGATTTCGTTTGATGGACGGTTTTTATTTTTTCCAACCACCGTAAAAGTTGTATTCGAAATTACATGCAACGTAGGAAGATGACACCCAAAACGTTGGACCCATAGTACAAGTTAACAACAATGTCAGGCATTTACATTAGAATGGACCGAAATCCTGTGACATTTGCAGAAAGCTACCGAATTACTGAGCAAAGCAATAAAATAGGTTCGTTTTGGGGGAAAAGTAATGAAATAGGAGTTAAAACAATCTAGATGAGGACAGGTGGATTATCCTAAATAGAGTCCGTTCCGTCCACAAGCAAATGGCGGGTAGCAAATGACCAATTCTTGGCAGAGGAACACACACGGCAAGACAAGCAAAGAACACACGGCGGGCGGACGCAAAGCGCACGCCATCCACACCGCCACTCACCACAACGACGTGCTTCCCGGCGACGTCGACCTTGAGGTCTGCCGTGATCCGGGGCTTGCCGCTGGACTCTGTCCCGCCGCCGTAGGACTCGACGCGCACGAAGTCGACGGCGAGGGGCACGTCCACGCGGCGGACGAGGTCGGCGAGGAAGAGGAACGCGCCCGTGGCGACGCCGACGACGACGGCGGGCTCCGGCCGCGCGCGCAGGTCGGCCGCGAGCTCGGCGGCGACCTCGCCGACGCGGGCCGCGACCTCGGCCTCCGTCCACAGCACGCGGTCGATGCCGGCCTCGGCGCTCACCATGGCGGCGGCAGGAGCGGCGGCGATGGCGGCGGCCGAGGCGTGAGGGACGGAGGCTAGGGTTGCGTGCCGGCGGGGGCGGAGCGCGGGGGATTTATGTTGGTGCGCGGGCGGCGGGGTGGCTGTGTTGCGCGGATGGAAAGCCGCGGGGTTGCGGGGGAACCGTGCCAGGATTCCGGAATCCGGCGGCGTCACCAGGACCACGTAGGCCATGGTTTTGGAATGGTACTCCTGTTCGTTATTTTTTTTTCTACTATAGATAGTCCCTGTTCGACTTGTGCTCGTGCGGTTGTGGCCCGCGTGACGCGTGCGTGGAAGTGGAAAGGAACTTCATCTAAATTAATCTCTTCTCACTCATCAAATTGGGATTCACATGGTCGCGACGTCCTTGCGTGTTGGACGTAGCATCCTCCAAGAATATTTGTGTCATGAAAATCTCATTATGTAACTGTTCATACTAGAATGTCTATTTCTTGGTTGTCGTTCACGGTCGAATCCGAATCCAAATCCACGATGAGGGGCCTCCTTCCCTCAACCACCAAACATGTCACTGTAAAGGACCAACCAATGAAAGGCTGTTTAGTAGCAAGTATTTTTCACAGCTTCCAGATAAAATCATGGTACTGAAAAATACCATAGTATTTTTGCCAGAAGGTGTTGGGTAAATCCTTTGAAAACAATGTATATAAAACTATGGTATTACCAATACCATAGTATTTTTGTCTGTACCAATGTTTTCTTTTACATGTCGCGCCGGCGCATTTCTCTCTCCCACTTCGCCGTCGCCTGCTATATTCTGCACGCTCCATCTCCCGCACCGCCGCTTCGCCTCCCTCGTCATCGCCGGCTCTAGGTTCCAACTCTCGCTCCTTAGCTGCTGCTCCACCTCTCGTGCCGTCGACGGCCACAACACCTCCTCTCATGCCACCGGCTCCACCTCTCACGCCGTTGCGGCCCCTCCGCCTCCCCTGCTGTCACTGGCCACAACACCCCTAAAGCCTCGCAATCTAGCTTGCTGTTGCACACGAGGTCATCGAACCCCGCGGCTCCCACTCGTTGCGCTGCCTTGTCCGCCTTGCTCGCCCCGGCTCTGCTGCTCGCCCCCGCTCCGGCCACCGCACGTTGTGCCGCTCCGACCTCCCGCGTCGCTGGCTCCACCTCATGCGCCACTACAGCCACTCCGCCTCTCCTGTCATCGTTGAGGAGAGGCAAGGACCGCGACGGGAGTAGAAGAGTGGGTGCAGATGGGAGCAGAGGAGAGGGAAAGACCGAAGGAGGAGATAAGCCAAAAGACAAAGGAACCAAACAGTCCTCAGTATTAAAAAAACCATGGTTTATGTGGAGTAACAAGAAACCATAGTATTCATATCACACAAAAATACAATGTAGTATTCTAAAACTACAGTATCAAAAACTGTAGGGCCAAACATGCCCTATGAGTTATCATGAATCACCAAAACCATACATTTAGGGACTATGTTTCTCACATACATTTCTGTGAGAATGCATGTTAGATTGTGATCGAAAGGATCAAAATGTCTAAGAGGAGGAGTGAATTGGACTTCTAATTTCAAGCATAAACAAAATCATATAAACCAAGTCCTATTCACCCTAGTGCCTAATGTTGTGTGTTCCTAGAGAGATAGTGGATACGAAGACTTGCAACCTGTAGCCATCATGCAATTCTAGGAATGTAAACACAGAAAGTAAATGTGGAAGGTAAGTTGCATGAAAGTAAGGAGCAAGGCGGCTGTCGGTGTTTTGTACCGGCAGTGCACCACGGGATGCCTCACGTGATGCTTTTGGGGCAGGCGAGTCCGACCGTAGCTGCATGATTCGCGTGTAACGCGACGGGAGACAAGAACACACGATTTATACAGGTTCGAGCCGCGAGATGCGTAATACCCTACGTCCTGTTTGGGGCGAGTTGTATTGATCTGAGCTCTTGAGGTTATAATGAGGACATATGAGGTCGAGGGGATCTGCCTGAGGTCGAGAGAGATGCCATGAATTGTTTGAGAGGGGTCCCTAGCCAGCCTTATATAGTCCGGCATGACTTGGGTTACAAGGAGTTCTAGTCTTACTAGGATTGGTTTGATCTCCTATTAGGATTCTTCTTAGATCTTCCTTGTACACATCGAGTCCTTGTCTTGTGCGCCAAGTTGCTCTGCACCTCAGGCCTACGCGCCGAATCCATTGCATGAGTAACTAGGGGATATCTATCCCGCACAAGCCCCCGAGCTAAACAATCAGCTTGAAGGTCCAATAAAATATGCAACTCCTTCTGAGTTAAACTATTCATGGGTTGCACCGACTAGGTGCACCCCATGGGGTAGCCCCTGAGATTCGAG
Source organism: Paspalum vaginatum (assembly GCA_030272315.1). Taxonomy (NCBI): domain Eukaryota; kingdom Viridiplantae; phylum Streptophyta; class Magnoliopsida; order Poales; family Poaceae; genus Paspalum; species Paspalum vaginatum. The sequence continues at coordinate 9,060,407 of CM059020.1, read as the reverse complement.
TTAACTTGAGTAACAATTAGCTCAAAGATCCAAAAAATCTGCTTTCTAAATGTCTTGTCTCGTAGTCTTTCGAGTAAAAAATTCTAATGGTATCCTCTATCAGCCCCCGAGCCTCAAGCTGATTAGCATAATCAGGTTGAGAATCAAGCAACTTATTTCTCGAGTGATCTTGGTGAAGCAGGGACAGTGATGTAGCCTTGAGTCAACGAGTACGGTGGCGTAGCCTCTCGAGTCGGCGAGTACATGGCGTAGCCTCCCGAGTCGACGAAGCAGCGAGTCGGCGAGGCGCGCGGCAGCGCAGCCCCCGAGTCGACGAAGTAGCGAGTCGGCGAGGCGCACGGCAGCGCAGCCCCCGAGTCGATGAAGTAGTGAGTCGGCGAGGCGGACGACAGCCCAGGCCCCGAGTCGACAAAGTAGTGAGTCGGCGAGGCGAACAACAGTGCAGCCCCCCCGAATCGACGAAGTAGTGAGTCGGCGAGGCGGATGACAGCACCCGAGCTGACGAAGCAGTGAGTCGGCGAGGTGCGTGGCAGCGCAACCCTCGAGTCGACGAAGCAGCGAGTCGGCAAAGCAGACAACAGCCCAGCCCCCAAGCTGACGAAGTAGTGAGTCGGCGAGGCGGACAACAGCCTAGCCCCCCGAATCGACAAAGTAGTGAATCGACGAGGCGTATGATAGCCCCCCGAGCTGACGAAGCAGTGAGTCAGCGATGCGTGCGACAGCGCAGCCCCTTGAGTCGACGAAGTAGCGAGTCGGCAAGGCGGACAACAGCCCAGCCCCGAAGCTGTCGAAGCAGTGAGTCGGCGAGGCGCGCGGCAGTGTAGCCCCCCCGAATTGACGAAGTAGTGGGGCACCTCCCATGTCGATAATGCATCACGAAGTGAATTCCCGATTTAATAGTATTGTAAAGTGAATTCCCTGTTTGAATTCTGAGTACAGTGAAGGCATTGAGTGTCGGTGGGCCAGACCGACTGCCCCGTACGAAGGGCAAGAGGTATCCCTTAAATGAAGATACGAAGGCATGTAACACCAGCTGTCGGTCTACGCCCTAGGCTGATTGTCCCGTAAGGAGGGCCAGATTGCACCCTGTTATGAGTACGCGAAGGCATGTAACACCGGTGGGTCAGACTGATTGTCCCATATGGAGGGTCTAGAGTTATCATATCGTTGCACGCACTGATTTTGCCAGAAAACACTGAAACTTACCAAAGCACGCGATGCGACCGAAAAGACTTGACTCGGCGAAACACGAGATGCGACAGAAAACATTTGACTCGGAGAAACACGAGATGCAATAAAAAATATTCGACTCAGAGAAACGTGAAATGCAATAGAAAAGATTAATGAAAGCGTATGACTTGAATGACCAGAAAATAGTTTGAGAGATCCAATGCTCATATGATCCAAAAATATAAGTAATCCATAGTCCGGGTGATCAAGAATAATATGAATAATCCATAGCCGGGTGATCCAGAGATAATCTGAGTGATCCAATAGATAGAGAGATCCAGAAATAATCCGAATGATCCGAAGTAACATGACTGATTTAGAAATAATGATGCTGAAATTATAAGAGCAGTCGAGTGACCTCGAATGATCTGAAATCCCAGGTGATCCAGAAAGATGATCTGAGTGATCGATAAATAAATTATCCGAATGATCCATAAAAAATCACATTGATCCAATAACTTGGATATTTTAGAAATAAATCGATGATCCAATACCCAGATGATTAAGAGATAATTTAATCAATATGAGAGATTATAGCAAACCACCTTGATCGGATGACTCAATGCAGTCAGCTGATAGCTCATCGCCCTTCGCCTCAGATGTCGGTAATTAGAGATAGTCAATGATAGCGTTGGTCGACTGTCTGAGAGAGATATATTTTTCTAAAATAATAAACAGAGAACAATCTGAGTAGTATTGTTTGTAGAGATGATATTTGAATATAAATAATATCCGAGTAAATTGGACGAAACAATCCAGTAGACGAAAATTGATTGCATATGTAAATGCATAATTGAAAATAACTTAGCTGTTTTGGGGCGCTGGCTGACCGGTTGCATGGGGTCCGAGTACTTTTGCCAGGATCGAGTTGATGATCCTAATCAGACTTGAGTTCAGTTGAACTTGGGAAAAAATTGTCACAATAGTGGTATGCACGCCAGAAATTAATCTGCCATGCTGAAGTTCGTGTTGTTAGTAGACGCCGCATCATGAATATAGTATAGACCCAATGAGTAAAATTTCATTCTCCCTTTCTCTGGCGTGTATGCCTGTATGCACTTGATTGCATGTTTCCAATGACTGTGTTTAATAATGAAAAAGAAGGATGATGTCCCCTTGGCCACAGGATTGGTGACAGCCTATTTCTTTTCTTTTCCCGAGATTGATTTCGAGCTAATCCAAGAAACTTTTACTTCTGAGTCCGAATCAATACTACGGACGTTTTGCCAAAGCAGCAGAGTAGTAGATCCGATCTATTATTTCCAGCAGAGTAACATCTTGGACCTTCATGCGGCAGTCAAATGGGTCTTGATCTGATAAAAAACTCTTCTTGAGTCGAGCTAATCACGGTGTTGTTTTTCTTCTTCTTTACGAACATGATTCTGCTGCCAGCGGTGCGGCGGTGCTCCTGACAAGATGGTGCAAAGCCACTGCGAAGCCAGTCGATCAACCATGAATTTCCTCCCTCGAGAACTTGATGTTGTTGAAGATGACGGCTATGGAGCTAGCTTGATATCGATGTCGCCTTCTCCTACCTAGCGCGCCAATTGTCGGTGTTTTGTACTGGCAGTGCACCACGGGATGCCTCACGTGATGCTTTTGGGGCAGGCGAGTCCGACCGTAGCTCCATGGTTCGCGTGTAACGCGACGGGAGAGAAGAACACGCGATTTATACAGGTTTGGGCTGCGAGATGCGTAATACCCTACGTCCTGTTTGGGGCGAGTTGTATTGATCTGAGCTCTTGAGTTACAATGAGGACATATGAGGTCGAGGGGATCTGCTTGAGGTCGAGAGAGATGCCATGAGTTGTTTGGGAGGGGTCCCTAGCCAGCCTTATATATTCCAGCATGACTTGGGTTACAAGGAGTTCTGGTCCTATTAGGATTGGTTTCATCTTCTACTAGGATTCTTCTTAGATCTACACGTCGAGTCCTTGTCTTGTGCACCAAGTTACTCTGCACGTCGGGCCCACGAGCTGAATCCATTGCATGAGTGACCAAGGGGATATCTATCCCTCACAGTCGGAGCCTCTTCAAGGCTCAGAATGTACTGCTCTGGGAGTACATCTTCCTTATCTTGAGGAATAGATGGACTGGGACAACTCTTGAACAAAGATGCCCGAAAGGTATTTTTGCTCGGGATGAACCAAGCTTTGACAGGAGATCAGCATCTGAATTGTGATCGAGATCCACATGGTGAAATTCGATTCCCTGAAACTTGTCTTCCAACTTACGAACTTCAACATAATATTTGTCCATCTCTTCTGTAGAATAGTCCCAGTCTTTATTGACTTGACTGACTACAAACTCAAAATCCCCATATGCCATTAGGCGCTTGATCCTGAGTGAAATAGCTATCCGCAACTCGTGCAGTAGAGCTTCATATTCAGCCAGCGTTGTTGGACACTGGGAAAAGAATCTGCAGCACGTACTTAAGCTTTTCTCCTTTGGGCAAGGTTAGAACAACTCCTGCTCCTATGCCCTCAAGCTTCAGAGATCCATCAAAATACATCTTTTAGATTTCCATGGGCTCTGGATTTTTTGGAACTTAATTTTCAGTCCACTCTGAAACGAAGTCCACCAAAGCTTGCATCTTGATCGCGGTACGACGGCTCAAATCAATATCATGCTGCCCCCAACTTGCATGCCCACTTGGCTATCCTCCCTGCGGCTTCTCTATTGTGGAGTATATCGCCGATTGGAAACTCGGTGACCACCACAACTTTATACTCTTCGAAGTAGTGACGCAGCTTGCGAGCGGTTATAAGGACCGCATAAAGTAATTTCTGAACTTGAGGGTACCTTATGCAGGAAGGACTAAGGACCTCACTGATGAAGTAGACCGGGTGTTGAGTCGGCTGCATGTGTCCCGTTTCTAGCCACTCGACTACCAACGCACTGCTGACCACGTGAGTCGTGCAGGAGAGATAAAGAAGCAGGTCTTTAGCTGGATGGTCCGCAGTAGCTCAGCCCGGGGATTTGAGCACTGGCGATGTCATCAGAAACTTCTTGAGAGCATCTAAGGCTTCCTGGGCTTCTAGTGTCCATTGGAATCTGTCCACCTTCTTGAGCAACTTGAAAAATGGCATGCTTCTTTCACCCAGCCGCGAGATGAATTGGCTTAGGGCTGCCATGCATCCCGTTAGCTTTTGAACCTTCTTCTGCGATTTGGGGGACTCCATCCTAAGGATAGCATCGATCTTCTCAGGATTAGCCTCGATGCCCCTCTTGCTGACCACAAACCGAGTAATTGCCCAGCTAGGAACCCCAAACACACACTTGTCGGGGTTAAGTTTCCAGCGGAACCTTCTGAGGTTGTTGAACACTTGTTGTATGTCATTGATGAAGTTGTCCGACTCCGTTATCTTGATTATGACATCATCAATGTAAGCTTCCACGGGCTTGCCCAATGCTCAGCTAAACAAGTCTGGATGGCATGCTGATATGTTGCTCCAGCGTTCTTCAGCCCAAAAGGCATGGAGGTGTAGTAGAATGCACCAAAGGGCATGATGAACGCTGTCTTCTCTTGATATTCCTCCGCCAGGCTGATCTAATGATACCCCAAGTAACAATCTAGGAAGTAGAGCAACGAGCATCTGTCATGGAGTCTATGACTTGATCTATCCTAGGTAGCCCAAAGGGGGTGAACCGATGCAGCCTCTGCTTGATCGGCTTCGCATTGGGGTAGACTTTAATCTTGTGCTCAAGCCAACTCCTTTTTTACTCGTGGCATGTCGGCAGGCTTCCACACGAACATGTCCCAGTTGCCCGCAGGAACCAGACGAGCGCATCTTCCTATCTAGGAGGAAGGGTGGCGCTAATGGTGGTGGTCCTGGACGCCTCGAGGAGGTTGAGGCTAAATTCCTTGGTCGCGATAGTCACCTGGATTGTCGTGGTGGGGACCGACTCGTTTAGTTAGGATTGGTAGATCATCCTTCGAGAGTTGGGCCGCGTCTACTGTGAGCCATCATTGATTCAGGTTGCTCGTGGTAAGGGCCATTTGGAAAGCTTCCCTAGGCACATTCTGCCGTACCCTTGAAGTCGGCCCTCTCGGTGAGGACACCTCGCGGGGCAAGCATCTTGAGGACCAGGTACGAGTAGTGAGGGATGGCAATGAACTTGGCTAACCCTGGTCATCCGATGATGGCATTGTAAGCACCGTCAAAGCTTGCCACCTCAAAGCGAAGAGTCTCAATGCGGAAGTTATCTGGCGTGCCGAAGGTGACCGGCAGGTAGATGTGCCCCAACGGGTATTCTCCCTCAGGTTGGAATGATCCCAAATAACGGACTGTCTAACTCTTGAAGCTTGCTGAGTTGGATTCCTAGTGATAACAGAGTTTTTGGGAACAACACATTGATGCTGCTTCCGCCGTTAATCAGCACCCTCTTGAGTCAACTCTCGCGGATTACCGGGCTCACGAGCAATGGGTACTTGCCCGGGTGATCGAAGTTGAGCCACTGGTTTGCCCGACTGAAGGAGATAGGGACCTCCAACCATTGGTATGGCGTCGGAGGCTCCTGGGTGGCCTCCATGACTCGGCGATCCGACAGCTTTTGTTGCCTCTTGCTCTCCAGGTAGCTGTGTCCGTCAATGATGACATTAATCTCCCTATTGATGTTAGGGAAAACAGGCCCCCCTGTTTTGCTGCTGTGGTGGTCGCTAGTCTCGCTGCAGAGGTGGTGGCGGAGGTAGCTGCTGGAAGGGTCGGCCATGACCGATCGAGGTCTTGAAGTCCCGATAGTGACTGCAGCGTGTGATGCATGTCCCTATGATAAGGGCATGGTCCGTCGAGAATGTCGTCAAGTGATCATGCGTTGCCAGCACGAGTGGGAGCGCGTGGCTGAGCATGGTGGTCCGATGGTGTGAACCTCCTCGTCTCATGTCTGTTTGTCCCAAGTGGCGATCCTGCCACGGAACGTCTTTGTGTCTCTTCTGCTTGTCCTTGTCTCGACGTCGTTTGACTAGGTCGCGGGCTCATTCCTCCATGGTGATGTACTGGTCAACCTCGCGGAAGAGCTCTTCTGAGGTAGCTAGAGCCTTCTGCAAGATGCTTTTGATGAAAGCCTCGTCGTTGGAGCTGCAGAAGAAGTCCTCTATCACCGCTGCATCGGTGATGTCAGGGATGCGATTCCACATCAACTGGAACCGCTTCAGGTAAGATTAGAGGGGCTCATTGTCTCTTCGCTTGATAGTCTTGAGGTCCCATTGCTGAGCACAGAAGTTGCTCTAGTTGTCGATGCAGTTGGCAGGGAGGTGATAGAGCCACTGGAGCGCATCTTGCCCCAGCACGATCGGGAGGTAGGCTGTCATGACGTCCTCGCTAGCCCCAGCAACACTAGCTGCAGTGGAGTACATAGCCAGCTAGCCGCTGGGGTCCTGCTTGGGCTCGTACTTGTCGACGTTGGAGACCTTGTAGTTCCACAGCCATTTGACCGCGCGGAGTCACCTGGTGAAGGCAGAGATGCCAACCAATCCATGGGCTGGCTCTTTCGGGCCTCTACCATGAGCATTCTTTGGTTGACAAGGCGGTGACCTAGTGGCGATTGGCCTCCCAGTCGGTTGTAGACAGAAAGGTGGGGTACTAGGCTATTGACGAAGCTCGCGCCTGAGTGAGCTCGGCCACCTTTGTGTTGCTGGGGAGCTCCGTGGTTTTGATGTACTCCTCTTGGTGCCTCAACTCTTCTTCGTGTCGACGCATGCATGATTGCTCGATGTTGTGGTGCGCATCATGGTGTTCGTTGATGGCGTTGCGGGAGTCACTACCAGCGAGCGCTCCTTGTGTGGGCATGAGGTGGTCCGCTGCCTGGGTGAAGAGATATCGATAGTTTTCTCCCACTGGGTTGTTAGGGAGGTCATTGGCGATTTGGGCCAGAGCACCGCCCACCTAGGCTTGGAGTCTATATGAGACTGTCGAATTCTGGAAACTAGGTTACGCCCTTGGATAGGTGGATATCAGGGAGGTGCCTGAGGATGTGGGATGCGATCGTGATCCATCTAGGCCATCTAGGGCCGCCCATCGTTCTCACTGTCGTGTATTCCTTTGTCGGCGTTGCTCCTGTTCCTCCAGAGTCTCATCGGCCGAGGTCACCTCATCAAGCGAGACGAGCTAGGTTAGGTCTCATTTCCTAGCAAGGTGATGATGCTAGGTGTTGCGACGTCGGTTCTTGCATTGGCACATGGCACACTGCTGCTGGGTCTCTCCGTCGACGGTCGGCTCATTGTCTGGGACATGGTCGTCCTCCACCTGCACGTTGATGACGAGGACCTCAGAGAAGTGGAGGGAGGTGTCCCGAAGTAGAGCTGGCTTGGTCGTTAAGGAGTATCGACGATTCCTCTGAGCAGGGATCAGAAGTCGCGGTCGTGAGAGACTCAAGGCTGTAGACCATGTGGCGATGTGGTTCCCCACAGCCCGCTTGATGAGGAGATGCCCGAGGCAGCTGCTGATGCTGTTCTGACAGCGCAGGCATTGATGAAGGTGCTACTGCTGGTTCCATCAGGTGCGAACTGCGCCAGCTAGCGGTCCTACCGGTGGGAGTAGAGTTGATGACAAGCCCCAGCTGGAGACCAATCAGCGGTACGTCGGCCATGTTGTAGACGTCGTCGGCCAGCGGTGCAGTCCGTCGCTTCGATGCGGATGTCTCCCGTGTGCCCACGTTGTTTTTGAGGGGAGTGAAAGCGCAGGAGAGGAGTCATTGGTGTGTCGTAGCAGTGTTTGAAAGCCCATGGGGGATCCGGGACATGGCTCAAGCCTCCCCATGGCTAAAGGTGAGACCGCACCCTCGCAATGGGGCCCAATGATAGGAGCCTTGTGAGGAGCGAGCCCCCGACTGATGCCCCCCTCTCCCCCGACTGATCTGGGTCTAGACTTGAGTCGGGGAAGTTGGAAGCGAAGTGTGCTGAGTCAGATATGAGGTAGCTGTCGCTCGAGGCGGAGGAGTTGGTGTAGATCTGCACTTCGTCATCCCCGAGGTGATGTGCTGTGGGTCCGAGCCAAGGTGGCTCACAGATTTCTTCAGTGGCCTTGCTATAGATGAAGTAGTTGAGGCCTAGGAAAGTCTAACGGTGGGTCGGGGTGCCGGAGCTCGAGGATGAGTCGGCGCAGAGCGTGTCGACGTTGGAGCCGACCGAATCTCGACTGCGGGCGCAGCGAATCTTGTCCCGGGAACGGCCGAGGGTGGCTTCTGAGTTGGCGCAGCAACCTTGCGGTCACTTGGCTTCTCTGGAGCACCTTCGACACGGTGGCGATCGTCATGCTTGTCAGCGTTGAACGAGATAGATCCGAAGCGGATCATCTCATCGGGAGAGATCTTGGTGAAGTTGCTGGAGCTGTTGGCCATGGAGCTAGCGAAGATGTCGATGTCGCCTCCCCTACCTGGCACGCCAACTGTCAGTGTTTTATACCGGCAGTGCACCACGGGATGTATCACGTAGTGCTTTTGTGGTTGGTAAGATCGACCGTAGCTCGATGGTTTGTGTGAAATGCGATGGGAACATGATTTATACAGGTTCAGGCCATGGAAAGCATAACACCCTACGTCCTGTTTGTGGCTGATTGTATTGATTCGAGTTTTTGAGGTTATAATGAGAGCGTGGTTGGCTAGGGTTTTGGTGTGCAATGGCGTGATGCGTTATGCGCGTAGGAATCCTTCACCCGCCTTATATAAGTTGATGGGTTCTTGGGTTACAATTTATGTTTCTTCTATGTTTCCTAGACGGTTTAGATTACAACAGATTACACAGAATCTGCAATCATATCCTTTCCATCTTCAAGTCCCATACTCTTTAGAGGCAGAGTCTGAGCAACGTACTCTCTTATGCTTTCCTGAATTGCATCATCCTTGCCTTGATCGCCAAGTTCTTCTTATCCTTTGTCATTTTTGAGCTTAAGCCGACCAGACGACCCATGAAATTTGCCAGTTCGGCCTATTGAGGCCCATTAATGACCCATGTCTTGAATCCACGCCATGAGGACCCTAGGGGATATCTATCCCCCACAAAGTGCTTGTTCGCCATCCTGGCAATGTGGAGCTCAAGCCTTGTACAATCCTTGTTCGTTGGGCTTCCACAATCCTTGGCAAGCTCTGAGAATGCACCCCAATCATGAAGTATACTTAGGTACTGCCAAACACCAAGAACAACAAGCCTTCTATCTTCATTTGATCTTGATCCTTACCAAGATGGATGCACAGAAGCCTTGACCCTCTTCTTGTTGTCAATGGTGTGAAACTCAAGTGGTTTGATGAAAAGTATGAAGCACAAGTGTCAAGAGGGGTGATATGGATCCAAGGAACCCATGTATATAGCCCTTCACACCTTGGAGCTATTGGAAAAGAAGCATTATGGATGCAATGTACATCGGATGGTCCGTTTAGTATCTTTTACTCAGGTTGGACCTTTCGGTCCATGCAACTTTCTCAGGTCGGACCTTTTGGTCCATTGGTCCCATTTGAAACCCAAACTACCCCTTAATTGTATGACCGGTCCGATTGATAGTCTGATCTTCATAGATCGGACCTTCCAAAGGCAACGGAAAAAATACCATCTTCTATGCAATTAGTATGCCCCATGGGGGTTGGACCTTCCGGTCCATTGCTTACATGTCTTTCATGATTTCTAGTGCTTCTATAGATTTGGTCCATCGTTGAGGTCCAACCAAGATAGTACAGAAGGTATGGTCCATGTAATTTTCCATTGACTTTGACTAAATTCCATTGCTGGCTTCCTAAAGGTCTGCTCCATTGATTTTCTTGGACATCAGACCGTTCGTTCCTTAGAGAAATGTTCTGCACTTGATTTTCTTCAAGTATTTGAGGTTGAATTCAATTTCTCTTGGACCTTGAATCTTTTCCACTTATCATTGAGCTGTTCTTGAGTCGCTTGTGTGTGCATCCAAACTCAGGCAATTCTCAAGATCAAGCTACTAGCTTTAGACTCCCTCCTTGATAGTGCGGACACTAGAAAACTTGAAAACCCTAGCTACGAAAGGATCCACCAATACCTCATGATCCTTGACTCTAGAAGAGTCTTTAGCCTTTGAGAATTGAGTGAAAAATGATCTGCAACACATTAAGTCCATCTTCCAGTTATGGGTGTCCTTTATCCAACAAGCAATACAATGATAGTAATCTTAAACCTGCACTCATGAGCTCATTATACCACAATTAAACATGTCATTCAATTACCGAAACTTACCATGGGGCCTAGATGCTTACAATATCCACCTTTTTGATGATCCATGACAAGTAAAGGATGGCAAGAGTAAAGATGGAAGTAAAAGCAATGCGCACAAAGTAAACTACTCTAGCCTTAGGCAAAGGACTTAGCACACTAGAGCTCGAAGGCTCACCTAGAGTGAATTATACATGACAAACTAGGTGCATACACAAAGTCAATCACCATGTCCATCCATAAGATCCAAAAGATACAAATATCGCACAAACCACAAGTACAAAAGCATATATGTCTCAAACCCATCAATAAAAGAACACATATCCCCTAGACCATCTCACTCTCAACTGTCTTCCCCTTTGTCATCATTGACCAAAGAGGGGCTCAAGTACTCGAAGGTGAGGAGGCAGGATGGTAAGGCTCGGCTCAGAAGAGATCGTCGTCTGAGCTCGAAGCTATAAGGAGGGCCTCATCCATTGGGTCAAGAGCAAAACCTGTTATCTTGGTGATGGAGTCTCAGAGGGTGTAGTGGTAGCAATTGAAGTAGTGACCTCTGAGCTAACATGATGTGCAATTTGCTCAATCATTGGATGAATTGGCAAATCTCCTCTTGGAAAAATATCAATCCCAACTGCAATATGTCTAGAGGAAGTAGAGGGAGCAACTGACACTGAAGGCCCCTGAAGCGTGACTCAAAAGTGAATGTGGTAGCTGGAAGAGGAGAGAACACTAGCCTCATGTCTATTTGTAGTAGTGCTGACAAAGGTTAAGAACCTAGAGTTGACTCACTAACTACCAAAGCAGAAGGATTAAGAAGTGGAGGTTGAGTGATTATAAGCGTGGGTTGCTATGGCAAGCCTACTTGAGAGTGGAGCTCACTGCTAAGTCCTCCAAGATTTTGCTGGTATTCCTGCCTCTAAACAGTGAGCAACATCTTGATCTCCTTAGAATGAGAGTCTAGCATGCCTCCTAATGGTCTTCTCACTTTGCGATGTGGCGTTGAATGGCCAGGGATTCCTGATGTAGCCGAAGTTGTTGTTGTTGTAGGAAGTTTACCTATGAATCTATGAGTATGGAGCTACTGGGATCCTGCTCTGCTCTACCTACTGCTACTGCAACATCGCGTGTAGTATGCTTTAGAGTGCATTTGGCTGAGTGACATGGGATCGAGTAGCCTAATGTACCTGGAGAGATGAATGTGGACATGCAGAACCTGAACCCCTAGCCACGATGTCGTGAGCTATTGGAGGGAAGGGCACTGAACTCCTCACCCTCATCATAGTCTGTGTCAGAGCTCAAGTCTACATAGAAGTAGCTTGAAAGCTCCTGCCCTTTCTTCTCAAGAAACTAATCCTCTATAGCTACCTCATCCCTCTCCTATAGTAGGACCTGCTCCTGGGCTGCCCTCTCAGCATGTCTATCCCTACTGGTGGTCGTCGTGCAGAGTAGGCCTATAGTCAAGGAACCATGTTCTAGTGTCTCTGTAATGTGGACGTGCAGGGGCGTCGGCCTCTCCCATCTGACTAAGCATGTAGGTGATCCAGTGTGCATTTGGCATTGAGCATCAGATCATCATGCTATCAGTTTTCACATCCTCTACCTCAGCAAGGATCAAGTCAACTTGGTTGAAGTCCATGTGGGTGGTTTGGCATACCATCACTCTCTACTTGCAGGGCTGCCAACCCCTCTTTGAATCCTACCTTGGGGATCAAAGTCCTTCCGAGGCACTGAAGAAGCAGAAAGTACTCGTAGTGTTCAGGAGTCCTAGGGGCGTCTGCAGTCATCGTCCCATGGAGCAGGTTACGAATTTGGTCAAGTGTAGGAGCCTGTCCTGGGGTGCCCTCTAAACAGAGGTGAGACTGAGTCGCAGATCACTTAGTGTACGAACATGCCTCTAATAGGGATCCTTAGTAGCTGTGATATCCTCTCATGACAAAATCTATACCGGTTCCCATCAAACATGAATTGAATGAACTGCCTTTGACAACCAATGTACAAAGTGGCATAGAAGACATGCAACCAATCCTCAATGTAGATGTGCACTTGTAACACCCCCAAAATTATCCCAGAAATTTTTCTCTAAATCTTTTCTCAATTCAAAATCAAATTTCAAAATTTTGTTTTATCGAGTGTGTCAAGTTAAGCTCAACAAAATCATTGTGAAGTCTTGAGATAAATCCCTCCACCACCTCTATTCCTTGAGAGCTCCCTCAAAAATTTCACTTAATCCCCTTCACGCCATGCCCGCCTCCACCCCTTCAGCCCGCTATCCCGCCCCTTGGCCCACCTCCCTCCCCCTTTCCCATGGCCGGCCCATCTTCCCCTCCCCACCTCCATAGATGTAAGGAAAATGACCTTATCTTCAATTCCTCTGACCTTATAAATCATGACACTTATTCAGGTATATGGTGTTTGATATGCAACTTGAAAGATAGATATATGGAGTTTTTATGTATGATTTAGAAGTTTCTAGAGTATGATTTAAAAGTTTCTAGTATATGATTTAAAATTTCTAGTAAATAATCTAGTGTTTGATTTGAAGTTTCTAGTATATAATTTAAACGTTTCTAGTGTATGATTTAAAAGTTTCTAGTAAATAATATATTATATGATTTAAAGTTTCTACTATATAATTTAAATGTTTCTAGTGTATGATTTAAAAGTTTCTAGTGTATGATTTTAAAAGTTTCTAGTAGATGATTCAATTATTTCTAGTATATGATTTGAAGTTTCTAATACATGATTTAAAAGTTTCTAGTATATGGTTTAGAAGTTTCTACCATGTGAATTTAAAGTTTCTAGTATATAATTTAAAAGTGTCTATTGTATTATTTAAAATTTTCTAATATATGATTTAAAAGTTCATATAATATCAGATATAAAGGTTTTGATAGGTAACTTCAACTATAAATATGTAATAAGTTTATGAAATATAAGTTGAAAGTTTTTTTATCCAGAGTATAAATATTTTTTATGTATGTTTCTCAAAAAGGGTGTTTCTCGAAAAGCTAGATATGCACAAAGTTTTTTGATATACCATTTAAAAGTGTTTTGGCTACAAAGGTTTAGCTAAGAAAAATTAAGCAATTTTTACCTATTTTACATTTTTTGCACAAATTTTAAAATCATTGTTAAATAAGATTTTGCAGATGTGGATATTCTTATTTTCATTTTCAATTCTTTTGTAAGGCCATAACAGTGTCTGTTTTCCTTACATTTTTCCATTCATATATTTTTCTGTAGGGTGTCAATGCTGAGCCATACCATGTTGAAGCATTTTCCCCCCATGTGATGAGATTTTATCCAAATGTGATCGTTGCTTCTATATGGATATGTTTTTTTTATCTGTAACTTGAAAGGTTGCTTATTCTCATATTCTAGAAAAAAATCAGATGACATTGCACTCCTTTCACATTCATATGAATTTTAGCCAACCCCCCCCCCCCCCCCGCCCATTCTACTACCATCACACCAGTGTCCCAAAAAGAGAAAGGAAAAGAACAACAAATTTGCTAGACATGGGAAGTAAAAAATAGGGGGAAACAAATTTCCAAAAAAGTCCTACAACAATTAGACTATGAAAACTGAAATATTTAGAAAAGAAAAAATTCCATTTAGTTTGAAAAGCCAAAGACTCATCCCTCGTAGACATGGGAAGCAGAAGTGAAAAGCGTAGATTCGGCAAGGGGGAACGGGCGAGAGAATATTCACGTGCCACTTCCACGCATGAGATAGGAGCCACCAGTTTAAGCAGCACCCGCGCGCAGCTAGCTGGCCGCAGGCGCCCGCGCGCGGACCAGTCACGTCGGTATGGTGGAAACAACCGAATGGCACCCTTGAGGAATATGTTCCCCAATCTGGTAGGTGCTTCTGAAGTTCACTTTTATCTAGCAGGTCTTCCTTTTTTCCCGCATTTAATATTTAAAATACTGAGTATATAGATAGAATACAAAAGAAGAAGAAAAAAAGGAATATGCGAGATAGCTACCTTAAAGTTAACAAATATAGATTTATAGAATTTTCCCAAGAAACAACAAATCAAACTTCTTAAGAAACAAGCAAACAACTGACTGACCCTTCGGTAACTGCAGGTTAGCAAAGAAGATCTTGCAAGCAAGGAGGAGAATGGAGCCTTTCAAGAAGCATGTAACCAGCCTTCTGCGCTGGACTTCCTGGTATGCCTGAAGTCGGACGTGTTCATCAATCGTCATGACCAACCGTGGCAATTTCGCGAAGCTGATCATTGGCTACCGACGCTACATGGGGCGTTTGTTGATCAAACCTGACAAGGGGCTCATGTCCAAGTTCTTTGGCGACCCCTACATGCCATGGGCGACTTTCGTGGAGGATGTAATGATTACCCATCAGATGCAAACCGGCCCACCTTCCCACACTATGATCTATGGGAGAACCCTCTCACCTCTTGCATGTGTAGAGCTTAAATTATAGACTATAGTGATGCCACATAGTTATTCTTTGTTCATATGCTGATATGTAAACTACAAATTTTGTGCTACTTTTTTACCGCTTTCATGTATATTTCTTAACAAAGTGTTTAACTGTAAATCAAAGCTCAATCCATGCATAATCCTCTGCAATCTTTCCCCAAGTGTTGGCGATGTGAAAATATGTAATAGAGTAAAATGCACTGGCGGTTCCTAAAGTTGGCACAGTGTGTCACTTGGGTCCCCCGAAGTTTGAAAACGTCATTTGTGGGTACAGGAAGTTAGTTTGGGCCGAATCTGTGGTCCATCTGGGCCTCGACTGAGCCCAGGCGCCTACGTGGAGGTCCACGCTAGCGACTTGTGAAATATAGGGCGGGCAGGACTGGCTTCCTCAGGAAGACTCTGGCTCCTCACCTCCTCAAATTTCAGACTCTTCACCTCCTGCGAAGGCGACAAAGACATCCTGGTGGTGGTGATCGACGGCAAGAGGTGGGACGGCATGGAAGGGGAAGGTGAGGAGATAGTGCCCGGCGGCGCTACCGTCGGCGCATCAGTCGTCTATTGTGCCTACACTCTGGCCAAAAGCGAATGGCCCTCCTACGTACGGTGAGTTAACCCACCAAATCCATAGTTTGATTGAGGTATTCTTAAGCGAATCAGATGCGGGAAGGACGTACGAATGATTTGATGATGGAATGTAGGTTTGGCACACATTGGTTGTCAGTCCTAGGGTTTGTTGAATTGGGGTTTTTTTTGTCGTAGTTAGGGGTTTGGGAACCGAACGATGGTCACTGATTTGTTAGTGGTAGCGTTGACGAGTTCACGGTTGAGATCCATCACGATGGATTTTTCATTGGTTCTGGTCATATGCACAGCTATGTGGATGGCAAGGTTTCGTGGTATGATAATTGCAAAGTGGACACTTGGTCTACTTTGTGGTTTGAGGATTTTGCAAAAGAACTAGGTTATGGCATGTCACAAAATTTGAAGGTTTATTGGTTGCTACCTGAAAAGGATTTGGCTGATGGATTGATGATAATTGATTCCGATGCAGATACAAATGTAATGTGCTCAGTGGCAGATAAGGAGAAAAATTTAGTCCTTTATTTTGATTATGATAATCATGTTGCAACACTAGACTATGATGATGTAGTGGCCATCCCCAGTGGAACATTACCTAAGGTGTTCAGTCCAATCAATGTTGAAGTGAGGCCAAAGGTTGTTGGTGAGAAGCTCGCTGAATTTTACAAAGGTGTGCCAAAGGTGGTAAGCCCTATGAAGCATGGAAGAATGCCACAAAGAGGTGACGTGAATGTGCAACACAGAGGTGGTGCGGTGCAAATTAAAATAGAACAGGCAAATGAGGGAACCAGTGATGAGGACAACGAGGATTCTGAGTTTGTGGACTCTAAAAATGAAATAGATGATGGAGATGATGACATAATTGTTGACAGTGTTGAGACAAATGTTGAGGACAACATTGCCACTAGAGTTAAGAAGAGAAAGAAGGCTGTAGGAAGCAGGTCAAGGGTAGCAGAGGTCAATTTGAACACAGAACGGAGTGATAATTCAACTGAAGATGATGATCTTGAGTTGGCAGAGGAAGATCAGGGAAAGGTCAAGTTGAAGTTCACTACTTTCAGGAAGGAAGATATGAGCAATCCACAGTTATATCTACTTGATGCGACATAAGTCCGAGTTGTTTGAAAGGTTCAAACAGTATCAGAATGAAGTACGGAACCAGTTGGGCAAGACAATAAAATTCCTACGATCGGATCGTGGTGGAGAATATCTAAGCCAAGAGTTTATTGATCATCTAAAGAGTTGTGGAATTATTCCACAACTGACTCCACCCGAAATGCCATAGTGGAATGGTGTGTCCGAGAGGAGGAACCAAACATTGTTGGACATGGTGAGGTCGATGATGAGTTAGACTGATCTTCCGTTGTCCTTTTGGGGCTATGCTCTAGAAACGGCTGCGTTTATACTGAACTGAGTTCCATCGAAGTATGCGGAGAAGATACCATATGATATATGGACTGGGAACAGTCCTAGGTTGTCTTTCCTTAAGATTTGGGGTTTTGAGGCTTATGTCAAATGTTTAATGTCTGATAAGCTCCATCCTAAGACGGACAAATGCTACTTTATGGGCTATCCTAGGGAAACCAAATGATATTATTTCTATAACCAGGAGGAAGCAAAAGTGTTTGTTGCCCGAAATGGTGTCTTTTTGGAGAAAGAGTTTCTCTTAAAAGATGAAAACAGTCAGAACCAGGTGCAACTCGAAGAGGTTCGAGAAACACTGGAGAATGGTTCTAGTCTGACTAATTTCCAACATGATGAGTCAAACGTTGAGCACTCTGTTGAAAAACCATTAGCCCCGCGTAGGTTACAAAGGGCACATCGTGCAACCGATAGCTACATGTTCCTCACCATGGGATGGCTTGATGTATTGTTGTTGGCAACGATGAGCCTAAGACTTACAAACAAGCCGTGATGGGACTCGACTCTGAGAAATGGCTAGAAGCTATGCGATCCGAGTTGAAATCCATGCCTGACAACCAAGTTTGGAACTTGGTCGAGCCACTTGGTCGAGGGCAAATGGGTTTTCAAGAAAAAGATAAACTCTGATGGAAATGTTCACATCTATAAAGCACGGCTTGTGGCGAAAGGTTTTGTCAAATTCAAGGTGTTGAATATGATGAAACATTTTCACTCGTAGCCATGCTGAAGTCTATCCGGATCCTCCTAGCGATTGCCGCATATCATGATTACGAGGGGTGGCAAATGGATGTCGAAATGGCTTTCCTTAATGGAAACCTAAGTGAGGATGTGTACATGACACAGCCTGATAGTTTTGTCGATTCAGAGAATGCTGGGAAGCTATGCAAACTTTTGAAGTCCATCTATGGACTCAAGCAAGCATCTCAGAGTTGGAATCTACATTTTGATGAAGTGTTCAAAGGGTTTGGTTTCATCAAGAATGTAGAAGAACCTTGTGTATACAAGAAGGTCAGTGGGAGCGCACTAGTCTTTCTGGTCTTATATGTAGATGACATATTGTTGGTCGAAAATGACATTCCTTTGTTGGAAGCTATGAAGGACTCGTTGAGAAAGAGTTTCTCAATGAAGGACTTAGGAGAAGCAGCTTACATCTTGGGCATAAAGATCTATAGAGATAGATCTAAGCGTATAATTGGATTAAGCCAAAGTACATATATTGACAAGGTGTTGAAACGATTCAACATGCATGATTCCAAGAAAGGTTTCTTGCCCATGTCACCTGGCATGATCTTGAGCAAGACTCAGTGTCCATCGACTACTAATGAGCAAAAGAGGATGAGTGAGATCCCATATGCCTCCACAATCGAATCCATCATGTTGCCATGATATGTACTCGCCTAGATGTCTCCTTTGTTGTAAGTGTTACGAGCCGATATCAGTCTTGTCCAGGTGAAGGTCATTGGATTGCTGTAAAGAATATCCTTAAGTACTTGAGAAGGACTAGCGGAGCGGTTAGTTGGAAGAGTTCCAAGCAAGATACGGTAGCCGATTCTGCAACAGAAGCCGAGTACATTGCAGCTTTGGAAGCTGCAAAGGAGGCAGTTTGGATCAAAAAGTTTGTTTCTGAGTTGGGTGTTGTTCTAAGTGCTTCGTGCCCATTGGACCTTTACTGTGATAATATCAGTGCCATCGCACAAGCTAAGGAACCTAGACCATACCAAAAGTCCAAACATATACTCAGGCGATATCACCTGATCAGAGAGATTATTGATAGAGGTGATGTGAAGATATGTAAAGTGCACACGGATATAATTGTTGCTGATTTGTTAACGAAGCCTCTCCCACAATCTAAGTTTGAGACACACACAAAAGCAATGAGTATTGGATACCTGAGTTGACTCTAGTGTATGTGGGATGAGAACTTGTTATGTTTTAGTTCGAATAAATATTATTCACTTTTGTTCCTTGAATATGCTGCTGTAAACAATGGATCAACGAGTGCGTGACTCATTTGTGAAACTCTTGTTTAAATGCCGTGTTCTAAATGGTCCCTAGCCTATAATCTTTATGTGGGACAGTAATGATTCAAGGGTTAACACATGGATTGATTGATGATCATGTTTCGCGGATCATAGATATTGGATATCAAATCAATGATGTACACAGATGTTAGAGAACATGGTGTCGGATTGACTCACTCTGAGACATTGCTGGATTGTTATGGCTATATGTGCCATCAAGCGCTCTCGAGTGAAATACCCACTAAATCATTTGACCTGAGATCACCATTGTTTCTCACTGTATGTAGTGGTGTACTTATGGGTTACCAAAATGTTATTCCGTAACTAGGTAGTTATAAAAGTAATTTTTGGGTACATTACAAAACATGGATTGGGATGTGAGTGGATCAAGATGGAATTTTTCCCTTCAACATAACAGGAGAGATTGCCTCTGGGCCCCTCGAGGTGGCTGGATTACAAAATGCATGGCCGTGCTATGTGATTAATGGTTAATCACACGTTGGACTAATGGTTATTCCAGTAATCCACTATTGACGAGTGAAAGTAGTCAGACTATTAAACAAGGGTGACACAAATCTCTCCTTGGGTCTAACTGGCATTGTGTGGCAAAAGGATCTAGGATGTGTTGTATGTCAAGGTTCGATTGATATGATCATTATGCTTTCGGCGGTCAACATGTGCCACTAGGTGCCGCTGTTGATCGATTGGCTTGAGAAAAGGTTTTTCGCCATGGCCTGACTGCATGAGAATCTCAGGGTCCCACACCTAAGGGATTGGGACACCAGGATATTGCCTCTAGGCAAGTGGGAGATTGATGGAAATGTGCCCGCGTGGCAATTTCTAGGTCCGACTCCGAGTCATATCGGCTCAGGCATGAGCCAATGCTGAGTCCGATCGGAACTCGACCCATCGGGTCTGGCTCGAAAAGCACGCATATGGTATGCACAATTAGACCTCTATCGGGACTCAGATACTAGATCCGCAAGCAATTAGAATCCTAATGGGCCTTTATGTGGCTAAAGCCCATTAGTGGAGATTATATATATATATGCATGAGAGGGCGCGGCTTAGGGTATCGGTTTTGTGAGAGCCATCGTAGAAAAGGTGTCTGCAAAACCCTAGTTGTGCCATAGTCCAATCTCTCAAGATCCTCCGCCAAGTTCGTGGTGCTAGCACGCCAGAACTCAACGTCGCCTTCCCGCACGTGTGGATACTGTAGAGACGTTGCTACGACTGCTACGCTGATCAACCGACCGGTTCTGAGGGCGGCCGACTGGTTCTTGATCGAGATCAGCTGAAGGTATCGGCATCGGCTCTCCTCACCGACAACCACTCGGCGCGCGTGACTCGGCACTCGGCTCCCTCGACTCATCTTCCGCTGCACTGCCCGTCTAATGGTAACGATCTATAATCTCTTGCATGTACGTGTTCCTATGTTTTATGCGGTAAATGAAAAACGTTTTCATGCTATGGTAGCCTACCCCGTAACTCTACAGAAAGCTCATCAAAAAATAGACATTCACGTACTACAACATAGAACGTGGTTTGTCTAAGGACGATCCACCATTTTCATGCATGTACATGCTTACACATACTCAAAAAAGATTGCAAATCCTGATTAGATTTCCACACATGGTTTAAACAGCCATAGAAGCAACAATAGCATCCAGCCGTCCAGATATACTGCTGGAAAGGGTATTTCAGTTAGCACTCAAATTGATAGATACACTTTTAGCTGTAGTGTTTGACTGACATTATGCATGCCTTTTCATTGTTAGGGATCAAAGCCACTGAGTACAGAAAACGTTCACTAAATTCTTTGCACTCAAACCAAGGACAATCATACGCTACTCAGAGTTTCAAAAAATAATCTAGACCATTGTTGGGGGAAGCAGGACTAGCCCTTGGAAGGTCTGGCCCATGAAATGGCCGGCCCAAGTTGGGCAAGGACTTACTTATAATTTTTGAGTTCTTCAAGAAAAAATATGTAAAATGCCACCTCATATAAATATGAACCTAAGGGCTAGGGTTTTGGGTAACCTATAGCAACTCGGTAATGGGTAAATAACGTTTCTAACCTTCCTATATGCTTTAACCTTCGTTTACGTTTTAACCTTCGTTCATTTATTCTCCTCCAGCGAAAGCTTCGGCATCTGGCGAAGCCTCCATCACCAAACCTGTCGAGCTTCGCTCAGGGCAAACCGATTTTGGGTAACCGATAGCAACTCGGTAATGGGTAAATAACGTTTCTAACCTTCCTATATGCTTTAACCTTTGTTTACGTTTTAACCTTCGTCCATTTATTCTCCTCCAGCGAAAGCTTCGGCATCTGGCGAAGCCTCCATCACCAAACCTGTTGAGCTTCGCTCAGGGCAAACCGAACAACCATCACAGAATCCCTTAGTCCAGAAGATGAGCTTCCACTAGTCTGAAGTACTTCCACTAGCATTCATCTTCATCATTCTCAGGAAAGAAAAAACCTCGCCACTGAAACAAAACGAAAAATAGTAAAATAACCATGTTTGTGTTATCTCGCCAAGTTGCAACCAAAGTTCAAATAAGAAATGAAATCAGCTCACTCTGAAGCCTCAAAACATAGGAATATGTGAAATAAGCTATAAAAGACATAATTTTAGTACACAAACTATGTATGAGCATAATGTGTCTATCATAAGAAATACAAAATATAAGATAACATACTTGCCGCAAGTCCCAACCTTATTTACAACATATCTATACATAATATTAAAGCAAATGAAGATTCTTGGTCCGTCGGTTTCACGGTCCGTCGTGACAGGTTTACCCGGCTGGTCAGTTCCTCCCCGTCCTGTATCCGATAATCCGAATCACAGCTACAATACGAACTAGATTTGAACCTCAGAAAGAGCCCACGCGAAAATGGACGCCCACATCGCATACGGACTCCGTTTTCGATAACCTATATATCGATGGAAAGCTAAAATAATAAACTTTCCAACCCAATTGAAACCATTTTAAAATTCGGTCTCACTCGATGGAAATCTTTGAAACAATATGACGTAGAATTTATTTGCGAGCCCGGAGTGCAGGAGCAGCCCCCACGAAAACAGGCGCCCAGATCGCATACAGACTCCATTTTTTTACGTTCTATATATCAATTGAAAGCTAAAATAACAACCTTTCCAACCCAATTGATGTCACTCTAAAATTCGCTTTCAATTAATGGAAATCGTCAAGACAATATGGCCTACAATTTATTCGAAACCGATTCAGACAGCAGGAGCAGCCTACGTGAAAATGGATACCCATGTTGTATATGGACTCCATTTTCGATGTTCTATATATTGACGGAAAGCAAAAAATAATATTTCTTACCAAATTGATACCACCTAAATTTCGGTCACATGTAAGAGAAAATTTGAAACAATAGGATACGGAATTTATTTGCGAGTCTATTCTTATATGTATTGATATAGAGGTGCTTAAGGATTTTTTTTCTCCATGTTGCAATGCACGGGCATTTTGCCAGTAATACTAATTCTGTTTGACAAGGTACACGGAGTTGTGCTAACACAAGATCTGTGGCATTCAAGTCAATGTTTTGTTAGGAAGTTTTGATCTTCAAACAATAAAAAGAGGTTGAAATAGGTTAAGAATTCAGCTAGGCTAATTATATTGTTTGCACAATAATGATTCGCAATTACCTTTGTCTTGTTTAGGATTATGTATGTTGAAATGTCTTGCAAATTTCAGAAACTTCCCATTATAAACATCGATGAGGATTGACACTTGATCAAGATGCCTTGTCCAATCAAGATGAGTTGGAACATTTAATGGTGCATAATCAGCATCTCGTCCACAACGTAAAGATTCAAGTGCCTTGTATCGCTACAACTTCAAGTTGTATCCAAGCTGGTACCATCTTGGAACCTAGGTTTCAAACAGCAGCAACAAAACATTTTAGCGCAAGCATGTTTGAGCAAGTATAAAGAGAAATCCTAGAGTGATAAAGTGAACTTACTCTGTAAGAAACTTAAAAAACTTGGATGACACTAAAGTTTTAGCATCAGTTTCTTCAGCTGAAGCAGAAGAATTATGTTGTTGACAAGAGCCACTAGCATGAATATTCTTTGTCACATCATCTAGTTTTACAGTCTCACTACATAACAAGGACAATGTTGATATAGGTTTTGTTAGATAGCACATTCAAAATCATGACAAATGTATAATGACAAGCTTGCTGCCTAGATAATCAAAATAGAATCTATGGCTTTTATTTATATAGCAAATGATTGATGATAAAAACACCACTTCCGTTCTGGCAAATCAACTATGTCCAGTTGTACAGTGTGTGCATCTTCCTTGTCAAAACCAATATTGCAAAGGTAGGTAACGGTAGATTTTAACATACCATCGTAGATACTGAAAAGGCAACAACAACCTCTTAATAATAACCATAAACCCCCCTCAAAACTAGAGTTCCCAAACCAAGACTAAGGGGATTGTGAGGTATTGGGTGGTATTTTGACTTATAAGGGATTCCATCCCCATAATCCCACATAATCCTCTTTAATCGTAGGCTAATCGAACAAGCTCTGATCGGAATACTAGAAGATCGTGCTACTACAAGAGGGCCAACCTTCTTCAGAGGGTGGAAAAGCTGATAGATCTGCATAATAGGGGTTGGGACACACATTGACACAATTTCTTCAGGAAACCTTTTGAGAAGAGGATGTTAGGCCATTCTGTCGATACAAATGCATATGGGCATAGATGATGTTCTAGCTTGGAGCACTGAGTATAAAGGCCTTCTCTCAGTTAAATTGGCATTCAAGGTGCAGGTGGAGGTGCTGTGACTTAACTGGTGGAGTAAATTTGAAGACTCAAGGTATGGACATCAATACAAGATGCGTGGTATGTCAAAAGAAAATGAAGATGGTGGCCACCTATTTTTCAAGTGTAAGTCTATCAAAGAAGTGTGGAGAGAGGTAGTTTTGGAGATGTTCAAAACTATACCGATGAATAAACAAAATGCAAAGAAGGTAGTGAAAGCTATTATAGATATGGACATGTTTTTGAAAAAGAAATATTTTATTAATCTTAGTAAATTACATCAAGATGATACAAAAACTAAGATGTCTTCCGACCTCTACATACTAAGGTGTACATAGCCAAGAGAAAAAGAAGAAGAAAAAGAACATGACAACAACTATCATATCGCAATAAACTACAATACACAACCAAGCTTTCAAATCCATTAATCAACAAAGCCACACTTGGATCCTGATACGACACTCTAACCACAATGCCTCAAAGGAGAACACGCGCCCACACACCGTCGTTGTGATGATCTAACAAGTTAAGGCTAGGCCCTAAGTTTTTACCACAGAGAACAAAACTCGCATTACAAACGAAGGCTTCAACAAGACCGATGCTAGGTACAACCAACTAAGGTTAGACCTAGAGATTTCTTCCGAAATCGAGAAAAATGATACACATGAGTACCATCATATCAAGAATTCCAAATGTTGCCACCACCCTCAAAACCAAGCTAGTGCTGCCATACCACTTAGTCTTAGCCCAAACCAGCGACCACTGACTCTATGACAGACAAACAATCCTTAGATGCACAAATTACGATTACGATGACTAATTCGCGAACACGCCAAAAGGCATACCGAAATCAAGTCCGTAGAATTCATCTAAAGATGTGATGCATCTTTTGAGTAAACGAATTTACCAATATATGCTAAGATGAAATAATTCACATAGTACGCATGAACAACCTTAATGAAATACGAAGACATAATTGCGATGAGCACATACGAGCCACCTTGACAGACTGACAATTGCCACAAAACGGACACCTGCAAGGCCATCAAACCCAAGGTCCATTGCGACCTATGAGCGAGATGAGCCAGATCCGGTGGCAGTCGGCGGCAATCAACAGCGCCCGAAGCCTAGATCATGTTTGTCATTCTTCTTCGACATGGTGGAATTATAAAGAAATCAAAGAAGAGAAGGCGACTAGGAGAGACGGGCCAATGACATAGCTTACACGGGAACCCAAGGCAAATGAGAAAGCCAGAAAATGTTGATGAGAAAATGTTCTAGGTTTAGAAGAAAACTATCTAGTTTTATGAGAATCGGAGTCAATACAAAAATGTCCCACAATAAAAAATAATACCAAAATCAGAACAATTAATGTTGTAAAAAAGTAATCACTAAACATTAAGAAACAAAAAGAGAAAATCGAAGCATGATGAAAGATCGTTTGAAATGGAAGTAATCAATAATTAGGGGGGGGGTTTGAATACACCCAATTAATAATTTTAGCTAGTAGCTTATAGCTAATTTTTAGCTTAGACTCAATCTACCAATTAGTTAAGTGCGTTCGGACACTTTATAACTAATTTTTAGTTGGGTGTATCCAAAGTCCAAACACCCCCTTAGAAATAGAGAACGGATAAGTAAAGGGGGAAATAAATTTAAGAACAAGAAATAAGATAAAAGGAGCTTAAGCACCATGATGATGATTACGGATAATAAGGATTATTGGAGATGAAAACGGAAGAGAGAGAGGGAGAAAAAGAAAAGCAGAACCTACTACCATGGTTGCGGAGCAGTCAGGCCGTATGTGTCCGTGGTTGCAAAGCGCGCGCTCCGTGGGCTGGGAATGAATCAGCAGCCCAAGAGAAGAATAGAACCGCGGAAGCTGCTGAGGCAGATTTGTGACGAGACATTGCGCCTCCAGACATCAAAATCAGAGTGGCGCAGCGAAAGCGTGGTGGGCCCATAACCCACAGGTCCCAGGATCGAAACCTGGCTCTGATAAATTTCATTGGGCTTCCGTTTGATCAAATCTTTCCGTCTGCTCCATTCGAGATTCCGTTCACCGTGGTCCGCGGAACACCTACGCACGCCAAATTGTTGGACGGGAAAGAAGCACGAGACGAGCCACGCTACGCAAGGCCAAGAATCCAAGATGCAACGAAACCCTGGCGCCGTCCTACGCGCCGCCGCCTCCCTCCTCCCCATCCCCCGGGCCGCCGCCACATCCTCCGGTGCTGCGGCCTGCCGCCAAGCCCTACCTAAAGCGAAGCCCTCGCACGAGGCGGCGGCGCCCTCGGCCAGCGTCGGCCGCCGCCCGCGCCGCGCCTTCTCCTCGGCCGCGGACTACGGCAAGGACGTGGACGAGGTGAACCGCAAGTTCGCGGAGGCGCGGGAGGAGATCGAGGCGGCCATGGAGAGCAAGGAGACGGTCTACTTCAACGAAGAGGCCTCCATCGCGCGCGACGCCGCCAACGACGCGCTCGGCGCCTTCGACGCGCTCCTCGCGCGCATCCCGCCCGCCGACGCCGACGCGCTCCGCCGCTCCATGGGGCTCAAGATGGAGCAGCTCAAGGCCGAGCTCAAGCAGCTCGAGGACTAGGCTGCCTGCCCAAAGGTTTGCATTCTTGGAGGCCGAATCGAGCTATATACGTGTTTCTCTTCAGATTCGAATTCCTAGCTGTTTTGATTCGTGAATAAATGTGGCCCAACAATCTATTGCGATGGCAATGTGTTCTTCGTGGTGGCAGATCCGTAGCCAATTCGTCATTCGTTTTCCTGGTGGCAGCTAATTTGGATTACCATCTTGCCCCCAAATTGACCACTTTTTAGGCTTTACATTGATATACTAGTTAATTAGGAGAAGATAAACTGAAATGTGTTCCTGTGTTTGGATTGAGCTTCATTTGCAAATTCCTGCTTAACATGTCTGTTGCGGATGGTATTGGCACAAGTGTGAACTACTTTGTCATGTGTTCCTGAAACTGGTTACTTTTAGGCCCTACATTGATATTTGATACAGATCCTGAAAAGTTGGCAAATCTAGGTAGTTATTGTTTTCTGGTGCTAACATAGAGCTTGCATTTGTGTATTTTCTTGATTTAACGCTTAATGTTCTCTTCAAATCTTGAGGTGTTTCTTGTTGTTGAATAAATGAATCAGTGCAAAACTGCTGATAGCTTTGTGGATCGGATGGCTTTAAACTATAAGCTTAGTATCATGTCTTGTCATGTTACTGTTTGGAAAAAAAAATGCATATGGGCATGAATAAATGAAACGATGAGTAGCTTTAACTGCTATTTGAATGATAACGGTCAGCTCTAATTTGTATAAATATGGCTACCCTTAGCATGAAAGAACCATGGCTTATAGGCTGTTTCAGATCAGGGCGCATTAAAAAATTGCCTTTTCAAAAGGGAAACTCTTGTAAAACACCATGGCACCACGTTTGAAGGGTTTGCTGAGATATGTGCTGCTCTAATCTTGAGGATGATTTTGCCCCTAGACTGTCCCCTTTCTCTTCCACCAGCCATGCACCGCCTCAACCTCTTGGAGTGAGCTCCTCGGTCAACCACTCAACCTCTAGTCCTCTACACCCTCACCAACAATTTTCATACCGAAAGACGGGCAGCTTCTTTTCTGCTGAGAGGGTGGACACTGGACAGGGCCATGGAGGTGTGACCAAAGAGCATGGAGGAGAGAGGCAGGAGAGAGGGTTAAATATGGCATGGCATGGAGTTAAATACGAGAAACCACTTTTATAGCACCATTTTGTATTTGGCATGGCATGAAGGAGCTGAAGGTGGGTGAGGAGCCCATAAGATGAAAGTGATTCTGCAAGGGACAGTAAGGATGGTCGCTCCAGTGCTGTTATTTGTTTTCTCTGAATTTCTGTTATCATAATTGGTTAGTCTGTAGTCTAATTTCACTGTGTGAATTTGTAGGGTAATTACTTAAAATTTAACAATTATAGGAAGCACTTCTTGAATTTAGCCTTTTAGTAGTACATTACTTGTGTAGTTCATCCGTACTCAGGCAAGTATATATTACGAAGTGGTTTTGTTTTGTGTTTTCCTTATACAAAATGCCATGCGAGGCTGCCTTGCTGCTGGACCTTGTGTGAATTGTAGTACAACTCAGTGGCTCGTAGGGGTAAGTAAGTGAATGGTTGTTTCCACGAATTGATTGGTAATTCTCTTAGCTTTTTATAGTATAATACTACTAGAAAAAAGTTTTGCAAATGAGATTGTCCTAATATGCCTTAATTCTGCCACCATACTAAATAACATGATTTTTCAAGCTTATTTGTGCATTATTATAATTTTCACACACACATGCGCGCGCACACACAAATCAAAACCACAATTAAATCCTAACAATAATATATGGTTGCCTGGAAATTATAATTAAATTACCTAGATCAATAACCATGCTATATGAGTGTCACCTCAAGTTTTCATATAAAAAAAAAAAGGCAAAGTTAACTACTGGGCACCTTCAAACTTGGTAGTTTGGTAGGGTTGACTGACATAAGCTACAAATAGACACCGTACTAAGGAAATACCAGCCTACAAGGCAACAACTTATTTTCATGCTCAAACATTTTTAAAGGTGCTATATGGATATGTGTTATTCACATTAGAATCTCAAGATTATGTGAGCTTGTTTGTGTACTAATAGTTTTTTCTCTAGAAAATCACCAAGCTGAAATTAAATTCTAAAAATAATACACGTCTGCTTGAAAATTGTAATTATGTTACCGAGGTGAATAAACATGCTATATAAAGGTCACCCCATGTTTCAACATAAAAAAGGTGAAGTATTAGGCAACATGAAACTTGAGAGATTGAACAGAGTTCATTGTGAACATAAACTACTAACGAACACCGTATGAAAGAAATACCGGTCTCCAATAGAGTTTTGTGTTTAATTTTTTTAATGATGTTAGCATTTTAACTTAGTCCTGTTGCTGCGCCTTGCACGCCCCGCCGCCCTGTCGCGCAGCAGCTAGTTCCCTCCGCCTGTCGCAGGCACGGCGCATAGCTGCTCGTGGTGAAGGCATGGCGGCCGGCAGCGGCCTTGCAGCGCGGCGGCTGGCAGTGGTGCTCGGCTGCGTCCCTCCCCAGCAGCAGCGCTCGTCAGCTCCCTTCTCCACCGCCGCCCGCTCCTTCCCACGTGGTGGTCGGCGCCCATCGCCCCCCGGCTAGCCGGCTCGTCTGCTCTCGCATCCCCACCGTGCATCCCCACCGTGCCGCTGCCGTGTCGTTCCCGGCCGGGTTGCCCCTGTATCGATTAGTTCTGCCCTTCGCTAGACGCAATTTCAGTTCTCAATTTTAGATAACTGAAATTTTCAAAGAACCAAGGAACCGGACCTAATTGAAGAACCGAATGCCCACCCCTAAATACAACAATAAATATAATATATATGTAGTAATTTAACAAAACAGACCCAAAACTATTTTGTGAGAAACATCGCCCTAAAAAGTAGAGATTTCGGTGATTAATGACAACCTAATAATATTACTAATGAGTTTATGACATGAAGGACACATATTATGTATTGTGCTCATTGGTTGATGAAAAGAGGCATCTAATTTCAAATCTCCTAAAGACGGTTTTGGTTTTGAAGCTCAGTACGAAGATCAAGGATATTGTAGCTCTAAGTGCCATGAAGTCGAAAGAAGGGCGCTTAGGGGTTGTTTTGTTAGTTTATAGTCCACCGTACTATCAAGAGGGGTCAAGGTGAGTAGCTAGAAACATTTCGTTCAATTAGTTTTACTAAATCTCGAGTGCATCTTAGTCCTAAAGCTCTTCCACTAAAATGTGCTCACAAACACTCACTTTAACTTAAATATATCAAAGGAACCCCCTCAAATCAATTTTGTTTCGTTTCGTTTCAAAAACAGCAACAAACCTAAGTTTTTGTACGCACCAAGCACCGGACAGTCCGGTGCGTTATATGCGCTGCTGCCTATGCACCGGACGTCCGGTGCTCCACAGGACGATATAGGCAGGGGGAGTGTCAAGGGCGTCCCTATGCGCTTTGTGCGCACAGGACCGTCCGGTGGTGAACCATCCGGTGCACCACCGTTGTTCTGGACAAGGAGGTTGTTTTCAATCGTGTCCAAGGCGTTTGCACCCACCGGACCATCCGGTGGTGGATGTAAACCTTGGCGGAATTTCTCAGGGTTCGAATGTAATTCTCACCGGACTGTCCTGGTGGTCGCTGCAGAATGTGTTTCTCAGCTCTAACGGCTAGTTTTTGAGCTGAGGCCTTATATAAAGGAACCTTCCTCCCTCCATTTACCTACTTTTGCGACCAAGCATCACTCATTCTCACCCAAAGGTCACTTGAGCACCACATTTCACATTTTCTAAGAGCTTTAGGTCCAAGAGACTTGAGAGGAAGAGAACTTCTTTAGGGAAGTTGAATTCAAGTAAAGACCAAGGTTTGTTACTCTTGGTGATCGCGATCACCTAGACAGGCTTGCGAGTCGTGCCTTCCACGAGCTTCTGGGAGATTGTGGAAGAAGCGGGAGAAAGCCTTTGCGAAGGCATTAGTGAGCGATTTGGAGTCCATCGTTCCAGAGTGGAGAAGGGCATCCCAAAGAAAGCACTTGGTCTGCGGATCAAGGGGGTGCTTAACATTTGCGAAGGTTACCTTTCCAACCTCTTACCTTGCGAGGGAGAGGTCGTAGCTCCTTGTGTGCTACGCGTGAGCAAGGCCTTGCGAGGGGCGCCAAACGAGGATTAGGGGGGAGTCGTGACTTCTCGATACCTCGAAAGAAAGATCGTTGTGCCATCTCTTGCACTTACATTCCGCATTTCCTTTCAGGCAATTTACCTTCCGCAATTTACATTTTTAGAATTGCATGTTTGGCTTTAGGTTGTAATCCTTTTGTTATCGTGTAAAACTCTAGACACACTTAGATAGACACTGTGTAAAACTCTAGACACACTTAGTTAGACACTAAGGTGAATTAGGATTCGATAGGATTTAATTTCAAATTTCGAAATTAGAAATCCAATTCACCATCATTTGGACGTCTTAATCCTTTCACATTTGACTGATGGATAAACAATTATCAGGCGACCGAAGATTAGTAAATCTGCTTTAAATTACAAATTAATTTTTAGGTAACTCATAGAATCGAATATGCACTGTGCAAATTATGCGGTATAATTCTCACAAAATATAGATTTATTTCTTTGTAGCACGGTAGCATGGCGGTGATGGCAGATTCTACCACTAACTTGCTAGAACAACAAAAGACAAGAAACCCAGACGGACACACGAAGGGCCTGTTTGGAAAGGCCGAAAATCTGCAGTTTTCAAGCAGTACCATAGTCTATATATATCCCTAATATTAAAACAAATAAGGTTTCATGATCCGTCGGTTTCATGGTCCGTCGTAACAGATGGACCTGGCTGGTCAGTCCCTCCCCGTCCTGTATCCGATAATCTGAATCACAGCTATAATACGAATCATATTCGGACCTGCATAAGGAGTTCCACGCGAAAACGGACATCCAAGTCGTATACAGACTCCGTTTTCGATATTCTATATATTAATGCAAAGTTAAAATAATAACCTTTCTCAACCCAACTGAAACAGCCTACGTGAAAACGGATACGCATGTCGTATATGGATTCCATTTTCGATGTTCTGTACTATTGCCGGAAAGCAAAAAATAATATTTCCTACCAAACTGACACCACCTAAATTTCGGTCGCATGCAAGCGGAAAATTCGAAACAATAGGATATAGAATATATTTACGAGGCTATTCTTATATGTATTATTTCTAGAGGTGCTTAAGGATTTTTTTTCTCCCATTGCAACGCACGAGGCATTTTTATTGAATAATACTATAGTATTTAGCCAAAAAGTATTTGTTACATCATTAAAAACTACGGTTTTGAAAACCATAACCATAGATTTTAGAGTTTTAGGATACAGAAGATATAGGACCAAAGTTTTCTCTCCTGGGCACGCTAATGGCCTGTCTCACGCACCCTCTCCTGCAGCAGGCGCTGATCCCTGCTCCCGCGCCGCCGGTGTCTGCCTCCCGGTTGCTGGCCCCGCTTCCTTGCACCGCCGGTCCACGCTCTCCCGCGCCGCCGGTCCCGCCCTAGCTGGTAGTGCTGGCGCCAGCGCCGCGGCCAGCTCGTTCGCCCCGCCCCGGCCAGCGCCGGCCCCGCGGCCACCTCGTCCGGCCCAAAACATCAAACTCGCCACGGACGGCGGTCGCGCGCATTATCTCCAACCGTCCAATGTGCTTCCTTGATTTCTCCTGCGCTCGCCACGTGTCCAGGTGCCTTTTGCCGATTTTCTCGAGTTGTATCCCGATATATCGTCCATTATCTTGCCTCCGTCAAGCACCGTCGAGCACCCGTCGCCCCAGTGAGTGGAATTATAAACGTAAATGATATTCTGTATAGTTCAACCATTCGGGCGAATACAAGTTGAAGAACATGTAGGACACCTGTATGGCTATCCAACAGGCTTGAATGTTGTAGCGCCACGGATGGATTCAGCAATCCCCTCCTTGATTAGTCACACGATCAACTAAAACTTAAGAATCTATAGCAGGAATTGGATTGTGCCTGGAGAGGAGAACAAACATGCCTCTTTGTTGTTCTTGCTCTAACTGAGACATGGTTGCTGCTGCGGGTGGTCGCTACTGCTTTGCCGCTTGGGGAGGTGAGATTGAGGGAAGGAGGCACAGAGGAGGCATTGCTGCTGCTGCTTGGGGATACGACTGAGGAAGGATGCCGCCGCCTGCCGGTTGGGGAGAGGACCAGTGAGGAGGAGTGGGAGACGGGGATTGAAAGAGGTTGTCTTCTTCCTCGATAAGTTTGGTGAGAGAACTTTGGGCCGTGCCACTAGATTTTGGGCCGGCTGACATCTTTAGCGCAGCTATTTCTCAACCCATTTAGCGGTTATCTCCAGCTAAATACAGCTATTAGCGTCTTTGAAACTATAGCATTAAAAGTGTGTTCTCTTAGCAATGCTGCTTTGAAACAGCTAAATCCGGCTATAGCCGGAGATTTAGAACCTTAGGGTACAAGAGGATATGTTTTAAGAGCTAGGACACATAGGGGTAAAATCATCATTTCATCTCCACTTACGACAACTACCGTTATAATATAAAGGATGGAGAATGGTAGACGAGAAATGAAATTTTAAGTAGATGGCAGATAAGTGTCTTAAAATTTTTCAGTGACTTAAAGGGCACAAAGTTTCTTTTATGGCGGATAAAAATTTTTTAAGATGTTTTAAGTTCCAAAAATGTCTATAATATCATGTCTAAGTGTATCTTGTTCAAGATACAACTTCTTTCTCTTTTTAATCCCTCTGTCACATCATAAAAATACTTACGATATGTACATTAAATGCGAAATAGCTTAGCGTGGAATTGGCTTCTCTCCAGGGTGGCAAGTGCCGGTGGTTGGTATCTTACCCACTAGGGTTCGAGTCCTCGACTCGACGCTAGTGTGTCATCCAAGGGGATTTTCTTCCATTTGTTGTTTCAGGTACCCTCAAGCGCAGATGTTGCACAATGGTCAGTGGAATGTACCCGCGAACGCCCAAGGTTGCCTTGGGTATCTCTCAGCTGCGTATGTGTCCCTTTAAGTATAGGTTCTAGGTCGTGGAGTTCAGATACTACAACTTGTACTTCAAGCATTGAGGATTCAAAAAAAAAATGATAAGAGGTTTG
This sequence comes from Paspalum vaginatum, assembly GCA_030272315.1. Taxonomy (NCBI): domain Eukaryota; kingdom Viridiplantae; phylum Streptophyta; class Magnoliopsida; order Poales; family Poaceae; genus Paspalum; species Paspalum vaginatum. Next base: position 9,027,007 of record CM059020.1, on the reverse strand, counting down.
AACACACACTCATTATTCTATACGCGGGTATGTTTTATAATCTTTTTTAAGAAACTCGAGGGGTTTTCCCCTACTGGAAATAGAGGAACACGGTTTAAACAAAGGAGAAAAGGACTGTAAAAAGAAAATTGCTCTGTGAAGAAACAAGGCAAATTCGTGGTAGAAAACTGCTTTACAACTATGCACCAAAGGAACAACATTTTTTAAGATCAAATTGTTGTGGATCACCCAAATACTCCAATACATGGTAATAATGATCTCCATGAAGAAGGGGACATCAAGACTAGATTTGAGTATATCCAAGACCTGAAAAAGATTGAAGTTCCAAGGGATTGAAATGTCTAGACGAACTAGGCAGATCAAGTGGATTCTTGACAGAATCCGGTATGTCGAAGGGATGCCACCTATTTGACTAGAAAACTAGGAAGGTTAAACCTGCATTAGAGTGTTCTACACATAGTGCGTAGACAACATTAAATATTTGCCAGATCGTTTTGATCGGCAATCGGCCGGGTTTCGTTGTCAATGTTTGAAGTTTGAACCGAGGATCTAGAGAAACAATGTAGATGAAAGTGGAATTAAGATAACTCATGTTAGAATAGACAAAAGATCAAGCGTATCAAACAACTAAAAATGACTAAATTTGACTATTTCTTTGTCACAATTGATGTTACCTTTTTTTGCCAAAAAAAAAAACTTTACATTGATGGATGGGAGAATTACAAGAGAAGTAAAGTATATGGTTGAGTGGTTTAGTTGGGTTGTATAGAAAGAGAAAACGGTAATTCAACATGGGTAATTAATGGAGAAATATGGAAAGGGTTGAAAAAAAATGGAAGAGACTGAAATTGTTTCCATTCCCATTCTTTTACGGTTGCTAGTTTCATTTAAATTTAAATTTTATCCCAAGATTAACATAGTTCTATTTTCGTCCCTATATACAGTAAAAATGTCTACATCTAATAAAGACAACAATATCAAACACTCTCTCCAGGTCCAAAATAAATGTCATTTTGGACAACGATCTAAGTCCAAACTTTTAAATTATTTAGTCTTAAATTTTGAAGGTCATATGTTTAGATTTGTCTTAGAAAGTACTTTTATAAAAATATAAATTTATTATGACGTTAATTCATATTTAATAAAAAACATTAGTCAAAGACATGTTTTGGAGACTGTGCCCTTCCAAAACGATAATTATTTTGTACCTAAAAAGAGTATTTGATAATAGATGAAGCAAGATATAGATGTGTTAATGCGTGGGGAAATTTCTCTTTTGTGTGAGAACATAATAAAATTCGCTCACGGTTTGTAAATTTGTCTGAGTGGGTCATTTTGGTCGTCAACTTTAATAATGTATCTTTTGGTACCATGAACTTGTTTCTTTTTTATGCCAATAAGCTCCATCGGGTGCGAACTCAACTGGTTAGCAAACATGGCAAGCTAGCCACTGTGTAGACCCTACTTTATATTTAAGGCCTGCATCAAAGATTGATTTCTTTTTGCTCCATAGAATGCATAAAAAGTACCTTGATCCATTTTAGCTCTAAAATAAATTAAAAAATACGAACATCCTTGTTAACTCTCTAATATGAATCTAGAATGGACAAGTTATTCCACATGAAACCCTGACCAACCGAGCTAAACTAAATTCGCAAAAAAAGAGCACCTTAATATCGTCATTTGACAATTTGTAAATCCTCACGACAAACATAGTGTCTTTTAACACTCCAATAATTATACATTAATTAGCAAGATGGCCTGTGCAAACGGCGCAGCAGCTAGGTCTTTTCAATATTTTGGTTTTGTTTGAATTTAAACTTTTATAAACATTTATGTTTATGGATATGTCTGTATTTTTTATTTTTCATGAATAATAAAATTTCTAATTGTTAATTTCAAGACCATCTTGTTGAATATGGTGTCGTACAATGGTGACGGGCTCGACAGTGGTGGGTGCGCAGGTGAGCTTGACAATAGGGACGCATGGCTATAGGCGCATGGCAGTGGGGGGCTTGGCGGCGGTGGGCACACAAGTGGATCAAAGGAGCATGGCCGCAGTGGACGCGTAGGGGAGCTCGGTGGTAGGGCTGCATAGTTGCGGAACCACCCGCATAGTTGCGGATGTGCAGGGGTCAGGAGGCTTAGGCTATTCACGCTTATTCTATCCTATTTCTCTATCTAAAAAGAATATTTTGTCTTAGTCAATAAAATTCTTAACTCTATACTAAAATCCTCTGCAGCCAATTTTACCCTATATCTTGCCATATACCAACAACCATAATTTTTTATTCTTTCTTTTTTCTTTCCCCACCCTTCCTCTTCCTTTCCCTTCCCTTCCCCCGAGTGAACCCACTGGCCACCCCCACCCGCACCTCTCCTTCTCCGCTCGCGCCCTACCACGATGCCGGCCCACCCGTCGGCCGCCGCTGGAGGGAGCCGCGCCCATGGTGCTGGCCCTCCTCGTCGCCCCACCAGAGAGGGCCGCGCCCGCAATGGATCTAGCCTCCTCCGCGCCTGGCCTCCTCCGACTCCGCCTCTGCCCTACTTCCTCGTCGTCCACTGCCACGCACCACCTCCCTCCATGCGCTGGTTGCTCCGCCCCGACCCGCCGCCTGTCGGATCCGCGCCTCCTGCCGCAACCGCCGGCCGTCGCCCTTCTCCCCGCCGCCACGGATCACGCAGTCACACCCCGTCGTGCGCACGGGAGGGAGGAAGAAGGAGGAGGAATCCAAGATGCCCATGGAGACGGACCTGCTGTTGCCTGCTCCCTCTGCGGCCTGCGCGCCTCCCCCTGCCCCCGCTCCGCCACAGTCGCTGCCTCCGCTCCCTCTTCCTCTTCCCCGTTGGCCCCGCCATGTCCCCCGCCGCCGGGTCCTAGAGCAGGATCCGGGCCTCCCCGAGCTCGATTCGCGCCATGGCAACAGGCGGATGCGACGGCCGCCACCTTCCTCGATCGGGCGCCGTGAGCTCCCCGGCCAGGTGGGCTCCGCCACCTTCGCCTCATCGGCCCTTGCTCTGCCTCGAGCGAGACTTCCACGGCACGAAGACGAGGTAGTTGGAAAGCGTGGAAGAGAGAGAAGGGATAGGGTTGGATCCGTACAGTGCTGCATTTGGGGTTGGAGCGGGGCTGCGCTACGGTAGGGAGGTTTTTGCAGTTGACCGCTGCAGGGATTCAGTCACCTTAGGTGTGTGACTACGGACAGCCTTAGTAGCGATGGGCCCAACGACGACCCGCATGAGGACCCGATGACAGGACTGTGGGCAGCGGCAGGACCATGCAGCTCTTGGCAGGTGGGGGTCAAGAGAGCTTAGCGACAGTGGGCTCATCAACGCGGGTGTATGGGGGTGCTCAGTGGCAGGAGAGTGCATGAGCTTGGTGATAGCTGGCCTACATAGAGCTCGGTGGCAGTGGCGCTCGCCAAATCTCGTTAGTGGTAGACACACTTTTGCTTTTGGTATACAATATTTGAATTAACCTAGACCGTTGGATGATCACAACAATTAACAATTTAGATCTTTTACTTTTTTTACTTGTATTTAATATATGATTTAATATAGACTGTTGGATCCAACGGTAGAGGTCTTTTCTTTTTGGGAAAAATTGCCACATGACACTGAACTATAAAAATTAGCAGTGGGACATTGAGGCAAAATTTATTTGCCATAGCAAAATTTCCAGCAAATACAGTGTCCCACTGCTAATTCCACAAAAGTTCAGTATCATGTAGCAAATCCCCCCCTTCTTTTTCTATGATTAATATCGTATAATCCAACGGAGGAGTGTTTTTTCTCAATTAATGTAGTGACTTCTTTTAGCAGTCTCTTATGTATATGCAATATATAATAGATATGTGACAGAAAACACAGTAGAAATGCCGGGACCATTTTATTAGGGAGTGGGGGTCAAATATGACCAATTAGAAAATTTTCCTTGAGGTGTTTCTCCATGGAAATATATTCAACCCTCGCCTGTCGAGTTGATCCATTCTAAGGAGTAAGGTTGTTTATCATCCAATGAAAATTATAAGAAAAAAGAATCTTATTTTATAGATAAATAGATTGGTGTTAGGCTGGACAAAAAGGTCGCCGTAAGGTCAAATTTGGTTGTTTGAATTAACTTCGATATTAGCTCAGCTCATCTGGCTCGACTCGTTCTCGACTTAGTTTGAACTTGGAGCATAAACAAATACATGAGATTATAATAAGGAAAATAAATTATTTAAAAAAGCTAAAAAATATGGATTGTGTCGATATCGAGCCCTAGATTGGAGAGACACGCTTGCTGGACAAACAAATATGACCATCAAAGATTCAAAAATTCACTCCAACTCCACGACAGCCATAAAAAAAAAGGCACCATGACATCTCTACCCCAACAAACCCCTACAAAAATTTGTAATGTCCATTCCGTTGGTCCGTCGTGACCGTGCGATCCGCGGCGCGCCGACAGGTGGGGCCAGCCCACGAAGTCCTGCGCAGCTGCGCCTCCCCGCGCGCCGTTCAGCCAGCCCCTCGGCCTCTGCCGCCGCTCAGGCCCGCCCCGCCCTCGCTCGCGCTCGCTGACTCGCCTCCACGCGTCGTCCTCACCCCGCCGCCGCTCGCCCCTCGCCGAGGTCGCCGATGCTGGCTCCCTCACCTCAGCGCGTTGCCCTCATCCCGCCAGTGCCTCTCACCGCTCGCCTGCGCCGAGCTCGCCTGCGCAGGGGGCCTCCGCACTGCCCCTTCCGCTCGGTGCTCCCGCGCACCAGGGGACGCCACCAGACGGCGACGCGGAGAGAGGAGGACTGAGGGTGGTAGTACGCGGAGGAGAGGGAGGGAGGCGGTCGGCGGAGACAGAGCATGGATGGAGTGGCGACCGGCCCGCGGAGGAGAGAGGGGGAGGCAGATCTGGCATGGCATTGAGGAGGGAGAGGCGCGGCTGGCCGCCGCGGGACGAGAGGAGGCGCGGCAGGGGCGGAGAGGCAGGCCGGCTGCTGCCGTGAGGAGGAACCAGCCGCCCGCGTGCTGGGAGAGGCGCGACAAGGCACAGTCGAGGCGGGGAAGGAGTCCACCGGCTTCGGGAAGGCACCGAGCAAGGAGTGGGGCAGAGTCACATGAGAGTGCGGAGGGCAGCTAGGGTTCCATACTGGCGGCCAGGTTTAGTTCTAGATTAGAGTCACTAGGAGCTGTCCGATTGAATCGGACGGTCCTAGCAGCGGCCATCAAAACGGGTCAAACAAGACCCAGCTCGGGTGATGGGCTTTTATAGGCCGAAATAAGTTTTGTGAATTTGCAGATTAGTTGAGATTTACATGAGTATTTATGAGAGTGGTAAATTATTGATGATGTATGACATGGCTGATTTTTCTCAATAACTCTTCACTCGTCTCATTCAAAAAAACATAAGTTTTTAAAAGGTATCCGAAACCTGAAGATCCGGAGGCAAGGTACAGCAATTATAGATCATCGTATACTCTTGGACCAAAAATGCGAACGCAGCTCGCCTATCGCGAAGTTTTGATTCGGACTGGGGATGTCAGCCGAAGCAGTTTTCTTTCTGACAATAGCAGAAAAAGCGGAAGGGTAGAAAGGGAAGGGGAAAAGACGGAGGGGTAGAAAGGGAAGGGGAAGCGGAGGGTTTTCCCCGTGGATAGACTTTTTTTATTCATATCAGGTTCGGCCAGTTGTCTGACGCGTAATGGGTCACCCCAGTTAGTTGGCTTGCCAATTAGCAGCTGCACACTTCTTTGTATGTCTATTTCCTAAATATAGTATTAGTATTTTTAGTATTTTTAAATAGCCCCGTGAAAACAGACGCACAAGTCACATACGGATTCCGTTTTTGACGTTCTATATGTCGAAGTAATGCCAAAAGGATAATCTCGCCAACCCAATAGATATCACCCTAAAATTCACTCACAATCACAAGTCACAGTCAACGAGAATCTTTGAAACAATATGGCTTGTAATTTATTCGCAAGACCGATAGAATAAAAAATACAAGAACCTTATTTTCTCAAAAATCCATAAGCCTAAATTACTCTTCTTATAAGATTTAGTGTAATAAAAATTGAAAAATTCTTTAATATAACTAGAACAAATAAGATATCTATATACACTAGGTCAAATATAAGTTTAGGCTCTCCCGTTGCAATGCACGGGCTTCGGAAGATAAATATATTGGAAATAAATTGTTTCAAAGGTGAGTTAAAAGAAATCAATTTGTTGACGGAACTCAAACTTATCCTTACTCTTTTTTATTCAGAATTACAGAGCATGAATTTTGAGAAAATTTCATTTGGTGTTATTTCCAAATATTGCTTGTTTTCGTATGCTCTGTTGTTGAATGGGTGTCCACAAACTATATATTTTTTTCTTCGAACAATATTCGTTGGAACAATAATTATTTCGTCAAATATAAAATAATAAAATACCCGTAGCAACGTACGGACCAATTGCTAGTTATTATACAAGATAATTGAATCAACATGACCATGTCAACTGTTTCTAGGTTAACCGGCGTAAAGGAAAGGAGCGTTGTTTGATCCCTCCAGTCCCGCTCGTGCACAACTGCCAAGTACTTAGCTTCCTTGCCAGCCCTGTCGAATGTGTCGATGATGAGGTGGTACGTTATGCCTATACCCTCCTGCATCTGGGCACCCACACTTTGTTGAACTTGATCCCGTCGTTCGCCTGCTTGACATGCTCCGCTACTGCCCACCTGGCAAGCTCTTGGATGTACGGCTCGTTGACGTCTATGGGAGACCCATGAAATGCCATGGTGGTGTTGCAAGGAGGTAAACAGCTACGACGGCAGCAGCAAGTAGGAGGGTTCTCATGGTTGGGATTGGAATGGCTCCTCGGTGGTAGACTATTGTAAGTTTGTGAGAAGCCGCAGTGGTTTTCCTGTGGCCTATGGAGATTACCGAGGTTGATTGGGCACTTAAATAGCAGGTTGGCGTGGGTACATTGCCGGCTAAAATGCCTGCAGATCAATGGAAAGCTGTACAAATACAATTAGGAAATAATTGATTGGATATACTATATCAAATCAGTTATTGTTATATTAAATAGCAGTATCTTTAAATTTAGCGCTCTTTTAAGGAAATAGATCATAAAAAACAATGCCAACCAATTTCTGTTAATTTACAAGATACTAAGTATAGCTATAATGAGTAGCAGTAGCAGTGTCTTGTAATTTACTCCCTCTGTTCCTGTAAATCAGCTCTCACGAATTGAGTATAATTAGGACTGAATTGGCTATAGCTATACTCAGTACCCTGTAAATTAGCAGAAATTGGTGACATTGACTTTTTGATAATTTTATAATGATTGGGATTTGGGATCAATGTGAGCATTTTATTTTAAAAAATCAAATGGCTAAAAATAGAGAAGTATACACATCAAGAAGTACTAATAAGGTGGAGTCGGCGGCAGCTTCGGCGACAGGGGGGCGTGCTGGAGCTTGGCGGATAGAGGGGGGAGCGCTCACCGGCGGCCATGGATGGAAGGGGATGAGCTCGGTGGGGCATGGTGATGGAGTTTGCATGGGGGAAAGGTGCTGCTGGTGATGCTAGCGCCGCGGCCCTAATCTACACATGGCGTCCTCAGGGAGCATCGCCGCAACGACGCCCATGGAGAGCGCGCCGGCCGCGGTGAGGAGGGAGAGCGCAAGCGCGCGGCGCGACAACGGGGGAGGTCCCGTGGACATGGATATGAGAAGCGCGAGCGCGAGGAGCCCCGCGGCGGCACAGGAGAGGAACGGGTAGAGAGCGAGGAGGCCTGCGGGGACGCCGAGGAGCGGGTGGCGGCGGCCCCATGGGGACACGGCAAGGTGGAGCGCCGACGCGGCGGTCGAGAGCGTAGCCTGGAAGGCGAAGACGGCGAGGCACCGCTGGCCGACGGCGTCAGGGGACGTGCTGCGCGACGGGGAAGGAGGGTTGCTGCATTGGAAGGGGGGGAGAAGCAGAGCCTGGAACGAGGAAGCGAGGAGGAAGAAGATGACCCAGCGGGGCCCATGTGTCAATGAGATTTACTGATGGAGTGCATTAGGGGTATTTCGGGCTCTATACAAAAATATGGTAGCCTGCGTGTGGCCCTAATGGCTTCCTAGGCGTATAAGATGGCACGAATAACAAATTATAATGGCAAAGTTTCCAATATGATGGATGAATTATAGTGGTGGTTTTTAAATCATGGAAATTGTAATGGCACCAATACAAATAACCTTTTAATTAATTATAGAAAAATCTGATCGGAAGTACCACGAGTACTTACCAAAAAATGGTTACTTTCCAAGTATTATTATTGTATAAAAGCTGATTTTTTATGATTAATTTATTTAAAGCAGTGCTAATTTAAATAGGCCATTTATGCTAAACTATAAGACACTGATTTGATAATGAGGACCGAAAGAGCGACCTGGAGGAGGACTAAATAGGTCGACACCTAAAAACCTACAACCTCAAAAACCCTGTCTTCTTAAACGTGCAAGATCGCGTAGCCAGAGCAAGCTACCAATCCTAGGACATGATGAGGAAAGCCAACGAAAGCACTACACAGCACTGGCTCAAACGCCGAGAGAAAACGACGCAAAACGAGCCTAAGACAGCTGGGTGCGAGAGCCATCGGACAGTCCGACGCCAAATCACCGGACAGTCCGACGCCAAGGCACCGGATAGTTTGATGGCTACCCACCGAAGACGGTCCGGTGCTTGCAAAAGCCTCGGGTGAGGCCGAGCCTCGTAAACTCTGCCGAGACGAAACCCTAGGCACCGGACAGTCCGGTGGTGTTGAACAAGGTAGCCTAGGGAAGAAAACAGTCCGCGAATCCTCGAGATCCAACCAAATCTTGACCAAATGGACTTCAAACTTCACCGAAATTCACAAGTACTTTGTCTAGGCCATCGAGATGCTATTCCCAACAGATCAAGCCCTAGGCTTAAGATTTGCTCCATGGATTTGACTTGTCCCCGAGGTGAAGTCCAAAGGCAAGAAAGAAAGAGAAGGGGCTACTCGTGGATCTAAAGATTGGGCAAGGAAAACCACAATGTAACCACGTCATTGCAGTACAAAACACCGGCAATAGAGAGATCTTGGACTTGACCAAAACCAAAAAATCTTTTGGGATAGATCTTTTGGGATTAGCTTTGGGATGGCTCCAGGATAGCTTGTGCAAAATTTCGTGAAGATTGGTTAAGGATTGAGCCGGTTCGAATTTTAGTGGATTTGCGGGCTGATTTTTCTGTTCTAGACTTGGGTTGTTTGGTCTGTATAGACTGGACAATCCGAGGTTTTGTTCGGTCTGTGTAGATCGGATTGTCCGGTCTATGGGCGGAGATCTCGAGGCTCGGCCACTGCTTGGGGGATCTCTCAGATTGGACTGTCCACAGTATTGTCTAGTCTATGAGATCGGACTGTCCGGTCCTTGTGTTGTCGCTGCAGTGGCGCACTCCAGCTTCAGTTTGTCTGGTCAGTTCTTTAGGGGTAGATTCGGACTGTCCGGTTAAGCCTTTCTCTATGTGTATTGTCTGTCAGGCAGTTTGTCTGGTTAGTTCTTCTGGTGCTAGTTTGGACTGTCCGGTCTATGTCTGCAGGCTGTGCTTGGCTCGTTTTGCGTTGTTTTCGATCAGCGTTTGAGCGACTGCTTTCGTGTGCTTCTGCTCACTTGGTGTGTACCCGATCAGTGGGCGACACCAAGTGCTTGCTAGATACGTATTTGTTCAGTGGACGGTGTCTAGCCTCTGTGTGTTTGTGTCTGTCAGTTTGCCGTGAGGGAGTTTTCAAGTGCTGCTATTCGCCCCCCTCTAGTCGCACGTCTCGGTCCTACAAGTGGTATCAGAGCCGGTTATATTTTTTCTATACCTTTACCGGTGAGAAACAAGTAGCGACTATGACTTACTCTGAGAAGATTCCAGTCCTCGGCTCTGATGGCTATCCCTACCGGAAGGCTAGGATGGAGGCTTTCCTTGTTAGCCAGAGTCAGGACATATGGGATGCTACGTAGAGTGCGACTTTCACGGTGCTTTCAGCTGCTGAGCGAACTACGCTTGAGATTGTGGCTCAGCATGAGGCGAATGCGGGGAGGTTGGGCCGGGACTGGACCGAGCTGAAAGAGGGTGAAGGGGGGAGAGGGAGGTGGGTCGGCGGGGAGAGATGGCGGCCTGAGAAGGGAAAAGGTTTTCCTTTTTCATTTTCTGATTTTGGTATTTGGAATTTGTGTGTTTGAAAAAAAGGAAATTGGAGGGGATATTTTTGCGGTGATTTGGTGGGAAATATTTTGGACTATCTGAAGGTTTGTTGAGCTCATTACATACCCTCGACAACAAATAAATTTTTAAAATGATTTGAATTAGAAGGAGATTTGAAGAAAATTGCTGGCGCTAAATTTCGGGGCGTTACACTAGAAAGGATGAAAATGCAGCCATTTGAGACGTCGCAATTGTTACATTAGGTTGTTATACTTCCTTCACCATGTGGAGCCAAATAAGGAAACAGGCAAGTGTCCAACCGTTGGTGGGATTTTTTTTTTTAATTTTATGCACTGATACATTCTCTTTCTTACTCTGCTCCGTTGTTCACATCTGGTCAAAAGTAAAATCCATCGCAATGCAAACACTAAGCACCAACGAGGAGTAGGACAATGCACTCAACGGGCAGACCATGCTCTTTTTCCGGTTTTCGTCAGAGATGATTGTTCCGTAGGTGAGCGCCGATGACGGAGGCCCGGTCCGGAACCGTGGACGTGAGGCCTGCTTAGGTGGAGAGCACAAAATCGTCAGTCTAGGCCAAGCCTGGGCAAGAAAACTGCCATCCTCCAGCACAGCCCGCTAAGGGCTGTGACTTCGGCTGGCCGTCTGATTTCGTCGGACAGCTCACAGCTCCCCTTCTCCGCAAAGCCTCCGAGCTCAATCCCCTCCGCTGTCTTAGTTCTGTTCATGCCGTATAGCTGCAGCCGAGAGATGACGGGAAGATGGCCCTTAGTTGCCGCTAGAGCACGCGTGTTCACACTCATGTCGACGTGCCGTAGCCGCGTAGGGATGTTAGGTCAAGCGGGCGGTGGGTGCACCTCACCGTGCTGGTTTCCCCGCACTGTGCTCGACAGCTCTCATTGAGCCGGCGGACGGGCGGAGGGAAGGCGACGTGCAGAGTCAAGCGGATGGTTGGCTCGCAAGCCGCGACACAAGGCTCGCCTCCTCGCGCTGTGGTTGACGACTCGCGTCGATGCGGCGGAGGGAGGGCGGCGTGCTTCGGGTCGGGCGGACGGTGGGCGCCTCTCGCGAAGTTGGCTTGCCCGCGCTGCGCGTGATGGTGTCCGTCTAGGGTGCTTTGTGTTGGTTAGATCCATGGCTTGGTTTTACATGCTTGTGCATGGATGGGGACGGGACACAGCCGGCAAGCCGAGCCCCGTACAAAGACGGAGGGATAACGTGTTGTGTGCTGAATTTATTATATCTGAACCACGTGCCATAAATGTGAGATTGGACAAACCAACCCATAATGAAGGGAAAGAACGATCAATTCCTAGATAGTTATGGCTACACGAATTCGTCGGTATGCCTAATCTTGTTTGGTTTGGCGTCATCATCCGTGTGGACCTCGTCCAACGATTGATACTGTTGGTCGTTGTAGAGCACAAGCATGTAGAAGCCCCCGAGCACGACGAGCGAAGTCATGCCCCAGATGACGACCACCAGCGCGACCGGCATGGCCATCGATATCCGGTACGCGAGCAAACAGCTGATGCCGGTGGACAGAACCCAGACGGCGACGTGGAGCCGCCGCCTCTCCCCGGGGTCGGAGTCCGGGGTGAGCCGCCCGGCGCGATGGAGGCACACGAACATCGCGGCGAGGAGCACGCAGGGGCCGGTGATCAAGGCCAGCTCCCACGGGTCGCCGCGCGCCCGCCACGCCGACGGCGCGATGCTGCTGGCCATGAGGGCGATGACGGCGACGCGGAGGAGGCACGCGAGGGCGAGCAGCGCGCTCCTGGCCGCCGGTGACATCTCGGCTTCAGGCTCCGGCGACTGCAAGGCGCCGCCGGACGCGGCCGGGGAGGAAGCGGGTGCGATGGCGACCCTGCTGCTCGTCTTCTTATCCATGTAAGGAGATGAAGAAGGAATTCGATCGAGCGACCTCTTACTCGCCTTAATGGACTGGACACTGGTATATTGTCCCAACTCCCAAGTTTGTGGATGTGTGCTGTGAGCTCCGTCGTCGTCGTGTATCTGCGCCTTCTGCGGCCGGCTGCATTCGGCATTCCGACGTTCTAGCTAGTTCCTGAATTTATAGAGGATTATTCACGCGGCGATAGCGTCAGCGTTGTTCTGATCAACGAGGCAACGACTGACCGAGTAGACATATATTTGCCTAGTCCCAACGCGTTATTTGTGTCATTCAACTCTCTATGTATAGGTATTACGGTGTTGTTTCATGCAGGGGACCTCAAGTCAATTAATCATTTCATATTCTATAAGTATTCCGAAACGATATAACTTTTTTCAATAGTATCGCCGGAAGCTATTGGTAAAAACGACGGTACAACTTTTTTTCAATAGTATCTCCAATAGCCACAAGCTTCTACACAGTTTCCCAATAGTATGTCGATAACGATACATCATGCCAAATCATCAAAAAGTTATCGTGGCATGCTATTTATTTAATGTATATCATAATATAACTACTTAGGCTATCTCGAGGGATACTCAAAATGAGGATTTTAGCACTGCTTTGGCACTGTTCTGGCACTGTTCTGCACTATAGCCACACTGTGCATAAGGTGGAGTTTGAAATAAGTAATAAAGATAGGGATTCCACTTAGAGATAGCCTTATTAAGTTATTTCTAGTGAGTAATATCATACTAATTAATTAATGAGATGCTACATAGGATTTTAAGTTGATGTAGCACATCATTTAATATGAGTGAGAATCTTGAGCAAGATACTGCTTTGACACAATATTTTAGGCTATGATATAAAATTTAATATCATGGATCCACGTTCATAGACACAATATCACTCTAATTAATTTGAATATTTATGTATGATACTATGAATTGCTGAGATTGTTTCTTCCTAACAATATTATACCTTTTCTCCTACGTGACATTTTGAGTAGCGTTAGTAATTGGATATTTATTTTGAAACATCCATATCAGTCCTCATGAGACGCATACAACATCCAAAACTTACATACTATAGTATGATACAACAATCCTAATGTATAGTATTATGGATTGTTTCTTAGTACAAAAAGTTAATTACATGCTTAGATGTATGTGAGAGTATGAATTGTGCATCACTTTCAGATGGTTTAGATTTCAATGTATATGATCACATGCCCAAGTGATGTCTCCCTCAAGATATTATTTTCTTCTCGCCTCTCGTAACTCTCTTAACAGATGAGCAAAACTATGTTGCATACATGGAATCCACATGTTACCATGAACTAGGAATAGCCTTAGAAAAAAATTATAGAGGTTAAAGACTAAGGGCCCCTTTGGAACATGAAGAAGTTTCCTGAATCTGTGTTTTTCCTTATGTTTTTAAACTATTTTTGTGAAATTCTCATATAATTCCTATGAAATTCATAAGTTACAAAGACAAATTTTAAATTCTCACAAAAAAATCCAGTCATTGATTTGGTTGACTCTAATCAGTTACCATAAAATAGTCGTTTGATCTATTCTATTTTCTCAAATCCCATATGTTTGCCATTATGAAGGTACACTAAGGTAGCCCCCAAAATATATATCTACATTACCCACGTGTGCCGAATTAGTGTTTCAATTTCAATATGCAAAGTATCTACACTATACCTCTATAGTAATTCCATTTCCAACTGGAGAGTTTAATTTCACGGTTGCCAAGAGTGTCCATATTAGATTTTGTCTAGGTAACCACCATCCAGATGATACTCTCTCACTTCTCATGAAACTCTCCTTATCTCTCTTCATAAGTACCTTGCCATGTCACTAAACAAATAAGAATGAAACTCCTACCAAAAATAGTCTAAGTTCAATTAGTGTTTGAATCTCAACAAAGGTATCCATGTCATCCTCATCGTATATGTAACATCCCAAAAATCGACCCTGAGAATTTTTCTCAAAATTCCCCTCTAATTCAAATTTTGATTTTCAAAATCTTGTTGCTTGAGTGTGTAGTTATGAGCTCAACAAAAATCCCTGTAAGCCTCTCGATATTCTACCAAAGTCCACACAAAAACTCCTGAAAATTTTCTCCACCAATTTTCCTCTCAAAATCTTTGCTCCAAATATTCAAATCCAATTCCAAATCCGAAATAAAAAAAGGAGAAACCCCCCTTTCCCTCCTTGGCACAGCCCACCCCATCCCTTCCTCTACCTAGGCCACAGACCACCATCCCCCTCTCTCACTAATGCTCCGGCCCCACCCGTTAGAACCTCCCTCTACCTCGGACCATTGGGCATTGCCCGTGCGACGCCTGCACGTGCTCGGACGACGCCGCGCCTCGACCCAGCTGCGGCCCCTACCTCGAGGTCCACTCACTGCCCGACATCACCTCCCCCGGCCTCATCTTACCCTCAGCCCCCTCCTTCCATAGTCCTGCGCGCCATCGGCATTTTTCCTGCGACCTTTCTTTTTTCCTCGCGCGAAGCCACCGAGCCACTCCACTCTTTCGTCTATGTCCTGCTTCCTCCCAATTTCACCACTCTCCGTTCATGCACAGAACTCGTGCTCCTTCAGCTTTCTCCATCCTCAAGCCACCGCTGTCCAATTCCTTTGGCAGTGAGCACCACAACCTCCTCCTCTACCCTTGCCCACCCTCGATTTCTATTTCGCTCGCTCAAACAGAGCTCCCCAGGGAGCTCCTAGATGGCAACAATGGACGCCCATGGATGCCCTTGTTCCATGCACCTCCTTCCGCCCGGAACCCTCGGAACGGAACCCCCTCGCTCTCCTTTGCGTCGGTTCCCTGGATCGACAAACGAAGGCTGGGAACACCTGTTCCGGTGAGCTCCAGCGAGGCAGGGCTTCTCCGGCGAGGTGGAGCTAGGCGCCGGTTGAACCAGTTGACCCCTAGCCCCTCCTAGGAGCCCCTACCCTTGGTCACCCCCTCCCTTTGGCCCCGTGGGCTAGCCCAACAGGCCACTTGGGCGCACCGGCCGAGAGGAGTGGCCGGGCCAAAAAAAAGAAAGAGGCTGGGGTGGGCCAAAAGCTCACCGCAGGCCTAAAAAAGGAATTGGGCTACGTGGGTGAATTAGGCCCGCGTGGTACTTTTCCTTTTTCAAAATGATTTATGTATTTCTTTTTCTAAATAAATTCATATCTTGGCCTTTTGAACTCGGAATCCGGAGATCCTTGTGCCAAAATTCTCCATAAATCGAGCACCACACATCCATGCACTTCTCAAAGCCTTCCACCACTTCCACTGTCGGTCCATTTAATGGGTCAACACTTGGCCATTAATTAGACCACACAGTGCCACACCAGCACCACTAGGCATCGATCGGTTTTACCGGTCCGTGCCATCGCACTATCCTCCCTTCTTTCGCGCTAAGTGGATGGCTACCAGGCCACACTGTTGTGATAAGTGGGATGGACCAAGCACCCGACCAAAATTCACTTCCCGTCCCGATTCTTTTGTGCATGCCTCACACACTTCGTCGTTGTGTCCACAAAAACCCTCCTCGCGGCCATGCGACCTCTGCACTCCTGACGCCTTCGCCCTCACTACGACTGCCCATACCTGCAGCTGTGGCACCCCTTCATCAGACCATTGTTGAGCCCGGCAGTGCGATCGGCGCTCGGCCCAAAGTCTCGCGTTGCAGCGCCGAGTCGTGGAGCAACTCAGCTTGCTGGAGCCAGAACCGCTGGTACAATCTGCCAGGCAACTCACAGACCAGTTCTCTCAACACCCATCAAACTCTGGTCGAGCTCATGATGTACCTTGCTTGTTGTTTGCTCTGTTTACACGTGTAGGTTATACCAGAGATTCTGATTGGTACGCCCCTTGCGAGAACCTTTGCGTTGCTCGAGAAGAGCAACCGGTGTTTGTAACAGAAGCTATACCAACATGCTCTGTGGATGGCACACCATCACGCCCGACAGTTGGTGATAGAGCGTGCTCAGCGGAAGGAGTATCATCGCTCCCAGTTGTTAGTGTGCAGACACATGTAGGAGATGATGTACCCTCATCCCCGATCGCGGATGTCCCGTTAAGCCGCAAAAAAATGACCGGCAAGTCCACTGGAATCCCCACTTGATGCATGAATTACCCAGTTTTTACACACACAACCCAATGCCCTGTTAAATGATAAAATCTGCATGTTTTGCTTGCTAAGGAGACATGGTAGGATAGCCACCGATGCCAATTTTAGATGTAGCGCACTTAGGTGGGTCGCTCACTTAATTACCTATATCAATCTTATTGTTGTAAATACAGTGGTGGGTACAGTGTGTGTGGGTGGGTGGCTTGTTTTTGGAAAACATGGGGTAAGACCCCGATAGATGACTTCGGTCGACTATGCCACTGTGTAAAGGGTGGAATGCCCGGGTACCGTTATCACGGTTTATTCGGGGTCTGGCCTCGTGGGGAGGTTCGGATGGTGTGGCTCTTTTGGGAGCATTGGGGAACTTTCTGCCCTGAAGGACCGAATTGGAGTCTCATCTTGCCTAACTCTTTTAGTACAACCACTCGATTATGTATGGAGTAGCAACTGAGCCCTAGCTAGAATGGATAGTCTTGCAGTTGTCTACGTTGCCAGTGTGGCAAGAGGCTAAGGATTGGGGGCTCAGGTCGCGTGTCTTCTGGCACTGGGCGATAAAGTTATCCAGATCCTCTTGAGGACACTGCTTCGTGATAACACGAAGGCATAGGCTTAGTTTGGAATTCAGACGTTCACGACGGTAAATTGTCGCTGAGTCCAACTTGTGGGTCATAATGCAACCTCTTATTAGAGTATGAATCTATTCGAATAGTCTATTGTCCACTGGTATGTATGAGTTATGGCTTTGTTTCGACAACTAGATGTTTTTTATAAAATGTGGGCTAGGTTGGGAAGGTGTGTGTGTGTGTTGGGAAGCTACGGGGGCGTGGCCCAGAAGCATGGTGGAAGCTTATGTTGGCTTGAGCCATGACGGACACCAGTGAGTCCAGTGGCAACGCCTTTTGGAAAAATGTTTTCAGAATTAAACATAAGAACTAATGAACCCCTACATACAAAATGTTTTCCTACAAAAATAATCCTGAGCTCCAGTTACATCTTGCAAGTTGTTGGTGCCACGGGGGACCTATACCCCCGAGGCGTCCACCAGGTGCCTCTTTGTCATAAATAAATGCTCTCCCTCTAGCTGATACATTAGCTTGCCTTCGCAAGGAGGGCCCACAAGATTTCTACTTAAGGGTCTTGGCCTCGGGGCTTTAGGTGGACCAGCCCTCGGGGTTGGCACACGACTCATAGGCCCATGCGCAAGAGCCTTGGGTCCCATCGGGGCTAGACACATAAGCCATGGGGGAGTTCCCTTCCAAGCGAAGGAGGCCACTACCTGCTGCATTAAATGCGGCAGGTGGGTGGGTCAAAAAGGATCCCCCACGACGCAGCGAGATGTGCGGGTCCCATCACTGTCTGGCCGGTGGAGAAGACAACATGAGGCCGGCCCCTCTCTCTCTGGACACACAGTGCCTCCTACGGTGGCGTATCCATGGGCCGGCTATGAGGCCGCCAGGTGTCCTAATACGCTGGCGCAGCGATGTAACCGTGCATGGTGCGCACACAGTCATGAACTGGCCGTTGGCGCCCCTCAATAGGTCAAGAATGCTATGCAGGGTGGCGGCCAACGTGGCAGGCCATGCCTGCTAGTACCAAGACCATATCGTAGTATGTAGTTTATTGAAACCACCATTTTAGCAGACCATGCTACCAACTCTATACTAGGGCCCTCCCTTTGTTTATAAAAGGGGGGGAGTAGTGCTTCCCGAGCAAGGGATCGAACCTAGAAAGAAACTCTTGACTCTATACTCAGCTGTGCGCCCAAGTTCTAGGCTGTTCAGCTTGTAACCCATCTTCCATCTCTAAGGAAACACTCCCACAAAGGACGTAGGGTGTTACACCATTTCGGTGGCCTGAACCTCTTTAAATCTCTTGTGTTCCTGGCATCCAGTTGTGCACGGACAGTAGTGCCCAAGTCCCTACACAACTCTTCACCTTTTGGGTACATATATGGTATCCTGGTGCCGCGAACTGATGACATTGGTGTGCCAGGTAGGGGACAGAGGCACTCTGACTACTGGCATGTAATGGCTGCTCACTAGCCCACACCAGAGGGACCCGCTCACCGCGACATGGCGCCACGTCGTGAACCTCGGGAGCCCCGAGAACAGCGGGCCCCCAGGGGATGGCATTGGCTCCCCCAGTGAGGTGTGACCACACTGGATATGTATGGAGGCGGGCCCTAGTTCCCCCTGTGGGCCATCCTCCACTATGTAGGACTTATGGGGATCCCCCATGTAGCACACTCCGCCACAGCCAACGATGGCTCGACAGCCTCCGGCTTCATGCCGAGGGCTAGGGAACAAGTCCCAGTCTATCCACAGCCCAAGAGCCATGGGGATACGTAGTCCCAGTAACCGTGCTTGGCGTCAGCTAGACTTCTCTATGCAGGAGGTTGGAGCTCCTCGACGCTGGTCGAGGCCCTACTTCGCAACCCACTGGCACGAGACACACCGCCAGACACTCACGAGTAGTGGCGTCAGGACATCGCCAGGTTCATGGGCACCAGCTAGGCCGGGCCTAGTTGCTCTTAGGTCTCCAGGGCACCAGAGACACCTCTTCCCCCGCCAACGGTGCAGTCCCGAGCACACTAGGAGCGTGTCAGGTGATAGCCCCTGCCACTACAGCAACATCAGCAACCGTATGACCTCTGGGAGGTCATCAACAAGAGTAAGGTGATAGAGGACTGCACTGCCTTATCATCGAACGGAGCCGCGACCTCCATCGCTAAGACATTGAGAGGGGACACTAGCATGGTGTCCCAATCCCTCAGCTTCAAGTGCCACCCCCACCAGGTGCTGGACCAACTCAACAGTATGGGCACCTTGCTCCCCAAGCTGGAGCTCAGGCTCCCATGCTCTAGCCAACCCAAGAACCTATCCCGCCAGAGGTTCAGATCGGGGCTAGGTGTAAGGCCCTAGCACCTCATTTTCATCGAGCACCATGGCCAGCCAAGTTTTGGCCACATCTGCCAGGAGAAACACGATGGGACCATCGACTCGACAGGAGTTTCTCTAGATATACGCCACAGCCATCATCGCCGCAGGCAGCGCAAACGATGTGATGGCGAATTACTTCCGCGTCGTGTTAACCAAATCAACTCAGTACTGGTTAATGAGCCTCTCAGAGGGTTTCATTACCTCATGGGAAGCGCTATGCCGCTAGTTCATCTCGAACTTCACAGGTACCTACACATAGCCGGGGTCCAAGGTGGACCTCCACGCTGTGAGGCAGCAGCTTGGTGAGACCCTATGCCAGTTCGTTCAATGGTTTTGCCAGGTTTGAAACACCATCCCACGAATCTCCGCGGCTTCCATCATTGTCGCCTTCTGCCAAGGTGTCCGTGATGAGAAGATACTCGAGAAGCTAGCTACCCATGAGATTCGGGATGTCGGATGAGCTCCTGACTCTCGCAGATAAGTGCGCTCGCGTGGCTAAAGGCTGCGCATGGAACAACCCACGGGCGATCCATCTCGGGATGACTGGACAGAACCCTCGGCTAGAAGGCTAAGGAAAGAAGACAAGCAAAGCCCTGGACTAGGGGGCTATTTATGCAGTTGGTGGTAGCAAGGGCAATAACCAAGGCAACAACCAAGCCCCGCCGCGACGACAAGAAGCCCAAGCCGAACCTCGAATAGGGTCAGTCAGTGAAGTGGTGTCCAATTCACAACTCCAACACCCACGATCTGGAAAATTCCGGATCATGAAGACAATCACAGAGCGGAACCGCCAGCAGCGTGAGAACCCCCAGAAGCAGCAAGATAAGTGGGGTGAACAGAAAATTGTTGTTTGTACCCCAGGCCACCCCTCAAGATCCTATCAATTATAAGTACGACGAGGACAACACGTAGCAATTCCAAATGGCCAAGCAAACCATCACTGTGATACATAGCAACAGTTTGCAGTGCGGTCTCCAGCCATGTTGTCAAGCTCTTACAAAGGGAGGTGACTGCAGTAGCGACACTCCCGAAGTTGTGTATCCCTCTTAGGTGGGTCGACACGTCCATCTCCTTTGGCCTCAGAGACCTTTTAGGGAACATGGTCAGGGCCAGAGAGCTACCACTCATGGTGGCCCCCACCATCGCTAATGCTTGTCTCAAGCACGTTCTTGTCGATGGTGGGGCAGGCCTCAATTTCCTGTCCCCCTAGTCCTTCTTCAAGCTCAGGATCCTAGAAGGGAGGTTTACCCTAGCTGCTCCTTTTGGAGGAGTAGGCCCTAGGGCTATCTTTCCATGGGGGCATGCACTCTGCCTGTCACCTTTGGAACTCTGGAGAACTACCGGACTGAGCATGTCGAGTTCGTCGTTGCGAAGAATTCGCTTCCCTATAACGCCATCCTTGGCCAGCCTTTCCTCTACAACTTCATGGCCGTCGTGCAATATGGGCACCTATGCATGAAAATGTCAGGCCCCAACGGCGTCATCACCATCCATGGGGACCGCCCCTCAGCCACTGCACCAATCGAGAAGAAGCAGCAGGCCATCCGCACATAGGGGTACGTAGAACCCTGGGACAGTGGGTCCCTCAGCGTTAACACCAAGGGATTCCCACCATCTCTCAAGGGCCTTGTTGACGGTCGATAAAACCCATTTTGACCGCCAACATATCATGTTTGAGGGCATAATTTATCAAGCTTTCATGTATTACTAATCAGGTTCCATGAGTTGTGTACTAAAAGTTGGATGCAGGAGCATGTCACTGTACAAAATAACGAAGAAATGTACAAAATAGACACAAAGTGGCAAGGGAAAGGCATGGGCCAAAAGTGCCTGGCCGGCCGGCCATACACCATGGCCGCCCGGCCATCCCTCCCTGGCCGCCCGGCCATCAGCAGGCCAAAGCAGCCTCCTAGCCCAGTTGGGTGGCTGCCCGGCCATGCCACATGGTCGCCCGGCCACGTCACCAATCCAATCTTTGACCTGCATGCAAAGAAACACAAATGAAGACAAATCCAACCGTGCAACCAAGAATCCAATGTATCCAAGGGATGAAAAACCATGATGCAACGGATTGATGACGTCAGCGATCCAGGGAGTGGCCGCCCGGCCACCCCCTGGCTCATTTTTCACAGTGCATCAACTCCACTAACCGTCAACTGACTCCAGGAGTGCATATCAACCGTCGAATCTTCAAAGTCGGTTCATCGGGTGGCTGCTCGGCCACCCTACATGGCCGCCTGGCCATGCACAGTGGCCGCCCGGCCACCGACCTACCCCACCACCGACCTTGCACACCTACAAATACACCCCCTCGGTCTCCAACGCTATAAATACCCCCTGGGAGGTCATTTGCAAGGTGTGGTGGATCAATAGAAGAATAGTGTGGTTGTGTAGTAGAGTGTAGAGTATAGTAGTGAGGCCACCCTTGGCATTGTAGAGAGAGCCAATTGTATCAAGAGTGAGTAGTGAGTTGTAGAGTGAAGGAGTCAGATTTCTCTTTGGTATTCTATTCCTGAGCTCTCATCCTCAGAGGAATTATTACTCTATTTCTAGGATACAGTAAAGTTCCTTGCTCCTCTGCTTTATTTATTTCATACTTACTTTATTTACATACTTAGTCTCTGCTTAGTAGTTTACTGGGTGCCAAGTGTGCTCTGTGTAGTTTAGCTATACAGTTGTGCTTGCTCTCTGGCTTCGAACCAGTGTAGTAGTAAACTCGGTTGTGTAGATGTGGTGTCTAGACTAGAGTTTGCCTTGGAAGGTGTCTTGTCCCACGCAGTTTTGGTTGGTAGTCCCACCTGGTGACAGCGGGTGTGTGTCCTCTGTAGTCCAACCCCATCGTTCGGATAAGTTGTCATCGACGCATAGCTGAGTCCTGTAGTACCCGCCTTTCTCATCTGGGTTATCAGCACTCTGGTGCCCGGAAGTGGTTCTATAGCCTCAGTGTCCAAGTAAACCTGCTGAGTAGAGCACTAGTTTGTTTAGTGAAGTTAAGTTGTTTTATTTAAAGTAGTGATCCTGCTCTGCTCTGTTAATTATCTTTACAATTGCTGGTCATCACTGTTCGGTTCTACTTGTTCTACATTAAGTTACTCCTCATTCCTCGTGGATTTCGATACCCTGGAATACTCTTGGGTGAAAAGCTACAACGTGTTTCCGTGCGCTTGCGGATTTATTTCAGTAGGCTAAGAAACGCTAACAGGCCTCTCGATGACTTGGGGGCCCTTGGAATCCAAGTACCGAGGATCCACTCCCGAAGGATCTCCTCAGCGGGGATAATGTTCCGGCGAAGGTCAGTCCAGATCAGTGACAAGGCCTCCCAGACCGCTCACACAGGTGGGGTCTGGAGGAAAAATAGGAACTCACTGGTCGTCGCTTTCCTCTGGGCTAATGTTGATGTTTTTGCTTGGCAACCTTCAGGCATGCCCGGGGTCCCAAGGGAGGTGATCGAGCACAGGTTGGCAATTTGTTCAGGTGCAACGCCGGTGAGGCAGAAGGTCTGCAAGCAGTCAATGGAGAGGCCATTGTTCATCTGCCTTGAAGTTGGCAAGCTTCTTCATGCGGGCTTCATCCAAGAGGTTCAACATCCTAGATTGGCTTGCAAACCCCGTGGTCGTTCCCAAGGTCCTGGGGAAAACTGCGAATATGCATCGACTACACGGACCTAAACAAGGCTTGTCCAAAAGAAGCTTATCCTCTCCCTAGAATAGATCATATTGTAGATTATACTTCTGGATGTGAACTTTTGACATTTTTAGATTCTTATTCAGGGTTCCATCAGATTAGAATGGCTAGGGATGATGAGGAGAAAACTTCTTTTATTACACCGTGTGGTCTGTATTGTTATGAAAACATGCCTTATGGTCTCAAAAATGCTCTAGCAACCTTTATGCGTGCTACTCATGTTACAGTTGAAAGATCATATAGGCAAGAGAGTAGAGGTGTACGTTGATGACATCGTAGTCAAGTCTCGTCAGAGTGATACATCCCTCCGGGACTTAGACGGAATTTTTTCGAGCCTGCGCAAGTATAAGATGATCTTGAACCCTGAAAAATTTGAGTTCAGGGTTGCCACTGGCAAGCTCCCTGGTTTCCTGGTCTCGCACCGAGTAATCTAGGCTAATCCCATAAAAATTTGGGCCATCAAAAAGATGCGGCCCACGACGCGTGTCAAGGAAGCGCAAAAGTTGATTGGGAGCATGGCTACCCTCAGTCGCTTCATTTCAAGGCTCGGAGAGTGGGCCCTCCCATGCTTCAAGCTCCTCAGGAAGAACAACCCATTCGAATGGACAAAGAGGCCCAATAAGCTTTCGAGGACCTGAAGAAATACCTATCTTCCCCTCCGGTGTTGGTGGCGCCAGGGGATAGAGAGCCCCTCTACCTCTACATCGTGGCCACCCACAGTGTGGTCAGCATGGTGCTTGTGGCCTGTAAGTAGAACAAGGCTCCATAGTGGTTTTGGTGTTGAGTGACAATGCGATTAAAGGTCTAATCTCTTTGTGAGATGTTTTGACAGGTTTCTACAGATGTATTATTCAGTGTCAAATGTAATAGAATGAACTGAAATGTATATACCTATGAATGAGCATGAATCACTCATATGTTGAGTAATGTGGTTTCCACTGTATATCTATCACACATTGATAATTATTGAATGTCTATTGTATATCTACTGACACAAGCAGTATTTCTAGTCACGGATTATTCATGTGTGGACACCGTGACATTGCCTAAGTGTAGGACTTCACTAGTGCTCCTTTATTGATGCACTTTGAGGCAGTCGGCTTTCATATTGAGAAAAGTGACTTCGATTTTATCTCTTCCATTTGGACGTCACTACTTAAATTGGATCTCTCGTATAACGAGTGGTGGATCATGAATACACACTATTGCATATCAAAGCCAAGTATAATCAAGATCACGTGAATTGAATGGATAATGAGCAAATGTGCTCCATCTACCTAATTGAAGAGGTTCTCTAAATTGAAGTCCAACTATTCAACTCAAAGAGGATTGCTCGCAAAGGAAGAAACTCAGCTTGGCTATCCCTCTCTCCATTAATATATTTCAAGATGTCATTATTCTTCAAGTCAAGACTCAAGTGGAGTTCATCTAGATTTACATTTATCTTGAGTATAGGTATGCCGTACTATCAAGAGGGAAGCGAAGCTCGGAAGTCACTAGTCAACATGTGCTCATAGCTAGTTTCAGAGAGTGCCGTGCCATTGCATCTCGTGTAGTGCATATGGCATAGAGTGTGGCATATCCCTCGAGGAAGTTGCCCTGTCCTTTTTGTGTGAGAGCTCTCTGATTCTTTTCTTGTGCTTTATCTCCTAGTTAGGTGTATCTCTAATGGGGAAAAGCACCTACACTTCACTCATCTAGTGACCTAGGCTCAGTGCCTTAGCCTTCTGGTCAGGGAACCCCTCACCGAACTATCCGTGAGCTCTACCGGACTAGTCCGGTAAAGGGGTTTGAACCGCAATGGCTAGTCAGCCTCTATCGGACTGTTCGGTAGGGCTCATCGGACTGTCCGATGGTCTGACACAGGCCAACAGCTAGTTTTGTGGGGGTGGGTATTTATACCCCCCCACTCACTTCTGGTTAGGGTTACTGCTTCCGTCCACGTCCATATTCATCCAGAGGCTCTTAGAAACACTCCCCAACACTCTCTTTGTGAGATTGAGCTAAATTTGTAAGATTCTTGAGTTGCGAGAGAATTTGTGAGTTTGTGTGAGTTACATTGTGAGCACCTAGCTTCTGAGCACAGTTGGCAAGAATTTTCGAGAAGCGTTTTTGTTACTCTTGGAGGTTCCCTCCTAGACGGCGAGAGCGACCCGAAAGGGCACTCAGCTTGTGGGTGCCACTTCTATTGTAGGTGATTACCCCTGCTCTTCGGAGCATTTGCAGTGAGCACCTTCATAGCCTTGGTGGTTGTGAAGGGGAGGCCGTGAGTTGAAAAAGACTCAATCTCTTGGTGGGCGCCTCAACGGGGACGTACGGACACTTGCGGGTGTGCTATGCCCCTGCTAGGAGACCCAAGTTTTGTGCTTGTGGTTGTTTTATTTACTTGCATTATATTATTGCTTCCACTATCTTTAGTATTCGTGTGCAAGTTTCTTTGTGAGTGCAGGGATAAGGTGTTGCTGAGCTCAACATCAACATATAAACACATTATACAGCTGCACATAGCTCGATAAGCATTTACTCGCATATTTACACTTGTGGAGCTTTTGGTCTCTGTGTGACACCGGACTATCCGGTGTGGATCACCATGACTATCCAGGTGATACTGGACTGTCCGGTAAGACCCACCGGACTATCCGGTGTGAGGGCTGATAGTTTGTTTCTAAGTGGCGTAAATTTTTCAATTACGCCTATTCACCCCCCTCTAGGAGACATCAAGATCCTTTCATGGCTGAGCGTGCGCCTCCTGGGGATGAGCAATGCCCTCCTAGGAGGCATGAGATCCTCAGCCATGAGGAGGTAGAGATGGAAGCAGTGCTCGTGTACCGTGCAGAGGCTCTGGGCTCCCCAGAATCCGACACCCCCTAGAGCTGAACTCGACACCGGCACCATGGTACCTAAGAAAATTCAGTACCCGGTCTACTTTGCCAGTGAAGTGCTCCTGGACTCCATCACAAGGTACTCTAAAGTCCAAAAGCAGCTCTACGCCGTCCTCCTCGCGTCGAGAAAGCTCTGCCACTATTTTCAAGGACATAAGATCTCAGTTGTGACTTCCTACCTTCTTTAGTCGGTGCTGAGAAACCGGCATGCTACCAGGTGGATAGCAAAGTAGGCGGCAGAGTTGGTGGAGTTCGAGCTTGAATTCATACCCCGGCACACTGTTAAAAGCTAGGCCTTGGCTGACTTCATTGCTGAATGGATGCTGGGGGCCAAAGCACCACATCTAGAAGCCCCAGAACCGGCCACTCCCAAAGAACCTTGTGTCCACTTTACCAAGAGGCCATAGGAGCTCCGCTTCGATGGCTCCTGCACGCGTTCAAGAGCAGGGGCAGGCATTGTTCTCACCTCACCCGACGGGGAGCCCCTGCGGTATATGTTTTATATCTTGTTCAAGGTTTCAAACAATGATGCAGAGTATGAAGCCCTAATCGCCGAGCTCCAGACTGCTCTTGGACTCAGGGTTTCCCAACTCTGAGTCAAGGGTGACTCACAGCTCATCATCAATCAAGTCAACGGGTGCATGCAATAAGGCACACCTCGCAACGTACCTCGCAAAAGTAAAAAATATTGAGCTCTCCTTTGAAGCTGTTGAGTTCAAATATATACCTCAAGAGGAAAACACTGCGGTTGATGAACTCTCAACCCTCACCACGGTGAGGCAACCCCCACCGGATGGGGTCTTCCACAACTGCTTACTCTGTCCGGTGGCGGAGCCTCCACTCGAAGATTTTGGGAGAGATACCCAGGTGGTAGCCATTACCTCCCGACTGGCGGAAGTCCTTCCCTCCTAGCCGGGGGACGACAATGCCGGACACCTAAACCCCGAGGCACCCAAGGCCCCTAGAAAACGGTATCCTTCCTAAAGAGGAAGAAGCTCAGGCTGACCTCCATAATTGGATCCGAGAGATCCGAGGGTTTATAAAAGACAACATCCTTCCTAACGATGAAGCATCAACAGAGTGCATAATCTGTCAAGCAAAAAGGTATGTGCTGGTAGAAGGGGACCTGTACCGGTGCTCACCCAACAATGGCATTTTGCTCAAATGCGTCTCCCAGGAAGAGGGTCGCGATATTCTCATGGAGATCCATGAGGACGAGTGTGGGAGCCATTCTGCATCCTACACGATGGTTGGGAAGGCCTTCCAACATGGCTTTTATTGGCCGATAGCCCTCCAAGATGCGGCTAAGATGGCCAAAAAGTGCAAGGCATGCCAATTTCACGCGAAGCAAATTCATACCCCATTTCAGATCCTGCAGCTCATCACCATATCATCGCCTTTCGCGGTCTGGGGGGTTGATATCCTCGGTTCGTTCCCTAAGGTGGTTGGTGGCTACGAGTACCTCTACGTTGCCATCGATAAATTCACCAACTGACCCGAAGCTTCAGCCGTCCGGACCATTGACAAACACTCTGCTATCAAGTTCCTCTAGGGGATTGTCTCCCAGTTCAGGGTTCCAAGCTGCATCATCATCGACAATGGCACGTAGTTCACCAGTGCCATTTTTGAAGGATATTG
This sequence comes from Paspalum vaginatum, assembly GCA_030272315.1. Lineage (NCBI taxonomy): Eukaryota > Viridiplantae > Streptophyta > Magnoliopsida > Poales > Poaceae > Paspalum > Paspalum vaginatum. The sequence continues at coordinate 8,999,632 of CM059020.1, read as the reverse complement.
CAAAGATATGGGCATCAAGATCTGATATGCCTACTTGCACCACCCCCAGAGTGATGGGCAGGTCGAGCGAGCTAACGTAGAGATCCTGAAAGGGCTCAAAACCCAGACCTTTGAAACCTTGGTGAAATACGGCAAAAAGTGGGTAGACCACCAAGAACCATTGCTTTGGATGAACAGGACCACACCAAGTCGAGCAACTGGGGAAACCCCATTATTTTTAGTCTTCGAGGCTAGGGATAGGCAAAAATAACCAAAACTGAAGAACCGAACCAAAAGAACCGAAACCAAAACTGAACTAACCATAACCGAAGTAACTGATAACAAGTTCGGATCCAACTTTGAAATAACCGAAAGAACTGAGAGAATTTCGGTTCCAACCTCCAAATAACCAAAAAAACCAAAAGAACTGAACTGTTAAAAGCCCATGTAGAAAATAGGCCTAGCTCAATACTGTACCCCCATTTACCCTAGACCAACCCATGTTCCCAACCCCTTGCCCTTTCCTCTCCCGCTCAGCCGCTCCCAGAGCGACCCAGCTGAGCCCTGACTCCAGCGCGGTGGGCTGCAGCGCCCCCATCCCGTGGCGCCCCCTCCACAGTGGTGCAGTGACGCTTTTGTCCACAGCGGTACAGCAGCGCTCCCCTCCCCACTGCGGCGGCGTGGTGACGCTTCCGTCCATAACGGCACGGCAGCGCTCCCCTCCCCCACAGCAGCACGACAACACTCCCCTCCCCGCAGCGGCGCAATAGCGCTCCCCTTCCCACGGCGCAGTGCCTGCTTAGTGCCTGCTTCTAGGCGACACGGCAGCGCCCCTACTCTCGGTGCCCGCTCCCTGGTGAGCCCTGACTCCAGTGCGGTGGGCGGCGGTGCCCCCATCCCATGATGCCCCTCTGTAGCGGCGCGGTGGCGCTTCCCTCCCTTAGTCCCCGATGGCACAACGGCACTCCCCTCCCTTGCAGCGCGGTGGCGGCGCTCCCCTTCCTCGCGGCGTGGTGCTCGCTCCTCGGTGGCATGACGGTGCCCCCACTCCCAGCGCCCGCTCCCTGGTGCATCTGCTCCCCACGACCTGCTGTTTTTCCTCACAGTATGGTCAGTTCGGTTAGAACCAGAACTGAACCAAAAGAACCGAGAATCGAAACAATTGGTTCTAGTTTCTTGTACATGCTATTTTGGTTCCTGTTTTTAGAGAACCAAAATTCTAAAATAACCGAGGAACCGAACCGAAACCAAACCAAGAACCGAACACCCACCCCTGTTTGGCGCTGAAGCAGTGCTTCCCCCAGAGGTCACAAATGGGAGTCCCTAGGGTAAATGCATTCAACGAGCAATTGCAGGAGCAGCTCCGACGGACTGATATCAACCTATTGGAAGAAAAGTGAGTTGCAGCCACCCTCTGTGCTGCAAAATACCAGCAGGCCTTGCGTTGCTACTACCAGCACCACATGAGGCCTCGAATGCTCGCTGTAGGTGACGTTGTGCTCAAGCGCATACTAAGTAGGGTGGGGATGAATGAACTTTCCCCCACCTGAGAGGGTCCCTACCAAGTTCCGGTGAAGTCATAGAGAGTGGTGAACAACTTCCATTCCCATGGAACATCAAGCACCTCTGTAAGTTCTACCCTTGAGGCACCATATTGGAGCCCTGGTTCCACTGTGCTGCCTGGGGGCCATCCAGTATGTACCATAGGTGCTCGTAAACTTGTAAAGAATGTAAATTATCTCTTGAAATCAATGAAGTCAACTTTAAGCTTTGCATTTGCTGCACTTAATATGTTGTCCTTGCGGGGAATTGCCCATGATTACCTAAAGCCCCACTAGTCTAGAGCTCAGGGGATAGCCGGTGCCTATGGCAAGGGCCAGGGATAGAAAGAAGTGCCAGAAGACCTAGTTGGGTTGGCTCAACATTCTAGAACGAAGCAGTGCCCTAGGTGTAGCTAAGCCGTGGCTTCCACGGTGGGTCGTTGCACCTCGGCCTTGCCCGCCTTCACCAGTCTGCTGCTTCTCGACTACGGACCCTTCTTGTCCCTGACCCTCCTTCCTTAGGCTATTCAAGCCAAGCCTAGGAAGGACACTTAGGATTCTAGATGAGCACGATGAGTAAGGTACGAAAGGGGAAAAGCCATCGTAAGAAGAGTTACTATCTCTTTGGAGAATTTTTTCTTCACGCAGGATTCAACCCGGGCAACGGGCAGGGGCCAAGAGGAAGGTAACCTTGATTCGACAAGCTGGAGCCAACCCCCTAATAGACTCTTGGGGGATTCCTAGCTATAAGGCAAGACCCGAGCGGAGCCCTAGGAGTTGTGACTGCGTTGACGCCAAGCAAACGATTGGATACCGCAAGCCCTAGTTGGCTCGGGACTTGGCAGAAACCCCGTGCGAAGCCTCGGGAACCCTGAAAAAAGCACAACCCCAGGCGTTGCCCCGGGGATCTCAAGATCAATCACAAGTGAAACATAGAAGTTGTCTTATTCAAGCATTACGAGATACAATGATACATGCGGAAATTGGATTGAAGGGAGCTCTAGGCCCCGGGCTCAGCGGTCAGCGAAGCCGGAGTCTGGCACACCGATAGGCTGCCGTGAAGATAGGTTTCAAAAAGAGCCTCATGTGGTGCCTGACATCCCAGTGGATGTGTTGAGCAGAAGCTCAACCATCCTTTTTCACTGGGCCGTCAACATGGCATAAAGGGGCCAACCGAGCCTCCTTCCTTAACCCCACGCGGGGCTCCGATGTTTGGTAAGACATGGAACCAAATATCTTCAATTATCAGGGCCGATGTCATAGACACCCTCCGCAGATGGCAGTTGCATCCGTACCAAGGGACGTTGGTAGTTGTTGCACCAGAAGCATGGTAATCGGAGGGGCAGATTACAACAAATCAAACCCCTTGCAGTAACGCGCTCATGGACGCTAGCTCTGGCCATCCTCATCCCCACGGCATGGGCCGCACTACCTATGGTGGAGCCCAGCGCACTAGGCACCACCACCCTATGCTAATTCTCCCCAAACAACTTCCCGGGAGGGAAACCATACCACTACCCTAGGAGTAGGGGTGCGTCGGCAACCACCATAGCTTCAAGTAAGTTGAAGCAGCTATCGCTTACAGTCGTGGCGGGCTGTCAGGCAGAACGCACCATCACCTTGATAGCTAGAACTACTATGAGAGCTCCAGAACAGTGGCTACCCATGGCAACAGCGCATCGGTGGCTCCACAGCACCGTTGCCTCATCTTCCAGACTAGCTGGTGCGGCGTTTTTGCATCAGCAGGGCCGGAAGCAAGATGAGGTCCAGTACACCACCCAGCATCAGTGGAAGGGGAGCTGGTTCAGAGCGACACCATAAGAACCGCTCCTAACCAGACATCAGCACATATTAAGAAATGCTCATAACCAGAGGGCGTAAACTGAGCAAAGCAAGCATGGTAAAGCTACTCTAAGATTCGCCTTCCCTGCTTGGATGGCAAAGCCGATTGGAGAATGCTCCATGCCTTGATAATGGGTGATGCCTAACCCTACTATGGAGGCACAGGGGTGCAAGAAGAGCTCCATAGCTCAGTGCTAGTCGCTGGGCCTTGGAAGATTGAACTACTACTAGCTGTATTGGTGTGGCCAATAATGCGAAGGGAGATGCCCTATTTATAGCCCCTGCGTGGTGTACCAACATAGTAAAAGGCCTCCGCTGGGTAGGGGTCATAGGATCTCTATAGCCCCCAAAATCGCCGAAGCAGCTGCTGTAGGGGTACACCTTTGCCCCTACCAAGGGCCAAAGGGGTAGGCATTCTGGAGGCAGTAAAGGGAAAGCAGCACGCCAAATATTTAAGTTTAGGGTGTCCTTGGTCAGAAGCCATATAGGCACAAGACTTGATGCCTCTGAACCGCCTAGCTCGGTGGGATGGGTCGGACTAAAAAAGCTGGAGCAGCGCTCCGACCGAGTAAAGGCTAACACCAGCCCGGCTTACCTGGTGACCCTGTGAATCCAATAGCATAGCGATGGAACTAGACCTATGCTACAGTGGCAGTGATCCAGATCATCTATGGATATGGAAAACCAGTTACACAAAATGACCATGGTAAGGCCAAGTTAGCAGACTCAACGCTAGAACTAAAGAAGCGTCAAAGCACTGTTCAACAATATTTACAAACAAAATCGAATTTAGAGGACGGTTACAAGATGATACATAGTAGGGACAAGCTACTCATTGGAAGGCTCATCGGGCAATCGAGACCCACCGGGTCGCGAGTGCTGAGGCAGGCCACGATGATCTGTTCCACGACATGCTTGCACTCCTTCTCTGCCAGGTCCGCGCGGCTCTGATCAGGGCCCACCACCATTAGCCTTGGAACATCGAGGCTTGGCACCTAGCTCTCTACCAACACAAGGGCGTCGAGCACGCACTAAAGGCTAACTTCCTTACCCTCAGCTTCTACATCTTCCTCGAGTAGGGCCCTCGCTCCGGCTATGGAGCAGGCCAGGCCTGAGAAGGCTTGCGGCAACCCCCAAGGGAGTTGGAGGCAGCAGCAGGCTGCTCCGGAGGTCGTGGTATGCCCATAGCAAAGATCGTGTCGCACATCTTGTCATACGCCTACCATCCGTTGTAGCAGGCAAGGAAGCATAGCGTCATGTGGTCACTGTCGATGGACTGAGCCTATTCGAGCCTAGTCTCGACTCGTTCACTCTAGCAATGCCCTTGGAAAGAGTGCCTTTAGGGCAGCCTCCTCCCAATTTATGATCACAACCTCACGCTGGGAGAGTTCCTCCTGCAGCTACTCTAGCGCCGCTATAGCAGTCAAGTACTCCTTCTGTTTCTCTTCGAGTGCTGTGGCGGTGGCATGCACTGCACAGCTCTGCTCAAGGTGTATCTTCTCTTGATCATCTTGCTTCGATGCCTTGACCCACAAAGCCTCTTCCCGATCGACGATCACTTGGAGATCTCTCGCCAGCTTGTTCTCGTTGGCCTGGAGTTGGGCGATTCTGGTCTCATAGGTGACCAGTTCGGCGTCTAGAGACTGGTGCTGCAGCTCTAGGTCATCTTCGCGCTTCTTTAAGGACTCCAGGGTCCCTGCGATCGCAGCGTCGCACTCCTCCACCACCACTTGAGATGCTCCCTGACAGCATCGCGCTCCTCCGCCACCACTCGGGCTTGCTCCCGGGCAGGTTTGTGCTCGTCTGCTGCCACCCAGACCTGCTCTTGAGAAGTGACAAGCTCTTCAGTTGCCACCTGGGCCTCTTCATGGGCAGCGTTTCGCTATGCCATCACTGCATCAAAGACCATGCGATGATGAGGTCCCCGGCCTATGTAACTCCCAGGGCCTCCTCCAAAGCAACTCCTCGCTCGCCTAACGCTGCATTAAGCATGGCCTGGGTAGAGTCTCTCTCTTGCGAGGTGATTCTGGCCCTTTCTAGGGCGGCATCACGCTCGCCCGTCATAAGAACCCACATGTGGTTGTGCTCCGACTAGGCCACAAACTCGGCATATTGGGCCAAGTCCTGATCAACCTCCACCTTGTCGAGAAAGGCCCGCATGGCATCGCGCTCCCTAGTAACTTGTTGGAGTTGAGCTAGGGCCAAGCTCCAGTCCACCTAAGAAGTTAAGAAGCGTGACACAATTGAGTTGCGCTAGTCCTCAGCTGTCCACGCTGCCTTCACTACAGTGTCCCATTCCTCCGCTTCCTTCTGAGCCTTGGAGATGGGGGCAGCAAGTTGGTCAGAGGCGACATGGGGGCCTACAGCCACCGCCTCCAAGGTTCCTGCAATGGCTCGTGCTTCGGCCACCACCATCACGGCCTCCGCCACCCTGGCCTTAAGCCTCTGCCACTTAGAGGTGACGCAGTCCTCCAGGGCCCATAGCCACTGTCGGGTTTGGGTGAAGCCACCCTTCAGCTGGAAGAGTGTCAGGGGGGAGCTCGGTGCTGCCCTAGAAGGAGTCCGCATCCTCCTCATCTTCAGACCCGGCTGCTTCAGTGGCCGCATCCCAGACGGCGGTGTTTGTGCCTACGGCGGCGGTTCCCCCTAAAGCAACATCTAGCCCTGCTCCAGGTGCCATCATCACGCCCTGGTAGGGTTTGGCTCAAGCCATCTCCTCTACACCACCTCCTTGTAGATTGTCCCTAAGGGCTTGTCTGTTGGGGGCACCCCTCGGGGTTCCCCTGGTCGCCCCTCAATGATCACCACTTGAGGTAGCCGGGGAACAACTTCCGAGCGAGAATCTAGGATAATCACCAACTCAGGGGCTGGCTCGGGGTTGACCCCTTCAGCCAAGTCCCTGCCTGCAACCTCAGTGTCATCGTCTAGGTCAACCGTGGGGTCAAGGATATCCACTCTCCCCTCAAGGTCAGGATCCAGGTCACCCCAGGGCGACTCGGTGTGCGTCATCTCCAGCGTCTCGGCGCTATGCTCCTGGGTGGAGTCCCCTGTGGCTACTCCTAAGGAAACCACAGGAAGTGGGAGGTGGCTGTCCGCCCCTCCTACACTGTCGGCACTCCCTTCCATCTGTGAGGAAGGTTGCTCCCTCCTATCGATGAGAATCAAACGTTGAGAAATAGTAGCAAATGCATCAATGAAACAAAACAGGAGAAGGGGATGAACTTGTACGCTTGGACGTCTACTTCTTTGAAATGCGCCTAAAGGGGTTCGCCCCAGTGGGACTCACAATGGTGCCCGAACCGGTTCCCCCATGGTCGGGCCGCGGCCGTTTCTGCCTCGGCGACCCCGACCCAGCGTGCGCTGCAACTAGGAAAGGGCCAGGCGAGGTCACAGGCCTTTGGGCCTCACGGCCCCAATCCAAGTAGATGATGAGTGACGCAGGCCTCACCGGCCGCGTCGGGGCTGCCACTGTGGGCGTCGTGAAAAGAACCCAACCCGTCGGGCTGGCCAGGCCAATGCGGGTCATTTCTAGCATTGGACCACCAAGGATGTCAGACCTGGACAGCCCCCACACTGGAATCATGCTGGAGGGGAGGTCCATAGGCTGACACTAGCCTTGGAGGTGCAGGCCCTTATGATGTCAGACACCGTGGCTCTGTCGGGGGCTAGACCAAAAACACACATCTGGTCAGTGAGCTCCCCGGTGTAACGCCATATCCCCTCCACGTGCTCCAAGAGCAGCACGATGCGGTGCACAAAGACATGCGCCAGCAGCACCATCGTATGAAGCCCCACAATTTGTAGGTCCTCGATCCGCTTCAACACTAGATCCTATGCCTTGTCGAGCTCCGGTGTGGACTCCCCGTCGTCCGTCTGCTCGACTCGCCATGGGACCCTCAGGCGCCTGTTCGACGCTGTCCTGAGGTAAAACCAAGAATCTCTCCAGTTTTCCTACTTACCAGAGAAATCAGAGATGATGTATTCCTTCCATGGGCTCCATCGAGTTTGGAACCAGCAAGAGCCGAAGGCGCCCAGCGAGCCCCCCCCCCCCCCCGACGGCCACAACATGAAGAAATGGCGCCATAGCACCAAACAGGGCCACACCCCTAGGAAGGCCTCACACAGGTGCATGAAGGTCGCCAGCATAAGCACGGAATTGGGGGTGAGGTCCCCCAGTCGGATCTTGTACAGATCCAGTACCTCCTTGGTGAAGCGGCACAATGGGAAACTCACCCCCGCCTTCATGTGCGTGAGGAAGATGATGTACTCGCCGTCATCATGCGCCGGAGGCCACAACGGCATCGACCCTAGCTTCACATTCATGCCGCCTTCTCCCCGCCACAGTCCTGAGTAGCTCTGCGATCTTGCTCAAAGCGGACCTCGGGGAAAGGAGCGATGACTCAAGCCGACTCCCAGATGACCTCGACATCTTAAGCATTGGAGAGTTGGGAGGCCAACAAGTGTTGGGAGAAGATGAACAGGATGGGAAGAAGGCAGTACGCTCGAACGTTCGAAGGAGGAAAGGCAAGAGAGCTAGGAGATGGTGGGGAAAAAGTATTAGAGAGATGTGTTGGGTCGAATTTATACCCAACTCGCTACCCCTGCTCTCCCACTCTCTATCTATCTCTCTCTTTCTCTCTCTCCCAGGTGTCATGATGGAGGCAGTTGCCAAGATCACCACAATCGAGCTCTTAATGGGTGCATGCAGGAGTCGAAGCGACTGCGCCACCCTTGTGGAGGGCACAATTAATAGAGGCGTGTGCGCGCCCACACGTGTTGTCCCGAGGACCCTGCGGTTCGACTTCCATGAGTGCAAAACTGAGTTCAGGCAGCAAGGAATCTGGGCCCACCACGCAGTGTAACTGTACGATGGACCCAGGGGGGACTCTGTTGGTGCCATGGGGGACCTATACCCGTGAGGCATCCACCAAGTGCCTCCTCGTCATAAAGAAATGCTCTCGCTCTAGCAGATACATTAGCTCGCCTTCGCAAGGAGGGCCCACAAGATCTCTATTTAAGGGTCTTGGCCTTGGGGCTGTATGTGGCCAGCCCCCAGGGATGGCAGATGACTCATAGGCCTAGGCGCAAGAGCCTGGGTCCCGTCGAGGCCAGACATGTAAGCCCCGAGGTAGTTTCCTTCCAAACAAAGGAGCCCACTACCTGGTGCATTAAATGCGGTAGGTGGGTGGGTCAAAAAGGAGCCCCCACATGATGTGCGAGACGTGTGGGTCCCATCATCAGTCCAGCAGGGCGGACAAGACAACATAAGGCCACCCTCTCTCTCCGTGGATGCATAGTGCCTCCTACAGTGGCGCATCCATTGGCCGGTTACAAGGCCGCCTAGGTGTCCCGTACACTGGTGCAGCGATGTAACCATGCATGGTGCGCACACATCATGAATAGTTGTTGGCGCCCCTCAATGGGTCAAGAATGCTGTGCAGGGTGGAGGCTAATGTGGTAGGCCTTTCTTGCTAGTACCAAGACCATACCGTAGTAGGTAGTTTATTGGAACCACCATTGTAGTAGACCATGGTACCAACTCTGTACTAGGGCCCTTCCTTGGTTTATAAAAGGGAGGAGTAGTGCTCCAGAGTAAGGGATTGAACCCAGAAACAAATGCTAGACCCTATACTCAGCTGTCCGCCCAAGTTCTAGGCCACTCAGCTTGTTAACCCATCTTCTAGATCTAAGGAAACACTCCCACAGAGGACGTACGGTGTTACACCATTTGGGTGGCCCAAACCTCTTTAAATGTCTCGTGTTCCCGGTATCCCGTTGTGTACGGAAGTAGTGCCCAAGTCCCTACACAACTCCTTACCTTTTCGGTAGCTATATGGTATCCTGGTGTCGCGAACGACAACACATGTAGTGATAGTTTACCCCCAACTCCTCATGGAGGAAAGTGGACTTGTGTAGTACGTTTCGTACTCACCCTTGCTTTGTTGTTGGTTTATAGAGAAGACGAAGTTATCGTGATCGTGGACGAGTAAGGGTTATGGCCTATCCCCAACTGGTGTTGTGGGGAAGCTTGGGTCTATGTTTAAGTTCCGCTGCTGTTGTTTGTTCGATCTGTGCCCCATTTGGTCTGTCCTATTAGGGCGGATATATAGTACTCTGATGTAAGAATGTGGATATCATAACCTTGGGAATGGTAATAAAGCACATTTTAGTCCCGCTTATGGGCTAGGGTGCTTTAGTATAGATAGTTCTACCCAAAAGCACTTGCAACCCAAGTTCCAATTTATAAACTAGCTTATCAAACTAGACAAGAAATGTAAGCACAGAATTGCCAGAATTTAAAGTGCAGAAGTAAACAGGTTGATAGAAGCGTAAATTCTGGTGACGGTGAAGATACATATATTTTTACTGAGGTATCAAGAAGACGTGCAAATGTTCTTCCTAATTTTCATTGGTGCCCCATGGGGCCTTGATCCACGCAAGGATTAAGGTTGTTGGCAAGGTAAGCCATCACAACGGTCAAAGCAAGCTCTTGATGAGCTAACTTTGGATAGCCCCAATTCTTGATGAGAACAAGTCCAACATGCATATGACCAAGGCCTATAAGAAGATAGAGTTTCAAGCCCAATCTGAGTTGAGGTCCGATTTATTTGTGAGGCTGTTTTGGACTGCAGTGGCAGGCCTTACGAAAATAGACGCCCAGGCAACATACGGGCTCTTTTTGGACATTCTACATATCATTGGAAACCTAAGTAGATACCTTTCCAATCCAACTGGTCTCACGTCAAAATATGCTTGGAGTCGATGGGAATCATAGAAGCAAGATGACATGCAAAATCTGCAAGGGCGCTGCTTAACCAGTTTTTGGGTACGCTGGCCTTGTACTCCCAAGGGTTGCTCGGCCACCCCCTTATCCACCCCTAGCCCTCTTTCTTCTATATACACAGCCGCCACCATTACATTAGACGGGTTTTACTTAAATTAATCTGTCAAGAACAGTTTCGCCGTGTATCGGTTTGAGAAACCCCAACTTCGTGTGCTTAATCCATTCTACATGCAATTTGAGTTTGCATCTACCGTGTTCTTTCTTGTGTTCTTTGATTCGCAGGTAGGGATAAGCCTTCGTGATGAGATCAATCATGTGTGCACAGTTGATAACTAGAGGAGACGTAGTGAGGAGGTCGATCATGTGTGCAGGGTTCGAATCATGTTGATTGGAAGCCAGATCATGTGTGTCGTGCCTCCACCAAATCGATAGTTATCTCCACCTGATGGAAGATTAGAATCCTTGTCCCCATCATGTGGTATTCAGAGCAAGGTTTACCGTCAGGTTTACCCTTCACCTTAGATTAGATTGATTTCACTTTTGTCCCATTGTCCACGAAAAGCTACACAAAAGTTAGGGCTTGTAGTTCATCTTGTCTCATAGCTAAGTTTAGCCTTGCATATTTTCGTTTTTGGAGTCTGCATCATTGAGCTTGTATCCATAGTTGTGGTCTTGTTGCTGGTTCAGATCATGTTTTTAGATTGGTTTGAGTTTTGTGTCGTGTCACCATGTCCTTTTCCTTCCCATCATCTTGTCATCCTAAGATTAATTTCTATCCAGATCGGTATTTTGATCATAAATCCCTTATAAGAAATCTGAATTTAGTGTTCTACACTTTCTAGAAAGCATGTAAAATTATCTACACCTTCTTAATTATAAGATTTCCATAAAACATCGTTATTAGGGCCTTCTTCTAGTTGGGAGAAAATTTGTTTGTGACCTAGAATTTTTTGAACACTCTGTGTTCTAGGGTCAATATCTCCTGCTTCCTTTATCCAAAAGAGTGTTCCATATATTGAAAAGAAAGAGAAAGAGTAGTGCTACAACTTTGGTATTGTCATTTTTCGCACTTGAGGTAAGTAAGAGTGAGAAATCGTCTATGCAAGTTTGGGTACAAGTCTGTGATTTACAGAAGAGAGTTTTGTGATAGTATCGAATTGTATATTGCTCTTGTGGCACTTTTAGGAAATAAAGAAAGAAAAAAAGAAAAAAGCAAGTGCAAAAAAATAGCTGCACAAAAAATAAAATTAAATTAATAAAAAGAAAAAATCAAAAGTGCTTGCATCCTCTTTCCTTTATACTTTGTATGTGCGACTTGCTTGCTTGAGCTAGTCTAGAAACAAGTTTAGGCCAGTAACATTGACAAGGACGTTGAACAGATATTCAACTTTGCTATCTGATTTCGATTTGTGCTCATCCTTGCTACCATATAAAACCTCCCAAAGCTTCACATAGATATACTTCTAATCAGTATAGGTTTGACCTTTGCAATCGCATCGCTCACGCCCTCACGGTATAATGAACCAGCCATCGGTTGCACTGCCCATTCCTTTGCATTGGTAAGAACACTCGTAAGAGCTTGGTAAGACACTTGAGAATGTGTAATTTTTTCTTTTACCACGTCCTAGTAGATAATAGGGAAATATACATTTATGTGTTTGTTTGTTTTCTACTAACAATGGTAGGTTACACCTGTTATTAATAAAATTTAGCCGACAGATATTTGGACAGGATCGGCTAATGGGCTGAATTTGATCGCCTAGGGAAGAGGCGATTTCAGAAGGCCAGTAGGCCATGTATCTTTTTATTCGACTCGAATTAGATATGTTCAGTTTAAGGTAGGGTTTTTTTAATATAGGAAGAGTTGGACTTGTTGTCCAAGTCTATGGACTATAAATATGTACCCATGTTAAACATAATGAATGGACGACGTACGTTCCTAACAACTCATGTCTCCAATCTCTCTCGGCGCATCGCCACCCCTAACGATTAGGGTTTTTTAAGGTAATCGTCGTGCTGCTCTAATGGTTCTTAGATCCGTTAGGGCATTAGGGCGTGAGCCATATGGTGAACCGTGTACTGAAGCATTTTTTATGGCACGGTTCGCTTGTTATCCCGATAGATCTCGTGTCGAGCCTAGCTTGACCACAAGACTCATCAGTTTCCTTGACGAATCTCACGACAAGCTCTACTTAGCACTAGATCCGTCTTTACCTTCGCATGTTCATCGATCTGTTTATGTATCTATGCTTCATGTAGTAGATCAATCTTCATGTAGCGCGTATTACACTACAGAATCGTTTGTTACAATCCATGACATGCCGCCGCAGCGTGTGCACACGACCTGCCGGTAGATCTCATAGCTCGAGCACCCTAGCTATACATGTCGTAATTAGTATCTGTCTAGTTAGATGGACTTCTTTGGAGGTCCTAGTTTGAAGCCGATTTGATTATGCATATATGTTACTTCGTGTTTTTAGTTAGGACTTTATATTTACTCATCTTTGGACATAGGTTTTGGCTTTTACTTTATCTAATTCATGTACACTCGATAGACCATCCAATGCTTCTGCATCGGCCGACTAGAGTAAACGACAATTCCGTGGTTGCCGATCCTACCGATCAGGCAGAAACTTGACTGTTTGCATCTGCTTGCTGTACGCTGTACAGGGAGAACAGGAGCCAACAACCAGCGACCACACAACTTTCTTAGCTGCAAGGTCAAGCCAGGTGGTACGCTCGCATCGCCACGCACGACCAAGATCTGCTTCCCCGCTGAAAGCCGATCGGAGCCGCACGAAAGGGAGACGAGTGCAGCAGCAGCGCGATCCCCTGGCTCCCGTATGCTCTTGCGCTCGAGCCTCTCCACCAGTATTTGGGTGCAACACACCACTTCACACAACAGAAGGATGAAGGCATTTGAGGGCCATCCCACTTTGAGAACATCACCATCAAAAAGTTTAGATTATATCCTTCCACATCTTCCTCTAATGATGGTCTTTATGATGATGTTTATATTGATGGTGAAATAGTGGTAAATAAATTTTTTGCATAAAATTGTTTATGTGATAGAAGAAAGCTAAAGAATGCTTCTATTTCTTTAAAATTGTATGCTTTAATTTGATGGAAAGATCTATGCAATTATAATGAAGATTCACAAACTTGGAGAGATATGAATAAATTACGAGAGATGAATTTGTTTCTGATTCTTATTCAATAAAGTTAATTTATGAATTGAAATATCTAAAACAATATGATAAGACTATTAAGGAGCTATTATGATGAGCTACATATATTGTTGTTGCATTGTGGTTTACATGAATCTAAAAAGGCAATAAAAGAAGATTTTTAAATGGTCTTGATAATGACATCCCTGATATTATTGTTGATATGAAATATAATTCTCTTTATGATCTATTTGAACTTGCTCGTGAGATTGAAAATGAAATTAAATATGAGACAATAGCCTACAAAGATTGAATATGATGTATGTGTCGCTGAAATTGAACATCATGACACACAACATGTAGGTATTTGACGGTATGATGTATGTATGTGACGGTGAGAGAGACATGCCGGAGCAGAATAGGAATAAGTTAGCTTCTATTTGCCTACCGCGATGTACTAAGAATGTGAACACAGGTAATAACATGGGTGCAAAGATTACACAAGGATGAGCAAGATTTTGTTGTGTTACATTCAACAACTCAAGATGATTGTTTTGTTGTTTTCTGTGATAAAGAAGAGTTGTGTGATGGTGCTTTAGATATTGCTATGACATAACTTGTGAATACACATGATATTGTTGCACCTGAACCAATTACTTGTATTGAAAACAAACCTTTTATCCCATTGCTAGTTTGCAAAATGAGCTGAAATTGTTATCTTCTTTGAATACTTTGGGCTATATTGAATTTAATGTTCTATATGATCTGAATAATTTGAAGGAAAAAACTTTGTTTTAGTCCTGATTTACCATGGTTACCTGCATACATGGTGCATCGTGTTTATATCTCATCAAATTTCGATTCTCTTCTTGTCGGTGAACATGATAATCAACTCATGGGTTATACTAACACTAACCGCATCACGTTCAAGGTCGTTGTGTTCTTCTTTGTTTGCACTGTCTCAACAGGTTCACTTTCAACAAGAAGAGCATGGTTGGATGATGTCAAGAATTACAATGTACTACTTTATGAAGCATTGCCGACTTTGAGCCGAGGAAAATTGAATACCAAGAAGGGGAGAATGATGAGTACATGACCGATACGCATACGACCAAAGCTCAAGTGAACATAGAGTTTAAAGCCCAATCCAAGTTGGAATCCAATTCATTGATGAGGCCGGTTCAGACTGCAGGAGCAGGCCTCACGAATACGGACGCCTAGGCCACATACAGGTTCCGTTTGGGACATTCTATGTATCGACGGAAAGCTAAGGAGATAAGCTTTTCAACATCCAAAGTCACTCTGAGTCGACAGGAATCATCAAAATAAGATGATGTCCAGAATATGTTAGGGTGCTACTGGTTAGGCTTTGGGTTTTGCATAGATTATTCTATCGTTGAACAGTTTCGCTATTGAGAATACTCCGGTTTGTGAGACCCTAACTTGTGAGATTAATCTTTTCTATTTGCAATTTCAGTTGATTCTACCATGTTCTTGCTCGTGTTCTTTGATTCGCGGGTAGGGATAAGCCTTCATGGTGAGGTCAATCGTGTGTGCACGGTTAGTAACCAGAAGAAACGTGGCGCTGCGATTGTATGGTACGAATCGTGTTGATTGGAAGCCAGATCGTGTGTGTTGTGCCTCTGCCAAATCGATAGTTTTCTCCAACTGACCAAAGATCAGGAACCCGTCCCCATCAGTTCTCCCCCACACACAAATGGGGTCTTCCATGGGCCTCTCTCAGATACTCTCCGAGCTGCCTCAATTACAATAACCTTTGACCAAAATGTTGAGGGTCTCCCTCCCTCTAACAAGTAAGATGACGGTCACTCCATAATCAAGGCACATGAGGTGGGCAAACCTCGACACTAAACTTGGTCGCAACAAGTTTAGTGAACTGAATTGTGTGGGGCTATACACTAAACCGAGACGGCGAACCGCAGGTGTGTTGGAGAGCGAGGATGCCATCTGTTGAAAATGGTAATGCAACTGAAAGGAATTAGTGAAAAGGGTTGAGAGGCACCTAAAGTCGAGCACGGCCGTCAGCATCCGGTTGGGGATCTATGGCCTGACTGCGAGCCGGGGAAATGTGGCAGCTTGACTCGATGTCTACCGTGGATCTACGACGGAACCCTAAACCCACAACCAACGATACAGCAAAACGGACAGTGCGGGCGTGCAGCGTACCTTGCAGGGCGACAAGACGAAGCCGATGACCCAAGGGGAGACGGTGGCGTCCGGCAAATCTAGGTCGATGTCGAGTCGCCGATGTATGCGCCGACGTCGCGGTGTCTTGTCGCCCTCACTTCTTCACCACCGAGAGGTGCTAGGATCTAGGGCCGACGGCCAGTCGCGCTCTCTTCTTCGCTGCCAGGCGCCGGGTCACCAGTCGCTCTGTCCGAGATCCACGCTGGGGAGGCCTCCTGTTGTTGGAGGCGGCAGCGGTTGTGAAAGGCAGAAGCTAGGGTACGGAATCGGGGAGGGGTTCTTTATTTTGCGCTGAGGATGCATCGTCCCGTTGGAGCTGCTACAACGTCGGCCCACTCCTCATTTTGGGTTGAGGAGCCAATTTGAGGAGTGTCATTGAAGACAGCCCCTCAGCGAGCTGGATGCACCAGAAGAGCTAGCGCGGCAATGACGAAAGAAAGGCCCCACTGGGTCGCTGCACGCCCACCACGCCGCCTCGCTGAAGCTGCACGCCATGAGCACGATGGCGGCAACACAGGATGATCAGGGACGCGAGGGCGAGCAGCAAGGGTTGGGCCGGCGCGTTGTCCGCTGCTGCCACCGGAGCACTGGGGAGAAGGCGGAGAAGCCGATCGAGCGAGCTCGTCATTGGCTCTGTGGAATGTGTGGTGTTGCCGTCATGCCGTGTGTGCCCCTGCCCCCTGTGGGCTGTGGCATCCGTCACGCGGCAAAGCAAAGTTGCGACTTTCTTAATGCTCCCAAGTCAAGTCTCCAGAAGTGTCAAAAAATAAGTCAAGTCTCCAGACTCGAGTTTACTGAGCTCCATACCCACAGAAGGGGTTTAGCGCGTTCACTTGGTACACGCTAACACGCGTCATCTGAACAAATGACAAACGCTCAAGAAACGATCGATATCAATTGGGATGAATACCGAGCAAACGCTCAAGAGCAATTTCTTGGGCACTCGCTGTCACGCGTACCAAACCGTCTTTCATCGGAGGTACTCCATTCGTTGTTTGACTTTTTTTTAACACCAACTTTGATTCATTCATTTTATTTTAAGAAAATTTATAAAAAATTATAAAAAATTAAATCAATTTATATTATATAGTAAACTGTAACAACAAATGATAACTTACAATATATTATAAATATTTTGAATAACACGAGTGAATTAAATTTGGTATAAAAAAGTCAAACAACAGTATAATTTGGAATGGATGTAGTACTTTTTTTCATTCGAATAAAGTGTGTCGTCCAGCCCTCGAACTCGCAAACGTAAAGTGACCACCTAAACTTAGTTTCAGTTCCAAGTGTCATTCTGGTCTATAATAAGTTTGCAAATTATATATTTGGCCCTTTAAACTTGGTAATTAAACGTAGAGAGATGAGGAAGAGGTAGTTGTCCATGGCTTTAATTTACTATCCAATATAGTTATATGGATAGATATTGCTGCTGACAATGGCAATTTTAGCCATTTTTATTTTCCGATGAAATTGCTGTTAGCTGCTTGGGATCCAAGCGGTCCTAAATTTCTTAGTCAATAGGGTTTATCACCATTCTCTAAGGCTGATTTCAACGAGAGAGATCAAAGTACATAACCAACTTAAATTCTATTCCACGTAGATTCTGTCTTTTGATCTTCCTTTACGCCCTTTTCGAGGAAGAGACGTGTGGATAGCGATATAATACACGTGCAGATAGTGAGATAGATTAACCACTCCCACTAGTTCGAAGCAAAAACAAGCGAATGGCGGCGTTCATATGAAGTGTTTTGGAAACAAGGACTGCATGTCGATAAATATCGAAAAATCCTTTATTTTTTTGGCTGATTCAGTAAGAGACCCTGTGTCGTGGCCTAGGAAATGACGACAATTATATACATACATAGTAAATAAGGTGCAGAAAATTCCAGCGGGCTTGGTAATAAGAATGTTGCGCTTCTAGCTAGCTGCTATACAGTGATACACACCAATTGGTGAGGAGGAGTAATCTTCGCATAGGGCTCTCTGTCGCCGTCGCCGGCGTCGCCGGCTTCCGTCGCCGAGGGCTTGATACCGCTGGTCTTCGCAGAGCACGAGCAGAAAGAAACCGACAAGGACGACGAGCGCGGTCATGCACCACACGAGCACGGCCAGCGCGGGCGGCATGACCCCCGCCACGCGGTAGGCGAACGCGCAGCTGAGGACGGCGGACAGCGCCCACACGGCCGACTGAACGCGGCGTCCTCTCCTCTGCGGGCGAGTCCGGCGCGAGCCGCTCCGCGCGACGGATGCACGCGAGCAGCGCGGCGAGGAGCACGGAGGCGAAGGCGACGAAGCCCAGGTCCTGCGGGTCGTGGCTCGAGCGCCACGCCGTGGCGGCGAGGGTGTAGCCGACGAAGACGGCCACGGCGACGCGGATGCACGCGGCGGTGATGTCGAGCAGCGCGCTGTGGCTGTGGCTGTGGCTGTGTCTGTGTCTGTGGGGCGCCCTGGATCTGGTCAGCGTGATCAGCTGGCTTCGTGGAGGCATTGTTGGCTGCGGCTACAAGGGTGGCTCCTCCGTCGCGCGCCGCCTTATCCACTGGAAATGGTGGGAAGAGGAAACCGGCCTGGATCGAGCGGTGATCAGCTTCTGCTTTGCCTGGTTTTGATACTCAGAGCTGCTTCACGGTCTGGTAATGGTGAGTCCGGTTTGCGTTGTCTATTTATAGGGATACGAATAGGAATAGGATAGGGTTTTATATACGAAACGCGCGTTTGACTAATTGACTTGGACCTATGCCCCCTCGAAGCACTCTTTCCTCCCTCCAGTGCAAGCTATTGCAAATTACACATGAAAGATATACAGATATAGTACAGGATAGGAAAAACACAAGGAAATAACGAGAAAATGTGTTTGGAATGCAGGAATCTATGACACGGAAAAAACAAATGAAACACACATGTTTACATTGGACTTCGTGAGGGAAAAGAAAACATGAGCTAGGATTAGATTCTTCCGTTCCTTTTAAATCTTATACGTGCAACAGTATTCCTCAGGAAAGGAATCGATCAATCCTTTGATCCAAACATCGTTCCTCCAAAATTTTCCTTTGTTTTCTTTTCCTGTACTTTTCGCGTGAGAATACTCCATTCCAAACAGTCCCTAAAGTTCCTGACTCCTGAACACGGTTGTACTACTAGATGTAGAGAGGGTTGTTTATAGAGAAAGCGTACTACGTCGTCGTCGCTCGAAAGAGAACATGCAGTTGAGGTGCAACGTTCATATAAGTTTCGCGTCGTCGTTGCTCTAGGCGGTCTCTATGACTCTATCATCACGCGCCATGGAACTCCAAGCCCAAGCGTTGTTCTACGGGCCGCCACACCGTGTGGACTGGTTTGTTTAATTCTGTTAGCGTACGTTCATCAGCCCCTGTTGATATATTCATTGCTTTGATAACATCGATCGTATGCCGTAGCTCTTGTTCCTAGTTTCGAGCGTAGTGAGATGAAGAGCCATGTTGAGACATATACGATCACGACAATATATAACGAGTGATTAACAATTGTGCTGAATTAGTTTAGGAGCTTTTTGTATTGTGATTGCACGATAATGTCTAGATACTGTAATGTATGCTTAATTAAGGTTTGAGACTATCCGCTGATGGCGGAGGTAGTGAGAATGTTTAGAGTTTAGACTAGAAGAAAAGTGTGCTTGTCCGCGATATGTAGGTCAAAGAAGGCAACGTGATTGCCAATATCAAAGAGGATTGAGGCTTGCACTTGATGACATGGCACCCCCATGTCATTTTTCCCACTATTTGCCCCTTCGGAATGGGTTTGTCTATCCCACACAGGATTCAGAACATCGATGAAATTCTTCGATAATCCATGTATCGACGGCTTTCAATTAAATATTTAAAAGGTTTTCCAAAATTTAGACAAAAAAAATTCTGTTTTTTCGGTGATAATCGCTTATTGCTAACCGGACGTTCTAGTACGGGTCGTCCCATCGATTTTTGAACGTTGATCCCGCACTGATTCTCCTACACGTCCAAGCCACCAGAAGCTCTATATGCATCACTCTTTATCTTCTCCTTAGGCTGACTTCAGCAGATCGTTTATTCCATTATTGTACAGTATAGCTATATTATTATTTCCGTACTAGACGATCTGTTGAATACGGTCTTGTGATGCATTCCCCAGCCCTAACCTTTTGCTTCATCAACCACGGCATAGTGTTTCTGTTAACAAATCACAAAGCACACTTGGCCACTTTTTCACATGTGATTTACCCTTAGTATGGAAACGCGAAGAGAATTAGGAAGAACTTGTTCACTGGTTTAAAATCATGTAAATTAAATTTTATTATAAACAAAAACAGTTGTGTCGGTCAACTATGCTTGATATCGCTTCCGCAACTGCAAACTCATCTAGCCGATGAAGGACCACTATGGCCTATTTATCTTCTTTTTTTTTTCTATTCTAGCTGCCGCTGCCCACCTCACACCTCCACTAACCATGATGCAAGTGGGTTAACGGCGAACCCACAAAGAAGTTATTTTTTCATGGATTTCACGAGAACCCATGAAAAAATAATTTATTTGTGGGTTTATGGTAACCCAGTCTTGCATGATTTACTACCACACCCCTAATCTATATAATGTAGTATATAATATAGGTGAAGCCAACTAACAATCACTACTTGTATTTCTCTTAACATGCAACATATCATTGTCATCAGTAAAGGTAGCCAACCACTACGACACTACTAATTAATTGTTTCCATCGATTTTTTTCGCCTAAAGTCACCCATGCATGTGGTGAGAAGTAAAAATATGCATATATACTTACTATGTTTCGCTCTATAAATCATGTTCATATTCGATACTACGAAATCCACACTACAATGTGTGGACTATTATCTCTAATTTGACCATAGGTCCATCGTTGCAGAGGATTGCGAAAACCCCTCCCCGGCCTAAACAATGAGCAACAATGCAAGGAAGAAAACGATGAGCATGAGAGCACATCCACACACCAATCATAGACTCACTGTGACTTCACGGGTTCCAGTCGCGTATGTAACACATCGGCATGTGTCCGTCATCAACAAAATATGTATATTAGGGAAATATTTTTTTATCATCAACGAATGGTTTAACTACGAGTGCACTCAGCAAAAATTAACATTAGTGCGTACCAGTGGCGGGCTTAGGATCTAGAAATGGGTATTCAAAATCAATAGGTATTCAAAATTTCAAAGGAATCAATAGAAATTTACACCTGCTAAGTATATATGTATAGTATATGTATGTGTATTCTCTTGAATACCCATGATCCCTCCCCCCTCCCCCCCGGGCCCACCCTTGGTGAGCACCCGCAATTTAGAACTTACACACATCAGAAATTGCTTTTAGCCATGTGTGCTTCTTGTGTGACTGATGTGTGTGCATGGTGACGTGAACATATGCTCTGATCATCATTTTACGAGACTAGGGGCAGACTGCTCGATCATTTTACATGTATAAAAAACATTTTTATTTGTTTGGGCCGGGCCTGATTTCTTGTAGGCTGCAAACTGCCCGGACTAACAAAGCCAGTGACGTCGGATTTTCAGCTTGGTGGTCCCAATTCCAGCCTACGGCGCATTTCCTAGTTTTCGACGTCGCCCATAGTACTTGTTCCTACAACTGAGAATTTCATGTCACCTCTATGGTGTGGATTAGAAAAGAATTGAGAGGGGTTCTGACATTTAAATCCAGCTCATTCCTCCTTACACCACTTGAATCCAAAAGTTGTCGAACTAGCACGGAGTATTTCGCATTGTTAATTTGTTGTACTTAGTCAAAGAATGCTGATTTTATTTATCTCTAGGTTGCTGGTTAACGTAGCTACCAGCATAAGTTCTATTAGTAATAACCGCGTCTGTCGGCGAAAACAAAGACGGATAAGTTTTAAAAAAAAAACACCCGGTTATCTTGATCATTGACCGGATCCCCAACAGGGAATAAGAAAAGGAGAGAGCACCAACGGACAATAGTGTGGTAATTGCCTCCTCTCTTCTTCTAAAAACAAGAGCCGAATTTCAGGTTCAACAAAGTCGGTCCTCAGAAATCAAATAATTCCAAACCTGCTTGACCTGGCCCAACCAGCTTCAGATCTCTCTCCCCTATTTTTATTTGGAATAATCAAGCATCAGATCTTTGGATCATTCGCACGATCGCATGTCGCATCACATCCCCCGTCCGGTGACGCCAAAATCCACGGAAAGGGAAAGCAGCCGCTGCAGGCTGCAGCCCAAGCACGGGCGGCGCTAGGCTCTGACAGTCCCTGCGGCAATCCAGAGCTCAGCTTCCCCGCCTCCCCCAGCTCGCTCCCCACGCCCCGCGAGGCGTCCGTCTCCAGTCTCCACCCACCCGGCCGGGGTCCCGGACCAACCGAAGCTCGAAGCCGCGCACGCAACGCAAGCGGGAGGGAATTCCGCGGCCTCCCTTCCTTCCGCGCATCGCATGAGCTCCGATCCGGGCACGTAAGTTCCCCTTGCTTCTGCGGAATCGAGGCGGGGTTCTCGGGGGGGCATTGCTTGATTTCGGGCCGAGAATGTAGGTGCGGTTGAATCTGGGGACCGCGCGGCCGCGGGATTGGGCTTGGGTATTGCCGGTAGGCCGATCGGTTTTTGGTCCCCCGCTGTTTGGTGGGGCGTGGACTTGGGAGCGCAACCCGTTCGACGGTATTACTGACCGAAGCTTCGAAGTAGACTTGGATAGGGAGCCTGGAGCTGTTATTACTCCTGTTTTCGCTCTTTGTATCTAGCAAGAGACGGTAGATAGAGTGTGCTTCGGCTTCGGCCCAGGATCACAACTGTGTATTTCTGCTTCCTTAAAACATGGCAGGAAATGGCAAGGAACCTGACTGGCTCTGAATTTTTTCGATCTGGAACAATCAGTGTAGCTACTGTTCTAGATCAATTTCAGTATATGCTCCATTAGATATACTTCAGGTAGGGTAGCACCAGAACTGTGAGTGAGTTCTATTTGATTGTCAGTCCACGATTCCGAGTACAGCATAACCCTGTAAGAGATACAGCTGCATCTCGTGTTGTGCTATAGGTTCTCTCTGTTTGTTTTCACCTTTTTGGACTCTTGGGGAATCGACTGAATCATTCCCTCTTGATGAGGCTGACACATATTTTATACCGGTTTAACCTTCCAACTTTTCATATGATGATCGTGAACCAGTTACATATTATTCATCGTGAGAAAGATGGCACTTTCGGATCTAAAGGATAGGGCACTGAATCTAAATGTCCCAATTCTGTTACAGCCAAAGATCACCAAACCTGTCAATAAATTGTACAGTACCACAAAAAAGATCACATGTGCTCGATTCAGAAGCATACGCAAAAGATACCCACACTTTTTGGTTGCATGCTCATGTGAAAGCTGTTTGAACAGCTGACCACAGGGTAAAAGGAACTTCAAGTATTCTGTACTGCATGTTTTTGAATTGAGAAAACCAGTATGGCATCACAGTTTCCGTACAACGAATTACCCAAAAAATCCATGGTGTTGAGATTCATTTTCTCTTACAAAAGTTTGCTATTGACATATTGGGCACCCTCAGATTTTTCATGCTAACATCTTGTGTGTTATCTTTGCAGCTCGTAGCGGAGATGACTACCTCTTAGCACCGATTTTCATTAAGCCATTACAACAGCAGTGAGTCCAGTGAGATATCTGTAAATGCTGAAAGGCTTCAGGGTTACCAGTCTTCTCTCTGCCAAACAGTTGTAATACTGTTGCAGCCAGGGTTTGCGCCTTCTCTTTTTATGAGGGGAGGTAACTTCTTTTTTATACCTTATCCTCATGTCGTGTGCACAATAACTATAGCACATTGGTTAAATATTTAGGCATTAGAAGTCTCACTGTCATTTCAGAAGAAGCATGATCACTCTGTATAGTGAAGAGTGTTTCAAAGGCCTTTTGGAACCATTTTGCATTTACTCCAATTTTTTCTTCTGAATTTCACAGGAAGGTCAGATGAATTTTGTCGTTGCCAGGCGTGCCTTGGGAAGTACACACTACTTGGAGATGAAGAAAACCCACGGTTATCAATGTTTGAGAGACGGCTCCCCTGCTTTGGCTGTGGAGTAGGTTGGTCTTGGTGAGTCAGTCTATACTTTAATTTTCTCTTTTTCTAGCTTGATATGATGTATTGAACGTATTACTATTGCAGTTTTCTTTTAGGTTTCTTGTGCCCTATCATTTGGTACGTTGCAGCTCTTCTTTATTGCTGCAAGTACTACAATCGGGACCCTCGAGAGCGGCCTGGACTCGCTGCTTCTGCTGTTCTGGTTAGTTTCAGAATAACCATGCATTATCTGTGCAAATTCTTTATGCTATGAGATGATTTCAATTTAGTCTATTAGCTATGAAGTTGTTCTGGGTATACGTAGGACATCATTTTTTTTTCCTTACAGTTCCCCTGGCTTCGCATGTGCAGGCAGTCATATTTACAGCTGCAACTATCATAACCCTCTCTGTTCTGCTGATATGTTGTGTCAACAAGCGGTTCTTGAATAGCTGCGCAATTTGACCTGAACAATGGCTGCAAGGTATCTATGGCAAAACCAAGGCAGATGAACTACTGACAGAAATATTCTTTAGATTCTTTAGTCCATTTATTATTGGACTGCAAAAGGGAAATCAAGGTATTGTGTTTAGCATGACACATTATGAGCAGTGTTAGATTACAGAACTTGTGGGCGTGCCTGAATATTTATTCAGCAATGCATGCTCTTCCTGCAACTTGTGAACAATTTTGCAATGATAATTTGCCTGATCAGAACAATCAAAAGTTTAGAACTTTTATATCCGATCTCAGTCAGGCTGAAATTACATGAGCAGATCAATCTTGAACTTGTGTTTCGTTTTTATTTTCAGCTCTACCACGACACCCTTTTTTTAGAGTTCGCTAGAAGCAGAGGTAGCCGAATTCATCATGTTGCCTGCCTCCTCTTCATCCTAACTCTCATCCCGTTCTTGGTGTGAAGCACCACTGAGTTCTGCGGCTTGACGAGATGGCTGTCGACGAGCTCCACCTGAAAGTTGTATAAGATCGCCGCGGCAGCAATCTTGATGTTGCTGAGCCCCAGGTTCTTGCCGAGGCAGCTTCTGGGGCCGCAGTTGAACACGGCGAACTTGTGGCTCGGCTCGTGCCGGATCCCGGCCAACATCGGACAGCCAACGCTCAGGCTGGAACTCGTGGCAGTCGCTTGCCCCATATCCTCTCAATCCTGCCCATGGCGTAGATGCAGAAGATGACCCTGGTGCCCTTGGCCACCCTCGTGCCGTCCGGCAGCACGTCGTTGCGAACTGCCTCTTTCTCCTCGAACGGCGCCGGCGGGAACAGCCTGAGCGTCTCCAGGACCGCCGCGTGGAGGTAGGACGCGGGCTGCAACGCGTCAGAGTCGAACACGGCGTGCTCGCCGCCGCCAGTGGCCGCGACGGTGGCGCTGGGGTGCAGGGACTTGAGTTCGTCGAAGATCTTGGCCTCAACGTGCGGGTGCGTGCAGAGGACGTAGAAGAACCAGGTGAGCGCGGCAACGATGAGGTCCTTGGCCGCGAACATGTATCCGACAGCAGAGTCCCGGAGGAACTGGTCCCTCTGCCGGTCGGTCATGCCGGGGTCCCTCGGCCACGCCATGTACAGTGACAGAAGATCGCTGCCTTCTCCTTGGCTTTTGCTGGCGACGGTGAGGGGCTGCTGCGACTTGCGTCTGGCGATCTCGCGGTAGACGAACTCGTCGAGGACCGCCTTGGCCTCGGCCAGCCTCCTCTCGGCGCCGACGTTTAGCCACCTCAGCAGCCTCCACCACCAGGACGGAACGATGTGCCTGAGCAGTGCAGCCTCGCTGGCCACCCTGGTCGCCTGGCCGATCGGCGGAAGGGGCGCCGATGCGGCGGCGATGGACAACGTGTCGAGATCGGCGGCGAACGCGGAGGCGTAGGACACGTCCAGCGAGTACCGCATGAACACGTCCTCGAGCTCGACGCCCTCCCGCGCTGCCTCGGGCGCCGCGGCGGCGTGGTCCAGGAACGGTACCAGCAGCCGCGCCGCCTGCCGGGCCATGGTGGACAGCACGAAGGACCGGAACGTGGGTGTGCCGAAGACGGCGGCGGCGACGTGCCGCTGGCGCGCCCACGACGCGGCGTCCGCGACCAGCAGCCCGTCGCCGACGACGTCGAACATCTCAGCGAAGTCCCGGCCCTTGTCGTAGCTCCCGTGGTTGGACGCCAGGCAGTGCTGGACCACCGCCGGGTCGCATGTCACCAGGAAGTCCGAGCGGGCGAGCCACGGCCCGCGGAACACGAACGTGCACCTGCACTCGCGGAGTACGCCCGTGATGGCGTCGAGGAGGCGGTCGAGGTTCGCGAGCACGAACGGGAGCATGCCCACCGCGGGCCAGCTCACCGGCGCGAGCTGCCGCCGTGCGCGCACCTTGAGGCCGACGGCGGAGAGGGAGAGGAAGCACAGCGCGGCCAGGAGGAACTCTGGGTAGGAGAGGAGGAAGCTCCGGAGGGCGCCCATTGCTGAGTGTGCAAGGCGAACGTAGCTAGCAGACCGGGCTTGATCATGTGCGCATCGAGGTTTTTGCGTTAGCGTGGATAGGTAGGTGTGCATGGCAATGGTGAATGGTGTGATGTGTGTTTCTGCCGGTGATGTGCAGTAGTGGTGCTTCCATGTGGGAGTCTACTTCTCATGGGCTCACAACACTTGTGTGCAATACTAGTTCGCACGTTTGCTACAAACCTCGGTTAAGAGTATGTATCCATAACTAGTCCAACTTGAAAATTCATAATGAATTCATTTAAGCTGTGAAAATTATGAACTATCTTCGGTAGCTTTGTGTAGCTATGCTCTACCATCTACGGATGTTTCCTTTCACGAAATGGCTACAGATAGTACAATTTTTTTTATTTTTGTTAAAAAGCCAGGTAGAAGTGATATGCTTAATAAGGTAATACTACAATAATGGATCTAGTTTTAAGAGGGGACAAGATTGTGACAAGGCCAAGATATACACCAATGCTTCCAAAATGGCATCAGTTGGTATCATTGCACATCTCAATTAGCATACTTTGATCTTGGCTTTGTACTGCATCCTTTGATCCCTCTTTACTTTCATTTGATTTTTTTATTGCTTGTTTGGTTGTATTGTCATAAATCACAAAAAGGGAGAGATTGTAAGTAAAATGGGCCATAAGCCTTGTACTTAATTAGCCTAACGTGATTTTGGTGGTCGAAGTCACAACATGCACCATTTAGGACTAATGTGTGTGAAAGCTTATCGATTAAGTTCCAGGGATGCAAGTGATGGATTTGAGTACCAACACATCAAAGGAGGCTTAAAGAGTACAAGAGAACATGCTTAAGAAGTCTAATAATAATTGATAATGAAATATATGACAATAATTTCTAGAAAGTGCAGAAAATCAATAACATGTGCTCCTCTATAGTCCAAAACCTCCACCTTTCTTGGCGGGAAGCAACAACATGCCTCTGTGGTAGCAGCATCCCAACATTGCCCATCTCATGGTCATTGCTCACCACCACATGTCGGTTGCCACTTGGTGTCATATTTATCATTTGCTCCACTAGCTCAACATACAAGTTAACTGTCTGAATACTGCTCCTTCCATGAGAACCTTGCTTGGAGCTCATCCAAAATGTCACTATGCTTCTTGTTCAAGTTGGTGGTGTTGTGACTAGCGATGATTGATTTCACCACACTGACCTCAAAGGCACTCCACTCACCATTGAAGTAGGTATATCTATGAGGTGTGAGGGTTAACTACTCTAAAATGGTTAATGGTATGAACCATGAACTTGGTTGTTGGGATAAGAAGAATGGCAAGCACAAGCTTAAGTATTTATAGGCTCTATAGTGAATCATTTGCTTCCAGTTTCAATTAATTGAATATCACACTTTGTAAATACTTTAAACAATCAATCTCCAATGATAAAGTCAAATATATCAAATCATGTGTAATCGTATCTTGGTGATACTATATTTTCATAGTTGCAGTCCAACACCATCAATGTCATCTCACATAAAAGAAAGTGAGATATGTATAGCCTAGCATAGACGAGACAACATATCCCTATCATGGTAACAAAATGATCATAGTTTCACAAAAGAGAGTCTCTCACAATTGATGGATAATTGAACTCAATCCAAGGACGGGATTGCAATTCTGGTTGGTTGATTGACTACTCATTTTCAAACTATTAGGCTTGATCTTATGACCATAGATTCAAGAGTACATTTTGGTCATAAGCCAAAAATGCTTGCACGTCACACATGTTCACTCTGATATAATAATGTGAATGGTGCAACAATTATGCATGCTTCATGTATCCATATTGTCAACTTGACACCGTAGCTAGTTTTGTGTCATGTGCTCAACATGCTAATGAGGTGTTAATAAGGAACATGTGCATGCACGTCCGCCACCTAGGTCACATGTGTGTCTTTGCATAGCCATACCATATTTTCTACTATTCTCAAGCACACAGATTGGCAGAAAACTGTTGCCTGGTTTAGCTATTATTGGTTGACTCCATTAGCGGTGATGAAATCTCATAAATTTATTGTTTAATCACACACGTTATATCTCATTCAAACAAATGCCTTGTTATATAGTATTGCTACTACAATAAATGATTATGAATAGGGTAAATCCTATATACCTATCTAGAATTTTGTCCGCAACCTTGTTGCCACTAGTTGAACTTTTCTATTCACTGTGAGCCCCTATCGTTAGTTTTTTTTTCACAATCAACAAGAGCTTGGACATATCTGTTAACCACAATTTTCTTGTATTACCTATTTTACCCCTGACGACTTGAAGCAAGGACCTTGCCTACCTCCATTCCCTGTCACCTTTGTTGCTTAGCGCACTCTCAAGCTCCTCCATCCGCCCACCCCGACATCACCCCCCTACAACCCTTCCCGTCGCCCCTTTCTCCTCACGCTGTCTCGCCGAAACCTAACCGTCTGTCGAGATCTGCTATTGCCCACAGTCCTTCTGCCGTCAGGATATGATGCCAGAGATGGGGTAGGGCATAGTTACCCAATATGTCGCTGGGGACCCGGACTGCCGTTGATCAGGTGCGGAAGCGCTTGCCGCTCAAGGTTGGGGCCAAGGGATACCGCTGCCCAGGGCCACCACTGTTCGGGGCTTGCCCAATGCTCGAGGCCAGGCCTGTTGGCTAGGGTCGCCTCCCTCCAGCGTGGTGCCTCCTCCTCCACAGTTTTGGGCCAAGCAGGCCTTCCTTTGAGGATGATAGAGACGAGTCTCGGGAGTCGACCTCACCACCTGGGCGTTGGCCGATGCAGCGGTGGAAGGCAGCGAGTATGCTGAGAGCGGTTGAGAGCTTGCCGCCAATGAAGTGGTGGTGTGCGCGGAACGGAAGGGGCAGGAAAGGTGCTCGGCACTGTGGCCAGCTAGCGGCCTTCGCACAGCTACTTTAGTGATAGAGGAGGCGGTTCACGTGCTCACCTACATGTGGTGGCAGTGGTGGAGGTGCGACGACGCTCACTTGCCTACAGCTATGGCAGAGCACACACACCCGTGGTAGAGCATGCTTGTCGTGGCTGGACCCCCACGCGGCGCATTTGACGTCGCCGGCCACGCCGTCTCTACAAGCTCTAATTGCCATGTCTAGGGAGTGGCAATGGCATGAATTTTTGAGCTGACACAAGTAACAAGGCGCAACATCGACATTTCACCTCTCCTTAGCAGGCCTTTGCCTGTCACAGTGGCTCCTAGGGCATGTAAAAATTGAACCAGTCAAAATGAAGTTGAGAGACTGCGAGAGAAATTTTAGTGGCAATTTTTGAATTGCAAACTTTTCTAGTGGCTCACGGGTATATTAGTTAGGGTGTGAGGGTTCGTCATCTTATATACCTAAATAGCTAGCCCCTGCTACCACATTTCTCTACACTTTCGTAAAGCCACGTCATCATAGAACTCATTAATTCACATGCCATGTCACCATCCACTAAGATCATACATTGATGGTTTTCCACCGATCCTCTGTGACTAATATAAAAATTGCATACAACACTAATGCAAACCATACAACACAATAGAATTCTTGCAGCAACGTGCAGGGCATGATCTTAGTTAACAGGGGTGAGTGTGAATGCCATGCATGCACATGTTTCTTCTGACACGGGTAATGCACCTGTATTGGAAGAGCGTATGTACGTATGTATGTTTGCACCATTTTAAAAAAAAATAAATGAAGGCATCGATCTCAAAACTTATACTCCTATACTAAATTAAAAACATTGTGGCGCTTGCCGTGAAAAAAAAAAACTCTGTGCGTGATCCCTGATTCAAGGGAACACTATCGTGCAGCCGTGCAGGTCAACCTATCCGCAAGTGGCCGAGCTGTCTCTCCCTCCCGGCTCCCTGTATGCATTTCCCGTTACGGCCGGGCTTTGATCACGTACGTACGTACGCATGGCGACGAAGCTTAGCGGCGCCCGCCTCGTGGCATCGCTCTGCTGGCTGCGACGAGCGACGACGACGATAGATCGGATAAATGACGAGGCACGCAGGGCTGCGACGGATGACGGATCAGTGCTTCTGGACGAGACGCTGGGCGACAGCCACTCCGACAGGACCCGCACGGAGAAGGCGGCGGCCTGGGCGGCTTCGACCTCATCTACCGCATCAAGGCGGAGCTGTCCGCGTCCGGGGACTCGGCCGCCTCGTGCGCCGCCATCCTCGCCTTCGCGGCGCGCGACGCGGCCACGGTGCTGAGCAGCGGGGATCCGCTACGCGGTGGCCCGCGGCCGCGGGGACGGCCGTGGCGTCGTCCGCCGCCGCGCTCCCGGCAACCGCGTCCCCCGCGGCTTCACCGACCTCGCCGAGAGCTTCGCCGCCAGGAGGCTCCGCAAGGCCGACCTCGCCGCAACAGCTACTACACGGCCACCCTGCAGAACATGGCGCTGCTCAGATCCGACTGGGAGCTCGCTCACCCAGGACGAGGACACCCTGGAGCACCTCGTCCTGTACAGAGACGAAGCCGAGAGGTGGCGCCGCGACTTAATTCGCCGCCACCATGGAGAGGCTCACGATGATCTACCATGCATGCATGATGCATACGCACTGTGTGCTAGGTGCGCGGCAAGGCGGGCGGCGGTGGACACTGCTGGAAAGGGTCCCCTCGTGGGTTCGACGGAATCGCTGTTAATTCGTTCATTGGGCCCTTTGGCAAGCATGGGGTCGGCCTGCTCCGATTCATGGGCTGCATGTTTTAGGGACGGGCTATGTTGGTATATACCATATCGGTTGAGCTATAGATTTAAAAAATGCTAATACCATATTGGTTTTCTTATTACATGTAAACATACACAAATAACCAGGCAATAATCCATGTATCGGAGTTGGGAGAAGGTGTACAAATTGGCTTGCCGCTTGAGCTTGTGTTCAATTTCCTAGAGGGAATAGGAAAGTGGCAACATTAGCAGGCTTGCCTAAATCTCCTTCTGCCAACTTTTTTTCTAACCTTTTTAGCCTGTGCAAGAGGACCGATACGGTGGCAATGGTAACAGGGACGGCGCCGTACCGTTGGCAGGCCTGACTTCGCCGGCGCCACGGTGATGAGCCACGAATTAAAAGCTTCTTGTGACATAGACGTTGTAACCAGATGCACACTACATTGTTAAGTATTTTCAATGATGCAGGCTTGTTGTTGGTGTAACTAAATTAAATCTGCAGGATTTGATCGACATGTATTGTTTGGAATGAACTGGAACTTCAGTAGTTAGTACAGTACTAGTACTGTGTATCTTTTCACACGATGATCTACCATGGCTCCATGCATGCATATGCACGGTACGTCTGCTCAACCTGCATGCACGGCGGCGGTGGACGCTGCTGGACAGGGTGACACGTTTTCCACCTGCATGCACAGCGGCGGTGGACGCTGCTAGACAGTCGGAATCGCTGTTCGATGATTGGGCTCTTGGCCTGCATGGGGTCGGCCTGCATCCGGCCCATGGGCTGCAGGTCTTAGGGGCGGGGCTTGTGATGGTACAAAGGTCGCAGGACTAATTGGTAATACCATATTGGTTCCTTAATCACATGTAAACAAACTCAAATAACCATGCAACAATCCATGCTTCAGAGTTGGGAGAAGGGTACAAATAGGTTTGCTGCTTGAGCTCAAGTTTATATTCTTGGAGGAGATGGTTGATCAACCCTACTAGAGGGAATAAGAATTGTTCCTGCTGCCAACTTTTTTTTTTTTAAATCTAAATTTTTTATTGAGTGAATTGCACGCCATGTCCTTAAACTTTTTTCGCTATACCATCTAGGTCCATAAACTTTTAAAGTGCACAATTAGGTCTATGAAGTTTTCCTTGCTATACCATCTGGGTCCATGAGCTTTCAAAGTGCACAATTAGATCCATGAACTTTTCTTGATATACCATCTACGTCCAACAGAGACCAGCCGCGCAAACTCTGCCTACTGTAGACACGCCCGCGCGTGCCACCATGGCTGCCGGTGTCACGTGAATCGCTCGCAGAGCACCGTGAGGGCAGGGCGTGCCGGCGGACGGCTAGAGCGGTGTTGCCGCCTCCACACCGTATTACTCCTGTCGTCGACCCGTGCACCGAATGCGGACGGCGCTAAGTGCGGAAACGTTGTGCGCACAGCGGCGCTTGGAGACGAGCTAGGATGCGAACGCAGTGGTGGCCGAAGACGAGCGCGGACGTGAACAATAGTGGTCGGAGAGGAGCGCGGACGCGAAGCGCGAGCATCTATGGCCCGCGACGAAGGCTCGTGGCTACACGACGAGCGACTCTCGTGACCCCGACAACCACGATGACACGCGCGGGCGTGTCCACGTAGGCAGAGTTTGCCTGGCTGGCCTCTGTTGGACCCAGATGGTATAGCAGGAAAAGTTTATAGATCTAATTATGCCCTTTTAAAGTTCATGGACCCATATGGTATAGCTGAGAAAAGTTTATGGATCTAGTTGTGCACTTTGGAAATTCATGGACCTAGATGGTATAGCGGGAAAAGTTTAAAGACCCAGCGTGCAATTCACTCTTTTAAATTTTTATTGAACTTTTAGCCCAATCTATAATTTCACATAAATTTGAATTCAAATTCATAGGCACTCAAACAACACCTTCCGCCATCTTTTTTTTTGTTAAAATTCTAATCTTTTTTTTGTTGAAATCTTAGCCCAATCTATAAATTCAAATAAATCTAAATTCAAATTCATAGGCACTCAGGCAAGAAAAAATGCAGCAGCATGAAATCTTAACAAGTTAGCCTAAGGCTTATTTTATTCTTCTTAATTATATATATATATATATATATATATATATAATAACAAAGAGAGAAGGGTTTTTTCTGCCTGTTTTTTCGTCCACCGGCCCAAAAAATATCCGTACATGTATTTCTGTAGTTCTTCTCGGACCTTGTCCTCAGTGGAAGCCATACGTCGAGACAAGCTGACAACGCTGGAGTTTGAAAAAGACACGCTATACTCCTAGCCTCCCAGGCGAGGAACATAGGAAGGAGCATCTAGGCGACGTTGAGCCAAAACGCACTGCGGTGGCCACCGGAATCGTGGCGTAACATGCCGATGTCTAATCCTCCGCTAAGAAGAGCCCGGCTAAATCAAGACTTCCACCTCCAATGTCGAGACGAGATAGGGATCAGCTCTCCTGTGTCCCGCCACTCGCTGAGCTGCACATGCGCTGATTGCGCGGCGAGGTACCCGAGTCGGCTCCTATCTTGTGCCGGTAGAAAAAGATGCAAAATCAACGAAGGGATACTTAAGCCATTCTCAGCGGGAGTTTCATTCTCGTTAAATGATGCATCGTGTCAACGATTTTGATGATGTGACAGTGAATTAACGAAGCGAGAAATGAAATGAGTTTATCTAGATAAAATTTGACACACACAGGTTACCTAGACAAATTGTGTCTTGCATGTTGCCTATAAAACCTGCACCAACAAAAACTAGGCATTCACAGTGAAAAGTTTCATCTATGATTTAATTTTTTTTTTCTTACTTATGTGACGGGCACCTTGTAAATACAAAAATGAAACCTTCCATTGAGAAGGGAGCGTTCTTATCCAGTCGACGTGGACCCCACCTGCAGGTCCGCTATGCGCCTTGGTCACACGCACGCCTCGCCTCGCCTCCCTGTGTGTGGCTGCCAACTGGGCCCAGCGAGGATTGATGCAGGTAACTGCTATTCAGCAAAGAAATTAGCCTTTTCCTCCCGTTCTTTTTATTTGTTAGCAAAATAATGAGCTTGGAAACAACCATATACACGCACAACCACATATAATCAAATATGCAACATTGTTGTGTCATACCATATGGATGGTAATCAGTCCCAATCTCCAATAGAGAATTTGTATTGTAAAACATACGTAAAAATATGGCAAGCTTACGCCTCTTGCACAATAAGTTTATGGATATGCGATCCTACCTAGCAAAGGAAAGCAGATCAAAACTTGACGACACATAAGACATGTTTGGTTTAGAGTGTGGAAATGTTGCCCAGCCCATCCTGCGATCTCAGGCATCTGCTTTCGGTCGCCTAGGATCAGGATGGCTGCCCGACTCGCGAGCTACCTGGGAAGCTGAAGCTGTAAACCAAACAAGCATGGTGCATCAGAAAGTCATTCATGCCTAAAGGGTAACATACATTTTTTAAAAAAACTCTCAAAATAGGAAAAAGTCCAAATTACTACCTCCACATATGACGATGGTTTGGATAACCCCCTAAACAATTTTTATGTTTGAATAACCCCTCCATATTGCTAAACCAGGTTAGATTTCACCTTTGGTACTAATACTATACTGCTTTGCTGATGTGGAGTGGTTTTCATGCATAGGTTTGACACGTGGATGTGATGACATGGAATGAAGAAAATTGTGGCGCACATAACCTGCTGTCTATTTCTCTCTCGAGTCCAGCCCAGCCCATCTCGTGTCCAATTCTTCTCTTGCACCGGCGAGCGGAACTACGATCCACGCAGCCGCCGTCCTTCGTGCCTCCACGGTGTCGGCGACGGTGCCGTGGAAGGGCACTTGACAAAATAGGCGGCAAGCGGCGACTCAGCAGTCGGCTTCTCTCCATCGACTCATCACGTCCTCTCTGTCCCGCCATTCTTTTCATTTCTCAGCACCGCAACAGATCCATCAAGGCGACAAATTGCAGAGAGGAGTTGATCAGGGACGACACCATCAACAAGGTGTGTGCCCTTGTCCATAGATCCATAAAAAATCTGAATATTCATGGAGATTCTTGTGGGCTTGCGGCTAGGGTTCTTAGGATTCTGTTTCTTCAATACTATATTTTCTAGGTATTTACGATTGTGTTGTACTCATTGTTGCAGACTGGTGCCATCGTACAAAAATTGCAGTCCTACCTCGGCATCCACTGAGGCCACGGTCAATCTGCCATGTTGCCGCTTCCTCGCTCCTGGTTGTAGGACCGAGACGTGCGAGTAGAAGGAGGTAAATATGAGCACGTGAAAAACTCAAAATCATGACTCCAAATTTGGTGCAACGAAAGCTCACAACAATTCACGCTAAACACCGTCCACTGAACAGATACGTGTCTAGTACGCATTTAGTGTCGTTCACCGAAAGGATACACACCAAGCGAGCGGAAGCAATTGACTTGACTGATCACAACGATTGCAAGGCAAGGAGGCAACGACTCACACAAAGTGTGTCTCACTTAGCCACTCCGTACCTAAATGCGTCTCACTGATGAACAGCAAGCAAAAAGTATGGGCCAGTGGTGAGTAACACAAAATGTGGGGTCGAAGCAAAGACACCCAAAGCAAGAACCACCAAACAACACAAAATGAAGCACCTAGCAATCCCCAAGACCTCTTAGCAAATAAGGTGTTAAAAGACCTTAGAAATGATCCTAGGCACCCCAAAACCACTCAGAACAAGCCACAAACCTTAGGAACAACTTGAACCAAATCCGGGGGCAAAAACCCTGTCACCACTAGACTGTTTTTTAGACAGACCAAGTCAAAAAGAAAAATGCTAAAACCTAGGCAAACGGACTCCAAAAATCATGAAATTTTAAACACAAGCTCAAAAAACATGGGAAACAACATACTAAAAATTCAGCACATTTGAAGACAGTTAGGTCCACCGGACTATCCGGTGAAGTGGCACCAGACTATCCGGTTTACCCAGAAAACTGCCTCGGTTCTTGAGTTTGGAAACCTTAAATTTGACCAAACCTTCTCCGATCCTCACGAAATTTTGCACAGGCTATTCTAGCACTATTCCAAAGCTATTCTCAAAAGATCTACTAAAAAGATCAAAGGATTAGCAGGAATTTCAGATCTCGTGAAGAAGGGGGATATTTGAACAAGAAAGGGGAAAACTCAAGAACGACTTGCACGTGGCAATCCTACGGGAATGAGATGTTCTAAGACATAATCTCTACATCCTAGTAAATACAAAAGAGCTAAAAGAATAGGATTAACTCGTGGGCAACACAAATCACCAAAAGACTTTGAGTTTTATCCAAAATACAAACTAGAAAGGGGGAAAGAGATGGCTGCACACATGAACTCAAATTAGGGACGAATCTTCCTTGGATTAAGATGGAAAAATAGTTTACACAAGGTTCCTCACAGCCTACCACCATCATCCTCCCACTAATGCAAAGTACTAGTTTCTAGGGGACTCCAAATCCTATATTAGCACCCAGTTTTCACTCTAAGCACTTGGCTGGTTGGAAAGCTAAGCCTAGGGTTTCTAGAGGTGGAAGAGTCACCTAAATGACCAGCCACTTAGGTATTTATAGACCAGGCCTACCTGACTCAGTTTACACTAAGACCCATATATTATAGAAACGCCCGTAGGGGCTAAACTGGAAAAGACCCAATTTTCTCGGGGACGGACGACCGCGATGGAGTCTTGATCTTATTTGATTGCACGCAATCTTCTGGATGACGTCAACGTGGCCAGTAGTCAAAATCCGCCGATCGACCCTCGGTTTTGAAGTCAGAAATCGGGAAACTTTAGGATTTCCTTCTTGGGTCTGGAACAGCCCACTCCACTCTATCTCGGCAATAATTGAGCCCATTCGCCGAGTCTTGATAACTTGGTGGTAGGGTGGCGGATTTGAGCGAATCCGACATCGCCCTCGCACGTCTTCGCGCCATGCACTTGGGTTGGAGCACTGCGGTGGCACCTAGCATCCCCTGTCCATCGGGGCTGCCTCGCAGTCCTTCGGAGGTCTTACACTTGGCGTTGCCATGCTGCTTCTCCGTGTACCAAACTCCCATGGACTGACCGACGCCGAGCATGCCTCCTGTCCTTCGGAGGGCATTCTTCTCCATCTAGCTTCCAGTCCATCGGAGGGCCTCCTATCCATCGGAGAGCTTGTGCCCAAGTCCTTCTGGGTCTTGAGTTCCGTTGACAATCACTCTATCACTCCAGAGGCAACCGGAGCCAGTCCATTGGCTCTCAGTTGTACTACGTTGTTGGTGCCAATAGGAGCTGACAGAAGGACGAGCGCATCCTCCTAGGTTGTCGCAGCGGAGAAGCACACCCGAGGCTGCCTGCGAGAAGCACCGGGGTGGTGAGGAGGACGGCGGCTTCGATGCCCAGCGCTGTACTCAGCGGAACAGAGAGGACTCGATGGAGATGAACAGAGATATGGAGGTGGGCTGGGCTAGACTTGAGTCGAAAGATAAATAGAAAGGGGGTTATGTGTGCCACAATTCTTCATTCCATGTCACCACATCCACGTGTCAAACCTATGCATGAGAACCACCCCATGTCATCAAAGCAGATTAGTATTAGCACCAAAGGTGAAATCTAACCTGGTTTAGCAATTGGGAAGGGTTATTCAAACATAAAAAATTGTTTAGGGGGTTATCCAAACAATCTTCATAGGTGGAGGTAGTAATTTGGACTTTTGCCGATACAAATAGATAACGCCATTGATTGAGGAGGAGAAAACAAAATCTACAGATACAAAAACAAAATAGACCTAGGTTATCAAAACCTATTCAAAATAAGGTCAAAAGGTTTAAAAAATATTCGAGCTTAATTTTATTTATAATTTATCATCAAAATGTTCCACCTAAACAAAACATGGTCCTACTTAAAATATTATATATAGCTTTATGATAAAATGGTCCATAGAAATTAATAGAAGACATAATATCAGTAAGAAGAAAACTTTGTATATCTAAAGTTCAATTTTATTATGTAAAATATGGTATTAAAATATATCAGTTGTTATCCGTAGCAACACACGAGCATATTCCCTAGATTATTTATAAAACCGTTAAATGCCAGACTAAACAAGAATCATAAATCAATAAATTAAACACATTAGTTTTATTTTAAGTTATGGAAATAGAACTTAGGGTGTTACGATCGTGCATCCACATACGTGCACGCAAATTTTAGATGAACTAGAATGGCTACCAGCTTCACTTAAAATCTGCTAGCCCACCACAAGCCATAGAATCATGTGGTAGGTTGGTTAGTTCACCTAACTCATCCAAGACACTCCACATGTTCAAATTCACTAACCATACTAAGAAGCATGTCACATTGCCTACGCAACTGGAATACAACATGTAGCAGGTTTGACCTAGCCCAACCCATATCCAATCCTAGCCCAAACTGAACCCATCTTTAGGAGTACCAATGTGGCATTCCCAGAATGACCCACCTGGCATATCCCCAAATTCGACATGTGTCACTCTTTTGCGTGCAATGGGAATTGTAGGAGATGTTATAAAATGTTTTTAACTTAGAAAAATTCTTAAGAAATCCATTTGAACTCGGGAAAACAATATGGAACTACATTCATAAACTCAATCTGTACAACATATCACCTTTGGATCTTGTAGGTGTTGTATCTTTTTGTCTCTTATTTGGAGTTTCATGTGTTTGGTTTATTCAAACTAGGATCAGGGGTGTCGCACGAGGAGGCCGATGACCCATATTATGTCCCTTAAGGCGAAGAAGAGAATGTTGGCAATCAAGGCCTCACAAAGCACCTTGCCTTTTCATCCTTTAGCTATTCATATATGTGCAGAGCTAGGCCACCACCCACAATCTACTTGTGACGCTTTGCACCCAAATTCATGCGATGGCATGCCTTGTTTTCATTTGTGATCCTTGTTTATTCTGGTTGCCATGCTGTTGCTACTATACTACTACATGTACTCCTTGTATTTGTGACTCACGAGCGCATGTGATGTGTGAGCATAGGTTGTGGAGATGTTCTCGGCATGAGTTATATATTGGTGGGATTATGTGTGGAGATGGATATGTGAGGGGGTTTACTAGATAGGGTGGCCAATTGATGTCGCATCTCCCCCTTGAGTTAGGTTCTAGCTTAGGCCGATGAGATGGGGAGAGGATGGAGCTATCCATGTCGCCTAAGTGTGAGAGGTGGTGATGAGGAGCCGATGTGTGAAATATGGAATGTCATGTGAGATATGGATGGTAATGTGGAATGTGGTGTGTATGCATGTGAGAGATATATAAATATTTATGCTAGAAGCAGTATGTAGAATGGTTCCTTACCCAGCTATATCTTAAATTATTTTTATTTTACTTGGTATGCTCGTTTGCTAGGAAACCTAACCTTTTTTATTTTTTTGATTCTTAGAATATCTTTTGTATATTGTTTAGGATGTTTTGATTTGTGACCTGCACACTTATCATGCAGTCTTAGTAGAGGATGAACCTGACTATGACTTCTCCACTGATAGGTGGTACAATGAGTGAGGAGATCGAGATGATATGCTTAAGTTGCCTGTGGATGTTCAACATGATTTTGCTATTGCCGAGGTATTATATTTATTTGATTTAGTGCATGTGGACTTGTTCTAGTCTACACCAATGATGTGGCCTTAATAAAGGTTGTAAGCTAGACATTTATGCTTATTTGTTATAAGTATGGACGTGATGTTGACTGAGACATGATTTGCGATAGCTTATGTGCATCTTGGGATTATCCGAATTGATAGAGGCTATGATCTAAGTATCATGTAATCTCGGTTGTTTCACTAACAATAATTTTACAGCATGCATACATTTCAATGTTCATGTGGAGAGTTGATATACAAAATAAATAAAATGATGATTATCAGCCATAATATAATTAATAGGAATAGGAAAACACAAACATATAACCGAACACATTGGTACTAATACATTTGGAATGTTCATGGCCATGAAACTACATGACAACAACAAACAACACTAACACTTAACAACCATATATTGTCAACGATAGCTAGTAAACCATACATATTAGGATATAATAAACCATTGATAAAAACTAGTACATGTTTTCCACATACATGCACTACCTAGGAAAAAAGTGTCCCTAGAGTTGATAGATCTAGGTTGTCCGGCTCCCAACTCTCTATAGTTGGAGCTGCAGAAGAGCTAAGCACTGCTTGCTGTCCTCCATTCAATGTGGTTGCTTGGTTGGCATCGTACAAGGCAGGTGACCAAGCTTGTGTGAGGTTGTTCATGGTGTTAAGCTGAAACTTCAGGGCCATTGTAGCTTGGGTTGTAAGCGTGATTAGCAAAGGTAACCACCTCATTGTTGGAGGAGTTGTTTTGTGCCAAGGGTTCATTATCATTGAGCTCAACGTCATTGATGCTGTAGCGTTGCCTCCTACTAGGGTGCTCCTTTCTAAGAAAGAACTTTTGTGCATGACTAGAGACCTGCACTGGAGTCTTGGTGATGACAAAATTCCTAGAGATGTTTTTCCAGTTGCCACGGCCATACACATTCAGGCCACGAAGGAAGTTCCTATAATGAAATATGATAGACGAGTGAGATGATAATACATGAATTTTTTATGCTCTCAAGATAGTAAAACTATGATGTCAAGTGACTCATGGTAATCAATACAATGCACAACATGTTTAATAAGTCTAATAATAAACTGACAATGAAATATTTGCTAAAAAGTACAAAAAATCAATAACCTGTGCTCCTCAATAGTCCAAAACCTCCCTGTGGATGACCTTTCTTGTCGAGGAGCAACAACATGCCTCTGGGGCACCATCATCCCAATGTTGCCCATCTCACAGTCATTGCTCACCACCACATGTTGGTTGGCACTTGGTGTGATATTTATCATTTGCTCCACAAGCTCAACATACATGTTAATTACCTGATACTGCTCCTTCCATGGGAACCTTGCTTGGATCTCATCCAAAATGTCACTGTGCTTCTTGTTCAAGTTGTTGGTGTTCTGACTCTCAATGATTGATTTCACCACACTGATCTCAAAGGCAGTCCACTCACCATTGAAGTTGGGATCCATGAGGTGTGAGGGTTGAGTAATCTAAAATGGTTAATGGTATGAACCATGAATTTGGTTGTTGGGATGAGAAGAATGGCAAGCATAAGGTCACGTATTTATAGGCTCTATAGTGAATCTCTTACTTCTGGTTTCAATTAATGGAATATATAACTCTGATAATACTTTAAACAATCAATCTCCAATGATAAATTCAAATATATCAACTCAATGTAATCGTATCTCAGGTGATACTATATTTTCATAGTTGCAGTCCAACACCATCAATGTCGTCTCACATAAAAGAAAGTGAGATATCTATAGCCTAGCTTAGACGAGACAAAATATCCATATATCATGGTAACAAAATGATCATAGTTTCACTAAAGAGAGTTTATAGCACAATTAGTGGATAATTATACTCAATCCAAGGATAGGATTACAATTCTGGTTGCTGTATTGGCTATTCATTTCAAACTAGTAGGCTTGATCTTATGACCATAGATTCAAGAGTACATGCTGGTCATAAGCCTAAAATGCCTGCACATCATAAGTGTTTACTCTCATGTAATAATGTGAATGATGCAACAATTGTGCATGCTTCATGTATCCATATTGTCAACTTGACACCGTAGCTAGTTTTGTATAGTGCTCAATATGCTAATGAGGTGCTAAGGAATATGTGCATGCATGTCCGCCACCTGAGTAGCACGTGTCTTTGTGCATAGCCATACCATATTTCCTACTATTCACGAGCACATAGATTGGCGGAAAACCATTGTCTGGTTTAGCTACTATTAGTTGACTCCATTTGCGGTGATGAAATCTCATGAATTTATATTTTAATCACACGTGTTATACATATCTCATTCAAACAAATGCCTTATTATATTGTATTGCTACTATAATAAATGATTGTCAATTGGTAAGATCCTATATACGTGTATACGAAAATCCTATATGCGAATCATTCCTTATGAAATGATATTTATTTTTTAGTCTAATATCCAAATTTACTGACCCGGATCGGATCAGCTCCTCCTGGCTGTGGCTATATGTGATGCCCCCGGCATCTCAAAGGACCTAATACACAACTTGACATGATAATCATGATTTATAACTTAACAGAGCTTATAGAGTTCTGAGAGCTAGGTAAATAAACCACTAAGTTAAAACTTTTCTATGCAAAGACATAACGACTCGTGTTGTTTGGTTGAGTTGTCTAAGATCCACTAGCTTTCATGCGAAACATCAAATCCAAAAGTTTTAGTTTAAGATGTGTCGTTGAACTTGATATTGTGACCATCTTTAGAATCAGATGTTATGAGGTTCAAAAGTTAAAATCAGATCCAGCCAAACTTAAGATAGCTCTGAAGTCAGGAATTCCAGAGTTTCCCAAGATTGATTCTGAAATTACTTTTCATTTTACCATACAACTTCAAAATATTCATAACTATAAAATGAAATTAAACTTGTTACCTTGCAAATGCATCTGACTTTCAAGTGATTGGACCTCATTTGGTCACTCAAAAATTTGAAACAAGAAATACCCTACATAGGCCAAATCTGCCATTTGACCAAACCTTTAAACGTATATGTTCCTATATTTCAAAATATAATGTGATCTAGACCAAACCTCCTATACCAGACTAGTAGACAACTTCTTACTTAACAACTATTGTACTGTGTGTTGTGACATGCATAATGGTTTAGGTAAGGTTTTGGGTCATTTTCTGTTAAACTGCTAAATCTGCCAAAAACCTGATCTGAGTAGTAAGTTCAAAATACTGTGAAACAAACGTCAAGATCATGCAATGACATGAATACCGAAGTTTTAGATGCTTAAATTCTGAACAATATTGGTATAATACACTTTGTATGACAATGGACATAAAATGGACTTTAGGAATTTCTAAGGTGGTGATCTGTGTTGGTCAAACTTGGGTTAGTTAATTTCATCTATATTTATACCAAAAATCACTACATAACATGGTAATATAGTCTATAACCAAGTTGTAGAGGGGAAAATTCTCAACACTTCTTGTATTTTGAATTTTACTTGATTCGTACATTAAAACCTTCAAAATCACCAAATTCAGAAACATATCGGTCAAATCGATTATTCATTTTCGCAATTTATTTTCCTCCTTCCCGCTGCAGATTGCACACGTGGCCGTCGTGGCCTGACCGCACACGCCACACGGCCGCCATGGCCGGCCAAATCTGTGCCTCGCCCGGTGCCTTAGGGTGGAAGCGACTCCAGCCCTCGCACACTCTCTCACTCCACACGCTCAGCCCTGCCCCTCCTCTATTCCTTGCCGTCCGCTCAAGCGCTCAGCATGCCACGGCTGCCATTGCTGTTGTGGAGCTCGAGCCCGCATCCCCGACTCACCCATCCTCCTTTCGCCTCGCCAGTGCAAGCGCTGCAGTCTCCTCGAGCTCCTCCCGGTTTTGCACCTAATGTCCGCAACCTCGTGGCGGTCTCCATTCTCACCCCACCTAAGCACCTCCTACAGGGCCGCACCGCACCACCACGCTCACCATGGAGCACCACCTATGACCGCTTCTCCCACCTTACGGGCTACACCAGTCGATTTACCGCATCCACGCACAAATCATGCAGATGCCCTCGTCGTCGCGCCTCGCTTCCAACCTCAGATCGATGTCGCTCCATCCCCAAGCTCCTCGCGCGGTTGCGCCCCGGTTCACCGCCTTGCCCCTGTGCGCTTGGTCCAAAGGAAGGAGAAGACAGGTAGAAGGCGCACAATGTACGGAAAACCCCCTGCCTCTTTCGATATTTACGAGCTCAATTTGTTACTGTGTGCTGAGCCTATTTTAATTTCCTTGCAGGCCCCTAGAACCTAGGGTAAATTATGTTGGGGTCCCTGCCCTGATTTAGATTTAAACCAGTAATTGTGTTGTTTTTGTTTTAACTTTGAATTGTCATAATAAATTACAGAGAAATGCTAAAAATGCAAACTTTGTTGCATTGCACTCCATTTGAGTAGATCTACAGAATGGTGTAAAAGGGGAGGCATGAAATGACTCTTTTGCCCCTGATCTATTGCATGTCATGTTTTTTTTAATAATTAGCAAAACTGGACTTAAACATCTCCAAAAATTGTGAAACTTTGCCAATATCTCTTGTATGATGTTTAGACTCCATGACGAATATTGCAACCCTAGTTTACATTGTTTAATTACTGTGATGCCCCTATATTTTTATTTAGTGTATTTTTAGAGTATGTAAATACTAACTACATGAAAAGTGCTCCAAATAATCCACTGAAATTTGTACTTGCTCTTTTCTATATATGTAGCTTACTGGACATGTTTGAACTCCTGTATATAAGATTTGATTGGTGATTTTAAATAGACAAATGACTGCATGCTAAACTAAATAATAGGCAAATGTGGACTTAATGTGTAAAAATAAATTCCATGAAAAATATAAGAGCACGATGATTTGGTGTAGATTCTAGAAAGTATTTTTGAGAAATTTATAGTTGCTGTTTGCTTTATGATTTAAAAATAACAAGTTCTATGGTGATTCAATCAATAAAATAGAAAGGTGCTATTTAAATAGGCTCCAAAAATTTCCCAAAATTTCTTAGCCTATCTCCAACTGACACTCCTTATCCCAATTCCTCAAATCTTACTTTACTCTATGCGTCATGTCAGCTAAAGTGCAGAACAGTGCCTGAAACAGTACCCGGTTCCTCTCTTTGACGAGTACCATTGGAGAGAGCCTTACGGCCATAATACTGTGTAGATATGCTTGTGTGAATTTTTCGAGTATTTTTGTT
Source organism: Paspalum vaginatum (assembly GCA_030272315.1). Lineage (NCBI taxonomy): Eukaryota > Viridiplantae > Streptophyta > Magnoliopsida > Poales > Poaceae > Paspalum > Paspalum vaginatum. Next base: position 8,954,976 of record CM059020.1, on the reverse strand, counting down.
GTTATTTGATGAGGGGTTTATAAGTAGTTATTTAAGGTCAAAAGTGAAGAAAATAAACATGAGATTCTTGTATGTACTTAGATGTGAATTCGTGATTTCTTTCCATAACCCACTTAGTTAGTTAATTGGTTTTATCACAATGTAGCACATATTTCCTACTTAAATCTTGTAATTGGATAACTAAACAATTAAGCACTAGCTAAAATAATAAAATGCCCTTCCTTCCTAGTTAAGATAATTATAATAGCGTCTACGTACCGTTGTTAGACATTATAAGAGACTACGCTTAATACCATGTTTTGTAAACCATATGTGTATAAACTAAACTAAAGCTGACCTTAAAACACTTTCTTTATGATCAACACCTCGACAGGTGCATATAGGGATTGTTAAATGCATATTTACTTTGGGTGTACGAAGGTACTACTGCACTAGTGCTAGGAGTGGCGTTTCAAACTAGTAGTCCCTTACTATGTGTAAATATATGCTTGTCTGATGCTTTGCTTGCATTTGGTATGATAAAGGACGATTAATATTAATACTTGATTATGTATTAACTCCATGTGTTACATTGTGGGTGTCTGATTGTATGGTTGCTCTATGCCCACAAAAGTATCCTATGCTTAATTAGTTTATTAATCACCTTTCTATCCATCCTTAAATTGATTGTTCATATGTGCGCTTGCTATTCATGCATCTCATTTACTACATCATGCATACCATTCATATAGTGACGCTTATTGTTAATACGTGATAAAGAAGCAAGTGTGTGGAGCTACTTCAAGCAACGGTGGTTCAGAAGACCAACTAAGCCCAAGCATGACCTGGAGGGCCCATCAGTCATGTTTGGACGGAGGAGTTGTCCAAGTAATCAAGGGGTTGCTTGAGTCAAAAGCCTCACAGCTCGGCAAACTAACTTTAGATTAGTTTATTCAAGTTATTTCAACAACAAAGTTAGACCCCCTTAGGCATATACACCTATTTGGGGAGTCCCACCACCCTATATTTGTGTGTGCATTTACGTTTAGGACTAGTATGAAACCCCACATGCATAAATACCTGATATCCTAAGTAGAATGAATTGGTCGAAGTCTATGCTTAGCCATGCTTAGACGGTAGAAGTCGAGTGAAGATATTCACTCGCGAGATGATAGGGCTCAAAAACTGTTTACAAAAATTTAAATTTGAAAGCAATATGATATGATGTGATGAAAAGATGAGACCGGACGGATATCTGGGTTTGCTTTGATGAGAATTGAGATAATGTGTTGGTGGACTCCACCTGAGTCGTTTAAGGCATGTTTGTTATTCGCCTGCTGGTCGGTATAACATTGCTAGAATGATTATTTGGGATACATGACCGGTGAAAATTTTACTTATGCCATCCGAAGAACAGACACTTAGTCCTACCATGAGGTCTGGGAGCGCTTGACTCATGGGAGGGCTAACCCGTATGCCGTGATATCGCTCCATAGAGGCTGAACCTGGAGAATGGTGGGTTGGAATTGAACTTGGGATGGGACAAGTGCAGATGGGGGATAAATGTGGGAACGCGATGGCTAGCAAGCGTATACCCCTAGTATGATAATTATTCCCGGGAATCGATTTGAATCGCTGATGCTCACCAGGTGTGAGAATGACAATATCACTAACGAGCAACGTAGTAATAATTATATTATTTAATTATGCTTTTTATTACTGCATGCTTGTACATGTATGTTTGCATTTCTACGGTTCACTTTATGATGACATATGTGTTGAGAATATTGATATATATAAATTATGGATCATGATGATTATAATTGATGGATCCATTAAGCTTATGTTTTTAAAAGAGAACGAAACTTGAAAATAAGGACCCACTACTAGTAAGCTAAGCTAATGCGGGTTAGAAGTGAAGTCCACAAAAAGCCATGCATACTCTCAAATGCGTCGTGCTGATACCGTCCATGAGTAAGTCCTACGTGTACCCCACTGTACTCATCATTTGTTGTTGATATTTTTTTAGAAACCTTGTGATCGAGAATGGCAATGGCGGGCTCAATGTCATGACTCGATATTATTTTTCTGTTGCATTGCACCTATTTAATTATATGTTTTTCCGCTGCGAGCTTATTTTGAAGCTCTATTTCGTTATGATGTGTATCCTTTTGAGAAATGGATTTTGTACTAAATCAAGCTATATTTGCATGAAATGATGGGTTATTGTAATTGTTGTGGCTCCTTTCAGAGCTCGATGTGTATGATGTCGGCATTCTTGGATGATGGTTACATCGAGTGCCCTTCTGGATAGCTCAACTGATGATCGGGTTTAGTTCGGTCTAAATGTACTGCGAGCCATGGGGTGGCTCGTGTGCTTAGCTCGGATTAAATCGGCGATTCCGCCACACCTGGTATCAGAGCCAATCATACACAGACAACAATTATAGCAACTTTATTTTTATTTTGAAAAGCATATTTTCCAAACCTTCTCAAATTATTTGCAAAAATGAGAAGTACCGTATATATGCCCATTATAATGATGTTATTTTATATGTATGTAGCATCACTGACTTTTCTAACCTAGACTACTGAGAACATCATAATGCATATTTGGTTTTGGGGAGCATTGCTTCGCCCATACCAATCTACAGTACTGGTAGAGCGCTATTAGGATTTGCGATCCATTATGAACCTTGCATCCATACTGCATAGGTAAATCTCTTTAAAGGTAGTGGGTATGCTTTGGAGCTTTTATACCCACCCACTTATATTCAGTCACCACACTCATATTCGATTTTGGGATCCATCTTCTTCTTGACAATCCCTAGTACTAGGTGGAAAGTCAGGTTTTGAGAAAAAGGTGTCGCGGCCCACTCAACGTTGTCCACGCAGCGTGACAATCACGTGGATACCACACTATGTGATAATATATGGGTATGCATTTTTTTTGCAGGTACACTAACCATGAAATGCGTAGTATGAACGATTAGGACTCAACTAGTTGCATGTAGAGAGAGTGTATGCATATATGCCACCGAAATACCGTCAGCTAAAATAATGACTTGTCAGGGTGGATAGGACGATCATGCATTATTCCATCTCATTTTACGTGCTTTACTGTGTGTTTGATTGAAAGTGACTTTGTTTGAAAGTAACAAGTTCAAGTAAGATTTGTATGTGTACTGCTCTTGTTTTGATGTGTAGTTCAAGCTGCAAATAGAATCAGTACAAACTTTATATATGATAATTGTAGAATGTACAATTGTGATCACTTTGTTATAGAATGTTTTGTCTGAAAATGCTTGAATTTCGAAGCCCAACCTCAAACATGTTCAAAACCGAAATCTGCACACATGTGACCTACTATTAGAAGTGTCACATCAAGTGATATTCTAAACACATTCAGTGTAAACTTTCCATACAAATCTGCAGGGAATAACAAAACAAACAGCTTTTATATATTAATCTTGTTGCAAAAATACTTCTAAAGATTATCCACAACCTTTTCAAGTCAAAATTTTAATTTGGAGAGACAGCTAGTTCCATAAAGATTAGTAGTCTAAGACATTTTGAAAGCCGAATGGGGAAAAACCTTATATAACAAACTTGTTAATCATGAAATTTAGGATCACTTTGTTATAGAACTCTATCCCAGGAAATGCTTAGGTTCTGAAGTACAAGCCAAAACCTGTCCGAGTTAAAATTCTGTACCAACATGACTTTCAGTTAAAGATTTCGAATTATGTATTGATCTATATGGTTTCAGCAAAAACATTCTATATGAAAGTTGTAGCGAAATAAGCAACTTCTTTATATTGACTTTGTTGAAGGGTGCTTGTAAAGGTGACTTAGAATCACTTTAAGTCGGAATCTCAAATCTAGACAGTGAGGACAAAACTTATAACTTGAAGTTTTGAGTCCTTTACATATAGAACTGGTCATAGGCATCCATAAGAAAGTTGGAGTACATGAAGTTTACAACAAGTTTTCTATTTTGACCATGACTTTAAAATACTTCTAACTAGACCAAATACCTCAATCAAAAACAGGATTCAAATCTGGGCAGATTAGATCACATATTAGTAATTCGAAGTTTTATGTCTTCTCTGTTCAGAACAGTTGGAAACTATCTATAGCAATGTTGTAGGGAACTTTAAAATGAACAACTTTGATATGTTTGTCTCAGCCTAAAACTGTTTCTGTTATGAGCTATAGTTGAGTTAGAATGGAACCTCAATTCTGGACAGATTGGGCTTAGCCAGTAAATCTGAATAGTTGGACCATTTCGAAGTAGAACTAACAAACATTTTCTATACCAATTATATCGGGTATAAAATTTCACCCAACTTTCATATTTTGTGTTTCTGTAAGGACCAAAGATTTACCTTCAAAAATCTAATTGCAAACTGAACCTATTAGGAACAAAATGGAAATTGTCCCTCGGTATTGTGATAGTCTCATCGTTCGACGTGTTTCTTGATAAATATAACATTAACCCAAGTATTTCAAGGGTTTTGGAAGCCAAATTGCCGTTGACTTAAGCCTTGTCGACCTCATCAAAGCTACCACAAAAAGAGAGTCCAAAGGAAGACAAAGCTGAAGAGCACTTCAACAACGTGGCCTCCATTCAACATCTGCAACTTGAGACCAATCTGCTGAAGGGATTCGTCAAGCCTGAAGATCAAGTCAAGATAGTTCATATGTGTCGACGATTAGGTGTTGGTTCAGTAGGATCTTATAGGCCTACTTACGAGACTAATGGGAGGGCCTTTGCAATACCAGAAGCATCCAAGAAAATTTTTCTCAATGCCGCATGCTGAAGCAGAAGAAGTTTCTCCAATCAAACCGGCATGCGCAACATTGACTCCTACATCGACACACACAATCAAGGTCTCCACCAAACACAAGAAGGGATTTAGAAGAAGCCTCGATCGAGAGTTAACCGTCGCTTAAATATCCTTAGGTAATGCTATAGAGTTTCTATTTGGTGACATGAGTGATAAAAGAGAAAACATCGTAAATAAATCTTGACTCCGGCAACGTTCTCAAACTTGGTGATCGATCAAGACTGCAGCACCAAGGTGTCTCCCACGTGATGGACCTTGAAGCTGCATCAGCATGATTGAAAGAAGAAATCCTCCTGCACCCTAGATGTTTGAACCTTACGATTAGGCAAAAATTAAATAGATATCGATTTGCATGATAACAACGTTTAGCTTAGACTTTTATTAACTGAACTTGTGACTCACCTAGTTCATCATGTCGTTATATTCTTAACTGCTTGAAATCAACTCTAATGATTCAAGTACTTCCAATCCTTGAAGTTTTTTTTTGTGTCTTCCAAATTTCAATGTTCCGTGCATTCCAAGCTTTTGTAATCCTTTCCTACTTTAGACTCTTCTCATTAGTTTGCTCTTAATCCTGGCAATCATCGCTCCTCCAGCAATTGTTGTCCTTATGTTTTGATTCTCATGATTCCTATGCTCCAAGCCTTTGAACCTAACATAACTTCACCTTGTGGATTCCGTTTGTTCTGGATAACTGAAATTCATGTGCTCTCATGCTATCTAAAACTCCATGATCGTTCCTTGCCATAATCTTGACACTTTCTAATTCCGTAAGTGGGATGATTGAGCCACTCTTGTTGTGATGTCTCCTTACACGGTCTTGGATGCCTCGACGGAACCTAGGATCTTGTGTGTACGGTTGGCACTAGTTAAACCACTAGACTCTCGCTAGCATTAAGACAGTGCGAAGGTGTGACATCGCTTGAATTGTGAAACATTCATATCACCTTATCATCATTGTGTTGACCTTGCTACTCTTGATCTATGGAAACGATTGACTCCATTTCCCTTACCTTGTTATATCATTTCATTGTTTTGTTTCACCTTGCCTTTCTTGATCTGTGGGAATGATCCACCTCAGTCCCACAACTTTGTTCATATCTTTTTCATTACCTCATTTAATCTTGTCTTAAATTCTTAGCTCATGGGAATGACCAACCTCATTCCTATTATCTATTTACACCCATTCACCTCTTTGATTAACCTTATCTCCCTCGACTTGTGGGAACAATCAACTCTGTTTTCACTTACTTCTCACGTGTTTCCCTTTTTTGTACGTATTGAACCTTATCTCCTGAATGTGAACTTTAGGGTTATCATCTACACTGGCTTTTATTCTCAGCTGGTGCTCTTGTCATATCATCCTTTCCATTGGTTGTTTTCTTCTGTGTTGAAATTTTCCTCAAAGGTAGGCATGCTAATATTGCTGATTGTTCATTAGTAAGCACACATTATCTACCAGGTCACCTTGTCTAGGTGAGTATGGCCTATTTTCTTCCAATTTTACCTTTATTGTCTCTGTGAGCAGGATTTTCTATGCTTCACCACACCTTACTCATTGATGATGTTCTGATTTGATATCTTAGATGTGTGTGCAGTCCCTATCAAACGAAAATGAATGTGTCTCTCAACAACACATCCATTGTCGTTTCTATGAATCACAAGATTTCCACTTGGTCCCAATTTTCGATTGTGTACACTTTGCCCCTATTGTTATAATAAATCGGATATTTATTATGTTTCTACTCTTGGTGTCAAAGTCAAGAAGTAGCTCCTTTTATTGCTCAAACCAATGATTTTCACTTGCTCACTACCATCATGTCATCTTTACAGTTTGTTCATTCGCTCTCATATATGACATGACTTGACGGGTACCTTAGAGAGACCATGCTAACCTTACTGGATGGCACTTTGCAACTACCTTGTGTTAAGGAGGTACTAACCATTCACATGCTAGTAAACAAGGCTAACCAATGAAGATTTGGATGTAACCACGTGTATTTAGAAATACATGAACCGCGATGCCAAGACCAGTTGTATTATCCGGTAGGCCGTAATCTCAGACTTCATCCAAATCTCAGGACGAGATTTCTTTAAGGAGGGTGGGCTATGATGCCCCGGCATCTCAAAGGACCTAATACACAACTTGACACATGATAATCATGATTTACAACTTAATAGAGCTTATAGAGTACTGAGAGCTAGGTGAAGAAACCACTATGTTAAAACTTTTCTATGCAAGGACATAACGCCTCGCAGTGTTTGGTTGAGTAGTCTAAGATCTACTAGCTTTCATGCAAAACATCAAATACAAAAGTTTTAGTTTAAGATGTGTCGTTGAACTTGATATTGTGACCATCTTTAGAATCAGATGTTATGAGGTTCAAAAGTTAAAATCAGATCTAGCCACACTTAAGATAGCACTCCAGTCGGGAATTCCAGAGTTTCCCCAAGTTTGATTCTGAAATTACTTTGGATTTTACCATACAACTTCAAAATATTTCTGACTATAAAATGAAATTAAACTTGTTACCTTTCAAATGCATCTGACCTTGAAGTGATTGGACCTTATTTGGTCACTCAAAAATTTGAAACAAGAAAGACCCTACATAGGCCAAATCTGCCGTTTGACCAAACCTTTAAACATATGTGTTCCTGTATTTCAAAATATAATGTGATCTAGACCAAACCTCCTATTCCAGACTTGTAGACAATTTCTTACTTAACAACTAGTAGACAATTTCTTACTTAACAACTATGGTACTGTGTGTTGTGACATGCATAATGGTTTAGGTGAGGTTTTGGGTCATTATTTGTTAAACGGCTAAATCTGACAAAAACCTGATCTGAGCAGTAAATTCAAAATACTATGAAAGAAAAGTCAAGATTATGCAATGACACGAATGCCGATGTTTTAGATTCTTAAATTCTGAACAATATTGGTATAATACACTTTGTATGAAAATGGACATAAGATGGACTTTAGGAATTTCCAAGGTGGTGATCTCTGTTGGTCAAACATGGATCAATTAATTTCATCTGCATTTACACCAAAACTCACTACATAACATGGTACTATAGTCTATAACCAAGTTGTAGAGAGGGGGAATTCTCAACACTTCTTGTAGTTTGAGTTTTACTCAATTCGACCGTTAAAGCCTTCAAAATCGCCAAATTCAGAAACATATCACCACTGGTCAAATTGATTTTTCATTTTCGCAATTTGTTTTTCTCCTCCCCGCTGCAGATTGCACACACAGCCATCGCGGCCTGACCGCGCACGCCACCCGGCCGCCATGGCCAGCTGAATCCGTGCCTCGCCCGGTGCCTTAGGGTGGAAGCGACTCTAGCCCTCGCACACTCTCTCACTCCACGCGCTCGCCCTGTCCCTCCTCTCCTCCTTGATGTTCGCCCAAGCCCTCAGCGTGCCACGGCTGCCATTGCCGCTGTGGAGCTCGAGCCTGCATCCCCGACTCACCCGTCCTCCTCTTGCCTCGCCAGTGCAAGCACCGCAGTCTCCTCGAGCTCCTCCCGATAACGTCCGCAACCTCATGGCGGTCTCCATTCTCACCCCACCTAAGCGCCTCCTCCATGGCCGCGCCGCACCACCACGCTCGCCGTGGAGCACCACCTCTGACCGCTTCTCCCTCCTTACGGGCTACACCGATCGATTCAGCGCATCCACATGCAAATCATGCAGGTGCCATCGTCGTCGCGCCTTGCATCCCACCTCGGATCGATGTCGCACCGTCCCCAAGCTCCTCGCGCGCTCGCACCCCGGTTCACCGTCGTCGTCCCGCGTCTACGGTCCACTCCACATTACGATAGTGGGAGGAGGAGTTCCTCATCCCTGGGAACACCTTCCCAGAGTGCCTCTGGCTGCTCCCCGGCCTCCATGCCTGCCGGCGCAAGCCGCCGTCCCCTCCCTTGCGCGCTCGGTCCAAAGGAAGAAGAAGAGAGGTAGAAGACGAAAGATTTACAGAAAACCCCCTGCCTCTTTCGATATTTACAAGCTCGATTTGTTACTGTGTGCTGAGCCTATTTTAATTTCCTTGCAGGCCCCTGGAACCTTGGGTAAATTATGTTGAGGTCCTTGCTCGGTTTAGATTTAAACCTAGTAATTGTGTTGTTTTTGTTTTAACTTTGAATTGTCATAATAGATTACAGAGAAATGATAAAAATGCAAACTTTATTGCATTGCACTCCATTTGAGTAGATCTACAGAATGGTGTAAAAGGGGAGGCATGAAATGATTGTTTTGCCCCTGAACTCTTGCATGTCATGTTTTGTTTAATAATTAGCAAAACTGGACTTAAACATCTCCAAAAATTGTGAAACTTTGCCAGCATCTCTTGAATGATGTTTAGACTCTGTGGTGAATTTTGCAACCCTAGTTTACATTGTTTAGTTCCTGTGATGCCCCTATATTTTATTTAGTGTATTTTTAGATTATGTAAATACTTACTACATGAAAATGCTCCAAATAATCCAATGAAATTTGTACTTGCTCTTTGCTATATATGTAGCTTACTGTACATGTTAAGCTCCTGCATATAAGATTTGGTTGGCAAATAATAGGCAAATGTGGATTTAATGTGCAAAAATAAATTCCATGAAAAATCTAAGAGCATGATGATTTGGTGTAGATTCCATAAAGTATTTTTGAGAAATTTATAGTTGTTGTTTGCTTTATGATTTAAAAACAACAAGTGCTATGGTGATTCAATAAATAAAATAGAAAAGTGCTATTTAAATAGCCTCCAAAAATTTCCCCAAATATCTTGGGCTATCTCGAAAAAAACTCCTCATCCCACTTCCTCAAATATCACTCTACTCTATCCTTCATGTCAGCTACAGTAAAACAGTATCCGGTTTCTCATTTTGACGAGTAGCATCGGAGAGAGCCAAGATCGCATTATGATTATGTTAACATATTATATATTCTTTACACTAGCGTCTCAATCAACAATGTTGTGTTGGTGGTCGATCGCATTATGATTATGATTATGTTAACATAGTATATATTCTTTACACTAGCGTCTCCGTCAATAATGTTGTGTTGGTGGTCGATCACACTATTTGTCTCCGTTATGAACGACGTCACATTTGACTAGCAGCTGTTGACGACGAAGCACTTCTCCCTGATCTCCCCCTCGTCGCCGGTGAGCACCTCGACGTTGCCCATCCTGACCATAGCCGCGGCGAACTTATCCTTCCATGCGTCCTCGGTGGAGGCGTGGAGCTCGACGGCCCCAGCCGTATCGGTTCTGTCGAGCAGCGTCTGGTCGGATGTGAAGAGGACGTGGTGCGCGAGCACGTTCTTGAAGTACCGGTTGTCAAAGCTCTCCGGCGTGACGGGGTCGAGCGGCACGACGTCAGGGTCCATCTGGGCGTCGCTGGCCGGCCACGGGCAGCGCTGCTTGAGGTGGCGGGCGTAGACGGGGTCGAAGCAGGGGTCGGTCTGCCCTAGGTTGCCGCTGAAGTTGTAGAGCCTCTGCGTGAAGTAGGAGCAGTGGGAGCCCGATGGTGTGCGCGCCGGAGAGCGTGACCATGTCATAGGCGGAGAGGCCCTTGCGCGCGAAGCTCTTGACGAGCTCGTCGACGGGGTCGAACGGCACGGGGACGTTGTTGTCGAGACGCGCCCGTCCCGGCGGCCCGAGGGGACCCGGTACTCGACGCCGCCGGCGAGGTAGGCACCGTCGCGCGCGGCGAAGGCGCAGGATTTTGGAACCGCGGCGAGCTCGAACGCGCGTTCCCAGCTCGCTCTCACCTCGCCACGCTCTCATGCGCTCATACTCACTGGTGGACCGAGGAAGAAGATGAACAGTAGCTGCTTTGGGCGACGGACGGCCTGTATCTTGGCCCTTTCATTCATCCAACTCGACTGAGAATACAACGGGGGAGTGGGGTACATATAGGCCATGGGCGCCCCCTGGAGCACGCCTCCATGCCCGGCCTCCTCGCCTTGCCGCGCGGCTCACGCACCACGTCCCTGCCGAGCGACTCGTTCGCCCAGCTGACGCGGCCACGACGCAACGGCCAGCGAACCTCGCGCTACCCCCCTAACGATCACCTACCGCCTCAATCGCAGCTCCCCTGCGGCCCCTGCACGTGCGTGTCCAAGCCAGTCCACCAACGCGCCCAGGCTGCAGCACATCTGCCGCCCGCGTCGGACCCATGGCGACGCACGCCATGCACACGCACACACGATACACGCATACACGCACACAACTCACACCGCCATGTCTAGCTTACTGCTAACACAGGAGACAGTGCGCGGGCAGCGCGCCTCGCGAGCGCGGCCTTGGCGGCGTCGATGACGTCGAAGCCGCGCATGCTGGGGTTGTTCGCCACCGAGTCCTTCTCGGCGGGGTGGCCCGGCGTGGAGTCGATGAGGATGGAGCCGTCGCAGCCGCGGACGAAGCAGTCGTGGAAGTGCATGCGGATGAGCCCCGCGCCGAGCCCCGGGTCGCGGGCAACGGCGCGCCGGACGGCGTCGCGCACGATCGCCTCCGCCTGCGGGCACGAGTCCTTGTAGAACCCGACCTCCAGCGACGGCGAGGCGTGCGCCACGACGACGAGCGCCCCCGCCAAGGCAAATAATGCCGGCCACGTCGACCTCAAGGTGGCCTGGTGAACAAATGGACATATTACTGTTGGTCGAGACGATCGATCAGGTGTGTGCTATACTTTGATGAGGTCGATCGAGCGGAGAAGGTGATGGTGGAGATGAACGAAGATGCATGGTGCAGCTGCCGGATTCTGTATTTATAGATATACAGGGAGGGGGAGGCGGAAGGGGAGCATGCATGGTGCAACTGCAGCGTGTGCATGGATGGAGTCAATAACAAACAAGACCAAATCCTGCTGGCATCGCCAAATGGCCAAATGTATGTAAGCCTGCACGCATGCATTAACCTACCTAACCATGATGAATGGAGACTTGGCAGAATAGTATGCAGCCATGATGGAGGGCCTGCAGGCAATTTAGACTTGGGGTTGCAGGCTTGCAGCAGCTGAAAGAATTCTACTGGTAAGACTCGGCAGGAGGGAAATTAAAGCAGCCGACAGTGCATGGTGATGTCTCATCTTCTATCTCACGCGTCTACCTAATGTGCTGCTCCGACCTGGTAATAGCAGGCTTAGCAGCATATTGATTTGCAAGAAAAATCAGATTAGTTTAAAGGAAACGATGGGTGTCGACCTGAAGCAGGTTGCTGCTGTTGATAGAATTCTGAATATTCTTCTCGACGAAGTAAAAGCAGTTGGCGAAGGCGGCGCTGGCCAGGAGCTCCCGCGTCGTGTCCGGCCTGCTGGCCACGACGAGGCGCGTGAGGCCGACGGAGAAGGCCGGCAGCGCTTGGCGCCGCCGTGAAGCGACCGCGACGAACGCGACCACGCGGTGTGCCGTGAGACCCCCGAGCGGTGACCACGCCCGGCGCACCATGCGGCAGCTGCAGCGGGTGGCTCGGCGCCGGGAGACGAGCGCCCATGCGGGGCCGCCGGGGGTGAGACAGACAGGAGAGACAGCAAGGACGAGGACGGCTAGGTGCAGGCCGTCGAGGGGCGCAGACAAGAAGGCCGAGCTCGAGCGGTGCAGGGACACCGCGGACCGACTGGAGGCCGAGAACACGCGGTTGTGCGCCGAACTCGACACCGCTGCGGGCGAGTGTCACGCACTCCCGCTCGTCGTCAGACACGGCCACCGCCGCTCCACCTCCTCCGCCGCGTTCCTCGTCAAACACGGCCACCGCCGCGTCCCCCTCCGGCCAGGAGGCCGCTCAGCTCCGCATCACCACCAACGGCGTTGCGCACTAGCCTGTGGCAGCATCAGCGTCCGGTGCGCCGACGCTGGATCCTGCACCCCTATGGTGAGCCGCGGGCTGGGGGAAGGGGCTAGGAGGCGGGTGGCGCCGACGTGGAGGGCGGCGGAGGACCTATGGTGGATGGGAGGAGGTGCGGCGGCGGGCGGCGTGAGGGCAGAGGAGGTGCGGCGGCGGTGTTCAGGAGAGAGAGGATAAGGGAGAGAAGAGAGGTTAGAGATGGCTGACAGTTGGGCCCAACGTGGCTAGGGCACGTCATCGCCCAGTCAGCGTGCGATGTGTATAGTTTAGCATGGTTCAGGGAGACTTGGGACTAATGTGATACAATTAGCGAGTTATAGAGACATGGATGTGCATTTTCAAAGTTTGGATACCTAGATGACACAGCGAGACAAGTTTAAGGATTGCCGATCAATTTTACTCTATTAACATCGCCAAGATCCATCATGCTGTTACCGCATGCATGACCGGGGCAAATCAAAGCATGTGTGTGTCTGTGTCCGTCCCTATGATCGCAATTTCAAGAGTGTATGAACGCAGATAAAGTATATGCACGTTTGATCAGTTTATTACGTGTTAATCCTTTTGATATCCGACGCGTTCGATTGGATAATATGATCAAATAATGTTTTCGCACCAGGTATATACCAACAGTTTGATGTCCTGCCTAACCAACCACAACAGGCATGATCGAAGAACTGAGAAGAGTATACGTAGGACTAGTACACAAACACTTGTGTGGGCTACAAGCCTTTGAATCTGTCTGCAATATATCAGGGACAGGAGCCTTCCACACGCTTCGTCAACTGAGAAACAACGCTGTGAATGAACCCATGCAAAGTCAACTTATCGAGCATAGCAAAACAAACCTGTCGTAAATCTTTTTCTGAAAGGCCAGCGAGAGATTTGCTGAGACTATATTAAGAAAGAAAAAGGACACTACTAGAGAAAAGACATTCAGATGAGTTCCAATTTTATAAAGGAAGCAGCCAACAATAGACCGGGTACTAATGCTCAGCATGGCAGCATTAGCAAATGTCTGGAGCCCCTGGCGCAACGGTTAGGAGCCCTAGGAGCACTTTAGTACCGGGCCGGCTAAAACAACCGGTTCGTTACACCACCCGCTACTACTACTATTTGCACTGGGTGGTACACGAACCTGAAACTAATAGCACCACTGCTTTGGGCCACCTGATACTAAAGTTCCCTCACGCATGTGGCGTCTTCCCGCTATCCCAAATGCCGAGGAGCCTTCGTCGTCTGTACGTCGGCCATTGATGATGATCAAGAACGAATCGGCTATGGGAATTCCAAACGCCGCTCCACTTCGGCAGCAGCCGCCCTGCACCCCTCCTCCTCCGGCGGCGGCCGTCCCGCGCTGCACCTCTCCTTCTCCTCATCCGGTAGCGGCCGTCCTGCCGCCTCCTTCAGTGGCGGTGGGGTTGTTCACCTCGCGGCCGCGCCAGGGTGTCGTAGGGTGCGGGAAGGCGACGCAACGGTGGGGCCGAAGCGGTGCCGCAGCGAGGTGGCGGCGGCACGGCATCGCGGAGGTGGAGTTGGCCGGGGCAAGGCGGTGCGGAGGCGAAGCAAGTCGGCGTGGACGTGACGCGGCGTCACAGAGGCGAGGTGACGACGGCGGGGATGAAGATGAGCGAGCGATGAGCCAACCGTCCCAGCCCGCCCCACCTTTTCCTGAGGACGGGGCTGCTGAGGATCTCATGGGAATATTCCCTAGGAGAGATGGTCCCGTCCTTGGTGTCCCCCAACCAAACATCCACGAAACTGGGTTCGTCCCATCTCGTCCCTTGAACCAAACACTGCCACAAATAGAGCGATTATTTGGTTCAATCTCGTATATTTTACACATGGGCCTCGTTTGTTTGGAATTTATTCGTGAGCATGATTTGGACTGTAGGAACAGCGCGAAAGCGGATGCACAAGTCATATATGGATTCCGTTTTCGACGTTCTATGTATCAATGTAAAGCTAAAATGATAATATTTCCAATCCAATTGAAACCATCCAAAAATTCACTTACAATCAACAGAAATTGTTGAAAAAACAAGACATGGAATTTATTTGCGAACCGATTGGGAGCGCAGAAATAAGCCACGCGAAAACAGATGCACATGTTGCATACGGACTCTGTTTTTGACGTTCTGTACATCGATGAAAAGCTAAGATGATAATCTTTCCAACACAACTGATATCACACTAAAATTCACTAGCAGTCAACAGAAACCATCGAACAGTATGACGTGGAATTTATCAGCGAGCCTGATTCAGACAGGAGAAGCAGCCCACGTGAAAAGAGATGGCCAAGTCGCAAATGTACTCCGTTTTCGACGTTTTGTATGTCGATAAAAGCTAAAATGACAATCTTTTCAACCCAACTGTCCCCACCCTGAAATTTCCTTATAGTCAACACAAATCGTCAAAATAATATGACGTAGAATTTATTCGCAAACCATATTCGGACTGCAGGAGCAACCCACACAAAAGGACGACTAGGTCATATATAGCTCCTGTTTTTTACGTTGTATATATCAAACAGAAAGTAAAGAATCATATTGAACCTAACCGGTATAATCACAAAATTTGGTTGGAGTTTGTATCTTTGGAAGATTTCTATTTTTCTTTTCTTCCATTTTTCTTCTTCGTAGTGAGAAAGATAGGGAAATTAAAAAATGGGAGATGAATGGGTGAACAATATTCCACTTTTCTTATTCAAAGTGATAGAATGGTGTGAGATAAAAAATAGAAGATGAAGGGATTAAAAATCTGTCAAGAGATGTTTAGAAATTCTGTACGTTCCGAAACACAATATTATTACGTATGGACTTAGAGGGTGTTGGATTCAGAGGCTAAAATTTGACCCACGTCACATCAGATGTTTTGATGCTAGTTAGAGGTATTAAATATGGTTTAATTAGAAAACTAATTACACTGACAAAGAGTAAACGGCGAGACGAATTTATTAAACCGAATTAATCCATGATTAACGAATAATTACTGTAGCATCACATTAGCTAATCATAGAGTAATTAGGTTTAATAAATTCGTCTCACCGTTTAGTCCTCGTCTGTGTAATTATTTTTATAATTCCAACTAGCGTCCAAACATCCGATGTGACGGGGCTAAATTTTAGCCGGTGATCCAAACACCTCTTAGTTTGTAATTGTAGGGCCTGTTTGATTTGGTGCCAAAAATAACCAAACCAAAATTTAGCCAACTTTGATATTTGATATTGAACTAAGACCATCCACAATGGGGATTGTCCAAAAGACCGCTTATATACTAGTTTGGCATTGTAGCGTCACTGTAAAAAAAGAAAGTAGTTAGAATAGTGGAATAAACAATATTTTTAGATAATGATCGGGATAAGCCTAAGCATTTTACGCACATGCAGACATCATCTGAGTCAATGTGTGACAACTCGATGGAAAAACGTGTATGGCAGACAGGATTCCGGCCCACTCACGCCGGCCCTCCGAGTCTGACATCTGTACGGAGGGGTCTAGAAGGGCCCAGAACGTTCTGCGGTGCACCTGTGCCCGAACGAGATGCGCTATCTCGGTGCCCCAAGAGCCTCTGGAGGGGCTAGAACATTCACGGCCACACGGCCCACGCCACGCCACGCCGCACCGCCCCGAGCCCCCGACCCCCGAGCACGCCTCCATATATCGCCGCCTCCCACCGACCCCCCGTACTCGCGGAAGCGCTAGTGGAGACGACGAGGAGTCGACGGCGACGCGAGAAGCCCCGGGTGCCTGTGCCTCTGCTGCGACCGAGCTTCAGGGCGCCCCAACGGCTCCGGCTGCCCCCCTCCCTTAGGTCGGTGCATCGGATTTCTTTCTCCCCATTTGAGCTTTCAGTGCCTTCGAATCGCGTTTTATGTCTGTTTGTGAGAGGCTAGCTCACGATTTCGGGATTTTGCGGAGAGCCGGGCTTGCTTTCCAGAGGTTTTAGATCGGGTTTTGTGCCGCGTTTTTTATTGGATCGAATCGAGTCGATTGTTTTCTGGGGTTTTCTGTGGACGAGGCTTGGTACACTATTTTCATGTCGCTTGGCATGCCTAACTCGTAGATCTCGCTGCTTTCTGCAGGGTTTGGTGTTGTGATCAGATCTATTCTGCAGTGTTCGTTTTGGGTCGAAAATGAGCGTGGTGGGCTTCGACCTCGGCAATGAGAGCTGCATCGTGGCTGTCGCCCGGCAGCGCGGAATCGATGTGGTCCTCAATGAGGAGTCCAAGCGGGAGACCCCGGCTATAGTGTGCTTCGGTGAGAAGCAGCGGTTCATCGGCGCGGCTGGCGCCGCGTCGTCCACCATGAACCCTAAGAACTCCATCTCACAGATCAAGCGCCTGCTCGGCCGCAAGTTCTCCGATCCCGAGCTGCAGAGTGATCTCGCATCCTTCCCCTTCCGTGTCACGGAGGGGCCCGATGGGTTTCCTCTGGTCCATGTGCGGTTCCTGGGCGAGGAGCGGGCATTCACCCCCACCCAGTTGCTTGCCATGGTGCTGTCTAATCTGAAAGGCATTGCTGAGGGGAACCTGAATGCTGCAGTTTCTGACTGCTGCATCGGCATCCCTGTGTACTTCAGCGATTTGCAGCGTAGGGCTGTCCTTGATGCCGCCACCATTGCAGGCCTCCGGCCGTTGCGGTTGTTCCACGAAACAACGGCTACAGCGTTGGCATATGGAATTTACAAGACTGATCTCCCTGAGCAGGACCAGCTAAACGTCGCATTTGTTGATGTCGGTCATGCCAGCATGCAGGTCAGCATTGTTGGTTACAAGAAGGGACAGCTAAAAATGTTGTCGCATGCGTATGACCGTTCTCTTGGTGGGAGGGACTTTGATGAGGCCCTCTTTAAGCACTTTGCAGCAAAGTTCAAAGAAGAGTATAAGATTGATGTGTACCAGAATGCCCGTGCATGCATTAGGTTGCGTGTGGCATGTGAGAAGCTTAAGAAGATGCTTAGTGCCAACCCAGAGGCTCCTCTGAACATAGAGTGTTTGATGGATGAAAAGGATGTGAGGGGTTTTATTAAGAGGGAGGAGTTTGAACGGATCAGTACCTCTGTGCTGGAACGCGTGAAGGGGCCATTGGAGAAGGCCTTAGCTGAAGCTGGCTTGACAACTGAAGATGTGCACTTTGTTGAGGTTGTTGGATCTGGTTCTCGTGTTCCGGCTATAATCAAGATAATCACTTGAATTTTTTGGGAAGGAGCCAAGGAGGACCATGAATGCTAGTGAATGCGTTGCACGAGGATGTGCTCTTCAGTGTGCCATGCTCAGCCCCACTTTCAAAGTGCGGGAATTCCAGGTATTCACTCATCGGTTTTTTCTTGTTCTAGCAAGCTACGGTTGGATTGTACCAGCCTATCATATCATAAACTGCTTTCTATGTTCCAGTGATGGTAATGGATACTGCAATAATTGCATGCTGACTTACATGCTAAAGTTTGAAATGATGTGTGTATTGAAACGGCTCTTTCAGCATTAGAATAGGCCACAACACCTTTTTGTCGATATCCAGTGGTCTTAGTACTATTCTCATCAAATGATGTCTTTCGCCTTTTTTAATCTGTTGGTTGTATGCTGGCTGTTGTTTTCCTTTGTTCATTTTTCCAGATTTAATGCTCATAGATGCCGTTGTTTGACCTCAATTATCCTGCTTGTGATAACCATGACTCCATGAGTAAGGAATCTGTTCTAGAATTTGTTTTTTGGCATTAACATTACACAATTATAATTGATATGCACTTCATTTCTTGTAAAATTGTGAACTTTGTGTCCGGTGGTGTAAAATTGTGAACTTGGTGTTCGGTGGTGCAACCATTATGCAATTGTGATTCAGTTAGGTTACTTAGACTCTATTTTCCTATTTCTATGTGCAAATTGCCTTGTGTGTCTAATATGTACACTACTTGGACTGCATTCAATGGGCATTGTCTGATCCTTTATTATTTTTTTTACAAATATTTAACAAAGAGAATATTTGATTGCTCAATGATCTGTTTGGTTAAATGTTACTCAAAATGAACTTAAATTACAAATCGTTGTGAAACAACATTTAAGCTTTTCATTGATAGATTGCTCGATAAGTTGTCGCAGGATATTGTGCATAATTAATGGTGTGTTTAGTTTTAGGAATTATCTCTTCCTATATGGAGTGGTGAGTGGTCTATCATAAGCACATGCCATGAATTTTGATGGAGTGACTCCATCGCTCATATTTATAAATCATGTGCTTATGAGGGATGAAGTGGTGATATATCAATCCGTTATGCTCCTATAGCCAAACAAAAATGTTAGTGAGAATGTGATGGATCACTCCATTCATGACTACTGTGTTAGTGATATCGAACTCCTTATGCTATTTTTGGTGTGTACTTTTGGCATTGTCGCTTCTTTTCCCCCCTTGATGTTCATTAACAGTCTGTTAGTCTTACTTTGGTGCTGTATCTTGTGGAATTCAGGAATTGTCTATTACGCTGGCTTGATTTTCTTCGTGTTTAACAGTAACAGTTTGATTCTTATACAAGGATATGATTGTGTACTGATATTTCAAACATAATGGCCTAGTTTGAATGGAAGATGCCTATGATGTATTTACTTTTATGCCTTGTATCCCAAGTGATGATGCTCGATTGATATTTTGCAGGTTAATGATGGGTTTCCTTTCTCAATTGCATTGGCATGGAAGCCAGATTCCCAGGACAGTGCACCCCAACAAACAATTGTATTCCCAAAGGGGAATACAGTTCCTAGCACTAAAGCTCTTACCTTCTATAGATCAAGTACGTTTGAAGTTGATGTTTTGTATGTGGACACGGGTGACTCTCAAATTCCACAGAAAATAAGCACTTACACAGTAAGCATCCTCTTGCAAGTGTGTTATTCAATAGCTATGCTGGTGATATTTGTTTAATTATGCCGTTCTGGCTCAATAGTTATGCTGGCTATATTTGTTCAAGTATGATGTTCTGGCTCTTGCAAGTATTTGGTTCCTGATTTGCTATGATGTGCTGAACTGTATGCAGATTGGCCCTTTCCAACCATCTAAAGGTGAGAGAGCCAAACTGAAAGTTAAAGTGCGTCTCAACATCCATGGGATTGTCACTGTTGATTCAGCCATTGTAAGTACAAGCTTAGGTATTGTCAAGCCCCCTTTGCTTTAGCTGTCAGTGTTCCTAATACTGTGATGTATGCAACATTGCCATGCAGATGGTAGAGGAAGATGTGGAAGTTCCAATCTCATCTGCGAATGAAGCTCCGAAGGATGATACAAAGATGGATACAGATGGTGTGCCAAGTGACCCTGCTTCTGGAACGGATGTGAATATGCAGGAAACTAGAAGTGCTGATAACACTGAGGGTGCTCCTGCTGCTGAAAATGGAGCACAAGACCCTGAGGAAAAATCTGTTCCAATGGAAACTGATGTAAAGGTACAGCATATTCTTGACAAATTTTGGGATTAGTACAGTATTTGATATTTTGTTTGCAGCATGCTGGTGAATTTAATGGTAGATTGTTATATACGTCTGAGCTTCTGCAATTGGTTATTTTTGTTGATTCAGAATTTTTGCTTGCTGTCCCTGTAGTGAGATGTTATATCAAAAGACTAATTTATAGGCTAGAATTCCTGTTCTGTTCATGTGGTATGCTTGTATTCTTGCTCTGTTTATGACTGCTTGTTTTTTTTTTTTTTTTTGTTCATAATACTAATAACAATTTGTTGGTTTACTTTATTTATTTAGGTTGAGCCATCGAAAAAGAAAGTTAAGAAAACTTCTGTCCCCGTCCATGAGTTGGTCTATGGGGCCTTGGCTGTAGATGATCTGCAGAAGGCTGTAGAGAAGGAGTATGAGATGGCTCTTCAGGACAGAGTAATGGAAGAAACCAAGGAGAAGAAGAATGCTGTGGAAGCTTATGTCTATGACATGCGTAACAAGGTATATCGTGATGCATGCCCTAATTATTTCCGTGTGAAAACCTATGCATTGTCTAATGGTGCGTTTCCTTGTTCAGCTCTACGACAAGTACAGTGATTTTGTCACATCTGAGGAGAAGGAAGGGCTGATTGCTAAGCTTCAAGAGGTTGAAGATTGGCTATATGAAGATGGGGAGGACGAGACAAAGGGAGTCTATATTGCTAAACTAGAAGAACTTAAAAAGGTATATTTTTATTTAGGGTGTCACTGCACTGCTTCATTTACCCTGCCTACTGGGTCTGGTCTTCTTGCATGTTGATTTAGGTTGCACAACTTCCCTTCAATTGCAGATTGGTGATCCAATTGAGGCACGGTTCAAAGAGTGGGCAGAGAGAGCTTCAGCCGTTGACCAACTGGAGTACTGCATCAGGAGTTTCAGGGAGGCTGCTTTGTCCAGTGACCAAAAGTTCGACCACATCGACATATCAGACAAACAAAAGGTATCGCATAGTGTACAGTTCTTTCCGTAACTCCTTGTTCCCAGTAGCACTAGACAGTAGACACCACTGAGAGCCATAGAATGTTCATGAACTGGGGTGGACGTGGTCGAGCCATTCCCTGTTTTGGTTATGTAAGCATGCTATGTAGAAGAGCCGATCTTAGTGGTAGTTGCTAATCTTTTTTTGTTGTTGCACACAGGTCATCAATGAGTGTTCTGAAGCAGAGAACTGGCTAAGCGAGAGAAAGCAGCAGCAGGATGCTCTGCCAAAGCACGCTAACCCTGTGCTGCTTGTATCGGAGCTGAAGAAGAAAGCTGAAACACTTGATAGGTTGGTTGTCGAGGATGCTTAGCTCCCATTACAAGCTGAATTTGATGCTGTGATTCTGACAATTGGTTCTGAACCCTTGTTTCACAGGTTCTGCAAACCAATCATGACGAAACCAAAGCCAGCTCCAAAGCCACAGACTCCACCGCCGCAGCCTGAAACCCAAGCACCTGAGCCTCAAACACCAGAGCAGCAACAAGATGATGCCGGGGGGGCATCTGGTGATCCGGTGAGTGAGGGAGGTGTTCAAGAGACCTCTGGCGAGCAAATGGACACGGACAAGGCTGACAGTTCTGCTGATGCTACGGCATAAGTTGGTTTTTGTCTCTTGTGCTTGATTGATATTTAATATCCGTTTTCTGTTAGGCGATGAGCTGTTGAGTTACGGAAACTGGTGGTCTCCATTCTTTTTTGTGTTGGGGGTTTGTGAAAGCTGAGATTGAGTTGTCTTCACCAGTGTTGTGGTCTGGACCAACTCGAATAGAAATGCCCGTGACCGAATTGTACCATTATGAAGATAGAAGGTTGGGGTGGACGTAGTTTTTGCGATCTGAAACTGGAAACTGTTTCAGAAACTGCGGTTCGAATCTCTTCTGAGACTGTTTATTGGGTTTTATCACCTCCTGCAAATTCAATGTTGTCACGCACGGAAGGCATCAATTGACAATATCCTGTATCATTTTTTTATTGTGTATTTGGAAATTCCCTGAGCTTTTGGATTTGGATATTGCAAACTAGTCCATCTTTTTCTTATATATGACGCTGGTGTATTCAAATTTACTAGTAACCCTTAGCATTCACGCGTTAGAATGTGCAGCAGTAGCTTCCCCTCACCCTCATTTGTGGAATTTCAGTGCTCTTTTTGGAACATAGGAATTGTGTGAAAATTTTATGGAAAACAGTTCAAATTTACAATAAAAACGCAGGAACAAATGGTGTGGCATTCTGTTCATATGAACGTGTATTTTGAGCATTAGATAATGGTTGTGTAAGGCTGACGGGAGCGGTCGGGGCCATGGTATTGTGCATTTTGCACAGTGCGCACCTTGTTTTCTGTGCGATATCACAATATTTGTATGCACAAACTGGTGCCATACGCACGGACATTTGCATAGATGGTTGCACTTAACCTAAGAGCTTGTATAGTGGAGATGTATAGAGGTGGTGTTTAGAAAAAAATCAGTTTATTTTCACTATGCTATTAACATTTGGTGCTTAAAAATTGGATGGGATGCTTAAGTTAGTATTAGTGCTTAATGTGTTTAAAACGTGGATGGAATGCTTAAGTTAGCATTGTGCTTAATTGGTGCTAGCAAGGTGGTTGAGACTACTAGGCACCTAATTGTATTATATGGATTAAGTTTTTCGTTAGTGCTTAATGTTATGACAATATAAACACCTGTGTCTGAGCACTTTGTATTAAACATGCCCTAAGTGCATATATCAGAAGCTACGCTTGTGTGTATATAAGTAACGTATAAATGAGGTGGAGTTGATATAGTCAGCAAAATAGCTCACAACCAGTTAAGAAATAATCAACTATTCCATAAAAACACTATTTATAATGGAATAGAACCATGAAGTCTTATTTGCTCGTTTTCTCAAGTTCTTGTTGACCCTTGCGTAAAATTCCATTTGAAAACCAGTGGGTCCATGGTAGCTACCGCACAAAAACAAAACAACAATAAGCAATACCAAAACCCATGCAACGGAATTTTAACTGGAAATAATAAGAGCAGAAAGAAGCATACAATCTATAGAACTAAACTGTACAGGCGAAAAAGGGATAAATTTAAAAATATCTAAAAAAATCAAGCCGTGCTGACCAAGATAAATCTCGTGACCAAGATTGAAAAATATACTGCACTCTGCAACCAGATGACCAAATAATAGAAGATACTCTTCTACCAATAACATCAGTATAACATGACTTTGCAATAAATATTTCTGTAGAAATTATGGTCCCTAGGATATCTGCATTTAAGATCTGGACTACTCTGAAATAGGTAGTAGAAAGAAAACATGAGTTAGAAATATATGCATATAAATAAGGCACAGTGTAATGACAGTAATAATAGGACAGTGTTATATGCTAATTAAGTTTGATGAGGACTAGGGGAAGCGAGGAACAGCAGCAAGAGACTAGTGGCAAATAAGAGCTTGAAATCATATACATGGATCTTGACCAGCTGTGCACAGTAAAATACAATTATATGCCAGCAAGCCAAAGCTTGTACACGTATTCTAGCCCAAATATAGGCCAAAAATGCAAATTAGAGCTCTTGTCCAATATAGCCATTGCAAATACAAATATAAAATTAGGCACACTGGTGTGCAGAAGATAGAAATGGAGCAATTCTCTACAACTACAAACGTTTACTCTCTTCCACTGTTCTACACACCCACAGGCCACAGCCCCACTATTCCATATTACCAGTATTAATGCTAATGACAGTGCTGTAACACAACTTTTAAAATTTAATGTGCAATTCATCTGAAAGGCTCCATAGCAAGGATTAGTATTTCACCGGTGGGATTATATGCAATTTATCTACGACTCTACTAAATACTAAAGTTGCAGAAAACAATTTCCTTCTACTTCTATGTAACCGATTATACTGGATAAAACATGGGCACATACACGTCTGCAAATCTGATTATACTAGATTGAACGCGTGTGGGTCCACATGTAGTCAGTCCAATACCACAGCTAATGAAATTTCCATCTTATAGAATTAAATTTTAATTGGTTTAGTGCACTCTATCCATTCACCACAAAACCAAAAATGTTGAAATAACTATTTTACGGAGGAGAATGGCAGCCAATACTACCGAGATATAATAGCTAATATATATATATACCTCCTTATCCTTCAAGGCAGACGCGCCTCTGGGCGCTCCGCGCTCGCGTCCGCCAAACGCCGCGCGCCGCGTGGCCGGGGACCTCCCAGCGCGTGTGCAGCCACCGCTCTCCAATAATCTCCTTTTTCCCCCACCTTGCTGTGGGACCCTCTATGTCGCCTCCCTCAGGCTCCGCTCGGTTGGGCGGGGCTAAACGCCGGAGACGCAGCGTATAGCGTATAGTGTTTGAGAACAATTTAGACGCTTGACTAAGTGGATCGAAGGGGCTTAGAAGGGCAGCCGGTGCTGTGCTGGCGCGTTGCGGCGTCGTGCCCGCTCTATCGAGCGGTATCTCAGTGCTTCCGCCGCCGCTCCACCCTCGGTCTCTCCGTCGCCGCGCCGCTCCGCCCTTAGCCTCCCCGGCCCCGACGCGCTCCGCTCCGCCCTCGGCCTCGGCCTCGGCCTCCCCGCCACCGCGGCGCTCAGGCGGCGGTGCTTTTCGGGTCCGTGCTTGCCTCCTGCTTCTTCGTTGTCTCCATTGGTGAGGCCACGCATGCTGCCTCCTTCCGACCTTCTCTTGCGCTTCCCCGGCCGGCTCCTCCTCTCCCTCTTCCTCCGCCTCGCAGGCTACTCATGCCAGAACCGGGCCTCCCCGATTCGGATCCGCGCCATGGCGGCCAGATCCCGGCCATGGAGACCCCCGCGCCCTGCCTTCCCGAAACCTGGCCACCGCGCCCCTCCTCCCCCAGCACTGGCCAATGCACCCTTCCTGCACTATTGCCGCGCGGGAGACAGCCCGTGTGTGGCCATGGTTCGCCAGTCGTCGTTCGTGGGCTCCGCGCTAGCGCCCATCGCAGGCTCGCGTGCACGTCACACGGACTCGGGGAGCGCATCCTCAACTCTTCCACCCTGGGATAGCCCGTGTCTTCCGAAGAAATCGGAGGTCTGACGGCCTCCTCACCTCCCGCTCGCCATCTCCTCTGCCGTCGGCTGGCCCATCACCAGATCCGCCGCCACCACGGGCGGATCCGCCTCCTCCGCGGCCGACGGCCGACAAAAGGGCCTCGCGGCGCCGGCAGGCGACGGCGACGAAGGCGGCCTGCATCGTGGCAGGCGATGACGCACGACGACGGCAGCGCACGGCAGCGGGCGACGGCACCCCTCCACTGACGGTCGCGGGCGCCGCCGCCCCTCTCGCCTCCTCCGCCGACTGCCCCGGATCTTCTCGCCGTCGCCCTCTTCTGTGCTCTTCCGTCCAAGCGCGTATGCCTACCCCCAATCAGGCCATCGCTGGGCCTCCTGCACCTAGGCCGCCATCACGTCCTTCAAGGTCCAGGCGCGCCACCACCTCAATCCAGATGCATTGTCCTGCCATCCACTCCAGTGTCGGTCACCTCCTCCTGGGCTTGGCATCACCGTGGCCCCTCGCACCGTCTTCGTCCAGGTCAAACCCCACGCAGTGGCCCTCCTCGACCTCTTCCACAGCCTGGCTCCACGTCCGTCTCCTCACAGACGCCAAACAGATGTGCGGACCTTGCAGCAACCTCAGTGAGCTTCTCCCTCCCTTCCCTCCGCCCCCTGTTGTTCGTTTCTTTCTCTCTCTCTTTTTTTTTTTTTGATTTTTTGACCTTGTGCTTAGCTTCAACGTTGATAGATCGATTGGGCCCTTTGCTTGAGATCTCTGGTGCTGCTCCCTCTCAGAATTATAGAAAAGGATGTCGTACTGCAACATGAAAAGGCCGTGCACAAAATTCTGGATCCTCCAAACCTAGCCCTCAGGTCATACCAGACCATGCCCCTCTTCTATTTTCTCCCAACGCCTACACATCAGCGAACAAAATTTGTGTATTCGTGTAGCTCATATCTTCAGCAAAAATTCGATGTTGTTAATCAGGCATCTAAATTGTTAGTTTATTACTCTCAGTAGACCTACTTGTGAACAATCAAAATGACCCATAAATACAGTTCTCAAATCAGTTTTGTTTTTTGTGCCACATTCACACAACGTGTATTTAATTTCTTGCACAGTAAGCAAAGTAGTGCACTCTAACAAACCTGCAAACACATCATAGGTATTTACCACAAGGTCTATCACATATTCCGTTTCCTCCTTCCTGGTTCTGGATTAAACTGTTTGTTATTTCTGAACAATTTCGTATCCTTCGTGGCGTCCAACCAAAAACCCATACTCTAGAAACAAACTAATTATATCCATCTTTTAAAGTGCATGATTAGTACGGACCAAAACGCACGGGCAATGTGCATATACAATGGTCAAATACATTATTGTTTCGTAACGTTTTGATTTAACCAGGTTCGAAACACCACCGTAGAAAGTGCAGTGGCTTTGCTTTTATTCATGTCTATTTCTTTTAATCTAGACAAGGAACCTATTTTTTAATCTTAGTATTAGGAATCCCCAGAGAACAAAAATACGTTCTATTTGTATTAGGAATTCCCAGAGAACAAAAATACGTTCTATTTCTTTCTCTTAGTTCTATATTTCTCTGCTTCATAGGGAAATTGTAAGATTGTGTACCTTTCTAATTGGCTGCAGGTCTTGTAGCGCAGGTCCAGTGCCTTGCTCGATGCCTGACTTATCACAATATCTTCGGTGTTGTTGTCCTGGTATAGGTATATCTTCACCTGATATACAATTTCATGCTATGAATTTGTCATTCACATGTCCTCGATGCTCTGCTTCCTGGGTGGAATCTTCCTATTGAAATGTTCTATTACAATGACTAACCATAATATTTACTCATTTTTCGCAAATGTCCTATGTTTCAAACCTTCATGTGTTCTTCCATATTATTCTTTTTGTAATTATCTAATTTTTTTAAACACTACCTGGCTCAGCCAATGATGGAAAGAATTCTTAATTTTAACAGCCATATTCAAGTTGTGAAGTTTTGCCTTACCCTATGCAGATATTTCTAAAACTCCACCGATGGTTACAAACTATGTTATCCTTAGTTTTCATAGGCAGGCTAAAGTCAAGAAGGCCTTACATGGTTTGGTTAGTTTTCAGTTGAACTTTAGCTCTGGTTCATTTGTGTTTCTAATTTACTTTGTTCGATCAGCACTGTATTATAAGGGTACTGCCATCTTTGCCACAAATAGTAATGTGTTCGATCAGCACTGTATTATAAGGGTACTGCCATCTTTGTCACAAATAGTAATGTTTGATGCTTTTTACCTGGTACTCTTTTTTCTTATATATCTCACACATGCCCATTATATTGCTAAAGTTTAGATACAGGTTCCTTTTTGACTATTTGTGCTTTCCAAGTTAAATCTTTTCATACAATAAAACTATTTAGTTTGGCAAGCCCACAGACATCTCCTATGTACTATATAGGAACAAAGAAATATATCATCGATCGGGCTAATGTTCAAAGTTAATTAAAGAAACTCAGCTTCAAACAAATAATTTCAGCATTGTTCAGGTTCAACCCCGCTGATCTCCAGACCTAGCATTGACTAAGGTATGTTCTGTTGGACCATAGCTTGGGGTAACTGCCTATGCCATGGAAACTCAATATAATATTTTGGAATTTGGACTATTAAAACACAAAAACCAGTTATGCTAATTTGGTTGGATAGTTCTTTGACCAAGAGGTCCAGGAATTCTAGATTTTAGGAACAAGAAGCATGGTAAGTGTTCACACATCATGCTTTCTTCATTTCTATTTATGTTGAATTGTGCATGCCTCCCTTTGATTTTTCAGCAAACACCGCTCCTACGCTCTTCCTTTCATGCCTATATCCTACATGCTAGAAACAAACAAGTGGACATCTTGAATCTGAAACTCTGAAGTCTAAACATCTCCGTGTCTGGTTTTCAAACACTGAGCATATTGTCCTAGGCCAACAACAAATAGTTGCCTCATCCAAACGTATTTCGGTTTTACCATGGTTCCATGACCATTAACTTCAAACCCAGTGTTATACACCTATTGGTACAAGGTAAAGATATAACTCCTTTTCCATCTGGTTATTGTAAGATCAAAACCATTGCTTTTGGGATGGGTTCATGAACCATGTCAATGCAATATTACCTTTGAGGTGCTCTTTTACATGTCCTCAATTAAAGGTATGATGCAGTATGATTGTTTTCTCCTAGATTGCCCCTTGCTGTTACCATGACAAAAACGATTCCTAAATAAGGCTACACCAGACAGAAGAGGTATTGTTGTTATTCTCAATGTAAACTGTTTATTGATACATGAAGAGGAATTTGTAGATGATCTATCAACTTATGATTCCTAGGTTTCATCTGCTCACACAGTGCTACTTCTTAAGAATAAGCAAACAGTTCTCTAACATATAGGTCCATTTGCAAATATTATTACCTTATGTATATGTTAACTTTTAGTTGTCCTTCAGCCCCGATTAGGCTGTACCCTCTCAGTTTGCATTGTTTGACCCATGGCCAGTGTTGGATGATTGGTTTATCTCTTCTTCACTGGGAAGGTAGCCCATCTATCAGATCCTATATTCTACATGTAAATAAATATAGATACCATCAAATTAATTTCAAATTGGTTTCTTGTGTTCCTGCAGCCCTACATGCTTGCTCCTTGCATTATCGATTCTTGTGGTGGCTTTCCACGGTCGCGGTTGCCTCCCGTGCCCTAAGTTGGTTTTGAATTCGATGACCGCGCCACTGCTGCAGTATGCCACTGGCCTTCCGGCCACCCACCGAGGTCACGCCTGCTATGGCTTGGCCCTTCTTTGTCACTCTCCTCTCCCCGTCCTCCAAGTTCATATTTCCGGACTGGTTTGCTTGGTAGTGGTCTTTGACCTTCTTCGGTGGGTTTTCTTGGGCTTGCTCGGTCCTTCCCTGTGTGTTTGCGGTTGCTCCTGTGCTGCTGTCGTTGGTCCATCCTGCATTTGGCTGTTCTGCCTTCTCCATGTCTCCCTTTTGCTCTCATCAACCAATTTTTTCTGATTTCCATTCTGCAGGTTGCGCGGATCTTGCTAGGGGCCCCCTCCATCCGTCTCTGCTTCATGTGGGTTCCAGCCACGGTTGCTGCCCTGTCCTTAGTGTAGATTCACCTGTTTTTATTTCGTCTATTAGCGTCTGTTCCCCGTTAAGGTATTCCGTTCTTGTGCATGCTGTGCTATTTTACTCTGCTTTAGTTGGTTGTCATCTACCCATCGTTTTTTAAAGACAATGTCATCTACTCATCTGTGTTGTTCTTTTCGGCCTTTGGTTGTGCTATGTGGGTGTTGCCGCGTTGGTAGCTTCCCAGCGTGTGCGCCGCCAGTACCGGATGTTGTTCTGCTTGCATTATTCTTAGCTGTTGTCCCTGACATCTTGCGCTCTGCGCTTGCTCCTTGCATTGTCGGAGGCCCATGGTCTTGCCAAGGCTAATACAAACGGCCCATCTAATCACCCCTCCATCCACGCTTAATCTAAACGGAGACCAAACGCACCAACAGAAATGCGCGCAACAGTCGCGGGCGCGGCGTTAGCGCGCCTGCATCCCTAGTACTACTCTATCCATCAATGTAATCAGTGATAATAGCTTGTCAAGTATGAGTAACTGAATTTATACCGATCAGGAATGCAAGTACCGAGTTCAGATATGTTGTCAAAATAAATCAGATCCATTTACTAATCTTAAATACAAAGGATAGCATCTTTGTAGAGATACCTACCTAAAGATCAAGACTGGAGCTAACACCAACCATTGTCACAGAGATATTAGATCTATAATCAAGATAAATCAAAATTACAGGAACATCTTGAAAGCATCTAATATGAACTTTAATAACAGAGAGAAAGGGCTAGGGGCAGCAACAAACATACTTTGAGAAATCTTCTTCAACCATATTAGTCGAACATTTGGATTTTGAGAGAATTTTCCACGACCCACTGAATAAGCAGTTTTTTTTCATTTTGATCTCCCGACTAAAGAAATAGGAAGAATGACTCATCTCCGAAACTATTTGTATTGCATGACTTTTTTGCGGCGTCACAATATCTACCACGCAGGAGCGGTCCGGGGTGTTCCACAATGGTCTGCCACGTCATTTGCCAAGTGAAAAGCCTGCGGCGCCACTGTTTATGGCCCCGCAGCACAGTGCTGCGGTGCTACGCAGACTGGCGCCGCAAACTTTCCGTCTTTAATAAATCATATCTTTTTCATATGACGTCGGATTGAGATAATTTTTATATGAAAATTATAACTCTCGACGAGATCTACAACTTTGTAGTTTTGAGTTTTATAATTTAAGGTTTTTTACATGTGGTGTCGGATGAAAATGATCTTTACATGAACATTGTACCACTCAACGAGATTTACAATTTTGTAGTTTTGAGCTTTTTCATTTGAAGTCATCTAGATGGTCTAACAATTCACTATAAATCTAACTATAATATGCACGCTCTTTCTTTTCAAAAAATTATATTTTTACATGTGACGTTAGATGAAGATGTTTCTATATGAAAATTGCAGCATCCGACCAGATCTACAACTTTGTAGTTTTGTGTTTTTTCATTTGAAATCATTTAGATATTCTAAAAATTATTCTAAATATAACTATATTTTGTGTGCAATTTGTTTTAGATAATATATATTTTCGAGGCTTTAACATCGTTGAAGTATTCACTAGCAAGTAGCAACCGACATTCATATGTAACCTTTTCAAAATTTTACTTCGTATGATTTATATATGACAGGAGAAAAAATGGTTATTAGAGAAAGCTAGAGCCTTTAGGTCTACTTGGTTTGATGCTAAACCTCTAACATGCTAAAATTTATGTAATTTTGACTATGTTTGAATTTAGTTAAAAGTTTATTCAAACAATAAATTATTCGTTCTAATGGGTTGTTTTGGCCCCAAATAACTCATTCAAATGAGAAATTTATTCTTTAGTCTAAATTCAAACATAATCAAATTGTCCAAATTTTAGCATGCCAAAAGTTTGGCATCGAACCAAGCAGACCCTTTAACACAATCCATTGCTAAACTTCCCGTCATGCATGATTTGCAAATACCTGCGATGATCTCAAAAGCGTGGTGTGGTATGCTCTTGTAGATTTTAGAAATAAAACATTGCAACCATGTGTTTATTCATGCACCAATTAGACATTGTCTATGCTTATTCCGTTGTGCTCCTTACCGTTTCCAAGCTATCCCTCGTAAAATAATAATTTAAAATCAATCGTAAATACTAAACAAAATAAAGTTTGTCCCGATCAAGACACTGCAACTAATATCGATAAGAGGCTATATTCGTTCTCCATTTCGGGGTATTAGCTCGATTCTTCTCATTTGTTCTCCTCTCTAAGACGAAAAGGTGATTCTTCTTAGCTTTTTGTTTATTCTTTTGGACATGGAACAACAAAATAAATCACATTGAACCATTAGATATTAACAAAATATTACTTCTTTCCGTTATTAAAACCATGTTTTAGTACAAATTATACTATAAAACAAGATAATAACGTAAGATAGTAACTTTTACAAAAAGGTTTTGAAAAAGAAAAGTCAAAATTTTCTATTTTTGCAACACTTTTTTACGAAAATGTTTATAAATAAATTAAATCTATACAATATTTTTATCTTTTTATAATACTAGATAATGAGAAGAGCATAATGTATAATTATTACTATACAATAATGCGCACATATTCAAATGACATCAAATTTCTATTTTGTGTGTTTGCTTTAACCCAACGTTGATGCCCACGACTCTATATATAGTTTTGTTTCTACCATTATTACTAAACCTTTATGGTTGAATATTACCGTTCAGATTTATTATTTTATATAATCATACTCTTTCTTAAATGAAAGATTATTATAACGGAGATGGGCGTTCACCGTCCATTATTCTGACGTCACAAAGAACTTGTCAAGTGCTAATATTTAAATCTGCAGCACGTTGTTTATATTATAACTAAAATAAATTTTAGGTCATCTAAATAACTCTAAATGAAAAAACTCAAAACTAAAAAGTTGTACATTTGGTTGGGAGCTACAATTTTCATATAGAAACATCTTCATTTGAAATCACATGTAAAAATATAATTTTTCGAAAATAAAGAACGCGTAGATTACGGTTAGATATATAATGAATTGTTAAACCATCTAGATGACTTTAAATGAAAAAACACAAAACTACAAAATTATAGGTCTCGTTGAGTGCTACAGTGTTTATGTAAAGATCATTTTCATCCGACGCCACATGTAAAAAATATAATTTTTCAAAAACAGAGACTGCACATAATATATTTTGATTTATAATGAATTTTTAGAGCACCTAAACGACCTCAAATTAGAAAACTCGAAACTACAAAGTCGTAGATCTCGTCGAGAGCTACAATTTTCATATAAAGATCATTTCAATCCAACGTTATATAAAAAAGATACGATTTTTTAAAGACGAAAAGCATGCGACGTCAGTCTGCGTGGCGCCGCAGCACAGTGGTGCCACAAGCTTTTGACCTGGAAAATGACGTGGCAGACCATTGTAGAACATCCCGGATGGCTCATACGTGGTAGATATTGTGGCGCTACCACCACCACACGCGGTGGCGCCGCAAAAAAGTCATCCGGTGCAATTATTTATGAGAGAGGTCATTCTTGCAATTTCTTTAGTCAGAAGGTCAAAATGCAAAAAAAAAAACGCCTGAATAATAACAAAATTCTCTATGAGCCATTGAAAAATCTATGGAGCTATAACTACCATCAAAGTAGTTTTATAATTCTGCACACACCATTGCCGTTAGTTCTGTTTGCTTTTAGCGCCGTCAAAGGTTATCAATTTCTGTATATGACCGTTTTGCCCTTGAGTGCAAGGTGCCAAGGCGGCGAGCCGGCGATGTTCATATGCCAAGGTTGAGTCCTGGGTTGGACCGTACCTTCTCCGGCCGACCTGTTGTGCGGCTGCAGGTCCGCGGAGGGACAGCAATGCGGATTTCCTTTCGTGCCGCCGGTGAGCACGGCGAGTCGGCCGCTGACTTCCGAGACGGGGGCAGTGCTGGAGCTCGACGCGAACATGTAGAGGTGGAGCTTCTTGGCGTCGTGGCTGCTGGGCACACGGCCGCCGCGCGTTTCGACGATGCCCACGCTGACGCCGAGTGCTCGTCAAAGATTGGCTGCCGCAACGTCGGCCCCGCGACGAGTGGATCGAGTACACCTCCCCGACGCCGAAGCTCGAGCTAGGTTTCTGTGTATCGATCCAATCCGAAACCCACAACCACTAGCGCGTTCTTATGATGCTCGTGAGTATTCATGGTTGGATCTCGTGATCCGGAGAGAGGGAAAAAGAGAGAATGCCTTCTGTGGAGAATGACGAGGCTTGACCGGTGTGCGGAGGCAACGGGGTTCCATTCTTGTGGTCGCCCATGGTCGTTTGGAGGGAGAGAGGGCGATAGCGATGCAGTGGCGTCGGTGGCGGTGGCCTTCCCTTCACTCTCGTGCCTGAGGAGATCGATCCTTTGTCTGTGTGCGAGGACGGGTCGGCGAACGTTGGTCCGTTTGCCCCTGCGGTCCGATTAAGGCTTGATTCTAGGTCCGAACTCGGTCGGGACGTCTCCCTTTCAAGCACAAGACCAATTCCAACATTCTTCCTCTTGATCTCAGTTCTTTTGATTTCTGTAATTTCTATGCTGCATCCCTTGATAGATTAATATATTGAGACCAATGCATTACAGATGGACAGTTATGTGCCACTAAACTCATTAACTACAATACCTTTCTATTTTAGAATGATGGTCTCTTTAACTTTTGAGACGGTTGTTCAAATAGCCGTAAATCCAGATTCATAGAATTATAGGTTTTTCAGTAATCTCAAAATGTCGGCTGCGCATTCTCTGAACACGCTGGGTGGAATACCTTAGTGAGCGGATTCGTGAGCATCCTCTCAACCACCATGTGCCCATTCTTAATTGCCTAATTCTGGATTTTTCTCTTTCACAACATAAATGCCGATGTCAATGTGTCTGGCGGCTACACTTGACTTCTTGTTGTAATAATACAATACACTGCCGACTTATTGTCGCAGCATGTCTTAAGTGATATTTCTATAATGTAAACCACTCTTAATCTGGGTACAATTTCATTTAGTCACATTTGTCTACCATGTTGCCTCATGATAAGCTATAAGGTTCAGTGTACATTGTCGACATTGTTACAGCTGACCATCTGTAGCTCTCTTCTGTACCATGCCTCCTCTTGCTAGAGTAAGCACATAACCAAACGTGGACTTCACGATGTCTCTACACCATATCCAGTCTATATCTTTATAGCGTGGACTTCACGATGTCTCTACACCATATCCAGTCTATATCTTTATAGCCCAAACATCTACGGGGCATCTATTTGTCTATAAATCATGATGAGGTCTTTTCTCTCTTGCAAGAACCGCAAAGCTTTCTATACCTAGTACTCCTCATTAGATTCATATGATATCTGTTAAGTATCCCGGTCATAAAAGTCAAGTCAAGGCGAGTGCATGTTTGAGCACACATTTTGCCTCCGATCGTTAAAGCATATGGAATTAATTCCATATAATCTATCTCATATTCTTATGTCACTTGCATCTGATCTATCTCATGCTTTCGTGACACTTTCATCTCATGTATCTCATGCTCTTGTGACACTTTAATCTAATTTATCGCCCTTGACTATTAGAGCTGGCACTGCATTATAGGCTTGCATACTCTGTCTTTTCAAGTCATTTTATCTCACTTTCTTTATATCACGATTCGAGGACAAGAAATTTCTCTGTCTTTGCAGTAAATGCTCATCATTACTTGCTAGTAGAATATAATCCACATACAGCATTGGGAAGTTCTACCTCCAATTCTTTAATTTTTGCATAAATGCAATTGTCCTCCTTCTATTGACTTATCCAAACTTTAAGTACTAATACCTGGAAGCTTGCTTCTATCAACCCATAAATGGATCTCTTTAGGTGGCAACCCATCTTTTCTTTTTCTTTCATGACAAAGCCCTTAGGTTGAGCCATATAAATATTTTCTTTCAGCTCTCCATTCTGGAGTGTTGTCTTGACATCCGTTTGATCTAACTCTGAATCAAAATAAGCAACTAGTGGTACAATGATTCTATATAAGAGTCCTTCGATGAAACAATGAGAAGGTTTCACCATTGTCGATTTCTTGTTCTTGAGTAAAGCCAGTTATCACCAGCCTTGCTTTCTATGTTTTTTATTCCTTTTGGAGTCTCTTAATCTTGTATACCAAAAGAAACGGTCTACTGTCTTGGCTACTTTAGGAATTTATTCTAAGTCCCATACTAGATTCAAACTCATATACCTAATTTTATATTCTATGGCGTCAACCATTTATAAGAGTTGGGACTTCTTATGTCTTTGTCATACCAAAGAGGGATCTCCCTCTGATGGTATATCTTTTCTGAGATGTCTCATAATTGTCATAAGAGATCAATGATCTCTAACTTTCTGTAACTTTCTCATAAGCACGTCTTGCTTATATTTCTATTGGCTGCTCTGGTAGTGGATCATCAACTATAGTCTCACCTAAAGTAGGAGCCAGAGGCTCAAACATTGTGTGACTCAAAACATTCTTGATCATTCATTGTCATGATTAATGAACCAACATCCAAAGCAGGGGTCACAACAACAACCGTCTAAAACGAAGGTGCAACCTCAGCAGGTAATGAGAAATAGGGTTCTTCTAACATCAGAATTTGGATATACATGCTCTACTCTCAAGGTTTATTTCTTAGAATACTATGCTCCCCTGATCATGTCATTTTCTAGAAACACTACGTGTCTCGTTTCTACATACTTCATATGTATATCTTGACAGCGAAAAATGAAACACTTCGATCTTTTAGGTCAGCCAATGGAATGGCACCTTACTGTCTTCTCATACCATCTCCCTTGAGCAGGGTTAATAGCTAATGGAGTGGCAACTCACTGTCTTAGTGTCAGATAAATAGCCCCAAACTGCAAATAGTTTATCGTGGCCTTTCTCTTTATCTTAGTTGGTATCTTAAGTACTCATGTATTTGGAATCTAGTTAGGTATATGAATGGCGACTTTGAATGCCTCCATCCACAAGTTTGCCCGGTGTGATATACCGAGAGTCGTGGTCATTCTCGTCTAGGCACCTTGTAAGAAAGGTTCTTGAAACTTGTCAAAATGGTGTATAAACGATTGTAGTACTTCCCCATGATCGAATCTTACTTCTTTTTAATATTTAAAATGTGCTCTCATAAAATTCTTCTATGCAATCAATGCATCATTCTATGTCTAGTGGATAGGAGTTTCTTCTTGTTTAATCAAACAAAACTTTCTAATTCTCCGCTCGAAATGTGGCCTAAGCAATAGACACAATTTCGATGAAAGTTTCTCCACCGTATCGTTTCTTGCTTATAGCAACGGACGTATCTTTGTCTTTTCAACTTTGCACTAGTAAGGCAAAGAGAGTATGTCTCATCAGATGGTGAGACTCAGATTCTTTCAAAATTAATTTATCTCATTTACAAAACATCGCTCAGGGAAAGCACATAAATCATATCTCGTAGGAAGGCGAGACTCAACATTCTCATTATTACACAGAATAATGCATTCATGATTCCCGACATTTCAATGGATGTGCTAATTTTCTATCATGGAATCTAAAATCACGTTTCTCAACAAGGAGGAAACAATAAAATATCTCTGACATACAAAAACCATCGTATAATTCTTTATCAATTTCTAAACAAGGTTCTTTATGTCTTTGACATGACATTCTTTTGCATAAGCAAATTCAATTCTTGTTACTACTCTTAGCAGCATCTTCTTCTCACATAATCCCGATAAGATTTGGGCAATTAGTCTTATAGTGCCCCTTCTTCTTGCAGTACATGCAAGTGTGTACGGGAATTGGAAAAGGTATTATCTTCCTCTTGGAGTAGTTGTTCTGTTGTGCCAACTCTAGTTCACTTAGAGCAATCACCGTGTCTTCTTTCTCACACCAACTAGAGTTGTCACTCTTGTTTGGCGGTTCTTTGATCCCCAACTCTCTGAGGGTCATAATGTCATTCGAGCCTTCATAGAGAAAAATTATATATATAAGATCAGGATAGGCTCAAAAAAATGTTGTCTCTAAAACAAGTCTTGCATGAATTAAACTCAACGTTGGTGAATATTAAAACACGCTCAAAAGAACTCTCTCTAAAAAATATCTTGCATAAGTTAAACATAACGTTGGTCAAGTTTGAAGCATGCTAACAAATTCTCTTTTCAATCTTCAGAGACAAGTATCTTTTCAATTTTTTCAGTCAAAATATCTTTTGCGTCAATTAAATTTGACGTTGGTAAAAAATAAAACATGCTTAGACGAAAGATTCTCTATTCAATTCAATAGTCTAAATTCATCGTTGGATGAAAATAGAACTAAATCAAATCACAGTCAAGGTTAATCATCAAAATCAAGGCTCATCATAAAAAAAACATGGCAAGTCATCAAAACTAACGTTAGTTAAAAAATAACAACAATGCCATCAATGTATTGTCACCATGCATTTCTCCAATAAATAATTCATGTTGGTTTCAAATTCATGAGAGAAAAGCATATTCAACATTGCAGCGGAAACATTATCTAATTTCTGTGTCTAATTCTCAGCTCCAAAATAAAATAATCTAGTCATTTCTTAAAATACATGTATGAAGCAAAATACATATGTATATATTCTAAAAATGCAGAGGGAAAAAATTCCGTGCACTGTTCATATCGGCCGAAACGGCCCAAGCCACCCCTCGGCCTCCTCTCGCGCACTGGCAGCCGAGTTTGGGCTTGGGCCGAGAAAAAGCTCCCTGCCCCAGCTAGCCCGCTTCACCCCCACCATCATATCATCGGTTGATCAAGATCCGACGGTCCACAAGAAAAGGGCGGGGTATAAAAACCGGAAAGATCGTAGGCCACCCCAAACCCTAGGTCATTTTTTTCTCCCCATGCCGCAACCTCTCTCTTCTTTTTCCTCTTTGGCGACAGCGGGTGCGAGCTGGTGAGGCGGTGAAGCACCCCACATCCTTAATGGGACTAAAATGTGCTTTATTACCGCTCACAGGGTTATGGTAATCACATTCTTACATCAGAGTAGTACTAATCCACCCTAAAGGGACAGATCAAACGTGGCGCAGCCCGTAAAACATAGCAGCGGAACTTAAACGTAGACCCAAGCTTCTCCACGATACCAGTTGGGGATAAGCCACAACCCTTACACGTTCACGATCACGACGACTTCATCTTCTCTGTAAACCAACAACAAAGCACGGGTGAGTACGAAACGTACTTCGTAAGCCCACTTTCCTCCATGAGGAATTGGTATAATGGCTATCACTACATGCAAGGTGTATTTGGAGCTCAGGATGATTTGCCAGAAAACATTTTCATATGCAAGGATCAGTAGTTCACGTTTTAACTTTAGAAAAAACACTTTTCCAAGGAGAGGGGCCGCCACTGGACTCGTAGGTCCATGTGGCCCAAACCAGAACCAAACCAAGTTTCCACCATGCTACTGGGCCACGCCCCCGTAGCTTCCCAACACACAGAACCACCAAAACCAACCACACCCAATTTTATAAAACATCTAGTTGTCGAAACCAAGCCGTAACCCGTCCATACCTGTGGACAACGGACTATCCGTATAGGTTTATACTCTGATTAGAGATTGTACTAAGACCCACAAGTTAGACTCAGCGATTGCTTATGGCCAAACAAGCGTCCGAATTCCAATCTAGCCTTTGCCTTCCTGTTATCATCAAGCAATGCCTCAAGAGGATCTGGATAGCTTTGTCGCCCTGCCAGCAGACATGTGACCCAAGCCCCCAATCCTTAGCCTCTTGCCACACCGGCACTGCAGACAACTGCAAGACTATCCATTCTGGCTTAGCTAGGTGCTGCTGCATACAACGTCGAGTGGTTGTACCAAAAAAGTTAGGCAAGATGAGACTTCAACTTGGTCCTTCAGGGCAGAAACTCCCCCAATGCTCACAACTGAGCCACACCGTCCAAACCTCCCCATGAGGCCGGACAACGAGTAAACTGTGATAACGGTACCGAGCATTCCATATGGAGCCGCCGACATCCCAGAAGCAGGTCCAAAAGCTCACCAGGTGCATGGCTGCCCTTAGCCGGTTCATCTCGCGCCTCGGTGACCGGAGGCTCACTTTCTTCAAGCTCCTCAAGAAGCTCGACACGTTTAAATGGACAGAAGATGCGCATAAGGCACTGGCCGAGCTCAAGATCTTCCTCTCTTCACATCTGGTGCTGACTGCCCCAATCCAAGCACAAGGCGATGCACCTGCAGAGGATTTGTACCTTTACTTGGCTTGCCCTACGCACGTGGTGAGTACATCACTTGTCGCCGAGAGGACAGACGAAGCACACGTCTACAAGATCCAGCACCCGGTGTACTTCATCAGCGAGGTCCTTAGCCAAACCAAAATACGGTACCCTCAAGTTCAGAAGCTTTTATATGCTATCCCTATTACGTGCTGCTCTTGAGATACCGTGACTTTTCTTCAAGACTCTGAGCCTGGTTGTTTTTAAGTAAAGATCGGGCAGTGGCAAGTAACTTATATGACATGCCAAGATCTTTTGCAATTATCTCGTAAGCAGATTTCTGATGGGTCAATTCACCCTTCAGTTTCAAGGCTTCGGCTTCCACTAGACTCTTCTCCTGCTTGAGGATAGCAATCTCACGCTTTCTATTCTCGATAATCAGAGACGCCTGCTCAGTCAGACCTGATTTTTCTGCAATAAGACCATTACTCGGCACATAGATCAGAGTTCTCCAAACAGAATACAATGACTGGAAAACTGCAGGTGTTTCTTACCTGTGACTCTTTACTCTATAGCTGCCGATTGCTTCTTCAGTTCAGCATTCTCAGTATATATGCGGAACATTTCACGAAAGCAGTCCTACACCATCAACCAGGAGTCATCCGTCAATTTAAGTATATGAAAAGTAAGATATCTTGGAGGGCATGACATTTGAAGCATTACCGGCATATCTTTGATCATCACATGAGCTATGTTGGTCGACCCTTGTACTGCTAGCTCCCGTGAATCTCCTATGGTGGCATTATCAGTGATGGACTTTGTCAGGTGAGGCCGTGCAGGGTCGTCAGCTGTGGCCAAGTCCTCTTGGCACTCCACTCCTTCCAAGGCCTGCTCCGGTGGGTTGGTCCCATGGGAAGAGCCGACGAAATCAGCCGCCTTCCCTTGGTCTGTCGACTGCTTAGACCCTTCTCCCAAGCCAGTTGCAAGCAAATCTGGGGTTGCTCCATCCCTGGGAGGAGCCGGAGCATTGTTTGGTGGAGACGGAGCCGTCTTCCCTTCAAAGGCCTCGTCTTTCCTCCCTGCATCTTGATCAGGGAGCGGTACAGAGGTGCCTCTTCCCATCCCTTGGGAAGCCACTTCGACAGCCCTGCAAAAATAGCAGAAGGAGTCAGGAATTTGATTTACACTACAAGTCCAAGGCAATGGAACATGAATGAAACTTACGACGGCAGCTGAATCCTGGATCTCAATATTCTAACAAGTGGTTTCACCCGGCTGCCAGATGTGGAAGAAGAGGACTCGGGCCTTTTGCCCATAGCCTCAGACTTCTCAATTGTTCGGTGCTTCCAGGATGGAGAGTCTCATCATCAAAAGGCTCGTTCTCCTCATAGACAATATCAGCTATCCGCAATGTTTTGCCAGCTATGGACAGACTTTGTTTCTGGATAGCCTGACGAGTCGCCCAGCGGTATGTCTCCAAAGTGGCGGTCTCTTCAGTTCTCGCTGGCTCCTTTCCAGTCTGGTCCTCATCTACAACTCCAGTGTAGAAATTTGACGGCATGCCATCAAGATCCGAACTGGCATATTTAGAATCAGGTGTTATTTTTGCCCAAATTGGAGCCTCCACAGGGTATGGAGGTTGTGATGCCCCAGGCATCTCAAGCGTA
The DNA here is from genome assembly GCA_030272315.1 of Paspalum vaginatum. Classification (NCBI taxonomy): domain Eukaryota; kingdom Viridiplantae; phylum Streptophyta; class Magnoliopsida; order Poales; family Poaceae; genus Paspalum; species Paspalum vaginatum. The sequence goes on along the minus strand of CM059020.1, from coordinate 8,913,769 downwards.
TTACATTAGCATCATTAGCTTAATTGCATCATTATATGAACATTTCATATTAGGGGCATGAGTGGATTAAGTCATTTGAAGCGAGTTAAACCGGTTTTTCTACAACTGCATTTGCTTTTGCCCTGTAACTTTAATACTGTTGTGAGTTTGATAAAACTATACATACCAAACTTGTAGACAATTTCATAATGGACAACTTTGGTATTTTGTGTCATGATATGCATAAAGGTTTGAATAGAGGTTTAGGTCATTTTGGGTAAAACTGAGAAATCTATCCAAATTTGATTTAAATAGAGATTTCAAATTTTTGTGAAACAAAAGTCAACATCTTGCAAAACTTAATATCAAAGTTGTAGGTCCTGAGCAACTGAACAACATTGGTATATAACATTTACCATGAAAATGCATAAAAATATGACTTGTGGAATTTTTAAGTTGGAAGATTATGTTGGTCAAACTGGAGTCAGCAGGTTAAATTCAATTTAAATCATATTTATACTTGGAATATGGTATTACTCCTTTTGGCAAAGTTGTAGATATCAAAAGTTATAACATTTCATTCAATTGGGTCCTTTTCAAATTCGGCTCCTAAGTTGGTCAAATTGGCAAAATTCAGAAACCTGGTTAGTTGGTCAAACCCCATTTTTCTTTTTTCGGGATTTTTCTTTTTCTTATGAGTCTATGACACGTGGGACCCACATGTCGGATTCCCGCGCGGGCCAGATGTTGACATCCGCTCGTGGGGCCCACTGTTCTGCGCATCGATGAACCCGGTCCACGAAACGTAGTACCAATTTTCCCACCCGACCCCACCTGTCATTGGAACCGGGTCTACGAACCTAGTCCACCGCGCGCCCATCTTCTCCCAGCTCCCTCCCGCTGGCCCACGCGGCAGCCGAAGCCTGCCGCGCCGCGCCATGGGCGCCAGCACGCCTCGCCCGGCCGCACTGCCTGTTCCCTCCGCGCTCGCCCGTGAAATGGAGGCGTCGGTTCCCTCTCCGCGCCCCCCTATTCATTCCCTCTGTCCGAGCTTCCACGCTGCTCCCTCCTCCCTGCGCGCACCACCGCCATCAGAGCCTGGAGCGAGCTTGCGCCTCGGCCCCTACGCGCGTTCCCGCGAGCCACCGAAGCCGTGCCGCGCTTCCCCTCCCTCTCCTCCGCCGAATCCCCTAGACCTCATTGGCTATAGCCCCTCCACCGCCTCGCATTTGGTCGCCGGAGTTCGCCGTCCCCTGCTCACCGTCGCCGGCCTCCTACAAGCCCTCCCCGTCGATTCCGGTCATGGGGGTGAGTTCCCCCTATTCCCCTCTCTCTCCCTGGGCTTTCGCGGTGAGCCTCCGTGCCCCGCAGGGCCGGATTGGCCGCGCGCCGCCATCGCCCTCCCTCCCGTCGCGAGGAAGAAGACGACAGGAGGTAGGAGACGACGGTTTTGCAGATCCGACCCCGCGATATTAGGGTTTTACACTCTAGTCCACGCGCGTTGAATGAGTCTTGCGGATCTAACGTTTTAGTCCCTAAAGTTTAGGGTTATTTGCGCATGGGTCCTAGATCTGTGGAGTTTCGTTTTAAAATACATTAAAAACGGCTGAAACTTTGAAAAATCATAGAAAATTTAAGAAAAATCCAAAAATAGCAAACTAAGTTGCATTGTAATCCTTGTAAATAGATCTATCTGTTGGGTATGATGGTTAAGCAGGAAAAGACCTTTTTACCCCTGATATTATGCATGCTTTGTAAATCATTATAAATGGGAAATGGGGACTAAATGGTCTCCAAAAATTGTCAAACTCGGCAAGCAGTGTTTTAAAGGTATATAGGCTCACTGTGAATTTTGGTAGCTCAAGTGTTCACTTTTTAATTACTGTTTTACCCCTGCATGTGATTTTAGCATAAAAATAAATGAGGAAATGATAACCATATAAAAATTATGCTCTAAATGGTTTTACACATTTTATTTGTGCTCCCTGTGGTATAAATAGCCCACTGTTGAAATGGGGTACTGTGCATGTCAAGTATTGTTAGTGTTTTGAAAATAATAAGTCCATGCATGATTAAATTAATAAATAGGAAATGTGGTTTAAATGAGGGTCAAAAAATCTGAAATTTGGGCAGAAGCTTTGCTAGCATACCTAAGCTTAGTATCAAATTTGATAGCCCAAATGCTTACTGTTTATTTACTGTTTTACCCTTGCCTAGTAATTAAGCATATAATTAGCAAAAGAAGAGGGTTCTATATAGAAATAAGATATAGGGGGCTTTGTGGTATTTATTTGGGTTTTAGATGATGTAAGTAGCTCACCGCTGAAAACTTGAGGCTGTGCATGTAAGGTTTGACCCTATTTTGAAAATGGTAGGCATAATGCTTATTTAAGTAAACTTCGGTTGCCTCGCATAAATCGATGTTACCTCGTCACACACCCCACGTTGTTATATGTGATAAGCTAAGTTACCGTAGGTGATGGCTTGTACGATTTCTTAACGCAAAACAAGTTTCATCACGAAAATGCATAACTTTAGTCCCTAAATCATGATTCCTTGCATCACACTTGCATCATGAAGCAAGCATTGCACTAATACATACTCCAATTGCACCATGTCATGCATATAGATCCCGCGAGCGAAGGATATCCGCCGGGCCAACCGATCGTAGAGGAGCACGAGGAGGAGCTGCATCAGGAGCCGAAAGACCAGCAGTAGGGGCCCGACTTCACTCAGGAGACAGCTACTAACCCTAGTGAGGAAGGTAGGCAGGACCATGAATTCCCAGCAAATATGATATTGAATGATATTTAGACATCCGCATTAGGAGTTGTTTGAAAACAATTGCATTAGACTTCTTGGCTGCCCTGGCCCTAGCACCTACAATAGAGTACGTAGGACGGGTATACCCAGAAATGCTAGGTGCGAGTAGACACGAGTGAATTGGAGTCACTCGTCGTATAGGTGTTTTCAAAGGAAAGGTTTTCAAAATATATGGAAAACTTTAAACATGATTGTGATGGAACTAAATTGAGGCCGGGCGGAGATTTGGGTATATTATGATGAAAAATGATGTGGATGTTTTGGTGGACTCCGCCCGAGCCGTTTAAGGCCTGATTCGCTGTTCGGCTGCTGATCGGCATAACATTGCTAGAGTGTTTAGCCGGGATAATGGACCGGTGAAAATCTTACTTGTGCCATCCGAAGAAAAGAGACAGGTTCCTACCATTCTTGTTGGAGGGAGTTAGGCCTGGGGGACCTTGTACTTGAGGGAGGGCTGACCCGGTACGGCCGTGGTATCGCTCCTGAGGGGGCAAAACCCGGGGGAATGGCGGGATTGAATCGAACTTGGGATGGGACGAGTGGAGATGGGGGCTATATGTGGGAACGCGATGGCTAGTAAGCATATACCCCTGGCATGATAGTTATTCCTGGGAATTAAAATCGATTCGAATCGCTGATGCTCACCAGGTGTGAGAATGCCAATGTCACACACGGACAACGTAGTAACAATCTAATTGTATTTATGATTATATATGTTTTGTTTGCAATACCAAATGTTTGTACTTGTATGTTTACATTCCTGCAAGTTATATTATGATGATGTACATTTTAATGATGATGATAATTACATGTTAACTTTTAATTACTATAAAAAGAATGGCTAAGGATCAACTGTTAGTTGCAAGCTTTGCGTCAGCCGTAATCCCTTCCATTAAGTCCTACTGAGTAATTAGTACTCAGGGTTTGCCCCCACATTTTGAGCAGGTACTGATGACTTTTGGACACTTGCTTGGAGGAGAGTAGTACCGGTGGGCTCGGTGCTTCTCGTCTCATTCATCATTGCATGAAGACTACTTCATTAAGTATTATGTTTCCACTGCGAGATTCATTTTGCACAACGCTTCTGCTTTGTATTTGAATAGGTATTTGACTACCTATATTTGGTTTGTAAGCACTTTAACTTATTTTCTACTATAAACTGCCTGTGATGATGTAACTGTTGTGGCTCCATCGAGGGCTGGATGTGTGTGATGTCGGTTCCTCTGGGAAAAGGTAATATCGGGAGACTTTTTGACTCTCGACGGACGACCGGGTTTAGTTCGGCCCAATCACACTGCAAGCCAAAGGTGGCAGGTGTGCTTAGCTCGGATTAAATCGGCGGTTCCGCCACAGAGGTTCAGAGAAGAATTTAAAACAGATACACGGCAGTGATAGCCAGCAAAGAGATCATATTTTCCAGTTTCACTACAATAACTAAATCGTAGTTAGCTAGAAGAAGTTCAGCACACCATACCTGATCCAGGGGGGTTATACACTGGAAAAGAACGAGGGGCACCGTGGTTTGTAATTTTCCCAGTAAAGAAAGTCTTAATTCGAGCCTTGATCTATGCCCGAGTGGCCTCCCTATTAATCTCACGGGTGGGATCATCCAGTCCAGAGTAGAAGCAAGATGGGTGAACTCTGTCCTTCAGTGGTTGAATGCTGTGCTGCTCAAAATCTATTGCAACAGCCATGGTCGTGAGGCCCCTATTCTTCAGATCGGCGATCTTCTCCAACAATGCCATAACATCCTCCATTTGATCATCCGACACTCCTTCCTGCCAACTATCTCCACCTGCCGGAATACAACCAGAGTTGGCAAGGACAGAGTTCTCTAAATTTTCCATAAGGAACCACTTATCAGTCCAGAATTTGTTGGATGACAATAGGGGCAAGTCTAGGGGTAACGCAGCCTCATGCTATCACACAACTAGAATCTAACTCCTCCAATATACATGCCCTGTCCATCCTTACTATGGCATTTACAGAAATATAAATACCGCTAGAGATTGAAATGTGGCAGAATCCCTAAGAAGGCTTTACATAGGTGGACAAAGATTGATAACTGAATGATGGAATTGGGGTTCAGATTTGGCAGTTCCAGCTTATACTTGTGAGGCAATCCCTACAGAAATGAGCATATCAGAAGCCCAAGACCGTGGTAGAAATACCAAGTGAATATGGGTGTGAGATGGGGAAGAACCTCAGGGTATAGATGCCCAATTTGTGTCTTCCACATACCGGCGGTCTTCTTCGGGAGCAGTCCCAGCTTCTGGAGGTCCTCAAGGTGAAAATCCTCAACCGTAGTTGTGGTCCAGGTGAGCTTTGGGTCCAGAGGCTCCCCTGCCATGAATGAGCTCAACGCATCTTGTGCGGTGGGGACAATGGATCTTGTGCTCCTCTTTTGCGCCATCTCCTTGACGCTGCGGTTGATCACCTTCGACTTCAAGCGCATCCAGTGACCTAGGGAAATGGGGGAGATTTACTGGCGGAAATGAACGGAGGCGACAGCAAGACCCTAGCAATTTGGGGGAAGAAGATGAGCGCGGTGCAACCTTCAACCGGCGTCATCATATGTAACAGGTCGTGCCGTCACTTCTAAAAGAAGGAGCACCTAGAAACCTGCAACCTATGACGTCGGGTAATGACGCGACATGATGCGCCCGAGGGCACCACTTGGATGGAATACTACTCGCCTCTCCTAATTGAATATTCTGGGGGCTGGACGACATGTACGCTGATGGGGGAATATTCTTCAAGCACTCGGTTGGTTCAAAACCAGGATTAATTACTTAGCCTTTTAGATGGCACTCGGCTCTCCTAAGAAGTGCTCAAAACCACTCGAGCTTTTCACATCACTTCATTATACTTACTCGGCTTTCATAACCTGATGCGTGTCTGCATTATACCAAGTTAGTCAACAACGACAATAAGAGCATTACATTGTTGGGTATTGATTAAAGAAGACACGTCAAATAGAGCAACTTCAATTCTATTCATGGATTGAAGGGAGTTCAAGGTACATCAAATCAATCATATGGGTAGACGCGGCAAGGAGGGCTTTGGCTACTCGAACCACCCTTCACATCGGCAGCAGAGAAGATCAACACCTTTCTCCCGGACTACATCTGCATACTTGAGGGGAGGTGACGTCGATGCAGGACATCTTCTACATCACTACCTGAGATCATCGACATATCTAGGGAGAGAGTCCCGACAACCTCAAGGGATGTAGAAAGGATGGCCAACTCAAACTTGCAGGTAAGGGAAGTCCCCATCTCCTCGACCCACTTGAGTTTGAGTGCGGCAGCATGACAGCAAGGAAATTCCCAATGGTTGGGCAGGCAGCACCGCATTTTGGTGATGATACAGTTAGATCCATGATCAGTTACCTCCAAGATGCATTGAGACAAATGGTCACAGACCTAGACTCCGCCCACACCAGCGGTTACAATAGATCTCATTAGAAGCCTCCCATAACCAGATTGAGAATCAGGTTAGACCTGATGATGGCAGGGATTTAGAAGAATCTCAAAACCAGAAGGAGTTTCAGCATTAAAGAGGACTATGGCTATCCAGAGAAAGGCTTTAGCTGCGGTGGAGTTCATTGTGATGTTCATCCTATTCGTTGAGGAGCAAGAGGCACCAGGATGGTTATTTAAAGGCGGCCAAGGTAGACAGGCGGTCGACAAGCATTCATAATAGTGTCGTCAATCGGTGCTTTTAATGCCAATACAACTATCTGTAAGCATCTAGGCCCTTATGTGAGTTTCGGTGATTGAATGACAAGCTTAATTGTTACTTATAAGCTCATGAGTGCAGGTTTAATGATATGAATATTTTAGTTGCTCATTGGATTTACATTGTGGCCCCTAATTCCGAAGGTTTATTTCAAGCATGCGACACATGGTTTTCATCCATATCTCGAAGGCTAAGGACTCTTCTAGAGTCAAGAATCATGGGTGTTAGAGGATCCTTGCTTAGATAGGGCTTTCTAGTTTTCTAGTGTCCTCACTATTAAGGAGGGGTTAATGGTTGAAGCTTGATCTTGAGATATGCCAAGAAATGATGCACACACAAGGTAAAAAGACTGTATATCAGCAAAGGTGCAAGCTAAAGCAACTCAAGGACATAGCAATTCAAAGGTTGGATCAATTCTCGTTGAAGAAGCAAGAATCAGAGCAAAATTGCATGGACCGTATAGTCCAGTCTGGATCTGTTTTCATGGAGCATACCATCTTATGGGAAGAGATATTTGGACGAAGTGATGTGTGCATGCAAATCCATTAGAAAGGATGGTCCGATTTAGTGTAAACGTACCAATCCATGGACCAAACAATTAAGGCATGAACGGGTGAAGAAGGAAATGAAAATGCAAAGACCGTATAGTATGGTCTGTGCAGACCGTCCATGGACCGTCCTAAGAAACCCGACGGTGTGCACTTGGGTTGGAACTTAGTTGATAGTGGAACGTATAGTACGATTTGAGTAAACCGTAAACCCAAGGGTATGCACTTTGGTTGGAACTCAGTTGACAGTGGACTATATAGTACGGTTTGAGTAAACCGTACCAAACACCGGACCATGAAACCCGAGGGTATGCACTTTGGTTGGAACTCAGTTGACAGTGGACCATATAGTACGGTTTGAGTAAACCGTACCAAACACCGGACCAAAGTACAGTAACGCAGGCGTTCAGTGACCGTTGGAAAAGTGAGTGGACCGTATAGTCCGGTCCTCACGAAAAGCATAGACCGTATCATACGGTCTAAACTGCATCAGCCAGGCTTCTTTTATAACAGCTCTCTTGGTTTGAGGGCTATATATATGGGCACCCCGGGATCATTTCGTGCTCTTTAACACTCTAGAAACAGTATACACTCAGAGAGCCACTTGTGCTTCACTCTTTGCTTCATCCACTTACATATTCACACCTTTGAGAGCAAGATCAAGGTCAAGGCTTGTGTGCATCCATCTTGGTGAGGATCAAGATCAAGTGAAGACCGGAGGCTTGTTACTCTTGGTGTTTGGCAGCACCTAGGCGGACTTGGTGACCGAGGTGCGTTCTCGGAGCTTGCCAAGGAGTTGTGGAAGCCCGAAGAACAAAGGTGTAGAAGGCTTGAGCTCCACCTTGCGGGGATGGCGAACGAAGACTCTTAGTGAGCGCCCACAAGCATGGGAGGTGGCAAAACACTCTAGGGTGTGCCGCAACGTGGACTAGGGGAGGGTGCCAAACCTCCGACACCACGAGAAAAAATTCGGTTGTCTCTTCCCCTTGTCTCTCTACTTGATGCTTTCTCTACCTTGCTTGTTTTCATGGATTGCATCTAGTAATCACCATGCTTAGCTTACTCTTGGCTAGTATCTCCCTTGCTTTGACTATATGTGTGCTTACTAGCATGAGTAGGTTTATTTCTACCACTAGCATGAGTAGGTTTATTTCTATCACTAGCATGAGTAGGCGTGATATTTCTTGTGGATTAGTGTAGATTTCGCTAAGAGGGTGAAGTTGGCTAATTGGTAGCTTTGGTAGGTTAAGGACCTTTTCGATTAGAGTTTGAAATTAGCCCAATACACTATTGCTGCCCAAAGCCTGACAAAAGAGGGTCATCAGTGCAGTATTGGAGCAGGTACCAGGCATGAGAATCCAATGACCGGTCTTGATTCATGAGTACACAGTTCACATATGAGGCCAAAGGCGGAGCAATAATTGAAGACATAGAAGATATTACAGCATCTATTTCAGCCTAGGGGGTTCGAGTAGCCTCGAGCGAGGGAGATATTTTTGAAGAAACATAGCAGTGTGACAGACGGTGATGCACTCGGCAGCGGTGTGGCAAAAGCATTCAAGCACTCGGTAAAGGTGCACTCGGCTATGGATGTCTGCCGGCATATTGATTAACACTCTGAACAAGCTCCAAGATGCATTATCATACTTCTTGAATCTTGGGGGCTATGAGAGTGTTAAGGAGAAGACTTTCCAGAAAAAATTTTACGGTAATTTCCTGAAGGTCCAGTTCAAACTTCCAATTTGATGGTTACTCAAGTCAACTAGAAACTTGGGGGCTACTCCATACGGAGTCCATCTTGCAATGGCCTCCATACTTCGGATGGTGGGGTGGACTCCATGGTAACCTTCAAGACGATTCCTGCGAAATCATCATGGGGCTCAGGGGCTTGTGGGGTCATATATCCCTAGGTGCCCTATGATGACTGATTGAACCATCCTAACGGGTGGGCTGAGTGGTTTGACCCCCGATCTAAGGAAGCGGTTGGCGTGACCTGCAAGCAAGCCACTCGGATCGCTTTAGATGATGTTTGTTAGGATCTCATCCTGTATATCCAGCATGTAATCCTATGAGTCTGGCGGCAGGCGGCTCTCTGGGGATGCGCCTTGTAACCCTAGCTTCTCGGCCTATATAAGTGGAGCTAGGGACCACGGGGAAACTCGCTCAACCTTTCATACATCCAACAATACAATCCACAAACCCCATACAGGACATAGGGTATTACGCGATCAAGCGGCCCGAACCTATCATATCGTCGTGTTCCTGCGTGATGTACACCATTCACGATCTCTTCACCACCCTAACCGATCTCAAAAACCATCGCAGGACCTACCTTGTGGTGGGCTGCTAGGACTAAACTCCCACATCCGATGAGTAGAAGAAAGCCAAGATTCAAGATTCAAGACGGCCCGGTGGTCATACCATCGGACATTCTAGGCAGTGGAGAAAAAGCAATCGCGTCCAAGTGTTAACACACACTAGACGGTCCAGTACTAAGCACCGGACCGTCCGGTGTACACAATGAACGTTCTGGACTGAGATTACATCAACTTGAAGACCGCATGCGTTATCACGCACCAGACGGACAGTTGCTCACAATGGTCGAATTGAAGTTTCGATGGTCAACTCCAACAGCTAGTTGGGTGTACACAATGGACATTCTGGTATAGTATTCACCGGATGGTCCGGTGCTACCACCGGATAGTCCAGTGGTCGCAGTCTGCGTAGTGCAGCTGCTCCCTAATGTCTAGTTTCAAGGTTTGGGCTATATATACCCCTTTGCTCGGCCTCATTGGTATGGTTGGTGACTTTAGACTTCACTTTACACATATTTGAGAGCCCAATCCGTCAAAGAGAGCAAATGGACACATCCCTCCATGGCTAGTACTTGTGAGAACTTGCTTAGGCCTGGTTAGTGCATAGTCTTGGTTGCGACCAAGTGTTTGTGTTACATCCGTGCCTTCCTACACATCGTCTTTGTAAGTGTGGGGCTTGTAAGTCTTGCGAGACCCTCTAAGGTGTGGAGTGGCCACTACCTTACTTACTTATGAGAGGGAAGGAGGCCCTCGAAATTGTGGCCAAAAGCTCACCTAGTGGAGATAGCGGTGAGCGTCCATGAGAAGACCCGTGGAAGACCCTAGCGACCTTTTTGATCCTCTATCCTTGCGAGGCTGAGGCGATAGCCCTTGCACGGGCTACGCGTGTGCCAAGGCTTGCATGGGTGTGTACCGAGGATATCCAGAGTTATCCAACCGGGTGGCTTGACCAACACGCAAGCAACCTTCTGATCCTGAATCCTTGCGAGGACGAGGCCGTAGGCCTTATTGTGCGGGCTACGTGAGTGTATGGTATTGCGTGGGTCACTTTGCCAACTTCTTTCCTTGCGCGGACTCCGCAAGAGCAAATACTTACAAGGGGCGCCAAATGAGTAGTAGGGGGAGGCTTGCGCGCCATCCCGATACCTAGGTAAAAAATCATCGTGTCTCCAACTTGTACCATCGTCGCCGTCGTCAACGAGAGTTTGCACATCTCTACTTATCTCTTTAGCTTTCGTGTTTACCTTATTGCAATTGTGTTCTTAATTTCTTAGACTAGTTTGATAGGTTAGTTTCTACTTAGCTACGGTAGAGTTAGCAACACTTAGCAAAACCTTAGTGCACATATCTTGTTTATTTTGCACAGGTTTTGATAAGTTGTTTTTAGAGTCCTAGTTTTAGAATCCTAATTCACCACCTCTCTTAGGACGTCGGCTCACGATCCTCGCGACTTTTAGGGTCCACATATAGGGTTTATCTCTCTTCCTTATTTATGACATGTGGGATCCGATCTGTGAGTGAAATAGTTTATTCTTCACCGTTTGTCCGTCTTCCATCCTTCTCTCTCCTCACCAAGGTAGCAGTGAAACGAGCACAAGCGGGGGTGCAAAGATGGCAAGGTGAGCATTGCTTGCAAGTGGTAGGTAGACAACGGTGGGAAGGTAGTGGCGCGAGCAGAGAGGATGAAGAGACATGGAAGGAAGAGGAGTTGAAAAATTGAAAAAAAAAGTAAATATACAACAGGTCCCATGTGTCATCAGTGAAGAACAAAAATTCATATACAAATGAGTCCCAAATGTCAATAACGAAGACAAAAAGAAAAGAGATGGATCTTACATGTGTGCCTATATGCACCATAACTCCTAAACTACTGAGAGAGGATAGCGATCTTGGAACTGAAATGACACATCAATCAAATCAAAGGTAGATTTCCGATTTTCTTAGTTCAATGATCTACTCCATCCATCCATCCTCAATAGTCATATAAGCCTCAAACACAGACCAAGAAAGAGTAGAGTTTGCATATCTCATTTACTACTCCTCAGTTACTCGCGTACACTCATTGGTTGCATGCAGTTATGAACTCATAAATGCATCTCTTTAGGGTGCCATGTAACTATCCTTGTACGACTATCATTTTTTTTTCTTATATGACTATCAAAGATGGATGGACTGGAGTATATAACATATGTAACACAACTCCCACTCCAAAGCTAGCGCGAGGGGTCGTACGAATTATAGGTCATGAGGCAAGTCCAACACATCGTGTATCATGTTGCTTATATTCAAATTCCATTGTATAACTATAATATTATTTTTGTTTTATAGACATTATAGTGGAGGAAACTAGAAACCCACAGTCGAGGGCGACCTCGGCTTGGAGAGCTAGTCCGAAGCCCGGACTCCAACATAATACTCTCTCCAATAATACTCCTCGTTCCAATTCCTCAAATCCCACTCCTCTCTGTACGTCATGCCAGCTACAGTGCTAAACAGTACCAAACAGTGCAAAACAGTGTCAAACAATGCCGCTACAGTATTTTGAGAAACCAGTTTGAGGCATACCATTGGGGATAGCCTAATCATGCACTTTATCACAAAATCGAAGTTTTTTAAGACTATTCCGAGTTTAAAGTATCATATTATTGTTAGGAAGAAACAGCCTCCACAATGTATAGTATCATACATAAATGTTCAAAGTAATTAATTAGGGTGATACTTGTGTCTATAAAAGTGGACCCATGGCACTAGATTTTATGCCATGGTCTAAAATATCGTGTCAGAGCAGTATCTTGCTTAAGATACAACTTTTTTTTCTCTCTCATATTAAATATTGTGCCATCCCAGTTTTAAATCCTGCATAACGTCATTAATTAGTATGATACTACCTAATGAGAATAGCCTAATCTATACCTAGGGAGGTGTTTGCACCCGGAGGCTAAATTTTAGACCCTGTCATATCGGATGTTTGGACACTAGTTATAAGTATTAAATAAGGTCTAATTATAAAACTAATTACACAGATGAGGAGTAAACGACGAGACAAATTTATTAAGCCTAATTAATCAATGATTAGCAAACATGATGCTTCAATGACAGATCGTTAATCATGAATTAATTAGGCTTAATAAATTCGTTTTACCGTCTACTCCTCGACCATGTAATTAGTTTTATAATTAAACCATATTTAATATTTTTAACTAGTATTAAACATTATGTGTATAAATTTTACCCTCAGATCCAAACACCTTCGAGTCCTAGCAAATTTATAATATTCCTATTCCTATAGTCCCATATACATTAATTCGGGTTCGGGTCCACTTTCGTTCATCACTTGAGTCCGGAAGAGCCCAGAACGTTCTACCGGGCAACCGCGAGCGTGGGGCCCGCACGTCAGGCCGAATAAGATCTCTTGCAGCCCCTGGAACGTTCGGCCAAACCACGGCGCGCCGCCACGATTTATCGCCGCCTGCAGAGACGACGAGCAGTCTACGGCGACGTGATAAGCCCAGGCGCCGCTGCTAGGGCAGAACGTTCACGGCTCCGACACCGCAGGTACGATCAGATCCCTCCTCCTCCCTCCGCGCGATCTCTGCGTGCCCTATGCGAGATCTCTGCGTGCTGTGGCTGCATCGGACTTCCTTCTTCGTCGGCTTCGATTTTTTAGCGTTTTGGGGTTGCCTTTTATGTATAATTTTGGAAGGTTAACACGCGATATTTCTAGATTCTGCGGAGGGCAGGGCTTGGTTTTCAGAGATTTTAGATCGGGTTTTGTGGCTATTTCGGATTTGAATCGATTATTTTTGGGGGGTTTCTGTGGTTGAGGCTGACAGGTTCGTGATCTGGTTCGCTTTCCTAACTCGTAGATCTCGCTGCTGTTTGCAGGGTTTGCTTGTGATCAGATCTGTTTCGTAGTGCTGGGCAGCTGAAGTGAGTCGAAGATGAGCGTGGTGGGGTTCGATCTCGGCAATGAGAGCTGCATCGTGGCGGTCGCCAGGCAGCGCGGAATCGATGTGGTCCTCAACGAGGAGTCCAAGCGGGAGACCCCGGCTATAGTCTGCTTTGGGGACAAGCAGCGGTTCATCGGCACGGCTGGCGCCGCATCGTCCACCATGAACCCTAAGAACTCCATCTCACAGATCAAGCGCCTGCTCGGCCGCAAGTTCTCCGATCCGGAGCTGCAGAGTGATCTCGCATCCTTCCCCTTCCGTGTCACCGAGGGGCCCGATGGGTTTCCTCTGGTCCATGTGCGGTTCCTGGGCGAGGAGCGGGCATTCACCCCCACCCAGTTGCTTGCCATGGTGCTGTCTAATCTGAAAGGCATTGCTGAGGGGAACCTGAATGCTGCAGTTTCTGACTGCTGCATCGGCATCCCTGTGTACTTCAGCGATTTGCAGCGTAGGGCTGTCCTTGATGCCGCCACCATTGCAGGCCTCCGGCCGTTGCGGTTGTTCCACGAAACAACGGCTACAGCGTTGGCATATGGAATTTACAAGACTGATCTCCCTGAGCAGGACCAGCTAAACGTCGCATTTGTTGATGTCGGTCATGCCAGCATGCAGGTCAGCATTGTTGGTTACAAGAAGGGACAGCTAAAAATGTTGTCGCATGCGTATGACCGTTCTCTTGGTGGGAGGGACTTTGATGAGGCCCTCTTTAAGCACTTTGCAGCAAAGTTCAAAGAAGAGTATAAGATTGATGTGTACCAGAATGCCCGTGCATGCATTAGGTTGCGTGTGGCATGTGAGAAGCTTAAGAAGATGCTTAGTGCCAACCCAGAGGCTCCTCTGAACATAGAGTGTTTGATGGATGAAAAGGATGTGAGGGGTTTTATTAAGAGGGAGGAGTTTGAACAGATCAGTACCTCTGTGCTGGAACGCGTGAAGGGGCCATTGGAGAAGGCCTTAGCTGAAGCTGGCTTGACAACTGAAGATGTGCACTTTGTTGAGGTTGTTGGATCAGGTTCTCGTGTTCCGGCTATAATCAAGATAATCACTGAATTTTTTGGGAAGGAGCCAAGGAGGACCATGAATGCTAGCGAGTGTGTTGCGCGAGGATGTGCTCTTCAGTGTGCTATCCTCAGCCCCACTTTCAAAGTGCGGGAATTCCAGGTACGGGCTCAGATGTTTTTTCTGTTGTCATCTCTGTTTCAAGCTATGGAATGGTCGGATTGTATCATGAGCTGTTGTCTATGCTTGATTGATAGTAATGGATACTGCAATAATGGCATGCCACTTATGCATACTAATGTTTGGAAAACTACTTTCCACTGAACTGCTAGTACAAGAATAGGTCATAGCACTTATGTGTCTATATAACACTCTCATATCACTTTTTTTGCTTTGCAATGCCATCTTCACTTTTTTTGAGATGGTGTCATGTGCTGGCTCTATTTCTCCTGAGTTCTTTATCCTAGAATTAATACTCATAGATGCTGTTGTTCAACCTGAACTATCCTGCTTCTGATGACCATCAGTAAGGAATCTGTTCTAGTATTTGAAGAAAGTATTTGGTTTGTTAGAAGTCTTACCTTGGCACACAATGATGTGCAATTCATTGCTAGTAAATTTATGTTTCAGGTAGGTTTTTTTTATAAAGTGTTTCAGGTAGGCTGACAAGAATAGCTAATGAACTTGATGTGATATTTTACTGGTTATTTTTAGTAACTAATGATGACAAAATAATTATTTTGTTTGCTCAAGGATCCATCGGTTAAGATGTTACTCAAAACATCCTTAAATTGTAGGTGTTTTGAAACAGTCAAACAACCTTTAAGCTTTTCATGAAATGTTCCTTGATTAGTTGTTGTTGGATAACCTATGTAATCAATGGTGTGTTTGGTTTGAGGAATCACCTCATCCTAATCATAAGTACATCCCATGAATTTTGTTGGAATGACTTGCCTCATGTTTATATAGTGTGCTTGTGAGAGATGAGGTGTTGAATGTTGATGGATCAATCCTTTCTATTCCTCGAACCAAACAAAAGTGTCAGTAGGTGTCAGATCACTCCATTCCTCAAACCATACACCCCAAAGTTTGTTTCATTTTCCCCATATGCGCTAGTGTGTGTTAAAATGACCATGTGCATTATTTTTATGTGCTTGATATTGTTTATTGTAATTTGTGTTTGTTCTTCTTTTATTGGTATATGTTGTGGAATTGTCTGTCACCATGTTGTTCAAGCTTTATGTTCAAAAATAAAAGTTTGATTCTTATTCATGGACATGGTGGTGTGTATTGCTAATTTGCTATGTACTCATTTGTTTTAAATAATAGATCAGTGTGTAATATTTTCCTTTATGCCTCGGATCCCTGATGATGACACTGGATTGATATTTTTCAGGTTAATGATGGGTTTCCTTTCTCAATTTCTTTGTCATGGAAGTCAGATTCCCAGGACAGTGCACCCCAACAAACCCTTGTGTTCCCAAAGGGGAATGCAATTCCTAGCACTAAAGCTCTTACCTTCTATAGATCAAGTACATTTGAAGTTGATGTTTTGTATGTGGACACTGGTGACGCCCAAATTACACAAAAAATAAGCACTTACACAGTAAGCAGCTTCTTGCACAGTGTTTGTGTTATTGTATTCAATAGTTTTGCTGGTGATATTTGATAAAGTTTTTTTTTTTTTTTTTTTTTGCTCTTGCAAGTATTTGTTACTGTATTGATTTGCAATGGTGTGCTGAACTTTATGCAGATTGGCCCTTTCCAACCATCCAAAGGTGAGAAGGCCAAACTGAAAGTTAAAGTGCGTCTCAACATCCATGGGATTGTCACTGTTGATTCAGCAATTGTAAGTTCCAAGACTAGGTATTTTCCAGCCTCCTTTGGGATAGATGTTAATGTTCTGAACACTGCTATATGCAATATTGCCATGCAGATGCTGGAGGAGGAGGATGTTGAAGTTCCAGTCTCATCTACTAATGAAGCTCCGAAGGAGGCTACAAAGATGGACACAGATGATGCGCCAAGTGATCCTGCTTCTGGAACGGATGTGAATATGCAGGAGCCTAAAAGTGCCGATACCACTGAGGGTGCAGCAGCTGAAAATGGCGCACAAGATCCTGAGCAAAAATCTGTTCCAATGGAGACTGATGCAAAGGTAGGATATATTCTTGACAAATGGGCTTAGTACGTGGATTATACTTTGTTTGCAGCATTGGTTAAGTTAATGTTTTTCTAGATTTCTTTGAGCTTCTGCATTTGCTTTTTTTCTGTTGATTTTGAATTTTTTGCTCATCATAGGAATGGCCAATTTATATGTATACATATATACTAAAATTATTGTTCTGTTTGTTTGTGTTACAATTTAAACTATCGTTTCACTAAGTGTATAGGGAAAAAAACTATTGGCATCTATGACATCAAATAAGTACACCATAAAAATATACTTAATGATTGATCCCGTGATACTAACTTTGTGCCATAAATATTAACACCCTTTCATATAAATTTGATCAAACTTAAAATAGTTATTATAAACCTAAAAGTAGCAATATTTTAGGTCAGATAGACTAATTATTTTTCACGCAGTTATATACATGTATTCTTGTCCTGGTAATGAATGCTTGGCTTGTATGTTCAAGTGACAGGACTAATAATTCGTTCATTGATTAATTGACTCCATTTGTTTTAGGTTGAGCCATCGAAAAAGAAAGTTAAGAAAACTTCTGTTCCCGTCCATGAGTTGGTCTATGGGGCCTTGGCTGTAGATGACCTGCAGAAGGCTGTAGAGAAGGAGTATGAGATGGCTCTTCAGGACAGAGTAATGGAAGAAACCAAGGAGAAGAAGAATGCTGTGGAAGCTTATGTTTATGACATGCGTAACAAGGTATATTGAGATGCATGTCCTGATGATTTCCTTGTGAACATTAGCAGTAGCAGCAGCAATATCTAATCACGTGTTTCCTTGTATTTAGCTGTATGACAAGTACAGCGATTTTGAAGCACCCACGGAGAAGGAGGGGTTTATTGCTAAGCTTCAGGAGGTTGAAGATTGGCTATATGAAGATGGGGAGGATGAGACAAAGGGAGTCTATATTGCTAAACTGGAAGAACTTAAAAAGGTATTCCTTTATTTAAGGAATCACTGCAGTGCTACTCATCTGATCTACTCTTGCATGGTGATTTAGATAATACAACTCCACTTAAACTGCAGATTGGTGATCCGATTGAGGCACGGTACAAAGAGTGGACGGATAGAGCTTCAGCTGTTGACCAGCTGGTGTACTGCATTAAAAGTTTTAGGGATGCTGCTTTGTCCAATGACCAAAAGTTCGATCACATTGAAATTTCAGAGAAACAAAAGGTAGGTCATGTTGACAACCCTTTTCATATGTGTCCTATTGCTAGACACCACCGGTAGCTGAGGAATGCTCATGAGCTGGTTGGACATGGTTGAAACATTACCAGTTATGGTCGCTATGTAATTCTTGTGATTTATTGACATGCGGCTCTTGCCATTAATTGCTAATATTTTTTTCCTTGCGCACAGGTCATCAACGAGTGCTCTGAAGCAGAAAACTGGCTTAGAGAGAGAAAGGAGCAGCAGGAGGCTCTACCAAAGCATGCCAACCCTGTGCTGCTCGTATCAGATCTGAGGAAGAAAGCTGAAACGCTTGACAGGTTTGTTGTCTAGGATGCTAGCTTCCATGTCAATCTGAGTATGACGCTGCCATTAAGATAATTGGTTCTGAAAACCCTGTTTTGCAGGTTCTGCAAACCGATCATGACAAAACCAAAGCCGGCACCCAAGCCACAGACTCCACCGCCACAGACTCCGCCCCCACAGCCTGAAACCCAAGCACCTGAGCCTCAAACTCCAGAGCAGCAACAAAATGGTGCTGGTGAGCCAGCGAGTGAAGGAGGTGCTCAGGAGACCTCCAGCGAGCAAATGGACATGGACAAGCCTGACAATTCTGCTGATGCTGTAGCATAAGTTGTCTTTCTGTCTTTGCCTGAATTTTCCCTTCATTGTTATCTTGTAGGCAATGAGTTAGGCAAAACTGGTGCTACAAGCCTTTTCTGTTGTGGGTTTCTGAAAGTTGAGATTGAGTTATGTCTTCCGCATTGTTGTGGTCTGTGGACTAAAAAATCCGAATAGAAATCATGATGATCGAATTGTACTATTGATTCAGTATCGTAACAGGAAATCGTGGTACGAGTATGCTGTGAAAGATCTGGGACTGGGATGGCTGGTGTCCGTAATTCGTAAAGTTCTTTGCGATTGTATTTTGTTACACAGTTTTTTACAGCCCTCAGGAACAAAAGAATCGCTTGTGTCTATTATCCATCTTGGGATCCTAAGGTTGTGCTCCAAGTAAGGCTTTCTCCAACAATACTCTTTATTTCAATTCCTTAAATCTCATTTCTCTCTGTACATTATATCAGCTATAGTGCAAAATATTATTTTGAGGAACCCTTTTGAGGTATGCCATTGGGAGAGCCTTGTCCCACTGGGTGTCCCCTAATAGTAATGTTTGATTATATCTTTGAATGCCATATTGAACATTATTTGTAGGGTTAATATTCACTGTTGTGTATATGTTTGCTTTCATACTACGTGTCACAAAAAGAATGCAGTCATGGCCCCATAAGAAATTGCTTTCTTGGTGTTTCTAAACTCCTAGTTTCATTAATTTGACAGGTTGCTGTGGGTGTGTATATTGAAAAGGGCAACTAAAAAATCGATGAATGTTTGGTGTTTGCCACAACCCACAATGTTATGTTTCCTAGCTAACGTTCTTATGTATTTAGCCCCGCTTGCGGTCGCCACCACCATCATATCTCCCATGCTCGGTGGACTGACGGAGAAATCTTGGCCGCTTCCGAATCCGAAAGAAGTCTGTCACGCGCTGGTGGAACTGGAATGTTCAATCCAGAGCGAGGAAACGGAGAAGCTTCCTTCTCTCTCTGTTCAGCGGCTTTGCAGGTAAATAAAGTGAAGAAGAGGGTGAAGTTTCCGTTGGCGCAGGCCTCGGCTGTTTCCCGTGCCTCCGGAGAAGTGCCGTTGTTTGACTGGCACGCAGGCTGTGGTCCGCGGTGTGAACCGTGAACGTGACGGCATGGAGAGAGAAAGGTCCAGAAGGCATCTTCGCGTGGCCACTTGGAAGTTGGAACCTGGACTGGACCAGAGAAGAGAAGGTTCCATAACCACAAGTTGGAACCTGGACTGGACCAGAGAAGAGAAGGTTCCATAACCACTTGGTAGAAAGCTAAATGGCATCGCACTGCATGCACATCAATACAAGATATGCAGTTCTTCTTCCCCACCCAAATCCCAACCCCCTCGTTCACTCGTTGTGAACTCTCCCAAGTCCCCACAACCCTCTCGTCGTGGACTCAGGTGTATTTAGACAATAGGATAGGAGATATGGAATAAGAAAATGAGGGCGCGATAGATTCTTATCACATATGATAGAGGGATATATAGAGATAAGTTGGAAGTAGTGAAATAAAACATATTCCTATCACATACCTCATTGCTTTTCTATTTCTCTGTCCCTAACCCTACCTTTATCCCCATCCGATCACAACACAAGCATAGTCAAGAATTATGGAAAAGGGTCTCATGACGACAATCGAGTTGATATTGGCGGCTGGCAAGGCAGGGATCGAAGGAATGTTTGGCGGCTTGGAGCTCTTACGTGTCCGTCATACACTTGGTTTGTTGGTCTTACCAAACTTTTGTCATCGAGAAAAACAAACGTGCCATCGAAAGAAAATAGAACAAGTCTATTTTTAGCCTCCCAACTCTTTTGTTTGTCTCTAACCCCCAACTATACCATCTGTCTAAACCAGACCCCTAAACTTATAAAACCACTTAAATTTGGCACCTGGAGTCCAGGACGTGGGGCGTGCGTTGTTGGCCCCACCGCCATGCCGCCTGCACCTAGTGCTGCCAGCGAACCGAGGCCCATGGTGCATGCATGTGTGCCACTATAGCCCAGTGGTGCACTGTGCCGGTGGGCTCCGCCCTGTCGCAATGGAGTTTATGCCCATGCTATCATGGGCAGCAGTAGGCTAAAGATCCACCTCCTCCCGTGCATGGTGTGGAGTCCCATGGAAGCATAGTTAGGCTTTCTTTTGCGTTAGTGACTCATTCTTCGTCGTACAGATCGTCTTACCCAAGGGAATTAGAGGGGTAAAAGGGAGACCCAGAGATCTGAGATTGACTACGGGCCATACCCAGCGGGATACATATTGCCCAAATTTCACCTAAAAGATGGACCAAAAAGCATTTTGCAAGGTTCATTGCTCAGCGTAGAGATACTTTTGGAAACTAAAACTCATTATTTAGGTTTAACCCTCGTCGCTTGTATGAATTGCCTAAATGGATGGAGATGATATTCCTTAACCCTACCTTTATCCCCATCCGATCACAACACAAGCATAGTCAAGAATTATGGAAAAGGGTCTCGTGACGACAATCGAGTTGATATTGGTGGCTGGCAAGGCGGGGATCGAAGGAATATTTGGCGGCTTGGAGCTCTTACGTGTGTGTCATACACTTGGTTTATTGGTCTTACCAAACTTTTGTCATCGAGACAAACAGGCATGCCATCGAAAGAAAATAGAACAGGTCTATTTTTAGCCTCCCAACACTTTTGTTTGTCTAACTCTAACCCCCAACTATACCATCTGTCCAAACCGGACCCCTAAACTTATAAAACCACTTAAATTTGGCACCCGGAGTCCAGGCGGTAGGGCATGTGCCGCTGGCCCCACCGCCTTGCCGCTTGCACCTAGTGCTGCTAGCGAACCAAGGCCCGTGTTGCATACATGCGTGCCACTGCAGCCCTGTGCTGGTGTGCACCGCCCTGTCGCAATGGAGTTTATGCCGATGCTATCAGTGGGTAGCAGTAGGCTAGAGATCCACCTCCTCCCGTGCACATGGTGTGGAGTCCCATGGAAGCATAGTTATTAGAATCGGGCCGGACCGGACCGGTGGTCCGACCGGAAAAAACCGGAACCGGAACCCTCGCCGGTCCGATTCGCTTAAAAGATCGGATAAGCAATTGAACCGGATAAAACCGTTCAAACCAGCGGTTTTTTGCCTTAAACCGGTGAAAACCGAAGTGTTTGGGCCGGTTGTTGACCGGCGGCTTGGCAACTTGAGCGGGAACCAAGGGTTACGAAAAAAAAATGGCGGAAATAGAGTAAAATGTGGCATACGTGATGGTTCAAACCCTGAACCTGCTGCTTGGGAGGTGGAAGTGTTACCGCTGCGCTGCAAGTTCGTTAGGTAGTAGTAACCTTTCCTTTACCTATTTGACCCAGGTTCGACCGGCGATTCAACCGGTTAGACCAATCAAACCATGAACTGAGAGCCCCACCGGTTCAACGTCCTGGTCCTAATAACTTTTTATGGAAGGCTAGATGGAGAAGAAGGTGATTTTACGAAAGGATCCTCCATGTTTGCTATAATTAGTCGGCTATTCGCAAGAGATAGAACCACTTTACGCTTAGTTGATGAAAAAATAAAAAGAACCACTGTCCATGTCATCACAATACCACTCAATACAGTTTTCAAACCTCAAATTTAACTGGTTTTGTAAGTTTACAAGTCCGGTTTGGATGAAATGGCAGTTGGACGTTATACTCAAACAAACCGAAGAATGAGGGGTGAAAAATAGACTTGTTCCAAAAAATAAATAAATCTTTGTTTTTCTATTACAAATTTCGACACAATCTAAGTCGGGCATCACGCACTCTAGATTGCAGTTAAACTCGTTTACGCATATCAACCATCAGGCAGTAGCGAGCTGTACAAAGACACTGCTCGATCCATGTGGCCATCATCTACGGATCAATAACGCTTTCAGTGCAGGAGGTAGGTGACGGCGAGCGCGGCGGCCATGAGCACATACGCCACCGCCTGGTCCACCGCCAGGCCGTCCACGACCCGCCGCAGCCCAGACCTGTGCTTGTGCGACGCCGGCGCCGCCGCACCCTCCGCACCGGGCGCCGCCATGCGACCGGCCGCCGCTTGGATTGAGACGCTCGTTGTGGCCTTGTGGGCTAGCGACGCAAATCGGTGGATGGCTGGAAGCTTTTAGCTTCGATTGATCCGAGCGACCGAGTCGACGGGGCGGGGCACAGATATATAGGGAGGCGGCGCCGAGTCGCTTCTGCTGTCCACTCCGATTTCCGAGTAGGAGCCGAGCAGGAGGCGGCTTCGACTCTTCGTGGGTGCCGGCCGATACGGGGGCGGCTGCCGGGCGACCAGCCACGTGGGCGTCCGGACGCTTTGCTTCGCCGCGTTGCCATCGAAATAAGTTTATTCGCTACGAGAAGGTTCCGTTTCGGTTTGACCTTTCTACGCGTGAGGCCTGCGGGCGGGCGCCGGTTCAACTGGAAGCTTCTCTGCCGGCCGTGTAGAAGGAAAGTCGCCGAGGGCCACAGTGTTTCTGTTTTTGTGTACAGTATCCTAACGTGGTTCACTGCAGCATGGAGTTAGAGAGACAGTGGATTGGGTAAGTCTTATTGTAGACAGAGAAGAAGATGGTTAGAATAGTGATAGGCAAGGGTGGATAGGCAAGCTGTTAGAAATGGTCCTATATGTATCTTTTTCTGTTTTTGTGTACAGTATCATGGTTCACTGCAGCATGAGTTATATGTATCTCAGCTCTATTCGTTTGAGCTATTTTCAGTTTCTTTTCAGATATGGAATAGTGTTTTTCTCTCACAACATTCATCCATGGAACAGTGTTTTCAGCTAAAAGTAGCTGCAGCGAACAATTGGTATGAATTTTTAAAGATTAAATAGATGTTTTTAGTATTTTAAAAATATGAAAACCATCCTTGAAACCACTTGGAGGACCAAATGTTTCCGATTTCAACATTTGGATGGTCAGATATACCGGTTTTAGAATTCGATTGCCAAATATGGACTTGGGCTATAGTTTGATGGTCAAAAATGGATTTTTCCTTTAAAAAAGTTTTAGAATGGATTATAATCGTGCATTCATGTTAGTTACCAAATAGACATCTCTATGCGTCACGTAATAATAACGTTACAACAACTATGTCGCATTCTAAAATGATGTTGCACCGGCTATTTGCCTATTCTAATTGCAAATTACGACTATTCTAATTACAAGTTACCAGGAATCGTGTATGCCCGTTTTTTTTTTTGGCACATCACGTCTTGCATGTGGTTTTATACTGGTTGGGATTAGATCTGTTTTTGGCTAATAGATTGTTAGCAATCCAACTCACGCCACTTGCATTAACAGGCACTAATGAGCAGTAAACTCTAGCAATTCAATACAACTGAGACAAATAGACTTTGGGAAAGGCAGCGCGACAAGGGAATTAGAGATAGACGAAGAACAAGTTCTAGAGATGTAGAATATCCGTGGTACATGAGAGGGAGAGAGCATGATCAGTAATCTGGAAGGGGAACAGCAGAGTGGCTAATGCCTATTCTGAAAATAATCCATGCCTCCTTCCGAGTTCCCCTCTGTTGTTCTCATCCATACAAAGCCCAACAAGGACCCGGCACCCGGCCATATTACGGCCCAAGCAAGTGTGCTACCTAACATAGATCTATTCCTAAGATAGTTTGTCCAATAATTTCTCCTATTTTCTCTATCCCCTAATAGATCTTAGGAGGTAATGTACTACCTAACATATATCTATTCCTAAGATAGTTTGTCCAATAATTTCTCCTATTTTCTCTATCCCCTAATAGATCTTAGGAGGTAATATGTGATGAAAGTCATCTAGATGGACGGTCCATAATCATTTGAGAGTATCGTAACAATTTCTATGATACTTGAAAATAATTGTGAGCTATTTATTTGGTTAGATTTGGATGAATAATATGAGGCATTACCTAATCCAAACCATCAGTTGACCGCATAAAAGCCCACATATCAGGTTTTACATATCAATGCGTTAGGTTTCTACGTTAATAGAATGGCTGAACAAATATTTGTAAAAAAATCCTGCAAAAAATTCTAGACATCAATTGTTTTGACAATTTATGTCAGCTTTGAACAAAATTTGATGATCTTGATTTTTTTATACTTATCTCCTTTGTTTTCTGTCCCACGATAGAGTCATTCATTTTTCTGTGGACCGCTCCTACAACTACAATCCAAACCATAAATATTGTACGCCATCTTATTTCAATGATTCTCATCGACCCTGAGTGAATTTTGACATGAGACCAATTGAGCGAAGATGCTTATCCTCTTAGCTTTTCATCAATACATACAATGCCAAAAATGAAGTCGGTGTACGACCTATGTGTAAGCATCTGGTTATTACGATCTAATTGCCGCTGAAAAACCGATGCTTATGTTTGTCAAGTTGGAGGCAAGGCGATAGCAAAGAGCTCAAAGTGAATATCAAGACAACAATGATCAGGTCAGTGCAGTTAGTGGAGTAATTGTGTATCTCTCGTATTCGGAAGTTAAGACCAATTATATTGTTGCCTTGGTGATATTCTTTTAGTTATTGGCTTGTGGCAAGTTTATCTTGTAGTGATATGTAGATGCATTCTTTGTCCACACAGTTGCATGCTTTCATGTTCTATGAAAGAGATATTACAAAGACCAGTTGGCATTGCTTGCAATTGGTTATTTTATGCATCTACTCTAACTTGAGCAAGGATAGTGTGAGAGAAGATTATGATTTATTCTCCATGTTAACAGCCGAGATTGTATGCATGCTCTAGCTTTTCTGTTACATGTCTTGCTTGAGTTAGGATGGTGAAGTTGTTACCTTGATGGGAGATCGAGTATTATAGTTGACGAGGCTTCATTATTAACATATAGCCGATGACAAATATTTAATCATCGTTCTTAAATACATTTGGTACAAAGAATGTTTTTAGCTTGTAGGAAATTGAGAAGGACAAGCTCATGGTTGCTAAAGTATATAACAAGAAGATGAAGGCTGAGTCTTTTCAAGTTGGAGATCTGGTATGGAGGACGACGCTGCCATTAAATATTATGGATGGAAGATTCGGCAAGTGGTCTCCAAGTTGGAAAGATTCATACAAGGCGACATGGGTTGTTTCGGTGGTGCTCGCATGTTGAAAGATCTGCAAGGTTTTAGTTATTGCTTCGGGATTGTTTTGTTCTACAAAGTCTGTTGATTCTCTGAGGTTAGTTCATGACCTTCGCTAAAAGGCAAGGGGGCATGTGTTGAGTACAAAATTGAGCAGGCCAGTAGTTGGCTGACTCACCGAACTGTCCGGTGGGTAGGACCGGATAGTCCGGTGTAGTCGGGTCCGAGTTGAATCTTGTGATTTGTGCGTGATCTCGATGGATTACGACTTATACAAGGGTCAGACCTTCCTCCCTATAAATATAAAAGGATACGACCGATTGAGGTCATCTACGGTCGAACTCATCTATTATATTTACTCTACTTCCATGTTATCTATTTTCAAACCCTAATTCTCCTCCCTCCTCCATGTTGTTCATTCTCTGATCTCCATGACTAAGGATGACGCCCTAGCAACCTAGGGCACACCCCCGACATCATGTAAGTACGATAGTTATCCTTTGCAGGTTTGCTCGTAAAGCCTGCCGTTCGTCGCCACGTAAGCGTGATAGCTATTTTTCTCGGGTGCCGCTAGGGTTCCCTGAGCCCTCTGCCCGTTACCGGATAGTCCGACGCTAGCCACCGGACAATCCGGCGTACTGTCCGGCGTTAGGCACCGGACAGTTCGGCGCATGCAGGCTGACCCCAAACCGAGGCTCCAGAGTTCGTGAGTATTTGGCGCGATACTGTGGCAAAACTATGCATCCGTTTTTGTGTGGCACACTTACCGTCCAAACTGAGCTCGTCAATGAATTTGAATTTAATTCGAGTTGGCCTTGCAACGTCGTATGAGGGAGGGCAAATAGGTATGGACAAACTCTGGGACAAATTACTGCTACGCTTCCCCTCGAATTTTCTTCCCAAAAAGCTACATTACACTTGTAGCAGTAGCAGCATCGATCATCTCTGGCTCTCCACGTTACGTGTACTGTACGTTCTGCTGATATCCACGTCGATCATATCGTGCACACCTCAAGTTCTGAAGAACTCTGTTCCCGCTGTAAAAGAGGCAACAAGCAACTACTGCAGTACTACTGTACTAGTGGCGTTAACTACTACTAATAAAGGCTTTAGCACAAACGGTCACGGAAGGATGGACGAGATGTCTCGCGCAGTCGCGCGAACCGTGCGTGATCAGACGTGGGGGGCTGGCCGGCGGTGGCTGTGGCGCGCATGCCTTCAGATGGCGCCGCGGCCGCCGCTGAGGATGTCGAGCGCGGCGAGGGCGGCCTTCTGGACCCTCTCCCGGTCGACGTCGAGCGCCCGGCCCTTCTCCGCCACGGCGTCCCTCGCGCGCTCCACCTCCGCCTCGATCTCGCTGTCGCACCTGGCGATCTCGCTGCCCACCATCGTCGCGGCGGGCACATGCGGCAGCAAAACAGTGTCAGGGCCAAGCAGGATGATCTGTGCAAGGATGAACAAGGATGTGCAGCGCCGTGGCTGGTGCTCACCTGCTCATCTTGAGCATGTTCTGGAGACCGACCTGCACCTGCTGCGACACGTCTGCAGAACGCAAAGAACAGTTCACGTCACGTCCAGTGGCAGAATAGCAGTGTACATTATCAGGGAAATGCACGGGTGCCAACAGTTTTTCCTATTATCTATTTGCATCTGAGCGGTGTGCTCGTGTGAACCACCAGTAGTGCCGGTCTCTGGGATTTAGCAAAGCATGCACTACAGACTCGGCAGAGGTGATTCCAACATAAAATTCCATTCCGGCTGGCTTTCTCTGAAATTTGAGATATCGGCTCAGATATTGGAAGAGTAAGTTTAAGAGGTATGTGCCCCAAATAAACGAATCAAGTTGGAATGGGGTGCCTAAACAAGAGAACACGGTACCAATCCAACAGGGTAGAGAACAAACTGCGCGCGATTCTAAAAAACCAATGGCCTGGCCCAAAATCAAGCAGCTCAAACTTACTCGCTTGCAAGCAGTTCAGTTGTGCACCTGTGAATAATCAGTAGCGTGGGTGCTT
Source organism: Paspalum vaginatum (assembly GCA_030272315.1). NCBI lineage: Eukaryota > Viridiplantae > Streptophyta > Magnoliopsida > Poales > Poaceae > Paspalum > Paspalum vaginatum. The sequence goes on along the minus strand of CM059020.1, from coordinate 8,886,323 downwards.
GGAGTTTAGCAACTTATATATGCAGGAGAGGTGATTCCGAGACTAATTTCTGCTTATCTTTCTCTAATACTATCTGAAGTTCCATTTCAGATAAACGAGTACGTTTTAAGAGAAAAATAGCCCGAAATGACGAATAAAAATTGGAATCAGATTGAGAATAATCAAACCGCCCAATGCCGGGCGTCCTGAGCTTTTGATTCCTTGCACCGCACACATCGAACCATTCACGGAACTCAAATTTTAAAACGCACACACTGGTCCGGATGGTGTCCATTCTAGCAGCGACAAATCGAATTATCAATTCATATGCATAATTCTAATACTGGCGTTCTGGCGAACAAATCATAGTGCACGAGTGCAGCGACAAATCATAGTGCACGAGTGCTTAGAAATGTAGCAAGTGATCTACCAAACAGCGGAACAGAGGTGATCTTACAGGAAACTGCTTTCTGTAAAATTCGAGGCATCGACTCAAAGAAATGCCGAGTAAATCTAGGGGGAATAATTAGCCCCAAATGGGATGGGGGAACGAACGAACCCGAGAAGAATCGAAATTACGCCGACCGAATTGCTCGCGAATCTACCAGGCACCGCAACCCAACTGGGGTTCAATCCCCAGCAGCCAGCAGCAATTCCAAGGAAGCACGAATTTGAAAATTCCACGTCGGCAAACACCAATCTGGGCCCAAAAATCGCGTCAAGCCGAGCAGAAAACGAACCCAGCATCTCGAACACTAAGCAGACCGCAAGGGACGGAGGGTGATCCCGCCCCGCCGATGGCCGAGCAAACCGGAGAAGCGAGCCGCGAGCGAGCAATGAGACGGCGAGAGGCCTAGGGTTTTAGGGGAAGTGGGGTCGTACCGAACAGGAGCTCAGAGAGCTTGGAGTCGCCGCCGTCCTCCGCCGCCGCGTCGGTGAAGGCCTCGTCCCCGGTCGGCGGCGCCGCCGCGCGCGATCCGGACGGCGAGTGGGCCATGGCTTTCTCGTTCGCGCGCTTGCTGTGCGCGTTGGGTGACGCGCGAGAGGAGCCGAGGCAGAGATGTGAGACGGAAGCGATCGGAACCGTCGATATATATACGAACTGGAGGCCCAGGCTACTCATGGGCTTTTGTTTTTTTAAAGATGGAACCGAGCAGCTACTGCTTGAATTGGCCCATTGATGCGCAAACAAACTGGAAAGTGGTTTAATAAAAAAACTGAAAACATAAAGGCAATCCCCCATGCGTGAACACTGGAAAAAGCTCAACATCTTGTTCGCAATCTCCAGCTAATATTAGCTCCGTTTTGGAATATTTTCGTCGGCTAGTTTATTTTCAACCAAAACGCGACAAATAAACGACGGAGAGAGTACAATACATGTGCTAGTTTGAGTGGACCTAGTGACACCGAAAGAACTGGAATTGTTTCAGTGGCACAGGAGAAAATAGAAATTAACAGTTAAAAGTCAAAATCACCTAATCTTGCATCTGACACGTGCTCTGGCTAAGGTCTTGGTATCAGTTTTGGGATGCAAAGTCTCAGCTATTTTGTAAAAATTGGATCGGTCAAGAAATTTGATAGTATGTTGAAACGGCATTTCGCGTGATTAATTTAAAAGGAAAAATAATACAGAATAGCATTACTATGGTACTGCCTCCTCCCATTAATATATGATGTTTTTAGTTTAATCATATTTATTGACCAATACTAGATGTCCAATTTCGTCACTAATTTCAGTAACCAACCAGAAGCTAGTATTGGAGTTTTCTTCGCTTAATTCCACGAACGAGATGTCACTCCGCAGGGGCAATATTTTTCACCTGAACAGGAAAAATAAACACTCGGCACAATGTTTTTCCTTTTCGAAAGCGTGAGGGCCAAATACAAGTGCTTGTTTTTTTTTTTTAAGAAGAGCTCTGAAAAAAGAAAAGCAAAGAGAACCGGCGGTGGACAACAAGATAAAGACTAGGGTGGCCGACCCCATCCCCCCAACCGAACGGCTGTCCTGTCCAAACAGTCGAAGGCTGAAATGAGCCGGGGCCCGCCCACCTGCCATGCATATCCCGTTGATTATTGAGCCCATATAGATAGATCCAAACAAATCAAGTAGGGCTCTGAATCGCCCACAGTGCCTTGACCCCTCTCCAGCAACGAGCGATGGACCGGACCACCCTGCCCCCCTGGCCCCCTTCCGTGCTTTGCCTCGACCAAAGGTGCATGCACGGCACGGTAGGTCTGATGGCTCATGTGAAATTGCGTGCCCACTGCTACGACGATGCGAATACTTGCTGGGGGCAGGGTCGTAGGTCCGTGTACGTGGCTGTGCCCCGTCGCAAATGGTTCCAGGAGAAGAATTGAACGCATGCGCGCAGTCGCTGGTTTGGGGCTTTGGGCGGCTGGCGTGTGTGTATATCGAAACCATGCACTGCACTGCACTGCACGGGACTGATTTTTGCCCTGTTTGGGAGCCACCGGATTTTTTTGAAATCTAGATACTGCGTACAAACCGGATAATAGCCATGGGTATCCAATCTGTTTGGAGGTTGAGAGATAATATCAATGTATTCCCTCGTGTGCCCCTGTCTGCCTCACAGGTTGCTGTCTGCACAAGTTAAAAAATCTAGGGGCATTTTCGTCTTTTCAACAAACCGCCACTCCACTGTCTCCTATTATCATCAGGTTGTAGTAGCCGGAGAGAGGGATTTTGGAATCTGCACGAAATCCGAGATGGAAATCTCGGCCCGTTTGTTTTTCTATCTGATTTTATTATCCGGATTCGAAGAATCTGTCTCTAACCAAACCGGGCCAAATTGAGAACGAGAGATCGATCACGGCTTCACGAATGGGCGGGCACCTAGAGGGAGGAGGAGGGGAGAGATCGGTAACAAACAAACGTGCCGGAAATTCTCACATCTGAGGTGGTAAGACTGAGTTCACCGGTTGGTGCAGATGTTTGAGCAAATATATTTTGCACAATGATGAAACAAATGGTTGGTGCAAATGTATATTCGTGAGAGCGCGCGGAAAATACTTTGGGGTGGTCAAGATGCACTATTTTTTGTCCTCGTTTCTGTCGTCAGATCATTTATCACGTTGTCTATATTTAAACCCCTGTCCATCAGTATAATCATAATGTCATTTTTTTATTATAAACGAACAGGCCACGTAGAACCGCAAGTCACGCACACAGGGCGAGTGGGGCGCGAATGGAACGGATCCTCCCGGACGGTACCACAGTGATATTCCACTCGCGGCGGAATTTATGGGAGTTACGTTTTTTTTTTCTGTGAATTCATTTACTTTGTGGCTGTAAACGTACTGGCCGGCGGAGCGTTCATCATTGCTCTGGTCGAAGCAGTGACGCCATGAACAGCCGGCCGGTGCAGTGCATCCGCTGACGCGTACGGCACGATGCCCCATCCAGGATCTGGCTCAACTTTTAGTTTTGTCATGACTGCATGCAATGCATTGTTGTCCTTCGCCAACCCCCCACCCCTCTAATCCCTCTCAATCACTCAATCAGGGAACAAACACGTAGAACATGCGAGATCAAGCATGCATGCGCACGGCACGGCGCACCCCGGTCAGGCAGGTACGTAGTTTGTCGCACTAGCTAGCATTGCGCATAGACTAGAAACTCATCATGTATAGCGTGCACGTACGTGCTTTTCCACGGAAGCACTTTTATTGTAGCTGTGGCCACTAATTAAGCTGTACTATGGCACTTGTAGTCGGCCTCAAGCTAAAGTTTCAAAACTGGAGAATAAAATGAGGGTGGCAATTATATATAGATGGCGATTTTACGGAACGAAATGACGTTTTTGTTTCATCTCTGCCCTTTGTCCACATCGGAAATTTTTTGAATAATTTGTCATTGGAGCGACGAGCGAGGTTATTTATCGCATGTTTGGCAGAGCCCCTCAGGATATCTTCCTAGTTCCTAGCTGAGTTTGGATGTGGCTGTAAAAAAAAAGGCACCTTTAGCACTAAAAGCACATCTCTCGAAGAATCATTTATTCTATTTTTCGCGAAAAATCTGAGTAAAGAACAACTTCACCAAACAATCCATTATATCTCCTATCAATTAACCATTTGGGCTGAAGCCTAGAGATACTCACACAACTTGTGAAAAACATCGTAACCACCATAGGATTATAAATGATTGTCTAGGTCGATTAGCACATGGTTTAGAAAGGTGTTCTAGTGATTTGTTTTAGGAGGTGTTTGGATTCGGGGGCTGCATTTTAGTCCCGTCACATCGGATGTTTGGACGCTAGTTATAAGTATTAAATAAACGGCGAGACGAATTTATTAAGCCTAATTAATCCATGATTAGCAAATGTGATGCTACAGTAACGAACCGTTAATCATGGATTAATTAGGCTCAATAAATTCGTCTCGCCGTTTACTCCTCGACCGTGTAATTAGTTTTCTAATTAAACCATATTTAATATTTCTAACTAGCATCAAACATCCGATGTGACATGGGCTAAATTTTAGCTCCTGGATCCAAACACCACCTTAAGTGGCTCTACCCTTCTAAGGTGGACATCAGCGGTTAGGGAGCATTTTGTGCATTTTGCATAATCTCCACCTTAGTTTTCTGCGATCTCTCACAATATGTATATATACAAACTGCTGCTTTGTGTTGTCAATTTTGCAAAATACACATGTACAATCATTTGCACCGACTGTCAGACTCAACCTAAGACCCATCGGGGCTGCGGAATTGCTCTCCTTCTTGGACATGCTCACGTTTTGACTTCCAAATTCCGACAAAGGTGGTCGTGGCATGTAGGTTGCACCCAAGTGGTAGAGGTGGCTTGATGTGATGCCATCGCAATGTTGAAACCCGTTTGGACCTGGTGAGACCTAAACATAATTAATGGACCAGGATGATCACTTTGAGAGACCAGGATGACACATCCATACAAGTCTAAGTACCGGTAGTGCATTTTCCTCAAATAGAAAATATACTAGAAAAATGCATGTGCTTTGCAATGGGTATAATTCTCAAGATGTTGTTTCAATATGTGTGCTATTTTAATACACAACTAAGCTGTGGTTTGATCAAATCATATCTAAAGAGAAGTCCTGACAAAGGAAGATAGAGTTAGGGAACATATGACATGTGTTAATATACTAATTGGCAAAATAAATTCTTTCCCTCCTGTATTGTAATCTTGTTTTGACGGAGCTAATTTTAAGGTGGTGTTAGTTAGCTTGCAGTTTGTCTCTATAACGTTGCATCGATATATAGGACATCCAACATAGGTATTATACAATTTAGCACCCATTTTTGTCTTCCCTCTATCACAGTACCGTGATCTATCAATTTCCATCGATTCCAAATTAATTTTGAGATGATTTAGTTTGGTTGGCAAGATTATCTCTTTAGCTTTTCATCGATATATGGAATCTTGAAAACAGAGTCCATATGCAACCTAGCGTCCGTTTCCATATGGTGCGTTGCTGCACTCCAACTCATGATAATTATTAACGCCTATTCTGTTGATTCCCGTCAGTTCTGAATGATTTTTGGGATAATTTTAGTTTTGGAAAGATTAACTGAGCCATTTGGTGTCTGTTTTTGGTAGTGTGCTGCTGGGGTTCGAACCGGACTCGTGAATAAATTTAAATTCATTTGAATTTGGATTCAATTTATTTGATCAACTTGAGGGAGAGTGAAGGAAATCTTTTAGAAGAGAAACTCTCCTATTTTTATTACTAGGAATAGATTGTTTGGCTAATTTTTAATTAAATTCAAACGTGGTTAAACTATAATCAAACTACATAGACCTTAAAAGCCATAGGATTTATACCGTGAGGCATCAGGCATACATTTTTTTTAAGAAGTCTTGGCTCATGAATTTGGACGGATGTTAGCGTAAGGTATATATAGATGTGTAAAACGCTATAAACACACTGTGTATACGCATAGAGTGAAATTTAAAATACAGATAGTCGAATATGTGGCTTGGTGAATTTAGCCTATCAAAAGACAATGGGTTTATATAAGTATTACAAAGTGATCTAAGCAGGCCGTAAGACATGCTACATCTAATTGGTGATGAGGTGGGGAAAAAAGTGAGGTGGGGGAAAAAGGAGAGGGTAGAAGACAAGTGTGCTACTAACTCACAGCTAGCTGAATCACGGTTTCAACACACTTTGTCAGTGAAAAGTGGTAGATCAAGTAGTAATTATATAGCCCATATCAAAATCAACCTACTATATAAAGAGTGTTGGCTACATATGATGTGACAATGCTATACATTGGACTACCTTATTACGCTTTGACCAAGTTCAGCGGATCGTCCGAATGGTTGTGTATAGTAAAAAAAATGATACTATAGGTACTCTACGAAATGAGTAAAATCTGAATCTATACATAAAAGTGCGGGTTTTCTGAAATTCCTTTTTACCTATGATAGCTGATGTATACCCCTTACGTTGGTCCCACAACACAGTTTGGAGAAGGTTGAAAAAGGGTGGAAAGACCAAAAAAACCATAGATGTAAAATATTTCTATCATTACATCTTTTTTTTCTCACATTATTTTGTACACATACCCACCTGCTACTTTTCTTCTCTTGGATTTAATGAGAAACGAAGAAGCAATCAACCAAATCTCCTTCATTTTAATTCTCTTTTCCCTTTTTCTTTTACTCCTTCATATTGTCTGATCGATCATTACACAACACGTGCGTGTTGCTGTGCTAGTATAGATAAGAGCAGCTCCAATGTACTTAGCGGGGGTGCTAAGAAGAGAGAGAAAGGAGAGGATAGGGTGCTACACATTGTAGAGGTGGTGCTAAGCTAGCATCTTCTAGCACCTGTAGTTTTTTGGAACGCTCGGTGCTAAGACTAAGAAATTTTATTTCTAGCTGCTCCTCCCCTCTTTCTTTCTCCTCTCTTCTTCTTTGCAAGAGCAAATGTGCTTTTTTATTATGCATGGATCCCAGTATATCCTATAGTATGGTGCTATATATTGGACCTTTATTTTCTAAGGAAACACTTAATGAAGTGGCAAACTTTGCACTTTCTAAAAAATTATACATTAAAGTTGCCCTAACGCGAGACACAATCGACAATCAATCGACAATCGATGCTCAAGTCAGTCTTAGGCTGAGGCTAACGCCTCTCTCATTTCCATCCCCTGTACACTGCATACGCACCGTTGCGTTACTGTTCTGTACCGTAGACAAAGAGAAAAATAATTAAAATAATAATAAGAATAAAAAATAAGAAAACCGCTTGTTTCAGCTGCGGCTGGTAGAGTGCCACTTTTCCCGTGCTCAAAAACAAAACCGAGGGTATCAAGTGGCCCCGACCTTTCCACTCTGGCCCCACCTGCAGGGCCGGCCCCGGCCTTTTGTCGTCGACTCATCGTCGGGCCATGGCCCATCGCTGTGCGCATAAAAAAAAAAGCGCGAGATATCCACCTGCCATGCGGGCCCCACCACACGGGGCAGGAGACGTCTATCATGGCCGCGCACCGCGATTATACGCCGTTAGATCATTCGCACCGCTACCATCCTGGCCGTCTAAATTTCACCGCGGTAGTATTTGTTGCTCTGGTCAATGCACGCGGAGGCGCATACCGTATTTATACGCGTACCGGGAGTCGCAGTCGCAGCCCCGCCGCGCCGGCCTATGGATGGAGCAGCCGCTCCGAGCGTGCCTAGCTCTAGCTGCCCTCGACTGACAGCCATGAATGGGCGGAGCGGGAGGGGGGGAGAGGAGGAGTATTTCAGAAGCAAGGCCAGGCGCGGGGCACAGGGCAAAGGAGGCAGCCCACCACCCGTCACCTCACTGCTCTCTGCCCCCTCCTCCTCTGATTTTGATGCGCTGCACGCCAAAGTGGCATAGAAATGCTGCCGATGCTGCTCCTGCTCGAGGGGCATTGAGCAGTGACGCAGTGTGGCATTTTCCGGCGCCTGTGCGCTCACAGGCAGGCTCCCATATCCGGCCCCTCCCCCCCCTTCCCCTCCTAGTATATCTCTCCTCGCACCCATTGCGGTGGACTGGTGGTTGAGGAGGGAGGAACCGCGGAGGTCCGAACGGGAACGGAGCCGCCGCTGATCAGGTGGGATGGGATGGGAGGGACGCGTGAGCGTGTGTGGGTGCGTTTTGTTGACTGTTTTCTTGCTCGCAAGTTGGCGTTGGCGACGAGATTCCTCCTCATCCGGCTTTATCTCCCCGTCGCCGTTCGCGCTGCGCGGCGCTTGTCCGTTTGCGCCGCCTTGTTCTTGCCGGTGGAGTTCCCGGTGCTTCCTGGTGGATTTTGGCGTGTCGTGGGCGTGGGAAGATTTTCGCCTTTCGGTGCCCGTCGCGTTTTAGGGGGGGAGATCAGAGGGGCGGCCGGGCAGGGCAGGACTCGTGCGTGGCGCTGATCTCTTTCGACTCGTGTGCTGTGTGTTCCACAGGGGCTGCGCCGAGAATGCTGCTCAGGAGGGTGGCGGCGGACGACGGCGCGGGGCCGGGCGCGGGGGCCGTTGGGCGGCCGCGGCTCTTCGCCGTGCCCAGGCTGCTGGTCGGGCTCGGGGCGGCGCCCAAGTGCGGCGCGCCGGACTGCGACTCGCCGACGTCGGCGCGCAGCCCGACGTCGCCGCTCGACCTCAGGCCCTTCGCCGCGCTCGGCGGCTCGCTGCTCCGCTCGCCGCGCTCGCCCAGGAGCTGGGACTCGCGCCGCGTCGGGCTCGGCGGCCTCGTCGACGACGCGCTCGCCGAACCCGCCGGCGGCGCCCGCCTGCTGGGGCCCCAGATGCGGCTGCCGTTCAAGCTGCCGCAGCGCCTCACCGAGTCCTTCGCCACCCAGCCGAGGGACTGCGCCTACGCGTCCCCGGAGCTCGGGAATGTGGCGGCCGGCGCCGGCGCCGGCAGCAAGCCGGTGCTGTGCAGCAGGTCCTACGGGGATGTGAAGTCTGGTCCAGAGGTCGCCGTGCCCGGCGGCGTTCAGCCCCGCGCGAGCAGCCACCCTGCCGATCTTGGCAAGCTCACAGCGTCCGGGTCCCTGCCGGCGTCGATCGGCGGCCCTCGCCGGTACATCAGGTCCGTGTCCGCGACGGAGGTGGAGCAGTCGGAGGACTACACCTGCATTATAGCGCACGGTCCGAACCCCAAGACCACTCGCATCTTTGGGGACTGCATCTTGGAGCCCTGCACTGACCGCGTGTCTGATGGTGAGAGCGTGGACGCCATGGAATTGAAGGAAGGAGCAGAGTCCTACTGGCTGGTGAAGTGCTTCGATGATGGCGAGGCTGGCGAGGAGTTCTTAAGCTCCTGCGTGTCTTGCAAGAAGAAGCTGGATGGCAATGACTCCTGCATTTATCGGTACGTTGATGCTATCCCAACTATGTATCTTTTTGTTGTGACAATAAAAACTGATGATTGTGAGTCATCTCTGGCGTGTCTGTTCTTCTCTGCATCTAGATGTGTTGATTGTATCATTTAGGTACTAACTAAATTGAAAAGAACATGTTCCATCTGTCATGTTCCATACTCATAGGAAGAACCAAGAGCACTGAACAATTTGCTGAATGCCTTTTGCAGTGGTGACAAAGCATTCTGCAGTGGGAACTGCAGGGATCAAGAAATCCTTACTGAAGAAGGAGAGAATAGCACAGCTGTGTCCTCCATCAGCTCAGCTGGTTCATCGTCTTCCCTGAACGATGACATATTCATAGCTGAAATGGTTGTGCTGGCTGCACCAGTTGACGCCCACCTCCCCTGATACCAGCGCAATACTCCGGAAGCCAAGGTAGCTGATCAATAACGTCATTGTGGCAGTTTTCACCACCACCACCATCAGTTTGCTGGTTTTGTAAGTTCTGTTCCAGCATTTGAGAAATCAGGTGGCATTGGTCGTTCATTGAGGATTGGAAGTTCCTTTAGATTGCCGAGATATGTTCTCTCGGTTTTTTTAGATCGGAGAGCTTGCCTGCCTTTAGCATTGTAATTTTTGGTCCTGAGGCTGTTGGCAATTCAAGTTCCCTTTTCATTTTCTCTCTTCTTTGGTTTCTTCCTTGGCAGCAATGACGATGTTTGCGTGCTGTAAGTTGCATCAACATTTTGTGATAGTGGCATTGAGCTGCTTTGCATAATCTTCCGTTTCTGCTTTCGGGCAGCCGTGATTATTAGGGGCAGTGACATGATGATGCCTTGTTTTGCTGTTGATAAGTGAAAAAGAGTTGGAGCAAAGTGGTGGTCCAGATCGAGGAACAACTGATTGGATGTATGGGATTATGTTCATAACTCGTGAAAACTCATGTCAAAATGCTGCAGTTGCCCCAGCTTAAACTTGTATTGGTGAGAGCTGAGAAGTTGGCTGGACGTTGAGGAAAGCCTGATGTTTTCGAAACCGAGGAAAATCTGCTCTGTTTAAAGAAAAGAGGAAAAATCTGCTCAGTAGCCTCCGTGTGTACACAGCCCGAAATTTTGCATGATCCGACGTTAAGCAATGATGCTGGGCAGACACATGTACGATCAATGGTTCAATGCCCTTGACAAATTCGTTCTGTTAGCTTTTGCACTGTTCGTGGGGTTAGATCATTTGGAACCACATGTTCCTGGAGACAGGTGAATCATTTCTTCTTACTGCTGCTTCTGCATCTTTTTCCATGCAGTTTCTAAGGATCATATTCTCTGCATCTAATTTATTTTCATGAACTCCTTGATAGATCTGATTCCATAAGTTTCTGGTGAAAAGCTATCACTAAAAATTCCACTAATACAACATGTTTGGAACACATAAATGGTAAATGTCATGGGATTAATATAGGAACTACACTAGTTATTTCTTGTGAGCTCTAGGATGAAACTTTATGCTTCCAAGCAGTTAGTAGCTGTAAACAGTAGGTCGCCGGATGTGGAATTGCAAATCTTGTATATATCACAGATTCTAGATGTGAACAACTGCATGTGGTTTGAACTACAAATTCACATGTACTCCATTTTTCATTCATAGATCGTTTTATTTAAAAAAATCATAGTTATTATTATTTTTATTGTGATTTAGTTTAGCATAAAATGTACTTTTAACTATGGCTTCAATATTTTCATATTTTCATGGCTGTATGCCTGTATGCAGCAAGGAGGTAGCGGTGCTTTCTATGGGCCAGGCCTATAATGACTATATCCATCATGAGGCCCATCAGGCCTGTGAAGAGCCCACGAAATGGTCACTCGACACAGTATTCGAACTCCGAAGCCACCCCCTTCCGCTTGCGCGTCTCCAGTCTCCACTCTCCACTGCTGCTGAGCACCAACCCCAACGCACGCACGCCATTTTCCTTTGCCACAAATGCTCACGTGATTACCGCACCGCCCCAGGCAGCACAAGCCCGCAGCAGCGGCCGGCCGTGCTAGGGTTTTTGGCCCCGGTGACGCGGGCATGGGCCACCACCACCTCTTCCTCCCCCCGACGCCGGTGCCGCAGCCGCCGCGCCCCGCCCTTCTCCCTCCGCCCCGCGGCCGCCGCGCCGGCCGGGCGCCCACCGCCGTCCTCGCCTCGGCGTCCGGCGCCGCCCGCTCCCCGGCGGCGGCGGACGACGCCACACGGAGGAGGGCCGTGCTCTTGGTCGGCGTCTCGGTGCTTCCGCTCCTCCGCCTCCGCGACGCCGCCGCCGCGGCTGTCAGGGCGCAACGCTCGACGGTTGACCTCGCCACTGGTTAGTAGCAGCAATGCTCATCTCAACCGCCGCCCCCCCTCCCGCCCGCCCCTTTCTTAGGGGACGGTATGTGTGATTTTTAAGTTTTATTGATCTGATCAAATCTGTCAACTTCGTGGTTGCCACGGTACCCTTTTCTTCACTCTTTTTTTTGAATTCCCTTTTCTTCAGCTTTAAATAAACTTGCAGAATGAAACGGGCAATTGAGATGCTAATTTCCCTCGTAACCTGTAGATTCTATTTGTTTTTTCTGTTTTACTAGATGCCATTCTGAACCAACGTGGACGTGTATAAGCTCATCAGGTAGAATTAGTCAACACAATCACTTTTTGACCTAAATGCTGTTTGATTGCTGGTTCAAGTCCCTGACAACGTCATTAATCTCAAAGCTTGCCAGAGCCCAGAAGTTCTTTCATGGCTGCTCGCTTGTGGATTGAAATGGGCGTTACGCTTTACTGACTTGATCCACCCTTTGACATCAACTTCCAACATCCGGTAGCTCATCAAGTAGGCCTTGATGCAAGCCTTATTGTAAATTTACACCTAGTCAAAATGCTCTCTCCCTTGTCGTTTCTTGCTGTTCCTATGTTGTTTGTCGATATCCACGCTGATGCCAAGTGTGTGCTCTAGGGCCACTTGGATACTTATAAATGCGTCTGTACCTTAGGTCTTTGTTGTCATCAAGATCCATGCCCAGCGTATATGCCTTGCTATGGATCTAAAAAAAATGTAAGCACAGTTATTATGAATAATTTGTGTTCTCAATTTTGCAAGAAGCTCACGTGGGATAGATAGTTGATAAGGGTGTAAAACATAAGTATATGCATTGGAAAACATGGAATGCAATAATTTGTAAATGCGTAATGTGGTTGACCTGTCAGAGTATTAGTTAAATTATCTTATTCACTAACAGAGTAGCAGTAGCAATGTGTCTTGGACTGAATGATCGGGTATGTGTAGAACATTTTGCTGTTATATTCTGGTCGTGATCCTAGTTACTCCCTCTGTCCCTATCTATAGGCCGTTTGGCTTTTTGACATCAAGTTTGACCAACTCGTCTTATTCTAAATATTTGCGAAAGTATAGAAAAATTCAATTTATAGTTAAAGTATATACTTTATGCTAAACTGAATCACCATGAAAATAAATGATAATTATCATTTTTAAAAATAAGATGAGCAAGTCAAACTTAGTGTCAAAAAGAATCAAACGACATATAAATTAGGACGGAGGGAGTAGAACGTTGACATATTGGTAATGGCTGTGCTGTGCACCTCTGTTAGAAACTCATTGCCCCATGTGGCGAGGAGCTGAGGAGGCACATGCCTGCGAGCAATAGTCTTTCTTGGTTGCATGATACAAGGTGGAGGAGGCATCGTGAAAGAGAAGATGATGATTATTTTTTCTATGTTACGAATTAGGATATAACTTTAGTTAATTTGATTACGGAGCTTCCCTTTTTTTTAGTATATGATGCTCCACACTGGGTAAAGCAGACAAGCAGTTATCATGCCTAATAGCTAGTTTTGTGTTATTTAGGATATATTTATTCTTCTTAGTAGTTTTAAAACACTTGTAATTGACTCCTTATCATATAATAGGTTAAGGCTAGCTGTTGATCTGTCCACCGAAGGCATGAGAGCTTTCCAGAAAAAAAAAAACAACTGTACTATTTGCGCAACAGAAAATATCTGAAATTGACACAATCTCCATGTTTCGGTTCATTGGATTTGTGTTTCCAATTATGGTAATGTTCTGGTATCAATTGATATGTTATGGTTAGATTGCATTATCAGAGAAGGATAGAACCTAATTATAGTAGGAGTCCCATTGTGTTTAGTCAAGTCTGGTTATTTAAGTCAATTAGGAGTCAAAGTCTTGTTACAGTAAGAGTTGATTAGGAGTTGAAGTCTTGTTAGAATCAGATTCACATGTAATTGGCTGGCTATTTATACATAGCGGGTAGAACATATTTGGGACAAGCAATAATTCTTCTAGTTTCCTGATCTTATATTCTCTGGTTCCCATCTCCTTGCTGTGTATTTCTTGGTGGTGTCAACCACAGGGACCTTATCAAAAAAAAAAAAAAACCCACAGGGCAAGAAGCTGGCGGCTGAACAGCCGGCGACATACCACAGTTAACCAATTAGACCATTGCCTCACAGCCATGACATTCTATATCCAGGACAAACTATTTAGTTCAGCCATATATGTATTCTATTAAATTTCTTTGTGAAACTCTAATATTAAAATTGTAGCTTAATAAAGTTGAATCTTGGGATTTTAAGCATATGTGAAATAGATAGAGCAGATCACATGCCATAATGATAACTTCAGAGCACCATGAGTCAGGTGCATACAATTTTGGTTAAATGGATCAGTCTGTGTGATGATGCTTTTATGGTGGCCAGTGCATGAGTAAAGATTGAGAAGAAGTACTGCATCAATCTCTACTTATCATTTGATAAATGCTTGGAAGCAATATGCTGATGTATGTGCCACTGTTGCGGAAAACAATTGGTGCCACTGTTTAATTATCTGATTAGATGGGATTGGCAGCCAGAGTGTAACACATATACAAGACAGAGTGCTATTAGCATTCAGGAGCACACAACAGCATGAAGTGATTAATCGCCGAGTTTCTGTGTAATCAGTCATATAGCCCAGTTGACCCAAACACCATGCTCGGTGTGGGTTGAGGTTGACCCATGGGATGGCAGTTGGGACATTGTCTTGAACCCCACCGGACATATGGTACAAGGGAATGAAGAATCTGGATGACTTGAGAGAAGACAATCGGTATTGAAGAGGACCGCATTTGGCTGAGCAATCTGCATCTCCTGCTAAATTGAGGGTAATTGAGACATGTGATTGACGAATGATTTCATTTTTGCTATCCATTGGTGTCAAGAGATGTCTAGTGCCAACTAGCATGTAATATGGCGCCAACAGAGGTGCTATGTGCAAGAAGAAGATGATGGAGGAAGAGATGGTCAAGCAGAGGCTTGTCTGTAATAGCGTGAGATTTTGAGAAGGGTTATTGCATGGTTACAACTAAGAAGACGTGGCCTTTGGGCTTTGGTAGTGGGAAGAATGAAAGCCCAATCGTCTTTAGCCAGTTTTGGTTTGGCTGAGTGTCCTAGTATCCCAACTGTCCTTTATTTCCTTTACTTACTTGAAGTATGCATGCTATATTTGCAAATACCAGATACATGTACAATTATTCCACTCCGCCATTCCAAAAATTCATGGTTCATGTTTCACATCTTGATCCAGTGTCATAAAGAGGTATACCCCTTTGGTGCCATATTTTCGAAGGCAGTGTTCCATGCCCCCATGTCCCTGTTCCTCGATCCTATCAATTGATGACTCTAGATGGCATGAGTGTCGCTATTTGATAATGAACCATAGGTTCCCATCAAGATAGCCTGCTTAGCTTCGAGCTAGCAAAATTAATGGTGAAGTATGAGTTATTTAATTTGATGTGGTACATAAATATTTAATTTCCATAGCAATATGCGTTCAAATATTTTTTGAAACAAGTATTATTATCAAATATATGCTTATTATCATGAAATCAAATCACCCCATAATTCTCATTGATCATCCCTATACTGTCTCTCGCTTGGTGGTAGCCACTGGGTCTGACGACCACATTATGTTTTCCCATAACACTTGCATGTGTAGGTTTTGGTTCAGATCGATCATAAATGTTTACATACCTGTTTATGTTTGTCAATATGCCACATTGTTAAAGTAATAGATCTATGATCCGCCCATAGATCAGGCTCTCTGGTCTTGTCATGCTGTTCATATGAGAGGTTGGGAGCATTTAAACAGTAGATATTAGCATGGATTTGGTACATACTTAAATAAACTGTGTACTGGACACATACTTGTTTCGCACTTGAAATGAGTTTGTGCTCGACACATACCGATTTTGTGCACAGTTAAATCGAGTGTGTGCCAGACGCATACCCCTCTCCTCTCAGGACAATGTTTCATACTTTCATCCATCAGTGCACCTAATTATGAGTTGATAAAATTTAATTGTCGACATTGGTCTTCTTTCAGATAGAACAGAAATCAAGGCTGATGGAATTCAGGCTGAGCCTCAGGAAGAACTACATCAGCCTGATGTGAAAGGGGCACAAGCAAGAAATCTGCTTGCAGGTCTCCTGAATGCAATTGCAGTAATTGCCTCTGGTGTTTTTGCTGGACTTCTTGGTACTTCTCGACAAGAAAAGAAGGCCTTGCAGTCGACCATCTCATCTGTATGCCATCTATAATCACTGATCAGTATCTATGAAACTATATTTTACCACTCCTTATTGCTTCAGAATTTGTGCACTAAAGTTCATATGCAGAGATGTAATAGCTCCAAAGAAATAGCCAAGTCTTGCAATCTAATAATCTAATACTGATTTTCCTACCTAAATTTTATATACATGTAAATAAAAAATGTTCATTATCATGTTACCTTGGGATATGACTATCATATCAAAGAACTTACTAAGAGCTGCAAGCTAGCAATTCTTTCGTTGATGACAAAATTGGGCCCACAGTTCATTCATTCAATTTGCCATATAGTAGACCTTGGACATATGAGGTTTGGTGCTAATTTGTCAGACATGCCATAAGATTTGTAGTAGAGTAACTTTCCTGAGTCCTGAATTCTTTTTCCAGAATCTTGACCTTTAATTGTTGCATCTTTAATGTTTTAGTTACAGTACAGACATACTATTACTATCTCTTGGTGTGAATTTTGTATTTTACTTGGCACCTCAATATGGATGTCTTTATAGGCCTTTTCATGTTAGATCTTGGAGACTCTTGTGAAGTGTTTTGCTCCAAGTATATTGTATTGATTGAGATGAAGAAAACAATCAACTCATGTAGTCTGATCATCGTTTTTAAGGCGGTAAGGCGAGCCATGGCGAGCGGGCACTGCCCGGACGCCTAGGCGACAAAATTCCATGGCGGCCAGGCACCGCCTGGATGCCTAGGCGTCGCCTTAAAAACACTGAGTATGATAAATGAGATAATCTGAGATTCTGAGGAAGACCTTAATACTATGCTCATTCTTCTTTCATAGTCACATTTATGGGTAAATACTGTCTTTCCCTGCACACCTTCACCCGAATGTAGCATGATAATACCTGTGAGAAGTTTATAAGATAAGTTATCGTGAGCCATAGGATGGAACATCAGTTATCTCAAAAGTCAAAATGGTATGAAGTTATTATATCAGTTATTGTGAACTTCTGTGAAATAATAGAAGGGATTTGACTGTGTACTTGTGTAGAGATTGTTTGTCAAAAGTTATCTTAGAATTTATATCTACTAATGTCAGAACTCATGAAATAGGATTCCCATTTGATGAATCTAATATTCTGTTACCCAGATGGAGACCAAATTAGTTGAAAATGAGGCAGCAATGTCTTTGCTTAGAGAAAACTATGAGAAAAGAATATTGGATGAGCAAGCAGAACTGAAGAAACAAACTAGAAAGTTCCAGGAGGAGGCAGCCTCACTCCAAGTTCAGCTGGCTTCATCTAGAGGAACGGTAACATCTTTAACTGAGGAGGTTCAAAGGGAGAAGGAGCTTGTAGGACAGCTTAACCTTGAGATAGAACGACTTAAGAGGAGTATTGCAGAAGCAGAGGAAGACAAACATGTGTCTGAAGGCAAATTGAAGGAAAAGATGAAAACACTTAATGTTTTGCATGACAAGGTAAATCTGCTTAGCCAAGAGGTAAATGGCAAGGAGGAACACATCAGAGAACTTAGCTCATCACTTTCTGCCAAGGAAAAGGACTACCAGAACCTGAATGTGATCTATAATCAAACCAAAGTGAACCTAGAACAGGCAAATTCTCAAATAAAGCAACTGGAGAAAGATGTTCGTACAGACAAAGATGATCTTAAATCAAAGGCATCATTAGTTGACTCATTGAATAAGAAAGTCCAAACATTATACACTGAAAAGGGTGAAGCGGAAGAAAAAATAAGGGCATTGATGAGTCAGTATACGGACCTGAAAACCGCTTCTGAACAGAGGGCATCTCGTGATTCTGAACTGTTATTTCAGAAGGATAATGTGCTCAGTCAGCTTGAAGAAAAACTTTCTGCTGCATCGAGTGACTCTAGTAAATACAGAAAAAAGATAGCCGAGTTGAGCAATGAGTTGGAAACCACCAGAACAATGGTAGATAATGAAGTTGTTGCTAGGAAAAGTTTGTCGGACCTTGTTCAGTCAACTGAAGAGGAACTAAGAGATTCCAGAAATGAGGTGTTTAAACTTTCTGAAGAGCTTGATGAAGTAAAGAGATCAAATCAGGACTTGATGGCCCAGATTTCAAAATTAGCAGATGAGGCCAGTGAAATGAGACAGGCTGTGGCTAACAAAATAGAAGAGGCAGAGTCAGTTTCTGCAGCTCTTTCAGATGAACTGGCATCAGTTAAGGAGGTACTTAAAGGGTCACAAGAAGAACTTGAAGTCACATCGAACCAATTACTTTCTGTTTCAAAAGCACATGCTGACCTTAATAAAGAATTGCTGGATGCATATAAGAAGCTAGAGTCCACGACAAATGAGCTGGTCAAAGAACGTAAAATCAATGCTACTCTAAACAGGGAGCTTGAGGCTTTGGTGAAGCAATCAGTGATAGAGTCTGAAGCAAGAAAAACTCTTCTAGTAGACTTGGACGAGGCCACTAGATCATTGAATGAGGTGAATGGGAGTACATTGTCTCTCTCTAAGCAGCTGGAAACGACTAATTCTAAGATTTCTGCTATTAAAGAAGAGAAAGAAATGTTAACCAAGGCCCTTGAGGAACAGAAGAAAAGTACAGCTGTAGCTCAGGAAAATATGGAAGATGCTCAGAATACCATAAAAAGGCTTGGGACTGAGAGGGAGAGCTTTGAAACAAGGTCTAAAAAACTTGAAGATGAATTGGCCACAGCAAAGGGAGAAATATTGCGTTTGAGGAGGCAGATTAGTATAGCTGAGTCTCCGAATACTGAAGTTCTTCAGGAAACAGGTGCAACACCAAGTAACAGTCAGGCTCTGAAAGAGCAACATGATCATGTTCCAAATACTAACAGTGCTGATGCTGTAGCTTCCCATTCCTCTAAACGGATTTATAGAAGGAGAAAAGGCAGACCGACAGGATGAGCGTTATCAAGAACCATCATTGTTTTATTCCTCTGTTTAATCACTTAGCTTTGGAACTTCCATTCTTTGAAAGGTGGTGTCTGGAGACCTCACTACAGTAGTATCTTAGGTGGTGCCGGTTCTTTTGCTGAAACCCTACGGAATTTGAGAACATTGCTGTATTCGACAGGGTGAGGTTTGATTGAGAGTTGAGAATGTATGCTAGTATGCTACTCTGTACAGATCTGTTGTTTCTTTCATGGAACAAAGTTGGTGGTTCGTCCTAGACCCTTCATGAATCTATGGTTCATGATATCCTCATATTGATCAAAGTATAGCAGACATCTGTTTAATCAGCACTGCATGCGGCGTCTCCATCCCACGGCATGTTCAATTGTATTATTAAAACAACATTCTCCTGACCTCAGTAAACTCGATCAGTGTGATTAGTGAGATGTTGGGACAAGCTTGTTTATTCTTCAACAGATTCTAGTGTGCAGAAGGTAGCAGAAATAATGCTTGGTTGTTGTGTTTATTCAGTTTTGTTTGGTCTCTAGGAAACAAGGTGGTAACAGCGCACCGGGCAGGACTTTATTACGTGCCGAGAAGTTTGTTGTCCGTACAAGCGCACCTGATCATTGCCTGCGCCCCTTCTTTTGGCGTTTTGGCTGGTTCACTATATTTTTATTACTCTTATGAATAGAACCTTTCTTCTCCCATTCTATGATTCTAGTGTTTGTTTTTGTTAAGAAATTTGCAGGTAATGATTAAGCATGTTTCGGGACTTGTCTAGTTACCTGATTTATCGTTTGTGCAATGTGTGTTTGAGTAGGGATGCCGTTGGGTAAGATTTGGGTACACCCGTGCTTTACCCAAGCCATACCCGTAAATTCTTTGCCTGTATCCATAACCTCCCCATATCCATTCTAATTATAATTATCCATATCCAATGGTTAATGGGTAATCATCGGTGGATGTGGATAAATGTGAAAGCTAAGAAAGCTGTCATCTCTCTACGGAATGCTCGCCGAATAAAAAAACACGAACACAAGCGAGGCTGCCTCTGCCAGTCCGCTCACCCTCACCAATTCCTTCCACCGCACGCTGCGTGCCGCACCTATGGAGGAGGATCTGCCGACTGCCGCAGCTATATGACCAGCAGGCGGCACCTCCCTGCTGCTCCTTGCACACCGGACACCACTCTCATCCCTGCAGGTACCAGTTGGAGACGTCGGAGCCTGCACTGGCCAGGAACATGAGCGCCCCTAGAGACGAGCACTGGGAAGGCGCCCATGGCGGCGAGCGTTCCTCAAGACGAGCACCGAGAAGACGGCCATGGCGGTGCTGCTCTTCCCCAGCCCTGCGTCGTCGTCTTTGACTACCTATCATCGCGCTTGTGGGTCAGCAGGTGCGCGTCAGGAAGAAAACTGGAATGGGTAACTAGGTAAATGGGCATCCATATAAATATCCTACCCAAATCCACTTCACAGATGGGTATACCCATTTCCTACCCACTCTAGATGGGTATGTCTGTACCCTACCCATTTGCCTTGGGTGTGGATATGGGTAGCGGATATAGAGCATCCCTATGTTTGAGGTAGATTAGTGCATATTAGCGAAATATTGATGATCAATTTACAGGTGTTCAGGGGCAGATCAGCAAGCCAGTACATGCCGAACATTTTTTTTACCGAAATAGACACATGTTATCCATCATTCTATCACATCCTTTGCACGCTCTGATGGTAGCCTTAGCTGTACGAGACAAATCCACCAAAACCAAAGTGCTTTACACCAAAGTTGATCAGAGTTAGGATTCCTTCCCTTCCAATCAATTCCTCGTCCTGGACTCCCTGCTAAAACTCCGCTCACATTTTCCGATTTCATTTCTCTATATTTTTCTGAGAAAAACATAGTTTCCAATAACATTTTGAAGTAAATTTTCCTACTTCAACTCTTCAACAGATCTTTCACGACGGGAAAAAGATAAAATAATCAGAAAATGCCAGAGAACGTTGGTGTTTGGACATCTTGCACTGCCTAATCCTTCAGCTGCATGGTTAAGCCTCCGTTGGAACAAATGATAGATGGCGGGATTTTGTACAATTCAAATCCTATAGTAATTTTTTATATATAACTTATTACTACTAATTCTATAAAATTACTATAGTAATGGCTCATTGCTTTGAGACATAAGATCAAACCTCTTGGAAACTTTCCATTGTGTTTATCTCTCTCTTCTAATTCATGTATTTTTCCAACATTGCATCAAAAGGCTTCATTAGGAACTTTCATGTGTTTTGTTTTTAGTTCCTATAGTATTGCAAGTGACATGCAACTCTATTTTTGTGTTTTTTTTCAATTCCTATGTTTTAGAAATCATGCATTTCAATGGAGCCCTTATTGGTTTGGGAGACGTATCCATTATAGTCTCTTCGTCCCGAAATTGCAAGTCTTTTGAATTTTTTAATAGATTTATATATTATTCAATGTGTGTGTTTTTGTGTGGTTAGATTTACCAACATTTATATAATAGAAAGATAGAGTCATATCTCCTTATAATTTAGGATGAAAGGAGTATTTGTGAGTGGGAAGGATACCTGGTTACCTGTGGAACATACAAGTGAATTGTGATTTTGTTCAATGCATAACAAGAGTTACATTTATTTTGAATAATCTGGTGAAAGAATGTGTAAATAGACATAGCTACTTACTTCCTACTTCCTAAAATACTAACCCTAACCATCCGGTGTGTGCAATTCGCACTGGACTAATTGCCCGATGACTATCTGGCGTAGGCTCGAACCATCTGGTGATCAGTACAATTTCTTTTGGGCCTTCTTCTTCCTCTATAGCGATGACTGTCCGTTTAGTTCATCTGGAGTTGGACCGAACAGTCCAGTTAGTACAAATTGACTTAGACTTTTTCTACAACTTCTAAGTCTTAATGCCTTAGGTCATTTTGTTGATCTTCAAGCTCATTTGTCATGCTCCTTATCATTTCTTAATGTGTCTATACTCCAAGTCCACCACTTACGTCTTGAAACTACAACAAATGCGCTCGCAAATACATAAGTCCCAAAATCGTCTTTGTTGTCATTCAACCATCACAATCACATTGAACACACTAAGCACTAAGATCCAGTGCCCATTTTCCTTACAGAACAAACCAAGATAGTTCAATCAGTCATTTTAGACTGGTTGAACCAATCTACCACCTAGAACACTTAGATCTGTTAAATTGGTATAAAACTGGCTAAACTGATCTAGCCAAACCCGAACCCAACCTAGAGTCGAACAAAAATGGACAAGCAAGTTGCCCCTACTAGCTAGACAAGTGATATGGACAGACTTTGGCCACTAACTCTCACTGAGTATTTGTCTAGTCTTCTCTCGAAGGTTAGGACAAATCTAGGACCCATGATGGCGAAAAGCACCATAGAAATTTGCTTTCAACGGTGTGAGGGGCGGGGTCTTTCATCCAGTTTAGTTAGTTGCAGAGACAGATCCTAGCGTGCGGTTTGGACCCCTACCCCTGCGCGGGCATGGAGCGAGCCCCCTAGAGCCTCCAACAATATTTATGCATCTCTACAGAAACCAGTTAAAATTCGTCGGCCAAAAACCCACGAATTTAGACAATTACCCATGAACTTAGACTAATTTTGTCGGGCATCCGTCAAACTTATGCCGTCGAACTTAACGCGTCGAAATTAGGCAAATAAGTTCGTCGGCCCCAACGAACTTAGCTTAAGTTTGTTGGTTTCCACGTGGCCGACGAATTTACCCCCTTAAATTTGTCGGCCCCACCTCGCCGACGAACTTAATGTCCACGTGGCAGTTAAATTCGTCGGTTATCATGGGCCCACAAATTTATTTATTTTTAATTAAAAAATAATTCCATACTTGTTGCCCTTGGATTTTGACTTAGTCTAGTTAGACCAAAAATGCCAGCAGAAGACCATGATAAAGGAAATCATTTGGCCTAGGCTTATATCTTAAGTTTGATCAAATATAATGATAAATGTGTGCTCAAGGTCCAAACCAAGATGAAGTCACATGCCTAATCCACTGTTAGAGCCCAGTTTATTCGCTGAGACTAGTTTGGGCTGCAGGAATATGGTATACCAAAATGGGAGCCCAAGCCACATACGGACTCCGTTTGGGGCGTTTTACGTATGGATGTAAAGCTAGGGAGTTAAGCTTCCAATCACGTATAAATACACTTGGTGCTGAAACAATAGGACGGCCAGAATCTGCCAAGATTATACGACATGTTTCGGCTGATATCTAGAAGCTTCACGAAGATCTGAACCGGTGGAAGGAAGAATCTAGATCACGTTACCTAGTAATAAAGTTCTAGATTTACTTGTAATATATTAGTCTAGAAAAAAGTTTGAGTCTAAGAAAGGGTGTGCCTTGGGAGTCCTAGTTATATGGAGTATAAATATGTAACCCTTTGTTCATAATAAACGTGCGAAATATCGTTCCCAAGCAGTGGTGTTTCGTCACTTCAATCTTGGCGCATCGCCGCCTCTAAGCACTTAGGTTTTTCAACCAAGTAAGCGTCATGCAGCTATAATCTTTCCTCACGGTTTTCAACCAAGTAAGCACCATGTAGCTCTAATCTTTCCTCACGGTCGTTTTAGGCTATGTTTAGCGTTTGCTTACCCGATGGATCTCGTACTGAAGCGTTTTTATGGCGAGGATGTACTAAGTTATCCGAATGAATCTCGCGTCAGGATTTGCTTAGCGTGAGACCCATCAAGTTAGCTTGCATGTTATCAATCTATTATCTTATTTATGCTTCATGTAGGGATGAAAATAGGGTTCCTGACTTGTCCGAAGGAATCTATTATTTTAAAATAGCTATTGAACAAATTTGGTATTCATTTTTATATATTATAACAAATATATTACAACAAACAAGAATATT
Source organism: Paspalum vaginatum (assembly GCA_030272315.1). Lineage (NCBI taxonomy): Eukaryota > Viridiplantae > Streptophyta > Magnoliopsida > Poales > Poaceae > Paspalum > Paspalum vaginatum. Next base: position 8,862,586 of record CM059020.1, on the reverse strand, counting down.
AAATTAGATAAATTTTTTCTTGCCTTATTTGCTTCCTACGAAGGAAAATATAAAAAACTATTCGTATCTGTATCCGAATGCTACCCGAATTTTGAATCTATCATTTTGTGTAGATATATAATGAATTTGTGATTGATTTTTATGAATCTTAACTAGCCTGACATAAAAACCAAGAATATGGATTTGGACGAAAAATTATATGTCCCATTTAGTTACTATGGAAGAGAAAAAATGAAAAAAAAAACCAGTATCCTGGATGTTACCCGTTTTCGACCCTAGCTTCATGTCATTAGATCAGTAATGTGCGGCCAAGCATACGTAGCTTGTTCGGCTGGTACACTCCATGACATGACGCCACAACATATGCACGCGGCAGTTTGCGAGATCAATGCACGCTTGGCACCCTACTTTATTTGTATCTTCTTGCCTGGGTGAATCCCTTTGGGATCTATGTTGCACGTATAGTTAGATCTATCTAGTTATGCACGTAGCGGATGTCAACTTAGGGGAGTCGCGTCTTCTAGATCATGCTTTAAGCAGAGTTTTTTTATTATTGCTTCTTTGGTTATGCTTTGACGACGAACTACCATACCAAGACGCGAGGAGGCAATCGGCTCTTGTGAGCCGATCCACATTAATGCCGATATGTTGTTTGTGTATCTGCAGGGTGATTCTCCGACCACGCACACGAACACACACAACAACAACAACAGCAAGACAACCTACCTAGCTAGAAGGTCAACCCTTCCCCTCTCGGATCCGCTTGGAGGGATTGACCGCAGCGACAAGCGTACTTCCCGGATCCCTCGTGTGTCCCTCGCCCGATCCCGAGAGGTTTTAGGCGACAACGCATACCCATAGAAAGTCTGATATTTCATAGAAAATTCAAAACAAAACACAGAAAAATAGTAGAACATCATATAGTCTCATATAGCAACTCGATATACTATATGGTCGCTATAAACATGTAGACAAGAAAATATGTAGTCACATACAGTCCATAAAAAATAACATCAACTGAAGTAATACATCAATAGAAGTCCTGAGGCAACTGCTAGAGGTTTACTAGAGAACGTACCAAGTTGCACTAAAAGTTTATAGGTGTTGCAATCAACTAGTATTTCTAGAACAATGAGATCAACTATTATTTCTAAACTATTGTATAAAATGAGACAACAAACCCATCCGGTTTATCTATTGTATATCGACTCTTAACCTGAAGAGGAGATTAAAAAACAAGTGTTAATTGCTAAGCAGATTATCAACACAGATATGTACATACTTCTAAATCAGATCATCTCTGCTAATTATATACATTTACATCCACAAAACAGTGGAACCAGATATAAACCCAAACGAATACTACATAACATTGTTCTGGAAATACAGAAGAATGTATTTATCCACAAAGCTAGTTCTATGCATCAGCTGATTGAACCTACATCTTTTTTTTCAAGGAAAGAAATCGGACACACACACACATAGGATTTCTATTGTGCGCATGTGCGCACAGACCATGCATGGTGCGCGCATGCACGTGTTGCAACCTCTGTTGTAGGTGTTAGTGTAGATGTCGCAATTGCACTGTAGTAGTTGCGACTCCGCACGCTGTAGCGGTCACAATTGCTACTGTAGCAGTTGCGACTCCGTGCACTGTAAGTGTCGCAACATCACTATAGTAGTTGTGACTCTACGCGCTGCAGACGTCGCAACTGCTACTGTAGAGTTGCGTCTTCTTCCCCTATGCCTCGTCCTCCGCCGCCAACTCATCAGAGAAGAAAGAGAAGACCTCACTGGCGCCATCATCTTCTCTTTGGGGTCAGGGTTAGGGTTCGGGGTTGGGGTTGGGGTTGGGGGTTCGCTGACAATTTTCTTCTCTACCTCTGGCCTTAGAGGGGAAGGTTGGGGGAGGCCGGCCAGCCAGGCGGAGGTGGCGGGTAGTGGGCGGCTGAGACCGGCGGCGATGGCACCGCTGGTCGGGCGGGGGAGGATGACAGTTGGGGAGGGTCGGCGGCGGGGCGTGAGGGACAGCGGCCGAGTCGGCGGTGGCGGCAGAGGATGTGCGCATCCACCACTAGAGATGCGCATATGCGCATTTTAGTAGCGCATGACTAAAACGTAGTAAATACTTGAATACATTTTACTATTACTCATGTTTTCAAATACCACATGCTTGTATTGTATTGCTTACTTTCCTACAATTTATTATTACGATGATGTTAAATGCAATTGATGAAACTTGCTACTTTATGTTGATATACTACTATTTAGAATCAATGGCTAATGATTCACTTATTAGTAAGCAACATTTGCGTCAGCCGTAAGCCACTCCATTAAGTCCTACTGAGTAATTAGTACTCATGGTTTGCCCCCACATTTTGAGCGCAGGTATGGAGTTCTTCGTCTGCACCTTGTGTTGATGAAGGTGCATGTCTTCACCAGGGTTGAGAGTCATCATGTGTGGCACAGGAGCAACATCAGTGGGCTTGATGTTGTTTCATTTGATGCAAGTCTTTTGAATATTATCATGAACTTCGAACTTGAATTCCGCCGCGAGAGACTTGTAGACTTGCTTATCATATGGCACTATGTTGGAACTTGTATTTTATTTTGAACCGGTTTGTACACTAAGTCTACTTATATCCTACTTCAACTACCTATGATGATGTAACTGTTGTGGCTCCATCGAGGGCCGGATGTGTATGATGTCGGTTTCTTGGGATGTTGGTGTTATCGGGAGCCGAAAGACTCTTGACGGATGACTGGGTTTATTTCGGTCTAAAGTGCACTACGAGCCAGAGGTGGCAGGTATGCTTAGCTCAGATTAAATTGGTGGTTCCTCCACATGGACTATTCAGTGGTTTGTTGGTGGCATTTTCCAACGGTGGTGGCTCTGGGAAGTTGTGAGGTGCAAAGAATCGGGCTACAAACTGGCAGCCACGCTGGTGGGCACAGGTAGTGGTCATTGCGAGAATGCCATGGTGGGGAGATTGGATGGCCAGGGTGGAAGTAAAATTGCCGAGATGGCAATCTCATGATGCGGGAGAGAGTTTCCGTGGGAGGAGGCGATGAGAGGGCAGGACTTGATGGAATGTGATACGCAGGGACTGATTTTGGAGATTGGAATCATCTAGAACGGGTTTTGGAGAGACCAAGGCAAGAACCTTTGAGTTGATAGATAGTAGGAAGGGCAACGACATCAATCACTAGGCACACAAAATTTGTGGGACCAGCGTAAAGCATTGACTAGGGCATATGACAACAGTCTTGGTGGCACGATGGTGTCTTCCATCCATAGGAAAGACTATGGAAAGTGTATGGATGGACAGAGCTTGGTTTTAGGTGAATTTAGGTGCAAGAATCACCTAAATCAGAGTTGAAACGGAGAAGTTACATAGTATTTAGTGGCTAGGGGGGTAGATATGGACTTTCTGGAAAGTTGGAGGGGTAGAAAATGACTTTACTTGGTGAACTTCTTGGATTTGGCCTGCGAGAGAGAAAACCTAGGCCGAGTTTGGCTTTTGGCATGTTTGGCCCACGTGCGTGGTGCACGCAGCGCGCGCCCGTGGTGGGCCGGCCCAGTCCATCCGAAGATCGAGATGGGGGTGGCTAACGACGTGGCAGCAGGCCCAGCTGGCAGAGGCAGGGGGCAGGGCGGCTTCGAGGGGATACGACAGTCGGGTTTGGGTCAGATCGGTGTGTTGCCGGCAGCAGGACGGCTTCGAGGGGAGATGACAGTCGGGTTTGGGTCAGATCAGTTTGTTGCCGGTGGCGGTGGGGTTGTGCACCGACAATAGAGGAGGTACGTGCGGCGGTAGCTTGGTGGAGGTGGAGAGGGGGCGGTGAGGTGCTGACGGGGTAGAGGAGAATGAAGCAGAGCTCATGCAGGATCGAATTGATGAGTGGCGCAAGGGAAGGGAAGGAGGGGGGAAGGTAGCCAATGTCCGCGGCGGACAGTGCCCGGGTAACCCAGGGACCGGTCGCGGCGGCACATGGCGATGAGCGACGAAGGGAGCTCGGCAGAGGGGGAAAGCTCTGCCGGGGACGCCATTTATAGGTTGGTGGGGATAGGGGCTGAGCTTAGCGCCGGTGATGTGGCGGCGCGATGCATGGGCGCAATGGTGGGGCCACGAATCTGGTCGGGGCGTTGTCATGGCGTGCGGCGCGCTGATGCCAGCCAGGTGGGCGTCGGACAAGGGAAGAAGAGGAGGTGAAGGGGAAGACATCGACGCGTGGGCCCCCTGTGGCGGTGAGAGTGGGGAGGTGTGGGCTTCGTTGTCTTGGGCCAAGGAAGGTGAGGGAGCAGGACGAGGGCGCCCCAAGGAGGGAGGTAGGCCGGTGGGGCCGACTGGGTCGGGGGGGAGAGATGGGCCGGTGGCGGCCTAGGAAGGAGTGGAGAGGGTTTTCCTTTTCTTGGTTTTGATTTTGGGTTTGGATTTTTGTAGAAATTATGGAAAAGACTTTGGGGAGAATTTGGTAGAGGGGTTTGAGGGACTTTTGGAGGTGAAATATTTTGGATTATTTGGGGAATTTTCTAGAAGTTTTCTTGAGCTCATATTTCATACGACCGACAACAAGCAAAATTTTAAAAATCGATTTTGAATTAGAGGAAGGTTAGAAGAAAATTTCTGGCACTAAATTCTGGGGTGTTACATACCACCACCGGTGATAGGGGTGCAACTGGGTTGTATCTGGTTGACCCATTTAATGACCTGCACTATCCAATCGTTAAAAAATGGGTACTGGGTTGGCTTGACCCACAACGAGCGCTGACCCAAACAACCCAATGAATACCCAAACGCTGGTTTGCAAGGCGAGGACCAGCTGGTGCGCCGCGTGCGTAAGCCTAGGCACACGTACAGACTTCCTGTAATGTACACGTACACCACTTATTTCAAATCCATGCATGCACATACACACAGGCAAGAGAAGCCAAATAGACAGTGCAAACCAGCGTGGTCACTGAAGTTGTTCTGACATGCAACCAAATTTGAGAACATTACTTAATTTATCACTAGGATTCTGTCTTACTAGTCTATATAATAACATCAGGATCCACAAAATCAGAGCATCATCATTTCTCCACGTCATTTTCCTCAGTCCTCAGCAGCTAATGAAGAGCTCTATAGATACCTGATACATGACGATGAACAATCCCATCAGTCAACTTTTCACAACTAGCTCCATATATAGTTAAATAAAAGTTAGCTTCTAACTAGAATGAAACGATCAGCTTCTGGCTATAGTAAAAATTGAATGAATGGATATGCAAAACAAGCGGACATGAAATGGAGGCGGCTGATGCCCTCATAGGCCAAGCTAAAGTTGGTCTGAAAACTAAACTAATGATCAGCAGGGTTACAAGCAAAGAAAATAAAAAATGACTGCACTAATACTAGGTAAAATAGCTTCCTAGCAAATTGAGAAAGGATATTCAAATCTCTATCTAATGAATGCATGCTAGTGCTCTCTCCTTGACAGACCTCGATAAAGACCTCTCACCACTGAAAATTATCCGTTGCATCAAAGTGCAGTAGGTGGTCCTGCAAATCAATATTTCATAAAGATCAATTGGGACAGATTTGTGGAACAAAATTTCCACATCACCTTGATATATATTGGTGTTTTTATCTAAGAGTATATATGGAAACATAAAAAGAGGTATACCAGAGAGAGCTCTTCTGTATAATCTGCTCTAGAACCACTCCCATGGTCTGCAGGTTCTGGAGTTTTGTAAACCTATAACAACAAACAATGTTTAATAACAACAAACATTAGTAATAGAAGAAGCAATTCAAATTTCACACTTGGATGTAAAAACACAGCATAGTTGTGTTACTAACCGGCTGTGCTACCACTCGAAGTACGATCTCATTCGGAGAAGGAGCTACACGGTTAACAAACAATGGTTAATAATTGTTCTGGACAAACATAAACTAACAGTGTTTAGTTGTTATGTACCTCCTGCTCGCATCCAGTCTTGGAGACAAATTAGTGCTTCAACAGTACTCGTGTTTAGTCTGCTCCGGAAATCACTCACTACTCGCTCTCCAGTGCTAAATGCCGATTCAGATGGTACGGTTGAGGCTGGTGTCGAAAGAACATCACAAGCCATACGAGAAAGAATTGGGTACGTTGTACAGTTTGATTTCCACCAGGCCAAAATATCAAACTCATCAGTTCTAGGGATTGTATTTTCAGCAAGGTATGCACTGAGCTCATTAGAAGACTGGGTTCTTTGGGTTGCGGTCGGCTAGCAGCTCTGGTGGCTTGTGGTCCGGCAACATGGGGGATGCCGACGCCTGCCATTGCGATGTCGTCCGCCGACGTGGGAGGTAGGGGAAGGTAGAGTCACCTTGGTTGAGTGCTGGGTCTGAAGAAGTCTTGGAGGATGGGTCTGGTCGGGCACCGTGTGGTGGACGGAGGTCTGGCAACGTGGCCGCCGCCGCCTGCCTTGTTGCGGCCGACGCGTGAGGCTGAGAAGCCGTCGGGCGATGGCTGCGGAGGAGAGTGTCCGGCGACTGTCTTGGATCCATTCCTCACGGGCACGGACACGAGCGGTGGTCGGTGGGCGGCATGAGGGCGGCGGCGTAGGGGTGGCAATGGGGGAGCGGTGCACAGGGGAGGCGGCAGGGCCTGGGAGTTGGCCATTGCGTGGGTTACCCACGAGACCCACTTCGTATTTCAGATATTGGCACCGATATTTGTTGGGTCGGTGTGATGGGTATTCACGGGCCCACTCCGTATTTTGGGTAACGGGTCACTGGGTCGACCCAACGAAACCTGCAATACTAACCGGTGATGAGGACATCCTCTACTATTACCCGTCGGCAAAGACGTAATAGCCCAGTTGGCCTAGTTATAGTCAGGTGGCGACCGTGTGAGCCATTGAATTATCCTACCTTGCTTAACTTGGGAGAAGGAAGCCACCTTGAAAGAGAGAGCCACCTTTCCCCCATTAGACTAGTGTTTTGGGGCGATTGGCCCTTTCCCTGAGTGGGTGGGCTAAAGGCAACTGTTGGGGTCTAGGCAACCTTAATTTGTTGGGCCTCGACTAACCCCATCTGGACTAGATGTATCATTTGGTATCAGAGTTAGGGCCATTTTAAGAGGGTAGGAATCATGAGTGCATCCTCCACTATTACCCATTGGCAAAGACACGACAGCACAATTGGCCTAATTGTAGTCGGGCTGTGACCGTGTGATCCTTTGAATTGTTCCTACCTCGCTTAACTTGATATGAGGATGAACTAGGAAGCCACCATTCCCCCATCATACTAGTCTTTTGGGCCGATTGGGCCTTTCCTTGAGTGGGTGGGCAGAAAGAACTGTCGGGGTCCGGGCAACCTTAATTTGTTGGGCCTTGACCAACCCCACATGCCGACGGCACGGCCTTTCGAGGAGGCGGTGCGCCACGGTCTGCCGAGGAGGCGCGGGCCGGCGGGGACAGACGGTGGCGCGCCCTGCTGAAGAGGAGGCAGCCAGTGGCGTGGGCTGCCAGCGGCGCGGGATGGAGATGGGAGGTGGAACTACGGTTGCGCGGGGACGCGAGGCTCCACTGCAGTGCAGGGACGGCGACGGGAGGCTGCTCCGCGGCGGTGCGGGGACGGCGATGGAGGCGGCTCCACGAAGGTGCGGGGACGCGAGGACGGCGACAGGAGTCAACCCGCGTAGCAAGATCCGGCGGCGGTGCACGGGGTACGGGCTGCGCTGCCTGAATCTCACGGCGGCGGTGGCGGGAGGGGGGTTGGGGGGTGCTAGGTTGGAAAGCGGCGTGAGGGTCAGAGCGCACGGGATGGGGGGGGCCGGGGGAGCTGATATTATAGAGGGGTTAGGTTAAGTTTGTCGGCTAGGTCAGCATGGCCGGCGAAATTAATGAAATTCAAATAATTCTGGCTGCCAAATAAGTTCGTTCGAACACGAGTTAGGGCCGACGAGTTTGTTTAATTTCGTCAGGCATGTTGTAAAACCGACAAATTTACACTAAGTTCATCGGATGCCTAGGAATTGACGAACTTACTGACTTTAAGTTCATTGGCTCACCTGTGCCTGAAGAAATTAAAAAAAAACCCACGAACTTTATCGTGTTTCTCGTGGTGCATGTGATGATGTGAACAAAGAATATAAAGAGGAAAAAGTGTAGGTGAGAAGATAAAATGGAATAACGAGTTGTCCTAAGTGTCGATTCCGTAATCAAAGCGGCCTTGAAACCCTACCCTGTTTGTTGAAATGTACATATGTAAGCATCAGCTAATAAATTCACTTTGTCGCCGCCAGACCTCTCTTGTAGACCTGGCTGCGCATGCTTTGTCCCGTGACCGTATATAGACCGACCTATATAGCATATAACAGGACATATGGCGCAATTGCCCTGACAAAGTTTGGTGCATGCCTAACGTGCCATCCCCCAACCGATGCAGCAGAGCAAAGATAGTTGGGTGGTTGCCGCCTCAGGTGCGCTTGGGCAATGGATAGATGTGTGTCGCAGAAAGCGGTGGGCATAACTAACCCTAGCCTACACATGCGTTGCATATATAAGCCCATGCCTCTATACTTCTTCGATTCCTTCAGTTGTCACAGTCGCATCATCATCAGGTCGACGGTCGACCAAATGACAAGCATCCGATACATGTCGTTCCTCTGAACGCCATGCATGCATGCCACACACATGTGAAGCCACAGGCTAGGTACTCCCGGCCGGCCCTCCATCTATCGGCCCTTCACTTGCCGGGTTCTATACGGCAGGCGCCCACCATGACTACATGCAGCCATGTGGGAGAACCTGGCGGAAGTAGGTCACTGGCATGTGGGCACGAGAGTCCCATGAACGCGTTTGCAGCAAGCAGCGCGGACGATGCACAGGGATCCCGTGAGACGATGACCGGACGTCCGAGCGCAGGAAAACAACCCAGCAGTTGGCGGGAATGAGCTAATCATTCCCGGCCCGTGGATGCAGGATGCATATGCACCGTGCTGCTGCATGCATGCATGCCAACCCAAAATCGAGAGTTGTTATCCTCGCTCGATGCATGGCTCACTACTGGCAGCACAACGACGTTACGTTACGTTACGTTACGTTACGTTACGCGGACCAATCGATGGAGATCGATGGCGGCAGAGGATGGCGACACCCGCAACGAACAAAGAACCGGCCATTATTATCGTGTACAACGATCCTTTTCCAGTTTTAATTTCCACCCGGGCGCCCGCCATGCCATCTCGTGGCTGCTCATCAGACATCACAGTGCACATGCGGCCGCCGGACCTTTATTTCGTGCCCTCCAGCTGAATGCATGCATGCAGCAACGAACGACCCGAGGAAAGCTACGTTACTTGTGGCAACTTCTGCATGCTGGAATATATAATAATTGAAGCACTCTACACTTCTTTCCGCGATCGATGACAGAGATTAATTAAGGTAGCAACGCTAGGTAGAAAACTAGAAAATATAACTAAGCTCCGTTGTTGATGAGCGTATAGGCGACGACAGTCAGTGTCAGATCGAGATGCATCGACCCCTCGAACCAATTACTCTCACTGACCCGCCCGTAGTATAGTTAGTACGGTAGTAGTGATGAAGCGTATATGTACTGCGTGCTACTCTATAAGAGAAAGGCTAGCTACATGATATGGTACGCTTACAATGACACGTGTGGAAGATTTCTATGATGTTTACAACGTTCAATAGAACTGATGACATGGAAACTGGCTACCATGCATTTTGTAGGATCTGCTGCTTTTGATTCCAGTCATTACAATTTACAAGTAGCACTTCAGTTTCGTTCATTTTGAGTAATTTGGTTCTGAGTTAGATAACCGATTTTTTTAAACAACAAAGAATGAACCAAACCGAATCTGAACCGGAACCGAAGAAGAATGAAATACCTAGCCACAACTGATGCAGAGCAAGTTGTGTGCCAAATACTAGTTTGGTGATCGCTGCTGCCTACTATATCGTGCTCTGGCAAGATATGCGTGGCGCAGAATGCGGTGGCATAACTAATCTTGCCCTTGTGTTACATATATAAGCCCATGCATATATGCACTCCCACAAAAGCAACGAAACCGTGGTCCAGCTCATGCTTATCACTTGCATCATCAGATGGACCAACTGACAAGCATATATATGCTTCTCTCTGAACGCCATGCTATACCTTTCAGAGTCTGCTAGCATAATATCCATCTTCTGTGTATGTGCCTCAGGCCGGGTTTGTTTCCGCGTAGGACTAGCGGGGACTTCACTCATTCGCCGATCTAGGTGGTAGTGGGTCATGACTCAAATGTTTTTCACGATCCAAATAAGTCTTTGATGAATTTTAGTTAAAAAATGAATAGGAACATGATTCTGATCTGTTTTAGACCCTAATTCTTAAAATATTTAGCTAAAATTTGAGAGCTCTTTGCCACCCCTTACGCTGATCCTTCTTCGTATCGTGTCATTCTCATGGATTCTTGATTCTAGATTGTTAGGTTCAGTCTTCGATTTTTATCAACGACAATCAGGAGAAGCGGATTCATCGCAAAGCGTTTGGCAGGAACGATTCTCGCCGCCTCCGACGCGAGATAAGCGGAAACAAACACACCCGTAACTTGCTAGTAGGCAGGAGTATACTAGAGCGTTTACCAGTTTGATAATCATCCATGGTTTTTAACCTGTAAATAATCCTCCCCTCTCCCCGTACGGCTTTCTACCATTGTCTTGCTTTTTTTTCTGTGTATATATCGTACATATATAAGTTCGTAACTTCGGAAATAATAGAAAATTATTGCTGGAACTTTTTTCCCAAAAAATATGTTTTTATAATAAGCTACACGTAAAAAACATACCCATGCTATATGCATTTAAGTCCTTAATTTTCTCAAAATGGAAAACTGTGGAAATAATTTATTTTTCCTACAGATGGAAAGTCAATCCGCAGTTGCTACCACAGGAGGACGCACAGGATCCGTGAATCCAAATTAAATTAAACAGATAACCGAATGAAGCCGTAGCTGAGGAGGCATGCACACGTACATGTTCTAGAATTGGAACGGTCAGCGCCGACGAGGCAATTGCCAAATGGTCAATCTGTGCGCGTCACTATGTCAGAGAACCAGCAAAACGTACGCAACCGCTCGCACGCGTGCCTGCAGCGGTGCAACCAGCAGCCTGCTGATCGCTGCCACTTCTCATTTCTGTGCAGCACGCATGGCTTGTGGAATTTAGATCGTTCTTGCTTGGGAGGTATCTATTTTTTTTCCACCGATGTATACTCTCTCCTATTTAAATATAAATCATTGTTGATTTTTTTCACAATTTTATTCCGTTTCGTCTTATTCAAAAATTTTATGTAAACATGTAAGAAAACAAGTCAGTGTTCAAACTATCTATAATGATAAAACAACTAACAAAATAAATAATAATTATAACATTTTTTATAAGATGAATAATCAACGTTTTAGAAAAAAATTAAATATGACATATATTTTAAACTAGAGTGAGTATTTTATTAAGAAGGTAGCAATATTACAACTGCATGGAGTAAGCTGAAGTTTATGAACCATGAATGAGAACAAAGAACACCAGCCCCACAACAGCTAAGCCCAAAACAATACCATTCAGGCCTAAAAAAGAGCTAGGAGACCACAAGCGACACGAGCTACCAAAATGGGTAAGGGTTTCACTAAACAATGCCACCAAAAAGGGAGCGACCACCAAGGCGCCTGCCATCCCCAGTCCAAAGCTGGACTAAGATTTCTCTTGATGAGTGGGACAATGACAAATGCCTCCGAGTAGGGTAAACTACATACCAACGTAGTTGTTGTCAGCACCACCCGAAGGTGGGCACAGAGCTTTTGCTCAAGTCCTCAACCCAAACCCAACAATGAAGAACTAACTCCTGAAGAACCCCAACAGAGCTAGAAGCACACACAAGGCACACACGTCAACACTACCCTAGGACAACTGACAAAGACAACAAAGGCCAAACACCAGCGACGACGGCGAAAACCCGAATACGAGCATCTTGGACTAGGATTCCGTATCAGACAACACAACCACGACATCGAGGAGCAAAGCATCTCCCGTGAAAGCAATGAGAGCAAAGAATGAAACTCCTAAACTCCTAGGATGGCAACAGGAGCAAAGAATCATTTCTCATAGAGCATGACCAACCAACAGCAGTGGGGAGCAAAGCATCTCCCCGCGTTTCGTGGAGCACGACCCACGACAGTGGAGAGCAAGACATCTCATCCCGCGAGGACAACAAATGGTGAACAAAGAGAACTTAATCCAAGATCATAGAGTCAGCGGATGGTAGGGCAAAGATAGATCTCCGGGCCATGCAATAACCCCCACAGCCTACGGCCCACCATAGTGAGAGGTGTGGGAGCCCATCCACGACAGCTGAAGGTGGGGCAGCCACCTAGGCGGACGCAATTTGGCCCTAGACCATCCAACCACTAGAACTAGTCGATAGGCGCGCATGAGGCCATATGACAACTTATCTAGCCCCAATGGGCGCAGAAATCGACGATTGGAGGCGGAGAAGGGCCAAAGGTGGTCCGCCCAAAGACGACACCGTCGGAGGTGGACGAGAGTCCCCAATCCACTGTACAACCAAAGCAAACCAGCGGCAGATGAGGATATATCTAGTGATGACAAGCTAGAGAGGGCAGGCCTACGACGGCGGTGGGGCGGGCAACCAAGGCTAGTGCGGTGGGGAGGGAGAGGGGGGTGTGGGATGACCGCTTGGAGACGCTACTATAGCTTCAGGGGAGAAGGGATGGGACGACGCCCTGAGTTGCTCGGAGAGGACGGTGGGGGAGGGAGGGGTTCCTGTTGGGAGACATCTATCAGCATGGCATGCTGGTGTCTGAAAGCCTGAAGTCGTGTAACAAAGAAGACGCATGCATCATCACGACTGAAGAAGCTAGCCGCCACATTCCGAAGCACAAATTCTAGGTCTCAGTTCAAATTACCTGCTGGAAACGAAGCAGCCACTGTACATACGCTTGGCGGAAAATTCACGAGGAATGGTTTGATCGTTGTGAATAACTCCCCTCTGCTTGCTTGCTTGCTTGGATGCATGCATATATATGGCCGTATGGGCAGCGAACCAACCCAAAATCAGGGATGTGTCAACCGGCAGCGTGCACCCATTACCGTGCGTGCGCGATTGCGTTGTTAGATTCTTAGGATCACTAACTCTTGCTAGAACACCAAGAACAGCAAGTAAATCATACACACATACCTTTGTTCAACGAATTAGCCATAGGGCTCACTGAAGTCCTCGTGCCTGCTTGATGCATGCTAGTTCTTGAGATTGTTGAGGACTCTGTAGAGAGGGCTAGAGTCCTTCCCAGTGCTCCAGCAGGTAGCTTGATTGGTAGCTACAATGGTTCTTAGGATGGATATGAGGCCAATGGGGTACCTCTCCATATATAGAGCTGCTGTGCACCTAGGGGGACCTCCCTTTAGGTCGGGTTTGGGTCTCTTGAGTGTGTTCTAGAGCATCCAATCAAAGCTCTAGTCAATTTGACCTTATCTACTTAGAGCACACAATCAGCTAGGTATGTGCACCCTTAGCTGATCATATGATCAACCCAACATTCCCCCCCCCCTTGATCATATGGTTAATCGTTATAACTCATTTCTCAATAAAACAATATACCAAGACATATGGTTACAATGGTCAATTAAGTACCATTGAACTCTAATGACTATAGTACATCATTCTATCTCAAAACAGAGCATAGTACATAAAGGGGAGTAGATATATATACATATCGGTCCCGCTTTCTTCTAGAATCAAAGGCTTTCTACCAGACCCATGCCGGCAACATGTTCATTGAATTTATCGGCTGGTAGGCCTTTCGTGAGCGGATCCGCTAACATAATCTTCATATTTAAATACTTCACATTAATCAGTTTGATCCTGGATTCTATCTTTCACAACATGATACTTTAAGTCAATGTGTTTGGCAACTCCACTTGACTTGTTGTTACTCGAATAGAATATTGCTGGTTGATTATCGCAATATAATGTGAGTGGTTTAGATATACTGTCAACCACTCTTAATCCAAGAATAAAATTCTTGAGCCATACTGCCTTGCCTGATAGCTTCATAACATGCCACAAATTCTGCATGCATCGTTGATGTTGCAGTAACACTTTGTTTGGAGCTTTTCCACAATATTGTTCCTTCAGCAAGGGTGAATATGTAACCAGATGTGGATTTATTAGTATCCTTACACCCTGCATGATCTACATCTGAATATCCCACAACCTCAAGATTATCAGATTTTCTATATGTGATGCATGTAATTCTTAGTGCCTTGCAAATATCGCAAGACCTTCTTAACAGCTTTCCAATGATCTGGACCTAGATTTGACTGATATGTGCCAAGCATCCCGGTTACAAAAGCCTAGGTCAGGGAGAGTACATACTTGTGCATACATGATGCTTCCGACAGCAGAAGCATATGGAACCGCTTTCATCTGATCAGCTTCATATTGGTTCCTTGGACATTGATAAGTCCCAAACTCATCGCCCTTAACTATTGGAGCAGGTGATGTGGAGCACTTATGCATATTGTACTTCTTCAGTACTTTCTCAATACATGTCTTTTGTGATAGCCCCAATGTGCCTTTGGCTCTATCTTAGGTGTATTTCAATGCCAAGAACATAGGGCGCTTCACCGAGATCCTTCATGTCAAATATGGAGGATAGAAACCTTTTGGTCTCCAATAGCATATTCTTATCACTACTGGCTAATAGAATATCATCAACATAAAGGATCAAGAAAATAAACTTGCTCCCCCTAAACTTGACATATATGCAATTGTTTACCTCATTCTCCTTGAAATCAAATTGTCTAATTATTTCATCAAACTTGAGGTACCATTGCCTTGACGCTTGCTTCAATCCATAAATGGATTTCTTAAGTCGATACCCTAAATGTTCTATTCCTTCCACGACAAAACCTTCTGGTTGAGCCATGTAAACATTTTCATGAAGATCTCCATTTAGGAATGCCGTTTTCACATCCATCTGATGTAACTCCAAATCATAATGAGCTACAAGTGCCATAATTATTCTGAATGAGTCTTTAGAGGATACATGCGAGAATGTTTCATTATAATCAACGCCTTCACTTTGTGCAAAGCCCTTTGCTACGAGTCTTGCTTTGAACCTTTCAACATTCCCTTTGGAGTCACGTTTGTTTTTGTAGACCCATTTACAGCCTACTGTTTTGGCTCCATGACGAATCTATGCTAAGTCCCATACATCATTAGTTCTCATAGACTCTATTTCATCTTTCATGGCATTAAACCACTTAGATGAATGCTCACCTTTCATAGCTTCTTTAAATGATGCTGGATCATTATCTAACACTACCTCATTCATATCTTCACTCATATAAGTGACATAATCATTAGGTATAGTAGACCTTCTTGCCTGTTGTGACCTTCTAAGAGGTTCAACATGTGGTTCATTTGTCACAATTGGAGGCTTCTGAGCTTCTTCGTCATGTTCATCAGTGATAGTAGAAGGGGACTCAGAAGGTGTTTCATCAATAGTTGGTTCAACCGAAGGTGCAACATCAGCATGCACTGGAAGAATAGGCTCTTGAATCATTGGCATTGGGACATAAAACCTCTTTTCTTCAAGATCTATTTTCCTAGATGTCATGCTCCCCCTGACCTAGTTCATATTCCAAGAACACAACATGTCTTGTTTCAACGAACTTAGTGAACTGGTTTGGGCAATAAAACCTATATCCTTTTGACTTGTCAGGGTATCCAATAAAGTGACAACTGACCGTCTTAGGATCCAACTTTCCAGTATTTGGATTAACAACTTTAGCTTCTACTGGACAACCCCACACATGTATGTAATTCAAAGTCGGTTTTCACCCGGTCCATAATTCATATGGTGTTTTAGGCACCGCTTTACTGGGGATTAAGAATATGTGCAGTTGTTTTCAATGCCTCCATCCTAAGATTAACCGGCAAAGTAGAGTAGCTTAACATGCTTCGGACCATGTCCATAAGTGTGAGATTGCGCCTTTCAGCCACTCCATTTTGCTGAGGATCACCCAGTATAGAGTACTATGCAACCCTACCATTTTCCTGTAAGAACCTTGCAAATGGTCCAGGAACTTGGCCATATGGAGTATGTCTTCCATAATACTCCCCACCATGATCAGATCTTACTGTCTTAATCTTTCGATTGTGCTGGTTTTCAACTTCAGCTTTGAAGATCTTGAATTTATCTAAGGCCTCTGAGCGTTCTTTAGTGGGATAAATGTATCCATACTGGGAGTAATCATCAGTAAATGTTATGAATGAATCAAAACCATCAATTGATTTTATTAGAAATGGACCACAGATGTTCGTGTGAATCAATTCGAGAACTCCCGTACTTCTTATGGCTCCATTCTTAATTTTTTTAGCATATTTTCCTTTAATGCAATCAATGCATTTATCAGCATTAGGGAAATCTAAAAGGTGGAGTATTTGTTCTTGAATGAGATGCTCAATTCTCTCCCTCGAAATACGGCCTAAATGACAGTGCCATAATTTCGATGATGTCTTAAGTATTATTTCTCTTACGCTTGGTACTGACATTCATAGATGTTGTGGAATCAACATTATTCACTGCATCACTTAGGGAAATCAAATAAAGCTTGTCTTGCCGAAATGCAATACCAACGTCTTTATTATTAGACATAATTATACATCTCTTATCCCCAAAATGGCAGTGAAGCCATACCATCATCTAAACATGATACAGAAACTAAGTTCCTTCTCATAGAGGGTACATAAAGGACATCTTTCAAAAGAAGTGTGAAGCCAATATGAAGTATGACTGAAACTCTCCTATTGCTTCAACTTCTGCTTCGAGTCCATTCGCAACTCTAATCCTTCTTTCCCCTCTTCTTAGCGTCTTCTTCATAGCGAATCCCTGTAAAGAATTTGCAACATGAATAGTTGCTCCTGAGTCAATCCACCATGTACTAGTGGCGTAATCAGCGTAAAGGGATTCATCTATGAATGTAATAACATTAGTACCTTTCTTATTCATCCACTTTAGAAAGCCAATACAATCTTTCTGGATATGCCTGCCATTTCCACACCAGTGGCAGCCACTTGAGTTGGCATTGGGCTTGGCTTCATCATTGGAGCCCCTTTCTGGTTACTTTTGCTAGGGTATCCTTAGAGGATTGGCCCCTTTTCTTGAATTGGCAAGACTTAGTCATATAGTTCCTTTTTAAATTTTTTATATTTCTTTTGAGAATGCTTGAAATGGTTGATGTGATCAACCCTTTCAGCCTTAAGCCTTTCCTCTTCTTGGACACACATGGCCATTAATTCTTCAAATCGGCCACTTTACTTTCATAGCATTGTAATTGATCATAAATGGAGAAAACTCCGGTGGTAAAGAGGCCATAATAAAGTGCACAAGAAATCCAATCAAAGATTTCCATCTCCACGGTCTTAAGCTTTGTAACCATATTGCACTTTTTCATTATATGCTCTCTTATGCCATTCCCATCATATTTATTATTCACAAGAGATTGCTTGCGTAAACCTTCGAGGATCCTTTGAATTGAGCCTCTATCTTTCTAAGATATTCCTTAACTGTTTGGGAATCCGGCATTGCTCCCCTTATGCCATCGATTATGGAGCTCTTAATATTCACAAGGCACTTTCTATTTGATTCATTCCATTTGCCTTTTCCAATTTCATAGCCCCTTTTGAGGACATCATAGTTCTCACACCCTTCTTGAGGTGCTTTGGGAGCATCATTTCTTATGGCATAATCAAGATTCAGCAAAGCAAGCATTATTTCAAGCTTCTCCTTCCATGAAAGATAGTTACTCCCATTGAGTTGTTCAATGCCATTAATTAATCCAGCAATATTTGTAGGCATTAGAAGCTACAATAAGAAATAAAGATCGTAAGTAGGAGAACACTAATCAATGTATAAACTTCTTTGAATACTCAAATCCATATCTCCGTTGGACTAGATAATAGATAAGAATAATAAAATTATGCGACAAATATTTATTAATCAACATTGGTCAAAATAATAAATATAAGCCACACTTAATTTCTAAATTTCATGTTGATTCCAACTTATTTAGAGAATCTCGGTATACTTAGTAATTTCCTAATCAAGTTTTCCGTTGGTTCCAACTTAATTACAAAATTACAACATTGTTTTCGCAGCGGAAACATGTATTATTTGGGCATAAAACATTATTAACTAGTGCCAGAAACTTTTGGAAGACATAAACATTTGCACTAGAATTACTAATGCCCAAAAGTACATTTTAAATAATCATTTTGAGCTTAATTCATAATTAAAACAGTGTATAAAACACTCTAAATAATCAAGCCCAAAAAAACAATTATTCTTTTTCTATAGACCACACCATTTTCCCGAAATAGGCTGAATTTGGCCCAACTTGTTCATCCTGCCGCCGCCCTTACACTTTCGACCTGTTAGGCCCATCCGGCAGGCGGCCTCCCCTACACCGTCCGATCAAATTGGACAGCTCACGTGAGTCCGGGGCAGATCAAAACCACCCTCAGCCGGCTTCTCCCTAAAACCCTAACTCTGTCTCTCTCTCCTCACTCCCCCTCACACGACAGTGGCTGAGCGACGCGGCGCGCGGGGGCGCGCCCCCAGTCGGGCTCCTGCAACGCGGCCCGCCGGCGGCGAGGAGCGACGGAGAAGAGGAGCGACGCCGCTGGGACTCCTCTCGCCGGAGGCGCGTGCGGCGTTGACCTGCACGCGGCTCCGTCGAGGGGCGTCTCTTCGGTGCTATAGGCACGGCGGCCGCGCGCACGTCGGGGTGGCATCCCACTGACGGCGACGACGTCGCGCCTGCCCCCTACGCACGGCGGCGGCCCCGAGTGGCGGCTATGGCACCGCGAGATGGCTAGCCTTGGTGGTGGCCTAGCGTCCATAGGAAGGCAGCCGCGCGTGCTTGCGCGTGGCCACAAATTGGACTCAGCGGTACGTTACCGTCGTAACTGCCCGAATTCCAAACCAAGCCGTTGACTTTGTTTCATCACCTAGCAGAACTTTAGGGGTTTGGGCATCCGAGCCACTCCAGTACCCCGCGGTACTCCCGTTAGCACACCACCCATCCCCTAGCCCCTTGTGCGTCAGCACAGAAGCTACTAGGCTATTCACTCCGGATCAGGCCTAGCCAATGCCACGTACAGAGCGAGTGGTTGTACTAAAAAAGTTATGAAAGATGAAAATCATAACGGTCCTTACGGAGAGCTCAGGTAGAACCATTCCAATTTTTCAACGCTCGACGGCGTGACCAATCCACATACCCGGTATTCTCCACCAATCCCGGGACAAAGGGTAACAGCAGGTAGCTAAGTTACCCGTTCATACCCTGCCCTTATGGCTGTTTCGTCGCGTAGTCGTATTCTGACAAGGTCGGTTGCCGGGGTTCTTCTCCCATTTTATTTCAAAACCACACACACATCCACTTTTACATACCCTTCATATTCCACATTATTAGCATTACGATTATGATATATATTATTAAATGAGCAATCCCACCTATGCGCGATATATCTAAAATAAGCTTATATGGCTGTATATTTTGCTGGGTTATCTTAATAAGCAAAACATGCAAGTTTTTTTGCGATTAACGGGCCAAGAGTTGTGTTTGCAAAACATAGGAAATTTATGCATCAAGTGGGGATTCCATTGGGCTTGCCTTTTACTTCTTGAGGCGGTTGATATAATAGTTGCTGGACGTATTGGGCGCCGACCATCGCATAGCATACCGCGAGGGGTAGGCTAAACGGACTCTTCGGTAAGGCCTAGTGCACAAACAATAAAAACACACAATCCAAGCATAATATGAGCTCAACGGGTTTGATAGTGTAGAGCTTGGATTGCGGAAATGAGAGTCTGTTGGGTTCTTACTGGTGGTATTACTGCAAGTGGTTGGGGTGTAGCGAGTTTTTAGGTGAGTTGACGGGTTTGGTAACGTCAGTTACGAAGACGCCAAGGTAGGGGTGGTGGACGCAAGATGCGGGGTCGACAACGCTGAAGGGGTGGCGGTTGCATGTTGGTGTTTTGGAGAAAATCTTTTTTGAAGTGGTGGATAAAGCAATGCCGTTCAGATGATTTTTGGTATCGTCGTCACCTGAATTCAGGGCTCGGACAGGCTAAGACCTGAACCTTTCGGATTTATGTGGAATAGGAGATCAACGGCATCGATCACCAGGCTCACAATGTTTGTGCGACCGGTGCGAAGCACTGACTGGGCATAGGACAGCGTCATGGTGGCATGACGACGGTGTCCGGCCAGGACAAAAAAATTACGTGGAGTGTATGGGTAGGTAGAGCTTGATTTTAGATGAATTTTAGCGAAGGAATCACCCAAATCGGAGTTTGAACGGAGAAGATATGAATTTTGTATATTCGGACGAAGAAAAGGAAGAAGAGAAAATAATATTCCTAAAATATTCCAAAATCCGAATATTTAGGAAACTGGAGAATAATGATCGTATTTTAGGATACTAGAGGAGCAGAAAATATTTCTAGACTGATTGCGAGCAGGAGTTTCAGGCTGGTGTCAACGGTCCATGTCTACAGTGTCGAATGTGGCACCGGCTTGTAGGCCGCTCTGTCAACTCTTAGAATCATGAAATTAATGTGGATGGTAGGTATTGATTTTTGATGAATTTATAAAGAAGAAACAATGGAATTGGAGCTCATATGGTCGAGAGATTAATTCAGAAATAAATGAATAGAAGAAGAGAATAGTACAAGATTGGACCTGCTAGCTCGAATGACACGTGATGAGTGATGGGCTAATCACCGGTGGCTAGTGGTTGGCGTGAAAAAAATAATAGGTGGATCCACCTGTCATTCACATGAGAGGGGGGCTGTTATAACAAGCAGAGGGGCACGAGCAGGCCCGAGTAGCGCCTCTGCTCGGCTGCTTGCCTCGCGCCGCTGTGAGCAACAAGCAGGGGCTCACCGGTGTTCAGCTCTGGTGGTTGTCAACGTGGTGGAGGTGGTAAACGCGGAGGTGCTCGCCGCGGGCAGCCATTGGTGGCGACCTAGGAGCTCGTCGGGAGCTCGATACAGGCAGGGAGAAGGGGGAGCGCGGCTTAGGGATGGTGGAGGGAGGTGGCGAGGTGCTCACGTTCGGAGTAATCGAGCTATGGCTGCCGGTAGGCGGGGACTTTGGTGGCTATGGTGGTGAACACGAAGGAGGAGCAGAAAGCTACGCGTGCGCAGGAGGAGGAAGGCAAGGAGCAGATGTCTGCGGCGGGCCACGCCCAGGTGAGCCGAGGGCTGGTCGCGGCGGTGGTGAGCTTGGTGTGGATGGAGGCATCGGGGTGGGGGGCTATTTATAGCCGGTGGAGGAAGACTTGTCATGACGTATCGTGGAGATGGAGGGTCCAAATGACGCAGAGATGGAGGGCCCAAGTGGCGTGGAGATGGAGTGTCCACGTGGCACCGAGATGGAGGGTCCAAGTGGCGCGGAGATGGAGGCTCCAAGTGACGCAAGAGATGGAGGGCTCTAAATGGCGCGAGGATTTTTTTTTTGGAATTGAATTTTGGAAATGAATTTTAGAAAGAATTTTGGTAGAGAGTATTTGCGATATTCGGAATTTTGTTGAGCTCATATTAACACACTCAAAATAAATAAGGCAACATTCAAAGTTTTCGAAAATTTGATTTTGAATTAGGGAGAGATTAGAAGAAAATTCTGGATGCTAAATTTTGGGGCTGTTACATATGTCCACCGCCATTCATCATTTAGGGTTAGGATGGCTCAAATTGGGGAAAATTTTGGGGATTTAGGCATGCTAGGGTTTTTGATTTTGGGGAAATCGAACTAGGGTTAGCTCAATTGATGCAATCACCTATTACTTTGATGCATGAGCACCAACGAACCCTTAGGTAGTTCAATTCGATGCTTATTTGCACAAGAAGCATGCTTGGTTGAACAAGAACAAGTATGAACTAGGAGTATAAACATGAAGTGCAGCGTGTTCTTGTGCATGAATGAAGCAACCGTTCGAAAATCATATGTTAACAGTTTATAAAACTTAAACAGTAAAATCCATCTCCGGTCCATAAACTTGTTTTGGTGTGTCAACCCGGTCTTTAAAGTTTCAAAGTGACAATCCCGGTCCCTAGATTTGTTTTGGTGTGTCAACCCGGTCCCTAAAATCTCAAATTGACCATCTCAGTCCCTAAACTTGTCTGGGTGTGTCAACCCGATCCCTAAAATTATCTCGGTGTCTCAACCTGGTCTCTAAACTTGTCTGTGTTTTGTCAATCCGGCCCCAGTACAAATGATCACTTTGAGACTTTAGGGACCGGGTTGACACACCGAGACAAGTTTAGGGACCGGAATGGTCACTTTGAGACTTTAGGGATCTGATTGACACACTAAGACAAGTTTAGGGACTGAGATGGTCACTTTGAGATTTTAAGGACCGGGATTGACATACCACGACAAGTTTAGGGACCGGAGATGGATTTTACTCAAACTTAAACAGACAATGGAATCTTTGTTCACGAACATATGAATTAGGGCATGAACTTCAAGAACATGAACAAACCCTAGATGCAATTACTTCTTGATAAAAGAAGAACATGAGCTAGGGCATGAACAGAAATGAGCATGATAAAAAACCCTAGCTTGATTGGGTCCTAACTAGAGATAGCACGGCTCTGGTGCCATTGTTAGATTCTTAGAATCACTAACTCTAACTAGAACAGCAAGTAAATCATGCACACATACCTTCGTTCGACGAATTAGCCATAGAGGCTCGCTGAAGTCCCCGTGCCTGTTTGATGCAGGCAAGTTCTTGAGATTGTCGATGGCTACGTAGAGAGAACTAGAGTCCTTTCGCAGTGCTCCAGCAGCACCTTGATTGCTAGTTAGGGTTCTTAGGATGGATATGAGGCCAATGAAGTGTCCTCTCCTTATACAGAGCTGCTGTGCGCTAGGGGATGCTAAGGGAACCTTCCTTTAGGTCGGTTTTGAATATCTTGAGTGTGTACTGGAGCCTCCAATCAAAATTCTAGTCAATTTGATTTACTTAGAGCATCATATGATCAACCCAATATGCGTGTGTACAGCGGCACGAGATCTCGCTCGCCCATTGCTGGCTGACGCACTCACGCATCACGCTCACGCCGTGCGTGCGTGCCCCGCGCGAGAGATCCGCATCCGCTCGCCACTCCGGTCCTTTTCCGCACCCGCCGTCTCGTACGTGGCCGCTCGGTGCACATGCGGCCGTGCCGCGCCGGCCTTTCGTGCCATCCAGCTGCATGCTGCAACGGCCACCGAACTAGCTGGTAGCCTGGCCGCAGGAAAGCTACCCTTCCGGCTGGCAACTCCTGCTCTTCTGCCACTGGGAGCGCTTCTTTCTCGTGAGCACCCCTAGCTACAAAATTAAGCTGACAGCATCGACCGATCGAACTCCTCACTGATGCCGGCCCGTCTAGTGTAGGAGTATTTAGCATCTTGAACTGCTACTACTAGATACGCATGGAGGCGAGCTGAAAAATGCTGGTGATTATTCTGAAACTGAAAGTGATTTGCATCCTCGTTTGCTGGTGCTAAAAAGAGAAACGCGTGTGGTGTAGCAACTAGCTAGCCGGTAGTGGCACCGCCGCTAGAGGAGTCCAGCTAACGGGAAGCTGGCGTGCCGCTTTGGAGCTAGGTTGGAGCTGCAACCGACAAAATCTTATTGGCCAGTCACGAAAAATCCATATCATATATATTCTGATTATCCTTATCAAAGAAGCACGCTTTGCTAATAAGGAAAAAGGGTCTAAATTAGGGCACCGGGTTCGTGTCGCTGTCCGGACAATAAGTCAATAACCTCTAAACAAAGTTGCTCAAACAAGATTAGTTGCTAAATATTATATAACATTAGCCGTAATCAATCAACTGGCAATATGTGCTGATAAATTACACGCTCGGTATCAGCCTGATTTATTAGCTAAATCAGGCTATTAGTCCAAATTTCATTTTAACAAGTTAACTCTTTTCCGTTTCTACGCAAATTTTCTCGAGTAATTAATACCGGACCTATGACATCATAGCTTATGTTACAAATACATTATTATCGAATTTTAGTTATCATTATTCATACAAAATTGTAAATGTAGGTTTAATTTATTTGTTGATGTCCTAACCTAATATGTCTTTTTAAAACCTAAGATATGATGTTGCTATCACCTCAAGAAATTTTGGACTTAAAATTAAATTTGTGAGCGAAGAACTAAAAACATTAAATGGTTAACTTAAACAAAAAAATTGTATAGGAGTCATTATGGAGGGAGTGATCATGAATTTTTTTCCTTTTAGAAATTTTTAGGAAAACAAAGTAAAAATGGAGCAGATTTTGGAGCTATTATAGAGTGAGATTTTTTATCGAGAAGGACACTGGACTCCAATGCGGATTTTAACATAATAAGATTTATGTTGATAAATACTCCTTCCATCCAAAAAATAAGACATATAGATTTTTGCAAAAGTCAACATTTGAAATATTTGACTGACAATTGAGACAAATCCATAAAGTTTATTGCATGCATGTTATATACTTGAATTTATATTCAAAAGCACTTTAATATGATGAAAATTTTGTATTTTGTTAATAAAATATTTTTTAAGAAATCAATGGTCAAAGTTCTACTTTAAAGACCGTGTCAAAAAATATGTATACCTTATTTTTTTTGGATAGAGGGAGTACTTTCATAACAAATAATTTGTATGTTGTTCAACTATATGAATTTCTAAAATTGATAGTCAAAGATAAAAGTGGTCTAAAATGTCAGTCTTTTAGAGTTAAAAGTTTTTTAATAATGTCTAAGGTAATGGTTTTATTTCGTGTATATTAAATGATAGTAGGGGTGGGTGGTGTAGATATACATTTAGGGGTTACTTTAGACCATTTCTCATAGCAGAAAAGTGGGGTAGTTTTTTTAAATACATAGCACATCTTATACCTGTCATTGTCGATAGAGTTATATTGGAGTATATATACCCAAATGTTGAAGTGTGTCTCTTTCTTTTTTTTGAGAATTATATGATGTACTTCTTCCTAGCATCTCTATTGGTGATTAACATAGAGATTCTAAAGGATATCTATTTACTAAGGATTTATTTTTTTCCTAACATGTTTAGTAAACTTGAAAGATAAAACGGCGGGAGATAAATGTAAGACGCTTTTGGAATCCTGTGAAAAGAAACCAAGGCAGTAATAGTAAGCAAACATCTGGTGGATGTCGTTACAACAGCAAGGCGCACAAAAGGAAGCAGCGTTTAGCCGTCCCATAATCCCCCATAGCACTGTGTTTGCCTGACCTGGCCTGGCCTGGCCACCAACGAGCGACGCGTCCTCCAGCTTTTGGCGCCGGGGAAGCACGCGTGGGCTCGATCAGCAGTGCACCGCAAGTGACGAACAGGCTTCACCGACAAGATACGAACGCAACCTTTTTAACCGAACTGTCCTGAACCGACACGACGAACGTTTCCACGAAATGGAAGCTCCTCTGTTGTTCCAGCCAGCTCGACTCCACACTCGACGTTTGCGACGGCAAGTGGGAGCAGGCATTCCATGTGGTGTGTGGCCGTTTTGTTCCTCTTTAGGATATCTTCAAAGCGGTGTTTCAAATGGGTTTTTCAAAACACTGTTTGGCACTG
The DNA here is from genome assembly GCA_030272315.1 of Paspalum vaginatum. NCBI lineage: Eukaryota > Viridiplantae > Streptophyta > Magnoliopsida > Poales > Poaceae > Paspalum > Paspalum vaginatum. The sequence goes on along the minus strand of CM059020.1, from coordinate 8,836,875 downwards.
TTTGACATAAATACTAGTACTGTAGACAGAGAGAAAGGTAGTTAAAATAGTGATAGGAAAGATGATTTGAGAAGTGTTGTTGGAGAGAGCGTTACCTACTGTACGCGATGAGGCTTTTTCAAATTCTATTCTTTATCATTATTCTAACTATTTTTTTATCTACAGAACAATATTTATGTCAAACGTATAAAACAATGTTTTGAAATTTTTTTAGAAAAATCATTGGAGACAATCTAATCATGTGGGGGATTGTGGGTTAGTTAACGACCAGCGAGCAAGCATACAGTGATGTGCTTGCTGCTAATTAAACACGGCGACCTGATCCTTAAATTCCTCTGCTCTGATCAGCCGCCCTGTCTGACTCGCACGAGCACTGTCAGTCGTCTCTCTGCACAAGGAGGCTTTATCGATATTTCTCTGCCGGGACACATGCCGCTATACCTTTGCTTCCAAGGTGAAGAAACATTATTTTCCTTGCAAGGAGAGTAATAAATTTTCGTTATCCAATATATGGCCCGTTCATAATTTTTTTAATTACAGATGAACATATGAAAGAAGTAGTACAGTTTGCAAAGATGCTGTTGGCAAATGCACAGTGGCGTACAGCAGTAGTCCTATCTGTATCGGAGTACTGGGATTCGCCGAATTGGGGGTGTTTGGACCGTTGGAGCCTCCAGTCACGTCGAATGTTTGAGCCTAGTTAAAGTATTAAATATAGTTTAATTATAAAACTAATTACACAGATGAGGACTAAACGGTGAGACGAGTTTATTAAACCTAATTAATTTATGATTAGCAAATGTGATGCTACAGTAACTATTCGCTAATCACAGGATTAATTAAGCTTAATAAATTTATCTCGCTGTTTAGTCCTCGTATATGTAATTAGTTTTTTAATTAAATCATATTTAATACTTTTTAACTTGCGTCCGAACTATCGGACTGTGACACACCCTAAAATTTAGTCCTAGATCCAAACACCCCAGCTGCTGGTGTACGTGTGGCCTTTAATGGCGATAAATAAGTGGGTGAATAAAATGGGGTCAGGACAGGACCCCAGGATAGGCAGGCAGGGCCACAGCCTCAGCGAAGAGAGGATGGTTTGGTTTCCATCGCAGCAGGTGCAGGCAGAGGCAGGCGTGCTTTGTACCCACAACTCCATAAGCCCACAAATCTGTGATCTTTTCACATTAAAATATAATAATCTGCCTTGATTTCACCTCTGTTCGATCGTCGTCTCTCTCGCGTTGCATTTGCAGTGGTGTGAGTCGTGCGCACGCAACGCAATGTGGCATGTGAACATCCCTGATATAGCAAGCCATGCCATGGTCAACCATGCCAATGCCATGCATGGGTGGCAGTGGCCATCATAGGCTTCGCGCTAGTTGGCTGGGGGTAATTGAATCAACTACGGACAGGATATTGCTGATACCGTATTTTTTTTATATATTTTTTAATTTAGATCAGATACAGAAAACTTAATGGCTATCGACATCATATTTATCCAACTTTCAGTACTCAGATATGGATACGGATCGAATAATAAATATCCAGATTCGAATACGCATCAGATTTTAACCTTTTTAAATAGATCGGCACTCGAACACGGACAGATAATATCCGTACCATTTACACCCCTGTATATTTGGTGACATGCACAGGCCGTGCACGGTGCACCTGGCCGGCCTCGTGTGCGCACACACTTGGTGCCGTGCCTTTGGACACACTTGGTGGAGGGTGAGAGGGGCAGGGCACCCCCCCTCCGCTTTGCTCACCCACCTTGTTCGTCCCCTCCACAAATATCCAATCTACTACGAGTCTACTATATACACACTGCACACACGTTATGTTAGGTTGCCTTTCTTCAATAATTATGTAACTAAAAGCATAATCACAAAGGAACACGTTTCTAGATGGATGCTGAATGTACTCGTGTACCCTTGGAATATAAATTAACTAGGAAATCACAATCATTTACAAACAGGTACGGTGAGCTGAGTAACATTCTAGGACGTATACGGTATACCCATCAGCCATCGCGCCCAGCCGGTGCTTTGGGGACAAAATACTGGAGTGCTATTGTGGAGCGGTAATAGCTAAAATCAGTTGATTTATGGGCATTTATTGACGATTTTCATTTTCCATATCGATGCCCAAACAAAATTCCATTTTTCGACCGATATTGTGAACCCAACACTAAACGTCTAAACGTGTCGCTGCTCCATACAAATAATCCTTGGCAATAAGTAACTCTTTTCTGGACCTCAATCACCCCCACCCTCCCTTGTCAATCTTCTTCCTGTGGTAATTTGACCCGATGCTCTGGCATCCGCTTGATGTAGGCAAGTTCCTTCCAACAAATTAAATTGCCACCCAAATCACATTCAAAATTCCCATTCTTTCGCCTCTGGCAATCCATTCCATTGCACCCCCCCCTACCCATGCTATTGCCTCCTCCGCCCTCCTTGTCTTAGGTGGCTATCTTTTACCGATGTCCTTCACCGTTTAGATTGTGCAGGGACTATCTCTTTTTTTACCTTGTAAACCGTTGGACATGTGATCATTTTTAGGTCCTAAATCGTATGGTAGGCTATCTAGTAACGTTTACACACGATGTAAATCGTATGGTAGGCTATCTAGTAACGTTTACACACGATGTAAACAACCTACATGGACATTATATGATAACTATACCTGCATCCCTATCTAAAGATAACGTTTATAAAATATTCCTTTGAAAAACTAAAGATAGAAAGAAAATAATTAAGAAATTTCTACAACATGTAAAATCATACCTCTCACGCTCATGGCATCTCTTGAAATACTCCCTCCATCCCTATCCTAATTAAAAGCCGTCATTAACTTTTAAATTTTAAGTCTAATAATTTTTCTTTTCTAAAAATACAAAAACTACTTTTTTTGTTATGATTTGTCATCATAAGTATTAAGAATGTCTTAGTATCCTGAATATTCATACTAATTTTTAACTGAGATGAATAGTTAAATATTGCATTAGAAATCAACAACTTATAGTTTTGAACCGAAGTAACCATTTTTTGAAATCCTTGTTGAAATATATTATCATTATTTTGTTATGATGCTAACAAGTAATATATCTTATACTTTGAATATTTACACTAATTTTTAACTAAGACGAACAGTCGAATATTGTACTATTAAAAATCAACATTATAATTTTAAACCGCCTTATTAAAACCCTGCCTACCATAATCATGGATTTGGATTAACTAATATTAGCTAAAAGTTACCTAATAAAACCTAAATAGTATTAGCTACCGTCTAATAGATTCGGCTGATTTATTAGTTACACTTGTTTAGATTCCAACATGTCCTGAATTATTCCACGGGATTTTGGAGCGTGTTTTAGTCACTTCCACCCTAGCGAATGGTCGGTATTGTATCAATCAAAAGAGTGAAGTAGTCCCCCCACACACGGGTTGAAAAACAAAAGTAAAAGTAAACCCACACGCCATCCCTGCCATAATTACCGTACCGTCCTGCCGGGGCAGACGCGGCGGGGGGGCCCCGGCCGCAACCCCGCCATAAATCCCCCTCCGCCGCAGAACCCCACCCGCCCCGGCCCCCTCTGAGCTGTGACACAGCTGTCCTCCTCTCCCCACTCCTGGAGCTCACACACTCTGCCCTCCCCCTGCCGCCCCTCCCCTCCACAGGAAATCCGCCGCCATAATCCCCTCCGCATTGCTTGCGCCGAGCGCCCTCCCCACCCGTCGCTCGCTCTGCCTTCGTTCGGTGGCATGGTGTGAGATGATGCCGAAGGCGGCGGTGCTGTTGCTGCTCCTCCTCGGCTGCCTCGCGGCGGCGGCGGCCGCCGCCGAGGCGGGCGAGGCGGCGGAGCTGGCGGTGGCGGCGGACCCGTCGTGGCGGTTCCCGAGCCAGCGCCTGCGGGACGCGTACGTCGCGCTGCAGACGTGGAAGCAGCAGGCCATCTTCTCCGACCCCAGGAACCTCACCGGCGACTGGGTGGGCCCGGCGGTCTGCGGCTACACGGGGGTCTTCTGCGCGCCGCTGCCGGAGGGCGCGCCGGGCGCCGGGGAGCTCGCGGTGGCGGGCGTCGACCTCAACCACGGCGACATCGCCGGGTACCTCCCGCCGGAGCTCGGCCTGCTCGCCGACCTCGCGCTGCTCCACCTCAACTCCAACCGCTTCTGCGGCCTCGTGCCCGCCGCGCTCCGCCGCCTCCGCCTCCTCGCCGAGCTCGACCTCAGCAACAACCGCCTCGTCGGCGCGTTCCCGGGCGTCGTGCTGGAGCTCCCCGCGCTCAGGTTCCTGGACCTCCGCTTCAACGACTTCGAGGGCGCCGTCCCGCGGGAGCTCTTCGACCGCCCGCTCGACGCCATCTTCCTCAACCACAACCGCCTCCGCTCCCCGCTCCCCGACAACCTCGGCAACTCGCCGGCCTCCGTCATCGTGCTCGCCGACAACGCCTTCGGCGGCTGCCTCCCCGCCAGCCTCGGCAACATGTCCGCCACGCTCAACGAGATCCTCCTCATCAACAACGGCCTCGACTCCTGCGTCCCGCCCGAGGTCGGCCTGCTCCGCGAGCTCACCGTCTTCGACGTCAGCTTCAACTCCCTCGTCGGCCCGCTGCCGCCGCAGGTGGCCGGGATGCGGAAGCTCGAGCAGCTTGACGTCGCGCACAACCTCCTCTCGGGCCCCGTCCCGGACGCCGTCTGCGCGCTCCCGCGCCTCAAGAACCTCACCATCTCCTACAACTTCTTCACCGGCGAGCCGCCCTCCTGCGCGCGCGTCGTGCCGTCCGACGGCGACGCGAGGAACTGCCTGCCCAACCGCCCCGCGCAGCGCACGCCGCAGCAGTGCGCCGCCTTCTACTCGCGCCCGCCCGTCGACTGCGCCTGCGTTCCAGTGCAAGCCGTTCGTCCCTGTCCCGCCATTGCCGCCGCCGCCGCCAGCGTACCCAGGCCCCCTGCCGCCAGTCTACCCCATGCCGTACTCGTCGCCGCCGCCGCCTGCACGTTACCGATGATTCGTTTCCTCGAGCGCAGAGCGGCGGAAGCATTGTCACTTTCCACCTTTGCTTCGCCGCTGGACAGATGGATTGGAGACAGCAGCAAAGTTCACCGTCCCAGCTGTCCGTGGTCAGTCATTGTTGTTGTGCTTAGATTAGTAGTGTTCTTGATTGATAGCTACCGGCGTATAGAAGATTATAAGGTGCATATATGGCTCTTGCTTTTGCATTGGTCAGTCTCTGTTTTCCTCGGGTTTGCGTCATGGTGATGGTGAAAAAGACTGGAGTCTGGAGGTTGGCGATGGAGGGAGCAATTCGAGCTTTGATTGATTGCTAATCGGGTTGTGAATAATAAACTGCTTGAGAGAGACAGGTTACGAGGAGGATTGGTTGGTGACTTTGGTGCGCACCTGGACGACCCGTGGGATGTATAGAGGGATTTAAGCTTGTGAAGCTGCATTCAGTCGAGAGTCCAGAGATAAGTTTTCAGACCAAGAAGAAATGTATCCTACTTAACTATTCTTTTTGTTGTGTCACAGCTACTTACTGTCATTCGGTTGCTATGATATATTTGTTTCGGATTCAGCTCTTGGCCTTTTGATTGGTGCACTCTCTTCTACGGAGTATGTTTTTTGCTGTGATGATAGTATATATACTACTACCGCCGTATGTTTTTTCCTCTGGGAACATAGGTATGCATACTATTTTCAGGTTGGTCATTCTTTGCTCGGCACATTCTTTGGGGCATCTGCTACAGGGATTGCCATGGTCTTATCTGATTTTGAGTTCCTGCATATAGAGAATTTCCATGGCACCATGGAATTAGATGCTCCACGTGGTGTGCTTGGGATGATCAACATCCTACTGGCACAGATTTTCCGAATCTTGTCTTTTAAAAGAGGGACATTAGCAGGTGTTTCTTCTCCGAGCTTTTTCCATTGCTTTCTTCTGATGATAACTGTTAGGTGAATTTGCCGTGATCACGATATATTCTCTCGTCTGCACCAGTATATAAAAGCAGTATCCAAGCGCAATGGGCATATGCTTGTATGCTGCACCCAATTGAGGATTCCTACCACTGCTTGATTGAAGATAATGTCCTTAAACTGTGGCCTATTGGGCACAGCAAGCATGATTAGAAGGTGTAATGAATCAGGGCTTGACTACACGAGTGTCCAGCCTTGGGGTTCATTCGAGTGAAGGAATGGTGCACGAACTGCCCGAGCCCATTTACTTTGGCCCTGATTAGGATAATACCATGGGAGCTACGTAGCAGCTTTTACGGCGGTTAATCTCAGTTCGTTATCTCTCTCTTTTCATTTGCCCTCTGAACTTGGCAAGTTGGCATCTCACTTTCCGAAATCCTCCTCTTGTCCTCAGCTCACCCGGTGGATTAGCTCACTGAACTGAATGTTGCACCGAATCAGCGAGCGCCGCGCGGTATAATAATCAGGCTTTGCGTGGTCACTGTGGTAGTGGGCAGCCCGGTCATTTTATAACGCGCTCGCACTGCCTGCCCCCAGGTTTCATGGGAAGCATGTGCACCACCAGCAGCAGCAGCCTCATTGCGTAGGTCCATCTCTTGTGCTTACTATATTAGTCCTAAAGGAACTATACAGTACTATAGTAGTTTGCTCCGTAATCAATTGCGTGGAAGATGGGTCGTGGGCATGTGACGGGCCGCGTAGACTAGGTGTGAAAATGACGCTGGAGAAAGGGAACGCTTGATGGAGAGGCTTCGTTCCCAGGAAAGTCGGCTGCACTGGCCATCCCATCCCCCCCCCTTTCGGCGCCTCGCCTCGCAGTCGGAGTCGCAGGCAGCAGTGCCGGCTGCCGGGGCTGATTCACTTGACCAACGAAACAATCAAGGTGGTCACCGCGTGGTGGGAGTGGGACGAGCGTGGTTTAATCCACGTTGGCGCGTTGGTGGTCGATGAGAGGAGAGAAGTCGTGGCCGCGCGCGGGAAATGCTGCCGCCGACACCGTAGTTTCCGGAGTAAACTCCGGTGACCCGATGGATCATCCACAGTCGGTGCGCCACCGACGGCGACGACGACGAACCGGCGTCAGTCCAGCTCCAGCGGTTGCTTCCAAAATGGGGGATTTCGTATTGGATGAGAACCGTTGGAAGTTAGACTCAGGAGCAACACGGCAGGCGCGTAAACTGGAAAAGGAGAGAAGAAAAATTCACACGCCGCACGGGGAAGGCCGGCCCCCAAATCTGTACCGGCCCGATGAAAGCAGGCGGCTGGCGCGGCGCGCCGTGCATCCACCCATCATCGCTCGCGGCTCCTCCGCCCGTCCCTCCATCGTGCTGCCACTGCACCGCCCTGCCAAAGGCTCCCCCGGGTGGAAATGGAATGGGATGGGAGACGTAGTGGCCCTCCCACTGCCGGTCGCCCGTTTCAGCTCCACAGGACCACGGCTGAGACACACGCTCTTGCCTCTTCGGCATGCTTCGCCGACACATGACATGATAGGAGCGAGCTTCGATTCCTGGCGCGGCCGTGGTGTGCGAAAGAGTGGGGAGGGGTCGGTCCGTCCAGCTGCCCCGCGGCGCCAAGCCGCCAACCGGACACAGCTCAGCAGCGCCAAGCGTCCGCGCAGTCAATGCGTTGCCAGCTAGGAAAGGACGCTGAGAGGCATGTTTGATATAATAAAGGGCCGCAAATGCTAGTTTAGCCCATACATCGCAAACTGATGGCCCTGTATGCTATATATGTGGGCTACGCCGACAGCCCACGGGTGCAGCCCAAATGGGGATACACTGCAGAGGCCTCCTCCTCCTCCCTGCTCCTGCTGGCCTCTCGTATGTTCCGCTCAATCTCCCCCGTTTTCAAAGGCTGCTGCCGTCTCGTATATGTTGCCAGGGGTGTGCGGTTTTGTGCCAGACCCGCTGCCGCAAGTGCGTGCGTGGGGGATACCGCGTTTGCGACGACAGAGTGCCGCAACGACGGCTACGACTACGAGTGGCGAGTGCCGCGGCGCGCACCATCTCGATGTATCTGCTACGGCTGCAAGGACTGCACGCTGTTGTGGCCACCGCCGCCGCCGAGTTTGCATGCATCCGTGAAAATTGTGTGAGATCAAAGGAGTATATGTTTCTCAGTTCTGCCACTGATAAAATGTGAGACATCAAGTCATCAAATGGAGTTCGATCTCTTCGAGACACCGGATGAATTATGCGAAGACCATGCTTACAAGTTGTTCCTTTTTCTCCCTACTTCGAAGATATGCTAACGAGTTTACTTACCAGAAAAATACTTGTTGAGCTTTAATAGAGTTCTATACACATTTGAAGCTAGTAGCTAGTTCGATCAAGTCTTTTGAAATATTCCATGCAGTCATTAAAGTCCCTAATGACCCTATTGCTGAGTGTAGGAACCCCCCACTCAAATTCAAATACCAGAAAGCACCTTGACTATTGAAAATCTGATAGATGACCCTCATAGATTACTATTTCAAATCAATCTTAGGGAACATGTGGCAATGTCTCAGATGTCAAAAAAAAATCTCTCTATACCACACCACCCTACAAAGTCCTTCCTTCCCCCTTCTCTCCTTTCCCTGTCTCCCCCTCTCTTCTCTCTCTATTAGTTAGAGCCCATGCGATGATGAATTCGTTTGCTCGCATTTTTGCTTGCCAACAACCAGATGAGCTAGGTCTTGAACACCTTGAGGCGGATCGAGCAGAGTGACTCAAACTCGATCTCCTCAAGCTAATTCTCAGCCACATGCTCAACATGTTCTAGAGCTCTTTGGCCGCACATCACAACAAAAGCCGTTGGCTACTATAATGCAATCTTTGATGGAGCAGAGTATAACATGGATGTAAGCATGGTTTTTAGAGTTATATAGGGATTTCTCTCTAGTCTTATTAAAAAAAGGCCACCAATAGTTACAACATCATCCACTTAGTTGTCCCTTTAGAACATGCCACTGAGACTAAGCATACTCAACTACTCAAAGAAACCACAACGCATACATACTAGAACTCAAACACTAGTCAACTGACCCAGAACAAACATTGCCTAACAGGCATACATACTCCAGATTCGGCCACTTTCCGGCTGATAAGAGTTTCATCTAGATCCTACACTAGTATTGCTTTAGTCTTTTGTGGCACCTCCTCCATCTCCGAGTTGAAGGCATACTCCCACAAGCCTATCGAGCCCACGATCCAAGTGCTTGGCATGATTCAGGCCTGTACGATTGCGACGCACTATGTTGGCCCACACCCGCCATTGGAGGTGTACCCCTCACATGAGTGTGCTTCGCAACGGTTCACCTTGGTCTCAAGCATCTTTGGCTCTTTGCCCACATCCCTAGCACTCTCCAATTCTCCATCCCTTCTCCTATAGTTTATATACAAATTTTACGGTAGTTGGAAAAAATAGGAGCTGTCTATCAGAGGAGATCTAACGATTTAAAAATAGACCGTACCACGGCACCGATACCAGACGGTACCAAATATGGGAGTCCGGTAAAAAAAACAGTAGGATCAGTACCCATATTTTTATTTTTTAATCTCTATAAATGGCATAAAGACTTTTAAAAATTTTAAAAAAAAATTGTACCATCTGGTATCGGTGGGTACCATTCCAATCACCGTAAAATATTTCTTATATAGAAATATAATTTCTAAAACCTTAGTTGAAGTTAGAAACAAACTAACTTGGAGCAAATTCAGAGAGATCTTCTAATTTTAAAGGAGGAGTAGAACGTTGTCACCTTCTATGATGAGTTATCGACACGAGAAGATAGACCCAGCTGTAGAAAAGTCCACAGGATAAGGGGGGCGGAAAGCATAGCAAAAGCAAGAGCACAACAGAAGTACTGTAGAAATCTTATCGGTTATCGGGCAAACGTGCCCGAGTCGCCTCGCCTCACTTTCACTCCCGTGGCTCTGCTCCCACAGTCCCACCCCCTCGCATAAGAGCGCACGTACGCGCACGACGGCACGAGGTCATTCCGGACGCTGATGGCGCCGCTAGAGCCACGCGCCATGATGATGGGCACGAGCACGAAGCACCACCACTTCCTGATCGTCACGTACCCGGCGCAGGGGCACATCACCCCGGCGCGCCACCTCGCGCGCCGCCTCGCCGGCGCGTGCCCCGGCGCGCGCGTCACCGTCTGCACGCCGCTCTCGGCGTTCCGGAAGATGTTCCCGTCCGCTGCCGCCGCTGCAACGGGCGAGGAGCGGGCCGACGGAGACAGGCGGGTCGCGTACGTGGCCTACTCCGACGGCTACGACGTCGGGTTCGACGTCGCCGTGGACAGCTACGCGCGGTACATGGAGGCGGCGCGGGCGGCGGGCGCGCGGTCGCTGGCCGCGGTGCTCCGCCGCCTCCGCGACGCCGGGCGCCCCGTCACGTGCGCCGTGTACACGCTGCTCCTCCCGTGGGTGGCGCGCGTCGCGCGGGACCACGGCGTGGCGTCGACGGCCGTGTTCTGGATCCAGCCGGCCACCGCGCTCGCCGCGTACTACCACTACTTCCGCGGCCACCGCGACGCCGTGGCGGCCGCCGCGGCGTCCGGGGACCCGCGCGCCCAGGTGCGGCTCCCGGGCCTCCCGCCGCTCCGCGTCCGCGACCTGCCGTCGTTCCTCGCCGTCACCTCCGACGACGACCCGTTCGCGTTCGTACTCCCGGAGTTCCGCGAGCTCGTCGACGCGCTCGAGCGGGGCGGGCCGTCGGGCTCGAACGAGCCGCCGCTCTACGTGCTCGCCAACACTTTCGACGCCATGGAGCCCGACGCGCTCGCGTCGCTGAGGCCACACGTCGACGTGTTTGCCGTCGGGCCCGTGCTCTCGTTCCTGCACGACGAAGTGCATGACGACTCCAGGTCTCCTCCTCGTGACGTGTTTGACCACGACGACAGGAACGGCTACCTCGGCTGGTTGGACTCGAAGCCTGCCAACTCGGTGGTGTACATCTCCTTCGGCAGCTCGTCGGCGATGAGCAAGGCGCAGGCGGCCGAGATAAGCAGCGCCATGGCCGAGATGAAGCGACCCTTCCTCTGGGTGCTGCGGAAGGACAACTGCCGGGACCGCGACGACGACGCGGCGATCAGGAAGCTGGCGGCGGCCGCGTGCAGCGGCGCCGGCGGGGCGGTGGTGTCGTGGTGCGACCAGGCTCGCGTGCTGTCGCACCCGTCCGTGGCGTGCTTCGTGACGCACGGCGGGTGGAACTCGACCCTGGAGAGCGCGGTGTGCGGCGTGCCGGCCGTGGTGGTGCCGCAGTACTCGGACCAGGGCACGGCCGCGTGGCTCGTCGCGGAGCGGATGGGCGCGGGCGTCCGCGCAGTAGCGGCGGCGGCGCGCGGCGGGGCGGTCGTGGAGGCCGCGGAGCTGCGGCGGTGCGTGGAGGCCGCGGCGTCGGGGGCCGTGGCCGCGGGCGCCTCCGCGTGGAAGGAGGCGGCGAGGGCCGCCGTGGCCCGCGGCGGGAGCTCGGACCGCGACCTGACGCAGTTCCTGCGCCGGGTCGCCGCCGACGGCAACTAGAGAAAACGCAACGTGGCATGACCTGACGACCTGTTAACCGTGACGGCGTCGGGTCACGTCAGTGGCCTGTTGTGAAGCGATCGATCCATGCTTGACGGATCTGAGTGCGAGTTGGGTAGGAACTCGATGGCCGGTTTCGAGTCTTGCTTGTAGTTGTAGTGAGGAGGACTTGGTTCTTCAAGGAGAGCTCGACACGGCATTCTCTTCAGTTGAGAATTGAGATGGCTCCCGGTCGTTCTGCACGGCTGCACGTACAGTAGTTGTGCATGCTGCACTGCAGTGGCCAGTCCAGGCGTGCATGCGTCTGCCAGCAACCGCAGAAACCCGAGCAAACGTGTCGCCGCAAGCAAAGCAAGACGACGGCCGGGCCAGGCCAGCGGATTTTGAAGTGTCAAATACTCAAATGGAAGCGCTGGACCCGACCTGCCACGACGTGGTCCTCATCTCCGACGATCGTGCTCGCGGCGGCCCAGCCCCACGGGTAGGGGAGTCGAGAGCGACGACCGGCACTCGGACGTAGTATGCGCGCGCCACCTACGCATGGCACTCAGACGGGTGCAACGTATCCATCCATCCGTCAGCCCCGTCCTCTGCTTCGCTGTTCGGGGTCCGTGTCGTTCCTGTCCTCTGCTGCTCAGATTCGATGGCATGGTTCATCCGTCCTCTGCTTCGCTACCCAAACATCTAACGCATGATTCCAGCTGCCCGATTTTCTGTTTAGTTGTTTCATTAGAAATATCGGCAGGAGCTCGGGAGGAGCTCCCAGGTTTTCCAGCTCTTCTTAGACCGCCCGAAACGGATTGTGTGGAAATTTGAGTTATTAAACTAAGCTACACAAAAATAAAAGCATGTTTAGAAATTGAGATATTTTACGGTGGTTCAAAAGTTACTTGCCGGTATCACACGGTATCGCTATTTTTTAATTTTTAAAAGCATTTATGCTTTTTGTAGAATTAAAAAACAAAAATATTGGTACCGGTCTTACCAATTTTTGGTACCGGATCCATCTATTTGGTACCATCTGGTATCGGTACCGTGATACCGCTTATTTTTAAGACATTAGATGATGGACGGTTCCTATTTTTTCTAACCACCGTAAAATTTGTGTTAGAAATTAGCCATCCAAACCATTGCAAATATTCAGCCGTGGGTACCATGCATATGAGATTGCACATTTGTGTCTGTTTCAATACTTTTGCTCTCGCGATTAGCATAACCGACGAGTCGACATTGTATTTCTGCATCAGGATGGGTGGATTAGGTACCGAACAGGTGAAGTGGCTCATTGTGCCCGGATCATGTATATTTTCGATTGTACCCAATGTCGTTTCGAATGGTCTCAAAACCCTTAGTAATTCTTTACAAAGCTAGTTTGAGTTCTTCGCCTCACGCACCACCTGCGCATCTCAGTTTTAAGAGGAAGAAGATCAGTCCATATGCTCGATTGATGGATTCTCCCACAATTCTTTGTATTCTCAACTTCTAGGCTTCTCCAATTTTGTTAAGCTCTAATATCTCAAAATCACTAGTGGCAAATGACACAAATTAATTAAAAGCACTAGTGACAACTGGCAAGTGACGTCAATTAATCAATATCACCTAGAGTACAGAGTACTAAAACATCAAGACTGAAGGGGGAAGGGCCATGGTTGTTTAGTGCGTAAAAAATCCCATTTGCGTAGACAGGCTGTCTAGGTGGCCTGTGCCTTGTAATTTGCTTTGCTCTTCTTCTAGATACAAAGACGCTCAATTCTCTTGCGTCACAAAGCAGACACGAAAGGGTGCTTCAGTCCAAACATTACAGTCTCTCTCTAATACTTCTATACTGTTGCTTTGGGCTTCTCCAATGACTAGCTATTTCACTGGCTATTTGCTTACGTAGAGGAGAGAGAGCAGCGAAAACCTCATCAGTAGTGACGAGTTAGTAGTTAGTCTATTTATGGCAATCGAGGCCGTTCATAGCCCACTTAAGCAATTCTTTTCTTTCATTAGTCATTGATGTTTAGAATCTTATGTAGAGACTATTAAAAATTTATGACGAGTGGACCCTACTAGATGATGTGGAAACAAATAGCTAGTGATTGTCTATTACCACTGCGAACACCCTTAAGCTGTTGTAAATGTGCTACAATGGCATGCCGCATCCTGTCGCACGAGAGCTGTGAGCACTGACCAGTTGTCATTTCATTTACATGAGGTGTGAGTACATACTAGCATATGCATTTCCTTCTTTTATATAAGAACATCACTTTGTTAGATAGAGGCATGTAACAGACACATGATTAAACTCATCCAAGCCAAAGCTGCAATATTGAAAGTACACACAGTAACAGCTACCACGATGAGAAATATTTCTACAAACAAAAGTACATCTTGCGGGCATTGATATTACCTTGCATGTCTAGCTAGATGGGGCAATATTGTTCTGCCGTCTTCTAAACACGATGAAAGAATGATCATGTTGTGTCGCCTATTACTTAATCTGAATCAAAGTAGGTCTTGTTGGAATCCATCTCCGGCTTGGAAGGGAGATGTCCCGACCGAGCCCAGGACCTAGAATATGGTCTTGATTGAAGGCCCATTTACCCCTAGGCTGTGGCCCTTTCCACACCACGCCACCATAAACAGAGGACCGCAGGGGCACACGAACCAACGTTCGTCGGAGTCTTCTCGCACCCACGCAACCCGAGAGGACCCATCTCCTCGACGTGGGAGTGGAGGGAAATGCCACGACCACGACTGTGACACCATCGCCGTCACCCTATTCCTCCAGGAGACCATTGGCGACAACAAGAACGGAACCCCATTGTCTATGCACACCGGTCAAGCCTCCTCGCTCATCACCGAAGGTATTCTCCTATACCCCTCTACCTGTCTCCTGTGGATCACGAGATCTGGACACGAACTCGCCAAGAACCCTAGTGGAAGGGTCTCGGGCACTACATCCATGCACTACACAGAATCCTTCAATGGTATCAGAACTAGGTTGTGCCCACCCTTACCCTAATCGACCCTCGGGTCAAGAACGAGAAAAGAAAAGAAAGGACTGATGAAATCGACCGGATCTCGAGCCCTTTAGCTCGGATTCAAGAGATAAGACAAGAAATGGGGGAGGTTTCTAAACCCTAACCCTAGAAAACCCCAACCCGTAAGAACGAGAAAGCCCGAAGGGCTCACCTTCGCACCGACTGCCACCTCGGCGTCCAGATCGAAGGCGGCGCGACCGCCGCCGGCCGCCGCATGCGTATGCGTGCGTGCGGGCCAAGAGAGCAACGCTGTGGGGCCTCTCAGCGGTGGCGCTTCCACTCTCGGGTAGGCGCGTGCGCTAACGAGAGGCCGCTCAGGCGGTGCCGCTGGACCACGTCTTCGTCTCGCTCTCTCTCTCTCGCCGGAGATGGTGAAGAAGGGAGAAGGGAGCGGTGGCGGGCAGCAGAGTGCGGCGCGGGGAGAAGAGAGCCGGCTAGGGCCAGCCGTGCCGCTCGCATGCCGTGCTGGTGTCGCCGGCCGCCCTTGCTACCGCTGCCGGCAGCCCCTTTGCTTGTGCCGTCACCAGAGAAGAAAAGAGAGACGAGCGACGGCACGGGGGAGGGAGAATGAGCTAGGGTTTTGCTCCCCTGCGCTATTTTTGGCTAATATACCAAGCTCGGGGCATTCTCGGTAGTTGATCTAGAGATTTACGGAGAGCCGCCATGGGCCTTTACCAGCCCAAGTGGGGAGACACTTTCGCAGCCTAGACCCAGGTTGCAGCCTAAGCGCGCAGAGGCATGGTTGCGGGCCGGGCGGTAGGCCAGGCCACGTCGTGGGCCTTTTTTCGGCCGAGAAGAAACAATGCATAGGCCCTTGCATTTTTTTCAGAATATATATACATGTGTGTGTATATATATATATATACATGTATTTGTATAATTTTTTCCCTTGGAGTTGATAATAAGTTAAAGAATTTATATGGTGTTTCCGCTACAAAGATGAATATGCTTTTCTTTGAATAATTTTGAAACCAACGTGGATAATTAATAGAGAATGAATGATGATAATAGTTTTATGGCATTGTCATTAACTTTAAGCCACATTAATTTTGATGATGAACTATGATTTTGATTATGAGACATGATTTACTTCTATTTTCGTCTAACAATGAATTTAGACTATTGAATTGAATAGAGAATTTTGCAGTCGACATATTTTATTTTTGACCAACTTCAAATTTAATTCACGCAAGAGATACTTTGACCGAGAAAATTGAGGAGATACTTATCTCTGAAAATTGAAAATAGAAATATGAGCGTGTTCTTTTAATCTTCACCAACGTTAAGTTTAACTCATGCAAGAAACTTGTCTTAGAGACAATGACTTGTGGGCGTGTTTTAATCTTGACCAACGTTAAGTTTAATTCATGCAAGATACTTGTTTTCAAAGAATGATTTTGAGCCTAATTTTTTTTATCTAAGATATTTCTTTTCCCTTATGAAGGCTCAAATGATAATGTGATTCTCGGTGTGAGAAAGAAGACATGGTGACTGCTCTAAGTGAACTAGAGCTAGCAAGCTCCAAGATAGACAACAAGACGAAGATGATATATTTTCCAATTCTTGTACACTTGCATGTACCGCAAGAAGAAGGGACACTATAAGACTAATTGCCCAGATCTCATCGGAACTTTGTAAGAAGAAAATGCTGCTAATAGTAGCAAGAAGAATTGAATTTTTGCCGATTCAAAAGAATGTCATGTCGAAGCCATAAAGAATTTCTTTCTAGTAATTGATGAGAATTAAATAATGGTTTTATATGTAAGTGATATTTTATATGTTTCCTCCTGGTGGAGAAGCTTGATTGTAGATTCCATGATAGAAATTGAGCACAATCGTTGCAACATTGGGAATCATGAGTTCATTATTCAGTGCAACATTGAGAATGAGAGTCTCGCCTTTCGATGGCTAACCTATGGGTTTTTTGTCATGAAAGAAAAGAAAATGATGGGTTGCTACATAAAGAGATCCATTTTGTGAGTTGAAGCAAACTTTTGGGTATTAGTACCTAAGGTTTGGATAAGTTTATAAAAGGAGGATGATTACATTATGCAAAGATTAAATAATTGGAGGTAGAACTTTCTAATGCTATATGTGGATTATATTCTACTAGCTAGTAATGATGACCATTTATTGCTAAAGACAAAGAAATTCCTTGTCCTCAGGATCATGGTATGAAAGATGTGAGATTGGCACCCTGTGACTTAAGGATTAAAATCCACAAAGACAGAAACTAATGTCCTGAAAAGACATAGTATGCAAGCATGTAATGTAATGTCTGATCCAATAGTCAAAGGCGATAGACCAGATGAAAGTGTCACAAGAGTATGTGATAGATCAGATGAAAGTGACATAAGAATATAAGATAAATCAGATGAAGGTGACATAAGAATATGAGATAGATTAGATAGAATTAATTCTATATGCTTCAACGATCGGAGGCAAAATGTGTGCTCGAATATGCACCCGCCTTAACTTGACTTTTATGACCGGGATACTTGACACATATCACATGAATCTAGTGAGGGGCACTGGGTGATAGAAAGCTTTGCGGTTCTCGCAAGAGACAAAAGACCTCACAATGATTTATAGAGAGACTGATGCCCTAGAGATCTTGGGCTTTTTGAAGATACAAGGTGTAGAGACACTATGAAGTCCACATCTAGATATGGGCTTAATCTAGTAGGAGGAGCTATATTATAGAAAAGAGTTGCATATGGTCATTTGTTACACCGTCGACAATGTACACTAAACCTTGTAGCTTATCATGAGGCAACATGGCAGACAACGTGGTTAAACAAAATCGTACCTGAATTAAGAGTGGTTGACATTATAGAAATACCACTTAAGACATACTGCGACAATGAGTCAGCAGTGTATTATACTATCAGAACAAGAAGTCAAGTGTGGCTGTCAGGCACATTGATACCGAGATTTATGTTGTGAAAGAGAAAATCCAAAATTAGACAACTGAGAATAAGCACATGATAGTTGAGAGGATGCTCACAAATCCGTCCACTAAAGTATTCCACCCAGCGTGTTTAGAGAATACGCAGCCCACATTTTGGGGTTACTGGAGAACCTACGATTCTACGATTCTAGATTTAGGGCTATTTGAACAACCGTCTCAAAAGAAAGATAAAAAGAGCATCATTCTAAAATAGAAAGGTGTATTGTAGTCAATGAGTTCAATGGCATGTAACTAGCTGTCTGCAACGCATTGGTCTCAATATATTAATCTATCAAGGAATGGAGCACAGAAGTTACAGAAACACAAGAAAGACCGAGATCAAGGGGGAGAATGTTGGAATCGATCTCGGGCTTAGAAGGGAGAAGTCCCGGCCGAGCCTAGACCTAGAATATGGCCTTTATCGAAGGCCCATTTACCCCTAGGATTGTGACCCCCTTCCACACAATTCTGCCATAAATAGAGGACCGCAGGGGCACGCGAACCAATGTTCGTCGGAGTCTTCTCGCGCCCACGCAACCTGAGAGGACCGATCTCCTCAACACGGGAGTGGAGGGAAATGCCACGACCACAAATGTGACACCATCATCGTCACCCTCTTCCTCCAGGAGACCATGGGTGACCACAAGAACGGAACTCCGTTGCCTACGCGCTCCGGTCAAGGCTCCTCACTCGTCATTGAAGGTATTCTCCTCTACCTCTCTATCTGTCTCCTGTGGATCACGAGATCCGGACACGAACTCACCAAGAACCCTAGTGGAAGGGTCTCAGGCACTACATCCACGCACTATACAGAATCCTTCAGGTCTCAGCCTCCAATGAGAAGTTGAGAACTGCCCAGGGTTTCAGATTGATGCTAGAGCATCTACCAGGAGCTGTGAATCGGAAAAGGAGGTGCATTGTTTTGAGTTAAAAAAGAGAGGTGATTTGCACTGCCAGTTTAATGGCCAAAGCCTCTGCCTGCAAATGGTCAACTCCATCTACCTATGCTTGCACCTGGAGATTTGTTGTACCTATCAATTGGATGTTCTTCATATTGGAGTAGGATTTGAGTTTGAGGGCACGAAAAATACCAGTGTGTTCTGAACTCCCTATTCTTGTGGAAGCCTTTCTGTTCTCATTGGATGATGAGTTGTGAACCAAACTGATCTTGCAAAGCTACATGAGAAAAAGAGGTGCATATCATTTCAACCAAAGAACAATATGGATTTTGGTTCCTGTAGCTGCACGATAGGGAATTAGTAATAATATTGACAGGCGGAGAATAAAAAAGGTTAGTTATTAGAGGATCATTCCAAGAGTGTGTATGTTGAACCCAAAGATCATTCACTGAATTAGGGGATGGATGAATTGAAGCTGGAAGGTTCATATCGTTATGTATAATTACCCACATTGGACTAGCATGTGTTTGGTTTTAAGACTAGGTGGTATAGGATGGTCACGTCCTGTTTTTTGGAAATAGGATGGTCCCATCTCACGTTTAATTGAGAGCAATCAATCCATCCTAGTTTTATGTTTGGTTGGAGCGATTAAATTGCCTGGAACAAATGATGTTTCCATACAGTTAAGCAATCTTTCATGAGACGTATGTGTCATCCTCTCATTCTTCCCCTTGTCTTCCTCAGTCCCCATCAGACTCCGCCACTATCGTATTTGGCCAAGTCAGGCTACACGACACCGTGTGTTGATGGGTCGACTCAGCCGCTGCTGCACCTTGCTAGGTCACTCTCCGCCATCGCATGTGTGCTCATGGAGGGAGATGGAACGAGATGAAAGGGGATGCCCCCATCTGCCTGATGATAGAGGCATACCGCATCTAGAGAGAATATTCTCTCTATAGCATAGGTCCATCACAATCCATCTCCAATCAAATGCTACTAAAAAGAGGACTATCTCATCATATCCCCTTCATCCCTCCATCGAAACACATGCTAACAGTCTTTCCGTACATTAGAACAAGCATATGCATTTCCATTGTGTGTGTGTGTGGGGGGGGGGGGAGGGGCATTGCATCGAGATCTTGCCAAGGCCTTGTTTGATCCGCCCTCAATTGCCATCTACTGAGAAATTGGCAGAGAAGGGAATTATATATTTTTTATTTTATTATACCTGGTGTTTTGCTTGACTGTCAGTAGCCCCTCCCCTCCAGCCTTGGTAGCATTGCTCGTAGCCTCCCATGGTACAGGGTGGTGGCCGCTACTAGTCTCACAAAAGAGCAAGGGCCAACCCGCTTGTTAGAGAGACTAGCGTATGCACACATTTCTCACAAACAAATCCTTCATAAAAAAGAAATAACGTTGCAATTATAGATCTGAACTTGGCCCTTGAGTTTTGGGTGTCCTCACCGTATGACATTTATCCACGTGCGTCCAAAGAAACACTTACACATCAAACTCATTCTTTTATACATATACTGTATAGGTAGATATGGGTATATGCTTTTTTCATGAGGTGCATTAGGCTAGCTGGATTGATCACATGTGACCGGCTTGGTTCCTTAGAGATAAGAATTAAGCATATTCTGGAGATAGACTCATGGCTGATTTAAACGGGAGGAGATGTACACAAGTTGCTTTGATTTGGTTTCTAATTAATGTCAAATAAGAGTAATTAGGTGGTGTAGCCTACCATAATGGCCATAACCTAGACTTCTAGGGTGAATCTACCAAATATACATCATGCATATATGTAGAATATCTCCAACACTTCCTGGGCCCTCAGTCGGCAATGGCGAACTAGAATATAACACAGCGGTGAGAGATCAAGATGGTGCAGAGCAGATGACATCTCACTCTTCGAAAGAGGTGGAGCTATGGATACACTGATGCTGCGGTGGAAGTACAAAACTAAAGATGACGGCAGACCTTTGGTGAAAATATAAGCATATTAATTATGTGTAGGGATATCAGGTAGGCCACGCTAGCACAAAACAATCTAGTCTATCACGTAAAGTATATGAACTCGATGATGCACGGAGAATATCATAGACTGTTGCCACTATGCGCATTGCAGTGGAGGAAGAGTTGCAGCAGCCAGCAGGTGATCCAACGCCGCATGACGAGTCCGCACGATGGAAGTAGTAAGTCACCCCGCAAAGCAGTCCACCAATGTTGCAACCAGTTGGATATGATCCAAAACAACTTGAAGTAGATCAAATTAACTCAGACAAATTTGAAACCACTTAGCCAAGCTTGAGAAGTAGTCAAACAAATTTAAGGGATGCTTTATATTATCTTTCGCAATGTCACAATAAATAACTTATATGAAATTTAGAGATATTTTAATTCATATTTTATAATGAAATAGCAAAGTAATGTATGTGCATGACAAAGTAATTTATGTGCAAATTTAGGGGTTACTTCAATTCATCTTCCACACTAGCATGGTGGGTAATTTACATGTAAATTTAGGGCTTACTTTAATTCACCTTTTCAATTTAAGGGTTGCTTCAATTGATCTTTCATAATGGCATGGCTAATATTTTATATGTAAATTTAAGGGGCAAATTTAGGGGGGTTATATCAATGTTCTTTCATATAGGTTTGATGGGTATTTTTTATAAAATATAATAAATCTAATAATAGCTGTTAGTATTATAAGCTACATGACAGATGGCTAGATGTTTATAATTTTTTGGGAATTTTTAAATTTTTTCTAATGCACATACTATTAGTCTCTCTTTTGTAACCTCTAATTAGTTTTTAGAAAATATAATAGACACAATGGCTAGTATTATTAGAGATCATACGATACAGGTAGATCTTAATTACTAATTATATACTCTTTTTTAAGCCCCCATGTTAGGAAAAAAATAAAAATTTCAGAAATTATCATAAACATGAAAAACATCTGGTCGTCTATCTAGTAGATCCAATAATAATAGCTATTAGATCTATTATATATTTTTAAAAAACATTATCCACCATGCCATTATAAAGGATAAATTAAATCCCCATAAATTTGCATATAAATTACTCACCATGACATTATGAAAAATGAATTGAAATAACCCCTTAATTTGCATATAAATAACCCACCATCCCATTATAAAAGATGAATTAAGATAACCTCTAGATTTGCATATAAATTACTCGTCATCCCACTACAAAAGATGAACTAAAATAATCACCTCTAATAGTATTAAGCATATATCGTTGTAAAAACTTAAACAACAAAATTGGACTTACACATATGTTTTAAAATTATCAACTACTATTGCTACTATTAAAGTTATCTTTCAAATTTTAATACACATACCTCCTAAAACTCTCTAACCCGTGCTCTCGCATATTTTGATGGACTAGTGTTTCTAATTTTTGTGGAAATTTATAGGATCTATCCTTTTTCCTAACATGCATCATAATTAGCTTGTTTTGTAACTTCTAATTATAATAGTAATATGAAACATGTTTAAAGGATAATAATCTATTGAAATCAGTATAATGGTCTCTCTAGAAATAAATCAGTCAAAATGTATCGCCAAAGTCTTCCAAATTAAGTATTTTTTCGAAAAAGAAAGTTTTATCAATTTTAGTCGATTACACCGATCGGCCTCTACACATAAATTGAATCAGTAATATATAATAGAACAATTTCTCATGAGCTAGCGAACACATTTTAGTTAGTCTGATGATGCACATTGACAAGGGACATTCCATTTGGCCTGTTGAACGTGAATGTCTGGCCATTTTCTGGAACTGTTCTTCGCTCTAACACAGAATCTGGCAACCATCAAATCCATATAGTCCGGCCTAATTTCTCTGATTTGACTAGCCAGCATAAACCTGTTGAAACAGTCTTTTTATCAGGCTAATATGATTTAATACTATGAAAACTAATTAATTCGACACAAAACTGTATGTATGAGTAAATGACGGCACGACAACGACACATTCGATTATAAGAACCCGCTGTTTCCAGACAAGTAGCAAACGGGGATATCATTGGATGCGACAATAACATCGTTTCAAAGAGTTCGCACTTAGATTTTGGCCGCCCAACTGATTAGAGATGCTCTGATTAACAAAAATAATATGCAGGAGACCGATGTTTTTTTGTATAACAAAGGAATAACTTGCCGATCTGTGTAGCTGTCTGTTTACAACTTTATATTCGTCTCCTGACACTGAAATGATCACCGTCATTCACTTATCCACTTACCACGATGAGGGAAACCATAGATCGAACTTTTTTTTGACCATCTCAATTAGCCCTTTAAGTAACAAGTTAATTATCAGGCCTTTTATTTATCTCATCAGTTAAAATTACGCACAATTGTTTTTTAAAAACGTCAGAACAAGACGTAGGTAGCTTCTTCTTTTCTAGAAGTTATAAATCTATATAGTTTGAGTGCTTAGATCATCTCAGAGTGATGAACTACTTGATGATCTGTACTGTACTGTTTGGTCATGAACTCCAGCTTCCATTCGAAATATAGATTAAATCCAGTTTTGATTAATAGTTTCAACGGTTGGGGACCATAAGTTAGTGTGCTATTTTAAGGCCACTTTCTGCTCAAACCAATGCAGATCAGCACCATGATGCTCCTGTAAACAAAACACACTTCACCTACGACAAAAGCGGACCATCCGAAGCCCTAGCCCTGGAGCCGATGGGAATCTGCCGTGTCGCCGTCGCGCGCGCAAGGCGCCAAGAACCACCTTTTTTCCTTCGGCGTCATCGTCGACGTTGACACGAGGTGGCAACATCAGCAGTTGCTGAGACATGCAGGCTCTCTTGTGACACCCCTTGTTGCCAACCCGGTGGCTCATGCAGCTGTCCATGTCCGCCCGTTATAGAATTCTCGATGTGCGTCGTAGCCCGTCGTCGCCTTCGTCCTCCTCTCGCTGTCGATCTCTCCTCGCGATCTTATCTAAGTGCGGCTACCTGATGAGCTCGCGCTATAAATTGAGATGCAAAGTGGCTCACCTCATCGTTCACAGCAGGCAAAGAACCGAAGCAACCATAGATCTATCGCTGCAGCTGTAGCTGGAGGCTAGAGCTATAGTAGCCTTCAGTCTCGCCACTGGGAAGATGAACGCGAGGGTGTTCGGCAACGACGACGGGGAGACGGTGGTGCTGGCGCACGGGTACGGCGGCACCCGGTTCATCTGGGACGACGTCGTCCCGGCGCTGGCGGCGAGGTTCAGGGTCGTCGTCTTCGACTGGAGCTTCTCCGGCGCCGCCGACCGTGGCGAGAGGTACTGCTGCTCGTACTACGGCCTGGCCGACGAGCTGGTGGCGCTGATGACCGAACTGGGGGTGCGGCGGGCGGCGTTCGTGGGGCACTCTATGGCCGGCATGATCGGCTGCATTGCTTCCGTCGCGCGGCCGGACCTGTTCAGCCACCTCGTGCTGGTAGGAGCGTCACCAAGGTCTGCTTCACACACTCGCATCAAGCTTTTCTTGTGTTTGGTCGTTCAATAAAGAGAAGCTTTTCTTGTTTTAATTTCACATGAGATAAAAGATACACTCCCACTGGTCATTAACATATGACATTTTTTATTCAAAAATACACAAAAACGGTCATATATTAATGACAGCAGGGAGAACTTGATGTTCAGGAGTTAACTATTATTAACACATGATGACATGCACTATTTGCAAGACACTAAAAAAACTAGGGAACAAAGTAGTCATCTCTGAACTCCGATTCCAAAACATAGGGTATTTACGGGTTTTTTTGTTGAATTATTTTTAGTTTCGATGTTCAACATCTAAAACAGCATATAGATTGACAACATACGGCTATATTATTCATAAAAGTACTGAAAAGTCCATTTCACAACCCTATACTATTCTAGTCGTCCGATTTTCAACTCTGAACTAAGAAACCAGACATCGAGCACCTTGAACTATCAAAACCCAGATAAACTTGGACCTTTAGCTGATTTTAAAAGTGGTTTTCTATTTTTTAAAGCAATAAATCTTATTTATTCTCTAAAAATTCATAATTGATTTATTTTAAACTATAAAAATATAAATATATACTTGTGATATATTTGGAGTCATTTTGAATTTTTATATTTATACGTCTATTGTTTTGTTGCTCCAAATAAAGCATGAGAAATAATGAACAAATAAATTCCAAATAACCCTGAGCAAAGAAATATTAGATAGACTACATTTGTACAAAAAATATGGTACAAGTTTCATATTTTTCTAATTTAAAATAAATTAAATATAAATTTGTAGAGATAAAATAAACTATTATTATTTGTTAAAAATAGAAAATCACCTTCAAAACCAGCTAAAGGTTCAAGTTTGTCTGGTTTTAGATAATTCATGGTGCTCGATGTCCGGTTCCGTAGTTTAAGGTAGAAAATCAGATGACTTGAAAAGCATGAGGTTGTGAAATGGATTTTTTCCAACATATAATATATAACTCTTTCTATTTGATAGTATATTTTTATGTGTGCAGCCAGCCAAAGCACTATATTTAAGAGCTTGTAGTGTCCGGATTGGTCGTAATTCTGATCGTCATTTTTTCCATTTAACATCGTAGTAATAGCATCATACCATGTTTGGGCTCATGTCTAGTTTTTCCTCGGTGACCATTGTTGCTGAATGCTATTCAGGGCTACAGGTCAAGATATATGGAACTATTTTGTGTGCTTAATATGCTCTAATTGAGTAGGGTAAACAACGAGATAGGAGCATACTCCTATGTATTTGCGATTGCTAATTCACTATCTTCGAACACTTTTTTGAACGTCAAGCAGCATTTTGAAATGGCAAACTTGAGCATGTCAAGTTGTCAACAAACCAAACAACGGGTTATAGAATACTAACAGACTGCAGTGTGCCATACTTTCATATAGATATATCAACGAGGACGGCTACGAAGGCGGCTTCGAGCGCGCCGACGTGGACGCCATGCTCGCCGCCGTCGATGCGGACTTCGCGGCATGGGCGCCGCGCTTCGCCGAGTCCGTGGTTGGGCCGGAGCACCCGGACGCCGTCGCCAGGTTGGCCAAACAGCTCGGGTCGATGCGCCCGGACGCCGCGCTCCACGTCCTGCGCACCGTGCTCACCTGCGACTTCCGGGCCGTGCTCCCGGACGTCGCGGCGCGCTGCACCATCGTGCACTGCGCCCACGACGTGGTGGCGCCGGTCGCCGTCGCGCGGTACATGCAGCGCGCAATGGCCGGGTCCGGCGGCGGCGGCGGTGCGGACACGGTGGTGATCGAGTCCTCTGGCCACTTCCCGCAGCTCACCGCGCCTAAGGAGTTCGTCAGGCTTCTGGAGGCCATCCTGCTCGACCACTGATCGAGGTGCACATGTGTTTGGATGCAGTTAAAAAGTTAGTTATTTATATTTACGAATGGTGCTCGTTTTATTTGCATACTTGTTTGTAATCACACCAAATGTTCATTAGTTTTATTGCTATAACTTTGTGTAAGATGTGAAGTTTGAGTTTGTGAGGAATGTAATATCAGGGCTGTAAATGTAGTATGCTTGGATGAATGAAATGCTTGTGAATGCTAGAATGTTTTTTGGCATAAAAATAGAACTATTATTGACTTGTTAAAGTCTCTCTCTGTATATGTATCTACTATTTGTTAAGTACACAGTGAATTCTTTCGCGTGTTCTGTATGGATGCCTTCGTACCCCGTTGTTTTACCCCTATAGATATCCAAACAGTGCGGACGAAACGGACTGGCCTGAAGCTAGGCACTATTTTGGCCCTGGCCATAGCACAGCACGACCCAATGTGCGTGTCGTGTTTGGGCAGCATTGGCAGCCCTGCCGTGCTTGGCTCAGCATGGCAATTTAGTTTTTTAACATTTTAGAATAAATATTCATATATTATAGCAAACAAAGGATGTAAAACAAGAACACAACTCATGCTTTAATGGTTAGCACGTGCAACTAAGCCTGGAAGGCTGGCGGGCAGGGTTCGAACCCCGCAGTGCCCTATTTTGGTCACCGGACCGTGGCAGAGTTACCATCGGCTTGCCGTTCTTGGGCTGCTCCTTTGGACCGTGGCAGGCTGGTTCGATTTCTTTTTTCATTTCATCGCACATTTTCAGGTGTGATTCGTTTCTGGTGGCAGATCTGCCAATAGGGGCAACTGGGCGATCACCCTACTAATTCCGGCAGCGAGGCACTCCTATATATCCGCACGATCGCACCTTGAGCTCTCAGTACGTGCTAACCAACAAAGAATGAGTTGCTGGACTTAAAAAAACTATGGACTTAAATTTTTTCATATTTTCATGGATTTTTTTTTAATAAAATGAGATTGTTAAAAAAGTCAAACGACCTACAAATTGAGACAGAGAGATTACTTATGTTTATTAGGATTGGGACCATATCATATACAATCAGCTGTATGGTGCTAACGTGCAATCAAGAGATCTATAGCGTTCAAACTATATCCAACGCTGGCCCCCTATTTTCACCTTTAAACCCTCCCAAGTCCCACCTCATCTTTCAACTGTCCTCTCCACTGAATATTTGCTAAACACCTCCTTGTTATCGCGCGCCGACATTTCATCCCGTCACCCCCACCCCCACCTCCCTCACTCTGTACTTGGAGCAATGCTTCACCTTTGGTCACCGTCCCCTGCTGCTTGTGCTGCATGTAGGTTATCATCTCTTCCGCTTTTCGTGTTCAAGTCAGGAAACGCACGCATTCGCATAGGAGCAGGCAGATGAAGAGGCCAGCCGTAGTGAATCCACGAGACACGAATGTTCTTTGGGATTTCCTCTCTATTTTCATGAATGGTCTTTGGATTTACCATTGTTTAGTTTAAAATCCTTCTGCTCATTAGGCAAAAAAAGTTGTTGATGATCAAGAGAAAATTAAGTGAGGCTACTATGCTGCCGAGTTAACGGAGAGACAAGCATACTGCTGCTATGGCTTGCAAACACAGCCCAAGGCTTGCAGAATGCTCCGGGCGTGAAGGTGAGGTCCTTTAGGACGTGTCCGTCGGTCTGCAGAACAGAGCCTCCTCGGCGGCAAGTACATTACCGTGCAGTCAAACCACCAGGCCGCCCTGCGCACCTCTAGCTTAACAGCGGGTTCCTGGAGGTGTTTTTTTTTAAATTTTAAATTGGCCTTTTTTAGAAACATTCTCTATAAACGTAAATAGACTTCTGGCGAAACTTATTATAAAAATAGATCCAAAGCTTGGCGCTATAGGATAGAACACTGAGGTACAGTAGGTCGGCGTCATATCACTTAGCGCTGAGCTACAGTACCGGATTTTAAAAAAACGAAAAAAATGAGCTCGGCGCTTCCTCAACTTGGCGCTATGTGCTCCAACGCCAAGCTACAGTGCATGCCTGCGAACAATTAGCATGTCACATTCATACATATTGATTCATGAGCTTCAGAGATTTATAGAAAATCGATTATAGATCCGATTTGTATGAGATAAGTTTCATTAGATTCATAATATTTTTCTCTGCGTGAAAAAAATATGGGATTATAATTTTTTAAATTTTTTAAGATAACCATGTGTATATGTATTGATTAATTCATAGTTAAATTTGGTTAAATCCAATAATTATGAAACAAAATCTCATGTGTGTACTTTTCCTTTGTCTATATTGCTTGGGGGCAATTATTTACCACTACAGTTCAAACCATTTTAAAAAAAATATTCAATATTAAGAAATGCATAGTAAATTTGTGAACCAAGTGTGTTAGCTAATAAGCAAGGAATACCGTACCCATAAGCCGGGCACAATGGACCTCTACGTGATAAAAATAGATGTACTCATAAAATGTTTGTTGAAATTTATAAGACTAATAAATATGGTATGAGCATAAGCTCGAGATTTTCAAAACTATATTATGATGGCACACGGGATCAAGCTAATGCACTTCAAGCTGGTCACTTCTAGTCACTTGCCGCAGCCTACCAGAGTGGCCAAAACCATACCACTGTGCATGACGACATGACTATTACTAGCTTCTCATGCATGCATTGTAGAAGATCATGAATCAATATGTATGAATGTGACAAGCTAATTGTTCATAGGCATGCACTGTAGTTTGGCGTTGGAGCACCTAGCGCCAAGCTCCTTAAGCTCCGCGTCAATTGACCAAGCGCCGAGCTCATTTTTTTCATTTTTTTGAAAATCTAGTACTGTAGCTCGGCGCTAAGAGATCTAGCGCCGACCTGTTGTACCTCAGCGTTCCATACTATAGCGCCGAGGTTTGAGTCCATTTTTAGACTATGTTTCGCCGGAGGTCTAGTAATGGAAAAAGTTTCTAAAAAGAGCTAAGTTGAAAAAAAACACTTCCTGGAGTGGCGTCATGAACAAACTGATCAAGGAGGTGGAGCCGTGGCGGCGGACGGGATATGTTGATCGCACGCTTGAGCTTGAATCATGTAGCTGATTGCACAGGATATAACATCATTGATGCATTGTACTCCCTCTACTCTTAAATGTTGGTCACGGTTTAATTTCTTTCTATAACGTTAACCATTCATCTAATCGACTCTATAAGGCTATCTCCAGCAGTTTTCCTATCCTTCATTCCTCGTTTCAAAGTTCACTGTGCCTACAGAGTCAGAACAGTGCCAAATAGTGCCAGATTCCTCAAAATAGCGAGACCATTGGAGTTAGCCTAAAAGAACAATTTTTGTAGAAGTTTTTTCCTCTAAGGTGTTATAACTAAGTTACACATGGTTACAGCAGTGGGGGAGCTAGGATAAAATATAAGTGGGCGGTTTATACTAGGAAAGTAACTAAAAGTAAAAAAACGTAAGGTATGCGTATCAATTCACATGCAATAAAAAAAGTGGATGAGAAGAGCAACACAAGTAAAGTTTAAGAATTACCTCAAATTTGAACAATAAATTAAAAATTCTTACACCACATATTGCGAAATACTTAGGATGGAAATGAATGGTTTTATAAATTATATCAAGATCAATTAGGAGTAACAATATAAAAAAGTGCCCTATGGACTACGAAAAGCACAATGCATCAGTGCACGCCGACGGGAATTTCAGATGGAAATTAAGTCCTAATTTACTTGAGTTGGGGCTACCGTTTACCACTACATGTTGGGTTGGGAGTTGAGTTGGGCCTTCAAACCCAGGCGCCCCAGGTCCTCTCATCCCATTCTCCACACGCCTAAGGTTCTTTCTTCGTCAGTTTATCAGTTTTTTTCAAACACAGAAACCACATCTTTGTATTATTAAGATAGGTAGCAAATTACAACTATATAGAATAAGCCACGACTAATAAACCATAAAAGAAAAAAAAGGACACCGCAAACACCAAGCCACCAAACGGGGTTCAGGAGCAACAAATCGGCTCCATGAACGAGCAACGGCAACGCTCAACAACTAAGAACCCTGCCAAGCATGCGACAACACTAACATCTACGACCCTGCCAACAAAGAGCACTAAGGCCAAAGAGCTAGAATCAGGGGTTTTCCAGGTTGACGTCTTCAAGAATAGGACAGTACCCAAGACGTTGTCGCAACTGGACCGAGTCAAGACGCTGTTGTCGACTGTCCGCACAGCGGACCGAGTTTTCACTTGGAGAAATTGCATGGTGACTAAAACATTGCCCCTAACAAGGAAGCTATGCCCACAAAGATAGCCAATGTCGGCACCAGTTGGTGCTCATGACAAGGCTTTCGCCCATAACACCACATCATCTGACCAATCCATAGGACCTTGCTGACGAAGAAAGCATAGGCAAGCGATGGGAGATGATAGCGCTACCAAGAAGAGCCCACAGAGCGTAGAACACCACTTCATCGGAACCAACCAAGCCTCGAGACACTGTCCGAGCACGACTAGAGAAACAACAACAACAGCGACAATGGCCACCATATTCACATCGCAGTGCAGCCATAGGTGGCAACAACGGTGGAGGAAGGGCTCAACTTGAACACGAAGACGACACAGGAGACCATGGTGGTCCAAAGACGGTCCAAAGATGACGACGGTAGAGGTTGGTGAAGGACCGGGGAAGAATAGATCCGGCCAAATCAGGGCCGGATCCAGCTGCGACAGGAGGAGTTGCGCCCGCCCAAGAACGACACGCGAAGTCTGTTTGGCTATTGCTCGCCGAGCGAGCGATCCGCTCACGCACGCCGATGGGCCCAGGTGAGGCGGGGCGTTGGCCACCGCCCCCTGCTCGGACAACCACCAGGTGAGATTCTTTTATTTTTTTTCTTTTTGTTTACTCTTTTTTCTATTATCTTTTCACTTTACTTTCCTTTTTTCAATTTCTCTCTCTCTTTTTTCATATTTATCTATATAGTCCCTGCTTATATGCGATAAGTTATGTTTATAACTTATTCGATATAACTATATCATCATAAGTTTATCCATAAAATTATCCTGATAAGTTATGTTTTCATAAAATGTTGTGATAAATTACACTTACATAAAGTTACTGTGAGAATTTATGCTTACATAACGTTATCGTGATAAAGTTATGTTTACATAAAATTATTCCGATAAGTTATGCTTACACAAATTTATCGTGATAAGTTATGCTTCCACAATGTTATCGTAATAAATTATGTTTTTATAAAGTTATCGTGATAATTTATGCTTACATAAAAATTATCTGATATGTTATGTTTACGTAACGTTATCATGATAAGTTATATGTTTTCATAAAGTTATCGTGATAAGTTATGTTTATATAAAATATGTTTACATAAAGTTATTGTTTGTTTTTTCTCTTTTCTTAAGATAATTTTATGGAAACATATCAGGATAACTTTACACAACCATATTTTATAATGATAACTTTATATAAACATAATTTATCATGATATAGCTATATCATCGTAAGTTTATCCATAAAGTTATCCTAATAAATTATGTTTCATAAAATATCATGATGAATTACGTTTACATAAAGTTATCGTGAGAAGTTATGCTTTTCATTAGGTTATCGTGATAAATTATGTTTTCAATAAAATTATTCTGATAAATTATGTTTACATAAATTTATCGTGATAAGTTGTGCTTTTATAACGTTATCGTAATAAGTTATGTTTCCATAAAATTATTATGATAAGTTATGCTTACATAAAATTATCTGATAAATTATGCTTACATAACGTTATTGTGATAAGTTATATGCTACCATAACATTATCGTGATAAGTTATATTTTCATAAAATATCGTGATAAGTTATGTTTACATAAAATTGTTGTGATAAGTTATTATTGCGTAAAGTTATCCTGATAACCTGTTAAGTTATGTTTACATAAAATATCGTGATAAGTTATACTTACATAAAGTTATCGTAATAAATTATGTTTCTATAAAATATCGTGATAAGTTATATTTTTGATTGATGAACGCTAGTCAATCGGACATCCGATAAAATATCAGTGGAATTCGGCGAGCGACACCCCGCGCGGTGCCTAGGCCACCTACATTTAGTGTACGAAAAATTATGATGGTAAGTTGTGTACATAAATTTACAATTTATCAAAATTACAAAATAAACATAATAGAAAATAGAGAAAGAAAAAAACCTGGTGGGACCGATGACTCTCCGCGCAAGGGTAGTGGAGGAAAGAAGAGGAGGAGAGGACGCGTGGGTTTCCATTGGCAGCTGCCGGCGGCCGACGAGATAGGGTTTGGTGGGTGTGGCGGCAGTACGACGCGTACCCTTTCCCTCGAGTCGCCTAGGGAGAGCGACGCAGGGAAGGGGACTCATGGCGACTGACACACAAGCATCCAACCCACAGAAGAGGGGGCTTATGCGGACAAGCACACCTTACCTAGGGCAGCCGACCTACCCCGCCTATAAGGTAGCTCCGTCCCGTTTATTCAGATTCTCACATTTTGTCTTACTTCTATGAACACTCTCTTTTATAAACTAATCAGATAAACACAAGAATCTCAAATTTACTCCATCTCCACATAGTCCACACTCGACGGAACGCACAGCTATGCATAGCCGCATAAAATGTTTTTTCGGACTCACATTTCCTTATTACTCTTTAGGCACTCATTTTTTTTCTTTTTTAAACCAATCGTATAGAACTAGAAAACTCAAACTTCGTCAAATTACAGAAACATAAAAACAAAATTTACAACATATATCCTATTCATAACAAAACTGATATTATAATTATAAATGTTTATTATACATGTCAGAAATGTAAAAGATAAACACATAATTTATGATACGCGTCTTCTTTCAATTAAAATATGAAATAAACAAAAATAGCACACCATATTTATATAATTAAAAGAAATAATTACACGACATCTTTTTTATTGTCAGTTCTGCTCTTGAATTTTACTAATTTAAAACACGCAAGTTACCATTTGTTTTGTAGTAGTGATTTATTTTATCATCAAAGATAGTTTGAGTATGACTTATATTTTTACGTATTTATTTTAAAATAAGACAAGTAGCCAATGTTATAAGAAAAAATCAACGGCAATAAATAGTTAAGAATAGCGGAAGTACTTCCTGCGTTCGTCTACAGAGTGCAGCTATATTTCGGTTTCCAAAATCAAGATTTCTATCTTTAACCAACAATCGTTAAAATTAATTCATTTCAAGTAGAAAATGTTACATATTCTAAAGACAAGTTGGTTACAGCGTGAATCTACATTCATATTTTGCACATTAACAATCTTGTTGGTTTTTTTATTCATAGTGAAAGTTAAAAAAGGTTTAAATAAATAAATATAAAATAGCTGTTATTTAGCACAGAAGGACCAGGCTGGTTTGCCAGGCCGCCTGCTACCCAGTAGCCCAACCTTTGCAAACCCAACCCAACATCAAGGCACAGCCGTCTGAAACTCCAAATCATTGAGGAGACTATTGCCCATCAGTCAAGATGCCCAGATCAATGCTAGTGCAACGCAAAATTCTAATGCAACATCCCTAGATTCACAGCAAATGGCAAACTCAACGATTACCTCAAGTACACATAAACCATGTAGGCCTGCACAAGGAAAATCAATGCCTCACGCCATAACCAAAAAGAAATGAAATGAATACATCTAAGCCACATATAGGTATTGCACATCCCACATTTTCCATATATAGTCAGCAAGGTTCCTATGACGAACAATTTGGACGTCATGACACCACATCATCCAGAATCAAGTGTTGTCAAGGCCACTATACTTACTATAATTCCCAAAATGAGTACCAGACACGGCATCTCCACCCAGTCATAAACACAGCATCTCAAAAAAGTTTATTGAGGGTCCAAAACGAACAAGGGATATCAGAGCTCAAAAGTTTTCTAGAGATCCAAAATTAGGGCAGTTCACCGCACAGGCTGCTGGTTGTAGTGGTTCTTCTCTTTCTTCTTTGCTGCAGCAAGCCTTGCAGTCCTTGCTGCAGCCTCCGATGCAGCAATCTTTGCTGCCGCTGTCCATCTCTTTGCTTGACTTCTTTTTCTTCATGGAGGCTATTTTCTTTATGCGCTCCTTGACATCCACCGAAGCTGTATCTTCTCCAGGTTCTGCACCAGCAGCATCTTCTGACCTGTCAGCCTGCTCCTGTGTTTGTTTTGCTTCCTTTGAAGACTTGTCTTTCTTAGATTTCTTCTTCTTTGAGTTCTTACTCTCCAGAGGAGCAGGCACGTCTTCCTTTTTATCTCCATCTGCCACTTGATCTGCAACTTTCTTGCCTGCAACAGAACATTTGGAGTCAGACATATAGGAAGTGGTAAATATTGAGCAAACCATTAAGACATTAACACACCCAAACTGAATTTGTTCAGTTTTCATGAATTCTTTCTTAAGGGAAATTTAGTGGAGAAAGAGAAGAGTGTGCTGCAACATACCATTTGATTCATCTTGAGCGGAATCGTTTGATGTGTCAACGCCCAACTCAGCCAGAAGAGCATCAAGCTCTGCAAGTTCCTTTTTCTTCAATTCCTTCTTGGAAAGCTGTCTTTCAGTATCTTTGGGTGGTTCAGATGGCACTGCAGCATTCATCACGGTTGGTTCAGCAGGAGCAGCATCTTCTGCTTCATGCTCATGATCCTCAACAGCATCATCATCAACCTCATCATCAAGGTCGTCATCTTCACTCTCAATCTCCTGCAATGTGTAGGAGGCATTTAGAGAAACAATAAGGTTTATGTTTATTCAGGTAAGAATTATACTATATTTAGAATGAACTGACAGCATATAAGGCGAAAAGGAATGACATATGGAAGGTAGATAACAAGTCCAGTAGATGTAGGGACTTAGGAGGCAAGAGTATTTCAAAAACCTAGGACAATATGCTGCCAGCTTCAGATTTTTAAAAACGAAGAACCCATTATAGTGCCTTCTTATGATGCTCTAAACGACTAAACCTAACATAGTAGCATAGTAATAACATACCAACATATACATAATACCTAACACGAGAACTTCTGCAGTACTGATCCACTCATGTATATAAATCAACACAATTTAAACTCAGACGTAGGTGCAAGACAAGACACAATCCACAATAGGACAGCACTCAGCAATATGCACAACCAGTCCAACAATATAGGTCGGGAGACACTATCTTATAACAGCAAGTGTGCAAGGTTCTTTTCCTTAGTCCTGCTACATCTTGATTAATCACAGGCAGGATCGTATTAGATTTCTGGAGTAACTAAACTAGTACAAAAGGTATGCCATCTAGAAAAAAAGGGCCACGTGCTAAGATGAAGTGCATATCATTGTAAAGACGATTTTAGTTAGGTATCAAAAATAGGCAGGTACAACTAATGCAAGCATCCCAAATTATCTGTAACTATAACTTGACTGTCCAAGGACACTGATATTGCTTTTGCTTCCATGGAGCCCACTAGATGCTGGTGGTTCCCTATCCGATTCTCTAAATCTAGCCAAACTTTTACAGAGTTATCTATTTGTATTACTACTTTTCTGCTTCCCATATGTGGAGTTCTTCTCAACTTACGTTACAAACTTAAAATGCTACGGATGCAACAAGAAGAAATTTTGAATAACAAGTCAGTGCATAAACCATTCACATAAATAACAAGTCGCCGATTGTTGCAAAACTGGAAAGTTATAGAAACCTAAAACCGAAACATGTTACTTGCCTATTGTGTAGACTGTCAATTCATTCATTCGTTAACAGGGTACATCCGTAATGAGAGATAACGGATAATGATACTAAAAAACTTGTCATGAAACATTCAATCCAGTACAAGATACATATGCCGGACTAGGGGAACGTGAACCTTTTTCCATGAAACCACCCAAACATCATACGGAGTACTAAAATTGGCGCCAGCAGGTAATTATGTCTTCAACCTCACTCTACACTCCACCATGCCGTATTGAATTCTTAGGATACAGGAAGCGTGCATACATACAGTATAGACATATAGAACTTATAAAAAGGGAAAAAAAGAAATCTTGCCACGACAAATTGCGACTCAGGCACTCAGCTATCCACAAAGCAAAACGAGCAGAGCTGAGAGTTCCAAAGCAGACGAACCTCTTCCAGGGCGTGCGCGTCACGCTGGTCCTCGGCGCCGTCCCCCCAGACGGGCCTCGGCGGCGGCGCGGTGGTGGCGAAGTAATCGTCGTCGTCATCGTCCTCGACGTCGGCCCAAGACTTGGCGGTGAGCGGCGCGGGCGCCCAGAAGACCTCCGGCTTGGGCTCCTCCCTGGAGGCGGGCTTGTCCGCCGCAGCCGGCTTCTTCTTCTTCTTCTTGAGCGTCTCGAGCGCCGCGAAGACGTTGCCGCTGCCGATCCTCGGCTCCTCGGCCGCGCCGGCGCGCCTTCTCCCGCTGCCCGCCATCGTCGCCCGCTGCGTCAGCCGATGAGGGAGTGCGAAAGAAAATCCGATCTCCAGCGGTCGACGCCCCCTGATCTGCGGCGAGGGCGCGAGAGTACGGAAGTGGGGAGGGGAGTCAGAAGCGGGGCGACGGCGCTAGGGTTTTGCGGGATCGGTTCGGGGGGAACGCGGGATTCAGCGGAGCCGGGAGAAGACGAGACGAGGGTCGAGCAGCCGAGCAGGCAGCAGAAGAAAATTATCCCCGAGCAGAGCAGAGGCAGGCTTCGGTTGTTTGTACGGCTCTCGAGGTTGCCTCGGACAGAGCACGGGGTCCACCGGTCGGGTTGGGTTGGGTCTGGCGGGCGGTCCGTATCGGTCTTTTGTTTGGATCCCTACCTACAAAAATTTAGTCACCATCAAATTTAAGGTTTGCACGCTGGTTAAAAATATTAAATATAGTCTAATTATAAAACTAATTACACAGATGAAAACTAAATAGCGAGACGAATTTATTAAGCCTAATTAATCCATGATTAGCAAATGTGATGCTACGGCAACTGGTCGTTAATTATGGATTAATTAGGCTTAATAAATTCGTCTCACCATTTAGTCATCGTTTATGTAATTAGTTTTTTAATTAAACCATATTTAATACTTCTAACTATCGTCCGAACATTCGATGCGACACATGCTAAAAGTTAGTCACCAAATCCAAACACCCCCTGAGCCCGGATGACCACCATGCTTGGACTATGGTCACCAGGGCGTGTATCCGTACTGTGCACAGTACGCAAACATTGTTTTTTCACTCTGTATACAGTGTGCAAATAGTGTTTTGCGCACCCATATCCACGTTCTGGTGACACTGGTCACTATGGCCCTCATAAAAAAGAGTAGCATTTTTTTTTCATGCCATATCTTTGTACTCCCTCTTATGTACGTAGTGTTTGATTTTATTTTCTAAAACTTTGATCATCCGTTTTATTCAATTATTCAAAAAGTATTTCCCTCCATCCCACATAATATAAGGCATGCATATTTGTAGAAACGTCAAACTTTTAAATCCTCGGCAAATAATTCAATCAAAAATATATATCTTTAGTATATGCATATTATATAGTTGGATTCCTATTTAAAAGCATTTTAAAATGATGATAGTTTTGTATTTATTGGTGGCATATTTGAAAAAAAAAATAATCAAAGTTTCGCTTTAAAGACCGTGTCAAAATTTTATATTTCTTATATTATGGGATGGAGGGAGCATAAATTATTATTTAATTTGTTGCGATTTGTTTTATTATTGTAGAGAGTTAGAGTAAATTTCTTAGTAAGACGAGTGATTGAAGTCATGAAAAAAAATTAACCGCGACTTATATTTAAATACGGATAGAGTATTACACACAACTTCGATTTATTTATTTTTGCAGAGACCCAACTTTTTTTTGTCATTAGAGTAGATCTAAAAAGCCCGTGATTATTTTATCACGTGTATAAATACTACAACTTTTGTGTTGTACTCCCTTCATCTAAAAAAATGAGGCATATAGATTGTTGAAAAAGTCAACTATTTTAATTTTTGACCAACAATGAAGTCAAATCCATAAACTTTCAGTGTATGCATGTTATATGTTTGGATTCATATTCAAAAGCACTTTAATTTAATGTATGATGATATTTTAAAATGGTGATTTTGGCACTGTTTCGCATTGTTCTGCACTGTTTTGACACTGTACACATTGTGAAGTTTGAAATGGTGAACAGGGATATGGATTCCCGCCAGAGATAGCATTAGTATTTCTAAAACTAAAGCTCTCTAAAAACTACAACTACTAAGCAAAATCTATACAAGATAAAATTAGTTATGTGCACTAAGGTTTTGCTAAGTGTTGCTAATTCTACCAGGGCCAAGTCCTACAACCTAGTTCTTCCTATAAACTAACCTATCAAACTAGTCTAAGAAAATAAACATACAATTACAAAAATGTAAATGCGAAAACTAAAAAGATAGGATAGAGTGATGCAAACTTCCGGTGACGATGTCGATGATGGCGCAAGTTGGTGACACGAAGATTTTTTCCCAAGGGGGAGACTCGCAAGTCTTTACCCCCTACTCCTCGTTTGGTGCCCCTAGAGAGACTAAGTGTACCGAGTCCGATTTTTCAGCCTGGCTATGATGAGATCTTGTCAACATCGAAGACTCGCTGAAGAACGAACGAGCACCTCCTAAGCGTGACCTGCAGGAAAATCCACCTAAGCATGACCTAGTGGCGGCGTCCGAGTGCTACCGTGACGTGACAAAATCCTTGCGGAGTGGACTGGCAGATGGCTTAGGCTGCGGTCCAAGTTAGGCTCGGCCGATTAGAGTGACTTTAGGTGCGGGACGGTGTCGTGAGCTGTAAAATCACTCCAGAAGAAACCCATCAAGCCTTTACCTGTTCGAGCGTCAAAACCGGGCCCAACTATCGTGTCCTGGTTCGAGCGTCAAAACCAGGGGCCAAAACCATTTCCTGGTTCTTCGACAAAACCATGGGCAGGTTACCGGTATTTCAGAAACCGGAGTTACCCCCGAGGGATGAGATACTAGACACGTGGAGGACATCAAACGAAGGTGGAGAAACTGAAGACGTCGACGACTCCATCATGGCCATTCATCCGAGTTATTGTGGACTTTTCTAGCCTCTGCATGCCTTTTAGTGTATGAGTATGTAAAATAGGGGGTTAAGTGTAAAACTACCTTAGGGCAGTAGAGGTGTAGTATAAATAAGGAGATGGCAGCCAGAAGCCATCTCTCTTGGCTGGTTTAGGGTTTGCCTAGGGCAAGGTTAGACTCTAATTTTCGTCACCAAGCAAGAGCAACAAGTTTAGTGAGGTTTGAGAGATCTTGCTCCACTTTTAGAGGGTAGGAAGTGGGTGGCTGCTTAGGTGATCGAATCTCCATCTTGTAATCCGAATTTGAGACCCATTTGGGCCATTAATAGATGGATTTCGTACAGCTTCTCATGTGTGCTTGCTTCCCCCTCTCTTGATTGGCTTCGGTTTCGATTCTTGGTCTTTTGGTGTGTTTGTGCTTGGCCAAGTTTGAGATCTTTTTTTATCGGTATTTTGGACTGCAAGGACATGGTTTTGATTGTGGTTTTATTGCCCAATCTTTCGATCCACGAGCAGCCCTGCGATTTTCGTTCTTGCCTTGTGGACTTCACATTGGGGACAAGTCAAATCCGTGGAGAAAAACTTAGGGCTTTGCCTTGATCCATTGGGAATAGCTTCTCCATGGCCTAGACGAAGTCCTTATAAAATTTGGTGAAGTTTGGAGTCCGTTTGGTCAAGATTTGGATCCGTTCTTGGTGGATAGGACTATCGGACCATCAACATTTTGTCTGCTGGGGACCATCAGACCAGTTAGGTCACCATCGGATCGACTGACGGTGTGACCATCGGACGAGATCCGTGCCCAGCAGAAGGCTTCGAGGCCCGACCACCTCTGTGGGCTTTGCCACCATCGGACCGTCCGACGGTCGCTGGGTGCCAATAGCCCCTCCTGCCTAGGTTATCCGACGGTTCATCGGATGGACCATTTAATGCTGACCCTAGGACTGTCTGGTGCTCTGTCTCGGCTGTTGTTGGCTTATTTTGCGTCGTTTTCGATCAGCGTTCGAGTGAGTGCTTCCGCTAGGCTTTCCTTAACATGTCTTAGGGTCGGTTGCCTCGTCTTGGCAACATGTTTTTGCACGTTTGAGAAGAGAGGGTTTTGGGGTCCAAGTTTTAGGTGTCGACCTATTCACCCCCTAGGTCGCTCTTTTGGTCCTCAATTGGTATCAGAGCCAAGTTAGGGTCTTCTATACCTTAACCGGTTCTAGATACATGGAGAGGCGACCATGGATCAGTCTGTTGATAAGATTCCAAGGATCGATGGCTCAGACTATGCATATTGGAAGACTCGCATGTCTTCTTTCTTGCAGAGCCAACATTCGTCCATCTGGGATATTTGCCAGAGAGCTGATTACCAAGTGCTTGATGAGCATGTGACCCAACTGCAACAGTGGGAACACGGTATGAATGAAAAAGCTAGGAATTTCCTGCTTACATCCTTGAGCCGCTATGAGTTCAACAAAGTGAGTCACCGACTGACGGCTCATGAGATCTAGACTACCCTTGCAAACTTCCATGAGGGGACAAGTCAGGTCAAGGCTAGGTTGTTTTACTACAAAATTTTTGTTGATACATGATGGATTTCATGTGATGTTTTAGAGAAATGTCATAGTTTTATAGAATCTATGACGTCTTCTATTTCAGGTGGTATTTTATGACGCATTCTTTAAATACCATCATTAATGGATCGATTTGAACGTCACGGACCATGTTGCCCATATTCAACAGGTCTGACACTGTATCCATGCACATCCTATATTTTCCTAACCCCCCGCAACACACGCCCAACCCTAGTCTCCTTAAGCCACCGTCCCGCTCCCTGTGCCCTGCTTCCCCGCCAGCCCCAGCCCCGACGCCTCGCTCCCCCGGCCTCTCCTCTCTTTCTGTCCCTCCATCTCAACCACTCATCGAGTCCTAACCCTAGCGCTGCCATCCCCCACCACAGCGCCAACTCATCGCGTGGATCTGCGAGGAGGGGCGCAGGCTCGGCCCCACGCGGCCATCGGCGTGTAGGAGGCAAAGACACGGCCCCGCACGGCCGTTAGAGGCAGAGGTCCGGCCCCGTGCAGGCGTCGACGAGTCAGAGGCGGAGGTCCGGCCTCCCGCGCCACCCGCAGCCCTGGTCTCCTGCGCCGTAGGCTGAGCCAGCGCCGCACGTAGCCCCAGCCTCCCGCGGCTCCAGCCAAGGCCCCGCATGGCCTGCGCCCCCGGTCTCACGCGCCGCTGGCCGACCCCAGCGTCGCATGCGCCGCCGGTCTCCCGCGCCTTCAGCTTGGCCGCCTCTACACGGCCACTTCTTGTAGGCTCCCCGTCGCCTCCACTCAAATCTCTGCCTATCTCGGATCACTGCATGAGCAGACTGCTTTGGACCTTTCAAATCCTCTTCCCTCCAGCATCTCCCTCGCTCTCTTGGCTTTCATCCCTCTATCCCCTCCTCCCCTGGTCTATAGCGCGATTCAATCACATTTTCTATGCAATCCGATATAACTAGTGTGTTTTTACTCAATTGGCTCTATAGATTTTGCAGGATTGGTTCAATTGATGAGTTCTCAGTGTTTTAATTTTGGGATCAAGTGGTGTTTACAGGCAGGAAGGAGCGTGATGGCCATTGGCCAAAGATGGAGCCACCCCTTGGTTTATAAGTTGTTATGCCTTGTCTTGTAGAGAAGAGGCAGTTTGAAGCTAACCGAATCAGAGAGAAGTACAAGCTTATACTCTTCTGTATGAATTTTGAATTTTGCCATCCTATTTTTCTGAAGAAAGTTCTTTTACTTCCTGATCTGCTAAGTTTTATTTACTACATCTTGACTAACACATTGTTTACACTAATCTCATGGCAGCAAAAGTGATTCTTGGATCTATCCACTCTAAAATATAATTCTGTAACATATTGACTTGAAAGTGCTAAATAATCTGTTATGTCAAACTAGTAAATAGTTCTTCTGGATACCATAATATGATATGTTAGAATCTGGTGTTAGTTGTCATTCTCCTATTTGCATTTTGTGTGTGGGTTGCTGGTGTTGTCTGGCTGTTGTACTAGCCTATTTTTTGCTGGTGTTGATATCAGTTTCTATCAGTGATTATATGATTCCGCCTTGTGAGTAAAAGAAGGAGCGGTAACAGAATCCTGGTTCTTCATTTTTCTGTTGCTGATGCAGTTGTTCTATGAGTTGACCTAGTGAGCAGCTAAAGCACTCACACAGGTTGGTATTAGAGTAGAAGTAGAGGTTGGAGGTGTCTGTCAGTATTAGTGGCTCTTGATCGATCTTTATTAAGCTGTTACTCATAGTTTGCCTCTGCCAATGATTCTTTAATCTCTTAGTGTCTCTGGAAATTTACAACAACTTATATTAATTCCAAATAATTATGTTGCTTCTTGCTTTCTTAGTAGGCTACTGTCGATAAAGGGATTGTAAGAGTGTTGGCTCTACTCTTTTGAGGCTGGAATCTCTCAGGAATGATAACCAGAGGTAGGAGAAAGATGGACTCATCATGCCTAAACTCACCAATTGATAGAGCTGTATATACTTGCTCGTTTGGTTCTTCTTTTCTCCAATTGCTTGTATGTTCTTCGAAAGAGGAACAGAAAAAATGTGAACTCCAATCTCTCTTGTATTCTAACTCAGTTAAATGGCTGGATTTTTTCGCTGATTATCACTGGGCTGCATTTGCAGGACCTGTTAAGGATACAAGTGTTGAATTGGCTGAGCAGCAAATTCTGGTACTTGAGGATGGAATCTCTTGTGAATAATTCCTGTATGGTTCCAAGTTAGGATTAGCATACCCATGGATCAGTTAGTATATAGTTCATGGTTTGTATTAGGACCCTAGATATAGTTTGGATCCTAAATCTGAATTTCTTGTAGTTACTCTACAATTGTGAACTGATTGAAGTTTTGAATTTGCCTATACTTAGGTTGATTTGTAATATGATTTATGTGACAATGGTTGATTCTAATACATGAATAAATAAATATATATTTGTATTATGGTTGTATCTTGTGATGAATGTTAATGCATTGTTGCTAAACAGTAAGCGGAAACAATTTAGGGTAATATTACGATAATATGGTAATCTATGACGTTTCATTTTTGTCACTATGGGTAGAGCTAACAGCGTTGCAGTAACGGCCGTCCAATTGATCAGTGACGGATTGATTTTGTTGATCTGTGATGGTTCTAGTTAGCCAAACAATCTATGATGCTCAATACATGATAGAATTTTGGTATGTCATAGATGCTTATCTATGACGGTTTTTCAATGTTCTATGACAAAAGCGAACCGTCACCTATCAACAAAATCCTTATAGTGTTTGAGACCTACAAGTGGGAGTATGAGAACTTCTCCCAGCTGCCAGGTGAGAGCATAGATGACTTGTTCAGTCATTTTCAGTCGATTACTAACAAGATTAAGTGTGAATGCTAAGAATGGGGCATTGGCATACCACGACCATGAGCAGGCTTGCAAGCTTCTCTATGGCTTGGATCGTAGTATTTGGCAATTGTAAAAGGAGTCCATAGTTGAGTCTGCTGGCTATGAGACCCTCACCACAAACGAGCTCTATAGAAAGCTGAAGGCTTCGGAGGTTGACTCTCAGGCTTGTGCCAAAATGAGTGGACCAACTCCCAAGAGCCTAGCTCTTATGTCTTGTCTCAGCTGTGGTGGTGCTGCTAACCCTAACCTTTCTGTTGGCTATGCTTTGTCCGGAGGAGGAGCTTGAAGGACTATATGATGAGAAGTTGTGCTTGCTGTCCAACAAGTTTCAGTGCCTCTACTCCAACAGGATGAGCCACAGAAGAGGTGACAAGCTCCAGTGCTACGAGTGTCGAAAGACAGACCACTTCATCGCCGACTGCCTCCAGAGGAGAGCTCAGGAGAAGTACTCTGCCGACAAGCACAAGGGCGAGTACATGTCCGACAAGAGGAAGGGCAAGTACAAGGGAAACAAGAAGAAGCGATCGTTCTTCAACAAGAAGGAGTTTGTCAAGCACTACCAGAAGCACGCTTAGGAGCACAACCATGCTTTCCTCGCTAGCCTCAATGACTGTGACGGTGATTCCAGCGATTTTGGCTCTGACAGTGACGATGATGATGAGAAGAAGATCATCAGTCGTGCTAGACTTTGCTTCTTCGGCGACGAGATTGGCTACTGCATCATGGCGCTTGCAGGAGATTAAGTCGGCTCCACTGACTCAGACGTCTACAACAAGTCCAATGTCGAGCTTTCGGTGAGTGATGATGATGAGGATGCTATGTTCATTGCTTTGAAGAACCAGGATCACTTGCTTAGAGTAGCTGCTAAGGATCTTAGGATTGCAAATGCTAAGGTTGCTACTCTAGAGGCTGAACTTGAGACTTTCAAGTCTAAACTTGCATGTGCTTTGAATGATCTTGCTGTTGCTAAGGAAGCATGTGTTGTAGCTGATGAGATTGAATGCACTGATTGTCAGGTCGTAGCTATTGAATTGACTGAATTACACTCCAAGCATGCTAGTAATGTAGATTTACTTTTCTCTACTACTACAGCGTTAGTGGACTTGAAAGTTAGGTCGACCTTGTTTGGCGCTTGTGCTGTTCCCACTCTTA
Organism: Paspalum vaginatum; assembly: GCA_030272315.1. NCBI lineage: Eukaryota > Viridiplantae > Streptophyta > Magnoliopsida > Poales > Poaceae > Paspalum > Paspalum vaginatum. The sequence continues at coordinate 8,792,421 of CM059020.1, read as the reverse complement.
GGAAGGATTTGGAAGAGACTAGGGCTGCTTTAAGGAAGTCTGAAAACACTGCTAGCCCTATTAGTGCTGATTGTCCTAAGTGTGATGGCCTTAAAGGTAGACTTGATGATTTGGCCATTGAGAAGGTCCAGCTAGAAGATGACAATGCCTATCTTAGGGCCATTTTCAGTTGGATTTTGGGTAAGGAGCCATAGCTTGGCATGATTGTTTTCTCTTTTAAATGAAGTGACAAATTGGGGGTTGTCTACCACCATATCTAAGCTAATTTTGATCAGTTGTATGTGAAGAGAGGTGACTTGAGTGGGACTCCCATTAGTGAGAAATTCTCTATTACCCATGACAAACCCTACTTTGATAATTGAAATTGTAAGGATGGTGTGTGGGTAGGAAGCCAAGGGAGCCACCCAAGAAATAAGTGTGGACTCCTAAGCCCAATTTTATTAGGAACCCACTTGGCACTCTACATGTGAGGAATCCAGTTTGACTCACCTCCTACGGGCCTATTTGGTTCATAGGAAAAACGTAGGAGAATCAAAGGAATTGAGTTCCTATAGGTTTTTCCCCTGTAGCATAGTTTGCAACAAAGGAAATGGAGCAAACCTTTCCAAAGGAAATGCTAGGAAACGTGTACTTTTGGAGGAATGAAAGAATGAGGTATGAGCTCATGGAAATCTTTCCTGCAGTTCGTGCGGGTGCTCAGGCACTAATCAAGACATCAAGACATTAGGTGCTCAGGCCCTCACTGAAGCCGGGCGGTGGTGAGAATATGTACAACATGCATATGATCAAGGCCTAAGAGAAGATGGAGTTTGAAGCCCAATCTGAGTTGAGGTCCAATTTATTTGCGAGGCCGGTTCGGACTTCAGGAGTAGACCTCACTAAACTGGACGTCCAGGCCACATACGGACTCCATTTTAAGCATTCTACATATCGACGAAAAGCTAAGGAGATAACCTTTTCAACCCACCTAGTCTCAGGCCCAAGTAATATCAGATTAAACAGGAATCATCGAAACAACTTGACGATCAGAACTGCCAGGGTGCTGTTGGACCAGTTTTTGGGCCCGCTGGCCTTGTACGCCTTAGGGTTGCTCGGCCACCCCCTTGGCTGCCCCCTATACCTCTATGTTGTATATATTCTGTAGCAGTCATTATATTAGATGTGTTTTGTTTTAGAGTATTCTGTCGTGAACAGTTCGCCGTTCGTGTATCGGTTTGTGAAACACCATCTTGTGCACAAGATTAATCTTGATTGCGTTTATTCCTCGTTCTTGCTTGTGTTCTCTCGGTTGCATTGCAGGAACGATAGCCTTCCTGGCGAGGTCGATTGTGCGCGTCACGTGGTCGATAACCATCGGAGCAGTTATCTCCCCTTCTTGTTTTTGAGTCGTCCTCGACTCAAAGTCGTCGATGCGCGCGAAAGTAATTGTAGTTGTTCGTGAAATCATCCATGCGTGCTTCCCTTCTTGAAATCGATCCTATTGTGACAAATCAAACAAAGAAGAACAAGTAGATCTCGACATGATACGGTTAGTTTTACGGCAGCCGTTTACTTGATTTTGATGTTAATCGATAAAATTTGAGTCAAAATTAGAACATATATAAACACGATGCACCATATATTCTCCTTCACAGTTATATCGTCCAATAATATGATATGTATTTTTAGAAAACCATGGCAAATCAGCAATGAACGAAAGCTTTGTCTCCAAAAAGTTTAGATTACATAGAATATCCAATTCAATATAACCCAAAGTATTTAAACAAGATAACAAGTTCAGCTCATCATGCATACTTGCAATATGGAGAAAATGTTTATTTTCTGCATACGTATTTGTTTTATAAGAACTAATATCATGTTTATTCTCATGTATTGGCTCAGAAATAATAGCAGTATCATCACACAGCTCATTTTTATCACAAGAATCAGCGGTACAATCACCTTACAGTAAAGGGAACTTGAATTTATCTGAAGGCATGTCATCATTAAAATTACTCAAATCGTTTTTAACAGCATCCATCTTCTTAGTTTGTTCCCTCGCAAGTTCAATTTTTAAATTTGAGCAGGATTCATACCAAGCAAATTGATCTTTTTACCATTATATTTGAACGAATATATATTCTTAGCATTATCGTACAATGCATTGTTTCCATATACCCATGGTTTACCAAATAACAAAGCAGTTGTTTCTATAGGCACAATATCAAAATAAGCGCTACCATGATAATTGCCATGAGAAAATTAGATCTTGCTAATTTTATTTAGCTGAAACTTACCACTGGAATTAGGCCATTGGTGTTGCTCTGTGGCCAAGCAAAGATTCTCAACCAACTCAGAACTAACAAAGTTGCAGCGAGTCTCACCATTAATGATGATCCGACAACGTCTCTTCATTCCGATAAACGCAAGTCGAAATAAATTGTTAGACTAATTATTCTCCGTTTTCACTATTTGAGAACTTAAAAGGTGTTGTGGCAGAGAACTCAAATTATCCTGCAAAAGGTTAGTCGCAAAAGAAGGGACAATATGACACGAAGAATCAAATTGTTTTCTCATCAAAATTTTGATATCAGGCCATGTGTGAGGTTTATCATTAACATATAAATTGTTCCACCAAATTAAAGCATAGCTGTATTTTTTTATCTTTCGTCTTTCACACATATGACATTGCGCAAAAATATTATCTATTTTACTTTCTCACTTAATATACTACACAGCATTAAAACCATTATATATAGGTAGAGATTTATGAATAGAGTCACCTGTGGGAGAAGGGGCAGCAGCAATGGCGTGACTCTCAAGCATCTTTATGGCTCCAACATGTACAGAGGTGTAACCTGTCATTGTTAGTAGAAAAAAACATAAACAAAAAATCAAAGTTAACCCTATTTAATGAGACAGTAGACAAGTGGAGTCTCTCACACTCCAAACGTTTACCAAGCGGTTGCAAATGTTCTTACTGTGTACCGCAAAATACGATGGCTACCTAGAAGAGACGACGACGGCCAAGAGGTAATAACACACCTGGAGCGTGGGATGATTGCAAGACCGACCTATACAGCTCAAGAGAATGTACATGGATCTTTGGAAAGTCACAATATGTAGCGAGGAATAGCAAAATTTGAAATCAGATAGCAAAGTTGAATAAATGTCCAAAGTACTTGTCAAAGTTGCTGGCCTAAACGTGCTCCTAGAACAAGTTTAAGCAAAACAAGAGATACACCGAAGTACAGAGGACACAAAGGATACAAGTACTTCTGATTTTTTTTTCTTTTTTTTTTTGCGGCTATTTTTATGCACTTGCCTTTTTCTCGTTTTTTTAACTCAAAAGTGCCGCAAAGCAAAACAAGATACACTTCATATAAACATAAAACTCTCGTCTATAAATCACAGATTTACTACTCTGAGTTGCACAGCAGATTAGACAATCTTAATAGTCTCAAATGCAAAAACTTAGAATACTAAAGTTGTATCTTAGTTTTTTGTTTTTCTTTACAGTATATGGAACACCTATTTTGGCCAAGAGAAGCCGGAGATATTGACCCCGAAATACAGACTGCTCAGAAAATTCTGGGTCACAAACAGAATTAATCCCAACAGATATTACACCCTGATAATTACGTTTTCTGTAAATCTCACAATTGACAAAGTTGTAGATAATTTCATGAGTTTTCCAGAAAGTACTAGAACACAAAAATCTGAGTTCATACGAGGAAGATATCGTCAAAATACCGAACTGGACATAGACAAAACCGATCTACACGGGGTGACGGGATGGAAATAGACAAGATGTCTCGATGCAAAACTCAAACTAATCTGAGAACCCGATTTAAACTAGCAACAAGACTATGAATAAGGACACAAACTCAAAGGTGCGGACTTTGAAATCAAATTATGCAAAGGCTAAATGTGATGAAAAGACAAGATGAACTACAAATCCTAATTTTTATGGTTTTTTTGGACTTTAGGAATATAAATTACTCAAACTAAGCAACACACGATAATATACCTCAAGGAAATCTGGCTTTGATACCAAATGATGGAAATAGGGTTTCCGATCTTCCGAGAGGTATGGATAAGTTGGTTTAGGGGTGGAGAACTCGACGTTGGTGAAGAAGGCTCCGAGAAATCGATCGAATCCTTGCAATCACTACACCACTGCTCCGATAGTTATCGACCGCGTGACGCGCACAATCGACCTCGCCAAGATGGCTATCATTCCTGCAATGCAACCGAGAGAACACAAGCAAGAACGAGGAATAAACACAATCAAGATTAATGATTGTGCACAAGTTGGTGTTTCACAAACGGATACACGAACGGCGAACTATTCACGACAGAATACTCTAAAGCAAAACCCATCTAATCTAATGACGGCTACAGAATATATACAAGAGAGAGGTATAGGGGGCGGCCAAGGGGGTGGCCGAGCAACCCTAGGGCGTACAAGACCAGTGGGCCCAAAAACCGGTCCAGCAGCACCCTGCCAGATTCTGATCGTCAAGTTGTTTTGACGATTCCTGTTGACTCCGAGATTATTTGGGCCTGAGACTAGGTGGGTTGGAAATTTTATCTCCTTATCTTTCCGTCGATATGTAGAATGCCCAAAACGGAGTCCGTATGTGGCCTGGGCGTCCATTTTAGTAAGGTCTACTCCTGCAGTCCGAACCGGCCTCGCAAATAAATTGGACCTCAACTCGGATTGGGCTTCAAACTCTATCTTCTCTTGGGCCTTGATCATATGAATGTTGTACATGTTCTCATCAGGCGGTGGGGTGGAGAATGAGGAAGCCCATGCGGCCCTCACCGGAGACGGGCGGCGCGGCGGCGGCCACGCGGGCGGCGCCTCGTCTCTCCAGATCTGGCCATGGCGAGGACGAGGCACGTGGCCATGGCGGGGACGAGGCGCGCGGCCGTGGCGAGGAGGCTCGCACGCGTCGGCCGGAGGCAGGACCGTCGAGGCGAGGAGGTGCCGGCGGGAGAGGGAGAGGTGGAGACGGTGTGGTGGCTGCGGTAGGGAATGGAAGGAGACCGGCTGCGCAGTGGGGAAGGCACGGCAACGACGGACATGGAGGCGGTAGCAGTGGGCGGAGGGGACGAGGGAGACGGGTCGGAGTGGGGAAAGGAGCGGATGGGTTGTGAATAAAAAGAATTATATTTGCTGCTAATTTTAATGCAAACAATTGTATCTTTCACTAACCTCTAAATTCATGCGCTATTCAAATTCCTGTGTTCCAAACACCAAATTCTTCAAAATTCCTGTATTTTTCATTCCTCTGTTTTACACATCTATTCCTTTACTATTCCTTTGTTTTCGTCTATTCCTGCATTTTGCATTCCTATGTTCCAAACAGGCCCTAAGAGCTCTAGGCAAGGGGATAAGAGGAATGCTCCTCCCAAGCCCACTCCACAGCCTAAGGAACAGCCCAAGAACTAAAGTCAACCCAAGGGTACTCCACCCAAGAGGTACATGTGTGACTATTGCCATAGAGAGGGTCACTTGGTGGAGTTTTGCTACCACAGTTTGAGGGCTGAGCATAGAGAGATGGAGTAGAAGAACCAAGACAGGTTCTATCAGGGTGATAGACCTAAGGTTGCAGCTTAGTGTGAGGATAAGCGAGGTCGCTGGCCACGTCATGTAGGTGGAGGTGGAGGAGACCATTTTCCTCGTGGTGCTCTAGGTGGTGGACGCTTTGTCAGCAGGGCACCAGGTCGTAAGCAGTATGACTTTGGTCTTCCTCACCGAGGCTTTGAGAGCTACGACGGACCACGCTTTGCTAGCCGTGGTGACCGACAGTCTCAGTTTGTGCGGGATTGGGGTTTCAAGATGTTTGATTGTGACTTTGCTAACCCTTCTTTTGAGCAAATGCCTCGACACTGGTTTGCTTCTTTTTAGACTATCCCTAGTGTCAGACCATATGCACACCCCATGAACCGCTATTGATACAAGACGGAGGCTAGGAGGACATATGGCTCATGGATTCCGGTTGTTCATGCCACATGACAGGTAATCATAGATGGTTCTCCAGTATCAACCTAGTGAGCTTCATTGAGCACATCATTTTTGGGGATAAAGGTACATGTAAGGTGAAGGGTGTTGGCGTTGTTCCTGTTTCTGAGCAGTTTGTCTTGAGGGATGTTTCTTTGGTTGCTAAACTTGGTTACAACTTTCTCTCTGTTTCATAACTTCTCGATGAAGGATATGAGGTTCGTTTTAAGAAGGGCTATTCTCGGGTGTTGGATGCTCAAGAAGATATTGTTTGCCCTGTTTTGCCTTATGGGAAGGTTTTTTGTGTTGATTTCTTAAGCTCACTCGGTCCTTCTCATTGTTTGGTGGCTAGTCCCTCCTCTGATTTGTGGAAGTAGCATAGGAGGCTAGGCCATTTGAGCTTTGATTTGCTTGCAAAGATTAGCTCACTTGACTTGATCCGGGGTTTGCCCAAGTTGAAGAGTGAGCATGACCTTGTTTGCCATCCCTGTCGCTATGGGAAGATAGTTGTTGCTTCCCACACACCTATGAATCAGGTGATGACGGCTCACCATGGAGAGTTGCTTCATATGGACATAGTTGGTCCTTCTCAGGTGAGGTCTGTTTGTGGGAAGTGGTACATTCTAGTGATCGTGGATGATTTTTCTTGCTGCTCTTGGGTGCATTTCATGGAATCAAAGGATGAGGCTTTTGAGTTTGTTCATGACTTGGTTTTGAGGTTGAGAAATGAATCCAATCATGCCATGAGAGCTATACATAGTGACAATGGCTCGGAGTTCAAGAATGATCATTTCAAAGCCTTTTGCCATAGCAAAGCTCTTGAACACCAATTTTTGTCCCCATATGTCCCCTAGCAGAATGGTGTGGTGATGCAGAAGAATCAGACCCTTGTTGAAATGGTTAGGACTATGCTCGATGAGCATAGGACTCCAAGGAAAGTCTGGGCCGAGGCGATTAACACCGTGTGCTACGTTTCCAACCGATTTTTCTCTGAGCTCTTCTCCATAAGACCTCGTATGAGTTGCGGTTTGGGCGGCAGCAAAAAGTGAGCCACCTACGGGTGTTTGGTTGTAGGTGCTTTGTGCTCAAGCAGGGGAACTTGGACAAATCCAAACCTCGCAGTTTTGATGGAGTTTTTCTTGGATATGCCACGCATTCGAGTGCATACCGCATTTGGCTCTTGGATTCCAATAGGATTATTGAGACTTGTGAAGTTAGTAAGGGTGAACTACATAGTTTACATGTATTGTTGTTGCCTAGTGGGCAAAGTCTATAGCTGTTGTGTGGTAGCTAGTGTGTTCGTGTCTGTAGTGGTAGGCCGAACCCTGCGTTCTATTTAAATGGGAAGCGCCAGATGTGTCAGCTTCTGCAAGGATGAAAGGGGTTTTCCCGAACTCCTGAGGGACACCCTCAAATACCTCCAAATCCCGAGATACCCTGAGTACTGCGGAAAAGATTTCCCTGATAGGGGAACACGAGCATGGTTGGTAAGGTTGTACATCAGGGATAACCAATCCCTCAAAGGATGGAATGCCCAGGCTATTAGTCACGAATTCATGGATGTGTGTCATGGTGCCGCCCGTGACGCGATAAAGAAGTTGTGCTCCACTTACTATGGAGCCATCCAGCAAACCCCCATGAGATTTTTCCCGCCTATGAACAAGTCAGCCATAACCTGGGAAAGAAGTATCACAGTCTTGGAAAAGATGAAGAATTTTGAAGATCCCACCATATCTTGTCTTGCTCTTCATCTACACGCCTTGGGTGATGAGTACGACAAGCTGAGCTTCAAGTATGGCGGGTTGGTAACCCGAAATCGATCGTCAGAAGAACTTCTATCCAAATACATGATCAAACTGATGGGCCAGAGAGCAGGAACCAGCACCAATCCTGGCCACAGAAGCTTGATCAATCCTTCCTACCAAGCATCAGAGAGAATGCCCTACCCCATGTGGGGAGGAGCATCAAACCCCCCTAGCCGGCCAGAGCCAAGTCACCAATGGAGTTTTCAGTACACCCTACTTAAACAGTGGTAGACCCGTGAAAGAGAGCCAGTGAATCCCCTCAACATGGAAGACAAAGCAAGCATGGGCGCTTTCTTGACGCTCTCATGTCTAGGAGAACGATCCAGCTCTCTGCCAGAAGTGACGAGCCATCCGCAGTGGAAACCTATCTAGCTCGATTAGCCGCGTTAGTGCCTAGCGCATCGTGTGTTAGTTTGATTCGTGTCTATTTTTGTTGTGTGTGGCTCACCTTGACTTTGTTAGCCAAGACCAGCCTTGTTGTATGGTTGTTTACTTCTAATAAAAAGAGTATTAGACCCAGCTCTTGTCTCTGCTATCCCTCTCTTACCTTAAACCCATGCTCGAGTTTGGCAGATTGGTATGTACAACCGGTCAAAGGGCCCTATCCGCAAATCACGAACCCGACCAGAATGCCAACAAGTAAAAGCAGGCCAGAAACAGTAGCCTGGGAATATGGAAAAGGAGGAAAAGACGACATCCCATAGTTTCCCCATCTGAAGCAGTGACCGCCATAGTGAACATTATCGCTGCCGCTCCCATCGTTTCTCCACTCCTGCCGCATCCACTGCCACCGGCCCCACCACCCACTCACCTGTGTCGCTACATGCGCGCACCGCCGCCGCCGCCGCATGCGCACTCCGCTGACACCGTCTGCCACTTTGGGCAGCGTGCGCACCTGGCCACCGCTGCCCGCACCCAGCCCCTACCTGCGCTGCTCCCTACACTACCATGTGCCACTCACCAGTGCCTGGCCCCTACTTTGCCTTCGCGTACAATCTGCCACGTTCCCTCGCTCCACCTCCACCGCTCGTGTCACCTCAAAGCACAGCTCACCGCACCGTAACCACCGCTCCCCTGCACACCTATAAAACCCCCACCCTGGCTTTGCTCTTCCTCCAACCCACAAAGCAAGAACCACTACCCCTCCCTCCCACCAATGAAAAAAAACAATCTCTCCACATACATGCTCAACGATTCCTGGGTAGGACAGTTCCTCCTAGGCTTCTACACCACCACCGGTATCACCCTTCCCTTAGGTCTCTTGTTCCTCTGGGCAATCCATCGCCCTCTCCCTTGGGAGAAAACCCAGAATTGCCCTAACTCCTCCACCAACACCCACACCAAGGGATGAACCTAGCCATTTGCATACTCCTCCTCATCCATTGCGTGCTCCTCTCCAAAATCCTAAAAGTTATCACCCACATCGTGACCCCTTTCAAAAACTCAGTCGTAAGCGAGGTCCGCTTCCACCAGCTCATCATTTGCCAACCACCAGAATCCTCGAGCTATGAGCCCAGCGCCTAGAGTTTGTATTCCATTTAAATACATACTCCAACCCTAAGCCCTTCTCCTATGCATCCTAGTTCTCCTCCAACTCCCAGCCCTTCCGCAGTCAGAAAGAAACCAAGAAGAAGCCTCCTGCTAGCAAAGTTGGCAAAGTTGAAGAAATATAGAAAAGGCTAGTAGCAGGAAAGAGGATTGAAGAAGAGGCGCTTGGGATAAAAATAGTCATAACGAGTAGAGGGGTATCCCAAGTAGCCGGCCTCCCACCAACTCTCCCTCTGCTGCCGGTGCAGCAACAGCAGTTGGAAAACACCGCATCTTCCCACTTCTAGAAGGGACCTTAAGGATCTTAAAAGGAGCCCTTGCCCCTTTTAAGTAGGGTAGTCTCCATTCTGCTAGTTCTGGCAGAGGAAGACACAAAAATTTGAGGCATGCAAATTTTTAGTTAAGGATGGGTGGCCCATACATGTCACCTCGAAGGGTAGCAAGAGCGGGAGAAGAAATGCCTTGCAGAATTTTGCTGCTCTTTCCACCTAGAGGATCCTGTCCAAGACAATCCAGGGACCTACAAGAAGGACCTATCAACCTTCCAATTCATGAAGTGAAAGAGATCGAAAGATCTTTTGTGTGTGGAAGGCTTGCGCAATGACCCCCCAGAGAAGAAAAGAGAAATGAAAAGGGGATCGAGCTATTTAAGCAGTTGTTATTGAAGTTCCCTCTCCCATCTAAGAAGAATCAAGTGTTGTTGTAATTTAGGAGTTGTTTGGCTAAAGTAAAGCTACCCTTGTAAACCCTCCAAGCCGAATCTCAAGGACAAGATTCATTTTAAGTGGGGTAGGTCTGTGACACCCTAAAATTTGACCCTGAGAATTTTCTCTAAATCCGTCTATAATTCAAAATTAGATTTTGAAAAATTTGCTTGTTCGAATGTGTGTTATGAGCTCAAAAAAATCCTATAAAGTTCTAGTTCCTTTCCTTACCAAGTGTCCCTAAATTCCTCCACCAAATTCCGTTTCAAATCCCTTCCCCAAATATTCAAATTCAATTCCCAAAATCCAAAATCAGAAATGGAGAACAACCTTTCCCTCCATCGGGCCGCAGCCCACCTTCCCTCTCTCCCCTTCCCCCAACTGGGCCGAAGCCCAACCCTCCTTCTCCCCACCTCCTCCCCAGCTTAGGCCGAGCGGCCCAGCCACCCTCTCCCTTCCACGGGACCCGCTCGTCAGCCCCTTTCCTCCGCTCACTCTCTGCCATGTGGATCCTACCATCGTCGTCTTCCTCGCGCGCTTCCCGCGTCGGCTTGCGCCGACCGCGCCCCACCGTGCCGTGCCGCCACCGTGTTGTGCCAGCCCCACTTCGGATCCACCTCGGTGCCACCTCATTGCCTCGTCATCGCTGCTGAGTCAGCTCACGCCGGCCACTGCCATTTCCCTCTCCCCTCCGAGCTGTCTCGCCTATAAGAAGCCAGCAACCCCTACTACCCCTTCCTCGGTCACACGTGCACGCGCGCACTTGCACATGCACCAGCATTGTCATGCACGCATCTCCGCTCCCTCCCTACCCCGCCGGCGTGCTCACGGTGGACTAACCCAACGAGGAGCACCCCACCGTGCACCACCTCCCTCCACCCCAAAATCCACCCTTCTCCGGCCACCCTCGATCAAATCAAGGTGAGCCCGAGCTCCACCGCCTCCGCACGCCCAACCTCCGCCTCCTCCCATGGCCAGAGCCGCACCAGCAGAGCTGGAGCGCCACCACGCCGCGATGCCTCTCCTCATCGGCGCTCTGGTCGCACATCAACAGAGCAGCCCGCTGCACCTCCTACCTCCATAGCACCGCTATCGGCTTCGCCATGCCACCCTTGCTCTCCCCGACCTGCTCTCTTTACCGGAACCGGGCCATCGGCAGACAAACGCCGGCGACCACGGGACCGCGGTGGCGACCGATTCAAACCAGATTGGGACGCCGTCTCTCTTCCCTTGCGGTTAACGCGTGGGGCCCACCGCCCCTACCATCACCACGCCGTCCGCGCCTCTCCGCCTCGTGGGTCGGCCTATTAAGGCCCACAGGCATGTGGGGCTAAGCAGGCTGAGCCAAGCAGAAAGGGAAATGGGCCGCGCGAGCCAAGTTTTGGCCCATGGTTCATTTTTTTTCCCTTTTTCCTTTCGATATATGATTTATATTTTCTAAATAAATTCATATCTCGATCATTTGAACTCCGATTTAGGCGATTCTTGCGCCTAAATTCGCCATAAATCGAGCTTTACATATCTGTGCACTTTCCACACCTTTTCACCTCTTTCACGTGGGTTCATTTAATGGGGCTACACTCGACCAGTTAAATATACCGTACGTGCAACCCTTTTTCCGGTAGGGCTAACCTGCCCCCGTCCTGTCATGGCAATGGGTGACTATCGGGCCCCATTGTTGCGATGTGTGGGTAGAGCCAGGAACTTTTCCTTGATCGCACTAGTGGTTAGCAGTCAGGCACCATAATCACGATGGACGGAATGGTCTAGGCTCTTGATCAGAAAATCGATCCGCATGTCCCGTATCTGCTTCGTTTCTGCTAAACCCTGTGATGATCCATCTCGCCCTTCACCTTGTTATCTGTAGGACCCTTTCTCATCGCCATGCAACCTCCTCGCTCCCTGCACCTTCGCCCTCGCTACGGCTGTCCGTACCCGCGGCCATGGCACCCCTCCCTTGACCCCTATCAAGCCCGGCGGTGTATTTGGCCCTCGACTCAGTGCCTCGCCGTGCAGCACCGAACCGTGGAGCTACTTAGCTCGCGGGAGCCAGAACCGCAGGTACGATCCTTCGAGGAACCCTCTAATCTTTCTCTCAACACAAACAAATCCTCGTTGAGCTCATATTGTGCCATGCTTGTTGTTTGCTCTGTTTACACGCGTTGGTTATACTTGAGATTTTGGTTGGCACGCCCTCGCGAGGATGTTCGCGATGCTCGAAGAAAGCAACCGACGCTTGCAACGGGTTCTATACAAACACGCTGGGTGGATGGCACGCCATCACACCCGCCTATGGGAGTTAGAACGTGTTCAGCCGGTGATGGTGCGCCAACGTATCCGGGCGCAGATGCACCCTCGTCCTCAGCCACCGATGTTCAGTTGAACCCCAACAAAGTGAACGGCAAGTCCACTGGAATCCCCACTTGATGCATAAATTACCCAGGTTTTACAACACACAACCCATTGCCTTGTTAAATGATAAAATATGCATGTTTTGCTTGCTAAGGTTAAACCTGGTAGGTTAGCCACTCGAGCCTCTTTTAGATGTAGTACGCTTAGGTGGATCGCTCACTTAATATCATATACCTTAATCTGGTTGTGAAACTTGGGTTGGAAACGGGTTGGTGTGCGTTTGCGCAAACATGGGGAAAGACCTCGGCGGTCGATCTCGGTCGGCCATGTCACGTGTTTGACGAGTGGAGAGCCCAGGTACCGTTCTCATGGTTACGCTGGGGCTCGGCCTCATGAAGACAACCGAGCGGTGTTTGTGGAAGCTCTGCTCTTCTAAGTACCGAGTTGGAGTCTCATCTTGCCTAATTCTTTATTGTGTAACCACTCGGTTGTATGCGGCAACACTGTGCCAGAAGCCGCAAGGAACAACCAGCCGATTCCCGTAGGCTGGGAGCACCGGGGGACTAGGAACGGTGGAAGTCGTGTGTCTGCTGGCACTGAAGCATCGTCGCGTGTCTGCTGGCACTGAGGTGACAGGGATCCCATGTCTCTCTCGGTTGAGGTCGGGGAATACTTGTGGGGGTAGATCCTTGAGCAGGAATGATCTCAGGGCCATGAGCGTCCGGACCAAACTTGTGGGTAAAGTGTGCACTTCTGGCCAGACTATAAACCTATACGGATAGTTCATTGTCCACTGGTATGGATGAGTTACGGCTTGGTTTCTACCACTAGCGTTTTACAAAATTGTGTAGGCTAGGCTGGGTGAAAAACTTTGTGTTTTGGATGCTGCGGGACGTGGTCCCGTAGCGGTGGAGAAAAACCTATGGTCTGAGTGCCATAAGCCACGGCGGACCAGCAAGGTCCGGTGGCACCCCTTTTGGAAAAAGATTGTTTTCTAAATTAATACTTAGACTACTGAACCTGGCATATGAAAATGTTTTCCGGCAAACTATTCTGAGCTCCAGATACGCTTTGCATGTATTGATAGCCTTTACCCTAATTTATTATGGAGGAAAATGGGGGCTTGAGGAGTACGTTTGGTACTCACCCTTGCTTTGTTGTTGGTTTACAGAGAAGAAGTTATCGTGATCGTGGATGAACAAGGGTTATGGCCTATCCGTAACGGGTGTTGTGGGGAAGCTTAGGTCTACGTTTAAGTTCCGCTGCTGTGTTTCTCGGGCTGCACCCCGTTTGGTTTGTCCCGTTAGGTCGGATCTGTGCTACTCTGATGTAAGAATGTGATTACCATAATCCTGGGATTGGTAATAAAGCACATTTTAGTACCATTAAAGATGTGAGGCGCTTCACAGTGTGTGGAAATGAACGAACGAGTGAGGACACGGTTTAAGTATACTGGTATATTTTTCGTCGGTCCCTTTTCTTTGGTCGGCACACAAAAGGAACCAATGAAATTAAGCTCTACTTTTCGTCGGCCAAAGGAGCTTTCGTCGGCCTAGGCCAAGATCCGACGAAAACCACCAACACTGAACCTAAGAATCCACGAAAGTTTAGCCTTCTTTTGCCGGCCATATTTTTCGTGGGTTACTCTTGGCCGACGAAAAGTTATGTTTCGACGGTTTCTCCCATGGCCAACGAAAGTTAATCCGGCCGACGAAACGTTCGCATTTTCTGTAGTACGAGTTAGGGTATTTTTGTCCGGTTTCAATAGGTGAGGATGTAGTATCATTTCGGTTTTTCAGCGGGGTTGTTTTCCGTACACGTATTGGGCTGTTTTCCTTGTACGGCCCGCCCATGTGAAGGAGAAGATAACTCGCTGGGCGGTGCGCCGCAATCTGGGGCACCGCAGCGGCGACGCCGGCGACTTCGAGTTCCTTGCCGTTTCCTTCTGTCCCGGATCTTGCTCAGGTACGCACAAATCGCTGTACGTGTTTGCAAATCGGAATCCAAACCCTCCTCTGATTTCTCTCTTGAACTCCGATTCGACGCGGCCAGGCCGGCAGCCGCTGCATAAATTCTAAGGCCCGCCTCTGCGACTGCGACATCGATCAGAGGTCAGAGGATTGCCCTTGTAATAATTGTTATTAGGTTAGCTCCGATCCGGTGCGGCAGTCGGGAGGTGAGGGATGTCCAGTAAGCGCAGGGAACGGGAAGAGGACGGGCGTGCTGGCCGTCGGCGCCCACGCTCCGCTCCAGATGGTGTGCGGCTCCGGCATCTCCATGGCCGTCGGCGGGGTGCTCTACGCGCTGACGTATCGCTTCTTCGACAGGCAGCGACCCATCGACCTGGAGGCCATGTCGTGGGTGCCTGCCCCCGCCGTTGACGACGCATGGTCCTGGAGACGTTCCAGAGGGGCGTTCGCTCGTACGCGCTTCACCCGGACGGGTGCACCATCTTCATGACCACGTCGAATAGCCACGCAGATAGTAGCAATCCAATGGGCACCTACTCTTTTAACACCAAGGAGTCTGCGTGGAGGTGGCATGGGGCATGGGCCTTGCCGTTCGTGGGCCAAGCTCACTTCGACGTCGAGCTCGACGCGTGGGTCGGCCTTGGCCGCGGTGGCCACATCTGCTGCTGCCAAGCTGTCTCCCCCACTTACTACAAACAGAGGGCTCCAACCATGTTCGTGGATGACCTCAAGACCACCAAGGAGAAGATGTTCTGCAGGGACGACCGGGAGAGGCACATGAGAGCCTCGCTCACCTACATGGAGGGCACAGGCAGATTCTGCCTCGTCGAGTGTGTGTCATCGCACGACCAACCGCCCAAATGGGGAGACGACGGCTATGTGCTCCACGTCACCATATTTGGCCTCGTGTACAATCACAAGGGAGAGCTGCAAGCCACACGTCACCGCTCCTTCTCCGTCCCTAGGCATGCTGATCACTTTACTCCTTTTGCATTATGGATGTAGAAGCTCCAAGCTACCTGTTATCTGAATTGAATCTCATGGTTACTGGCGAGGGAGGGGGCAGGCCCATCTGCTCGCGCGAGGAGAGGAGGTTCGGGAAGCGGCGCCGCGTGAGACCGGCGGCCTGCTTCCAGGAGGATGTTGAGGTGCGAGTGGCAAGTGGTTTCCCTACGCGTAAGTAAGATCCGAACTACGGATGGCATCAAGAGGCCTCAGGCCCAACAAAGCCAGGATTGTTGAACCGAATCGTTTTTCTTTCGTGCCAAATCAAACTCTAACTTTTTCCTCTTACACCGTATATATCCAAGCATACGGGCTTTACCTAACCACATGAACATCTTTAGGGCCAGGCCTCTTTACAACGCAAGATTCTCAAAACACAGAAATAGAAAAAACGTATAATTGAAATGCTATACAATTAATTTTGTATAGATAGAAATATAAAATGCATAAAGTTGCAAAACATATATTTGGATACTACTCTTTAGGAATAGCATGTTTATTTTCATATAATCTCTACCTAATATTCCATCGAACGTGGCTCAACTTGTTACGTTTCAATAGTAAGCGATATTTCCATCGACTACGAAATCGCTGCCAAATGTAGCCACAGTCGAAAAGACTACATTGTTTTTAAGAATTTATAACTCTTAAAAACAATATTATTTAGGCTAACCATGTCAACAAAAAGAATAATGTTAAGGTGGTCCATTCTGTCTAGATCCCATTTACGTGATGTTTTAAATTAATATTTAATGTCTTTTATTGTACCCAAAACATATCACTGTAACACGAGTTGATGATCTCACATAGTCACATGCATCGTAGTTGTCATAGATGTCATCAATGGCGGACCTAGGATCTAAATTTTGGAGGACCTATTTTTCTCTTCTTCCTCCTCTTTCCTCTCTTTCTCTTCTCTTTTCCTCAACTCTAAATTTTGTTCATACATAAATATTGTTGGAGGCGGCTCCTCTAGCCTCAGACTAGATCCGCTCCTAGATGCCATTATTGCCATGTGTTGAAATAGGGTATCACTAAATCGTCGTCTTGGACTCTTCTACATGAGTGTTGCTACTTCAGCTCCGCGAAGGTTGGGACTCTTGTCCCACGTGAGCGTTGCTACTCCAGCTCTGCGAACGGTGCCTCAAGGTTAGATTATACCCGTTGCAACGTATGGGCATTTTTGCTAGAACTAATGCCAGTTATGACTCATAACGAGGGGGAAAAACTAATTAACGTCAATTACTTTGCAGGGTTGTGCTCGTCGCCTATTCTCAAGTAGAAGCGAAGAGGCACGTCACTGGACCAATAAAGTTCCACTTGTTGGTAGTCAGGCTGCATCGGCGTATGACATTATTGCCGGCCTCGGTAAAAAGATGGCTGGCGGTGTGAACTCCGTGTGGGGAATTGCGGGTGTAGGCAAATCAACTCTCGTCAGAAGTATCTACTACCACACCATGCTAGGTTTATCGCAGCTATTTATTTTTGAGAGCACTGGCTGGATGCTCACGTCCTATAGATATAACATTTGGATGTTCGAGTTCGATGTATGGCTGGGTAGATGTGCCCTATCCCTTCAATTTGACGGAGTTATGTCGCCGGTTACTTTTAGATTTCCAATCAGATGATATGCAAGCCAAGGAAGCTGCCGCTGTTGGTATTGTGGAAGGACAAGACCCGATTCAAGGTTGTCGAAGGGTTATGCATCAACAAAGATGCTTTATCGTTATTGATGGTCTACGGTCTAAGGATGACTGGGACCTCATAAGAGCCACCTTCCTAACAGATATTACTTCTATTACATCAATTGTGGTTGTCATTTCCAATGAAGAAAGCGTCGCAACATATTGTGTAGCTGGTAACAAGGAACGGCGGGTCAACGTCAAATGTCTTGAGGATGACTCGGCTGCTAATCTCTTCCACAGGGTGCGCTTTACTCTCTACCGTTGGATATATACTACTTCCTCCATCCCAAATTGTCCGTTGGCTATATACTACTTCCTCCGTTTCAAATTGTAAAAGTTATAACTAATTTTTTTATTTGTCCATGTTCATATGGATGTTGATATATATAGACACATTAAAAATACATAAATGGAGGAATCAATGAATCTAGCTAAAGTCTAAAAGCCTCTTATAATTTGAAATGGAAAGAGTACATCGCATGCATCCATCGTTTCGTCAACCGGCCAGACGCGGTTCAGTGATAACAGATTCGGCTTTCCCAAAACACATAGTAGAAAGATTACATCACATCTTCCTTTTTTTTCGATTCTCCCAGCACATACACTTACATAATCTTCTATACTAATTATTTGGTAATGTAAAATACACACATGGCTAGTTCTCTCACACTCCCGTGAACTTTTTTCCTCGACTTTTAGCATGGATGCACCCTGGTTTACTCGGCCTTAGCTCAACTCATCTATTACTGCCGATCACGTTGTTTGATTTTTATGACATTAATTTTGACCACATGCATTGTTTGAATAAAATTATAAAAATATGAAAAGTTCAAGGCGTACTTAAAGTACTACCTATTGGCGATGAAAAGTTGTTTGTTTCCGACTAGAAAATGCTAATGAAACGACTTGCTAGACGTCGTCCAAGCAACATCTTTTTTTGACCAGAGGGAGTGTACTATAGGATAAACTAAGTCACACTTGAAATCTACCCCTACATCTATACCATAATATTAAAATCAATAAGTTTTGATCTTCCGTCAGTAGGGATTTTTGCACCAAATGTAGGTCCACGTGTGCTAACCATATATAGATGACGATGATCGATCATCAAGGACCTACTCCTTTCAATATCTAACACGTGTGGCCAGGATCATCTTGGCCACACCGAGAAGCCCCAAACCGTATGGAGATTAGGATCCATCCATCAGGAAGAATAAGAATAAAATCTCGCATGCAAAACATTGTCCCTGCATTTTACAGGACATTAGGACAAGGTGGGTTAGAGAGAAAGAGCAATACCATGTTGAGGACTTGAACTCGGATAAGTAACACTTAAAATATATAACTTTAGAAAGGGTTATAGAAGTTGTACTAATGGTGGCAACGCATGGACATTGTACTATTAAATAATAATTATAAAATTATTTGAATCGGACAAGTGGTCAAAATTGGTGTTCAAAAAGTTAAAGGACATACAATTTAAAATGGAAGAAGGTGTACTTTTCGAGAGAACATACTTGTGGGGAAGTTTTAGCACCGCCCGACCATATGCTAGCAGCATCTCCTACTAAATTCATTTGATTTGTTTCTCCATATCAAGTAATTATGGATGGTCTGCAAGATGGAAAACATGAAAAAGCATGAATCAGGGCATTTCTTCCTTGAATGACAACAAACTGGAAGGAAGTGGATGCTTTTAGAGGCACGGCTATTGAAGAAACACAGGACATTATATTGTTCCTTCAAATATAGAAGTGCATTTAATACTTATAGCGACTATAGGTCCCAAAACTAACGCTATTTTGTTTTGGACTTCAGATAATTTGGAGAGGCAAGGAGTTGACTAGCGAAGAGATGGTGTTTTCAGAAGGTGTCATGGCCAAGTGTGGCGAGATTTTGAAAGTTATAGATGCCATTGGCAAATAAATGTACAAAGACATTGATGACGTACCTCAGTGGTCGTACGTTTCCAATTTAGACCGAATTAAGTTTCTAGACAGGAAATTTATGGGAACACTCAAGAGGAGCACATGATTCCAAAATTTGAGAGGCCTATTTGGTTGGATAGAATATTACTTTGATTCTGCAAAACATGACATCAGAAGGAGGCAGCTACTGAGGAGGTGGACCGCGGAAGGTTATTGTAGGGACACATCTGATAGCGTTCCAGAGGAGAATGGGAAAAGCTTGTTCGACGAGCTAGTCCAGTTGAGCATAATCCAGCTGCAACAAGAAGGTGCGGCTGTGTGCCAAGCCAATGGTTTCTTCCATGAATACATCACCTCATGCCCAATGGAGGATAACCTTGTCTTTGCACTAGAGAGGAACTGTGGCCTCAACTCTCAACATGCAGGACAACACTTCACTATAAGGCGCAGGTCTTTGACAGTGTTTGGTGAGTGGAAATCCTTCATCATCTCTGAAAAGATGAAGGTACTCCGGGTGCTGGATTTGCAGGACGCATCAATGACTATTAAAAATGATGATCTTGAGCATATTGGGAAACTAATGCCTCGACTTAAGTTCCTCTCCTTGCGAGGACACAAAGATATTAGCTGCCTCCCATATTCATTTGGTCGCCTTAGGCAGCTACGAACATTGGATGTCAGACACACCTCCATAGTCACACTACCACTAGGTATCATTAAGCTACACAAGATGCAATACATTCGTGCTAGCGCCAAGACACACACACTACTGCCGGAGGATGTTAGTGACAACACCGGCTGAGGTCCAAACATCAAGAGCGGTATGGAGGAGACCATGCTCTGCTTTGGTATCTAGTTGGCTCTCCTCCAAGTTCTGCAAAAACAAACTCGGCGATAATGGTGGTACCGGAGTTCGATTCCCTAGAGGGATTCAAAACCTTATTGCCTTGCAGACTCTTAGTGTTGTCGATGTCAATGTTGTAGGTGGGAAGACCATCCTCAAGGGGATTAAGAAGCTTACCCAATTGTGATGGCTTGGGATTTCCGGCATCAGACTATCCCCAGCCATAGACTAAAACTCTGTCTATAATACTGTTTCTCAACTATTCCAACTACTATTCTCTCTATCTATAATAGTGATACAATGTTGAACAGTGTTACAGGCGGTCCTTTTACTCCCCATTGGGGATAGCCTCAACCAGACATGCTGGCCAGAGTTCTGTTCCACCATCTCGGGCCACGGCCATCTGGAATCTCTGTCAGTGAAAGTTGTTAAGGACAAGGAAGGTCTCTTTGCTCGTTTTGGTGATATCACTGTACCCATGGCCCTCATGTGCCTCAAAGTGTATGGGCATGTGCAAATATTGTCAGCCTGGATATTTCAGCTTCTATATTTCTGGGGCTATTTTGGTTTCACCATGTTAACACAATAGGACTTAGACCACCTTCCTGGAATCCCAGAGTATCTTGACCCCTTCTATCGTCTTTATGTCAAGCCTGTTCAGGACTGTGTGCTCACTGTTAGACGTGGGCTGCTGGGAATGGGACTGCAAGAAGGTGTGAAATGGATCGCCTCCAGGTGCCCGATCATTGAGATCGAGTGCACTTCAAATTTATTGATATTTTTTGAAGAGGATATGTATACTGATACGCTGAAAGTTCACTGCTCTAGTGGATCAGCTTTGGAGATTTCTGGACAAAACAAGCTAAACGGACTCAAGGAAGTCTGGCTGAAGGGTTCCTACGTTGAGAAACTAAAGCAAGACCTGCAGCGCCAAATTGACGAGCTTCCAAATCCAGACAAGCCTGTGTTGAAAACTTGAAATTGGTGGAACCACGCTCGTCCTAATCAATGGGCACCAACGAGACAGCCAATCTCTCAATTCAAACTTACTGTTTGTTTTTGTTTGGAGATTGGTGTTCTAGCCCTTCAATTGTGATTTTACCTTTTCTTTTCTAACTTTCTAATTTTGCCTTTAGTTCGTAAAAAAAAAAACTTTCTAATTTTGCCTTTCTAATTTGAAAATGAAGTGTCCGTTTCACCTACTGTTGTTGTCCGTCAAATGTTGATGTATTAAACGATTTTAAAAAAAATAAAAACCAGTCTATAGCCAAACGTCTCGCATGACATTTTTGACTGATAAGACCTCAGTCCTTAGTTGCTCTATGAACTTAGTCCCGAAACACCAGTTTCCTTCGAACCTAGTTCTAGTCCCGTAAATTCCGGTTTCTCCCGAACCTAGTTTTACTTCCTTAACCGACCACATTCATTCCGCCTTGAGCAACGCGCCTGCATATGAGCAAACAATTTATTTTGCTCAGAGTTACCGTACGAACCACGAATAAATTTCAGACGAACATGATCCACGTTAAGATTTGCGCAAAATTATTCTCTGTTTTTTAGTATTTTGTTTTGGTAGATATATATGAGCATATATACATTGATAAGCCATGTACTTTAAAATACGGAGATAGAGATACCAAAATCGCGAATACAATGTAGGCATGCAGGCGGTGGTGAAGCAAGCTGCTCATCAAATAGCTAAATGCCTAAAAGCTGCGACAACCATCTGCTCTTTTCTGAGTGCCAATCTCCGTCGGTAGCAGTAGCTGTAATTGCAGCGCTGGAAGCAAGCACAGCCATGCGATGGTTCCGTTTGGGTTGTGTTTGGTTCACGAGCCTGTTGGGATACAGCCATCCTATCCTTTGTTTGGTTTGCGAACAGGAGAAAAGAGCGAAGCGGAGCGGAGCGGAGCCATCCCCTGCAAAGGAATATTCCTTGATTATTCGGGATGGAGAGACTCTGAAAAAATGACCGAACGCACTCATCCCTATTTCACGCCGTTTCTCTCTCGTTTCTCTCCCTCTCGTCTCCCTCGCAGGCCGGCCAATCGACCATGGCATGGCGGAGGTGCGGCCCCGCAGTGCCCTCAGGCAGGTGGCGATGTGGCAGCTGCGCGGATAGGCAGAGGCGTGGGCAGGCGGAAGCGCAGGGATCTGCGATTGCGGCGGCGGCGGCGACTCGAACAGGCGTAGGCGCGAGGATCTGTGGCGGTGGCGGCGACTCAGACAGGCACAGGGGCGGGGCGGCTCTGCGGTGGTGCACGGCGACGGGCTCTGCGGCGGCGGCGACGACCCGGACAGGAGGCGGCCCTGCGTCGGCGGGGAAGGGCGAGGACATCGGCGGGGAGAAGCGAGGACACCGCGCGTCTGCGGGGAGGACATCGGTGGCCTCAGGCAGGTGAAGGGGCGTGGCTGAGCTGATGAGCGAGGCGCGGTGGCGGGATGGGCACGGCGTGGAGGTGCGGCATCGGGATGGGCACTGGCGGCGGGGGATGGTGGTGGCGCGACGGCCATGGGAAGAGCCTGAGGAAAAGGACGAGAACATTATTTCTACGACAGGCGGGTCCTATGACTAACGGCCAGTAAACGAAATTGAAATCTCATTTTTCCAACCAAATAGGAAAATAGGAATAACTACATTCTTCAACCAAACATGAGATATACCTATTCTATCCTAAAATCTAAAAGCGGAGCCATTCTATCCCATCTGGTTCTCCAACCAAATGCATCCTTAGCGCGCGCATGAATTCGAGGAGAGCGAACGATCTCCATCGTCGCCGTCGAAAGCAAATGACGCGGCAGAGAAAAAAAAACTTTGGCGTGTAGAATCCGCTACTCCACCGAATCAACTAGCCAGCACATATTTCGCTCTCAGTTCGTCGCGCTCCCCCGCCTGGCGGGTCACTCCTCACCACACTGAGCTATTCCTACGTTGCAATTGCAAACAATAATTCGCCTGGTTGGAATTAATTTGGTCAGAAACGACCCCCCCGCCCCTATACCTACAAGTGCCAGAGTGTTATTTTCATGGGAATTTAAATGCCTACGAACTAGGTGTACTAACTCTAGTGCTATGCTCCGATCCTTTTCGCCCGCAACTTCCGGAATGATTAAGGGCCCGTTTGGACGACTGGTTAAATTTTACCGCCCATCATATCAGATATTTAACGTTGGTTAGAAGTATTAAATATAATCTAATTATAAAATTAAGTACACAGATGAGAACTAACGGCTAGTTAATGTAGCATCTCATTTGCTAATCATAGATTAATTAAACTTAATAAATTCGTCTCGTCATTTAATCCTCGTCTATGTAATTAGTTCTTTAATTAAACCATATTTAATACTTCTAACTATTATCCGGATATCTGATGTGACAAATACTAAAATTTAGCCACTGAATCTAAACGTCCTACGCTGGAGCTAGCGTCGCAGGAGCATTCTAAGCGACAAACACAAATGGGATAGAAAAAAAAAATGTCAGTTTCAACAATTAAGACTAGAGCCTAAGGGCCCGTTTGGAGACATGGGGCTAAATTTTAGTTCCGTCACATCGGATGTTTGGATGCTAGTTAGAAGTATTAAATATAGTCTAATTATAAAACCAATTACACAGTTGAGGACTAAACGACGAGACGAATTTATTAAACATAAATAATCTATGATTAGCAAATGTGATACTACAGTAACCATTCATTAATCACGGATTAATTAGGTTTAATAAATTCGTCTCGTCATTTAGTCATCGTCTATATAATTAGTTTTTTAATTAAACAATATTTAATACTTCTAATTAATATCTAAATTTTCGATGTGACACGAGATAAGTTTAGCCCCTAGATCCAAATAACCTCTAAGCCGTAAGACTAGTCCCAGCAGCTCGTACATCGGAACGCCCAAACATTCAATGCTCAGCACCTTGTGAGAGACCTACAGAGCGGCACTGTGTTCCAACGGGTCCCGATGGGCAGCCTGATGCGCACGCCACTGAGAATAGTACAAGGCAAGCTAAGCATCAATTGGGAACAGAGCAGAGCTGGTCTCTGTACAAACCATCAACCACTCCGCGCTGAGCTTATTCGTACACAGTACGTGCAACAGTTGGAGAGATATCAGATATGTGTCCATGTCAGATTGCCTGCTCAACGCAGCATGCGTAGCGCATGGGCAGGTTGGGTCTCAAGTCTGAACTCTGAAGTCTGAGCACCACCAAACTTTTGAAGCTAGTAGAGGTAGGTTGCTGGCGGCTTCCTCTGGCTTAATTACTGGCCACCCGACCCCAGCCTAGGATGCGTCGTGCTCATGCGTCCATGTGAAGGACAGAGACCCCCAACAAAACGATCTCTACAAGCTGGCATCCATGGAGGCGCTACATGAAAATATCAAACTTCTTTTTGCTAGAATCTAGTAACTTACATTTGAGCATACCCGAGAGCAGGCTTGGGGAAGAAGAGAATATATTTTACCTGTTTGCTCTGCTGGTCAGCGATATTATCGTTCACACGGGACGAAACCCCGTGCATGAATGCTTTATTTCTCTTTTGTTATCGCCTTTAGGTCTCTATAATTATTCTAACAACTCTCGTTTCGGTATATGATGCATCATTTATGTCAAACGATGCAAAATAATATTTCGATGAACTATTTGAGATACCCATTTAGAGTCTACCTTAGTTTCTAGGTTGAAGAACTTCGTTTGAGTTCGGGCATGTTTGTGTATTTACAATAATAATAACTATGTGATTTTTCGAGCAGGTTGCCGTTGGATTTAAAGAGTCATTTCACATAGATTCTCGAAGAAACAAAGTGATTGTCCAGCACATTGCTAGCTGCAGGATTTAAAGAGTCATTTCAGATAGATTCTTGAAGAAACAAAGTCTATTAAAACAAACTATTCATTCAGTGCAAAAAATAGAAAATAATGGAACTACCCAAGATGGGTCTATTCTTCGCTTGACCTTTGGTAATACTTCTAATAAACCAATGTAATTAAAATAGCTAAAAGATTTGAGTGGACATTTCGTTACTATGTCAACAACATAGCTTAGGATGGTTACTTATTATTTTTGAGTAAAATTTGGCTGATTTCACCGATCTACCCATTCCACCGCATATATTTCAAACTCCACTCAGTCTGCAATATGTTCTTAGTGTTTTGCAAGTTTATATGCACTCCTCAGCCATACTAACATATGTGAATCAAAGAATTGCAAAAAGAGAACTCCAACTACATGTACATTTTTATCGTGCAGCTTGTTAGTTTCCTTCTAAAAAGGAAACACAAGTAACCTTATCTGTGAACTCTGACATGCATATATATAGCATAGAAAAGGTTTGATGGGTACTCCTCTCTCCCTGCTAATAAAAAATGTGGAGATATAGAGAGTGACTAAGACTTAGCACCAGACAATGAAAGATAGAGGTCAATCTAATTAATATTAATAGGAGAATATTACAAAACTGAAAGAAAGGAATTGCAAGGCTTACCTTTAGAACCCAAGCCTAAATATTAGAAGGTCCCTCTAGAGCATCCGAGTTGGACGAAAGCACGGATGATGAGTACATAGCCTCGACGAAGAATGAAACCTAGGACTTAGTCCCACCACAAAAGGGCTATAAGCAAATTGGAAAACAGTCTTTACGAGTTGGTGTTCAAGGTTAAAAGAAAATTAGATTGATCTATATTGACCGGTTCAAGGCTAGACTTTGTGGAAAAGGGCTATAAGCTACAACATAGGATAAATTACTTTGAAACATTCTCCAGTAGTCAAACCTAATATGGTTTGAGCTTTTTGAATGTGGCAATCTCAAGATGTTGGCACCTTCACCAAATCGACATGCATCCATAATGCTTTTATTCATGGATTCCTATACGAGGTGCTTTCAAAAAATAGACTCAAGGGTATGTTGATCAAAGTCAACCACCAGGTTGTGTGTGTCAACCGAAGAAAGCAATGTGTTGAATAGGGGTGTAAATCAATCAAATAATATTCAACCGAAGAAAGAGACAAATATCAGTTCAGGTATTATTTTCTGGATAACCAAACACTTTTTCAGATATTGAAGATTAATTTGGATGTTTTTACTCAACATCAATTCAAATAATATAGTCCCTCTATCCCAAATTGTAAGGGGTTCTACCCTCTTTTTATTTATCCACATTGATATAGATTTCGATGAATCTAGACATATTGAACACACATACATGAAAAAATGAATAAATCTAATATACGCCTAGAATTCATTACAATTTGGGATAGAGGGGTACTTGGTATCCATTGGATACAGGATATCCATTATACTGAGTATTTGATAAAATATCCAAGTAAACTGTAATTTAATTATTTTATTGGTTTTCACTGACAATATAAGGCTCGTATAACTATGTTTATTTAGCTGAGGCTATTGCAAAGACAAGAGCCCGGCACCTCTCTGATTCTTAGATTCTGTTATTTAGGGCATCAAACCATGGTAAGAAACAACGAACTTTACACACCGTGGGGTGCGAACTGTTGTTGTCAGAGCCAAAAACGCACTCCAAACTTTGTTTGACATGAGAGCAGTAAAGTATATTTTTTGTGCGTAGCATGGGACGGTGAAGAGGCAAACAGCAGGAGAGAGAAGATATTTTATGGTATATATTATTTGGCAATGGACCCATCAACACTGGAGCACCCGAACTTTATCATATATCGAATGGTGAAACAGTCCCAAATCCACTGTACATTGGAGATGCCCTCTGAGCCTTTGTGTCATGTGCTTCTTTCAGCTATGCGAGGTGGCACTAAATTGGTTGCTACTACACATTGGCTCGGTTTCTTTGTGTGGGAGTGGCGTAGATAGGTTCCGCAAAAGAATACCACCTCACCTATGCTATAATGCTACGTCATTGCATTTATTTTTTATTACCCCATTTGGATCGGATGTCATTTATTTTCAGTCTACATCGATAAAAGTATACATTTAGAATTCGTGCTTTCAGAGTGTCCGTAACTGATTACAACAAATGTAACCGTAACCGAGACGATCTGCATCCACATCCGATAGCTATCCGTAGGCGTACATATAAAAGTAAATGTGGTATCAATAGTATCCATGTGTTGATCTATATATTGAGATCTATGTAGCCAGTAGTAATTTATAGATTGTTTGAATTTTTTGAGCCCAGGTTTAACCAACTCCTCTTATTTCAAACATTTCAAGAAAAAGAAAAAAATCATAGTTAAAGTATATTATATCCATTGATGCTATTAAATAAGCTAAGTTACTTGAGGTCAAAGGAGTACACTACATGCTCTTTTTAGTTTGTACAATTATACTAGCACAAACTATAGTACTGCCTCCGTTCACGACAAATAAAAAAGAATATAGCCTATGCACTTCTATATATGGAGATGGAGATGCAAAAAATCACGAATACCATGTAGCAGACCTAGGCATGGGCCACCCAACCCGATAGACCCGATCCAACCCGTCCGAAAAATACCCGACCTAGACCCAGCCCGGCCAATCCAATAGGTGTGCACGGGTCAATAATCCCTAGCCCGGAGGAAATTTCGGGTCAGGGCTCGGGCTGGAATTTTAGCCCGCGGGCCGACCCGGTGACCCGACCAAACCACCAGAAAGGCCCAACGCCTCTCCTCCCGGCCTGGTCCAGCGCTTCCCCTACCATCTCAGCCTAGGCCCAGCGCCTCCCCTCCCGGCCTAGCCTAGCAACTCCATTCCCTCCCAGCCTGGCCCAGCCTCTTCCGCTAAGCCCTAATGGCCTAATCCCCTCCCATGGACTCCCGAAGACTGGCAGATGTGCCGCCGCCTGCTCCTCGCTCCCCGCTCCCTGGCATGGCGGCGATGCGGCATCCGCCTCCGCTCCTCTGCCTTGCCCTACTTCCGAGCGTGGCGTTGTACACCCCCGCTCCACGGCGTGGTCGAGGATGCGAAGGCTCGGCGGGAGCAGAACACCCGCAGGAAGCGCGTCTGAGCGCTGCCATGCCTGCCGGCTCACTTCCAAGCCGGATCCGCCGGTAGCGGTCCCCTGCTCGCCTCCTCTCCACGACTCCACCTCCTGCGTGCCGCCGTGCTCCGTCTCCGCCGGATCCGCCCTGCTCCACCACCTCTGCACCGCCTTCCCCGATGGTCTTCACCACCTCCGCACTAGCTCGGGTCACCGGGCCGACCCGCGGGCCGTCAGGCCAAGCGGTGGGCGGGCTCGGGCCAAGAAACTCAGCCCAAAGCTCAGGTCGGGTCAGGCGCGGGCCAACACGCGAAGACATCGGGTTGGCTTTGACCCGACCTGAACCCGACCCAACCCGGTGGATGCCCAGGTCTACCATGTAGGCATGCAGGTGGTGGTGAAGCAAGCTGGTCATCAGGTAGCTAAAACCAGCCACAATCATCTGCTCTTTTCTGAATTGCCAATCCCGTCGGTAGCGGTAGCTGTAATTGCAGCGCTGGAAGCAAGCATAACCACAGTCTCACATCGAATGTTCAGGACAATAGTTTAAATCTACTGACTAAAGCACTCGTCACATCGGATGTTTAACGCTGATTAGAAGTATTAAATATAGTTTAATTATAAAACTAATTATACATATGAGAACTAAATGGCGAGACAAATCTATTAAGCATAATTAATCTATGATTAGCAAATGCTGATGCTACAGTAACTAGTCGTTAATTATGGATTAATTAGGCTTAATAAATTCGTCTTGTCATTTAGTCTCCGTCTATGTAATTAGTTTTTTAATTAAACCATATTTAATACTTCTAACTATGGTTCAGGACTATCTGATACTGACACGTACTAAAATTTAGCCTACTGAAGTCTGAAAACACCCTAATGCTGGAGCTAGCGTCGCAGCGGCATTCTAAGCGACAAACACAAATGGGACAGAAAAAAAATGTCAGTTTCAACAATTAAGACCAGAGCCTAAGCCCTAAGGCAAGCTAAGCATCAATTGGGAACAGAGCAGAGCTGGTCTCTGTACAAACCATCAACCACTCCGCGCTGAGCTTATTCGTACACAGTACGTGCAACAGTTAGAGAGATATCAGATATGTGTCCATGTCAGATTGCCTGCTCAGCGCAGCATGCGTAGCGCATGGGCAGGATTGGGTTCAAGTCTGAACTCAGAAGTTTGAGAGGCTATTCACGCTCATGTTAACCTATTTTTTCTACTTAAAAAATATTCTATCTTAGTTATCAGTATTTTAAAATACAGTGCACAACCTTTTGCACTTGGATTATTCTATATCTCATAACCAATATAACTGCCACGTATTTTATTATTTTTTTACTTTTCTCACCCACTCACCCATCCATGCTCTCTCTCTCACTTTTCCTAATCCTACTAGTGTGTGCATGCGCGCGAAGAGTCGTGGTTGGAGCAGATGTAAGAGAGTGTCAGCATGCAGCGAGAGACGTACAACGCCACGAATAGGGTGGGAGAGGCCTGATTGGATTTTGCAGTAACCGATGGGGTGCGCCGCTGCAGCAGGTAGAGTATGGGTTTCTACCCTATCCATTGCATAGGGTAAGGATTACAGCAACGACTGCGGACAGAGCACCACCAAACTTTTGAAGCTAGTAGGTTGCTGGCGGCTTCCTCTGGCTTAATTACTGGCCACCCGACCCCAGCCTAGGATGCGTCGTGCTCATGCGTCCATGTGAAGGACAGAGACCCCCAACAAAACGATCTCTGCAAGCTGGCATCCATGGAGGTGCTACATGAAAATATCAAACTTCTTTTAGTTTTTGCTAGAACCTAACTTACATTTGAGCATACCCGAGAGCAGGCTTGGGGAAGAAGAGAATATTTTTTACCTGTTTGCACTGCTGGTCAGCGATATTATTGTACACTGACTTGGGGACTCGAGGACTCGGAATCACGCGAAGCACGTGCAGTGCGTTCACATGGGACGAAACCCCATACGAGATCTTGGTATCCATGGATGGAGCCAAGCTTTGCACGTCCATGCAGACCCACGTAACAGCAACGTGAGGTCAGCGAAAGATTAGATCAGTCTACGGGTAAATTGATTTCTTTCTAGACCTCGTCCAATGCAGGTCGAGTTTACTGGGCCAAATTGACTCTTGGACACGAAAAGTGATGTCTAACTATTGGGCATACTGTGAAAACGTAAAACTGCTAGTACATATTCTTTTACTATGTTTATTCGCCGAAAGACACCATCATGAATATAATATTCATTTCTAAATAGGAAGGGAGAAAAACGCTAGGAAATATGCTTTTTGCCTCCCTTGGCCTCACATGTCATGTGCTTCTTCCTCCCTCCTCTCTACTCATCTTTGCTCGCCGCACTTGCCGCTCCCGATCCCGCCAAGCATGGAGCCTGCTACGCGCCTGTGAGCACCGAGCCACCCCGTCGGATCGCTCCACCGCCTGGGTGTAGAGCCATGGCGCCGACTGCAGCGCTGGGTCGCGCCGCCCCCGTCCGTGGTGCTGAGCCGCGCAGACAGGCCCACGCTGGGAGCTCCTCCGCTCGTGTCGCCGGCCGCTACGCGCGGCCGCTCCCGCGCTGAGCCGCTCCTCCGCTCCCGCGCCGAGCCGCACAACCCCGCTCGCGCGGGAGCTCCTCCTCCTGCGGCGCTCGCGGTGTCGAGCTGTGTAGCCCCGCCCGCGTCAGGAGCTCCTCCACCTGTGGTGCCCGCGGTATCGAGCTGTGCTGGGCTGCGTCGTCGGCAGCCACGCGGGGACCCTCCTCCGCCGGTGGCGTCGGGACGACCTTCGCCCGCGATAATAAAGGCAGAGGGAGGAAGAAGGGATATGACAAGTGGGGCCAAGGGTAAAATGGACATTTCACCACCATTCTCTCTCCTTCCGAGCTGAAAATGAATATAATAATCACGGTTATGTCTACCAGTAAATTGGCAATGTGTAGTCGTGTCCTACTAGCATATTTCGAATCTTGAAGTGTCCAGCGGTGTATTTTGCGAATCGGTTGATATCCAAGCGGCCAATTTTGCCTTACTAATAATGTTATTGTCGCTACTCTGCATGGATCATCTGCTCAATCCCCCTCTTGATAATCCCCTGCCCTGGTGGTCAGTCGTTGCACAAGCCTAAGCATTTAGCCATCACTGGCCAGGTGCTAAGTTAGCAACAACACATCAGCAAACACAAACAATAGAGGAGATCGAGTGAGGCAGAGAGCAACCATGGCGCAGCTCGGTCTTGGGTTGGCCAAGACGGCGGTGGAGGGGACGCTGAGCTTGGTGAAGAAAGCAATAGAGGAGGAGGAAGATCTCAAGGTGAAGGTGCAGGACGACCTGGTGTTCATCACCGGCGAGTTCGAGATGATGCAGTCCTTCCTCCGTGTCGCCAACAAGGAGCGCGCCAAGAATGAAGTGGTGCAGACCTGGGTGAGGCAGGTCCGCACCCTGGCCTTCGATGTCGAGGACCAGGTCGAGATTGTCATCCACCTTGACATCAAGTCCTACTGGCGGGGGTGGTTGCTGCGCTGCTGGCACAAACTATTGTACTGTTTACCACCGCTGCCTCTTGACGTGGCGGTTGCCGAGCTCAAGCAGCTCAAGGCCAGAGTCGAGGATGTAAGCCAAAGGAACACGCGCTACCGCCTCATCAGCGACTCTGGCTCTGGCTCTGACATGAATTCAAAGCCAGCTGCCACGGCGACCGAGCAACTAGCACTCGCCACCGATACGTCGGCGTTCGACCACCTAAGTGATGTCTGGAAGGACTTGGGAAAGTGGCGCAGCTCGGGGGACATTGAAACGTTGATCCTTAAGAGTCAGGACCAAGACCTTCAAGTGATCTCGGTATGGGGTTGTGGGGAAGCTGATGATCAGGTGACGTCATCTGTCTTTTGGAAGGTGCTCGGTGATGCCAAAATCTGCCAAGAATTCAAAAGCCGTGCCTGGGTAAAGTTGACGCATCCTTTTAGCCCTACAGAGTTTCTCAACAACTTGATAACTCAGTTCTACACCACTTCTCATCAAGCCAATGAGATGGTGAGCCCTGCAGCGCCACTGGCCCTGCACGAGCTTGTACAGATGGTGAAGGACCACAAGTATCTCATATTCCTAGAAGAAGTATCCAGCAAGGCAGAGTGGGATGCCATCAGAATGCACCTGCCGGGCAATAAGAATGGCAGCAGAATCGTCGTGTTTACAAAGCACTTACGGCTTGCACTTCTGTTCACAGGGGAACCGTACCAAGTGTCACAGCTTAGTAGAGGGCTCTCTCAACCAATATGTGCCATATCGAAGAAGGTAAGATTTAAAAAACATCTGGTAGTTCCATCTCAACTGCCTTATAAGGAGTGCATGTGGTTGATTATTTTATTACTCAATGAGTACATTTCTATATATCCGCCATATTGATAAGGCGTTCTAAAAAAGAACACTAAACTTATTAATTAGATTATTATTACATGCAAATAGCTTTATTATAACTTATGTCGAATATGTGTATGGTTTTAATTACGGCATGACTTGAGTTGTAATAGGGGTCTAGTTGGGGTTTTAGTCGGACTATTTTTTAGATGCCATAAATATGAGCCTTGTCCCCGATCTAACCACAAGACGACTAGATGGCTTAGTTTGGGCTTGCGGCGCTGCCGCAGTGTGTTCAGATGCTGGCGCAAGCTATTGATATAGGGAGGAGCGCCCATAGTCATGCTCCGCGGATGTAGGCTTCGGCAACACCTCGTTAACAAACATCGTGCCTCTGGTGTCGTACGTGATCGTGCATGAATATCTCGAATAGATCCATAGATGATACTGCATGCTTGTTTTCTAAAGTGATACCAGAGCTATGGTTGGATTAGACCTTGAGATGCATGCAGTGGATCACAGTTGGAAGCACAAGGATCATGCTCGACGGTGACTTGGAAAACAACTCAATTTGGTGCAAAATAGTGCATGGCAGCGAATCAATGATTCAATCGGTGGAGTTGAACACTTCAAGCAAGTGGCTTGTACCGTTTGATGGACCATAGTTGGCGAGAATTGACCAGACGTGATAATCGAGCCAATGCAGGGTGGCCGATGATCTGAGATTGTTGTAAGCGATGACCTCAGAGCTAGCTCGCGATCGGTTGCCGACAGAAGCAATGATACTGACCGAAATGTTACATAGGCTAACATCTTAATACCTCGAGCTCGGTTGTGCCATGTATGCGAAGCTAGGGTGTGACATAGATTCACGTATGTGATTTACACAAAGTAGGATTCGCCTATGTGATTTACATAATGTTTGATCGAGAATTGCAGATTGGTTTGGATTGGTGTGGGAGATCCTTAGTGGTAAATTCAGGGCCTCGGGTGCTGCTGGGGGTGTAAAACTGGAACCGTAGCCTTAACCGGTCCGATCCAGTTAAAAGATCGGATCAGCAGTTGAACCAGAGAAAACCGGTTGAACCGGTGGTTTTATGGCATAAACTGGTGAAAACTGGAGCTCATGGACCGCTTTGGACCGGCAACCTCACTGGATGGCTGGAAAGGTGGGCCAAAGCTTGTGTCGCAGTAGAAAAATGTAATAGAATGAGGCTTACTTGTGATTCCAACCCCAGGCCTGAGCGTTAGGAAGAAGCGTTCCTACCACTACACTGCTGCACTACACCTTGGTTTCGTTCTATGGTAGTGAACCGGTTTAGATCGGCGGTTTGACCGGTTGGACCAACTGAATCAAGAACCGAGAAGCTCGCTGGTCCTAATAACTATGCCTAGGATGACTCGACGTGCACGGCTCCCAAGCAGCAGTGCCTGGCGAACACGCACCGAGGCGCAGGAGATGCGAAGCCAGGCGGCTCGTAGTCGTAGAACGCGAGGAAGTCGAACAAGCAGAGGATGCCGGATCCACGTGGCCACGCAGGCCCGAGGCCGGTGGTGGGCTGATGGTCATGCATGTTCAAGACTGAGCCTAGGCAGGTACGGTGAAGGACGGGCTGAGCGAGATCCTCATGCTGGCACGGAGGTGTTGGGCGCATGACCTGCAGGGTCCATGAGTGACTCGTCCAGGAGCCATGTGTGGTTCTAGGTGGGTTGGGCTATCGATGTCCAAATAGTGAGAATGGACAGTATGAGACCGGTACTACTTGGCCCGGCCATAGCACGGCACAGTTCGATAACCATTGGGCTCGTTTCAGCATGGTCCGATGGGTTTGAACTCCTATGAGGGATGTATTTTAGCTGTTCTCATCTATGATATGAGCAGTCTCAGGTGCGCAGTGTGACTTGTCCAGGCTGGTACGCAAGGGCATGGGGTCCATAGTCAGGATGTAAAAGGCAGGACTTGAGTAGAGTCGGTATCTGGGCGACGCAGAAAGAAGGCTACAAGAGGATCATGTCGAGCTTATATCAAAGTCTTTTCTGTTTGCCAATTTCAGGTAGGATTGAAGACAAAGAAGTGAGATGGGTGCAGCAGGGTATAAAACCAATGGCAATCAAGTCAAAGGAGATAAGAACTGAGGGAAGCAGAAGAAGACGTGCTGTGCCTAGAATAGGCTCATGCAAGGCGGGCCGTGCCGGCCCTGTCTAGACATCTATGGGTTGGGCAGCTAGGTATCCAATCCGAGTAGTCTCAGGTGCGCATGTGACTTGTCTAGGCTGGTATGCAAGGGCATGGGGTCCATGCATGGGATTTAAAAGGTAGGACTTCTGCAAACTCGGTCTTCGAGCGATGCAGAAAGAAGGCCATGGGGGATCGTATCGAACTTATATCAAAGTCTTTTCCGGTTGCCAATTCCGGATAGGATTGAAGATGAAGAAGTGGCATGGGTGCAGCAGGGTATAAAACCAAGGGCAATCAAGTCAAAGGAGATAAGATACAAGGGAAGCAAAAGAGAGTTTTACGTGCCTCAGGAATCTCAGATTTGCAGCTTGGAGGAAGTTGTGAGCGCTGGTGTTTTCAGAATAAGGCCATTTGTGTGGTTTTGATAGGAAGCGTTCAAGCGGATTTTTCGGTGGTACAGTGGGAATAGGAGTATGGTGTTAGTGGCATCCAAATTTGATGTGATGAAGTTTGATGGGACCGGAAATTTTGGGCTGTGGCAGATGACGGTGAAGGATCTGTTGGTGCAAATATGGTCTCTTAAAGGTGCTCAACGATATGAAGCCAGGGAAAGTGGACGATAAGGAGTGGAAGGAGATGAGAGCACAAGCCTGTGCAACATCAGGTTGTGTATCTCCAATCAGATCATGTACCACGTCATGGAAGAAACATCACCGAAGAAAATCTAGGAGGTCATGGTAAAAAGGGCAACTTCATTAGGTCAAGGAAAGCCCTAGATCGGCTAACATTGAGGGGTAGGATCCACCGGTCAAATGTGGGATATTGCAAATGTGGGGCAAAATCCAAATGATATTGCATCTATAATTTTAGAAGTTTTTGTTAGTGAAAAAATACACTGACGCTCAAATCTATGATAAATCATATGATAGGACACATATTTTCAGTTCTTTATGAGGGTCAACAAAAAGGAGGGAAATTTTATATGAACTTCTAAAGCTAATTACCTATAAAAATCTATAGCATGCTCCCTTGATATTGAGTGGTAAACTAAAGATTGTGGAGCCAAATCACTTAATCCCTAACTTCCCTAAACTTGAAGCTCTTGGCTATAGTTTAAGAAAAGAAATTAGGACTCTGAGGTTTGGAGATGGCTAGCATCTCCTCACAATATATAGGCCCCAACTAAAAGACAGAAATAGAAAGATACAACAAATGCGATCGTATCTCCATGACGCCCCTTGTCATACCCTGGTTTTCAATAGACAAAACTAGATAAAATCCATGTGTGTGTCAGGATCTAATCTTACACATATAAAGACAATAAACAGTGATATCATAGATAGTGATTTATTACATACTGTTAAACAAGATTTACATTAAGACATCCAGTTTTTAACATAGAGTAGCGGAAGCATAACTATAACTTCAAGCCATCCGTAGGGAAACCAACTGGGGGTCACTCACCTAGAACTCTGTGAAACTTCATTCGTACTCCTTTTGGCCTTCATCTTTCTGAGCAGCGGTTGGATATTCCCCCAACAAGGAAAAAATGAAAGGAACAAGCGTGAGCACTTCAACTCGTACTCAACAAGTATAACACTAATCATGAGGCTCTAAGGTTGGTTGACTCATCTGCATTTGCTTTTATTTGGTCAAGTTTTATTAACACTTACTTATATGTAAACCATTAGCCCAAAGATATATTGCATAAAACATTAATCAGTCATTATTGATACGGGAACCAAACTTCCGAATCGTAACCAAGATCCACTAATCAAAAATAGGTTTGGGTTGCTCATGACCGTGAGCATGGCTGAACATATCAGTTTTAAAACACTCTTCGAAAGGTTGTACACTTTACCCATCGGTTGTGATTCCCATATGCCTAGAGGCTCCAAACACCTATTGGCAGGGTTTCACTACCAGGCCTTTAAAAGACTCTCCAATAAGAAGCAACGCGTTACAGGATTCGTGGTTATGGAGCGCACCCTTCCCCAAGGCGTGAATACCCCACAAAGAATACACCACCCCGAGCGGTCGATGTAACACAAGTACCTACCATGCCCCCTCTTGCGGTTGACACATGTTGCTCCAAACTAGAGAAATATAAATAATTAGTCAAAGGATGTCTTTGTCCCCACGTGGTTGTACTGAAGTCCCAGATGATCGCTTCAAGAATAGGTCCTTATGGAGAGTGGTCATATCAAAAGCACACAACACATTGCTCATGGCCCCTAAACCAAGATCATAGATGGGCCAGAGTACTTCAAGCACATAGCACTAGAAGAATGCTCATGTCCCCTAAACTATGTTGCTAAAAAACAAGTTTTAACGAGACATGGACCACCAATGCACAAACACACAGAGGGTCAGCTCAACAGGATAAGTTGCATAAAACCATAGATCGTATTTCTAACAAAGGAGACATGAGTTAGCGCAGCACCTAGCAAAACTTAACCAACATGCATTCCGAAAGGTATATATATTGGATAAATGTAGCTAAGGTATAGTCCTTATGGGCATACAAGATTAACACATGCATAATGCAATGATTAAAGGTTATTAGGTGTTGCCTATGTTATACATTGCCTCCCTTGAAAGAGATGCTGCTCAGAGTCCTCTGGATGTCAATCTTAAGTTGCACTTGACGTGGCACTGAAGAGGTCCAGTATCTACACGTTCATCGGGGCACCACACGAGCACAAAGGTACACACATGCAAGCAAACAAGTACAAATAAGCTAAAACAGTATACCATAGATTAAAAACAGAAACTAAAAGATTTACTAAACTATTCTACGCAGTCGCTACAAACTCGTGGGCGTGAGAATCATCAAAAACAGATTTAAAACGGAGAAGATACGCTTAAAACGAGGTTGCAAGGGTCTGTGTGTAAATACTTTTTGAATATCGGGGCTGAGAACATTTAAAACAGGGTCCGCTGCTCTTTGACTGGACTGCGCTTTAAATCTCGAAGAACATAGGGCTGCTTTTGCAAAAACACACTGGCAGCGGCTACGTGGCGCCTTCTGATCGGCTGCACCTGAAACCACACAGAGGGCTACAGAGTGGCGGGTGTAGAAGATCACGCGGATCCGATGTGGCGGCATATGGATCTGGTGGAGGGGCCGGGGAACAGCGGAGGTGGCCACTACGGCACCGCACGTGGCCAGAGGGAGGTGGACGGGCGGCTCGCTCTGCTCACACCTCGCGCGGGAGCGCAGCCTGACGGGGCAGCAGGCAAGGCCGGTTGGGACCCAAGCGCAGGGTGGGGGCGGTCTCCACTCAGCAGGCACCATACGGGAGGCAGGCCCCGGTGGTACGACGGGGGCGCGGGAGGCGGAAACTGGGGCCAGGGGCTCATGGGGCCCGGCGGCGTCGTACGTCGCCTGTCTCCACCGCGAGACGCGAGAGCGAGGGAAGACCATGGTCAGGCGGGGCCGTGGTCTGGTGGCGCGCCTGTCACCCTGTTGGCTGGTGGGCGAGGTGGGGCGTGGAGGCCGTGGTGCTCCTGTTCTTTTCCCCGTGCACTTAGCAGGGAAACTGTGCGGGGTGGTGCGAGATGGGCATGTGAACTGAGGTGGCCGGAGGGAGAACAGAAAAGGGAAGAAGAGGTCACCGGTGTTCAACAAGAATCTTAGATTTCCGGATGATGGAAAATTCCCTCAAAAATCCAAGATCACCACGGCGAAGATCTCGACGAGACGCACACGGTGATGCCTTCAGGATTTCGCCAGAAGATGATTGGTTGCAGAGGAATTGCTCGCCGGAGGTTCGCTGGATGTCGGGGCAACCTTTGATCTTCTTTTCTCGATCTAAGGAGCTAGGGTTTGCGGATCAAAAAATGGAGACCGGTTCTGAAAAGATGGCAACGAGAGGGTCGAGATGAGTACATATATGCACGGGTTTGGGCCGAGTTGGATTTGGGCTTATTTCCGGAATATTCAGTTTCGGGCTTTAAAATAATTCCAAAAAAATCTAGAATTACTATTTGAGCTCTGAAAAATACTCCGATGGCTTCAAAAAATCCAAGAAAATTCCTAGAAATGTTTTGGCACCTGATGAACTTAAATAAAATATTTAGAGTTCATGACAAGGTTTAGAATAGCCTCCAATAAATGGAGTTCACTCTAAGAAAATGGGAAAAGCTTCCAGATAAATCTGGGAATTTCCCGAAACAACTTGACGATAACTAAACACATTTAGAAAAGGTTTTCACACTCAAAAAGCACTATGCTAGTCAGCGTGAATGCATCAACCAATTTATTCCCTATGTTTCATTTTAGTTAATTAATTACAGAAAACTACAAGAATCATGATGACTTTAGGCGGCCAGTACAATTTTCGGCGGCTTAGATTAGCCCTCAATCTCGCCGAAAGTAAGGCCACTATTTTCTGCAGTTAGTACGAACTACCGAAAATAAAAGATTTATTTTCATTTTAGTTAATTAATTACAGAAAATTCTATAAAATGTTATTTCATGCGTGCTAAATCACAGAAAGCCTTAGCAAATTGCATTTACCTTGTCAAAAATTTACATAGCGAAAATCAGGATGTTACACCCCTCTTCAACCATTTCTTTGCCTTGACACAAGGAACTCGATCATGTCACATGCCCTAGTCCAAACTTCTATCTACCCAAGGTTTTAAGGTGAAATGCACCAAACCATCCTCCCGAAGGTTGAGGCCCAAACCACCAACCTCATAGGTTTGATGCATGTCCCTCTATCCGTAATTAGCCTCAACTTACAAGTTCTCGTGCTTCCTACTTGACCTGATCTTCTCTGGACTCAATAATGCCATGTTCCCTACACATCACATATCACTAGCTTCTCTCATAAGAGGAGTGGATCGTCCACACCCATATCTGCCACATGGACATAGTCACAAACCTCCTATGCCCACATGTAACTGCAAAGGTTCATCATTGTGAATAAGCCTCTTGTCCTAAATTGATCACTGTCGACCCCTGCATCATCTAATAATTGTACATCACAAGACAAGCAACATGCGTCTCAGCATGGCACTTGTTTAAGTTAGTCCAAACCAACGGAACTACACCCAAGGACCTACCTCATCCCATTGATCAATCACTGATCACCTCTCGAGCAACCCAATCTTGACTCCTCACTTATTACAAATAACTTAACTCCAAATATCCACTTCTAGAAAAGTCTAACTTTGCCATGTTAATAGAACTCTAGAATGTCATGGTAGAGTTCTAGAAGTTCACATTGTATCTATGATTCACCTTTGACTCTATTTCAAGATATCGACATCTCCTATCCGCCTTTGGCTGGATGGCCAAGATCTTGATGTGGCTAGGGCTGCTATTCCAACACGACACGTTAGACCAAAATGATCAAGCATAGATGTGCATGTTCGACTGATCTAGGCTGTGTTTAGATGTCATAGCTAGCAAATAACTAAGTTATTGTCTAGATGATGGCTACTGCCTAAGCTATTAACTAAAATTCGATCCGTTAGTCTTCTTATCAGCTAATAGCTAGCTCTAAAATGATACGAAAACGACTTCCCAATCAGGCGAATCAAGCGCTCATAGTGTGATGGTTGGTTTGCAGTCAAACAAGTTGCCGATTCGGAGTTGGGGTATGGTCTCACACATAGGGGAATATCTAATCTTTTGCCTACTTTTACAAGTTCGGTGTCAACAGATTTGCCACGTCAGGAACTCATGTGTCAGTGACACATGATTAGCTTTAGGAAACTTTTGTTGACCTAAATGGTTAAGATTTGTAGTTTTACACATATTCCATAGGGATGATAATTTCTCCAAGGTAAAGGTTTATTCTTCTTTCAGGGCCAAGGCTTGCTTACCGTGTCCGGTTTATATCACACTTACTTATTAATTGCAGATTGGTCGGCTTAGCGGCAAGGGTGAACTAATCTGGCAAATAAGTTGCGGCGGTGTTATTTCCGTGTGGGGAAATTCTCAGGACATATCAGCTATCATCCACAACGTGTACACCAGCATAATGTATAAGTCGAAACAATTCGAAGGAGTGGAATTTAAACGGCACAGCTGGGTAGATGTGCCCACTATGTTTAATTTGGAGGCCTTCTCTCGGCGTTTGTTTGTGAATTTCCGATCTGAAGATCTTCGTCAAGTTGAAGAAATCGCAGCTGTTCAGATGATGAACTGGAGCCAACTAAATCAAGAGTGTTGCAAGTTTCTGTGTGAAGAAAATTGCCTCGTGGTTATTAATGGTCTGCAGTCTAAACATGACTGGGACTTGATAAAAGATGCCTTTTTAGGCAAGCCAGCTCCTATTAGAGGTTGCATCATTGTCCTTACAAGAAACAATGATGTCGCCACACATTGTGTCGATGGCAAAGATGGAGCTCTGATCAGCATTCAGGATCTAACAGCCGATCCCGTGCTTCGTTCCTCGATAAAGGTATGCTACCTATTCTCGAACTTAAACACCGGCCCCCTATTCTCGATGTCATCTTGTTTGTTCTTGCCTAGTCCCCCACCCCCCCTGCCGCACCCCAGATCGGAGAGAGGAAACCTGAGGACTTCTGACCAAAGGGTCATGACTTGGAGGTGGCGGTGCTTGTCGGGTCGGGCCGGACCAGGGCAGTGGCGGCGCGTACGGCATAGGGGTAGCGGTGGATGCAGTGACACATGCATAAGACCACGGCAGCGCAAGTGCCTGCTCGAGAGAACAGAGAGAGAGGGAAATGGAACAGAGAAAGAGAGAGAGCAGGAGAAATGGAGGTTTCGTAGGGGTTACAGGAAAAAAAAAGATAACTAACGCCTGCTGTACAAACGACCGACGAAATTTATAGTCTCGTATACAAATTATTTTTTTTATATTTACGTCGACTGCAAGAAGCTGGTGAAAATACATTAAGTAACTCTATAAAAAACGATTTTTGTAAAAGATTCTTCGTAAGATGTTGTGACTAAATTAAGCATAGATAGTGTTTTTAAAACTTCCATATTTTATTTATTTTTTATGAACTCTCTTTTTCTTTCATGGAATCAATCATATAGATCGAAGAGTGTCATGCTTACTCCGTCTTCTTACGACTGGTCCACGGATCTAGCTAATGAGATGGATTAATACGGAAATAATATAAACATAAACATAGAATATTTTGACTAAACAATAATCGTGACTTCAACACTTGACCAATGGAAACTAACTTTAATAACATACACAAACATATGAAATATGTAATAATACATAATGTTAGACATAGCATATATTCTCATAAGAATACAGGATATTTCAGATGCTATATACTCAAGCTACTAAAGGCTTGAGCTATATTCAAAATAAAAATACATTAATACTTTTTTATTATTAATAGGAGATACCAAATAGTAGGGTCTGATACCAAAATGGAAAAGATATGGCGTATTAATTTTTTGAATTATATGAATATCGAAATTGGTTTGTTATTTTTGTTTCTAATTAGGCGTGCACTGCCCAGTAGCAGGTGAAAAATTC
The DNA here is from genome assembly GCA_030272315.1 of Paspalum vaginatum. Lineage (NCBI taxonomy): Eukaryota > Viridiplantae > Streptophyta > Magnoliopsida > Poales > Poaceae > Paspalum > Paspalum vaginatum. Next base: position 8,750,618 of record CM059020.1, on the reverse strand, counting down.
TATTATTAACGCTGGTTTTGTATAAAACTGAGGACAAAAATGTTACAGTTTACTGTAGTGTCCCTTCATGCATATAATTAACGATTATGCATGTCTATATCCTTACTACTTGCAGGGTGATGGAACCACTAGACAATGGGCGAGTTCTCGCAGGGGCCGCTTTTTATCTATTAGAAGGGAGGAGGCACGCGAGTGGTACAACAAATTTGGACGTATGCATGATTTTAGCCATCTTATAGCACATGGTGGTGTGACCTCCTTGTGGGGGACCGACCGTGAGTGGAAGAAATCAGATACTGTCAGAGAACATTACTATAGAGAAATTCTTGGTTCGGAATGTTGTGTGGAAAGGAGTTGCGAAGAGCACCAGGCAATGGCTTCCTCAACAGTAGACAAATTTACAATGTTCAGCTGGGTCGATGTGCAGCATCCGTTCAATTTGGCAGCCTTCTCTCGACGCTTGCTTTTAGATTTTCACTCAGATGATCTAAAAGCCAAGAGAATTGCAGCAGTTGCTTTGATGGAACGGCGGCAGGATCCAATTCAAGAGAGTCGTCAGATTCTGCGTAGCCACAAGTGTTTGGTGGTTATAGATGGTCTGCAGACCAAGGGTGAATGGGATAAGATAAAAGAAGCCTTCTTATCCGAACTAAATAACGGATGTATCATCGTCACTACAAATGAAGAGAGTGTAGCCACATATGTATCTGAGGAAGCTCAACTTTTCAGAGGTAGTCGGGAAAAAGTGGATCGCCTATTGATAAAGGTATATGAATGTTTTCTAGCCTTATTATCCTTACTCTTTCATGCACTCCAGCTACTAATCTTCTTGATGCAAGCAATGCATGAATTTGTTTGCACGAATGCACATCCTGCGTGTTGATGTTGCTGTTAGAGCATTTATGAAAAGGTGATATGTAGAAAGGACACAAGTAAAACAACCTCCTTTCAAAATAAAGGATAGCTTTGTTGAATTCTGTTTGTTATATTATAAAGCAGAAAAGATTGCCTCCACTAAACGGTAGTAAAATTAAAGAGAAGTAAATCTGAAAATTAAAACAGCTCACATTTTGTTTGGAACCGAAGGGGTACAGTGCACTCATTTAAATAGGATTATATATGCCTTATTGGAATTGAAGCTACTAGTCCATCAACACGTACTATCGCACGGGTTAGAGTTTTAATCCTTAAAAATATTAGAGGTGATTATTAATATTTTTTAATGTCATTGTGGGTAATTTATATGCAAATTAAATTATTTTAATTTATATTTTATGATGGCATATTGGTAATTTATATGTAATTTATATGCAGATTTAGAGTTTATTTTAATTAATCTTTTATAATTGCATGGTAAGTAATTTATATGCAAATTTAAGGGGTAATTCAATTCATATCTTATAATGGCATGGCATGTAATTTTTATGCAAATTTAGGAGAGATATTTTAATTCGTATTCATAATGGTATGGTGGATAATTTTTATATTAATTTAGGGGACATTTTATTTCATCTTTTATAATGATATGGTGGGTAATTTTTATATAAATTCAGGGGGTTAATTTTATCTCATCTTTTGTAATGCTATGGTGGGTAAATTTTATATAAATTTAGGGGGTTATTTTATCTCATCTTTCATAATAGCATGATGGGTAATTTTTAAGAAAATATAATAGATCCAATGGCTATTATTATTATATCTGCATGATGAATGGCCGGATACTTCTAATTTTTGTGAGAATTTTTAAGATTTATCTTTTTTCCTAGCGTGTCTAGTGAGGATTAACGTGAGTGTTCCAAAAAATCTCCAATTAGTAATAGTAAGATTATTACTTGTGCATGCAACGAACTGATACCATAGCAGAGCCAAAACAACGTGGGCATCGATATTGAATATTGCGGTTGTATGTTTCTTCTTTTTCTTATATCATAATAGCTAGAAAACATAACTAATAATACTATTGTGTCAATTATTTATCTGACTAATTGCAGGGTTGTGCTCCTCGCCTGTTCTCCCATAGATGTGTACATGCACGGGACATGGCCAATACATTTCCACTTATTGGTAGTCAGGCTGAATCGGCCTATCAGCTTGCTGATAACAGGATGATTCCCGGTGTGACCGCCGTGTGGGGAATTCCTGGTACAGGCAAATCAACTCTTGTGAGAAGTATGTACAGCCACAAAATGTTGGGTTTATGGCAAACTTTAGAGCATCCAAGCAGAGATGTCGGTATGATCAACCATATCCGTAGCAGCCCATCCTTTACGGGGTACGGCTGGGTGGATGTGCCCTGTCCCTTCAATTTGATGGAGTTGTCTCGCCGTTTACTTTTGGATTTCCTGTCTGATGATCTTCAAGCCAAAGAAGCTGCAGCAATTGGGGTTGTGGAAGGAGAGGACCTGATTCATAGCTGTCGTACGATTATGCAGCAACGCAGATGCTTGGTCGTTATTGATGGCCTATGGTCCACGGATGACTGGGACCTCATAAAAGATGCCTTACTAACGGATACCGTTACATGCGTGCTTGTCGTTACAAGTGGAGAAAGGGTCGCAACATATTGTGCAGATAATAACACTCGGGTGGTCAACGTCAAATGTCTTGAAGCTGGCTCGGCTCTTAGTCTCTTCAAGGTCTGTTTACTCACGACCATTGGCCTACTATACTTGATCTTTATTCAACGAATCTATTTAAATTCCTTGTATTAATTCATGCCCTCCTCCGCTTGTCGCTACATTGACGCTATTATCTTTTATATCAAATCTAAATATATAAGTAAATATTGCGAAATCGTGGAGCCATGCTATCATATAATCCACTAAGTCCTAAGTCACGTCACCCTTCACCTTTGAAGCCTTCCAACAATTTTTTGTGTCTAATACTAGTATCCTTGTATCTAAACTAGTAGCCTTTGTATAACGCTATAAAATTCCTGCAACAATGTGCCCGTTCCATCAGCCTTGACTCCCTAGTTGTATCAAATGTCGGAGTGTCCCATGTTTTTCTTAGGTTATTTCCAGTATAAAGTATCATGCATACTCTAATTTCCATGAATGCCATATTAGATGATAAGTATGATATTGTTAGAAAGAAAACATCATTCACAAGATATAGTTTAAAATAATTAATTGGTGGGATATTGTGTCTACGAGAACTAACTATGACATTACATTTTGTGCACTGGCCTAAAATATCATATCAAAATATTATCTTACTCAAGATACAGTATTGTTTTTTATTATATGTTGTGCCACATAAAAAAAATCTTATGTGGTATCTCACTAATAACTATGATACTACATACTAGTTATTGAGACCAGCCTTAAAAGCCATATATGCCTTAAAACTAACGCCATACTTTAACCCAGTGACCAGTTTTATTCCACAATTTTCAAGAATGCTATGTCATCTAAACAGGTTTTAGTTGATGCATGACAATGTATATTTCATTTCACGCTTTTATATTCTAACCATACCATTTAACTACAAGGCATGAGATTGGACAAAGTCAATGAAATGAAACTCTCTAGGCACGTGCTAGTTTCAGAGTAAAAGAAAACAGTTTAGAGCAAATTTCCTCTCCGTTTGAGCAAACCTTGGAACATTAAATTGGCCACGGCAATATTTTTTTACAAATCAAGTCCCATTGTTGTAAGCACAAAAAATTGACTTGTGCACATCTAGTACTAGTACCAGCTATTTTTTCTGCTTCCACACCTAATTCTGGCAAAGTTTTAGCATCACCACAATATGCTAGAAGCATCTCTATCGACTAGATTCATTTAATTTGTTTCACCACACAAATAATTATGGATGATCTGCAAGACAGAAAACATGGAAAAGCATGCATGAACAGGGGCTTGTTTCCATTGAAACAAGGTTCTAAATCTCTCGCTATAGCTGCTGCTATCTCTGGATATAGCTGTTTGAGGAGGATTTCGCTATTTGCTTCTACGTACAATTCAGCCGCTATTTCCCGTTATAGCTTCATTTATCCTGCTATTAACTGTTTTAGGAGCCCAATCGCTAAAGGCGTTAGCCCGCTATTTAAATCACTGATTGAAACACACACAAAAAAGGCACATGCTTCAGTGGCTATTGAAAAAACACAAAAGGTCATTATTGTTCCTGAAATATAGAATTATTACTGTTAATACTTGGTCACTATGGTTCCAGAAAACTAACTGTTTTGTTTTGGATTTTAGAATATTCGGGAAGGCAACAAATTGACTCATGAGATGCAGCTTTCAGAAGGTGTCATGGCCAAGTGTGGTGGGATTATGAAAGTTATTGATGCTATTGGCGGTTCACAAAAAGATTTGTCGAATCTTATAGATTATGAATTTATGGGAATAGTTGAGAGGGACGCAGAATTCCATAGTTTGAAGGCCCTGTTTGCTTGGAGCAGGCTTACTTTGATGAATGCTCGGATTCACTGAAGCCATGCATCTTCTACATGAATATTTTCCCAGCGAACCAGAACATCAGAAAGAGGCGTTTACTGAGGAGGTGGATCGCAGAAGGTTACTGTAGTGACACATCTGATAAAGCAACAGGGGAGAATTGGGAAAGGTTGTTCGATGAGCTAGCCAAGCTAAGCATAATCCAACTAAATGGCGAGTCTGTTTTACAAGCCAATAATAGTTTCTTCCGTGGATACAACATGTCACGCCCAATGGAAGACAACCTTGTCTTTGCCCTAGACGGGAACTGTGGCCTCAAGTCACAGCAAGCTGGACAACATCTCACCATAAGCAAAAGTTGGAACAAAGATAAGATCGTATTCGAGGACATGGACTTCTCACGGCTTCGGTCTTTGACAGTGTTTGGTGGGTGGACATCCTTTCTCATCTCTAAAAAGATGAAGGTTCTCCGGGTGCTGGATTTGGAGGACGCATCAAGGGATATAAAAAATGATGATCTTGAGCAGATTGGGAAGCTAATGCCTTGCCTTAAGTTCCTCTCTCTGCGAGGACACGAAGAGATTACCAGGCTGCCAGATTCAGTGGGTAGCCTTCGGCAGCTACAAACTTTGGACGTCAGACACACCTCCGTAACCACACTGCCACCAGCCATCCTCAAGCTACAGAAGCTGCAATACGTTCGTGCTGGCACGACCATAACATCAGATGGAGGTGATGCGACAGCAACAGCCGTACGGAGCAGTCCACCAACATTGGTATCTAGTTTGCTCTCCAAGTTCTGCAAATGCGGACTTGGTAATAATGGCGGTGTTACGGTTCCTGCAAAGATTGGGAACCTGACGGCCTTGCAAACTCTTGGTGTTGTCAATATCGATGTTGCATGTGGGAAGGGCATCCTCAAAGAGATTAAGAAGCTTACCCAATTACACAGGCTGGGGATCGCCGGCGTCAACCGGGAATGCTGGCAGGATTTCTGTTCAGCCATCTCAGGCCACGGCCATTTGAAGTCTCTCTCAGTGAAACTTATTGAGGACAAGAAAGGTGTCTTTGCTCGTTTTGATGAAATCTCTCAACCACCCATGTCCCTCGAACGCCTTAAAGTGTATGGGCAGGTGCAAATATTGCCAGGCTGGGTGCGTAAGCTTCAACATCTCCGCAAGGTCAAGTTGGGTTTGACCATATTCACACAAATGGACTTGAAGGACTTTCATTCACTCCAAAATGTAGAATACTTATACGTTGATCGTATTTGTATCAAGCCGGCTGAGGATTGTCAGCAGCTCTATGTTGGTGCAGAATATTGCTCGAGCATGTTCCCAATCATCGAGATCGAGTGCACTACAAATTCATCGGTGTATTTCGGAAGAATGGGTGTAGTATCGATGCTGAATGCTCACTGTTCTAGAGGATCGACTCTGGAGATTTCTGGGCTTAGGGAGCTAGTCCAACTCAAGGAAGTGTGTCTCAAGGGTTACTACGACGACGAACTCAAGCAAGACTTGCAGCGCCAAACTGAAGAGCATCCAAACAAGCCTTTGTTGAAACTAGAGGAACCACGCTCGTCCTGATCGATGGGCACTGAGCACGAGACAGCCAATCTCTCAAATTAAAAGGCCTGCATGCCACACTGCCTTGAGAATTTAGATATATATGCATATCATACGTGAATGTTTCATTCCTTCTCTTTTGTTTCTTAACGGTAATAATTTGTAAATACTGCATGCCCGGCCAGGCCAGGCCACTATATTTGTGTTGAAATAAGTTAGTTATCTGCGTTTTGACATCGACTTTAGTTTCTGGAATGAACAACTTCTGTTGAGTTATGGCATGTTTGTGTATTTACAATAATAATAACTACGTGATTTTCCAGCAGGTTGCCGCTTCATTTAAAGAGTCATTTCACATAGATTTTTTAAGGAACAAAGTGATTGTCCAGCACATTGCTAGCAGCAGGACTTAAAGAGTCATTTCAGATAGATTCTTGAAGAAACAAAGTCTATTAAAAACAAATTATTCATTCAGTGCAAAAGATAGAAAATAATGGAACTACCCTAGATGGGTCTATTCTTCGCTTGACCTCTATGAACCAATGTAATTAAAATAGCTAAAAGATTTGAGTGGACATTTCGTTACGATGTCAACAGCATAGCTTAGGATGGTTACTTATTATTTTTGAGTAAAATTAGGCTGATTTCATCGATCTAACCATTCCACCGCATATATTTCAAGAGAAAATTCTTTATTTGACACCGAGAAACTCGTCGGTTCCTTCTTTGGCCCTCAAAACTCAAATCTTCCCTATTTGACACTGAGTTTATCTTTGGTTCCTTTTATGGCCTTCCGTTAGCTTCTCCGGTTAAAACCATACCCCATCCGTCATCTTTTGCAACGGTGGACTAAAATGCCCTCGATTGCCTAGAAGGGACCGAAGCGGTGGGCTCTGTCTGTGCAACCCTAGATCAGGGAGAGCGCCGGATCAGGGAGAGAGACAGGCGAGGGGGTGAAACCCTAGGAGAGGCGACTGCGTTGAGTGGATCCCGCACGCGACGGCCTACGGCTGGCCGCGGCAGCCTCCCCGCGCCACGGATGCCCTCGCGCGCGGCAGGCAGTCCCCACGTGGCAGCCGGCAGCGCGGCGGGCAGTCCCCGCGAGGCGCGTGTGGCCGGGAGCCTCCCCGTGCCGGGAATGCCCTCGCGCGCTGCCGGCAGCGCGGCGGCCAGTCCCCACGCGGCGCACTGAGGACAGCAGCCTCCCCGCGCCTGGTATGCTGTCACGCGACGCTGGCAAGTCCGCGGGTCCGACAGGGGTGGCTGCTCCGGACAGGGCAGAGCCTCACCTTGCGCACGGCTGGAAGGCGGCTGCAGCAGCGGCTCAGGACAGGGGCGCAGCTCCCCTCGTGGGCAGATGGCCGGCAGCTTCGACAGCACCGCCCGAGGCTGCACTTCCCCTAGCGCACGGATGGCTTGAAGCTCCAACAGTGGCTGCCCTGTCACGGCCCCAGCAGTACAGGAGGAATTGCTTGAAGGGTACATCGCTTTCTCTTACATCATTGTATTGCTTAACATGAACTCTAGTAGTAGGCAAAACCAGTTATCTTGATTTCGGATTTTGTTTTATTTGTCAAACTGGATGGATGCAAATTCAACTTACCTGCTGAAAATTAGAATGCTTGCCAACCGTAAGAAGAGTAGAAAGGATATAGGATGTTTGCTAGTTGATAAGGTCATTGATTCAGACTTGATAAATTTTAAGGATTTTCTTGAGTCAATCATAGAAGAGTTCCCTCTAGGATATTTGGAAGTTGCACATTTTCAATATTTTGATGAGGGCATGAAAAATTTCCCAGAAGTTAAATCAGACCAAGAATTAATGGAAATGTTCTCTAAGCATTCAAAGTCAAAGGTTGTTGACATGTTTGTTCAGTATTGTGATCCCTCTGATACATATGAGCCAATCACTAGGTGGGACTTTGCGGACCCAGGTCAGCCTAACAGACAACCGAAACAAGTTGAGGAGGATAGTTATCTTAAAAATCCATTTGCAGATAATGAATATGTTGGTATTAAAGAGGAGGATTTGTATTTAGAGAGCAAACATTCACAGCCTTTACAGATGGTTGCCTATTCTGATAAAGAAAATGATACCAATGAGGGTGAGGAGTCAGCTGATGAGATGGAGGACTCAGAGGATGTTCTAGTTGATGAGGTAGAAGAAGAGGCAGATGAGGAGATGGCAGTTCATGAGGCAAATCATACTCCAAACGTAGAGTATGACAAAGAAGACCCTCCAACGGCAGAAGGCACTACTTATGCTGACATGAAAGAATTTAAATTAGCTCTTAGCCAGCATGCAATCAAACATGAATTTGAATTCAAAACAGAAAAGAGTGCACCATATAGGTTCAGAGCCTATTGTTCAAGGAGAGACGTAGATAAGTGCCCATGGAGGATACATGCATCTACAACGGATGACCAACAGACTGTTGTGGTTAGGAAAAATGTAGCCACTCATGCTTGCTCAAGTACAAGGAGAAAAAAGAAGGTTAGGAATGCAACCAAACATTGGATTTGTGAGAAGGTGAAGGACTTCCTCATAGAAGATCCAACTTTGAAAGCAAAAGCATTGCAAAAGAAGCTGAAAGAACACCATAAGGTGCACATCCACTATAAGAGAGTGTATATGGGCAAGGAGCTAGCATTGAATCAGCTATATGGTGACTGGGATAAAAGCTTTGATAACCTTTATAGGCTTAAAGCACAGGTCGAGAGCAGTTGCCCTGGCAGCATAGTAACTATTGATCATCACATAATAAACGGGAAGATCAGATTTAGAAGGTTGTTCTTTGCCTTGAAACCTTGCATAGATGGGTTCCTTAGTGGTTGCAGACCATACTTAGCCATAGATAGCACATTGTTGATGGGCAAGTTCAAAGGGCAATTGGCCAGTGCTTCTGGCGTTGATGGGCGCAACTGGTTATATCCTGTTTGTGTTGGGGTATTTGATTCTGAAACAAATGATAATTGGATTTGGTTCATGAATCAGCTTAAGGAGGCCATTGGATCACCAAGGGGGTTAGCCATATGCACTGATGCTGGTGGGCCTGTGATGACAGGAGTCGGTGAGGTGTTCCCAGAGGCAGAACATAGGGAATGCATGCTCCACTTGGTGAGCAACTTCAAGAAAAGGTATAATGGGAAGGTTTTTGATGACCATCTTTGGGTAGCAGCTTATTCATGGAACCCTTATTTGTTTAAGAAGCATTGGACAGCAATGGACAGAGTAGGACCTACAGCAACTAATTGGCTAAGGTGGAATCGCACAAAGTTGTGGACAAGGAGACAATTCTCACCCTTCTGCAAGGTTGACCATGTGACCAACAATTTAGCGGAGTGCTTCAACAATTGGATTAAGCACTACAAATCTTTGCACTTAGATGATTTCATGGACAAGTTAAGGCAATTGCTTATGATCAAGTGGAACCAAAGAAGGAAAGTAGCAAAGAAATTGGAAGGCCTCATTTTGCCTCACATAATCAAGAAGTTGAATGAACAAAGCAGAGCTTTAAACTTGGAAGTAACAGAATGTTCAGCTAAAGTGGCAAAAGTTGTAGGACCGAGACCTGCGACTAGAGGGGGTGAATAGGAGCACTTAAAAACTCAAAATCACAACCCCCAAGAAAGTGCTTTGCAAAGCTCAAGAGAAACAGAACTAGGCACTGTCCACTGAACAGATACGTGCCTAGCAGTGCAAGGGTGTCGTCCACTGAGGGGATACACACCAAAGCAAGAACGATCAAGATCCGACCAAGAATGGCACCGAGGCAACGAACTTTGCAACACCCCACAAGACACTCACTGCACCGAGGTGCGTCTCACTGACTCATAGCAAGCAAAGAAAATAGTCTGAAAGTGGGGGATGCAACAATCCGAAGCAGAAACACAGCGAAAAAACCAAGATGGGAAAATCACCGCAGCTCTCTGGCAGGACCGGATTATCCGGTGGCCAACACCGGACTGTCCGGTAGAACCGGACTATCCAGTGCCTGCTGCTGGACTATCCGGTGGCACGGCCCGGGCTGAGCCACCGACCGGACTATCAGGTGGGCGCTGCTGGACTATTCGGTGGAACCGGATTGTCCGGTGGCCTCTGCCGGATTGTCCGATAGAGTCGCAGACAGAAGTTTTTCAACCCAAACCAGACCAAAACTTGTCCAATCTTCACGAAATTTTGCACAGGCTATCTGGACCCTATTTCAAAGTTATTCCCAAAAGATCACGGGAACCGTGGGAATTTCAGGTCTCATGAGAGGGGAAAGATTTGGGCATGAAGGGGAAAACTCAAGCAGCACTTGCTCGTGGAAATCATGAGGGATTCTGATGTTCTAGGACACCATCTCCATGTCCTGGCAAGTCCAAATCATCAGCAAAAGAAAGGATCCAACCTTGGCCAAAGCAAACACCCAAAAAGCCAAGAATCGGAGCCAAAAACCAAAGGGAAAAGGGGAGAAGGAGTACACAAGCTTGCAGCCCGAAATCACATGGATTAGAATGCCCAACAGGGTCTCAAGATTCAGAATACATCCAGGGATTTCATCCCAAGCAACCACCCTCACCTTCCCTCTTGATTAGGAGGCTTAATCCTACTCTAACCTCCATAACAATGGAGCTCAAGGCTTGAGGACGAAAATCACCACACAAAGACTAATCCTAGCAGCCAAGAACTACTCTAATGACCTGTCTTGGACCTATTTATACCCGAGTGCTGTTTAGACAGTTTTGCACTTAGGTCCCTACAACTAGACAAACCCTAAGGACTCAAACGAAAGATTACAGGATATTTCGGGACGGACGACCACTGATGAAGTCTTGATCTTCGTAAGTACCACGCAATCCTCAGATGTTCTCCACGTGGCCAGTAGTCCAATCCGCGATCTGCCCCCGGTTTTGAAGTCAGAAACCGGGAAACTTTAGGAAGTCTCCGCCTGGGCTGAATTTGGCCCATCTTCTCTATCTTGGCGAGTCGTGGCCCAACTCACCAAGGCTTGGGTAGCTTGGGTGGCGGTTTTGAGCCGAAGCCACCAAAGCCTCCCTCGCACGCCTTCGCGCCACACACTCGGATTGGAGCACTGCGATGGCGCCTGGCATCCCCTGTCCATCGGGGCAGCCTCGTAGTCCTTCGGAGGACTTACTCCTGCCGTCGCCATGCCGCTCCTCCATGTACCGAACTCCCATAGCCAACAGACACCAAGCATGCCTCCAGTCCTTCGGAGGACTTTCCTCTCAATCTACCTCTAGTCCATCGGAGGGCCTCCAGTCCATCAGAGGTCTTGTGCCCAAATCCATCTGGGTATTGCTAAAGTTGACAATCACTCATCACTCCAGAGGCAATGGAGCCAGTCCATTGGCTCTCAGAAGTTACTGCATTAGGTGGCAGTGGCTTTAGATTTGTAGTCAATTTGCAGGAGAGAACATGTACCTGTAGGCAATGGCAAGTGTGTGGTATCCCATGCAAACATGCACTAGCTTTCATCACATCACTTAGTAATGCACCTATAGAAAAGTATGTGGACTTGTATTACTCCATTGACAAATTTAGAGCAGCTTATGGTGGATTGATCCTTGCTATACCTGACAAAAGCCAGTGGACTAAATCAACTCACGATTTCTTCATGCATCCTGTCGAGGTTTAGTACCTGCAGTGCACCACGAGATAAGTCACGAAGTGCTTTTGAGGTTCGGCGGGATCGACGTAGCTCGATGGTTCTCCGGGAAAGCAATGAAGACACGAAGATTTAGACAGGTTCGGGCCGCGAGATGCGTAACACCCTACGTCATGTTTGTGGTGTATTGCTTCGAGTTCTCGAGGTTACAATGAGGGCTAGGGCTTTGCTCGAGAGCGTGTTTGGTGGATTGCGATGGGTTGAGATGTTCTACGTAGGGGTCCCTCATCCGCCTTATATAATCTAACTGAGTCTTGGGTTACACGTTGAGTTCCATCTATATCTCCTAGTGAGTTTAGATTACAAGAGATCAAACAGAACCTTAGTTTCCATCGTATCTTCTCCGATCTCCTTAAATCTCAGAACCTAAATCCGAGCTAATCATCCTTCTTTGCTCCCTGGATTACGACATCGTTGCCTTGACCTCCAAACCATTACGACCGTATTTGGGCCTGAGTAAGGCGTCCAGGCCCATGAAACCAACCGTTCGCCCAACTCAGGCCCACTATTGGCCCATGTCCTAGATCCACGTCATGAGGAGCCAGGGGATATTCATCCCCACAAGCCCCCAAGGCTCGAGTCAATTCAGAGGTCAATTGATTCGAGACTCCCAAAGCCAGCCTTTAGCTCCGAGTGAAGTGTGCTGCCGAGTTAACTTTCATATCCCTCCAATGGTTGCACTGACTAGGTGCACCCATTGGGTGTAGCCCCCGAGCTTTAAGCTGACTTGAGCAACAATCAGCTTAAAGATCCAAAAGAATAACAGGCTTTGACAACTCCACCTCCAAATCAATTGTCTTCTCAAATCATTGGTTGCACCGACCAGGTGCACCCAATGGGTATAGCCCCCTGAGCTTCAAGTTGACTTGCGTAGCAATCAGCTTGAAGGTCCAAATAATCTGAAGTTTTCAAAGTATATATTTCCACCGAGTCAATCAAAGCATCTTCTCAATGGTTGCACCGACTAGGTGCACCCATTGGGTGTAGCCCCCAAGCTTCATGTTGACTTGAGTAATAATCAGCTTGAAGGTCCAAAGAGCTCTCCCAACTCATTATTGCCTGACTGAAGTCTTTAGGCCTTTGTCCCAATCAGAAAAACTTCAAGAAAAAATTTCCCACCCATTGGGTGTAAACCGGGAAACTGCCAAGAATATGAAGAGCCATTCCTTTCCTTGTTGCATAAGCTTTTCCTCGAAAACCCAACCGCTCGCGGATCCATTTTTCGTGAACCGTCTTACAAGTAGATCAACGACACGTGATTACTGCATTGCCCAGCATGGATTTCCATCAGTAGACTCCTGCCCCGAGACACGTCAATGCATTTCAACAGAACTCCAGCCGTGCCGTGCTTAAGTAGATCGTCACTGATCAATGTGTAGCTGCCCAGCACGCCGGACGAGTCACTCAGCTTCTGCTTTGTCATCAGGCTCGTCACCATCCCTGATGTACTTGATGATTGGGACCCACCAGTCAGTCAGAGCCTCCTCTAAGCTCAGAATGTGCTGCTCTGGGGGTTCTAGATTGCGATCAATGGATTGAGGAGACAATTCCTGGACGAACACACCTAGGGGAATTTTGGCTCGGGAAGAGCGAAGCTTAGACAGTAAGTCGGCGTCTGCATTGTTGTTGCTGTCCACATGATGAAACTCCAGTCTGTCAAACTTGTCCTCCAGCTTGCGTACTTCGGCACAGTATTTGTCCATTACTTTCGTGGTACAATCCCAGTCCTTGTTGACTTGACTAATCACCAGTAGAGAGTCCCCAAAGACCATGAGGCGCATGATACTGAGTAAAATCGCAATGCGCAGACCATGCAGCATAGCTTCATACTCTGCTGCATTGTTGGAAACTGTAAAAAGGATCTGCAGCACGTACTTGAGTTTCTCGCCTTTTGGGGAGGTTAAGACGACACCTACCCCGGCTCCTTCTATCTTCAACGACCCATCAAAATACATATTGATGAATTCCAAAGGCTCCAGGGTTATCAAGCACCTGGTTCTCTGTCCACTCAGAGATGAAGTCAGCCAATGCTTGAGTCTTGATAGCGGTGCGTGGTCGGAATTCGATGTCATGTGCTCCCTGCTCACACACCCACTTAGCGATTCTTCCTATGGCCTCTCTGTTTTGCAGGATCTCACCGATGCGAAATGACATGACCACTATGATCTTGTGCTCTTCGAAGTAATGACGAAGCTTGTGAGCTGTGATGAGGACCGCATACAATAATTTCTGGACCTGGTGGTACCTTATCTTGGACAGTCTGAGTACTTCGCTGATGAAATAGACCGGGTGTTGAGTTGGCTGAATATGTCACATGAGTCGTACAAGAGAGGTACAACAACAGATCCTCGGCTGCGCAGTCTGCTATGGATAGGTTCGGTGATTTCAACACTGGGGTCATCAAGAATTTTCTTGAGGGCCTCGAGTGCTTCCTGAGCTTCCGGTGTCCACTAGAATCTATCCACCTTCTTCAGGAGTTTATAGAATGGCATACCACGCTCGCCCAGCTGTGAGATAAATCGGCTTAATGCGGCCATGCATCCTGTGAGCTTCTGGACCTTCTTCTGCGACTTAGGAGGCTGCATATGAAGAATTGCATCAATCTTCTTCGGATTAGCCACGATTCCCCTCTTGCTAATGATGAACCCGAGTAATTGCCCAGCTGGAACCCCGAACACACACTTGGCTAGGGTGAAGCTTCCAGCGGAATCTCCTCAGACTGTTGAAGACCTACTGAATGTCACTGATGAACTCTTCCAGGTCCTTTGTCTTGATCACCATGTCATCGATGTAAGCTTCGACACGCTTACCCTAGTGCTCAGCCAGACATGTCTGGATCACACGCTGGTATGTGGCTCTAGCAGTTTTTCAGCCCGAAGGGCATAGAGGTGTAGTAGAACGCCCCAAACGGCGTGATGAACGCGGTCTTCTCCTGATCTTCCATGGCTAGGCTGATCTGATGGTAGCCCAAGTAATAGTCTAGGAAGCAAAGGAGGGAGCATCCAGCTGTAGAGTCGACTACTTGATCTATCCTAGGTAGCCCAAAGGGATCCTTCGGACAATGCTTGTTTGAGATCAGGATAATCAACACACATCCGCCAGTCTACTTTATTCTTTTTAAGAATGAGTACAGGGTTTGTAAGCCACTCGGGATGCATGACTTCTTTAATAAACCTAGCAGCTTGGAGTGCACGGATTGCCTCCCTCTTGTCCGGAGTGAACCGACGCAGCCTCTGCTTGATTGGCTTCGCGTTGGGAAACACCTTGAGTTTGTGCTCGGCCAGTTCTCTCGGGACTCCTGCATATCTGCAGGCTTCCATGCAAACATGTCCCAGTTGTCCCTCAAGAACCGGACGAGCGCGCCTTCCTATTTGGGAGGGAGCACTGCGCTGATGGTCACCATCTTAGAGGCATCAGGGAGGTCGAGGCTCACTTCTTTGGTCACCACGGTCGCCTGTACAGCCGTGGTGGGGACCGACTCATGAGTTGGGATCAGCAGATCGTCCTTTGAGAGCTAAGCCACATCAGCAACAAGTCGGCGCTGAGCTGCTGCGGTTGTTGTAGCGAAGCCTGCCTACAAAGCCTCCTGAGCGCAGAGAGCAGAGCTCTTGAAGTCCGCCCGTACGGAGAGAACTCCACGTGGGGCCAGCATCTTCAGGACCAGGTACGAGTAGTGGGGGACAACCATGAACTTGGCTAACCCAGGCCGCCCAATGACGGCGTTGTAGGCAGAGTCGAAAGTGCCACCTCGAAGCGGAGAGTCTCTGTGCGGAAGTTTTCCAACGTTCCGAAGGTGATGGGCAGGTTGATGTGCCCCAGCGGGTATTCTCCCTCGCTAGGCATGATCCCGAAGAATGGACTATCCGACTCCTCCAGATCGCTGATGGAGAGCTCGAGAGATAGCAAAGTCTTGGGGAACATGTCGTTGATGCTGCTCCCACCATCGATCAATGTCCTCATGAGTCGGCTCTCATGGACCACTGGGCTCACCAGTAGGGGATATTTGCCTAGGTGATCGTATTTGAGCCAGTGGTCCACCCGACTGAATGAGACCTGGCATGTCCAACCAGTTGTATGGTACTAGAGGTTCCTTAGTGGCCGCCATGACTCAGCGGTCGTCCAGCTTCTACTGCCTCTTGCTTTTTAGGGAGCCGTGCCCCCCGATGATGACGTTGACGTGCCGGTTGACGTTGGGGAAGTCGGCACCATTGGATCTGTTTTGCTGAGGTGGAGGACCCTGATCATGTGGCAGTGGTGGTGGTGGAGGCAGACGTATGAAAGGCCTACCACGAGCGATCGAAGCTTTAAAATCCCTGCAGTCGCGCAGGGTGTGGTGCTTCTCCTTGTGGTAGGGACACAGGCGCGTCGAGGAGTTGGTCGAGTGACCGCTCTCTCCCTTGCCAGTGGAGGGACACGCGGGCGCATGTGCGGTGGCCCCATAGTCAGGACTTCCTCCCGAGGTCTCTTGTCCCAGCGGCGATCTTGCCACGGAGGCTCTTCGCGCTTCCCCCGATCTTCTCGCTGTGTATCGACCAAGTCCTGAGCTCGCTCATCCGCGGTGATGTATCAATCAACGTTGCGGAAGAGCTGCTCGGATGTGATTGGAGACTTCTGCAAGAGGGCCTTCACAAAAGCTTCATCATTGGAGCCGCGGAAGAAGTCATTGATCACCGCCGCGTCAGCGATGTTGGGAATTCGATTCCACATCAACTGAAAACGCTTGAGGTACGAGCGAAGACCCTCGCCATCCTTGCGTGTGATGGATTTAAGGTCCCAGGGCTGTGCTAGCTTATCCGACAGCGACTAGAAGTTGGCGATGAAGCGAAGTCATCCCAGTTGTCGATGCAGTCGCGCCTGAGGTGATGCAGCAACTGTAGAGCATCTTGTCCCAGGACGATTGGGACATTGGCAGTCATCACATCCTCGCTTGCCCCAGCCATGCTAGCTGCAGTCGAGCACACAACCAACCAGCCGCTGGGGTCGAGCTTTACCTCGTACTTGTCGACATTGGAGACTTTGAAGTTCTGAGGCCATGCTACTCCATGAAGCCGAGCGGTGAAAGCCGGGATACTGACCACGCCACGATGGGCTGGTTCATACCGACCTCCATCTTGAGCCGCTCCATCGCGGTGTCTTGGGGATCAAGGGCGATCTCCCCCTAGTCGGTCGTGGACTGAACGTCGGGGCGTCGGACTATTGACAAATGCTCCAGCCAAGTTAGCCCTACAGCGATCAACTTGGTGAGATGCCCCGTAATCACGATCATAGTCATTGCGACGCCGGATTTCTTCTACGTGCCAGTCCACGCGCGATCTCTTGATGTTGTTGCACACGTCACGCCTCTTGTTGATGGCATGACAGGCGTCAGGGACTGCTGGAGGGTTGACTGGAAGGAGATGATGAGCCGCTTGAGCGAAGATCCGATGATATGCTTCCCTCTCCGGAGTGCGAGGTAGAGTATCTACCAATCGCTCTAGGACTCCTCCCGCTTGACTCGGGGTGCCCTTGGTTGCAGCAGGTTGTGCCCTGGTGGTGGAGGTGCTCGGGGTTGAGCGTGGTCTTCTCCGTTGCGCACCCTCCCCCCGTGATCTCGCTAGTATTGCTGGGCCTACATGTGCCGGCGATCCTGCCACCGACGGTTTCTCTGACGGCGAAACTCGGCTTCTTCAGGCATCTCCCCTAACTTGGATGCCTCATCTTGCGAGACGGGAAGGGTCGGGTCTTGATTCCCCGCATTAGCGATGACGACGGATATTGCGGCGCCAGTTGCGATGTCGCAGTTGCTCATGCAGTTTTGGGGTCTCTGCATTCATAGAAGGCTCGTCACCAGAGACGGGGTTGTCCACAACCGGTACGTTGATGACGAGTAGCTCGGAGAAGTGCGCTGCCATCCCTGAGCTTGCTCGATCGTCGAGGCGCGTCAGCGATCCCTCTGAGTGAAGCCCAGGGTCGGAAAGCGCGGATCCTATCGCCGTAGTCGTTGTGGCTCGCCCGTTTCTGAGCTCGGTGGAAGACTCCAGGTTGCAGACCATCTCTACGTAGGAAGGTTCGCCGCCCTCTCGAGGAAGAGGTGGTCGAGTCAACTGTAGAGACTTTGGAAGTGCGATCTCCGATTTTGCCATCGCGCGCGAGCTGCGCCACGTGGCGGTTCTACCAGCTTGGAGAAGAGTTGACGACGAGGCCCAGGCGAAGGCCAGTCACTGGCTCCTCGACCACGTAGTAGACGTTGTCGTCCACAAGTGGTGTGGGTGTTGACCCTGAGGTAGGTCTTGTCGGCTCTTCCCCGCCCCCCTCCTTGGATCAAGGTGGCTGAGGTTGCTGTTGGTGATGAGGACCTGCGGTCTCCCAGTCGCATATCCTCATCGTTTTTTAAGAGAACCGTGGCGCGAGGAACGAACCGCAAGTGTGACAGACTTGACTGGCAAGTTGCGGCAGTGTTGTGAAGGCCGTAAGGAAACCAGGAGGGAGCCTGATCTCGTGTGCGATCTGTGGCTCTATTGCTTCGGCCATCAGTCGAGAGCGGGATCGAGGTCCTCCGATGAGGAGTGGTTGCTGGCGCGGGAGTTAAGGACATGCGGCAAGCCTCCGGTTGCCACAGTTTCCTCCCTCGAGTGATCTGAGTCCAGACCTGAGTCGGGGAGGTAGAGAGTGCAGTGCATCGAGTCAGCGAAGACGTGGTCGTCGGTCGGGGCGAAGGAGCAGAAGCAGATCCACGCCCGGCCGGTGCCACAACCGCCCGTCGAGGTCCCTGACCCAGATTGAGTTGGGGAGTGGTTCGATGTCCTGCCCCTGAGGTGGGACAGATTGAGGTGGAGTGGTCCTGGCAGGTTGGCTCGTCGACGGTCGAGGACGAGCTGGCTCAATGCTGGTCATCGTGACAACCGATCATCGTGACAGCCGATCGCTGGCTGGCCGCCGGCTGGACAGATCCAGGAGCTGGTGGAGTCGAGGAAAGCTTCGGAGTTGGCGACGGAGCCTTGAAGCTATGCGCCTCCTCCGCAGCACCGATGAGATGGTGCATATCGCCGGATTTGTCGGCGAATGAATGAGAGTGAACTTGATGACGTCGTTGGTGAGGTTAGCCATGGAGCTAACTTGAAGTCGATGTCGCCGAGCCCCTACCTGGGGCACCAACTTTTAGGGTTTAGTACCGGCAGTGCACCACGGGATAGGTCACGAGGTGCTTTTGAGGTTCGGCGGGATCGATGTAGCTCGATGGTTCAGCCGAGAAAGCGATGAAGACACGAAGATTTAGACTAGGTTCGAGCCACGAGATACGTAACACCCTACGTCCTGTTTGTGGTGTATTGCTTCGAGTTTTCAAGGTTACAATGAAGGCTAGGGCTTTGCTCGAGAGCATGTTTGGTGGATTGCGATGGGTTGAGATGTTCTACGTAGGGTCCCTCATCCGCCTTATATAATCTGGCGGAGTCTTGGGTTACAAGTTGAGTTCCATCTATATCTCCTAGTCGGTTTAGATTACATGAGATCAAATAGAACCTTAGTTTCCATCGTATCTTCTCCGATCTCCTCAAATCTTGGAACCTGAATCCGAGCTAAGCTTCCTTCTTTGCTCCCTGGATTACAACGCCGTTGCCTTGACCTTCCAAGCCATTACGACCGTATTTGGGCCTGAGTTAGGCGTCCGGCCCATGAAACCAGCCGTTCGCCCGACTCAGGCCCACTATTGGCCCATGTCCTGGATCCATGTCATGAGGAGTCAGGGGATATTCATCCCCCCACACGTCCACCTTTGTTAAAAGCCAAGGCTGGTAGGCCTCAAACTGAGAGACACAAAGGTTGTACTGAGAAGAAAAATAAAAAAGGGCAGCACAAATGTCCAATTTGTCTAGACTATGGGCACCATTAGCACAGTTGTAAAAAGAGCAACCCTGATGACAGTTGCTGCTATGATGGCTGTGAGGTAATATTAGAGTGTAATATTATTCCTATGTTAACTTTTCCTTACTGCTGTGGCATATTGACCATTTACTTGTTGCTCATGCAGAGGACCACGAAAGAAGAGGGCAAGGACTACAAAATCACCATAGTCATCCATTGTGCCATTTGAAGATGAAGCACCAGCAACCTCTATGTCTTATCCACCAAGGTGAGCAAATACACCATTGTCCAAAACTAAGACAACAAAAATATTAAATGCAGCTCATTCTGAAATTTAAATTTCTCATCTCTAGTAATAGCCAAAGTCTGGATACTACATGCAAAACAAAGGGAAATAATGCTAACTCTGACTCAGGGCCATCATCAAAAAGGTACACAAGTTTTGACGATGGATTGTACATTGTATCCTTGTTGTTCTATTCTAATAATACTACTTACAGGTGCAAGTCAAGAAGTGGATCAAACCAACCTGAGGCAATATCTATAGAGGGTACTGTGGCTACAAAGCAGAGACCTAAGGCCAAAAAACAAGTTGCTAAAAAGAAGAAAAAAGAACCACTCAAAAAGATCCCGATGCTGGCTTTTGACAGCCCTGCAACTGCAATGGGCACAAGAAGCAAAAGAGTAGACCCTGCTAGCCCGGCAATGAACACAAGGAGCAAGAGAAGACTCAGCCTGTGATTTGTTCTCTGATTTGTTCTATGCACTTATATAATGCTTGTGAACCTAGATGTTTGTGACCAACTTCAATTTCTGTATGAGATCTCTTCCATAGAGATCAACTTGAATGTATGTGAACTTGAGCTAAAATTGATGTGGGAACCTTATCTATGCATCTATGATCAATTTGAATGATTGTGATTTGTGAAGATCTTGTTCTTGTTCACCTATATCAATGATGAGAATGTATGCTAAATTTAATAATGAATATAAAAAGGTCATGCCGAATCTTTCAACAGATTCATGCCGAATTTATTTTAAAACAATCATGCAGAAATAAGAGATCTCCAGAAATAACGGCCTTGTCTGGTATATATGTATTCTTAAAAACGTTGTATGTATCCAGATTTGTCAACTATACTCAACAAGGGTAAAATGGTCTTTTGATGTACTGCTTAACGGTGTTAGATGCAAGAAGCTGACGGAAGGCCATAAAAGGAACCAAAGATAAACTTAGTGTCAAATAGGGAAGATTTGAGTTTCGAGGGCCAAGGAAGGAACCGATGAGTTTCTCGGTGTCAAATAAGGAATTTTCTCATATTTCAAATTCCACTCAGTCTGCAATATGTTTATAGTGTTTTGCATGTCCATATGCACTCCTCAGCCATACTAACAATATGTGAATCAAAGAATTGCAAAAGTAGGACTCCAGCTACAAGTACATTTTTATCGTGCAGCTTGTTAGTTTCCTTCTAAAAAGGAAACACAAGTAACCTTATCTGTGAACTCTAACATGCATACATAGCATAGAAAGGTTTGATGGGTACTCCTCTCTTCCTACTAATAAAAAATGTGGAGATATAGAGGGTGACTGAGACTTAGCACCAGACAAAGATAGAGGTCAATCTAATTAAGATTAATAGGGAAATATTACAAAACTAAAAGAAAGAAATTGCAAGGCTTACATTTAGAACCTGAGCCTAAATATTAGAAGGTACCTCTAGAGCATCCGAGTTGGACGAAAGCACGGATGATGAGTACATAGCCTTGATGAAGAATGAAACCTAGGACTTAGTACCACCACAAAAGTGCTATAAGCAAATTGGAAAACAGTCTTTATGAGTTGGTGTTCAAGGTTAAAAGAAAATTAGATTGATCTATATTTACTGGTTCAAGGCTTAGACTTGTGGAAAACGGCTATAAGCTACAACATGGGATAAATTACTTTGAAACATTCTCCAGGAGTCAAGCCTAATATGGTTCGAGCTTTTTGAATGTGGCAATCTCAAGATATTGGCACCTTCACCAAATTGACATGCATCCATAATGCTTTTATTCATGGGTTCCTATACGAGGATGTTTTCAAAAAGTAAACTCAAGGGTATGTTGATCAAAATCAATCACCAGGCTATGTGTGTCAACCGAAGAAAGCAATGTGTCGAATAGGGGTGTAAATCAATCAAACAATATTCAACCGAAGAAAGAGACAAATATCAGTTCAGGTATTATTTTCTGGATAACCAAACACTTTTCCAGATATTGAAGATTAATTTGGATGTTTTTACTCAACATCAATTCAAATAATATACTCCCTCCATCCCAAATTGTAAGGGATTCTACTCTCTTTTTATTTATCCACATTCATGTAGATGTCGATGAATCTAGACATATTGAACACACATACATGAAAAAATGAATAAATCTAATATACGCCTAGAATTCATTACGATTTGGGATGCAGTGGGTACTTGTTATCCATCGGATACAGGATATCCATTATACGTAGTATTTGATAAAATGTCCAAGTAAACTTTAATTTAATTATTTTGTTGGTTTTCACTGACAATATAAAGCTCATATAAGTATTTTTCATTTAGCTGAGGCTATTGCAAAGACAAGAGCATAACACTTCTCTGATCCTTAGATTCTGTTATTCAGGGACATCTCCAGTGTACTGTGGAAATCGAACCATGAGAAGAAACAACGAACTTTACACACTGTGGGGTGCGAACTGTTGCCGTCAGAGCCAAAAGTGCACTTCAAACTTTGTTCGACACGACATAAGTAAAATATGTTTTCTCGTGCGTAGCATGGTACGGTAAAGAGACAAGGAGAGAGAAGATATTTTATGGTATATATTATTCGGCAATGGACCCAGCAACACTGGAGCACCCAAACTCTATCATACATCGAATGGTGAAACAGTCCCAAATCGACTGTACACTGGAGATGTCCTTCGAGCCTTATGTCCTGTGCTTCTTTCAGCTATGTGAGGTGGCACTAAATTGGTTGCTACTACACTTTAGCTCGGTTTCTTTGTGTGGGAGTGGCGTAGATAGGTTCCGCAAAAGAGTACCACCTCAGGAGCGCCGTCGGAGCCCTCTATATTCCTGTGTGTCGAGGGTCTCCGAAGAGAACGCTGCCTTTCTCAGGTTGCAGACGCTCGCTTGTCACCAAGCCGCACTGCCTGCGCACGCATGCCAGGCCCAGCCTGCCAACACCTGTTTAGGACCTATTGGGCTGTGCTGATGCTCTCTGAGAAATACACTGGGCTGAGCATGCAGAAGCAGCAATACATGGCATACTCTTTTTATAATTCTTCTTTCCTTAATTACTGTGACTACCAAATATTACCATGTGTAGGATGAGTTAGACATGTGCTCGATTGTTCAAAAGTCATGGGCTTAACTACGCTATAATGCTGCGTCAATGCATTTATTTTTTTTAGTACGCCATTTGGATCGGATGTCATTTACTTTCAGTCTACATCTTTAAAAAGTATGACTACCAAATATTACCATGTGTAGGATGAGTTAGACATGTGCTCGATTGTTCAAAAGTCATGGGCTTAACTACGCTATAATGCTGCGTCAATGTATTTATTTTTTTAGTACGCCATTTGGATCGGATGTCATTTACTTTCAGTCTACATCTTTAAAAAGTACACATTTAGAATTCGTGCTTTCAAAGTGTCTGAATAATTACAACAAATGCAACCATAACCAAGAAAATCTGCATCCACGTCCGATAGCTATCCGTAGTCGTAAATATAAAAGTAAATGTGGTATCAATAATATCCATGTGTTGATCTATATGTTGATCTATATAGCCGTAATTTATAGATCGTTTGAATTTTTTAACCCCGGGTTTAACCTCCTCTTATTTCAAACATTTGAAGAAAAAGAAAAAATAAGTCTTAGTTAAAAGTATATTATATCCATTGACGCTATTAAATAAGCTAACAAACTAGTATTGGCTCCGTTCTCAACAAATAAAAAAGAATAGAGGAGTATCGATATAGGACTATAGGAGTATATAGGCATATGTTGATGAGCCCTGCACTTCTATATATGGAGATGGAGGATGCAAAAATCGCGGATACCATATAGGCATGCAGGTGGTGGTGAAGCAAGCTGGTCATCAGGTGGCTAAAAGCAGCCACAATCATCTGCTCTTTTCTGATTGCCAATCCCGTCGGTTGCAGTAGCTGTAATTGCAGCGCGGCAAGCAAGCACAGCCATGCAATGGTTCCGTTTAGCGCGCGCATCAATTCGAGCGCGAAACGATCTCCATCGTCCTCGAAAGCAAATGACGCGGCATAGCAAACAAAAAGAAAAAATCTTTGGCGTGTAGAATCCGCTACACCGAATCAACTAGCACGCTTCGCTTTGAGTTCGTCGCGCTCCCCGCCTGGCGGGTCACTCCTCACCACGCTGAGCTATTCCTACGTTGCAATTGCAAACAATAATTCGCCTGGTTGGAATTAATTTGGTCAGCAAACCCTCCTATGTATATGCCAAGATTGTTATTTTCATGGGAATTAGAATGCCTACAAATTCTAGGAGTAATGCTATGCTCCGATCCTTTTCGCACGCAACTACCGGAATGATTAAGTTGGAGTTGGAGTCGCATCGGCATTCTAAAGCGACAAACAGAAATGGAACAACAAAAAATAATGTCAGTTTCAACAATTAAGACTAGAGCCTAAGCATTAAGCGGATAAGCTAAGCTAAGGTAAGGATGCTTCATCTCTCCTTGCAACAATTGGGAACAGAGCAGAGCTAGTCTCTGTAGCAAGACCAAGTTCAATACATCGTATACATGGTCATTTATACTATAAAAATGACATTGTATCTATACCATAGACAGAGTGGAGCCTAACCATCGTCCACTCCACTTAGCATATTTGTACAGAGTACGTGCAACAGTTGGAGAGATATATGTGTCCATGCCAGATTGCCTGCTCAAAGCAGCATGCATAGCGCATGGGCAGGTTGGGTCTCAAGTCTGAAGTCTGAGCATCACCAAACTTTTGAAGCTAGTAGGGGTAGGTTACTGGCTCCATCACTGGCGGCTTCCTCTAGCTTACTAGCCACCCGACCCCAGCCTAGGATGCGTCGTGCTCATGCGTCCATGTGAAGGACAGAGACCTCCAACAAAACGATCTCTGCAAGGCTCTCCTTCCCCTCGCCGACGACGACTCCCATCCATGGATTCATCGGTCGTCGCGAATTGTTCGGCGTCGCCATTGACGCAACTTGGATTTGGACATTTCACATTGGAGAAGAGGCTCCGGCAAGTCGCCGGCCGGGGAGTGATTGTGGAGGCAAATTTGGCGGGGCACCTTTCGATCGATTTGCGCACTCCGCACGTCTGGTAGCTCGCATGCAACATCACTGAAAGCTGGCACTTCGTTTCCTTTTCATGGATATACATATACATATTATGTATTTTCTAAAACAAAAAAGTACACAGACCTAGCTCTCTCTCATTTATATGTGTATATTGTGATCTAACATATGCCAGATTAGGACGTCGTGTAGCTTAATTGGTTTGAACTGGTCAACTGTGTGCGTGGCTACATCATCATCAAACGCTACTCTTCTCGTTGAAATATATGTGTTTTGAATATTTTTCAACGATATATGTCTTGCCGCGGAAAGGAGTGGTATTTTTTTTCTCTGCCTAGAGTTGAATTATAGCTAGAAATAACAAGAGGAGTTGGTGTGAAGATTGTCCACGCAAAGTCTCACAATTATATTCTGCGGCTGTCAAATGCATGCCCCTAACTAAGTTAGGTACAAAAAACACAGAGCTGAACAAGACCCAAAGGAACACAAATGAGGCCGGCAAGCTAGGCAGAGTGCCAGCCAGCTGGAGCATGTCTCGGTTACTCCAACAACACTTCTCTATCTAATGACAGTCCATGGAAATGATGATTGGTCCAGAGATTAAAAGCCTCCACGGAGAGTTCTACTGAAAAGTGGTATTCCACTCGTTAATAAGTAATTACTCCTAGTTCTTCAGATAAGCTTAAATTATAAATAAAGCAGTCACCAGCCAACAAGAACTGAAGTTTGAAGATTGACTGCATCTAAAAATACTGCTCTGCAGGGACTGAAGAACTGAATTACTTGTTTGAAGGTTTGAATGCCTCTAGAAAACCCTGATCTGCAGGATTGAACAACGAGGGCACATGATCCCATGTGAGCTTGAAACGAGCTGGAGATTAATATATGAAACAACTGGCTCCCCAACAAGGTCCACGAGAACTAGTAAAAAATTTTCTAGCTGCTGAGATACGAGTCCCGTCCCGGTTATTATTATTATTATTGGAATCTCCCTCTCAACTTGGTCCCTTTAAATACAACTGTTGTTTTGGAATCCTTTCATCTTTCAATAATGCCACCAGGCATCAAACCATCTTCTAGTCTCATCCATATGTTTCATGATTGATTGTTGGTCACTGAAGAAGCATCACCATGCAAGCGACAAAGTTGAACTGGCGGCTTAGAAAAATGATGAGTAGGTACATGAACTACAAGAAGGAGAAGGGGAAATAGTCAAAATACAGATATGAGTCCAAGCCAATAGATAGGGTGACATGAGTCAGCACATGACAATTTGACCTGCAGGGTCCACTCCAGTACTCCACTACCATTAATTCGCGCTAAGTGTTGTGTGCTTGAATTGCAATGTGGTACGCAAGCAAGACCCTTCAAATTTTATATTGTTATAGTCCTACCTAATCCTCTTGCCGTTGGAACGAGAAAAGGTTATGCAATGCTCATTATTAAACAGTGCAGGGCACTAATTATTGCCTTGTTATGTTATACTACTACTGTGCTAACGACTTCCTGTAGTCGCCATGGCGTACGTGTTCTCCCATGAGAAAAGGACAATGGTTGTTAAAGCAAGCTGCTCAAAACAGACGACTCTCTTCTCCATCACTCATGCCTTTTCACCATTTTCAAATCGTATTATAATTAGTTCTTTTTGTAATCATACTTTTTTATGCGCTTTTGCAGTGATACTCATTGCATTGCTTATAATTAAAAGTAATAAAGAAGAGATCCTGCTGCAAGATTGTTGCATGATACGACTGACGCTCTTTTCTACCGTATCTTATACTCCCTTGTCTCAAATTGGGGATTCTAATCTTCTTTTTATTTAGTCTATATTCAATAGGATGCTAATGAACCTACACATATTGAACACTCAGTATATGGAAAAATAAATGAATCTAGTTGAGACCTAGAACTACTTATAATTTAGGATAGAAGGAGTACGACCCAACAACTTCAGATAGTCGTGTTCTGCAGTTTTTTTTTTTAACCGTAAGTCGTTATACATGCATGTTGTCAAAGTGTTCGTGGGAGGGTGTTAGTGTTAATCATATCGGCAAAAAATGGACTCCCTTGAATTGTTCGGGAAAAAACGGACTCCCTTCTTTGTTGCTCAGCTTTTGCAGATGTACTTTCAGTTGATTCATTACTACTCCTCAGTCTCAAATTGCAGGGAATTTGGAAAAAGACTTCTTCGTAGAGTCTGTCTTGATAGGCGGAGCTTCTTCACCGAAATCTTGGAGGCGTAGGAAGTTAAAAAACCGTCATTTTTCGTGGAGCGAGTCGGTGGAGTTACCATGTTTGGCTAAATGAATATGGAGCCGGAGTTATCTGTTGGCATTTAGAACAATTCTAGAAGTAGCACGTACTCCACTACTGAGTGGACGACGCCAGCGGAGTAAGTTGGCAGCGCATCGACTTCAATCCAACAGCAACGACAGCAGCTCCAGCCTCCAGCACCGGCCCGTTTTGTGCATACGCTATATACATAGATAGGGCAGTACGTGCGTCATATAGTAGTAGTAGTACTACTTGCCTTGGCGAATCGAAGGATGTGAAGCCGTTCTGTGCAATGCTACGTACTACGTACTACCAGCCTGCTATAGTCCTGCTACTATAGTGCTGCTACAGGGCCGAGAGGAGAGACTGAGCACAGCAGATCGTCTATCTTACTTTATTCTTTATTATTGTAACTATTTTTTATAAACAGTATCATTATATTATTTTGTACCGTACGTAAACGTTTTCACCGTGCGAAAGCCACCGACGCACGTAGTTTTGGTCCCGTACGCAACGACGCCGGCCGCACCCCGCACTGACGACTCGTACGTCCTAGGTCATCAGTGACTGCGAGATCACCGGCCATGCACCCGTCAGATGGATCAGGCCGTGACGTACGCTGGCACGCGTGCGCACCTGATGGAGCAAAAGTTGGCAGGCCCCCACTAGGTCCGTGTCCGTTCGCCCCCGGCGTACGTGCGGCCGAAGAAGACGCGCGGCGCCGCTGGCCCGCTGGGCATGCTACGAGATCCGTGTGCAGCTGCCGTGGACACTTGTGACGTACTACTACACGCGACAATCTCGATCGGCCCATTCAACGTTACGTTCTCGCGCCCGTCCGGCTTGGTCGCTGCCATGGGCAACTCGGCAGCGCCACCAAACGGACGGATTCGGTCGGTCTTTCGGTTTAGTTGTTCGTGGTGCTAAAAACTGAACCCAGCCAGACAAAACAGGCGCAAAAAAGAGGCAGGCACAGTGCAACCGAAGCAAAAAAAGAAGCAGGGCATGGGGGCTTCCGTACCGCAATGCTTCCAGTTCCATTCCATACGACGTAGATGATAAATGGAATTATTCCATTCTAGTTTTTAAATTAGGACCCACTATCATTCTCATGTTAAAAGTGGAAATGGGTTAGTTTCGGAATTTTTTTCTAAAACCAAACCCTTTCTCTTTTTCAACCAAACACTGATTTCTTGGCTTTCCATTCTACCATCTCCCAAACGCAACCGAAGTGCCCATAAGAACGGCGCAACTGTGTCGCTCCGCACGATCTCCGTGGTGTGAGGTTGGGTGCCCAATGATGACTCTGCAATTATCAAAAAAAAAAAAAATGATGACTCTGCATGTTTCAGATTGGACGACAAGAGCACGTTAACAGGAGCTTTCAGTTCTTGTCTTGGGGTTACATAATTTAGTACCTGTATGTTCAATGTAATGTGTCATTGGCTTTTGGACATGGCATTTGACTGATGATCCTTTTTACCAAAAAAATATATAAATGTAAAACAAAGAAGTCAGATTTAAAATAGCGTTCATGATTAAAAATACAAGTAGCAACAGAGTAAACGGCATTTACATTTTAATTCAAAACATAACCAAAAGTCACCCGTCGTGTCCAAAAAGTAATGGCATCATATACCTAAAAGCATAGGTAGTATTATATAGTTTTAGAAGAGTGTTCGATGCTGATGTTTTTTGTCCCTTAATCACTGGCGCTTTCATTGCACCACAAGAACATATCGGTTCAACAGTTGTGACGCAACTAAGAACATCTCCAATAATTTTTAAAATACTAAGTCTAGAAAGTGGAGCACACATATCTATTTTAGCCTCTTTTAGGGCATATACAATGGGTGCTTAAAGAATGTGCTTAGTAATAAAAATCGGTTTATTTTCTAACACCAGGTGCTTAAAAGGTGTATGAGATGTTTAGTTAAGCATTGATGCTTAATGAGTACTAATGAGGTAGGTTGCACATATATAAGCATCTCCTTGCATTATAAGAATTAGCTTTCTAGGTGGTGCTTAGCATTTTCTCTCTCTTTAAGCACCTCTATAAGCAATGATGCATTGTACTTGCCATTATCTGTACTATCGTTATCTTCACGCTCTGAATCCGCACTGAAGGTTGTACCGACGCTTAAGAAGGAGTGAAGTAGGATTTCTAAAAACTAAGGGTCCTAAAAACTACAACTACTAAGCAAAACATATGCAATAGAAATCTAGCTATGTGCATTGTGGTTTTGCTAAGTGTTGCTAACTCTATTGAGACCAAGTCTTGCAATCTAGTTCCACCTAGAAACTAACCTATCAAGCTACTTTAGGAATGTAAGCACCAAATTGCAAAAATATAAATGCGGAAGTTAAAGAGATAGGTAGAGAATGCTAAATCCCGATGATGATGTCGGCGATGGCACACGATGGAGATACGGAGATTTTTTTTTCCGAGGTTCGGGGAGGCCAACGTGCCTCTACCCCTACTCCTCGTTTGGCCGCCCCCACAGGCTTTGCTCTCGTGCAATCCTCTAAGGAGTGCGGCCTCGCCCACGCAAGGGTGGAGGATGGCAAAAGTGACTTCCGCGGAAGTCAAGCAACCACGGTCGGGATCTCCGGATATCCCCGGTACACACCCACACGAGCCCTTCTCTCGCGTAGTCTGTGACTACGGCCTCGCCCATGCAAGGGTAGAGGATTGTCGGGGCCATTGGGGTCTTCAGAGTCCTTCTCGCGGAGCTACCCCGCCGTCTCCACTATAGGAAGCTTTTGGCCAACATGCCGAGAGCCTTCCTCCCTCTCACAAGCAAGGTGGCAGCCACTCCACACTTCGGAGGGTCTCGCATGACTTACAGCCGCACTTGTGCACAAAGACGTGCACGCAGGCACATAAGATAGACAACAAGGCCTAAGCAAAGATGCACTAAGCACTAGCTATGCCGGGATGTGTCTAGTTATGCTCTAGTGATGGTTGGGCTCAAAAAATGTGTTCCTATACTTCAAATGGGCATAGAAAATGTGTCTCAACACTACAATGAGCTCAGGAGTCACCAAACATGGAATGGAGGCCAGCCAAGGGGGTATATATAGCCCAAGCCTCAATACTAGCCTTTGGGTGTAACTTGATCTGCGTCGTCTGCGACCATCGGACGGTCTGATGTGTGCTCCCAACTAGCCGTTGAAGTTGACCGTTGGAGTCTTCAGCCGACCGTTGAGACCATCAGACCTCCGATTGGGGCATCGGACCGTCTGATGTGTGTACGCCCGCGGCCTTGAGATTGCTGGTCGTTCTATCTAACTCATCCGATGGATGGACCATCGGACCGTCTGGTGCGTTGAAGCGTCGGGACTCGGTCTTCTTATCTCTTGCTGCCCAGATGGTCCCACCATCAGACGGTTCTGATGCGTGTAATTTTCACCGCGTATTGAATCTTCAATCTTGGCTTTCTTCTTCTCTCCGGACCTTTCGATGAGGCTTCTCCAGACCTTCCGATGCAGTGGCGGAGCCAGGATTTCAGCATAGTGGGGCCAATTCACTAACTAGATAAAATAGTAACAATATAGTATAATACACACACACATATATATACTAACTTTCATATAGCATAGTAATGAGAATACACACACACACACACACACATACATACAGACATATATATATACTAACTTTCATATAGCATAGTAATGAGAAAATCAATATAAGTTGAACAATAAAATCATCTGTAACTGGAGCTTGTTTTTCAACAGGGTTGGTAGGTTGATCATTGTTCACATTAGTTTCAGCAGAAATAACTGGCTTATACCAGCTGTCAAGGGTCCTTATCTTGTTCATATTGCCTAGAAATGTAAACAATCATCGAAGTGATTAAAAGATAAATGTCATTCGAGAATGAAAAATGACTTCCGCTTAATTTAATTATCACCCGCCGAGGCTACGTAGTTGGACCTTTAGTTTCTTGGGCTGGCGATGGTGCACCTATGGCACAATATTATACTACCTAATATAGTTGAGGGTTGCCTAATCAATCGAATTAGCAGGTTTTTAAACGATATGTTGTGGCCTTACGGGATGGTTAGGGGGGCCTCGCCCGTGCGCACCCCCCTTGCCTCCAGCCACTGTTCTGATGGACCAAAAAATCAGGCCCGTTGACCGGCCAGCTGTAAGGAAAATGGCCTCATGTGCCATATTTCCATGGCTATGTTTTGGTGATTAATTGACAACCAATACTTAGACTAATGAACTTGTCTAGATGCAAATTATCAGGTGTTTAGGTTTAAGGGATGATGAAGAAGAAGTGAAGGAAAGGCCCAAAGGGCCACCCCAACGGGGGTTCCGCATGACCATCCCTGGAGCGTACCAAGTTTCCTGAGGGGGCTGAGAAGTGGAAGCGATCAAGTATAATGGACCAGATGGTATGGTCTGGAAGACCGTCCTAACCATCGGACCAATCTAGCCAAGGAAGTGAAGATGTGAAGGATTTGGAAGAAGTGAAGACCGCCCTTGGATCGTCCTAAATAACTCGAGGCTATGGACTTTGAAGGATTTGCAGTGTACAATGGATTTATAGTCCGGTCTCTACGGAGCGTACCATGTCATGGACTAAAGTACAGTGACACAAGGATTCAGTGACCGTTGGAAAAGTGAATGAACCGTATGGTCCGGCCTAAGCAAAATGCATAGACCATATACTACGGTGTACAGTGCGTCAACAGACCGTTGGAGCAACGGCTACTTCGAGTTTGGGGGCTATATAAGCCGCTCCACCCGGCCATTTCGAGTGAGTTGGAGCCACTGAAATTGAGAGCAAGTATAGAGGTGTATTCCAAGCATATCCATCACTCCAACCACCATTTGAGAGCTTAGTGCATATCCAAGCTAGGTTAGAGCTTAGAGAGAGTGAGATTGCGAGCTCTTCTTGAGAGTAGCTCCTACGTGAGCTAGAGAGAAGCTTTGGCTGCAGCCAAGCCACTTGTACTCGTTGCTAGACCCTCCTTCTTGGTGTGGAGTGGCGACGACAACTTGTGTGGGGACGAAGGAGACCCTACAAACTCTGTAGTGAAGCATCCGGTGCCTTGTGACCGAGATAGACGGTGGCGATGGCCAAGCCTTGGTGGTTTGGTGGCATTTAGTCTTTACTTGCCGGGAGCCTTTGTGGCGAGCGCAAGATGGTGATCGGGAGAGTCTTGGTGCCCGGCTCGGATATTGCCTTCGGTGGTGAGCCCGTGGATGTAGCCCTTAGTGGTGAACCACGTTAAATCTCCTGCGTCTCCCTGGGAGTTTGCATCCCACTTCCTTATTCTCTTTACTTACCGCATTTACGTTTCCGCATTTACTCTCTTATGTGCCTTTAGCTTCATAGTTAGTTTGATTAGGTTTGGCTCTAGGTTGCAGGTCTTTTGGGTAAGTTAGAGAGGGCATAGATAAACCTTAGGCTTAACTAACATGTGTAGGGCGAAATAGGTTTATCTTATGCACTAGATAGCCCTAGGTTTTAGAAGAGTGATTAGTGACGCAATTCACCCCCTCCTCCTCTTAGGTCGGATACCCCGGCATGTTCCTTTCACCAGTGGGACCGCCGTGTCAGGACTTCATGCTTGCGATGTTTGATGGCTTGGGTCTTCTCTTGAGCCTTTTAAGGTCCTCCTTTGAGGTGTTTGTACCCCAAGTCCTATCTTTTGAACCCTGAGACTTGAACGAAAACACTTGCACACTCATTAGTCCCAAATGTTACGTGTTGTCAACTCAACCACCAAAATCATATAAGGGAACTAAGCACAAAGCTTAGGAGCCCATTTTCCTTACACGCACCAAGTGTCCATTCACTTCACCTCGGCAGCATACATTGAAAATAGTTTGATTTTACGCAGAAAAAACGTAGGATTCGAAAAAGATCACATACTTTAGAAGTGCTAGGCCTTAGCAATGACTTTAGTTGTTCAAATTCAAATCATGAGAAGTTGTCTTCATCTTTTCATAATAGGTTGAAGTGGAATACTGGATATTGCCTATCAAGGTGCTCATAGGGGTATATAGTAGTATATGTGTGTGCGAGGTTGAGTGTAGCTGCATTTTTGTGATTATCTGCGTAAGTACCCTGTAATTTGCAAATATAAAAAGGTATGGTCGTTTCTTTTAAAATTCTTGAAGTTTTTTTGTTTGCTAAACAAGTTGTCGTTCTACTTTTGTGAGCTTGAAACGAGCGTGGAGATCAATGAAACAACTCGCTCCCCAACAAGGTCCACGAGGTCTAGTACAACAATGTCTAGCTGTGAGAGACGAGCACGTCCCGATTATTATTGGAATCTCCCCCCTCAACTTGGTCCTTTTAAATACAACTGTTGTGTTGGAATCCTTTCATCCATTTTCTATTCTCATCCATTTGTTTCATGATTGATTATTGGTCACTGAATAAGCATCATGCATGCGACAACATGAACTGGCGGCTTAGCAAATTGATGGGTAGCTACATGATGAACAGGTACAGGAAAGAGAAGGGGAAATAGTCAAAATACTGATATGAGTCCAAGCCAATAGATAGGATGACATGGGATCAGCACATGACAATTTGACCAGGGTCCACTCCACTACCATCGCACAACTGTCTTGTACTTGAATTGCGATGTGGTGCGCAGGACCTTACCGAATTTTATATTGTTAATCCTACTTAACCTCTTGCCCTTGGAACAAGAACAGGTTATGCAAATGCATACTATTAAACAGTTTACGGCACTAATCATTGCCTTGTTATACTACTGTGCTATGTCCAACGACTTGCAGTAGCCGCCGTAAGGCGTACGTGTTTTCCATGATAAAAGGACAGGTCTAACGGGGGTTCCTAAGCAAGCTACTCAAAAGAGACTCTTCTGTTCCTCTGCCCTTTCTTCACCATTTTAAAATCGTATTGTACTTAGCTTAAAATTAACAATAACAAAGGAGATATCCAACTGCCAAGGTTGTTGCAGGATACGACCGACACTCTTTTCTACCGTACCTTATACCCAACACCTTCAAATAGTCATTTACTTTTTTAATCGTAAAAGAGTCGTTCTATCTTGTTGTTCAAGAGAAAAGGACATCGTGCGAGGATGTTGGACTCTATTTCTAATTGCTCAGCTCTTGTACATGTACTTTCAGTTGATTTATTGCTAATAGTTAGTTATATTATAATTATATAGTTTTTTATGTTACTAGTCTATCAATTTATACTCTTATGGGTTAGAGTTTTACGAGATGTATGTGTTAAAAGTTGCTTAGGTAAATTTCATAGCGTTATAGAAGTTGATAATTTTTTTAAAAAAAACTTATAAACATACTCTTAATTATTTAATTTTCAATAATAGTGTATATTGGTAGCTTGAATGCATATTTGTCTAGCTGTTTCGTTTTGTATTTATGGCGAATGTGGATAATTACCCCAACCATCAGAGAGGGCGTTCAAGAAAATGTTTTCTAGAGCGGTCCTTGAGGAGTTCCACCAAAATCTTGGCTGCCACGCGTGCGTGCGTCTTGTCCTCAGGTCTATGCGCGCGGTCGGTTCGAGCGAGTACGCGGAACGTGGCAGCTGGCACGGGCATTCATAGATTGAGAGCAAGGGCTGGCTGGATATAGGGATGCAAGCAGGCGCAGGTTTGCCTGCCAAGCCCGACCTGCAAAAACAGCTCAACAGGTACCTGCAGGCACCTGCGCATTCCAGATAGGCTCAAGCAAACGAGCGCGTAATGTCTGGCGGGTTTAAGGAGAAGACTTGCAATTTCCCGCGGGTGTAGGAAGCTCCGTAGTTGTTCCATGCTGCAGCCCTGCCGGTCTGCCCAGACCAACCGATTTAGCACTACTAAGAAAGCCGAAGCGTGGGTGCCCGGCGAGATGCACCGATTAGCTGACGACTTGAGCATGATCTTCTTCATGGAGTCTGGGATGTCAATGGCGATGCTGCACCTGAGCAGGCACTGCGGCCATGGGCCATCATCAAGAGTCTACACCTAAGCTGGTCCTGCGGCGATCACATCGGTGATCATAACGTCATCCGACACCGCGGACTACGCCGGCGTGCCGATCAAGGACGAGCAGTACCGTCGCGCGAGCTTCTAGGCCATGGCCACCGGATACGTGAATCCGTCCCACGCCATGGACATAGGGCTAGTGTACGACATGGGTGCTTCCAAGTACGTCGCCTACCTCCACGGACTGGGGCATCGAGGACGACGGCGTGAAGGAGATCACTGGCACCACAGCACCTGCGGCAAGCTTCGTAGGCTGTTTGTTTTCATGCAGGCACCGGTAGTATCTGCAGACTTTTTTTTTTTTTTTTTGCCGCAAAGCTTTGCAAGTGATGATGGCAACTGGAAGAAGGCGTGCAGAGAGGCCTGCTTGCATCCCTAGCTGGACAAGCGGTTCGTTCCGGCGTGGCCCTGCACTGCATGTGCGGCGGAAGAAACCCCGCGCTGGGCATACGTGATCTGCCCGCGTGGCCGCGTGAGCGTTTGTGCGCGCAGCTGTAGTCCACACCACACTCGTGACGTACGCGCAATAATCCCGGCCCGGCTAGCTTTTGTCTTCATCTTCATCGTCTCCATCTTTGACTTGGATTGAACAAGCCAACAAGGGAGCTAGCGGAGATGCGCAGCAGGTACCCGTTCTCGTGCGGTCGTCGTGCCTTTCCGTACATCCACGTTCGTCGCTGCCATGTGCCACCAGTGGCACCCCGGAAAATTTAAGTTCTGTTTGGAACCCAAAAAAAAGAATTAAAAATGAAAACAGTTATGCATGTATATGTATGTATGCATGTTCTTTCAACTGAGAAATATACATGCATGTTTCAATCCATAGGAATGAATTCTTTTGAAATCCTTTTGGAACTCCTTCAATCCAAAAACTGGGCCTTAAACGGACAGCCCCGGCCGGTCTTTCTCAATTTAGTTTGTGCTAGCTAGAAATTGAAGCTATCTAGAAGAGGCCGGGCACGCACCGCCGAAAACCAATTTCTCCTAGATATATCGATTCACGCACGGCACGTCGCACATTCCACTGCAGCAGGGCAGGGCGGCAGTGCCAGGGCTTCACGTTTTCTCGTGGTTCCGTGCCGCCCTGCTACGCGTGCCTCATTTATCTTTGGTACCGCTCGATTGAGCGGTAAGGACGCCGCAGCCTTTCAGAGCAGTGTCAGCGGTCCTTTTTTGCCCTTCGATTCACTGGACCAAGGGTCTAGATACTTCTATTCTACTGTGCATTGCGTCTGCGGTGTGTAGCCCGCGCAACCGAGCAGTACCTTTCTCGTGGAAGCTAGGCTCCATGGCGCACCTATTTTGAAGCGGGGTGGCACAGCGCTAGACGGAGACCACTCAAGTGCCCAGCTGCCAGCAAAGCCGGGAACAACAGCATCGCCCCGCTGCTCATACGATCCCCATCCTGTAGTTTGTAGGCCGTGTTCAGAAACGGATTACTATTGGCTTTTGGAAATGGTGTTTGACTTACTAATTGGAGATTTTTTTTTAGCATCCGCGTTAATTCCCACGGGATGCTCTAGAAAATAGAAAAATTCTATAAATTTTTAGAAAAAAACAAAACATCCATCCATCCTATTTATGCTGTGTAATCATCGTAATCATTGGATTAACTCTCCACTGTGGCTAGATTTTTGCGCACAGCTGCCCTGCCCAGCCGCCAAACTTGCATAACCTACGTACAGCCGACCCTAGCCGCCGTAATCCCATAGACGACGACGATTGCGCCGACCTTGCTCATCAGCTGCCTGCTCATCGCTGCCGCTGTGATCTCGCCGTCCCTGCAGCCATCGGCAGCGATCAGCCCTTGCATACCGTTCCTTCCCAAGCTCTCCTTCCTCCCCTGCTACCAGCCACTGCCGGATCCATCGGTGAAGCAGTTGACGTCGTGATGCAGTGCTGGACACCGCTGATGAAGATGATGCCCAGCGCAGGCTTCCTCACCGACGCCAGCATCTTCGAGCCGTCGCCTGCGTGCTGTGCAGGCTTCAGCTCCGTCGCCGACGACGGAGGGGCCATCTGCTTTTGCCACGTCGGCAAGGCGACGTCGCTAAGCTGCTGCCGGCGCCGATGAACTCAATGCGCATGTTCTCCCTACCCGTGTTCTGCGATTTCAATCTTCGGCTCGAGCCGTTTGCTCACTACCGTAAGCCATCTAATTAAGCTAGCTTAGCTGCTGCTGCTGTGGACATTACTCCATTAAATATGGAGTATATTATTATATTGATTCGATGGAGCGACTCTAAGCGTGTCCCCAATAGGGACTCCTCGAAGGAATCCTTCAAAATCCTATAGCGGCACTATTTTGCATTGTTTGGCACTGTTTTGTGAAAGATGAAATAAAATGACTCCTAAATTTATATAAAAACTACCCATCATGTCATTATAAAATATGAATTAAAATAACGCCTTAAAATTGCATACAAATTACTTACCATGACATTATAAATACAAATTAAATAACCTCTAAATTTGCACATAAATTACTCACTATGGCATTGTAAAAAGGTGAATTTAAATAATCCCTAAATCTAAATATAAATTACCCAATATGACATCCTTGAAGATAAATTACCAATGTTCTTAAAATTGTATGTAAATTACCCACAAGTCCACCATGCCATTATGAACCACCAAAGTTTGCATAAAAATTATTAATCATGCTATTATAAAGTATAAATTGAATAACCTCTATATTTGCACATAAATTACTCACCATGGCATTATAAAAGGTGAATTCAAACAAGCCTTGAATCTGTATATAAATTACCTTAATCTGCCATCATGGAAGATAAATTAAAATGTTCTTAAATTTGTATGTAAATTACCCACAATCTACCATGCCATTATGAAATAAGAATTAAAATAGCCCCCTAAGTTTGCATGAAAATTACCCACCATGCCATTATAAAATATAAATTAAATAGCACCTAAATTTGCACATAAATTACTCATCATGGCATTATAAAAGGTGAATTCAAATAAGCCCTATTTCTGATATAAATTACCCAATCTGCCATGGCGGAAGACAAATTAAAATGTTCTTAAATTTTTATGTTATGAAAGATGAATTTAACTAATCACCTCTAATATTACTAAAAATTAAATCTATATCTCTACTAAAACCTCTGATCTGTGCGAGAGCACGAGTTGATGGACTAGTTTTTAAAAATTATAAATGTAAAAAATAGACAAGCCAGGCTTAAAATATTGTTTACGATAAAAAACCAAGTAGCAACAAAATAAATGGCATTTACACATTTTTTAAAACATCAGAAATAGTCACACGTCGTACGTGTCCAAAAAACTAATGGTGCCATATATATACCTACAAGTGGAGGTACTATTACATATATATAGTTTCATAACAGTGCTCGATACAGATGCACTAGTGCCTTCATTATTGCAAAAATGCCCATAACTGTCTAATAACTAAGATTCAACTAAGAACATCTTCAGTAATTTAGGTGAGTTGCTCTGTAGTTTCTCAAAAAATTATTCTCCGTACAAACCCTAGCATGTGGAGCCCACAAATGTAGGCCCTGTAAGTGCAACAAGGCTCCCCAGTGGTTTTGGTGTATTGAGTGACAATGCGATTAAATGTCTAACTTCTGTGTGGAGTAGTTTGACAGACAATCACAGGTTATTCAATTGTGTTATAATGAGAAAAAATGGATTTTCATGTATATATCCAATGATAAAGAATAAATGTTCTCATGTGTTGAGAATCAAGGGCTTTTACTCTATATTGATCATATGTTGAGGATTGAATGAACTCTATTGTATATCTATCTTAAAGAAGGATATTTGGTCAATGATCAACTCATTGTTGGATACACTCATGGATCATAACATTGGCCTTATCATTATTACATTTATTCACTATGACTTGGGCACTCACATTACTAGTTATCTCATATGTGTGTTATGGTGATAATGGTTCTTTTCAGTTGAATGCATTGCCTCTGTGTTGGTTATCATTAGGTTCTGAAAGTAGCCTAGAAGGGGATGAATTGGCTAAACTGAAAAATTTCACAAGCTAAAAATGTGGAAGTCAGTGTCAGACCGGCTGGACTGGTGCGGACTAGGTTCAGCTGGTCGGACCGGCTGAACCGATGCTCACCAGCTCAGTTGGTGGGAAAAAGAAATCTTGAATTGATCTCTAAATCTATGCAAGTAAATTTGATACCGATGCTTTCTAGAGATTCCTTGGAGGTTGTTCTTGCAGATCTGAGAGGGGCTAGCCTTGAAACCTACACATAAGATAGATCCACACTAAACTTGCCAAAACAAGATGAGTATGCACAAGAACAATATGAACACGAAGAACACAAGCACAGTAAGGAAGCACATGAGACAAGGATTTATCCCGAGGTTCGGGCACACCACAAAGGCGTCCCTACGTCCTCGTTGTTGAGGAACCCATAAAGGGTTTGGGCTCGCAACCCTATCCTCTTCTCTCCAATCACCAAGACCGGCGGAGAGGCACTTACTATGAGGCTCAAAAAGCGAAGATTACAAACTTTCCGGAGCAATCCACACGAGACGGATGCTTCAACGGGCGATGCCTAGCTGTCTAGGAGCATAGGACTCTAAGAGTAACAAGTCCACCAAGTTTGCTTCAAGATTCACCAAAACTCACAAAGAACAAAAGAGAGAAGGGGATGAACACGGAGTCTTCGATGCTCTCTCAAGATCTCACAAACTCGCACTCAAAATCTATGGAGTATTTGAGCTCAAGGGAGTGGAGAGTGAGGGAGAGGAGTGAATGAGCAAGCAAGCTTTTTCTCAGGTTAGGTGGTGTGCCAAGAGAGAGAGAAAGAGAGGAGTGAATGGGTATATATACTCCCCCTCTCAAACTAGCCTGTTTTTGAACCGTTACAGTGCTGTCCTGTGTCCCACCGGTTGAGCTGGTGGGGCACCAGCTGAGCTGGTAGGTCAGCAGAGCCGGTAGACTGGCTCTAGGGTGCCTGACCGGCTCAGATGGTTGGACCACCGGTCAGCCAGCAGAGATGGCAGACCGGCTCTAGGGTGCCCGACCGGCTGAGCTGGTCGGACCACCGGTCAGCCAGCAGAGCCGGCAGACCAGCTCCAGGATGCCCGACCGCCTGAGCTGGTGGGGAGCACCGATGGGGCACAGAGTATAAGAATGGACATTTTGTGGCTAGAGACTTTGTATGTGTGGAGATGAATTAACTTTGTGAGCTTTATGATTCTAGTAGCACTTCATGTTGGACTCCCCTTGATAGTACGGTGGTTCCTATACTCAAGAGATATTTCTTAAGTATAGGAACCGCCGTACTATCAAAGGAGGTCCAACATGAAGTACTACTAGAATCATAAAGCTCACAAAGTTCATTCATCTCCATACATACAAAAGCCCTAGCCACAAAATGTCCATTCCTTTTTCTGTGTCCCATCGGTGCTCCCCACCGGCTCAGCCGGTCGGGCGCCCTGGAGCTAGTATGCCGGCTCTACTGGCTGACCGGTGGTCTGACCAGCTCAGCCGGTCGGGCACCCTGGAGCCGGTCTACCGGCTCTCCTGGCTGACGGGTGGTCCGACCAGCTCAGCCGGCCGGGCACCTTGGAGCTGGTCTGTCGGCTCTGCTGACCTACCAGCTCAGTCGGTGCCCCACCAACTCAACCGGTGGGTCACTTTCCTGCACCATAACGGTTTAAAAACGGCTAGTTCAAGAGGGAGAGTATTTATACTCATTCACTCCCCTCTTTCTCTCTCTTGGCCACTCCACCAACCTGAGACAAAGCTCCCTTGTGCTTCCACTCCTCCCTCTCACTCTCCACTCTCTTGTTTTCAAATCCTCCATTGATTATGAGTGTGAGTGTGTGAGATCTTGAGAGAGCATTCAAGTCTTGTTCATCCTCCTCCTCTCTCTCTTGTTCTTTGTGAGCTTTGGTGACCCTTGAAGCAATCTTGGTGGTCTTGTTACTCTTGGAGCTCCGAGCTCCTAGACGGCTAGGCATCGCCCATGAAGCACCCAAGATCCTTGTGGTGTGCTCCAGGAAAATTTGTATCATCCACTCTTTTGAGCAACTCATAGTAAGTACTCTCCGCCGGTCTTAGTGATCGGGGAGAAGAGGATAGGGTTGCGAGCCCAAACCCTTGGTGGGTTCCTCAACAACGAGGATGTACGGACGCCTTGATAATGTGTCCAAACCTCAGGATAAATCCTTTATCTTGTGTGCTTGCTTGTTGTGACGTGTGTTCTTCATGTTTATATTGTTCTTGAGCTTGCTTGCCTTGTGTTGGCAAGTTTTGTGTGGATCTCTCTTTTGTGCAGGTTCTAGGGCAAGCCCATCTCAGATCTGTAAGAACAAGTCCTAAGAAATCTCCAGAAAGTATCGGTATCAATTTTGCTTGTGTAGATTTAGAGATCAATTCATTTCTTTCCTCTGCCCACCAGCTCAACCGGTCAGACCAGCTGAACTGGTGAACTACTAATATTTTGTTCTAGTTTGTGTTATTTTTCAGACTCACCTATTCACCCTCCTCTAGGTGAATATCTAGGTCCTTTCAGCCCCTACCTCCGATCAATCACGGTTGCAAATCGTTTCACCTTGGCAACGTATAGTAAAAACAGTTTGATGTCATAAAAAAATATACGATTCAGAGAAAAATCTCTCATTTAAATAAAATGTTGTTTGCGAACAATGCGTAGCTTAACTGGTTGGATTTTCCTATGGCGGAACATGTCTGCACCTGAGTTCAAATGCTTCACCTGACACAAGTGCTAGCTCATATATTTTCCGAAATTTATTTCAAAATTAAGTTAACCCCATCGATACGTGACTGGGGTGACTAGCTTGGTCAATCTCGAGAACTTTTAGTTCCAGGCTCAATCGCTCTGCTCATAGGGGTCAGATGTGAGCGTACTCTGATAACAAAGTAAGCTTAGTGATGAAATAATATTGTACACAAAATAGTGATGATGAAAATTCTTAAACTACTTTTCTAATCATGAGTTACGGTGCCCTCTGTCACTCCACAAAATACAAACTTGAAATTCAACTTGCACGTAGTTTAAAGAAAGCAAATCTTATTATGGGGGTAGATTGGACCAACTAAAATTGTTAGAGGGGTAAAGTGAACCGAAAAAATATTTGTAAGGGGTTAAGCGGACAGCGTCAATAAGCGGAGGAAGTAATTTAGAGTTTTCTTTTAAAATTAAATCTGGAAGTTTTGGTTTGTTAGACAGCAAGTCGAGGACTATCCACTAGGATTAGGAATGGAACAACAAATGCTCTGGGCAGTTGAATCGCAAAGAGGGGAAAAAAAAACTTTTGACAGACATACAGATGGCATACTCAGAACACAATGGCAATGCAAGATCAAATTTTTTATACAGAAAACAATATCATCGTATCTTTTGTGAAAACAAAATCTTACGTAAAAGTGAATTGTCCTTCTTTCCTGTGCATAGTACAAAATAGCGCGCTAATAGCATGCTATAGCGTTTCTATAGACTTGACGCTAACACTATTGCAGTACAAAATAGCGCACTATTGTGCACTATTGCGCGCTAATAGCGTTTTTGGAAGCCTGGCGCTATACCACGCTATTTTGTACATTGTTCCTGTGACATTAAGTCTATCAGTTGAATTGATCGTTGTAGGAACTCGATATAGTATAGATGTTTTGAGTTCAAATCCTAACTAGCATGATTTAAACAAATAATTGTACTAAACTCTTATCTTACTATTACTAATTGGAAACTCCTTTAGCTTACACATTAATTTTCACGAGACACGCTAGAAAAAAAAGATAAATCCTAGAAATTATCACAATAATCAAAAACATTTGGCCATGAGTTGGGTAAACATAAATCTCAATAGTCGTTGGATCTATATGGCATGCCTTAAAAATAGCCAACAAACAACTAAATATCAACCTAAAAATGCTAATTAGTTCGTTGATATTTTTTAGAATAAAATATATAAACATGCTCATACCATTTGTTGTTATTTTGGAGTATATTGTAGTAATTGCCATCCAATTTATTTATCTTTGCTACTCCCTCCGTTTCAATTTATAAGTCGTTTGATTTTTTTTAGCATCAAATTTGACCGACTCGTCTTATTCAAAAAAGTTGCGAAAATATAGAAAAATTTAAGTTGCAGTTGAAGTATATTATATGCAAAACTAAATCATATGAAAACAAACGATAATTCTGAAATTTTTTGAATAAGGCGAGCCGGTCAAACTTGATGTTAAAAAAGTCAAACGACCTCTAAATTGAAACGGATAGGAGCATTATATAATTTTTCCATCGCAAAAAGGCAATGCTTTAAAAGTAGGATATATATAATATAAAGAGAGAAGATACCAAAAGGTACCAAATAGTTGAGCCCTGTCTAAAATAGGTTAATCCGGTATCCAATACGTCAGTTTGGTTGGATCATAGGCTAGCAAAAATCAATGAAAAAAGGTACAAGAAAGTAACAATGGTAACTTTCAATAGATAATCTAAAATGACCACCTAAATATTTATATCTAAATTACTGATTCTTGCCATTACCTGACCAGAGATAAACTAAAAATATCAAACCCTATGCCTATGTACGTTTCTAATTACAATCGTGTACCTTATTTACTAACTCTTAAAACTTAGGTATTTTAAAGCTCTAGCATGATCGAGATTGGAGACTCCTTTTCAAGTTTGCACCTTATTCCTCAAAAATGCGCTAAGAAAGGAAGAGAAATCATATAAAAATTAATAATCAGAAATAACCCCTTAAATTTATGTTAGAATTACCTATGTTTGCTTTATATTAAACATAAAGTAAATCAATCAAACGTACTTCTACGCTAAGTAGATCTATGTATATTTATATTGTTAAATTTATCTACCAACTTTTAACACTTATATTTTTTAAACTCTCGCACGGGTTGAATGGACTAGTTTTTAAAAATTATAAATGTAAAAATAGACAAGACAGGCTTAAAATATTGTTTACAATTAAAAAACAAGTAGCAACAAAATAAATGGCATTTACATATTTTTTTTAAACATCAGAAATAGTCACGTATCGTAGGTGTCCAAAAACTAATGGTGCCATATATATACCTAAAAGTGGAGGTACTATTACATACACACATATATATAGTTTCATAACAGTGCCTTCATTATTGCAAAATGCCCATAACAGGTCTAATAAAGATTCAACTAAGGGAGCGTTTGGTTGGGATAAAGATAACATAGGTGTAGAATCTGGATACTAGACTCATCAGACTGTAAAAAGAAGATGTTGTTTGTTTGCCAGGATAATGCAGTTGGATAAAGTACCTGGAGCGGCGCCTGGGAGGACTGACGGATCGTACGGAAGATTCACGGGCGTGGTACCGCGTGGGAAACAATGCGTACAGCTGCTCACCTTTTCAGGGGCAAGTGTCTTGTTCATTGTAGCAGGTGTCTCCATTATCCCTCGGTATCAACCTTCAGTGGGATACTTGGATTTTTACCGAAGAATACGTTATCTCCCATAGTATCTCTCGCGTTTGGGTGAGATGCAGATGCACATTATCTCACCGAAACCAAACGGCCCACATCTTCAGTAATTTAGGTGAGTTGCTCTGTAGTTTCTCAAAAATTATTCTCCGTACAAACCCTAGCATGTGGAGCCCACAAATGTAGGTCAGGACCCTTAGACCTATCTCCAGCAGAGCGTCTATCCATCTTGCCTATCACTATTCCTCCACTATTCCAACTTGTCCCTCTCTCTGGCTACAGTAGCACTACAATGTCAAACGGTGTCAAACAGTACTATATGCAATCCATATAAGCGCTCCGCTGAAGACAGCTTTATGCCCCAACCCTTTCTATCTTCTTAG
This sequence comes from Paspalum vaginatum, assembly GCA_030272315.1. Lineage (NCBI taxonomy): Eukaryota > Viridiplantae > Streptophyta > Magnoliopsida > Poales > Poaceae > Paspalum > Paspalum vaginatum. The sequence goes on along the minus strand of CM059020.1, from coordinate 8,705,663 downwards.
TCAAATCCACAGCAAGCGGAAAACCTCCGCCGCCTCCCTCCCACATGCTCCTCTTATTCACACACATACTACCTCCGATCAATCACGGTTCCAAGTCGTTTCACCTTGGCAACGTACATAAAAAACAGTTTGATGTCATAAAAAATGTACGATTCAGAGAAAAATCCCTCATTTCAATAAAATGTTGTTTGCGAACAATTTAACTGGTTAGATTTCCTTATGGCGGAACATGTGCCGCACCTGAGTTCAAATTCTTCACTTGACACAAGGGGTTAAGCGGACATCGTCAATAAGCGGAGGAAGTAATTTAGAGTTTTCTTTTAAAATTAAATCTGGAAGCTTTGGTCTGTCAGACAGCAAGTTGAGGACTATCCACTAGGATTAGGAATGGAACAGCAAATGCTCTGGGCAGTTGAATCGCAGAGGGGGGGAAAAAAAACTTTTGACAGCTTGTGGGTCCGGCGCTTCGCTCTTGTGTCAAGGTCGACGCCGTCCGGTGGATCGAGAGCCGCCCCGGGTCGCTCGTGCATGCTAGGCGCGGCCTCCGGCTTCGTCGGCAGGATTTGATTGATTTCTGGAATCAAACCTCTCGGGGGCGCGAAAGCATCGGAGAACTAATCAAAAGCCCTTCTAGAAGCAGAGCAGCAACGCGCGGGCCGGGCCGGGCCGGGGCAGACGCGGAGCTATCACGCAAGTACGCAGGCAGAGAGCAGAGTCATGCAAGACAGCGAGCGAGCCAGCTAGCACAGCGGCCCGGCCGGCCGTTCCGTTTGTGCGCGCGCACACGCTTGGAGGAGTTGGCACGGCTGCCGCCGCGCCTTCCCTGTTCTCTCTCCGCGTCCAAGGACGGCGGGGGCTAGCTGGGATCTCTCTCGCTCGCTCTGTCGCTTCGCCCATCCCTGCCGTCCTGGCCCGAACAGGCAAGGCATGTGGGTCGGCCGGGCAAACCGCGTCGTCAAGGTCTCAGATAGATTGACGAGCCACGAGAGCGAGCGTGCTGCCGGCTGGATCGATCGCCACGGAGCAGGGCCCTTTGTCTGACAGGCATTGGCGAGACGCACGTTGCAGCGGCGTGAGCTGGAACATAGAGTATATATGGAACGGAAATTATTTGTTATTATTTTTTTTATATAAAAAAAGAGGATTAGAGATGGGCCGGGAGGTGCCCGTGCGGCGCGGAGCGGCCAGGGCCAGCCCCCTCGGCCTCGGCCCTCCCTCCCTTTTACCGTTACCCATCGTCGCCACCTGCTCCGCCCACCGCCGCCACCCCCGTCCCGCTCCCGCCGCCTGCCCTCCTCTCCTCACCGGCCGCTGGCTCATCCACTCCGGAACTCACCCCATCTATATAAACCCACCACCTCCCCCACGCGCATACCTCCAAGCAACCACCGCTTCACTTCCACCACCTCCACAGCGCACACCCCCACCCACCTCCACCACCGCTTTCCAGGCGGCCAGACCCCATCACCCCGAACGAAGGAAAGGGGAGAGCCGGAGCCGGAGAGACACCCTCCCCTCCCCTCTCCTTCTTCCGGCCAGCCATGTCGAAGGCGGCGGCGGCGGCGGCGGTGGAGCGGCTGGCGCAGCGCCTGGTGCGCCCCGCGGAGCCCACGCCGGGCGGCCCGCACCGCCTCTCCTGGCTCGACCGGTACCCGACGCAGATGGCGCTCATCGAGTCGCTGCACGTCTTCAAGCCCGACCCGGCGCGCGGCGCGGGGGCGGGGGCGGGGGGCCCCGCGGCCGCCGTCGAGCGCGGCCTCGCGCGCGCGCTCGTCGCCTACTACCCGCTCGCGGGGCGCCTGGCGACGTCCGACGCCGCGGGGGGCCTCCACGTCGACTGCGGCGCCCAGGGCGTCTGGTTCGTGGAGGCCGCCGTGCGGTGCCGACTCGACGACGTCGACTACCTCGAGTACCCGCTCCAGATCCCCAAGGACGAGCTGCTGCCGCACCCGCTCCCGAGGCCGACCCCCGAGGAGGAGAGCAAGCTCATCCTGCTCGTCCAGGTAACCGCATTGCCTCTCCGTGGATTCAGGGGTCGTCACATTCCCATCCCACCTCGCCGACTCACCGGTTTGCCTGCTTTGCAGGTGACGACGTTCGCGTGCGGCGGCTTCGTGGTGGGCTTCCGCTTCAGCCACGCGGTGGCGGACGGGGTGGGGGCGGCGAGGTTCATGGCCGCGGTGGGGGAGCTGGCGCGCGGCGGGGCCACCGACGCGGCCGCGGCCAACGCGCCGCCCGTCTGGGCCCGCGACGCCATCCCGGACCCTCCCGGCGCGCTGGTGGGCCGGCTCCCCGAGCCCGCGGGCGCGGACCGGCTGCAGTACCTGGCCATCGACATCTCGGCCGACTACATCGACCACTTCAAGTCGCGGTTCGCGGCGGCGACGGGCGGGGGCCGGTGCTCCGCGTTCGAGGCGCTGATCGCCAAGGCGTGGCAGGAGCCGGACGCGCGCGGCGGGGTTCGCCGACGGCACCCCCGTGCACCTCTGCTTCGCGGCGAACGCGCGGCCGCTGCTGGCGGCGCGGCTCCCGCGCGGGGGCGCCGGGTTCTACGGCAACTGCTACTACATCATGCGCGTCAGCTCCACGGCGGGCGCCGTGTGCTCCTCCTCCGTCCCCGACGTGGTGAGGATCATCAGGGAGGGCAAGAAGCGGCTGCCCGCTGAGTTCGCGCGGTGGGCGGCGGGAGAGGAAGGCGCGGCGGGCGTCGACCCGTACCAGATCACCTCCGACCCCCGCACGCTGCTCGTGTCGGACTGGACGCGCCTCGGCTTCGCGGAGGTGGACTACGGCTGGGGCACCCCCGCCCACGTCGTGCCGCTCACCAACCTGGACTACATCGCCACCTGCATCCTCGTCAAGCCCTGGGCGCACAAGCCCGGCGCGCGCCTCATCACGCAGTGCGTCACGCCCGACCGCGTCGACCGCTTCCACGACGCCATGGTGGACATGAACTGACCGAGCTAGGGAGGGACATGGACATCAGTGTCCGCCGCGGATCCATTCGTTTGTTCATGGGCTTCTTCTCTCAGTTTCTTGCTCTGTGGTAATACTACAAAGTAAGTACTGTAGTATAGTAGTGGGTAATTGCTAATCTATAGTAATTATAAGTGCATTCAAGACGAGCCTTCCGGCGAGGGAGTGATCCATGCCAGAGCCAAAAAGAAATACACGTACTACTACATCAATAAAACCACTATATATACAGTTAACTACACTATAGATACCAGAGCCAGCCAGGTGAGGAATGGAGGGGACAGGTAGACAGCTAGATAGCAGTTGGCAATAGTGGGATTGGTATTGGATTCCTTGTTTCCTATTGCATGTCGTCGTCTTCTTTTGTTGTTGTCGTCCTTGTTGGGTGCAAGTACATGTACATTTGGCTGCACCTTTTTCTTTGCTTCTTCGCGGGGGCTCTTGATTCAAGCAAGGATCAAAGCTGGACTTGGTGGGAAGGGAGCTGCCAACCAGTCTAGATCCCCCCCCTAAACACCATAAGATGGCAATTGTAATATATTATGGATTCCACTTTTTTTTTTCCTTGTTCAGATTATGTCAAATATAAACCGATAATGGTGCACATACAGACATGCCTCGTATTTGAGTGTCTGAACTGAATGCGTGGCGTGTGAAATGATGTTTGTCATGTACTGTAGCACCAGGATACTGTTGACGCAATTATTAACCGTGTGCAGTGTCAGAACTAGTACTTAAGAAATGGATCAGTGGCAGCCTAGTACTTGCTTAATCCGTGAGTGGAAGACACTCTACGTATCTCTCTAGCTTGGCAGTGCTGTGCGGCCAGAAAAGAGACAATCTGCGTGATAGGCCTGTCGCTTATTACTCTACGCATCCCTGGGTTTAAAGTGTGCTGACGTTGATGGGTCCATGAGAATTCCTCTCAACTTGTTTCTTTAAATTCTTAGCCTGCGACGTGTCCATTTAAGCCGTCTAAAATATAAAATGACATTGTAGTATTAGGGTAGACGGAGAGAGGTGGTTGAAACAGTGATAGGTTGGTAACTCGTTAGCGACCGTCTTACCTCCAATCTAATAGGACCCAATTATTGCTGCCAAATAATTGATCGCTACCAAGGCCTGGAACGCTGTAATTTTATTGGTATAGTGCAGATATTTCACAGAAAATAGGCCTGGAACGCTGTAATTTTATTGGTATAGTGCAGATATTTCACAGAAAATAGTTCGGTTTCAAAAAAAAACATAAAAACTATAAAAATCCCACATATTCCAAACGGCACATGAGCCCAAGCGTTTTCTCCTTGAGTACCGGTACCTAACGTGGGTCCAAATCATATTTATTTTTAGGAGCTTTGTACTCTCGAAAACTCTCAAGAGTCTAAGGACGATTTATTGAAGTTGAACATTTTGTAACTCTAGTCATCAATATAAGATCCACACAGATGGAGAAAAAACAGTGATTCCTCATTGAAAAATCATTGTACAAAGTACACATAAGTAGTCAAAAGTCAAAGTGCGTACGTACCATGTGCTCCCTCTATCTCAATTTACAATTTATATGTTTGACTTTGATATTAAATTCGTCTTATTCAAAACAATTATAATTATCATTTATTTTCATTTAGATTTAGTTTATACTATATAATATACTTTTGCTATGAATTAAATTTTTTATGTTTTTTAAATATTTTGAATAAAGTGAGTTGGTCAAACTTGATGTCAGCAGAAATCAAAAGATCAATAATTTGGAATAGAGTGAGTATAACACAGAGGGAGTAGAACGAAACCCGGTTTGCTCTTGTGATACTAGCATGGGTTGAGCGACCTGTACCGCTGTACGTTGCGAGATCGAACAAAACCTCCGCGCAGCAGAGCATTTGATGCATGGCATCGGGCATTCAGCGAGGATATCAGACGCCGCTAGCTCGCATCGCATGCGCATGACAAGTCCATGTCCACGGGGAGAAGCATCGGCGGTGTCGGTGTCAGTATGTGTCATCTAGCTGGTGCATGCGCCATTTTCCTGGACTGGTGGGGAGAGCAGTGACGGTCGCCGTCGTCCACGCGAATTCCCTGGGACAAGAACAACTAAGACCGAGCGTAACGCGCCCGTTCGTCTGCTTTCTGCTTCTCTGCGGCTGCTGTAGAACAGTATTTTTTTCTCACAATCATTCAGTCAGAACAGTATTTTCAACTGAAAACAGCTGCAGCTGCAGTGCAGCAAACAAGGCCACGGTTTGCGCAGATGCTTGTACAAGGGCATTTTACGCACGATCGACAGGACATGGCAGCAATTTGTAAATATTTGTATTGTGAGAAAGTTCAGAAAACGAGGTGTAGATTGTGCAAAGTAAGAGTAAGAATTCTGACGCCGTTGCGGTTGGCCTAACAACTAACCCTGTGGTGTGGCTAGAGCCCCATTTGATTCCATTGGCGGCTAATAATTAGCTAACTAATAGCTCTTAGCTAAAATTAGCTAGCCAATTATTAGCCGGTAACAATTAGCTAGATGTCGTTTGGTTTCAACCGTTAATACTCAATATATTAACTACTAGGTGTAATATGTTTTTTTTGCTATTAGTAGTCATTAGCTAAATTAGCTAGGTTGACCCCACTCGTTAGTATTAGCGGGAATTTCCTTGAGGCAGAGGAGGCGGGCGATGGCAGGGAGGGAGAGGAGTAGAGGAGATAACGGTCGGTGGCACGGAGGGAAGGGGCGCCTGGTTGATGGATCACATGGGTGTTCGGGACTTAGTATTAGTTTCTTAACACGACTAACTCCGTGTCGTGGCCAGGGCAGGTTACTGTAACCAACTGCCCAGTAGGCAGCGAATTTTTTTTTCTGTAGGACAGATAATTGTACGGGGGTGAATGAACTAAGTTACGGTTGATAGCGTACGGGGTTGATGCCCACAGCGTACCGTGTAGTTGCAACTTGCAACATTGATCCTGCCTGCTAACATGCGGCGACGAGACGAACCAAATTAAGCGTGCATGTTTGTTTAATTTAGGAGCAAGTGTGGTTTCATATGAAGATTAGTTTGGGGTGGTCGTTGGTCAAGTGTCACGTCTGACATCGCCCCTCTCGAGTGCTCTGACGTACGGGCGCCCGTGCAAGGAGGAGGGTTTGGTGGTGACCAGACTAGAATGAGGCCATGGCGGGAACAGTAGAGTGATGGTAGCAACGCAGCAACGACAACACGTTGAGGGAGATGCATCGTACTGCGTGACTGCGCCACGCCAACGGCTGCTGAACCGAACCTGTGCTCGCCGTCCGTCGCCGAGCCATCACGCTGTTGCTGTTGTGATGGAAAATGGGCGGTTGACTAGCTCCGAGTCCGAGCTCGATCGTATACGTACAGCACTAATGCGTGGTTTATTTGCCGTCTCCTCCTGGACTTGTACCGTATTTGTCGCGAAGTTTATAATCGAACTATCCTCAACTTTTTGTTTATTCATTATTTTTTTAATATTTCAACTATATCTCTATGTATAAAGTAACATTACAATGTTAAATAGTCTACGTACAGTTTTTTAAGCAACTCCATTAGGGATAGCTCAAGCTTGCACGAAAGCTTCCCATGCGTACTTTGCGGCCCACAGGCAGAGGGAGGGACCGTTCGACTGTTTCGTCCCCGTACCATGCAGCGTGCACATAGCACATCCATCCAGAGGTTGAGATGGCCGGGCTCAAGAACTCAAACTAGAAACGAAAATGGAACGGTCCCGGCATCCGATCAAGTCCACATACTAAATGGGTTCTTTAATATCTGTTGGATCCAAAAGGTTAATATCAAGGGCAAGTCCATTTTGCAACTTTAAATTATTACAGACGTCTGATTTTCAACTTTGGATTACAGAACTAGGTAAACAGACGCCTGAACTAACCAAACCGGGAATGGTTTTCGCACAGTTTGGTTAGTTTAATTAGTGTTCCTGAGTATCCGGTTTCTTATTTTAAGATTGAAAATCGGATGATAAGATGGACATTCTTAATGTGCTAATCTATATCCGCATCTTTAGATTTAAAATTACATATATGTGGTGAATTTATCGTGTACATCAATATATAGCTGGCACGTCTCGACACTATTAAAACCTAAATCTGATAAAAATAATAATTACATATACTAATATGCGTACGTATATATCCATATTAGTTCCAATTTTATTCTAGGCTCAGTAGAAAAAAAACTATTTAGTACGGGGTCGCTGCTGATGCACAGCCGCTTTTCTGCACAGCCGTGGTGTCCCAGTCAGGGTTTAGGGCCGATGTAGCAATCACCGAGAATTTGACTCCCAAGACTGATTGGCTGTCAAATAATCCTGGTAAGTCTTTGGTCCAGGATTTATTTCACAGTTCGGCCGTGGAGATGGAGGTACGTGCTCTTCGTCAACCTCGCTACCTAAATACCTAATGTTAGTTCCACGAAAGCAGCCTTTTACAACCCCTACCTCCGATGACCTTGTAACAGTTGGAATATCATGACAATCACAGCTGTTTCTATATCTATACTATATAAAAGACCGAGTTTGTTAATTAATACCATTTTTCACCCAAGGCCCCACCGCAGATTGCAAAGGATTGGAATGGTGCAAAACAATATAAGAAAAATGTTTCCACTCTTTACTTGCTCTTTTGTTTTCTCACCATGTTTTCTACTAATGCCCGTGGAGTACCTTTCTTGTCCCGGAATTGGTGAAAAATAAGGACATCAATCAAGTGGCCATTAATTTCTTCATTTGTTTCCTTTCTTTTTTGTTCCGGGCTGATCAACTTCTTCCTTTCTCTCAATATTTTCCGATCTTCATGAGATCCGCATAGACATGCCAAGTATACTTTATGAGATGGGGTTCACGACATGCAGTGGTGTACGTACTTCTACGCTAGTTAAGAGAAAAAAGAGACAAAATTATACTAGTACTAGCATAACACAGGGACGTGATCCGCTAAAGTCATGTTTAATAAGTTTACGTAAACGGATTTAATAGGTTATCGTATCAAATTAGTGATAAGAGAGGAGAGAGAAGGGAAAGGAAGTGTAGATCAAGTGTTACAACCAACTGAGACACGGAGTCCATAAAGGCCTCGTGAGAAAACATGGCGAGGCAGATATTAATTTTGTAGTATAAATCGATAATTATTATATGAGAAAACTACTAAATTGGCTTTATATAATCTTATATATAGCCGACGAAATTAGTAGGCTTGCTGTATGGGAGGCAGACATGCGAGCTGCATGTTAGAGAGACACATGGAACACGTGATGACCCGTCGCCGCTCAATTATTCGTGGTAGTCGTCCGACGATGCAGACGGTTCGGTGGTTGGAGACGATCGACGGACACATAAAACAGCAGCTGTAGCCTCTATGGGAATAATGCCGATAGGTAGGAGCATGCGAGATGTGTGTGCATAGCATGATACTGTTGCTTCCTTCCTTACCGGCGATTGGTCCGAGCATGCGCGTGATGTGTCGCTGACTCATCACGCACGCGATCCCCGTGTCACCAGTCACCACCGTACTACTCCTATCTACAACTGCGACCTGCTTCCTGGTTGAAATGTACCTGCACCAATCGTAGATTATCATCATGCGCACTGTTCTTCCGTGTGCGATCGCGACTCGCGAGAGACCACTTTAGCTGGGGGCACGAGTACTGTCTGGCCCACGAGTGGCTCTTTGGGCCAAACCACTGTCGGCCCACGGGTGCTCCTTTTCTGCACCAAGGCGATGCATCGTGAGTCGTGACATGCGACAGCTTTCCTACCCTAGCTAGGAAAACAAAGCGAGAGAGGGGGTGGGGCGATTGGGCTTTGCCACCCACCACATTCCAGGCGGCCCACTCACATCCACCACCAGCTCCATTTAGAACTTGTCTTGTCCTGTGCCCCAACCTGCCACACCAATTTTTGGCCGTGCGCTGCTAGGCATTTTGGATGGCGTTTGGATTGGAGCCCGGATTTGGCCGATCCATTGAAACTTGGCAGGGTCCAGTACAGAGCAATCTGACAACATCCAAAATGGCTGGGCATTTTCCAAAGACCCAGATTGATTAAAAAAAAGGAGAAATGGACAGAAATTTCATCTAGGAGGGAAAATGCTGTTGCAGTTTAAACAAAACCTCTTGTGTGCATAAAAAAATGTACGAGAAAAACCGCGTTCATTTCGAATATTCTACCTGCACCACATCTTCCTGGCCCCAAGGGATAAAAGAAGAAAAGAAAAGAACTACACACACATGGTGGAGTCTCTGAGCACTGACATTTATGAGGCTTTTGGCAACAAAGTGTTTTTTAGTTTTTAGGCAATATTGTAGTATTAGAGAAAACCATGGTATTTAGTATAGGAAACTTTGGTATGGATCAAAGTTTTGCTCGTTTGGCACAGTCTCGCCTCGCCTCCTGTCCTGAGCCTCCTCATTCGCCCACGCCAGTCCACCACTCGCTCCGCACCAGCCGTCGCCCTGGCCTCCTGTAGGATCGAGATTACCGGCTAGAGGGGGTGAATAGACGGTATTAACTAAAATTAAAGATACTAGGGAAATTTTATTAGAACCACAAGATAATTAAATCTTCTAGCCTATGTTGAGCTAAGTGGATTTGCAACTTACGGTGACAAGATGACAATTCAAACTCTATTAATGTAAATGCTCAAAAAGTAAATACTAGAATGTAACCAGAGCAAGGAAATCACCATACAAGAGACCGAAATTTTTTTTCCCGTGGTATCGATGACTTGCCAATCACCTCTAATCCACGTTGAGGTCGATTCAAAGCATCCAACCGCTCCTCTATCAAGACTCCGCTTGATCTTTGAGCCGGATTGGTCAATAAACCTCTCAAACCTCGATTCCACTAGAGTTGTTTTGCACCACTCCTGTGAGGCAAGCACCACCGCGGCTGCTTCACAATCTTCGTTGAAGAGCTTGACGGGGAACCTCCACCAAGCCGTCTAGGAGGCGGCAACCTCCAAGAGTAACAAGTCGATGACGCTTGCTTAATGGACTCCTAGTGCCTCAAAGCTCACACAATCGATGCAAAGCACTAGGATGCTCTCAATCTCACTAGAATGCAATCTCAAGCAATATGAGTGAGAAAGAGCTGTGGGAAAGCTCAAGAATGCTCAACAAGGTGTCCAAATGGCCAAGAGGGGTGCCCATTCCCCGGGTACACGATATATATAATCCTCCTCTCGTCCACTAGCTGTTATGTGCAAAACTCGTGAAAACAGAGAGTTCACGGACAGTCCGCAGTACAAAGCTCGGACAGTACCCAACGGCTAGTTTTGCATTAAATGCTTGTCATAGTCAGTCAAATTTGAGCCGCGGACAGTCCGCATTACAGGGCCCGGACAGTCCGCCGTTCACGCACTTGAGACACCAGGGACTCTGCTGCTCTGGGAGCGCCGAGACAAATGACCGGCGGACGGTCCGCTACAGGATACTGGACTGTTCGCAGTTCATGAACAAACATCCGGCAGAAACCTCAACATCCCTGATCCAAACTCCAGTTAGTACTGCGGACTGTCCACCGTTCAGGCTCAAAAACCGACAAGGAGCAGAACCAACGCAGGTGAGATTTTTCCCACTACCACGGACTGTCCGCCCTCTTGGCCTGGATAGTCCCCTGTTAGAGCACAAAAAACCGACAAAGAGTGGCTCAACTCTGGTGGAAATAAGCACTCTACTGTGGACTGTCCGCCCCTGGGGCACGGACTGTCCGCAGACCACAAATTCAGGCTACTTTCAAAATAGCTTTTGATCTTTCACAAACCCGAAACACAGTTAGCCCTCATGCAAAAGCATCCACTGTATGAGCGATGAGGCACTATAAGACCGTCAAGTAAAAGACATTGACCCCTCTTGATAGTACGGCTATCGAACCTATTAATCCGGTCAATTCTCTTCTCTAAATCATCCCTTGATCGGTAAAAAAAACGTATCATATACCTATGCCTTGAGCTCATCCATAACCAAGAATAAACCTTAGCTTCCAAATCTCTTGATGTAGCTCCTTTGTATGGACCAACCTACATTCTCAATCTTCTCAAACAAATTATTAGTCCACACATGTTGTCATTAATTACCAAAACACCAATTCGGGGCCTAGATGCTTTCACCTCCTTCGCACGGCACACCTATCTAGGCCCCAAGAGGATCTCGACGTGGTCGAGCCTATGGAGGACGGCAGCGGCAGCGAGCGCGCCAAGCGCTAGCTCCGCCAAGTACCTCGCCCGCAAACAGGGTGGGTTCAAGCCTGCGCACGCGCAAGAAGGTGGCCGGCGGAGGCAGCTGTGGCACCGCAACGAGGCTAGGTGCCCCTATGCGCTCGGCCGCCACCAGGCGGGCTTCTGTGCGAAGATGGTAGGCGAAGGCAGCCTCGGCAATGCTGTCAGACCCCTCTCCCTCGGGCGCTCAGCCGCCGCCGCGTTGGGGGCGGAGCGTGGGTTGCGAGCGAAGGTGCCAAGCGGAGGTAGCTGCGGCACTGCTGGCGCTGGTGGGCCTTCCATGCGTTCGACCGCCTCTGGATGCGACGCGCTGTGCCGCCCCGGACAGCCTCCTCCGTGGTGCTGCTCCAGCCTCTGAGCAGCCGCTCGCTCAATACTGTCACCAAACACGCTATGGTTTTAAGGAATACTGTGACATATAAATACCATAGTATTGATGACATTGATAAATTGAAACCATAGTATCAAAACTTGTTGCCAAATAGCTTATTCTTGTTCGCTAATACTAATAGCATGCTTGGCTTGCAAGATAATGCGGTCTGCAATCATCCTGAAACCGAAGCTACCACATATATTTTTGTTTGGTCTGTGCCGCAGGTTCAACTTGTGACTTGTTTATGATGAAGGCATTCCAATTTCCACCTAGTGCTCCCACAACACAAGCTAACGACGAGCTGGTGTCGTGCCGGACAGACTCCATCAGTAAACCAAACACGCTCATCAACATAATCAAAAGCAGAGCAGAGTGGCTCCTCGCTCCCCAGATCACAGCCCATGACTTGTCCTGTCCACTAGTCAAGCGACTTGTGCTGTGCACCAAAATTATTAGGTAGGAGCTGGGCAGCCAGCTAGCGAGTAGCGAGCGATGCATTGCGTGAAGTTTGGTCGAATCACAAATTTGCCGTGTTTTTTCTTTCATCCATGCTCAAAATCCACACCAAATTCAGAACCATCCACCAGCATTCCATCATTTTTCACAGGCCGGTTGGGTAGCAGCCAAATAAAATGTACACTGCATGCATAAAAAGTAAAAACTGGATGCAGTCTCTCCAATCCATCCTTCCTACACAACACAAACCACCACCGGGCCCAAGCAAGACTACCCCGGCCCACTCGGACCGCGTGGCCCGCAGTCAGTCCGACAGGTCGTGCTCGTGCCAGCACAAGAGCATGGTGACGCACCGCCGCAGGATGTAGAGCCGCGTGCGCTGCTGCTTGAGCACCGCGTAGCACCGCCGCCGCAGCCCCGCGCAGCCGCCGTGCTTCCTCCGCCGCCTCGTCGCGGCGATCTGCATCGCCGCCGCCTGAGCCTGCGCGCAGCTGTCGCTGTTGTCGGCGGCCGGCGGCGCCGGCGCTGGCGACGGGAGGTGGTCGCAGCGCACGTACGCCGAGCAGACGGAGGCGGACTCCGCGAGCTCCATGGACGGACGGAGGGACAGGGGCTACAGGAGTAGAGGAGCTTGGTTGTTGGCAGTTGTGGCGCGGGGCCAGAGAGAGAGAGAGGGAGAGAGTGCAGGATGACGATGGGGAGGAGGAAGCGGGTGCGGACTGCGGAGAGAGACAGCGAGAGGTGCCTCGCTCCGGAAGGGAAGGGGGCGTTCATATAGACCAGGGCCGGCTGATGGCTGGGCCCACGCGACAGCGACGGCTCGTCATTGGAGGCCGACGTGGGGAAGCGTTGAGTGACGGTTCTGCCCTTGAGCGTACTTGAGCATCCCATTCCCGTGCGGTTAAATTCTAGAGGTGAGATAATGTACAGGAATTCGTGGCCGAGAAGTGACATTATCTGCATCTACGACTCTTGTGCACTTCATGCATACTTGGCCTTATTGGATGAGACTCTTGTGGCTGTCGGTGAGCCGTCTCCACTGCAGCCGTAGCCTACAAAACTTATACCGATCAGCCTCACTGCGATGAATTGATATTTTTCCCTGTATTTAAATATAAGCCACGGTTGATTTTTTTTTTCTAAAACTTCAATTGCTCGTTTTATTTAGAAAAATAATTTACCATTTATTTTGTTGTGATTTGTTTGATCGTTATAGATTGTTTGAGTGTGACTTGTTTTTATTTACACAATTTTTTTTAATAAGACTCACGATTAAAGTTTTGGGAAAAAAAGGCAACTGCGATTTATATTTAAACATGGGGAGAGAGTATATATTAGGCCATCTTCAGCGGAGCGCTCAAATAAATAATGATGGCTCAAAACACTAGTTTTGGCACTGTGCGTAGATACAATGAAAGTTTAAAATTTGAGAAATGTGATGATTATAGTTGTAAGAAAATGGCCTTAGTACTGCTTACTATATCCTGCTACCTGCTACGCACTTCCTCGAAATTAAACTAGCTAGCTTTGTCTTCTCCAAAGTACATCCATGCCCAGTGTTGGGGATAATATAACTGATAATACATCTTTTTTATGTTATTATATATTATATGATCCATGACGTACGTACTATGGCGGGCGTCCAATGAGTGAGGCGTACGTTAATCTCGGATAATTATTAGGAATGTGTGGTGTGATTAGATTACTGCGATATATAATGATTGGGAGGCAGTAGTCGTCCGTTCGCCGCGCTGCTTCGGTGCCAGCGGGGACGATTAATTAGATAGTGCGCTAATGCTGACGTCCAGCCTTCAGCCTGCATTGATCAGGTTCAGGTAGTACGTGGATCGGTTGCAAATAGGGGTGGGTTCCTGACTCGGATCTGATGCGTGCAGGCCGATTGGTGTGTATATAAACAAAAAAATGGCTTGCATCATGGCACTGATTTGGACATGATTAAGACTTGGAATTGGAATAAATTGTATCTTAAAGGACACAAAGGAAAAAGGAGCTCCATTTTCAATGGCGCTGACGGTGTACTTCGATGGCGACAGGTAACCCAAAGGGACGACACAGAAGCACTCACATGAACTTTGGATGCAAGCGGAGTGCGGATGTATATGATGATGATGATGATGAAGGGCTTAATTTGCCAAGTATAAGCCATTGCCTATTTCGGTCTAGATAGACTTATAATGGAAAGAAATGTATCGATTATATTCGGAGGGCGAGGCAAATATCTATCACTCATTGGGTATTTCTTTTGGAGTCCACACATTGATCCTTCCCCGCGTTAGAAAAAATTATCAATTCTGAAAATCTCAAAATAATAAAAAACATCAATTATCAATTCAATCTTATCTTATTATTTCTAATTAGATGTTACAAAAGAAACACAAATGCGAAAGCGTGCTAAAAAAAATCCTAAAAATTCTCATAAAAATCAGAATCATCTGGCCTTCCATTAAGTAGTATCCAATAATACTAGCCATTGGATCTATTATATTTTCTAAAATATTACCCACCACTCCATTTTGAAATACCATTAAAGTAACCCCCTAAATTTCCATATAAATTACCCACCATGCCATTACGAATATCAATTAAAATAACCCCTTATATTTACATATAAATTACCCATGATGCCATTATAAACAATGAATTAAATAACCCTTAAATTTATATATATATTACACACCATGCCTTTATGAAATATGAATTAAATAGCTCCCTAAATTTGCATATAAATTACCATCGATGCCATTATAGAAGATAAATTAAATCCACCCTACCATCACAAAAGATGATCTAAAATAATAACCTCCAAAATAGTGCTGATAAAATAAAATTTAAACTCTAAACAACAAAAATATGTTGTCATAAAATTAAACAACAAAATTAGACATATATATCTTTCTAAATTATCAATTGCTGCAAATATTAAATTATCTATCAACTTTTAATATATATACTTTCTAAAAATCTAACCCTAGTAAACTAAAACCGTAATAGTCATTAGATCTACTCTATTTCTTAAATAAAATTACTATCTCTATCATTATAAAAGCAACATAAAGTAACACCTGGAGCTACGTCTAAACTACTCACTGCTATTGTTATGCAAGATAATCAAATAATTGTATCTAAATTATCCACATTTACTATTATAATAGATAATCTAAAATCCCAAATTTTAATATTAAGAATCTAAAATGATCCTATCAATTTATATATAATTATCCAACTAAGTCATTACTAAAGATAAACAAAAATATCCAAACATAATTTCGAATCACATGTACCATCATATATATTGCCTATGCCAAATTTTAATATATGTGCCTTCTAATAAGATTGTAGCAAAAATAGCCAAATGGGTTGATGAAATACTTGTTACTGATTAGATAGAGCCTCGATATTAATCAACACAAGATGTCCTAGAAACATAAAGATGAAACCTAATAATTCTCAAAAAAAAAAATCAGAAAAGTTTGTCAAATCTGCACCACAATGATGAGCTAATAAGCATCATTGCAGGCACGTCGCAGACAGTACAAAACCTGGGGTAGTCACGTAATTTCAGGGTGCAAATAAGAGCTAGCGAGAGGCCGGTCAAGCGTGCGTGGGGGTGGGGCTCCTGCATAAAGTGCCGCGGTGCAAGTGCGGGCGCGACAGGCAGGCCCCGGCGCGGCGCCATCCGTGTCCGATCGATCGCCATCTGTGCATGGACCGTCGCCGGTCTTATCCGCCCCCACACACGGCACAAGTTTTACGTGCGGGTCGGGGCCTCTCCCGGCACACCACGTTCCGCACCGTCCTCTCCACCGCCGGTGACTGGCGATGGTGCTATGCCGCTGCATGCAGGGACCACACGTGTGCGAGCCAGTGTACTGCGTACACACGAGCGCGAGAGGGTGCCACACGTTTTCCCCGCCTGCTCTTGCCATTTCCTTTGACGCGTTTACTTCATTTCTGCAAAAATTTCTACGTTCTAGACATATCCTATCAAAAAAAAACTATTTTAATATGAATTGTATCGTAAAAAGTGAGTCTAGCTTAACTGGTTCAAATCCTCCCAAATGTGGATGTCTATTTTACGGTTTCCAAAATGACGTGTCAGTAGTTTGTAGTTAGATAAATGAAATAAAAACATCTCAATGCACAGTTCATTTCACAATTTCATAGATTAGTTATGCAATTAATTGCAATCAAGGTACTGAAAAAGCGCGCTAGGCTAATAGCGCTTGATCGTGTATGCCACTACGCGTCGGTCCTTGACAAAGGTACGAAATAGCGCGCTAATAGCATTTTGGAAGGAGCAACGCTAAGTTGCATAACGCGTTATTTTGTATATTGATTGCTAATGCATGTGATTGGGCATAATGAGATGAAATGGAATCATCTATCTCTCAAAGGCAATTTCAATGTTTTTCATACCGTTGGTGATCGTGTGAGCCCAGTTTCATCCCACGAAACTTATTTCACCTCTCTTCTCATAAACATACTAACATGTCACCATATTTGCTGATGCGATATGTCATTCAATGAGAATAAAACTCCCACTGAGAATGGTATTATTAGAAAATAGTATAATCATTATGTTGTAAATAAAAAAGGTAGGTGATTTTACGCTTGTCGTTAGATATACCTAGGTAACTATTAATCAATTAATATTAAGACCAGATCTAGCACAATATGAAGAATTCAATGTCCACTGTCCTCATGCCATGTGGTCCCGGTTGTCAGGACAATATGTCGATAAGGGTTCATGACATCAAGCGGAAAAGCTCTTCACTCCACGCATGCATGGATGGTCTCCCACTCTTAGGCCCTCTTTGGAATACGGGATTTTTCCCTATTTCTTGTGTTTTTCTATGAAATCGAACTATTTTCTGTAAAACATCTACACTATTTTTATGAAATTCATGCATTCTAAAAAGAGCCTTAGAGATGACCCTGACGATATCCGGAATACTCGTGCTTGCGCCAGTACTGAAACAATCCTTCTCGACGTGCAGTGCAGGGCAATAGGTATCTAAAACCTGAATTTTCGATGTGTTTCGTTGATTTGTTTATCATAAGCAGGGTTGGACTTGCATGGGAGGGAGCAAAGGCGTATGTCCTCACTCAAAAATTTCAGATAAGGTAATTGAGTAAATATTCATCATATCTAAACATTTGATGTAGCTATTCTTATGATACGGCTTCACTTAAATTTTGCTCTAAATTCGTCATGTCCGTAAGCATGTTAGTAGGTAAAAGTGTTGCACCCATCAGATGAACAGGTGTAGATACGGATGCATACTATCCATACTCATATATCTGTGGATGAATTTTTATTCTACACATATACTCATACTTATTAACCCCAATAAATAAATATCAACCCAAATAATTAGTGAACTTGTTGTTGATGTTGTTTTATCACTTTTCTTTAGCTCACTTATATTTTATTATTTATTATTTTGATTATGTCATGCACTCAAGTTATTGATTTAGCGTTTTGAACATGTTGATAGCGAGTGTTTTAATAGGTGTGGGTTACATGTTTGGTGCTTTCACCTGCACAGATGCGAATACAGGTACGATTTTATACTCCCGTGCGGACATGGATATCGTAGTGGGTACAACATTTTTTTTCGGGTATAGATATAGAATAGAACTGCTCGTCAAGTACGAAAGGGTTCCCATCCCTGTCACCGGTGTTAGCATCATGTATGGGAAATTAGGAATGGTGCCACCGTGCCTGGCCAGTGATTCAGTGATTAGTGTTCACTGATTTTTAACAGGCAAGGTTAATGTTTCAGTTATCAGTTATGACACCATGATTTTTAATTTATCTTTCCTTCTATTTGTCTCCACCTCGGCCCCCTTCAATTTTCTTTGGTTTTTCGATCTGCTGGACTGCACTATGAATTTATTGATTAGGAGTAGGGCAGAAGGAATGCTACCGGAGATATGGACATGGTGCCTGTCATGAGCTGTGATGTTTGTCTTGTTTTGGTATGGGAGCAAGCAAGCAAGAACAATGATCGGAGCTCTCCATCAGATTTTCCTTTGGCGGTGGAGACGCAAAAAGGAATATTTATGGTCCAATTAGTTCTGTAATCATGTAAGAATATTAATAAGTATGAACCTTGCTTGTTAGTATTTTTTTCCAATGTTAGGAGACATTAGACATTACAAAGTATTTAAATCAACCACTGCTCATAACCTAACTAGTTAATTACTCCTCCAAATAATCTTATGGTGTCTTTAATTAATCCATCGAGCTGCTCAGCTCGTCGAACTTGTCATTTGAAATGACAGGTGCGGTGAGTATGGATGCTGGGTTTCTTTCAGACATTGACCCACTTGAATCTCATCATCCACACACTTGTAGCATGCCGACAGAGGGGCAACACACCACACCAACTCACAGTTGTGTTGAGCCAGTTGAGGTACACACATGCTCTGTTCCTGCCTGCCGATGCCACTGCATATCTTTGATCTGCCTGTGGACAGTTGCCTGCTTGGGTTGGGCGCCCTTTGCAACACCTCACCTGATCAAATAACTGTCGTCCAATGATTCACATCCAGCTAGGGAACCATGATCCTATGTATATCTGACGACATTGTTGTGAGCTTGCGACGCAGGTTCCTAGTGTGTATTCTGGCGGTGCCTCTGCACAATTATCGAGATTCGGTTGCTATGCATTCCCCTGCTTACAGAAGTATCGTGATTCTGAACCGGTGCTTGCAATGATTTGGCCAGTTGATGCTCAGATTATGTGCTGATTCCACTGCACGTTTATTTGTACACAGCTTGAGAAACGTGGTCCACATCCATTCTTCCCTCATCGTGTTTTTTGAAACCTTATTCAGCAGCCAGCATCGCATCTTACTGTCTGACTGAGTCAGAAGCTTAATTCTCGTGCAGCAAGAGCAGATTGGCCGATCCAGAGCTCCAAAACGGTCATGTCCCCTTTTTTTTTCCAGTTTCAGACAGTAGATGCTTCATACTCCAGCGGCCAATCTGCAACGCAATCGGCATTTCACTGAGAGACTCTAACCTCGAAGTTCATCAAAGCTAGAAGTAACATACTACATCCTTTTTTATTTGACAGGTTGATTTTTTTTCAAAACTTCTATCACTCGTCTTATTCAAAAAAATTGTACAAATATGTAAAAGTACAATACATGCTCAAATTAATCTTAACAATAAAACAAATAGCAAAAAAAATAGATGAGAACTTACGTTTTTTTAATAAAAAAGTCAACCGTGTCAAATAAAAAAGAACGGAAGGAGTATATTGACAGAGGAGATGAATCGGTCAGTCAATAACTTGATAGATCATGCGAGGACTCTTGATCGATCGTGCAATCTATCTCACTATATAATTTACAAGTTGCTCTTTGTGGAATCCACATCAAAGGCATGTGACGTCCTCATGAGACGAGCCAGCTGTATCTATTGCTGCGATTCCACATCGTTTCCTACCCTGTTGTCGCTGTGGCGGCGCCCAAAGCCAGTGGCTGGAGGAGCAGTTGTCGAGACAACTTCGATCTCAGCTTTGCAAAGTGGGCACAGTGCATTTATCTTGAGCCATTTGTCAACACAGTCCTTGTGGAAGAAGTGCCCGCAAGGGAGCAACCGGAGATCGTCATTGTCCACATACCTTGCCAGGCAGATACAACAAACCTGTCGACCAAAGGACGCAAGTCAGTTTTACATCATATGCAAGGGGAGATATAGCTGCAGAGTGAACATGAGCTTGCGAGATTATCTCACAGAATCTTCAGCAGAGACAGCCCGTTCCTTGTCCGTTCCAGCAGCCACGACTCCACCGCTGCCTTCATTTCCCTCCCCATGACGAGGCTTCTTGGTTTTGAACTTGTAGGTGCCCAAGGCATTGATGGCATCTGAAGTAGCGCCTCTGTTTTGGTTCAAATCTTCCCGGAAGCCCATTACAGAGATTATGCAGGGTAGGCAGCAACATATCAGCACACAGAGAATGAAGGGCATAGCATAGCCAATGCAGCTGAAGGTGAGGAAGGCTATACACAACCTGAAAACATGAACACACCATGAATCATCTAATAAGTTGATAAGATACTGCATCATGGGCTTTCATGGCAGGTTAGAAGAGCACCTGTACAAATTGGGTGCGACATGGGCAGAAGAATGTCCACCAAATACCCACACATTTCCCACAACAAACCATACAGCAAAGAAACAGTCCAGAGCCATCTTGAAGTGATCAGCAAAAGCTTGGGCCCTACAAGGAGAAAGCAACTTATTAGAGCCATCTGGGTGTGTGTTTGGTGTATTGGGGACTAGGATCTTTGGCCTTCCTATTGTTACTTTAAATCTTAAAATGACATGCATCTCTCCATTGTTGTTAAGAGGAAATAAAAGAAGGCAGAAAGCTGACAAAGTATTTATGATTTTGATGACCTGTAGGCCTTAAATGCAATGAAATATAACCAGAACAATGGGACCACAAATGTCAGACAAATTACTGCGATGATTTATTTTACTGCGCCAAGTCCCAAATGTAGATCAATTTCCATTTCTTTTTTTGCCTCGTAGATCCGATCTGAAAAGATTAGTCATACTCCTGCTATCCTGAACCATGCAGGATTGTTCTTAGGGGGGACAAAAGCAACTATACAAGACATCTGAGTGCACGAAAACGTTCTTGCCAGATTAATTCTCTTTGCAATATTACTCAGGAGCCAGTGCATAATTAGACCGGTCCCCAATGGTTCATATGTGAAGTACTATTAAACTGTGCAACTTACTACCATATTCCATATATATAGGCACTGGATAATGAAGAAATATATATAAATAACCAAAAGCAAAAATGTAACTGAAAACTGCAATATATTACCTTGGATTTGCGGTACCCACATTGTTTCTTGAAACTCCATTTGTGACAGTTACAACACCAGCTTCAGAAACATGAGGGGTCGAAATTCCAGTAAAAGAATTACTCTCTGGGTTGTTTGGAAGGTAGTTAGGATTAGCTGATTCTTGCTGAGTGGCCAGGAGGTTGCTGTGCAGATAGCGCCAGTAAAGATGAGGAAGAGTTGCGATACAACCTATTGTATAACCAATGACCCACTCAAACAAGGGAGCATGAGGATGTTCATTCCTTGACACAGACAGAACACAGATAGCAGCTATAATCTGGCTAAGATTTACAGCTAGTTCAATTGAGATCCAGAAGCCAGAATTCAGAGGACTTTGCTGACGACGACCACGGTTATCATCTCGCCTTGCCGGAGGAGCATTTGGAGAGTTAGATGCAGCTATTGTTCCAGGAGAACTTTCTGAATCACGAGGGAATTGATACATGCCACCATGATTGTCTCGACCAGGTGTTGACGAAGAAGCAACATCATCCCTTGGCATGCCAATCACATGCTCCATGAGTAAAGGATGACTATCTGTTTGATTCTCTCTTTCTGATTCGACAGGAAGAACATCCATCAACCAAGAGGTTGCATGGGAAATTACTGGTTGCTGTTCCCAGAAACAGAGCTCATTTGATTTAAGATTGAGGTAGCAAAATGCACAGGTTACAAGATAACGTACTTCCTCCCTACAGAAGCAAGTCCGCTCAAGTCCACCTGAAAGAAAAGGAACACTTGATATCATAAGCTGTTTGGCTAATCTTTTTAACAAGGGGAGACAATATCTTTCTGAAGGTAGCAATACAGACAGTAATAACCTAAATATGTATTAAGTCAACTCGAATAACTGCAGCGTACGATTTGGAACTCTATTCTAGAACTCTTTTTGGATCAGCATTTGTGAACTGTTATAGGGGTACACAATCACCACGTGACAACTGTTAGCAAAGAGAAAATGTTTGTTCTTTTAAGCACCCTGACAATTATTATAAAAAAAAAAAGCACCCTGACAGTAGCATAATAGACCAAATCCAGCTTCTCAGTCTGAGGCCCATATGTTATATTCCAGGCATGCCTACGTTCTATCATATATGGCCTGACGTTGTAACTTCATCCAAGCTTGAGTTGTATGTGGACATGCAAATTTATGCTGGAAATATTCTCATCTATTTCTACACACCATAGTTGATAGTTGTAGCTGTAGCTGTAGGTCACCAGTTACAAACATGTGAGCGATCGATTCCACTGAAGTTTTAACTTCACAATCAAATCTGGAGAAGAAGCACCACATGGACGCATCCCACCGCATCAGGAAGAGTACAGTTCAACTTGGAATCTTCAGCTCTTCTCAAAGAAAAGAAACAACAAGCCAAAACAACAAGTCTACGACCTAACCAAGTTATATTGTAACAAACTCAGCTCTTTCCAATTTATTTTTATATGGTGACAACAGCAATCATGCCTACCACAAGGCCAATCAAAAGAATCACAGGGTAATTATGCCCTCAAATGGTTATTAAAAATATCACAAGAGATAAAGAACCCCAGGAGCGCCACAATAAACTAACTTGCCGCCGCATTTTGTCCAATAATTGTTCGGTCCATAAATCGCTGGAGAGTGGAGAGTAGCTAAATACTGAGTTCAACAGCTACACACGATAATCCGAAACCTAGCTAAGAAAGAAATTATCGTATACCTCGGAAGTGGAAAAAACTTTCCTCGCCTCGAGCACAAGCCAACCACGGGCAGCTCCACTCCGCCCCGCCCCCTGGAAGATAGATTCAAGAAGCCGTGAACAACCAACGCCGCCAAGAACAAGAGCCGCCTCGACCTCGACCGCTTAAAGCCGAACCAATGCCTAGCCCGCGCCCAGGATTTGCAATAAGAAACCGGAAGAAAAATCGCCGGGGCGAGCTCACGGAAGCAACAAGAGATTGCGCCGGAGGGGGAAGGGTGGGAGGGAGGAAGAATGGAATGGGGTGCCAAACCCTCGGATCAAGGCAGCGCGCTGATATATATAAAAGGAGAAGATGATCGAGGGACGGAAAGCGGAGGGGGGGAATTTTTACCGAATCGAGATTCGGGAGCTCGGTCTTGAAGAGTGCCAACGTTTATTTTTTGTATTTCTTTATATCGATTGATTGTTTTTTAAAATCCTTGGTTTTTTTAGAAGGAAATTCTTGGTTGTTGTGGGAGTAGAGGAGAGGAGGAGCCAGGTGGACCACGTGTCGCGGATCGGACGGCGAGCGGCGTGAAGGGGAGCCCGGGAGGGTATCGGCGGTGCGGATCTCGCCGCCTCGTGCGGCCGGCTGGAGGCGTGGCGGAAGGGTGGTGGCTGGGAGCGGCGGCTCCGTGTCTGCTCGACGCATGAGATAAGCACGGCAGAGAGGGACAGGAAAAGTGGTTAAGTGGATTGGTTGGGTCGGTGATTTCCATCAGCATGTATAGTAATGGAGGATTAGGAGGACGAGGGCCCTTTGTTGAACTTTTCCTCCTTTTTCCAAACCTTTCCACGTCCTTTTCAGAGGAATTGTGATATATAGGACTCAAATCGGTTTGTCACCGGACAGCTATTTTACACTCACCTTACAAACACACACTGTGCACCATGAGCATCTCTAAAATACTAAGGCTTAGTTTAGGTATTCTTAAATTGAGAGGGAGATGGGGGTGGAATGGAAAGGATTGATGGATATTTTGATTTATCGTGGATTTAAACACATTCCAATTCATCTAAAGAACTTTGGGTATTCTTAGATCGAGGGGAATTAGAATGGATTAGGAGGGATTGACGAGGACTTTGACTTTGTTATAGATTTAAACACATTCTAATTCTTACAAATAATTTTAAAACCACTCCAATCTAAAAGTACCAAAAGAGATCTAGTAAATAAATTTCACCTTATGAAACCAAACCATGTGAACTATGCTCTGCGTCGCGTCGCTTTCTGAAGCACAGTGATATCATTGTTAATTCACGTTTGATTCTAGAGCTTGCACTTACGACTGTCGGCCAGCGACTCTAATGTAGATGGGATGCAAGTGGGTATCTAATGGTGTTTTTTGATAACCTCGTTATTTACGATGGCATACCATTCTAATTAATTTTTTTATCTAAATTAATTACAAAGATTGCCACTCTAATTCATTTGTCACTCATTATTTACGATGGCATACCATTCTAATTAATTTTTTTATCTAAATTAATTACAAAGATTGCCACTCTAATTCATTTGTCACTTGTTTGGATCGATCCAATAACCCAAAATAGATAGGGCTTTGCATCCCTAAATGTAGACCAATAATTTAGCATACAAGTGTTACATAAAAAGGTAGGGAGAAGGATGCCGCGTTGTACCCAATTAGACACGCAGTGCAAAAATCATAATAATCGGGAAAAAAAAAGGTAAACAGGAACACAAGCTACATTATTTGGAAGTTTCTTCCTTTCGCATTAACATCAGGCAAGCATGAAGCACGACACCATGTTTTCATACAGTATGTTCCAACGACTCCAAATGCAAGGGAGTGACATTGGAGTACCAAACATCCATTAATATGACCAATAATGCCAGTGATCACAAGTCGATATACCAAAGTATCAGTCCACTCTAACAAGTTTGAAAAAATACGGAGTTTTCTCCAGACGGTGTGCGAAGCGTCTGCCAGATCCAAGCCGCAGAAGGGATGAGTGGGACTGCAGGTCCCAAGTTACCTCCATCTCGGGCCTCCCAGCCTGATGACATCCTCAGCGCATGAATCACGGTGAAGCTTTTCGGCGTCACCGTCTTCCTTCTTATCAGTTACATCACCATACAAGTCCTTCAGCTTTGCTAGGTTGCTCGAGACTGCAGCTGCTTTGTCTTTATTTGCATCCCCAAATGGACTGGATCGCTGCTCATTCCTGCTCCTGCTCCTGCTCCGGCTCCTCCTGCTCCTGCTTCTACTTCGGCTTCTGCTCCTGTGACGAGAGCTAGAGCGCCTGTGCCTGCTACTTTCACGATCTCTTCGGTCGTCTCGTCTTTCTTCTGAACGCCTGGACTTGTAGTCACGATCTCTGCTATCACGATCGTGATGATGATAATCTCTGATATCTCTGTCACGGTCATTCTCCCGGCTGGAACGATCACGGTCCCTGCTTGAACGGTCTCGGTCTCGATCACGGCTAGAACGATCAAGTTCTCGGTCAGAACGATCACGGTCAGGACCTTCACGGCTACCACTGCGACGAGATGGTGAGTGTGATCTTTGACGGTCATCATGGGTGACTGTTCGCCGAACTGGGGATGAATCTCTGGTGGAAGCCCGATGCGGGGCCCGCTGTCCGAAGGAAACTGATAGAGAAGCTTTCACAGAAGGAGGACGACGTGCAGTATCTTCTGATCCCTGGCGACTGGAGTCTCCAGTCGCCCCAGAAAGCTTAATGGGCAATTTCATCTTCTCAAGATTGGCTGATACCTGACGAGTTACTGGAAGAGGAATTCTTGGAAGAAGACTATCAAAGTAGTACTGCACCATGTAAGATAAAAAAACAGCATGCCAGTCAGTATAAGTTCACACTAGAGGCTGAGGTAGCTTAAATGAAAAACATTTGTCAACAGTAGATGAAAAAAATGAAACAATTCGACTCAGTTATGATGGTACATTAACTGAAAATCAGAAAAAGAAAAACATAAATTACTCTATGCA
This sequence comes from Paspalum vaginatum, assembly GCA_030272315.1. Classification (NCBI taxonomy): domain Eukaryota; kingdom Viridiplantae; phylum Streptophyta; class Magnoliopsida; order Poales; family Poaceae; genus Paspalum; species Paspalum vaginatum. Next base: position 8,680,034 of record CM059020.1, on the reverse strand, counting down.
ACAAACCAGTACAGGAACACAAACTATGTTAGCGAACCATGTCTTCACTGACCACAAAAGCAGTGGCCTTAATTGGCATAATTTCTGAAGATAAAATGAATGTAGGACTTAAAAATGGCCATACGCATTAGAATGTAACATAACTTATGTGAAGTCGCTATGATACAGACAAGAAATCACATATATAGCATAGAAATCCAAGTTCACATGAGAATCAATGAATGCTAGCTTCAGCAGAAAGCCAGAAACTCAATGATGCACATGAAAGCATGGGCACAAAAACTGACCATACAGGTTCATATGAGAATAAGGAATGCCAAATTTAGCTAGCTAGAAACTTGAGGACACACATGAAAATATGGGCACAAGAACTGATCAGAGAAACATCATGCTTATTTCCATTCTGAAAAGCAGAAGTTAAGAAACAGACCTGTCCAAGAATAAGATCACGTACATAAACACCCATGGTTGTCATGCGACCATTAGATCCAGGGGAGAACTCCTGCACCAGGGGGAAAATATGCAAATGATTCAGCCCACATTCAATTCATGTAGCAGATGAAATTATATCGAAGCCCCACAATTCCACATAGCTTACGCTAAAGTATCATAGACAAATAAACCAAAAATAACAAAGTGATTAATCCCAAACAAGTTGGGGTATGGTAGAGATGAAACCCATCAAGATCGATACAAACAAAAAAAGGAAGTAAAAGAAATAGGGCTAGACATCTAGGGCATAAGCAATATATATAGCACTAGTTGTAAACAAATGCTCCTTCGATTTTTCCCCCGTTGCCTTTCATAGTATATCACCTTTGATCAAGCTACTTTCACTACAAGCCACATCACAACTATAGTGGGTCCTTTCTGATACCAAGTTGACAAATAATCATTCTTCCACTATCATATGGAAGTCCTGCTGTCCTAGAAAGTGATAAAAGAGTACTATATAATAGCAAAAGGAGGTGGGTATTTAACATTTACTTACAGGTTTGAGGGCACACAAACATGAATCAGAATTGAAAAGGAAGTATAAGTGTTATGTACCTCATCATCCCTCAAATAAGGTTCATACCACGTCCACAGAACCTTTGGGTCTGCAACATATCGAAGATACAAGAAACCAATCTGCAAAAATAATACTGAATGGTCATTCGCCACAAAATATGTGATTCTTGAACAGGCTAAGTAAAGAAAAGAAAAAAAACAAAATGCTCACAACGCACAGACTGGTATACTACGAACTGCTTGCAAACTTTGCCATCCCCGTGTCCTAGGACCAAGAAATTCAGACACAGGTCCATCCAAAGAAACAAGTTGTAGGACCGTTAGTGGCTATAACCAAAATGTAAGGACAGAATTATGATTAATCAGTTGCAATGAATGTAAGAATGATTTGCTTCAGATAATAGAAACCTACTTTCCACTGCAAAATTACTGCTGAATTAAGTTTTATAATAATCCCAATAAACAACTGGAATCGTGCACTAACCTCGTGCCTAATGAATAGAGACAGGGTCATGAAGCAAGACATTCAGCAAAAAGAAAAGGCAGGAAACAGAAACTTACAGCTCTAATGTATGGGGAGTCAGGATGCTTCAACAAACCGTGCATCTGCTTGACAGTAAGCTTCATGGTGAAGAACTTGTAGAGCAGACAGAATGCAGTAGATGGCCCCCTGCAATTGCCAGTCATCCAAGGCTCCACATGTTCGACACAAGTGTAGATCTCATCAATGACCTCATGATAGGTTTTCAACCTATAGAGCTCCTTGAAGTAATCAGAGGACAGAATGTTCATGCGGAGAACCTTCTCCATCAGCATTTCAATGGGCTTCCCTGAAGTCTGTATCTCCATCGTCCAGAAAAATCTTCAATCCCAATCCCAATTCAAAAGTTTGCGTAGCCTGCACATGGCAAAGTCAGGATTCATGATATATACGGCAAAATTTAAGCAGCGAACAGATAAATTTCTGCTAAAAAGCATAAATAACTGAGTGAGTATATACAGATCATTTGTTTCCAGAGAAGTGAAAAAATGTACATTTGCCTCAACCTTTAAATGGTTAAAAACACCAAATTGCCCCTATTATCCCCAAAAGTTCCAACCTAAAGCACTTTCAACTGCGCTGATACCAGTGAACAAAGCAAGAGATGACACCAGATGCACATTGGTATCAAAATCGAAGCCGCAGCTAAAAGGATTATTACCCAAAGTGCCAAGCTAAACTTGCAGAGCTTTCCAGTGTGTCAATACCAGCAAACAGAGGGAGCAGCGACACCATTTCCACATTCATATCAAAATGCAACCCAGAGCTAAAAGGAGAACATTCTTTTAACGAAATCCTAACTGATATTTACTTCATGGTATGCATCCAGCGTTATGCAAAGGCATATCTGGCAAACTTCATGGTAGCCTGCAAAATTTCGTGAACTACTCGAACCTTACACCACAATGATGGTGCCGCAGATAGTGGTGTAACCCTAACCCAGGTAAACCAGACAATTCCTTCGCCTCTTACCATGATGCTCAAGATGTTAGTGTAACCCTAGCCATTAAACCAGCCGATTACATTGCCTCTTACCGATCCTAGCAGAACAAAACCAACTATGCCTAGCGAACCAATTCCACCGGGAACTCCCCCAATTTCGTAGCGGGTTACACGCATGGCGTACTGGCTAGCTAGCCTGCAGGACGGCACAAAATCATACGGCAACCCGTCCAAGCGAGCTAGGGTTTCCTCACCAGCAAAAGGAGGAACTCGTTCTGGGCCCGGATGTATCTTCGCACCACGCCCGACCGACCGAGCGGAGGAGTAGGAGGGGGAGGGCGACGATGAGGATGGCCGCGAGAGGAGGACCCCGCCGAGGTGGGTGGGTGGCGTGCTTGGTTCCGGCGTAGGTAGGAGGCGTGCGCGTTCGGCGCGGCGGCCGCGAGCGGAAGGGGAAGAAGATGATTTGTTTCGTTGGGCCGCGATGCGAGGCGGCCCCGGCCAGGGGTATTTTAAACATTTCTTTTTTTTTAAGACAGTTTTTCTAAAAGACTTTTTCCTAGTAGTCCATTCTGCTTTTTTCTACACTACTTCCTTTTTTTCGCCTTTTTGACATTTTTGCCATCCGGTTCGTTTGCCTCTTCTGTACTTTACTGACTTATTTACCACCATTTACAGCAGCCAATTTGCAATAAGCTAGAATTGACTTTTGACGGTTTGCAATAAGGGCGTCACTAACTAGATCCACCCTCTCTAGCTCAATGACAATGAAAATAAATAATTAATATTATTTTTTAATAAGACGAGCAAGTCAAATTTGGTGTTAAAAAATCAGATGACCCATAAATCGGTATGGGGTAATACCTAACTTGCGGCGGCGTCCCGTCCTCGGCATTGCTAAGCATGTTTGCTTCCACACCGTTGTTGCATGGAGAAGAACTTGCGACACCGCGGCTGATTCCTGCCGCCGCTGCTGGATCCATGAGAAAGGTTTGGCGAATGAAGAGACTGGCATGGGAAAAATTTAAGACCTATTAAATTAGCTGCTAGTAAATATTAGCTAGCATCAGCTGCATCTAACCGGTTAATAGGTCCTAGTATCAACTAATTTATTAGTTAGACATGTTTGGATACAAACCAGCTAAATATTTTATGTTATTTTGAGTAGCTCTTAATTAGTTGGATCTATCAAACAGTCTTTAATCGTGGCCATAATATTCAAACTCTAAATATGGGGGGACAACAGAAGATGCGTATTAAACTACTCTGCAACTAGGATGAGCAATTAGGTGCATATTTTGTTTGTGCTGTGGACACTTAGACGACGGGGCCTTGCTAATGCTAGGTCACCACCACCACTGGACAATGAAGTGGCGTAGGCTCATGACCTCATACCCGTATTATAGTATATTGCAAGTTGACAAATGAAAAAAAAAACTAAATTTTGTGAGGAGACGGCCATATGGCGCCTTGGAAAGCCTCCGCCCGCTAGGCATTGCATCTTGGCCCCTGGGCGTCCAAAATCCAACGCCTGGGCGCTCTACCTAGGCATGCAGCTACCTGGGAGCAGCAACCAAACAAGCCCGAAGCTGGGATGGAGGTGCAGAAATCGAAAGCAGAACAATTAGGAGGGAGGTGCAGCTGCCTGCTGCTGCTAACGCGTCCAAGTGCTGTGAACCTAGAGCTGCTGCAGACGATTGACGCTGACTCCAGCGGTTTTTCTAAAATCACAGCACTGTAATCAGAGAGTGAGAGGTAATTAGAACAGTGCACGAGGGGAGGAGGATCGCCGACGAACAGAACAAGCGTGTGTGATGTGTCCCTCGTCAGCAGCAGTGCACGCGCAGCCGATCCGACGCTATCGCAGTCGCATTGCCGGTTCCATTCACCATGTCGTGCAGGGATATCATGGGATTGCTTGGGCTGGGAGACGGGCGTGCGTCGCTGTCCGCCCGTGCGCGCTCTGGTCTGGCGCCCCGTCGTCGTCCCGTCTGGCCGTCTCTCTCTCCCGTGCGGCAGCGGAGCGCGGTCTGGCGGTCCAGCCCAGCCCAGCCCAGCCCCACACACAGGCTCCCCAGCAAATCAAGGCCCCGCAACCCAACCCCGCGACCGCGAGGGAAGAAGAGGTACGGTATTCGGGGGGGACAGGCTCCCGACAGGCCGGCACCGCCACGCGCGCCCGGCTTTATGGGCTGTCCCCACGACCCCGTCCACCCTCCTGCCTCGCCGGGATTGGGCGCTGGCGCGGCGGCCAACCGGCAGCCTGGCCCCACGGCCCACAGGTGCGGTGCAGGCCTCCGCCGCTCGGCGACTGGGCTGGTTCGCTCTGGTTTTCGCGTCTACCACCTCGGCTTTTGGTAGTATTCATTCGCCTTTCGTAGGTCAAAATGAAAAATTGTACTCCCTCCGTCCAATAACTGACCCTAGTCGTTCTGGCGACCCGAGGTCCAATTTAGCAGTAGTGTAAAAGGACCTGCATGCCCTTCTTTACTACTCTCTTTTGGCGTTGGAAAACACGGTGCCACAGCAGGTATACAGAGCATAAATGAGGCAACAGTGTGACGCAAGCCAAAAAATGCTTCGCGATGGTGACTCCTGCCCACGCCTACGGTGTGTCAGCTACTGCCACCAGTACGGTACCTGGCGCAAAGGACAGAGAAACGGTGGTTTCGGTCTTCTCACACATGTGCAGCGATGTGCACACGACTAGAATTCTGGGACCATTTCTCAACGCGAACACGACCAGAGTTCTGAGACGGAGGGAGTACATGGTCAAAATGTATCAGAGATCAATAATCACAGGCGCGGTCTGTACGACTACTTGTGCCGCCGGCTGCTGTGGCTGCTCGGCACTGCTCTCGGTTTCAAATTCGTAGGGCGTTTTTATTGTTTAGCATCAAATTTGACTAATTTTGTCTTATTCAAAATATTTGCATAAATATAAAAATTTTAATTCATAGTTAAAGTGTATTGTATGCTAAACTCGATTGAAATGAAAATAAATTATAGTTATGAATTTTTTCGAATAAGATAAGAAAGTCAAACTCAGTGTTTAAAAAGTCAAACGAACTGTGAATTGGAACCGGTCTTGTTTTGCGTGCCATGTCTACTTTAGTCTACGTGCATAGGGATGGCCGATGAGCTCGTTGAGTGCCTCCCACACACAGGATAAGCCAAGCTACAAACAAATTATCGGGAACCAAACACGTAGGTAAAAACCAAAACATGCGGCATCGACTAACCTAGGTATAAGGTCATGCACTTTGCCGATGACAACTTATATCATCGCCTCCACACCCCCTCCCAAATACACCAATCGCGTAGGGCCCCTCCGCTCTTGCTCAGATCCGCACAAAACGTCGTTGTGCACCGATGCCACTCTTCCTCCCATGCGGATCCGTTCTCTCTCTCTCTGCGACGTGCGCCTATCGGCCTAGCACAACCGTCGGGAGACCTCCCTATCGCAATCGTTGCCGGCTCTTCCCTCTCCTCATACAGGTCATTGCAACCGTTGGCTTCCTCCCGTTCCTTGCTTGGGTGCTATGCCGTAAAGGCCTCCCCATCCTCCACGTCGGGCAAGAGGAGGAACTCTGTCACCACCCACACTCACCTTCTCGCCTTGCATTGACCTGATGCACGTCGCGGACCCCGTGGAGCGGATGAAGGCGACGATACTCCTCCCACTTATAGATATCCTCACCGTTCTCTCCCAGTTTATAGAATTTCTTTGGAGGCATTGCTGAAGTGCGTAGAGGAGGCTTCGTCCTCCAAAATCAAGTTAGGGGGGCACTTGGAGGACGCCATTAATATTAATCTAAACAAGCCGTGGAGACTACACTAATACACTATGGGCTATGGCGTTGACCGAACTCGTCGAAGTCCATTCACTGAAACATTGGACTCCGGTGCAATATCTGCATTTGCCAGGTAGTGCCGCAAGAAACTGCCACCACAAACCACTACCTTGGCCGGGGAGCCACGTGCTGCATCCCGACTGGCCGTTGCCCGCGGATTAAACCCCTTGGACCGGTAGACCAGCGACCTCACCCGCCTATAACCATCTCCTCGCCTGCCTCGCTCAGCTCACCGACGGAGAGAGAAGCCGCCGCCCGCCCGCGACCGGAGCCAGCCCTCGTCCCTCGACCTCGAGCCAGATCGACGATACCCAGCTCTCCGCCTACCCATCCATGTCGGAGGAGCCGGCGCGGAGCTCCACGGAGTCCTCCTCCGCGGCGTCCTCGGGGCTCGACTTCGAGGACACCGCCCTCACGCTCCGCCTCCCGGGCTCCGCCGCCGACCCCGGCGGCCGCTCCCCCCACGCCTCCCACGCTCCGCCCTCCCCCAAGTACGCACGCACGCTCATCAACCTCACGCGCGCGCGCGAGGTCCCTCGTGGCACGGGGGCTCGTTAATTAATTCGGGGCTCGATTCGATTCGGGTGTGTGATGTGTGAGTGATTGGTTCCTTCCTTCGTGCTGCCGCAGGGCGCGGGTGGTGGGGTGGCCGCCGGTGCCGCGGAACCGGCGGAACGCGCTCCCGCGGAGCAAGTTCGTCAAGGTGGCCGTCGCCGGCGCTCCGTACCAGCGCAAGGTGGACCTCGAGGCGTACGCGGGATACCAGCAGCTGCTCGCCGCGCTGCAGGGAATGTTTAGCTCCCACTTCACCGTCCGTAAGTGCAGTGCAGTGCATCGCACCGGAACCTGCTGCAGCTGCTGCTGTGCCTCGCGTGTTTTCCGGTCGCGCGCCGGCCGTTTTTCCTAGAGCCTGATGGATTGGGTGTGTGTGTATGGGTGCGCAGGCCGGGTGGGGGACGAGGAGATGGAGCTCGTCGACGTCGTCAGCGGGGTGGAGTACGTGCCCACGTACGAGGACAAGGACGGCGACTGGATGCTCGTCGGGGACGTCCCCTGGAGGTATGTGTTTAATTCGGGTGCCCATCCTCGCTCCTCGTCATCATAACGCGTCCCCGCTTTAAGCTCATTAAGACGGCTCAAAGTTAGTTCATGTGGAATCTGTAGCTTTTTGTGCCTTTAGTTTGAGATTTGTGAGCTGAAATTGGTTAATTTGACTTCAGTTCACGATCGATCTGGTAGGCTGCAGCATAGCATACAGCTTGTCAGATACTCCTAGTGCGTTAATCCCCTCAATTGGAGTGTATGATTGTTTGTGGGCAAAGTTTCCGTTGTTGGCTGGGGATTCATGATATAGACCATTAATTTTTCCAAGGGCGCTACAAGAGCTTGGGTGGTTGGTTGGATGTTCCAGTTCTGCTTGGTCTTGGATCCATAAACTGTAGATTTTGCTCTTATCTTTTAATCCTATTTGCCTTGTGGATGTGGGAGCCTCTTGGGATATATCTTTGCAATCTAATCTAGTTGTAACCTGAATACCTGATAGACTTTTGAGCTGAAATTATTGGCAGTGTGATAAGGCCAGGAATAGTCTAGATCCTATTTCTTTCGAGTGGATTTTTCTGAGAACCTAATAAAAGTGGGGAAAAATAATCATCGTACGTTACAAATTTTGTGTGTTTTAGAAGCACTCTGTTCCCCCGTATTTCCTGAGAGTTTCAAATATGTTTTTGACTCGATTTAATCAACGGTTCAAGGGTGGGCAGACAATGGGAAATTGTCCGGTGACAGTTTACAATCTGGGCTAATGCCCCCATTTAGAAATTTCTATTTAGTGGCAAGTAGCCCAATGCCCCAATGATAGGAGTCCCCTTGCTGTTTCTTTTTTGCATCAAATGCTCTTCTTATATTAGTATAGGCTCAACAGACTTTCTTTTTTTCTTAAGTAACTGATTGGCTGAATCCTGAATAGCTTTGATGTATTTGTCTAGCCACAGTTAGATAAGCATGTGAATAGATATAAAAGGAATCAAGTGGTTAAAGTAGCTTTAGATGAGGTTGCATTGCTTGGTGCTTGCTTGTTTTTGGTATAACCTCTTGGGCTAACCAGATAAGGCTAATGTTGATGCTTTTGTTTGTTAGTGTCAAACCATTTCTTTCACTTTTCATAATGTCTTTTGACAAACGTTGGGTTCCTGCTAGATAGTACATTTATAGATCTTTAGGGGATATGACTTCTGTCTAGGGAGTCGAAAGCAGAGGGCACAGACCTAAACTAATCTTTACTTTTCCTTTCAAGTAGATTATAATAAGTTGCTTCTAATAAGGTTGCGATACTTGCTAGTTTTCAGCGTGTGCTTTTGGATTAAAGTTAATAAACACCAAGGCCTTTATTTGTTTGTGCTTCCATTTCACATTCCATGATATAGCTTTGACAAACTTATATTCCCACTACGTTATTACTCCTTGCATAGGTCTATAGGAGATATGATTCCTGTCTAGGGAATCCGAGCATGCCCCCAACCTAGATTAGTTAGGTTTCAACAAACCTGCAACATTGAGATAAATATGCTCACTTTATTGTCGAAAATATTCTTTGAAGAGTTCACTGCAAGTCACCCAAGATTATTCTCACGTCTCACCTAACCTAATTTCGTTCTGCAGAATGTTTGTGGAAAGCTGCCAGCGTCTTCGTCTGATGAAAAGCTCTGAGGTGGTTAACCTAGGTGCGCACTCTCATTCTCAATAGCCTGTCTCAACCTTGGTTTTACAGAGCTCCCGTAGCGAGTCACGGCAGAATCGGCTCCAGTTCTTCCCAGCTCGACTCTAATTCTTCCTTTGCCTTGCAGCACCAAGAGACGCACAATGAGGCAGATCCACGGTCCTTTTCTACGGACTGCTTGCTGAAGTTCTTGAGCGTGACACAGAGAAACGTGTACAGCCATCGACGTGTACTTTCGGTTTTGGTTCCAGCAATCTTTTGAGTTCAGAAAAGGTTGTAGCCCCGTAGTATCACTGTCTACATACATACATAGTATAGGTGAGCAAGCTTTCGAAATACGCCTATAGTTTGTGTCATGTCATATGGCGAATAAGACCTGGTACATGTCCGTGGAGCCCCCGCTCTTCCGTGTTGATTTGCTAGTTCGTCGGATCATGTGTGATGCGCCACGCAGTGACGCAGGTAAAGGGCCCTGCTGGTTCGTGCCGTGTGTAAAACAGGTTTTGCTCCAAGTTTTGTGTTTCGTGGAATGGTACGATGATATGTATGGTCCGTGTACGCTGCTCTTGACTCTGCTTTCAGCATGTGCTCTCGCTCTTGATCGGCTCTGTTCATCTCTCAAGCTAGAAGCCACCTAATTCATTTATGATCATATACAGTTATCGGACTGAAGCTTAATTAGCTTCCGTTGAGGAGTGCGTGCGTTGAAAGGAATTTACACAATTCTTCGAAGTACCTTGCAGTGGTTGCTCAAACGAGACGAGTGCATTTGCTGGTGGGCTGCTACGCGCATCGCATCGTTGTAGGTGTAGCGTGGGCATCGTGCTTGCCTCTGCGTGAAGCATACAGGTCGTGAGCACCAAGCCGCTTGCTAATCAGCCCTTTTGCCCGGTGCTTTCCTCTCACTGTCAATCTGTGTTCTGCGTAATCATTCATTCTGTCCGCTGTCACTTGGTCTGCCTGCCATCCATCATCATAATAGAGAAAAAGATATCCGGAGATGGTAAATCGTCTCATGAACTATTGGCCTATTGGGCAACACATGTATCATGTACTTAATGAGCTGCTGCTGTCAAAAAAAGACCTGTGCCCTGAAACAAACGCCTCTCCGAATCACCGATCAGATCAGACAGCAGGCAGGTTACCTTTCGCAGGCTCAGTCCAGCCGTTACTCCATATCTATTTTTAAAATTAAATGCGACACTGCTATAGCATTGATCTGCATTATATAGATAAAAATGGTAATTGTATCAGTGATGATGAACAGAAAATGGGAGGCTGTTGGGTTACCTGCTCCTGACGCAGCCAAGAAGGGCGCAGGGGCCTGCCCGGCTCATTCCCTTGTCAGCCTTTCCCTTTCAGCTTTTTTCGTGCGTTTTGGGCGCGCGTGAGCTGTCGAAATCGGCTGTCGCCGCTGTGCTCGATGGGGCTCGTTCGGCAGGCAGCGATGGACCAACGGCAATTCAATGGCCCCTTTCTTTCGCCGATAAATTAAAAGCAACCTCTCGAGTGTGCATAGGGCCTGGTGCGGTGGCCAGGCCATGTCTCTGCGTTTGCCCATATGCCTTGTCGTTTTGGTAAACCTTTTGGTTCTTATTGTAGGGTTAATTTTTTCTTTCTTTCATCTTATCTTACTGTTACTAATTATAATTACTAATTAGAAATAAAAAAACACTATTTTCAAAGCGCGCTAGAAAAAAATAAAATTTAAAAATTCTCACAATAATTAGAAACATTTGGCCTTCTATTCGGTAGACTATGATTATCGATAGCCATTGGATTAATAATGTTTCTACGAAGCTATCCACCTTCCACCACATTTAGCCTATCTCCAATGGAGCGTCCAAAAAGACTGACTATAGTACAAAACGACACTGTAGCATTACTGTAGATAGAGTGAGAAATATGTGGAAATAGTGATAGGCAATGAGAATAGACGTTCTGCTGGAGATGGTCTTAGTATCCATCGTGCCAATCGATGCATGTATCGATCCATAGAGCTAACAAACATTTATTTCCTAATTATTAAAATATATAGGAGATAGAATCCATCTAATGCAATATCCGGCAATCAGGCTAGATTTCATCTACAATACAGTCGAAAACATGAGTTGGCTAACTCAACAAGTCTATATGTTCAGTACTTAGACCCGTCTTCAGCGGGTTGTCCTAAATGAAGCTGCCTATAGTACAAAACGACATTGCAGTGCTACTGTAAACAAAGAGGAGAGGTGGTTGAAATAGTGATAGAAAAAGGTGGACATACTGATCCTGTTGGAGATGGTCTTATGTTATTGTAAACTAATTAATCCGATCACAAGTTATCCATCTTATCAAACTTACGTCGTTGGCATCCACCATGAAGTCATACACAAAGAATGCACATTATAAGAATGCGCATTATAAAAAAGATAAATTCTAACTATTCCCACAAAATCGGGTCGTTTGTCGGTTAGCATCTAATAATACTAGATAGATCTATAATATTTTTAAAAAATTACCAATCATGCCATTGTAAAAGAACATCAAAATAATCCCTAATTTTGCATACAAATTACCCACCATGTTGTTACTGAAAGATCCAATGAATAACCCCTAAATTTGCATATACATGACCCACCTTGCTATTATGAAAGATCAATTAAAGTAACTTCGAAAATTGTATATAAATTATCCACCATGCCACAATAAAAAGATCAATTAAAGTAAACCAATATATTTGTATATAAATTACTCATCATGCCATTATAAAAAAGAATTAAAGTAACACCTAAATTTGCATATAAATAACCCATGTCATGTGAAAGATGAATTAAGACAATTCTCTAAATTTGCATAAATTACCTATCGTGCCATTGTGAAAGATAATTTAAAGTAGTCCGGTAAATTTACAAAAAATAATTATCATTGTGTCGTTATAAAATATAAATATTAATTAGCTAGAGCCTGTTATAGATACATAAGATTAAAAACTATGTATATATTTAGATGAGAGATGTTGAATAATAGTAATTTTGATTAATTGTGGCTATATACTGCATCCGTGCTTTGCACAGGGTTGACACACTAGTTTTATTTAAAGAAAAGGGGCATGATCCCATTGCTCATTCGATACGATAAATTTACAAGTGTGTAAGTTGGTGGGAGATAAATTCTACAGGTCCTAACGGATAAAGAAAAAACACGGTCAATTATTCATGACCCAAGTTAGAAATTCTCCTGATGTGCACGAAAGGCAAAGAATATTATTTTTGCCTAGCCCATCTGAAATGCGGGAAAAATTGCTCGTTTCTGTGTTTTTCCTGTGAAATCAAACCGTTTATTGTGAAATTCTTGTATGATTCCTATAAAAAACCTACGCTCCAAACTGAGGCCCTAAATTCTAATAACCGTGAGAGATAGAAAGTAGCAGCGATGTACCTGCCTCTGTCCCAATTGCAATGGTTTTTCTTCATGTGTCATATAGAAAGTGCGCGGATGCTCCACCCGCCCCGAATCTGCCCCGTTACCATCCCTAGCAGGTACCTCGTGAGCAATTTAAGAAACTTGCTAAAGCAACTAGGAATATTCCACGAGTCACAATGTTTTTTTAAAATTTTTTTTGGTGGATTACATAGTTGCTCATTGACTCGTGATGCTCTAAATCCTTATTTAAAATTTCAAAGAGTGCTCTAAGCTCACAACACAAACTCTTACTACGTGCTTAGCTTGAATCTACCTTATAGTTTGCCTTTACTTCCTCATCTTTCGATCCTAGTTTGTCATTTCTCACAACTAGATCCATTTTCATCAACAAATTCTTAGATCATGTCTCATGAGTCACAACATGTCCCGCCAGTGCCTTTTGTAGGGTGTTGCTAGAGTCCACTTTGGTGGACCAGGATCTCGCACACCCCCTCTTCTTCTCCCTTTCATGTTCTTCATCGTCGCCGTTGCCGCCCCTCACCCTTACTTCCGGAGGAGAAAGGAAGAATAGATTGGGCTTCTTCAGGCTGAATGGGTAAGAAAAAAAAGTAAGGAGTGGGAGTGGGCGGATAGATAATCTCATCGACTTAATGGATGGAAAGATTTTTGCCTTTGGTAGATCAAACTTAAGCTTCCCAATTTTGGCCAAAGAGGCCACAAAAATGATGTGCCAATGCCGCTGGGTAGTAGGTACTATCGGTTGGCAAACTTTGGTTATTCATTCAAAAGCTGGAGATGTTTTTGCCAAATGCCAAATTTTGGTATAGCTTCATGTTGTCAGCCTACCTGTTTCCAGTGGCAGACCTAAGATTTGAACTTAGGATAGTCATGGCAAAATAATCAATATAAAATATAATAAAAACAATACGAATGATTAATTTTGTGACCTTGGATCCTAAAATGCTAAAGGGTATTAGTTTTGGATCAAATTTTAGGTTAGTCGTGGGACTACCTATGCTATCTGCTGCACTCGCCTCTGCCTGTTTCACCATTTATATTTTAAATTTGACTTTGTATTTTATATGTTGGATCAGGTAACGCTACTCGATCTGACCTGTTTGAAAAAAATCCAACCGAGCAAAATGGGTAAGCGGACCGTATTTTTGGCCCGCAACAATCGATAAGATGGACATGGGCCACAGTTTTTTATCCGAAACATGTCCTAAGACCAACAAACCCTGTGTCGGTAAAAAGTGCACGGACCAACCAAAAAGAGATGCGGACCGTACTATACAACATGTGACTCAACCTTCATCCTATGCGAACCCCACGTGTACACCCTGCGTAAAATTCAAACATATGAACGGATCAAACAAACCGTTTCCACCGTTGGGCCTTGGGCGTCCACATCTGTCAGTGCCAGGACTCAGGCGCTCGTAAAGCCACATTAAACCTAGACGAATTCCAACGGTCGATACGCCAGCTCCGTCGGAACGACGGCTGAGATGCGCGTAGCCAGTAGCCACCATCCTCTTCGTCTTCCACGCCCGCCCGGCACCCAGCTGTAAACTCGAGCTTCCCACTGTGAGTCCGCCCAAAACTCCAAAAGCTCTGCGCTTTCTGCCCCCTCCTCTCCCCGAGATCCCATCCATGGCGGCATCCGCGCCTCGCCTCCGGATCTGAGCCCTTCCAGCCACCGCGGGATATTTTCCTGACGCTTTCGCTCCGCTGTCCGACCGCCGCACGGTTCTTTGCCGTGCAAGATTCGCCGCTCAGTTTCTTGGAGTCGGTAGTGGGTGGTCGGTAGTTGTCCGTGGCCCGGGCATGGATTCTTGAAACAGGTCTTTGATGCCAGCGGTGGGCACCCGCGCCCTGCTGCCACCACCGCCGCCATGTGGAAGCAGTTTCTTGGCAAGATCTCGCGGAAGTCCCCCAAATCCGGCGGGGGCGGGGGCTCGCCGCCGGCGAAGTCGCCGTCGTCTCGTGGCGCCAATGGGGCGGAGGCCGAGCCCAGAGCTTCGTCGCCGGCAGCGGCGTCGCCCGTGCCCGCGGTGCCTGGGGCGGAGACCAGGGAGGACGTGTTCCTCCGCAAGCTCAACATCTGCTGCGTGGTGTTCGACTTCGCCGCCGAGCGGGGCAGGGAATCTCCGGAGGTGGAGAGAAAGCGGCAGATGCTCGTGTCCCTCGTCGACTGCGTCTCCGCGGCCGAGGAGCCGCTCACGGAGGCGATGATCTCGGCCTGCGTCCGCATGTTCGCCATCAACCTCTTCAGAGTCTTCCCGCCCAAGCTCCGCTCCAGCGCCGCCACCGACGAGGACGAGCCGTTCTTTGACCCCTCGTGGTACCACCTGCAGGTCGTGTATGAGCTGCTGCTCCGATTTGTGATGTCACCGGTTGTCGATGTGAAGGTTGCTAGGAAGTACATGGACAACTCGTTCATATCTAGGCTTCTTGACTTGTTCGATTCTGATGACCCAAGAGAGAGGGAATGCTTGAAGACAGTCTTGCATAGGATATATGGCAAGTTCATGGGAAACCGGCCATTCATCCGCAAGGCGGTGAGCAACATCTTCTACAGGTTTGTGTTCGAGACAGATCATCACAATGGGATTGCTGAGCTATTGGAGGTGTTTGGGAGTGTGATTAGTGGTTTTGCAAAGCCATTGAAGGAGGAGCATAAGTTGTTTCTGTGGAAGGCCCTAATACCACTTCACAAACCAAAGACAGTTGGAATGTATTTGCCACAGTTGACATACTGCATTACGCAGTTTATCGAGAAGGAACCTAAGCTCACAGGGACTGTTATCAGAGGCCTCTTGAAGTATTGGCCGGTGACGAACAGTCAGAAGGAGATGATGTTCTTGGGAGAGTTGGAGGAGGTGCTGGAGCTGACAGAAATGGCTGATTTCCAGAAGTGTGTGGTTCCATTGTTTCGCAGGATTGCCCAGTGCCTGAATAGCTCTCATTTTCAGGTAAAGTTCCTTCCTTGAATAGTACTGATTGGTGACTGTCCTTTGAACACTGAATTTTTTTGTATAAGTTCATTGAAAATTGCTAGCCTTAGGCAGAAAAAGCTAGCACCTAAGGCCCTGTCATGTCTCCATCAGTTGGTGAAATGCCAAGTTAGTTTTTTTAAAATAGTTTCACTTATTATTTCTCCTGTTTCAATATACCATAGGGTGCGTATCTTATCAAGCAACAATTAGCTCTTTAGAATTAATGAAGCATCACACAGTGGTAAGGAAAACCTTGTAGTCATTTCAATCCACAATTCTTAAATATGTTTGGCTTGTCCCGAAACTTGTTATTTGTTTGAAGTTTCTGTCATATGGCTGCAGTAAGATATAATATTTCAAATAAAAAACACTAGTGCTTAACTTGCAAGGAAATATATTTTGTCTACAGGATACATTCTTCCTGTATGGGGCTTTGGGTTTCCTTGTTCGCTCGCTATAGGGATCAGGAATTCAAGAGTATATTTTGAGAAAGGAAGACATTATGATCCAATTTATCAGATTAGCATCATAGAGCAGTTTTCCATTTCAAATTCTGTGGCATGTAATGTGCAGTTTCAGGAACAGATCTTTCTTTTATTGGTTACGAATAACCTTATATTGGGTGAAAACTATCGGAAACAGTATTACAATAAAGAAAATGAAATTGAAAGGAAATGAAATTGGTGGAGTTGGGAATTTCCCATATTTATGAAATGGACAAAAAACAAAAGTGGTTGTGGAATCAGTTGAACCTTGAAAATAATAAAATTTATGATTTGCTAAAATCAGAATGGTCGGGAAATTATCATAAATTCGGAAATGATATCGGGCGGCATGGGATTTTCATGTACTCTTTTCACCCCTTAAGGACACAAACGAACAATTGTTTTTTTTTTTTTAAAAAATGGGACGCTTTATTAATTTTAAGAACATTACGTTGAGGTGATACAATTGAAATATGCAATAGGCTAGGCTTTATGGGCTGGGTTTGGCATTATGGGTTGTTAGGATTCGGGTTAGTTTGGGATAAGGTTAGATATAACTTAGTTAGGTATAATATTAGATATGCCTTAGGAGTAGGAAACCTCTCTATATAAGGAGAGGGAAATGATTGCCAGGTGCCAACGATGGCGATGTAGAAAAAGAGGAACTTAATCTATTGCTTAATTGATTTATAGATACATTTTGTCTCCTTATATAGAGGGGTTTCCTTAACCCCTAAAGTTATCCACAGCAGAGTGTGCAAATAGCCCGCAAGTGCAAAATTCTCACTGTGGCAGCACCGTAATAGGTGTAGAGTTGGAGGAAGGGGGGTGAGTATACTGTTACGGATAGCTTAAGACATATATAATATCACCTCTGTTCTCAAATGTTTGTCGCCGGCTAGCTCATTTTTGAACTAAAAGCATCAAGCGAGAAAAATCAGAGGGAGCACTATCCCTAAATAAGACATATCTAATCATATCCCTAATCAATCCTAATCCTATCGGCCTGTAATGCCAAACCTAGCCCCATGGAAGGCCTAGCCTATTTCCCATAACAACAATGGCTTGAAACACTCCTGGAACTAGTATACACACAGCTAAAAACACAAGAATATAAACTGACACACTAATGTCAAACAATTCAAAGACATGGCTGCCAGCCATGGCCTAGGTAACAAAGTCCTTGCCACCCACATACAATGAGATGCCACCGCTAATAATTCCAAATCAAAGTTTCTATAAAGTTTGTTCTACACCCAATTATGTTTCTCTTCTAGTGATCCATTCGGGAAGTACTTTACATGACCCATGCCAAGCAATGAGATGCCAGCACAACCAAATCCTATGAAGCTGACTAATAATCCCAAAATCAAAATTTCCATAGAGTTTGATCTACACGCAATTGAGTCTCTTCTAGTGATCCATTTGGGAATTACTTTACATGATGGCTGATGCTTACACAGCATGGCATCTCCAAACACTAGTGCAACAATGTGGCAAAATCTGTTGCTGGTTTTATAGTTTGAACACTACATGCTAGCAGAAACTTAGGAATGTTCTTTCTTTGTTTTTAACAGGTTGCGGAAAGGGCCTTATTCCTGTGGAATAATGAACATTTGTTTGACTTGATCTCTCAAAACCGCCAAGTTATCCTGCCAATCATCTATCCAGCTCTGGAAAGGAACACCCGTTGGCACTGGAATCAGTCAGTTCTAAATGTTACAATGAATGTGAGGAAAATGTTCTTCGACATGGATGAGAGATTGCTGCTGGCTTGTGAAACCAATTTCCACGAGGAGGAAAAGAAGCAAGCTGCGTCTGAGGAGCGAAGAAGGCTAGTATGGGAGCACCTTGAGAGGAATGCTGCATTTCATCCAGTAACCGGAGACATCAGCTTTGTAATTCCTCCTACATCTGCTCCTCTGGTAGCTCCTACTATGACATGATTAATCATGGACTCAATGTAATTCTTTCTGCTTGATTGTTAGCTAGCTTATGGGTGTTTGGTGTTGCGCAAGGAATTTTGTTGCCTTTGTAAGCCCCTTGCGCCAGGTCTGTAATTAATAGTTGCTGGTTTGACAATGAATGCTTGATTCTTTGGCGTACTCAAAAGTTATGGACATATCTATCTCAAGATAATGGCCAGAGGGGGTGGAAAAGTGGTTTATTTCCTTGGAAAATTTTGAGTGGAGCTGAATAGCTGATGACTTGCTGATGTTATGTATTTTTAAAAACATTTTTTGTTTTTTATGGATCCACACAAATGTCAGGTTTGAATTTTGATGGGTGAACATGTAACAGAGGTAAATTCGTACCACTTTTCATGATTTTATAACACAATTGCATCTTGTATTTTTCTATTCAGTAAGGCAAACTGTTTCTGAATTTGTCCTAAGTCAAACTATTCAAAATTTGACCAAGTTTATAAAAAAAATAACACTTTTAATGTAAAATGGCCTTTATTACATTCATCATGGATTATATTTTCATAATTTACTTCTTCGACATGATAGATGTTAATATTCTAATCTAAAAATTTAGGTCAAACTTAAGATCGGTTGACTTATGACAAACCCATAAAACACTATATTTGAGACGGAGGGAGTAGAACTCGTAGATGTTCATGGCACTGCGAATCTTGTCAATTCATGACATGGCCTATGGTAATTGCCAGATTGGATGCTCTGCTCTCCATTCCTGATGCGAGGCAATCACTATGTTGTAAACACTCCGGGTTCTCTAAATTTATCCAGGGATATCATCTTGGTTCCAAACCTTAGATGTAGTTTCATGTCCCTAAACTTGATATATGTGTCATCCGTAGTCCACAGCTTGATATAATAGCTCTTCCGTTGCTGAGATAGAGTTGCTAAGTCATGCATGCTTCTTGTGGCGTGGATACTCAAATTTCTCATTTTCAGAGTCATATCAAGGTTCATTCTAGAAAAAATCTACATAGCCCTTTGATCTACTTCACCCCCTAATATTTGAAAAACTGTCATGTGGGGCCCACTGCCAGCGTGGCACGCCACGTCACCAATACCGCCCATAAAACCGCCCGGGGGGGGGGAGTTATTTGTCCGGTTTTCGCAAACTTTGAGGTGTTAAACATCCGATTTCAAATGTCAGGAAGTGATGTAGACCAACTTGTAAATACCAAGGAGTTATGTAGAATTTTTCCTTCATTCTCTAGGTTCATGTTTAGTGAGTGAGAGTTATGGACATCTGCAATGAAAATTGAGCATTGAAAAGAAAAAAATTAAAAATTATGTAATGCAATACTATTTATAATTTGACGGGGCATATCTGCTCTAACCTAAAAAAACATCAAATCGATAGTCACATATAGTCATTTGAATATTTAGGCGTGAGAAATATTCGATCTTGAGTTACTTCTAGTTTTATATAAAAAACTAGGTAGGTAGGAAAAGAACCGCCGCACGACATTATAATTAAAGTAGAAAAACTCAACCTCCTTCCAACTCCGGCTTTCGCTAATGAGAGTTTTTTTCAACAACCAACGACTTTCTGTTTAAATTCACTCGCAGGACCTCAACACCCCAAAAGGTGGAGCTACCATTTGGCTACACATATTACTCAGCCATAATAGTAACTCTTTGATTCAAGAATCGTAAAACTCTTAGATTTCAGGTCCGATATCGTTCCCTCGTTGTCAGCACGAGTATCATCCCATCCTTGTGATAGCTGATCATTGGATGTTGCATTCATAAATTATTGTGGTTGTACTGATAACAGGCATGGCCCATCAATGAATGCGAGAGGGGGCCTAACTTCGCTACAAGTTCACAAAATTATTTTCGATCCAGCTATGAGCCTACTGCAGACTTCCAGCCAGATGGATACCCGTGAGGAAAAAGCTGTTCCTCCTTGCATCAGTGTGGATTTGTTTCCATCCAATTCTGATGTGCCTTGTCTGGCTATGTACTGAAAGAGATTGTATTTTTGCTACAGGGTTTGGTTTGGAACTCTAGGCTTCACAGTTACTACTACTTGAATTCATGTATTTCCAATCCTGAAAGGAAAAAAGTATTTCCATGCCTCTGAAAGACCTGAAATTCTGAACTCTGAGATACATATACAAACTACCAGTGGTACTTCTGATATTCTTTAAACAATAACATGGCGTGCCATAAGTTGTTCTTTTTTCTTGTGCTAAT
Source organism: Paspalum vaginatum (assembly GCA_030272315.1). Lineage (NCBI taxonomy): Eukaryota > Viridiplantae > Streptophyta > Magnoliopsida > Poales > Poaceae > Paspalum > Paspalum vaginatum. Next base: position 8,659,903 of record CM059020.1, on the reverse strand, counting down.
AAGAGAGCCAATTCCATGAATATAAGCGATTATCACAATGTTGCTTTCGTGGCCAAGTTTAACTTATCCCACAGGGCACCAGGAAGGTTCTTGGAGTGGCCGACACCTTGCGAGCTGGAGCTGAGAACACTATAAAGAAGGCTTCATACCCACACAGAACCATCAGACCCTCCATATAGCTATCTGCTCTGTTCAGACTTCAGGGCCCTTTCTCTTCCGTGCTTCGTACAGGGAGCAAGATGTATAACCCTCCCAGTGCACAGGACATGTCCTACTACGATCATGTTCAGAAGCGCCACGAGGAGAAGGGCTGCCTATATGCATGGTAATTGGTAACCTTTATGTTGCGTTCTTGATTACGCTCACTCTGTTATAGTACATGTTTCTTTTTTCCTAGTGGTGTTTGTTAACATATTTACCATGATACCAATGATTCGTACTCTCTGAACTGAAACCTGTCTTGATTCGTTTCTGGGGGAAAGAAGTAGGAAGAGCCTTGTCTTGAGATGTAGTAAGGTCACCGGAGTGAAGCTTCAGAATACTGGTTGTTGTTTAGTTGGATATACAGCGTGGGGGGTGAATGATTCGAAAGTATACATACATGGATTGAACCAGTTTCCAGTACTTTCTGAGTATCATCATAAAGATTTCTGTGTCACAAGATCGATCAGCTTATCCTGAAGAAGAATCCATTCAGGAAGATCAAACTAGAAGGTTGCATGCAGTTTAGAGTTTACACCTTAAACTCTTCAATCTTAATAGCATCCTAACATTTGCAGAATACCTGCTTAGGTATCTGCTTGAGAAGCTTGCAAAGTTTTCAGAGGAGAATCCCCTGTATGGGTGGAAACATTCAGAACAAAGGAGGAAAACATGAACAGGGAAAACATCTCTTACAAAAAAAAAACCCGGTATAGATGCTGGAAGGGCCATACCAATCTCTTAACAAAAAAAGTCCCTTAAAAAAATTTTAGCTTGATTTGTCGGGCTCTCTTCATGTGATTCTAAAAACAAAACAAAATATCTCTTCGTCTCCAATTAGGCGCTGCGCTCTTTTTTCGATCATGACATATTAGCTTTGGTCTTCTTCCAAGTCTTCCTTTCGACACGTCGATTCATCCCTTTTGAGCTTATCGTGATCGAGCACAGAGAACACAGGGTCCATCGTCCATCGGCTATCATTTTCAAGGTCCCTACTGCGTCATAATCGATGAGAGCGAGGTTCAACACCCAAGTCACCCAACGCTGCAGCGCCTTTGGGTCATGTGATCAACCGGGAAACCTGGTCGTTGCCGGTCCTTTTCATGTCATAATTTTCCTCCACCTAGATGTGACAATTCTCCTTCAATCACTTCTATTGGGACCATTAACCTCTCAAACCCAAGATGGAAACACAGTTGTGAAGTGTTTCAGTCTACAGACACTATAATGCTTAAGATCTTAACCCACCTGAGAAATAAGCTTCTCGTTAATTAATTCCAGCGAGTTACTGATTTACTGTCGGTTTGAAAATGACAACGGGGAGCTTTCTTCTCGTGCAGCCTCTTCACTGCGTGCTGCTGCTTCTGCTGCTACGAGACCTGCGAGTGCTGCCTCGAGGCCATCTGCTGCTGCTGCTAGCTGAGCTCGCGAGGACATCCGTCAACCGCCATCGTGGAGCTAGATGTGGCCAAGCGGGACACTCACCGCTGTCCCATGCATATATAGCCCATGCATGCTCATCAAATAAAATGTTTGTAATTATGTGCACATGTATCAATAATCTGCTGTTAGTGTCTGTATGATGTTGGTGTCTTGCCACATAGTATTTGCGTGTGAAAAAAATGCTGAATCTGCTGTATCTTGGTCAGATATTGAACGCATGATTGTGAATTTTGTGACCCAGCCAGGTGTATCAAACTGAAATTACCGGCCTCCTAGGCCAGCAGCAGGATAACTCAGAAAACTAGAGGAAGAGGAGGAGATGGAACGACAAAAATCATCGCCCCAAAGCCTCCAACCGTATTGTGTGCGGTTTTCTCTGTCTCTTCTGCGAACGTTCCTGTCCCTGCACACCACGCGTAGATAAGGTGGCGCTCGCGCGGCGGCAACCTGGCGACCGCCCCCAACTCTGTTTTTTTTTCTGTTCCCGTCTCGCTCATCGTCTCTCCGGGCGAAATCGACTGCCGGGGTGCGGCGGCCGCCGGCGACACATATGAACCCGGTGAGCTGCGGCGGCCGGCGGGTCACCTGTTCCTTCTCTTTTTTCCTCCTCGCGTAGGGGACAGAGGAGATGTAGGAATCGGTGGCAAGCCCAGGGGCGAGCGACACGGTAGCAGCAGGAGCGCCATGCTGACCCCGCAGGCGACGGGGCGCCTGGCTGAGCTCCGCGGCTCCCTCGGTTTTTATTTTGCTCCATCTTTTAATGCAACTTCTGTCCATAAGTCACACATAACCCTGTGTTTTATACTACACTACAATACGTACTCCGGTTTATGAATTGAACAAGTACTGTCTTACATGAACATTTTATATGAATTTGTGTTTTTTCCTTCATAGTTTTTCTTCATATAAAATTGTGTTGATATATATATTCATGCAGTTCTGTTTATAACTTATATGTTGTGCTAGTACTAGGTTATAACTGCTGTATATTAATTTCGTATACAAACTTATGATCTTTAACTTACATTCAGAGAAAAAGAATCATGTGCTCCACTCTTTCCCTACACAGGAGAGACCGAGAGAGACGTTGCTACATTGAGACCCGCGTGACCTCTTATTCTTGACACTGATTTCTCTCTCTTGTGTCACCCCTAGGTTCATCATTCCGTTTTGTTGTCGCGGAAAACTGTTTTTGACCAAAAAGTTTGATTTTTATATTTTTAAATTTGAAACTGGAATCTACCCTTTTCTAAACCGAAAAGTAATGTCCGAAAATGAAAAATATGACCGGTTTTCCAGACTTTCCGATCGGAAAGTCATTCCCTGACCACCCCTCGCCTGTCGCATCTCCCGCCTCTCACCATGGCCCTAGCACCTCAGTTGGCCCACCCCTGCATGCCGTTTTCCTTTTCACAATATTTGGCTAGCTATAACACCCCTACATGTTGTTTCCTTTTTTACAACATGTGGCTGGCTACATGACTTTCATATTTTGAATTAAAATGCGGAATGTACCCTTTCTGAACCGAGAAGTAGGTCCGAAAACGGAAAATATGACTGGTTTTCCAGACTTTCCAATTTGAAAGTCATTCCCTGACCACCCCTGCATGCCTTTCCGTTTTTATAATACTAGTAGACCTACATGCAACACGCACGTGTTATGAGATGATTGGTCAGGCTATAAAAAAGAGAAAAAGGAAGAAGAAACTAAATGGAAGGAGACTTGGTTGATTGACATCATTCTTTTATCATTAATTACAAGATGAGAAAAGTATCCGGTGGGTATGGGTACAAAATAAGGTGAAAAAAATAGAGAGAAAGTAGATGAAACATTTTGCATCTATGTGTTTTGGGCCTTTCAACCCATTTCCAATCTTTTCCAAATTGCGCAGTGGGGTCAGCGCGACGGTATACCTTGGCCTTTATAGGTAAAAAAGGTTTTCACAAAACTCACTCTTTTATAGCGTAGATTTGGCTGGCTATAACACCCCTACAGTGTTGTTTCCCTTTTTCACAACATGTGGCTGGCTACATGCCTTCTATCGACTTCCGTTAGCCTGAAGTCACTAAAACGTGCAAATAGACGTGCTGTTGATAAAATGGAGTTTAAAATATAGATGATGTCATGGTAAATTGGTGAGGTCAACCTTATTATGACACCAACCTAGTCCCCATGCATTGGCCACGCCTGCCACAAACGGCGCCTCGTCACCTCGCCGCTCGCCCCCGGACCAGCCTTCCACCGTGGATTGAAGATCATAGGGAAGAGAGCAACCATACGTCGAAATGGTACGATTGGTCGCTCAATAACATTACGGTATAAGAACATTTTTGTTGAGATATATACGTTAATATTCTGTGCAATCAAAGCGTCCCGTAAGAATTCCAAAGGCTCCAGGGGTCAATTTCTTATAAATGTATTCTTCCTTTTGTGGCAAAGGCCTTAAGGAACGTCTCTCAAACAAACCATTTCATGAGTCTGTGGAGCTTCAGTAGTCAATTCCTTAGAAATTTTGTCTTTTCTTTGGAAAAGATAGGGACATTATGGAACACATTTGATCAGAGATATGGGTACATATGAGCACGGGGTCAGGGCAGAACGTGAGCCATTCCGCTCTTGGCCCAATAAAATTTCAATAGTTAAACATAACAGAATGGAAAAAGTCTAAACCACCTCCTCAACCGCCTCTCCACATATCCATCATTCTATATACACTAAAACATTGAGTTTTTAATTACTTTCTCCATATATAAATATAAGTCGCGGTTGATTTTTAAAAAAACTTCAATCGTTCGTTTTATTCAAAACATTTATGTAAACATATAAGATAACAATTCATGCTCAGACTCTATATAATGATAAAATAAATTATAACAAAATAAATTATAAATTTTGAATAAGAGTTTTGAAAAACAACAACCGCGACTTATATTTAAATACGGAAGAAATATTATTTTTCACTCAACGAAAATATATGAACGCGTCTGAAAGCTGCTGCCCAACCGTCTCTAAAATTCATTTTTTACCTGCGTTTGCCCGGTCAAAATTTGTTTCCTGCGAGTTGTTTTAATGTGGCTATCGGTCACCAGTTGGGCCCATGGCTCATCTTCCCATCAGGATAGGCACAAAGCTGTGTCTCACGAGGGAAGACAAGGAGGAAACGAACATACCCATAAGAAGGGCAGCGGACGGAGCCTGATCCGGACCTGATGCGTGTCGTCCTGTTCAGCCTCCCATAGAGATGAAGCAACTGTTGTGCAACTCATGGCCGGTGCTTGAGATGGTACGGTTGAAGGTGAACAATGGCGGCTGGGCGGCGCTCGAGCGGGTCGGCTTCTCATCTAGGTCGACCACCGTGGTGGCCGGCGGGGCTTGTGAGCAGTGTGGCCGGCCCACCGTGCACGGTAGCGAGGCGACGCACGGCAGCAGATGGGCAGGAGATGCACGCGTGCTGCTGCAAGGCACACGCTTGCAGAAGGTAAGTGTGGACGCCAGGATCACGTTTTTTTTTCAGCTTCTAGCAGTAGATAAGATATGATGCAGCAGCATGCGTATGGTAAGGACCGAATGAGTACTGCATCGGTCGTCGATTACAACATTTGTTAAAGATAACTTAGCTAGCAGCGGTTTGCTAAAGATCTCTTGGTATCCGAAAAGCCAACTGATGAAGTATAAATATTGGATTCAGAAGATTATTTTCACGCTACAAAAAAAAAAAAAAAAAACGGTTCACTTCGTACAAGGCCAGTGATTTTGGTTCATTCTATTTGATGATGGCATGAGTTACCGTGTTATTAGATAGGCAATGTAGATCAAGATACATGAGTGAGTTGAGTAGATACTTCAGATTGTGAAGCATATGTGTTGGAGCTCGACAAAAATCTATTTTTTGGTGTTCTAGATAATGATGATTTAGAATTACATGCTAGAGTTGGGTGTAAGGACCATATAAATACCATAAAAGGTGATATGACGGAGGTAGAGAAGAAATCACACATGTATAAGGCTGAGTCCACCAAATTGTCTATTCTAACGTATATATTCAAACTCCACTCCATCGACATTATAACTAATTTCATACTATAGACAACCATATACATGATCTGCTGGACTTGGTCTAAGCTACAAGGATGGAGTCATGGAGTTTGAAAAAGGTTAAAGTAGTATAAAGGCCCTGGTAGTATGCCTTGAAGGTTGACAGGCGTGGCACAGGCTTGTTGGAAAATTCAAGGAGAGTACCAAAAGGAGTAGATCCAAGTCTGGCACGTGAATATTTATACATGGATGAATTTGTGGCGTGTACATCGACCCAAGTGAAGTTTGGTATATATATATATATATATATATATAATATATATATATATAATATATATATATATATATATATATATATATATATATATATATATACACGGTTAAATTCTATCAGTTGAACTCGAGTTGTTCTAGGGACAATAACTATTTGAATCGGACTTTGAAACTTAAGGGGCTATAAATACGAGGCCAAGTCTTATTGTAACTGATATGAGAACGAACGAGATCCTCTGATGTTGCCCCTAACGCGTGGGTTGGGTCCCATATGTCAATGACTCACAGGTAGTAAGTAGTAACGTGAGGAACCTCTCCCATATGGAAGACCTGGGTGGCGGCAAGGTCGCGATAACATCTAGATGCTCGTATGCTGAGGATGTAGGCCCTAATCCCGTTGTATTTAATTAAAACATATCGTATTTTTAATGTCGTGTGCAAGCTTATATATTAGTTTTGGTACATCGGATTGGTCGTTTTTGTTTTTTGAAAATTTTAAAAGTACTAATCCGTTGTGTTTGCCTAGTGGAGATGGATGGACAACGTGTTGATGTTAAAGCCAATTTTCGAAAACTAGATGAATTCTACATGTATTCTTGTGAGAATTCGAGTCCTACCCTGTGCATATGCTACATAGTAGTATTGCATGCATGCACCATAAAGAACGAATGGAAGTTGTAAGTAGATAGGGCATATTCGTTCGGCCGGCAACGGCTGCGCTGCAGCTGCACCTACAAGCTACGACAGCCCGCACAGCTCGGGTGCGCGGCAACCCACCAGCCGAACACGCCCAGTAGCTTAGTGGGTGGTTATGTGGTATTACCACTAAATGGATCCATTTGATGATGTGAGCTCATGCGCGTTTAGCGAAATCTAGAAGATGTGGCTTGACACTACACGCCATGCTTGCCAGCGCCTCATTTCCTGACCTAGCTTCATCAGTTCCTTCTTGGTTTTGTCACCCTCTCCATCAAAAGCTGAAACTGCCTCTCACAAAGCTGAAACTGAAATCTGCCACTGCCCGGCCAAAGTGTCACAACGCGCGCGTTTTTTTGTCTCTTTGCACGCCACGCATGCTGAACGCCTATTACGTGGCAGAGACGCTGCTCATGTGATGACTCGAAGGGCGCCGGCAGCACAGTTGTCACTCGGCCCTTGAATCTCTTGCGTTGCATTGCATGATCATCGCCTGCTGACACGAGAGTGTTGTGCCTATCGTATCAGATGGGTAATCCAAATCCGGAGAGCGTAATTAACACTTGCTCAAAATGTTAATCTAGTCAATTAATGCGCGCTAATCCTGAGTTCCTGACTACCCGTCTCGTTTCGTGTTCTACTCCAACTACGGAGTAGTATATAGCAGTGAACGCAGTTGGTGCTGATCCATTCTGATCTCCCTTGCATTGCTAGCCGACGCCCACCATGCCATCGTCGCCGGCCACCGCCGCTCCCCACTTCGAGTTCCGGTCCGCGGAGCGCGTGCCGGAGACGCACGCGTGGTCGGGGCTGGACGACCACCCGTCGGTGGAGGCTGCTGCTGCTGATCGCGACGTGGTGCCGGTGGTGGACCTGGGCGGCCCGGACGTGGTGCGGGAGATGGCGCGCGCCGGCGAGGAGTGGGGCGCGTTCCTGCTCGTCGGCCACGGCGTGGCGCGCGGCCTGGAGGCGCGCGTGGAGGAGCAGGTCGCGCGCCTGTTCGCGCTCCCGGAGCCCGACAAGGCCCGCGCGGGGTGCCGCCCCGGCGAGGTCAGCGGCTACGGCGGGCTGCCCCTGGCGGACCACTTCTCCAAGGTCATGTGGTCCGAGGGCTACACGTTCGCCGCCGCCGCCATCCGCGACGAGTTCCGCCGCGTCTGGCCCCACGGCGGCGACCAGTACCTCCGGTTCTGGTGCGCCTCCCATCCGAATCCGACCCTCATGTCACGTCGCGTGCTTCTTTCCATGTCTCGTAGTAGCGCGTGTTACTTATTTTACGTCACGTGTGTGCTTCACCTACATGCCCATGTCGACTGCATGCGTTCGCCCAGCGACGTGATGGAGGAGTACCACAGGGAGATGAGGGCTCTCGGCGTCAAGCTGCTCGACGTCTTCTTCAGGGCGCTCGGGCACACCGACGACCAGATCGCCGCCGGCGAGACGGAGCGCAAGATCCGCGAGACCTTGGCGGCGACGATGCGCCCGATCCTGTGTGTACACATCATGCAAAATCCCTGTCCAGCCTTCCTTTTCCTGCCGTGCAGTGCGTACGTGGCAGTGACACGTACGCGCTCATCTGGCTCTGATGATGACACGACGTGTGCATGGCGTCTGGGCGTGCTCGTAGGTACCACAGGTGTCCGGAGCCGGAGCGCACGATCGGGCTGGCGGCGCACACGGACTCGGGCTTCATCACGCTCATCGTGCAGAACCTCGTGCCGGGGCTGCAGCTGCTCCGCCGCGGGCCGGACCGGTGGGTGATGGTGCCGGCGCTGCCGGGCGCGTTCGTCGTCTTGCTGGGCGACCTCTTCCAGGTGCTCACCAATGGCCGCTTCCACAGCGCGCTCCACCGCGGCGTCGTGAACCGGGAGCGCGTGCGGATCTCCGTGCCCTACTTCCTCGGCCCAGCCAGCCGACATGAAGGTGGCGCCGCTCGCGTCCGCCGTGCCGCCGGGGAGGAAGCCCGCGTTCCGGGCCGTGACGTGGCCGGAGTACATGGAGGTCAAGCATAGGGCGTCCGACATGGATGCGTCGGCGCTGGAGCTGCTGCAGGACGCCGAGGAAGGAGAAGGTGGGAGCCATCTCGGAGGGCCACCTAAGAACTAGCTGAATATTAATTCGAGAATAAGAGCGTGGACAATAATTATATGATATCCAACTTATGACTGTACGCCGCTCCCATATTGCTATTAATCTCTATATTAATCCTCATATATGTGCTAAAAATTGTAAACGATAGTAATAAATTACAAAAGTGAAAAGCATCCAACCCAAATTCGGCAAAATTGAATCATCATGATGATCCAACAGATCAAGAGTGGAGATGGGTTTGAGGTTGGGTATGCTTACACCCAAAAGGACTTTTATCACCACTAGGGCAATAGTGTAGTGGTATGACAAAGAGTAAGAAAACCTTCCATCACTATCATTTCACCTACCTATGAGAGTGAATCTACCATAGAGAGCCCTAAAACGGTGTGTTTATTGAACCACCTAAGCTTTTACCACAAAAGTAAGTTTGGATTCCAAAACCGAACTGCCACAAGAATCTACTTGACACTCTTCCACCTAGTGTACATGAGAGCTTTCCAAACAAGCCACCTGTGCTCTCCTCTGGTGGATGGCTCTAAATTTGAGGGACAAGTGTACTGAGTCCAGGTCTTTCGTCCTGACTGTGATGAGCGCTTGTTAACACTGAAGACTTGCTGAAGGACGAGAAAGCACCTCCTAAGCGTGACTTGGAGGAAAGTCCACCTAAGCATGACCTGGTGGTGGCGCCTGAGTGCTACCGTAGCATGACAAAATCCCTGCCGAGCAAACTGGCAGGTGGCTTGGGCTGCGGTCTAAGTTAGACTTGGCCCATAGGAGTGACATTGGGTGCGGGACAGTGTCGTGAGTCGTAAAATCACTCAAGACTGAAGTCCCAACAAGCGTTTACCGGTTCGAGCATCAAAACCGAGCCCAACTTTCATTTCCTGGTTAGAGCGTCAAAACTAGGGGCTTGGTTGCCGGTATTCTAAAATCAGAGTTACCCCCAAGGGATGAGCTACTAGACACATGGAGGACATCAAGCGAAGGCAAAGAAACCGAAGACGTTAAGGACTCCATCATGGACGTTCATTTGAGTTTCTGCAGTCTTTTCTAGCCTCTACAGGCCTTGTTAGTGTATGAGTCTATAATACAGGGGGTCAAATGCGAAACTGCCTTAGGGCAATAGAGCTATAAGTATAAATAAGAGGTTGGCTATCCTTAGCCATGTCTCTTGGTTGGTTGAGACTTGTTTAGGGCTAGGGTTAGAGTCCTATTTTCATCACCAAGCAAAGAGCAACAAGATTAGTGAGGTCTGAGAGATATTGCCTCCACTTTTAGAGGGTAGGAAGTGGGTGGATGCTTGGGTAATTGAATCTCCATCTTGTAATCCGAATTTGAGACCTCTTTGGGCCATTAATAGTTGGATTTCGAGCAGCACCTCTTGTGTTCTTGTTTCCTCCCTCTCTTGATTGGCTTTTGATCTTGGTTCCTTGGTCTTTTGGTGTGTTTGTGCTTGACCAAGCTTGAGATCTTTCTTTTACCTGTGTTTTGGACCGCTAGGACTTGGAGAGATTATGGTTTTGGTGTGCCAAATCTCGAGCTCCAAGGGCAGCCTTGAAATCTTTTGTTCTTGGCTTCTGAGCTTCACTTTTGGGAATTGTCAATGTGATACTCTGTATCAAGGCCACTTAAGTGCATTGCATTTAATCATGGCATGCAAATTGGTAAATTTTTTCCCAAAGTTTCAAATTGAATTCAAATTTAAAGCCTTTCAAAAGTTTTTGGTTTTCCTGGGGTAAAAATGCAAAAGGGTAGCTTAAATTCAGCCCTTTTACTTTTGTATTTGGACCCCTGCTTAAAACGGTGAATTTCTAGGGTTAAAATTGCAAAAACGTGAAAGTTAAACAAAAAGAAGAAATCGGGGGCGGCGGCCCAGCCACGCTCCCGCTGGGCTGAAGCCCAGCCAGGGGCGGCGGCACGCTTGGCAGCCGGCCCGCGCGCCAGCACCCCTCCCCTGACAGCAGGGCTGACGGGTGGGTCCCTACCCCACCCGTCGTCCTCTTCCTCCGTCCGCTGAGGGGAGCAGGGCGGACACCCCACTCCCCGCTTCGACCCCGCCGCCGAGCCGCTCCACTGCCGTCGTTCCAGCGCCCCTCGCCTTGCCTCCTACTGCTGCCGCGCCACCTCAACCCTAGCCGTCAGTCTCTGCTGCGCCATCCCAAACCCCGCGCCGTCGTCGCTACACTCTACCGCCTCTGCTCACCGCCGACCACCGTCGCTGCTTCGTCTCGCCGGTTCAGAGGTGAGGAGTCCCCTTTCCTGCACCTCCTATGCCCTCACCACCCATCGTCGTTGGGGTTTGGAGCCGGCTCGAGCTCAACCGAGCTCGTCACCCCACCGATGGCCGCCAGCGGCTCTAGCCGCGTTCACGGCGGGCTTCCCACGTGCACGAGTCGCCACGACCCGGTCTAGCATGCGCATCGGGTGCACAGCGCCCGCCCGCACGTCGCGCGGGGAAGTGCTGGCGCCGGTGGGCACCACCGCCGCCGCAGGGCCGTCTCGCCGCTGCGCGCGCGGTTGGGCGCCACGCAGTGCGGCGAGCGCGCGCCGCCAGTATGGGAGAAAGAGAGGGGAGGGAAAGGGAAAGAGAGAGAGAGAGAGAGAGGAGGAGAGGGGGAGAGCGGAGGGGAGCGCACCGCCTGAGACTGTCGCCGGCGAGGCCGCTCGTCCTCCGCTGCATGCTAAATCGCTGGCGCCGCCAGTGCGGCGGACGCGCTGGGCGAGCTGCTGGCTGCCGGCCCTGTTGGGCCTAGCAGCTGGGCCGCAAGCCTAGTAGGTCGCCCTATAGGGCCAAGGGGAGGAGGGGCGCCAGCCCATGGCTGGTGGGCAGAAGAAGGAGGGGGAGATTTAGACTTTTGACCAATTTTTTTTCTTAGTGGGCTGGGCTAATTTCCCTTACGAATTTTATTTAATCTTTTCCTTTTTGATTTTTGTTTAATTTAGCTATTTTATTAGATTTTAATAAAATCTGTTTTAAACGAATTTAAAATAGTTAATTTATTTCTTAAATTATGTAAATATTATTTTAATTCTGAATTTAGCTAAAAGGATTTAAAATTAATTAAAAATTATATTTAATTTTAAAAAAAGATTAAAAGGGTTAATAATTAATAAACATTAATAAAAATACCTAATTAATTCTAAAATGATTTTTAATGTTTAAAAATATCTAATAAATTTTAAATTCAAGCTCTTTAAAAAAATACTTAAAAATAGTAGAAAATTGACTTAAGCCCTAGGAAAATCATTTAAGCCCTCAGTGACCTAGGATGATTAATCCCAGTGGCCCACCTTTTTCTTTGGAAAATGTATACCCCTACTTTTTCAACAGGTTGATCATCCTCATCTTCAAACTCCTGTCATCATCTTAGGTACGTTGGTGTCGGCAGCTCCAGTTGAAGAGTCTTCCACCACAGCAGAAGTCCCAGAAGTGGGTGCATCCGAGCCATCCACCGCCCCGGAAGGAGCAGCCTTCGAGCCAATCGCCGACTCACATCCTCTGACCCAAGGCAAGCCCCAGGTGCATTACCTATTTTCTTTGAGTCCTTTAATTAAAATGGGTTATGATTGTGCATTAGAGTTAGGAATTGATTGAAACTCTAGTGCATGATCACCCGTTAACCAGCATGAGTATCCTATACGCAATAGACAACTTAGGTGGCATAGGCCTAGAATGAAACTCTTATACCAAAGTTAATTGGTTACGATTGAGAAAGATGTGAATAATTGGATAGACATGTGGCGGGATCAATTTCACTTTCTGATATTGTTATGCTATGAATATTGCCATGGACCCTGATCCTGCGTGCGTCGCATAAGGCCGGAACGTGCCTCATTCACTTGCCGTCCTTAACGGGCTCCGGTAAACCTCTCATCCACCTGTACCTAAGCGTTGGAACTACACGAGACCAACTGGAAGGAGGAAGATGGGCGTGTGTCAACGGACTGACACCCGGGTTCGGTGAGGATGGTTCCAACTAGGTGGCACTGGATGTTACGTTTTCATATGTGGGGTCGCTGTACACGCATATGACGGGTGTCTGAGTATCCCTCTCGAGAGGTTGGAAATCGATTCGAATCGTTGTGGCTTGCCAGATGTAAGCTGCTTGATCACGACCAACATCGTAGTTAAGAAATGGAATGATCTAGTAAATGAATGTTTTTGCAGATTGATCGCCCTGATTGCTAATAGCATAGGAGAACTTAGCTTAATTAGGTCAAGTAAAGTAAATAAGAAAAAGTTGTTTTTAAAGCTAAGGATCTACGGATAGGCTGCAGCGGTGTGCGTAGACCAGTCTACCTCAGCTATAAAGTAGAGTCGGGTTAGATCCTCTGGTCGGGTAAGTCTTGCTGAGCAATTAGTACTCAGGCTTCTTGCTTAATCTTTTCTTCAAGAGCAGAGTACACCCTGTTCGAGTGGGACCCCTACGTCGCTCCTCCGTACTTCTGAAGTGGCAGACATTGCGCCTTGGGCCGCGTAGTGTTTTCTTTTAAATAACTAAGTTGTTGGAGAAATTATGACTTTTGGAAAGGTTGAGGTACTCTCCGTCTCTGTGTAAGGGTTTGACAAGTACGGTTTTGTAATAAGTTAACTCTGTTGTAATAAATGTGAGTTGTACTGTGATGTAACATGTGGATTCCTTCGAGAATCGCCCCAAATCAAGCTCGATCCAGATGGGAAGGCTTAATCAGGATCCTTGAATCCTGATGGACTACCGGAGTTAACTTGGATTAGGTGCAGGAGGCACTAACCCCAAGTTAATCTGGGCGGTTCCGCCATAGTCAATCCGTGTAGAAATCTTTGGGTTTTGGCCTTGATCTAATTGGAATAGCTTCTCCATGGTTTAGACAAAGTCCCTGTGAATTTTGGTGAAGTTTGGAGCTCATTTGGTCAAGATTTGGATAAGTTTTTGCTGGATTCGGACGTTGTTTTCTTTCTGCTGGGGGAGCATCGGACCGTCCGATGGTGTGACCATCGGACGAGATCGATGCCCAGCAGAAGGCTTCGTGGCCTGACCACCTTTGTGGGCTTTTCCACCATCAGACTATCCGATGGTGTAACCATCAGACCATCCGACGGTCGCTGGGTGCCCATGCGCTCCTTCTGTCAATCTAACGATACATCGGAATGTCACTATCAGACCATCCAGTGCTCTGTCCTGGTTGTTGTTGGCTCGTTTTGCATCGTTTTCGATTGGGGTTTGAGCGAGTGCTTCCGCTAGGCTTTCCTCTACGTGTCCTAGGGTTAGTTGCCTCGTCTTGTCAATGTGGTTTTGCACATTTGAGAAGAGAGGCTTTTGGGGTCTAAGTTTTAGGTGTCGACCTATTCACCCCCCTCTAGGTCACTCTTTCGGTCCTCAATTGGTATCAGAGCAAAGTTAGGGTCTTCCATACCTTAACCGGTTCTAGATCCATAGAGAAGCGACCATAGATCAGTCTATTGGTAAGATTTCAGGGTTCGATGGCTCAAACTATGCATATTGAAAGACTCGCATATCTTCTTTCTTGTAGAGCCAGCATTCGTCCATCTGGGATTTTCGCTAGAGAGCTGATTACCAAATGCTTGATAAGCGTGTGACCCAATTGCAACAGTAGGAACACAAGACGAACAACAAAGCTTGGAATTTCTTGCTTACAGCCTTGAGCCACTCTGAGTTCAACAGAGTGAGTCACCTACATACGGCTCATGAGATCTGGACTACCCTTGCAAACTTCCATGATGAGACAAGTTAGGTCAAGGCTTGGTTGTTTGAGACCTACAAGAGGGAGTATGAGAACTTTTCCCAGTTGCCTGGTGAGAGCATAGACGACTTGTTCATCCACTTTCAATCAATTGCTAACAAGATTCGTGAGAATGCTAAGAATGGGGCCTTGCCATACGATGACCATGAGCAGGCTTGCAAGATTCTCTATGCCTTGGATCGTAGTATTTGGCAATTAAAGGAGTCCATAGTCGAGTCTGCTAGCTATGAGACCCTTTCCATAGACGAGCTATATAGTAAGCTGAAGGCTCTAGAGGTTGACTCTCAGGCTTATGCCAAAATGAGTGGATCAACTCCCAAGAACCTAGCTCTTATGTCTGGCCCTAGCTGTGGTGGTGCTACTAACCCTAACCCTTCTATTGGCTATGGTTTGTCCTTGATTTCAGCCATAGAGGAGGAGCTTGAAGGACTAAATGATGAGAAGCCTGTGCTTGCTATCCAACAAGTTTCAGCACCTCTACTCCAACAGGATGATTCGCAGAAGAGGTGACAAGATCTAGTTCTATGAGTGTGGGAAGACGGATCACTTCATCGCCGATTGCCCCTTGAGGAGAGCTCAGGAGAAGTACTCTGCCATCAAGCACAAGGGCGAGTATACCTCTGACAAGAAGAAGGGCAAGTACAAGGGTGACAAGAAAAAGCGGCCGTTCTTCAACATGAAGGAGTTCTTCCAGCACTACCAGAAGCACACCCAGGAGCGCGACCGTGCTTTCCTCGCCAGCCTCAGCGACTGTGGTGGCAACTCCAATAACTCTGGATCTGATAGTGACGATGATGATGAGAAGAAGATCATCGGGCACGCTGGACTTTGCTTCTTCAGCGACGAGATCAGCTACTGCACCATGGCGCTTGTAGGAGATCAAGCCGGCTCCACCTACTCAGACATCTGCAACAAATCCAACGCCGAGCTTTAGGTGAGTGATGATAATGAGGATGCTATGTTCACTGTTTTGAAGAACCAGGATTACTTGCTTAGAGTAGCTGCTAAGGATCTTAGGCTTGCAAATGCTAAGGTTGCTACTCTACAGGCTAAGCTTGAGACTTTCAAGTCTAAACTTGCATGTTCTTTGAATGATCTTGATGTTGCTAAAGAAGCATGTGTTGTAGCTGATGAGATTGAATGCACTGATTGTCAAGTCTTAGCTTTTGAATTGACTGAGTTACGCTCCAAGCATGCTAGTAATGTAGATTTACTTTTCTCTACTACTATAGCGTTAGAGGAGTTGAAGGCTAGGCCGACTTTGCTTGGTGCTTGTACTGTTTGTCCCACTCTTAGGAAGGAGTTGGAAGAGACTAGGGTTGTTTTGAGGAAGTCTGAAAAGACTGCTAGTTGCTTTGGGGAAGTCTGAAATGACTGCTAGCCCTATTTGTGCTGATTATCCTAAGTGTGATGGTCTTAGAGGTAGCCTTGATGATTTGGCTATTGAGAAGGTCCATCTAGAAGATGATAATACCTATCTTAGGACCATTCTCAATTGGATTTCGGCTTAAGAGCCGCATCTTGGCATGATTGTTTGCTCTTTCAAGTTGAGTGACAAGTTGGGGGTTGGATACCACTACACCCAAGCTGATTTTGATCAGTTGTATGGGAAGATAGGTGACTTGAGTGGGATTCCCGTTAGTGAGAAATTCCCTGTTACCCATGACAAGCCCTACTTTGAGCATGGAAATCCTAAGGATGGTGTGTGGGTAGAGAAGCCAAGGGAGCCACCCAAGAAACAAGTGTGGACACCCAAGCCCAACTTTGTTAGGAACCCACTTGACACTCTACCTGTGAGGAATTCAGTTGAGTCACCTCCTGAGAGCTCTAAGAAAGGGGCTAAGAGGAATGATGCTCCCAAGCCCACTCCACAGCCTAAAGGACAGCCCAAGAACCAAAGTCAACCCAATGGTGCTCCACCCAAGAGGTGCATGTGTGACTATTGCCATAGGGAGGGTCACTGGGTGGAGTTTTGCTACCGTAGGTTGAGGGCTGAGCATAGAGAGATGGAGTGAAAGAACCAAGACAGGTTCTATCAGGGGGATTGTTGTCACGGGAAACTGATGGGCAGTAGTACGGCGGCCAAACATACGAGGAGCCAGGGAGATCGCTCTGCCGCTGCGGATCGTCTCTCCTAGTGCGGCTCCGATCGGCTTTGTGTAAATTCGATCTGTTGGGGTTCGGGCATGCCACCTGGCTTGACCTTCCAACCAGGGAGGTTACGGTGGTTGGACGATCGCCCTGCAGATACACAGACTAGGTAAACGGGCATGAAATCCTAGCCGATCGCATGGATCGGCCTCAGGCCTCTAAGTGGATTGGCTCATACGAGCCGATTTCCTTCTTGCTATAGGTTGGGTTAAGTATATAAATAAAGCAAAGCAAGAAGGATAAACTCTACTTAAAGCATGGTCTAGATAATGCGACTTCCCTAGGTTGACATCCACTATGCGCATAACTAGATAGATCTAACCACACATGTAACATAGATCGGCACCCCCAAGGGAGTTCACCTAAGACAAAAGATACAATCTCAAACATGTAAAGTATGGTGCCAATCACACATCGATCTCTCGAGTTGCCGCGTGCACATGTTGCGGTGCTTGTCGTGGAATGCAGCAACCGAACAAGCTATGTATGCTTGGCCGCACGTTACTGATCTAATGACATGAAGCATAAACAAGATAATAGATCAATAACATGCAATATAACTAATGGATTCCGCACCAAGCAGAGCTTAGCGCGAGATTCATCAGGATAACTAGCGAATCTTGCAATCTGCGAAGCTTAGTACGAGACTCACCGAGGTAACTTGCAAATCTTGCCATAAAAAACGCTTCTGTACAAGGTTCGCCATGGTTCCGGAAAGTGCTTCGCTGCCCTAGCCTGACCCAAATGACTCTGTTGGGGCAGCGTGACGCTTAACTGGAGAGAATAACCTTGAGAAGGGGTGGCGATGCGCCGAGAGTTGTATTGATCATGTGGATGATGAATTACATGATGTGCTCGGTTACATATTTATAGTCTAGAGGACTTGACCCCTACTCCAAGACGCAAGCTACGGATAGAGACTCCATGCCTAAAAAGATAAAACTCCTTCCTAACTGTTAAAGGAAATAAATCACAACATTAATATCTAAATATCAACCGATGCCTATCATTGCAGATTCTGGATGTCCAATTGTTTCAGAAATTCCCATCGATTCCAAACTTATCTAGGTGATGATTCTTGTGGCATCAGAAAGCTTATCTCCTTAGCTTTCCATCCATATGCACAACGTCCAAAATGGAGTCCGTATGTGTCCTGGGCGACCGTTTTCATGCGGTCCATCTCTGTAGTCCGAATCGGCTTCGCGAATAAATCGGTCTTCAGCACAAGTTAGGCTTGCGACTTTATCTTGACTTAGGCCTTAGGCATAAAATCACCATATTTGGCCAAAATTGAATAAATACCCAATTTTAATGCTAATCGTCCAAATTATGGCAATAACACATGCCCCCCATTTTTGGTAAAATATGGTGAAGATCTCTTTATCATCTTCTCCGTGCTGCAGACAATAAATTGGCTCTTTCTGCCCCCCAAGTTGAATAAAATATTCTTTAGACAAGTCGATTTTCCCGCTGACTTTCAAAGATAATGTCTTGACTTCTCATCAGGTTGATTGTAGGTCCCACTGGGTGTGTCAATTTGTGTTCTCACCGATTTTCTGCCCGTACGGGGCAACCGGCAGCCAACACTGACAGGGCCGAGAGCCGAGAGGAATTGCTCGGCCTTTTGATGATGAAGATGATAGGGGCGTGCCACCTGGCTTGACCACCAACTAGGAAGGATGCTGCTGCGGTCAATCGACGCATGTGAAGAGGAGTCAACACACCATTGCAGGGGAGCCGATGAAGGTGCCTGCTAGCTGCGGCGATCGGGTGGGACAATCAGCACTCCATGAGCCGATTGCGAAGAGAAACCTATTCCATCAGGAGTAAACATCGTTCTCTTACATTGGATTTTAGTCGCAACATGACTGGAACATCAACCATGCAGACAACTGCTAAGCAGATCATAAAAAAAAGCCGATCCAACATGGGAGCACACCAGTTATAAACAACGGAACAGGGCGCATGGACTACAAATCAGATCTAAGTCGCTATATGAAGCATGAAGCATAATAACAACTAGAGCAATGACTTAGATCTGATCTATATCAATGCAACACGATCAAGATACGATGATATATTGGAACTAAAAGCAAACATATGCAACATGGCAATACCATCAAGATCTTGAACGTGCGGATAACTAGCAGACTCTGCCAACAACGACGCTTAGTACGGAGTCCACTATGGTACAGCAAGAACCATGCCGCCCTGGTAGATCTAATAGATACAGTACTAGGGCAGCATGGCACTTACTCGAAGAGGTTAACCCTGAGGAGGGGTGGCGATGCGCCGAGAGTTGTATTGATTATGTGGATGATGAATTACATGATGTACCCGGTTACATATTTATAGTCCAAAGGACTTGACACCCACTCCAAGATACAAGCTACGGATAGGGACTCCTGCCTAAAAGATAAAACTCCTTCCTAACCGCTAAAGGGAATAAATTACAACAATAATATCTAAATATCAGCCGATGTCCATCGTCGCAGATATTGGACATCCCATTGTTTCGGCAATTCCCGTCGACTCTGAACTTATCTAGGCATGATT
This sequence comes from Paspalum vaginatum, assembly GCA_030272315.1. Taxonomy (NCBI): domain Eukaryota; kingdom Viridiplantae; phylum Streptophyta; class Magnoliopsida; order Poales; family Poaceae; genus Paspalum; species Paspalum vaginatum. The sequence goes on along the minus strand of CM059020.1, from coordinate 8,640,714 downwards.
CTTATAGCACTGGAAAGCTTATCTTCTTAGATTTCCATCCATACGTAGAACGCCCAAAACGGAGTCCGTATGTGTCCTGGCGTCTGTTTTCGTGTGGTCCATCCCTGCAATCCGAACCGGCTTCACGAATAAACTGGCCTTCAGCACGAGTTGGGCTTGCGACTCCATCTTTACTTGGGCCTTAGGCATAAAATCACCATATTTGGCCAAAACTGAATAAATATCCTAAATTGATGCTAATTATCCAAATTATGGCGATAACAATATATACATTGTTCGGAAACAAAGATTCACATCAAGAATATCGTTTAGAAGCACCTCCAATGAAGAAAAACACACATAGTACGCATCAAATCAAAAATTGAACCAAAATAAGCTGTCAAACAAAGAAAAAACATAAATTAGTAGTGAAACATTAGAGTTATAACGGTAAATTTATTAGTTGTGTCTAGGATCCTTTGGCAATTTCATATTTCTGCCTTTCTTCTTTTGAAATGCCTTTTTGATTGATTCGGGATCAATTCATTTAAATATCTCCCTCTCTAATACCTCAAGACCAACTCCACTTCCATGGGTACTTAGGGTGCTACCAGATCCTTGGCTAAAGTAACACTTCAAATCTGAAAACAACAGATTGCATTGCATTGCAGTAAATTAGCCCCTTAAAATCTACATCAATTTGACTATTTGAGATTTTGAGTACTTCACGCCATTAGGTTGCCTTCCCTTTTCCCTTTCTGCTTGAACTGGAGTCCATTGTTGGCTTGTTGCTCACTATGGGGGTGGGGCGCCGGGGCCGCCGAGCGCCGAGGCTGTGCCGTTGCGGGTGGGGCCATAGGCCACAGGCCGCCGCCGGGGTGTGGCCGCGTGGGCGAAGGGCGGCCTGGGGGCTAAGGCATCGCCGTGTCGGCCGTCGGCCGGAGTTCCTGTGTCGGATGGGGTCCCAGGCGCCGAGCCGCAGGAGTCACAACAGCGCAGGCGAAGGGCGGCGACGACGAGAGGGTCTACGCCGCGATGAATGGCTGGGCGGCGAGGGGGCGACGAGCGGCGGGAGGTGACGGGCGTGGGCGGCAGACTCGTGGGAGTGGTAAAGTGGTTCAGATTGGTTTCCTCTTTCCTTCGTTGCCTGCTTGGGCCATGCGCCACTGGGCTGACCGTCTACTTGGGCTGAAAAACCAGGGGTATAAGAAACTTCTTTGGGCTTTAGGTATGGCGGGCGCTGTGGCGGAACCGCCGATTTAATCCGAGCTAAGCACACCTGTCACCTATGGCTTGCAGTGTGATTAGGCCGAACTAAACCCGGTCGTCCGTCGAAAGTCAAAAAGGCTCCCGATATTACCTTTTCCCAGAGTAACCGACATCACACACATCCAGCCCTCGATGGAGCCACAACAGTTACATCATCACAGGCAGTTTATAGTAGAAAATAAGTTAAAGTGCTTACAAACCAAATATAGGTAGTTTAATACCTATTCAAATACAAAGCGGAAGCGTTGCTCAAAATAAATCTCGCAGCGAAAACATAATACTTAATGAAGTAGTCTTCATGCAATAATGAATGAGACGAGAAGCACCGAGCCCACCGGTACTACTCTCCTCCAAGCAAGTGTCCAAAAGTCATCAGTACCTGCTCAAAATGTGGGGGCAAACCCTGAGTACTAATTACTCAGTATGACTTAATGGAAGTGCTTACGGCTGACGCAAAGCTTGCAACTAACAGTTGATCCTTAGCCATTCTTTTTATAGTAATTAAAAGTTAACATGTAATTATCATCATCATCAAAATGTACATAATCAAAATATAACTTGCAGGAATATAAACATACAAGTACAAATATGTGGTATTGAAAACAAAACATATATAATCATAAATACAATTAGATTGTTACTACGTTGCCCGTGTATGACATTGTCATTCTCACACCTGGTGAGCATCAGCGATTCGAATCGATTTTAATTCCCAGGAATAACTATCATGCCAGGGGTATATGCTTACTAGCCATCGCGTTCCCACATATAGCCCCTATCTCCACTCGTCCCATCCCAAGTTCGATTCAATTCCGCCATTTCCCCCGGATTTTGCCCCCTCAGGAGCGATATCACGGCGTACCGGGTCAGCCCTTCCTCGAGTACAAGCTCCCCCAGGCCTAACTCCCTCCAACAAGAATGGTAGGAACCTGTCTCTGTTCTTCGGATGGCACAAGTAAGACTTTCACCGGTCCCACGTCCCGGATAAGCACTCTATCAATATTATGCCGATCAGCAGGCGAACAGCGAATCGGGCCTTAAACGGCTCGGGCGGAGTCCACCAAACCATCCACATCATTTTTCATCATAATATACACTAAATCTCCGCCCGTACCTCAATTTAGTTCCATCACAATCATGTTTAAAGTTTTCCATATATTTTGAAAACCTTTCCTTTGAAAACACCTATACGACGAGTGACTCCAATTCACTCGTGTCTACTCGCACCTAGCATTCCTAGGCATACTCGTCCTACGTACTCTATTGTAGGTGCTAGGGCCAGGGCGGCCAAGAAGTCTAATGCAATTGTTTTCAAACAACTCCTAATGCGGATGTCTAAACATCATACAATATCATATTTGCTGGGAATTCATGGTCCTGCCTACCTTTTCTTATTTTCAACCAAACCAACAAACTAAGCAAATGTTAGTTTGTCGGGTTGTGCGGCTTTGCCCCAGGCAACCCCTTGATCACTTGGACTGCTCCTCCTTCCAAACACGACTGATGGGCCCTCCTAGGTCAGTGAGTGGGTCTTAGTTGGTCTTTTAGACACCGTTGCCCGATGTAGCTCTTTGCGGCGTCTCCTCGATCACGTTACTACAATAAGTGTCACTATATGAATGATATGCATGATATAATGAAATGTGTGCAAACGGAATGCAAATGAACGTGTATGGTGCCGGTGCAAAGTGAATAGTAGCATGCAGCAAGCAACTTGACCAACATTATCATACACAAAAATCGGCAAAACAATAAACTTAAATTTGATAGCATTTCTATTTTCCCCTGTTTATATTGAACTCATTTTTAGATGCAAGACAACAGCAATAATAAAATCACTAAAAATACTTTCTGGAACCTAAACTTAACCATTAAGCACCATGATTTTTCTCAGAATTTATTTTGCAACATAAAGCCACTTTCTCCGATTATTCATTTTAACATGAAATTATTTGTCTATTTCAAAACAGCAACCAAAACATACATGCAGACCTTGAAACTTTAAAAATGGACTAAATATACAACTTAGGGCATCTACAAATTGCAGTGGAAAATTTGGAGCACTTTTTATGTAGCAAGTATTTTCACTCTTGTAAAATGCTCAAAATTCATGCATGAGGGCAAAACAGTAATTTAACCGTGTATGCTAGGGTTTACAAATATCACACATAGCCTAAACGACATGGTAAAGCTACTATCCAAGTTTCATAATTTTTGGAGTTCATTTACACCTATTTTGCTATTTCTTTTGTTTAAACTTGCATGCAACAAACCAAGGGAAAAATAGTCAATTCACAGATCTACATCATACCTAGCATGTAGATCTAGTAAATAGGAGCACAATGCAACAGATCTTGCATTTTTAGCATTTTACTTTGATTTTATATGGATTTTGAAAGTTTCAGATCTAGAAAATGCCCAAAAATCGAAAAATCATCACTGACAGGACTTAAACGCTATTATTCCTAAAGTTCAGGGGCTAGCATGCAAGATCCTCATGACTCAGTGAATAGCGCGTGAGATGGAAACGTAAAAGCAGCAGAGTCCAAGGGCTAAGTCGACAAACTGGAAGGGTCTTCTTCTACCTTCAGACAGGGGCGACCTGCGCGTAGGGAGGGGGGAAATGGGGCTGCGCCAGTGCGTAGGGGCACGGACTTGGAGCCGAGAAGCTCTGGGAAGGTGTTCCCGGTGATGGGCTACCATTCTCCCTTGATTTCGTCGCTTGGAGGAGGCCCTATTTGGCGGGGAACGCGCCGTGAACCGAGTGTGTCGACGGTGCACACAGCTCGGCGAACGTGGCCTCGATTTGTCGATGGAGATTGGGAGCAGTGCCCCGAAGGCTCCGGCCGGCTGTGCGGTGAGTCCACGAACCCGGCGGAGGTGGTCTGATGGCGCGGGGATTGCCCGGATGTGGTCGTCCACGGCGGAGGCGCGGTGAACGCGCGCGACGCGCGGCTGCGAATGTGGGGAGGACGCTAGGGGCAACGGCGGCGGCCACGGAGGTGGGGAAACGGTGGAGAGGGTCTTGGAGAGGGCGATGCTCACGCTAGTTGGTCGGGTGGAGGTGTAGACGGGCGGCGCCGCGAAGCTTGAGCTCGGCTCCCATGGCCGGGCACTCGGTGTGCTTGGTGAACGCGAAGGGAGAGCAAGGAGAGTGAGACAGAGTGAGAACGAGGCCGGGATGGCGTCCGCTTGAAGCCAGGGGCGCGAGGGCAGGCCGGACAGGGGTCGGGCCAGCGACCATCAGAAGCCCGTCGGCCACGTGGTGAACGAGCTCTGGCCATTGGCCGGCCGTCCAGCCCAGCGGGCCCACTCGTCAGTGGCTCAAAAAGAAAAAGGAAATCGGAAAATTGGAAAATGCTGTTTGACTGCAGAAAGCCATGTTTGTTTTCGTCATTTTTGAAGATCTTATAGGCCGAATTAGACCAAACTAAAAGTACAAAAGTTGTTGTAAACTTTATAATCTACAACTCTTGCATAAACTTTGGTGCCATGTTCTATATGAATTTGGGTGGATAATTTGAATTCAAATTGCTGACCAGTGTTTGACCAAGTGAATCTTCCAACTGAAAAATTCCACAAGTCATATTTTGATGCATTTTAATGGTAAATGTTATATACCAATGTTGTTCAGTTGCTCAGGACCTACAACTTTGATATACAAAGTTTTGTAAGATAATGACTTTTGTTTCACAAAAATTTGAAATCTCTATTCAGATCAAATTTGGACAGATTTCTCAGTTTTACAGAAAATGACCTAAAACTCTATACAAACCTTTATGCATGTCATGACACAAAATACCAAAGTTGTTCATTATAAAATTGTCTACAAGTTTGGTATGTATAGTTTTATCAAATTCACAACAGTATTAAAGTTACTGGGCAAATGCAAATGCGGTTGCAGAAAAACCGGGTTTAACTCGCTTCAAATGACTTGATCCACTCAAGCTCCTAATATGAAATATTCATATAATGATGCAATTAAGCTAATGATGCTAATATAATACACTTGAGATGCCTGGGGCATCACAGGCGCCATAGTGGGCCATAACAGGATCCTCAGCCCCTGCTCACATGCCATGTCATCTGCCGCTTCATTTGCTATATCATTGACCATGTGACAGCATTTCCCTCGTGAAATGGGTTGCATTGGCGGAGCCAAGGGGTGGTCCTGGTACGTCAAGGCCTAAGATATGGTTACACAAAGTGTAAGGCATATAACAGTGCTAGCTGGAGTGGTTGAAGCTGTATTTTTTGGAGCTGCGTGGTGCAGGGTTCGAATCCTAGCAGGCTTAAGTTTTTCTCAGCCCCTCATTTTCTCCTAAAAATTGTTCTCGGGACCGTTTTCCCCTCCTTTTCTCCTCAAATTTTTTTCTAATGACTGTTTTCTCTCTCTTTTTTTACATGCTTGGCAAGTTGGCATACCCTATGTACAAATCCTAACTCCGCCACTGATAGGTTGTAACATTTTCGACTTCATCCTTCATCACCAAACTAGTTCTTTTAGAATTAGATAGAAGATAGAATACAGAAAGGAAATATAGACAAGTAGATGTTGGCAGAGCAGACAAATCCGCTATACTTCAAACACAAAGAAACAGAGGAAACAGATGAGAAAAAACGAGGGCAGAGCCTAATATTATTGCACACATTCTTAGTTGATTAAAAGATCGGCACATCGCCGTTGGCCAGCTATAGCAGCCGTGTACGTGCAGGCAGGCGCCTTCACGAGTGAGACCTGCGCCACCTTGCCACCGTCGGCGTGCCCGTGGCGGGCGTCGGCGCCCGCCCGCTCTGCTTCCCCCGGCTGAGCGGCGTTCCGTCCACGCCGCTGTCGGAGTCGTCCACCCTCGACGCGCCGGCGCCCGGGCCGCCGCCGAACAGGAACGCGGCGCCCCACCTGAATGAGCCCCCGCCGCCGCCGGCCTTCCGAGCTCAGCCGGTCCACCTGCGCCTGTAGCGCGTGGCACTGCGCCTGAGCGGACGGAGGCATCAACGAACACGCGTGCATCCATCAGTCGCCACGTCAGTCCATGATCATATATATGCTTGAAGCAGACATGCACGGACCTGGAGGCGGGCGACGTCCTCGCGGAGGCGACGCAGCTCGTTGTGCTGCGACTGCGCGACGACGGCCTCGCGCTTGGACGGGCACCGCGCGCTGCCGCCGGCGCCGGCCACGGAAGCGGCGTCCAGGGAACGCGCGGGGCTCCTGCCGATCTGCTGCGGGTCGCGGAAGGAGCCGCCGACGCCGCTCCAGTCGGCGAGGCGGGGGTGGCCGAGCTTCCCGCCGCCGCCGTGCTCAGACAGGAAGAGCACCTGCACCACGCAGCGCACCGGCAGGCGGTCGTTCTGCACGGCGTGCGCCGCCGCCTCCGCCGACAGCTTGCGCGCGTCGATCAGCCGGCACAGCGACCGCCGCTCCTCCTTACTGGCGCGCGGGTGTGCCTGCACGTCCGCGCGCACCACGTCATCCATTATAGTATCGTGTTACAGTGTTGAAATCACAACAATGGATGTTTCAAAAAAAAATAAATATCACAACAATGCTTTGAAATTAGCAATTTGATCGTAACTCGTAACCCGTGTAGAGGAAGATGAACCAACCGCCACAGCCACAAAGGTAAAAACAGGATGCAGGCCATCAGGTGTTAATTATGAGGCTTGAAACACATGATTTTTCTTTATTTATATTAGATTTATTCCTCTTCACTCACTTGGTATTTGTTTATCTATCACTCAAATTTTTTGACCACTATTTATTATTACATTGTAATTTTTGGTAATTGTGTTATGTAATTTTGATATATGACTGATAAATTGAATTTTATCAGTCATCTATGTGGTCATGTAAAATATGACTCATGGGTGAATTTCGTCAGTCATTTTAGGGACCAGTTTGATGGAAACCATGATGGTTATAAAATGTGACCTGATAGAAAGTATATGTCAGGAGAGATACACCCTATTTATATCAGCTTGTTTGGTTTGTGGCACACGCCGATCCAAAAAATCGAGCCTATATCATGTTTAGTTTGGATCACTGGTCCATCAGCTCCATCGTTCATCTATACTCTGATCAGCATTAGTAGCAAGTCACTCTATATATGACCAGTTCTGTTGTGGTTTTCGTAGCTACGACGAGTAGATTTGTAGTCGGTACGTGGGGTTTCCACGGGCTACCGTCCCGGTGGCCTAGCCTCGTGGGCTCAAAAATGACCAATGAAAGGGCTTAGAGTGGTTTAGAATGAATCCTTACGTCCACTATGAGTGATGTTGATCTTGTATTGCGTGTTCTCGATGTTCTTGGTGTTACAAGTGAGAGCGTCGAGCTCTCGTGTGTGTGTTGTTCGTCGTCCCACCTACAGTGTCTGTCTCCCCTCTTATATACTCGGGGGAGTCCGGATCTTAGGAATTACAAGAGGGAGGAGAAAATAAAGGGGTACTACTGCTCGCGGGGTCTGACATGTGGCCCTCAGTGTCGTCCTTCGTCCCAGTGACGTCGGGGGGGGGGGGGCGACAGTGTGGGGGGGGGGGAAGGGGAGTGGAGGGCTCGAGCCCGGTTGATTGTAAGCCCGATCGACGTTGCCACCTTCTCCTTACTGGGGTCTCGGTCGGGGGCGACCCAGTCATCATGTGGCCTTAAATGCTGATGCGATAGGATGTGACAAGTCACCAATTCTCCCGTAAAGCTTCATGATGGTGGGAGGCGTGCAGCAGTCCGCCATTCCATCAAGCGGTGGACGTCAGCTCGTCAAACGCGTGCGTGAAGGGACATGCCTCTTTCAATGCGCCTGCTGCACAGGTCACAATAGTCCCCCATTAATGCCACTCAGAGTGGCATCAATTCTTGGGTTCGCCACCCGACCGTGAGGCTCTCCCGCGGTCCTAAGAGTAACCTAGGGGCACCGGGGTAGCGACCCGACCCTCTGGCCCCTTGGGCCAGCTCTTCTTCTCCTAGGATCGTGTGGGCCGAGAGGACCCTCAGGCTCGATCGGTTATTGGGTGAGTGCAACCGACCCTGCGGGACTGCACGACCCAGGATTCGCACGTTTGCTCTTATGGGCGACGTGCTTCCGATCCCTGTCAGCGCAGCTCGTTCAGCCCACCGCAGTTGTTGAGCCGTTGAGGATACCCCTGGTATACTAGGTACACGTCAAGTCCATCCCTAAAAAAGCACCGGATGACACCACACTGATGCATGCCAGATGGGATGAACTAGGTATCCAAACACACTGATAGAGTATGTCTACTCAACATTTGGTTGCTAATAGAATCTCTAGCACCCATATTTCTTCTAATCGAATTTCTAACACTCATATTTTCTTCTTTTTTTTGAAGCTTGATAATTGAATGGTGCATGGATCATCTTTAACTACTTTCGGCTCGCCCCCACTTTCCTCATCCTCTGCACCTCCGCTACGTGGGTTAGTACCGTGGCGCCCCTCCTAGCTAGATGCCCCCCTCTGGCTCCCACGTATGGTGGCTGCCGTCATCTTGCTACTCGTCCAACAATCCACCACCCGGCAACTCCACCGGACCCGCTTGTCATCAGGCGACCTAACTTTACCTTTAGCACTGGAGGATACCATCAATGCTAACCTCTTAACCCTAAAACCCCAATACATTAGAGAACCTTTCCGAACTTAGGAGGATGAGGAAAAAAAATTGAAACACTCGAGTTGTCAACTAGCTTTTCTCTGTATGAAACACATCCTAGGATTTATCGATTGGTTTCTCTCAAGTAGGAGTATATAGGTTTATGGGTTCTCCTTTGGAACATGTCGGGATTTCACCATGAATCACAGATAATTTAAGATTTGGAAACCAGGGGGGACCCATACTGTTTACTGTGCAAGTTGGACGAAGTTGTAGATCAAAGAGAGAGAACAGTCCACGAAGGCAGTGATCCAATTGACGTGTACTATCAGCAGGAGCACCGCACATATATAGATGGAGGCCCCATGTGCCACGGCAGATGATTCTGTTGTTTTGTACTAGCACTCGTAGATTGAGGTAGCTCGCTCACGTGATCTCTATCAGGTGATCGTATTGTAGCTTCCAGACATCGGAGGGCCAAAAAGAAAAATTGCCCTTTTACTCTCTGATGCGACTGGACCGTATAGTAGTAGCTAGCAGGAGTACTGGTGTTCGGAAAGATACAAAAAAAAAAAGCAAGCAGTCGATACGAGCAGAGCAGTACGTGATTCCCCCCGCGGGTAGGCAGAGTAAATTAAGAGGAAGAGCAGATAATCATCAAATACTAAGGGTTATTTGGAGTGCATGGATTTTTCTCTATTTATTTTGTAATATAAAGTGAATACAATATCCAATGCAAAATCCTATAATCTCCTTTGTCCCGATGATAGGAGATGAGTGTTGGCACGTTATCCAAAGTAAAACATCCGAACAATGGAGATCTTGAAAAATCTCAAACCAAAATCTAGATCCTCAAGATTCCACCAAAACCAAACACCCCCTAAGCGAGACATACACATAATTATATACTGTAATAGTGCTCCTGATGATAAAGTGACACGTTCGGTCGTTCAGATCAGTCGATGGTCCAAGTTGAACCACGCTGACACTGTGGTCAAAACACACAGAAACATGTGCCGGCCCGGTTACCTCCACGGTTTTTTTTTTTTTTTTGGTGTGTGTTAACAAAAGGCGTAGACGCGTAGTAGCCTGGTCGCAGCATGCGTCCAAGCATCCAACCAGCCTGGTCATGGCAGCATCGCCCGACCTGCTGCCGTACATCGCCTCTGCATAGATATTCGTGCGCCAATCACGTCCCAGTAGACACACACTGACACACAGGCCTTTTTGGCCTTTCACATCAACAGACCCAACGGATAGCCACAGGCTTGTGCGATTTGCCACGCCCTAATCATTTGTTTGGTCACGAGCAATTAGACATCATGATGTTAATATGATCATCCCTTCCACTGTAATTTGTCTCCGTTTTGGTTTTAATATATTTTTATGTAGTGGCAAGCTCTCCAGTTTCGTCAAAAAAATATATGTAAACATCCTTATGTTCTACTTACTTCCATTTTCATGGCCCGGTTTAAGGATTGATGGATATTAATATCCATGTCTGAAAAGGTTTAAGGGAGGCATTACACAAGCCCTTTAGGCGTTTTGTGTGTGGAAATTTTATCGTTTTGACAAACATAACCGGTAAATGAAGGAAGTAGATATATTACTGTATATAGGATAAGTGTTCTAAACAACATATTAAGTGATATAATTCGGCGCAGACGCATTTCTTGCCTTCTAGGCATATGCTCTTTTTCAATGGTAAAAAATGTTTATATTTCAAACAGGCCATTATGAATTGCGCAAGATCACTGTAAAAAAGAAGAGTTCGCGCATGGCTGCAAACCACTTTTCTAATCAGTCCACTAAAAATAAACAAACACAAAAATACCCACGGTAACGTACGGATCATATTAGTTAAGGAACAATAAAATATAACAAGACTAATTAACCACAGAGGGAGATAGATAACTATGATTGCTCCCATGTCCTGCAAGAAGACGGATGATGAAGCAGCAGGAGCAAAAGCATGGTCATGAGCTCAGGACGACGAACGGTGCACTCACCTTGAGGTAGGTGTCGACGGCGCGGTACAGCCCGTCGTCGTCGGCGCGGGCGTGCGCCGGCACCGCGCGCGCCAGCTCCTCGAACTCGGCGGGCCGCAGCCCGGCCTCGAGCGCCGCCTCTGCCAGGTACGCGTCCACGAGCCTGGCCACCCTGGCGGCGGCCGCGCCGCCGCCGCCGCCCTCCCGCAGGAACCCGCGCACGAGGCGGAGCACGAGGGGCACGTCCAGCAGCGTGGGCGGCGACGGCACGCACGGGGCCGGCCCGCCGAACGCCGGGATCATCACGGCGGCGAGTGTGGCCTGGTCCAGGCGCCGCGCGGCGCGGGCCTCCAGGTCGCCCAGCAGCGCGGCGTCGGCGCCCACCGTGCTGCCCGCCCGGAGCAACCGGAGCAGGAAGTCGCACGAGACGCCGTCGTGGGGCTCGGGCGGGAGCGCCGCCACCAGGGACTCGAGGAGGAGCCGCTTCTTGAGCCACGCCGCCGTGGGGCTCTCCGGCGGCGGGAGCAGGAAGCGGCCAGACGGCGACGACGCGGCGTCCGGGAGCCACCTGGACGCGTAGTGCGACAGCACGGAGGCCAGGTCGTCGGTGCTCCCGGCGGCGGGCGGCGTGGACCGGATGGCGGCGATGGTGCGCGCGAAGGTGTCGACGTCGTTGACCACGCACGAGTCGTCGCTGGCGCGCGAGGGGGTGGCGGCGGCCGCGGAGTAGGAGGCCCGTTGCTCCGGGGAGAAACTGCTGGGGGAGGTGGGCTTGGTGGCGCGGGTGCTGGTGCGTCGCGCGGACGAGGACGGCACCATGGTGCCCGGCCGGCCGCCGGCGTTTCTTGGGTGGGCCGGTGAGCTAACTATGGCTCTGCGTGCGAGCAATGCAAAGCTGTGCTGTGTTGGGAGGTGGGAACAGGCGCAAGCATGGGTGGCAACGCGCCATAATGCTTCTTGTAGTGGTGGCGTATGCAGCTTGGCAATCAACTAGTGCGAGAGGCCGACTGGTCGTGGGGAAGCGACGGTCATGGGTGTAACGCCAGTGTTCATGTGCCCGTGCCAGGCCATATCTGGGGTCTGTTGTTATGTTGGGATAAAAGGTAATATAACAATGCACATGCACCGATTGTTCCCTTGGCTCGGGATGAACAATGAAAGATGGCGACATGGCGTCTATTTAGCGGTGGCATGAATATCAACCACACTAGCACATTGACACAACGATTTATGGAGAAAGACTCCTCAAGGTGGCTAGTATAAACCACGGGGCTAATCGGTCAACTCCAAGCTTACGCTATAGTAAGCAATGCTTACAAAAAGTTTTCTCTAAAGGCATTATATATGATTACAACATCATGAACACATCCATCTAGATGCAAATTGGCATCATCCATGCACAATAACCATAAATATATGAGCTCTAACTATATTGCAATACATATATATGACAAAGACATTCTAGATTTTGCTCCCTTTAGTAATAAGTTCAGATCTTCCTTGTGCACGAAATTTGGTAAGCAAGCTAATTGATCCATCAGTTCCCTAACCACTATTAAAATTTCAGCTCAAGTGGACATCACTTGACCGGCCAAATCATTCAAAGTATCTACCATAACTGTATCTTGCTGAACTATAGTGGTCCAAACTCAAAGGTGTCAAAACTGGTGCTCCACTCAACCAAATCTCACAATCTACTAACCAAATCATGGTTGATTTTTTCTATTATTTTTTATTCGTCTTATTAAAAAAATTATGCAAATATGCAAGAATACAAGCCATGCTCATACCGCTTTTATTGATAAAAAATCAAAACAAAATAAATAATAGTTTTCTTTCTTTTTGAATAAGGCGAACGTCCAAGATTATGAAAAAAAATCAATCACAAGAAATGTTTGAGAATGCATAGAGTACTAGTGTATGGTTTGAGGAGTCAACCCATATAGGTCTACCAAAAGTTCATCTTATGAATTTTAGTAGAACTATTCGATTTCTTATGTTCATACTAATTATTGGAAACAAAATGGTGCTAGGTCAATTCATTCAATTCCATTCCATTAGAAAAAGTAAAGAGTGAGGAATGGTAAACTTATACATTCTTAGGCTTTTGTTTGGAATGTGGGAACTTTTCCCTATTTTTGTGTGTTTTTTGTGAAATTGAATTGTTTCCTGTCCTACATAATTTGTTTGAGACTAGCAAAATGCCCGTGCGTTGCAAAAAAAAAAATCAATAGATGTACAGAAGTGTACATGCATGTGTGAGCATGTGCATTGTACCCAATTTCGCAATAAATAAATAAATAATGAGTTTCGCAAAAAAATAATAACCATGAAATTCGGAGATATATTCATCCATCAAACCACTTCTTGATATTGCATTTGACACAAAATAAAACTTAAAAGAAAGGTAAGATGTACTGCAATACCTTTTAGCTTCGTGTAGTCATGTGGTGGTGTAGGAAGGCAGCAGGATTGGCTGAATTGACCAGACCAAAGAAGCAATAGCAGCAGCCCAACAACCCCTCACGGCCTAATCCCTTTTTTAACCCCCGGTGGCCCAACGTCGCCTCCACATGTCCACGTGATTGATGCGCATGATGCTGTCCGTTGGATCACATCAAGCGATTGCTTCTCGGCTTCATTTCCTCATCCAAACGAAAGAGAGGGAACAGCGGCGGCACTCCATTGGACTGATGGAGCACAACAACTTCAAGGAGGTGTGTGTGCAGAAGTAGAGCATGGACGACCACAACGTGTGGTGCCCCGGCGAGCTCCACACACGGACGACTTTCTCTTAGTTGGTCTGGTGAGCGACGGCAGTTCAAGCTGGCTTAGGTGTTCTTTGCCGATTGGGAGCGATGCCGGTGCCTGGTGATCGTGCAACCTGATTCGCAACGCCGGATCCGGCGACGTAGGCAAGGTATGATCCACTCCATCCTCTTTCTCATCTATTTCTTTTTACGGCAGCCCGATTCATCTATAGAAGAGAGTGAAACACGGATGGTTTTTAACTTGGCAAGGAGTATCACTGTGTCTCCAAACTTAGAAAACTGAACATTCGAGTCTCTAAAGTTGACTAGTATATCATCTAGATCCAAAATCGCTTTGACCATACGTTGACCATAGTTTTTACAAGGAGGATCCATATATCATGTCAATTCTCGTCCTCATATATGACATGTGGGGCCATTTGTAAATAAAATAATTATTTTTTATCTTTTTCACCGCTCACATATTACTTAGGACCATTTTTAAAATCTTTTTCACCGCTCCTACATGAGGACAGAAAATACAAAAACTAATTATTTTACTCATAAATGGGCCTCACATGTCATATAGGAGGAGATAAGATATGTGGATATGACATGTGGGCTTCACCGGTAAAAACCATGGTCAACACTTGGTTAAAGCGGTTTTGGGACCTATATGACACAGTAGCCAACTTTAAATACTCGAATATCTGGTTTTCTAAGTTCGGAGATATAAATGATACATTTTACAAAATTTAAAAACCGTCCATGTATTTGACTCTACGGAAAATAAGGCCAGTTAGGCTCATGGTGCTCGGATTCATGGAGATAGGCCGACTGCCCTGATGTTCAGCGCATGTATACACGTGGTCCATGGAGGATTGCTCCTGGAGTGTCAAGCTACTGCCGGCGACAACCTATGGGGTAGACAGGTGATCTCGACATATTCATAAATTTTGTTTGTGAGCTCTTGCATCCATGATGTGATTTGCAATTTTTGTAAACATTATGTCGATATATAACTGCTTGTAATTGATCTACTCCTTTTTCTATTCGATTGATTGAAGCATCCCTTCTCGATTTGGTTACGGAGAGGAACCGAGCGCCGCCAGGACCCAAAACGGAGGACGTGGCTCCGCTGACGTACTGCCTGCTGCCGTTGGCTCACTGAAGTGTCGCCCCAGGCCCACACGTCAGTGACCGGCAGCAACGGCAGCGGAGCCTCGTCCCAAAACGGAGACATACCAGACTGGGACGTACCGAATGCAGAGGCTCGAACCAGACCTAGGGGGCCTGATAGGTGGGTTCCGCCTATCATGACGGACCGGACCGAAAAACCTTATTTGCTTTAATATTAGGTAGAGATAGAAATATAGATTCATATGATCTAACCGGACACTCAGCCTTGAACCAAACACGCTTCCACTGACATGCATGAATCATGAGTCCGTGAAGGGGCTTCATGTATCTTGTGGAAGTTCATTAAGATAAGTATCTAAAAGGCTCAGCAGTCCATTTATCTTTTTTTACCAACCGACGGCCCACCAGTTGACATGCTTCGTAGAAAATTAGCTAGCTCAACTTTTTCATTAGATTTTGGCCTTTCCGTTTAAGCATGCTTCAACATTTTATTAGTTTAATTCAACAATAGGTGAAAGCTGCTTCAACATTTCAAGTAAGTTAATTCTACATTTTATCCAAAATGTTGAAACAATATATCTACAATGTTGACCTACTATATATTAAATGTTGAAATCTGTGAAACATATAAACATAAAAAGGTAATTATATTGGAATTTTGTTAAACTAATTAAAAAACTAGGATGTAGAAGAGAACAGCGTTGGTGCACAAGATGTATGGTAAAGGCATGCACGGGCACGGCCACAGGGTGACGGATTGATGGCTCCAAGTCCCACCCAGCCTGGCGACCCCGCGCAGCAACGTACGTGGGCTGTTGAGGCACATGAAGCGAGCGCGAATGGCTGGTCTACGAAGGAAGGCAGGTGGACCGTTCATTTTACGAATCTTAAAGTGGAAGTTACGGAGGCTATCCACCTTCCGAAAGTTAAATAGGATTTGCGGTCCGTAAAGCTGTCACGTGGGCCTGACGTAGAACGGTCTGCTAACAGTGCCAGACCGAGCCCATAAGAACATGGATGCACAGGCCTGGCTGGATCCATCAATAATGCATGCAGACGGACCATGCATGCTCCATGGATAAACTTCTGATGACTGCACTAGTGCTTGGTATCCCATCTAATAAAATGTGTTTGGTAACCACCATTGCTGAAAATGTTGCAGCTTGCGTTCAGGTAGGTTTCTTTTGTCACCGCAGCTTTTGCACACAGCAGTTCGCTTTAGCTATAGTCCGCCGTCCGTCCAATCAGAGACGAAGGACACGGCCGGAGTGCCGGACCGACCGGCCGGCCGGTGGGCCGGCGAGGACACACGCAAAGTCGTCGCCGGTGCATACTGCTCACTGTTCCCACACATGCTTCTCTTTTGTCTTTTCACTGCGGTTAAAAGGCCTACTTTGTCCTCTATAGGGCTGTGGTTTCAATAGCACTAGGTTTTTTTTTTTGAATAAAGCGTGTCGATCATTTTTAATCCACCACTCCAAGCAAACTACTTTCTTTTCTTCTTACAAAGAGTAAAACACTTGTATTTATATTAAGAGTCGTGTAAAAGACTAATCCCTCCAGTCATTAATAGATGACATTTTCAGTGTAATTTGAAATAAAAACGTCATATATTATTAACCGGAAGAAGATACTATAGTTTCTTTTACACAATTGCAACATTGCACTGGTTTCCATGATTCCATCCATCACACAAGAGTTTTATAGTTTTGTGTTATATATAGAGACAACAATACTTGTATGTAGTAGGATGAAACACGGTAGTGGAAGAAGTTTTTTCCCCCATAGGTAAATACTTTACAAACGTTGGTGGACCTAAATGTGTATTCTAAGATTTGTGAGGCTTAAGTGGCATCACCGTCACTCGTCAAGCCTAAAGACCGCCGTTTTTCTTGAATCTTGGTAAAATTACAAACTACAGTTGTTGATCGCGCAGCTCTATACGTGCAAAGATAATCATTTCATCACGGAAAATGGTGGCAGTACACAAAAAAAAAAGGATTAGTCCCAAGCCTGGCCATTTATTTGGCTGCCGCAAGAAAATGTCAAAAGGCATGTGGCGTGTCGATCGTCCCCTGTATCAGTATGCATGCCATTTTTGCACGAGATTTAGTCTTGCTTCGCTGCCAACACTGTAAACGCAGGCCAGCAGCAAGTGGCCCCTCCGGGCCGACCTTCTCTGTTCTACAAAGGCACTGACATGATGAAAAAACGGACCAAAAGCCGAACACCTTTTCGATAGGTCAAAAACCTGCTCAGATATCCCAAGATCTGGCTGCTAGCTGCTCTTGTTTGGTCACTGATTTGTTTTCGTTGCCACAGCAGTTGCTGCTCTTGTTTCCATCTTAGCACTACATCCTTGAGTTATATATATACTATATAGCTTAGGTTATGATACATATCCATGTTCCAGTTCCCAAAATTTTAAAAAACATGGGCGATGTAGTTTAGATTCTAATGTACATCGACACGAAAATCTACTTGAAATTTGATCGTATTTGTGAGAAATATAGATGGGAACTATGAGGCGCAATGACCCCTGACGAAAATGACGTAGCGCCACTGCATATGAATTTTTTTTCTTGTGGTATCACAAATCTGATTGCTTTTTTGCACTTCAAATTTTGCATTGGAGTGCAACATTACGCAAGCTACAACTCATGCCATTTTTTCAGATAGAACTTCTAAGTAGTTTGATTTTTTTTGAGATAAATACACCAGAGGCCCCTTAACTTGTCTCGGGGTGTCACTTAGATCCATCACCTTTCAAAGTGCATTTTTGGGTACGCGAACTTTTCAAAGTGTGTCATATAGGTCCATACTGCACCTAACATTAACAAAAAATACATATCAAATCAAGTATATGTCCAAAAATTATAAAATAAATTTTGATAGCTTTGTCTTGATGAGATCTACGTTGTGGAACTGACTTGATATGTAAAATGACCATTTTACCTCTATTTCTACTAAATAAATGTTTAGTTACTTTTTACTCATATATATTGTTCTATGCATCTAAAAACCTTGCAAAAAATACCACAATGCATTTTATTCTCTATATGCACATATATAAATTTATCGTGGTTAGTGGTTGCTTTTTTCTTAAAGAAATGGTATTTTTATGCATTATGCTCTTTTTAATAGAAAAAAATGTATGGTTTGTTATATTACTCAATAAATGTCACAAAAATATTCTTAGTTTATGATAGCACTAATTCTGGTTAATAAAATCCCAAGATAAAATTCAGGTCCAACTTATGAATGTGTTACCTAGTTGTTACTGATCTCTTATGTGAAACACAGAAAATTTGAAATGATTTGCACGAATCCTCTTGGTTTCCACAGCACTAATTTGAAAAACAGAGACGATGTCGTCATAGAAAAAATTAAAAGATAATCATACAAAATCGTTATAATTTCCATGGTCTCTTCACATTTAACCGTTCTTTCATTTCATGCATAGACAGCATTATTTTTGCATGATCGACTTTGGGCATGCCTTGCTGCTGCTCAGCTTGTATTCCTGTCCGCAAGATCGTCTGACGAACTATAGCATTCTTTCCAATATACACTGTGTATCACTATGCAAAGATCCTGAAGCATTTTTTCACCTTTTCTTTTTTCTTGCAAAAAAAGGGTACAGTTGGTTACTATAATTGTCCTTAGGTCCCAGGCTCTCTGCAATCAATAACCACAAAATTATAGATGAATCAAGAACATAGAAATATAACACTTAGTGCACTCGTATGTTTTTTTATAAGAAACTCATATGATTGTTGAATTAATAACATAGAAACACATTGAACTCAAATACCGTGGACAATGATAGAATGGCTCCAGCTGCCATCCTGGCCCATATCCAATTATACAGTGCTAGTCACACAGCCTGTTGGATATGGGGGTCCTGTTGGACAGGAGGTCCGGTGGCGATGGTGGCGCGAGACATGCACACCGGCAACAAGCGCACGGCAGGTGACGGGCTGGCTTGGGCACGACCGGCCTCTAGGTTTACCGTGCCGGCACGGCACGCTCCCAGCTCCGTATAACCGTGCTGGGCCGGTGAGCGGGCACGCCGTGCGGCATAACACAACACGATTGAGTGGTCATGCCTTGCCGGGTGGGCACGGCCACGGCACACCTATCTAGACATGTATACACACAAGCACCTGAACACTTCGGAGGGATCGCAAACAATCAAATGTCCCCATGGCTCACTCCATTTGGTTGGCAAAATGTTAATTAGATTTTTAAGAGATTCTACCATGAAAATCATGCATGGCCATCGCACAAATGCGAAAATTCACCACCAAATATAGTTTGAGCCAATTAAAATCTGGCTTTGTGGCGTCTGAACTCTGACTGATGAGACATGCAGAGAGCAGCACCGAGCAGCAGCAGTTTAGCCACCGATCGATGAAATGAAACCAAGCAGGAGGTGAGGTCCCCTGTTGCTGTTGGCCCTGCTCCTGCGCCCCCCCGTGGCCGCATGCATCCCGGGCTGCCTGCACCACCCGCCCCCAGCTTTACTCTGCGGCGCCACTGTGAGTTCGGGTGTGGGTGGTCCTTGACCTCTCTCACGCACTCTCGCCGCCGATCCACGCAGACGCATATGACCAAACTGTTAGCTGCTGCGTCCAGCGAGGCGGCAGCTTGCCGCTGGCGGGTGCTGCTGCCCCCAAGATTCTCCACGGATCGCCTGTTGTTTACCAGCCCTCTAGGGTACATCAGCAGTGCAGTTACAGGTCATTTGTTTGTGAGATCCATTGGTGCTTTGATGATCTGCGCCTGTGGTTTATATTCGCTAGAAGGATGAGTTCAACGTGACTGATGCGTGATCTGAAGGGTTTATCCCTTGAGATCGAATAGCATTCCAACTTTCTGAAGTGGATTAAGACTTAAGAGGACATGTTGACTCTGTTACATCCTGACCCTTTTCGTCCAGTATACAATTATACATACAAATTCGTCTCCTCAGACAAAGGAAAATGGATAGAGACATAAGGTATAAAGAACCATTATGTAGACGGGATAGTAACTGGAGTGAAAAGATGTGAACCTCAAATCAGTGAGTTTTACATGTAAGTGTTGCAGATAATGACATAATTTAAGAATGTGGGGTCTGTTTGGAGTTTTCATGCTTCAGGTAATTGATCAGTCTTGAATCTTTCATGCTCACTTTGAGAATTTTATTTGAAAATTAATACTTCTGAAAAGTAAAAAAATCAGACTGTTCAAGTCCTATAGAATTAGTAAGCAACACGTATGGGACAGAACTGCAGAAGATGCCCACTATATGTCATTTGCGTAATGAAGCTGTAAGTCTTAACTATTGGTACTCTCAGTTTTCACTTGTATTGAATTTTCATCAGTTAGTATTGTTACTGTACAGAATCAAAATAATTAAATGTTCTGTGTCACTAGCATATACATTGCCATCTGGCTAATTTGTAAGTCACTGAATGGCAATAACATCACTGGTGCGGTGTTTTGAATCTAATGGGGATTTTAAGCAAAGGATATTTTTCCTGCTTCCGTGGTGAAAAAGAATCTTCAAGCCTAAACCCACACTTTTTAAGAAAAAATAGCATCTTTATATGCAATTACGTATATTCAAGTTAATGTACGCTATAATGCAACTTTATCAATCCGCTTCATTATATCTACTAGTGAGATATGATTTTTTTTATGATCAGGTCCTATGGACCTTTTCTGGATTATTGAAGTCGTCCATGGTTTAGTATACTCCAATGTGCGTTCGATTTGGTCCGTATTTCTGATGGAAATGTTTAGATGCATGTTTGCTTATCTGGTAAGCAACTCCTGATTGTTAGAGATGCATATTCTCAATGATCTGCACATTCCTTCAGAGATTGGCAATTTTCCAGTTCTCAGCAAAGTAAGGCAAATTCTTTTCCTAATTTTACAGCTTTTATTACTTGACCTTGAGTCTGGGTTATTGTTCCTTGAATAATATGTTACCAATCAATGTGCTACCTTACATAACAAATATATGGCCTTAAGTTACTTATGTTCCTTCAATAATGTTTGATGTGCTTCCTTACATGACAAGATATGTCATGTATGTACTCATCTGTGCTTCACCAGTTCACCCACTGGAGTTTCTTTGCACTTTGTCAATTCATGGATATGATGCAACTGGATCTTTACAAGACAACAAAACCTCCCAGTAAAGTGCGACTAGATCTAGTAATACGCAATAAAATTTTACTTTGTAAAATAAAAAAACTTGCTATTTCAAAACCTCAAATTCGTGGATGAACAATTTTGCTAATTCCAATTTTACTTTGTAAAATCAAATATAAACATTTAACAATATGGTTGCTAACTTGCTATTGAAGTGCTAGAATAGTTGAAAGGTGCAGTTCCTATTGGATCTAACACGGGGCAACTAGTTGTAGAAAGTCAAGTACACTAATGGTGTCCTCACATTGTAAATGACCTTTAAATTTGTCAGCATGTTCTGTGAAACAATATATGCGATTTGGATAAATAGTTCTTTTGGAACATAACAAAAACGTTAAGAAAATATGGTACAATGCTGAGAGCATACATCACTGAACTTTTGGTCTCATTTCCTTAGCCATTACATATCCAATGATGTCCCTTACATTGTTGTAAGATGACCCTCCATCTATAGACTCTCTTGCCTGTTTCTTTAGCTATCTAGCTCTCATTCTTCTCTTCTCTGCATCTGTATCTTCACCCATCAGTTGTAACACCGCTTGCTCTATCTTATCCCTCTTCACTATAGAAACTTCATGAGCCTGCATTGTCCTCGCTATGATGTTCTGCACACCAACAGGCACTCCTACTTTCAAAACATCTACTATCAGCTTCTCGTTCAGGAATTGTTCTGCACAATGTGGCCATGTAATCATGGGCATCCCACATGAAATTCCTTCTATTGTTGAGTTCCACCCACAGTGCGTCATGAAACCCCCCAAAGATGGATGTGAGAGGATCATAGCCTGTGGTGCCCAACCTTGTACTATGAGACCTCTGTCCCTTATTCTCTCTTCAAACCCCTCATCCAGCAATTTCTCGATACCAAAAGCCGTATCATCAGATTTTATCACCCAAAGAAATGGTTTCCTTGAAGCCTCTAATCCTAATGCAATCTCTTCAATCTGTGAAAGTACGGTACGAGCCATGCTTCCAAAGCTGACATAAAGAACTGACCCTGGCTTCATGCAGTCAAGCCATTGCAAGCAATGCTTGCCGTCGACTGATGACTTATCACCCCTGGCTGCCATTGTGTTCATGTCAGTACTGCAGAGGAACATCGGCCCGAGTGACCAAACCTTCTTGCCTATTTTCTTCTGGTAGGCCTCGTGGTACAATGGTTCGAGCTCATAAAAGCTGTTAGTGACTGCACCATCAGCTCTCCGTTCCTCGTCCAGTATCTTCGAACTGAATTGCTCAAACCCCGGTGAGTTAAAATTCCCAGGTGATTTTGCCTTTGATACCTCAAGATAATGGGGAAACCCAGGAAGGGCAATTAACTTATTGTCATCAGAAATATTCTCAAAGATCTTCTCTTGATGAATGATGTACCTAAAACATCACCACATTCATAATAAGAGGAAAGGAAGAAGAAAAATGATTAATTAATGGAACAGTGATTAATACCTGCAGAGTGAGGAGAAGGCACAAAAGCCATTGAACATCAACCTGGGGATGCCAAGCTCCCTTGCAACATCCCCAGTCCATGGCTGGCACAGGTCTGATATTATGCAGGATGGTGGGTTTCTCTGCTCATGGAGATATGACACAAGAGGCTCGTGTAACATGCTGTAGGCGTCTATCAGCCTCTTAACCTGCTCTTTCCCTAGGACTTTGTCAATATTCTCGCAGCCATCGGGTAGTCCCACCTCAGCACAGCGGAGCTTGAGGGCTACAAAGTGGATTGGAAGGTTCAGCTCTCTTGCCCTGTCAATGGTGGACTCTATCCGCTTGGCGTTAGCAGGGGTGGTGATAAAGCTGACCATGGCGCCATGTTTTGCAAGGAGATGAGCCATGTCAATCATAGGAATGGTGTGACCTTGCGCCATGAATGGAACCAGCACGAAGTGTGGCTTCGGAGTATCATCTCGGATATTCATGGTTACCTGTTTGGCCTTCACTCAAATGCAACTACCTAGAAGAAACCGGTGCCTCTAGATAAGCAGTTTAGTGTTTCAGTAGAAGGTATGCAACTTGCTCATCAAATTATCCTGAAAACATTGAGTCATTGACCCATTGACTCCAAATCAGTATGGAAAATGCATAGCTGGTATGCAAAGGGAGATGCAAAATGCTGCTTGTTTTCCAGGCACCTGGTTTGTCTTGGTGGAACCCGTGGAGCAAACTTTACAGGTCTGAATCTGTCGTCTTGGTCAAAAGGTGTTAACAAATGTTGTCTTGTAGCGGGTTAGTATATAGGATAAAAAAAAATCAGCCAATCAGAAATGTGGTGGGTTAGTTTACAAATAATAATGACATAGGAGAACTAATGAAACTGTGATCAGATAAAATGAGTCAAACTATTTGGTAGGAGTGGATCTTTCATGACCCACTGGGATCTGACAGTTTACTATTTCAGCTAACATTTCTTTCAATAAGATAAGAATTTTTTTCTGAACTAATATGTATCTGTGGCTGCACCTTGCTCTTGTTAGTGATGGAAAAATTATTGTAGTCAAGAACTCAAGATCACATAATTTGGCAGCAGTTAATGAGAAACGAATAGTTGGAACTATCTGCCCAGAAACGCATAATTGGTGAGCAATTCGGTCAACTGAGTAATGCTAAAAAAAGTACAGTGACATTTACTACTCTCTCCGTCCAAGAAAATAAGTTATTCTAGTTTTGTCATAAGTCAAACTATCTAAAGTTCGACTAAATTTATATGAAAAAAATATAAATATTTATAGTACCAAATGAGTATTGTTAGGCGATGTTTGGTCCATTAGCTGCTAATAATTAACTGACTAATAACTCTTCGCTAAAATTAGCTAACTAATCGTTAGCCGACAACTTATTAGTTCGATAACGTTTGGTTCCTACAACTAATATATTAGCTAATGGATATAAAAACCTTTTTTCGTGCTATTAGTTAGCATTAGCTGAAGTAGCTGGTTTGAGCCAACTAATGAGTCCAGCTAATTGTTCGTTGATTTATTAGTTGACTCTGTTTGGTTCTCTAACGGCTGTTTTTTACAGCTAACTATTAGCTACATAGAACCAAAAATGCTTTTAAATTCATTGCCGCATATATTTTCACGAGGTATCAATTTGGTATCATAAACGACAATATTTTTCTCAAAAAATTTGGTCAAATTTTACGACGTTTGACTTAGTACGATAGAACTACAATGACTTATTCTTTGGGTCTCTAGGGCGAAGGGAGTGGAGGTAGACGCAATAGAAGAAAAGTATATTTTGATGTCTTCGAATCCTGTGTGTGTTCTTGTAAGCTGGCGATCCTTATAAGCAGTCTCCTTTCAAAATAAGAAAAGGAAAGAGAAGTAGGTTTTGACACAAAGCTGGTATACTTTATGCGGGGTGATACAGAACATTCCATCTCAACCATCAAACTAGGCGTGCACTAATTGGTTAAAGTAAATTCGAGTATTGAGACATGAAGAGACACTTCGAATAAGGATAGAAACATGAGGCGCTGCGCTATTCCAGTCTATGGGTTATCTGCAGTTAGTCCTAACTTGATTTCATTTTAAAAGTTCCATTCGGATGCATGCGGAGAAAATTACGACTTACAAGTCACTTTTTTCCTGTGCAAGTAGGGGTGTATTCGAGTCCGGATCCATTTAGAAAGGCTGAGATCCGATCCGTATCTGAGTTCAGATATTTATTATTCGATGCGTATCCATATCTGAGTAGTCAAAGTAGATAAATATGATGTCCATAGTTATCAAAGTCTTATCCGGTACATTTGACAATATCCGTTTTCGATTCGAATTTGAAGAGAAAACATGAAAACAAATATGATATCAGCAGTATTCGTCCGTATCTGATCTGATTACACCCTTGTGTGCAAGAAATCATGAAAGTAGGATTTTTAGCCTATGAATGAGTCTCGCAAGGAGATCCATCAACTGTTATGTTCTGCAGGTCAGATTTAGTCAGAATACCAACAGTAGGTAAACCAAGTTCTATTACCATCTCTATCCCAACAAAGTTGTTTTTTGACTTCCAGATTTATCATTTGGCAAATCATCTTATTTTAAAATTTATATAATTTATTTTGTTATACTTTGACTCATGATCATAAGCAGTATGTCTTACTTGTTCAAATTGCACTAAATTTTATGGACGAATGGTCAAAGGGTAGATCTAAAAGTCCCATGTAACTTGTTTTGTGGGATGGAGAGTAAAAAAGTATACCCCTTTTTTTCTCCACAGAAAGGTAGTTTCAGCCTCTGCATTGTATTGATGCACACAGCACAATAAAGACACTGAATCTTATCAGCACAGAATTGAATCCAAATTCCCAACCAGTAGATTGTTTTTGTGGGCTACAAGCGTGGGTCGGCTGGTCCAGGCTCTATTGCCCAATTTAGATAGCTGATGAATGGCCGCGCTAGGATACACATACCACCGACGAATAGTTGTCCATTGAATGAACGCCAAATTTGTACATAAAGAATGTGGAGCTAGTGCATTGTTGTTCACTGGTACTAGAACCTTCTAGGCATCCAGTAAAATACAACCGGATCATGTTAAGTGAGATGTAAAGAAAAAGACAAATTTAGGCATGTGAACAATACTTTGGCATTGTTCTTTTCGGCAGAACAGGAGTAGAATAAAAATGCCACACGGGAACTTCGGTATCACCGTATCAGCAATTCAGCATCCGCTGATTTGAAGCAAGCGACGTTCCACGTTCCAGAATCTTCAGGGCGTTGGTGGCAGTTTTGCACCCGCTGCTGCAGTGCTGCTATGCCCAAAAGAACGGTGCCTTTGTCCTTTTTGTGCCAATGCATGCATTATGCAACTCGACTTTTTTATTTTTATATCTCAAAGGGAATTGAGTTTGCACCTGAAATTTTAGATGGATGAGATATAACCTCACGTACGGTTGCTATATAAAGTGGATTTCGCCCTCGTTTTCGAAACTTCCCCTCTCCCCGGGATGAATCAGGAGCCAATGAGCGACCGACAACAACTGACCGGCAATGCACAACGAGTCACAGAAGGAGCCGTGTTGAACCTTCGGCCAGTCACTGCCAGTGGGTAGTGCCGTGCGCCCACCGATGTTGAACGCACTTGCTCACAAAGTGCGTGGAGATGGCTAGATGCCATGCTTCTTCGCATCTGTTGGGGGTTCGCACTTTAGCACCGATTGCCTGCTGTGAGGGTCCTTCCGAGCATGCTGGTGTCACCACGCTGAACATATAAATATACAAAATACTGTTTGGACACTGTAGATAAAGTAGAGTTTAGAATATACGACGGGATAGATGACTCGATGACACCAGCCTAAACGGATATGAGCAGAAAAGGAAACTTCTCCTTATTCACTGCAACGCAGAATCAATGCTATGATCTCTAATCAAGATATGTGTTGTCACGGACTTTGTTGCTCATACATATGATGTTTTGGACGCTGACTAGACCTCTAGTCTATAAATTTTTGTAGGAAAACTTTTTATATAGAAATGAGAAGTTTTAAGTTACTATGTTATCAAATATCCATGCATGAGAAATTCAGTTATGCCATCTCCACATGATCAATCCAGAAAGATATCGTTGTAAATGGGCAAAGGCTAAAAATTTACCCTTGAGACCGAATTCTAGTGGTCTAGATTATATTGTTCCATGCATGATTTGTGCTCTAGGGAAGGCGAGTAGAGTGAGGTAGAAAAACTCCATCTATCTTACGGCCTCCTAATATATTACTAGTCTATTTAAATTATGTTATTGTTAATCGAAAGCTACAATTAAATTTTATAGTAACTATAGTATTAGAGAGGCCCCAATAGCACTTGAATTCATTGTTAGTACAAAGCTCTTAGATCTAATTTGGGACACATATACCAAACATGGGTAGCTCAAAAATGGAGTGTCAAAGATTCCCTAAATGTGTCGAGTGTGTGCATATGTAGGCACACACTCTGTTTTAAATTGCTGGCTAGCTAGTACTTGGATAAAGCTAACAACATAGGTATACATGTTTATGAATGGTTAATAATATACATTGTACTAAGGTATGAGCATTTTGTTTTTATAAAAAAATTTCAGTATCCAACCCCTAATTCCTTTTGTTTTGCTTTTCTTCCTTTTCTTCTTCCTACATACCTTGCATGAAGGGGAAGGAAACAAAATTCAGGCGCCAGTTAAGGTCCGTTGCCTCTAAATTTCTTGTTATATACAATTCATTTGGATTTACATCAAGTAACATTACAATTATGATGATTTTTGGCATGATTTTAAGATAAATTTTTTGCTTAAATTTTAGGCTAGAGTAACTTCAATCTTGTACAACAACTTCAATTTAGGTGAACAACACACAAACCACACATAGACATTTATCTCCAAAGACGGTTTGCATTCCGCATTAACAAAATTCTGATGTGGCTAGTAAAAAGCCAAAAATCTGGCGTTGGATAAACAAGTCCTACATTTCTAGGACATCAATGTGGTAGAAAGTCCATGGTAATGTATATTTAGGTGTGACCTAGCACCCACTAGGGTACTGCTGTTGGAGATGGAAGCATGGAGCCCTTGCTGAGGTCCGTTGCAAAAATTGTCGCAGTGAAAAGTTTGAAAATGATTATTACAGGTAGAAGACGAAGAAAATGGGTCTTTTCTGGTACTTTGTTCTAGATAGACCCGACACTGATTGAAAACTATGTCCACTTCCACGTTCTCACGAGCAGTTTATACGTTGGGAATCTCGTAAGCGTTTAGTACGACCTTTCTCACGGCAGGCTGACGAAGTCACGAGTGTATTGTTGCAACACAACGGTGCGCGCGCTGCTAGCAACAGTTCAATGGCGGTGGAGCTCCACTTCGTGCTGGTGCCGCTCATGGCGCAGGGCCACGTGCTCCCCATGCTCGACCTGGCGCGCCTCATCGCAGGGCACGGCGCGCGCGTCACCGTCGTGCTGACGCCCGTGAACGCCGCGCGCAACAGGGCCGCCCTGGAGCACGCCGCCCGGGCGGGGCTCGCCGTCGACTTCGCCGAGCTCGCCTTCCCGGGGCCTGCGCTCGGCTTGCCCGAGGGCTGCGAGAACGCCGACATGGTGACAGACATGTCCCTCGTCGTTCCCTTCTACGACGCCCTGTGGCTGCTAGCCGAGCCGCTCGAGGCGTACCTCCGGTCGCTGCCCCGCCGCCCGGACTGCCTCGTCGCCGACTCGTGCTGCCCGTGGACGGCCGGTGTCGCGCGGCGGCTCGGCGTCCCGCGGCTCGTGTTCCACGGCCCGTCCGCGTTCTACCTCCTCGCGGTGCACAACCTGGCCAAGCACGGCACGTACGACCACGCCGGCGGCGACTTCGACCCGTTCGAGGTGCCGGACTTCCCGGTGCGCGCGGTTGCCAACAGGGCGACGTCGCTCGGGTTGTTCCAGTGGCCGGGGCTGGAGAGGTTCCGGCGGGAGACGCTCGAAGCCGAGGCCACCGCTGATGGCCTGCTCGTCAACACGTGCTCGGCCTTGGAGGGCGTGTTCATCGAGAGCTACGCGGCGGCGCTCGGCCGGGAGGTGTGGGCTGTCGGGCCGCTCTGCCTCCTCGACGCCGACGCCGACACGATGGCGGCTAGAGGCAACCGCGCGGCCATCGACGCCGAGCACGTCGTGTCTTGGCTCAACGAGCGGCCAGCGGCGTCCGTGCTCTACGTCAACTTCGGCAGCATCGCGCGCCTGTTCCCGCCGCAAGTCGCCGAGCTCGCCGCCGGCCTGGAGGCGTCGCGCCGGCCGTTCATCTGGTCTGTCAAAGAGACCGCCGGACTCGACGAGGATTTTGATGGCCGTGTCAAGGACTACGGCCTCGTCATCCGCGGGTGGGCGCCGCAGATGACCATCCTGTCGCACCCGGCCGTCGGCGGCTTCTTGACGCACTGTGGCTGGAACTCAGCATCTGGAGGCCATCTCCAATGGCGTGCGGCTGCTGACCTGGCCGAGCTTCGCCGACCAGTTCCTGAACGAGGCGCTGGTCGTTGATGTGCTCGGTGTCGGCGTCCGCGCCGGCGTGAAAGTGCCGGCCACGCACGTATTGCTCGCGAAGCCCGGGGAGCGGCAGGAGGTGCAGGTCGGGAGGGACGGCGTGGAAAGGGGGGTGGCCAAGCTGATGGACGAGGGGCCAGCGGGTGCAGCACGAAGGTCCAGGGCCAAGGAGCTCGCCGAGAAGGCGAGAGCCGCTATGATTGAGGGCGGGTCGTCCGACACCGCCGTGAAGACCATGGTCCGCCACATTGTTGAGCTCGCGCGGAAGGAAAAGGCCGGAGAACGTGGTCCTTGATCCGGCAGAGGTGGAGGAAGAGCGAGGCGAAAAAGAAGAGGGACAATGCGGATGACATGCTCACGGTGGCACCATGAATTGCTGGTGTTGGTGAGATGGGTGCAAAATTGAAAATGGTCCAGACAAATTCTACCCAGTCCTGTCCTAATTTGTAGAACCCGTTTGAATTTATATTCACTAGTCCATCAATTCAGGTTTTCGCATGGGTTAGAGTTTTGGGGATATATATTTAATCCATAATAATATTAGAGCTGATTGTTTTAATTCATATTTTATAATGTCATTGTGGATAATATATATGCAAATTTATAAATTATTTTAATTTATCTTTTATGATACCATATCGGGTAATTTATATGCAGATTTAGGTTTATTTTAATTTATCTTTTATAATTGCATGTTAAGTAATTTTTATGCAAATTTAAAGGATTATTTTAATTCGTGTTTTATAATGGTATGGTGGGTAATTTTATGCAAATTTAAAGCGTTATTTAATTCATATTTCATAATGGCACAATGGGCAATTTTTATACAAATTTAGGGGATTATTTTATTTCATCTTTCGTAACGTCAAGGTAGGTGTGGTAGTCATATACCCCGGGTACTCTATCACGACTGGTCGGATTGTCCTGACAGGTGGGACAGAGAGGTTTCGACCCCTGCCTCGAAGGAACCGGCTGGCGTAGACGGCAAGTAAACCACTCGGATCTCTGAAGATAACGTTCGTTAGAATCTGTCCCCGAAAATCCGGCATGTAATCTCATGAGTTGGTTGCTAGGCGGCTCTCCAGGGACGTTGTTGGGGGACTACTATCAAAATACACGAAGACAACAGGCCAACATCAAATACGAAAAGGACTCCCTCGAGGAAAACCACAATAACTTATCATAGGAACAAGAGAAGTTAGATCAGTCCGGAGATCACTTTGCTCCCAGCCGAAGGGTCACAAACATAACATATAACATATGATAAATAATCTCATAGACTTAGACATGAACATCGTTTCCAATAATTAGATGATGAAACATAAGGTAACAAATGTAGTGATAATACCTTAGTTTTTCGGATCCACAAGCATATATTACATTTTTCCTCCTGCAGTACAAGTGACAGAGCCAAAAGCTTGTCGCCCTGCCGGTTGGACTTCTCGGTATTTATAGGAGTCAACCGACAGCCTGTCATATTGTAACTTTCACATGTTTGCCCCTATACATTCCCACTATCCTTCTTCCTTTACATGTTACAGGTGCAACCGTTTGGTATTTTTACACCCGAAGCCAATTGGAACACGCAACTCTGCTAGACTTTGGCCTGCCGCCCGAAGTCCTTGAGCTTCAGTCTGTCGCTCCGCCTTTTATACTTCGAACTGTATCTTGGATCGCCGCCTTCAGACCATATGCCTTCGGATCCGCCGTAGAGTGAGCCTCACATACTCTGAAGTTGCATTCGCAGTCAGCCTGAACCTATCCTTCGCGACCTGCAGCTCATCAATACCAAGTAATTTTATCCGAAGCGTGATGCCCTGGGCCTTCGACCGAACAGTAGCCCCTCACGGGTTAGTTCATTTTTCAAGAATGAGCTCAAACCGCAAACAACCGATCACACCGAAGGCACAATCTCACGCTTCGGGTGCCCGAGCTGCTTCCCCCCGATTTGAGATTATTTTGGAAAAAGGGATCCGAAGTAAACAAAACCCACGCGAAATTTAAAGACGGGTCTCGCCAGATAAAGGACACGCGTTGGCAACAAGTTGGCTTGCGACTGTTCGTTTACAGCCTTTTCGATCCTCGCGCCCAGGGGATTATATAAGGCATGGGGACCAGCCACGGACCCAACCTTATTACTTGCCGACGCGGTCCCGCTGTCATTTTTTTTAGCCTGCTTCGAAGCTCCATCGCTACACTTGGTTGTGCTCCTCCTGCGATCACCGTCAACACGAAGCTCTCATTTGCTGACCTTCACCTACCCACATTCGTAAGTTGGGATGCTTTTAGGATTATTACTTCATTTTCACATAGGCCTAAATTACTTCCTTGGGCATGTTCTACTTAGATTTCGGATGGCGCGTATTCGCACTACAGCTCGTGCGGGAACATATTCTGAAGCTGAATCCACTGGGGAGACCCACAGTGCTGCTGGAGAGGAGACGCTTGTTAACCTATCTCCTATTCACACCGACGAGGAACTTGAAGATATTGCTAAAGCTTCCGACGAAGAAGACGATGAGGACAAGGATTTTGACGAAGCTAAGAAAGACGAAGAAGAAAGGGATTTCGAGGGTGCTGAGAAAGATGGTGAAAGATCGATACTTTGTCCCCACAAACCGAGCCACGTAGTGTTCGAAAAGTCCTGTATTACAGACAAGGACTTCAAGACATTTCAGAAGCTGGACTTCGTGCAGAATTCCAGTCGCTACCGAAGTCTAGGGGACGAAGAGACTCCCACTCCTGAGCCTAGCGAGATCAGTTCTATTTGAAAGTTTCTTTGTTGCTGGTCTTCGGTTGCCGATGAACTCATTCGTGCCCAAAGTTCTTGATCGCTACGAGATATATTTTCACCAGCTGACCCCTAACGCCTTCGTGCGGTTGGGTGTCTACATATGGATGTTGGCCAGCTAAGGTTTGGAGCCCGACGTTGATGACTTCTGCTGCTCACATGAGCTACACTATCAAACGAAGGCTGACAAGGTAACCGGCCTTCATCCAAACTTCGGATGTTACAACTTTCGAAGTCGCTCTGACTCGCCTGAGCCGGTGTTGGCCTACCGAAGCAAATGGTCCAGTGGCTGGACATAGAAGTGGTTTTACTATAGCATCAACACCCAGAAGAAGCCCGAATTCAGCCCATGCTTGATGACCCCTCTCAGAGCTTCTTTTGGCTTCAAAAGGCCATTATGCGCCCAATCCGACAGTACTGTGTCATTGAACATTGCATACAGAGTCGTGTGCTTGCATATTCACATGTGATGCCTAGCACAAGAGTTTGTGGCTAACGGCATGCTCCCTCTTCGGAGCAAATTCTCTATGCCAGCCCCTGATGGCCCGATTGATCCAACTAAGCTTGTTTGGCTTCCATACAAGTTCAAACCCTTCAGAAGATACAAGTCCCCAGGATGAATCATGGAGGGCTACAGTTGAGAGGGCAGTAAGTGCTATGCTCGGCAATTACACTACTGCGGAATTCAAGCGCCTGTATCGCGTATTCGGCGACATGCCCAAGCTTCGGCTGAATCGGGTGTTCGATGCCCTTGGGGTGAACTACCCCGACTATGAGCACTTCGACGTTGATGTTATAGCTCCGAAGCCCTAGGCCCAAAAACGAAAAACCCAGAATACTGCGGAGACAACCGGTGCTGAAGATGCTGGTGTCAGGAAACAGATAAAAATTGTTGTGAAGAGACCAAGCCGAAGGGCCTTCAAGAAGCCGACTGTGTTTGATTCTGATTCCAGCCCTCTGAAGGCACCCTGTATTGAGGGTGTTGGGACAATGGGAGACCCAGATCCTAATGTTTCGGAAGCCGCCCCCTTGTCTCGAGGGGTTACTTCTGAGGCTAATCGGATTTTAACTTCGATGATTGGGGGTTTTGATCCCCGTGGCGCCCCGAGTCCTCTTGGCTCACAAATCATGAAGGTTGCCTGCAAGGATTCGTACCCTGGAGCCTCTGCTCTCGAATCAGAAGGTATTCGAAGGATACCCGATCCATTCGACACTCTAGCCGACGAGGACTCTACTGGGGCATCACCTTGATATGAAGCACCTGGAGATGATAGGGATCATGCTGCAGATACAGGCACTTCCCCTCTTGAGCCCCACTTGACAGCCGAAGCACAAGAGGGTGAAGCAAAAGCTCCCACGCCACCTCGCAAAGCTGATACAACCACTACCGAAGAAACCGCTCGGACTCTATCTGACCTTCAGAACGCTACTGTACACAGCACCGATTCTGACAAAGGTAAAAGTCCTAAGATCGGGATTGCTTCAGAGACCATGGATATCAGCTTCGTCCGCGTATGTGGTCCCGAAGATGTCAGCGGTGAAGAAGTGCTCAGACTCCGCAATGTTGCCGAAGAGCTTTCCTTTGACAAAGACAGCACCATCTTCAGCGGCGACCATTCAAAGACTGATGCAGTGTTTATCATCCGAAGGCGAGATGATCGTGGCAGATGGACTGGGGCGCTCCTTCTGCCTTCCAGATGTGGAGAAGGAGCTAATTTCGCCTCCCACTAAACTACTAGCTGGGCAACTTAACGCCCTTTGTCTGAAGGTACACCTTGTGTTATTTCTTCAGCGACATCCCCTCATTGGTTATCTATCCTTAAGTTAACGTCTCCCCTCCTCTCTTTTTTTTCTTTGTAGGGACTTCTTCTGTCTAAAACTTTGTCGAAGAGGCAGCTCTTTGAGACTACGATGAAGACTGCCCAGATTGACGATCTTTGAACTCGCCTCGATGAGATTGCCACCACACATGAAGAGAACAAGAAGGCAGAGAAGGAGTCCCATACGAGGATTGTTCAAGGGCTCACTGACGAAGTCGTTCTTCAGCGTACAAACGCCAATAATCTTGAGGAAAAGAACTCAGAGTTGACGGCGGAGCTGGAAAAATGACTTTCAGATCTTTCTAAAGCCAACAATCTTCTAGAGCAAGAAAGGAGGGCTCGACAGACCTCCGAAGACATGGTGGAGGTTTTAAGAAAAAGGGCTAAATTACATGCACAAGAGCTGACAGAGCTTCGAAGTAATCTTTCTTCCAAAGACGACGAACTTACACGACTTCGTGCCGAGCTTAGAGATCTCAACCTAAGGAAAACAGAGCAAGAAAAAGCAGTCTTTGACAAGATTTCATCCTACGCCACCGTTGTTAAATCAGTTGTATCTCATACTGGTGCTAACCCACGAACACAAAGGTATGAAGAAGGCGACTCTCTCGGGGCTTTGAGATGGATTGAGAATGAAGTATCCGCAATACCGAAGTTGACAACCTCGTACGGAGGATAGTGCGTTATGGCCGGTGCTAAAGCCATTTCATCATCCCTTGAATCAAAAGGCTGCATGTGGCGGAACCGCCGATTTAATCCGAGCTAAGCACACCTGCCACCTATGGCTTGCAGTGTGATTAGGCCGAACTAAACCCGGTCGTCCGTCGAGAGTCAAAAAGGCTCCCGATATTACCTTTTCCCAGAGGAACCAACATCACACACATCCAACCCTCGATGGAGCCACAACAGTTATATCATCACAAGCAGTTTATAGTAGAAAATAAGTTAAAGTACTTACAAACCAAATATAGGTAGTCCAATACCTATTCAAATATAAAGCGGAAGCGTTGTGCAAATTAAATCTCACAGCGGAAACATAATACTTAATGAAGTAGTCTTCATGCAATGATGAATGAGACGAGAAGCACCGAGCCCACCGGTACTACTCTCCTCCAAGCAAGTGTCCAAAAGTCATCAGTACCTGCTCAAAATGTGGGGGCAAACCCTGAGTACTAATTACTCAGTAGGACTTAATGGAAGGGCTTACGGCTGACGCAAAGCTTGCAACTAACAGTTGATCCTTAGCCATTCTTTTTATAGTAATTAAAAGTTAACATGTAATTATCATCATCGTCAAAATGTACATCATCGTAATATAACTTGCAGGAATGTAAACATACAAGTACAAACATGTGGTATTCAAAACAAAACGTATATAATCATAAATACAATTAGATTGTTACTACGTTGCCCGTGTGTGACATTGGCATTCTCAAACCTGGTGAGCATCAGCGATTCGAATCGATTTTAATTCCCGGGAATAACTATCATGCCAGGGGTATATGCTTACTAGCCATCGCATTCCCACATATAGCCCCCATCTCCACTCGTCCCATCGCAAGTTTGATTGAATCCCGACATTCCCCCGGGTTTTGCCCTCTCAGGAGCGATACCACGGCGTACCGGGTCAGCCCTCCCTCGAGTACAAGCTCCCCCAGGCCTAACTCCCTCCAACAAGAATGGTAGGAACCTGTCTCTGTTTTTCGGATGGCACAAGTAAGACTTTCACCGGTCCCACGTCCCGGATAAGCACTCTAGCAATATTATGCCGATCAGCAGGCGAACAGCGAATCAGGCCTTAAACGGCTCGGGCGGGGTCCACCAAACCATCCATCATCATTTTTCATCATAATATACCCAAATCTCCGCCCGACCTCAATTTAGTTCCATCACAATCATGTTTAAAGTTTTCCATATATTTTGAAAACATTTCCTATGAAAACACCTATACGACGACTGACTCCAATTCACTCGTGTCTACTCGCACCTAGCATTCCTAGGCATACTCGTCCTACGTACTCTATTGTAGGTGCTAGGGCCAGGGCGGCCAAGAAGTCTAATGCGCAAATAACCCTAGACTTCAGGGACTAAAACGTTAGATCCGCAAGACTCATTCAACAGCACAAGGACTAGAATGTAAAACCCTAATATCGTGGGGCCGGATCTGCAAAACCGTCGTCTCCTACCTCCGGTCGTCTTCTTCCTCGCGACGGGAGGAAGGGCGATGGCGGCGCGCGGCCAATCCGGCCCTGCGGGGCACGGAGGCTCACCGCGAAAGGCCGGGGAGAGAGAGGAGGTCGCGGTGGAACTCACCTCCTACCTCAAACGATGAGCGGAGCAGCGGAGAGGGCCGGCGACGAGGAGGCAGGGAGCTCGGAGCTTCGGCAAGAAAATGCGGCTCGGTAGGGGGTGGAGGTCGGCTCCGGACTGCGGGGAACGGCAGAAGGAGGCGAGAGGAAGAGAGGTGCGGAGATGGATGGCCGTGGGGATGGGCAGGAGGCGGCTCAGAGCGAGCTCCCTCAAGCTCTGTCAATGGCGGCTGAGCGGAACGGCGAGAGTGAGCGAGGCTAGCGAGGCGGAGATGCGCGGAAAGAACGAGCGGAGAAGGGGGGCCTTCGCTTTAACGGCGAGCGTGGCGGGGGTGATCCGCGGCGCGGCCGAGCTGGCCGTACGCCGGCGTACGCGTGGCGGCCGCCGGCTCGGCAGCGCGCGCGCCCGCGGATCCCTGGGCCCACCCATCATTGGCCCGGAGTCCCAAAAAGGAAAACCCCCTTTTTTCTGTTTTTGGTAAGGCTCTGAAAATTGCTATTTTGAGGTACTTAGAAGCGGAATTTGAAAAAGACCCAATTGAATGAAATGTTTTATATTTTAGCTCTACAAGTTTGTCAAAAAGCTCAAGTTCAAAATCCGAGTCTAAGTATGATTTAAATTTAAATTTTCCTCAGATTTTTGAATTTGCCCTACCCAGCCTTTTTAAAGAAAAATTTAAAAGTCCTATTTGTGGCAAAAAACTCATGGAGTGTTTTATACCAACTTTGATCCAAATTTCAACATCTACAACTTCCTAAATTGGGGCTTTGCATGAAAATGAATGTAAATTATAGAAAAAGTGATATTTCTATGAAATTTAGATTTTGAGTGTGTTTCTTGGCTGAGAGAAAAAGGCCTTTTACCCTAAGCTATGTCCATTTTCCATCTAAGCTCCAATTAACAAAGTTGTTCATCACAACATGATCCACAAGTTTGGTATAAAAGGTTTCACCTAAATGTTAACACAACTAGGGCCATACCCAAAATACTAGTGTCATTCATGCAAAAACTGAGTGCATCACTTAGCTATTTCCATCATGCTTGTTCATATGAGTCAAATGCACACTATCACGAGATGAGATGATGCCTGATGTAATTAAGTAAAGGATGCACATTACCATGAGATGAAAAGATGCTTATGATTTGTCATTAAGCTAATGATGCTCATGAATTGCATCTGAGATGCCTGGGGCATCACACTGCACCCACATCGAGAGAGCCGTCACACCAAGCTTTGGCCTTTGCTCTATGGACGATGTTTTCAAATGCACTCAGACATGCGAGAAAACTGGACGTCGCATATACAGCTTATTGTAGAAGCACAGTCTCGAGGCCAAGGTTCTGGAACAAATCCGCGAACACCGAAAAGAGGTTTACACTTCGTTGTGCTTCATTTTGTTTTTCTATGAGCTTACATTGTCTACGGATTTGATGATTTCTTTTTTAGGCTAAAGAAGCGTCTACCTCCGATACTTTGGGGCTTCTGAAGTCTACCCACGCGGAGCACCCCCCCCTTCAGCAAGGCCTTCATCGGATGATCCTCCTAGGACTCAGCCTAACACTTCGGAGGTCCAACCTTCGAACTAGCTTCGTCGGCCTGCCTCGTGAAGTGTGCTCATTGCTTTTGTTCTGATGTAAAACAGGTGCAGACCGCAGATTCTACTCCCGGCTACGATGGAACTCTCTCTGTGTGTGTATGCCAAAGCCCTTTAAAATTTGCCCTGACTGTTCTCAGCCGGTTTCACGCTGACTATATTTTAGATGCTGTTGCGGACAATATTTTTGACGAAATTGCAACTGATGTAATGATGTCTAGTGGCTAAAGAAACAATCTCTTTTCCCAAGCGCCATTCCGCTTTGTGTTCATTTGTTCGAAGTGTTTTTGCTTGAAAACCGTCGTTCGGACGAAGCGATGTCATCATATCATTTTACGGCGAAGATATGCGTCAAAAATTTATTTATGGATTGAAGGAAGCTTCGGATATATTAGCTTAGACAAAGCCATACATCCCATTACAACAATAACTTGACCTTATACTCTATAGCCCCACCGCCAGCTTTGTGATACCGAACCGTTACCCACCTGGCGCACGTTCATGGATTGCAAACCCCACGTGCAGCAGCTAGAGGGTCACACACTGACACGTTACTGCCAGCACGTTTAGATGAGGTTGCCGCCAAAACCTCTGCCACCGAGCTTCGGAACAAACCAAAGTCGATAGCTCGGAGGAGTGACGAAGCGACCTTCTCAGAACATGGAGTGCCCCGTTAGGAGTGTCTCATGCCCTAATCCAATGCCAGGAATATCCTGACGAAGAGGGGAACTTAGGAGAATCTCACGGCCTGAGCTTCTTCGAGTTGGAGCCCAGAAACGGCGATGCGTAGAAACACTTTGGCTTCGAAGCACTCCATCTTCTATCTCTCGAACTACTGGCCAGCCCTAAGTGCCGTGCCTGTGCTTTTCTCTATTTAGTGCTGAACTAGTGCTGTGAGTTTCACGGGCACGCTCAGCCTGCTATTTATAGCCGCAGCCTGAGAGAGAACCAAGAGGATCCAAAGCATATGAACAATACCATCGCTGTTGCATTTGACCTATACACAGTTCCTTCAGGGTATCCGATGCTTCATGGCTGTGGGTTATATATTAAACAATTCGGAGCTTTTGCTTACGACAAAATTCTGAAAAGGCCCCCTCGTGCTCAGGGAATCCGATGTCCATTTATATATATATATATTTTATGGGACCACTTCTGTGGTTTGAAGCTTTTGCTCAGTCAATTAAAGTCTAAAAAAGAGAAAGCCCCCCAAACTCAGGGAATCCAATACATATTTTTATATTGATTCTTTCAAGTCCACTGCGACCTTGGTCGACTTCTGTGGTATGTGCTCTGTTGCTTTTTTGCATGACTGGAGTCACTTTAATCAGAGCGCGCCTTTTTGCACGACTTCGAATATACATGCGCTCTCTTTGTCGAGCGTGATTTACCTTCTTTATCAGACATAGCTTCGGCGATATTCTTCGTGCTGAGCTGAAAGCTTAGGACGAAGTTTCGCCTAGGTAACACATCATACCATGGGGAAATTCGCTTCTCATTGATTCGAAGCTTGGTTACATGCTACTGCCCCGTTAAAAAACCTTACACCCCATTTTGTTTGTGGGGTTTTCCCTGTAAGGAAAAAGGGTGCAGCGCTTTTTGTTGTTTAAGATACAAAATGGTAAAGAGAGAAAAGAAACTATTTCTACAAGTAATAGCGCCGAAGGTCATTTATATTCCATGACCTCGGAACTTCATTGCCCAACATATCTTGGAGACTGAAAGAGCCTGGCCTATTGGATTTTTTCACCAGGAATAGGCTATCCCACTTGCTGTGCAGCTTGCTTGTTGAATCAGCATCGGTGACCCTTCGAAGCACGAAGTTGCCTGTCACAATATTCTTAAGTTTGACCTTCCTATCTCTCCACTTTTTGGTTTCTTCTTGGTATCTTCGAATATTATCGATTGATTCCAGCCTGATTGACTCCAAAGAGTCGTTTGTAACTAAGCTGTTCTTCTTGGTCATCTTCGGCTTTTGCCACCCTTAAGGACTTGTGCTTGATTTCTTCGGGCAACATTGCCTCTTCCCCATACAGTAGCTTGAAAGGAGTGAATCCTGTTGCTCTGGAAACCATTGTGTTGTGGCTCCAAACTACACTTGTCAAGTCTTCAATCCATTTTCCCTTCGGGAGTCCCACTAGCTACTTCACTATGCCAGATAATATAATGCCATTTGCTCTTTCAATAGCGTCGTTGGACTGCGGATGCCTAACCGAAGCAAAGTTGAGGCCGGTGCCGACCTAGTAGCAAAACTTTCTGAAGGACTCTGCATCAAACTGTGTTCCATTGTCCACTGTTAGTACCCTTGGTACTCCAAAGCGACAAACTATATTTTGCCAGAAGAATCTTTGGACCGTTGCCGAAGTTATGGTTGTGAGAGCCTTTGCTTCAATCCACTTGGTGAAATATACCACAGCCACTACAACGTACTTTAAATTTCCTTGACCAACTGGCATTGGGCCGACTAAATCCATGTCCCATCTTTGTAGCAGCCATGTTGGCTCAATCAATTGTGTGTAAGATGCAGGTTGATTCCGATGCTTCGACATTTTCTGGCAGTTGTCACATGTCTGGACCAAATCTTCGGCATCGGCCGGTGCCTTCGGCTAGTAAAATCCCATCTTGTGTACGTTTCCTAGGAGCTTTCTTGATCTGACATGCGCTCCACATATTCCAGAATGTATTTCCTTCATGAGTTCCTTGCCTTCTTCCCTTGCAACACACCTGAGAAGTGGCGCACATACTCCCTTTGTATAGCTCGCCGTTTATCAACCTGTACTACCGTGCTCTCTGACTCATTCTAGTGAGCCAAGCTTCGTCACCATTCTGATTTGTATTGTTCAGATAAGAAATGATTTCTGATCTCCAGTCTTCACTTGCTACTGGTGATAAGGACAGTACTGCTCTCTCTTGCAATTCACCTGACGGTGCCTTAAGGACTTCAAAGAACACATCAGGTGGCAGCGGGGTCCCTTGTGAAGAAACTCTGGCCAGTGCATCGGCTTCATCATTTTCTCTTCAGCTTATCTTTTTTACTGTGAACCCTTCGAAATAAGTTTCCATTCTTCTGATTGCTTGTAAATATTTTTGTAGCCTTTCCTCCTTTGCCTTTAAAGCCTTTTTTATGTGCTCCGAAATGACTTGAGAGTCTGACAACAAGACAGCCCTTTGTACACCTAAAGATTTTAGCTTCCTTAATCCTAGCATCACTGCTTCGTACTCTGCCACATTGTTTGTGCTTGGGAACTCAAGTCGCATAGCAAATGAGGACTTTGTTCCCGAAGGCGAGCACAATATGGCCGCTACAGCAGCCCCTGTTGCTGTGTACGACCCATCACAGTACACCTGCCAAATTTCCTCTTCGGATGGAAGGTCGATCTCTTTGTCTATCGGAGTCCATTCAGCCACAAAATCAGCCAATGCTTGTGACTGAATTGTATTTCTATGCACAAAATCAATAACATACTCGTTCAATTCCGCTACCCACTTCCCAACTCTGCCACTGGCCTCCCTGTTTCGGAGTACAACTCTGAGGGGCATGGACGAAGGTACCACGATGTTGTATGCATGGAAGTATTGCCAAAGCTTTCTTGATGCCATGACAACAGTATATATCACCTTCTCAATCTCAGAATAATTCATCTTGGTTGGAGTCAGGGCTTCGGAGACATAGTACACCGGCCTCTGCCTTTTCTGCCCATCGACCTCTGTCTCCTGTACCAGCGCAACACTCACTACTCTTAGGCTTGCCGCAACATACAACAGTAGGGGGCACCTTGCTCAGGTGAAGATAAAGTGGTAAGGTGTACCAGGTACTGTTTAAGTTCTTCGAACGCCTTCTGTTGCTTTCCCTCCTAGGTGAACGGGTTGGTTCCCCGCAGCACCTCGAAGAACAGGAGGCTCCGCTCTGCCGATCTTGAGATGAAGTTGTTTAGAGAAGCCAATCTGCCTGTCAATTTTTGGACCGACTTTCTAGACTTCGGAGGCTCCATCCGAAGTACAGCTTCGATTTTTGTTGGGTTTGCCTCGATGCCTTTTGCTGATACCAGATAGGCAGGATATTTTCCCTTGGATATACCGAAGATACTTTTCTCTGGGTTCAACTTCAACACTGCTTTTCTGAAGTTGACAAACGTCTCCTTCAGATCAGCAATGTGCTCACCTCTTTTGACACTTAGGACAATGATGTCATCCACATACGTTAGCACGTTCCTTCCCAACTGATCCCCAACAACCTTTGCAGTCATTCTGCTGAAGCTCCCTCCAGCATTCTTGAGACCTTCAGGCATCCTCACAAAGCAATATGTTCCAGATGGTGTCACGAAGCTAGTTTTGGGCTCATCTTCCTTTTGAGCCAAATATGATGGTAGCCCGGATATCCATCCAGAAGGCTCATCATTTCAGAGTTTGCCGCTGCATCAACTAGGCTGTCAATGCGAGGCAATGGGAATTCATCCTTCAGACATGCCTTGTTGAGATTTGTGAAGTCAATGCACATTTGCCACTTGCCACTTGGCTTCTTCACCATGACTACATTCGCTAACCATTCTGGGTACTCGATGGTTTTGATGACACCGGCCTCAAGCAGTCTGTTTACTTCGGACTTTGCTCCTTCGGCCCTGTCTTCTGACATCTTCCTTAGCTTTTGCTTTCTAGGCTTTGCCAAGGGGTCAACATTCAAAGCATGCTCGATGATGCTACGATCAATGGCACACAAATCCCTGGCTGACCAAGCAAACACATCCTTGTTAGACGCGAGGAATGACTTCAATTCTGCTTCTTCTTCTTCTGTTAGCTGAGATCCCACTTGGACCATCTGGTCCGGCCTGCGGTTATCAAGGGCAATTTGCTTCGGCTGCTCCGCAGCCCCTGCCTTCTCTTTTACCACCACTTTTTCTTGAATCGGTCCTATCTTCCTCTATGCTGTGAACCTTTCTATCACCTGGGCACCAATTACCTTCTGCCCTTCAGGCGTCTTCCTGACTACCATACACGGTAATTACCCCTTTGTAGGCTGGAATCTTTGTTGCTAAGTATGTTGAATGTACAGTAGCTTCAAACGCATTGAGTGGTCCTGTGCCCAAGATTGCATTATATGGATAATTCACATCAACAACATCGAAGGTGATGAACTCTGTTCTCGGGTTACTGATTTCTCCGAAGGACACTTGCAAGGATACTTTTCCTAGTGCATCAACCTTTCTCCCCCCGAAGCCACATAATGGGTTTGTTGCAGGCTCTAGCACCAAGCCACCTAAACTCATCTGTCTAAACGCTTTTGCCATCAGGATATCCGCTGAGCTGCCATTATCCACCAGAACATCATGTATAACACAGCCCCCAATGTTACAGTTTAGGACCATTGCATCATTATGTGAGTAATCCCTGAGCCAAAAGGTCGCTCTGATCAAAGGTGATTGGCACATGTGACCACTTCGTCCTTATGTGTGGGCCTTGAACCCCAATGTGATGGACCCTTCTCTGATACTCCCTTCTTTGTTTTTTTGTTTGAGGTTCACAACTTGACCCTCCCATTATGGGAAATATGTGCTTCGAAGCAGGCACTATTGTGTTCACTATTTGGGCTTCGGAAGTGTCATCCTCTTTTCCTCTTTCTGAAAACGTTTGTTGTTGCACGGGCATGACTGAGTAGCTCTGCGGAGAAGCTTGTAACTGATACTGACTCCCCAATGGCCATTGCTGTGGCGGCGGCGGGCCTGGCGGTGGAGGGGGTAAGGGTTGCTGCTGAGGGTATGTCAGTGCAGGGAAATGACTTAGCGGTGGCACTGGCAAGGCCGGCGGATGATTGTATGCCGAAGTTGCAGACGAGCCTAAAGGCGGTGCTGGGAGAGGTTGCCTCTAAGTGTAAGTTAATGCATTGATATTTGGTATTGCATAGTTGATGGGGTAGTATTGCTGGGACTGACACGTTTCTTTTGAGGTAGACTGTGATGAAGCCTCACTCAGCTCTTTTTTCTTTTGGATTGTAATCTCACAATACTTCGTTGTATGGCCTTTGTCCTCCCCGCAAAACACACAGAACAGCTTTTTTTTTGGAACTTTCCACCGTTGCTCCTTCATCCGAAGTTACGAACTTCTCCTCT
This sequence comes from Paspalum vaginatum, assembly GCA_030272315.1. Lineage (NCBI taxonomy): Eukaryota > Viridiplantae > Streptophyta > Magnoliopsida > Poales > Poaceae > Paspalum > Paspalum vaginatum. The sequence goes on along the minus strand of CM059020.1, from coordinate 8,597,183 downwards.
TCGATGCTGAACACGTTTTGAGTTCTGGCCTGATCGTCATTGCTGAGGTTTGCTCGAGTCTTCTTGCCAAAGTGCTGACTCATCTCTTTAGACCTTTGCTGCTCTTGCTGCCTGAACCGAAGATCATTGTCTGCTCTGCAAAACTCATTCATCTTCTCGTGAAGCTCGGCGACAGTCTTTGGAGGCTTCCTTGCGAAGTACTATGTACACTGGCCAATTCTGAGCCCATTTATTGCGGCGTCAATCACCACTTCATCTGATATTCCTGGTGTCTGAGCTCGGATGTTTAGGAACCTTCGAAAGTAGCTCTGAAAAGCTTCTCCTAGTTTTTGCTTGCATGCAAAGAGAGTATGGGAAGTGACAGCTTGGGACTGGAAACCTTGGAAATTTGCCAACAATGCATCTTTCAGCTGCTGCCATGAGTATATGGAGCCAGGTCTAAGCGAAGTGTACCATAGCTGAGCAATCCCCTAGAGCGCCATTACTAGCGATTTTGCTAGTACAGCGGTGTTTCCTCTGAAGGAGGCCACAGTTGCTTCGTAGCCTAACAAGAACTGCTTTGGGCTTGACTGTCCGTCATATGTGGGCAACATGGTGGGCCTGTTCCCATTTGGCCAAGGTACTGCCTGCAATTCCTGCGAGAGTGGTGACGCAGCATCGATGATATAATTTGCCTCTGGACCCTGACTGATGTACTGCTTTTCCTGGCCGGTCTAACGCTGACCCTTGTTTTGGTTTCCCTAAAGAAAAACCGAAGCTTCCTCTATCTGAGACTTCAGCAAGTTCAATCTTGCTATTTTCTGCTTTCTAAACTGTAGCTCTTCATTGATTTGCTCAAGCTCTGCCAACTCATCTTCATCAATGTTAGGCAAAGTTTCCAGCTCTTGAACCGCTTTCCTCTTCTAATCTGCCAACTACTGCCTCAATGCCACCCCCTCTGTTTGTACTTCTACACCAGTTTTGTTATCCTTAGACGTGACCCCGTCCCCAAGGAGTTCTTCGGCGTTTGAAAGCTCTACAGCTGAAGCCTCCCCTCTGGGAACTCTCATGGGCTTTGGGTGATGTTGCTTAGTCATTCTGCGGTGATGATCCACCGCGGGTGGGCGCCAAATGTTGGGGGACTGCTATCAAAATACACGAAGACAACAGTCCAACATAAAATACGAAAGGACTCCCTCGAGGGGAACCACAATAACTTATCATAGGAATAAGAGAAGTTAGATCAGCCCGGAGATCACTTTGCTCCCAGCCGAAGGGTCACAAACATATAACATATGATAAATTATCTCGTAGACTTAGACATGAACATCGTTTCCTATAATTAGATGATGAAACACAAGGTAACAAATGTAGTGATAATACCTTAGTTTTTCGGATCCACAAGCATATATTACGTTTTTCCTCATGCGTACAAGTGTCAGAGCCAAAAGCCTGTCGCCCTGCCAGTTAGACTTTCCGGTATTTATAGGGGTCAACCAACAGCCTGTCCTATTGTAACTTTACATGTTTGCCCCTATACATTCCCACTATCCTTCTTCCTTTACATGTTACAGGTGCAACCGTTTGGTATTTTTACACCCGAAGCCAATTGGAACACGCAACTCCGCTAGACTTCGGCCTGCCGCTCGAACTCCTTGAGCTTCAGTCCGCTGCTCCACCTTTTATACTTCGAACTGTATCCTAGATCGCCGCCTTCGGATCCGCCTTAGAGTGAGCCTCACAGACTCTGAAGTTGCATTCGCAGTCAGCCTGAACCTGTCCTTCTCGACCTGTAGCCCATCAACACCAAGTAATTTTATCCGAAACGTGAGGCCCTGGGCCTTCGACCCAACAAACGTGTTTTGTAACCCTAGCTCCCCGGCCTATATATGGGGAGCTCAAGCATCCAGAAATACAGTTCGCGCCATACATGATGTAGGGTATTACGCGATTTAGTGGCCTAAACCTGTCTAAGTCGTCGTGTTCCTGCGTGCTGTACACCATTCACGATCTTTTTGCCACCTCAACCGATCTCAAAACCACTGCATGATCTACCCTATGGTGGGCTGCTGGGACCAAACTCCCACAGCTGGTGCGCCAGGCAGGGGCTGGAGAGCAAGACCCCAAGATCGCGATGGGAATCACCTTCCACGCGTCAATCAAGTCCCAACCGGGGGAGATCTTCTCCTTTGGTGCTTTCACTTCCGTTGTCAACCAGCACGGCAACGCGGACCTCATTGGCGGCCTGCCGGAGCCCATGCCATCCCATGCAGCAGCCCCGCCAACTTTTTCTCCGCAAAGCCTAGAGCAGATCCGATCTGTCCCGGATTCCCTGTCGAGCCGGCAGATCCGACCTCCGCCTCAGCAATCACCAAAGCATATCCCATCTGTGGTGAAGGGACCGGTGGTCCAAGCGGCCACCCGGCCCCCTCCTCAACATCACACGAGACTAGTCGTGCTTGGCACTCGGGTCCTCGAGCGCCGCCCAAGACAATCTTCTCCGACCACTCAGCGTGATTCGGCCCAAGGCCCGACGACCCCGGCTCAGCGCGTGCCAGGCCCTATGGCACCTACAGCACGGCTTGCACTGACCCCGCCTGCTACCGCATTGGCTTCGTCCCCCTCTGAGTGGACTCAGGTGACGCAGCGAAGGAGTCAGGGGCGAGCACCCGGGGCTCGGCGACAACTCGGATCCGCTAGCCCTTGGGCCCCGACCCACGGGGCAGTGCTGTACGGGCTGCATAATGCGGCCGGTGTCTACTCAGACATCTTACTGGTGGCCTTGTCCTAGCAAGGTCCCCCACCACTCATCGACGACGAAATCTATGGCTCGGAGGATGTGCCGATGCCCTTGATAGGCCTCCGGCTGGGGCTCGTCGTTGACTCTACCCCGCCCGGCTGGACCGCTCGCTGTCGCGGTTCTAAGCCAGGAGCTCTTCCACCATCACCTCCACAGCCCGCTGAGGCCGTGGTGCCCTGACCTCATACCCCTCACGAGAGGTCTTCATGGCGGACATCCATGAGCAGGAACAACCGGTGCCGCCGGACTCGTCCTCCTTCCAAGGGGAGACCCCAGCGACCGCCGAATCCTGCCGCCAGCGCAACGTCGGAAGGCAGCGGGAAAGGGACCGGCGAGCCCATCTAGCGGAGCTGCACAACCCAGTTTCCACAAATGAGGTCTCCCGGACTGGCGAGACTCTAGGACACCGCGGTGAACACATTCAATGCAACCAAGACTGCGACTAGCACCGCAAGCAGAAGCAAGCGGCTGACATAGAAGCGGCCACCACCCTCTAGGGAGCAGAGGGAGGAAGATGCTTGGGTCTAGCCGTAGGAGCGACCAGGCTCCTCCAGGAAGATTTCGACGAGGCGGCCTCCTCCTCCGGCGCCTTCTCCAGTTAGGAGTTCTGCATCGCCGCGGTGGTAGCACTCACGGCGGATCTTCCCCCCACAGCCACCAAGGAGAAGCTGATGCAGCTGACCTTCAAAGGGCTCAGGCTTGGGGAGGAGGACCAGGATGAGCTGAATCCTCCCGAGCCGCCACAAGCCGGCGTCCTTGACTTCCGTCAAACCATCGAAAAACGCAAGGACTTGTGCCATCAACTCAATTCCAGGCGACAGTAGGCTTGGGAGGCAGAGTTCAAATGCCAAAGGGGCTGGGAGAAGGAGTATGGGGCAGTGTTGCCCGCCCTGACCAACCAAGAGGGGCCCGACGGCGGCGACGTGCGACGGCGAGCTGATAGCCCATGACCGGGCGGGGCGCCAGTCGAGCGCCGCCACTTCGACCCCAACTTCGACGACCCGCCGTTCAGCAGGTACGATGGGATCAAAGCTTTCTCCACCAAGATCAGGGCGGTGTCATGGCCCTACATGTTCAAGCTAGTTAACATTGACAAATACCACCCCAAGGAGAACCCAGAGGAATGGGCCTGACTCTACCACCATGGGGTCAAAGCCGCCCACGACGACTCAGACGTAGCGTTGGCCTACGTCCCTATTATGCTCGGACCCAAGCCCTACGCTGTGTTCAAAATCTTCCCGCCAGTTCCATCTCCAGCTGGCACCAATTCTGCGAGAAGTTCATCGCCAATTTCTATGGCACTTATCACCAGCCTGCTATGGTGCAGGATCTCGCCCTCATACATCAGGGGCGTCATGAGACGCTCAAAGAGTACATCCAACGATTCTCCGAGCTTTAGAACTAGGTGGCCGACGTGCCCGACCAGACCGTCATCAACACCTTCAAGGAAGGCCTACAGGACGAGAGACTCCTAGAGAAGCTTGTCAGGAAGCTCCCCAGCGACGTCGAGTCCCTTTTCAACATTGCCAACAAGTATGCCAACGCCCGCGAGGAGATCTACGACATCCTCTCGCGTAACAAGGGAGGCAATGACCTGAGGCGGGATAACGACGATCGGCACAATCATCATCGGAACAATGAAGACCGCCATGACCAACGCCAGGATGGCAATGACCGGTGCGACGGGCGCCGTGATTGCGACAGGTGCCCCTGGAAGCACGGCCCCGACAACACCGTCAATGAGGCGGGCTTCTCCGGTAAGCGACCACGATAGAGGATGGAGGACATCCTCGATAAGCCTTGCCCAGTGCACCCTGGAGTAAGGACACGTATCGGAACTGCCGGGGGTTTCAGTTCCTCCTACGGTGAGGAACCCTGCCCCCCAAAAAAGGAGACAGCCCAGAGACAAGAACGACGGTAGGCCCCCGCGCGACAAAGACCAGGAGGATCAGGATTCGGAAGTTGGAAATGGGTTCCCTCTCATCAATAACAAAGTGTCCGTCATCTATGGAGGCCACGGTTCGAAAGAAAGCAAGCGCAAGCAAAAGCTTATCAACGGGCAGGTGCTAACCTCGTAGTCGTCTGCCCGGACCTTCTACCAGCAGTCAGAGTAGACCATCAGTTTCAACAGGAGCGACCGCTAGTGCGACGTTGACGAGCTAGGCCGCTACCCCCTCGTCGTCAGTCCAATTGTGCGCTCATTCCTCTTGCACTAGGTGTTGATCGACAGAGGGAGTGGCCTCAACATCCTCTTTGAGAAGACACTCCTAGCGCTGGGGTTCAGCATACAAGACCTGGAGGAGTCGGACACACCGTTCTACGGCATAGTACCTAGGCGGGGCACTCAACCACTCGGGCACATCACTCTGCCCATCACCTTCGGCGACCAGAGCAACTGGAGGAACGAGTACATCCGGTTCGAGGTGGCTCGCATCGACTCCTCTTACAACACTATCTCGGGAGAACGGCCCTCGCCAAATTCATGGCGATCCCACACCACTCTTACCTGGTGCTCAAGATGCCAGGACCTAATGGCGTCCTCTCTATCAGGGGCAATTTCAAAATCTCCCATGAGTGCGACCAGGTGGCACTCGCAGCATCAGAAGACCTTGAGTAGGAAGCCGCACGGGAGGAAGTAAAGGCCCTGGCTGCAAAAATACAGCCAAATATCCTGGCCACCGATGCTACCCAGAATGCCATGCAGTCGGCGGTCCCGGTGAAGCAAATCAGCATAGGTGTCAGCGACCCGAAGAAGACGGTCACCCTCGGGGCCAGCCTTGACCCCAAATAGGAAGATGCGCTCATCCAACTCCTTCGTTGGAACTGGGATATGTTCGCCTAGCAACCATTAGACATGGCTGGCATCCCTAGGGAGCTGGCTGAGCACAAATTGAAGATCAACCCTAATGCTAGACCAGTTAAGCAGAAGTTGCGTCATTTCTCCAATGAGAAGAAGGAAGCGATTAGGGCATAGGTGGCCCAGCTGACAACAGCCGATTTTATTAGAGAAGTCTTCCACCCAATGGATAGCAAATCCAGTTCTTGTAATGAAAAAGAATAACGAATGGAGGATGTGTGTTGATTATTGATTATACCGAGCTCAACAAGCACTGCCCGAAGGACCCTTTTGAGCTGCCTAGAATAGATCAGGTCGTAGACTCCACAGCAGGCTACGCCCTGCTTTCTTTTCTTGATTATTACTTGGGCTACCACTAGATTTCTCTGGCCCCAGAGGACCAAGAGAAGACATTGTGATGCCCTAGGCATCTCAAATGCTTTGCACTAAAAACATTAGCATAATGATATCTTTTCAGATGCCTTTTATCTTGAAAAGCATGCATAAACTAGGCCAATTGAGCAACTAAACCTAGTTTTCAGAAAAACTGTGTTTGTATTGCGGATATAACTTTAAGACAATTGTGTTTTTCATAAAACCTTACATACCAAACTTGTAGGCAATTCCATAAGGAATGACTTTGGTATTTTGTGCTTTGGCATGCATGAATGTTGAAATCTAGTTTTGGGTCATTTTATGTGAAAATGTGACTTTTGCCAAATTCAGCCCTGTTTGGTAAATTCAAAATTTTGTGAAACAAAATTCAAAATCTTGCCATGTCATGAATACCAAAGTTGTAGATCATGAGATTCTATGCAACTTTGGTATATTTCACCTTTTATGAAAATGCACCTAAAATGGACTTTTATAATTTCCAAGTTGGGGCTTTCAAATGGTCAAACAGGAGTCAGCAAGTTAATTTCAAATTTAAATCATTTTATATTTGGAATCTGGTATAGGTCCTTTTGACAAAGTTGTAGATTTCAAAATGTACAACATTTCATTCAATTGGGTCTTTTTCAAATTCGGCTCCTAAATTGGTCAAATTTGCGAAATTCAGAAACCAGGTCAGCTGGTCAAAGGGGGTTTTATCTTTTTCGTTTTTCTTTTATTTCTCGTCTCTATGACCAGTGGGACCCACCTGTCAGGCCGCCCGCGCCAGCGCACAGACGGGTTTTTCTCCGCTCCCTCGCTCGATGCACCGAGTCTATACACCGTACTCTCTAATCCTGGGATTGGCCCCACCTGTCAGCCACAGTGGTCCATAGACCGGGTTCACCCACGCGCCTCCCTCCTCTCTCGCCGCCCGCGCGCGCCCACGCGGCGCTGCGCGCCGAGCGGCCGTGGCCACGCGCCGGCCTTCCCGGCCGCCGCGGCCACGCGCCCCTGCCGCGCGCGGACAGCGCGCGCGCGGCGTGCCACCAAGGCGAGGGTGAGGCCCCGACCTTTTCCCCCAACTCCATTCGCGCGCCCGCCCTTCCGCTCAGCCCCTGCCCGCCTCGTCCCCGCCGTCCGCCATTGACGGCGAGCTTCGAGCTCGAGCTCGCTCCGCCCCCTCCGTCGCTCCCCGTGCCTCCCCACCTACCCCGCGACCTTCGCCTCACTCCCGCGCACCTCGCGCCCTAGACCTCGTCGCCGTTCCCCGCCCGGACGCCGAGGTTCGACCTCGCCTCGACGTCGCGCCGCGCCGGTTCACCCTCGGTTCATCTCCGTCGCCCGCCTCGTCCACGCCGTCTCCGCCGTCACCGCCTCCCCAAGGTAGAAGCCCTGTACGGGGAACACCTTCCCCAACTCGTGTCGCGGCCGCGGCGAGCCCCGGCTCGCCGGCGCGCGCGCGCCCTCCCGCGCGGCCGCGGCCGACGCGAGGAAGAAGAAGGGGGCCGGGCAAATTTCAGATCCGGCCCCTGCGTTTTCCATTATTTGCGAATCAGTCCACCGCGCTGTACGCTGAGTCTTGTAGATCTTGCGTACTAGTCCCTGGGGTTTTGAAATAATCACAATCTAGCCCCTGGTTCTGTTGAATTTCATTTTAAATTGTTTATTTCGACAGAAATCTTTGAAAAATCCTAGAAAATTCAATAAAAATCAGAAAAATACCAAATCAGTTGCATTGTGCTCCTTATAAATAGATCTACGGAATGGATATGATGGTTGAGTAGGAAAAGACAGTTTTGCCCCTGTTTTTGAGCAAGCATGAAAAACCTTGATAAATAGGAAATATGGGTAAAATGAACTTCAAAAATTGTGAAATTTGGGTAGAGGCCTTATTATTCTGTATCGGTTCTGTATAAATTTTGTTGACCTTATCACTTGCTGTTGAATTACTATTTTGCCCTTGTCTTGCACTAAGCACATTTTAGTCTTAAGAAAAAGATTAATTTGGTGAATAATGTTTCAAATATGACTTTAAGGTTGATATGAGCTATAGTTATGGAATAACATGTAGAATTGGAGATGATGCATGTAAGGTTTTGACCCTAATTAGAGACTGGTAGCAATAATGCAATTTTTATGCAAGGTTCTGTCGCTTCACACGAAGCGATGCTACCTCGCCACGCACACCCCACGTTATTTTATGTGGCAAGCTAAGCTGTCGTAGATGATGGCTTGTACGATTTCTTAGTATGAAACGACTTTCGCCTCATTATGCATAACTCTGTACCATGAACCATAAGTTCACTGATCTACTGCATTACTCTCGCATAATAAAGCAAACATTGCACTAATACATACTTCAACTGCATCATGTCATACATATAGATTCCACGGACGAAGAACCACCGCCGAACCAAACCGTCGCGGAGGAACCCGAAGAGGAGTTGCACCAAGAACCAGAGGGCCAGCAGCAGGAACCCGACTACGCTCCGGAGGAAGCTACTGACCCTAGTGAAGAAGGTAGGCAGGACCATACTCTACCCAGCAAATAAATTATACTTGATGATTACGCATATGCATTAGGAGTTGTTTGGAACCAATTGCATTAGACTTCCTGGCCGCCTTGGCCCTAGCACCTATACATAGAGTTCGTAGGGCGAGTATGCCTAGAAATTTCTAGGAACGAGTAGACACGAGTGTGTGTACTCGTCACGTAGGTGTTTTCAAAGTTACAAAAGCTTACAGTCATATCACTTATTATTGTTGCTCATGAAATTAAATGGAGACCGGGCGGAGATTTATTTCAGTATTTACTTTTCACGATGTCGTACCCTGGACTCCGCCCGAGTCGTATAAGGCCCGTTCGCTGTTCGCCTGCTGTTCGGCATAACATTGCTAGAATGCTTATCCGAGATATGGGACCGGAGAAGTCTTTCCTGGGCTCGTCCGAAGCACAGAGACACGTTCCTACCCGCTGGTTGAGAGGAAGGTGGCCCGGGGGAGCTTGGTACTCATGACGGGGAGACCGAGATGTCGGCAGGCTCGTCATGGGGGCACAACCCGGGGGCTAGGCGGGAGTGAATCGAACTTGGGACGAGGCAGGCTAAGATTGGGGCTATATGTGGGAACGCGATGGCTAGTAAGCATATACCCCTGGCATGATAGTTATTCCCAGGAATTCAAAATCGATTCGAATCGCTGATGCCCACCAGGTGTGGGAATGCTGATAATGCACACGGGCAACGTAGTAATTACTTAAACTCTCGGTACCGTAATACTCATGGTTTTTGGAATACTACATGTTTGAGCTGAGTTGTTATCTTGCAAAGATTTACTGTTATGTTGGCAATCATACAGACAATGAAACTTGTTGATTAATTAAATGGCTGTTAAAAACTAAAGGCTAAGGATCTAGTTGCTAGTAAGCTGCTTCGCGTCAGCCGTAAGCCAAATCCATTAAGACCTACTGAGTAAGTTGTACTCAGGGTTTGCCCCCACATTTTGAGCGCAGGTATGGAATTCATGGTGTGCACCTGTGTTGGAGGCGGGGCATGCCCTCATGTAGGATGAAGTGACTAAGTGGCACGAGGACAACATCGGTGGGCTCGATGTTGTACCTCCAATGCAAAACTTTTGGTGATAACATGGTGACCTAAACTTATATTTTTCCGCTGCGAGAAACTTTCAAACTTGCTACCGTATGGTATTATGTTGGACTGGTATTTTATGTAAAAACTGGTTTGTAAATAAATCTACTTTTATGATATTTAACTGCCTGTGATGATGTTTCTGTTGTGGCTCCATCGTGAGTCGGATGTGTATGATGTCGGTTCCTCTGGGAAAAGGTAATATCGGGAGTCGAATGACTCTCGACGGACGACCGGGTTTAGTTCGGTCTAATCGCACTGCAAGCCAGAGGTGGCAGGTGTGATTAGCCCGGATTAAATCGGCGGTTCCGCCACAGCTGGTATCAGAGCCGATCATACACAGACAATAGACATATCATCCAGTTTTGATTTGCAAACCTATTTTCGAAAATCCTTTATGAAGTATTTGGAAAATGGGAGTATCGATATGCCCATATTAAGGATGTTAGTGAAATACTAGGTGACATCGCTAACATTCTGACCTAGATAGAATTCATATGCATATTCGGTGCTTTGGGAAGCAACATTTCGGCCATAGCTATCCCCAGTACTGGTGGAGCGCTATTGGGATTTGCGGACTGTTGCGAACCCTGCATTCATGCTGATAGGGCAGAACTCTTTAAGGGGGGTGGTCACGCTATTGGAGTGTTTCGTGACCACTTTTCCTTCAACCAAAATTATAGCTAGATCTTGTTGGCCACCGTTTCTCTTCCCAGCAATTCCCCAGTACTGGAGGAAGACTGGGTGTGTTGGGAGAAATGGCGCCACTACGTCGTCCACCAGACGTAGCTTAAAGAAATTCGTGGATACCATTTTTAGAGTTGGAATGGTAATGTATGATGATGGTAATGATGATGGTATGAGCATGCATTTTTCTGCAGGTACACTAACCACGTGCGAAATTAAGAACGAGTAGAGAACGACTAGTTGCATTAGAGAGTGCCGTGCATATATGTCACCGGATACTCGCTAGATATATAAATTATGCTTAAGGTGTGTGATGAGAGATCGAATAGGACGAGTCATGCATCATGTTTATTCTTATTTGTTCATACTTGGGGGTTTATCGCTAAAAGACAAATAAGTAAAATGAAAGTCCAATGATGTTTTCCGCACCCATCACCCACTTAACCGTTAAACTTATATGCAACCTATGCTTATCACTGATTAAGGTCTCTTATTTAAAAACAGATGGCCAGGACCAAGCAAACCGCCCGCAAAGCCACCAGTGCGAGGGGACTCCGCATACAGGAGGGAAGGGCTGCTCCCCTCCCACCAGTGACCCACACCCCTCCTCAGCTTGAGAATGGGATGGTTCACACCCGTTGCCGTGAGGAGAACGGCCTTGCGCAGATCCTTTGTCGGGCTCTGCGTGAGATGAGGCGCAGGCCGTGCCCTTTCTTCTCAGTGCAGATAGTGCACGCGGAGGGACACTGCATGGCCAGTGTCGTCCTTCCTTCGAGCCACACCGCGGTCCGGCAGACGATCACCGTCTACGGGGCCAATGAGGAGGACGCTTACGACAAGGTCACCCTAGCAGCCATCACCTCACTCAGTTCTTCGGGTGCAGCAGGGATGTCGGTGCTGCGCTACCTCCCCACCGACGGTTACGACGACGAGTGGCTCCGTCGTCACAACATGCTGGAGGAGCGGATTGACACCAGGCCCTATGCTGCGACCATGCAGTTTGCTCATAGCGTGCACGGGATGTACCTCCGTGCTGAGGATCGTGTCGCCCACTACCGTGACCAGCACATGTATGCACAGGACCGTATTGAGGAGCTGGAGGCAGAGTTGGCTGAGGCACAGCAGCGCCTGGCGCAGTACGAGCCGGATCCTTCAGTTGCCCCTGTGGTGGAGGATGAGGGCAGCATGGTGTCTGATGCGCGTAACGGGCGTTAGAGAGTTTGACAATGGCTTTGTGTGGTGAAGCTTTTTGTAGATGGTGCACGTTGTGAGCGATGTTTTGTACTATATCGCTCCGTGCAGTTTACCATGACTGTACTAAACAGTGGTGAGGTCGAGAAAACTCACTTATGTACGTCATGTAATCTAATGTAGAACCTTAAGTTAGTGTTCCGGTGTGATGGATGAGATGGCCCATGTGTGTACTAGTAAACCTTTAGTTTATTAAGACTCTATAAGTATGGTTGCAGTAACTGTTGAATGCGCATGGGCAATGTGAATGATGCGATGTCGCTGAGCTTGGCCTTGAAAGATAAAGTCTAACTGTTTTGTTACAAGTTTACCTGTGCTCACAAATTGCCTATAGTCCTGTGATCTTGCTGTCACCGTATTTCTGCACATGGGCTATTGGGCTGAACCCATATGATTCCATTTTGCAGATGGTGAACACTCGCACGGGGCAGTCATCAGGGCAGTCAGCGCAAGGCACTCCACCCCCGCCGGAGCTGGCCACTTTGGTGGTCCAACAAGCTGAGCTGATTCGGTTATTAGCAGAAGACCGTCAAGCCCGTGGGCAACAACAGCCGCGGGAGTACAGGCCACGTGGCATTACTTACCAGGACTTCGAGGGGCTGCGACCCCCGGTTTTCACCAACTGCCCAGAGCCACTGGCGGCAGACGACTGGCTTCGCACTGTCCAGTCCAAGTTCACCCTTCTGCCAGGGATCAATGAGCGAGAGAAGGCTCGATTTGCTGCTCAGCTTCTTCATGGGCCTGCGGGAGCGTGGTACGCCACTTTCCTCGCCATGCAGGAAGAGGGCCATGAGCCCACATGGGAGGAGTTCCGTCAGGCTTTCCGGGCCCACTACATTCCGGCAAGTTTGATGGAACAAAAGCGTCGCGAGTTCCGAGACCTCAGGCAGGGCAACAGAACCGTGATGCAATATGTGCAGACCTTTATCCATCTCTCACAGTATGCTCCGAGAGATGTTGCTACTGAGCCGGAGCGGGCCGAAAGACTCCTAGAGGGCCTTGACCCTACCCTCCGGACTCACTTGGCACGGCGCTACCAGAGCTTCACTGAGCTGGTAGACACTGCTCTCGACATGGAGAATCGTCTCCGTGCTGCTAACGAGGATCAGAAGCGCAAAAGGATAGCCAACACATCAGCGACGGGCCCTTTACAGAAGCAGAAGACCGTGTACAGACCTCAACAGCAAAATTTTCAGCAGTCTCGTTATGTGGTCCGACCCAACCAACCAAGGTGGATCCATCGGGCGGTACCGCAGCAACAGTACCCCATATATCGAGCGCCCACACAGTTGCCAGTTCCCCGTGCTCCCATTGTTCCGGGGCCGGGTGCTCCGTGCTTCAACTGCGGCAAGATAGGTCACTTCAGTCGTGACTGTAGGGCACCCCGCAAGATACAGGGTCCTACCCCAGCTGGTGGAAGTCAACAAAGCAAGCCGAAGGGACCCATGCCCAAGATGGGTCGTGTGCACTATGTGCACATGGATCAGATTTCCGCCGGAGAACCGGTGCTTGCTGGTACGTTCATAATCAACGGTCAACCGACCGTCGTGTTATTTGATTCTGGGGCCACACATACTTTTATCAGTAAAACATATGCATTGAGGCATGGAATAAAAATGTACAAGTTGAAAGAAAACTATCAAATTACAGCACCGGGATCACCCATTGAAACCAGTTTGGGGGTTAGACAACTTAAGTTGAGCATTGGTACAGAAAATTTTATCATCAACCCCGTGGTACTACCACACCAGGGGATTGATATTATTCTAGGTATGAATTGGATGAAAGAACACGATGCAGTCCTGGATGTTGGCAGCAGGACAATACAATTAAGGTCAGGCGTAAGTGGTAAGGCTATACAGATACACATGCCAAACCAAAAACACATGACCCCCACGGTCAATGCGACTGAACTACAAGAGGTTAAAAAGATACCAGTAGTGTGTGAATTCCCGGACGTGTTTCCAGAAGAACTTCCGGGACTACCACCTAAACGGGATGTAGAATTTGCCATTGAGCTCGTTCCAGGTACGGCACCTGTGTCAAAAAGACCATACAGGATGCCACCTGATGATTTGAAGGAATTGAAAACCCAACTACAAGAACAATTAGACAAAGGGTTCATTAGACCCAGTTCATCACCGTGGGGTTGTCCAGCTCTCTTTGTTGAGAAAAAGGATCATGGTGGGAAGAGGCTATGTGTGGACTATCGGCCACTGAATGCAGTGACCGTCAAAAACAAATACCCACTGCCACACATCGATATTCTATTTGATCAGTTAGCTGGAGCTAAGGTCTTTTCAAAAATTGACCTAAGGTCTGGCTACTATCAGATAAAGATTAGAGAAGAGGACGTACCCAAGACAGCATTCTCTACCAGATATGGTTTATATGAGTACTTGGTCATGTCATTTGGACTAACCAACGCACCGGCTTTCTTCATGTATATGATGAACTCGGTGTTTATGAATGAACTCGATAAGTTCGTGGTGGTATTCATAGATGACATACTAATTTACTCCAAGAATGAAAAAGAACATGAAGAACACTTAAGGATCGTGCTTACTCGGCTCAGAGAGCATAAGCTTTATGCCAAGTTTAGCAAGTGTGCATTCTGGCTGAAAGAAGTGAGTTTCTTGGGACATGTGCTATCTGAAAAGGGAGTCGCAGTTGACCCTAACAAAGTAGAAGATGTGCTAAATTGGAAGCAACCAGAAACTGTAACTGAAATTCGGAGTTTTCTTGGTTTAGCGGGCTACTACCGCCGCTTTATCAAAGATTTCTCCAAAATTGCAAAGCCTATGACCTCTTTGACCAAGAAAAATGCCAAGTTCATTTGGAATCCGAAATGTGAAGAAGCTTTTCAGACCTTGAAGAAATTGTTAACCTCAGCACCAGTGCTAGCTCAACCAGATATCACCAAGCCTTTTGAAGTGTACTGTGATGCTTCCGGTAATGGGCTTGGCTGTGTCTTGATGCAAGAAGGAAGAGTAATTGCTTATGCCTCCCGTCAATTGAGGAAACATGAAGCCAACTATCCGACACATGACCTTGAGCTAGCTGCAGTCGTTCATGCACTAAAAATATGGAGGCACTATCTGTTAGGCAACACATGTCACATTTACACTGACCATAAGAGTCTCAAATATATTTTCACTCAACCTGAAATCAATATGAGGCAGAGACGATGGTTAGAGCTGATAAAAGATTATGATCTGGAGATACACTACCACCCAGGCAAGGCCAATGTGGTAGCAGATGCACTAAGCCGAAAAGCCCATTGCAATGTGATAGAAGTCCGACCTACAGCAAGAATAATCTGCTGTGAGATGAGTGACATTGAAACATCTTCAGGACAGCATGCGGAACTCTATAATGTCATTATTGAGCCCACAATCAAGTCACAAATCATAGAAGCTCAGAAGCAAGATAAGGGTATGGCATATATCCGTGAAGGTATTAGTGAAGAGAAGAAGGCATGTTTCACACTTGATGACCAAGGCGTCCTGTGGTTCAAGAATCGTCTAGTGGTACCCAAGGACATGGAATTGAGGAAGAGAATACTGGACGAAGCGCACACTTCAATACTCGCGATACATCCGGGCAGCAATAAGATGTACCAAGACTTGAAGCAAAAGTTTTGGTGGACCCGCATGAAGCGGGAGATCGCCAGATATGTATCGGAGTGCGATGTGTGTAAAAAAGTAAAAGCTGATCACTTAAAGGCCGCTGGGATGCTTCAACCACTAGATGTTCCAGCGTGGAAATGGGAGGATATACACATGGATTTCATTGTGGGTTTACCTCGTACCCAAAAAGGATATGACTCCATATGGGTAATTATCGATAGGCTCACGAAATCTGCTCACTTCATTCCAGTCAAGACCACTTATCGAGCAAAACAGTACACTGAGTTGTACCTTTCCAAGATCCTATCTTTACACGGGGTTCCGCGAACTATCACCTCAGATAGGGGTTCTCTGTTCGTTTCCCGCTTCTGGGAGCAATTGCAGACGGCCTTGAACACTACTCTTGTACGCAGTTCTGCTTACCATCCCCAAACCAGTGGTCAAGTAGAAAGAGTAAATCAAGTCCTAGAAGACATGTTGAGGGCCTGTGTAATGACTTACTCCACCAAGTGGGATGAGTGTCTACCCTTAGCAGAATTTGCTTACAACAATAGCTATCAAAAGAGCTTAGAAATGGCACCTTTCGAGGCTCTTTATGGTAGAAGATGCAGAACACCACTAAACTGGTCCGAACCAGGAGAACGTGTTACCTTTGGCCCTGATTTAGTGGTAGAAGCCGAAGAACAAGTGAAACTCATACACCACCATCTCAAAAGAGCACAGTCCAGACAGAAAAGTTACTCGGATAAAAGGAGGAGGCCACTAGTCTTTGAGGAGGGAGATCATGTGTATCTCAAAGTATCTCCGATGAAAGGGATACAACGGTTTGGGGTGAAAGGAAAGTTAGCGCCAAGGTACGTCGGTCCATTCAAGATTCTTGAAAAGTGCGGAGCCGTCGCTTACCGGTTAGAGCTACCACCACATCTAGCTGCGGTTCACAATGTGTTTCATGTCTCACAACTAAAGAAGTGCTTAAGAGTACCGGAGAAAGTGGTAGATACCTCTCAAATTCAGATTGAACCAGATCTCACATACGAAGAACGTCCCATAAAAATCCTCGATCAAAAGCAAAGATCAACCCGTCGGAAAACAATCAACTTTTACAAAGTTCTATGGAGTAATCATTCCGACGAAGAAGCCACATGGGAACAAGAAGAATACCTACACACTAAGTACCTTGGTTTTCTGCCATCCACCTCAACTCGGTACGTTACAGCAGCTTAGCTTCTGGGTCTAAACTCAATACGTACACCCAACACTAACTACAACCAGTTTAACCACCCATGACACTTCGAAAATCTCGGGACGAGATTTCTTTAAGGGGGGTGGGTTGTGATGCCCTAGGCATCTCAAATGCTTTGCACTAAAAACATTAGCATAATGATATCTTTTCAGAGGCCTTTTATCTTGAAAAGCATGCATAAACTAGGCCAATTGAGCAACTAAACCTAGTTTTCAGAAAAACTGTGTTTGTATTGCGGATATAACTTTAAGACAATTGTGTTTTTCATAAAACCTTACATACCAAACTTGTAGGCAATTCCATAAGGAATGACTTTGGTATTTTGTGCTTTGGCATGCATGAATGTTGAAATCTAGTTTTGGGTCATTTTATGTGAAAATGTGACTTTTGCCAAATTCAGCCCTGTTTGGTAAATTCAAAATTTTGTGAAACAAAATTCAAAATCTTGCCATGTCATGAATACCAAAGTTGTAGATCATGAGATTCTATGCAACTTTGGTATATTTCACCTTTTATGAAAATGCACCTAAAATGGACTTTTATAATTTCCAAGTTGGGGCTTTCAAATGGTCAAACAGGAGTCAGCAAGTTAATTTCAAATTTAAATCATTTTATATTTGGAATCTGGTATAGGTCCTTTTGACAAAGTTGTAGATTTCAAAATGTACAACATTTCATTCAATTGGGTCTTTTTCAAATTCGGCTCCTAAATTGGTCAAATTTGCGAAATTCAGAAACCAGGTCAGCTGGTCAAAGGGGGTTTTATCTTTTTCGTTTTTCTTTTATTTCTCGTCTCTATGACCAGTGGGACCCACCTGTCAGGCCGCCCGCGCCAGCGCACAGACGGGTTTTTCTCCGCTCCCTCGCTCGATGCACCGAGTCTATACACCGTACTCTCTAATCCTGGGATTGGCCCCACCTGTCAGCCACAGTGGTCCATAGACCGGGTTCACCCACGCGCCTCCCTCCTCTCTCGCCGCCCGCGCGCGCCCACGCGGCGCTGCGCGCCGAGCGGCCGTGGCCACGCGCCGGCCTTCCCGGCCGCCGCGGCCACGCGCCCCTGCCGCGCGCGGACAGCGCGCGCGCGGCGTGCCACCAAGGCGAGGGTGAGGCCCCGACCTTTTCCCCCAACTCCATTCGCGCGCCCGCCCTTCCGCTCAGCCCCTGCCCGCCTCGTCCCCGCCGTCCGCCATTGACGGCGAGCTTCGAGCTCGAGCTCGCTCCGCCCCCTCCGTCGCTCCCCGTGCCTCCCCACCTACCCCGCGACCTTCGCCTCACTCCCGCGCACCTCGCGCCCTAGACCTCGTCGCCGTTCCCCGCCCGGACGCCGAGGTTCGACCTCGCCTCGACGTCGCGCCGCGCCGGTTCACCCTCGGTTCATCTCCGTCGCCCACCTCGTCCACGCCGTCTCCGCCGTCACCGCCTCCCCAAGGTAGAAGCCCTGTACGGGGAACACCTTCCCCAACTCGTGTCGCGGCCGCGGCGAGCCCCGGCTCGCCGGCGCGCGCGCGCCCTCCCGCGCGGCCGCGGCCGACGCGAGGAAGAAGAAGGGGGCCGGGCAAATTTCAGATCCGGCCCCTGCGTTTTCCATTATTTGCGAATCAGTCCACCGCGCTGTACGCTGAGTCTTGTAGATCTTGCGTACTAGTCCCTGGGGTTTTGAAATAATCACAATCTAGCCCCTGGTTCTGTTGAATTTCATTTTAAATTGTTTATTTCGACAGAAATCTTTGAAAAATCCTAGAAAATTCAATAAAAATCAGAAAAATACCAAATCAGTTGCATTGTGCTCCTTATAAATAGATCTACGGAATGGATATGATGGTTGAGTAGGAAAAGACAGTTTTGCCCCTGTTTTTGAGCAAGCATGAAAAACCTTGATAAATAGGAAATATGGGTAAAATGAACTTCAAAAATTGTGAAATTTGGGTAGAGGCCTTATTATTCTGTATCGGTTCTGTATAAATTTTGTTGACCTTATCACTTGCTATTGAATTACTATTTTGCCCTTGTCTTGCACTAAGCACATTTTAGTCTTAAGAAAAAGATTAATTTGGTGAATAATGTTTCAAATATGACTTTAAGGTTGATATGAGCTATAGTTATGGAATAACATGTAGAATTGGAGATGATGCATGTAAGGTTTTGACCCTAATTAGAGACTGGTAGCAATAATGCAATTTTTATGCAAGGTTCTGTCGCTTCACACGAAGCGATGCTACCTCGCCACGCACACCCCACGTTATTTTATGTGGCAAGCTAAGCTGTCGTAGATGATGGCTTGTACGATTTCTTAGTATGAAACGACTTTCGCCTCATTATGCATAACTCTGTACCATGAACCATAAGTTCACTGATCTACTGCATTACTCTCGCATAATAAAGCAAACATTGCACTAATACATACTTCAACTGCATCATGTCATACATATAGATTCCACGGACGAAGAACCACCGCCGAACCAAACCGTCGCGGAGGAACCCGAAGAGGAGTTGCACCAAGAACCAGAGGGCCAGCAGCAGGAACCCGACTACGCTCCGGAGGAAGCTACTGACCCTAGTGAAGAAGGTAGGCAGGACCATACTCTACCCAGCAAATAAATTATACTTGATGATTACGCATATGCATTAGGAGTTGTTTGGAACCAATTGCATTAGACTTCCTGGCCGCCTTGGCCCTAGCACCTATACATAGAGTTCGTAGGGCGAGTATGCCTAGAAATTTCTAGGAACGAGTAGACACGAGTGTGTGTACTCGTCACGTAGGTGTTTTCAAAGTTACAAAAGCTTACAGTCATATCACTTATTATTGTTGCTCATGAAATTAAATGGAGACCGGGCGGAGATTTATTTCAGTATTTACTTTTCACGATGTCGTACCCTGGACTCCGCCCGAGTCGTATAAGGCCCGTTCGCTGTTCGCCTGCTGTTCGGCATAACATTGCTAGAATGCTTATCCGAGATATGGGACCGGAGAAGTCTTTCCTGGGCTCGTCCGAAGCACAGAGACACGTTCCTACCCGCTGGTTGAGAGGAAGGTGGCCCGGGGGAGCTTGGTACTCATGACGGGGAGACCGAGATGTCGGCAGGCTCGTCATGGGGGCACAACCCGGGGGCTAGGCGGGAGTGAATCGAACTTGGGACGAGGCAGGCTAAGATTGGGGCTATATGTGGGAACGCGATGGCTAGTAAGCATATACCCCTGGCATGATAGTTATTCCCAGGAATTCAAAATCGATTCGAATCGCTGATGCCCACCAGGTGTGGGAATGCTGATAATGCACACGGGCAACGTAGTAATTACTTAAACTCTCGGTACCGTAATACTCATGGTTTTTGGAATACTACATGTTTGAGCTGAGTTGTTATCTTGCAAAGATTTACTGTTATGTTGGCAATCATACAGACAATGAAACTTGTTGATTAATTAAATGGCTGTTAAAAACTAAAGGCTAAGGATCTACTTGCTAGTAAGCTGCTTCGCGTCAGCCGTAAGCCAAATCCATTAAGACCTACTGAGTAAGTTGTACTCAGGGTTTGCCCCCACATTTTGAGCGCAGGTATGGAATTCATGGTGTGCACCTGTGTTGGAGGCGGGGCATGCCCTCATGTAGGATGAAGTGACTAAGTGGCACGAGGACAACATCGGTGGGCTCGATGTTGTACCTCCAATGCAAAACTTTTGGTGATAACATGGTGACCTAAACTTATATTTTTCCGCTGCGAGAAACTTTCAAACTTGCTACCGTATGGTATTATGTTGGACTGGTATTTTATGTAAAAACTGGTTTGTAAATAAATCTACTTTTATGCTATTTAACTGCCTGTGATGATGTTTCTGTTGTGGCTCCATCGTGAGTCGGATGTGTATGATGTCGGTTCCTCTGGGAAAAGGTAATATCGGGAGTCGAATGACTCTCGACGGACGACCGGGTTTAGTTCGGTCTAATCGCACTGCAAGCCAGAGGTGGCAGGTGTGATTAGCCCGGATTAAATCAGCGGTTCCGCCACAGACATCCTTCATCACTCCCTACGGAGCCTACTGCTACAAGACCATATTTTTCGGGCTGAAGAATGCTGAGGATACTTACCAACGGAGCATCCAACCCTGCCTCTCCAAGTAGTGGGGCAGAAACATCGAGGCATACGTTGATGATGTGGTAATCAAGATCAGGGACCCAGACAACTTCATTAGAGACTTTGAGGAAACCTTCGACAGCCTCAGGGTATACTGATGGAAGTTAAATCCTGAGCAATGCGTCTTTGGTGTCCTGCCCGGCAAGCTCCTGGGTTTCATCGTCAGCAACCGAGGGATTGAGGCCAACCTCGAGAAGATATTGGCAATCACAAGCATGCAGCCACCAACGTCCCAGAAGCAGGTTCAAAAGCTCACCAGGTGCATGGCCGCCCTAAGCAGATTCATCTCGTGCCTCGGCGATCGGGGGCTTCCTTTCTTCAAGCTCGTCAAGAAACTTGACTCTTTCAAGTGGACCGAGGACGCGCAGAAGGCACTGGATGAGCTCAAGGCATTCCTCTCCTCTCCACCAGTACTAACTACCCCAATCCAGGCCCAAGGCGACACGCCCGAGGAGGACCTCTACCTCTATTTGTCCTGCACCACGCACGTGGTGAGTACGGCACTCATCGCGGAAAGGGTGGACCCAGCCCACATCTACAAGATCCAACACCCGGTGTACTTCATTAGTGAAGTCCTCAGTCCAGCAAAAATATGGTATCATCAAGTCCAAAAGCTCTTGTACGCGGTCCTGATCACATGCCGCAAGCTGAGACACTACTTTAAGGAACACCGGGTGATGATCGTCACTGCTTTCCCTATCGGGGATATTCTGTGCAACAAGGAGGCAGCCGGCAGAATAGCCAAGTGGACATGTGAACTGGGTGCAAATGATATCGACTTCAAGCCTAGGACCGCGATCAAATCCTAGGCACTAGCAGATTTCATCACAGAGTGGACGGAACAGCATGTCCCCGCAAATCCAGAAAAGCCAGAGCACTGGGTCATGTACTTCGACAGGTCCCTGAACCTAGAAGGGGCTGGGGCCGGAATCCTCTTCATATCACCGAAAGGTGAGTAGCTTAAATACGTCCTTCAGCTCAAGTTCAAGCTCTCCAACAATGCGGCAGAATACGAAGCACTGATCCATGGGCTACGCATCGCGGAGTCACTCGCCGTCAACAGACTGCTCATGTATGGCGACTCCCTAGTGGTAATCAATCAAGTTAACAAAGATTGGAGCTGCTCGTCAGAGAAGATGTCCGCCTACTGCGCCAAGGTTAGGAAACTCGAAGGCAAGTTTTAGGGGATAGAGTTCCACCACATGCTCAGAGATGACAACGTGGAGGCCGACGTCCTCTTGAAGCTGGGTTCCAAGCGCGTGGAGGTACCACCCAGAATATTCATCCAAGTCCTTGACAAGTAGACAGTAGAAGAAGAAGGAGAAAAAGACGAGTAGAAGGATAAACCAGCAGAAGAGCAAGTGCTCATCATCGAGCCTGACTGGAGGGCAGAGATCATCGAGTGCATTAAGTCTGGCACCCTCCTAGAGCCAAAGTTAGCAGGAGATAGAGTGCACCGAAGAAGCAAGAGCTACACGTTGATTGGTGATCAGCTCTACCACCGAGCCACGGCATCCGACGTACTCCTAAAGTGCATCCCCAAGAGCTACACGTTGATTGGTGATCAGCTCCACCACCGAGCCGCGGCGTCCAGCGTACTCCTAAAGTGCATCCCGCACAAAGAAGGCATCAACCTCCTCAATGAGATTCACTCAGGCTCATGCGCCAACCACGCGGCATCAAAAACACTTGTGGGCAAGGCATTTAGGGTAGGATTCTACTGGCCAATGGCGAAGCAAGATGCAGAAACAATCATCAGAACCTATGAAGGTTGCCAGTTTTTTGTGTGACAACAACGCCTCCCAGCCTCTGAGCTGTAGAACATCTCAGTCTCCTGGCCTTTCGCATGCTAGGGGCTCGGCATGATTGGCCCGTTCAAAAAGGCTCCCAAGGGATATGACCACGTCCTTGTGGTGATCGACAAGTTCACAAAATGGATAGAGTACGAACCCATCAACAAGCTGATCGCTACCAAGGCCATCGAGTTCATTGAGGAAATCATGCACAGATTTGGCGTCCCATCAGAAATCATTACCGATCTGGGTACGAACTTCTCTGCGGACGCCTTCTTCGACTTCTGTAAAAAGCAAGGGACCCTGGTATGCTATGCGTCGGTACATCATCCGCGAGCCAACGGTCAAGTGGAGCGTGCTAACGGCATGATCCTCCATGGTCTCAAGCCGGCCATCTTTGACAAACTTGAGCTATACGAAGGGAAATGGCTCAAGCAATTGCTGTACGTGATCTGGGGGCTCCGTTCTCAACCTTCTAAGGCCATCAACAACAACACCCCATTCTTCATGGTCTACGGGTCGAAAGCAGTCTTACCCACAGATTTTATTCACGGGGCTCCCAGAGTGGCATTTAGGAACATACCAGCTATGGAACAGTCGAGGATTGAAGACGTCGACCTCGTTGAAGGCGAATGCTTGCACGTCGCCCTCAAGTCCATCAAGTACCAGCAGGCACTAAAGCGTTACTATGACAAGAATGTGAAGCCGAGCTCCTACAACGTCGGTGACCTCGTCCTCAAGCGCAAGACCTCCACAGCCGGGCAGTCCAAGATGAGTTCCCCGTGGGAAGGGCCATACCTCGTCAAGGAGGTCCTAAGCTGAACCAGCTTCAAGCTCAGCAAGCCAGAAGGGAAGGAGCATCTGAACACTTGGAACTCTAAACACCTGTGGTGTTTCTACCCATAGGCTGGGTAGTTCTAGGCACTCGGCCGAGCATTCATCCAGCACTCCACCATCGAGCACTCTGTCACGGGTCCTAGCACTCAGCTTGTACGGGTCGAGCACCCTGAACGCTCATTTTCCGTCGACAACCAAGGGGAGCATGGCCTCAGTGGCCTATTAATGAAAAACCAGCTTCATTCTATTTTTAGCTCTCGATCATGTAATACAGTTACATCTACGAGAAAACCCCAGCAACATCCAAGTTGGGTTTCTTGCGATAACTCACTAACAAGGGCGACAGCCAAGCCGCACTAGTCGAGTACTATGCCTTAAACAGCACCCAGCGATAACCAAGCCGCGAGAAAGGCACCCTCCTGAGCTCTTACCAGCGACAACCAAGCTGCCAAAAGAGCGACTGCTAAACGCAGTACCCTAAAAATCAACCAGCGACAACCAAGCTGCATAAAGGGTCCTAACATTCCAAGCTTTTACCAGCGACAACCAAGCTGCCAAAAGAGCAATTGCTAACCACAGCACCAAAACTCTTGCATCCAGCGACAGCCAAGCTGTGAAAAGTGTGATAAGCAAAAGGAGCCCTTATCGGCAATAACAAAGCCGCCTAAAGAGCAAATCCGAACAAAGTTGTTTCATCCTGCCTTTGGCAACGTCTAAGCCACACACATCATAAGTTTTCCCGACATACTTCTGGGTACAGCTAACTGTCCTATACATAATGACAGCAATTAACCTCTATCTACTCCGCTGGGAATGCCTCCTGGTCTTCTCCGGTGCAGACAAACTGGAAGGACTTGGCGGCGGCCAACCCGACAGGCCGAGCATCCTGTTCATAGCGAGTGAACAACTCCTGTGTAGTCCTGGCCTTGGGACCAAGTGCGACAGCAGAAAGATCCACATCAGGATAGTGGGTCTTGATCATGGCCACCGCATCGGTGACGGCCCCCTGGACGGCCTCCTTGAAGAACACCTCGGCTGAGCTAAGAGCCCTAGGTAGCCTTTTGACGATGGGTCGACCCTCGTCATCCGTAGCCAACATGTCGACGAGTGCCCTGACACCAGTCTGTAAGGTTTTGTAGTGCCTTTCCAGCTGGCTGTAACGGGTGGCCTACTTCCCAAGTTTATCCAGGTCCGCTGCATGCTACTCTGAGAGCTTTGTGACCTTGGCTTCAAGTTCTTTAGCATCGTCACGTGCCCGGTTTTGAGCAGCAATGAGCTCTTCGATGCTCTTTTGGTGCCGGGACCTCTCCTCAAGACTTTGTGCCTAGTCGCCTTCGAGTAAAGATCGAGCAGAAGCGAGCAACATATATGGCATGTCAAGATCTTTGGCAGTTACCTCGTATGAAGTCTTCAGTTGGGTGACTTCACCCTTTAGCCTTAGGGACACGGCTTCCGCCAGATTCTTCTCTTGTTTGAGATCTTCAATCTCGCACCGTTGGCCCTCGACAGTCTGTGAAACCTGCTCCATCAGATCTGATTTCTTTGAACACAAATTCATCAGGAGCGCTCAACTCAGGGCATAACTTTCTAAGCTAGGAGGCGCCTCTTACCTGAAGCTCTCTGTTCCGCGGCAGCAAGTTGCTTTTTCAGCTTGGCGTTCTCAGTATATATACGGAACACCTCACGAAAGTAGTCCTACATTATCAACAGAGGAAGTCAGGATTCATTTCTAGTTGCACGAGAAATAAGTCGCCTTTGGGAAAATCACATGTGAGGCATTATCGACATATCCACAATCGTCACAGGAGCCAGATCCCCCGACTCCTGCACCACCAGTTCCCTTGAGTCGCCCCCGGCTGCACTGTCAGTAGGGGGCTCCGTTAGACGGGCTTCTATAGAGCCGCCTGTGGCGACCGAGTCCTCCTGGCGCTCTGTCTCCTTCGGAGCTTGCTCCAGACGGTCCTCTGCATGTGAAGAGCTGGCAGCATCAGGAGCCCCCACATGACTCGTTGACCTCCTGGACCCTTCTCCCAGACAGGGTGCATGCAAGTCTGGGGCTGGTGCATCTCTGGGCGGAGATGGAGCCGCCTGACGCTCAAGAGCCTTGCTTGGCTTCTCTACTTCTTGGTCCTGGAGTGGCGCAGAGGTGTCACCTCTCGTCCTAGGGGAAGCTACCTCGGCAAATCTTCAAAATCAAAGGAGAAGTGGGAGCCTGGCTCACGGTATAAATCAAAAATAGCAAGGCAAGAATGTGACCACCACTGGGCATCATCGTCGCCGTCGTTACCGCCGGCGTCACCACCACTGGTGCTGTCGCCCACGCCACCATCGTCGTCATCGCCATTGTCGTCGTCTTCCTTGTCGTCATCTTCTTCCTCATCGTCATCTTGTTCATCGTCATCAAGCCCACCAAGCCTGGGGTGGTTCAGGCCCTGGTTGATGGCCCTCTCCTCAGTGTTGTAGCCCTCGGAGTCGGTTTCCTCCAGATCTTCTGGCTAGATCTCCTTCTCGGACTCCGATGAGTCGTCACTGCTGGGGACGGGGGAGGGCTCGCCATCGCTGAAGCCTTCGAAGAAGACCTCCTCCTCTGAGTCCTCAAACTCCTTGCACTTCTAGCCTTTGCCGCTGGCCATGGTGCTTGCAGGGGCAAGACGACACTACGAGGGGCAAACTACTAGCCGCCGGTGAAGACAAGTGAGTTTTGCAATGGGAGCGGAGGGAATAAATGCATTTGTTCCCATGATTATATACTGGTGGGCGTGTTGTTTCTCCTTCCATACAGTACGTATCCCTACGAGCGTGGCGCTTCGTATCTCAGACGGAGCACATGGCAGTTAACGCCTAAGGTGGCAGTTCGGAAAAGCGAATCAGGTGGATATTCTGTTCACACCGCCTCACCAGGACTGGGGGATGCGACGCCTCATATTCTTGGTAGTTTCCGGACTTGGAATTCAGGCACCCAGAGAGGGAGCACCTGGAGTGCAGCACTCGGGTTTCTTGCACTTGGAGTGGGGAACGCCAGGAGTTTAGCACTCGGGTTTCATGCACCTGGAGTCGGAGCACCTAGAGTTCAGCACTTGGGAGTTAGCACTCAGACTGGATGCTCTTAGACATCAGGCATTGTAGGGGATTCTGGTCCACTCCAAACAAGCTCCAAGTGGGATCATCACCCCCTTGAACCTTGGGGGCTGCGGGAGTGTCATGGAGAAGTTTTCTCATAATTTTTTTGCGGCAATATCTAGAAGGAATGGTTCCGAAGCTCTGAACGATGGCTGTTTGTCATTTTAGCATATGAGTTTGGCCTTCGTGACCCAGTGGTCATTCGCATCATGTTAAGTTGGTCAGCAGAGGCACCAAAAGTATTGTACCATCAACAACCAATCGGTGAAAACATATAAGGGCAAAGCAAGCTCAATTTCATGGATTGAAGGCAGCTCAAGGTACATCAAATGATTCTCACGAGAAGAAATAGCGGGGAAGACCTTGGGTGTAACCCCTAAGACCAGCAGGTGGGAGCTCATCCTCCGGCCTACATGTGCACACTTTGGGCGGGATGGCGTGCGTGCAGGCCATTACCCACATTGTAGCTCGAGATCATCGACATATATGCGGGGAGAACCCGGATGACCTTAGGAGATACGGATAAGAATAGCCAACTCGAACCCCTAAGCAAAGGGAGCCTCTGTCTCCTTGACCCATTCGGGCTTGAGTACGGTGGCCAGGCGGCAAGGAACCTCCCAGCCGGTGGGGGGATAGCGCCGCATCCCGGCGCTAATACAGCCAGATCTATGATCAGTTACCTCCAAGATGCATTGAGGCAAATGGCCACGGATCTAGGCTTCACCAACGGCGGTGGATATGAGAGATATTCTTAGAAGCCTCTCATAACTAGATCAAGAGTCAGGTAAACCCTGATGGTGGCGAGGATTTAGAAGAATCTCAGAACCAGAGAGAGTCTTGAGTTCACGGAGGGCTACTGCTATCCAGAGAAAGGCCTTGGCTGTGGTGGAATTCATGCAGATGTTCATCTCACCTGGTGAAGAGTTGGAGGTACCGGTGTCATCTATTTAAAGGAGGCCAGGGAGGAGAGTCGGCGAGCAAAGAATTCGCGGCAGTGTCGCCTGTCGATTCCTTTAGCGCGAATATGGCTGTGGCTGTCCGAGGATCCGACAAAAGAGGATCATTAGTGCAATACGAAAGCGGGGGCTGGGCATAAGAATCCAATGAACGGCCCGGGGTCACGAGAACACAGTACGCATTTGGGGCCAAGTGTGGAGCAATAATTGAAGACAGAGAAGGTACACCACTCGGCAGTGATGTGGCGGGAGTATTTCAGCGTTCGGTTAAGGCATGACTGGTTACGGATCTCAGCCAAGGACATGATGTTTAAAGTATCAAGTTGATTGCTGCTCAAGTCAACTAGAAACTTGGGGGCTACTCTATATGGAGTCCATCTTGTGATGGTCTCCATGGTAGAGATGGTTGGATAGACTCCAAGGTAACCTTCAAGACGATCCCTGCGAGATCGTCATGAAGCTCATGGGCTTGTGGGAGTCATATACCTCCGGGTACCCTATGACGATTGGTCGGACTGTCCTGATAGGTGGGATGAGAGGTTTCGACCCCTGCCTCAAGGAACCTGCTAGCATAGACTGCAAGTAAACCACTTGGATCTCTGAAGATAATGTTCGTTAGGATCTGTCCCTGAAAATCCGGCATGTAATCTCACGAGTCGGTTGCCAGCGGCTCTCTAGGGATGTGTTTTGTAACCATAGCTCCCCGGCCTATATAAGGGGAGCTAGGAGGCTCGGCATACCTCACCACATCTGTTGCTCAAGCATCCAGAAATACAATTCACCCCATATAGGATGTAGGGTATTACGCGATTTAGCGGCCCGAACCTCTTTAAGTCGTCGTGTTCCTGCGTGCTGTACACTATTCATGATCTTCTTACCACCCTAACAGATCTCAAAACCACTACAGGACCTACCCTGTGGTGGGCTGCTAGGACCAAACTCCCACAGTGGGTATTTTTTTAGAAACTATAATAGATTTAATGACTACTATTATTAGAGCTACACGATGGATGATGAGATGTTTATGATTTTGTGAGAATTTTTATGATTTATGTTTTTCTTAGAAAACATATCTATCATTAGAGCTACATGATGTGTAAGTGCAATCAACCTCTATGAAGGTTTTAGTGAATGTTGACAAAACATTAAAAGACACTAATGACTTTCATGAGCATGGATATAGTGATAAAATGATAAAATCAATTGAAAGTGCTACTCACCCATATATTCGGCAAAAGAAGATGTTCTAAACTCATTATCAAGCAAACAAGTGCTAAAATGTCAATTGCAAGAAAAAAGAGAGGCCCCTCATTTATTTGAAGAAAATTGAAAGTGGTTCGCGCTCAAGTTCAAGGTTATTAGATTTATTTGCATCTTGAGTATAGGAACCGCTGTACTATTAAGGGGGGGTCCAACTTGCAGTGCTCCTAGTTTCATTGAGCTCACAAAGGTCAAATCTTCCATCCAAATTCAAGTCCAAAATCTCATATTCAAAATCGCCTTTTCTCAGTGCCCATCGGTTGGACCGATTGGTTCAACCGTGGCCGTTGGCACCGATGAGCAGCCTCTGATGTGCCAATCGGTTGGACTGATCGGTTCAACCGATCTGGCTATTTGGCACCGATGGGTAGGCTCTGATGTACCCATCGGTTCCACCGATCCAGATCGGTTCAACCGGTCTGCCTCGTGTCCATGTGCAATGGTTCAGTAAACGGCTAGTTGGTGGGTGGGGGTATTTATACCCCTTCACTCCCTTCTTCTTCTCTCTCTTGGCACTGCACCAACCCTGAGGCAAAAGCTCCGTGAGCATTCACTCCTTCTCCCTCTCCACTCCCAAAAGCTCAAATCCTTCAACAATTGTGAGTGTGAGCGAGTGAGATTTCGAGAGAGTGTTCAAGACTTCCCTCCTCTCTCTCTCGTTCTTTGTGAGCTGTGGTGACCCTTGAAGCAAATTTGGTGGACTTGTTACCCTTGGAGCCTCGTGCTCCTAGACGGCTAGGCGTCGCTCGTAGAAGCATCCGTCTCGTGTGGATTGCTCCGGGAAGTTTGTATTACCCCTCATAGTAAGTATCTTTCTGCCGGTCTTTGTGATTGGAGAGAAGAGGATAAGGTCGCGAGCCCAAACCCTTTGTGGGTTCCTCAACAACAAGGACATAGGGATGCCTTTGAGGTGTGCCCGAACCTCGGGATAAATCCTTTGTCTCGTGTGCTTGCTTTGTGTTCTTGTTGTTCTTGTCACTCCCACCTTGTGTTTGGAGAGTTTTGCTTGGATCTCCCTCTTGTGCAGGTATTGAGGCTAGCCCTTCTCAGATCTACGAGAGCTAGTCCAAAGAAAGCTCTAGGAACTTACGGTATCAAATTTGACCTAGTAGATTTATAGATCAATTCATTTCTTTCCGCTGCTGTCTAGTTCTTTCAATGAGCATCGGTTTAACCGATCGAGATCCGTTGAACCGATCCGCATCGATTGTAACCAGTCGGTCACTGGTTTTTCGGTTCGAGATTGTGTAAATTTTTAGATTTGCCTATTCACCCCCTCTAGGCTACTTTTATGATGGATGACGGGATGTTAAAACATAGAAAACATATCTAATGGGCTATTAAGATTTCAATCTACAATCGATTATAGGATGTTTCTGATTATTGTGAGAATTTCTATGATTTTATTTTTTATTTAGCGCATCTTGTGAGGATTAAAAAGGAGA
The DNA here is from genome assembly GCA_030272315.1 of Paspalum vaginatum. Classification (NCBI taxonomy): domain Eukaryota; kingdom Viridiplantae; phylum Streptophyta; class Magnoliopsida; order Poales; family Poaceae; genus Paspalum; species Paspalum vaginatum. Next base: position 8,567,188 of record CM059020.1, on the reverse strand, counting down.
CTCCAAAAGAAGTCTTCAATTAGTAATAGCAAGATTTGGCACAAAATATCTATTTTATAGAAATGTTTCTAGCATCTTTATAAAAAAAACTGCGGGATCATTTAGTAGTATAAATTTGTAAACGGGAAAGAATTTGACAAAAAAACTGAGATTACATTTAAAAATGGAAATAAAATCTACAAAAAAAGAATAAATTTGGTTTCATTGAGAGTTGAACTCAAAGCCTCTCGTAATGGCAGAATTGGGTAATTATTTAGAAAATAAACGAAAAATGGGAAAATTTGCCAAAAAGAAAAAAATTGCTTTCGTTGAGAGTTGAACCCAAAACCATTAATAATGACAGAGGTGGGTAATTACTTAGAAAACAGATTTAGTGGCTATTAATATTCCAACCTTCCAATCGATGGTCGGATGTTTTTGATTTTTGAAAGAATTTTTAGAATTTATCTTTTTTCTGGTGCGTTTTGTGAGGATTAACGTGGAGGCTAAAAAAACTTTTAATTAGTAATAGTAAGATGGACATCATGGAACTTTTTGGTTTTTCTGTTTTTTAGCAAATATATGAAAACGAGACGAAAACAGGGTGGTTGTTGTTTCCTATTTCTGCTAGGATATCCTCTTTTACCCACACTTTTTCCGAAAGACTTTTCCGAGGCTGGGCGTAGTCTCACTTGGTATCCCATTTTAGATTACTCAGTGGATATATTTCAGCTAAGCCTCACAGTGGTTCGGTCTCGACTAATCATTTTGGTTTGTATTTCCTTCCGGTGCAAAATGGGTAGAGGAAAAACGGTTTGAGATGAGATATGATTTGATCTGGTTCAAACTCGCTAGAAGAATAGGCTAGACCACAGCGCTTGGCTAGCCTGCATCCAGGTGACAAATAACGTGTGGTGGATGCAGGCTACGCATGTACTCCGGCGCGCATGCGTCAGAACGCGCGGTTTTCTGACCACGCACGTGCACGGTGCATCAGCGATAATTGTTGAATATTAAATACTAGAAAATCTCAAAGACTCACGTGTTAGCAAGAGGAGAGTGTGGAACTTTTAGTCCCATCTTGCTAGTGGAAAGAAAGTTTCACCTACTTAAAAAAGTGAAGACTCTCCTCTCCTACTAAGTCAGGGTGTGGAGGGAGAAGAAAGAGCCTAGACGCTCGCCTCGCCTGGCCGGGCCGGGCCGGGCTGGGCTCAGGCACAGGCACGGGCGCGGGCGTGAATGGTTCGCCGAAATCCGGTTCCTGACCTTGCGGGAGCACGATTTTCTTTTGCTGTTTTTATTTTTAGTGACTTGGGCGTTAAGTCTTAAAGTCCTGAATTGAGCTTTTAGTTTTGTTGTCCTTATCCGATCGAGATCGTGATCATGACACCAGATCGGATCGCAGGCTCCTATATAAACAGCCTACCGGCGTCATACCGGCGTCGTCAAAAGAACTACCGAAAAACCTAGGGTTTTGCTACCGCTCGCTGCAACGTTGCCTTCGTAGCCTTCTCTATCCTGAGCGTGCAAACCACCGAGGAAAAAGAGACAGCAATGGACAATCGTCCAAGACTGTCAACACTGTGACCACTGGCAATACTGGAGTTGTGGGGTATGGTAATTTACCAACTGTCTTTTCGGTTTCTCAGTCTTCCGATTGGTGGATTGATATGAGTGCTAATGTTCATGTGTGTTTTGACATTACTATGTTCTCTTCTTACCAGGTCACAAGAGATTGCTCTGTGTTGATGGGGAACGAGTCCGCTGTTTCTGTTCTTAGCATTGGTACGGTGCATCTGAAGTTTACTTCCGGAAAAATCGTGCAGTTGAAGAACATGCAGCATGTCCCCTCCACGAAGAAGAATCTCATTAGTGGCTCCCTTCTATGCAGAGATGGGTTTAAGGTAGTGTTAGAGTCCAATAAAGTAGTCGTGTCGAGACATGGTTTATTTATTGGTAAATGCTACGATTGCGCACCAAGGATTCCTGCTGCAGCCATCATCGTGGTCCCGCGTTCGTGCACCCCACTGGACCCACCTCGTGCCGTTGCCCTGTGGCACACACCACCGCCGTACCACTGCCACCCGCTCCCCCTCTCTGTAGCCACACTACCGGAGCTATGAGCTCCATGAACCGGATCGCCACCGGACTCATCACATCAGCCGCCTACCCTGTCCTTGCCTCTGTCACACATCGCGCATGCTCGCGCCGCACGGGCCCAGTGAGCAGAGCCACCGTACTGCCATAACCCCCAACCCTTTTCGTCGTCGCCTATAAAGAGGCACACCGGCCACCCACGCCGCCCTGCACACCCATCCACTCACACACACACATGCCTCCCCCCCGAGCTTAGCGCGGCGGTGGAAACCACTGCGGCAAGCTCTGCCGTGCCATCCGCCGCCCAAATCCACCATTGCAACCTCTCCCACACCGACGCAAGGTGACCTTGGACTCTCCCACCTCTCATGTCACCCCTTTTTTCCCCATCATAGGTTAGAGCCACGCTAGCAGGGCTAGGGGCATCGCCGCACTGCCACACCCACCCCACCGGTGTTCGGTGGCCTCCCGCTGCCCTTCCTACCTCCGCGCCACCACCACGACCCTCGCCTCGATGCCCCCTCTCTCACAGGCACACCCTCGATCAGGGAACCGGATCGACAGCGAGCCGCGGGGCCACGCCAGTGACCGGTTCGCCTAAAACCGAACAGGGACACCGTCTCTCGCCGTCGCCTCCTCGTGTCGCTGACGCGTAGGGTCCACTCCCCACCGTCACCACACCGTCGCCTCTCGTTGTGGCCAATGGGCTGGCCCGAAAGGCCCACGGCACGACGGCAGGTGGGATAGACCTTGAGCAGGCTGAAGAGGGTGGGCTGCGCGTGGCCTTTTGGGCCAAAAAGCTTTACCCTCTTTCCTTTTCAAATTATGAATTGCTTCTTCGAAAGAAATTCATATCTCGGCCGTTCAAACTTGGAATCCGACGATTCTTTCACCAAAATCCATCTAAATTCATCCTGTATCCAGGCACACCCTTTGCATATCCTTTCGAGCGTATTTGACTATCTTCTTATGATAGTTTTTGTTTGTGTGCCGTAGGCACCGTTCCCAAGGAGACCTACGAACCCGACGTGACCGTGCAGGACCAGGATCCCAAAGAGCCGAACGTTGACCTCCACTATCCTAAGAACCTCGACGATGGCAAGTCTACTGAAATCCTTTGATGCATAAACTTCCTAGTTTTTACAAAAACAACCCTTGCCATGTCAACTATAAAACTTGCATTATTTTTGCTAGCTAAGGTCAAACATGGTAGGATAGCCACCCGAACCAATCTTAGACTTAGCGCGCTCAGGAGGGACGGCTCATTCAATATTATATACATTAAACTTATTGTGGAACTTGGATTGGTGATGACTGGGGGTGTGCGTTTGCGAAAACATGGGGAAAGACCTCGGCGGCCGATCTTGATCGACTAAGCCATGTGATCGAAGGGTGGAGAGCCTAGGTATCGTATTCACGGTTACACTGGGGCCCAACCTCACGGAGAGGGCTGGGTGGTGTTTAGGGAGAAGCTCCGCTCTTATAAGGACCGTGTTGGAGTCTCATCTTGCCTGACTCTTTTACCATGCAACGACACGATGTTGTGCGCGGCAACAATGGGCCGGAACCCACAAGGAACAACCGGCTGATACCCGTAGGCTGGGTAGCACTAGGGGACTAGGAACGGGAGCGGTCGCGTGTCTGCTGGCACTGAGCGACGTCACGTGTCTGCTGGCACTGGGCGACAGGAGGTCCCATGTCTCTCTTGGTTGAGGTTGGGGAATACTTGCGGGGGTAAAGCCTTGAGAGGAAAGGACCTCATGGCAATGAGTGTCCGAATGAAACTTGTGGGTAAAGTGTGTACCTCTGGCCAGAGTATAAATCTATCTGGATAGCCCGTTGTCCACTGGTATGGACGAGTTATGGCTTGGTTTCTACCAAAAGCGTTTTATAAAATTAGGGATGCCTTTGGTTGGGTAAAAATGTGTTTTTGGAAGTTACGGGCGGGGTCCGAGAGCAGTGGAGAAAATAGTGGCCTGTGAGCCATAAGCCACAGTGGACCGACAAGTCCAGTGGCACCTCTTTTGAAAAAGGTGTTTTCTGAAATTAAAATTATTAACCATTAAACCCTTCATTTGTAAGTTTTCCGTAAAACAACCTAAGATCCACATATCCCTAGCATGTAGTGTTAAGCCATTATCCCCTTCTTTCTGGAGGAAGGTAGGCTTGCGGAGTACGGTTGTACTCACTCTTGCTATATCTATGTTTTCCAGAGGACGAAGAAACCATGATTGAAGCTCTCTTCAGGTAGGTCATGATTATATCCCCAACTAGCCCGTGGCATTGGGCAAAAGACGTTTCCGATGTATCTTGTTTTATCCTATTTACGTAATCTGGTTTGTAATCGTTAAGTCAGACTCTGTACTGCTTGAATAAATGTGTTGCTAGCCTCCTGGGACTAGCATTTGTATCACATTTGAGTTCCCATGAAAATTATGTTAGTGTTACATGGAAGCTACAATTAAAATTTTATAGTAACTATAGTACTAGAGAGGCCCAATACATAGCACTTGAATTCATTGTTAGTATAAAGTTCTTAGATCTAATTTGAGACACATATACCAAACATGGTTAGCTCAAAAATGGAGTGTCAAGATCCCCTAAATGTGTCGAGTATGTGTGCATATGTAGGCATACAATCTGTTTTAAATAGGTGGCTAGCTATACTTGGATAAATTTAACTACATAGGTATACGTGGTTATGAATGGTAAAGTAATATAAATTGCACTAAGGTACGAGTTATTGAATCATTTAGTTTTTTGAATTTTCTATATCATGCATGGGTGTTGTTTCAGATGGCGATATCTAATTCTTTTTCTTTCACTTTTCTTCCTCTTCCTACGTACCTTGCATGAAGGGGAAGAAGGAAACAAAATTCAGGTGCCGTTAAGGTCCGTTGCCTCTAAATTTCTTGTTATATAAAATTCATTTGGATTTACATCAAGTAACATTACAATTATGATGATTTTTGGCATGATTTTAAGATAAATTTTGTGCTTAAATTTCAGGCTAGAGTAACGTGAATCTTGTGCAACAACTTCAATTTAGGTGAACACCCAAACCACACATAGACATTTTTCTCCAAAGGCGGTTTGCATTCACATTAACAAAATTCTGATGTGGCTAGTAAAAGCCCAAAGATCTGGCGTTGCATAAACAAGTCCTATATTTCTCTGACATCAATGTGGTAGAAAGTCCATGGTAATGTATATTCAGGTGTGACTTAGCACCCACTAGGGTACTGCTGTTGGAGATGGAAGCATGGAGCCCTTGCTGAGCTCCGTTGCAAAAATTGTCGCAGTGAAAGTTTGAAAATGGGTATTGCAGGTAGAAGACGAAGAAAATGGGTCTTTTCTGGTACTTTGTTCTAGATAGACCCGGGTTGAAAACTATGTCCACTTCCACATCGTTCTCACGAGCAGTTTATACGTTGGAAATGTCGTAAGCGTTTAGTACGACCTTTCTCACGGCAGGCTGACGAAGTGACGAGTGTATTGTTGCAAGACGACAAGTCGACAACACTACGGTGCGCGCGCTGCAAGCAACAGTTCAATGGCGGTGGAGCTCCACTTCGTGCTGGTGCCGCTAATGGCGCAGGGCCACGTGCTCCCCATGCTTGACCTGGCGCGCCTCATCGCAGGGCACGGCGCGCGCGTCACCGTCGTGCTGACGCCCGTGAACGCCGCGCGCAACAGGGCCGCCCTGGAGCACGCCGCGCGGGCGGGGCTCGCCATCGACTTCGCCGAGCTCGCCTTCCCGGGGCCTGCGCTCGGCTTGCCCGAGGGCTGCGAGAACGTCGACATGGTGACAGACATGTCCCTCATCGTTCCCTTCTACGACGCCGTGTGGCTGCTAGCCGAGCCGCTCGAGGCGTACCTCCGGTCGCTGCCCCGCCGCCCGGACTGCCTCGTCGCCGACTCGTTCTGCCCGTGGACGGCCGGTGTCGCGCGGCGGCTCGGCGTCCCGCGGCTCGTGTTCCACGGCTCGTCCGCGTTCTACCTCCTCGCAGTGCACAACCTGGCCAAGCACGGCACGTACGACCACGCCGGCGGCGACTTCGAGCCGTTCGAGGTGCCGGACTTCCCGGTGCGCGCGGTTGTCAACAGGGCGACGTCGCTCGGGTTGTTCCAGTGGCCGGGGCTGGAGAGGTTCCGGCGGGAGACGCTCGAAGCCGAGGCCACCGCTGATGGCCTGCTCGTCAACACGTGCTCGGCCTTGGAGGGCGTGTTCATCGAGAGCTACGCGGCGGCGCTCGGCCGGGAGGTGTGGGCTGTCGGGCCGCTCTGCCTCCTCGACGCCGACGCCGACACGATGGCGGCTAGAGGCAACCGCGCGGCCATCGACGCCGAGCACGTCGTGTCTTGGCTCAACGAGCGGCCAGCGGCGTCCGTGCTCTACGTCAATTTCGGCAGCATCGCGCGCCTGTTCCCGCCGCAAGTCGCCGAGCTCGCCGGCGGCCTGGAGGCGTCGCGCCGGCCGTTCATCTGGTCTGTCAAAGAGACCGCCGGACTCGACGAGGATTTTGATGGCCGTGTCAAGGACTACGGCCTCGTCATCCGCGGGTGGGCGCCGCAGATGACCATCCTGTCGCACCCGGCCGTCGGCGGCTTCATGACGCACTGTGGCTGGAACTCAGCTCTGGAGGCCATCTCCAACGGCGTGCCGCTGCTGACCTGGCCGAGCTTCGCCGACCAGTTCCTGAATGAGGCGCTGGTCGTTGATGTGCTCGGTGTCGGCGTCCGCGCCGGCGTGAAAGTGCCGGCCACGCGCGTATTGCTCGCGAGTCCCGGGGAGCGGCAGGAGGTGCAGGTTGGGAGGGACGGCGTGGAGAGGGGGGTGGCCGAGCTGATGTACGAGGGGCCAGCGGGTGCAGCACGAAGGTCCAGGGCCAAGGAGCTCGCCGAGAAGGCGAGAGCCGCTATGATTGAGGGCGGGTCGTCCGACACCGCCGTGAAGACCATGGTCCGCCACATCGTCGAGCTCGCGCGCAAGGAAAAGGCTGGAGAACATGGTCCTTGATCCGGCAGAGGTGGAGGAAGAGCGAGGCCGAAAAAGAAGAGGGACAATGCGGATGACATGCTCACAGTGGCACCACCAATTGCTAGTGTTGAGATGGGTGCAAATTTGAAATTGGTCCAGACAAATTCTATGAATTCATATTTATGGACATCTTGAAACTTTTTGGTTTTTCTGTTTTTTTAGCAAAGATATGAAAACGGACCAAAACAGTGTGGTTGTTTTTTCCTATTTCTGCTAGGATATCCCTTTTTACCCATGCTTGCCTAAGAAGGACTTTTTCGAGGCTGGGCGTAGACAGTGACAAAGCCACAAACTTAAATTTTTCATTTATATGAGAGCTAATACTACTAATTTTTAAAATTTTATTTGAATTTGAAAATTTTCAGCGCAAAATTTCCAAGATGAGATACGATTTGATCTCGTTCAAACTTGCTACAAGAATAGGCTGGACCTTAGCGCTTGGCTAGGCTGCATCCAGGTAACAGATATCGTGTGGTGGATGCGGGCTAGGCATGTACTTTGCCTACCAGAACTGTAAGCACCAATACGATCACGCTTTGGGTTGGCTTGGTTTATGCAAGCCGGATTGGTTTGGATCTATTATGCATACCTGATGATATGGTTGGGCTTGGGCGTGACTTTAGTTTGATTTCTACCCTACTGTCAACTTTGCTCTCAGCTGGCTGATGTGACAGCCAAATACATAGTGAACTTTTGGTTGGCTTCGGCTTCTATTTCTATATATTGTGGATTTAAGGTATTGTATTCATGTAATCTAGTCATATTATAGATCCTGTTGTTTATTTATTGGTAGCGCTGCCGTATCAATTTAGTTGCGGCAGCACGTGAAGTCATGTTCCTTGGAATATATATGAGGCCGGTGTTCCCATTTTGCCTTTCTAGATCCCGACAGCTATTGACATATGTTTCCATTCGAATTGGTTTGCATTCGACATCCTGTGAATCCCGTGTTTGTTCCTGCTTTTGGGCTTCCTGATTTCGTATGTATTTTCAGTAATATAATCAAAAGATGAAAATGGGTTATGAATTAACCCAATTTAGAGAGCGCTAGACATGCTTGGTCGACCTGATGATTATGTAAATGGCTAAATGCACATATCTGACTATTAAATTGGCAATTGATCCGACTAGTGTTCTCACCATTCAATGGATGACTCGACAATGGGGCTTTTAGATATTTTCAATTAATCCTTAAAACATTACACTAATAAGATGATCAAACATATGCATTGCATCTACATTTGATTAATTGTACAATACATTAGTCATTTTTTTGTTTTGGAATAGTGCACTAATCATATATGATTTGATGCGGTGAAAAAAGGCATCGTCTGATCATCCGATGTTATCGCATTTTCACAACCTTTGTTCCTCCAATGGTTATTCTGTCTTGAGTTTTATATAGATCCCTTCCCTGCATCCAATTGGCTACTCTTGACACACCTAGAGCTATTCACATACAATCATACATATTAAGAGTCAATCGAGCTTCAAATTTGTCCAGCCACTTGTGAGACTTGTAGGATGAGGACTTGCTTGGTGCTAGCATCAAGTGTGCATCCTAGTTCGTTTGGGAGACTTATCAAGTGAAGGTGGTTGCCTTTTACATTTGGTGATTAATTAGTAGCACCAAGACAGTATCGGCGATCGAGTTGTTCTTGGTGTGCTTCCAGATAAAACAACCTGGATTTTTTCATGAACTCAAATGTGATACAAAGGCTAGTCCCAGGAGGCTAGTATAGACATTTATTGATCAAGTAGCATAGAGTCTGATTTAATAGTTACACAACAACAGAGTACATAAATAGCATAAAAAACAAAAGATACAGTGAAAGCATCCTTCAGATCCCAGTTCCTGAACGAGGCGCTGGTCGTTGATGTGCTCGGTGTCGGCGTCCGCGCCGGCTTGAAGGTGCCGGCCTCGCACGTATTGCTCACGAAGCTTGGGGAGCGGTAGGAGGTGCATGGTCGGGAGGGACGGCGTGGAGAAGGGGTTGGCCGAGCTGATGGACGAGGGGCCAGCGGGTGCAGCACGAAGGTCCAGGGCCAAGGAGCTTGCCGAGAAGGCGAGAGCCGCTATGATTGAGGGCGGGTTGTCCGACACCGCCGTGAAGACCATGGTCCGCCACATCGATAAGCTCGTGCGGAAGGAAAAGGCCGGAGAACGTGGTCCATGATCCGGCAGAGGTGGAGGAAGAGCGAGGCGAAAAAGAAGAGGGACAATGCGGATGACATGCTCACTGTGGCACCATGAATTGCTTGGTGTTGGTGAGATGGGTGCAAAATTGAAAATGGTCCAGACAAGTTCTACCCTATCCTCTCCTAATTTGTAGAACCCGTTTGAATTCATATTTACTAGTCCATCAACCCATGCTATCGCACGGGTTAGAGTTTTAGGGATATAGATTTAATCCATAATAATATTAGAGCTGATTGTTTTAACTCTTATTTTGTAATGTCACTTGTGGGTAATGTATATGCAAATTTAGAAATTATTTTAATTTATATTTTATGATACCATATTGGGTAATTTATATGCAGATTTAGAGTTTATTTTAATTTATCTTTTATAATTACATGTTGAGTAATTTTTATGCAAATTTAGAATGTTATTTTAATTCATATTTCATAATTCATAATGGCATCGTTGGTAATTTTATGCAAATTTAAGGGGTTATTTAATTCATATTTTATAATGGCATCATGGATAATTTTTATACAAATTTAGGGGATTATTTTATTTCATCTTTCATAATGTCATGTTGGGTGTGGGAGTCCTATACCCCTGGGTACGCTATGATGACTAGTCGGATTGTCCTGATAGGTGTGACGAGAGGTTTCGACCCCTGCCTCAAGGAACTAGTTAAAGTAGAATCCAAGTAAACCACTCGGATCTCTGAAGACAATGTTTGTTAGGATCTGTGTCTGAAAATCTGGTGTGTAATCTCATGAGTCGGTTGCCGGCGGTTCTTCAGTGACGTGTTTTGTAACCCTAGCTCCCCGGCCTATATAAGGGGATCTAGGGGGCTCGGCATACCTCACCTCATCTGTTGCTCAAGCATCCAGAAATACAGTTCACCCTATACAGGACTGTTGACGGCACTTAAGCACGCCAAACCTTATACTGCAAGCGACAGTATCGTGGTAGCTTTTCCCTAGGATGAGTATCATGGGTTTTGTCAATCCAGGAAACAAACTAACTGAGAACTAATTATCAAGAGTTTAGAGTAAAACTAGGGTTTTGGGGTCGTCTATACTATATCTAATCTATCTCTAATCTACCTCTAATCTACATCTAATCTAGTTCTAATCTACGTCAAAGTTAGATGATAAACAATTAGAACATAATTAGAACACCGATCAAAAGGGTATTAACCAGAGTCTAATTTAGCCCTAATTGGATCCAAGACATGCATAATATAGGCGTCAGAACTAGATAAGAGCAACGAGATAACTAAGCATTCAAGTCAAATATAAGAGCAACGAGATAACTAAGCATTCAAGGCAAATATAAGTATGATCAAGCCTGTACTTCATAGCATGATTAAACCAAGGTCATTAACCTAACCCCCTCAATCAAGCTTAACCTTTCTCTAGCCCTACTGTCACTAGAACAAGTTAATCGACGAGAAGCTCTCATAAGTCATACACTTACGCATAGTCTAATAACATAATAAACATAACTAGACTTCTAATCACCATGATCACAAGAACTAGCTACGCAACCATATCACTAGTAAGCAAGATCAAAGACCAAGATCGTAGAAGAACATAACATTTAAGAACATGATCAAATTAACATGCATCTAGAATTAAAGCTAATTAGAGCAAGAACATGCATAATTAGAGCAAGAACATGATAATTGGAGCAAGATCAATACTTCATTAGATATCATATCAAAGTTATAACCATGATCATACCTCCCACGATGATATGAAGAGCCTCTATAAACTAGGTAATTAGAGAGCCATGCAAGGCCTCTAATTACCCATAGGAACTAGAAGAACCTCTGATCCCTAGCTTAGAACTCGACCCTCAGCTCTGCTCTAGTTGATGTCCCTCTTCTCTACATCTTGTCACCTTGATAATGAATTGGATGCCCGACCTCGGGGCCTAGACTGGCTTTATATAGTCCGGAGATGACGTGGGAGAAAGGGAATCCTCAACCGACTTAAGAAGGGGTGGGGTCGGCTGAGTAAGGGGGGGTAGGGTCGGCCGACCCCTGCCTTTCCCTTGGCCAATGCTTTCCATCTTTTAGTATGTCGGTCCTGGTTGCTTGAGAAACGAGTTTGCAGTTCGGACTTTGGGTAGAGGAGCTCCAGAATCTTCGGTATAAGTCGGTTTATGCCAAATCTTCCATGTTTGAGCATATCTTCATAATTTCCCGAGATCCTTTGGCAAAACGCTTCCACATCTTTCCTTATAATGTTGAGTCAAAGCACATCCCTAAAGATCGCCTCCAGAAGCTTCAATAAGGGGGTAGCTCGGCCGACTTTGGGGGGGTAAGGTCAGCCGACCCCCCCTCTATCCTTCGTCCAATTGTTTCCATCTTTTGCTGGGACATTGCTTGTTGCCTAAGAAATCAATTTGCGAGGGTTCTCGGACTCTTGGGGTTCAGGAATCTTCGGTATTCGCCGAGAGTAGACGAAATCTTCTAGTTTTGGATAGAGTTGAAGTATCTTTCCCGCATGTTCTTCCATAAACTTGTAGCTCTTGATGTTTTCATGAAGTTTCTGATTTGAAAGCCTTGATTAACTCAGAGGATAGGCATAAGTTAACCAAACCTTCTCAGAGGCCTTTTCTCACTCGAGGTAAATTGTGGTGAATTTTGCGAAAAATTGGTCAAAAACCTGCAAAATTGAAGTATAGCAAAATTCCAAGACAATATTGCAAAATCCACAATAATCGGTGATAATTGATAGTAAAAGATAAAGTTGATGCATAAAATCAGTAAAAAACAATATAAAATGATATAAAATATTCGTTCAAATGTCGCGTCAACAAGGACGTAGGGTATTATGCGATTTAGCGGCCCGAACCTACCTAAGTCGTCGTGTTACTGCGTGCTGTACACCATTCACGATCTTTTTGCCACCTCAACCGATCTCAAAACCACTGCATGACCTACCCTGTGGTGGGCTGTTGGGACCAAACTCCCACAGCTGGCACACCAGGTAGAGGCTGGTGAGCAAGACCCCAAGATCACGATGGGAATCACCTTCCACGCGTCGATCAACTCCTAGCCGGGAGAGATCTTCTCCTTCGGTGCTTTCACTTCCATTGTCAACAAGCACGGCAACGCGCACCTCATTGGCGGCCTGCCGGTGCCCATGCCATCGCGCGCAACGGCCCCGCCAACTTCTTCTCCGCAAAGCCTGGACCAGATACGATCTGTCCTGGATTCCCTGCCGAGCCGGCAGATCCGACCTCCGCCTCAGCAATCACCAAAGCAGATCCCATCTGTGGTGAAAGGACCGGTGGTCCAAGCGGCCACCCGGCCCCCTCCTCAACATCGCACGAGACGAGTCATGACTGGCACTCAGGTCCTCGAGCGCCCCCCAAGACAATCTCCTCCGACCACTCGGCGCACTTCAGCTTGAGGCCCGACGACCCCGGCTCGGTGCGCACCGGGCCCTTTGGCACCTACAGTATGGCCTGCACTGACCCCGCCTACTGCTGCGTTGGCTCTATCCCCCTCCAAGTGGACTCAGGTGACGCGACGAAAGAATCCGTGGCAAGCACCCGGGGCTCGGCGATAACTCGGATCTGCTTGCCCTCGGGCCCCGACCCGCGGGGCAGTGCCATACGGGCTGCGTAACGCTACCGCCGTCTACTCAGACATCGCATGGGCGGCCTTGTCCCAGTAGGGCCCCCACCACTCATCGACGACGAAATCTATGGCTCGGAGGACGTGACGATGCCCTTGACAGGCCTCCGACTGGGGCTCGTCGTCGACTCTACCCCGGTCGGCCGGACCGCTCGCTGGCATGGCTCCAAGCCAAGAGCTCTTCCACCACCACCTCCCCAGCCCACCGAGGACACGGTGCCCTTACCTCACGACCCTCGAGAGAGGTCTTCAAGGCGAACATCCAAGAGCATGAACAACCGGTGCCGCCGGACTCGCCCTCCTTCCAGGGGGAGACCCTAGCGGCCGCCGAGTCTCGCCGACAGTGCAACATCGGTAGGCAGTAGGAAAGGGACTGGAGAGCCCATCTAGTGGAGCTGCGCAACTCGGTTTCTACAGACGAGGTCTCCCGGAGTGGCGACGCTCCAGGTCACCATGGTGAACGCATTCAACGCAACTAAGATCGCGATCGGCGCCGCAAGCAGAAGCAAGCGACTGACGAAGAAGCGGCCACCGCCCTCTAGGGAGCAGAGGGATGAAGACGCCTGGGTCTAGCCGCAGGCGCGGCCATACTCCTCTAGGAAGATTTCGATGAGGCGGCCTCCTCCTCCGTCGGCCTTCTCCAGCAAGGAGTTCTGCATCGCCTCGATGGGAGCACTCGAGGCGGATCTTCCCCTCTCGGCCACCAAGGAGAAGCTGACACAGCTGGCCTTCAAAGGGCTCAGGCTTGGGGAGGAGGACCAGGACGAGCCGAATCCTCCCGAGCCGCCGCAGGCCGCCGTCCTTGACTTGCGTCGAACCATCGAAAAACTCAAGGACTTGCGCCATCAACTCAACTCCAAGCGACAGCAAGCTTGGGAGGCAGAGCTCAAATGCCAAAGGGGCTAGGAGAAGGAGTATGGGGCAGTGTTGCCCACCCTCACCAACCATGAGGGGCCCGATGGCGGCGATGTGCGACGGCGAGCCGATAGCCCGCGATCGGGTGGGGCACTCGTCGCCCGTGACCGGGCGGGGCGCTAGTCGAGCGCCGCCACTACGACCCCAACTTCGACGACCCGCCGTTCAGCAAGTACGATGGGATCAAAGCTTTCTCTACCAAGATCAGGGCAGTGTCATGGCCCTCCACGTTCAAGCTACTTAACATTGACAAATACCACCCCAAGGAGAACCCGAAGGAATGGGCCCGGCTCTACCACCTTGGGGTCAAAGCTGCCCATGGTGACTCAGGCGTAGCATTGGCCTACATCCCTATTATGCTCGAACCCCAAGCCCTGCGCTGTCTTCAAAATCTTCCCGCCAGTTCCATCTCCAGCTGGCACCAGTTCTGCGAGAAGTTCATTGCCAATTTTCGTGGCACCTATCACCAGCCTGCTATGGTGCGGGATCTCGCCCTCATACGTTAGGGGCGTCGTGAGATGTTCAAAGAGTACATCCGGTGATTCTTCGAGCTTCGGAACCAGATGGCCGACGTGCCTGACCAGACCGTCATCAACGCCTTCAAGGAAGGCCTACAGGATAAGAGACACCTCGAGAAGTGTTGACGCAAGATTTAGACGAAAATTACGCTATATTTTTATATGATTTTATATCTCTTCAAGAGTTAATCTTATGATTTATTCTTATTTTGCTAACAAGTAACCCCGTTTTCGAGAATGCTCTTTGTTTTTGTGCAATATTGATTTTTGCAGAAAAATAGGGAATCATTGATATAATTTTAAAGATTTCTCGGAGATAGGATTTATGCTAGTATAAGCAAGCTTTGGGATAAGAGTTAATTGAAACCCAATTGAAGGATAAAAGCCCAATAATAAGAAGTTTCTAGAAGATGAAGATTGCTTGGAGGACTAAATCCTAAAATATTCTCGGAATTCGTGACAGCAGTAACTTGTGGATCTAATTCGGAGACCTTAACGACATCAAATGAAGAATGTTTGAGTACCAAAGTTGTAGATCTCTTCGAGCTCTACAATATAGAGTCCGAGTTTGCCTTATTTAGACTCCGGATGAGGGATTTATGATTGAAATACTACAGGCTACAGAATATGGAGAATCCTATTTCGGGAAGGAAAAGGAAGGAAACTTCATTGCCAAGCAAAGGAGTATATGGACGACCGGAATTCTTCTAGAAGCTTGTATATACTTGGAAATAGGTGTTTTAGGACTCTTAGAACCGACCTAATAGCTTCCATGTACAGGACTCTCTCCGGAGTATAAATATAGAGCCTCCAAAGGGGAGAGGAACAATTGTTCTCCACAATTCATTGTAAGTCGACAGTCTAGGGCAGAGTTCGGGGGCGACGATCAAGTAACTCGGCGAGAAGGACATCTCGGCGAAAGGAGGAAGCAAGAGGAGGTAGGATCCAGGGGGGTCGGCCGACCAGGCATCCCGAGGGCAGATCGAGTTCACCTTTCGACATGTTCTTCGTCGAGTTCATCCTAACGACTATGCTTCAAAGTTCTTGATGTATCTCAAGTAAATCCTCGTACTTCTTATGTTACTTTGATAAAGCCTTGATGTTTGATCAATAAAGTTTGTCTTGTAGACTTAGTTTCTTGTTTATGCTTGTTCAATGATCCATAGCTTTGCAATGCTTAATGCCAACATGAATCTACCTGGCTAGGGTTTTAGCGCTTTCATGTTCTTTTAGTAGATCTTTTTTACTTTAATTAGTTGATTGAATCTGCTCATGCTTAGAGATGGTTAGGGTTTACTAGTTCGTCGATTACCTGGTTACTAGTGACAGTAGAGCCCGGGGAAAGGTTCAACTAAGACCTTGACATTCATGTTCATGCTTAATCTATACTTGTTGATTAGATCTTATATCAAGGTGGTTCTTAGTTCATAAGTTGTTTGTCTCATATCTCTTGTGGATCCTGTCGGTACCCAGCCAACCGGGTACCCGCTTACACTAGACAAAGATCACTAAGGAGGGTAAGTACTGCAGAACAAGGAAAGCCTAAGGCCGCGTACAGATGGGCCCGGCCTACTCCTTGGAAAAGCTGGGCCGCGCACCCGGCCCACGGGGGAGGCCCCGGACCTCCTTCGAGGACCGAGCCTCCCCCAGCCACGCGAGGAGTCCCTCAGGGGAAGGTGAGGTCCGGACCACTCGGAGGTCCGGAGCCGTACCTTTGGTGGTCCGGGGCCGCCTCGTGCCCACAGGGCACGGGGAGGTCCGGAGCCAGCGCCCTCGGTGGTCCGGGGCCGCCACGTGCCCACAGGGCACGGGGAGGTCCGGAGCCAGCGCCCTCGGTGGTCCGGGGCCGCCACGTGCCCACAGAGCATGGGGAGGTCCGGGGCCAGCGCCCTCGGTGGTCCGGTGCCGCCACGTGCCCACAGGGCACGGGAAGGTCCCACGCTGCCACGTGCCCATAGGGCGCGTGGCGGAGCCTTCAGGCGGGCGCCTCGCCCACCCGCTGCATTTATTGCGGGCAGGTGGGCGTGCCCGATGCCGCTGACACCGCCGCTGTCAGGCAGGCACGTCCCGATGCCGCTGCCACCGCGAGTGTCAGACGGGCGTGCCCCCGTTGCCCGCCGTCGCCGCCGCTGTCAGGCGGGCGTGCACCCGTAGCATGCTGACACCGCCGCTGTCAGACGGGCGTGCCCCCACCGCCGCTGGCACCGCCGCTGGGAGGTGGCGGTAGCGAAGCAAAGGGGCGCGCCTTACCGAGGCGCGATGGCGAAAGCAGGGCACTACAGTTGATTTCCCCGGCTACACTGGGGTCTATATTGAGTGAACAAGTACGCTGTACACATCATGAGCCGCGCTCAGCCTAATACTAGGTAGCGGCGCTACAACGCTACTACGAGCGCCCTGTCCTGTCACGCGTGCGCATCGCCTGCCCCTCGGCCTCTGAAGCCTTCTCAGCGGGTTTAGCAGCCGATGGGACGGGGCGGCGTAAGGAAGGACGGCGCGGCGCCGTATCCCGACGACAGGACGATATGGCGGATCTCCAGGCCATACCAGGTCACGTCGGTGGTACAGGCGCAAAGCATGGGGGTGTTGGACATCAGGCACAAGATAGAGCTGTAGCATAGAGGAAATGGGCCGGGACCACCTGTCGCGGCCCGGCCACCATGTACATGCCCCCCTTGGCTATAAAAGGGGAGGCATACGCTCCACGGTCCCCTCAGACTGGAGAGACTGGACACACGCTCCATAGGCTCCTCAGACCAGACAAGCACACGATTCTCTCTGTTTCCTCCTACAGACAGGAATACAAGAACACACCCACAGTGGACGTAGGGTATTACGCTCCGTCGGCCCGAACCACTCTAAACCCTCTCGTCACCATCGTGCCCCCATTGACCAGCTAACAACGATCGCTCCCCCTAACTACTCTTAGTACTTAGGATCTCGGCCGGGTGCATTCCGCCACCCGACCAGGAGCACGTCCGCTCCGACATTTGGCACGCCAGGTAGGGGGCAGCATCAGTTAGCATCATCCCTCACCGCATGATGGTTCGCATCCGCGATTTCCATGAGGATGCAGCCGCATCAGAGGAGGTGGCCTCGACTGGGTAGCAGGCCTCCCCCCACCATTCCGAGGGAGCGGCGCGGACGCCGCGGCTCTCTCGACGCCCCGCGGGTGGCGCCGCTGCTGCAAACACTGCAGTAGCGAGCGCTGTAGCGGCAAACGCCGCCACGGCGAACCCCGCTGCTGCCAGCGGCCCGCTCGCCGCAGCCAGGGAGCTGCTTCGTAACCCCCCGGGGCCGACAGCCTCACCTAGCGCCCTGGCGCAGTGGTGAAGCGATGTGGATCGCCTGATCCACCTAGCTGAGGTCACCCCTGGCCCAGCTAGGACTGGATCGCGACTCCCTCCCAGCAGCGGGGGGAGGTCGAACCGCCGCAGGCAGCACGATGCGGCAACATCCGCGCGCTCCCCCTCAGTAAGGAGCGCGCAGACGGAAGACCTGCGAGCTGAGCTCAACCGCCGGAGAGCAGGCACCCCCACCACCGTGGAGCAACCACGGGTGCAGCCAAACGCCGCCAAGGGCAAGAACCTTGACGCGGCGTTCGCCGCTGCAGCACCTAAGCCCCCGGCTTGCGTGCAACCCCCGGTTGGCGTGCAAATGCCACCAGGGGTCGTATCGGCTGGAGTTGGCTGCGCCGCACTCGCGGACAATCTCCGCTCCGCGCGCTGGCCGCAGAAGTTCCGGCCGCACCTGCCGGAAAAGTACGACGGGAATACCAACCCGTCAGAATTCCTGCAGGTGTACGTCACCGCTATCACAGCGGCTGGCGGAGACGACGCTGTTATGGCGTCGTACTTCCATGTCGCCTTATCTGGGCCGGCCCGGACTTGGCTCATGAACCTCTCCCCCAGGTCAATCCGGTCCTGGGAGGAGCTCTGCACTCTGTTCCAGGCGAACTTTGCGAGTGCGTGCCAGCAGTACGGCGTGGAGGCCCACCTCCATGCAGTACGTCAGGAGCCTGGCGAATCCCTCCGAGCGTTCATCGCTCGTTTCGCCAAGGTGCGGGGGACAATCCCTCACATCTCCGATGCGTCGATCATCACAGCCTTCCGGCAAGGCGTCCGTGATGAGAAGATGCTGGAGAAACTGGCGACCCGCCAAGTACAGGACGTCGCCACCCTGTACACGCTGGCGGACAAGTGCGCTAGGGCCGTAGAGGGGTGTGCGTGGCACTCCCCACAGCAGGACAGGACTGCCCAGCCAGGCGCCTCTGCCGGTGCCGCCTGAGAGAGCGGCAAGAAAAAGAAGAAGGGCCGGCGCCCTGAGAGGTTCCTGGAAGGGGCCCCTGTCGCTGCGGCAGCACCTGGAGGCCGCGACACCGGCGGCAAGCGCCCGAGGCAACAGGCGCGGAACAGTGGCGGCTCATGTCCTGTTCATCCCAACAGCGGTCACAACGCCGCCGACTGCCGCGAGATACAAAAGCTCATGCAGCGGCGTCTCAGTGAGCGCCGAGAGCGTCCGGCCAAGGATGACTCGCCCCCACGCCAGCGCCCTGGCAAGGGGAAGGTTACCAGCGACGGCGGGCCCGCCGCTGGGGGCAAGGAGATGGGCTACCAACCCCCGGAGCGGGAGCTCAAGAGCGTCTACGCTCTAGGCCACTCCAGCTCCGAATCCAGCGACAATGAACGTCGCAAGAGGCTGTACGTTATGTACGGCGGAAGCTGGGCGGTCTCTTCCCAGCGGGACATGAAGGCCCTGCGCCGAGAAGTCCTCTCGGTCAGGCCGAGCGTCCCTGGGGTGGCTCCACACCGCAAGTGGAGAGACACCACCATCTCCTTCGGGCCGGCCGACTGCCCAGAGAACATGGCTGGGGCTGGCGTACTGCCGATCATCACATCGCTAGTGGTCGCCAACATACGGCTCCACCACGTGTTGATCGACGGCGGAGCCACCCTCAACATCATCAGCCACGCAGCCTTCAAACAGCTGCAGATTCCGGAGTCACGCCTGGCTCCGACGCGCCCATTCTCCGGCGTGGGTCCAGTGCCGATCTACCCGAAAGGGAAGATCGACCTGCCAGTCACCTTTGGGACCCTGGAGAAATTCCGCACAGAGAACGTCCAGTTCGATGTCGCGGAAGTCAACCTGCCGTTCAACGCCATCATTGGCAGACCGGCACTGTACCGCTTCATGGCCGTTGCCCATTACGGGTACTTGGTCGTGAAGATGCCGTCCCCGGCGGGTGTTCTCACCGTGCCGAGAGACCGCCACGCAGCCGTCGCCGCGGTAGAGAAGCTCCATGCTCTCGCTACTGACGCAGCGAACCCGGCGGGGGACAACCCCTCGACCTCTCGGGCCAAGGTTGCTATTAAGGAACCGAAGGTGCCCAAGGTACGCCCTTCCGACCCAGAGGACGTGCTGGTCAAGACCGTCCAGATCGGGGCGGAACCCTCCCAGTCCACCCGCATCGCAGGGAACCTGGGAGAGAAATAGGGAGACGCGCTCGTTGCTTTCCTCCGGGCAAATGTCGACGTGTTCGCCTGGGAACCGTCGCAGATGCCTGGCATCCCTAGGGAAGTGATTGAGCACCGTCTGAAGATCAGCCCGGATGCCAAGCCGGTGCGGCAAAAGCCACGGAGGCAGTCCGTGGAGCGCCAGGACTTCAACCGTCAGGAGGTCCGGAAGCTCCTGGACGCAGACTTCATCGAGGAGGTCCATCACCCCGAGTGGCTGGCCAACCCGGTGGTCGTCCCCAAGGCGAATGGGAAGCTTCGAATGTGTATCGACTACACCAGTCTCAACAAAGTATGTCCTCCAGACCCTTATCCCATCCCACGCATAGACCAGATAGTAGATTCCACCTCTAGGTGTGAACTTTTGTCTTTTTTGGATGCGTACTCTGGGTTGCATCAGATCCAGATGGATGAGGAGGATAAGAGGCATACAGCCTTCGTAACAGTAGATGGGTTGTATTGTTACGTTGTAATGCCATATGGTCTGAGGAATGCTTTACCTACGTTTCTGCGTGCCATGAATTTCACGTTCCATGACCTGATCAGAAACATAGTAGAGGTCTATGTCGATGACATTGTCGTCAAGACCAGGGTAGGGTCAACCTTGATGGAAGACCTGGCCCTTGTTTTCGACAGGTTGCGCACAACACGCACGAAGCTGAACCCCGAGAAATGCGTCTTTGGCGTCTCGGCCGGTAAGCTGTTAGGTTTCCTAGTGTCACATCGCGGCATTGAGGCAAACCCAACCAAGATCAGGGCAATCGAGGCTATGCGGCCGCCGGCCTGCATCAGGGACCTCCAGAAACTCACTGGGTCCTTGGCAGCCCTCAGTCGGTTTATATCAAAGCTAGCCGAGAGAGCCCTGCCCTTCTTCAAGCTTTTAAGGAGGTCCAGACCATTCATATGGACCGAAGAGGCTGAACAAGCCTTCCAGGAGTTGAAGCAGCATCTCACTACTCTGCCCGTTTTAGTGGCGCCAGAGTCTGGTGAGACCCTGTTTCTCTACCTCGCGGTGACATCCGAGGTAGTAAGCATGGTCTTGGTCGCCGAGCGACCAGCCCATTCCCACGAGGGAGACACCGGGGTCCCCCAAGTGGAAGGTGGTGGTCCGCCCACCACAGGAGCTGCAGCCGGCCCCGATACCGGAGGTCCGGTTGGCACGCTGCCCTGCCAAGGCGGAAAACCACCAGAAGCTGGAGGCCAAGCTGCCCAGGGGGCCAGCCTGGCAGGGGGAGGTGGCCTCGGACCTACCACTAAGGTCCGGACCACCCAGAAGCCAGTATATTACGTCAGTGAAGTCCTCCACGGGGCGAAGGCCAGGTATCTGGAAGCTCACAAGTTCGCCTACGCATTACTTTGCTTCCAGAAAGTTGCGCCATTATTTCCAGGCGCATAAGGTTGTCGTGGTGACCTCTTACCCATTAAAAGCAATCCTGCGCAATTCTAACGCCACTGGGAATATCGCCAAATGGGCCGCGGAGCTGGCAGAGTTCCAACTCGACTTCCAGCCCCGAAGTGCTGCCAAGAGCCAAGTCTTGGCCGACTTCATCGCAGAGTGGACTCCCACCACCTCGGGATCTGGAGGTCCGCAAGCCGAGGCGGAACCTTCCCTGCCAGACAGGACCGTCCGGGTTTTCACCGAGCCGCACTGGACTCTCTTCTTCGACGGGTCCACCCGCGAAAAAGGGTCCGGAGCAGGGGTGGCCCTCGTGGACCCGAACGGGGATCAAGAAAAGTACATAGTATGCTTCGAATTCAAAGCCACTAACAACATGGCGGAATACGAAGGCTTGATCTTTGGGCTCATGATCGCTCAGTCACTGAGAATCAAGAAGCTCTTGGTTAAGGGGGATTCCCAGTTGGTGATCAGACAGGTCCGGGGGGAGTGCTGCTGTAATAACCCCCAGCTCGCAGCATACCTCATGCGAGTGAGGGAGCTCGAGAAGGACTTCGAGGTCCTGGAACTGCAACACGTTCCCAGGAACCTCAACTCAGTGGCAGATGACCTCTCCGCGAGGGCATCGACTCGGGGCCCAGTACCCGAGGGCGTCTTCAAAAGACAGCTGCTGAGACCAACCGCCCAGCCAGCCGAACTGGGCGAAGGGGGCAGAACTAGCACCTCGAAGCTAGCAGTCCCGGTGGTCCTCCATCTCTGGAGCCCACCAAGGATCGTGTGGACTGATGACCCTGGCATGTCATCAGGGACATATCCAATGGCTCAGGGCAGCCCCGATGCACGGACCTCAGAGATCCGGGACTACCTGAAGGACAAAATCCTTCCCGAAGAATGTGTGTCTGCTAAGCGCATAGTGCGGTTGGCTAAACGCTACACGCTAGTAGAAGGGGATCTCTACAGGCGTGGCGCCAATGTCATCCTCATGCGATGCATAACCCGGGAGGAGGGCCGCGATTTACTCACGGAGATCCATGGAGGCGAGTGCGGGAATCATTCAGGGTCCCGTACGCTGGTCGGTAAAGCCTTTCGGCATGGCTTTTACTGGCCGACAGCGCTCCAGGATGTAGCTAAGCTAGTAAGGTCCTGCAAGGCGTGTCAGTTCCTCGCAAAGCAGATACACACATCGGCTCAGTCTCTGCAGATGATCCCACCCTCTTGGCCCTTCGCGGTATGGGGGGTGGACATCCTGGGACCTTTCCCTAGAGCTGTCGGTGGGTACCGGTACCTCTACATCGCCATTGACAAATTCACAAAATGGCCTGAGGTAACCCCAGTAGTAAGCATCACCCAAGGAACTGCAACAGCTTTCCTTAAGTCCATTGTGTGCCGGTTCGGCGTCCCCAGCCGTATCATAACGGACAACGGGACCCAGTTCACGAGCCGGGTCTTCCAGGACTACTGCGACGGCGTTGGCATCCAGTTATGCTTCGCCTCTGTAGCACATCCTAGGAGCAATGGACAGGTCGAAAGAGCTAATGCAGAAATCCTCAAGGGGCTCAAAACCCGCACCTTCAACTGCTTGGAAAAGCACGGTGCGAAATGGGTTGACGAGCTCCCCTGCGTGCTATGGGGGAACCGGACCACACCCAGCCGAGCAACCGGGGAAACCCCATTCTTCTTGGTATACGGGGCCGAGGCATGCCTCCCACCAGAAATACTCTTGGGCTCCCCACGGGTCCAAGCTTTTGATGAATCTTTGCAGGAACAGGCTAGGCGCGACGACGTCGACCTCGTTGAGGAGCAAAGATGGCAGGCTGCAATCCGGAACACACGGTACAACCAATCTCTCAAACGCTATCATGAGCGAACCGTGCGGGGCAGGGTACTCCAACCTGGAGACCTGGTCCTGAGGCGCATCTTGAGCCGAGAAGGGCGCAACAAGCTCTCCCCGAGCTGGGAAGGCCCCTTCAAGGTGACAGAAGTTAGTCGCCCCGGTTGCGTTCACCTCGCCACGGAGGAAGGAGTTCCACTGCCGAACCCTTGGAATATAGAACACCTCCGTAAGTTTTATCCGTAGGCAAGAAATTCAGGGCAACCCTCTTTCTTTTTGTAAGCTAAGTAGGACCACCATGTGGACCAGAGTGGTGAAGGTCCGCCCTTGTAATCCCGACCTCTGGCTGACATCACATGACACCCTGTACCGCTTAATTAAAGAAGGAGTTTAGCCCTGAAATCCTTGTCTACGCTGTTACCCTACTGCTTACTCAGTTACCATCTCTTCAATTTCTCCTAACCCCTGCGTGGAACCCTACTCTTGCCAAAAATCTCCTTGGAACCAGCAGGACTTAGCAGCTTGAGTGTGAAATGGTTAGCACAGATGCTGGGAAGGAGGTCCGGAATACTGGGTGCCAGGTCCAGAGAAAAGGGGCTCGCCTTGGTAGCCCGGAGCTGTCAGCTGCTTATCCTGGTCTCATACCCTAAGCACTGAACACTCCCTACCACGCCGTGAGTTCCCCCCAGTATCAGGAACAGCGCACTTAGTACTCCGGACCACCCCCTACGCTAATGGCACACCCCCTAACCTCAGCAGCAAGGTCCGGTTGCGACTCCAAGGACTTCGAGGCAGCGAGGTTACCTCTGTTTCGCTAGGAGAGGTCCGAACGACTGCAGGACCGGACCAGAGCTAAGATGTTTTGGACTAAGGATGGTCCAGGGCTGTGTCGCAGTTTTGCCTGGTTCCGTACCCTTAACTCACACACCCTGCTATCTCACGAACAAACATCCTGGCCCCTGGCCCGGTCAGCAAACGCTCCGGGCCTCGAATAGCGGAAAAGGTCAACTCAGAGTAGGTCCCGTAGGTGCGACACTGACGTTTGCCGTGAGTTGCATGCAGGTCTGGCCTCTGACTCGGTGGTAGCCAGCCTCAAAACTTAGAGCCTACCTACCAGGGGGCCAGGGGGTCAGGTAACAACACACCAGCACGCAGCGGGGAGTAAATGGAGATAAGTCGCAACTACCATTCTTATATTACTTGGCATACTAATGTTTTACATATAGAAAAAAAACAAAACAAAACAGCAAAAGCTGTTGCCCTACGGCGCTGGGGAGGCTCTTGTCCCCGGTACATCTGGGTCCTCGTCTGCATGGGTCCGCTGGAACCGGGCGGCAACGACCTCCACCGCCTCCTGCACGCTATCTCGGGCGGCGGCCTCCGCTTCCTCCACCGGACCTGCAATGACCGGGTCCAACGAAATGGCGGGGTCGTGGCTCCGAAAGCAGACCAGGAGGTGCTCCACCACAAGGTGGCACAGCTCGCGGCCCTCGCCTTCAAGGCGCTCCCCGAGCGTGGAGTCCAGGCGCCGGAGTCGCTCCACCGCCGAGTCAAGCACAGGGAAGGCGTCCGCAA
The DNA here is from genome assembly GCA_030272315.1 of Paspalum vaginatum. Classification (NCBI taxonomy): domain Eukaryota; kingdom Viridiplantae; phylum Streptophyta; class Magnoliopsida; order Poales; family Poaceae; genus Paspalum; species Paspalum vaginatum. Next base: position 8,542,495 of record CM059020.1, on the reverse strand, counting down.
TAGTGGACGGCAGCTCTGTCACCCAGATCGGACTCAGTCCGAGCGGCACCAGAGCCGAACTCGCCTCCCCGGCCCAGTCGGCGATGCGTTGAAGGCCGGCGCGCATCTGCTCCCGGTCCTCCGCCGCCGCCTGCTGGGCAGCACCCTGCTTCAGCTGCTCCAGGGCGGCCCGCTCAGCCAGCAGCTGCTTCTCCTGGTTCGCCCGCTCTGCCTCGCGGGACTTCACCCAGTCCTCACTCACCTTGAGCGTGGCAGCCTGGCGAACGGCGGAGTCCCTGAGAGCCTTAGCCGACGCCTCCCGATGAGCGACGGAGTCCTCACGGGCCGCAACTGCTGCCTCGCGCCCGACAAGCCTTAGCTTCATCTTGTCGAGCTCTGCGTTGACGGCAGCCTGCCGCTCGGACACCTCCACCAGCTCTTGCCGGCGCTGCTCCACGCCCTTCCACGCAGACTCTAGCTTCGCCTGGTCGAGCTTCAGCCGCGTCTCGCCCACCTCGGCCTGCTTCTCGCGGACCCCAACCGCGCGCTCTCGGCCAATGAGCCTCTGCAGGTCCTCATGGAAGGCCGCGCGGTCGGCATCGAGCTCGGTGCGGGCAGTGGAAAGCTCCGCGCGGGTCCGGGTGTGCTGGGCGGTGGCGGCTTCGATCTGCTCCCCCAGACGGGCTCGCCAGCCGTCCAGGCCCTCGCTCTCCTGCCGCAGCCGCGCCCACTCCAGCTGGAGCACCTCCTGGGCGTCGTCCAGGGCCTGGCGCACCCGGCGCAGCACGCGAGGGAGAGGGACTCCACCCGCCTGGGGCAGGGGCAGGAGCGGCCTACCCAGAACCTCCTCCAGTTCCCCCTCGGCAGGGGGCGGAGATCCGGGGCTGGCCGTCTGGGCGGCGGGCGGCGAAGGCTCCGAGGTCTGAGCGTCAGGAGCCGCCCCCGGCGCAGGCCTTTGGGCCGCAACGCCTTCTGGTATCGGGCTGCCCGGTGCCTGGGGCTACGCGTCCGAAGCTGCCCCCTCAGCAGGCACTCGGGGTGCGGTCTCGACCCCCGAGGCGCCCCCCGGTGCAGGCCCCTCAGTCGTAGCCCGGGCCCGCGAGGCATTCTCTGCAGTCGGACCACCAGGGGCGCACTTCTCCGCCGTGGTCGCCTAGCCACCAGAGCCGCTGGGGGGAGGAACGCCGGCCGGGCGTGTCAGCCTAAACAAAACACACGGCGAAAGGCTGAGAAGCCTGAAAAAGCTAGCCGTGGTACCGCGAAGTATTCGAAACTAATCTAAAAAACTTACCTCAGAGTAGGCGCCGACCAGCGGCCACGAAGGCCAGAGCCTCACCGCGGCTGCCGATCCAAGGCCGGCGCTGCCGGTTGCTGCTGTTGCCGCGGGCCGGAGGCCGGCGGTACCGGAGAGGGCCGCCGCTGCTGGTCCGGCATCGGGGGAGGTGCCCGGTGCTGGGGGTGCCGCTGGTCCGCAGGCGGCGGTGGCACTCGCTCCCCTTGCCCAGAGGAGCTTCCTTCCCCCGAGGTCCGCTGACGCTTCAGGTCGGGCTCCGAGACAAAGGTCCCGTCGCCACGGACCAACCTTCGCCGCATCTCCTCACCGCCCGCCGGCGGGACAACGGGGGACGCTGCCACCGGCCCCTTGCCCTTGTCAGCAGGAGTGGTGCCTCTGGCACCAGAACCCCCAACCGGGGCGTCGTCGATGTGGACCCCCCGGTTGGGGTCGCCCCCAAGCTGCTGCGCCGCGAGGCCACCGTCGTCGAGCGTGGGCATCTCTCGGAGCACCGCCGTCCGCAAGGCCTGGTCGCGGCAGAGCGGCACGATGGCGGACGGCAGGCGCAGCTGCTCCGGAGAGAAACTCACGTCCGTGACGCACCGCACCCATTCCTCCAGCAGGAGCGGCGTCAGATCGTGGTCTTCGCCACGCACCACCCGGCTGCAGTCGTTGGAGCCGGTGTAGCTCCACGCCAGCCTTGGCCGCATCTGCAGGGGGGCGAGCCTCTGCCTGAGGAAATCCGCGAGGACGTGCAATGAGGTTAGCCCGCCGCTGACGAGCTCGGTGATCCTGGCCAGCACGGGGGAGAACTCGGGTGGCAGATCCGTCGAGACACCCTCTGGGAGGGATGCATCGGGACTGCTATCAGGGAGAGCCAGCCGGTCGTTCGGCTCCGCCCTGACGATCACCCAGTCGTTGCGCCAGTGCTCCCACTTGGCGCTGGCGAAGGTGGGGAGGTAGGTCGATCTTTCCCCGGACCCCTTCAGGAGGAAGTAGTAGCGGCCGATCTCCGTCGAGCTCCTCTCGGAACACCTCACTGAGAAGAAGTGGCGGAAGAGCGTCACGCAGGGAGGAACCCCCACAAACATCTCATAGAAGTGGGCGAAGATTGCCGCATGAAGGATGGAGTGGGGGGTGAGATGCTGGAGCTGCAGTCCGAACGCCTCCAGCAGCAGCATGAAGAAGGAGGAGATCAGAATCCCCAGACCACAATAGAGGTAGGGGACGAAGAGGACGAACTCCCCCGGCTGCAAGTTGCGGTGGGGGAGGGAGCCCGTGCGAACATTGTCGCAACGCTCCGCGTCCGTCCAGCCGAGCAGGCGGCGGACGCGGGGGAGGTTCTCCTCGGTCTCCCGGAAGGGTTGGTGGCCCGAACCCATCACTGAGGAATCTGGCGGTGGGGAAGAGAAGGAGCACGCAGCAGACAAGAAACGAGGGCTCTGCTGCGAGGAAGATGAAGCGCCGCGGCGCGTGCGAGGGGTGCAAGGGCAAACGGCAGAAGGATGTGCTCGGCCGATGGTCGAGGACCCTATTTGACGGTTGCCCCCAATCCTCCGCAAAGCCGCGGACGTCAAGTGTACGCGCGCGCAGACGCACCCACGGACCTCTAGGTCTATGACAGCAGGGGCCCAAGGATGCAGTCATGACAGGCGGGTAGAAGAGCAAGTAAGGCAGGAAGGCGAACCGGCGGCCGCTCGCGGACGCGCATTTCGGCTGCCCACGTAACTATCTGCCCCGCCTTAATGGCAGGAGAAGGAGTAGGTGAACCGCCGCGCGGTCCCGACGCGGGCCTGCCCCTACGTTCCCCGGGAGATTCCCACGATCGTAAGCCCCCAGATCGTGGGGGCCCACGGGGCCACCCCGCGGGGTCGGGTGGACTAGGCCCCCTCCAGGGTCGGGCGAGTCAAAGCCTCGACCAAAAATCAAGCGGTGGGCCCTGCCCGACTACGAGCTTAACGGCTAAACGCCGGTAACCATTCATGGCTCCCGACGGCTTAAGTAGTAAGCGATGATGGGCTCACCTCAGGTTCGAAAAACTCACCAAAGGCGAGCCCAGGGGCCACTGTCGGTACCCAGCCAACCGGGTACCCGCTTACACTAGACAAAGATCACTAAGGAGGGTAAGTACTGCAGAACAAGGAAAGCCTAAGGCCGCGTACAGATGGGCCCGGCCTACTCCTTGGAAAAGCTGGGCCGCGCACCCGGCCCACGGGGGAGGCCCCGGACCTCCTTCGAGGACCGAGCCTCCCCCAGCCACGCGAGGAGTCCCTCAGGGGAAGGTGAGGTCCCGACCTCTCGGAGGTCCGGAGCCGTACCTTCGGTGGTCCGGGGCCGCCTCGTGCCCACAGGGCACGGGGAGGTCCGGAGCCAGCGCCCTCGGTGGTCCGGGGCCACCACGTGCCCACAGAGCACGAGGAGGTCCGGAGCCAGCGCCCTCGGTGGTCCGGGGCCGCCACGTGCCCAGAGGGCATGGGAAGGTCCCACGCTGCCACGTGCCCACAGGGCGCGTGGCGGAGCCTTCAGGCGGGCGCCTCGCCCACCCGTTGCATTTATTGCGGGCAGGTGGGCATGCCCAATGCCGCTGACACCGCCGCTGTCAGGCAGGCACGTCCCGATGCCGCTGACACCGCGAGTGTCAGACGGGCGTGCCCCCGTTGCCCGCCGTCGCCGCCGCTGTCAGGCGGGCGTGCACCCGTAGCATGCTGACACCGCCGCTGTCAGACGGGCGTGCCCCCATCGCCGCTGGCACCGCCGCTGGCAGGCGGTGGTAGCGAAGCAAAGGGGCGCGCCTTACCGAGGCGCGATGGCGAAAGCAGGGCACTACAGTTGATTTCCCCGGCTACACTGGGGTCTATATTGAGTAAACAAGTACGCTGTACACATCATGAGCCGCACCACGCGCGGCGGCCGCGCTCAGCCTAATACTAGGTAGCGGCGCTACAACGCTACTACGAGCGCCCTGTCCTGTCACGCGTGCGCATCGCCTGCCCCTCGGCCTTTGAAGCCTTCTCAGCGGGTTTAGTAGCCGATGGGACGGGGCGGCGTAAGGAAGGACGGCGCGGCGCCGTATCCGGACGACAGGATGATATGGCGGATCTCCAGGCCATACCAGGTCACGTCGGTGGTACAGGCTTAAAGCATGGGGGCGTTGGACATCAGGCACAAGATAGAGCTGTAGCATAGAGGAAATGGGCCGGGACCACCTGTCGGGGCCCGGCCACCATGTACATGCCACCCTTGGCTATAAAAGGGGAGGCATACGCTCCACGGTCTCCTCAGACTAGAGAGACTGGACACACGCTCCACAGGCTCCTCAGACCAGACAAGCACACGATTCTCTCTGTTTCCTCCTACAGACAGGAATACAAGAACACACCCACAGTGGACGTAGGGTATTACGCTCCGGCGGCCCGAACCACTCTAAACCCTCTCGTCACCATCGTGCCTCCATTGATCAGCTAACAACGATCGCTCCCCCTAACTACTCTTAGTACTTAGGATCTCGGCCGGGTGCATTCCGCCACCCGACCAGGAGCACGTCCGCTCCGACAGATCCTTTTGCCATGTTAATCATTTCGTTCTTGTGTTTTAATCTAGTTCTTGATCTATCATTTTATGCTTAGTTTAGAGTATAGATTAGAGAGTAGATTAGAGTATAATTAGAGAGGTTCTAATCCTCTTTTAAAGCATGTTTAGATCTATTAGAATTAGCTAGTAATTAAGTTATTATTAGATTAATAGTAGTTGAAACGTAATTATCCATGGATTGACAAAACCCAAGATACTCATCCTGTGGAAAAGCTACCACGATACTGTGCGCTTGCAGAATAAAGTTTGGTGTGCTTAAGTGCCGTCAACAAGAAGCTTGCCAGGAAGCTCCCCAGCGACGTTGAGTCCCTTTTCAACATCGCCAACAAGTATGCCGACACCCGCGAGGAGATCCACGACATCCTCTCACGTAAAAAGGGAGGCAACGACCCGAGGTGGGATAACGACGATCGCCGCGATCATCGCGGAACAATGAAGACAGCCGTGACCAACACCGGGACAGCAATGACCGGTGCGACGGGCGCCGCGACGGCGACAGGCGCCCCTGGAAGCGCAGCCCCGACAACACTGTCAATGAGGCGGGCTTCTTCGGTAAGCGACCACAACAGACGATGGAGGACATCCTCAATAAGTCTTGCCCAGTGCACCCTGGAGTAGGGCACACGTATTGAAACTAGCGCGGGTTTCAGTTCCTCCTATGGCGAGGAACCCTGCACCCCAAAAAAGGAGAAGGCCCTAGCAACAAGAACGACGGTAGGCCCCCACGTGACAAAGATCAGGATCAGGATCCGGATGCCGGAAATAGGTTCCCTCTCATCAACAACGAAGTGGCCATCATCAACAAGCGCAAGCAAAACCTTATCAACAGGAAGGTGCTGACAGGGTAGTCGTCTGCCCGGACCTTCTGCCAGCAGTCGGAGCAGACCATCAATTTCAACAGGAGCGACCACTGGTGCGACTTCGATGAGCCAGGCCACTACCCCCTCATCGTCAGTCCAATTGTGCACTCGTTCCTCTTGCACAAGTTGCTGATCGACGGAGGGAGCGGCCTCAACATCCTCTTTGAGAAGACACTCCTCACGCTGGGGCTCAGCGTACAAGACCTGGAGGAGTCGGACACGCCGTTCTACGGCAAAGTACCTGGGCAGGGTACTTAACCACTCGAGCACATCACTCTTCCCATAACCTTCGGCGACAAGAGCAACTGGAGGAACGAGTACATCCGGTTCGAGGTGGCTCGCATCGACTCTTCTTACAACGCTATTCTCAGGAGATCGGCTCTCGCCAAATTCATGGTGATCCCGCACCACTCTTACCTGGTGCTCAAGATGCCGGGACCCAATAGCGTCCTCTCTCTCAGGGGCAATTTCAAAATCTCCCATGAGTGCGACCAGGCGGCACTAGCAGCATCAGAAGACCTCGAGCAGGAAGCCGCAAGGGAGGAAGTAAAGGCCCTGGCTGCAAAAAATACAACCAACTATCCCGGCCGCCACCGCTACCCAGAATGCCATGTAGTCGGCGGTCTCGACAAAGCAGATCAGCATGGGTCTTAGCGACCCGAAGAAGACGGTCACCATCGAGGCCAGTCTCGACCCCAAATAGGAAGACGCGCTCGTCCAGCTCCTCTGTCGGAACTGAGATATGTTCACCTGGCAACCATCAGACATGCCTAGCGTCCCCAGGGAGCTAGCCGAGCACAAATTGAAGATCAACCCGCACGCCTGACCAGTCAAGCAGAAGTTGTGTCATTTCTCCAATGAGAAGAAGGAGGCGATTAGGGCATAGTTGGCCCAACTGACAGTAGCCGATTTCATTAGAGAAGTCTTCCACCCAGAATATTTAGCAAATCCGGTTCTTATAATAAAAAAACAATATGGAATGGAGGATGTGTGTTAATTATACCGAGCTCAACAAACATTGCCCGAAGGACCCCTTCGGGCTGCCTAGAATAAATCTGGTTGTAGACTCCACAGCAGGCTGCGCCCTACTTTCTTTTCTTGATTGTTACTTGGACTACCGCCAGATTTCTCTAGCCCCAGAGGACCAAGAGAATACATCCTTCATCACTCCCTCCGGGCCTACTGCTACAAGACCATATCTTTCGGGCTGAAGAATGCTGGGGCTACATACCAACGGAGCATCCAAGCCTCCTCTCCAAGCAATGGGGCAAAAACATCGAGGCATACGTTGATGATGTGGTAATCAAGACCAGGGACCCAGACGACTTTGTCAGAGACATTGAGGAAACCTTCGACAGCCTCAAGGTCTACCGATGGAAGTAAATTCCTGAAAAATGCGTCTTCGGCGTCCCGCCCAGCAAGCTCCTAGGTTTCATCGTCAACAACCGGGGGATTGAGGCCAACCCAGAGAAGATATCAGCAATCACAAGCATGCAGCCGCCAATGTCCCAGAAGCAGGTTCAAAAGCTCACCGGGTGCATGGCCGCCCTAAGCAGATTTATCTCGCGCCTCGGCTATCGGGGGCTTCCTTTCTTCAAGATCCTCAAGAAACTTGACTCTTTCAAGTGGACTGAGGATGCACAGAAGGCACTGGATGAGCTCAAGGCATCCTCTCCTCACCACCAGTACTAACAATACTAACTGCCCCAATCCGGGCCAAAGGCGACACGCTCGTGGAGGACTTATACCTCTATTTGTCCAGCACTACACACGTGGTGAGTACGACACTCATCGTGGAGAGGGCGGACACAGCCCACATCTACAAGATCCAGCACCCGGTGTACTTCATCAATGAAGTCCTCAGTCAGGCAAAAATACGGTATCCTCAAGTCCAGAAGATCTTGTACACGGTCCTGATCACATGCCGCAAGCTGAGACACTAGTTCGAGGAACACCGGATGGTGATCGTCACTGCTTTCCCTATCGGGGACATTCTGCGCAATAAGGAGGCAACCGACATAATAGCCAAGTGGGCATGTGAACTAGGCGCATATGATATCGACTTCAAGCCTAGGATCGCAATCAAATCCCAAGCACTAGCAGATTTCATCACAGAGTGGACGGAACAGCAGGTCCCTGCAAATCTAGAAAGGCCAAAGCACTGGGTCATGTACTTCGACAGGTCCCTGAACCTAGAAGCAGCCGGGGCCGGAATCCTCTTGATATCACCCAAAGGCGAGCAGCTTAAATACGTCCTTCAGCTCAAGCTCAAGCACTCCAACAATGCGGCAGAATATGAAGCACTGATCCAAGGGCTACGCATCGCGGAGTCACTCACCGTCAATAGACTACTCGTGTATGGTGACTCCTTGGTGGTAATCAACCAAGTTAACAAAGATTGGTGCTGCTCATCAGAGAAGATGTCCGCCTACTGCGCCGAGGTCAGGAAACTCAAAGTCAAGTTTTGGGGGATAGAGTTCCACCACGTGCTCAGAGATGACAACGTGGCAGCCGATGTCCTCTCGAAGCTGGGTTACCACCCAAAATATTCATCCAGGTCCATAACAAGCCAACAGTAGAAGAAGAAGAAGAAGGAGAAAAAGACGTGCAGAAGGATAAACCAGCAGAAGAGCAAATGCTCGTCATCGAGCCTGACTAGAGGGCAGAGATCATCGTGTGCATTAAGTCCGGCTCCCTCCCAAAACCGAAGTCAGCAGGAGATAGAGTGCACCGAAGACCTAAGAGCTACACATTGATTGGTGATCAGCTCTGCCACCGAGCCGCGGCGTCTAGCGTACTCCTAAAGTGCATCCCGCACGAAGAAGGCATCAACCTCCTTAATGAGATTCACTCGGGCTCGTGCGCCAACCACACTGCATCCAAAACACTTGTTGGCAAGGCATTCAGGACAGGATTCTACTGGCCAACAGCGAAGCAAGATGCAGAAACAATCGTCAGAACCTGCAAAGGTTGCTAGTTTTTCGCGTGACAACAGCACCTCCCGACATCTGAGCTGCAGAACATCCCGATCTCCTGGCCTTTCGCATGCTGGGGGCTGGACATGATTGGCCCGTTTGAAAAGGCTCCCGGAGTATATGACCACGTCCTTGTGGCGGTCGACAAGTTCACAAAATGGATAAAGTACAAACCCATCAACAAGCTGACAGCCGCCAAGGCCATAGAGTTCATTGAGGAAATCATGCACAGATTTGGTGTCCCATCAGAAATCATCACCGATCTGGGTAGGAATTTCTCTGCGGACGCCTTCTTTGACTTCTGTAAAAAGCAAGGGACCCTGGTACACTATGCATCGGTACATCATCCACGAGCCAACAGTCAAGTGGAGTGCGCTAACGGCATGATCCTCCATGGTCTCAAGCCGGCCATCTTTGACAAACTCGAGCCATATGAAGAGAAATGGCTCAAGCAACTGATGTACGTGATCTAGGGGGCTTCGTACTCAACCTTCTAAGGCCATCAACAACAACACCCTGTTCTTCATGGTCTATAGGCGGAAGCAGTCTTACCCGCAGATCTTATTCACGGGGCTCCCAGAGTGGCATTTAGGAACATACCAGCTGCGGAACAGTCGAGGATTGAAGACGTCGACCTCATTGAAGGCGAACGCTTGCATGTCGCCCTCATGTCCGTCAAGTACCAGCAGGCACTGAAGCGTTACTATGACAAGAATGTGAAGCCAGGCTCTTACAATGTCGACGACCTCGTCGTCAAGCGCAAGACCTCCACGGCCGGGCAGTCCAAGATCAGTTCCCCGTGGGAAGGGCCATACCTCGTCAAGGAAGTCCTAGGCTGAGCCACCTTCAAGCTCAGCAAGCCAGAAGGGAAGGAGCTTCCGAACAGTTGGAACTCCGAACACTTGTGGCGTTTCTACCCATAGGCCAGGTAATTCCAGGCACTCCACCATCGAGCACTCTGTCACGAGTCCTAGCACTCCGCTTGTATGGATCGAGCACCCTGAACGCTCATTTTCCAGCGACAACCAAGCCGAGCATGGACTCAGCAGCCTATGAATGAAAAAACATCTTCATTCTGTTTTTAGCTTGTAGGGGATAGATGTCCCCGGGGCCCTCATAGCACAGATTCGCTACATGGGCCGTCGGAGGGCCCAACCCAGAAGACGACTGACTGACCTGACGCACAAGACAATGACTCTCTATCTTTTGTAATCTAAACCGTCTACGAAAAGGAAATCAACTTGTAACCCAAGCCACGCCGGACTATATAAGGCGGGCTAGGGATCCGTCCTCGGCAACTCGACTCCCACGCCCTCATATGTACTCAATTCAATACAACTCGCCACAAACAGGACGTAGGGTATTACGCTTTCCGCGGCCCGAACCTGTATAAACCCTGTGTTTTGTCGCATCTCCACGCGAACCATCGAGCTACGCCGATTTCGCCACCCCAAAAGCACTACGTGAGGCATCCCGTAGAGCATTGCCGGATTAAAACCCCGACAATTGGTGCGCCAGGTAGGGGCAGACCACATCGACATCAGCTGGCTCCATGGCCATCGTCACCATGCTGTTTTCAAGTTCACCGATGGCTCTCTCGAGTTCGACGTCGACAAATTCGGCGGCACGTGCGTCCACGTTCACAGTTCAAGATCTAGATCGTCCTCGTTCGCTATCATCGGAATCGATCTGGTCCGTTACATGGATCGGTTAGATTTTCCAAGCCAAGACCGAGAAATCCAGTTGCTGATCGTGTCACAGAAGAGAAGATCAATCTGCTACTCTTATTGGAAATCCAATCTACTACTCATCCATAGACTTGCCGTGCATCCCAAGGAAGTTTAATCAGGCGCATGCGTCCATAAGAAGATCATTGATGTGCAAGCCAGCGTCGTTCCTCACAACGACATCGGCGGTTGCCCTCACGACAGCGCCGGCTTCGAACCTCGAGTCTCCAGAGTTGGAGCGGTGCAGATCAGATTGCGCCAAATCCGCCAGGAGTTCATCCGCTCCCTGCAGTGTCGGAATTCAGCTCCTAGATCAATGAGCGGCTCATCGTGCCACCACGCAGAGGTCCAAAGATCAGTTTTCGACCGACATGCAGATCGTCCATGGGCTGTCAAATCGTGCTGCCTCTACGCCAAATCCGGGATCTTATCCAAACGCAAGCCGCGACCATTAAACTTCAGAAGCGGATTATTTTTTACCAGTACTAATCCTGATGAGTCAAGACTATCCAAGCAGAGGATTATGTGCATCGCATGTCGAGCCACTCGGAACGCATGAAGAATTGAAGACGAAGTGTGCATGGCCTCCGGCCCTCCGTCGTGTAGTCCTGGTCGGACTCTAATCTAAATTATTCTACGAGAGTACTCATCAACCGAATCCGATCAGAAAAGGGCAGAGGAAAAATATTCTATTCATAAGCTCGCACCATCATCGATTGGATCGGTACACGTGAAGAAGCTAGCAAAAAGGACGTGCATGCATGGACTCGTCGAGTCTGTGCTGTGCATATTCATCGAGAAGCCACGGCTGGCAGGACGCGGCGCACATGCTTGGACCGCACAACCTCGCCGCCGTCAACGCAGGCCCGCGGATGGAACAGATCATCAGTCAGACTCATGAATTTGTCGGTGCTACTCCGACGCAGCCCTTGGCGTTTGCTTTCACATCGTGCCTCTCCTATTGCACGCCTTCAATTTTGATCCGAAGAATCAAACTCTGAAGCAATCCGGCTACGTTCCCGACTCGTATACTCATCGAAGAAAGTTCGTTGGGAAGTTGGAACATTACTTATGAAGCTACGGGGCCATGCCCATAACAGTTTATGATCGGGGCTCTCTGACAGCTAAGTCATCTTTATATTAATTTATGCATTCAGATACGCTAATTAATATTTTTGCTGGTTTATCTGATCTTTTAAATATTATTTATCTTTGAATATTCTCTCTGCAAACGATACTACTCGCATTTGTTCTCTAATTTTTTCAGGGATATATTTTCTCTATCATTATGAGCTCTACGTCTACAACGCGTCCAGTGAGTCATTCGATCCAAGTGATCTGCTATTATTACTCATATTATTTCTTAATCATTCGGGCTATGGATCTATTGAATTATTTATTAACCATCCGGCTATTGGATCGCAATTAAATTATTTTTAGAATATCCGAGTTATTGGATCAATTGGATTATTCATGGTTCACTCGGATTATCTGTATTATCTCTGGATCATCCGGATTATCTTTAGATCGCACGCGATGCTATCTCTGGATTATACTATTTCTGGTCACTCGTCCCAGATTACTTATGTTATTTCCGGATTATTCACATTATTTATGGATCACTCGGGCTATGGATTACTCATATTACTTTTGGATCACCCGAGCATTGGATCTCTCAGATTATTTTTTATCACTCAAATTGTGCTTTATGGACCTCGCTTTTTTGTCGCATCTCATGTTTCTCTTAGTTAATTCTTTTCAGTTGCATCTCGTGTTTCTCTTAGTCGGACTCTTTTCCATCGCATCTCGTATTTCGCCGAGTCAAATGTTTTCCGTCGCATCTCGTGTTTCCCCGAGTCAAATCTTTTCTATTGCATCTCGTGTTTCGCCGAGTAAATTATTTTCTATCGCATCTCGTGTTTCGCCAAGAGAACTCTATTTTGTCACGTCTCGTGCTTCGCTGAGCCATGCATTTTCTATCATATTTCATAACGTGTTTTCTATTTCGTCTTGTGTCTCACTGAGCCAAACGTCTTTTTGACACTTTCTGGTGCATCGAGCATTTTCTGGCACATCAGATACTTTTGGGCATTTTTTGGTACTCATACTCGGAACTCATACTCAGAACTCAAACTCGGAACTCGTACTTGGTGTGACTCGGAACTCGTACTCGGTCCTCATACGTATAGGGCAATCGGCCTAGGTCGGATGACTGACAGCACGGTGTTACATGCCCACTCCTACTCATGACGGGGATACCTCCGGCCCCACCCACGAAAGTAATCGGCCTAGGTTGTATAACCGACAGTACGGTGTTACATGCTTTCGTTCGTACTCGTATCTGGGAGCACTCAGGGCCCCACCAAAACAAAAGCAATCGGCCTAGGTCAGACGACCGACAGCACGGTGTTACGTGCCTTTGCAAAACTCATGTCAGGGTGCATTCTGGCCCTCTACTCAGGTCGTTACCTGACCTACAACTGGAGTTACTTGCTCTCGCTTGTTTATACGGGGCAGTTGGTCTGTCCTACCGACACTCAGTGCCTTCGCTATACTCGGAATTCAAACAGGAAGTTCACTCTATCTCCGTCAGCTAAGTTGCTTCTATATTTATTTATGCATGCACATAAGCTGCTTATTCAATTGGTTTGCGCTGTCGCTTCGGTATTATTTGATTATATTTTCTCTCCGAACAATACTACTCGGGTTGCCTCTTGATTATTGTTTCAGGCCTCGCCAACCTGCTACTTCGTCGACTCAGGGGCTGAGCAGTTGTCAGCCTCGCCGACTCGCTACTTCGTCGACTCAGGAGCTGGGCTGCCGTCCGCCTCGCCGACTCACTGCTCCGTCAACTCGAGGGGCTGGGCTGCCGTCCACCTCGCCGAATCACTGCTCCGTCGACTCCGGGGGCTGGGCTGCCGTCCGCCTCGCCGACTCACTACTTCGTTAACTCAGGGTGCTAGGCTGTTGTCCGCCTTGCCGACTCACTACTTCGTCGATTTGGGGGGCTGGGCTGTTGTCCGCCTCGCTGGCTCGCTACTTTGTCGACTCAGGGGCAGGGCTGTTGCCCACCTTGCCGACTCACTGCTTCGTCGACTCGGAGGCTGGGCTGTTGTCCGCCTTACCGACTCACTACTTCGTCGATTCAGGGGCTGCGCCGCTGCGTGCCTCGCCGATTCACTACTTCGTTCGCCTCGCCGACTCACTACTTCGTCCGCTCAGGGGCTGCGCCGCCGCGTGCTTCACCGACTCACGGCTTCATCGACTCAGGGGCCGGGCTGTCGTCCGCCTCGCCGACTCACTACGTTGCCGACTCTAGGGCTGCACCGCCGCGTGCCTTGCCTAACTTACTACTTCGCTGACTCGAGAGGCTCCGCCACCGTCTCATCGACTCGCGAGGTTACACCATCGTCTATGCCACATATTGCCATCAAGACTACTCGGATGAATAAGCTACATGATCCTCAACCTGATTATGCTAATCCGCTTAAGGCTCGGGGGCTGCATGGGGGATACCATCAGAATTTTTTATAAAACTGCAAAGCAAGATACTCGGAAGACTACGGAGCAAGACATTCAGAAAGCAGAATTTGGACCTTCAAGCTGATTGCTACTCAAGTCAACTTGAAGCTCGGGGGCTACTCCATATGGAGTGCATCTGGCGATGCATCCATAATTTTCGGCATGCTAAAGACTAGTCGTTCGGATGTTACGATCATTCCGTATTGATTTAGACCTTCAAGCTGACTGATTCTCAGGTCAACTTGAAGCTCGTGGGCTTGTGCTGGGATAGATATCCCAGGGGCCCTCATAGCATGGATTCGCTACATGGGCTGTCAGAGGGCCCAACCCAGAAGACAACCGACTGACCTGGCGCACAAGACAAGGACTCTCTATCTTTTGTAATCTAAACCGTCTAGGAAAAAGAAATCAAGTTGTAACCCAAGCCACGCCGAACTATATAAGGCGGGCTAAGGATCCGTCCTAGGCAACTCGACTCCCACGCCCTCATATGTACTCAATTCAATACAACTCACCACAAACAGGACGTAGGGTGTTACGCTTTCCGTGGCCCGAACCAGTATAAACCCTGTGTTTTGTCGCATCTCCACGCGAACCATCGAGCTACGCCGATTTCGCCACCCCAAAAGCACTACGTGAGACATCCCGTAGGGCTATTGCCAGATCATGTAATACAGTTACATCTACAAGAAAACCCTAGCAACGTCCAAGCTGGGTTTCTTGCGATAACTCACTAACAAGGGCGACAACCAAGCCACACTAGTCGAGTACTACGCCTTAAATAGCACCCGGCGACAACCAAGCCGCGAAAAAGGCACCCTCCTGAGCTCTTACCAGCGACAACCAAGCTACCAAAAGAGCGACTGCTAAACGCAGTACCCTAAAAATCAACCAGCGACAACCAAGCTGCGTAAAGGGTCCTAACATTCCAAGCTTTTACCAACAACAATCAAGTTGCCAAAAGAGTAATTGCTAATCACAACACCAAAACTCTTACATCCAGCGACAACCAAGCTACGAAGAGAGTGATAAGCAAAAGGAGCCCTTATCGGCAATAGCAAAGCTGCCTAAAGAGCGAATCCGAACAACATTGTTTCGTCCTGCCTTTGGCAATGGCCAAGCCACACGCATGATAAGTTTTCCCAACATACTTCCAGGTACAGCTAAGTGTCCTATACATAATGACAGCAATTAACCTCTATCTATTCCGCTGGGAACGCCTCCTGGTCTTCTCCGGCGCAGACGAACCGGAAGGACTTGGCGGCGGCCAACCTGATAGGCCGAGCATCATGTTGATAGCGAGTGAACATCTCCTGTGTAGTCCCGGCCATGGGACCAGGTGCGACAGCAAAAAGATCCACATCAGGATAGTGGGTCTTGATCGTGGCCGCCGCATCGGTGATGGCCTCCTGGATGGCCTCCTTGAAGAACGCCTCGGCAGAGCTAAGAGCCCTAGACAGCCTTCCGACGATGGGTCGGCCCTTGTCATCCAGAACCAACATGTCGGGGCGCCCTGACACCAGTCTCTAAGGTTTCATAGCACCTTTCCAGCTGGGTGTAATGGGTGGCCTGCTTCCCAAGTTCAGCCAGGTCCGCTGCATGCTGCTCCGAGAGCTTCGTGACCTCGGCTTCAAGTTCTTTAGCATCGTCACGTGCTTGGTTTCGAGCGGCAGTGAGCTCTTCGATGCTCTTCAGGTGCCGGGACCTCTCCTCAAAACTTTTTGCCTAGTCGCCTTCGAGTAAAGATCGGGCAGCAATGAGCAACATATATGACATGTCAAGATCTTTGGCATGTTACCTCGTATGAAGTCTTCAGTTGGGTGACTTCACCCTTCAGCCTCAGGGACTCGACTTCCGCTAGATTCTTCTCTTGATTTGAGGACTTCAGTCTCGCGCTGTTGGCCTTGATAGTTTGCGAAACCTGCTCCATTAGATCTGGTTTCTCTGAACACAAATTCATCAAGAGTTACCGGGTTAGAGCGCTCAACTCAGGGCATAACTTTCTAAGCTAGGAGGCGCCTCTTACCTGAAGCTCTCTGTTCTGCGGCAACCAGTTGCTTTTTTAGCTCAGCATTGTCAGTATATATACAGAACACCTCGCGAAAGTAGTCCTACATTATCAATAGAGGAAGTCATGATTCATTTCTAGTTACACGAGAAATAAGTCGCCTTTGGGAAAATAACATGTGAGGCATTACAGGCATATCCGCGATCGTCACAGGAGGCCAGATCCCCCGACTCCTGCACCACCAATTCCCTTGAGTCGCCCCCGGTCACACTGTCAGCAGGGGGGCTCTGTCACACGGGCTTCTGTGGAGCCGCCTGTGGCGACCGAGTCCTCCTGGCACTCTATCTCCTTGGGAGCTTGCTCTAGAGGGGCCTCTACATGTGAAGAGCTAGCAGCGTCAGGTGCCCCCTCATGACACGCTGACCTCCTGGACCCTTCTCCCGGACAGGGTGCATGCAAGTCTAGGGCTGGTGCATCTCTGGGCGGAGATAGAGCCGCCTGACGCTCTGGAGCCTCGCTTGGCTTCTCTACTTCTTGGTCTGGGAGTGGCGCAGAGGTGTCACCTCTCTGTCCCCTGGGAAGCTACCTCGGCAAATCTGCAAAATCAAAGGAGAAGTGGGGAGCCTGGCTCACGGTATAAAGCAAAAATAGGAAGGCAAGAATGTGACTTACTGACGGCAGCCGGATCCTGTTCCTCACCACTCTAACCAGTGGTTTAATTCGGCCGCTATAAGACTCAGGTTTCTTCCCAGCAGCGTGAGACTTCTCAGTCGCCTAGCATTTCCTGGTGTGAAGAGCCTAATCGTCAGAAGGCTCGTTTTCTTCCCTAACAGTGTCCACTATGTGCAATGGCTTGCCAGTCATGGAGGAGCTGTGCTTGTGGATGGCATGGTGAGTTGCCTTGCGCTCTGCCTCTGAGGGCAGGCCTTCCTCAGACCTCACTGGGCACTTTGCCAGCCTACTCTTCGTCTACAACCTCGGTGTAGAAATTGGATGGCATTTCTCCGGCTGTGGCGTCATCAAGATCTGAACACTGATACTCAGAGCTGTCATTCCTCTTTGTTCGAATTGGAGCCTCCCCTGGATATGGTGGCTCAGAATAGAATCTGAAGCAGGTGCCCTGTAGCTACAAACAATGAGGGGATTAATTTTTCAGACCTGATACAGAAGACACTTGATCTTTCATGTTCAGAGGAAGGCCAGTGCTGCATACCTGGATCGGGGGGTTATAAACTGAATACGAGCGTGGGGCACCATGGTAGGTGATCCTTCCGGTAAAGAAGGTCTTGATCCGGACCTTGATTTCTGCCCGGGTGATATCTCTATTGACCTCACGAGTAGGATCGTTTAGGCTAGAATAGAAACACGCTAGGGTGGACTCTGTCTTTCAGCGGCTGAATCTTGTGGTGCATGAAATCTATTGACACAGCCATGGCAGTGAGGCCCCTGTCCTTCAAATCGGTGATCTTCTCTAGCAACACCGTGACATCCTCCATCTGATCCTTGGGCACGCCCTCTTGCCAGCTATCTCCACCCGCAGGGATGCATCCCAGAATAGTCCCACACTGAGTTCTCTGAGTTCTCCATCAAAAACCATTTGTCAGGCCATCCCTTGTTGGAAGACAGTAGGGGCAAGTCTAGATACCGGGGCTTCATGCTATCGTAAAGTTGGAATCCGGCCCCTCCAATGTACAGAGGCTGGCCATCCTTGCTGTGGTGCTTGCAGAAAAAGAGAAATCGCCAGAGATTGAAGTGCGGCAGAATCCCTAAGAAGGCTTCGCATAGATGCACAAATATCGATAGTTGAATGATGGAATTGGGGTTGAGATTGAGCAGCTCCAACTTGTAGTAGTGGAGCAATCCGCGCAGAAACAAGCAAATGGGGAGTTTGAGGCCCTGATAGAAATACCAGGTGAAAACAGGAGCAAGATGGGGAAGAACCTCGGGGTACAGGCGCCCAATCTGGGTCTACCACATACCAGTGGATCTTCCTAGAAGGAGTCCTAGCTTCTGAAGATCCCCCAAATGGAAGTCCTCCACCGACGTCGCCGTCCAGGCGAGCATGGGTCCAGGGGCTCACCCGCCATAGCCGAGCTCGACCCGTCTTGCCCAGCGGTGGCCATGGTCTTTGAGCTCCTCTTCGGCGGCATATCTTCGATGCTACGATTGATGACTTTGGATTTCAGGCACATTCAGCAGTTTGGCAAAGTGTTGGAAGATTGCAGCTGGCGGAAATGGTCAGAGGCGGCAATTCAAACCCTAGCAATTTGGGGGAGGAAGACGGGCGCGTTGCGGGTTCCAACTGGCGCCGTTTCCCTTTAACAGGCCATGCCATCACTTCTAACAGAACCACCACATGGTCAATGGGCGGACACAGCAACGGCTAACACCGTCTCGTACTGAGCCAGCACGCGAGCAAGGACTCGGTCGAAGGCACCGCACTCGGTCCTCTTAACTAGGCGACTAGTACCACTCAGGCTTTGTAATCAAGTTTCCTACACCACTGGGCTCGGCCTTAAAGTGAGTCTGGAGTGATCTGGGCACTTGCATCCTGGGGACTCGCACACCATGTACACTGGAAGGACAGCACACAAGGTGCCTATGCCGGGTGCACTCGGACGGTGTCTCAAATAGGAACAACCACAAGGCAAGGTCGAATACAGAATTTTCACACTCAAAAATCCAATGCAACAAAGTGAAGCAAGTCACAATCAAGAACAAGTAGCAAGGGACGAATTTAGAAGGTTTTTTCCATTAATATATCAAGGAGTACTAATATGAAGATACATAATGGCCTACTTGCTACGACCTACGTCTACTGCCGCTGGGCGGTGCGGTGGGGCTCTAATGGGTGGCCCCCAGAGCCATGACACAGCGGCGCTTGAGGACACGGGGGGCCAGCAGAGGTTCCCTAGTCACCACCGGCGTAGCCTCCATCGCCATCGTCGTCGTCACCGGCATTTCCGCCAGTGTCACCACCACTAGCATAGTCGCCCTTGCCACCATCGTCTTCATCGCCATCGCCGTCGTCATCTTCTTCCTCATCGTCATCTTCTACGTCGTCAGGACCACCAAGCCCATGGTGGTTCAGCCCCCGGTTGATGGCCCTCTCCTCAGTGTTGTAGCCCTCGCAGTCGGTTTCCTCCGGATCTTCCGGCTGGATCTCCTCCTCGGACTCCGATGAGTCATCACTGCTGGGAACGGGGGAGGGCTCGCTATCGCTAAAGCCTCAGAAGAAGACCTCCTACTCCGAGTCCTCGAACTCCTTGCGCTTCTGGCTTTGCCGCTGGCCATGGCACTTGTAGGGGCAAGACGATGCTACGAGGGGAAAACTACTGGCCACCGGTGAAGACAAGCGAGTTTTGCAACAGGAGCGGAGGGAATAAAGGCATCTGTTCCCCCGATTATATAGTGGTGGGTGCGTCGTTTTGCCTTCCATACAGTACGAATCCCTACGGGCATGACGCTTCATATCTCGGATGGAGCACATGGCAGTTAACACCTAAGGTGGCGGTTCAGAAAAACGAATAAGGCAGATATTCCATTCACATGGCCTCGCCAGGACTGGGGGACGCGACGCCTCGTATTCTTGGCAGTTTCTGGACTTGGAATTTAGGCATCCAGAGTGGGAGCACCCAGAGTGCAGCACTCGAGTTTCTTGCACTCGGAGTGGGGAACGCCTGCAGTTTAGCACTCGGGTTTCACTGCAACCGGAGTAGGAGCACCCAGAGTTCAGCACTTGGGGGTTAGCACTCGGACTAGATGCTCTCAGACATCAGGCATTGTAGGGGATTCTAGTCCACTCCAAAGAAGCTCCAAGTGGGATCATCACCCCCTTGAACCTTGGGGGCTGCGGGAGTGTCATGGAGAAGTTTTCTCATAATTTTTTTTCGGCAATATCTAGGAAGGAATGGTTCTGAAGCTCAGATTGATGGCTGTTTGTCATTTTAGAATATGACTTTGGCCTTCGTGACCTGGTGGTCGTTCGCATCATGTTAAGTTGGTCAGCCGAGGCACTGAAAGTACTGTATCCGTCAACAACCAGTCAGCAAAAACATATAAGGGCAAAGCAA
The DNA here is from genome assembly GCA_030272315.1 of Paspalum vaginatum. NCBI lineage: Eukaryota > Viridiplantae > Streptophyta > Magnoliopsida > Poales > Poaceae > Paspalum > Paspalum vaginatum. Next base: position 8,522,487 of record CM059020.1, on the reverse strand, counting down.
CCTCAATTTCATGGATTGAAGGCAGCTCAAGGTACATCAGATGATTCACACGAGAAGAAATAGCAGGGAAGACCCCGAGTGAAACCCCTAAGACTAGCAGGTGGGAGTTCATCCTCCAGCCTACGTGTGCACACATCGGGTGGGACAGCATGCGTGCAGGCCGTTACCCACATTGTAGCCCGAGATCAAAGACATATCTACGGGGAGAACCCGGATGACCTCTGGAGACACGGATAAGAACAGCCAACTCAAACCTCTGAGCGAAGGAAGTCTCTATCTCCTTGACCCGTTCGCGCTTGAGTATAGCGGCCAGGCAGCAAGGAACCTCCCAGCTGGTGGGGGGATAGCGCCGCATCCCAGCGCTAATGCAGCTAGATATATGATCAGTTACCTCCAAGATGCATTGAGGCAAATGGCCACGGATCTGGGCTTCACCAACGCCGGTGGATATGGGAGACCTTCTTAGAAGCCTCTCATAGCCAGATCAAGAGTCAGGTAAACCCTGATGGTGGTGGGGATTTAGAAGAATCTCATAACCAGAGAGAGTCTTGAGTTCACGGAGAGCTATGGCTATCCAGAGAAAGGCCTAGGCTGTGGTGGAATTCATGGATATGTTCATCTCACCTGGTGAAGAGTTGGAGGTACCAGCATCATCTATTTAAAGGAGGCCAGGAGGGAGAGTCGGCCGGCAAAGTATCCGCGGCAGTGTCGCCTGTCAATTCCTTTAGCAGCAAATATGGCTATGGCTGTCCGAAGATCCGACAAAAGAGGATCATCAGTGCAATGCGAAAGCGGGGGCTGGGCATAATAATCCAATGACTGGTCTAGGGTCATGAGAACACAGTACGCATTTGGGGCCAAGTGTGGAGCAATAATTGAAGACAGAGAAGGTACACCACTCGGCAGTGATGTGGCGGGAGTATTTCTGCGTTCAGTTAAGGCATGATTGGTTACGGATCTCAACCAAGGATGTGATGTTTAAAGTTTCAAGTTGATTGCTGCTCAAGTCAACTAGAAACTTGGGGGCTACTCCATATGGAGTCCATCTTGCGATGGTCTCCATGGTATAGATGGTTGGATAGACTCCAAGATAACCTTCAAGACGATCCCTGCGAGATCGTCATGAAGCTCAGGGGCTTGTGGGAGTCATATACCCCTAGGTACCCTATGACGACTGGTCGGACTATCCTGACAGGTGGGACGAGAGGTTTCGACCCCTTCCTCAAGAAATCGGCTGGCGTAGACTGCAAGTAAAGCACTCAGATCTCTGAAGATAATGTTCGTTAGGGTCTGTCCCATGAAAATACGGCATGTAATCTCACGAGTCGGTTGCCAGCGGCTCTCCAGGGACGTGTTTTGTAACCCTAGGAGGCTTGGCATACCTCACCTCATCTGTTGCTCAAGCATCCAGAAATACAGTTCACCCCATACAGGACGTAGGGTATTATGCGATTTAGCGGCCTGAACCTGTCTAAGTCGTCGTGTTCATGCGTGCTGTACACCATTCTTGATCTTCTTACCACCCCAACAGATCTCAAAACCACTGCAGGACCTACCATGTGGTGGGCTGCTGGGACCAAACTCCCACAGTGGGTAATTTTTTAGAAACTATAATAGATTTAATGACTACTATTATTAGAGCTACATGATGGATGATGGATGTTTATGATTTTGTGAGAATTTTTATGATTTATGTTTTTCTTAGAAAATAGATCTATCATTAGAGCTACACGATGTGTAAGTGCAATCAACCTCTATGAGGGTTTTAGTGAATGTTGACAAAACATTAAAAGACACTAATGACTTTCGTGAACATGGATATAGTGATAAAATGATAAAATCAATTGAAAGTGCTACTCACCCATATATTCGGCAAAAGAAAATGGTCTAAACTCATTATCAAGCAAACAAGTGCTAAAGTGTCAATTGCAAGAAAAAAGAGAAGCCCCTCATTTATTTGAAGACAATTGAAAGTGGTTCGCGCTCAAGTTCAAGGTTATTAGATTTATTTGCATCTTGAGTATAAAAACCGCCGTACTATTAAGGGGGGTCCAACTTGTTGTGCTCCCTAGTTTCATCGAGCTCACAAAGGTAAAATCTTCCATCCAAATTCAAGGCCAAAATCTCATATTCAAAATTGCCTTTTCTCAGTGCCCATCGGTTGGACCGATCGGTTCAACCGATCTAGCCGTTGGAACCGATGAGCAGCCTCTAATGTGCCCATCGGTTGGACTGATCGGTTCAACCGATCTAGCTGTTTGGTACCGATTGGTAGGCTCTGATGTGCCCATCGGTTCCATCGATCCAGACCGGTCTGCCTCGTGTCCAAATGCAACGGTTCAGTAAACGGCTAGTTGGTGGGTGGGGGTATTTATACCCCTTCACTCCCTTCTTCTTCTCCCTCTTGGCACTCCACCAATCCTGAGGCAAAAGCTCCGTGAGCATTCACTCCTTCTCCCTCTCCACTCCCAAAAGCTCAAATCCTTCAACGATTATGAGTGTGAGCGAGTGAGATTTCAAGAGAGCATTCAAGTCTTCCCTCCTCTCCCTCTCGTTCTTTGTGAGCTGTGGTGACCCTTGAAGCAGATTTGGTGGACTTGTTACTCTTGGAGGCTCGTGCTCCGAGACGGCTAGACGTCGCCCGTAGAAGCATCCGTCTCGTGTGGATTGCTCCGAGAAGTTTGTATTACCCCTCATCGTAAGTATCTCTCTGTCAGTCTTTGTGATTAGGGAGAAGAGGATAAAATCATGAACCTAAACCCTTTGTGGGTTCCTCAACAACGAGGATGTAGGGACGCCTTTGTAGTGTGCCCGAACCTCGGGATAAATCCTTTGTCTCGTGTGCTTTCTTGGTGTTCTTGTTGTTCTTGTTACTCCCACCTTGTGTTTGGAGAGTTTTGCTTGGATCTCCCTCTTGTGCAGGTATTGAAGCTAGCCCTTCTCAGATCTTCAAGAGCTAGTCCTAAGAAAGCTCTAGGAACTTACTAGTATCAAATTTGACCTAGTAGATTTAAAGATCAATTCATTTCTTTCCGCTGTTTTCCAATTCTTCCGATGAGTATCGGTTCAAACGATCAAGATCCGTTGAACCGATCCGCACCGGTTTGAACCGGTCTATCACTGATTTTTCGGTTCGAGATTGCGTAAGTTTGCAGATTTGCCAATTCTTCCCCCTCTAGCCTACATTTATGATGGATGACGGGACGTTAATACATAGAAAACATATCTAATGGGCTATTAAGATTTCAATCTACCATCGATTATAGAATGTTTCTGATTATTGTGAGAATTTCTATAATTTTATCTTTTATTTAGCGCATCTTGTGAGGATTAAAAAGGAGACTCCAAAAGAAGTCTTCAATTAGTAATAAGCAAGATTTTGCACAAAATATCTATTTCATAGAAATGTTTCTAGCATCTTTATGAAAAAAAGTTGCGAGATCATTTAGCATTGTAAATTTGTAAACAGGAAATAATTTGACAAAAAAAATTGAGATTACATTTAAAAATGGAAAAAAATATATCAAAAAAGAACAAATTTGATTTCATTGAGAGTTGAACTCAAAACCTCTCATAATGGTAGAGTTGGGTAATTACTTAGAAAATAAATTAAAAATGAGAAAAATCTGCCGAAAAAGAAGAAATTTGCTTTCGTTGAGAATTGAACTCAAAACCTTTCATAACAACAGATATGAGTAATTACTTAGAAAACAGATCTAGTGGCTATTAATATTCCAATCTTCCTAATCGATGGTTGGATGTTTCTGATTTCTGTGAGAATTTTTAGGATTCATCTTTTTTCGGTGCGTTTTATGAGAATTAACGTGGAGGCTCCAAAGAGAGCCTCTAATCAGTAACAGTAAGATGTACATCATAGAACTTTTTGGTTTTTCTATTTTTTTAACAAATATATGAAAACGAGACGAAAACAGTGTGGTTGTTGTTTCCTATTTCTGCTAGGATATCCCCTTTTACCCACACTTTGCCTAAGGACTTTTCTGAGGCTGGGCGTAGTCTCACTTGGTATCCCATTTTAGATTACTCAGTGGATATATTTCAGCTAAGCCTCACAGTGGTTCGGTCTTGACCAATCGTTTTGGTTTGCATTTCCTTCCGGTGCAAAATGGGTAGAGGAAAAATGGTTTAAGATGAGATACTGATTTGATCTCGTTCAAACTGCTAAAAGAATAGGTTGGACCGCAGCGCTTGGCTAGCCTGCGACAAATAACGTGTGGTGGATGCGGGCTACGCATGTACTCCGAGGCGCGCGCATCGGAACGCGTGGTTTCCTGAACACGCACGGTGCACGGTGCATCAGCGATAATGGTTGAATATTAAATACTAGAAAATCTCAAAGGCCTATGTGTTAGCATAAAAAGAATGTGAAACTTTTATTCCTATCTAGCCAGTGGAAGGAGAGTTTTACCTATTTAAAAGTGGAGACTCTTCCCTCCTACTAGGTAATGGTGTGGAGGGAGAAGAAAGAGCCTAGACGCTTGCCTCGCCTGGCCGGGCCTGGGCTCAGGCACGGGCACGGGCACGGGCGCGGGCGTGAATGGTTCGCCGAAATCCGGTTCCTGACCTTGCGGGACCACGACTTCCTTTTGCTGTTTTTATTTTTAGTGATTTGGGCATTAAGTCTTAGAGTCTTGACTTGAGCCTTAAGTTTTAGAGTCCTTATCCGATTGAGATTGTGATCATGACACGAGATCGGATCGCAGGCTCCTATATAAACAGCCTACCGGCGGCGTCAAAAGAACAACCGAAAAACCTAGGGTTTTGCCACCGCTCGCTGCAGCACCGCCTTCGTAGCCTTCTCTATCCTGAGCGTGCAAACCGTCAAGGAAAAAGAGGCGGCAATGGACAATCATCCAAGACTGTCAACACTGTGACCACTGGCAATACTGGAGATGTAGGGTACGGTAATTTTCCTACTGTCTTTTCACTTTTTTAGTCTTCCGATTGGTGGATTGATACGAGTGGTAATGTTCATATGTGTTTTGACATTACTATAGTTCTTTTCTTACCAGGTCACAAGAGATTGCTCTGTGTTGATGGGAATGAGTCCGCTACTTCTGCTCTTGGCACTGGTACAGTGGATCTGAAGTTTGCTTCGGAAAAGATCGTGTAGCTGAAGAACATGCAGCATGTCCCCTCCATGAACAAGAATCTCGTTAGTGGCTCCCTTCTACGTAGAGATGGGTTTAAGGTAGTGTTAGAGTCCAATAAAGTAGCCGTGTCGAGACATGGTTTATTTATTGGTAAAGGCTATGATTGCGGAGGCTTGTTCCGTTTATCTCTTTCAGATTTTTGCAATAAGTGTGTGAACCATATTTGCGGTGGTGTTAATCATGATGCAAGTTTTGGCACGGTCGTTTATGCCACATCAATTTTGGTCTTTTGAAATAGCTCTTCAGCATGTGTTTAATTTTGAATTCACTTTTGTCAAAAGTTCTAAGTGCCATAGTTGTGTGCAATCGAAGCAACCTCATAAGCCTGACAAGGCTGCTAAGGAGAGGAACTTGGCACCTCTGGAACTAATACATTCTGATCTATGTAAGATGAATCGTGTTGACAAAGGGTGGAAAGATATACTTCATGACTTCGATTGATGGTTCGAGTAGATTTTTCTATGTTTATTTTTTGAAATCTAAGGACGAGACATTAAACTACTTTAAAATATATAAAGCTAAAGTTGAAAATAACTTAGAGAGAAAGATTAAACGTCTTAGGTCTGATCGTGGTGACGATTATTTTCCCCAAAGTTTTTTATGATTTCTGTGCGGAACATGGTATTATTCATGAGAGGACGTCTCCCTATTCACCTGAATCTAATGGGTTGCTGAGAGGAAAAACCGAACATTGACTGAATTGGTGAATTCCATGTTAGACACTGCTGGTTTATCTAAGGCATAGTGGGGGGAGGCACTATTGACTTCGTGTCATGTCCTAGTAAATTCCAAGTTAGACACTGCTAGTTTATCTAAGGCCTAGTGGGAGAGACAGTATGGACTTCGTGTCATGTCCTGAATAGATGTAACACCCCAAAATCGCTAACCAAAAATCACCGTTTCAATTACGCGGGTTTTTCAAAAATATTTTAAAACCGCATCATATCCTTTGATCTCGAGCTCCACCATCCACCCTTAACCTCTCACCAAACCCTACCCGTTCAAATCTCCCTCATGTTCCCCCTCCAAATTCCAAATTCAAATCCAAAGGCCAAAACCAGAAAAAGGAAATTGAATCAAACCCCTACGGGTCGCCTCCTTTCTCCACCTGGCCCATCCTCCCCTTCCCCTTTGGCCCAACCAGACTAGGCAGACCCAAGCGCCCTTCTTCCTCTCTCCCTCTCCGCCAGCCGGGGCCCACCTGTCGGCGTGCCTACCGTCGCTACTGAACTGGCCCCACCGGTCAGCTCTCTCCCCTTCCCCCTCACACCGGTAGCACGGCACATCGCCGCGCCACTCACGCCACTGCGTGGGCTGGCGTTGGCACCGTCGCACGCCGCCACCCAGGATTCCCGCTGCAGCCATCATCGCAGTCCTGCGTTCGTGCACCCCACCAGACCCACCTCGCATCGTTGCCCTGTGGCACACACCAACATCGTACTATTGCTACCCGCTCCCCCTCTCTGTAGCCACACCACGAGAGCTATGAGAGCCATGAACCGAATCGCCGCCGGACTCATCACATCAGTCGCCTACCCTGTCCTTGCCTCTGTTACACATCACGCATGCTCGTGCCACACGGGCCCGGCGAGCATAGCCACCGTGCCGCCATAACCCCCAACCCTTTCCGCCGTCGCCTATAAAGGGGCACACCGGCCACCCACGCCGCCCTGCATGCCCATCCACTCACACAAACACACATGCCTCCCTCTCCTAAGCTTGGCGCGGCGGTGGAAACCACCGCGGCGAGCTCTGCCGCGCCACCTGCCGCCCAAATCCACCCCTGTAACCTCTCCCACACCGACGCAAGGTGACCTTGGACTCCCCCACCTCTCATGTCACCCCTTTTTCCCCATCATAGGTTAGAGCTACGCTAGCAGGGCTAGGGCATTGCCGCGCCACCACACCCACCCCATCGGCATTCGGCGGCCGCCCGCTGCCCTCCCTACCTCCGCGCCACCACCACTGACCCTCGCCTCAATGCCCTATCTCTCACAGGCACACCCTCGATCAAGGAACCAGACCGCCATGCGGTGAACCGTCGGTGAGCCGCGGGGCCACGCCGGCGACCGGTTCGGCTAAAACCAAACCTGGACACCGTCTCTCGCCATCGCCTCCTCATGTGGCTGACGAGTGGGGTCCACTTCCCGCCGTCACCAGGCCGTCGCCTCTCGTCGCGGCCAGTGGGCCGGCCCAAAAGGCCCACGGCACGACAGTGGGTGGGATAGGCCGTGAGCAGGCTGAAGAGGGTGGGCTGTGCGTGGCCTTTTGGCTCGGAAAGCTTTACCCTCTTTCCTTTTCGAATTATGAATTGCTTCTTCGAAAGAAATTCATATCTCGGCCGTTCAAACTCGGAATCCGACGATTCTTTCACCAAAATCCATCTAAACTCATCCTGTATCCAACCACACCCTTTGCATATCCTTTCGAGCATATTTGACTATCTTCTTATGATTCTTTTTGTTTGTGTGCCGTAGACACTGTTCCCAAGTAGACCTGCGAGCCCGACATGACTGTGCAGGACCAGGATCCCGAAGAGACGAACGTTGACCTCCGCTGTCCCAAGAACCTCGACGACGGCAAGTCTACTGAAATCCTTTGATGCATAAACTTCCTAGTTTTTACAAAAACAACCCTTGCCATGTCAACTATAAAACTTGCATTATTTTTGCTAGCTAAGGTCAAACATGGTAAGATAGCCACCCGAACCAATCTTAGACTTAGCGCGCTTAGGAGGGAGTGCTCATTCAATATTATATACATTAAACTTAGTTTGCGAAAACTTGGGGAAAGACCCCGGCGGCCTATCTCGATCGACTAAGCCATGTGATCAAAGGGTGGAGAGCCCGAGTACCGTATTCACGGTTACACTAGGGGCCCGACCTCGCGGAGAGGGCTGGGTGGTGTTTAGGGAGAAGCTCCGCTCTTCTAAGGACCGTGTTGGAGTCTCATCTTGCCTGACTCTTTTACCATGCAACTACACGATGTTGTGTGCGGCAACGCTGGGCCGGAACCCCCAAGGAACAACCGGTTGATACCCGTAGGCTGGGTAGCACTAGGGGACTAAGAACGGGAGCGGTCGCATGTCTGCTGGCATTGAGCGACGTCATGTGTCTGCTGGCACTGGGCGACAGGAGGTCCCATGTCTCTCTTGGTTGAGGTTGGGGAATACTTGCGGGGGTAGAGCCTTGAGCAGAAAGGACCTCATGGCAATGAGTGTCCGAACAAAACTTGTGGGTAAAGTGTGCACCTCTGGCCAGAGTATAAATCTATCCGGATAGTCCGTTGTCCACTAGTATGGACGAGTTACGGCTTGGTTTCTACCACTAGAGTTTTATAAAATTAGGGATGGGTTTGGTTGGGTAAAAATGTGTTTTTGGAAGCTACGGGCATGGTCCGAGAGCAGTGGAGAAAATAGTGGCCTGCGAGCCATAAGCCACAGTGGACTGACAAGTCCAGTGGCACCCCTTTTGGAAAAAGGTGTTTTCTGAAATAAAATTGTTAACCATTAAACCCTGCATTTGTAAGTTTTCCGTAAAACAACCTAAGCTCCACATATCCCTTGCATGCAGTGTTAAGCCATTATCCCCTTCCTTCTGGAGGAAGGTAGGCTTGCGGAGTACGGTTGTACTCACCCTTGCTATATCTATGTTTTTCAGACAATGAAGAAACCATGATTGAAGCTCTCTTCAGTTAGGTCATGACCCTATCCTCAACTAGTCTGCGGCATTGGGCAATAAAGACGTTTCCGCTGTATCTCATTTTATCCTATTTACGTAATCTGGTTTGTAATCGTTAAGTCAGACTCTGTACTGCTTGAATAAATGTGTTGCTAGCCTCCTGGGACTAGCATTTGTATCACATTTGAGTTCCCGTGAAAATTATGTTAGTGTTACATGGAAGCTACAATTAAAATTTTATAGTAACTATAGTACTAGAGAGGCCCAATACATAGCACTTGAATTCATTGTTAGTATAAAGTTCTTAGATCTAATTTGAGACACATATACCAAACATGGTTAGCTCAAAAATGGAGTGTCAAGATCCCCTAAATGTGTCGAGTATGTGTGCATATGTAGGCATACAATCTGTTTTAAATAGGTGGCTAGCTATACTTGGATAAATCTAACTACATAGGTATACGTGGTTATGAATGGTAAAGTAATATAAATTGCACTAAGGTACGAGTTATTGGATCATTTAGTTTTTTGAATTTTCTATATCATGCATGGGTGTTGTTTCAGATAGCGATACCTAATTCTTTTTCTTTCACTTTTCTTCCTCTTCCTACGTACCTTGCATGAAGGGGAAGAAGGAAACAAAATTCAGGTGCCGTTAAGGTCCGTTGCCTCTAAATTTCTTGTTATATAAAATTGATTTGGATTTACATCAAGTAACATTACAATTATGATGATTTTTGGCATGATTTTAAGATAAATTTTGTGCTTAAATTTCAAGGCTAGAGTAACTTCGATCTTGTACAACAATTTCAATTTAAGTGAACAACACCCAAACCACACATAGACATTTTTCTCCAAAGGCGGTTTGCATTCACATTAACAAAATTGTGATGTGGCTAGTAAAAAGCCAAAGATCTGGCGTTGCATAAACAAGTCCTATATTTCTATGACATCAATGTGGTAGAAAATCTATGACAATGTATATTCAGGTGTGACTTAGCACCCACTAGGGTACTGCTGTTGGAGATGGAAGCATGGAGCCCTTGATGAGCTCCGTTGCAAAAATTGTCGCAGTGAAAGTTTGAAAATGAGTATTACAGGTAGAAGACGAAGAAAATGGGTCTTTTCTGGTACCATGTTCTAGATAGACCCGACACTGATTGAAAACTATGTCCACTTTCACGTCGTTCTCACGAACAGTTTATACGTTGGAAATCTCGTAAGCGTTTAGTACGACCTTTCTCACGGCAGGCTGACGAAGTCACGAGTGTATTGTTGCAACACAACGGTGCGCGCGCTGCTAGCAACAGTTCAATGGCGGTGGAGCTCCACTTCGTGCTGGTGCCGCTCATGGCGCAGGGCCACGTGCTCCCCATGCTCGACCTGGCGCGCCTCATCGCAGGGCACGGCGCGCGCGTCACCGTCGTGCTGACGCCCGTGAACGCCGCGCGCAACAGGGCCGCCCTGGAGCACGCCGCGCGGGCGGGGCTCGCCGTCGACTTCGCCGTGGTCGCCTTCCCGGGGCCTGCGCTCGGCTTGCCCGAGGGCTGCGAGAACGCCGACATGGTGACAGACATGTCCCTCGTCGTTCCCTTCTACGACGCCTTGTGGCTGCTAGCCGAGCCGCTCGAGGCGTACCTCCGGTCGCTGTCCCGCCGCCCGGACTGCCTCGTTGCCGACTCGTGCTGCCCGTGGACGGCCGGTGTCGCGCGGCCGCTCGGCGTCCCGCGGCTCGTGTTTCACGGCCCGTCCGCGTTCTATCTCCTCGCGGTGCACAACTTGGCCAAGCACGGCACGTACGACCACGCCGGCGGCGACTTCGATCCGTTCGAGGTGCCGGACTTCCCGGTGCGCGCGGTTGTCAACAGGGCGACGTCGCTCGGGTTGTTCCAGTGGCCGGGGCTGGAGAGGTTCCGGCGAGAGACGCTCGAAGCCGAGGCCACCGCTGATGGCCTGCTCGTCAACACGTGCTCGGCCTTGGAGGGCGTGTTCGTCGAGAGCTACGCGGCGGCGCTCGGCCGGGAGGTGTGGGCTGTCGGGCCGCTCTGCCTCCTCGACACCGACGCCGACACGATGGCGGCAAGAGGCAACCGCGCGGCCATCGACGCCGAGCACATCGTGTCCTGGCTCAACGAGCGGCCAGCGGCGTCCGTGCTCTACGTCAACTTCGGCAGCATCGCGCGCCTGTTCCCGCCGCAAGTCGCCGAGCTCGCCGCCGGCCTGGAGGCGTCGCACCGGCCGTTCATCTGGTCCGCCAAAGAGACAGCCGGACTCGACGAGGATTTTGATGGCCGCGTCAAGGACTACGGCCTCGTCATCCGCGGGTGGGCGCCGCAGATGACCATCCTGTCGCACCCGGCCATCGGCGGCTTCTTGACGCACTGTGGCTGGAACTCAGCTCTGGAGGCCATCTCCAACGGCGTGCCGCTGCTGACCTGGCCGCGCTTCGCCGACCAGTTCCTGAACGAGGCGCTGGTCGTAGATGTGCTCGGTGTCGGCGTCCGCGCCGGCGTGAAGGTGCCGGCCACGCACGTATTGCTCGCGAAGCCCGGGGAGCGGCAGGAGGTGCAGGTCGGGAGGGACGGCGTGGAGAGGGGATTGGCCGAGCTGATGGACGAGGGGCCAGCGGGTGCAGCACGAAGGTCCAGGGCCAAGGAGCTCGCCGAGAAGGCGAGAGCCGCTATGATTGAGGGCGGGTCGTCCGACACCGCCGTGAAGACCATGGTCCGCCACATCGTCGAGCTCGCGCGCAAGGAAAAGGCTGGAGAACATGGTCCTTGATCCGGCAGAGGTGGAGGAAGAGCGAGGCGAAAAAGAAGAGGGACAATGCGGATGACATGCTCACAGTGGCACCATGAATTGCTAGTGTTGGTGAGATGGGTGCAAAATTGAAATTGGTCCAGACAAATTCTACGAATTCATATTTATGGACATCATGAAACTTTTTGGTTTTTCTGTTTTTTTTAGCAAAGATATGAAAACGGACGAAAACAGTGTGGTTGTTTTTTCCCTATTTCTGCTAGGATATCCCCTTTTTACCCACACTTGCCTAAGAAGGACTTTTTCGAGGCTAGGCGTAGACAGTGACGAAACCATAAACTTGAATTTTTCATTGATATGGGAACCAATGGTACTAACTTTTTAAATTTTATTTGAATTTGAAAATTTTTAGCAGCAAAATTTCCAAGATGAGATACGATTTGATCTCGTTCAAACTTGCTACAGGAATAGGCTGAACCTTAGCGCTTGGCTAGGCTGCATCCAGGTGACAGATATCGTGTGGTGGATGCGGGCTAGGCATGTACTTTGCCTACCAGAACTGTAAGCACCAATACGACCACGCTTTGGGTTGGCTTGGTTTATGCAAACCGGATTGGTTTGGATCTATTATACATACGTGCTGGTATGATTGTGCTTGGGCGTGACTTTAGTTTGATTTCTACCCTAGTGTCAACTTTGATCTCAGCTGGCTGATGTGACAGCCAAATATATAGTGAACTTTTGGTTGGCTTCCGCTTCTATTTCTATATATTGTGGATTTAAGGTATTGTATTCGTGTACTCTTGGCATATTATAGATCCTGCTGTTTATTTATTGGTAGCGCTGCCATATCAATTTGGTTGCGGCAGCACGTGAAGTCATGTTCCTTGGGATATATATCACGCTGGTATTCCCATTTTGCCTTTTTAGATCCTGACAGCTATTTACATATGTTTCCATTCGAATTGGTTTGCATTCGACATCCTGTGAATCCCGTGTTTGTTCCTGCTTTTGGGCTTCCTGATTTCGTATGTATTTTCGTAATATAATCAAAAGATGAAAATAGGTTATGAATTAACCCAATTTGGAGAGCGCTAGACATGCTTGGTCGACCTGATGATTATGTAAATGGCTAAATGCACATATCTGACTATTAAATTGGCAATTGATCCGACTAGTGTTCTCACCATTCAATGGATGACCCGACAATGGGGCTTTATATATTTTCAATTAATCCTTAAAACATTACACTAATAAGATGATCAAACATATGCATTGCATCTACATTTGATTAATTGTACAATACAGTAGTCATTTTTTTTGTTTTGGAATAGTGCACTCATCATATATGATTTGATGCGGTGAAAAAAGGCATCGTCTGATCATCCGATGTTATCGCATTTTCACAACCTTTGTTCCTCCAATGGTTATTCTATCTTGAGTCTTATATATACCCCTTCCCTGCATCCAATTGGCTACTCTTGACACACCTAGAGCTATTCACATACACACATATATGTTAAGAGTCAATTGAGCTTCAAGTATGTCCAGCCACTTGTGAGACTTGTAGGATGAGGACTTGCTTGGTGCTAGCATCAAGTGTGCATCCTAGTTCGTTTGGGAGACTTGATCAAGTGAAGGTCGTAGCCTTTTACATTTGGTGATTGATTAGTAGCACCAAGACAGTCTCGGCGATCGGGATGTTCTTGGTGTGCTTCCAGATGAAACAACCCCGATTTCTCATGAACTCAAATGTGATACAAAGTCTAGTCTCAGGAGGCTAGCATACACATTTATTCATCAAGTAGCACAGAGTCTGATTTAATAGTTACAACAACTGAGTACATAAATAGCACAAACAACAAAAGATACAGTAGAAGCATCCTTTAGATCCCAATGCCACATGTTAGTTGGGAAGCAGGAGCACAACCTAACCAAAGAGCGTAGCGATGAGATCGTTGTCGTTGTCTGAAAACATCAACAAACGGAAGGTGAGTATAACATATTCCGCAAACTAAGAAATGGAGGGGTTTAAGGAAAAAAGAGACGAAAAAGATGAGAAGAGAACAAAAGCTCGAACAAGACTTTCTATCCATGAAGAAATAGTTGGCAAATAAGCGCTCTATGCTCGATGGATAACCAAGTCGAAGTAGTTCTTGAAGTTGTGACAATGTGAACTGTTTGTGAGGGGAGGGGGATTCCTCTAAAGATGAATTGCTTCCATTCATTCCAAATTGCTCAACAATGAAGAATGATGATCTTCATGAAGGAGACAATTATTTACGCCTTTCGGCTACTGAAAATTGTGACCAGCAAACCTGGGAGAACGGGCAGCTCAGGAAAAGATGCTTAAGGGTTTCTTCTATATTTTCACTACAAAGAATTAAGAATGCAATTGTAACATGGTGCTACGAGATTTGTTGAAGTTTTCAGAGATCAACCACTCACATCAGCTGGACGGTATAGCAAAGATATCAATACTATGCTGTAAATTATGGGTGCATTTGAAATCTAATATATGTGTTAATTGTATGGCATTGGAAGCCTATACCGTTTGATTTTCAATTATAAATCATTTGTTTTTTTACAAAGTTCGACTCTCTCATTATTGAAAAAACAAAATATGTAAAAGTTAAAGACATCCATAAAGTATATTATGTGCCAAAATAAAACTAAGTAAAATTAAATAATAATTATATTTTTTAGATAATATAGGTGTGTCAGAATTAGTGTCTAAAAAGGTTAAACGAGAGTACTTAGTAATTAAATTACTTCTTCCAGAACCAGCAATACTATTGTCGGAAAAGAAGCCATTAGACCGTCTCCAGTAGAGTGCCCAAATAAATTGCATACAGTACAAATCGATACTGTAGTGGACAGAAAGAAAGATAGTTAGAATAGTGATAGGCAATTTTTTATATTTTTAGAGCCTGTTTGATCCTGGTGACTAAATTCGAAGCTGACTAAAATTTAGTCATTTTAGAGGACTAAAGTTCTTAACAGTAGTGATTAAAAGTGACTAAAATCATTTAGTCTCTTTAGCCCCAATAGATGAGCTAAAAGTGACTAAAACCCCACTTTTCCCACCCCTACCCCTCACTCCCTCGACCTCACTCTTTCTCTGCCCCCACTCTCTCTCTCTCGCGTCGCCCGGTCTCCTCCGCCCGCCCGCGCCTCCCCCTCCGCCAGCGCCTCCTCCGCCGCCGGCCTCCTCCTCTCTGCACGCCGGCGCCTCCTCCGCCTGTTGTCCACCTCCTCCGTCCGCCGTCCGCCGTCCGCTGTCCACTGCCCTACCCCTACCGGTTGCGGCCATGGCGCTGGTGGGGTGTCCGCGGTGCAGGGGGCGGAGCGCCATGGCGGGCGTGAGCGGCGCGGAGCGGTAGCAGGCGACGGCGAGCGTGCGTCGCGAGCGAGGGCGACCGTGAGGCGACGGTGTACCGAGCTTCTGGCTCGAGCTACAACGAGGGCTTGGCCGCTGCCTCCGTCGTCTCCGCCGCTGGCAGCTCCTTGTCCGTGGGCCGCCTGATCGTTCCGCCTGCCGCAGCTTGGCGCACACGCCACCTGGGCCTGGAGCTGTCCTCTGGTGCCAGACACGCAACGCCGCCTCCGAGCTTCGCGGCCTGCGTCCTCTGCCTCCGAGCTCCCCGGCCTCCGTCCTCTACCTCAAAGCTCAGAGCGGCGGACGGCGCTGTGCGGCCAAGGCGTCGATACCGTAGTAGCCCCGGTGCTTCCAATACGCCTTGATGCCGCCCTTGTAGGTGCGGTCCATGCCTTGGTGCATTCGGTGGGGGAGAAATGGGCAACAAACAGGGGCATTTGAATCATTATCAACAATAACAAAGTCTTTAGTCTCTATTTAAACCACCGGATTCAAATAGAAATAATTAAAAATTTAGTTTCTGGTTTTATTCAATTTTTTGTCCTTAGATCAGCCCCTTAGTCAGACTGTTCAGCAGGCTGTTCAGCCGCTGCACCCCGCAGGACCCGCACTCGCCAACAAGAGGTCACCATCATCTATCGCCATCATTCAAAGACGACATCGTCCGTGCCTGCCCGCGACGCGACTCAACGCTCGCGCTGACCCCATTTTATCGACCAGTCATTCAAGCAAAAATCAACATGTATGGAAATATACAATAGCGGCACGCGTGGGAGTGGGGGACACACGGACTCCAGCGTCGAGCTCCAGCCGCTGTGCGTCGAGAGGCCGCCGACAGCCGGTTGCGACGGGATGGTCATCTGCGGCGCCCAGCCACGGACGAGGAGGCCGTGGTCTTTGACGCGGGCCTCAAACTCCGCGCCCAGTCCGGCGGTCTCTTGATTGACCAGATGAACGGCCGGCACGACGGCGCGACGCCTCCAGTCCGGCGGCGAGCTCAGCCACCTGCGATGGGAACAGGCGGGCTATGCTGCCGAAGTTAATGTACAGCACGGACGCCGGCGGCCGCACATTGAGCCAGGACACGATGTGCTCGGCGTCCATGGACGCCCGGTTGCCTCTACCCGCCATCGCGCCCTCGTCGGTGTCGAGGAGGGAGAGCGGCCCGGCTGCCCATACCTTCCGGCCGAGCGCCGCCGAGTAGCTCTCCACGAACGCACCCTCCAAGGCCGAGCATGTGTTTACGAAAGCTGGCCCTCAGCGGTGGCCTCGGCTTCGAGCGTCTCCCGCGGGAACCCTGTTGCCAAACCGCGCGCACCGGGAAGTCCGGCACCTCGAATATATGGCTCGAACTCGCCGGCGGCGCCGTCGTATTTGCCGTGCTTAGCCAGGTTGTGCACCGCGAGGAGGTAGAACGTGGACGGGGCGTGGAGCACGAGCCGCGGGACGCCGAGCCGCCGCGCGACACCGGCCGTCCACGGGCAGCACGAGTCGGCGACGAGGCAGTCCGGGCGGCGGGGCAGACACCGGAGGTGCACCTCGTGCGGCTCGGCTAGCATAGCCATGCGGCTTCGTAGCAGGGGATGAAGAAGCGTGAGGGGTGATTGGATCCGGTAAATACCACGTGTCCCATCGAACGTTCGACGTTACCTCAAAAGACAAATTTATTAAACCTAATTAATCTATGATTAACAAATAGTTATTATAGTATTATATTTGCTAATCAAAAATTAATTAGATTTAATAAATTCGTCTCGCCATTTAGATTTTCATCTGTGTAATTAATTTTATAATTAAATTATATTTAATATTTTTAATTAGCGTTCGATACGAACGAGTCCTAAATTCTAAATTTTATCAGAGGATCTACACATTGCCCTCAGTCCCATGCCGAGGTTCTCGCAGCCCTTGGGCAGACCAAGCGCGGGCGCTGGGAAGGCGAGCTCGGCGAAGGCGAGGGCGAACCCCGCCCGCGTGGCCCCCCCTGTTGCGTTGCGTGCGGTGTTCACCGGCGTCCTCCAGCACGACGGTGACGCGCGCGCCGTGGCCTGCGATGAGGCGTGCCAGGTCGAGCATGGGGAGCACGTGGCCCTGCGCCATCAGCGGCAGTGCGGCGCCAGCACGAAGTGGAGCTCCGCTGCCATTGCACCACTACTAGCACCGCTGTCTTTTATCGGTGCAACTGCGAGCACTCACATCACCAGCCCCGAGAAAGGTCACTAATAAATACCGAGATCCACCGTGGGCGTAGTTTTCGATGTTGAAGTACACTGGTCTATGCCATAGAAACTGAATCTTTTAGGTTGTGAGTACTCATTCAATCCTATTTCTATATCTAAAAAGAATATTTTATCTTGATCAGCAAGATTCTTTACTCCTATACTACAATCATCTGTAACCATCTCTAGTCTAAATATCTACCCTATATCAATCACCACAACTTTTATTATTTTATAATCCTTCTTCCTCCTCTCTCTCCTTATCCATCCTTTTCCCGTAGCCACTCTCCTCCCATCCACCTCTGCCTCACTCCCGCCACCACCGCTGCCTCCTTTCCCGCGCCGGCAGCAGCGTCCCCCGCCGACACCTCATCTCCCTCAGCGCCGCCGCCTCCTCCAAGATCCACAGCCTCCCTCTCCTCCCACCGGTGCTGCCCTCCGCCGGAGAAGACGCCGCCGCCCCGCCCTTTGGCTCCTCCGTGGATTCCTCCGCGCTCGCCGGCGTGCGGACGGCGAGGCGGAGGCTCCTCCCCTGCTCGGCAGCACGTTCGCCCCGCCGGTGCAGGCCAAGAAGGCCGGTTCCGCGGCACGCCCTCCGCCAGATCTGGCCTCATGCGTCGCCGCCGCCTCCCTCGGGTCGCTGCGTCACCTGCGTCGCTGCCTCCTCCTTCCCCGGGTCGCCGCGTCGCCCGTGTCGCCGCCGCCTCTCCAGGGTCGCCGCATCGCCTGCGTCGATGCCTCCTCCCCCGGGTCACCGCCGCCTGGCCCGGGCATGGCGCGACCGCGCGAGCAACCGTCCGTTGCCAACGTGGAGAGGAGAGAGCGGATAGGGTCGGTACTGGAAGGACTCCAGATTTGGGGTTGGACGGAGCCTCGGGGACGATGCAGTTGGCTATAGGGTACACTGCTGCGGAGGCACAGTCGACTGCATATGTTTACCATAGCGTTTCGGGTCTCTGACTGCCCATAGCCTTAATAAATTATCATACCTTGGTGTTCATGTAGTATTATTTTGTCGTTCGTAAGTATACAAATGCATGGACTCGAATATCTCTAACTATGGCAAACAAAAGGAAATGTGCGTCTCCGATGACTGTTTCAGAGATATTTGAGCCACCCAAGTTCGGAACATGTAGGTCATATTAGATCCAACTTTACATTGAGGCCCTGTTTGATCTCTTGAATTAGAATTTTATTGCAAAAACTATTTGTTCTCCACTGATATGAGAAGAGAAAAGAGATTTTAAAAGTTTTGGGTGGAGAAACACTACTGAAGAATAGCCCATTAGTTCCGGCTGGGAACTCCATTCAGTCCCGAATTGCCAACCGATACTATGAAAATAGGAACTAATGCTCTCAAGTTTTTTAGTCCCGGTTGTAGGAACCGGTACTGATAGTTCGTAAAAAAGATGAAAATGTATGTTTCTATTGGGGTTCGAACTCAAGAGCAATAGCATCACGCGAGATCTATACAATTCAAATCACTACAACTCACTGCCACATCTAACTACATAGATAATATTTTTCTTTTATTGTAAGTGTCTGAAAGGCTTTGTCCCGGTTGGTGAGGCTGTTACCAACCGGGACCAAGGGTAGCACCAACTTGGACTAAAACCTCTACAATGGGGTAACACATTTCGAACCGAGACTGATTCTTCTATCAGTATCGGTTCCATTTCACGCCGGGACGGATCTAGGGGACGGATTGCCTGTTTTCCAGTGGTGAAAGGAAAGCAAAGAACTTCATGATACAATTCCAATCCAATTCACCGGTGGAAGAGAATAATCACTTTCTTTGAAATTAACATATACGTAGAATCATGAATTCTAATTCATATGCATCATTGGTTCAACTATTTAGTCACATTTCAATTCTCCTAAATTCTTAGTAGCCAAACAAGGCCTAATAAAAAATTTCAAGAAATGCTATCATGTCATTCTTAGTGCTAGTTTCATTTTTTTTAAACTCACTTGATGATATGTCACATAAGAAAAATTGATGGACATGGTAACAAATTGATGAGGACACATTACTACCTATGTAAAATTGAGGGCATGTTTGGTAGTGATAATTTTTTAAACCACGATATTAGAATACCATACTTTGCAATTGTCCTAACAATATCATGGTTTTATATGCTAGGAGAAATCCATTTTACAACATTCAATTATGCAGTCTTCCGATTTAAACTCCGAATTAAGAAACTAGGTAGCCAAGGCCCTAGATGACCAAACCAGACGAAACACCCCCTTGCCCCTCATGAAAGTGGTATTGAAGGTTGGTTTTCTATTTATTATAGAGCTCTAGCACCACATATAAAACTTGATGTGCTCTATAATAAATGTAGAGGATGCCGTCATCTTCTAAAGCCGTCAATGGCATTCTCTAAAGAGGACACAAATCTCCCCTTTATGAGATTCTACGAAACTGTATATCCATTTTTATTGTTTAGACAATAAATTAAGTAAAAGATAAAAGCATACCAATAAACATTATAATTAAGGTTGGTTATGAAAAATACATACGTATAAAGGTAAAATCTGAAAATATATCACTAATATAGATTTTAATTTTGACTTATAAAGAATGTGGTACAACGTTATGTGTATAGCTTTGGTAAGAAATATGCTTAGAAGTTATATACCTTCTAAAAACAGAAAACTATACAAATGATTTTTTCAAGAAAATAAAATTTGAAAAGATATCTTTTTATAACCTATTAATTTTGTTTGAAAAATTATGTGCATATATTATACACGTAAATTAATAAATCTCGTACAAATAAAAGTTAAGGAAAATATTTTAAAAATAAAATGTTTTTCAGGTGTGGGATTCTTCATTTTTTTAAACAAAAAGAGCATTAGGCAATAGGTGGGTCATTTCTTACTTGGAAGGCAATCGAGCCACGCGTGCCCCTCACATGCATGCTCGAGGTTACCATGCTTGTGTTCCTCCATATTTCTCGTCTAAACTGAATATTCTCGGTCCAAACATTAAGATTCTTTTTAATATATACATAAGTCCTATGTAACTTTCCTATGTATCAAATTATCCAATATTTTATTCATCAGTCTCTAATTACCATAAGAAAACACTCCCCCTGGCCACCACTGAAACGCAAGCCTCACAACCTCTTTTTACTCTTTCCGTGTCTCCTCGGCTTCTCGGCATGTGACACGCCGAGCGTGCCACTCACCTCCGCGTCGCTCCCAGCTCCCAGCTGAAGGGATCTAGGCCCTATTTGGTGTTTTGGTAATTGTGACAACGTTGTGTGGACTAATGTTTTAATTGAGTATATTGAAGGGGATTGAGTCTACGGATAATTGAGCTCGGTCGATATAGATTTAAGCATAGTGATTGCTTCATGGATGGATAGCTCAAGGCAAAGGTATAAAGATAGGTTTTGAGTTTTACCAGTCAAGCGGTGCTTAGAGGATGGAAATTGACCGGATTAATAGGCTAGATAGCCGTACTATTAAGAGGGGTCTAGATGATGCTTAAGTCTTTGTCATGTGTTGAAAAGCTCAATCTTGCATATGCTATTCTTCTTAGCATAAGATCGATTGTTTGCAAATCTCGTTTAGCTCTTGGGTGATGTCATTGTTTTGAGGTGGATCTTTGTAACACCCCGAAAATTAGCGTCGAAATTTTTTTTCTGATCTCTCCCTAATTCAAATTCAAAACACTGGTTGTTGCTTGTTTCGAGTGTATATTCATGAGCTCAACAAAAGTCCAGTTAGCCCAAAATATTCTCCACCAAACCTTCCAAACCCTAGATCCAAAAATTCAAAAAGAAATACTCCTCTCTTCCCCTTGGGCCAAAACTAGCCCAGTCCTCCTCCCCTCCCCTTCTTTTCTGCGGGCCCAGCCCACCCCTGCCAGCCGGCCCACCTCCTCGCGACCCACTTCCACTGTTTCCCCTTCCTCCCGGCCTAGACCGAGACGGCCCAACCGCCACCCACCTTCTCCCTACTGTCTCTTTCAACCGGGCCCCGCGCCTTCCCTCTCTGCCAAGCGGGCCCCTGCCCATCAGCCTCCCTCTCCTTCTTCCTCCTCTTGGCCGGACAGGCACCGCGCATGCGGACAGCACCGCGCGTCGTGACGACGCGCTCTGGCCCCGCCGCGCCAGGCCCCGCCCGCCCCGCCAGGTCCGCTTGCCCTCCACCTTCTCTGCAGCGCCAGCCCAATGGCATCTGTGCTCCTCCATGGCTGATTTCCCTCTGCTGACGTCAGATCTGCCTCATTCACCTACCTCTGTCCCTCTCCTCTCCCAACATGTCGTGCAGCCCCAACTTCACTGGCCTCCTCCTCACCAATCACCTTGTGGAGCTTTAGCGCTGCGCCTTCCAAGCAACGGTGGTGGCGGCCTCTTCCAAGCATCATGCGGGGGCTCTGTTTGCTTCCTTACACCTGGGTGGCAAAAATTTGGTGACAGTGCTCGACACTCCACCGCCCACCGTCGGTCCTAGAGCGGTCCATCTGTGATCGACTCCTCTTCTAAGCCCAAACACCACCCTTTAGTGGAGCCTGCCGGAGCCCTCTTCGCCTCCTCTTTCATTCGAGCATGCGAGGAAGCTATAGTTGCCGAGCCCCACGGTAGCACAACCGATAGCGTTAGTCCAGGCTTTCACTGCATTTGTCGTAATACTGTTCCTTTGGAAGCTTGGTCACGTTCCTCTATGTTTCTCCTATAAATAGAATATTACTAGTTCAATCAGCAAAATTATTTCCTCGGTTTCGATTCTCCCACACTCACATTTCTCTATAAACTTCCTATATATATCCAACTACCTAATAATTTATTCATCCATCTCCAACTATCAGAAAAAAAACATTCCCATAAGGCCACCACTGTCATGTGGACCTCGACAGCCATTTTCCCCTCTCCTCGGCTCCTCTGTGTGGCCACTGGCATCCTCGCCTCATCGTTCTTCACCACCAACCGCGATTGTTGCTGCCTGCTCACCCTCCTTATTCGGTCCACTCACCCTCCACCTCCTCCGCCCCGTTCTCTACCTTCTCTGCCTCACCCTTCTCCTTCTATATCCTTCTTGCCCAACCAGATCCGTCTCCTCCTATGGTGCCTCCTCCATGGCTGGATTTCCCTCCGCTGCCACCATGGCCAAATCTACCTCATCCTCTGCTCGTGGCCCTCTCCCTTTTCAACCATTGAGTTTAGGTTCTCCTCCAAGCACTGCATGCCTCCAGCCCACTCCTCTCCCACCTCCTGCCACCACCTTCTCCAAGCATTGCCTCCTCCTAGAGCCGCCTCCTCGGTCCACCCACACGTGTAGCAATGGTGTGTGCAATATGCATGGATTAATGGATTAATTCTTCACTATTAGGGGCATAAAATAATATTTATATACATAACATAGCAATTTGGATATGCATGAGAACTATGTACCATATAATTCTTGTTATAATTAAAAATATGTAAATGAATTTATTTTCAACTTAGTTTCGGGTTTTTTACTGAGCCAGCTCGCGAGCCAACAGCGAGTCGACCTGAGCTCACAATACAACTAAACTGAGCCGATCACCTTTCGAGCCACACCGAGCCGAGGGCTCGGACTCATTTCCAGCCCTACGGATAGTAGATAGCGGGTGCAATTGTAGACGCTAAGTTTCAATTGCGAAAATTGAAGATCACTAGTAAAATGAAGTATATATCATGGAATATGACTTCTGAATATATTAGAAACCTATAAAAACTCAAAGTAACATAAAGGACAGTGTGTTGCACTTATAGTAGTTACATATCATTATAAAACATGCTATGGATAGACGATCACTCAACGACTGAGTTGTCTCGCTATAGAAACTTGCTAAAAGCCATTGCGGTCCTGCTATAGCATCCGCTCTGTCAGACATATCGGCCTCTAAGTTCTACCACACTGTTCACATGCCGCTAAGCCACAGCGATAAGGGGCCGCTACCGCTATGGCAGGCACTGAATGCCATTTAGTACCTTGCCTCCACCTACTCCTTCACCTCATGACTTCCTACTCTTCGCACCGTTTGTTGAATTATAATCCAATTTTTTATGAAGGTGGCCGAGTTGGCGAAGCGAAGCGGAGACCTGTCGCTGTGACACAAGATTAGTGGCTAAGGATTTCAATCAAATACTAGATATTGATTACAATGATAAATGTGTTTTCTCTAGTTGTAAAGCATAGTTATATTCGTCCTTTTTCTTTATTGTTGCTATGCATGATCTCGAGCTTGAGTGGTTAGATATGAATACTGCTTTTTTACTTGGTGATTTGGAGGAAGAAATATGCATGGATCAACCTGAGGGTTTCATTATACCCAGCAAGGAGAATTTTTTATGCAAATTAAAAAAATCATTTTATGTTTTGAAGTTGACACCTAGACAGTGGTATAATATGTTTGATTCATTTATAGTTGGAAATTGGCTTTAAGAGTTATCTGTGTGATAGTCGTGTGTACATTAAGTTTATTAATGGATCACCCATATATATGTTGCTGACATGTTGATTGTTGTCAAGAGCAAGATAGACATTGCTAACTTAAAGGCACAATGAAATAGCGAGCTTGAGATGAAAGATCTTGGTACTGCTAAAAAAGATTCTTGGTATGGAGATCCGTAGAGATAGAAAATTTGGTTTGTTTTTTCTTAGTCAACATGGTTATATTCAGAAAGTCCTCTATCGTTTTAATATGCATGACTCAAAGCCAGCAAGTACTCATATTTCTCCTCACCTGAAGTTGTCATTTTCGCATTTTCCTAGCATAGATTCAGATTTTGGGTACATGTCAAAATTAAAGTTCACTGTTCTAGTGCAGTTGGTTCTTTGATGTATGACATGGCTTGTTCACATCTAGATTTATCTTATACTACAAGCTTGGTCAGTAGATACATGGCTAGTCCCAATAAAGAAAATATTGAAACACTGTTTAGTGGATTTTTCAGGTACTTAGGGATACATCTGATGCTTGATTACACTATCGATTTAGACAAGAGAACATCCCTCACAGGTTGAGGGATGTGCAATCAGTTAAAGGGCTTAGTCTACAGTCTGGAGTTGCATTATCAACCACTGAGACTGACTTTATTGCAATTTGTGATGTATGCAGAAAAAAGATGTTTGGTTGAAAAGTTTATATGTTGTATTTTCTAGAGATTTATCTTGCATTTATTTATTTTGTGGTAGTTAAAGTGCTATACACCTTAAAAAGATCAAATATTTCATGAGAGAGAAAAAAAGCACTTGATGCCAAATACAATTATGTCTGTGAAATTGTTGTAAAGGGCAGATTAAAGGTTGCAAAGATCAATATCGATGATAATTCTGCAGATATAATGACTAAGCATGTTACTTTTGCTAAAATTTGAGCTTTGATCAAACTTAGTTGGTATAACCGTTTAATCCTAGCGGTTGTTTTGGTACCGGTAGTTGTTTCTTCGATTGTTCACGACGATGCTTACATGTTATATAATACAAGATAGGATTTGTCTTAAATTGAAGATTGTTTAATTATGATTCAAATTCTAACAGAGGTGGCCAAGTCGGTGAGGAAGTGGAGGCCTATCGTCCCGGAGGGCTATGGATTATGATTTGGTATATAATCATCTTATAAGCCGCTAGAAAACATATGTCATTATTGTAAATACTTTCATGAAAATAGTGAAAGTAGTGGTTGGCTGGTGCCTGTGGATTTTTCTTTTCACATTGAAGAGTTTTCCACGTTAAATCGATGTATCTTTGATTTTTTATTTGGTTTATTGCTCGTCGATTTCTAACACCGTCGGCTGTCTCGGAGATGCATCATCCTCCGCTAGATTTGGCAGATCCCGCTGGTACAGGCTCTCTTGGCGGATCCTGCTGGTACGGGCTCTAGGAAGTTTTACTGTCTCCGCAGCAACTTGATTTCGTGTATAAGTTTCGGTGGGTGTGGCCTCGGCTGCAACATATTTTACGTTATATCGTTTCTTCGAAAACTTTGTAGCCTTGTACATTTTTTATATTCTCTTCGTTTTAATTTATAGACTGATTGGTTTCTTTGACATCAAATTTGAGCAACTCATTCCATTCAAAAATTTATTTAAAATATAAATAAATTTAAATCATAGTTAAAGTATATTATATGCTTAATCAAATCACAGTGAAAATAAATAATAATTATAATTTTTTAAAATAAAACGAGAAAGCTAAACTTCATATTAAAAGGTCAGACGATCTTGTAAATGAGATCGGAGGGAGCAAAGAAAAACGTTCGCAGGTTCTTAGAAAGAAGGTTTGCAGGAAAGCGCAGATACCGTGACACCTGCTTTGCCTTCCTCTACGGCCCTCTACCTCGCATGGCATGCGTCTCGCCGCTCTCCGCTCTCCGCTCTCCGCCGCCGCTCCTACCAGTCTGGACGCCCGGCCGTCTTTAAATATAGCAGGGAATGGAGGGGAAGGGCCCTCCTCGGCTCCCCTCCCGTCCCGTGCCCCGCGCCACCGCCCACCGACGCCTAGGGCTCCCCGCCTCGCGTCGCGGTGGAGGCGGCCGGCCAGCATTTGCACCGCCGCGCCCCCCCGGCCTGAGCCCGCCCGACATCTAGGCTTCGGCGCCCCTGCCCTCCGCGACCACGGGGCTCCTTCGGCTGAGAGGTGATTGCTGCTCACGCGCCTACATTGATCAATTGGCCTCTCGGTTAGGAGATTTTCGGATTCTGGTGGGTTCGTTTGCATAGATACCATACGGTGCGATGTATAGTATGGTTATGCGCTGAATTTCTATTAGATTGCAGACAGCATTCTACGACCAGTCTTGATGGGGATTTGCGTAGAAGAAGAGTAGTCCTAACAATCTGCGGCAATTTCATGGGTTCATTTTGGCGTGGTGGTGCACCTTAATTTCCTACACTTAATACACTTCTCGCATACGTCACGCCAGGCATTCGCTTGCGGTTACATGGGTTTGCTAATTTCTCAGCTACAAGAGCCCTTAATGCAGGCTGTGTTTATTTGGCTGTTCTTTCTTGTCCCATTCCAAATTATAGGCCACGTTAGCTTTACTACTTATAAGCCAAGCTTAACTTTGGTCAAATTGGTTCCGTTGAATTCATCGTGACATATGTTTATTTTATAGTGCATTTATTTGGCACTGTGCATGTTTCCAAAAAAAAATGGTTGAAGTTTAAAAGTTTGATTTATGACAAACTAAACTGAATTGACCTATAATATAGAGCGGATGGAGTCGCTAATATATTTTGCATTTCTGTTGATGGGTTGGTTCCCAAATTCCTTGTGCAACATTAATCCCTTGCAAGCATTGCAGAACCTTCTGTGTTCCCTTTTCTTCGGGTCGAGATTGTAATTTTCTTTTGCAATTTAGTAATGGTAAAGTTTGGTTGGTTATTTTAAGTGAGCAAACTCATTCGTTGATCTTTACCAAATTTATATGCCCAAATAATTTTCAATGACCCTGTTTTGTTTGTTTGAAACCTATTTTGAGTCTTTTGTCTGTACTTCTCATGAAAAATGTTCTCATACTAAGCTAAAGATAACATAAATTAAAAAAAATGAGAAACTTGATCATAAGATAGCACAAGCTAAAGATAGCTCCATTGTCCATACAAGGTAGGGGTCTGGAGCCCCCAGCTCCCATGCTGGATCCACCCATTATTGAGACCGGTCAAAGTTAGTTCGTCATGTGTGCTGTATGTAACATAATAAATAGGCACACCCCTAATTGTACCAACCTTCGAATGCTGTTTACTTGTGGTTTTGTGTGCTACTTGTTTTTAATTTTTTTTCCTCTGAGGCTAGGCAACATACTAAATTATAAACTACGTATTATGATGTAATGTTGTGGAACCCTCCAAACATATTTGTGACACATTTTAACTTATGATTTGTTTGTAAACCCTATGCATGCCTTTGTTGAGCCCAATATCTTATTGTTTTGGAACATCCTTGTTCAGATGTCGGCACCCAATTACGCTCCATTTAGTGGGGTGGCTGAAGATTTGAAAGGAAGAGCAGCTTGCTACAAACAAGACTGGGACCATGGATTCAGCTCTGGTTTCAGGTTTGCGTAACACCATGCTGTACATGCTTGTACATCTCATAATAATTATCTGTTGTGCTCACTTTGCTACGTGAAATATTTTATCAGGATATTAGCACCTACACTCTACATATTCTTTGCATCTGCAGTTCCTGTTATAGCCTTTGGGGAGCAATTGAGTAAAGATACAGGTTGGTTATGCTGCTCTCACCCTCAAGATGGATATTTTGTGATCTGTAGTTACCATTTCCCTCTCTCTCTCTCTCTCTCTCCCCCTCTCTCTCTCCCTCTCTCTCTCCCTCTCTCTCTCCCTCTCCCTCCCCCCTCTCTCTCTCTCTCACTCTCCCTCTCTCCCTCTCTCTCTCTACTGCTTGGTAGAGAAGAAGAAGGAAAGAAAATCCCCTCCAGAAAAAAATAATAAAAAGGGAAAACTCATTAGCCATTTTGATTGCATGTCAATTATTGTTTTGAACATGGAAATGTAGAAAATAATAATGTTTGCTCCATTGTTTGTAATTAACATTGTAGAAGTGAATCGTTGAAAAGTTAATCCCAACTCTCTATTCCTAGAAAAATTTGCTGACAATTCATTCAATTGACATGTTTCAGATGGTGCACTAACCACAGTTGAGACATTAGCATCAACTGCCATTTGTGGAATCATACATTCTATAATAGGTGGACAGCCACTATTGATCGTTGGAGTTGCAGAACCGACAATTATCATGTACACCTATATCTATAATTTTGCTAAAAATCAGCCAAACCTAGGAGAAAAAATGTTTCTGCCATGGGCTGGATGGTAAGGGCTGAAAACTGTACTATATCCTGCATTATTCATTGTTCACTTGACTAAATGATTGGGCCTTTGACAGGGTTTGCATCTGGACTGCTGTTTTGCTGTTCCTCATGGCAATGTTTAACGCTGCGGTTATTCTAAACAGATTTACAAGGTTTGCAGGGGAACTTTTTGGAATGTTGATCACAGTTCTGTTCATGCAAGAGGCGATCAAGGTATGTAGCTTACATATGTTAATCTAAATTCTTTACTGGTTTAGTTTTAGTTGCTGATTACATAGCATGCCATAGGGGATGCTGGGTGAATTCAGTGCCCCTGAGGGTGAAGACCAAAGTCAACTGATATTCCAGTTCCAATGGTTGTATGTTAATGGTCTGCTTGGAATTATCTTTTCAATGGGTGTATTATATACTTCATTAGCCAGCAGGGATGCAAGATCATCACTATATGGCACTGGTTTGTCATATGGCACATATGTACTTTTTAATTTCACAATGGTATGTAATAATGCTTCAGGTAATACCAACAGGGTGGCAAAGGAGCTTAATAGCCGACTATGGTGTTCCAATGATGGTCATACTGTGGACAACATTGTCATATGCACTGCCAAGCAAGATCCCTTCAGGGGTCCCTAGGAGGCTCTTCACCCCACTTCCTTGGGAACCCAAGTCACTCCAGCATTGGACAGTAGCAAATGTAATTATTAGGCACTTTCTTACTATGATTTCAATATTTCATTGTAGTTCTGTGAGCATAGAATGTTTTATGGCTATTGGACATGTTTCATCCATGAACTTGCAGGATCTGTTTTCTGTCCCTCCAGCATATATATTTCTGGCTATTGTGCCTTCTGTGATGGTTGCAGGGCTCTATTTCTTTGATCACAGTGTAGCTTCACAGATGGCTCAACAGAAGGAATTTAATTTGAAGAACCCATCAGCCTATCATTATGACATTTTGATCCTGAGCTTGACGGTATAATGTGTTTATTTGTATAGCATTGTTTTATATTAGGGGTCTCACTTGTCTGACAAAGTTTTGAATAGTTTGCCAATGAATTCCTACTGCTTATAGAAACTGAAAGAAATAAGAAATTAATGTGGAACATGTTAGTTAAACACTTTATATGTGCCTTTTTTAGCGAACATGATAGAAGATGCTTTTTTATTGTATTTCTTCCTTTTTCTCATACTATAGAAATGTCATGTAGACCTTGATCTGTGGTCTTCTTGGCATTCCTCCATCTAATGGAGTACTACCCCAGTCTCCCATGCACACAAGAAGCCTTGCTATCCTCAAGAGGCAGGTTGGTGTTTACAGGCTTCTACATGTGGTTCATTATACAGCTAAATTTGCTCATCTGCCCTCTCTTTCATTCAAAACAGTTGCTTCGTAAAAAGATGGTCCAAACTGCCAAGGATGGCATGATGAACAATGCTACCAGTTCAGAAGTTTATGGCAAGATGCAAGAGGTTTTCATAAACATGGACAGTGGAGGTGACGTGAGTATTATCCACCAAACCCATGATATCATATTCTATGTCTTTTTTTCTCGCAACATTAGTAAGGCTATTGAAAGAAGATATGGCTCGGAACATTAGATTAGATCGATTGAGGATCCATGGTACATATTTATACAGCCGAGGGAATAGAGTCCTAGTCTAGGAAAGAGTCCTAATCTAGGAAGGAATAGATAGATTCCTAATCTACCCTAGGCTGATCCTAACCAATCTAGGGAGGCGCAGGCCTGACCAGCCGCAGCCATATACAAGCCCAACAGAGCTGAACCGAACCAGGTCCAAGAGGACCAAATTACATATTCTTAACACGCCCCCGCAGTCTAATTCGTGTGCACCGCATACGTTGAGACTGGATCTGAATTCCGTGAAAACAGTGGACGGCAAGCCCTTGGTGAAGATGTCTACATACTATGATGATGTAGGGACATGCAGGACGCGAACATCACCAAAAGAAACTCGTTCCCGGACGAAGTGAAGGTCGATCTCAATGTGTTTGGTGCGTTGATGTTGAACTGGGTTGGAAGACATGTAAACAGTGCTGATGTTGTCACAGTACACCAGAGTAGCACGCTGAGGGGGAGTACACAGCTCCTGAAGCAACTGCCGTAACCAAGAAGCTTCAGCCACGGCGTTGGCCACACCACGGTATTCAGCCTCGGCACTGGAACGGGACACTGTGTTTTGGCGCTTGGAAGACCAAGAAACAAGATCATCACCAAGAAACACTGCGTAACCAGAGGTGGACTTGCGAGTGTCTAGACAACCAGCCCAATCAGCATCAGAGTAGACCACAAGGTGAGACTGTGAGGACGGCCGCAGCAGAAGACCCAAATGCATAGTACCCTTGATGTACCGCAGAATGCGCTTAAGAGCAGCAAGATGTGGTTCCCATGGATCGTGCATATGAAGACAAATCTGCTGGACAGAGTAGGCAATGTCTGGTCGAGTGAAAGTCAAGTACTGCAAAGCCCCAGCAAGACTCCAAAAATCTGAAGGATCTTGTACAGGAGCACCAGAGGTGGCAGAGACTTTCGGATTGGTGTCAACTGGAGTGGAACAAGGCTTACAATCAGCCATGCCTGCGCGCTGCAAAATATCGGTCATATACTACCGCTGAGATAGAAGAAGACCACCATTACAGCGCTGAACCTCCATCCCCAAGAAATAGTGAAGTTCGCCCATGTCCTTCATAGCAAACTCATGCTGCACGGCTGCAATAGTGCGACGAAGGAGACCAAGGGAAGAGGCGGTGAGAACAATGCCATCCACATACAAGAGCAGGTAAACGGTGTCCGTGCCACGGTGGAAGACAAACAGGGAGGTATCCAACTTAGCTTCTCGAAATCCAATGGTGAGCAAGTATGACGCGAAACGGCTGTACCATGCGCGAGGGGCCTGCTTAAGCCCATATAGCGACTTGTCAAGATGACAGACTAAACCAGGCTGTGTGGAATCCTCAAAACCAGACGGTTGCTCGCAGTAGACTGTTTGCAGAAAAGCATTCTTGACATCCAACTGATGAATGGCCCAGCCACGGGATAGAGCCAATGAGAGCACTGTGCGAACAGTAGTAGGCTTGACAACTAGACTAAAGGTCTCACCATAGTCAATGCCTGGACGCTGAGTAAACCCACACAAAACCCAACGTGCCTTGTATCGCTCAAGAGTGCCATCAGACTGGAACTTGTGCTTGAACACCCACTTGCCGGAAACGACATTAGCCTTGGCAGGACGAGGAACCAAATCCCAAGTATGGTTCTGTAGTAAGGCTGCATACTCCTCTTCCATTGCAGCTCGCCAATGGGGATCGGCAAGAGCAGTGCGAAAAGTTTTTGGAACCGGAGACAGAGGCGCAGCTGTAAACAATGCTGGCTGCCGAAAACCCAACTTCCCTCGAGTAGCCATGCGATGATGATTGACAACCGGGTCGATAGGAACAGCACCAGGCGGGAGGGGCCACTGCTCCACCAGCGAGGGTCCATGCAGCGGTGCTCGGACAGGCGAAGGCCTAGTGGTGGGACGAAGCGGGCCATGCACAACAGGGCGCCGGGAATAGACCTGGTGGATCGGTCGTCCTGGTACTGGTAGAGTAACCAGCGGGGGTGGAGGTTGCTGGTTTGCTACTGCTGCTGTCGTTGGGGAGGGCAAAACAGCAGCAACCGGTGGTGGTGAATGCTCCCTGGTTGCGACCAATGGTGCCGGAGCGGCCGCAGCCGGAGGAGCTGGCGATGGAGACACCGGCAGCAAGGGAGCGGCGGCAACGTCTTCTTGAATTGGAGCCACGGATGGCAGGCTGGCAGCCGCGCGTGGCGCAGCAGGGCTGGCAGCCGCACGTGGCTGTGCAGAGGGGAAGAAGGTTCCTGCAGAAGAAAACTTCTGTGGCGGGCCAATGGGGACCGGAGCAACATTAGTATAATCAGCAAGAAAATCAAAGTCAGCTGCTGGTAGGAGAGGCAGCCTGCTCAGCAAAGGGAAAGGAGGCCTCATCAAAGGTAACGTGACGTGAGATAATAACACGATTAGAGGAGAGATCGAGGCAGCGGTATCCTTTGTGATGTGCAGAATAACCAAGGAAGACGCAGAGAGTAGAGCGAGGAGCTAATTTGTGAGGGGCAGTAGCAGATAAATTGGGAAAGCACTTACAACCAAACACGCGAAGATGCTCATAGGATGGGGGAGAGCCAAACAGAGCAAGGTGCGGGGTAGAGTGCTGTAGGGTGGAAGTGGGTAGAAGATTGATGAGATGAGTTGCAGTGTGAAGAGCTTCTACCCAGTAGGAAGGGGGGAGGCCAGCTTGGAACAGAAGGGAGTGGACAACATTGTTGATGGATCGGATGCTGCGCTCAGCCTTGCCGTTTTGAGTTGAAGTATAAGGACAGGACATGTGTAAGTGGACGCCGCGGGAAAGAAAGAAATCTCGAGCCGTAGAATTATCAAATTCACAGCCATTGTCACACTGTATGCCTTGAATAGTGGCGCCAAACTGGGTGGCGACATAGGTAAAGAAATTAGAGAGGGTGGAGAAGGTGTCGGATTTGAGCCGTAGGGGAAAGGTCCAAAGATAATGCGAACAATCATCAAGAATTATAAGATAATACTTGTAACCAGACACGCTGAGAACAGGGGAGGTCCATAAATCACAATGTATTAATTGAAAATTCTGAGTTGCACGCGAGGAGGACACGGGAAAGGGAAGACGAACATGACGACCTAACTGACAGGCATGACAGAGACTAGGAGTATGTTTGATGTAGGGTACATAAGACATAGAAGCTAGTCTAGTCAAGGCCTCATGACCAGGGTGACCGAGACGACGATGCCAGAGCGTGGAGGTGGCAGCAGCATGGAGGGCCAAGGGTGACGATGCTAGGAGCCGCAATGGGTAGAGAGGTCCGGAGCTATTGCACCTAGCGATCACGTTCTGAGACTGAAGATCCTTCACAGAACAACCAAACGGGTCAAATTCTATAGAACAGGAGTTATCAGTAGTGAAACGGCGAACAGAAATAAGATTTTTAATTAGGGCAGGTGAAACAAGGACATCAGTAAGACGAAAAGGACCGGGAAGTTGAGCGACTCCGGAAGTGGTGACAGGAAGAAGGGAACCATTGCCAACAACAAAGGAGTATTGAGGTGGTGAGAGAGAAGAAAGGATACCGGGATCAGAGGTCATATGAGAAGTGGCCCCCGAGTCAAAGTACCACTCATGCTGTTGTGGTTGGTTGAGGGAGACGGTCTGGAAGGCGTTGGCGAGGCTCTGCTGGTCCCAAGATGGAGAAGCTGCTGCTTGTGGTGGAATGCCATAAGGAAAGGCGCCGGAGGGCGCCCAAGGACCAGTCCAAGGAGCAGCAGGTGCAGCCACCATGGCCTGCTGTTGCTGATGTTGCTGCTGCTGCTGTGGCTGTCCACCAGGACGTGGGATGGGGGCAAGTGGGGGGCGCGGACCTGGCCACATCTGGATGGAACCAGTCCAAGGGTTCCAAAAGGATGGCCAGGGCTGGCCGCCCCCGGGAGTAGAGGAAGCCACCACCGCCTTTGCCCTTCTTGCCACGGCGACCTCTGCTGTTGGTGCTGGTGTTGCTGTTGTTAGCCGGTGGCTTGGGGCCGCCAGCAGGAGGTGGAGCAGCGCCAGCAGAGGAGGACGGCTTGAGGGTGTTGGTGGTGCCTGGAGGAGTGGCAGTTCCGGTAGCGGCGATGAAGGCGGTCGGTGGTGCTGAAGTGGTGCGCTTTGCCATCGTGAGTTCCTCAAGAAGATCAGCACGTGCCTCCATGAAAGTGGGGAAGGGGCACCCGCGCTTGAGGTGGAGGCCGATGGAATCAAAACGCTCACTGAGGCCACGAATCAAGTTGAGGACGAGGGTACGATCCGAGACGTGCTCACCGAGGTCGGAGAGGGCGTCGGCCATGCCCTCCAGCTTGCGGCAGTAGTCGGTGATGGAGAGGTCGCCTTGCTCGAAGTTGCGGAACTCAGCATCGAGGTAGAGGGCGCGGGTTTCGCGGTTACCGAGGAATTGGGTCTCGACAGCAAGCCAGGAATGGCGAACTGTGGCACTGCGCTCCATGACAGCGTCGACCAACTCCTGGGAGAGGGTGCCGTAGATCCAGGAGCGAACGACACAGTCCATGCGAGTCCAATCTGCAGAGGGAGCAGCTGGTGCAGCAACGAGGACGTGAGACTCCAGGGAGTACTTCCCCAGGGTCAGAAGGAAGTGCTCGCGCCACCGTTGATAATTGTTGGAGGTGGCTTCCAGAATGATCGGAACGAGGGTTCGGATGTTCTGGACAGCAACAGCCTGGGCGTGAAGGTTGAAGATGGCGGTGGCCTCATGATACTGCAGGTTGTCTTCGCCGGCAGAGGAGGAACCGTCGTTGTCTTGAGGGAGGGCGGCCTGGGCAGCGGCACGCTCACTGGCGGCACACTCAAGGGTGAGGCGCTTGCGCTCAGCAGCGGCAGCCCGGTCCTTTGCAGCGGCGGCAGCCTCCTCCGCTTCGAGGGCGCGCGCCAGGGCAGCTTCACGGGCGGCAAGGGCGGCGTCGGCAGCAGCCTTGAGGCGCGCCTCCTCGGTTGCACGGGCGCGCGCAGCAGCAGCAGCGTCCGCGTCCGTGCGCTCGCGCTCTGGGGCAGCGGAGGCGCTGGAGTCGCCGGGGGGAGGAAGGTCGCCGGCGGGAGGAGGAGTAGGTCCGGCCATTAGGGCAGCGGAAGGAAATCCTGGTCTCATGATACCATGAAAGAAGATATGGCTCGGAACATTAGATTAGATTGATTGAGGATCAATAGTACATATTTATACAGCCGAGGGAATAGAGTCCTAGTCTAGGAAAGAGTCCTAATCTAGGAAGGAACAGATAGAGTCCTAATCTACCCTGGCTGATCCTAACCAATCTAGGGAGGCGCAGGCCTGACCAACCGCAGCCATATACAAACCCAACAGGGCTGAACCGAACCAGGTCCAAGAGGACCAAATTACATATTCTTAACAACTATGTTTATTGTCGTGGTTTATTGTACATGGGGTTGACTTTTCAGTCACTCCATTTGTTTTGTTTCTCTTCTTAATGAAATAACTCGCAGCTCTTCCTACGACGTTCTAAAAAAATAAAAACAAATTGTCGTGGTGGCTTATCAAAAGCACCCAATTGATCCATATAATGGGCAGATATCTCTAGAATTTGTAAAGGCTAACTGCAAACTATTCCTATATTACAACGCTGTTCCATTTTGATTGATGCCTCTAATTTATTTTTTTTCTCTTCGAAAAGATTTTCTACCTTTGTTGCAAGTGTTGTAATATTACTGCCCTACTTAATGTTTCAGAAAATTGCAACAGAAACAATATTTTAAATACTTATGAAAGAAACAAATAAAAATTGGCATCGACTAACCTGAAAGCACTAATGTCTCTGTATAATGGTGCAGTCTGTTTCCGCTAACAAAGAACTGAAGGAATTGAAGGATGCAATCATTCCAGAGGGGGATGGAGCAGGGACAGTGCCCGAAGTATTTGACCCTGAAAAGCATGTAGATGCTTACTTGCCTGTCCGGGTGAATGAGCAGAGAATTAGCAATCTGTTGCAGTCCCTGTTGGTTGCTGGTTGTATTGGAGTTACGCCGCTCATTCAGAGGATACCAACATCAGTCCTTTGGGGTTACTTTGCCTATATGTCCATCGACAGCGTTCCTGGGAACCAGTTCTGGGAGAGGATACAACTTCTGTTCATCACGCCTCAAAGGCGCTACAAGTAAGCCTTATTTGTTGCAGTATGTTTTCACTTCTTATCACGTTATATCCAATGAAGGAAGGCTATGTGTGCCTCAGTTGGGCTTAACCCAGGTTTCTAGGAAAGTAGACCTCCCAGTGATTATTTGTTTGTTATGACTCTGACAGGGTCCTTGAAGGAGCACATGCATCCTTCATGGAGACTGTGCCTTTCGACAAAATATACACCTTCACACTTTTCCAGCTATTTTACCTGATGCTCGTCTTTGGGATGACATGGATACCAGTAGCAGGAATCCTCTTCCCGCTGCTTTTCTTCTTTCTTGTTGTCATCAGGCAATACTTCATCCCGAAATTTTTTGATCCAAGGCACCTGAGGGAGCTAGATGCAGCTGAATACGAAGAACTCGAGGGTTTTACCCCTGTTCCATCAGAGGTATGAGATCCTGACCCAACTGGTTCAATCAAGTATCAATTGGGCGTTCATTTTCCTAGGGTATATGCAACAAAAATTACTTCATATTTAGTGCACATGTTCTACTGAAAATAGCATTTGTCTTGGATTATGTTTTTTTGTTGTTGCGTAGCTTACTACTTAATAGTACTTCCTCTGGTCATATAAATATGTCGCTCCAACCAAAAAATCGTTAACAAATTGAACGGGGAGACCTTTGGTCGGAACAACTAAATCTAACCGGAGGGAGCACTTCCATAATATTTCTAGTCATCTCGACAATGGTTTATTCTCTTAGCCATTGTATTCAGGTCCTAGTTTGGATAACCTCGGATTGAGGGGGATTAGAGTGGATTGGGGAGGATTTTGTTCTATTTTGGATTTAAACACACTTCATTTCCTCCCAATCCACTCCAATCCCTCACAATCCGAGGTTACTCAAACTAGGCCTCAAGTGGCTACACATTTTGAATGGCATATCCTTTGTGA
Organism: Paspalum vaginatum; assembly: GCA_030272315.1. NCBI lineage: Eukaryota > Viridiplantae > Streptophyta > Magnoliopsida > Poales > Poaceae > Paspalum > Paspalum vaginatum. The sequence continues at coordinate 8,485,774 of CM059020.1, read as the reverse complement.
AGTAGCACTGGAGCAATGCCCCTAGACTCTAAAGATCAGATTATATATCTCTCTAGATTGTTTACATGTCAGTGTTCTACGTTGATCTGAACTTCTTTAATCCTTCACGCAGTGCGAGGATGAGTCTGTTCACAGCAGAGAGGCTCAGCCTGAATATGCTTCTGAAATACTAGAGGAGTTCACGACTCACCGTGGAGAGCTGAAACGCAGGAACTCGAGCTTCCGCAGCAATAGTCTACATAAGGTAACATTTATCGCAAACAATTTGCAGTACCACCGGTTTTCATAGGATAAAAGAACTCCCCTTTAAACGTTGGGAACTGGAACTCATATAGCTTTATTTTGGTTTGGCAGCTTAACTCGGTCAAGATGGCTAGAGAGTTTTCTAGGGCTCCTTCTCAAGCTCCAAGATTCATGGAAGCACTAGAGGAGTAACAGTGTCAAAATGAAGTATCGTGGACTGATCGCTCACGAGACTAGTTTTCTGGAGCAGGTAATTGCTTCATTTCTAGGCACTGACTTGGGGGCAAATACACGGGGATTGTGGCAGAAGTGGGCATGCTTAAGAGCGGCAAATTGTTTGTATGAAAAAAGGAAAAATAAAAGAAATGCATGTGTACTATAGTTAAATGTGCATTACAGATGGGAGGGGATACAGGATACTGGATACTGGATACAGAAGGGTATAGAAAAAGGGTTTGCGTATCTTTGTTGTGTGTTGTGGAGTGTTACTAACTGTTCCCTACATTCTTTTTTATTTGTCCTTTCTTAGTTCAAAAATGGACTAGCATGCATCAAATATTTGAGAACGAACGTAGCATAAAGATAATACGCTATTATTGAGGTAGCATGCGACAAATATAGCACTGTTTGAATGTAACATGTTAGAATTGTAATTGTTCTGTGCTACACCTAGTCAAGCTGATTAAACCGAGAGTTGTTGATTCGGCAATTAATTATCAACATGATCAGACTCAGATTGATGAGGTGGCGGCTGCGGGAAGGAAGACGAGAGAGGCAGCTCCTGGAGGAGGAAGACGAGAGAGGTGGCTGCGGGAGCTGGAACCGATGGAGACGAGAAGTTGCAGGAGCGGGTCTCTGGTTATCGTTATCTGGAGACCGCTCTCTGTATAGCTGCTCCCTATGATAAAATATTAAGGGGCACTGACCAGGATCTCATGGCAGGTCTATTGTGACTATGATTTGTCATAAAAAATCCAAGGATCTAATCGGACCATTCGCGGGTGTGGCGACATAATTCGGGAATTTAGTTACGTCGTCAAACCTGCGAGTAGTCCCGCTTGCATCTAAGGCTTATGCAGCTTGTCCCTATTACTCTCACAGGCCAGGTTTATTTTGGGCTCAGCAGCTCAGCCATGTAGTGCTTATTATATTTTTTTCCCTGGTTCATTAAAATAACTAGACAATACTGCGCGTTACTGCAGGGACTTATAGCATTGTGCATAATTGATGGAGTGAGAAATAGTAAATAAAATACTAAGTAATAAAAGGGAGGACATGCATGCAAAAAGTCATGGCCATAGCAAATCAGTGAAAGACATAATGAAATACCTCGATGGTTTATAGTGGTTGATGACGTGACTTCATCTGAGCGCAGAGAAATAGATAGTGGAGGGCTTCTATTTAGATATAGATCAAGCTCATTGAACATATCCATAAAAATAACATCAACCAATATTTTCCAAACAATAGTTTATATTAATAAACTAATAAAATAATTGGAGTTACATCCATAACTAATAGCAGCAATAGGAGTTACTGTTAAGTTAGTCAGCAGGCTTATCCCTAGCCTAATCTGCTGCAGAATTCTCCATTGGCCACAACCACCATTGCATCTTACAAACCTGATAAAAGCCCAAGTGCTGACTGAGATAAGTAGACAGCTGGAAGTAATTGGCCTAGTCATTGGGCATATATGTCAATAAAAGAGAGCCCTGTAACTTCAAAATAAGTAAAAGGTAGCCGGCTGATAAACGGATCAACCAACAAGCCTACAACCGAGTTGTACAAAACATAAATAAGCTGTCAAGCTAGAACTGCAAAACGACTACAAGTGAATGGAGCACATGCATATGATTTCTGTAATAACATAGGCTAACCACAACAAAAGAAATTCCAGGATAATAAATCTTAAGCCATGATTCACAAACTAAAAACTAGCTGGAGCTACCAAGGATGATATTCCCTTAACCAACTCATTCCACGTTATTACAGGATGGTAAATCTTACGCACCGGTTTGCAGCAGACGAGAGAGGGAAAAGGCCATGGAGAGGGATGAAAAGTGGGTCCCACATATCATTGATAGAAAATAAAAATGAACGTGCTAACATGTGGGTCTCACATTCCACGCCTTCAACAGTGCTTCAGGGTTGTAAATCGGACCTTTTTTGTCAGTTCGAGGGTGCGAGTTACCCAGTTTCGTAACACAAGATTGAAAATAGGACTTTTTGACCAATTCAAGGTTATAAAATGGATTTTTCCTTTAAATAATGAATCCAAACTGAAATAAGTACTAACTTGCCTAGCTGCCGGAAAGGTTGACAAATTAAAGCTGGTAGGCACTTGTTTAAGAAAAACGAGGATTAGAATGACAAAATCTTAGCTAGAAGCACTACAATTTTGATGTGCTGACAAAGGAAGTCCACCTGTTAAAGTGCTACGGCTAAGAAAGAACACGTGGAGACATTATTTTAGGCCACCAGAAGCAGTGGCAGTCACATGTAACGAACTAACCTAACTTAACTCCAGCTACAGATTAACTTTCTAAGCCTTTAGTTCAGTAAGCCAACCAGAGGTCTGGCATGAATATCATGGACCACATTTTATTGAACACCTTGAGGTCCCTCTCTGCCTGATGATGCTCTGTGGCAGTTGCCATCGCGCTACTGCTAATGCCCTACTAGATTTTTAGTCCTGCGCAAAGAAAATGTGAAGTTGGCTACTGATGGTAATACTAGATTCAACGGAGTGATCATTCGTGAACCAACACATGTACAGGAAGATTCCTTGTCAAAAAAAAAACATGTACAGGAAGATTCGTGCATCAGTAATCAGAACCCTTGATCCGATTTGCAGCAGTGCGGGTTGGGCCGATTTGCAGCAGTATTGGGCCAAGCCCATGTGAGAGATAAAGGGATGGGTGGGCCACGAGGATCCGCAGCGGTGCAGGGCTCCAGGCGGCGAAATTAATGGGTGGGCCATGGGTTGGGCTGATGTTCGGCAGTGTTGAGCTACAGGTGTGGTGAGCAACGAGATGGATTTGGCTGAGATCGTTAATGAATTCGGAAAATTCAGTGATGTTTTCAAATAAAAAAGAAGTGCCTTTTTTGCATTGCTTTTTGCGTGACTTCGGCTTCGGCTTCTCATAGTTTTAGGTGAAGCTCTACCAAAATTTTTTCTAAGAAACGACTTCAAAGAGGAGCCATAGAGAAGAGAAACAGTTTTTACACTGGAGAAGAGAAGCCACTTCTCCGGTTTCTAGGTTGAAGCTATTTCTAAGAAGCTCTACCAAAGAGGGCCTAATTAGGAGACAATCTGCAAGACTTTTGGCCGAGCAGTCAAGAAGTTGCAGGTTTTACGGAAACAGAATTAAGAGCACCTTTGACATGGCTTCTTGTGTGGTTTTGGCTCCAGCTTCTTATGGCTCTAGACTGAAGCTCTACCAAACATCTTTCTAAGAAAAACGGCTTCAAAGAGAAGCCATAGAGGAGAAAAGTCGTTTTTACCCTAGAGAAAAGAAGTCATTAAAATATGTTTTCTTCGTCTTCTAGGTTGAAACCATTTCTAAAAAACCATACCAAAGAGGGCTTAAAAGTCACTTATGACAAAATGCATGGATTATATAGTGTGATTTGTTCTAGCAGGTTGTAGAACCATGCTTGTATATATGGACAATATGTCATAAAAGAAATTAAGGGGAAAGATTATGAGATGGCACCCACGATGAATTTGTGAAGTTAGATAGTTGCCTCACAAACGGCGAACTATTATACGTCCCCGACATGCTGATATGGCATTGGTATAGTTTACGATGATTTTGATGGTGTATTAGTGACAAGCACCCTCACTGCAAAGAGTCTCAAAAAAAAAAAAAGATGGCCTAACGACGCTTCGGACACGCTTTTGCTCTTGAGAAACATATTTGCCTTGGACCTAATAAACATTGTACTGGCCTTCATGTGATTATTTAAGGCCGTAGGAATTTTATAGGATTCACATAGGAATTTGACAAAAATTAATTCAATTTTACATAAAAAACAAAAAAAATAAGGTATTTTTACTAGCATTGAAGCCCGAGTAGGTCATTAGATGGAGTTCGCGAACTACCGGTCCTAAGCCTCTGTTCGTTTAGGAGATATGATATGATACCTCGTCACGAACAGTCGTCGCGAACCTTGTCGTCGCTTCAGCACTTCCATGTGATTCGGGAATATACGTAGTCCAACACGCTCACCTTGCCCCCTTCTAGAATGCCGCGTAGGTCTACAGCGCCGCCGACACGGCAAAGAATGAAGCCACCCCCCTGAGCCAGGTTAGGGCACGAGATGCAGAGAGCTGGCGGAGCCACTTGGCTGTGTGCGGTGGCGGTGAGTCAGCACGTCGCGCCGCCACGCACACCGAGTGCAGAAGCAGCCAGACCACGCGCTCCTCCTGAACCCTGCCGCGTTCGCTCTTCTGCAGCTGCAGGCCACTTGGTTCTCCTGCAGCCACCACCGCTCGTCCACTGTCCACACTCCACACACAGACACAGCAGCTGCTGCCGCAGCAGCGTGCGGGAGCGACGCTGAGGAGAGTAGCAGCAGACCTGGAGCCGAGTCAGACTCCCCCGTGACCACTTTAGCTGTCTTGTTTGTTCTAGATGCAGATCCAGTACACCTTTTCTTTTCAAACCTCCGGTTTTACTTATCCTATTCCCAATATCTAAATTTTTCTATCTGCAATTTATTATTTTCACACTGTAGACGATCGTACAGACGATCTGCTAGACTGCATTTTGTACAAAGACCCTCCTGAATTTTATGGAACGCCCCGGCCAATAAAACCTGAACATGTTAAGATCAGTTATATCACAATCATTCGACGAGTATGAAATCTTTTCTTTCTTTGTGAATTCTTCCATCGTAAGACCATGCTTGTTGGTATCGTCTAATAGACTATTGCAGTAGTCAATTTGCGGCACAAAATATCGTAAAACATAGCCCTTGGCCTTTCATCTTCGGCAGCAGCTATCAAGAGATACGCGGTGGCCCTTGGCTCCAACGAGAGGTTTTACCGCTAATATTAAGGGAGGGGAGTCAGATGACAATGCCACCTACCGAGTCATTGAAGTCAGACAGTGACAATTAGAAGTAGATGCAAAGGTATAAATATAGGCGAGTACATAATTTTTCAAAGATATAATGAGAGCATGCATGTTTTGTTTTAAGGACGTGTCTACTCATCAGGCGATATATGATTTTCCATTTATCACATTTTACAATCATTCGATGTCCATCGAACAGTTCCTAAGATGACTGACAAAATCCAATCCATCCGTGATATTTTGCATGACCACATAGGTCACCGATGAAATTCAAAAGTAAATTCCTTTTGTATCATTGAAATATATACCGATTCGTTATATGCCATCGAAAATGATACACTCCCTCCAATGCGATCATTTTAGAATTTTAAAGTGAATTATATACCTTATATGTCATTGACCAGACACACGTCTTTACTCGATGAAGCTAGGCCCACTTATCATTCACTGTCTTCATTTCCCTTCTCCATGTTATCATTCTGTTCATCCTCGTGCCCAGCCCACGATGAGGTCCCTTTCCGGCCCTCTCCGTCCGCCATGGCACCTGAAGCCAGACGCTCTGCACGGCCGCGCCACACACCACCGCTTCCCCGTGCCGGCGGTAATGTTGTGGGACGCGACGGTCTCAGTTCCTCACGGCGGCGGCAAAGCGCCACCACGCGTCGTGCGCACTCGGCCTGCTCCATGGTCCGTGGCTCTGTGCTGCTTTCAATGAGCCTACCAATCTCTCGGACAACATCCCTTCCATCGTCGTTCCCCTTGCCGTACCCGACGACATCACATATGCAGCCGGCGACCGCGTTGACCACCATCCTAGAGACACGTGGAACCGCACGGCGGTTTCCTCGCCCTCAAGCGGCAAGGACTTGTGCGGCCTCGGCGTAGGTGCCACGCTCGGCAGCCGCCCACGCCAGAGCCATGTCCTCCGCGCCTCCACGCATAGTGATACGGATAGGGGTGATGCGACTCTTGCGGCTAACGAGTGGCGCGCCCCGACGCCTAGGCGCGGCTCTAGAGCCCTTCGTTGCAGCTGCTCAGCGCCGCCAGGGCTAGCACGACCCTCACACGCGGTCGTTCTCCGGCGTCCCCACGCCCCATTTAAGGCAAAATTGACTGTAGGACTATATTGAAAACGATCTCGATTTGTCAGCGGACACCGCACGATTGAAAATATGCTGGTGGACATGCCTGCACCTTGCGAATTTGCTGGTGGACACTGCCACGACTAAAATATGATTATTTGGCTGAGTTGGAGAGAAAAAGGCTAGGAAATGTCCTTTTTGCCCCTTGGCCTACATGTTAGTTCTTCTTCCTTACTCGTCTCTTCCGAGCACCACAATTCTGTAGCCCGGCCGCCTGTCACCCCGCGCCGGCACATCTAGCGGCCTATGCAGCCCGCAGGTGGGACCTACACACGTCCGAGATCTGCGTTGAGGTGGTCCGCCTAGAGTGTACTGGATAGATGCAGGCCCAAGGATACTGACGTCGTCGTTCCTCTCCATGCCACGCTTCCTAGACGGCAGCAGCTCCATGGTGGTGTCACCCTCACGATGACCCTCGCCGCCAACGCCAAAGCCGCCTATGTCATGCCCAGACGTGCACTGCAAGTCCTGACGTCCGCGCTCACTACGCTCACCGAGTCATTGAGCGAGGAGCTATGCAGCCCCACGCATGGGCTCGTGGCCGCGACGATGATGCACCTGCCCCACTTGCAGCTGGTGGTCACGGGATCAGCCTTCACTCCCTCAGCGCCGAGCAAGAAGCGCAATCGGGGACACTAGAGCTGTCGACGGCGTGCTAAAGTTCATGTTGGGGCTCACCGTTGAGGGATTCAAGTGTACTGAGTTTGGTCGTTTGTCTTGGCTGTGATGAGCACTTGCCAACACTTAAGACTAGCAAAGGCACAAGCAGGCAGAAGTCCCCTTGAGTGGACTGAGAGGCGGCGCCAGAGTGGACTTGGCGTGACAAAATCCCCACCGAGTGGACTGGCAGGTGGCTTGGGCTGCAATCCAAGTTAGGCTCAGCACATAAAAGTGACCTTGGGTTCGGGAAGGTGTCATGAGCTATAAAATCACCTAGAAAAGATGCCCAACAATCGTTACCCGGTTCGAGCGTCAAAACCGGAGTCCAAGATCGTTTCCTAGTTCCACCGTAAAAACCAAGGGCTGGTCGTAGGTATTGCCAAAATTGAAGTTATCCTAAGGGACAGTCTACTGGACATGTGGAGGACATCAGGAGATTTCTTAGCGGCTAAGAAGATCAAGGACTCCATTGTGTTCATCCATCTGAGTTGCCAGCAGTCTTTTCTAGCCTCTACAGGTATTGCAGTGTAATTGAGTGTGTATCCTAGGGGAAGTTTGCAAACTACCTAAATCTAAGTCTAAAGTATAAATAAGGACATGGCTGCTCATTAGCTCTCTCTTTCTCTCTCGGCTGGTTTAGAGTTTGCTTAGGGTTAGGTTCAAACCCTATTTTCGTCACCAAGCAAGAGCATCGAGATTAGAGAGGTTTGAGTGATCTAGCCTCCACAAAAAAGGGTAGAAAGTGGGAGGCTGCTTGGCACACGAATTGCCCATCATGTAATCAAATCTTGAGACCCTTTTGGGCGGCTAATAGATGGATTTCGTGCAGATCCTTTTGTGTGCTCACTTCTCCCTCTCTTGATTGGCTTTTGATCTTGTTTCGTTAACATTTTGGTGTGTTTGTACTTAGTCAAATTTGAGATCTTTCCTTGGCCGGTGTTTTGGACTATTAGGACGTGGAGAGATTGTGGTTTTGGTGTGCCAAATCCTTGGATCCATGAGCAGCCCCGAGTTTTTCATTCTTGCCCTTATTCTTCACCTCTTGGATAGTCAAATCCGTGGAGAATCCCAAGGCTTGAGGGTGTGATTCTTTTGGGAAAATTTCTCTATGGCCTAGACAAGATCCACGCAAAGTTTCATGAGGTTTGGAGATCATTGGAACAAGATTTGGTTGGACCTTGGTGGATTCTTGAGCTGTTTTCCCTCTGCTCAGTCTGTTTTTAGTACCATCGGTCTGTCCGATGGAGCGACCATTGGACCATCCGAAGTGTGGAGTAGCAAGCAGTTGTGAGATCGGAGCCCGACCACCATCGGACATTTGAGATCATCAATCAACAGTGGGTAAATCTTCTATCTTCTACTAGGTGATACCCCACGCGTTGCTGCGGGAATTCTTTATACTACTCAAGTAAAATAAAACAATAGTGTGATTGTATGACAAAGTTTTTCTACAAAATACATCATGCTTGGGACCGTCAGACGGTAGCCTTGTTGGCCCAAAAGGCCCCTCTGTCCAGTTTGTTTGATGGATTCTGTGGTACCATCGGGCCATCCAGTGCTCTGTGCCCGGTTGTGCTGTCTCACTTTGTGTCGTTTTCGATCGGCGTTTGAGCGAAGTGCTTCCTCTAAGCTTTCCTCGACGTGTCCTAGGGTTGGTAGCTCTGCATTGCTATGCGACCTTGCACTAGGTTGAGAAGATATGGCTTTTGGGGTTGCATGTTTAGGTGTCAACCTATTCATCTCCTCTAGATTCGCCTTCTCGGTCCTCAACCGCGTCCATCAGGGAGGGCATCCCAGTTAGGATTAGATGAGTAGCAAGAAAATAAAAAACTAAGTCATAGATGCTAGATTGAATCTATTTTCAATCCTGTGTCCATTCCTCCTCTCCTGCATTTGTACTATTGTTAGATATACATCATATAATTTGATATTCATTTAGTCTATGAATGTAGCTACAAATTTATTAAGTCAGTTTTTTATCACAGGTATACCAAAGAGCACCTAGATAAACCAAATGTGCAGATAATTGAGCATCGCTGATAGTTTGATTAAAAGTGTACCAAAGTGTACCATATTGATATTGTACATGCTTTAGAATAAAAGGAGATGGAGTACATATGGAAAAAAGTTGTAAATAATACAGATAGACACAATGGTATCGTCTAATTAATTTATTCCTAAAAATTATATTCAAATAGAACGGATATGACCTCTCCATACGTAGCATCGTACGGTTATTCACCAATGGTACTGATGAGCGTGCAGAAAACCCTATCCATGCAGAGTGTTTGGATCCCATTGCTAAAATTTAGCCCACGTCACGTTGAATATTTCAATGCTAGTTAGAAATATTAAATATAATTTAATTAGAAAAATTAATTAAACGGTTGAGGACAGAATGGCGAGCAGAATTCATTAAGCCTAATTAATCCATGATCAGCAAATGGTACTGTAGCATCACATTTGCTAATCATGGATTAATTAGGCTTAATAAAATTGTCTCGCCGTTTAGTCCTCATCTGTGTAATTAGTTTTATATTTAAACTATATTTAATTCTTCTAATCAATGTAATAAGAGCTAAAATTTAGCCCGGGATCCAAACGGGGTCTAAGGCTAGTGTCACTAGAAAGTGCATTTGTACCGTCTGCAGTGCGCAATAATTACTTTTTCACTCTATATACAGTGTGCAAACCGTGTTTTTCATATTTTTTTTCACTTCGTAGTGACACCAGTCTAAGGGAGTGGTAGATATGCTAATAGGGTTTAATTGCATTGCAGGTGATTGTATACTTTATGTCATTTCCAATGTATCCAAAAGTTGTACCGCATCTATTATTGACTGACACCGTATAGTGAAGAAAATATAAATATGAACAGAATAAATCTATGTAGGACAGAATGGCACGGATTGCGCATGGTGTGCCACGTACAACAAAATCCTAGCCACCGGCGGCTCTCGTCAAGGCAGCCGAGCAACTATGCCCTGACCATCGGTGTTGGCGGTGACTCCGGTGAGTCAACATGTCACGCGCGGGGAAGGAGCTAGGAAACACCGTGGTACCTAAAAACAGATCCAGTGTACCATTTAAGAATAGGTACACCTTGTGTTTATGTAGCCAATAGCCACACCAACCAGGCAAACACAGAGTGCCACGTCGCATCGCGCATCGCCAGTAGCCACGCGTGTGCCATTAAACCACACCGTGAGCGTAAGAACCAGCTGACGAGGATCCAAGCGGGAGAGGCCACATCGGCCCCGCCGTTATTTTATTTGTTTACGGGCTTCATATAATTCTTGATGCCTCTTGCTTATATCTCTCGTTAAAGGGTGCTATTCTATAATGTTTGTTTAGCATATCTCTACTGATCCGAGCGAGCTTTCAAATATTTGTCTCACGTTTATTCGTGAAGGTACTCCTAAGGGATTGAAGACCATATCAGCTTGTGTCCCATCTTGCAAATAGGGCATATCTTGCCTAAGCAAAATTTTAGAAATGATCTTCTTATTCTCGTGTCTTCTGGCTATTTTATCCCCAACTTTAATTTCACGTTTCTGTAAAATATATACACGGACCATCATGTCAAGGGGTTGAGCCTCATATCAGATCACATCAGCCCCAAAACCTGCAACCGCACTCCACGAATCACCCACCATCACATGTGAATACTCAGAGATCACAAGTGTTTTTGTCGATTGTTTTTCTAAAACTTTGATCATCCGTATTATTTAAATAAGAGTTGAATACAACATTAATCTATTAATTTTTCTGGTTGTGTCAGTTAGCTTCATCAACTTTCAAAGTGTATTTCAAAGTCCATTAATTTTTTTTAAGTGGTTCACCACATGCATATACCATACACGTTTGTTTTACTCCATCCGGTTGTTAATATGATGTTTTAATGTAATTTGAATTAAAAACGCCACATACATCAATAATGATTGGAGGGAGTATGTTTTGCCTTTCTCCCAGCCCCGAAATTCTTTTCACCGTCTCATCATGCCCTTCTACTTGATTTTCTTATCGAGTGTCAAGTTCATTTAAACAGAGGGAGTAGCTTCATGTCCAATTAGTTTCGGAAAAAAAAAAGTTTCATCTCCGGTCAGTATTCACCCAGACGCTAGATGTACATCATCTACTATTAATCAGTTTCTATTTCGAACCAAAAACAGGCAGTCTGCGAACCCTGTTAATTGTTAAAGGTAGCACGCACTCGTTCTACCGACGTCTTACCGATCCTCGGACGGAGGGAGTTTCCTTTTTTTTTTTTTTCTTTCCCAAAAAACAAATCCGAATGAGGCACGGCCTTGAACTGTTTTTCTCGGTACCACGTGAAAACTGCCACGGCAGGCACAGTGGTAAACCTAAATTAAGATGCCATTGCGTGTGCTCGGTAACATTAACCGCCCAACCGCAACCACCGTGGCACCGTCACGGCCCAAAAAAAAAAAAAAAGCACCACCGCCCGCCGGCCGACCGCAGCCCAAAACGCGGGCCCCACGAGTCAGTGACCCGACGGGCCGCCGCCCAGAAATAATAAAGCCGTAGCCGTTACTCTCCGCCCCGTTAGACGCGTCATCCTCGTCGACGTGTCCACGCGGTGGTCGGTCTTATCCACTCGCCCTCGCCTACCCCCCGCCGGGCTGGGGCTCGCTGCTATAAATTGCCCCGCCACCGCCCCCTAGGACCTCACCTCCATCGCCGTCGAGCAGCATCTCCGATCCAAAGCTCCAAAGCAAAGCAGCCACAAAGCGAGCGGCCTCCACAACCACAAGCAAAGCGAAGCGTCCCGGCTCCCGACCGACCGTCCGATCCCCCAGCAGCAGAATGGCGATGGCGACATCCGCGAGCGCCTCCGTGCCCTCCTCCTTCCCCGCGCGCCGCCCGGGGGCGGCGTCCTCCGCGCGGCCGCGCGGCGCCGGGGCGGCGGCGGAGGGCGGCAAGTGGTGGGCGCCGCTGGCGGGGTGGTCGGGGAAGGCCGACTACCTGGAGGCCCCGTCCCCGGCGCAGGGCGGCGACGCGGCGGCGGCGGCCAGGAGGCGGTTCGTGGGCGGGCTGACGGAGGAGAAGGCGCGGGAGCTGCGCGCGCGGACGGCGCAGACCGAGTCCTTCCACGACGCCATGTACCACTCCGCCATCGCGTCCCGCCTCGCGCGCTCCTCCGCCTAGGCCCGGCCCGGGCTCCTCGGCGGCGGCAGGGACCGAGCCGCCGGCGTCGCCGTAGATCTAGCGCCGCGCGTCTCCGTGTATATACCCCGTCTCGCTCTTTGTTCCCTTTCGATCGGCCGGGGATGGATGTGTTTTGTTTCCCCCCGTGATTGCCGTGTCGTCGTGGAGCTGGGGCAGAGGAGGGGAGGGCGGAGGGGATCTGGTTTTATGAGGCGCCCTCTCGCCGGCTCCCCGCTCCTAGCTTGTTCGGGGCCGGGCCGTTTCCGACCTTGCGTTCAAATGGCGCGGAGCGGAGGATCCGCGAAGAAACGTTTGTTGCAAACTTTCTACTACTCCTTGCGCAGCTGTGGATCTGAGGCATTGACGTTTTTATACCAACTACTAATGCTCCCCCGGTGGCGGAGACGGCAATCCTAGCCCTAGCGTCGCTTCCCGCCTCCGTTCGACCTGCCGAAAATGGCCGCGTTCTGAATTTCTGATTGATGGCACGGGGCCTACCGTCGGTCCGCCTAATCCGCGTCTCCTCATTGCTTGCTATGATTAGGCGCGTTCCATTCCATGTCTATCCTACGATTAAGCCTCCTCCATTTGTTTCCCGCTCGTGGCAGGCCCACGCCGTCTCGGCTTCGCACACTCACGGGTCCCGTCACGAGACGGCACGAGCCGAGCCTCGCCTCCCACTCCCAGTCCCAGTCCCAGGACCGAATCAAACGATGCAGTCGGCATCGTCGTATTTCTTTGTTTCGTAGTTGTATAATTGTTATCAGCGGCTGACACCGACCGCTCCTTAAGCTAGACCAACACGCTCGTCAAGACCAGATCCAGCGCGTTAGAATAATGATGGGTTTTTGTAAGGTCTACTTGCCCGCGCGAAACGCAAATCGGCCGATGGAAAATGGAGCGAGCGGCCGGCCCCCGTGCAGCCGCAGCAGCTTATTTTAGCCCCGGTCGGCGGTGCGCCAACGTGACCCGCTTAAGCTGAGGAGACCAGGGCAGGGCATCTGCTCCGTACACCTTCTGATTCACTTGCTATTTTGCTAACACGTAGTAGTACATATCGTTATTTCTAGGTAATGGGATGGGCCACGGATTTTGAGAGGAGCGTAGCGTAGCCGCTCACTCCGTACCATCACGATGAGAGCGGCGACCAAAATAAACCTCGTCATCAATAACAAAGATCGAACAAGGTTTCACGGCCTGGCGACACAACATAACCGTGATCGGCCACAACAGCTGTACAATGGACAAGCACCGCCGAACGGGTGTCGCATCAGGCCCAGGGGACAAACGTCTACAATCTTTCTGCATCATATTGCCGTGTGCTTTGATGCCTTCACAAATGGGCACATATAATCAATCATCACTCCGTCTGTCAGGTCCAACAAACTGCAAAGAAGCTGATAACAAGCCCACCGTTACCTAATACCTAGCGAGTATTTTTGTTTTTGGTTATCTAGGTTTCAAATATTCCCAACCTCAAACCAGCAGCAATTCAATCATTCTGATATACCAGTATCAGATATCACCGATAACATCCGAATTCACGAGTCTCAGAGGAGCAACCCCAAATGGAATACTATATCGCTGCAAAAAAAGTTCTCGCAGCCGGAATTATTTTTGTGCGCTCCAACACTCTATCCGTTTGACAAATATAATGATATAGCAAAGACGAAAGAAAAGATAGGCATAACAAATTTGTTAATCCGAATAGCCAGGTCAGCTCTCATCCATATCTGGACTTCCGATGGAACCAAAACCTTCTGCCTGAAAACTTATCCCTTCATCGTTTTAAGATGCCCCTCATTTGCTCTCCACGTCATACAGTTCCGATCTGAAAGGACAAGGGTAAAAGCCACATTAGTCCGTCCAGTTCATGCCTCTTTGCAAATTACGATAGCACAGCATAGACCTTCACCACCAAACCGATAAGGGTTATCCGCATGAAGAAAGCGTGCCTGTAACTTTGTGCATGTTGACAAACCATTTACAGAAAAACATGGAAGTTGCAAGAACGAGTACAATATGGAAAATGCTACCGTCAGCATCAGGCATGACAGGTCCACAGAAAGATCACGGCGAACAAAGCACCAACAGACAAATATTGGAAACCAGTTTGCACAACAAGAAGAGCATGAAAATACAAATGCCCTTTTCAGACACTGACTAATGACGAATGTATAGCCCATGTCCCTTTATGGGTTAACATAGGTTTTCACAGGAGAAAAATGCCCTTTTCAGACAGGGACTAATGAAGAATGTCTAGCGTGTCCCTTTGTGGGTTAACATAGGTTTTCACAGGAGAACTATCTTCGCAAAGAAAGTCCATCTGTGATTTTGAGAATATGGACAAACCAAATGGAGATGACGTGGAAGTTGCAGGAAACGAGTCAAGCATGAAAAATGCTTTGCCTTATCATCAGGCATGACAGTCCTATCACTAGCAGACCTGAAGATATGTATTCATTCACAATCATATTAACTGGTACGGCAGATGTATTCACGACCAATGGCAATGGTAACCAGTTTGCACAAGCACAAACAGCCCAAAAGAAGGGTACCTTTTCAGACAGGAACTGAACCTAGTATACTTAGGTCCACAATCCCCTACTTTTCTATGTAATGCACAGCCAGGATTGTAGTACCAAGATTTACATGTGCCAATATGACTTCATATATATGAGTAAAATTATAAAAACGGTTCCTGCCCTTTGTTCACATTACGCCCATGGATTCATACATATTATGTAAGCTATTCAACACATCTACAGTAAGTCAGTAACAAAAACAGATAACTCAGGCTGAGATGGCAATTGGACTCTGATTTCTTCACATCCTGGACTTTAAGGGTGTGTTTGGACGGTATGAGGCTCAAACCAAACATACCCTAAGAACTCTGAGATTATACAATGCAAATCAAATTCTATGCTGACATAGACAACTTTTTTACATCAGACTACCTCCATTCTCGAACGTTTGTTGCTGGGTAGCTCATTTTTATACTAATAAAAAGCAACGAAGAAAACAGAGGGAGTATAAGATTTGGCATGATACAGCCATACTTCAAGTGGTCAATATCACAAGCCCAAAGCATTAGATATTAGCACAGCAGCATCTTCCTGCCCCTTCGATTCTCTGTCCAGGAAGCTCAAGGCTGTTCAGAGCTGGAGTCAGAAGGTGGGACATTTCAACACACAGCTTGATCTTTCTAGAGAAGTTTTGCACCAGCTAGAAATAGCCCAATATCACTGCACACTTTCTGTTCTGGAGAGATTGCTGCTTAACCTAACCAACTTAAGAAACTTTCCCTCGCTCTGTCCTTTCTCAAAAGGACGGTTGCTAGAAGCTGCTCTCGAATTGATTGCTAGAAGATGGGCATGCCAACAAGGCCTATTTTTGGTTCCATACATGTCATTGCAAAAAGAACTTCAGGCAGATGGGTTGATAAGGAGAAGGACCTTTAACTGAACATAGCTGTCCACGATTTTTCTGATGTGGATGCTCCTATCTCAGAGGAAGAGGTGTGGCGAACGATTAGACAATCCCTACTGGATAAGGCCTCAGGACCTGACGGTTTCACTGGGCGTTTTTACCAATCCTATTGGCCCATCTATCTTTAAGGAGGACATTATGGCTGCCATCTCTGCGGTTTGGAGCAGGAAACTTAAGAAAGTTTGATCTCTTGAATACCATCTCTATTTCCCTCTTACCCTAGGAAGAAGAAGAAGCTATACATGTCAAAGATTATTGGCCCATCAGCCTAGTGCACAGTTTTGCAAAGCTTATGCTTGTCACAAAATTCTAATAGCAAATAGACTAGAAGGCCGGCTTGATGAAATGGTGTCACTAAACCAAAGTGCTCTTTCAAAGGGCGTTTCATCTAGAACAATTTTATGCTTGTACACCAAATGGCCAGGTTACTGCACCAACAGAAGCAGCCAAACATCTTCATCAATCTTGATACCACAAAAGCATTTGATTCGGTTTCTTAGAGATTTTTTATTCAGATCATGCAAAAGTTGGATTTTGGAATCATTTGGAGGGACATCATTTGTGGGCTCCTGAACTCTTCCTCAGCTTAAGTTCTCCTAAATGGGATACCTGGAAAGTTAATCTGGCACCAATGCAGGCTGTGACAAGGCAACCCCCTATTTCCCTCTCCCTTTTGTTTTGGTGCTGGATGTCATGACACAAGGTTAACAAGGCATCTGATGAAGGTCTCATCCATCCTATTTCTTCTTGAACACTGAAACATATGATCTCTCTCTACGCCGATGATGTGGTGCCCTTCATCCCTTTGCCAATGATATTGATCTTTCCTTGGGAGTTCTGCCTTTTTAAGCCTTTGGGCTGAAAACTAGTATTAAGAAAAGTAATGTCCTTCGAATACAGTGTTTGGTTGATGACCTGAACTTAATCAGCAACAAATTGGCCTGTTATATGATGGAGTGTCCTTGCAAATATCTGGGAATTCCCTTGTCCTTAAGAAACCTCACCAAAAGTACAATTCAGCCTATTGTTTATCAGGTCGCTAGCCGACTTCTTGGATGGAAAGCTGAACTTCCAAATAAATAAGGGAGAAGAATTTTGGTCAAATCTGCTGTGCTCACCTCAATGGTAGTGTATCTTGCCATGGCGTTGGATTTTCCAGAAAGGGCAATCAAGGCCATTGACAAAATTAGAAGAAAAAGAGCTTGGGGTCATGGGATCTCTAAATTACAAAACCTTGGTTGGGCCCTTCAAACGAGATGGGTTTGGTTACAGAAAACTGACCCCGACCGGCCTTGGCCGATGTTTCCCATTCATGCACCCCACCATGTCCTAGCCTTCTCTATAGCAATGGTCTCTGAGATCGGGGATATTGCCAAGACTATTTTGGACACATAGATGAATCCATGGCCAATGTATTGAGGATAATGCTCCCCTGGTTTCCATTTTTACACCCAAAGGCAGAGCAAATAAGAGGACAATACTTGAGGCTCTCATTGATCACACCTGGGTCTCTGATATCCAAGGTGCTATAACTGCTGGTGCTACTTAGGCAGTTTCGTTAGATTTGCATATCTAGAGGTTCTTGGCTAGTGGACAGTACTCAGAAAAAACAGCATATGAGAACCTTTTTCAAGGAGTGTTGTTTGGATCATGTCAAAGGATTTCGAAATCTTGGGGACTTGGGGTCCAGGCAAATGCAGGTTCTTCATGTGGCCTATGGCTCATAACAGATGCTAGCCAGCTGATCGGTTTGCACGTCGTGGCCTGTAGCATCCTGCTCACTGCCCCCACTGTGACCAATCTGAAGAGACAATCAATCATTGGCTGCGTTCTTGTGTTTTTGCCAAGGAAAATTGGTTCGAATTGCTGCAAAAAGTTTGTCCTGCATGGTCTTGCCCCTCTTCCTGGCGATTCTTCCTTTCTTACCTAGTGAGAGAGCATTTAGTGTCGGAGCGGATGAGACGATCAGAAAATGTGTGAATTCCCTAGTCCTCCTTGGAGCTTGGTTTATATGGAACCATCACAACTGTGTGGTCTTTGATGGGGCTATGCCCACTTGCCCAGTTTAACTAGACCTCTGCAGATTACTGGTGAAGAAATGCAGCTGTGGGGTTTGGTTGGGGCTAGAGGACTCTCACTCTCCTTGCTCCTCGCCCTTGAGCCAGCTGCAAGTTAGTTTCTTCCTGCAGTTAAGAGGTTGAAGGTCTGGTCTTTCTTTTGCGTCATAGGGTGAGAAGCCTTATGCCTTAAGTGTCATCTCTAGGGTGGTGTGTGTTGGGTTTGTAAAGGGGTTTCTTAATCCCCTTTATTTCTTCTTAACATAACGATATGTAGCTCTCCTGCGTGTTTGAGAGAAAAAAACACAGCAGTTCATTTCACTTTGAGTGCCACAAGAGTTCGATGTAATGATGTGCACATCTGATTCCTATTATAACATCAAGAATCAACATAAGATAAATCCAAATGCTAATACTCACATGAATGTGTAATTGTTTAGTCCCTTAAAAGACAAGGCCTGTGAGCTAGCTTTGGTTTTATTGGCATTTATTGGATTAGTTGCCCTAGTGTTTGACATGGAAGAGAAGATTTTGAGTAATTGAATGTTTTTATTAGTATGCCTGATATTCAAGTTATTATACTTACCAGTAAAGAAAGGTACTAAGGTAGTTTATTTAGATGTAGGCTCACTTCGATTGCTGGCTGGTTTCATTTGGATGACTGCATGTGGGAAGCACTGTGGGAGGTTCAAACCTTGGCTATCTGCTACCCAGGGGTAATGCTGTCTAGGTGTGCAACAGGCCAGACTAATCCTTGATCATCATTTCTGACAGGGTTGGGGGTGGGGGTGGAGGGGGGGAGTTCAGGATTAGGGGCAGACCGCTCCACACCGTGTGCAGGCCTACTCACAGTGACAAATTCTGCTCTGTATGTCATATGATATGATCATGTGTAGTTTGGAACCAGAAAGAAAACAATTTAGGGCCTGTTTGGATGTTGTAGTCTTAGAAAACCATGGTATCAAAAAACTATATAATTTTATAAGCCAAAGGCAAGCGAAACAGTGGTTTAGGGAGAAAAAAAAAAAGAGGTCTCAAGTGGAGTATCTAAAACCCCCCAAAGACTATGGTTTTGACAGTACCAAGGTTTTAAAAACTAGTAGGTTTACTGCATCCGAACACCCATAATCTTTTAAAGGTATTTCACAAAACCATAGTATTCATTCAATACTCCAAAAAAAAAACTTTGTTTGTATCCAAACGGGGCCTTATCTGCAGCTGAACAGAAAGGAATTTTCCTAGTGAGCGCTGTCAAAATTACTAGCTTTGGCTACGTATCTAACGACAAAATATGCTTGGGTGTTGCAATTTCCACCACATTGTAATACCCTGAGCCATAGTTGTTTATTTTAGAGAATTATATGCTGAGCCATAATTAACCACAATCAGAATGGTTTCGCACATAGCAATTCACAACACAATGAAAACAGGGGCCAATAAAGGGTACAGGGAGCAGGCGCCAGCAGAGACAGAGAAACGTACATGAGGTAGGCGCCGTGGGCGAACGCGCCGGCGAGGACGCCGTAGAAGAGGCGGTCCCTCAAAACGGGATTGTGCCGCAGGCCGATCCTGACTGCCCCGTCGAACCACGCGGTGAAACAACCGAAAAGCCAACCAGGTCAGCGAACGCAGCACGGCAAGGGGGTGGGATCGGGGGAGGGGAGGGCGCGGAGAGTGTACTGAGGGGGAGCACGGGCGCGTAGACGAGCGGGAGCAGCAGCATGTACGGCGGCTTCCGCCCGTGCTGCGGGGGGCGCCTCGCCGCCGCCGGATCACTGACGCGACACAGCCAGGACGATGCGGGCGGGTGAGATCGCTGGGACGGATCAATTGAGCAAAGGAGAAGGCGGGTTGAGTAACTATATGCAGCAGATTGCTTACTCGAACCGGGTGGTGGAGGAGGAGGACGCCATGGCCGGGGCCCGCCGGAGACGGAGGCGAGGAGATCGAGTCGCTGGGGTTTGGCGGTGGCGGCTTTGCCCGGGCTGCGTACTCGCGTGCTTCTCCCGGGATTGGTTTTGGTCGGGTGGGCGCTGCTGGTTTTGGAATTTGTTGGGGAAAAGTTTGGAATCGTGGTCTGGTTTTCCACTGGAATACGCCTCCGCTTCGTGGTTACGGAGAGTAGTGTGGGCCGAATGTGGCTTCCTGGATCGGCTACTTGCTTTCTAACCAGCCCAACCAATGAGGGCCTTCTACACGATAGCTAGACAGGCCGGCCCATATTGTTGCTTCCGCAACTCAGCCCGCTGAGCAGTCTCGCGGGTCGCGGCTTCGGAGTCCTCACGCGACGCGAGTAGAGATCGGCGGCGGCGGCGATGCTGAGGGCGCGGGGGGCGGCGGCGGCGCTGCTCCGCCTCGCCGGCGCCGGAGCCGGCGTCCAGACGGGCGGAGTGCCTCCTCTAGCGCTCGCGGCGTTCGCTCGCGGCTTCCTGAATCTGCGAAAGGTAGCCGTTGCTTCGCCTCCGTCCCTCCCCGTTTGGTCCGCAGCTGCGGCTGATTAGATGGTTAAGAGCGTAAGATGGGTTTCCTTTTGTTTCTTGTGTGGCTCAGACGATGGACAAGGAGTCCGCGGAGAACATCGAGAAGGCGAAGGCCAGGCTGTAAGGCTCCTCTCTCCGACCTCGTTTACTAGTTACTCTTTCTGGTCTGCGTATGCTGCGCTGCAGCGTTGTGCTGGATGTAACTTGTGATGGATTGATTCTGATTGGTCTAGTGCAGTAAGGATGAGATGAGTAGGGGCTACTTCGAAGACATTTCTGAGATCCGCAAGAATGATGGCAAGGTATGCCACTTGTCACCTATGTATAGTATGTGTTCCGAATTGTTTGTTGTTTGGGTTTGAGCAATCAGAAATCACCATGTCATCATAATTGTTTAGATTGCGACGGCTAGTAAGGTCATCGTCCCAGAGGTAGATGCTGTGAAGTTCCCTGATCTTGCCGTGGAGTCCCTTGACTGGCGGATCACTGCACCTGCCTCTTTCTGTGCCCGCAGTGCAAGACGATGACAGTGGAGCTGGCGCTGCTGTTATTCCTGGTGCTTCATTGGTGTGCCTTTCCTTTCGTGCAAGCTCACAGGTATGAGGGGCTGCCTGCTTCTCTTGTTAGATATTAGCTATTTAGCTGTAGTTTACATATGGCTGGTTTGCAACCATGGCAATGTATATTCCGAGCCACACCTTTTAAGTTATTTTGTACTTGCTAGATACATGTTTCTAGGATTATATAGACTTTGACCAGATAGTCTTCACGTTACTTGTATCTGTGATAAAATCAGGGCTCAGGGGTTAATGAACCACTCATCATGTTTCTGTGATAGCATCTACATCCAACAAACTTTGTGTCGCTTGCATCTTGTGATAAAAAAAGAGTTAAATGCACTAATGGTCTATCAACTTATGTGGAGGTATCAATTTGGTCCACCAATTTAGAAAGTGTATGTTCGGGTCCGCAAACTTTCTAAAAGGGCTCAAATTGGTCCATACCCTTTCATTTTATGTTTTATTTTCTATTTAGCCCCCTCGAACTCTTTTCACCCTCTCACATGTGTCCTTCTCCCTCTCCTGCATTCTTCTACACACCCGCACGAGCGTCGGGCATATGCCCAGGCCACACGCCTGCTCGACGGTTTGGTCACGGCCCATCCCCAGCCGCGCGCAGCTACCCTCGCCTCCCGCCGCGCACCTCCCTCCGCCTCCGCGCACGGCCGCTACTCGTCCAGGGCGCACGCCACTTCCTCGCCGCGGGCCCACGCCTCGCCCAAGATGCACGCCCTTGCGCATGTCGTGCGCCTCCTCTTCCTCCACCGCTCCCGTGCTGCGCTGCCTGCCCTCCTCCTCCTCCTCCAATCCCCCCGCACCGTGCCACATGTCTGCCAGTCCCCCCGCGTTGTGCTGCATGTCTACCTGTCTCGACTCATAGCTCGTCGATGTGCAGCGACGTGGACCCGTTGCTGGAGGAGACGCCGCCGCACCAGGCGCTGCCATCCGGCACTAGGAGTGGCTCGACCGCAGCAACGCCACTGCCTCCGCGGTGCACACCTACCCCATCGCCGCCTGGTGCGACCAGTCGCCACCTCCTGCACGAGGAGGACGATGGACACTGCGGCAAAAACCGTGGAGGCCTCGAGTGCAAGCACATTGCGGAAGAGTGCGAGTCTTCGTAGCACCCGTCACACCGCGCACACCAGTTCGCCGCCGTGGTCCTCACACGTGTTGAGCAGCGCCACGACGCCTCCGTGGTCCACGACACCCCATGCGCCGACACGCCGCCGGCACCCGCGTCGAGGACGCAAACTAAGGGCGCGATGACGCCACCACCGACCAGGTCGCCCCTGTGCGTGTCGGAGCTGGCTGTCACCGAGGCCACCTCCAGGGCCTCCTATGCGCGTGTAGGGGCCCTCGCTGCCTGCGGTGTCGAGCGATGCGATGCCTGCGCAGTGACACTGGCGAGGGCGTGTTGGCGAGGCTAGCGCTCGCGCTCGAGGGAGGTGGGCGGCGGAGGGAGGCGTCCTGCGGTGGAAGAGATGGGCAGAAGCAAGCGGTGGAGGAGGGAGGTGGGTGGCGGGAGGCGGTTAGCTGCCGGGCGGGCGTGTGGCCTGGGCGGCCGCCCGACGCTCATGTGGGTGTGCAGAAGAAGGCAGGAGAGGAAGAAGGGCACATGTGAGAAGGTGAAAAGAGCTCCAGGGGGCTAAATAGAAAATAAAACATAAAACGAAGGGGTATGGACCAATTTGAGCCCCTTTAGAAAGTTTGCGGATCCGAAAATACACTTTCTGAGTTGGTGTACCAAACTGATACCTCCACATAAGTTGATGGACAATTGGTGCATTTAACTCTAAAAAAATACATTCAGGAATCTTCCAGGCCTGCTAGTATTATTACATAAGCTCTTATCATCTGCTATTCAGGTTTAATTTCTACCAACTAGCAAGACACAAAATCCAGACACGAACATTCAGTTGTTCCTAATTGATTTTCTAGGCTGGACGTGACATCCCACTACAACTTCTCTTACCATGACAGCAAACAGTTCAGTGTAGGATATTATGCCCTACCAGCCTAGTTATTTGGACTGGACCAGACCGGACCGCCGGTTGGACCGGAAAAAAACCGGAATCGGAAGAGTACAATGGTTTAGCTCAGTTAAAAGACCGTCCATGCAGTCAGACCTGAAAAAACGCTCGAAGCGGCTGGTTTTTTGCTGAACCGTATGAACCGGGCGGTTTCAACTGAACTGGACGGCTTTCGTAACACAAGTAACCAGCACCCAGCTGTGGCCGTCTGATACATGCACCCACGTTCGCACGGCTCCTTGTTCCCACAGGCACAGGTGGCACTAACATAGGCCATCGATGGGCATGGCCCACTCACTGCTGTAAGCCTGTAGCACTTATTTAACTATTTTGCCATGGTGTGTCATGCACTTTTGAGAGCTTGTGGAGCCTGATAACTATGCATGTTTAATATATTAACGGTCTACCTTGTCTCTTTCATGGAATAATATATGCAATATGTTTGCTTCCTGAAAATGATTGTCTGTGTAATCATTCAGTTAACTTTAGAGACATGGTATTTTCCTCTTGGTGCCCATGTTATGGCAAGAAACAAATGTATTGATGGGAGAGAAATAAGTTTATTCATTTGACCTTTTTTTACAACTCTAGATAAGTTTATGGGCATATTTTTCTTATATGTGTTAAATATATATTGCAAATTTCAACTATATTGCACCGGTTCTAGTATTCTGTGACCGGTTCAATTTATCCGTTCAAACTATTGAACCAGCGGTTCAGCTGTTTCTTAACGGTTGAACCAGTGAACCAATGAACAGACATGCTCGCCGGATCGATCACCGGTCCAGTTCCTAATAACTATGCCCACCAGTGCGTATTGTTTACTGATTGATGTGCCAAATTGTTAGCCGTGTGCAATGCATCCACACTTCAAAGAAATACATCCACACTTGTTAGATACCCATAAAGGGCTGTTAAATAAGATTGGCGATGCTCATATCTTTTTCACTTTCTCTCACTTGTTTTTAGCTTTCACTCATTTTTCATGGCATATTTTTGGTTTACCAGTCTCCAGATTTGTTTTCCCTTTACATTCTTGTTTTTCCCCTTTAATAATTTTGTTATAAAGGTATATTAGTATTAGGTGTCATATTTGTCTTACATCTGTCAGTTTAGGTTCCATTGGTTGTATTAATTGAGGCTAGTATTATGTTATATGAATCTTATTAAGTCAATGGTTAACTGGTTCTCAACAGAAAATGGCAGAGTCATGGAGTTTACCTTTCCTGGATGCATTCAGTGCCGCCAAGAACATACGTGTTTATGAGGTATTGGTGTTTTTTTTTACATAATAATTCCTGGTTTGGTATTGGATGCAAGGAGCTGCTGAAATTTTGAACATAAATGAATGAAAATTTTGGATGGTGCTAAGTATACTCTTAACTGTACAAAACTCCATAATCTGTTTCTTTTTTACTTCTACAATACGCACTGTTGAAAATGGTTAAGATGCTCTAGCATTATTAGTTCATATGATTGCCCTTTATGCGGTTCGACCGATATTTCTTTCATTGCCAACTTATGCTTAAGTGTTTTTACCTATGTTTATTGTGTACCAGAATCAACACTGTTGTTTAGCTAATATTTTTATGCCATGTGGTTGAAAAGGAAATTGTTCCAGTGTTTAAACCTTAGTTAAATAGGTATATTTAACTTGTGGGCTTTGGGTAGTGCTGAGAAGGGAAAATGTGTTACGTAATTCCAAGCAGCATGCTGAAAGGAAAACATGTTATGTTCCAGGTATCATTCATAGATTCTTGGCTATTATCATTGGGCCCTGTGAGACGAGCATTTCTCAAGGTGATGAGGAAATCTAGTGATCCACAAAGACACGTTGTCTATGCTTTTGGGGACCATTATGACTTCCGAAAGAAGCTTGAAATTAGAAACCTTCTCACTGGGTAATGATAATTCCTCTCTTTGGTCATTTGATAAGCACTAAAATCCTTTTTTTTTTGTTGATATAAGGCACTTCAATTCTTAACCTACAGATACATTTATCTGGTTGATCGATTGGGAAGAATACGATGGCAAGGCTTTGGATCCTCAACAGATGAAGAGCTGTCGTCACTTACTGCGTGCACCTCCATTTTGTTAGATGAAAAATGAAATGAGGTGGCTACCTTAATTTACTTCTGGTGGAAGAGATTTTTTTTTTTTCACTCAGCAAATCGATGCATTTTTTCACCACAGTTAATAAGTATTGGGCGGCTGCTTTTCTGGTCTCCAATCATCGATTGCTTGAGCGTAAAGCTTGGATGTTTTGGTGTCAAGTGTTACAAGGAACTCAAATCCAAACTTCCTGCTTTTAGCAAGACCACTGACCTGATTACGTGGTGTGATATTCTTATACTGTACCTATTTGGAGAAAATACTAAAAAGACTTTTTGTCGGCCTCTTCTATTCAGTGGGAGAACCTTATGCCCTGCACAGGCGTAGTTGAAGAAGACAATCCACCAGTTTTTCATATGTTTGCATGTAATTCTGCACCAAATACTTGCTTTTCTTATGGAAAAGCTCTTCTCTGTGGGCCTCTTTGGGTCCTTGAATTGGAATTTCATTCTAGCAATTTGATTCTACTTCTAATTTTGAATTGAATTGATTTGTCTAGAATCTGTTTCGAATCAAAACAAAATTCTTGTTTCTGTTTGCACTGAATTTGCATCTATGAATTGCGTTCAGAAGTATGTTTGGATCCGAGACTTCACAGAATCAACGGACCGTGTTTCGTTGGGCAGGCAGGAGCAGGCAGAAGATAAGTTTCTGCCGAGTCGCAGTGTCGCATTGGTGACCTTCGACACATTGGTGACCTCGGAATGGGCACAAACACCTTAGCAGAGCTTGAACCGTAGTATTGCGTACCCTCCCATTGGGAAGGTGAACGGAACAATGGACGTGAAGATGGGGACGGGACCCCGCTTGCTGCATGCATGCCTGCATGCACGATCAACCGCGGCACAAATTGATGGAGCTGGCCAGCTGGGCATGCTCTCCCGTGCGGGTGGGGTCGGCAGCTCGACCCTGCGGCCTCGCTAGAGCAAGGTGTCATTGAAACTTCGTCGGCTTTAACCTCATGCACCACTGTGCGGTAGGCCGTAGGCCCAATTGAGAGCCAATTGATCGGCTTCGGCCTCGGCCTCGGCCTCATTGCCCTCCTAGGATGATGAGTAATTGTCAGCAAGGACAAAGCCCTCTAATGGACAGGAGGCCGGCCTCGATGTACTGAGGCACAAGTCCTCCAATGGACCGGAGGCACAAGACTCGGTGTCGGTCGGTCATGGAAGCTCGGTACACGGAGAAGTGATAAGACAACGACTCATAAGCCCTCCGATGGACTGGAGGTCGGTCGCAGCCTGGAGCTCCAACCCGAGTGCATGGCGCGAAGGCGTTTCGAGGAGACTTTGATAGCTTCGGCTCAAAACTGCCACCCAAGCTATCTAAGTCTTGGTGAGTTGGGTCACGACTCGCCGAGATAGAAGAGATAGGCCAAATCTGGCTCAGGTGGAGATTTTCTAAAGTTTTTCAGTTTCTGACTTTAAAACCGGGGGCAGATCGTAGATTATAATACTAGCCACGTGGAGAACATCCTAGGATTGCGTGGAACTTACGAAAATCAAGACTTTCATCATGGTCGTGTGTCCCAAAATATCATGTACCTTTTACATTTCAGCCCCTCTGGACGTCAATAGTACAGGGGTCTTAGTATAAACTGAGTCAGTTAGGGCCTAGGGTATAAATAGACTTGAGAAGGCTCCTTGGAGTCTCTATTGGCCAGCCATATGCCCTAGGTTTTCCTAACCCTAGCAGCCGAGAGCTTAAGAGAGAAAAGAGAGGGGATTAGCTAGGAGATGAGTGCCTTCCAATCTTGGATTAAGGGGTGGATGATGGGAGGTAGGATCTAGGGACCTCGTAAGACTTGATTTCGTGATTCAATCCAAGTTTGCTCCTTGAGAAATCCATGTCTTGACCAGCCCAATTTCGTTTCCCTCTCCCCCTTCCTGTTCTAGATCATTTTTTGTTCCAATCCTTGGATTTTGGTGTGTTTGGGTTTGTCCAAGGTTGGAATCTTTCTTTTGCTAGTGATTTGCCTTGCTAGGATGCAGTGAATCTCACTAGTCAAGTGCTAGAATCATTGAACCACGAGCATGGGCAATTCTTGATGAATCTCATTTTTTCGGTTTCAACTAACCTACCTCATGAGATCTGCAATTCCCGTGCAACCCTCGATCTTTCCAAGTGGATCTTTTGGGGTTTGTTTTGGGATGGCTTCTGGATTGCCCATGCAAATTTTTGTGGAGTTTGGTTGAGGTTTGAGCCAGATTTGATTGAGTTTTCGGTTATTCGTGAGCTGATTTCTTCACTCTGTCTTGGGTTGCTGCAGTGTGAAGGCCGTATCATACGGTTTGTTGTCCGGTCTTCAGGACCGGACCATGCGTTCTGTTATCGCAGCGGGCAAGCGGAGAAAATGAGGCTCTGCACTGGTGTCAAGGGTTGTACAGACTGTACAATCCGAAGTATTGTCCGGTTTGTACAACCGGACCGTCCAGTCCTTAGGGTTTCGTTGCAGTGGCATCCCCTAACCCTTGTTTAGTCCGGTTTCTTGTACGGTTAGTGAACTGTACCTTCTGTTCTGCGTGTTTTCGCTGCTCTCCTGTCTCGGGTTTCTTGGTATGACATGTTGTCCGGTCGGCGGAACCGTACCGTCCAGTCTGCGCTGAAGGTTGGTGTTTGGCTCATTTTGCGTCGGTTTTCGTTGGCGTTTGAGCGAGTACTTCCGCTTCGTGTATGGTACGTATCTGTTTAGTACACGGTACCAGATATGCATGCTCTTTAGACTTGGTCACGTCGGGGATTTGAATTTGAGTTTTTAAGTGCTCTATTCACCCCCCCTCTAGTCACAGTCTTCGGTCCTACACCAATGACAGTGGCATGACGAGTTCCGAATCTACCTTGGGCATGGGACGATGCTCGCGCTCGGGATGGAGGCGACTCGGGGCCAAGACAAGGAAGATGAGAATCAATTTCCGCATTTTCGGTTAGGAATCTAAAGGAGTCCTCTGTGTTATCTTTAGAGTTTACTATAAGTGTACTCTCTCCGTCTCATAATAAGCGTTGGTTTAGGATTTTTAGGACAAATTATGGAGAGTGGGATATGACACGTGTGCTCTAATTAATAGATTAATCTTTCCTTTTTGTGGTATATGCATGCAGCAAAATTGTTTTCAGTTTCATATTTTTTTTTCTCAGAAACGAAATTAAAATCGATATTGCCCGAAACGAGTACGGTGTAGGTATTACGGAAACTTTGAGAACGAAACTATCCGATCGGGAATAGCTCGATATTGTTCAGGAATCGATATTTATAATTTGAAAAACAATTAGTGAATACTATATATATATTTAATAAATTAAGATTGTAAGATAAATATAATTGCTTCATTTTAACTCGGCGGCGTGCCAAATTATACATATTGCACAAACTAACAAAATCACCACATATTACATACCAAATCAAATAGTACAAGACTCAAGATAATTAAACAATTCAAACCCACAAATATGATTATTGATTCACCATTCCTATATGCTTACATTAGATGGCAAAGCAAACAAAATCTAGACTAAAGGGAGGTAGTAAAAGTACGCACGATGGATGATGATTGATTGCCTTGTGTTGCATTTAGAAGCTTAGACTAAACTGCTAAAAACAGTGTAATATCAGCAGTAATTACCGTAAAAATGTGGTAAAACCCAGAAATGGTCGAAAACAGGAAAAATCGTTTTCGTTTCTGTTTACATATTTTTTTACCACTGTCATTTCCGTTTTTTTGTTACCGTTATGGTTTCTGTTTCATCTAAAATCACGGTAAAATTTTGAAATCGAGCACCAGTAAACGGAATTTTCGGTTATGGTTTTCATCCATATATGCATGCATGCATATTGGTCTCCTTTTAGAGGCTAACAATATCATATAACAACACTTATTGTTAGACAAATTTTTGATCCTAAACCAACACTTATTATGAGACGAATGAAGTACTTTCCAATTCCACCATGGATCCAAAGAACAGTTTAGGAAAACAATTCTAGTTCACAATTTCCGATGATCCAAACAGGATTTTATTACTCTCACATATGTATTTTTTGCTTCTTCCATCTCTTGTAAATCGAGGGCCGTATGAGCTCTTTTTTTATGTCTCTGGTGAGCTTAAGAATTGTGGTTTGGGAGCCTAGGGTGTAAGACTCGCTCGGTGGAGGTGAGCAGGTGGCGAACCTAGGGGCAGTGAAACAAGGTGCCATTGGTGCCATTGTGCCATGGATTGACAGTTTAGGGAGTGGGTGGTGGCTGGCAAATCTAGCGGTGGGAGTTGGAGTTAGACACTGGAAATGTGTCAAAGGATGGGGTGGGGCCAGCGTGACTGAGAAGCTCCCTGACGATGGCGTGAGAGAAACTCAAGAGGAAAAAGAAGATATCCAAAGGAAGAATGATGTTGGGGAATAAAATGCACACATGTAAAGGAAGAATAAAGCATTCCTATTGTCAAATTAAGATCTAGGGGCCAAAAAGAAATAGGAGGTGCGGTAGGTGGAAAAGCCCAGGTGCGATATAGAGAACCATTTTCTTATTAAGCCCGAGTTGTTTAAGTTTTCAAGATTAAGATAAAGCAAGTTTCGTAGAATTCCAAGTATATTTAAGTCACTAAATTTCATCACAAATTTGGTTCTTAAAATCGAGATTTTCTAAAAGTTCTGCATTATGTGTAACAACAAAAATGAGAAAGGAATAGTTTCGAGGCGATTGTATGGATCAAAACAAGATTGTCTTGTTTCTTTAGGTTTAGGATTGCTTTTATAGAGATACTGATTATGTTATGGAAGTCAATCGGGGGAATCTATGTTTCAGCTCCATTTCAAAGAATCAATTCATGATTCACAATGATTCTCTAGAAAAGTGTTGTTCGGTAGAGGTTCCATTTGATTTGACTTGGAAGCCGTGCCAAATAAAATGTTCTTGGACAAGTGGCTCGCGATGGAACACCGCATAATTGATTCTTTCTTTTTTAGCACGATGGAGCAGGCTGTAAGTGCAACAAGGTTCTTTAGTGGTTTTGGTGTTTGAGTGACAATGCGATTAAAGGTCTAATCTCTTTATAAGATCATTTGACAGGTTTCTATAGGTATATATTGTCAAATGTAATAAAATAAACAGAAATATATTTGTCAATGAATAAGCATGAATCACTCATTTGTTGAGCGAGGCATCGATCATTCACGAGTGCATACCATGACATTGCCTAAATGCAAGATATCACTAGTGTTGCTTTATTAATACACTTTGAGACACTTGGCTTTCATGTTAAGGAAAGTGATTTTAAATTGTATCTCTTTCATTTGGATGTCACTACTTTACTTAGATTTCTCATATATAACAAGTGGCTGATCATGAAGACACTCTATTGCATATTAAAGCCAATAATGATCAAGACAAATTGAATGAATGGATAATGAGCAAATGTGCTCCATTTACCTATCGAAGAGGTTTTCTAAATTGAATTCTAACTATTTCGCTCAAAGAGGATTACTCACAAAGGAAGAAGCCCAGCTTTGCTATCTCCCTCTGTGGATATATTTCAAAAAGGCATTATTCATCAAGACAAGACTCAAGTGGATTTCATCTAGATTTATATTCACCTTGAGCATAGGTATGCCGTACTATCAAGAGGGAAGCGAAGCTCGGAAGTCTCTAGTCAACATGTGCTCACAGCTAGCTCAGAGAGTGTCGAGCCAAAACACTCCTCGTGAGTTGTTATTGTGCTGAGGGTGGGTTCACCGGATTGTCTGGTAATCCTCACCGGACTATCCGGGGAAGGCTGAGCCTAGAGTTGAGAGTGATCTCTCTGATCTTTTCTTTGTGCTTTCATCTCCTAGTTAGGTGTATCCCTAATGGAGACAACACCTACACTTTGCTCATCTGTTGACCCAGGCTCAGTGCCTTAGCCTCTGATTAGGGAACCTCTCACCGGACTATCCGGTGAGCTATACCGGACTGTCCGGTATAGGGGTTTGAGCTCCAACGGCTAGTCCGCCTCTACCGGACTATCCGGTAGGAACGTACCGAACTGTCCGATGATGGTCTGACACAGGCGAACGGCTAGTTTTATGAGGGTGGGTATTTATACCCCCCACTCTCTTCCAATTGGAGCTGCTGCTTCCCTCCACGTCCACATCCATCCAGAGGCTCTTAGTAATACCTCCCAACACTTTCTTTGTGAGATTGAGCTAAATTTGTGAGATTCTTGAGTTGTGAGAGGATTTGTGAGATTGTGTGAGCTTCACTGTGAGCACCCAGCTTCTGAGCACAGTTGGCAAGCATTTTCGGGAAGCGTTTTTGTTACTCTTGGAGGTTTCCTCCTAAACGGCGAGAGCGACCCGAAGGGTTCCCGGCTTGTGGGTGCCACTTCTCTTGTAGGTGATTACCCCGCTCTTCGGAGCATTTGAAGTGAACACCTTCATAGCCTTAGTGGTTGTGAAGGAGAGGCCGTGAGTTGAAATAGACTCAAGCTCTTGGTGGGTGCCTCAACGGGGACGTACGGACACTTGCGGGTGTGCCCGAACCTCGGGACTAAAATCCTTTGTTGTGTGTGCTGTGCCCCTGCTGGGAGACCCAAGCTTTGTACTTGTGGTTGTTTTACTTGCTTGCATTACATTATTGCTTCCGCTATTATTATTCGTGTGCAAGTTCTCTTTGTGAGTGTAGGGACAAAGTGTTGCCGAGATCATAATCAACATACAAACACATTACACAGCTCAACATAGCTCGATAAGTATTTTCTCGCATATTTACCTTGGGGGTTTCGGTTTCTGTGTGACACCGGACTATCCGGTGTAGAGAACCGGACTGTCCGGTTGTACGCATCGGACTATCCGGTGTGAGTGCTGACGGTGTGTTTCTAAGTGGTGTAAATTTTCAGTTACGCCTATTCACCCCCCTCTAGGCAACATCTAGGTCCTTTCAATTGGTATCAGAGCAAGGACTCACCGAAAAGCTTCACCGCCGTGAGTAAAGATGTCAACACCTAGTGAGGTAACTTGTGAACCGCTCATGCTTGATGGCTCTAACTATTCTCAGTGGTCAACTCATGTACTTAATTTGCTTAGGACCAATGGTCCACTTGCGGAGCAAATTGTAGAAGCTAGCATATTGCCTTCTAACTATGATTAGGGCAACCTATCTCATGGGGAGACAATACGCTTGCAGCTCAATGATCGAGTTGCTAATTATTTATTAAGCACTTTGAGTCCAGATGCCTCTAAGTGGCTGCTCCATGAGTACAAGAGATTTGAGGATGCCCATGAGATTTGGGCCACTCTCAAAAATGTTTTTGCACGCAAATCTCAAGAACAAGCAAACATATCAGTAAGGGACTCAAGAAAAGAAGAAATATGCCAATGTGAAAGCACAGAGGACAAGGAAGATCAAGAAAGGCAGTTGGTGCTTGTCGGAGCGGGGGTGCTCCTGGTCAGGTGGCGGAGTGCACCCGGCCGAGATCCTAAGTACTGGGAGTAGTTAGGGGGAGCAATCGTTGTTAGCTAAGTTGGTGGTGGCACGATGGTGGCGAGAGGATTTAGAGTGGTTCGGGCCGCCGGAGCGTAATACCCTACGTCCACTGTGGGTGTGTTCTTGTATTTCGTGGGCTAGTTCGAGCTTGTCTGAGTCCCCCTTTGTGTTGCGTATGCCTCCCCTTTTATAGCCCAAGGGGGGCATGTACATGGTGGCCGGGCCCTGACAGGTGGTCCCGGCAATTTCCTCTATGCTACAGTTCTATTCTGTGACTGATGTTCAACGCTTCCATGCTTCGCGTCTGTACCACCGTCGTGACCGGGTATGGCCTGGATACGGCGCCGCGCCGTCTTGTCTCACGCTGTCCCGTCCCATCGGCTGCTAAACCTGCTGAGAGGCGTCAGAGGCCGAGGGGCAGGGGACGCGCACGCGCGACAGGACAGGGCGCCCGTAGTAGCGTTGTAGCGCCGCTGCCTAGTATTAGGCTGGGCGCGGCCGCCGCGCGAGGCGCGGCTCCTGATGAGTACAGCGTACTTGTTTACTCAATATAGATCGCAGTGTAGCTGGGGGAATCAACTGTAGTGCTCTGTCATCGTCGTCGCGCCTTGGTAAGGCGCGCCCTTTTCCCGTGCCGCCGCCGCCTGCCAGCGGCGGTGCCAGCGGCGACGGGGGCACATCCGTCTGACAGCGGCGGTATCGGCGGCGACGGGAGCACGCCTGCCTGACAACGGCGGTATCGGCGGGCGACGGGGGCACGCCTGCCTGACAACGGCGGCGGGCTACGGGGGGCACGCCTGTCTGACACTCGTGGTGTCAGCGGCATTGGGGCGTGCCAGCCTGCCAGCGGCGGTGTCAGCGGCACCGGGCACGCCCGCCTGCCCGCAATAAATGCGGCAGGTGGGCGAGGCGCCCGCCTGAAGGCCCCCTGCCACGCGCCTTGTGGGTACGTGGCAACGCGAGACCTTTCCGTGCCCAGTGGTCACGTGGCGGCTCCGGACCTCCACGCGTTCTGGGGGCACGTGGCGGCCCCGGACCACTGGGGGCGCCGGCTCCGGACCTCCCCGTGTCCTGTGGGCACGAGGCGCCCCCGAACCACCGAAGGTACGGGCCCCGGGCTCCGGCCCGAGAGGTCCGGACCTCTTCCCGCATGGCTGGGAGAGGCTCGGTCCTCAAAGAGGTCCGGGGCCTCCCCTGTGGGCCGGGTGCGTGGCCCTAGCTTCTCAAAGAGTGGGCCGGGCCCATCTGTATGCGGCCTTAGGCCCTCCTTGTTCTGCAGTAGTTACTTCCCTAGTGATCTTCGTCCAGTGTAAGCGGGTACCCGGTTAGCTGGGTACCGACAGTGGCCCCTGGGCTCGCCTTTGGTGAGTTCTTCGAACCTGAGGTGAGCCCATCGTTGCTTACTACACAAGCCGCCGGGAGCCGTGTGTGGTTACTGGTGCTTAGCCGTTAAGCTCACAGTTGGGCAGCCACCTGACCCCGCGGGGTGGCCCCGTGGGTTCCCATGATCTGGAGGCGCACGATCGTGGGAATCCCCCGGGAAACGTGGGGGCAGGCCCGCGTCGGAAACCGCGCAGCGGTTCACCTACTTCTTCTCCTGCCATTAAGGCGGGGCAGACGGCTATGTGGGCAGCCGTGCGTAAAGTGGAAAAGGCAGGGGCCCCGCACGTCGCGCCGGGACGCGCGTCCGCGAGCGGCGCCGGTTCGCCTTCTTGCCTTGCTTGCTCTTCTACCCGCCTGCCATGACTGCCTCCTCGGGCCCCTGCTGTCATAGACTCGGTGGCCTGTGGGTGCGCCCGAGCGCGCGTACACTTGTCGTCCGCGGCTTGCGGTGGATTGGTGGCAACCGTCAAATAGGGTTCTCGGCCATCGGCCGAGCACGTCCTTCTGCCATTTGCCTTTGCATCCCTTGCTTCCGCCGCGGCGCTCCATCTTCCTTGCAGCAGAGCTTTCGCTCCTTGCCCGCTGCGTGCTCCTCGCCTTCTCCATCGCCATCTTCCTCAGCGATGGGTCCGAGCCACCAATCCCCCCGGGAGACCGAGGAGAACCTCACCCGCGTCCGTCGCCTGCTCGGCTGGACGGACGCGGAGCGCCGCGATAATGTTCGCACGGGCTCCTCCCACCACCGCAACTTGCAGCTGGGGGAGTTCGTCCTCTTCGTCCCCTACCTTTACTGCGGGTTGGGGATTCCAATTTCTTCTTTCTTCATGCTGTTGCTGGAGACGTTTGGGCTGCAGCTTCAGCACCTCACCCCCCACTCCATCCTTCATGCGGCTATCTTTGCCCATTTCTGCGAGATGTTCGTGGGGGTTCCTCCCTGCGTGACGCTCTTCTGCCACTTCTTCTCAGTGAGGTGTTCCGGGCGGAGCTCGACGGAGATCGGCCGGTACTACTTCCTGCTGAAGGGGTCCGGGGGAAGATCGACCTACCTCCCCACCTTCGCCAGCGCCAAGTGGGAGCACTGGCGTAATGACTGGGTGATCATCAAGGCAGAGCCGAACGACCGGTTGGCGCTCCCGGACAGCAGCCCCGACGCACCCCTCCCGGAGGGTGCCTCGACGGATCTGCCACCCGAGCTCTCCCCCGTGCTGGCCAGGATCGCCGAGCTCGTCAGCGGCGGCCTGACCTCGCTGCACGTGCTCGCGGACTTCCTCAGGCGGAGGCTCGCTCCCTTGCAGATGCGGCCGAGGTTGGCGTGGAAATACACCGGCCCCAACGACTGCAGCCGGGTAGTACGCGGCGAAGAGCACGACCTGACGCCGGTCCTGCTAGAGGAATGGGTGCGGTGCGTCACGGACGTGAGCTTCCCTCCGGAGCAGTTGCGCCTGCCGTCCGCTATCGTGCCGCTCTGCCGCGACCAGGCCTTGCAGACGGCGGTACTCCGGGAGATGCCCACGCTCGACGACGGCGGCCTCGCGGCGCGGCAGCTTGGAGGCGATCCCAACCGGGGGATCCACATCGCTGACGCCCCGGTTGGGGGTTCTGGTGCCAAAGGCACCGCCCCTGCTGACAAGGGCAAGGAGCCGGTGGCAGCGTCCCCCGCCGCTCCGCCGGCGGGTGGTGAGGGGACGCGGCGAAGGCTGGCCCGCGGCGACGGGACCTTTGTCTCGGAGCCCGACCCGAAGCGTCAGCGGACCTCAGGGGAAGGCAGCTCCTCTGGGCAAGGGGAGCGAGTGCCACTGCCGCCTCCGGGCCAGCGGCACCCTCAGCGCCGGGCACCTCCTCCGACGCCGGACCAGCAGCGGCGACCTTCTCCGGCCGCACCGGCCTCGGGCCCGCGGCAACAGCAGCCATCGGCAGCGTCGACCGCAGATCGGCAGTCGCGGCGAGGGTCCGGCCTTCGTGGCCGCTGGTCGACGCCTACCTCGAGGTAAGCCCTTTGGATTAGCTTCGCGTACTTCGTGGTACTACGGCTACCTTTTTCCAGGCTCCTCAGCCTTTCGCCGTGCATTCTTGTTTAGGCCGTCACGCTCGGGCGGCGTTCCTCCCCCCAGCGGCTCTGGTGGCCGGGCGACCACGGCGGAGAAGCGCGCCCCTGGTGGTCCGACGGCGGAAGACGCCACGCGGGCCCGGGCTACGACCGAGGGGCCTGCACCGGAGGCCTCCCCGTCTGTCCGGCCCCAGGCCCCAGGTGGACCGACGTCGGGGGGCGCCTCGGGGGTCCAGACCGTACCCGGAGTGCCTGCTGAGGGGGCAGCTCCGGGCGCGCAACCCCGGGCACCAGGCCACCCGGTGCCGGAGGGCGTCGCGACCCAAGGACCTGCGCCGGGGGCGGCTCCTGACTGCCGGACCTCGGAGCCTTCGTCGCCCACCGCCCAGACGACCAGCCCCAGCTCCCCGCCTCCTACCGAGGGGGAACTGGAGGAGGTTCTGGGTAGGCCGCTCCTGCCCCTGCCCCAGCCGGGTGGAGCCCCTCTCCCTCGCGTGCTTCGTCGGGCGCACCAAGCCTTGGATGACGCCCAGGAGGCGCTCCAGCTGGAGTGGGCCCGGCTGCAACAGGAGCGCGAGGGCCTGGTCGGCTGGCGGGTCCGTCTGGGGGAGCAGATCGAAGCCGCCACCGCCCAGCACTCACGGACCCGTGCGGAGCTTTCCACCGCCCGCACCGAGCTCGATGCGGACCGCGCAGCCTTGCAGGAGGACCTGCAGAGGCTCGCTAGCCGGGAGCGCGCGGTTGGGCTCCACGAGAAGCAGACCGAGGTGGCCGAGGCGCAGCTGAAGCTCGAGCAGGCGAAGCTGGAGTCCGCGTGGAAGGGCGTGGAGCAGCGCCGGCAAGAGCTGGTGGAGGTGTCTGAGCGGCAAGCTGCCGTCAACTCCGAGCTCGACAAGATGAGGTCGAGGCTTGTCGAGCGCGAGGCAGCGGTTGCGGCTCGCGAGGACTCCGCCGCTCAGCGGGAGGCGTCGGCCAAGGCTCTGAGGGACTCTGCTGCTCGCCAGGCTGCCACGCTCAAGGTCCGCGAGGATTGGGTGAAGTCCCGTGAAGCGGGGCTGGCGGAGCAGGAGAAGCAGCTGCTGGCTGAGCGGGCCGCTCTGGAGCAGCTGAAGCAGGGTGCTGCTCAGCAGGCAGCGGTGGAGGACCGGGAGCAGATGCGCGCCGGCCTCCAACGTATCGCCGACTGGGCCGGGGAGGCGAGTTCGGCTCTGGTACCGCTCGGACTGAGTCCGATCCGGGTGACAGAGTCGCCGTCCACTATTGCGGACGCCCTCCCTGTCCTCGACTCGGCGGTGGAGCCACTCCGGCGCCTAGACTCCACGCTCGGAGAGCGCCTTGAAGCTGAGGGCCGCGAGTTGTGCTGCCTTGTGGTGGAGCACCTCCTGGTCTGCTTCCGGAGCCACGACCCCGCCATCTCCTTGGACCCGGTCATCGAAGGTCCGGTGGAGGAAGCGGAGGCCGCCGCTCGGGTCAGCGTGCAGGAGGTGGTGGAGGTCATCGCCGCCCGGTTCCAGCGGACCCCTGCAGACGAAGACCCGGATGTACCGGGGACAGGGGCCTCTCCAGCGCCGTAGGGCAACAGCTTTTGCTGTTTTGTTTCTTTTTTTTTTGAATGTAAAACATTAGTATGCCAAGTAATATAAGAATGGTAGTTGTGACTTATCTTCATTTACTCTTTGCTGCATGCTAGTGTGTTGTCACCTGACCCCCTGGCCCCCTGGTAGGTAGGCTCTAAGTTTCGAGACTGGCTACCACCAAGTCAGAGGCCAGACCTGCATGCAACTTACGGCAAACGTCAGTGTCGCACCTACGGGACCCACTCTGAGTTGACCTTTGCCGCTATTGGAGGTCCGGAGCGTTTGCTGTCCGGGCCAGGGGCTAGGATGTTTGTTCGTGGGATAGCAGGGTGTGTGAGTTAAGGGTACGGAAGCAGGCAAAACTGCGACACAGCCCTGGACTATCCTTAGTCCAAAACATCGTAGCTCTGGTCCGGTCCTGCAGTCGTTCGGACCTCTCCTAGCGAAACGAAAAAGGTAACCGTGCTGCCTCAAAGTCCTTGGAGCCGCAGCCGGACCTTGCTGCTGAGGCTAGGGGGTGCGCCATTAGCTTAGGGGGTGGTCCGGAGCACTAAACGCACTGTTCCAGATACTGGGGGAAACTCACGGCGTGGTAGGGAATGTTCAGTGCTTAGGGTATAAGACCAGGCTAAGCAGCTGACAGCTCCGGGCTACCAAGGCGAGCCCCTTTTCTCTGGACCTGGCACCCAGTATTTCGGACCTCCTTCCCAGCCTCTGTGCTAACCGCTTCACCCTCTAGCTGCTAAGTCCTGTTGGTTCCAAGGAGATTTTTGGCAAGAGTAGGATTCCACGCAGGGGTTAGGAGAAATTGAAACAGGGTAATAACGGAGACAAGAATTTCAGGGCTAAACTCTTTCTTTAATCAAGCGGTACAGGGTGTCATGTGATGTCAGCCAGAGGCCGGGATTACAAGGGCGGACCTTCACCGCTCTGGTCCACATGGTGGTCCTATTTAGCTTACAAAAAGAAAAAAGGGTTGCCCTGAATTTCTTGCCTAGGGATAAAACTTACGGAGGTGCTCTATGTTCCAAGGGTTCGGCAGCGGAACTCCTTCCTCCGTGGCGAGGCGAACGCAACCGGGGCGACTAACTTCCGTCACCTTGAAGGGGCCTTCCCAGCTGGGGGAGAGCTTGTTGCGCCCTTCTCGGCTCAAGATGCGCCTTAGGACCAGGTCTCCAGGTTGGAGCACCCTGCCCCACACGGTTCACTCATGATAGCGTTTGAGCGATTGGTTGTACCGTGCGTTCCGGATTGCAGCCTGCCATCTTTGCTCCTCGATGTTGTCGACGTCATCGCACCTTGTTTGTTCCTGCAAAGATTCATCAAAAGCTTGGACCCGTGGGGAGCCCAAGAATATTTCTGGTGGGAGGCACGCCTCGGCCCCGTATACCAGGAAGAATGGGGTTTCCCCGGTTGCTCGGCTGGGTGTGGTCCGGATCCCCCATAGCACGCAGGGGAGCTCATCAACCCACTTCGCACCGTGCTTTTGCAAGCAGTTGAAGGTGCGGGTTTTGAGCCCCTTGAGGATTTCTGCGTTAGCTCTCTCGACCTGCCCATTGCTCCTAGGATGTGCTACAGAGGCGAAGCATAACTGGATGCCAACGCCGTCGCAGTAGTCCTGGAAGACCTGGCTCGTGAACTGGGTCCCATTGTCCGTTATAATACGGCTAGGGACGCCGAACCGGCACACAATGGACTTAAGGAAAGCTGTTGCAGTTCCTTGGGTGATGCTTACTACTGGGGTTACCTCAGGCCATTTTGTGAATTTGTCAATGGCGACGTAGAGGTACCGGTACCCACCGACAGCTCTAGGGAAAGGTCCCAGGATGTCCACCCCCCATACCGCGAAGGGCCAAGAGGGTGGAATCATCTGCAGAGACTGAGCCGGTGTGTGTATCTGCTTTGCGTGGAACTGACACGCCTTGTAGGACCTTACTAGCTCAGCTGCATCCTGGAGCGCTGTCGGCCAGTAAAAGCCATGCCGAAAGGCTTTACCGACCAGCGTACGGGACCCTGAATGATTCCCGCACTCGCCTCCATGGATCTCCGCGAGTAAATCGCGGCCCTCCTCCCGGGATATGCATCGCATGAGGATGCCATTGGCGCCACGCCTGTAGAGATCCCCTTCTACTAGCGTGTAGCGTTTAGCCAACCGCACTATGCGCTCAGCGGACACACGTTCTTCGGGAAGGATTTTGTCCTTCAAGTAGTCTCGGATCTCTGAGATCCGTGCATCGGGACTGTCCTGAGCCATTGGATGTGTCCCTGATGACATGCCGGGGTCATCAGTCCACACGATCCTTGGTGGGCTCCAGAGATGGAGGACCACCGGGACTGCTAGCTTCGAGGTGCTAGTTCTGCCCCCTTCGCCCAGTTCGGCTGGCTGGGCGGTTGGTCTCAGCAGCTGTCTTTTGAAGACGCCCTCGGGTACTGGGCCCCGAGTCGATGCCCTCGCAGAGAGGTCATCTGCCACTGAGTTGAGGTTTCTGGGAACGTGCTGCAGTTCCAGGACCTCGAAGTCCTTCTCGAGCTCCCTTACCCGCATGAGGTATGCTGCGAGCTGGGGGTTATTGCAGCAGCACTCCCCCCGGACCTGTCGGATCACCAACTGGGAATCCCCCTTAACCAGGAGCTGCTTGATTCCCAGTGAATGAGCGATCATGAGCCCAAAGATCAAGCCTTCGTATTCCGCCATGTTGTTAGTGGCTTTGAATTCGAAGCATACTATGTACTTTACTTGATCCCCGTTTGGGTCCACGAGGGCCACTCCTGCTCCGGACCCTTTTTCGCGGGCGGACCCGTCGAAGAAGAGAGTCCAGTGCGGCTTGGTGAAAACTCGGATGGTCCTGTCCGGCTGGGAAGGTTCCGCCTCGGCTTGCGGACCTCCAAATTCCGAGGCGGTGGGAGTCCACTCTGCGATGAAATCGGCTAGGACTTGGCTTTTGGCGGCATTTCGGGGCTGGAAGTCAAGTTGGAATTCTGCCAGCTCCGCAGCCCATTTGGCGATATTCCCAGTAGCGTTAGAATTGCGCAGGATTGCTCTTAATGGGTAAGAGGTCACCACGACAACCTTATGCGCCTGGAAATAGTGGCGCAACTTTCTGGAAGCAATAAGTAATGCGTAGGCGAACTTGTGGGCTTCCAGATACCTGGCCTTCGCCCCGTGGAGGACTTCACTGACGTAATAGACTGGCTTCTGGATGGTCCGGACCTTAGTGGCAGGTCCGAGACCATCTCCCCCTGCCAGGCTGGCCCCCTGGGCGGCTTGGCCTCCAGCTTCTGGCGGCTTATCGCCTTGGCAGGGCAACGTGCCAACCGGACCTCGGATATCGGGGCCGGCTACAGCTCCCGTGGTGGGCGGACCACCACCTTCCACTTGGGGGACCCCGGTGTTCCCTTCGTGGGGATGGGCTGGTCGCTCGGCGACCAAGACCATGCTTACTACCTCGAATGTCGCCGCGAGGTAGAGAAACAGGGTCTCACCAGACTCTGGCGCCACTAAAACGGGCAGAGTAGTGAGATGCTGCTTCAACTCCTGGAAGGCTTGCTCAGCCTCTTCGGTCCATATGAATGGTCCGGACTTCCTCAAAAGCTTGAAGAAGGGCAGGGCTCTCTCAGCTAGTTTTGAGATAAAACGGCTGAGGGCTGCCAAGGACCCAGTGAGTCTCTGGAGGTCCTTAATGCAGGCCGGCGGCCGCATAGCCTCGATCGCCCTGATCTTGGTTGGGTTTGCCTCAATGCCGCGATGTGACACTAGGAACCCTAACAGTTTACCGGCCGAGACGCCAAAGACGCATTTCTCGGGGTTCAGCTTCGTGCGCGTTGTGCGCAATCTATCGAAAACGAGGGCTAGGTTTTCCATCAAGGTCGACCCTACCCTGGTCTTGACAACAATGTCATCGACATAGACCTCTACTATGTTTCTGATCAGGTCGTGGAACGTGAAGTTCATGGCACGCAGAAACGTAGGTAAAGCATTCCTCAGACCGTATGGCATTACAACGTAACAGTACAACCCATCTACTGTTACGAAGGCTGTATGCCTCTTATCTTCCTCATCCATCTGGATCTGATGAAATCCAGAGTACGCATCCAAAAAAGACAAGAGTTCACACCCGGAGGTGGAATCTACTATCTGGTCTATGCGCGGGAGGGGATAAGGGTCTGGAGGACATACTTTGTTGAGGCTGGTGTAGTCGATACACATCCGAAGCTTCCCGTTCGCCTTGGGGATGACCACCGGGTTGGCCAGCCACTCGGGGTGATGGACCTCCTCGATGAAGCCCGCGTCCAGGAGCTTCCGGACCTCCTGACGGATGAAGTCCTGGCGCTCCACGGACTGCCTCCGCGGCTTTTGCCGCACCGGCTTGGCGTCCGGACTAATCTTCAGACGGTGCTCAATCACTTCCCTAGGGATCCCAGGCATCTGCGATGGTTCCCAGGCGAACACATCGACGTTTGCCCGGAGGAAAGCAACGAGCGCGTCTCCCTATTTCTCTCCCAGATTCCCTGCGATGCGGGTGGTCTGGGAGGGTTCTGCCCCGATCTGGACGGTCTTGACCGGCACGTCCTCGGGGTCGGAAGGGCGTACCTTGGGCACCTTTGGTTCCTTAACAGGAACCTTGGCCTGAAAGGCCGAGGGGTTGTCCCTTGCCGGGTTCGCTGCGTCAGTAGCGAGAGCATGGAGCTTCTCTACCGCGGCGACGGCTGCGTGGCGGTCTCCCGGCACGGTGAGAACACCCGCCGGGGACGGCATCTTCACGACCAAGTACCCGTAATGGGCAACGGCCATGAAGCGGTACAGTGCCGGTCTGCCAATGATGGCGTTGAACGGCAGGTTGACTTCCGCGACATCGAACTGGACGTTCTCTGTGCGGAACTTCTCCGGGGTCCCGAAGGTGACCGGCAGGTTCGGGAAGATCGGCACCGGACCCACGCCGGAGAATGGGCGCGTCGGAGCCAGGCGCGACTCCGGAATCTGCAGCTGCTTGAAGGCTGCATGGCTGATGATGTTGAGGGCGGCCCCTCCGTCGATCAACACGTGGTGGAGCCGTATGTTGGCGACCACTGGAGACGTGATGATCGGCAGCACGCCAGCCCTAGCCATGTTTTCTGGGCAGTCGGCTGGTCCGAAGGTAATGGTGGTGTCCTTCCACTTGTGGTGTGGAGCCACCCCAGGGACACTCGGCCTGACCGAGAGGACTTCTCGGCGCAGGGCCTTCACGTCCCGCTGGGAAGTGACTGCCCAGCTTCCGCCATACATGACGTACAGCCTCTTGCGACGTTCGTTGTCGCTAGATTCGGAGCTGGAGTGGCCTAGAGCGTAGACGCTCTTGAGTTCCCGCTCCGGGGACTGGTAGCCCATCTCCTTGCCCCCAGCGACGGGCCCACCGTCGCTGGTAGCCTTCCCCTTGCCAGGACGCTGGCGTGGGGGCGAGTCATCCTTGGTCGGACGCTCTCGGCGCTCACTGAGACGCCGCTGCACGAGCTTTTGTATCTCGCGGCATTCGGCGGCGCTGTGACCGCTGTTGGGATGAACAGGACATGAACCGCCACCGTTCCGCGCCTGTTGCCTCGGGCGCTTGCCACTGGTGTCGTGGCCTCCAGGTCCTGCCGCAGCGACAGGGGCCCCTTCCAGGAACCTCTCAGGGCGCCGGCCCTTCTTCTTTTTCTTGCCGCCCTCTCGGGCAGCACCGGCAGAGGCGCCTGGCTGGGCAGTCCTGTCCTGCTGTGGAGAGTGCCATGCACGCCCCTCAGCAGCTCTAGCGCACTTGTCCGCCAGCGCGTACAGGGTGGCGACGTCCTGTACTTGGCGGGTCGCCAGTTTCTCCAACATCTTCTCATCACGGACGCCTTGCCGGAAGGCTGTGATGATGGACGCGTCGGAGATGCGAGGGATTGTCCCCCGCACCTTGGCGAAACGGGCGATGAACGCTCGGAGGGATTCGCCAGGCTCTTGGCGTACTGCATGGAGGTGGGCCTCCACGCCGTACTGCTGGCATGCACTCGCGAAATTCGCCTGGAACAGGGTGCAGAGCTCCTCCCAGGACCGGATTGACCCGGGGGAGAGGTTCATGAGCCAAGTCCGGGCCGGCCCAGACAAGGCGACATGGAAGTATGACGCCATAACGGCGTCGTCTCCGCCAGCCGCTGTGATAGCGGTGACGTACACCTGCAGGAATTCCGACGGGTTGGTATTCCCGTCGTACTTTTCCGGCAGGTGCGGCCGGAACTTCTGCGGCCAGCGCGCGGAGCGGAGACTGTCCGCGAGTGCTGCGCAGCCAACTCCAGCCGATACGACCCCTGGTGGCGTTTGCACACCAACCGGGGGTGGCGCGTAAGCCGGGGGCTTAGGCGCTGCAGCGGCGAACGCCGCGTCAAGGTTCTTGCCCTTGGCGGCGCTTGGCTGCATCTGCGGTTGCTCCATGGTGGTGGGGGTGCCTGCTCGCCGGCGGTTGAGCTCGGCTCGCAGGTCTTCTGTCTGCGCGCTCC
This sequence comes from Paspalum vaginatum, assembly GCA_030272315.1. Lineage (NCBI taxonomy): Eukaryota > Viridiplantae > Streptophyta > Magnoliopsida > Poales > Poaceae > Paspalum > Paspalum vaginatum. Next base: position 8,441,801 of record CM059020.1, on the reverse strand, counting down.
TTACTGAGGGGGAGCGCGCGGATGTTGCCGCATTGTGCTGCCTGCGGCGGTTCGACCTCCCCCCGCTGCTGGGAGGGAGTCGTGACCCAGTCCTAGCCGGGCCAGGGGTGACCTCAGCTAGGTGGATCAGGCGATCCACATCGCTTCGCCACTGCGCCAAGGCACTAGGTGAGGCTGTCGGCCCCGGAGGGTTACGCAGCAATTCCCTGGCTGCGGCGAGCGGGCCGCTAGCAGCAGCGGGGTTCGCTGTAGCGGCGTTTGCCGCTACAGCACTTGCTACTGCAGTGTTTGCAGCAGCGGTGCCCCCTGCGGGGCGTCGAGGGAGCCGCGGCGTTCGCGCCGCGTCCTCAGAACGGTAGGGGGAGGCCTGCGACCCAGTCGAGGCCACCTCCTCTGATGCGGCTGCTTCCTCATGGAAATCGCGGATGCGCACCATCATGCGGTGAGGGATGAAGCTAACTGATGCGCCCCCTACCTGGCGCGCCAAATGTCGGAGCGGGGGTGCTCCTGGTCAGGTGGCGGAGTGCACCCGGCCGAGATCCTAAGTACTGGGAGTAGTTAGGGGGAGCAATCGTTGTTAGCTAAGTTGGTGGCGGCACGATGGTGGCGAGAGGATTTAGAGTGGTTCGGGCCGCCGGAGCGTAATACCCTACGTCCACTGTGGGTGTGTTCTTGTATTTCGTGGGCTAGTTCGAGCTTGTCTGAGTCCCCCTTTGTGTTGCGTATGCCTCCCCTTTTATAGCCCAAGGGGGGCATGTACATGGTGGCCGGGCCCTGACAGGTGGTCCCGGCAATTTCCTCTATGCTACAGTTCTATTCTGTGACTGATGTTCAACGCTTCCATGCTTCGCGTCTGTACCACCGTCGTGACCGGGTATGGCCTGGATACGGCGCCGCGCCGTCTTGTCTCACGCTGTCCCGTCCCATCGGCTGCTAAACCTGCTGAGAGGCGTCAGAGGCCGAGGGGCAGGGGACGCGCACGCGCGACAGGACAGGGCGCCCGTAGTAGCGTTGTAGCGCCGCTGCCTAGTATTAGGCTGGGCGCGGCCGCCGCGCGAGGCGCGGCTCCTGATGAGTACAGCGTACTTGTTTACTCAATATAGATCGCAGTGTAGCTGGGGGAATCAACTGTAGTGCTCTGTCATCGTCGTCGCGCCTTGGTAAGGCGCGCCCTTTTCCCGTGCCGCCGCCGCCTGCCAGCGGCGGTGCCAGCGGCGACGGGGGCACATCCGTCTGACAGCGGCGGTATCGGCGGCGACGGGAGCACGCCTGCCTGACAACGGCGGTATCGGCGGGCGACGAGGGCACGCCTGCCTGACAACGGCGGCGGGCTACGGGGGGCACGCCTGTCTGACACTCGTGGTGTCAGCGGCATTGGGGCGTGCCAGCCTGCCAGCGGCGGTGTCAGCGGCACCGGGCACGCCCGCCTGCCCGCAATAAATGCGGCAGGTGGGCGAGGCGCCCGCCTGAAGGCCCCCTGCCACGCGCCTTGTGGGTACGTGGCAACGCGAGACCTTTCCGTGCCCAGTGGTCACGTGGCGGCTCTGGACCTCCACGCGTTCTGGGGGCACGTGGCGGCCCCGGACCACTGGGGGCGCCGGCTCCGGACCTCCCCGTGTCCTGTGGGCACGAGGCGCCCCCGAACCACCGAAGGTACGGGCCCCGGGCTCCGGCCCGAGAGGTCCGGACCTCTTCCCGCATGGCTGGGAGAGGCTCGGTCCTCAAAGAGGTCCGGGGCCTCCCCTGTGGGCCGGGTGCGTGGCCCTAGCTTCTCAAAGAGTGGGCCGGGCCCATCTGTATGCGGCCTTAGGCCCTCCTTGTTCTGCAGTAGTTACTTCCCCAGTGATCTTCGTCCAGTGTAAGCGGGTACCCGGTTAGCTGGGTACCGACAGTGCTGCAGTCACTGCAGATACCGGACTGTCCGGTAATTAATACCGGACTATCCGGTGGTGGCAGTGAAGCTGCACCAACCAATGTAGAGCAGCGATGGAGACCAAGTGAAGAATCGTGTTCACCCAAGTTTCACTCAATTATTTCACACTCACATCGGTGCCTCATGGCCAAGGGAAGTGAAGAAAGTGAGGAAGAGATGAGTGGGAGCGATGAAGATGAAGACGAGATTACCGATGAAGATTTGGATATTGGCCACCTCAGCAAGAAGGACCAAATGAAGGTGATCAAGCTGATGCAAATCATCATCAAGTAGAAGCAAAGTCTTGACAATCAAGAAGACTACTTGGTGAAGAAATTGGATGAGCTAAAAGAGGCTCAAGAAGAAAAAGAAGAGCTCGAACTCAAGCTTGAGAAGAAGGTAGAAGAAAGAAAAGAATTACCAAATAGGATAAATGACAAGTGCTTGGAGCTTCAACAAGAAAAAGATGAGCTCCTAGATGAGAGTATGCAGCTCATTGATCAGCTAGCCTTGAGCGAGGTAGCACACGAGGTATTTGTCACGTCGGTAAAATCTTATGAACCTCTCGTGCAAAATAATTCTTGTTCTTCTGCTGATTCTATCATTGCTTGTGCTAACCCTTGCTGTTTAAAAGCAAGTAACCCTTGTGTTGAGGATGATATTGTAGAATCTTGTGATGATCTCATTGCAAAAGAAAATGAAAAGCTCAAGCAAGAGGTTGAAAAGTTAAAACAGGACTTGATCACACTTAAAGAAAAGTGTTGTGTGCAACCTTCTGAAGATAACCGTGAAAACATGGTGAACAAGCTTGAGGAGGGTTCAAACCGTGCACAACACACTAAGTCAAGTATCAAGTCTAAAAGTGGTGGAAGCACTAAAGCACAAGAGCAAGCCAAATCAAGAGGACAGAAGAACAAAACAAAGAGAAGATGCTACTGGTGCAAGGAAAGAGGACACAATGTTCAGGCTTGCCCAAGCCTCAAATCCAAGGCAGTGAGCAGCCCTAGCTCACCGGACTGTCCGGAAAAACATACCGGACTATCCGGTTATGCCGGACTATCCGGTAGTAGGGTGGCGAATTATCCGGTGAAGTTAGTGGCAGCTCAAGCCACAAATTCCAAGGAAAGAAGACCTACCCAGTCTCACAACAAGCTTGTAAAGGAGGAAGTACATGCAATCAAGGCAGAAAATCAACCAAAGGGCTTCAGGCAAAGAATATGCTACAATTGCCGGAAAAAGGGGCATCTTGGTAAGGATTGCCCATATGGTAATTTTACTCATCCCAACCTTGTCAATAAGAAAACTAAAGTGGCTTGTGTACCCAAGGGCTGCAGTGGTGAAGCTAAGGTGATTTGTTCATCCAAGGCTCCCACCAAAGCTATTTGGATACCCAAGGTTTATTTGACTAACATTGATGGACCCAACAAGGTTTGAGTACCAAAACATACCTGAAGACCTATAGGTACCTACAGGATGCATTGAGGGTCTTGGCTATCTTGAGAAGCTAAATTGCAAATATATCATTGTCTCAAGATTCGTTCTTCCCATCTCCAGCCAAGATATGAATTTTGGAAATATCTTCATCCTCAATGACATCATGGGTAACTTGTGCTTATCTAGATCCCTGATGGTTTGGACAAGACTCATCCTTAGTGACTTGAGCCTTGCCCAAATCAATGAAGTTCAAATTCCACTCCTATCCTATGCTTATATTCTTGTGATACGTTGACGGCTCTCTTTGTGGAGCAAGTGCCTTAAAATGTGCAGGAATATGGGTTGAGACTCATGAGAAGAAAAGGAAATAAAGCTTGGAAGAAATCAAAACTCCTAGTGCAAACTTTCAGGACCCATCGGCTGGACCCACCGGTCCAACCGGTCGGACACAGGTAGCACCGGTCTGCTGGCCCTGCTGATCTACCAGTTCAACCAGTTGAACCATCGGTTCAATTGGTCGGGCACGTCTCTAACCAGGCTACCGGTCTCTGTATCGGACTACTACACCGGACTGTCCGACATAACCGGACTCTCCGATGTATTGACACCGGACTGTCCGGTAAGGGTCAGCCAAGTCCATATACCTGTGAGTACACCTACATAATTACTCTTTCACCCATTCTATACTTAGCCACAATAAAACTTCTAATCCCCATGTTTGTTACAAAAGTTGAGCATGTGAAATTGGTTATTCAAGAATCATAAGCATGCATTGGGGGGAGTAGAGTTATACTAGGGCTCTGTAGTACTAACAACTCTATGTGAGTAAGATTGCAGATATTAAAAAGATGTAGACTGGACCAAATCACTGGCATAATGCAAAATAAATTGAAGATGCTTCAAAAATGTAAAAATCAGGGCATATACCAAAGGTTGTTCTATTCTTATATATCTTATGAGTATATTAAACCAAGGCCAAGGTATGAGTTCATATATGCATTGTAAGTGCTTCAAGGCCTTGTCACTCCTGTGTGGTTGTTGGTAGATTGAGTGATCCAACTCTAGTATGGATAGTTGATTGATACCTCTAAATCTCAGAAAGTTGTCAAATTAGTCTTGAGAGCTTGGTGCTTCTAATATGATAGGAGGTATGAGTTAAATATGTCATCATCTATGATGTGATCCTCAATCTGTCTAACACTCTTTGTGGCATATTTCCTAAGGTTTGAGCTAGTGAAATATTGTGTCTTGTCATGAGTATGTCTCATGAGGCTTTAATGAGATCAGATGTTTGCTTGATACTCTAGCTAAGAGTGCCTTTCATGCCTTTGTAGGCTGAGTGTGAATCAAACATGCTAATCATCTTAAACAAGGCATGGTAATTCACTAGTATAGCAAAAATGGGATTTTGAAAACATTTGTTGTTGAGATCTTTGTGATCAACCTCTCTTTATATGTGGTTATTGTTATATGTGCGTGTTTGTGCCTAACCACATACATTGAGACTCCTATGCTGAAATTCAAAATCACTTTCCAAACGAATTATTCAAAAGCTCATCTCTTCCAACTAAATCATCTTTTGACCAAAAGCTTTGACATAAATGCATTTACAAAAGGTCACTTACCTTCCCTGAGGGCTATGTTACATAAAGGAGTCAAATGGATCAAAGGAACATAGCACAGCCCTCAGACCCTCTGCGAAATCATTTTCTGCCGGACTATCCGGTGTGCCCTACCGGACAATCCGGTAACATCGGACTATCCGGCAGGGGATACCGGACTATCCGATCCACGCGGGTTTCGCCTCCACCCGCGGTTCAAAGGAGTAATTTCTCATGTTTTACCCTCACCTTCCTCCAAACCATTTTTCATCTGTTCCAACCACTGCCCTTGCTTGATTCAAGGATCTCTTTGGCGATTTGAGGAGTTCTTCTCGTTCCTCTTTGGATTTGAGGAGCTTTTGGTGAGGATTGGCCGCTGCATCTTCAGGGTATCCGATCCCACCGGCCTCTCCATCAGTTTTGACCTAGAAACTTCTCTCCATGGTACTTTGAACTCTTTTTGCCCGATCTCTTTGCTCGGTGCAATGCTAGTAATTTCTTCTGGTAGAAGTACTCCTGATATGCATATCCATCATGTCCTAGAAGATCAAAACTTTTCCATGGCTGGTTTGGGAGATCCTTTAACCCTAGGGCACTGGGCACTACCGGACTGTCCGGCAATACCCAGAGGCCCTAGGTCAGTTGTTCTTTGTGGCTCTAGATTTGTTCTATGAGCTCCCAAACTTGTTCCATATATTCCTTTGTGTCTTTGTGACATATTCCTGTCAGAAAATCATGTTCTCACAGTCATCGTAATCAAATTATATCTTTTATATCTTTGAGACTAATCCGAGGGTCCAAATCCATATCTTTGTCTCTCAGGGTTGTAGATGGCTGGTGAGCAACCCATCAAGCAGTACACCAGGGTTAAGAGAAAGGCCACTAAGCCTCGCCCTCAGTCGAGCAGCGACACTTCTTCTCCCTTGGAGGACACCAGTGCTGGTGGCTCTCAAAGGGGAAGATCACTCAGGATGAGGCAAGGGCCGTTGCAGGACACTCCTTGAGGTCAGATGCATATTGCAGATGAAGAGATGGCAGTGGAGACCTCCTTGAATGATGATGTAGAGGCTGAGACCTATGTGGTCCAACCCAGACCCCATGGTAAGGGTCCAGCTCCTCCCAGCAGTGATGATGAGGAGGAGGAGAGAGATGTTGAGGCAGAAGAGGAGAGAGAGCCAGCACCCCCCGAGGCTGAGTATGCTAGGAAGATGTCCAAGCCCAGCAGGCCGCCCAACAGAAAGGTGGTAGATTACAAGAAAAAGGGGAATCTCAGTGAGATCAGAGACAACAGGAGAAGGGACTTTAGGAAAGAGCCCAAGAGCTCTTATGACTGGAGGTTTCACACCAGGTTTTAGGAGGATTACTATGAGTCAGTGATTCTATCCAAGGAACACCTAGTCACACTTGATCAATGGGTTGATTGGAAATACATGAAGGACAAGAAAGACCCCATTTTTGATCAGGTGATTGCAGCTTGTGGGAGGCAGAACATCCAGAAGATCATGAGTTTCAGGCATGATTGGAACAAGGAGATCATCGCTCAGTTCTATGCCACAGTCTACTTTGATGACACAGATGCAGATCTGAGGAAGTGGGCTATGGAATGGATGACAGAGGGTGAGACTTATTCCATCTCCTATCTTGACTTCACGTTTGTGCTTGGTTTGAACAATGTGGATCTGAACAGGCCTAAGGTTCACCTAGAGCAGTGTCTCCCTGACAGTGAGATGAAGTTCATGTATCCTCCAAACAATCAGGGAAACTTTGGACACTCACAGGGTCTTTACTCTTTCTATGGATATCTAAACAGAATGTTCAGAAAGACCCTGGCTCCTCGTATTGGTGATGCTACTAACATATCACATTATGCCAAGAATCTGCTTGCTAGGATGAGGGAGGATGCATTGCCTTTCAGCGTGACCAACTTCATATGGGAGGAGATCAAAGCCATATCCTTTGACCCATATCGGAGTTGCGCATATGCTCCTTTCATCATGGAGGTGACTGACAGAGTGACCGGTACAGCTTATATCAGTGACACTGAGCACCGGCCATTCCGTGTCAAGAAGGTGAAGCATCCGATTGTGCCAGCACCCTCAGTTATACCTTCAGGCTCAGACCCACCTCCGAGTCAGTTGGCTCCAGTGCCACAGCAGCAGAGGCAGTCACCTCAAAGGAGGAGAGGCGGTGGGCAGTTCTCCAGTGAGAGGTCGAGGAGGACCTCCTCACATGTTGTGCAGGCTTTCAGAGCCATTATGGGAGCCCTCAAGTGCTTCAGGGCGAAGGACATAGCTGAGAAGAGAGAGATCCGTCATCGCCAGACCTTGACAAATAATAGGGTGAAGGGCATTCAGAGGCACCTCGGCATGCAGCCACCACTCTCACCTAACCGAGTGGTAGAGGATGAGCAGGAGATAGAGGTAGAGGAGGAGTTCCTGGTGGATCCCTTTACAGGGTACCAGGGTCAGACTAGCGGGGCATTAGTGCCTCCTCAGTTCAGCCAGCCTCCACTGTTTACTCAGGCACCTCAGGCACCTCCGGTTTCAGGATCCATGGATGCCATAGCTCAGTTGGCTGCTCAGTCACTCTTTGGGATGAGTGAAGCCTTCTCTGTTGGCTACTCAGGCTACTCCACCACCTTGGCCTCCTCGAGCTTTTCAGGATCTCTACCTTTCTCCATGGGTCAGGATGGAGCCTTCTTTCAGAGTAGCAGCCAGTTCCAGTCAGGACCTCAGGGTGGCAGCTCTAGTGGATGATGAGATAAGGGTACTCAATGAGCCCTTGAGGTACTTTTCTCCTCTTCTTTTGACCTTTTTTGGTGCTTAATGACAAAGGGGGAGAAGTACATTAAAGCTTTGTGGCATTGTGGCTCTCTCTTTAGTGTTTTCAGGAGAAGCTCAGTGAAAGAGGGAGAAGGGAGCAAGCAGGCCTTGTGAAGAGTCAGCAGATCCTTGGAGCCGCTTGCAGCATGTTTTATCTTATCTTTTTCCCTTTCAGCTGTATCATGTGTCGGTTCATGTGTTGAACTCTTAGGGTCATGTATTGGACACATTTTCGTATAATCTTTTGAAACCTTTTACCTCCCATGTGATCTGTGTGAACTATATGTATATCTATGTCTAATTTATACTATTAGCTATGTGCTCGTCTTTGTGACTCTTTGTGGCTTCGTGGTTTTGGTTTGGCCTGGTGCAGTGCAGACTGCTATCACCGGACTATCCGGTGAAGCCCCACGGACTATTCGGTGAACCGGACTATTCGGTCAGTTACACTGGACTATCCGGTGAGTGGGCAGTGGCTGCACAACCAAGCAACCCAGTTGGTTTACTTTGTGTTTTCCGTCTTACTATGTGGTTTTGGAATTCTGAGATAGGAGGAGCTCTCCTGACACGAAATATGTGTTTTTGGGCATATATGGCTCAAATTTTGAGTTTTTGTAACTCAAGCACATATTTAAGGGGAGCATACCAAACATCTGAGGATTCATGCACTTAATTTGACTATCTCTTGTAAGCTTTAATCGGGGTTGTCATCAATCACCAAAAAGGGGGAGATTGTAAGTGTAACAAGGCTCCTTAGTGGTTTTGGTGTTTGAGTGACAATGCGATTAAAGGTCCAATCTCTTTGTAAGATCATTTGACAGGTTTCTACAGGTATATATTGTCAAATGTAACAAAATAAATAGAAATATATTTGTCAATGAATAAGCATGAATCACTCATTTGTTGAGCGAGGCATCGATCATTCACGAGTGCATACCATGACATTGCCTAAATGCAGGATATCACTAGTGTTGCTTTATTAATGCACTTTGAGACACTTAACTTTCATGTTATGAAAAGTGACTTTAAATTGTATCTCTTTCATTTGGATGTCACTATCTTACTTGGATTTCTCATATATAACAAGTGGCTGATCATAAAGACACTCTATTGCATATTAAAGCCAATAATGATAAAGACAAATTGAATGAATGGATAATGAGTAAATGTGCTCCATTTACCTATCGAAGAGGTTTTCTAAATTGAAGTCCAACTATTTTGCTCAAAGAGGATTACTCATAAAGGAAGAAGCTCAGCTTCGCTATCTCCCTCCGTGGATATATTTCAAGACGACATTATTCATTAAGACAAGACTCAAGTGGATTTCATCTAGATTTATATTCACCTTGAGCATAGGTATGCCGTACTATCAAGAGGGAAGCGAAGCTCGGAAGTCTCTAGTCAAGATGTGCTCATAGCTAGCTCAAAGAGTGTCGAGCCAAAACACTCCTCGTGAGTTGTTATTGTGCTGAGGGTGGGTTCACCGGATTGTCCGGTAATCCTCACCGGACTATCCGGTGAAGGCTGAGCCCAGAGTTGAGAGTGATCTCTCTGATCTTTTCCTTGTGCTTTAATCTCCTAGTTAGGTGTATCTCTAATGGAGACAACACCTACACTTTGCTCATCTGTTGACCCAGGCTCAGTGCCTTAGCCTCTGATCAGGGAACCCCTCACCGAACTATCCGGTGAGCTATACCGGACTGTCCAGTATAGGGGTTTGAGCTCCAATGGCTAGTCTGCCTCTACCGGACTATCCGGTAGGAACGTACCGGATTGTCCGGTGATGGTCTGAGACAGGCCAACGGCTAGTTTTATGAGGGTGGGTATTTATACCCCCCACTCTCTTCCAGTTGGAGCTGCTGCTTCCCTCCATGTCCACATCTATCCAGAGGCTCTTAGTAATACCTCACAACACTCTCTTTGTGAGATTGAGCTAAATTTGTGAGATTCTTGAGTTGGGAGAGGATTTGTGAGATTGTGTGAGCTTCATTGTGCGCACCTAGCTTCTGAGCACAGTTGGCAAGCATTTCCTGGAAGCGTTTTTGTTACTCTTGGAGGTTTCCTCCTAGACGGCGAGAGCGACACGAAGGGCACCCGGCTTGTGGATGCCACTTCTCTTATAGGTGATTACCCCGCTCTTTGGAGCATTTGCAGTGAGCACCTTCATAGCCTTGGTGGTTGTGAAGGAGAGACCGTGAGTTGAAATAGACTCAAGCTCTTGGTGGGTGCCTCAACGGGGACGTACGGGCACTTGCGGGTGTGCCCGAACCTCGGGACTAAAATCCTTTGTTGTGTGTGCTGTGCCCCTGCTGGGAGACCCAAGCTTTGTGTTTGTGGTTGTTTTACTTGCTTGCATTACATTATTGATTCCGCTATTATTATTCGTGTGCAAGTTCTCTTTGTGAGTGCAGGGACAAAGTGTTGCCGAGATCATAATCAACATACAAACACATTACACAGCTCCACATAGCTCGATAAGTATTTTCTCGCATATTTACCTTGGGGGTTTCGGTTTCTGTGTGACACCGGACTATCCGGTGTAGAGAACCGGATTATCCGGTTATACCGGACTATCCAGTTGTACCCATCGGACTATCCGGTATGAGTGCTGACGGTGTGTTTCTAAGTGGTGTAAATTTTCAGTTACGCCTATTCACCCTCCCTCTAGACGACATCTAGGTCCTTTCAAAGGCGATTCTCACATTGCCGTTAGGGTTTGAAACAAAGGGTTTGAAACAACTCTAGTACGTTGAATAGTGACTGAACTCGAGTTTTTTTTATTTGCAGCCAATTCATGGTCTTGTTCTAAACGGACGTTCAGATCTAGGGTGTTGTCTCCTTGTACTTCCTCGGTCGACCGCCTACATAGGTCATAGGAAGGCCAGCTTTTAGCTCGTTTGATACTTTGATCTAGCTCACATTAATTGGCCAAGCCTATAAGCCATGAGGTTCTAGCTGAAGCACATTTTTGGACTTATTTTCTAAGATGATGTTTGATGCACCCAACTACTCCCTCCATTCACATAAGAATGAAATTATTGTTTTGTCATAAGTCAAACCATCGTGATTTTAACCAAATTTATATTAAAATATATTAAGACTTATGGTGCCATATTAGTGTCATTAGATTATTGAAATATATTTTCATACTATGCATATTCGATATCATAATGTTGCTAGATTTTTATATAAATTTAGTTAAACTTTGAATTGTTTGAAATAGGACAAAGCCGTGGATGGAGAGAGTAATTATTAGCAGTAGGAAACAGCCAATGTCATGAACCTTGATGAATCGATTCACAGATCAAATCACAAAACATTAATCAAAACGGTCTCTACCAGCCTAATAAGGTTCTAGGCAAGTCTAGGTAGATCAAGTCAAAGACTCAACTCTAGCTTTTACTTAGCCGCCAATCCACGGTCTTGTTCTAAACAAAGACGTTCAAATCTAGGCTGTTGCCTCCTTGTCCTGCCTCTGTTGATCGCTTATGTAGGCCACTGGCCACGGGAAGGTGAGCTTTTAGCTCGTTTGATACTCTGATCTAGCTCACATTAATTGGCCCAGCCTACAACCCATGAGGTTCTAGCTAAACACATTCGTGGATTTATTTTTTAAAATGTTGTTTAGATGCACCTAACTAATTATTAGCAGTAGTAAATTACGAAAAATTAGTTAGTTTACATCAAATATGTTTACTAATAAAAAAACCAATAGGTGTGTAACCTATTAGCACATATTAGCTGGTTGGATGCAACTAATACCAGATATTCCCTCCGTCGCAATTTATAGGCCATTTAACTTGTTAACACTAAGTTGAACCAACTGTTTTATTCAAAATATTTTTGAAAATGTAGAAAAATTCAATTCATTGCTAAAGTATATTATATGCTAAACTAAATCATAATAAATATGATAATTATGAAAAAAATGAACTAAGCCAAGTTTAGTGTCGAAAAGTCAAACGATTGGTAAATAATCCCATGATTTTTGGTTCAATTGAAATTATCTAAACGGCCGTGAGTGTGGGTTTACGACAGCATAACATCAAAATATCGTTTTGTCAAACTAATTTCCTTAAGGGACGTTCTTCCACACTGTTCGCAAAACGAACATGCTGTTGTAAATCACCACCTCTCTGAGGGACCTAAATGCAATTGACGAAGAAATCGACACCTGGCTCGTTGATGGCGGGTTTGTTGATCCCAGCGTCCGCCCATCTCCCCCAAAAAGGTTCAAAACCCCAAAACTCCCCAAGCCGTCGCGCTACCGGCGCCGCCTCCCATTTCCGGCACCGCCGCCGCCGCCGCCAGGATCAATGGCGGCCGTGGAGGCGGAGGGGCGGGAGGACTTTCGGTGGAGGCGGAGCAACACCGACTGCGTCTCCTTCCTCGCCTCCCGCTTCGCCTGCACCAAGGTAGTGCCCTCCCTAGTCCCTACCCTAGCTCCCACCCTTCCGCGAAAACCCCAATCCCGGCGCCGCCATATTTCCAAGGTTTCCGCGTCTCGACGCCGGCGAGCGGCGGTTGGAGCCGCCGTGGGGGAGGCCGTTGGTTGGTCTGATGTCTGATCGGATACTGGCTGTGTGTGTTTGGGGTTTTGGTCGCAGGGGACGAATTGCGAGTTCCGGCACTGCGAGGCCGCGCGGTTCAACCCGAGCTGCTGGTGCTGGTTCCAAGGCAACTGCGTCAACCCGAGCTGCACCTTCCGCCACCCCGTGAGTGATTGTTGGAGCCCGTCAGCCCTGAGTTAATTTTCTTGGATAGTATGATGATACACTTTCACTGTGTTGGCTGCGGTGTGCCATGAGTAGAGAATGCAGTTTGGTTCTGTGTCGGTACTAGCTGATAGTGGTGTATGCGATCGATAAGCTTCTGCAGTTATAACTTAAGTTATAGCTAGGTCACTTTGTGGAGAGGTGTTGTAAGAAAGATGACATGGAAATGTGCTTGTGGACTTACTGTGACTGTGAACGATTTCCTTAAGAACAGTTGCAATGCTAGTTCCCAGGTCCATAGGGCATGTTTGTTGGAGTTGTTTGCAACTTTGCATACAGGCCCGTGATTTGTGTTTGTCAGTTGGATTCTCTAACAACATCGGTTCTTCCTTGTGCATGCTAGTTGGACTTAAACAACAACTCCCTGAAGAAAAGAAATGTTTGTGCATATGGCAACACCGACTGATTCCATGTTGCATTGCTGATGGCAACACCGAGGGGCCGTTTGGTAGAGTTCCCAGTGATTCTGATTCTCTATTAGAAGTGATTCTCTGAGAGAAGTGATTCTGTGACTGAAAGTGATTCTCCAATGAATCCATATGATAAATTCTATGAAATGTCTGACTATCCATTGAGAACGAATCAGGAGAAGCAGCTTTTTTTAGCTCTCGGCCCTCAATTTATTTTAGAGAATCATTTCATAGAATTCACTCTGGGAGCAATTTTCAGAAAATTGCTGTTTGGAGCTCTGCAGATTCACTCCGCAGAATCTGGGAGCGGAGTTCTGCCAAACGGGGCCTGACTGATTCCATGTTGCATTGCTGATGTATGTACCTGAGGTCAGGGATGGAAAGGTCGGTTCGGTTGACCCGGTGGTTAAATTTAGTTAGTTTGTTTATGTTCATTAATTCATTTCCTAATGTACAAATACGGAGGTCTGCCATGTCGTATTTGGTATTTCTGCTCTATAACCATGATATCGTCTGTCTGTTTTCTAACTTGTTCAATGTTCATGATACATGTGTTGAATTAACTTACTGGTGGTTTACATTCTTGATTCTATTCTACGCCTTGAATTGTACTGACTTGCTGAACCTTAGCTCTCTTGGTTATGTAATTACGTATGGTTCTTGTTATCTCACTACACCCTTATGTTGCAGCCATTGGAAAGCTTGAACCAAACCAAACCCTTGGCAGATCCACTTCTCTCGTGTGCTTCTGCTTCTATCAGGGCAGCTAATCCTTGTTATTTCTACTACAACTCGTATTGTAAGAAAGGTGATAACTGCCGCTTCCTACATGAGCCTCTAGCTCGTAAAGATGATGTTGGATTTTGTTCTGAAGCTCTCACTTCTAATCTTGCTAAAAATGGCATTCCTGCTGGAGGTGAGATGATTGAATCAGCGAAAGATGCTCTCGCTAATCCCTGTCGAGGCAGCCCTGACCACATAAAGAAGCACCATGCAAAAGGAGTTTCAGAGTCAAGCAGTCCTGAATATGATGGAGTTATTGCCAATGCCCTGCTAAGTCCTGTTGATGCAGTTGGATGCATGAAAAGTTCCACGCCCTCTGATCAGAGTTCAGGAGATTTAGTAATGGAACATACAGAACAAGATGTATCACGTGACTCTTCCCCTGGATTTGATGTGCTCGTGGATGATGGACTCTCTAACAAGATTGATCTTGAGCATCAATCCACACATGAAAGAGACACCGAGGTGCTTCATGTGAAATATCATATTGGAGACTCAATTGTTTGTGGTCTGGACTATCGTGATGCAGAGTACTTGGAGCAAGGATTCCATGGCTTTGAACATGGCTGTTATCTTGATTATCTTGAAGGAGTTCAAGGGCATGATTGTGTGCCCACTTTGGGACATATACCTCATATTAATAGAATAAATCTTGTAAATCCCTCTTGTGAAGAGCAGGACAAAATATTCTTTGATCCAAGAAGCTTAATGGGCTCACATGCTGGATTTGATCATCAGAACACTCAGATCGAACACATTTCAAAGCGAAGACCTAAGAGGAGAAGAGGTTCTAAGGGCAACAACATTAAGAGATTTCGTATCCATGAAGCCAGGAATTGTTCTGAAGAGAATGAGTCTAGACAAAGTCATCGCAGGCAAAATCTATTGATAGGAGATTGTTCTCAGTCTCTTGTCTGTGCAACCTTTAGAGGGAAGAAGAAAAGTAGTAGAAAACAATGCCATGTTCGTTCTGCTAGATCATCTAAATATAGTACTGCAAATGTGAAGCACCTTGATGATCCTGAAGATTTTATTGGTCCAAAGACCCTTGCTCAGATAAAAGAAGAGAAATGCAGATCCAAGTTTAGTTTTGGCCACCCCGCTGTTCAAATGCCTCATGGAAGATCATCCTCAAATGATTTTGAGGGGCCTAAATCTCTGAGTGAGCTTCTCAAGGCCAAGGGGAGGACTTCTGTTGATAAGGGAATCATGCTGTAGCAGGTGATGTCAGTGACAGCTACTTTTCGTAACATAACAAGCGATTTGGAAGTATTTTTTTGAAAGAGCATGGGAGTGTCAACTATTTTTCTGTGATCTGTGGACAAATTGTTAACATGATGGTGAGTTTGATTGTGTGAGGAGCAAGAAGGGCCCAATATTCAGGAATTACTTTTACTTACTGCCCATGATTAGTAAATGACATCAAGTCGTTGCCTCTTCTGCTACATCATGTTACTAAATGCTAACTATAAGTTAGCGCTCACTATAGATGAATGACTGTTAAGCTGCTCGTTGAAGATGAATTATTATCACGTTCTTGGATGCCATATGGCCATATCATCAGTTTATTTTTAAGTATGAACAAACCATGTATTACCTAATGCCTTCTGATATGAATTATGATAATTTGTCACATTCCTAGGATGATGGCTAATGGATTTTGCATGTATGAAATTGCTAATAAGAACACGCGCTTTTTTCTTAATGATGAAAATGATGCATTGATGTTAAATAGCATCCTAGTTCATTGGATGTATACCCAATATTTTTTCTACATTTTTCCCACCTTTTAATTGCCCATGATTAAAAAACGAAATTATGTGCAAGAATATTTGCTGCTTCTGCTTCTTTAAATATCAATGTACTTAGGCTAATAAATATTATTTGGTTACCTTTTACTATTCCCTTGGATTGCAAAGAGTTTTGGTTTCGAATAGATTCGTTCATTACTATATGCATGTGTTTTGTATGTACCTAGATTCATTAAAATCCATATGAAAATTGAGGGGGGGGGGGGGCAAAAACCCCTTATAGTTTGGGATGGAGAGATGAGGAGTACAGAACCAAACAGAAAGTGGGTCTTTCAAGTAGTTCCACTTGTGTAAGCACCAAATAGGTAGAGGGCCCTGTTTCCTTTTAGTCAATGGCTTGATGCCAATATTTTTTCTTAGACATACTTTACAGTCTCCCTAAACCATGTACCCTAGGACCTCCCAATTGTCAGTTGTCACCATCATCTGACTTGTCCTGAAATTTCTTGTACTTATCCTTCCTCTATATGCATGTCTATTATTAGTTTGGACAGTACACCATTTCCTCCCCCAACCACAAGCAAAGAGAGTGAAAGATAGAAAGAAATGGAGATGGCAGAGCTGCAGAGATCTCAAACATTTAGGAGGTCTGGTTCATCTGGTTTGGTCTGGGGCAAGAACCAGAGGGATCATGGGGTAACTGGTGATGCAGGGGAGGACGGCCAAGACTTCAAGGAGCTAAGGCACTCCCGTAGTGATGGGTCCATTGGTATGTTGCAGCAGCCTAGGGGCAACGATGGCAAAGAACATGGCAGGTCCAACGGTGCCAACCAGGCCTTCGGTACTCGACATGTTCTGCCTGCTTTGGATCTGCCTTCACCCAAGATCGCGCGGTGCATGTTCTGCGGGATTTTCTGGAAGAAAGGGCCTTCACAATCATCCAATCCAAGGCCTTGTAAACTTTTTGATCATGTCAAGGTAGGGTGAAGTTTTTATTGCACGATTATACATGTGTTCTTGTTTCGTAAGACTTGAGTTTGAATGGGTCTGTGTGTTTTCTGGTGTGCTGCTGTTCCATTTTCTGTTTATATGGGTTTTCATTATTTCATAGCCTGTTGATGGCTGCCTATTCTATCAAGTGCTTGATGCTCACTTTTTGGCTTAGTGTATTACAGGAACATGATATGCGCACGATGTTTTTCTTAGTTAATTAGGTCCGACTGTGTTTCATTCAAGGTTACTACTGATTACCGGTCATGGCCCATGTGCATGACCTTGACCTGAAAATTAAACGGCATACAAATTAGTTGCACCATGGGCTCGTTGTTTCCACAGAAGCACCACGAGTTTTGTAAGAACATTTTGTAAGGTTTTTTTTTCCAGATGATTTAGTATATGCTCTATTTCTCTTTGTTTCTTGAGATGGGGCTGCAAGGCTTAGTACTGTTTTTTATATAAAAAAACCCACAAGACAATAATAATGTTAGATATATTAACATCAAGTCACTGCGCAGAATGTTTCAACCTTGGAACTTGGATATGCAGTGATAGGAAGCTTGAATGGTTCAATTATTGTCTAATAATTATGACCACGTCGAATCTGTTAGACAACTTTTGGATCGTGTGTTTGTTCGGTTTGTTTTCTTCGCTCACCGGTCTAATTGCTTCTAAATAGCAATGGTCACTCTTGTCAGTTTCTACTTTTCAAGTATGTAACCAAAGTTGCAATGGTACCATGTGATGTAAGCCTGTCTCATGTCTCTAAGGCCCTGTTTAGCTCCTAAATTTAGGAGAATTGAAATCTAAATATTGAGCTAATGATGTATCTGAATTCGAATACATCGTTCTATTTAATTCTACATATGTATTAATAGAAAAGAAAGTGATTCTTCTTATCGAATTATTTGGAATGGTATCATGAAGTTGTGGACTTGCTTTCTTTCCTCCAAAACTCTTAAATTATTTTTTCTATTCCCATATTAGTGGGAAACAAATGGTTATTGTAATGAAATTTCAATTCAAGACACCCAAACAGTCTCTTATATTATTTTAAGGCTCACTTATCTTTATGAATTCCTTACATCCTAGGAGTATATAATTTAAGAGCCGACGGTGTGCATAACTTTTTAATACCCAAAAGTAAGTGGAGAGACATATCTATGTCCTTTCATACTGTTTATAGCCAAAGCGTGTGTTTTTTCCAGTTATGAGCGTGCCCTATGTGCAATCCCAGCTGCCATGTGCGTGACCTTAGCTTGCGCAAATATGCTCATGCATCTTGAGAGAGAACAAGCGAATGAGAAAAGGACAAGAAAGTACATCTCAGTTTAGGAACGGAAATGGAGCCAATCCGAATTGTTAAAATTCATATCCACTAAAATGTTAATACGGATATTCATACTCATATCTGTTTTCAAAATGGATACATCCGAATCTGGTTATCGTTGTTTTTTCAATCAAAACCCTGTTCGTATCAAAACAAAAAACCCAGCATTATCTGTATCTGTGAAGAATAAATGGTATCCGATATATGAGTAATGACTACTGTGTTCATTGGAACAAATTTAAAACTCCATAACTATTGACTATCAGTTTCAAGTTTAATAAATTTAAAGTAATCGGCGGTATTAGTTTTAATATGGCTAATCATATTTTAAATATATTTTATTTATTTATGAACTAAATTGATTTTATTTACTTTGTAGTATTTATTCCTTGATAAATATTCATGTATTTAATGAAATGTTTTTGTTCAAATTTTATCTATTATTACATTTTTAGTTATTGAATACCTATTGATATATTATACTGTTTTTTATTATATTTTCCATAAAGAATATTTTTTTTGAAAGAGCGAACATACAATTATTATCAACCAAATTGATTAGACATCCAAATACAATTTCAGATTTAAAATATCGGATTTGTATTCTCATTCTTGAATATTGAAATCTGTATTCATAAGGCACTAAAATTGTGATATCTAACTACAAAGCATCTGAATT
The DNA here is from genome assembly GCA_030272315.1 of Paspalum vaginatum. Lineage (NCBI taxonomy): Eukaryota > Viridiplantae > Streptophyta > Magnoliopsida > Poales > Poaceae > Paspalum > Paspalum vaginatum. Next base: position 8,423,308 of record CM059020.1, on the reverse strand, counting down.
ATATCTGTATTCGTACCATTTCCATTCCCTATATCAATGCATGCCAAAATATAGATTCACAATTCTAAAGATAAAGCATTCATATGAGTCATGGTCATGGCCTGAGGGGAGGTTTTCCGCCATACGTTTACCTTGAGCACAGAGATTTTTTCGGTGGGCTTTGAGACCACCGTCTGTATCCGCCGGTGATGGCCAAAACCTAACATGAAGAGTTATAAATTGAGCATTTGGTGAAGGACTCACAAGGTTCAGTTAAGTAATACTAGTGCACATTTTATAGCGATAATCTGAGTGCACGGTTTAGGAGGATTGAACTACACTTGGGCAAGTTGGAAACTTTTGAACAACTCGATAAAGCGGGTTTGTTGCGTTGTGTCAGATTTTCAAGTACTATGGTGGAATTTCACGTCCCATACTCTATCGAAGCTGGAACCTAGAGTAGGACTTGTTAATCTACCAATACCAAGCATGCTCTGATTTCTGACTGCATGCGCTTGGTTGTTTTCTTCTTTGTGAACAAGTGCCAAGCACAAGTTGGAGTTCCTTTCGGCCTAATGCATCGCCTGTGCTATCTGGTTGTTGTTCCCTTTGAAGGGAGCTCACATTCTACATCTTCAGATTCCTCGATTCTGTTCATATATGGTATTTAGGATGCCATCACATTTATTAAGGAAGCTATGACTGACATATATCAGCATCAATGCATGATTCTGTCACTTGTATTCTATTTCGAGAAGGTGATGAGCACGCTTTTTATTAAGATAAAAAGAAGAATATTACAAATCGACAAAGCCGAAGCGGTACAAAAGAGACAAAGGGAGAGGAAAAAGAAAGAAAGAGATTACAACAGTTGTGTGAAATGTGTAAAACTATACAGTATAGTGTGGCCCGTGTTTTTCAAACAAAAGGAAATGAGAGAAATGATCAGAAGGCTTGAGGAAAACAGAATGGTGAATACTTTCCTTAGGACCACGCTAACATGCGACAGGGTCGTGCGCTGGCGAGCGCATGACCCCTCTCCGACCGCACCGCACTGTCGTCTCCGTGCCTCCCTGCTCCGCCTGCGTCGCCTCCCTCCCCGCAACCGTGACGCCTCCATCCCCCCGGCCATGCGCACCTCTCTCCCCCCCGCCACAGCGCCTCCATCCTCGGTGGTGCGCACCTCCATCCCACGGCAGCGCGTGCCTCCCTCCCCCGCCACGATGCCCTTCTCCAACGACCGCGCCACCCCCACCCCCGATGACTGCGTCATCTCCCTTCCGCCTCGCTGACGGCTCCTCCATCAACGCCGGCCAACATCGCCCCCTGGCTCTAGGGTTCCACAGATCCGAACAAAAATCCTATGGCAAGTTCGTGGAAAATTGATAGCAAGTTTGTGGAAGTCAGTGGCAAGTTCTATGGCAAGTTCGTGGAAAATCGATAGCAAATTTGTGGAAGTCAGTGGCAAGTTTGTGGAAAATCGATACCAAGTTTGTGGAAGTCGGTGGCAAGTTTCGTTGAATTATATGGCAAGTTCGTGAAATTATATAGTAAGTTTTGAAATTTGTCGCATAATACAAAAGTTATGTTCTCCTTTATATAGCAAGTTATGCAGTGTCTACATCAATAAAAGTTATTTTTCTTTGGAGTAAGTTGTATGCAGCTTTCTTATATAGCAAGTTGTATAATGTTTATAACATGTATATTCATGTTTATGTGCAGCAAAAGAAAATTATCTTCCTTTAAGTTGTTTTTTTATAAAGTTGGTCTAAAAATTCAGCGAGTTATCTTCCTTGTCTCATGTGTAGCAAGTTGTGCAATGTCTGTAACTTTGTGTAGCAAGTAGTGCAAATATCTGCAGTGAAAAAGTTACGTACAAAAATAACAATAAGCTGTGTACGTAGATGATCTAAAAATCAGCAGGTTGTTGCAAAATTATGTGCAAGTTGAAGTCGCGAAGGGAGTGCCGTTGAAGGCCCACGAAAGCCCAGTCCTGTGGATGTGTGGGGTGCGCGGCACGCGGGCCAAGCAAGCCGCAAAGGCACGTGGGCCGGATCGCGCGGAGCAGGCCGCGGGGTCCCATGAGCACTCGACAACTCGCGCGTTGGAGTTTACGTTTCCTTAGACCTACAGGGACATCGTTGTTGAGAATAGCTGAGCAGGCATGGCCAAGGGCTGGACTCTGCGGCAATTAAAGCAAACCAAGTATGTCTATAGAGATATATAAATGATGATTGGGATCTAATGACCCACTCTAAGGATCTATGAACAATCGAAAAAAGAAAACGGGGCTACTAGCTCCAAACGTCCGATGGATCCAATTCCATTGGATGGTACGTAAAACATTCGAAATATACATCTGCAATACTGAATAATAGCATACGAACCATTGAAAATCAATCTCTGCAACATGCACGTTTGCCCTGAAAAATATCAACGCGCCCCATCCCACTTAGAGAAAAAATCCTACCACAACATCGGCTCATGTTTCACACGACATTGAAACAAAATAGCAAGATCCATTAGAAATACATGTTTGCAACATCTAAAAATAACAACATTCGAATTCAACTATTGCAACATCAAAATTCATCCGATGAAAACGTACAAATCTCATGCAACATCTCGACTCACAGACCATGGCATCTAAAATCACAAGTTGCAACATTCTCAGCTCGCCGCGGCAGTTGGCGACGGAGCACGGAGCAGGAGGCCGCGGCACGTGGGCGCATGGCGGCGGAGGCGGAGGAGCAAGAGGCCGCGGCACGCGTGCGCACGGCGGCGGCCACAGCGCGCGAACCGGAGGAGGCGGGGGCAGAGCGCGGCGGAGGAGCAGGAGGGCGGTGTGCTGCGGCGGTGGCGAAGGGGCATGGGGCCAGGCGCAGCGTGCACGGAGATGGGGGTGGCGTGGAGGCCGGATGACCGGAGCGGAGGGTGGAGATGGCACGAAGGCCGGAGGAGCAGAGCAGAGCGGAGGGTGTGGCGTCCGATTTTTTTCGTCCGAGACGTCCTATCTGTAGCGTTTCAGAAAAGAAAATATGCATGTAAAGAAGATGGATAGGTAGGGCTGGATGGAGAAACACACACGAGCAAGATTCAGCAAACTGTTTTAAATTCCAGTTAAAAATTCAACACTTGCTAGTTAATCCAAATTACCAATCTCAGAGTATTTAAATACCAGTTGCTTTCAAAAATCACCAATTAAAAGTTCACATCCCTCTCATACTTACCCAAGCAGCAGTGGGAGCAGATCAGCAGACTAACAAGCATCTTTGTAACACTTCTATACAGTAAGCAGCCCAACCAAAGACGTGATTGGGGAGGGTATAATTGCAAAATATCATAAAAAATATTATTGCCATATCATAGCTTTCATATATGTTTTTTGTGCACATATACATGATTCTCCAACGGCACTTTAAAGAAAAAAGGCCAATGTAGATTATCACATTACCAGTAAGGAGACAGATATCACATATTCACATTCCTATGCTTCTGGCTCTGGCCTCCAAATTAGTTAGACAAAAATATAGCTGACTACAGCTCTGAACTTAAAAGAAGCTTATTGAAGGTATGGAGGGCGTCGTTTTAACATGTAGTGCACTGGTAAGTGGTAGCTGGTAAGTAGTTGCATGGAACGGTGATAGTACATCACAATTTTCATCTATATATATTATTACTAATGGACCCAATTTACCGTGGGAAATCCATGGATAACAAGATCTCCCTCTCCATACTAAACCGCCTGCTGGTGTTGTTCCCGTCCGTACTGCAACTTCTCTGCCCATCTGAAGGAATGCTCACTAGGTGCTCCTCGGTTCTTGGAGTATTTTCAATGTTGATTCCTGCACTTTGCAGTGCCTCAAGTCTCATCTCGACTTGCTTCGTCGTAGGCCTATCTTCCCCGCTTGCGCTTACACAGATTGCTGCGACCTCTGCCACTTCTCTAGCTTCTTCCTCCCCTTCCTTGGCAACCTGCGGATCTATTATCTCAGAGAGTTTGTCTTGCCTCTGTAGTAAGAGAAACTGTTCCACTAGACTGTCTCCTGCTGCTGACATGTAAATATATGGTTTCTCCCTAGTTAAAAGCTCCACAAGCATGACACCAAAGCTGTACACATCGCTCTTTTCAGTGAGCCGTCTCGTGTTGTAGCACTCTGGATCCAGATATCCAAAAGTTCCTTGAATGGCAGTGGTTATTCTAGTCTCATCAATAGGGATGCCTCGAGAAGCTCCAAAGTCTGACACCTTTGCTGTTAGATTATCATCAAGCAGAATGTTGGTAGCCTTGATATCTCTGTGAATTATCGATAGCGAGGCAGCCGAGTGTAAATAGGCAAGAGACCGTGCGACTTCAAGGGCAATTCTCAGTCGTTCCTTCCATGGCAATGATTGTGAAGAATTGACATGAAGATGCTCATAAAGGGTTCCATTTGAAATGAACTCATACACTAACAATGGAACTTCTGTCTCTAGGCAGCATCCGAAGAGTTTAACCACATTCCTGTGGTTTACTTGAGAAAGAATGGTGACCTCGTTTATGAAATTGTCAGTTTCACTTTGAATTGCTCGTCTTGACTTCTTAATGGCAACAACACGTTGGTCAGACAAAATACCTTTGTAGACGGTACCATGGCCTCCTCTGCCGATCTTGCGATTCTCATCAAATGCATTTGTTGCCTTTTCTAGCTCTTCTAAGCTGAAGGTCATCCTTTCGGCAGCACCCTTGTCTACTAATTGTTGCAACAACAACCCACGATTTTTCCTGAAGAAATAGTTTCTCAACTGCTTCGCTTTTCGGGCTCTTAGCTTTCGCCTCAAGAGAATAACAGAGAAAACGAGAACTACAAGGCATCCACCACTGCAAACTCCTGTAGCAACAGCTAATCCTAGAAAAAATATGGATTCAAATGCATTTAAATTAAGATTCTACCAAAAGGTAACACTTTAACAGTTGAAGCTACATAATTTTGGATGGTCTTATCACCTGAAAATTTTTCTTTATCTTTGGTACATCCATGTGGTTTCTGGGGGTCGCCAGAGTTGCCAGGTGGACAGATGCAATTATAGGATCCATCCCTGTTAATGCACTGACCGTCACATTGGTATTTATCTGGTTGTGCACACTCATCAATATCTGTTGCAATGCAAATCACAGATGTGAAGCACAGTACTGTTAGAAGAGTTGGCATGGTGAAATTTGAACGCTTCACTTTTTGCGATAAGTGAAACTGGAACTTAACCTGCAAATGTTGCATACCTTGGCATCCATTTGGTATGTAAGGGTTGCCATCGTAGCCATCATTGCAACGGCATAAGTACCCATATGATTTGCCAGTCCAATGATCATGGCAGTAACTATTGTTGCTGCGGCACCCAGATTCACTTAAACTCTGAGCGTCTGCACAGGACATATTGCTGAAACTCCACTTGACAGCAACCCTGATCTGCACCGGCTGAGAGCCAGATATGCCCTGTGATCTGACTCGTCCATCTGCGACTGCCTTCTGCAACAACACAGAATTGTTGTCTGTGTCCCACCATTCATTCCCCACCATGACCACAGTAGCGTTGACTGGTTGCTCTGGCATAGCCGTTCTGTTTCCTGCAAAAGAGTGAAGCTCAATGGAATACATGCTGCCTTCTCCCGGCATGGTAGCCTCACAGCAGCCAACACCAGAGCACAAGCCATTAGTTGGTACTACAGGATGCCCATGCACACACGACGAGATACACCTGACAACCGTGTTTTCATCATCTAGCAGGCTGACAAGAAATTCAAACCCACACCCCATGATGACGAAGCTGTTCCAAAACGAGGACACCGTGAAGATGGTGTTGTCAAGTGGGATCCCCCATGTAAAATTATACTGACTGCTCCCTTCCAGACTGACGATACCGCTATCAATGTACATCCTCCCCTGATCCAACGATATGTAGAGCACCTCAGCTCCGGTGTTGCCCAAGAAGAGCTTAGGGGGGTGGTAGGTCTCGTTGCAGGTGAGCATAAACCCCTTGCGGTAGCAACCGGCACCAACACCAAATGGGTATGGTACAATGACCTCGCCACACTTGCTAATGCAACCAGGCAATACTATGTTGGTATCTAGGAGGGGCACTGGTGTGACGGCCGGGAGTTGTAGCAGGTGCAGCACTGCTACGGCTACCACAAGCATCATATGATTTTGAGGAATGAAGCTGAGAGCCATAGTTCAACTTGTAAAACTGCAGTGGCGTATATATGAAGAACATGATTGCGTGTGCAACCCTGACGATGCAGTAAAATAAGGTACTTTGATCCCAGAACTTAGATAATTTTTTTAACTTGGTTCAAGGAATGAAGAATCCGGTCAGATGGTGTGTGCACTAGAGTTTCAACCTTGTTCTGCCATTGCTATATGCAAGCCGGGTGTGATACGACGGCTGTATGTCCATGTCAGAGACGTCAACTCCGAAATGAATATTGATGGAAATGCAAAATGGCAATTTTAAAGAGCAAATCAAAGCAGAACGGTTGTGGCCTCACGGAGACTTGGTCTTAGGCTTTGGGACGGTACTTGTTTAACTGTAACTTAGTTGACCACCTCGATGGGAATATCCTGTCAAAGACAAGCTCAGACTAGTGAACCCTCAGAGGCATAACGACAAACAGATAAGGTACTCTAAGAGGGAGTACCCGGCACCGTGATGCGACGAGCAAATTGCTGAACTGAACTCCGGAGGTGCGGTAGCTCAGTCGGTGGATCCGGCGCGCATGCCTCCACCTGGAAGTTGGCGAGGGCATCGACCATGCCACCGCCCACCGGCACTCGATCGGGGTGGCGAGTGGCGACCTGACCGTGGCATCGCCACGACGCAGGCAGGCAGGCGCCTCCGGCCTCCGCCAGGAAGCGCTACGGACCACGGTCCGCAGGCGCCTGTGAAGATGAACAAGTAGCGCAGATGCTCATCGAGATACGAAGAAGCTTGGTGTTCAATCCACACGCAACCATGAGCTGAATCTTGAAGAAGAATGGGGCGATGCTGAAATCAAGAGCACTGTAAAACAAATCCTGGACATGGCGAGCGCTTTCACGCGCAGAAGTGACCATGATAGCTAATTAGCTATTTACTTTAGGTGAGCTAAACAATTACTTGGCCTCCGATTTGAACGGAAATAAAAGTTAGAATGACATATAGTTCAGGAACGGAGCCAGGATTTGCAGATGTAAAGAGCTAGGGAAACTCATGAAATTGAGATGAAACTATAATATCAGGTTGTCTATATATATAAGTTATCCAAATTATGCCTTCTTAAAATTAATTAGAAATGACTTATTTTACAAAAAGCATGTACTCGTATTTAAATATACTAGGAGAGTGCCCATGGGTTGCTACGGGTGGAACCTATTTTGTAATTGTTTAATCCAAATCATTTATGTAGCGTATATTTAACCATGTGCTGGATATATGTACTTTATTAAAAGTAATCTAATCTCTTGGTGAAGTGGTTATTTGGTAGGAGTGAATCTTTCGATGAAGTGTTTATCTATTTATTTGTGAAATGATTTTACACGTACGTTTAATAATGATGAGCAGGAGCGGCTATTGTTGAACCCATTCCCTAGTGAAAAAGTGCACCAATTCACTCCTCTTCCTCCGTGAAGTGGTTTGTTTGTTTGTTTTTCTTTCACGTTTAGCTGCGCAAGAGTGAATAACATTTCTTCTATATTCAGTTACTCCACTTTCGACTATAGCCATGTTTGGTTCCACCTTCGTTCTCAAAATTTTATACTCTACAATCTCATTCTCAACCAAACATTATTTAGATATTGTCTCATTGGCACAAAATCCCCTTTCTACTCTTAGATATTAATTATCTAGATTTTTTTAAATCAAACAAACACGGGCCACATATATATCACATCTTGAGTTCAGAATGCATTTGTTATTCTCATGGTCCCCAACCCGTGGACTGCACAGTAGCAAATATCGTCTTTTTTTTATTGTTCAACCTTATCTTCTTCAGGACAGCTCGCGAAGGGGCTGGACACGAAAGGGCCGTCTGCCCGTTCCCCTTGGAGCCTCCACGCAGCTCCCTCCCAGCCTCCTAGGGTGCCCGCCCCGCCTCTTCTTCGGTTCGGCATGCAGCGCCTGTCAGGACGAGCGTGTGTGCCTCTATTGGAGCGGGAAGACGCTACCGCGTCGATGAGCCGAGCTCCGCTCATGGCGACGCCGCCCCCTCCCGCATCTAGCTTGTCTGAGCCACGCCTCCTGTACAGTTCGTGAGCCACATCTATGAGCCTCCTGTACAGTCCCACCCGTCATCTAGCTCATACGAATGGGATTTTGATTAGATTTAAGATCGATTAACCGTATCGTATGGTCCAATGTTTGTGATGACACGTATGAAGTCAGTCCCACCCGTCATGTTCGTAACAAAACGGATTAAGAATCTTTATTTTATTTAATATTAGGTATAGATAAGTTGGGTTAATTTTTTTTTCCAAAATTTCAAGCCTTCGTGTTATTTAAAAAATTGGTGTAAACATATAAAGAAACAAATTATGCTTAAACTCTCTATAATGATAAAAAATAAAAAAATAAATTATAATTTATAAAGTTTTTAATAAGACACACAATTGAAGTTTTAAAAAAAAGCTAACTGTGACTTATATTTAAAAGTATTTTATAAGTGCTAATATATACTCCTTTTTTTTATTTGTCGTATTTTTATTAAAAAATGAATTAGCGGACCATAAATATTCGAGAAAAGATATAGTATTATTTGAGCCTTCACAAAGCCCTCGTGGGAACATCCTTGCTATTGGCTAGGTATAGTACAAAATAGTGGATGACTATTGAGAAAATGTTTGAAGATTAGGTTGCAGAAGGAACATTACTTTAATATAATTTTTATAATGATTGGGTTTAATACGAGGCTTCCATTTTTAGAGATCCAATGGCTTAAAAATTATAAAGTCAGTTTTTAAGCAGGTTAGATACTCTGAACAAGTCAGTTTTGAAGACCGGACAGGTCTGTACCACTAGACATACTTAGAGACATTTGGAATTTCGATTAAGTTGGTTCAAATACTTTCTAGAAATTATGAAATTTTATACATAGCTTACATTTCGGTGAATAGGAGCACTTTAAAACTCAAACTCACAGCCCAAAACTGATGCTTGAGAAAAGAACTAGACATCGTCTACTAAACAGATACGTGTCTAGTAGCGTAAGGTGCCGTCTACTGAGAGAATATGCACCAAGCAAGCGGAAGCACTTAACGATCAAAAAGACCGCAAGCCAAGCGGAGCAACAACTCACGCCGAAATGTCTCGCCAGCCACTCAATGCACCTAGATGCGTCTCACTGATACACAGCAAGCAAAGAGTATGGGCATACAACGAGAACCAACAAAGCGTGGTTAAGGCAAAAGCACGGAAGCAAACGAACACAAAACAAACAAAAGTAACCCGCCTAGTGATCACAAAGATCTCTTAGCAAATGAGGTGTTAAATACCTTAGGAATGATCCTAGGCATCCTTAAATCCACCTGGAACAAGCCACAAAACTTAGGAGCAACTTAAGCCAAATCCGGGGGCAAAACCACTGCTGCCACCAGACTGTCCGACATGCCCTACCGGACAGTCCGACAGGGAATTTTCAGACAGACAAGGCTTCCGGCGTGCTTAGAAAACAGCCTCGGATTTTGAGTTTGCAAACCTTAAATTTAACCAAATCTTCTCGGATCTTCATGAAATTTTGCACGGGCTATCCTAGCACTATTCCAAAGCTATTCCCAAAAGATCTACTCAAAAAGATGAAGGTATTAGCGGGAATTTCAGATCTCGCGAAGAGGGAAAAATTTGGGCAAGAAAGGGAAAAACTCAAGATTGAATTGCTCGTAGAAATCCAGCAGGATAGAGATGTTCTAAGACATATTCTCCACGTCCTTACAAGTTAAAAAAAGCCAAAAGAATAGGATTAACTCATGGGCAAAGCAAATCACCAAAAGACTTTGAGTTTCATCCAAAATCTAATTGGAAAGGGGAGGGGGGGAGATGGCTGCACACATGAGCACGAATTGAGGATGAATCTTGCCTTGATTATGAGTGGAAATCAGTGCTTACAAGGTTTCTCACAGCCTACCACCATTCATCCTCCCACTAATGCAAAGTACTAGCCTAGTGGACTCTCAAATCCTAAGCTAAGCACCCGATTTAATCTTAAGCTCTTGGCTGGTTGGAAACTAAGCCTAGGGTTTCTTGAGGTGGAAGAATCATCTAAATGACCAGCCACTTAGGTATATATAGCCCAAGGCTAATCGACACAGTTTACACTAAGACCCCTATATTACAGAAACGTCTGTAGGGGCCAAAATGGAAAAGAGTCGACTTTCTCAGGGAATGACTTCCTTCTGGGTCTTTGGCTTCTGTTGACAATCACTCATCACTCCAGAGGCAATGGAGCCGGTCCATTGGCTATTAATCTCCCCCTTGATGAGTGCATTGTGAACACCTTCTACCTGTAACCTGAAATAGAACAAAGACAAGAAAAATAAGCGTAAAACCGAAAAGAAAAGAAAAAGAAGAAACTTGCTCAAGATGCCCAAAAGCCAAACACAAGCAAAGAGGGCAAATTGAGGCAACAAAAACAAAGCCAAAGATCAACCCCCTAAGATAAAGGAAACCGTTCAACGCAGTCGATCAAACTAAAGCATGACCCTTCAGGAAAGAGGCAAATCGGCTCAACACAGTCATGCTTAGGCAAAGCATCAGCTACTCCAGAAAGAGGCAAAAGGCTCAACGCACCGATACAAGAGCATGCTAAAACCTCAAACTCCCTGAATGCACAGCTCCTCCTCAACTATATCTCTCTAGAATTCTCCCCTTTGGTCCATGACACTCATATAGGTCAACATCTCTCCCCCTTGTTGACAATGGACACATCAAGGGTTCATAGAATCTGACTCCCCATGAACTAGACAACTCCCCCTCAAAATATGCCATGAAATGCAGGAAGTGTACTATGAAAAACTCAGCAGGGATGAAGAGCTAGTAAATACAAGTTCTAGCATACAGAGCAAGTGAGGGCAAGGAAGCATGCAACAAGCTCAATTGAATCTATCTTATACAGATGAGGAGCATGTTTTTCAAGGTTGTTGAAAAGAAAGCATCACCAACATGAATAGCATCTAGCAAGATAGGCATGAATAGCAAGATGCTAGCAAAACATACAAGGTGTGCTACTCTCAACCAAAGAATATACAACAGACCATAAGCAATTTAGAGACTTGCAGATTTTAGGTTTAGCAATTTGTCACTTCATGCAAAACAGTACATGTGTCAGGAGTTATTCACTTGTCTTTGCCACTTCTTACTAACCAATGCCAAGCCTAGGTTCAGAAAACCATTAAAAGCTTAAGACAGGGTTTTGGTCATACAAACCTAATCCAAGTTCATGCCAAGGTGCAAAGGCAAGCTGTTTCAAACTAGAACAGTGTGACAAGTGAATCCACCTGGATCTTTTCATTTCAGCTCAGAAGACACACAATGTGCACAGATTTAGTTCAGATTTCAGGTTTAAGCAAGGTGTCATAAATGCTTAGGCAGAACTACCAAAGGCATACGACTAGCATATCCAAGCATGAGAAAATAGCATAGCATTGAACATTCCTACACATGCTAGGTAGCCAAGTCAAGTGATGATCATGATTTTTGATTTTCAAGAAGCAAAAATGACTTAGCTCACAAACGATATTAGACAGATTCAACGAGTTTAGCCAACCATGATCAAGCAAGCAACTGTACAATCTAGCACAAGCAAGTACTAACTTATCATTCTAGAAGAGCTCTAGTGCTAGTGAAGTGAAAATGCGTATGATACAATGCAATGCAATGCATGATATGATACAAAATGCAAAGAAAACAAAGAAAAGAAAAGAAAAAGCAAAACAAAACCTAAACTACAGCAAAGTTACCCCAACCTAAAAGGGGTCACAAACACCAACCTTCCCACACAAGCATGCAAACGCGCTAAGCTCTAAGGGCTTGGTGAACATATCGGCCAACTGGTTCTCGGTCTCCACATGGATCAAGTCTATGTCTCCCTTCTCATAGTGATCTCTCAGAGAGTGAAACCTCACGTCTATATGTTTGGTTCTAGAGTGCAAGACGGGGTTCCTAGCTACAGAAATAGCAGAAGTAGAGTCTACTAGGAGAGGGGCCTTCCTAAAGCTGAGCCCAAAGTCACTCAAGGTAGCTCTCATCCAAAGCAGCTGGGAGCAGCAACTAGCAGCAGCAATGTATTCGGCTTCTGTGGTAGAAATGGCTATGCTAGATTGCTTGCATGAGGACCAAGAGACAAGAGAAGAATCGAGAAACTGGCAGGTGCTGGAAGTCGACTTGCGCTCCACCCGACAACCTGCAAAGTCAGCATCCGAATACCCTCTCTGAGAGAGCGTCGAAGCTGAAGAGAACCAAAGACCAAGCTCAGGAGTGTATTTTAGGTACCTGAAGATGCGCTTCACCGCTTGACGGTGTGATGTCCTCGGTGAGGCCTGAATCGACACAAAGGCAAACCGCGAACTGGATGTCCGGCCTAGTCGCTGTCAGGTATAGAAGTAAGCCGATCATCCCTCGGTACTCTCTTTGGTCTACCACCTCCCCTTCTTCATTTGCATCAAGCACCGTTTGTGTTGACATAGGAGTCGCCATGGGCTTGGAGTCCCCCATATCAAATTTCCTCAGAATGTCCTTAATGTACTTGGCTTGATGGATGAAGGTTCCTTCACACCCTTGCTTAATTTGCAGTCCAAGGAAAAACTGCAACTCTTCGATCATGCTCATCTCAAACTCCTTCGACATCTGCTTAGAAAACTTGGTAACAAGAGAGTGAGACGAGCCACCAAAGATGATATCATCCACGTATATCTAGACAATAAGAAGATCACTACCATGCTTCAGGAGAAACGAGGTCTTATCCACACTCCCCGTTTTGAAACCCTGGTTTAGCAAAAAGGTTTTCATTCTCTCATACCAGGCTCTAGGTGCTTGTTTCAAACCATACAAGGCTTTTTGCAATTTGTAAACATGGTTAGAGTATTTAGCATTTTCAAATCCAGGGGGTTATTTGATGTAAACTTCTTCTTGAATGAAACCATTTAGAAAAGCAGACTTCACATCCATTTAAAAAAGCTTGAAACCCATGGAAGCTGCAAAGGCTAAGAGAATACATATAGCTTCCAGGCGTGCAACTGGAGCAAATGTTTCCTCATAGTCTATCCCCTCTTTTTGACAAAAACCCTTAGCCACAAGTCTAGCCTTGTTTCGCACAACAATGCCATCCTCCCCTTGCTTATTTTTAAAAATCCATTTTGTACCAATAGGATTGCATTGTGGTGGTGGCTCACCAAAACCCAAACCTCATTCCTCTCAAAGTTTTCTAACTCCTCATGCATGGCATTAACCCAATTATTGTCAGCATGAACAAAGAAAGCGATCGAAACTGTCTGGGACATCAAGGTCCTTACATGCAAATCATCAATGATCCCATGTGGAGGGTGATCCCGCTGGACCTACCGAGATGGAACAATCTAGGAGGTCACCTCTCCTGCGTCCTCCTCTACTCGAGCTTGCACTCGAGGAAGCGAGGTTGAAGCCATCGACAAAGGTCCTCCTTCGTCTTCAGAGCTCGTAGCAGAAGGGGCAGGAGCCGCAGCCGGTGCAGTGGCTCCTGCATCAGCAGCATTTACCTGAACTTCCTCATCTTTAAGGATGGGAATTCCTTCTTCATCATCACCTGAAAGCTCAAATGCAGGGGTTGTGCAAGGCATAGATTCATCAAAGGAAACTTCACAGGTCTCAACCACTTGTTTGGTATCGAGAATCCACACTCTATATGCCCTAGAGCTAGAAGCGTACCCAAGGAAAATACCATCCAAGCAGTGAGATTCAAATTTGTCCAAATGCCCCCCTTTTTGAGCACAAAGCATCTGCAGCCAAATGCACGTAGGTGCTTGACGCTGGGCTGCCTACCAAACCGTAGCTCGTACGAAGTCTTCCCTAAAAAAGCTCGTAGGAAGATGCGGTTGGCAATGTAACAGGCCGTATTCATAGCCTCAGCCCAAAAGCGTCACGAAGTCCTATGCTCATCAAGCATCATCCGCGCCATCTCTACAAGTGTGCGGTTCTTTCATTCCATGACACCATTCTGAGGTGGGCTATAAGGAGACGAGAATTGGTGATCAAGACTTAGGTCACAATAGAAGGTTTCAAAATGAGAGTTACGAAATTCTACGCCATTGTCACTACGGATAGCCCTCATGGCCTTATGACTCTCATTTCTTAACCTCAAGACTAGATCCCAAACAAAATCGAAAGCCTCATCTTTGAATTCCATGAAGAACACCCACGAAAAAAGAGAAAAGTCATCTACAACGACAAGCACATACCACCTCTCACTCACCGACTCTACCCGAGTAGGACCAACCGTGTCCATATGCAGCAGCTCACCTGGGTAATAGGTCATCACCTGATTGACAAGTGCATGAGAAGCAGCAACCATCTTGCCATGACGACAGGGGTGGCATACTAAGTCCTTTTCTGCTTTCAAATTGGGCAATCCTTGGATCAGACCCATCGAGCTCAACCTGGCAAGCAGATCAAAACTCAAATGGCCTAGCCTCCTATGCTACTTCCAAATATCAGCAGAAGGACCAGCTACCAAACACCGAGGAGGGCTAGAAATAGATGCAAGGTTGTTGACGGCACTTAAGCACGCCAAACCTTATACTGCAAGTGCACAGTATCGTGGTAGCTTTTCTCCAGGATGAGTATCTTAGGTTTGTCAATCCGTGGAAAACTAGGTTTAAACTACTATTAATCAAAGATTAATCAATTACTAACTAGTTCTAATAGATCTATAAACTAAAGGATAAAAGAGAGTCTAATTACTGACTAATCTATATCTAAACTAAACTAAAGGATGGTAAACGATGTTCTAATCACAAACTAGATATAAAACTAACTATAGCATAAACTAGATCAAGAACAAGAGATTAACAAGATCAAACTATGCAAGATCGATAAAGAAGCTAATACGGCTAAAGGATTAGCAAGAGATATGAGACAAACTTCTTATAAACCATGAACCACCCTAAGCATGGATCTAACGTGAAACATAGAATAAACATGATCATGAATGTCATAGACTTGCTCGAACCTTTCCCCGGGCTTTACTGTCACTAGTAACCAGGTAATCGACGAACTAGCAAACCTAAACCATCTCTAAGCATGAGCAGATTCAATCAACTAATTAAAGTAAAAAGATCTACTAAAAGACATGTGGTTTAAACAACCCCGGCCAGGTCACATGTAGAGATGAAGCATTGCAAAGATATGGATCATAGATCATGTATAAACAAAGAACTAGTAGCAAAGAGACTATTTCATTGATCGAGCTCAAGGTTTATCATAGTAAAATAAGAAGAACAGAGAGTTACTCGAGATACATCATGAACTTGACGCACATAGTTGTCGAATTCAGCGAGACGAACAACATACTCAAAGACAAACTCGAGACTCCCCGGGAAAAGGGGTGGTCGGCCGACCCTAGGGAGGGTAGGTCAGCCGACCCCCTCCGTTCCTGCCTCCTCTCACCGCCTCCTTTCGCCGAGATCTCCTTCTCAACAAGTCTTGCGAAGATGGACCCTAAACCCTAACTTTGGAGCTCTGGTTTATAATGATTTCGATGGAATTGGATGCCTCTCCCTCTAGGGGGGCCATATATTTATACTCCGGAGAGTCCCCTGTACATGGAATCTAATAGGTTGGTTCTAAGAGTCCTAAGACACCTAAAACACCTATTTTTATGTATATCCAAGTTTCTAGAAGAGTTCCGGTCTTCCATATACTTCCTTGCTTGGAGAACAAGTCCTTGTCCTAGTCCTTCCCAAAATCAGCTTTTCATATTCTGCAGCCCTTAGTATTTCGATCATAACTTCCTCATCTGGAGTCCAAATAAGGCAAACTCGGACTCCAAATTGTAGAGCTCGAAGAGATATACAACTTTGGTATTCAAACTTTCTTCATTTGACGTCGTTAAGGTCTCCGAATTGGGCTCACAATGTGCTGCTGTCCTAGAATCCGAGAATATCTCGAGATTTAATTGGAGTTTGAATTGGACTCTTGATAAATCTTCCTTATCTTCACATTCTTCGTATTTAAGCAATCCTTAGTCTCCGGAACCTTCTCCATAATGGGCCTGGGCCTTCTTTTGGGATTTAATTGCTCTTCTTTTATTAATCATTCCACCTCCCTGAACTTATAGCATTGATACATCAACGAGTTGCCTTCTCAATTATTGCAATTATTTGCCAATTATTTGCCATTTTCCTACAATATTTAATAATGTGCAAAAACAAAGAGCATTATCGAAAACGAGATTATTTGTTAGCAAATCAAGACTAAACCATAAGATTAACTTCTGAAAAGGCATAAAATTATGTAAAAATAGAGCATAAATTTAGTCAATATCTTGCGTCAACAAAGGTTAACCTTAAAAACCTGCCCATAGGGCAAAATCCAACAAACAAGGTTTTTCTTAGCATCAAGCACACAAGAATAACCCTCCTTAAAGCGAACCTCATACCCTTCCTTGAGAAGTTGCGAGACAGAAACCAAATTGAACCACAAATTCCTCACCAAAGCAACTTCTCTCAGGAAAAGCTTGCCAAAAAGGGCAACAGAGCCAACACCCAACACTTTACCTTGACCAATGTCCTCGAATGTGATGTACTCCTTGGTGCTCATGGGGTTGAGGCAGGAGAACCCCATGATCCATATGTCCTCCAGGCCTCGATCCTCTTCATCGGAGGTGTCATTGTTGTTGCCTTTGTCATCCTTGTCCTCAAGCGCTATGGAGCAAAACGATCTCCGGTTCACCTTGTGCTTGCTCTTGAACTTGGTGGAGACAAAGCAGAAGCCAGCTGGACTGCCTTGGTCCCTCCTCTTGTCCCACTTGGTGACGATCTCCTCATCGCTTGAGCTTGACGAAGACGAGGAGGAGGACGATCCGCTACAAAGACCACCAAGCTCGGCGAACAAGGCCTTATCCCGCTTCCAATTGTCCTTCTGGTAGCTCTTGAAAGACTTCCTAAAGTTTTTTATCTTGCTGGAGCGGTGCTTGGTGTGGTCGCGCTTACCGTAGTCGTGCTTGCCGAAGCGGTGCTTGCTGAAGTCGCGGGAGTGGTTCTTGCCATTCTTGTTGTAGTCGTTTTACTTGTTTAGGCACTCGGCGATGAAGTGGCCGACCTCTTCGCACTCAAAGCACTTGGGCCTCTCGCCGCTCTTCTTGCTAATCCGGTTGTCATAGGCGCGTTGAAAGCGACTAGACACCAAACAAAGCTCATCATCCCCAAGCGACTCCAACTGCTCTTCTATCACAGACATCAAAGCAGAGAACGAAAAACCGTGAAGTGGGGGGTTAGTAGCAACTTCCTTGGAGCCGGAAGCCAAGACCAGGCTCTTGGAGCCAGTACCATTGAGCATATCTATCATCTGGTAATCAACCTCTGTGGCCTTGAGCTTGCTGTAAAGCTCCTCAACTCCCAAGGTGTCATACCCTGCCGACTCAAGAATGGAGTTCTTCTTGATCTCCCACACATTCCTGTCCAAGGAATACAGCAGCTTGACAGACTACTGATGGTCAGTGTATCGGAGAGCAGCGGGGGCAGAGTTGACACAGAGCTTGTTGATGATCTACTGAAAATGACCAAACAAGACATCTATAGACTCTCCCGGCTTCTGAACGAAGTTCTCATACTCACGCCGGAAAGTGTCCACAAGCCGACCCTTAACTGTCACCTTCCCCTCATGGTGTGCACTAAGCAGGGACCAGATCTCACGGGCGGTATCAAGGTGGCTCACCCTCTCATAGTCCGCCGAACCAAGTCTAGAGAAGAGAAAGTTCACCGCCTTGTAGTTCGCGTCGTGCTGAGAAACGAGCACCGGTGTGGTACGCTCGGCAACGGGGAGCACCGTGAAAGTCGTACTCTGTGTAGCATTCCATATGTCCTCACTCTGGCTAAGCAAGAAATCCCTCATCCTACCCTTCTAGTAGGGATAGCCATCCGAGTTGAGAATAGGAGCCCTCCCAGAGTGCAACATAGTCGCTACTGGTTTCTCACTAGTAAATGTATAAAGAAACCTAACCGGCTCTGATACCAATTGTAGGACTGAGACGTGCGACTAGACGGGGGTGAATAAGAGAACTTTAAAACTCAAACTCACAACCCCCAAAACTGGTGCTTGAGAAAAGAACAAGACACCATCCACTGAATAGATACGTGTCTAGTAGCGCAAGGTGCTGTCCTCTGAGATGATACGCACCAAGCAAGCGGAAGCACTCAACTCAACGATCAAAAAGACCGCAAGCCAAGCAGAGCAACAACTCACGATTGACTTGCTCGTGGAAATCTAGCAGGATAGAGATATTCTAAAACATATTCTCCACGTCCTTGCAAGTCCAAAGGAGCCAAAAGAACATGATTAACTTGCGGGCAAAGCAAATCACCAAAGGCCTTTTAGTTTCATCCAAAATCCAACTAGAAAAGGGGGAGGGAGATGGATGCACACATGAACACGAATTGGGGACAAATCTTGCCTTGCTTATGAGTGGAAATCAGTGCTTACAAGGTTCCTCACAGCGTACCACCCTTTATCCTCCCACTAATGCAAAGTACTAGCCTAGGGGACTCTCAAATCCTAAGCAAAGCACCTGGTTTAATCTTAAGCTCCTGGCTGGTTGGAAACTAAGCCTAGGGTTTCTTGAGGTGGAAGAGTCATCTAAATAACTAGGCACTTAGGTATATATAGGCTAGGCCTAATAAACATAGTTTACACTAAGACCCCTATATTAAAGAAATGCCCGTAGGGGCTGTTGGCGTCTCTTAGCCTTAACAGGTTTTACTCCGCAAGCGCACGAAGACCGCTGTAGCCTTTCACTCAGAGTATTCTAAGTATCATAAATTTCCATAGGGAAGCTGCAGGTGATAGAGTGTAATTGAATATACTCAAATCGAATGGAATGTAATACTTGGATAAGTAATACCAGCTAGAAATCAAACAGGGGTAAACGTGACAAAGATAGGTGTATTGGTGGAGAGGTAAGTCTATAGTAGCTTTCCATAGAAAGGTATAGTTGCCTGGGAGGACGATGAGTGAGATAAAGTCACCAAACTCTATTTCTAATCGGCTGCAGAGGTTATCCGTGCCTAACCAAGATATTCAAATAAACAAGTCAGAGTCTTGCGTCGAGCGAAATTCTAGAGTCTCGAGGGTACCAGTGGTAGATAGTTGGTCCCGAAAGAGAGTCTAGCTAACACTTACAGGCCTCCCAAACAATGGGCCTGGACTACACAGGCACACCACACGCTGTCATCGAGTGGGGCTACCAGACAAAGCTACGTGGAGAGGATGGCATGCTATAAACATGTTCAAGTGAAGCTTGAACGACGATAGATCGTCCTTGATCAGAGGAGAGGATCTAGCCAGAGCCTAGTGTCTATAAATATGTCATCGAAGGATAATGCCAACTTACCTGTTGACGAGGGCAGACCATTTTTTTCCTCTCGGTGTTATGTAAGCATCAAAGTTAAGGTCTTCTCTTCTTTGTGCTTCATTAACTCTATACCGCCTTGGCATATGCAATTGGCTCTCGGTGCTACTTTTGCACTGTCCCAACATATGCAATTGGCTCTCAGCGCTAGCTTTGCACTGTCTTAACGTATGCAATTGGCTCTCAGTGCCAACCTTATTCACAGGCGGTTCACCTTCTCTATGCGGTTTTGTATGCAATTGGCTCTCAGCGCAGGCCTTGTTCAGAGGAGCTTTGCCTCCTGTTGCAAGACCAGGCTTGCCGTGTCTTTTCTCTTGTTTTCTCAATTTGCTGCTTTTCATGGCAGCTTCATACTCCTGTTGTCAGATGTTGGCCTCGATTTTCAATTTGTTCAGCATAGTTGTAACGAGGTTGTCAACCTTTTCATTTGGCTTCTTGGTCCCTGTCTTGACCTTGGGTGCATTCTTTTGTGCCTGACACTTGAAAGTTTGCACCTTGTTGCACTGCTCAACTTTTGGCTTGAAGGCGAATGTCTCCTTCTTGCCATTAATGTTGAGGTGAACCTTGCCTGCCCCAATGTCGATGGTCGCTTCCGCAGTGCTCAAAAACTGCCGCCTAAGGATTTGCGGTGTTTTTGAGTCAATCTCCATGTCCGGTACCACAAAATGCACCGGGATGAGGAAATTCCGAATTTTCACCAGAACGTTCTCTGTGATGCCTTCTGGGTAGCGAACGGATTGATCCGTGAGTTGCAGACACATAGCCATGGGAGCCATGGTTGGATCTTTGTTGCCTTGTGTTTCCTTGCATGTCGAATCAAATTTGTGCAAGTGAGGTGGCCGAGCGGCCATGCCACATGGCCGGGCGGCCAGGCTGGACCTGACCAGTGGTCGAGCGGCCACTGGTGCCCTAGAACATCGCCAGACGACCATGGGTCATGGCTGGGCGGCCATGGGCTTTTTGCCATTGTTGCCCATCTCTGATCTTTGACTTGTTTTCAACCATTTTGCACATATTTTGCTATCTGCATCCAAATATTCATGTACATCTTGTGGAACTCATTAGTAGCAAGGGTTAGTCCTATTATTTCACTTGTTTTACCTCATTTGGTGGATAATTGACGGTTGATATCGTAAGATTACGACCATCAATGGGGGCCAAAAGGGAAAAGACTCGACTTTCTCAGGGACAGACGACCGCGATGGAGTCTTGATCTTCTTCGTCTGCAAGCCAGTAGTCCAAATCCGTTGATCGACCCCCGGTTTTGAAGTTAGAAACCGGAAAACTTTAGGGTTTCTTTTTTGGGCCTAGAACGGCCCACTCCACTCTATCTCAGTAAGAATGAGCCCATTCGCCAAGTCTGGTAACTTGGTGGTAGGGTGGTGGATTTGAGCGAATCCGCCAACGCCCTCGCCCGTCTTCGCGCCATGTACTCGGGTTGGAGCACCGCGGTGGCACCCGACATCCCTTGTCCAACGGGGTCGCCTCATAGTCCTTCGGAGGTCTTACTCCTGCCGTCACCATGCCGCTCCTCCGTGTACTGAACTCCCATGGCCGACCGACGTCGAGCATGCCTCTAGTCCTTCGGAGGACTTCCATTTACCTCTTGTCCATCGGAGGGCCTCCTGTCCATCGGAGGTCTTATGCCCAAGTCCTTCTGGGTCTTTGCCTTCTGCTGACAATCACTCATTACTACAGAGGCAATGGAGACGGTCCATTGACTCTCATACCACAAGATTTTCTCAAAAATATCCGGGCTTCACCACAAATAGAAGAAGCCCCTTATCAACCTAGATTATTTACGAGTTTTGGTAAAAATTTGAACCAAACTTTTGTCATGGCTTCTGGGTTCTATCTGTAAATGAAATATATTCCGCCAAGTTATTAAAAGTTCACAAAACCAGAAAAGCAAGGAATTAATCAATGCATCAAGAAACCCCAAAAAATCCAAAGGAAAACACTAAAAGAAACATTTTTTGGAGGGGGAATAACTTAGAATCTTACACTACTTCTCACAGATTATGCTGTAGAAATCAAGGAGAAACTTAGATAAACTTCAAGAGGTAAAGCGCCCTCGATTTCTTAGACTCAAATGCGATACAAATACTAGTCTCAGAAGGCTTAGGACACACATTGCCTGACTTAACAAGTACAACAAGCATTCAGAGTACATAATAAAAAGCATAGCTGAAGCATTTTCCGAGGCCCAATGCCACATGCTAGTTGGGAAGTAGAAGCTACAACCTAGTCGAAGAGCGTTGCAAGGATGTTGGCATCGTCCTCCGAAAACATCAACATAGCAAAGGTGAGTATAGTGTACTCTACAAGCTCGCCTTCTTCCGAAAGAAGAGAGGGATGGTCTAACACTATGCCTAGAATACGGGGCCTAGGATATTTTGTAAGTTGGTTTTAATGCATGGTTGTTTAGTTGAAAATGCATTTGTTTCCAAAAGTTTTACTGAACTGCTACTGGACCTTACCATCCATCATAGCTCATGGCATGACTAGTCGGTTCTCGCAACTCAAGATAGAACAAACTAGTCACTGGACTTCTACACCCAGCATGGCTCGCAACATCGCCTACTAGACTAACAAAACACTTTTATCATTTTCAAAACAAAACCAACTAGTTGTTGGAACCATGACATAACCCCATGCCTATGGACATGGAATATTCGAATAGATTTTTAGACTCTGCACAGAGGGATACATTTTACCCACAACTTTGATCGGAGACACTCACTGTCGTGAGGCTTGGAACAACTCATAGTCATTTCCACACAAGGCCTCCTCAAACAATTATCATGAAAGTGCCAAGGTCACCAAACCGCCCGTTACCAGTGTGAAGGCACATTTCTGTGAACTTTTCTCACCCTTGGCCTCCCGCTGCTCCCTAGCTCACCTGGTAACTGTCTGACTATCTCCATGGGTTCAGACTAGGTGTTGCCTCATACAACTTTGAGTGGTTGTGCCAGGGTAGAGTTACGCGAGATGAAACAACAACTCGATATTTGCATGAGACAGGGAGGAACTTCACCTGCTCAAGCCTGAGCAACGAACCTGCCTTAGCTTTCCCCTAAAAGACCTGACCTCACTAGGCATCCATGGAAATGGAGCCAACATCTGCCCTACTCTAGGTAGTGTTATCGAGTGAGATCGTCCACTTTAATTTTCCTTTTTTAAAGTATTTTGCAACTCACACCAAAGACTTTTCCAAAACTTTTCATAAACGGGTAATAAGGAGTAAGTATTTCATTCTCTAAGCACAACTACATTTAAGGTTAGTGTGGTGGAACCGCCCAACTTAACCTAGTTTAAGCACATAACATGAGTTTTGCGCCTAAACCGGATTAAGCCCGGTAGTCCGTCAGGTCCCCAAAAGGCCTTGACTATGCCAGACAGGATCGAATATACACCAGGTGACCCATAAAGAGTCTTGGATTATTCCAATACAAGAAGTTTGACAATAAACTTTAATAGAACAAAACAGATAAGAACAAAGTTTTTATAATTTGTATAACGAAAATGTAAAAACTTACAACGGAGGCGAGAACCAAATGATGGAACTCTGCTATGTAAGTGATAACATTATGGGAAATCAACATCGAGCCCACTGGTGTTGTTTCACTTCAAACAAATTTAAGAAAAGAAAATGAAGCTTAAGCATCTGGCTTCTTTATTTCTTCAACTTTAAGAGGTTTAAGGAAGCCGTCAAGAGAACACCCAGCTTGAATGCCTTCTTGCAGAAGAGGAATGAGCTAGAGACTTCATATCTAAAAAAAAAAGTTAAAGCCACAACCTTGAGTACTAATTACTCAGCAAGACTTATCCGACCACTGGGTCTAAACCCGACTTTGTAACCTATGGTTGATCTGGTTAGGCCAACTCACACTGCAGCTGCCTAGAAATAGATCCTTAGCTTTTAAGTTTTATCATCTTTTAATTATTTCCTACAATTACTAGGTTATCTCTATTCTATTATCAAACAAAGGCAAGCACTTTGCAAAATCATTCTTAACAAAATCATTATTTTTCTTAACTACGTGTTGGTGATGATTCAGCTCTTACACCTGGTAAGCCCAGCGATTCGAATCGATTTTATACTCCCGGGAATAATACTCAATCACCAACCATATGCATGTACGACGACACCGCATATGACAACCTAACATCCAATGCCACCTAGTCAGAACTGCCCTCACCGAACCCGGGTGTACAGTCCGTCGACACCCGGCTGTCTCCCACCATCCAGTTGGTCTCACCACAGTTCCAACTCTTAGGTACAAAGAATGAAAGGTTTATCGGAGCCCGTGACGAGGACGACAAGTGAATGAGGCGCGTTTGAAAACCGAAAGCATGGCCAACATCGGACGGCCTTATTTGAAATGCCAAACTAGTCCTACCCAATGTCTCCATTTCAACATCTTAAGAAACTTTCTTATCCAGATTCAAGTTTCGTTGGAAGTAAAAACGACCTAGAATTAAGATTGGCTAAGCATTCTAATCTATCCGTATAGGATCAATAATGCTGGATTTAGGATCAATTCTTGCACTAGGGTTTCAATCAATTATTGACTCTAATGCACATACATAACTCATTGATTAAAGCTCAAATGAAAAAAAGGGAAATGCACTGGGGCTTGCCTGGATTACTCCAAAGGTAGAGGCATGGAAAGTTAACATCTTAATCATCAATGTTCCTCCTGATACTGTTGTGGTCAACATTGTTCCTTTTGGATTCCTCTTTGAATCTTTCATCGCCAATCTACTCAATTTATCGTATCTAAATGCATGATATGATATGAGCCCACGGCGGAGAGTCTCGGCCCTCGCTGGCGATGACCACAAGCGTGGCGGTGCTCTCCTCTTTTCTTCCCTCTCCTCTCTATCCTCTTCCTCCTCTCCTCTTTCTCTCTGCTTGCGGTGGCTGCGGAGTTCGCACCGTGCACGCGTCGCACGCGCGGCATCGCACAGCTAGCCTAGTGGCGCTAGGCTAAGCCGATGCTGGAGAGCATCCGCGCGAAGTGCTCACCGGTGTCTCTCACCGATTGTATGTGCCTATGAGCCCGAAAGGGGGTTTGTGCTCATGGGGAGCGGAGATGACGCGACGGCAATGGCCACCGACGCCATGGGCGACGCGGGCTTGATTCGAGCTCACGGTGGCCTGATCCAACACTAAGATAGGTGGAGTAGGGAGCGGGGAATAGGGAATGGGGGTTTGACCCGGTGACAGCGAGAAGAGGTAACGTATGTGGCGGTTGACGAAGGGCAGCGGTGAGGTACACGGCGGCAGAAAGGTGGATGGCGTGGGGTATGTGGGGATGCGGAGCGGCAGTAGTGAATGGTGTTAGAGGTTGCCGGTGATGGGGCGACACTCGACGAAGCCTTAAATTGGTGGTGAAGGCGGTGGAGCGGCGACGGGATGAGCACGACGATGATGGCGAGGCAACGGGGAGGAAGGGAATTTCTCCCCGTGCGCCGAGGTAGAAGATGAAGGCGGGCGTTGAAACCCGTGGGCTGGGCCGCCAGCTAGGAGGCGCGAGGCGTAGCCCAACAAGAAACAGGGGGCGGGCCACAGTGGCTTTGGGCCACCGGTTCCACCCCTTGTTTCCTTTTTTTATATTTTTATTCAACCCTTTAAATTTTAACCCCTTATGTAAAGAAAATTACTCAAGAGTCCAACATAAAAGTGAAAGGGTAAAATCTATACTAACACCTTGCATTTTTGCCTTTGAACAAAAATAAGTTTTTTTGAAGGATTTGAAATCAAATTTGATTTAAAACAATTAAATCTTAAACTTAAAATTCTAAAAATGCATATGATTAATGCTTAAATGCACTTAAAATTTGGGGTATCACAGTTAGCTTGGGTAGCTATCCTACCATGTTTACCTTAGTAGCAAAACAATATGCAATATTTAAAATAAAACAGGCTTGGGGTTGTGTTTTTATAAAACTGAGTGCTTTATGCATTAAATGTATCAAGTGAGGATTCCAATGGACATGTTGTCGTGGATGCTTTCGGAGCATCGACGTCAGGTGCTTCAAGTTCTGGATCGGTCTCTGGGGTAGCATATACATGTACACAAAAACACATATTCCTTCATGCTCAAAACATTTTTTTTTGAAAAGGGCATATTATGATAGAGTTTGAATTTATAAGAAATTAGGCAGAAGAATTGTCAAAATCATAGTTAAACCAGAGAAGTTATGAGTGAATTATGGTTCAAGGATGATTGGTAGACTTTTGGGACAATTGGAGGGAGTTCTGGGCCTTTTTCTGGCATGTGGCCTGCGTGGTCGAACTCTGGGCTGTTCGGCCCAGCTCCCAAGTGCGCATGGCCAGGTGGCCAGCCTAAGGGAGGATGGCATATGGGGCCGTGCCCACACGTTATCGAGAGAGGGGGTAGCAGTAATGGCGCTAGATGGTGGTCTGGTTTTAGGGGGTGACGGAGCCGGTCAGTGAATGACACCGATAGTCCACTGTTGGTTTGCCAGTGTCGAGATGGTTTCGGAGACTGAGGTCTAGCCAGGGGGTGAAAGGAACGTGTCGGGGTATCCGACCCAAGAGGGAGAGGGGGTGAATTGGGTTGCTAATCGCTCTTCTAAAACCTAGGGCTATCTAGTGCATAAGGTAAACCTATTTCGATCTACACATGCTAGTTAAGCCTAAGTTTTATAGCCATCTCTAACTTACCAAAAAGACTTGCAACCTAAAGCCAAA
Source organism: Paspalum vaginatum (assembly GCA_030272315.1). Taxonomy (NCBI): domain Eukaryota; kingdom Viridiplantae; phylum Streptophyta; class Magnoliopsida; order Poales; family Poaceae; genus Paspalum; species Paspalum vaginatum. The sequence goes on along the minus strand of CM059020.1, from coordinate 8,397,005 downwards.
CCTAATCAAACTAACTAGGAAAGCTAAAGGCACACAAGAGAGTAAATATGGAAACATAAATGCGGTAAGTGGCTCGCTGCCAAAGGCAATATCCTAGCTGAGCACTAAGACTCTTCCGATCACGTCTTGCGCTCGCCACACAAGGCTAAGTGCCACCAAGCCACCAAGGCTTAGTCACCTCCACCGTCTCTCTCGGTCATAAGGTGCCGGATGCTTCACTACGGAGTTTGTAGGGTCTCCTCGTCCCCGCACAAGTTGTTGCCACCACTCCAAACCAAGAAAGAGGGTCTAGCAATGTGTACGAGTGGTTTGACCGCAGCCAAGGCTTCTCCTCTAGCTCACGCAGGAGTTACTCTCAAGAAGAGCTCGCAAGCTCACTCTCTCTAGGCTCTAACCTAGCTTGGATATGCACTAAGCTCTCATATGATGGTTGGAGTGATGGATATGCTTGGAATACACCTCTACACTTGCTCTCAACTTTAGGGTCTCCAACGCTCTTGAAATGGCTAGGTGGGATGGCTTATATAGCCCTCAAACACGAACTAGCCGTTGCTCCAATGGGGGTACTGACATAGTGTAGACCGTACCATACAGTCCACCCTTTTTCCATAGATCGGACCATACTGTCCGTTCACTTTTCTAATAGTCACTGAATTCTTGCGTCACTGTACTGTGCTCCGGAGTTTAGTACGGTTAGTAGGACCGTACCATACAATCCATGTATCTCTGATTTCATCTCCAAAACCACAGCTTTTGGTTAAATAGGACGGTCTTCTAGACCGTACCATACGGTCCGTTGAAATCCCCCGCGGCTTCAATCTTCACACCCGCGACCAACTTAGTCCGATCTATAGTCCGGTCTTTTAGACCGTACTGTACGGTCATTGTAATCTTGGTCGCTCCAGCCCTAACGGGAACCCCCGTTGGGGCGGCCCTTCGGGCCTTGCCTATGGCTTTTCTTCTTCTTCATCCATTGAAACTAAATATCTGAGAATGTAGATCTAGACAAATTCATTAGTCCAAGTGTTGTTTGTAAATCAATCACCAAAACACAACTATGAAAATATGGCACATGAGGTCATTTTCCTTAAGGGGGGAGGCAAGGCATGCCTAGTAGTGGTATCAGGAAGCTGTGGAAAGCGGCGGATAGGGTTGGAGGCGAGAGGGCTGACCGCTGGATGTGGGGCACCGCGACGAGGCTCGCGGAGAGGTCGTCGGAGTAGGGGAAAGGAATTGGTGAGTGGGGTGGAGGGAGTAGGACGGTGAGGCGGAGCTCGTGCTCTTGGGTGGGATGCTTCGGTGTGGTGGAATTGCGACAACGGGTGGAGGTGTGCGACGACGATGGCGCACAGAGGGCAATGAGCCTGCACTGCGTTCGCAAGGATGGAACCGGTGGGGAGGTGAGGGAGGGAGAGGCTCTATGAGCTGCTGGAAGAGGAGAGAACGAAGGGAAGGGTCCTTTCATAGGTAGTGGAGGTGAATGCAATTGACGGTGACGAGGAGTGCGCTGCAACGTGTAGTGATGAAGGCAGAGGGCGGTAGGGATGCTAGGCCAGAGGTGGCATGCGCAGTGGCGGTGGGATGCCTGGTGGCGGAGAGCGAGCGTCTAGGTAGAGCACAGAAAATAGTGTAGTCAATTCATTTCAACTATTGCTTCATTAATACTTATCACATCTTTAAAATCACTGACATGACATCTCATTTTAACTCCCAATTAGAGTGAACCAGAGCACAAAGAGCATCCGACTCCGAACATCCAACCAGGGACTGGACTACATTATTCTTATTATATATCGTTTGCGACTCTGATGGGATGCTACTGGCGCGAGTTGTGACAACATACCTAGCTAGCTTCAGTCGACATTTTGACTCACCACACTGAATTCAGCTTTCAGCAGCGAACTTTGCATGCCGACGGTCGACCTGTAGCATCAACCTGTTTTTTTTTTCCTTGAACTTTTTTTTGAGAGGTTTTCCATACGGTACTGTCAGGACACCGCCACAGGGCAGTGTTGTCAAACCAAACCAGCAGACAGCAGAGAGAGGAGCTGCAGGGCAACAATAGATAAAGGAGGTCACCGACGGTCAGGACAGCTGCACCCCAACCGCCATTATTGGGACAAGAACGGATTACCGGACAAGTTTAATGCAAAGCACGAGCCAGGCAGATTTATATACATGCCCTTGAGTGGCAGGGAGGACGGCTTCCTAGAACTGCCTTGCTGTTTGCTGCTTCACGTGTCCGGTGTCGCTTTGGTTAGACACACAAGGCAACACGAATGCTATATGCTTGCTTTGTTTTTTCAGCGAACATGTTTACTGTCTGTTTCACTTAGAATTTATTTGAGGCTAATTTCATGAAGCGATTATTTGAAATGAACTAAGCATTGCAAGTTAAAAAATAGCGTCTTCCAATTCATTTTTTGTATAAGAGAATGAAATTATAGGTAGAAATATCCCAAAAGCTTGATGCTCAAAATTTACCGTGACTAGTCAAGAATATTGGAGGGGAGGGGGATCCGCTGCAGTACTGCATTGTGCAGGTGGACCAATGATGTGTGGTCCCAGACGCACCCGTCAGTGAAGCGACACTATTGTAGCGGAGCCTCCTCTAGAATATTTGGTGCTTAGAGAAGATGCAGTCGTGAAAGAGCTAGCTTCGTTGCATGGAGCGGGAAGCGTACATATATTTATTGTTAATGAAACCTCTTACCTTTTTGTTTTTAAAAGGAGGCACATGCATGATTACTGAAATGTTAACAAGAGAGCGCCTGCAACCACTGCTAAAGGAATCTGCAAGCATGTCTTCTTCCTCTATGTCCATGCACGCATATAATCCGATTAAAAAAGCATAAAGAAAAAAAAATCATTTGTTTGTCGGTGGATGAAATGGAAAAGGTTGGGAGAAATTAACGTTGTCTGTGAGGGAGCTCTTGGTAGTACAGGCATTTCCAATCCGCAAAAATTCTCCTCAAGCTAGAACGAAGAATAAGTCTTTTTGAAGAACTGATTTTCGATGTAAGTACCACCGGTTGGTTTTATCGGTCTACGAAGCCGTGCTCTCCGTGCTAAAGTTAACAAATAAATTGAATAATGGTAGAAGTTAGTATTTAAACGCATATATAGATCCGATTTCGAATTATTTATTGTTTTCCTTAATAGCATAGTAACTTTTGCTTTCGGCAGCTTCATTTGGAGCATGAGAGCCGTACAAAGAACCATTGCTACAAAATAAACCGTGATCGCTCCCCTCGGCACCGTGGCCGGGCCGGGGCAGCACTGAGCTGGTGCTCTGGCCATCAATGATCAGTGCGGAAACCAAGCCTGCCGCCTGCGATTTCAACCGCGATCCCTGCATCTACCAATCACGCGCCCATGATCGCCACCAGGCGGCCGATCGATGCCAACTCACACGGAACACGCATGGCGCACATGGCGCTTTCCCCAACAGCAATCGGCGGCAGGTAGCGGGGCAATTCGGTCCGCGCCGACAGATGGACCGGCTGCAGCCGGTGGCGCGGCCCCGCCCGGCGGGGGACAGCCTGTGGACAGCGACGCCCCGAGCGACGCGACGCGGACGGGCCCCCGCATCCGACGGCCCCGATCCCCTCCCCCTCCCCACCGACGGCCACAGATCGGCGCGGCCGTTTCGTGGAACAGCTCGGCGGCGACCGGCGGTAGCCGGTGCGGGGGGCGACCCCCACCAACTCGACTAAACAAACCGAGTGAGCCGTATGTAATAGAAGAGGGGGGAAGGTGTGGAGCGGGAGCGGGAGCGGAAGCAGCAGCAGCAGCAGCACCACCGCGCGGCATTGCAGCGAGCGGGCGCGGGAGGGATCTGGGCTGGGCATGGTGGTGTCCGCCGCCGCCGCCGCTCGGATCTAGAGGCCCGTGTGGGCCGATCGGTCTCCGCCGCGCCGGTGTGTCGGTGGCGTGTGAGTGAGGCGGTGTCGGTGGAGCCAGAGGGGAGCGGAGATGGCGGCCAACAAGGGCATGGTGGCGGGCTCGCACAACCGCAACGAGTTCGTCATGATCCGCAACGACGGCGACGCGCCCGCCGCGGTACGTGCGCACGCACCCACGCAATGCCCGCCCTCCGCTGCCTCCCTCCCGCCCTTCGCAGATTCCGTTTCTGTTCCTGATGGCGGGCGGCTCGCGCGCCGATCGTGTGTCGGCGGATCTGGGCCGCCGTGCCAGCTCAGGTGCCGCGCTCCGGGGTTCGCTTCGCGCCCCCGATTGCGCGTTCCGCTTCCGGTGCTTCCGTTTCACCACTGCGTGGGTCGCCCGATCAGGGCAGAGCGTGCCCTCCCAGGTCCCGGCGGTTTCAGAATTGCTCGAGCAGTCGGGGCTTGTGTGGCAGATCGCCAATTGGTAGTGTGGGGGTGGGCGGGTTCCGCTGCTCCGGAGATCCAGTGGAATGCAGCCTCGGATCGTTTAGATCCTGCGTTTGCCGATGTGATGCCCCAGTAGTTCCCTACCACGGCACCGACGGTGACTTAGATACTTGTCAGCCCTCCCCTGCTGCAAAGTACTTTTGTGACCGCAATACCACGGAATCAGTTCATCCTCTGTAAATTGTGGCTGCCCTTTTACTTGAGGCCAAGCACACAGCTCATTTTCAGTATGTGGCGTGCGGGTGAAGTACATGGGAGTGACTGATGTGTCTTCTAAGGACATGTGCAATTCTGTTTGGATGTGGGCTGATTGCTGTTGTCTCGCTCATGCAGGCCAAGCCGGCGAATAGTGTTAACGGGCAGGTCTGCCAGATTTGTGGCGACACTGTCGGCGTGTCAGCAACCGGCGATGTCTTTGTTGCCTGCAACGAGTGTGCCTTCCCCGTCTGCCGCCCTTGCTACGAGTACGAGCGCAAGGAGGGGAACCAGTGCTGCCCTCAGTGCAAGACTAGGTACAAGAGACAGAAAGGTCGGTTCCCTTGCTCTTCTTCTAGTGTGGTGTAACTTGTATGGTACTAGTATCAGGGAGTCCACATCATGTGCTTACTTTATGTGAACAAAACAAAAGGTTGCTGTGTAGTGGACATTTCTTATGATGTTGACAGCAAGATTAAACCTTCTTATCCATTTCATTCTCTCTGTAACAGTAATTAACAAATCCTTACTACTTTTCCTTGGATGAAATTCAGGAAGCCCACGAGTTCACGGTGATGATGAGGAGGAAGATGTTGATGACCTGGACAATGAATTCAATTATAAGCAAGGCAATGGGAAAGGCCCCGAGTGGCAGCTTCATGGTCAAGGAGATGATGCTGATCTGTCTTCATCTGCTCGCCATGAGCCGCATCATCGGATTCCTCGTCTGACAAGTGGCCAGCAGGTATGATATACGCTACTGATGTTCATTTATCGAGGTTAACCTTGGTACCGTGGTTCGTTGTTCACTACTGCACAGTAGTGCAGTTACTTGTGTCAGTATGCTTGATTACATATGAATGTGTGCGCTTACTGACTAACATATCGGTATTTCTTTAGATATCTGGAGAGATCCCTGATGCTTCCCCTGATCGTCATTCTATCCGCAGTCCAACATCGAGCTATGTTGATCCAAGCGTCCCAGGTATTCCATCATACATCAGAAATTGTTTTTTTTTTGGAGAGTTTGTTTACATATGTGCAGGGAAGCATTAATATTTCTTTACTATGATTGCAGTTCCTGTTAGGATTGTGGACCCCTCGAAGGACTTGAATTCCTATGGACTTAATAGTGTTGACTGGAAGGAAAGAGTTGAGAGCTGGAGGGTTAAACAGGACAAAAATATGATGCAAGTGACTACTAAATACCCAGAGGCTAGAGGAGGAGGAGGAGACATGGAGGGGACTGGTTCAAATGGTGAAGATATGCAAATGTATAAACTTCCTTCCCTTGCCTATACTATTATACTTCCTATAGCGCATTAGATTAAAGGTTGCATGTTATGGGAACTTGGATTGCTTTGGGATGCGTGTGTGCGCGCGCGCTGAAGAAGGTTCAAAAGGGCATGGTGCCCATTCATGTGAATCAATGGCTAGGAGACAGCTTCGCATTTCTGAGTTGATGAGCATCTATTTTCCCCACAGCCTACCTCTCCTAATGGCTCCTGTAATTTTTATTGTAGATTTTGCTTCACAGGGACTAATGTGCCTGTATTTTTTTTTCTTTGTGGCAGGGTTGATGATGCTCGACTACCTCTGAGCCGTATTGTGCCGATTCCCTCAAACCAGCTCAACCTTTACCGTATAGTGATCATTCTCCGTCTTATCATCCTGTGCTTCTTCTTCCAATATCGTGTTACTCATCCAGTGCGCAATGCTTATGGATTGTGGCTAGTGTCTGTTATCTGTGAGGTTTGGTTTGCCTTGTCCTGGCTTCTAGATCAGTTCCCAAAATGGTATCCAATCAACCGTGAGACGTACCTTGACAGGCTTGCATTGAGGTAAGCTACAATGTTGCACACACTTCTTCAAGATTTTGTCTACTGAAATTTTCTTTATGTTGACATTTTGTGTGTTGACATGCCTAATTCTAATGTCGCAGGTATGATAGAGAGGGAGAGCCATCACAGCTCGCTCCCATTGATGTCTTTGTCAGTACAGTGGATCCATTGAAGGAACCTCCACTGATCACAGCCAATACTGTTTTGTCCATTCTTTCTGTGGATTACCCTGTTGACAAAGTGTCATGCTATGTTTCTGATGATGGTTCAGCCATGCTGACTTTTGAGTCTCTATCAGAAACAGCAGAATTTGCTAGAAAGTGGGTTCCGTTTTGCAAGAAGCACAACATTGAACCAAGAGCTCCAGAATTTTACTTTGCTCAAAAAATAGATTACCTGAAGGACAAAATCCAACCTTCATTTGTTAAGGAAAGACGAGCAATGAAGGTAAGCTGCTATCTTATGGTTACACCACCATTGCTTTACCTCCTCAGATTTTAACTTTAGATATGCTTTGTTTCAGAGAGAATATGAAGAATTCAAAGTAAGAATCAATGCCCTTGTTGCCAAAGCACAGAAAGTGCCTGAAGAGGGATGGACCATGGCTGATGGAACTGCTTGGCCTGGGAATAACCCAAGGGATCATCCTGGCATGATTCAGGTGCCTGTTCGTTAAAATGAAACTTCTCTAAAAACTTGGATGTAACCTGGTTCTTATGCATTGAACTTTCTATATGTGAAATTCAGGTGTTCTTGGGCCATAGTGGCGGGCTTGACACCGATGGTAATGAATTACCACGCCTTGTGTATGTCTCTCGTGAAAAGAGACCAGGCTTTCAGCATCACAAGAAGGCTGGTGCAATGAATGCACTGGTATGCTTTTCTCTTCCATGAATTCACTTCTATGCCAGCACTCTATTCATCTGTTCCATGCTAATTATACCCCCTTTCACTGATGGGCAGATTCGTGTATCCGCTGTGCTGACAAATGGTGCCTATCTTCTCAATGTGGATTGTGACCATTACTTCAATAGCAGCAAAGCTCTTAGGGAAGCAATGTGCTTCATGATGGATCCTGCTCTAGGAAGGAAAACTTGTTATGTGCAGTTTCCCCAAAGATTCGATGGCATTGATTTGCATGATCGATATGCTAACCGTAACATAGTCTTCTTTGATGTAAGTATCATATACTGGTGGTTCCTTTGTTAATAATCACAACGAAACATTCATTCCTCACATTGTATTTGTTTTGCAGATCAACATGAAAGGTCTAGATGGCATTCAGGGTCCAGTCTATGTGGGAACAGGATGCTGTTTCAATAGGCAGGCTTTGTATGGATACGATCCTGTATTGACTGAAGCTGATCTGGAACCTAACATTGTTGTTAAGAGCTGTTGTGGTAGAAGGAAGAAAAAGAACAAGAGTTATATGGATAGTCAAAGCCGTATTATGAAGAGAACAGAATCTTCAGCTCCCATCTTCAACATGGAAGACATCGAAGAGGGTATTGAAGGTGTGTTCTTGCTGCTATGCATTTCTTACCTTACTTCTACTCTTAGATATCTGAGAAAATCACTGCTTATATTTCATTATCAAACATGCTTCTCTTAGTCTGATTTTTGGACATAAAAGAACAAAATAATTTTTAGCTACTCAAGTTGGCTGGTTCCTGCTGATCTTATTTTTGGAATCCCATCAGGTTATGAGGACGAAAGGTCAGTGCTTATGTCCCAGAGGAAATTGGAGAAACGCTTTGGTCAGTCTCCTATTTTCATTGCATCCACCTTTATGACTCAAGGTGGCATACCACCTTCAACAAACCCAGCTTCTCTACTAAAGGAAGCCATCCATGTCATCAGCTGTGGGTATGAGGACAAAACTGAATGGGGAAAAGAGGTTAGTGTGCCAAGCATAATTTCTCTTTCTTTTATTGCAGAATTATTCAACTTCGTATCATGGTATAGTCTCTTTTCCCACTCCGGTACTCAGAATACGATTTTTCTTTTTATGTTATTTCAGATTGGCTGGATCTATGGTTCAGTTACAGAGGATATTCTGACTGGGTTTAAAATGCATGCAAGAGGCTGGCAATCAATCTACTGCATGCCAGCAAGGCCTTGTTTCAAGGGTTCTGCACCAATCAATCTTTCTGATCGTCTTAATCAGGTGCTCCGTTGGGCTCTTGGGTCAGTTGAAATTCTGCTTAGCAGACATTGTCCTATCTGGTATGGCTACAATGGGCGATTGAAGCTTCTGGAGAGGCTAGCTTACATCAACACAATTGTTTATCCAATCACATCCATTCCACTTATTGCCTATTGTGTGCTTCCAGCTATCTGTCTCCTTACCAATAAATTTATCATTCCTGAGGTTAGTCACAGGATACTCCTTTCTTGATTGCTCTGTTATCATACCAATAAACAATGTTTTGTGCTGACATAAGTTCTAGATCAGCAGAGCTCTGGTGTTTTTTACCCTACATTCTGCCAAAATCCTTTAGATTATCATGTAGTCAGCTTTCTAATGTTCATATCCTTTTATGATGTGCAGATTAGTAATTATGCGGGGATGTTCTTCATTCTTCTTTTCGCCTCCATTTTTGCCACTGGTATATTGGAGCTCAGGTGGAGTGGTGTTGGCATCGAAGATTGGTGGAGAAATGAGCAGTTTTGGGTTATTGGTGGCACATCTGCCCATCTCTTCGCGGTGTTCCAGGGTCTGCTGAAAGTGTTGGCCGGTATTGATACCAACTTCACAGTTACCTCAAAGGCATCTGATGAGGATGGCGACTTTGCTGAGCTATATGTTTTCAAGTGGACCAGTTTGCTCATCCCTCCGACCACTGTGCTTGTCATTAACCTGGTTGGGATGGTGGCAGGAATTTCATATGCAATTAACAGCGGCTACCAGTCCTGGGGTCCGCTCTTTGGAAAGCTGTTCTTCTCAATCTGGGTGATCCTCCATCTGTACCCATTCCTCAAGGGTCTCATGGGCAGGCAGAACCGCACACCAACCATTGTCATTGTCTGGTCCATCCTCCTTGCTTCCATCTTCTCCCTGCTCTGGGTGAAGATCGACCCCTTCATCTCCCCGACACAGAAAGCCACCGCGTTGGGGCAATGCGGTGTGAACTGCTGATCAAGACTGTGACCCCTCTTTTGCGGAGGCTCAATCAAGATCTGCCCCCTCGTGTAAATACCTGAGGAGGCGAGATGGGATTTTTTGCTGTAGATGATGGATTGCATCTAAATTATGCCCCAGTTTATTAGCTTATTTGGTGCCGGCACTTCCCTGTGGACTACAAAAAACTCTAAAGCCTCCATCCCTTGCCGGTGGTGCTGGCCAGCAGCGTAAATTGTGAATTTTTCGTTCGTTATACGTGGTGTTTATTGTTTTAGAGTAAATTATCATTTGTTTTGAGGGAACATTGTTCACACAAATTGTTCACACAAATATATGTCGATGCTGTTATTTACACGCAAAGACTCCGATACATTCTTTGGTTTGTGAGCAAACTCTGTAATCTATTAGCACAACTGTATAAGGCAGCCGTTGTATCAACTTGTTTTGGATGCGCTGGACTGGAATATGGAATTGTAAATCACTTGCATCAGTTTGAGTTGGCTGATGGTTACTGCAATGCCATATCTTACTATTACTAATTAGAGATTCTTTTTAGAGTCCTCCATGTTAATCTTCACGAAACGCACTCGAAAAAAGATAAATTTCAGAAATTCTTAGAAAAAAAACAAAATATCCGGTCAATTCATCTATGCTACGTAATTAGGATAACCATTGGATTAACCCTCGGCGTATAGATAGATTCCAACATACAGCCAGCCACTCAACTACGTAGGCACAACCCTAGCCGTCGTAACTTAATCGCGAGTCCTTTAGTAATCCATCTAGGTTGTATGAACGGAGAACCACGGCCCAACCTACATACGCATAGCCCTAGCCGCCTGTAACTTACGACTTGAGGTCGAACGATTTCACGGACAAAACAGGCGGATGGAGCATATCGCGAGGTTCTTCTTCGGAGTTTCCGGTGAGCGCCATGCATGGCCCCCTCTCGCTGATGGCCTTTCTTTCCTGTTGTAGTCCTGTTGTGTGCCTCCCTGGGGTTCAGTGCTCCTGTCTTGCGCACCAGCACACCTGCTCCAACAAGCAAGCAAATACAATAATCCAGGAAACGGATCATCAACCATTAATACTTTCAAAAGATGTGCTATGAGTGTGAAGCCCAAACTCCTCTGGCTGCAGCGCCTACCAGCCTGGGCGTACAAGATCATGGTGTTGTTCTACATCACCGCCAGGTGCCAGGTGACATGTATCCTGTCCACATGGACAACATTGATCCACATGCATGTAGGCATGCATGACATTGACCTCATGTCTTCAAGCTCACGTGTGCCACGGCGGCGACAGTGAGCATGACGAGCACTAGCGCATCACTTTCTCACGTTATGTGATCGAGATTTCCACTCAATGGGCAAAAAGAATGTACATATATTGCTGATCCTGATCATGATACACTCGCCGGGCAAAAAAGATGCATATCTATCGGTCAACTAACAAGGTAAACACACTAATCATTAGCTAATATTTCATCCGTCCTCAAATTACAAGAGCTTTTAGGTCTCTACTGGATTCATTCAATATTCCATGTACATATATTCATTATATGTCTAGATTTCATCGACATTAATATGGATGTGGGTGAATAAAAAGGTAACTAAAACTTCTTACAATTTGGAATGGAAAGAACATGTAGTAAGCATCTTACTTCAATATAATAAACTAGATCTATGTCCGTGCATTGCCACAGAAGCCTTTAAAAGTACAAGGCAATAGTTATGCCCTTATGGCACATGAATCAACGAATTTTTTATACTTACGGATTGAGCCATCAAAATTGCAAGGAAATATTTATGCCCTTAGCCATTTTTAGCACTCTGCACACATATGTTGCTAGGAGACGATCTGCGATTCAACCTCTATAAATTTCTAAAGTTGCAAAGCAACACATTTAAAATATCTTGATATTTGCTTAATGAAAACCAGACTGTCAGCCTAAATTACATTACAATTTTGACCATGCATAGCATAAAGGCTTCTCCACTCAAAATCACGTGATGATGGCACATGTGAACTCAATATATGTTGTTTAAGAAGCCCCTGCAAAAGGAATTTCTGAAAGTCAAGCGTGTGCTAACTAAATCAAAGAAGCAAAAAACATAATGCTGTTAGTAACTAAGCATCTAAAAAGCACAGTTAGCACAGTAGTTGCACAACAATTTGAGGCGAATGCAGATGGCAAAGTAGAAAAATCCTATCATGAACCAATCAAAAAAGGATACTTGGTGAAGAAATATGGAGAAAACAGAGCCCACTCTACCTTGTATTACTATCTTTTACCCAAATTTCTATTAATGGCTGACGTAATATATGATAAGGAACTGCATTAACAACATTGTAGCATACTCTCCCAACCTACCTTGAGAAGCCCTAGTAGTACATAATCAAGCCCTGGAGTTAGGAATTATCACATACGCAAAGGTTACAACTCATAATTCACAACCCATCGCGTAATTATGTGATCCCCAATTGGAGAAGGAGCTCGAACACTCCTGGCTGAGTTCAGACACTTCACTCGTAGCTCAGATCGAGCTCCAGAGCACCACGATGCCACCACGGACAAGCAATTGATTGCCATTTAGTTAATTAATGGGTTCACCATCCATAATTTATAGATAAATCAACAGAGGAATGCTCTTGAGTTCTATACAGTACATCAGTACTAACATTAGGCTGACTTCAATGGGGTGCCTCGTACTGTTTGAACGCTGCACTGTAGACAGAGAAAAGAGTAGTTAGAATAGTGATAGGGAATATGATTCGAAGAGTCTCATTGGAGACAGCCTTACCACGCGTTAATGTTTGAAGGCTTTAGCTAGCTCTCTAGCCAAGCTCACGAATTTTCCCCACGTTCCAATCACTGAATTTTTTTTATTACTGCCTAACTGAAAAAAGGATCGAGCTTGAGCGGGGGGGGGGGGGGGTGTTACTGACCTCAAGTGTGAGACGTAGATGCCAAACAGAAGAGACATGGGATCAATTGTACACTGTGAGTTAACTTAATCCACGTCAAACAGTGCAATTAGCCAAGTGCAATATTGAGAGTAAATCTTATTAAGCTCTACAATCAGACTAACAAGAAGGAAGCTGAGCATTATTCTATTGAATGAAACATTCAGGAAAAAAGTAGTGACCGGCAGCAAACCATTCAATACTTGCTAAACTTATGCAAACAATAAGAATAGTGTCATGTGCATAGTAATTTTGAGATTTGTCAGTAACTGCATCAGCAAATAGATGTGAAGCTTTAGAATGCTTGTTAGATTTATCATTGACTAAAGTGGTTCGCACATGGTTATTCATGCATGATCTTTGCAGCTTAAAAAAGGGAGTTCCATCCCAATCGTCAAAAGAAACTAAACTGCTAATAAATCAAAATAATTCAGTGTGATTTAGAGGTCCCAAAAGAGCATTCAATAATCAATAAGCAGATATGTGGCGTGGGAAGGATATTTTTATTCTAGAAAAAAAATGCACATTTCTCAAATCCAATTTTGATTGGAACAGGACGTGGTTACTACTAATTTTCAAAGCTGCATTGTCTATTAGAGGTGTACCTTAGCTAATTGTAAAACAATATTGGTTTCGTAGAAGAATTGAAAGCAAGAAAGGTATATAAACCAACGGTTTGAAAAAAGCCAAGGAGCACGTAAATTTCCTGCAGTCTAAATCGCAAATAGGAAAGCAGTGTCTACTTCATCCTATGGAGACACATTTGGTGTGACGTGTGCAACCAGAGGCATGGATCATAGTGCAGCAAAGTGAAAAGCAGAGCAGTTAGAAGCAAACACATGTAGGCTTGAAAAGAAGAATGCTCACATGTGACATAGCTCAATTCGTGTCCTCCCTGGTGCTCCCATTGATATGTTAGTGGCAATGGAACCACAAGCTTCCCTGTAGCAGGCCTAAACATGGCATGTGCACATAGGACTGTGAGTATTGAATTTGATTTTAATCATGGAAGTGAATTGAGCAAGGTGTGATATTTTATATTTGAAGGATGGGCTGGTAAGGAGAGAGAGAACAAGATTGGTGACTTTTATTTCTTTTGTAACTTTCTATTACAACCAGCTTAATGATTACTACCTCCGTTCCAAAATATAGGTCGTTTAACCTTTTTAACAGTAAGTTTGACCAACTTGTCTAATGTAACAAACAAAAAAAAAGCCGTAAAATGTATCAGCTATGAGCTTATGGGGGAATGGTCAACGACATATGAAAAACAATATGAATCACCAGTAGTAAGGTTACCTAATACACCTTTAGCTGTGTGAAGGAGGGTTCATCAATTTTGTTATGCCCAAAATGGCAGTAGCAAGGCAATAATAAGCCTTCAATTGCTACAGCAACAGGGTTCATGCCAGTTCACCTCTATGATAGTTTCCAACCATTGTTTTTTCCGCAAAACAAATGTGATTATTCAATCTAATCAGGTACAAACTTGAAGGGCTATGTCAGAATGGTTCGACCAAGTTTTTCAACAATGCAAAGAAAAATAGACAAAGCAATGTCAACTTCAGGTAACAGATTACTCAAGGAAGGATATTTACCATTGACCCAGGAGCAACAAGCATCTGAGCAGAACCCACATTCTTCTCCTACGATCAGCGTGCAAGCAGTTCAATTCCACCCTAAATTCAGTCAACCAGATACCGGTGACCCACATCTCTCACTGCCTAACAAAGAAGAAACCTAGCCTTATCTGATGCCGCCTTCGATCTTAACTAACAGTCTAACATATTACAAAGCAAAGAACAATTTCCATCTAAAAACGGATATCAGGATAGGGTGCTACGCAAATAGAAAATTTGGTCAAGGACGCACCAAACACAACACTTCCATGTAGTAATTGATAGCTCACATTCAGATAATACTAAGGTGAAGAACAAAATACTGAATATCTGGATATGTGAAAGTGAACTTTCAATTATTCTACCTCACTGATTCACTAAGCAAGCCACTTGTTAAAGCTAGATTTGTGGGGAAATATGGGTAGGAGCTATTACCTTAAGATTGTTTCAGTAACTGCCCTTGGCTGTTCATAACCATCTTACTCAGTGGTTAGCTTTTCTGTGATAATCCCTTCATGGACGACCAGGTTCTGCACATGACCATGAATATTGAACGATGCTTTGGTCAAGCATTCAAACAAGTTTCCACTGCACCTTAAATATTATTTGTTCTTGAATCAATTTAATGATTTATGTATGAATTTTCTGCAATTGCTAAACACCTCATGCCACAAATGGCTTGTTACCACGTAAGGGCCTAAAAGTAAATGACATGGTAACAAAATTGACATTTTCTTGCTTGCATGTTCGTAGAGAAGTCACTAAAATTTTCTGATAAAACAATTGTGATAGATTCTCACATAAACACAAATCCATCACCAAGCCAAGAGAAACCATATATAACAAGTCATCTACAGTTCTAAATTCTATGCATCATGGAAGAAGAACTAAAGGTGCATACAACTTTTGTTCTAGATTCTAGAAAAACTAAAGTTGCACACAAATACTAAACCCTTTCTATAATTCTACGCTATGCTGACTTATTGGCTAACAACAACAATATGGAAGAAGCACATTTACATGAACTGACCACCTTATACGATCTCATGAACCTGGTATTGTCTGACATCAGCAAAGTTCAGAAAGAGAATGATAACTAACTCACTTGAGAGGTAGATGAATACTTGCGGTGGCATGCTGTAGTGCCGCTGGGCTCGGGCGCCGGTCTCCGCTGCAACGATCTGCAGCTTGTGTCCGTACCTGCACTCGATTTGATACTTACCCGGTACCTACGGGCTGCAGATCTCCTTCACCTAACAACAATAACACTGAGCCATCCTTATTCTATAAAACCCCGACGAACTTCCAATCTGGTTGTGTCGGGGAGCAGCGCATGGGGGTGGAGGTGGAGGCGCGCGGGGCTGGCTGTGCTGTGGCGCGCAGGTGCAGGGCTGATGGCGCACGGGGCGGGCTGCACGGGGCTTGCGGCTCGCGGGTGGGGGGCCGAGGGCGCGCGGCGTCACGGGGCTGGTGGCGACGGGCGGGTGCTGGCGCGGGGATTGGGGCTAGCGGCGGCGCAAGGGCTGCGGCGTGCGGTGGCGGCGCTGGCGGCAGGAGCGCGGGGCTAGGACGCAGCAGGTGGCGTGGAGGGCCCACAAGTGGGCGCTGCGATACGGCCGCGGAGCGCGAGCAGGTGACGGCGGCGTGGTGCAGGCGCGGGGTGGCGAATCGCAGGCGCGCGTGTTTGGGGATGGCGGGGGCGACCATCTCGGGGGTGTGGGCGCGTGGGAGCCGGAGAAGGCGGCAAGGTTCTCGGGCGGGGGCGCGGGGGCATGGTGCACGCCCCCCTTCACGCTTAATAGGTACTCCCTATCTCTCAGATTTTAGTTGGTGTAGATTTCGAGGCCAAAATAACGAGTGCAAAAGATCAGAACACCCTCATCTATTACCGGTTTTTGCAGACTTTGTCAGTGCACTACAGTCACCATGCAGACCACAACGAATAAACAAATTCCAACCAGGCACAAGCTTTGTGTACGGAGTAGACGTACAGAGTTTGCCAGATTGAATAAATGCAATGCGACATCTATTTTGTGACGCAATATGGATCCTAGAATGACGTCTTTTCTGGGACAGAGAGAGTAGTAGAGAAGAGATTGTATAGTCTTGAGCACTGAAATAGATTTTCTAGACATTGTTGTTGTTATGGATCAATTTATTTAATTGCCCTATTCTTGATCACACATTAAAATTATAGCTCATATCAGCGTGGAATATCAATTACTAATTGCTGCAAAAAGAATTGATCATAGAGTAAAGGAAGGTAACCGTAGAAAAAGAGCAAGTGGTAATTTAGTTGCATACATCCATCCCTTCTTTCTAATTAGTCATTTGGAATACAATATATTTAACTTATCATTTACAATCCACTACTATTAAGCTATACTGAGACCACCATATTAACATTCAAAAGACACATCAGAGAAAAAGATAAATCTCAATCAGTTGAGTAGATTAGATTGAAATCTTAATAACCATTAGATCAATTTCATTTTCTAAATGACTATTCACATCCATCATTATAAAAATCAACACAAAATAACTTCTAAATTTATGCTAAATTATTTACCTCTGCCATTATGGACATAGCCTTCTAAATTACTCATCTTAATTTGCTATTGTTACAGATAATCTAAATGAACCGTTTAAATTTATATGAAAACTATCCATGTTTTGAGATTATTGGCTGTGCGGAGCGTGAGTTGATGGGCTGGTGTAAAAAAGTATCAGTGGGATTGATGTCGGGCGGTCTGGTGTATTGAGGAATCAGGCGGTCTGGGAAAGGAATCAGGCCGTCTCCATCGTGTCGCTCTGCTGCCCGATCATTCACCTTCTCCAGGCAGGCAGCCGTTTCACCTGGCGCCCCTCTCTCTCTCTCTCTCTCTCTCGAGCTGTCTCCGCAATTGCTGACTCACAGGAGAGTTCATCCTTCACCCTGGTGCCCCCCATATGGTCCTCCTTCGCCATACCCGAAGACCCGTCCCCGAGTCACCCTATCCATGGTGCATCCATTCGATATCTAGGTGCAGCCGAGCCGCATCACGCGGGCACAGCGCGTTGATGCGGTGATGCCGCCCCGCTGAACACCGAGGTGCACCAAGGGGCCACTGCCCAGGCCGCCGTTGATGCAGTCCTTTGACATTTCAGTGTACCTTGCAAGTTCAGTGGCATTTCAGCGCTAATTAAGTGATTCTACTTGGCTTGTGAATTTGCTAAATTTATTTCCGTGCAACTTCACTCTTCAGGTATGAATTCAGTGTAAGCCTCCAGAACATTTGCCAAACCGTACACCGTACAGCTCTGAAAAACCATGGTATATCATCTTGAATTTGTGGAGTAATCGACCTTACATGGCTTCCACATTCTAGCAACACTGAACCTTACACGGAACACTTGCTTTCCACAGAAATTTGGTTAAATCATTGATCTGGGCGTTACACTAGACTGCATAACATTGACAAATGACATTCATGGCATTTCGTCAAAAAGCTGGTGAAAACCAACTTTGTGCCCAGGGTGGTCGCAGCGATCATCCCAAGCTCGAAGGAAGGAGAAGATCAGAAGACGGTGTACACGCCTACCCCTTGGCTGCGGCAAACCGAGAACAAGGCCGCCAAGGGCGCTGAGATCACGCCTCAGACGACCTAGCAGGAGTGAGGGGCCGTCATGCAAACATTTGTGCTGTTGCGGACGCTAAAACTGCAAATTTCCATCACCTTGCATCCTATGCGTTGGACCCAACCAATTTTGCACGCATGAAGTCGGTTATGGCACAGGAAACGTTGCCATTGTTTCTCAAGTTCTTAACTACTGTATAAATTACTCCATGTTTCCAAATGCAGCTTCTTTTAGCCTTGTGGATACAGACTAAGAAAAGGTCAGATTACCTTGAATGGAGAAAAGGGATTAATACATTTTTGTAGAGTAGTAGTAGCATTTATTAAGCAATGAAAAGAGGAGAGAAAAGGAAGGATGCATCAAAGTTCTATATATAGTGACTTACATTGATAAAAGTTTTCAGAAAGCTAAATAAAATGACTAACATTTGGAATCTAACTAAGTTTTTGATGATACATATTTGCGCATTATTCGGCAAACCAGATGCTCATTTTCAATGAATCTTGCTGATTTGTAAAGCCTAGGGGGAGGGTTCTTATGTTGAAAACTATTGAACCTCTCGCTGATTTGTTCCTTCGCCATATATATAACTTCGGGGGTGTTTTGATGCACCCAACTATTTTTTAGCCAGTGCCTTGTAGCTATTTTTTAGTTAAGACACAATCTACCGATTAACTATGAGTGTTTTGGATACTTTAGAGCTAATTTTTAGTAGCTATTTTTTAATAGGGTGATGTCCTGCTAGGCCCTGTTTATTTTAGGTTGCATACAGATTGTGGATTTCAGCCTGCAGTTTCTTACAATCTACAAGCTGGAACGACATGCATGCAATTGTCTAGGTGTTACAAATTACAATACAACAATCCTCCTCTCTCTAGCTTGCAGATGTTAACAAATATGTGATCAACAATCTTACTAGTGTTTTCTTTATCAAATTTTTTTGTCACAGAACACATATATTCTTACATTAGTTCGTTGTACGTAGTTAAGATACGTCTTATTACATATGTGTGAACGGAAGGAAACACAAAATACACATCGAAACTGAGAGGAAAGCTACCAAGGCATACGCTCGAGAGAAAGCACACACATAGTACATACACGACTGCTCGTACCAACTTAGATATACGCACTCAAGCAGCCTTTTCGACTAATACGGCGGTCATCAAACAGGAACGTGGATATAAACACGAGCAAATGGATCTGACGTGATGAACTCGTCACAACTTAGCTCTTCATGCAGTCGCTGTAGCAGCTGTTGTTGCAGAGGCCCACGCACTGGGCGACCACCGACGATGAGGGCGCATTCACGCAGTTAAAGGTAGGGCTGTTTGCATAGTTCGAGCAGGAACTCGAGCAGGCAGGCGCACAGTTGCAGGAGCTGCACTGGCTGGAGCAGGCAGCGCTGCAGCCGCTGTAGCACTGCCCAAAGATTTTGGGCCTGACGACGTCGCAAGACGTGTCGCCGGCGTTGCTGCACGTCGAATTACAGTACGCGAGGCGCAAGAGCTGGTGCAGCATGACGACGCCGACGGCTTCTGCTGCGCCCCAGCGATGGATGCACCAGGACGACGACGACGCATATGGCGAAGAAAAAAGCAGCCCTCTTCATCACAACTCCTGACCTCCTGTACGTATATATTTGAGCAAGAGTAGAGGAGGACAGATTCTAGCTGCTCAACTGGTGCTTGCTTGACGGAGCAATTGCATTGCTGCTATTTATAGGCGCAAATCCCATGGACCTAGATATACTAGACGTAGCATGCTATCAGTTAAATGTATGGATAGAGTAAGGTTACAAGTTCAGACTTGGCTAGTTGGCTTTAGATACGTAACAAGTTGACTCGATCGAATCTTTCACCACGTTACAAAGTTGACTTCAACTTGAGGAGAATGGAAGAATCACCATCTTGCCCCGTCGCCTCTCTTCACCGTCAATGCCTCTTGTCCTCTTGTATGTAAGAGATGTGCATAAAAAAAAAGGAACAATTCACTCGTAGAACGTCTTGCTTATTTTGGGTCGTGACTTGTG
Source organism: Paspalum vaginatum (assembly GCA_030272315.1). Lineage (NCBI taxonomy): Eukaryota > Viridiplantae > Streptophyta > Magnoliopsida > Poales > Poaceae > Paspalum > Paspalum vaginatum. The sequence goes on along the minus strand of CM059020.1, from coordinate 8,377,215 downwards.
ACACATGTTTTGATTACAATATTAGTTATTGGTTAGGTTTTTTCGATAAAGATTTTTTAGTTTTAGTTGATTGCATCGAAATGATAAAAAACACTAATTATAAGATCACTCCTGGCCTTTACAAAGCAACGCATTTATCATTCAACAGCGAGTTACCACACGCAACATAATTTTTAGTCCCTCTACCGTCCACCGAGAAAGCAATACTTAGATTATGATGATGGCTCTACTGAGAGAAACATTTTCAAAAGAAAAGGAAAACAACATATATGGGCCCGCCAGATGCAAATTTCGTTTGTTTGGTATGTTGGACCAGAGGTGGAGACAAGGGGGCCTGGGAGGGGCCAAGCCCCCCTTATGGTTGAAAATTTTGTACTAAAATTTTTCAAATTCAAATAAAATTTAAAAAATTAGTACTATCGGTCTCATCAATGAAAAAAATCAAGTTTATGGCTTCCGCCACTGTGTTGGACGGGGTGCTGGGTCTGGCTAGCTGAGTGCAAAAGGAGGCCGTAGGCACACTGCATGCTGAGAATTTTGGACGTATCCCACGGGCCTGGCTCGCGGCATGCAAAGGCTGCGTGCGGGTAGGCAAAAAGTGTGTGGACAAACACATCGTTCAAGGGAACAACGTAGTCTCTGCTTGGCCAGGCTGCAAACAAACAGGTAACCAAACAATACCCCATTGCATTAACTCAGCCTATCCCGGTATAGCCTGCCTGGTGGATGCGAGCCAGGCTACCTTGGTGCATCTAATCACACCCTATGTGCACTGTCACTGTGATCTAGCTAGCGAATGTCAGGCCAAAGGTTTTCACCTCAGTGAAGGACTACGAATGGCAACTAAAAGCAGGGGTGAGCGTAGAAGGAAGAGCTACTTATCCCTTATCCTAGAATACTGGTTAGGAAAAGTACTAAAGAAGCATTTGCGTAAACGCTCACACCCACGCCCACGAAAACTAGCGTAAAACAAGCACAAGGAAAAACAGCTTGTTGGAAAAGCTGAACTGAAGATGTCCGCCATAAAAGACCGGACAATCTATTTTACAAAAAATCATACTGCGGACAGGTCTACCATACAAACTGATATTGTATTCTCCGATTAATCTGGTGGTGTAAAAAATGCACGCATGAATGCAATCCAAAAAGTGGGACAGTTTGCCCTTCGAGCCCCCAGAAAAACCGGCAGGCAGAAACTTGAATTTTCTTGCCCCGATGGTGAGGTGGTACTAAAGCACAGACCTGCCACTATACATAAACAGAAACACAACACCTTCTCAAAGCCCAATTTGGATCTAAAACTCACCCAAACCTTTCCAAACTTGAAGAACCATCCAACTTATAGAGTCTAACCCATTCAGGGCTCCTTTGGAACATAAAAAAGAATTCTCGAATCCTACTGCTCTTTTTTTTGTTTTTGAACTATCTGTAAAATTTCTGCATTCTAAAGGGGGGCCATCAGAGGGTATTCCTAAAAGATATAGTGGAAAAGATCAATAGATCTCCCACATTAGCTCGCCCATGTTCGAAACACAAGTTTTGACTAGTTTTGGAAGGAATTCAAAATAAAGGTGAGCTCATGACTTTCCTAGCCTTACATGACAATTAAGTTATGTCATAGATACTGTAATACTACTGGCATTATGTGTGATCTAGGACAAAAACAAGTTCGTCATATATGACGAGGCGAAACACCTCCTGTGACATTTTGTAGAATTTTTTTTGCTATAAATGTTGTGCCGATAGAGTTTTGTCCACATGTTTATGGCGTCAACAAATGGTTACTACAATCGTCATTAGACATTTATTGTTGGAAAAGGGATCATTTTTAACTCCATTCAAATTGTTCCTTTATGTCCACTTTCCAAATGGGCCTATCCAAATTTTGGCCCCATTAGTTTACCCAATTCAATTTGGGTCCATCATGGGTCGCTCAACTTGTGGATGAGTCCAGGTTTTGTCATCGGACTCGAAAACCGGGCATGGCGGGTCCCCGAACTAGCGAAACTGGTCACAATGCATCCTCACACGAAACCAAGGCTGGTTTTAGTCCAATGTGGACCGACACCCTGCCATGTCACCCTGTCGACGTGGAGGGGCCCACTTTCCAGTCTCTCTCTATTCTACCCAGTCGCCTCCATGAGAACTTCCCCACCTACGCCATCGATCCTCCGTTTCGTCTCAATGACCAACGTGAGCGCGATGGGCATATACGGCCCTACCTCCACTGGGCACACTAGCGTCCGAGGCCTCCCTCGTCCACGCCGGGCAGCAGCGGCCACGCATCGCCGCACTCGCCCGACGCGACAGGCTACTATGCGATTGCCCGCCCCTCTGCACGCTGGCTGCCTCTGCGAGCTGACGCCACGAGCTTGGCTGGTGCCGCGGCTCGCCTTCGCCTGCATCGTGGCTCTCCTCATGTTCTTGGTAGTTGCCGCGATGGGCGGTTGCGCCTGTGTGCCGGAGCTTGCAGCTGTACCCGCTTGGCGTCCACCTCCTCCTTCCTAGACCGCCTCGGCACTGTCACTGCGCAGTTGCCTGCATCCTCCGCCATGTGCGCCCAGCTGTTCGTCTGCAGGGCGTAGAAGCTGGACGACGGCGCCGCATCTTCCCCTGTCTTCTGCCTGGCCACGCGAAACGAAAGGGTCTCGGTGACGCCAAAAATTGGAGGGATTGCTGACCTAGTGCCGCCGCGCTAGACTCTGCTCGTGCCTGCCGCACACCACTCCACCAATCGCCCTCCACCGGTCGCTCCACCCTCGCCTCCACCGGTCACACAGCCGCTCGCCTACCTCTTCCCCGCTGGCCAAGCCGCTCTTGTCCGCCTCTTCCATCATCGGCCGACACGTATGTGCCCGCCGCCACACCACCAGTTGCTACCGAGCCATGTCTCCCTCACGCGTCGTCCGCCATGTGCCTCTGCGAGCCAGGTGTTGTCGCGGGAAAATCGACGTGATTGTCCAGAGGCCAAACACACGAGGAGCCAGAAGATCTCGCTGCTGCGGTGGTCAGTCTCTCCTAGGGTGGCTCCGATCGGCTATAGGTGGAGTCGATCAATGGTGGTGCGGGCGTGCCACCCGGCTTGACCATCCAGCCTGGGGAGGATGTGGTGGTCCGACGGTCGCCCTTGCAGATACACAAACAAGCAAATGGGCATAAAATCCTAGCCGAACATGTGGATCCGGCCTCAGGACTCCGAGTGGATCGGCTCATACGAGCCAATTGCCTTCTTGTTGTTGATTGTGTTAGTATATCAAGAAAGCAAAAGCAAGAAGATAAACCCTACTCAAAGCATGATCTAGATGATGTGACTCCCTTAGGTTGAATTCTGCTATGCGCATAACTAGATAGATCTAACCACACTGCATAACATAGACTAGAACCCCCAAGGGGATTCACCTAACAAAGAAGATACAATCTAAAACATGTAAAGCAGGATGCCAAGCACACATCAATCTCTCGAGTTGCCACGAGCACATGTTGCGGTTCATGTCGTGGAATAAAGCAACCGAACAAGCTATATACACTTGGCCGCACGTTACCGATAATAATGACATGAAGCATAAACAAGATAATAGATCGATAACATGCAAGATAACTGATTCATCGGGATAACTAGCAAATCTCATAACCTGCGAAGCTTAGTATGAGACTCACCGAGGTAATTAGCAAACCTTGCCATAAAAAACACTTCAGAACAAGGTTCACCATGGATCCGGTAAGTGCTTCACTACCTTAGTTGACCCGGGTGACCCCGCTAGGGCAGCATGGCGCTTAATTGGAGAGAATAATCCTAGGAGCTAGGGGTGGCGATGCGTCGAGAGTTGAGGTGACAAAACACTATTGCTAGGAAACAATGTCTGCGCGTTTATTCATGAGAAATAGATACATATTTATAGTCCAGAGACTTGACCCTCAAGGAAAACTCTTTTCTAAAGATAGACTCAAACTCTTTCCTAAACTAATAGATTACAACTTAATAAATCTAGGACTCTGTTACTAGGTAACTGGTCTGGACTCTCCCTTGCATCAGTCCAGATACTCATAAGGCTTCCAAATATCAGTTGAAACCTGCTGTGATAATCGAGACATATTCTAGTTGTCGTATTGTTTCGGCAATCCCCGTCAACTCTGAGCGTGTCTGGTCATGATTCTTAATGGGTTGGAAACCTTATCTCCTTAGCTTTCCATCCATATGTAGAACGCCCAAAACGGAGTCGGGTTGGAAACCTTATCTCCTTAGCTTTCCATCCATATGTAGAACGCCCAAAACGGAGTCCATATGTGGCCTGGGTACTTGTTTTCGTGCGGCCTACTTCTGCAGTCCGAACTAGTCTCGCGAATAAACTGGGCTTCAACATGGATTAGGCCTGTGAATTCATCTTGGCTTGGGACTTGGCACACAATTATCATCATATTTTGCCAAACTTATGATATAAGCCTGTCCAAGTGGATTCCTTCACTGTGGGCTTCTTCTAGCATTTTAGCCTACTAGTCCTAGTCAAAATCTGGCGGCAACACATGGCCCCAAGTTTGGCCAAATATGCCCCCCCAAGTTTGGCCAAATATATCAAAATCTTCTTATGCGTCAGCTGCAAATCACTCAAGAATGATTGACTTTTCAACTTGTACTCTCATGCTTCTGATCATGCTCCCCGAGCCAATGGATCGGCTCTTCATCAGCTGATATTATCGACCCTTGACTTGAATCTTTTAAGCATCATGATTTATTTTCATGGCCGATTGCTTGAACCGGCCTCATGCCTTCTCTGATCTACTGACTGGTTGCTTGGACCAGTCCTAATTTGCCATTAGAGACTAGACTCGAGCCTCCTTTTTTGATGTCGGTGCTAACTTGCGGGATCACTCCTGTGCTTCATCAGCTCAATATTTTTGTAGCCGATTGCTTGGATCGTCTTTAACCTTCCACTTCTCATCTAGATTAGCCGATGGCTTACAGTTGTGGACGGAGTCATAGCACTTGCAGTAGCTCCAGATCCTTAGTTATTCAGCCGATGTCAGTTCTTCTCAGATGTAGCAGCCTACCGCGATCGGCTGATTGGCCGAACATGCATACCGGCCTCCCCTTGCTGAAGCAGAAAAGTTGATGAAGACATCCATCAATTGGCAGGATAGCTCGGTCAACCCTACTTGGAACGAATAAGAATGTGACTTCGTGGACCACCTGCAAAACATTTGGTTGTCGGGACTGGCACTACCGAAAAAAAATGTGAATCGGCTAAAAGCCGATGAATCATATTTGGTTTGGCAAAAAGTCGACATAAGCCAAACCAACAACAAGGATAAAAAACATCTCCCTCACAAAATATGCTATGTCATGTCACGCTAGGCATGTAAGTGAAAGCTTCTAGGCATGTCTAAAAGAATTTACGAGTGCTAGTACGTATATACAGTAAGGGTTTGGCATGAAGACACCGCATAGAAAATCTCAAGAGAATATATCTATATTAGAAAATGAGCAAGAATTTTTAGACTTTTCAAAATAAAAGTGTCACCACTTAGCCTAGCCAACTAGCACGATAAAGCATGATAAGCAAAAGCTAGCAAGTATCTACACAAGTGAGCTTTCCAAAACAAGGATCTTTAGCAAACTTGATTGCTCATGCCCCCAGGTCTTGCAGGTTAAACATATTGAATTCAAATTTCAAGCAAGCCTTTTATTATATGCCAAGGGTTATTTGCTTGTCATGCCACTTCTTACCAACCAGTGCTAAGCCTAGGTTCATAAAATCATCAGAAGCTTAAAGCAAGGTTTTGGTCATTCATAGCCTAGTTCAAGTTCTTGCCAAAGTGCAAAAGCAAGCAGTCTCAAACTAAATCAGTAAAACGAAGCAAACCCACCAAGATCTTTCATTTAAGCACAACATGGACATCTTTTCAATTTTAATTCAGTGTAGCACAAGATTACCATGTAAGCATTAAGATTCAAGTTGCATAATTGATTCTAAAGTAAAGTACTTAGCTACCAGGCATGTGTGAGATAGCAAAAGAAAGCAGCCTACACATACTAGTTGCCAGATAAAGCGGTGACCATGTTTTGGATTTTTAAAGAATAAAAGCCATGCTCAGCATCGGGTCCACACCTCAAAGCACATACACGAAGCACAAGTAAAAGCTACTAATCATACAAGGAAGCTAGTGCAAGTGGCGAGTGTATATGGTGCATGATAATAAAATTGTGGGTTTGAGTCTTACTGATTGAATTGGTTATCAATGAACCGATAGCAAAAATTTCATATGGTCTGCTGACTCACCATGATGAAGTTGATATGAAATCCAACCAGTAGTACTAGGGAACTCTTCAAATGTCCCAATGTGGGAGTTAGAACAGCCAATGACGATGGCACCGTAGGAGCATGCCGGCCGAATCGACCGACTGAGGCACCGGACGCTTTGGTGCAAAAACCGAAGTAACCGACGTTGATGGTGTCATGGGAGTCGGTTGTCAGATCGATCGGGTGCTTCGGTGCAAGAGCCAAAGCAGCTGATGTTGATAACATTGTAGGGACACTGGTAACCAGATCAGCTGACATGACGAATGCTCTGGTGTGGGATCCAGAGTAGTTGATGATGACAGAGTCCCCGTGTGCTTTTGTGTTCTTGCATGTTCTTGACGTTCTAACTTGCTTGTGGAGACACCATCGAGTGGATCTCTTTGTTGTGAAGGTTTTTGGTCAAGCCCCTGGCAGATCTACAATCTTAAACATCAAGAAACACTCTCCAACTCGTGGATTCAAGAGTTTTTGGTTTGATTTGTAGATCAATTCAGTTTATTGTATTTTGTATAGGTTGAACCGGCCCAGGGCAGGTTCAACCAGTTTGTACTGATTTTGTTTGATTTTGGTGTTTAAGTTTTAGATTACCTATTCACCCTCCTCTAGGTTACTTTCACTTAGGATGAAGTCAGTCTGAAATCCAATCAGCAGATTGTAGTCTGGGGAGTTCCTAAAATTCTTTGTCGAGGGAGCCAGAGTAGCCGATGATGATAGCGCCAAAGAAGCATGGTGACTGAATCTATCGGCTGATGTGATGGATGCTCCGGCATGGGAGCCGAAGTAGCAAATGGTGATGACGCTACAGGAGCACCGGTGGCTGGGTGAACCTGCTGTAGCTATGGTGCTAGAGACTTGATAGCTTCGTGGTCTTTTGCATCGTGGTTTGGCTTCCTAAAGCCGATGGTAAAACACCGACACTGTTATATGCACGGCACCCTCTTCATAATACTTGTTCACTCCTGATGCATAGCCGATAGCATTATGCCGGTCGTTCCTCCATTTTTTTTATTTTCTTGAGTTAGTCTCGGCTGCCTCCCGAGCACAATCGATGGCACAACAATTACCAGCTCTGAAATCTTGATGCAGCCAAGAGATGTGTGCTCCATCGCCGGCCGATCACACGTAGACTGCCCTCAGCTTCTCCCATATGAACATTGCTTGACCTTGTACCTATCAAGAGCCGATGTTCTCAATCAGCTATCTCTTCGACACTCAAGAATTGCCTGCACACCCGCGAGGATGAACTGATGAAATAATACCTAAATTTCAGCCGATGCCCGGTGTAGCAGGTTCTGGACGCCCCACTGTTTTAGCAGTTCCCCTCGACTTCGAATGTATTTGGACGTGATTCTTGTAGAGTTGGAAAGCTTATCTCCTTAGCTTTTCATCCATATGTAGAATGCCCAAAACAGAGTCCGTATGTGGCTTGGTCATCTATTTTCGTGTAGCTCATCCCTGCAGTCTGAAACGGCCTCATGAATAAGTTGGATTTCAATGTGAGTTGGGTTTGCGACTCCATCTTCACTTGGGCTGCTCATCAGACTGATTGTGCATGACTCTTTCTTCAACAATTTCTCCCTTATAAGATGACACTGTAGTTGTTGCTTGAATCTTCATGTCGCCGGTGGCTATCGTAGATAATAAATCAGCTATATCTGCCCCTGAGTAGAGTAAAATATTTTTATCCGAGCTGATTTTTCTGTTGACTTACAATGATGTATGCTATCTTGATTTCCCATCAGGTAGAAGGTGGGGTCCCACCGGGCGTGCCAAAATGTGTTGTCGTGAGAACTCAATGGGCGATCGTCCAGCAGCCAAACACACAAGGAGCCGGAAGATCTCGCTAGCGCTAGGGTCGTCTCTCCTGGGGTGGCTCTGATCAGCTCTATGTGGAGTCGATCAACGGTGGTGCGGGCATGCCACCCAGCTTGACCTTCTAGCTGGGGAGGATGTGGTGGTCGGAGGATTGCCCTTCAGATACACAAACAAGCAAACTGGCATAAAATCCTAGCCGATCGCGTGGATTGGCCTCAGGCCACCAAGTGGATCGGCTCATACGAGCCGATTTCCTTCTTGCTATCAATTGTGTTAGTATATCAATAAAGCAAAAGCAAGAAGATAAACCCTACTCAAAGCATGATCTAGATGAACTCTCCTAGGTTGACATCCGCTACGTGCATAAGTAGATAGATATAACCTGTAAGTGCAACAAGGCTCCCTAGTGGTTTTGGTGTATTGAGTGACAACACGATTAAAGGTCTAACTTCTGTGTGGAGTAGTTTGACAGGCAATCACATGTTAATCAATTGTGTTCTAATGAGAAAGAATGGATTTTTATGTATATATCTAATGATCAAGCATAAATGTTCTCATGTGTTGAGAATCAAGGGCTTTCACTCTATATTGATCATATGTTGAGGATTGAATGAACTCTATTGTATGTCTATCTTAAAGAAGGATATTTGGCCAATGATCAACTCATTGTTGGATACACTCATGAATCATCACATTGGCCTTATCATTGTTGCATTTGTTCACTATGACTTGGACACTCACTTTGTTAGTTATATATATGTGTCTTGGTGAAAGTGGTTATATCAATTGAACACATTTGCCTCAGTGTTGGTTATCATGGATTCTCTATTCTTGATGCACTTTGAGGCTCTTGGTTATCACATTGTGGAAAGTGACACGGATACCATTTCATTCATTTGGATGACACTATGTTGATTGAATTATTCACAAATGACAAGTTGATGATCATGAAGAATCTTTATTGCACATCTCAGCTACAAAGAATTAAGAGCACTAATGAGCTTATTTGAGCATGGCTATAGTGACATTGCTAATGAAAGTGCTACTTAATGTTATATCAAGCAAGTGAAAGCGAGTTTCAACTATACATCAAGCAAACTAGTGCTAAGGTGTCTATGCTAGCAAGAGAAGATGGTATTTAATTATATATCAAGCAAACAAGTGCTAAAGTGTCAAAGCAAGAAAAGAGGCCCCTCATTTATTTGAAGCAAAAGAAAAGCGGTTCAAGCTCTATATTTGAAGATCAAATAGATTTGCTATTTATCTCTTGAGTATAGGAACCGTAGTTCTATCAAGGGAGGGTCCAACATGAAGTGCTACTAGAATCATAAAGCTCACAAAGTTCATTTATCTCCACACATACAAATGCCCTAGCCCTAAAGTCTCTATTCATCCGTGTTTTTGCCCCACCGGTTGCCCGACCGGTTCAACCGACCGGGAGGCTGGAACCGGTCTACCGGTTCTGCTGTCTGACCGGTTCAACCGATCGAGAGGCTGGAACCGGTCTGCCGGTTCTGCTGCCCAACCGGTTGCCCGACCGGTTCAACCTATCGGGAGGCTGGAACCGGTCTGCCGGTTCTGCTGTCCGATCGGTTGCCCGACCGGTTCAACTGATCGGGAGGCTGGAACCGGTCTGCTGGCTCTGTTGACCTACCGGTTCCACCGGTGCCCCATCGGTTCAATCGGTGGGTCTATGTTTTGCACTATAACGGTTCAAAACGGCTAGTTCGGGAAGGGGGACTATATATACCCATTCACTCCCCTCTTTCTCTCTCTCTTGGCCACTCCACCAACCTGAGACAAAGCTCCCTTGTGCTTCCACTCCTCCCTTTCACTCTCTACTCTCTTGTGCTCAAATCCTCCATTGATTGTGAGTGTGAGTGTGTGAGATCTTGAGAGAGCATTCAAGTCTTGTTCATCCTCCTCGCTCTCTTGTTCTTTGTGAGCTTTGGTGACCCTTGAAGCAATTTTGGTGGACTTGTTACTCTTGGAGCTCTGAGCTCCTAGACGGCTGGGCGTTGCCCATGAAGCACCCAAGATCCTTGTGGTGTGCTCCGGGAAGTTTGTATCACCCGCTCTTTTGAGCAACCCATAGTAAGTACTCTCCGTCGGTCCTGGTGATTGAGGAGAAGAGGATAGGGTTGCGAGCCCAAACCCTTGGTGGGTTCCTCAACAACGAGGACGTACGGACGCCTTGGTGGTGTGCCCGAACCTCGGGATAAATCCTTTGTCTCGTGTGCCTTCTTGTGGTGCTTGTGTTCTTTGTGTTCATATTGTTCTTGTTCATACTCATCTTGTTTTGGCAAGTTTGGTGTAGATCTATCTTGTGTATAGGTTTCAAGGGTAGCCCCTCTTAGATCTGCAAGAACAACCTCCAAGGAACCTCTAGAAAGCATCGGTATCAAATTTACTTGCATAGATTTAGAGATCAATTCAAGATTCCTTTTTCCCACCAGCTGAACCGGTGAGCATCGGTTCAACCGGTCCGACCAGTTGAACCGGTCCACACCAGTCCAACCGGTGGGTCACTGACTTCCGCTCTTTTAGTTTGTATAATTTTTCAGATTAGCCTATTCACCCCCTCTCTAGGCTACTTTCATAACCAAACGCATAACATAGACCGGAACCCCCAAGGGGACTCACCTAAGAAAGAAGATACAATCTAAAACATGTAAAGCAGGGTGCCAAGCGCACATTGATCTCTCAAGTTGCCACATGCACATGTTGTGGCGCATGTCATAGAATGTAGCAACCGAACAAGCTATATACGCTTGGCTACACATTACCGATTTAATGACATAAAGCATAAACAAGATAATAGATCGATAACATACAAGATAACTAATGGATCCCGTGCCAAGCAGATCTTAGTGCGAGATTCATTGGGATAACTAGCGAATCTTGTAACCTGTGAAGCTTAGTATGAGACTCACTGAGGTAACTAGCAAACCTTGCCATTCATCATGGATCCGGTAAGCGCTTCGCTGCCCTAGTTGACTCGGGGGACTTCGCTAGGGCATCATGGCGTTTAACTAGAGAGAATAACCCTAGGAGCCATGAGTGGTGATGCGCCGAGAGTTGAGGTGATGAAACATCGTTGCTAGGGAACAATGTCTGTGTGTTTATTCATGAGAAACAGATACATATTTATAGTCCGGAGACTTTACCCTTAAGGCAAACTGCTTTCTTAAAGGTAGACTCAAACTCTTTACTAAACTAATAGATTACAACTTAATAAATCTAGGACTCTATTACTAGGTAACCTGATCTGGACTCTCCTTGCATCGATCCAGATCCTCATGAGGCTTCCAAATATCAGCCGAAACCTGCTATGATTATCGAGATATATTCTTAGTCGTCATATTGTTTCAGCTAATTCCCGTCGCCTCTGAGCGTATTTGGTCATGATTCTTGTTGGGTTGGAAACCTTATCTCCTTAGCTTTCCATCCATATGCAGAACGCCCAAAATAGAGTCTGTATGTGGCTTGGGCACCTGTTTACGTGTAGCCTACTTCTATAGTCCGAACCAGTCTCACGAATAAACTAGGCTTCAACATGGATTAGTTCCTGTGACTTCATCTTGGCTTGGGCCTAGGGCACCCAATTATCATCATATTTTCCTAACTTATGATATAATCCTGTCCAAGTGAATTCCTTACACCGTGGGATTCTTCTGGCATTTTGGCCTACTAGTCCCTAGTCAAAATCTGACGGCAACAGCAGCTCATGCCATCTTTGTGAGCGTTTCCATGGCATCCTTTCCATGCTCCGCCGTGAGTTGCCTCTGCACCCCCTCTGTGCACCAGCTGCCTCCACGCCCTCTTATCGCAGCCGACTGCCTCCGCGAGTGACTCCGTCGTGCCCCTCTGTAGGCGGCACTGGCCATTGCCCCCTCCAGGCGCTGCAGCCTCTAAGAGGGTCTCAACTGCGTCGTCTCCACCAGCTACCTTCTCTCGCTAGACAACGCCGAGGGCGCTCACGACGCCGCCATGGGTGCTGGTCGGCCGCGACGGTCACAGGCGTTGGTTCGCAACGGTCACGGGCGCTGGTCCTGCACCACTCGACCGCGCAGGGTGATGGCCTTGCTCTGCTCACCAGGTGCAGGACGTCAGCGGCACTAGCCTTGCGTGGGCCTCGCCTCAACAATCGCTGTCCGACCAAGGCCTGTAGGTGTTGCCCTGGCTGGTAGGGGGTGGATGTGGTTTTAGCACCTACAGTTGTGGAGGAGCTAATGTGAACATGTCAAGGATGCATAGGACCAAGGCTCAAGGGAAGATAAAGTTTGAAGCTGCAATTCGTGTTGAGGTCCAATTTACTCGCTGAGGCCGGTTCAGGACCGCAGGAGCAGGCCTCACGAAAACGGATGCCCATACCACATACGGGCTCCGTTTTAGACGTTCTGCATATGGACGGAATGCTAAGGAGATAAGCTTTCCAATCTAGGTGGTCCCACCTCAAAATACGCTTAGAGTCGACAGGAACCGTCGAAACAAGATGACAGGCCAGAATCTGCCCGGGTGCTGCTGGACTGATTTCTGGGCCCGCTGACCTTGTACGCCCTAGAGTTACTCGGCCACCCCTTGGCCGCACTCCTAGACTTCTCTCTTGTATATATTCTATAGCCGTCATTATATTAGATGATGTTTTGCTTAGATTATTCTGTCATGAACAGTTTCGCCTGTCATCGGTTTGTAAAACCCTAACTTGTGCACGAGATTAATCTTGATTGTGTTTATTCTTCGTTCTTGCTTGTAGTTCTCTCGGTTGCATTGCAGGAACGATAGCCTTCTTGGCTGAGATCGATTGCACGCGTCATGCGGTCGATAGCCATCGAAGGAGTAGGTGTAGTGATTGCAAGGATTTGATTGTTCTGCTCAGGAGCCTTCTTCACCAATGTCGAGATCTCCACCCCTAAACCGACTTATCCATATCTCTCGGAAGATCAGGATCCCCAATTCCACAATCAGGAGTGGCAACGCCGGCGAGGTGGGGGCGGGCAGGAGGTAAGGGACCGTGGGTGATGGGATAGAAAATATAGAAGAGAGAGACTGACAAGTGGGGCATGAGTACAGTGTGCATGATGACGTGGCGAAGTGTGCGTCCTGTGTCAGCGAAAACAACAGTTGGTTTCGCCAGAGGATAGATCAAGAACCTGCGTACCCAGTTTTTGAGTCCGAGGACAAAACCTTGACTCAACCGCAGGTTGAGAGACTTATGATGGACTTTTGGGGCTTCCTATGTGACTTGTGGAAGATTACTTAAGCTTGCGAACTAAAAATCCCCCGTAGCCCATTTAGATATTTTCTAAACTGACGGCTCACATTTAACTCAGTCGGACGTGCGGAAAGCTGCAAACTGGTGGCCTACCTCGCTCATAAAATCGAGCACAAGCAAGCCAGCAGCAGGCCCGCCTTTGTTGCTTTGGACCGGAGGGAGCATCAGGCGTTTGGCCTCTTGAACCCATGCGTGTGGCCGGTGCTTTTTTTATTTTTTTCTTTGTTTTCTACTCTAAATCCTTGTGATGCTGCATGCTGCAATCAACATTTTCGTTAGACCTAGTTCAATATTTTAAACATACTAGCTCAACACTTTGGAAAAACTAATTCAACATTTTCATGATATTTGTTGAAATAGTATATTACAGAAGTTGAAATAGTGTATTATAAATGTTGAAAATACAATATCCAAATGTTAGAATAGCATATCTAAATTTTTGACATACTATACTTAAAATGTTGAAAGACGTATAAGAACAAACATATTATATTGGATCTATTTTTGTGGAAACTAATTTAAAAATATATATGACGTAGAGCAGCATTGGTGGCTTGGTGCATACGTGATACATGTGGTTGGAACAACAGCACAGGCGAGTGACGGCCGGATCCAAGTCTCCAACCAGCCGGCGCAGCGATGCCCACGGGCTAGCATGGCCCAGGAAGCGACCGTGCATGATGGCTCAGAAGCAAGGCGGGTGAACCGTTCATTTTATCAACGGTATGAATCTTAAAGTGGAAGTTGCATGCGCTACCTACCTTCTGGAAGTTCAATAGGATTTGCGTGGACTTTTTCCTTCAATTTGCGGCTATTTTTGGGCCTAGCTATCTATATACATACGGGCCTTTGCAACCAGTTTCTCATTGTCCTAGCCCAGTTAATCTAACCAGATCAATTTGTGGTTGTATTTGGGCCCAACCATCTATTGGGTCAATCCCATTGTTAATCATAACAGTATGAAGCCCAATTTCAAATAATATTGAAAATACATTAAGTAATAATGAAAATGTGATCTGTAGAGAGGAACATTTAAATTGCAATTCTCAAAATCACTGTCACAAGTCACAAACAATAGGTCTTACTTTCTTATATGAGTACATGACTAACTCAAACACATCTTTTGAGAGAGATATTCAAAACCTATAGCTGATGCAATGGACGGCGTCCTGCAACTGAGAAAAATAGCAAATCAATTTTTAGCTCAAGAACAAGTTAGCTAGTACCTGTAGTAAGAAACGAAGTACACAAATCAAACAATAAGTCAATACTTAATCTAATTTGCACATTTCAACTAAGTATCTATAATCAAGCAATTAAGCAAACAAGTAGCCAGGGTCTTATTCTATTTATTCCATCTATAAGCAAATTCAGAAAGGTGTATACATCGCTAAATTCTAGGTACAAAAATACTTATCAAATTGACAAGATTAGCATGGTTTATGCTCATCTCAAGATGTCGTCATGGTAGGAGTCCACGTGATCTAATGCACTGTTTCAGATTTGTTCTCGGCATGCGGCAGGGCCGGCAGCCAATGAGGCAACGACTAATGGAAAAAAAAAGAGAGAATTAAGCTTTGAATTAACAAATTAATTCGTGCCGGCCCACCGTGGCGGTGTAGGCCTATGCCGCTCACCGTGGCCCAACACACAACAGGTCATTCTGCACGAGTCACGACAATGACACTGGACAGATTCGAGCCGGAAGAGGGTCAGGTCCTTTAAAAATAACTTGTGATTTGTATTGAACTCTAGGTACTCAAATAAAATTAAGTGCTCGTCAAATTTCATCTGCAATTTACAAAAAGTATATTTCTTCATGAGATACTTGGATGCAAAATTTGGTGATTCATTGACTTATTTTCATGCCTTTTTCATCGTATACTACTATACTCTATGATGGCCGTATGCAACTCTATGAGAATTGATACTGAAAGTTCCACAAGACATTTTATAACAATATATTATATATGCAATTGTGTTTGGTTTTTTTAGATAATTTTATTGTTATTTAGGACCTGAATAATATTTTGTAAGAAAAATGAAAAGATTTGAATGCATTTATTTCAAACATGACTAAAAATCATGAAAAAACTAAGCAAATAGAAAGATAATATGCAACCAACATAGAAATAAAAAACTAAGCACATAGATTTATTTATGTGCTAATCCAAACCTCTATGACAAATTTGTTTTGCCATAACACATTGGTTTTATATACTAGTTAGTGACAACAAGAGTATGTTCATAGAGATGAGTGTGTGTGCATGTGTGAGCATCTGAGTTTATACTGTGTTTCTCAAAAAAAAAAGTTAGTGACGTTTTTCAATTCTATAACAATTATTTCATCACAACAATTTTGTGTATGAATCTATGAAATTTATAGTTTGGTATTAGTGATGATTTTTCCTATTCATCACTATTTCACATCCCCATAGTGATTTTTGTGACATTGCCTATATAAAATGCCATAAATCTGTCATGCATTACTCTATTGTCATGAGAAATACGTGGGTTGAATGTGTTGTAATGATCCATATCTAAATTAGTACCACCATCATAGCATCACCAAACAAAAAAAGAAGGGATCCAATCCTTCGAACTAGGACACCCCCCAAAAGCAAGGATTTGCACCCATGAACCAAAACTGAAGGGAGGAGGAGACAAACTTTAGTTCATATACAAGACAGAAGGAGCAAAGTAGCTAGGATATCATTGATTTCTTGCAGGTGAACACTCATATATAAAGCTACAATTGACCTCACATCATCCTTGCACTTTTGGTGGAGGTTGCAAGGACTAGAGGGGGACAATTCAATATCTCAATCCTAGATCTCTCTTACATAAAGAACTCTTGGCTGCACTTAGGAGAGGGGGACAATTCAATATCTCAATCCTAGATCTCTCTTACATAAAGAACTCTTGGCTGCACTTAGGAGAAACTAGGAGAATTCTCCGTGCGTTGTTGCAGAAATTCAAAGACACAACCATTTGTACATAACTACTAGATGAATGAAAGAAATACTAAGATGTATATTTTAACATGATAGCTGTTATTGGATCGAACCACAAACCTTTTGATTTTTTAGAGTCATTAAAATGATTAATTGCTTTAATATGTGTTGCCACGTAGTATCTTCTTGAATGAAGAGGTAGCATGGTAACAAAGGCATGCTTACGTAGATTGCTTGCATTAATAGAAATGCTAGTGGATCGGAGCTTGTTGATGTAGATGGCTTGCATGTAGATATAGAATTGCAGTTGAGATTTACCTTATAAGAGTTATAATAAACTAGGGTTTCAAGTTATCAAAGGCTTATGGATATGCAGTTGGCCATCTCTCCTCCTTATATAGGCTTTTCACCAGACACTTGACACTTGACTAAAATACCCCTGCACTAGACTATAGACTAGATCCAAGAACCTCAACCTCCAAGTCATCCTAATTAGTCTTGCCCCAACTCAATGCCACCATTGTTCCCACACCCACATGTCCTTGCAGATGCTCCTGATGCGAAGAGTGGATCGTCAACAACCTTGATCAATATTCTTTGGCCTCGGCATCGACCACATTCACCGCCACATATTCATACGCATCGACCACATTCACTGCCACATATTCACCCCACATATCCTTCTAATTTAAAGTTTATTTTGATAGCACATCTAATTCTAATGATAGCGAGTCATTCCAATAAATAAGAATGTTCAACTAAAGTCCTACATAAATAAAGCATTGAAATCAAGGTTTCCTAAAATTTAAATTATCTTCATAGTTATGGAAGGTATGCCTCTTGGGATTAGAGTTATAGACGAGGAAATACATACCTCGACAATAGTTTAGAGAGATAAAATAGTCTTTTCTCAAAATGGGAATATGCCGATCAAGGTAAGATACTGGGCCAACGGAAAGTGAGAGGGGGACAACAATGATCTAACAAAAACAGCCCATGATGGCGGAGTTTTGGAAAATACTTGTTTTTCTTCTAATTTAACTAATTTACAAACTGAAATAATTTTAATTGGCTTCAATTTGATTTAGAATTCTTAGAAATCCTAGAAACTTATTTATATTGGTGCCTAAGAAGCATGGATCCATTGTTGTAGGTCCATTCGTTAATAAAGACACGTTCCAATTTAATACGCACAATAATGGATCGGATGAACCGAATGCACAAAACATTACAAACGGATCCACGTGATTTCTAAAAAAGAAAAACTGCAATGAAAGTAATGCCAACCAAACAGGGGGCCTAATAGATTAAAGAGCTCGTTCAAGCATCCTTCTATATATCCAACGCATGGGCAATTGGGCATGACATCAATAATTTGCAGGTAGTTGCCAAGCATATAGGCTCCACAGATTTTGCTCATCGGAGCTATATATAGCGTTGCCTTGTGCTTAAGCGTCAAGTCGTCAACACATCCTCCTGCGGTCCTGCCTCATATTCCATCATGGCCATGGCAATATGGCATGGCAAGCGAAACACGCAACTGCAGATAAGCGTTTGCCCATGTAGGAGCGTTATACACACGTACGCCCTTATCTTATCTGTTAAATTGCGCGTGAACACTGGTAGATATATACGTCTGCATATGCTCCTGATCCTGAACCAGCAGAGCATGGGGAACACGGTTCTTTTGGCCTCATTCTAGGTCGTCCAGTCTTATTCTAGATTTTTTAAGCTAGGCTTGTGATTCGTGTGCAACGATGCGTCCTTGTCACCTCACCCTGGACATCTCAACTTCTTGAGATGATTGCTCTTGTTCCACTTCCACCTGCTTCTCCTTCCACTGTTTTCCTTTACCCTGCTGCCTGCCGCTTTCATCGCATCCAATGCAATACAACGCAACGCAACGCAACTGGCCGTTTCTCGTTGTTGAACGCGGAAATAAAGTCCAGGCAGCAGGCGAGGCTGCCGTCTCTGTCCTGTGTTCCCTGCCTCTCTCGATCGAGTTCTTCAGATCCGAACAAAATCAGGGAAAAATCACCGGAGTGTTACTTTCCTTCACGCCTCGATCTCTCCTCCATGCATGCTAAGCTAGTACTACCACACGTATGGCTATATGCATATCTCACTGCCTGGAAAACGCTCTCCTCTCCTTTCAGATATAGATCAGCATGCCGACGTGATTCCGCGTCGGCGTATAGGCGACCTGGAAGACAGCGACGACGACGACGTACTCCTATATGGTACGTATGCGCTGCCCGTCAGTCAAGTTGCCACGCTCTCCCTCCCTCTTGGAGCATGTGGTACATCTTCTTCTTCTTATAGTAGGTGTACTGCATCGACAACAGGATCGATAAATATATATATAGTAAATTGACATGCTTCTTGGTTCTTGCATGTTACGGCCGTTCATGGAATCTTTGCAAGGACTGATGAATGGCCGTCTGGCTGTGCAGAGGGCAAGCAAACAGCTAATGAGAGAATCCTCGTGTTGCTCGTGTTCGTGTGTCATGTGCCTTATAGGAGTATAACGTAGAAGTGAGGGTGCCAGCAGGGACTCGCATGTGGCTGCAGGGAACAACATGATCAGACTTCAACAACTTTGCCGTGCATGTATGGTCCCTCCTGGCATCTACAACCTCACTATCACTTAAACAAAACCTGAAATAGCTTGGCAACCTTGGGAGAGAGTTGGGAGAGCCAATAGTTACACAAACTGCTGCACGTACAAGCTTAGACTCATGCACAATTGCGTATAGTGAGATACACATATCTTCATGCATGTACATAATTGTTGTACGGATGATCTTGAGAAAGAGAGTATTAAAATTAGTGTGCTAAAGGTTGTGCCCTATATATAGCGCTCTAATTAATCAAAATGTGTCCGCTCCTTTCCGACCCACTCTACTTAGAAAAGTCTACATGTACATACTACATATACAGGAGGGATCCACGGTCCAAAGCGTACATGGTCCATGATCATCCGTACAATATTTTGTGTAAAAACACATTTTAAATAACGCACGCTACTACGATATAACAACTAACACAAGCATTATATTTGCAGTGTTGGTGTATTTCATGAAGTAGCACAAGCACTACTACAGATTTGCTAATATAAGACACATTTTTTAAGACGGATATCATAGAACCGTCTCGTATCAGATGGTGCCGAGTCAGGTAAGACTAGTTTTTGAACAACCGTCTTAAATAAAAAAAATGTTTTGAGACGGTTGTGGGATAATAAATGTCTCATATTAATTTTAAGACGGTTCGTTATTATAAACAGTAGCTTTTATGGTGACTAAATAAGTCATCTCATGTGTAAGAACTGTCTTAAGTGTTCGTGAGTATAAGAGACACTTTTTTACATAAAACCGTCGCAATTTTATTATTTATATAAGACATTTTGTACAATAAAGCGTAGCAAATTATGAATCTCGATTAGTATAGTTTTTTTATAATAGGATGAGTAAATCAACCCTTCCCAGCCCAGCTCACCCCCACACGCAACATCCCGCTCCCCGTGGGCCGCAGGCGCCTACCTGCCGCCGCTCCGCTCCCCGCAGGACGCCGCCGCAGCGCTCCCAGCGCCCGCGCCCGCTACCCCGCTGCCGCGCCCCGCTCCCCCGGTCGCCGCCGCCCCGCTCCACCGCTGCGCCCGGCGCACGTGCGCCCCGCTCCCCCAGACCGCCACCTTGGCCCGCGCCCGCGCCCCACCCTCTGCGGGCGGTGCCCGTGCCCTTTTGCCCCTCTCCGCCCGGCAGCCCACCCTATTCTCCGGCCACTGCGCCTCCCTGCCAGCACCCCGGAGCCGCGGCCCTAGGCCCGGCCCGCCCGCGCGCCGCCGCGGTAGCCCATCAGAAGCAGCCAATCTGATGCCTCCCCCGGTTGATCTGCTTCTCCTGCCTCCTCGATCTGCAGTGCTGGCCTTGATCTGCATCTCCCTCCCATCTTCCGTATCCAAATCCTTCAGGTATAGCATTCCTTTCTCTTGTTCCTGGGTTACTCTTATTTTATCATTAGCGTTGTTCAGCCTTTTGAACCTGCATCTTTTACTCTTGCCGTCTGCAGGTATAGTTGGCTTATCTAATGCTAGTTTGCCAATCATTCATTCAGCATCTAATGGTAAGATGTCAACAATTCATTAAACGTAAATTGAGCAAGTGATTTGTGCTTACTCGTATGCACTGAGTTGGCAGCTTTGTAGAATGATTTAGTGCTAGAATGATAAAGTAATGACATCTCTCTTTAATATATTTGCTTGACTGTGTAATTGTGAATTTGTGTGTGAGTTTTACTATTTTTGTGTCTGAAAGTTATTTTTCTGCTCTAGAAATGAATAGATTATATGATTAGGTTTTGATTTCATTCCTTCATTATTCGAAATATTGATGTAAGCCTAACCATGATACATGGTACCACAAGAAAGAGGTTTTTATGCAATTTTGGGTTCTGTATTGTGATAAAATATTTCTTCCATATACTTGTGTTTCAGCCCCAACGCCTCAGATAACAATATGAATGCATCAGCTATGACTTGTTTGTTTACTTGGAGTAATGGACTATGACTGCAGATCAGCAAAGTTGATCTGCATCTGCAATAAAGGCCAAATGCTCTCCAAGAAAAAGGTTAAGCCTCCCTTTAACCCTCGACACTAGCGCTATATATGAGTTGTGCTTGCTAGCTAAGTTCAGCAAGATGGTTCCTATTGTAACGCTACTGCTGCAATATATGCATAAGTGCTTCCTTTGTACATCATTCTTTAAGTAGAAGTGTTTCCTTTGTACATCATTGTTATGCTACTGCTGCAATATATGCATGATAATACCTATTGTTGATGTGTTTTCCCTCTGAATTAAAGGATGCAGTAGAAGGATTGTTTAACCCTTGTTGTGTATGCTTCTTCATATTGATCTGATAGTGTTTCCCTAATCGTTGTCCTATGCCCCTCATGTATGCTTTTGTGACACAAGGATGTTTTTTCTTGTCTATTCTCCACCCTGTTAGAATATCAAGAAAACCTTATTTTCTTCCCGTTCTTGCAGTTCTTTATAACATGTGCAAAGTTGACTGGCTTGACATTAGGAACAAATGAGTTCTAAGTCATCTTTTGACAGCTCCGAGTCCTCAACTTCAGGAAGTTCTAGGTCTACATGCTTGTCTATCTGTAAACTTTTGTTTGCCATCTTTATTCCTACAGGAAACATGGATTACAATTCTAACTCAAGTTGGCATGCAGTTAGGTTAGCCATCTTCCTTTTGAAATAAAATTGGTTAGAGAAATCAGTTATGTGCAATTTCATAGTGGAATTACAGATGTCATATCCATTGGATATTCAGAGATATTATTAATACTTTTCTAAACAAAATATTTACATGCTTTAATTTGCCTACTACATTTTTAGTTGGTGTCTTTTAATTTCTACTTGCCTTTGGATTGTGTAGCATTTTTCTGAAATTTTAAGGGGTTTTAAGACCACCTCCTACTGCTGCAAGCAATATAACAGGCTAGGTTTTTGTCTATCTATGAACTGAAATTCTAAAATACATGTGAAATTTTGAGTGAGCACTAAACATGTTTGCCTATCTATTGACTTTGGTTTCTCTTTTTTTTTCCAATAGGAAACATGGATTACAATTCAAATTCAAGTGGGCATGCAAGTGTGAAAGAACAATACCATTATGTGAAAGAATTGTTGCTACCTTCATTTGACGGCTTGAAAGCTTCATGCTCTATGCATAAGATTCATGATGCAAGTATGGTTGAGCATTTGTAGTCAAATATCATAATTTAGGGCTAAATGTTGGCACACAATTCTTAGCCAAGTGTTCGCATTTATCGTGTTTTGGATTTAGATGAGACTTATGTGATGACAAATGATATTTATGCGATGCTCCATGATAATAAATTATTATAGATATGATATGAATGTGCGTGTTTGATTTTGAAATAATTATCATGGAATTTGAAAAGTGATTATGAAATGAAAAATTCTACGTATAATGTTTGATTTGTAACGTTTTCTCCCATAAGACAGTTTTTGCACTATAAGCGTCTTTTGCTATTGCAAAATTGAGACGGTTCAAAATACACAAGTGACTTATAATGGTTTATTTTCTCGACGGTTGTTTAGTAGAAGCGTCTTAAATAAAAAGCAATATAAGACGTCTCAACTAATAAAACGTCTTAAATGCAAGATAAGTTAAGACGGTTGAATACTAAAGCCGTCTTATATTTTGTATGTCTTTTGCTACCCCAATCTATCTGGACATTTCATAACCGTCTTAAAAAATAAAAATATACCGTCTCATATTAGCATATCTGTAGTAGTGAAGCAACGTTTCATTAGCGTGTTTGCACTCCCTCCATCTATGAAAGAACGTCATTTCGATATTTGAAATCTGTCCACGGAAAAGATATAATTATAGGCTTCATCCGTACAATAATTTTGGGTTTCATCCGTACAATAATTTTGGGTAAAACACATTTTAAATAACACATTCTACTGCATATACCCTTCCGTCTAGAAAGCTTGTCCAAAAGGATGTGTATCTAGACAAATGCTTGCCCAGATATATGTCCTATTGGATAAGCTTTCTTGGACAAAGGTAGTAACAACTAACATAAGCATTATATTGCAGTGTTAGTATATTTGATAAAGCAGCACAAGCAATGTTTCATTAGCGTGTTTGCACTCCCTCCATCTATGAAAGAAAGGATGCCATTTTGAGATTTGAAATCTGTCTAAGAAAAAATTATAGACCTGGGCCACATTGACAAAGGCTACGCAATTAAACCGCCAAAACTACAGAACTGGTAAATAATGTCATTTTCTATTGTGCATGCATGCGACATTAACAACCTAATGAAGCCATATAGGAGTATGTGAATGGGGATTATACGAGTAGAGGCACATGCATCTCTCCATCTCCACCAATCTATCTTAAAAAAGTCAAGATTGTATTAATTCATGGACAGATGGTTAGGTATTGGGTGTGTGAGTTTCTTATTTTTAATGGAAGGTACACTCACATATATGGTTTAATTTCATGGGAACGATCCGTGAGTTACTGGGTTTGATGGACATAGCCAGCACAACTCTTTTAATGGAATGTTTTGTTCTATTAGCAGCTAGTAATTAGTTGGCTAATAGCTTTTAGCTAAAATTAGCTACTAATTGTTAGATGACAATCTATTGGCTAATGGTTGTGGTTCCAACCGTTAATATATTAGCAGAATACCCTCTACACATGATGCACACATCAACATATGTTACACGTGCTAAGTCGATGGTATAAGGGTCTTTTTGCATTCTATTAGATGATAATACTAGCTAGGTTGAGCCAGCTAGCAAGATAACTGTTAGCCGAGGTCTAGCTAATTATTAGCTGATCTACTAGCTGGCTATGTTTGGTACTTTTTAGCAACTAAAATTCCTCCTTCCTAGATTTTAAGAGAATGAAGTGTTTAAAATTTGTCCTAAATTATAAAGGAATTTGAATACAGGCAAGTATGATTTGCCTGCTGTTTTGGGACTAGTCAAAAAATAAGGAGCCAACTGTCGTTTAGGTCTAATCCAACACACCTCCTTAGCACTTAATCCAGAGAAACCTATGTGCCGTTCGCAGCCAGCTGTACAATTTCTTTGTCCCCTCGATACCATCTTCTAAATCTTTTACACTTGCAAAAATCCTTTATCGATTTTACGGTGTACTTAAACTTGAGCATCATATTCTTTACACTAAACCAAGGGGATAAAATAAACTATTATTCTTTACAACTCGCATGCTCAATAGATCCTGAAATAAAGCATATTTTGTTTTGTTATGATATATTATGATGATTGACGATTATTTAACTAAAGCCATCTCCAGCGGATACATGCATGTGCATTTTGAGTAGCACAATTAATACGTGTACCTCTCACGTTGGTCCATTGCACAGGTGTCAAAGTGTTGAAATGATCTAAAACCGATAGAAAAAATATTTTTACATCATTTAGTCTTTTATTTTATCACCTTATTTTTTACCCATACCCATCATGCACTTTCCTCGTCTTAGAATTAATGAGAATGGGAGGACATCAATTAATCATGTCTCCTTTTATTTTAATTCATGTTTTCTTGCCTGGCCAATCATCTCATAACACGTGTGTGTTGCACGTACGTTTTTGCTAGTTGTATATATATGATCCAAATCATAATTATAAGGAAATACTTATAAATACGATGTATCATCAATAATCTTGTGTTAGAAAAAAATATATCTCAACAGAGCAATTGTTGATCAAAACAAAGAGGACAGCCTTTAATTCATTTTATAAGATGCAAGTGAGAACAAAATAGAATTAATTAAAGCTGGATGAAATGGACGCAAATACTACTCTTCCGGTTCGCGGGCACATTGGTTTATTCTTTACATACAGAAAGGGGATGGGAGCTACACATACAGACATTATATATATATATATATATATATATAATAGCTACACTCACGCATATACAGACGACAGCGCTATGAGGCAGGAACCTTGCCCGTCCCCACATACGACGGCACCGTCAGCAGGGAGCCAGGCGCTCCAAAAGCCACACCAGATCATGGGCACTGTCACCGTCGGTGGTGACCGCGCACGACGCTGACCGGGCGGCCGGCGACGGAGCACGCGTTACACGCGCTCACGCTTGCTTCGCCATCGCCCGGATCACGCGCAGGAGATGTGGGCCTCCTCGGCGACGCGGATGGGCGCCGCGGCGGACGGCACGCACTGCGCGGCTGCGGCCGGCGCCGCGGGAGCTGCGGCCGGCGGCGCGCCGGCGGCGGCGACCCCGCCCTGCTGCTGCTGCTTGGTGACGGCGGCGGCGGCGGCCCGCTTGCACACGCCGCCCAGGACGGGCGCGCCGGCGAGCGGGACGACGGGCAGGTTGTCGCAGTTGCAGACCTCGATCATGAAGCCGTCGGGGTCGTGGAAGAAGATCTGGTCGACATTGATGCCGCCCTCCTCGACGCAGCGCTGCACGTAGGGGATGCCCATCTCCCTGAGCCGCCGCTCCACCGCCGCCATGCTCTCGCACTGCATGCAGTTTTCAACAGATCGAACGAGGAACCTCGTCAGCTGAGCTCTCGCTCGCTCTCCTCTATTTTTTTTTCTAAAAAAAATTCTGAAATTAATGAACATGCATGGTTGATGATGGTGCATGCATGCTTTGCTGTGCGATGTGAGTCAGCATGCAGCCGCAAGATCGAGCGCCTGCCTGCATGCGTGCGTCGTGACTGCATCTACCATCCACTAGATCCTTAACCACATGCATGCAGACGCAGCAGGGTGTTGGGTGGCTGGTGCACGCTGAGTCAGACACACGCACGTACCTCGGCACGGGGCTGCTGCTGATCTTCGATCCATAGTACCAACAACAACCAACAGGCACGTCCGAGTGATACGAGCGACACGTTACCAGCAGGCACTCCTGTAGTCCGACACGACGACGCAAAAATATCTTGTTGATAAGCACTTACGCCCCGCGATGGCGATGCGATCCGGACGTGCATCAAGTTGATGATGATTAGCATGAGCCCACCGCCGGCTGATCACGTCCGCAGAAATTAGTAAAGCCACAGCCGTGCGATCGCGATCGCCAGATCCAGAAAACGACGTAGGCGACCTGCTGTGTGTGTCTGCTACCGATGCGCGGTGGCACTGTATCATTACAGAGACGGGCTTGGCTCCTAGTTTCCGTCCTGCCTACTAGAGTACTATTATTACCTAACGTTGATATTCCCTTGAGGATTAATTGTCTTGGAGCTAGCTGTTATGTGTCGATCTGTCATCAGCGACTCGACCTTGCTGTCTGCGTGTGCGCATGTACGTGCACGTGATTGATCCGGTGACCCGTTGCTCACCCTCACCGTACCTCTCCCGTGAGCGATGATGGAGACCCCAAAAAAAGGGCTTTGGAAATTAAGGGAGATTCCAAGTGTACGGTGGCCTAACACTAACAGCCATGCATGTGTTGGGCAGCTAGCGAGCGAGCTACATGCATGGCATGCATGCATGTGAAGGTCTAGAGAGTTCTGAAGCCCGCTCAGTCATCACTCGATCCATGCGTGCATATCTCACCGGCCGGCAGGATTAATTTATTAATAACGCTTGGACGCTGGGGGAACCGATCGAATATGTGTGTGTGTGTGTTCCAAATTGAGTGCCCTCTCTCTCTATATATATATCAACGAGATATATAGTGGCCGAGCTTATATGGCCCACCTGCGAATTCAGAGAGTAATTAAGAGTAGTAGTAGGTCGAGCCGTATCATGTAGTGCTATAAAACGATGCTAACCTAGGTAAGTAGGGAGGGAGAGGTGGACAGCATCCTACTCCTACCAGCAAAGCAAACACCAAATCGGCTTCCCCCGCCTCCGTAGCTATCCACTGTGAGTTGCACGCATCGACTCACTCAGGATGTTTGGTTCGTGGGATAATAATACGTTATCTCTGAATGCCTTAATGCATTTAGTGATGTGATTCTGGGTCGAGGCCGGAAAAGGCGTATGGTTCAAGTATCTACTATCCATGTCTGCATCCATCCATCCATCCTACGACGATCATCAGCTCGACCGGTCGCCAGATCAAACGATGCGTTGAGTGCACGTCGCCTTGTTCAATTTGGAAGATAAATATACCTATACTAGCTACACGCCGCCGCATGCACGCACACGTCTGTATCCTGTTAGACACGGGCCGGAGTCGACCGGGAATGGCACGCAGGGTTGAACCGATCGAGGGTTCACCGGCGGCGGCGACGCGACGCCAACCACGGACGCAGCTCAGGTCGCGAGCTGCCGTGCACCGCGCGTCTCGTCCGTCCCCGTGAGTACGTGGAAGCGAAAGCGACCTGCTTGGCCGCGCCCGGCCGGCCGCCATGGTTGGGCTTGGGCATGTGCGGCGGCCAAACGACCGTTGTAATAAACAAGCTTGCTTGGTAATTAATTAATTAATTAATTATAATCCACGCATGCAGGCAGTATGGTACCTGGAAGGAGATGTGGTTGTCCTTGGGGTTGATCTCCCTCTTCTCCGGCGGCAGGCTGCCGGGGTCCTCCGACTGCAGCAGGTGGATGCCGATGCCGTAGTTGAACAGCCTGGGGTTCCAGATTATTAATTCCACATGCATGCATGAATGGCATGGAGCTAGCTGTTAGCGTCGCTGATTCGTACAGAGCAGCAGAGTCGTAACGGGATCTCCTAGAACTGAAGCCAGCCAGCCAGCTTCTAATAAGCTCGCTGGATCATGGCTCACTCACCACGCGCCGTCGAAGTCGAAGGAGCCCGGGCGGCGGATGGGCACGAAGCCCAGCACGCCGGCGTAGAAGCTCAGCGACGCCTCCAGCGACCGGCACACGATGCTGATGTGGTTCAGCGACGCCAGCGGCAGCACGCCCCCGCCCCTGCCGCCGAAGCCCCCCGCCGCCGCCGCCGCCGCGCTGCTCACCATCCTCCCTCCTCCTCCTCCTACGACGACGAGCTAGCCTGCTGCCTACCTGCTCTGCTCTACTCCTCTGCTTCTGCCTGCTGGCCGAGATCAACCTCGGTCCGGTGGTCGAGCCTCCGACGACCCTCCTCCTCCTCTGCTCCCTTCTCCCTCCTCCTCTAGTCCTCTGCTGCTACCACGCTTCCTCTGCTTGCTGCAGAGCACCCCCCCAGTAACGTACAACGGAACGCCTGGCCTTGGTAGCAGCAGACACAGAGACGACCTCTCCTCTGCTGACGGTCGAGAGCTGGGCTTAGCTTAGCAGCTGATCGACGCCGAGTGAGTCGGTCGAGTGCCCAGGCGAGCCGGCCCTGCAGCGGTCTTATATAGCCGCCGCTGCCGCGCGGGGCCTCCCGGCTCCCGCCACGTGGATCCACGTCACCCCCTCATCCGGATCGCCGCGGCCTCCGCGGACCCGGCCCACGCTTAATCCCCACGGGCTTCACGCAACCGCACGCGTAACCCTGGCCGCGCGCGCTCTCGCGTTCGCGTTCGCGTCTCGCGCACGCTCCCGCTGCACGTGCATCTCGATCGCTCTCGATCGTCGAGAAACCGACGCGAGGCCAAATTCGAGCCTGGCAGCGCCCAGGGCGCATGCGGCGGCGAGACGAAGACGACGACGAGGGGCTCAATTAGCCTGCGTTAGCGTTGTTGTATCTGTGGCTCTTGGCAGCAGGGAGGGAAGGCTCCGGGCGGTCCCGGACTCCCGGCCGCGTCGTCTCCGCCCGTCGCAGCATCTTAGCTGTGCCACATGCGACGCGACGCCACGCGGGTAGGGCTTTCCAGAGCCTTCCATGGAGATGCATGGTAAGGTCTCGCCACGGCGTACGTCCTGCCGCCGGGCGTGGCGATGGCATGTGCCCCCATCACTCCGCAGGGGCTGGGGAGCCTCCACCTGCGGCATCTACCATGCTCTGTTCCTGACGCACGGCGCTAGCTGTGAGGACCGGCCGGGCCATGCTCTGCTCTGCTCTGGTCTCGCACCACGGCTTCAGCTGCAGTGTGAACACAAGGGGCTCAGTGCTCGGGATCCATCGTTCATGGATCGCCTTTCTATGCCGGCGTGCATCGGATGAGAGGCACTCAGCCGGCCCGGGCGGCCTTTTGCTCGTCTGAGAGTCCACCTCGCTTAATTTACACGTGAACATACAGCAAAAGCACAGTGCTGTGAGCTTTATTGTGACCGGGAAATCGATTAGTAGTCAGTCTTGTCGCCTCGTGGGTCTCCTCACACTGTTACCAGCACGAGGTTTAGACCAAATCTAATAGGAAAAATAACGCTGTAGCTACACTGTAAATAAATAGAATAGAATTTAAATATAAACGATGAGACAGACGAGCCTAATCCCGTCCAATCTACAACTACTCCATCTCTTGTAGATTACGGGTGGAGTTGAATCTCACGGGAAATTGTAGGGAAACAAATTTCGTGCTCTAAACAATCTCTAACTTTGTTTCTCTACAGGATTTCGGTGGTGAGGAACATGGGTTGTCCAACGAGCAACGAGATAAATTTTAGGACAATACAGTGTATTCATCCATATTTTTCAAATTCAAACTTCACTCTTTCTACTGGTATCATAACCGTGTTAAATAGTGCTAAAATACTCAAAATAAGTATGCTATTAGAGGAAGCCTTGCTATAGGTATATAGCTGCTTCGAACTACAAGGGCGCCAAACCAGCTAGGTAATCTGGTGTACCATACCCTCTCGTCAAGTGTCAGAAAGTAGCACGGTGTTATTCCATGAGCCCTATTATTAATAAGTAATCTAGTGTAACCATAGCATTTTCGTACTTTTTTATATTTCGTTATCAAATAAAAGTTGAACGCGCGCAGCATGTCTGTCTTGCAATATAAAACAAGAGACACGGAGACCGTATACCTACCAAGAGGTAGTACCAAACATCCAATCTATCGTTATTCAGTTGTACATCAGATGACTCGGCTTTAATTTGTATCAATCAAGTACTGTATTTAATAATGCGTGGAAAAACAAAAGCAGTTAATAATGGTGCAGAACTGTACATTCACTGCAACATGTCCACAAAAGGCAGGGACGGATATTTTTGTGCCTGTCGGTCCAATAGTAACAAATAAACAGTCTGCTTTTCAAATCTAGATATCTGATTTGTATTCATCGGGGATTCAAAAGGTGAACTTCTAGGATGAGGGTGTGTGTCTATATATATATATATATATATATATATATATATATATATATATATATATATATATATATATATATATATATATATATATATATATATATATATATGATTTTAATTTGTTATAATAATATTTTTATATTAGTATATATAATGAGGTATGTATTCATACCTCAAGTATACTCGCATACCTCACGTATATACTACCACAGATGGTCTAGTATGATCACATGCTGTCACCACGCGAAAAAATTACAAAATAGTTCTTGATTTTAATTTGTTATGATAATACCTTTATATTAGTATATATAATGAGGTATGTATACATAACTCAAGTATACTTGCATACCTCACGTATATACCACCACCGATGGTATAGTATGATCACATACTTCGTGTACATACCTTTCGTTCGACCAGATACCCTCAAAATCTTGAGATACACATGTGAGTGTAACTACATGCGCATGTAGAAATATATATATATATATATATATTTATTTATATATATATATATTTATATATATATTTATGCTTATTAAGTAATTTTTAGTGGGATTTTCATTTCCATTAAATGATGTGCCATGTCAGCGATTATGATGATGTGGTGGTAAGTTAACGAAGGTAGAGATAAAATGAGTTTAATTTAGATAAACCCTTTATACACTATTACCTAGACATGATGTGTCTTACATATTACATATAAAACTACATCAAATAAAACTGTGCATTCTCAGTGGTTTGTTTCAACCATGGTTTTAGTTATGCTCACTTACCAGGCACATTGGAAACGGATATGAAAAATTTAGTCCCGTCACATCGGATGTTTGGAGCCTAGTTAGAAGTATTATATATAGTTTAATTATAAAACT
The DNA here is from genome assembly GCA_030272315.1 of Paspalum vaginatum. Taxonomy (NCBI): domain Eukaryota; kingdom Viridiplantae; phylum Streptophyta; class Magnoliopsida; order Poales; family Poaceae; genus Paspalum; species Paspalum vaginatum. Next base: position 8,346,310 of record CM059020.1, on the reverse strand, counting down.
AATTACACAGATGAGTACTAAACGGCAGGATAAATTTATTAAACCTAATTAATCAATGATTAGCAAATGTGATGATACAGTAATCGTTCGTTAATTATAGATTAATTAGGCTTAATAAATTTATCTCGTCATTTATTTCTCATTCGTATAATTAATTTTTTTAATTAAATTATATTTAATATTTTTAATTAGTATCAAATATTCGATATTACGTAAGCTAAATTTTAGCGAAAGCAGCTTGCTCTGCGCTGGATTGTGATTTCCGACAATGAAATCAATTAGAGTCATTCTCGTGGCCTTGTGGGTCCGCTGACTCGCTTGCACATGTGCATGCAGAGGGTACCCCACATGGCCACACCTAGCTACAAATGCACGGCTATGATTGCCGAATGGGGTAACGCTCTGCTCGTTTCGGTTTCAGTTTGCGTCTGCGGTGTCAAGATGGTACGGCAAATACATGAGCCATCCCATTAGATCATTCAATCTGTTAAGAAATATTGGTTAATGATCAATTAGCTAATTAATGATGTCATTAGCAGTTGCTATAAGTGAAGAGACACCCTTTCAAGAGTTCTCCTAAACGGACATGTAACCACCCTTGTCATCTACACATGTACATGTAACTATCATGTGAGATCAATGAGAATCATTTATTATTTATAATTTTTCTCGCTCTCTGTTTTTTCACTCCCAACACAAACGGCACACGTCAACCTACATATGCGGCAAAGTAGCCGCAACCTCGAAATGATGTAGCGTGAAAATAAATGTAAAATACTATAAATATATTGTAAACACAGAGTAAAATTTAAAATAAAAAGTAATATAGAAGGTTGAATAGACGACGTGCTGACGTTATCTAATATAACCTTAACTTTTCCGTAATTTACTTTATTTTCTTCACAACTAAAATGTTGGAAGTGGCTTCTGCCAGCATGTCTTCGTCTTGCATGAAACGAGGCACACGGCTGAGACGATACCTACCGAAACATCCTATCGTCATTTAGTTGTATATCGGAACCTCGATTTTATCAAATACTCTCTTCATTCACAAAATGTATAATGGGTTTATTCTTTTCTACAAATTCAATCATTTGTTTTATTAAAAAATTCATAAGTTATCATTTAGTTTGTTATGATTTATTTTATTACTAAAGTTGGTTTGAGTATGAATGATGCTTTTACATGTTTGAGCAAATTTTATATTAGTGAACAAAGAGAGTATCAGTCAAGCATTTAATAATGCGTGGAGAAACAAAAGTAGCTAATAATGGTGCGGAACTGTCGATGCATTGCAACACATGTGTTGACAACCAATATCTTTTTCTTGATGTAGACTGTACATTTAATACCTGACCTATTTTTTTCTCTCACAAAGTGTTTTGGAGCCTGTAAGCAGTCCACTTTGAGCTGGTTACAAATGAATAGCCCGCTTTCTTTCTCTCTCCATTTTTTTTCCATATTACCGTAAATCTGATATAGCATTTCTTGTGACCCGCGTAGGTCATCTCATTGCACCTCTCAGGGACGAAAGGGTGGATATTTTGTGCCTGTCCCGCTGTCCGGCGGATATGATACTATAAACAGCTGTGTGTGTTGGAGTGCAACTTGCGCGATACACATGCACTGACCAGTAAAAATATGTGATTCGAGCCGGGTGCCCTGGTAGCTCTTCCCTAGGAATTAAAAAAGGGCTAATCAAATCGATGTATAATAATCTTTCTTATTCTGGTGCGGAAGTACAAAAGTACTACTTTTTTTAATAATAAAGAATATAAAGGAGCTATAAGGTTTTTGCCATTTGTAAAGTATGGTCATATCAGAAGGCACTTCGTTTTGAACATTGTCGATCCCAAGCCAAATTAGGAGATAACTTTATGCGATTACTATTATATATAATCCTACATATATTAATTTGTGGTTAGCCACTTAGATTTCTACCACATCATCAGTTGATGCCACTGAGGCATCTGTGCATAATCCATGCAAAGCGCACTTGTACAAAACAGGAGATAGGTGGCACATAGAAACGGTTGGATACCACCTGGTTAGTGGTTAACCTTATCTCAGCATGCACTAAAGAAACACAATTCTACAGCGTTTTGTTTCTAGTGCATTCTAAGTTGCAGCCTCCAGCAAATGGCGAAGCTTTTCCCTTTTTTTGGACTTTGGTTAAAGTAAGGACCGTCAACGTGACACGCCACACAAGACAATTGCATTTGCATCATGTTTAATCAACATGTAATACAAGTAGAATTGTGCCGCCAGGGCCGAGCCGCCTCGTTGCGCCCGGGGGCTATGAGATTATTAGTTTTGATGGTGAGATGTATCTAGAGTGGCTATAATTCGGGTGCTACAGATTGACTATAGACTGGAAGCGGACCAAAGATTCAAAACATGTGTATTCAAATGATATTTTAAAATTCAAATTATTGTTTTTTTACATGTATATTTAATTTCATTGATTTGTACATATACATAGTATATACTTTAATATGCATAGCTTGAATACCCATGATATATGTCAGGCCCGCTACTGCTATATGCACTACTTGGCAAGTTGAGGCTTGGATGCTTCGGCCAACTAAGGACCGAGTTGGATTAACTATCATCTTGGGAATTTGTAGACATGCACACCAAAAACCAAGTATGAGAATCGGCTAAGTTTGCGACTAAGGTGAGTTGGCACCAAGTTGTTGTAGGAGCGAGACTGTTTTTTTCCAGCGGTTTGTTCGTCTTGTTGTCTACTTTGCACACTCTTAACAATTTATTTCCCACACGCTTTCTCAATATGCACATACACGATTTGATTAATCGTCTAAAATACATATACACAATCTACGATCTACTGCACTCAAGCTAAGGAGATGATGTTACGGGATGGGTAACAAATACTTCCCTCACTTTTGTTTGCCCTTATATCAGTGGCCATAGATAGGCACATTTTATAGTTGCAGGTTGTGCAGTGGTACTCCACATGTTCTCAAAACAGGGAAAGCAGGAGATGGTGCTAATCCACTTTAGGATCACCGATTGATTGTGTTAGTCGGGAACGTCGTTCCTATTGGACATGTATGTGATTTGTATTCTATAGGTTCTAATTTGCACTACATATATATATATATACTATATATGAATGTTTTTTTAAAGGTGAGTGTTGCTTATTGAAAGAATAAAGCCGTAAATCCATAAAAATATGTTCGCTCGTGACAAATCAAGGACATTTTAGCAGGTCCATCACAGAGAACCTAATCAGATGAGCAAAGTTTCAATAATTTTGTCGACTCAAACCCATAATAATTCCTATTATGCCTTAAGCAACGGCGCCGGTTTTGTTCGCAGCGAGTTGCAGGCAGCAGGACCTCTTGGCCACCAGCGAAACCCTGCGCACTAGATTGGAAAAGAGAAAAACCGTAGAACTGCAAGTATCTGTTTCACTCCGGCCCACAGGCATTGGCGTGGGAGGCCGATGCTGTTTCAGCCCATGGGCCAGTTCGTGTTGGTGACCCGATAGCTCTGCCACCTGCCGATCCAGGCCCACTAAAGCCCAACAGGACGCCGCAGCCGTGCCTGAAGCGAGAGCGGAACGGAGACGGAGTCGGCATCGTCGTTTCGATCTCCTCGCCCTTCCCCTGGTCCGAGGCGGGCCAGGCCGCCATTAATACCACCGCCTCGCAGCCAAGAACGCAATCCAATACCACGACGAGGAAGATCAAAATCTCGATTTTTTTTCATCCGCTCCGACATGTCAGGCTCCGCAGCGGCGGCGTTGCAGGCGGGCGGAGACGCGCAGCAGCAGCAGAAGGCCGCCGCCGGGAACCGGATTCAGGTGTCCAGTTCCAAGAAGCCGCTCTTCTTCTACGTCAGCCTCGCCAAGGTGAGTTACCGGTCCATTGATCGATCCGTCGGCTGCACCTTCTTCCTCTCCAATGGTGGCGGTTTCTTGGTTGGTGCCGGCCGGTGCTAATTCGTTGGCTTACGCTTTGTGGTCTGTGCAGAAGTACATGCAGCAGCACGGTGACGTGGAGCTCTCCGCGCTCGGCCTGGGTGCGTCACACACTCACACAGTCACACCCCTCTTATCCTCATTTATCTCTCTCTTGCATTGTTTAATTTGATCTGCCAACCAAATCTTAACCAATTTTGTTTCTCTACGTAATGTGCTGAAACTCCTTTTATCTCTGGGACTGAACGTTTTAGGCTCCCAAGATTACCTCCTGTCACCTGTTGTTGTAAATTAGTGCAAGGCTGTTTCATAAAATAAAATAAAATCAGTAGTCGGCCTAGAATTCAGTTTCTGAATAAATTTTGCACCTAACAGAGCATGTTTAATTTGCTTGCAGCCATATCAACGGTGGTTACCATTACAGAGATCCTGAAGAACAATGGTTTTGCCGTTGAGAAGAGTAAGAAATTCCGTTTCTCTATCATCCAATATTCATGCAGTTACATTGACATAAGACAGCCACTGTTACCCTCGTTATGCGTATGCTATGAACTTGTCTTACCCCTTTTAACATATGCAGAGATTAGAACATCCACTGTTGAAATCAATGACGAAATGAAAGGCCGGTCAATCCAAAAGGCTAAGGTTAGTAAAAATCCGTACCCCTGTAGAATTTATTATGATGATACTAACTGAGGTGTTGCTTGTGTCAATTCGTTCATCTTCATACGGCATCCTTTTTGGTGCCGAAAATATTGAGTTGTTGACCGAGAGCTCTGTTTACAGATTGACATTGTGCTGGCAAAGTCTGACAACTTCGATGAATTGATGGCGGCCACTGCTGGAGAGGCAGCCGCGGTAGATGGCAAGGAGCAGATGTAAAAATTTCTGAAGACTGTTGACTATTCCTTTCTCTCCCCCTCCTTTGTTAGCTAGTTAGTTGGGGTTAATCGACTGAAGCTGATTCATCAAGATAGTGTTTTTGTGTTCACTTGTTGAGCGTGGCGTTTTCAGAATATCTATCTGATTCATTCCATGATTCCATTTGTTATTAACTGACCAGTGTTTAATGTGGTGGTTGGTAAATGCACTGCTCAATGTTATCATACATGTATGCAAAAGTGCTGTGCTGAGATAAAAACCAAGAGCACTAATTTCCATGAGTTCATACAGGTGCATGCAGAACACAAATCAGTTGCTGCTTCACCACTTGTATTTTATGATTGCCCAAGGCATTTAAACGTTTTCATGCATCCGAATAATAAGTTTTCGAAAGGCATGTTTTCTACACATGGTATCCACGCAAATCTGGAAAACAGAGGTGAGTTCATCAGATCTAAATGAACACAAAAACGGGTTAAGAACTTCCGCAGCCTGCAGCAGCAACAACCTGAGACTGAGCTTCAACCAGCTCCAGCACCAGTTGATTCAAGAAAAGCTGCCTGCTGTCAGAATGTCGCAAAACTGAGCTCTAATCAGGTCACACATCCTCTTCTTCAATCAGAATCTTCTTGCAAGCCTCGTAGCACATAAACGAGATCCCAGCAGCAGGAACCAACTTCATGCAGCTTGGGCCCAACCCTCTGTAAAGCCCCCCAATCCCTTCATCCTCAAGAATGCTCAGGAGGGCATGAAGCATGTTCCTGTAGACCTTCCTGCTACCAACGGCTCCAACTTGCATGTGCTTGCGTGCGACCTCAAGAGGGAATGTCGCTGTGCTTGAGATAGCTCCTGCCGCAGACCCTATGAGCAGTGTTGGAACGTTGCCAATCTCATTTGTCTTGAACATTTTCTTGTACACCTTCTTCAGGGTGTCATAGGCGAAGTAGTTGGTTGCAGCATATGGCACCACTCCAATCAGACTCGGAGTTAAGCCTCTGTAGAGTTCAGTAGGTCCTTCATCGCGGACAATCTTGACAAACGCGTCAAGGAAGTTGTTGTACACACCTCTCTGCATCAGAGAGCAACAAATACAGTATATCAAGTTTTGCACTTTTATAAAAAGTTCGCTTGTTCTCTCTGTTTTGGGGAATTAGATATGTCTTGCGGGAGATAGCACTAACCTGTATAGTCAGCCGTGTCTTAATCAATTCCAGAGGGTATGTACAAAGTGTTGAGCTGACACCAGCAAATGCCCCAGCCACTAGTGAAGGAGGGATTGGGATCTTCGGTTCCTCCCCAGACTTTGGGGTCAAGAACTTATTAGCTGTATCAAAGGCAAAAAGCTGCAAAAAATGTTTGAAACAAACATTCAGATACTTTGATGCATGCATACATATGCATGCCCATCCCATAAGTATCATTAATACCCCCTCCCATCCCAAAATAAGTGTTTTTTTAGTTTTGTGCTAAGTCAAATCATCTTAATTTTGACCAAACTTATAAAAATTACTAATTTTTGTGGTACCAAATAAGCATCATTAGTTTCATCATGAAAAATTTATTTTCATAATTTATATATTTGGTGTAATGAATACTAATAGCTTCTTTAATAAACCTGGTCAAACTTTAGATAATTTGACTTAGGACAAACGTAGAAATGCACTGGGACGCAAGGAGTATATCGCAAATTTTAATCATAAGTTCATAAGAATGTTATCAGAATCGCAATGCATATAATGATATTTTAAGCCATTAAGCCTACTTAAGATGTACAGGGACTAAATGCATCTAGAAAAATACAGCATAAGCCCAACCGTAGTACTGAGGGAATATTGCTTTGCACAATTGTATATTGCTTAGGCAAATCGCTAACAAGCCAGTAAGCCACTCAACCTTAGGATATAAGAGATTTATCTTCTAATATTCACTAAGGGCAAGGGGTGATAGAAGGTACAGATCATTACCAACTCAAGATTGAAGGTTCAAACGGTTTCATCCAACAAGCAATTCTGGGTTTATTTAAATTTCTCAAAAAACTAGTGCGTTTAGAAGAAGGCTACTGGAAGTTGCAAAATAATTGACAATTAAAAGATTTACTTGGTTTATATGGAACTTCTATCATCTTTTCTAATCTGCAATAAATGTTTCAGTAAGGCAAACAACAAGATAATTGTTCTACCTTGTTTAAAGAAACAGTAATTAGTTAAGAGCTCAAGCTCTTGAATCTGTGCATTCCAGAGCTCTATCAAGCCTATTATTTACCAGCCCAGCCAGACACTGAGCAACAGCCCAGAGCGATTGTTCATATCAGTGCAAACTGCATTTTATGTATTCCAGGTCAATACGACACTAGAACCATAGCAAGGATAATCAGGTGGAAATTATTCACAATATTAGAATGGCATGCAAATTTGGTTTTATGAATATGAAATACATGAAATACTTACACCAGTTTAAATTCTTTACGCTGCCAGATTAGTCCAACAAACTATACAACCTACCTTGCTCAAGAGATAAAAAGGACAAAAAATATGTTTCCATTAAAACTCTGGTTACAAGTCATTAACTGGAAAAGAAGCACTAAGATAAGCCAATAACAAAAGGTTACACTTTTCTCGATATGTCAGTGTAAGCTAGGCCATAAAAAAGCTATATATTCTAGCTTCTCTTGTAGATGGGGCTTCAGCTCAAACTATTCGAAAATAGGCAAATTCATTGTTCTCTGAATGACCAACATTCAGACACACCACTAACACCATAAATGCCCCAAGGATAGAAAAATCAAAACATTTCGTGGTGCTGCCTAGTTGCAACAAATTAACAGCAGACACACCACTAACCAACAATGTTCTTTACAATGCTCAGTTTATTCGCAAGGAGGTAGATATGTACTCGGCAAAATAAATATGTATTTTTGGGTTGATTTCCGCACTCGTGAGAAGAATTGTGCCTATTGCACATACATAGCAAAGAGAACATTGTAAAGAATCACAAGAAGACGACACATTTCGCAAAGCATGGATCAGCTATTTACCTCGATTGCCTTGCTGGGGGCTACCCGGATGACATTAACAAAGTTACCACGGAACAACCCAGTCCATCCCTCATGCTTCATGATAGACTGGAACACCTCCGTCGTCGAATTCCCATTACTTCCAACCATCAAATGTGTCCTAATGGTCTCCAAAGGTGCAACAGCAGTCCTTGACACTGCGCCTGCGATCGCCCCACTGATCAGCCTCTTAAGGTGATGATTCCCAACCTTAATCTTGAGCTTCACGACTTTCTTCTTCCCCTTCTCCCTCAACTCCACACCTTGCCCCAGCAGAGGCGCCTCAACAACCTCCGGCGAGACGTACTTCATGTACGGGTCCCGAGGTGTCTCCGGCGACGGGGACCTCGAGGAAGCACCCGGGAAGCCCGACCCCCACCTGCTGGCCCACGCTGGCGAAGAGGCCGGCCGGCGGGTGGAAGGACTGGTGGAGGTTCCATGAGAGGTTGAATCCACCATCGCCATCCACACCTGATGGTGCTGCCGGTGGCAAGGCCAGAAAGCAGCAGCTCCAATCCACCGCCGGGCTGGCCACAGCGCATTGCAGCCGCGCGCCGCCGCCCTTCCTGCCCATCGGCTCGGCCTGCTTTCTTGAATCAACAGGACGGTTTTCTCTGCCCCTTCTAGCTCCAGGCGGACCGGATAACAACTAGTGCAGCAGTGCTGCAAAAAGGCACTCCGACGGCAACGGAATCAAAAGGTGTGGCGCGGAAACGAAGCGGAAAGAGGCATCTCGCGGCAGAAAAAGGTGCTATTTTTCAGCGGCTCCCGTCCCGAATCCACCTCTCCACTAGCGCAGAAAAGGACCGATTTCTAGGTTGAAACCGCACACCCAGCGAACAAGAAGGAATGGCGATGCAGTTGGTAAGGAATCAATCTGCCAACACAAGGAAGGGAAAAGAATTGCAGCCGAGCCCCTTTTTTCCTCAGGCGTGATTGGAAATTTGGGCCGGCGATGATTACCATACAGACTGGGAATCGACTGCGCCTTTTCCTCCTTGTTTACCTCGCCTTGCGTTTATTGGCCGCCGCCGCCGCCGCCGCCTGAGACAGAGACGAGAGGTGGTAGGTACTCGTGGGCGTAAAGGCGAGAGCGGCGGACGGTCAGGTCGGGACTTGGGAGTCAAAACCGGCAGCACTAGGGATGCCCAGCACCACCGCGAGCACTTCTGTTGCTTTTTTCTTGACCTGAACGATTTTCGCAGTTTTCACTCTGCCCAAGCACTTGTGCTACTGCTGTCCCTAGAAGTCAAGAACGGCACTGCTACTAAAAACAAAATTCATCTGAATATTTGCTAGTAGTTAATATACTCGAAGGGGGCGACAGCAGTCGGCATGCTATTTGCTTGGATCAGACAATGATAGTAACGATTGAGGGATTGGAGCTACCAAGGCACGCAAATTAAGAAGAGCACAACAACAAAATTATGAAAAGCACGATAAGGTGGGAGCACGGTAACGTGGTAGGTGGGGAGCATGGTGATTCGAAGTGCTCGAGTGTTTACCTAAACGTCAAGAAGCCAAGTCCGGCGAATATTTAAACTCCACTCTTTCTACGGTGTCATAATATTTGGGACGATCTGCTCTATTTAGGGATACAAACGGATCAGATCGGAGCGGATAACACTATTTCCATATCTAATACTATTTATTTATTTTGTCGGATTCGGAGCGGAGCATATATTACGCAGTTATAGATATGGATATGGAGTTTTTAGGAGGTTGAAAATGGTACAGAATCGGACCAGTGTCGGAGCGGAAGCGGATTTTGAATGTCAGATAACACATGTGTGCGTCTAGTTTTTTTAATGATCAATAATCTATAAATTAAAGTTTAATAGCAGCATATCATAATTTGTATATAGCTATAAAATAATTATGTAGCTAAATAATAAATAGCATAATATGTTACACACTTAGTAGCAAACAATATGTAATACGAGTTCATTCGTACTTAAGAGTATAAAATTAGTAAACAAAATATAGATTCTTAACTAACTAAATGAAATGAAGCTTATTCTTTATTCTCCGTCCTTCAATACTCTACATTCCGCTAGCAAATACCAACTTGTTTATTGCCCTCTTGTGCCTGCCAAACTAATCGGATATTATCCTATTATAAATATCGGATAATCCGCGTTTGAATATTTGATAATCCATATCCATCGGATTTTGATAATACCATATCCTAATCCGCATACGCCCATAAATCGGATTCAGATTATTCATATCTGCATAGATATAAAAACTCTTCTCCATATCCTTATAATTTGGATTCGGATCGGATCGGATCAGATCAGATAATTATCCACATCGTTTACACCCCTAGCTCTATTTATCTCAGTATTTGAAGTTTAATGAGGTATTTGGATTACAAGAGTCAGAGATGGAAAAAAACTCTCAATCCTCACCAGGTACATACGAGCAAGCTTGAAAACCAGGTACATACGAACAGTGAAGATATGACTCTAAACACTGGTTAACCCTTTCTGTTTGCCCATCAGTTTGTGGATGGTATGCAGTACTCATGCGTAACTCGGTGCCTGTAAGCTTGAAAAGTTATTCCACAAAGCACTAGTGAAGATACGATCTCTATCAGAGATAATTGCTTCAGGGAGACCATGCAATTTAAACACATTATCCATGTAACAAAGAGCTACTTGTAAGGCAGAGAAAGGATGTGTCAACAGCAAGAAATGAGCATACTTGGAAAACTTGTCAACCACAACAATAATACAATTATAATGCTTGGATTTAGGCAGACCTTCAATGAAATCCAAACTGACCACTTGCCAATCAAATTTTGGGACTGGAAGAGGTTGAAGCAACCCAAGATATCTAACCCTCTCTGGTTTAGCTTGCTGACTAGACCAGACATTCCTCCACAAACTTCTTAACCATCTATTTCATTTTGGGCCATGCAAAAAGTTGTTTGATTCTGCTATAGGTCACCTAAAAACCAGAATGGCCACCAACAGCACTGTTATAAAGAGCATGAAGAACTTTCACTTGGACAGAGGGGTTTGCTGCCAACCAAGATTCTTCCTTTATAGCGGATAACACCTTGGTGCAGAGAAAAGTGAACCCTCAGATCCTTTCACAACCAGGGATAGATAACAATTTACTGAGTAGAGGATCCTAAGAATATGCAGCAACCACTTCTTGAAGCCGCACAGGTTGTACTACTGATATAGCCAACACCTTTGTAGTTGTAGAGGATGGAATTCTTGAAAGTGCATCTGCAAGCTCTGTTCTCCACACCCTTCTTATAACAGATCTTGTAGGATAAACCCAATAGCTTGGTGAGTGCCTTGTGTTGCCAAGGAGTGGCTCAATCTTTGGTCATCTAGGTGAACCAAACTTTACTAATCAGTTTTGATTGTAAAGGTGTTGTGCTGGAGATAAGACCTCCACTGTTCAATGGCCAATAAGATAGCAAGGCATTCCTTCTAGTCAGCGCTTGATTCTTGATCCCAAGAGCACGGCTAACATAGGCCACTGGGTGATTGTTTTGCTGCAGAACAGCTCCTATACCTTTTATCAGACTCATCGGTTTCCACAACAAAAAGGCTGATTGAGGTCAGGAAGAACTAGGACAGGTGCACTAATCAAAGAATGTTTAAGAGCTTGGAAAGAACTCTCTTGGAGGGAAGATCATACAAAAGGCTCTCCTTTCTCTAGCAAAGAGGTGCGAGGCTTACTGATCAAACCAAAGTTGGGAACAAACTTTCTGTAATACCCTACCAATCCCAAAACACTTCTAACATCCTTGGCACAGGTTGGAGTGGGCCAATCTCTGACCACAGCAATCTTCTCGGGATCAGTAGAGACCCCATGTTCACTTACCACATGACCTAGATAGGTTAACTGTTGCTGAGCAAAAGTACATTTCTTGAGCTTAACCTTATATTGCTGCTGCTGTAATGTCTGGAAAACCTGTTGGAGATGAGACATGCGTTCTTCCCAATGCTTGCTATATATTAATGTCATCAATGAAAACTACAACAAATTTTCTCAGAAATGGGGCTAAGATGGTGTTCATCTCTTGTTGAAAAGTAGCTGGCCCTCCTGTTACACCATAAGGCATCACCTTATGTTCATAGTGGCCTTGGTGTGTCTGGAAAGCAGTTTTCTCCCTGTCTGCTTCTTCTACCAGAATTTGATGAAAACCATATGCCAAATTCAGAGTAGAGAACCATTTTGCCCCCACCAATTCATCCAAAAGTTCATCAATGACTGGCAATGGAAATTTGTTTTTTACAGTTAAAGCATTGAGTCACCTATAGTCCACATAGAGGCGCCACTCACCTTCTTTCTTTTTGACCAAAAATACTAGGTGATGCATAAGGGCTTTTACTTTGCTATATTTGGCCATTCTGCAACAGATCTACCACTTGTTTTTCAATTTCATCCTTTTGAGCAACATTGTATCTGTAAGGTCTGAGCCTAAAAGGTTGTGCCCTAGGAAGCAATGGAATTATGTGAGTGCAGGACCTCTTAGGAGGCACACCAGTAGGAGGATTGAAGAGAGTAGAAAACTGTTACACTAATTTCTGCACTTCAACTGGCCAGGTTTGACCCTGGTGTGTGATAACATGATTAATTGCTAGAAGACACCAAACCTCATCAGAATTCAGTAACTGATGTAATTCAGGTAGTAGTGATCACATCACATTGGGTGGTGTTAGGTAACAGACCTTGCAATTGAAGCTTCTCTCCAAGATACTCAAAGGATAACCATTTTTGCTTCAAATCAATTATCATAGGGCTGTGTTGTTCCAACCTAGTCAATACCCAAGATAATACCATAGCATTTGAGAGGAAGTATTTTGAGAGAAACCTTGAAGGCATGGCCATGAATCCAAATGGGGCAATTCAGGAGTTCATGTGTATAAAGAAGAATACTACCACTGGCTACTCTAACCTGCATGGGTTTATTCAGAGGTACCCTATGAGGCCAAGTAGCTACAAGCTCTTCACTGATAAAGTTATGAGTACTACTAGAATCCACTAGCATTATAGCGGGTGTACCATGAAGAGCACCACTCATTCTGATGGTCCTGGAACTTTCAGTACCATTCACAACATGAACTGATAGCACCATTAGATCTTCTCCGGAGTCATAATCAGCATGATCTCTGGAATTTACCTTTGCAACCTCATCCTGAGAAATCATTTGCTAAATCTCCTCCACAACATTCAGAGATACTGTAGTTGCACACTTGTGATTGGGACCCCACTTGAGCCCACATTTATAGCAAAGACCCTTGGCCTTTCTATATGCCATAAGAGAAGCTAGTTTGTCATGAGTTACAGGCCCTTTGTGCAATTTAGGTTTCTTTTTGGACTCAGTATAGGATGGCTCAGACATAGTTCGAGCAGAAGTTGGAGCAGCTGGAATTACAGTTCTGCTGGCTGTTGCTCGATAAGAAGGAGACTGCAAAATTCTCATGTATTCCTTCTTGCTTTGAGAGGCAGACAATTCTTCCTGTGCAATAGAGCTAGCAACATCGAGATTCTGAGGTCTCTGAATTAATACTGTAGCTTTAATGTCATCATCCAACCCATCCACAAATTTGTTAGTGATAGTGACCACACTAAACTGAGGATCATGAGCCAAGATATTATGCACAAAATCATCAAATCTCTCTATATATTCAGACACAGTATTGGTTTGGCCAACATGGAAAAATTGCCTGAGAAAGAAACTATGCTGATCTCTTTCAAGTATATGAAACACATCATTGCAGAGATCTGACCAAGATAAATCCCTAGCAATAACCTCATAAGACTGAAGCCAAAAAGCAGCTCAACCAACAAAGTGCATAGTAGCTAACTGAGACCAAATACATTCAGGCACATTAAAGATCTCAGTAATTTTCACGTCTAGTTCTTCCACATCTTGGGACTAGTACCATCAAAGTCAAGAAAACTCATCTAAGGCAAAGCAAAATTCCAATTCTGCCTATTTGACAAACTGCTAGAAGCATTTTTCTCATCAGAATTCAGGGGAGGAGAATAGGTCATTACCCTTTCGAAGTTGTTTCCCTAGATGGACTTGTCACCAGTTTTGCCGCCTTGGAGAATGGATCTAGAAGATATGGAGTCTTGGACTTAGTGGTCTCGATGAACTCCAGGTCGAACACCTTGTGCGCAGGATCCATTGCCTCCTACTAGTAACACCACCCGATCCACCTTCTGACGAAGATCGGACAGACCAGGTCTTTAGTTCTTCCATCTTCACATCAATTTGCAGGCCTCCAAGCCATGTAATCCTTGAGCACCTCCTTGTTGTCCGCTAGTACCTCCTTCACCTCTTGATTCTGCGCTTGCAGGTCCTTCAGAACCGTCGTGAGATCCGCCACTGGTTTGATCCATGGCTATTACCTTGACCTGGCTCTTGCGTCTTATACTACGGACGCAGCAGATATTCCTCTTTTGCCGCCATGATCGCGAACATAGCAATTCTCGTCTTCCTCCACCCACACCACCAAGAATCACTAGCTCTGACTACCAAATGTCACAATACTTGTGACGATCTGCTTTATTCATCTCAGTATTCGAAGTTTAACGAGGTATTTGGATTACAAGAGTCAGAGATGGAAAAATAACTCTCAATACTCACTAGGTGCATATATATGAGCAAGCTCGCCGCCATCCGGATGCAGCCGGCCGAGTTCTACCTAGTTCATCCCCCTCTCCAAGTCTTCTCCTTCTGCTATTTATACCATCAGCGAGCAATTCTGCAGTGGGCTTCAATTCTTCCAGGTTGGGCCGACATAGTTGGGATTTTGCTTAGGCTGTCTCCTAGGCCAGACCGCTGAAGCATACGCAGTCCTTTGGGTGGATGAGGAGCTGTTCTTGGCGGGAGTCCTGGCATATAGCTATAATGTCATTTTCATACGTAGATGGCTATATAAACAATCTGCTAGACATGGCCTACAGCTATCATCACAACGGAGAGTGTAAAAAGACGTGTAAATACTTGGAGACACAATGTAAATACATTGAAAATAGAGTGGGGTTTGAAATGTAAGGTATGATATAAGGTTGGATATAAGGTTTGGTGACAATAACCTAAGAGCTTTTTTAGGCGTATAATGTTGCATTAAATGGGCGATTAGACCGATAGTAAGCGCTCTAATACAATTAGTGAAATACTGAAATCTATTGTCAATTTCAACAGTTTAGATCTGTAAACTCCCAAAATACACACTTAAATCCAAAGTTTTTGTTTTTGTAGAAGTGCGATGAGGCCTATAGACAGTCGCCGTAGCAGGGAAGATGGTGTAGGCCCTAGCGACAGGCATGAGGACGATTGAAATGGCGTGAAAGGAATGAGCTAGTTGCTAAGCTCTTCATTCTTTATGGAACTCTTTGTTTGTCTTTCTCCTGCTATCTTGTGCATGAATGCCTCCCTGGAGTTTAGAGTGCTTTGAACTGATCAAGTGTATGGAAGAAACATGTCCTTAGCCTTGTTATTTCTTATCTTACGTAAGATTGATTTCAGTTGGCCCAATCCCATTTGTGCTGCTTTAGATTGATTTTAGTTGGTCCAATCTCATATTGTGTTGATTATGCTTGTTTTTTTACATGGGATCTCAAAAGCTTTAGTAAGAGATCACATTAAGTGCTCATAGAGGTAGGGTGTGCGCACGTGCGTTAATATGGGTGAGCGTACGTGCGTGTGTGAATGTCTATGTCTATATTGTGTTTCCCAAAAAAATAATATTAAAATCTTTTCTTATTCCAAGTATTGTTGCTCCTTGATTATTCTCTTCCAAAAAACTTATTTCATTGTTGTTTGTTCCTATACTTTCTGGTCACATAGCTAAATTGCCCTAGTTGGGGGCCAAAAAAGTTTTTTTAGTTAGAGGTGGCCTAGGTGGGACCATGGGTACATTGTCGCCTATGAACTGCACCCCTCCTCCGCTTGTTGTCGCTGCCAAATAGTGATTTTGTCTCATTGGGAATGTGATATTCCTTCTTCTACTGAAGTTCGTCTTAGATAGGTGGTGGTGGTGGTGACGACCGAGGGAGCATAGCGACAAAGTTGGACTCAAGAAGGGAGGCAATCCCTATGGTCAACGCAACAAATGGAGGACTTACGGAGGTGAAGGATTCGGTGCAACTCAATCAATGGAGGTATTAGGTGTAGTCATGGCTACATCATCACATGGATGTGTATATAGGGTGGAGAGACCAAGTGAGGTCCAAGTTTCGGGTGGAGGGGGAGGCTGAACATATAACACATATCAGTTTCACTAAGCATGCCATATTAAATCTCAAAATGGTCAAACGGGTTTTTGACCTAGCTATATTGAACAATAAGTACTTGACTATGCATTTTAAGAGTCCATGCATTTAGACGAGGGATTGGCACAAGTTTAGTGATCACTTGTGGGTTTCACTCTAAATAAATATATCTTGTGCAAATCATTTTGAATTATAACAAGGAAAATGGAATGCCCTGACATGTCCTTCATTAATTCCACAACGAACATGTTTGATCAAGTGTATAGAAAAATGTAGCCACACCTACAACATCAAGGCTATGTTCATTAAATCCATCGCTAAGATATTTTGTACTCCCCCCGTCTCAATTTTATAGGTCGTTTGACTTTTTGACACCAAGTTTGACTGGCTCGTCTTATTCAAAATATTTGCGAAAAAATAGAAAAATTCAATTCATAGTTAAAGTATATTATATGCTAAACTAAATCACAATAAAAATAATTGATACTTATGAAATTTTTTGAATAAGACGAGCCGGTCAAATTTAGTGTCAAAAAAGTCAAACACCCATAATTTGGGACGGAGGGAATAGTATATTTGTTTGGTGTCGGAAATGTTGTTATTTTTTTACAACTAGGCCAAATTTAAAAGTTTGACTTAGAATAAACGTAGATGTCATTTATTTGGAGGCAGGGAGGGCATGCAGCATCATACCTTTTAAGTATTTGAGACTTGCAACGTAGTATTTCATTTAGGCCTCATTTATATTAAAATGAAAAGTATTCAGCATCTTGCACTAAGTTGAGCTCTTTTTTTTAATAAATTCTGTAGAAGAGCGACCTATTATATTAAAAAAGGCCAACACGTTTATCTGTTGGAAAGTTTATCCGTTGGACATAAAAGAAGTTTTAAAGTTTTTTTCTTTGAGAAGTAATCAATACAAAATCCACCAAATTTTTATGAGATCCTCGTGTTTCAAACCTCTGGCTGCTCGTAACTTTATTTCATTTCCATCCCTGATTTCCATTTATTTATAGTTTTATTTTCACTTTTATATAATCAGTGGAGTAGGGTAGAGGTATATACCTAGAAAAAAAAAGTAACGGCATGCATGTTACCCTCAACATAGAATTCTTACTGTTACCACCGTAGCTCTATGCCTCTATTGATTAGCATAATGAACCTTTCGGTGGAGATTCACATTCACTCCAAAATTCAGTGGATCCAATGGGTACAACTAATAAAAAATTACAATTCTTACGATGAATCAGAGAGAACCACTCCTCTATTTTATGTCGTGACCTTAGAGGGAAAAGAACATGCTCCTCTGTCCTCTCACCCTGCTCACATACTTGGCTTCAATATCTCAGGAATCACTTCAGATAGCGATTTACATCATACACATTCACTGTATGGGACAAAAACAAACGATTCGAGTGTCATTTTCCCGCTGCATCTGTACGTGTCTACCGAACCGCGTACGTGTTGGCCTACCCTACCGTGCGGGGTATCATTCACTGTGTGCGGCGTGGCCGTACACGTGCCGCGGCTGTCGCATTCCAGCGGTCGCCGTAGGCCCTCATCAAGCGTCGTTAATTCACGTGGAATGAACACGCAATGATAACGAAGAACACGAGGGAGGACCTCGGATCGAGTTTGGAAACGTTTTACTACTGTGTTTTAGTACTAGAAACTTGAAAGCACGTGCTGGTGACCGCCGCCGTCTCCATTTCTGACTTTACCCCGGAGGGGAATTGAGGCGGACCGCAGACGTCGTCCCTCTGCAGTTTTCTTCGCGCAGTCTTCGGAGTTTGGTCAAGCTCGTGCACCACGTTTTGTTTACTACCGATTTTCTTCAACACATACACACTGCATGCCAATCGTCTGATATTTGTTTGCTTGTGAGTTAAATTTTCTAACCTTCTGATGGAGTCTGTATGATGTTGATGTAGCGGACAAATATGACCTATGGGTTTGTGTAGACGGTAAAATATGATAGATGGATTTTTAGTCGATGGATTTTATGTTTATTTTGTTAAATTGGCTACATATATCTAAAAAACATTATTTATTATTGCAATGTAATTTATTATATTGTGTTGATACATGACGGTTGTGGGGAATAAATATTCCCTGTGTCCTCAGGAAACGTATTCTCTATGTGGGCCGTTGAAGGACCTAATTCATTCAGGAGCCGACCGACCGACTTGGTGCACTCTATCTTTTGTAATCTAAACCGTTTGGTAGACGTAAAAGGAAACCGACTTGTAATCCAAGCCACGCCGGACTATACAAGGCGGACTAGGACCCCTCTTAAAGACATCCCTCTCCATCTCTCTCGACCTCAGACAGATCCTACAATCTCTCAGCCCTCATACATACTCAAAGCAATACAATCAGCCACAAACAGGACATAGGGTATCACCATTTTCGTGGCCCTGAACCTATATAAATCGTGTGTTCTTGTTCCCGTCGCGTTACACGCGAACCATCGAGCTACGGTCGGTCTCGCGAACCACAAAAAGCACTGCGTGATACATTCCGTGGTGCACTGCCGGTATCAAACCTCGACAATTGGCGCGCCAAGTAGGGGAGGCGACATCGACATCAAGATAGCTCCATAGCCGTCATCTTCAACAAAACTCAAGATTCAATCAGATCACGATGAGAGTAAGCTTCTGCCTCAACTTCAAGCTCCAGCCAAGGGAGGTCGTAACCTTCGGCTCCATCACATCTGTCATCGACAATTTTGGCGGCATGCGCATCATTCATAATCGTGCACCGGCATGGGAGAAGTGGTCTGTCACGGCACGGCGGATCCCGGCCATGCCATCTTCATCATACAAGATTGGTTTCAGCGCTACGAGACTTATATCTGCTATGTCAAGTCCAAGGCAGGATCCAGCGCAACAGCGTCTGATAGTTGCGCACCAAGAAGCCTGAATCAAGTTGCTGCAATCACGTTCAAGATCAGTCCAAGACTAAGGTCAGGAAGTCAAGATGGCCACCCTAGATACCGAGTCCGGCCAGGAGTTCTCTTGCACCCCATCATGCAACCAATTAAGCTTGAGTCCGAATAGGATCAGCAGATCGATCTACTGAGTCTGAACAGAAGAGTTGTATTCGGTTAGAAGCTCGGAACTCGGTCTGCAACGCTGCCCTGTCTGCCATATTGTGGTGTTGTCTACCGCCCATGTCCAACCATGAGTTTCCATGTGAGCAAGTAGAGCTTGGGATTCATGGCAACCTTCGTGGGTTTCACTAAAGCTAAAACAGAAGGCAATATTATCGTGTGCATGCAAGCAAGAGTCAACGTACGCAGGAGTGACCTCAGATACATCTGCAGCCAGGGTGACCTCCAAGTCTATACTAGCAAGAGCCAACTTACGCTTACATTTGGGCTAGCAATCTTGGTTCGGGTGACTACCCGATCAGTTGGAGATATGCTGGGCATCAAAATAGCTAAGTTATTTTAAATTTTACACATTTAATTATGCTAATTATTTTTTCGCTTATCCGATTGATTCGTCTTATCGCTCCAATATTATTTACGTCTGAGTATTCTATTCGCAAACAATACTACTCAGACTCTTTCCTAATTATTATTTCATGCAAATATTCCATCTCGGCATAAAATATTCGCAACGTGCCGAAGCAGCATATTTGCGTCATCATTGACTATCTTTAATTTCCGCTATATGAGACGAAACGCAATGAATCATCAGCTGTTTGCAGTGAGTCCTCTAATCCAAGTGGTCTGCTATTATTGCTCATATTATTTCTTAATCATCCGTGCTGTGGATCTACTGAATTGTCTCTTAACCATCCGGTTATCGGATCATTGAATTATTTCTGGAATATCCGAGTGATTGGATCAATTCGATTTTTTATAGATCACTCGGATTATCTATATTATTTCTGGATCACCAGGATTGTTTCTGGATCACCTGTATTATCTCTGGATTATTCATACTGCCTCTGAATCACTCGGGATGTCGATCACTCATTATTTCTTGATCAACTTTCCTAGATCACCAGGGATTTCAGATCACTCGGATTATCTCTTAATCATCTTTCTGGATTACTCACATTACTTCGGATCATTCGTATTAATTTCGGGATCACTATTTCTAGATTATTCATATTATCTCAGAATACTCGACTGCTCGTATTATTTCAGCATTATTATTTCTGGACTCAGATTATTTCCGGATCACTTGGGGTTTCATATTATTCAGATTATTTCTGGTCATTCAAACCGTGCATTATGCACATAAGTAAGCTGAAACATTTTCTACCTCGTGTGTTTTCTCGAATTATTTCCTAGCACATTGTGTGCCTTGACCAGCTTTTCTGTTACATCTCGTGTTTCTCTGAGAACAACTTTTTTTTGTCGCATCTCGTGTTTCGCCGAAACAACTCTTTTCTGTCGCATCTTGTGTTTCGCCGAGCCAAATATTTTCTGTCGCATCTCGTGCTTTTACAAGTTTCAGTGTTTTCCGGCAAAATCTGTGTGTGCAATGACAGGGTAACTCTAAACCCTCCATACGAGGCAATCGGTCTGGCCAACCGGTGTTACATGCCTGCGCGTACTTATAATAGGGTGCAATCTAGCCCTCTTTACGGGGCAATCAGCCTAGGTCGTAGACCGACAGCTGGTGTTACATGTCTTCGCGTCCTCATTTAAGGGATACCTCTTGCCTTTCGTACGGGGCAGTCGGTTTGGCCCACCGACACTCTATGTCTTCGCTATACTCGGAATTCAAACAGGGAGTTCACTTTGTGACGTACTATCAACTCGGGAGTTCACTTCATGATGCACCGTCGACATGGGACGCCCCACTGCTTCGTCGACTCGGGGGCTGGGCTATTGTCCGTCTCGCCGACTCGCTACTTCATTGACTTGGGGGCTGGGCTTCTGTCCGCCTCGCCGACTCCTTCGTCGACTCGGGAGGCTAGGCATATGTCCGCCTCGCCGACTCATTGCTTCGTCGACTCGGGGGGCTAGGCTGCCGTCCGCCTCGCCGACTCGCTACTTCGTCGACTCGGGGGCTGGGCTGTTGTCCGCCTCGCCGACTGGCTACTTCGTCGACTTGGAGGCTGGGCTTCTGTCCGCCTCGCCGATTCCTTCGTCGACTCGGGAGACTGGGCATCTGTTCGCCTCGCCGACTCCTTCGCCGACTCACTCCTTCATCGACTCGGGGGGCTGGGCTGCCGTCCTCTCGCCGACTCGCTACTTTGTCGACAACGGGGCTGGGCTATTGTCTGCCTCGCCGACTCGCTACTTCGTCGACTCGGGGGGCTACATTGCCGCGCGCCTCGCCAACTCACTACTTCGTTGACTCGGGGGGGCTGGGCTACTGTCCGTCTCGCCGACTCGCTATTTCGTCGACTCGGGAGACTACACCACTGTACTCGCCGACTCGGGAGGCTACACCACCGTACCCATTGACTCAGGAGACTACGTCACCGTCCCCGCTCCACCAAGATCACTCGGAAGAATAAGTTGCTTGATCCTCAACCCGATTATGCTAATCAGCTTGAGGCTCGGGGGCTGCATGGAGGATACCATCAGAAAATTTTTGAAGACTACAAGGCAAGACATTCAGAAAGCAGAATTTGGATCTTCAAGCTGATTGTTTCTCAAGTCAACTTGAAACTCGGGGGCTTGTAGGGGGTCCTCATGAAGCGTATTCTCTATATGGGCCATTGGAGGACCTAATTCAGGAACCGACCGACCGACTTGGCGCCCAAGACAATGACTCTATCTTTTGTAATCTAAACCATCTGGGAGACGTAGAAGGAAACCGACTTGTAATCCAAGCCACGCCAGACTATATAAGGCGGGCTAGGTGTGATGCCCCCGGCATCTCAAAAGCCTTGACACGCGATTAGATTAGCGTTAATCAAGGATTGGACTTAATCATGCTTAGAGAAGAGCAACAACTAGGCTAGTAAACCACTAAGTCAAAAATTTTCAAGTTGAACATGCAAAACCCTCCGATGCTTGGTTGAGACATTTATACATTTTCATGCAAGACATCAATTACAAAAGTTTTAGTTCAAGAAGTTGCCTTCAAATATGCTATTTTGACCACTATCAAAAATCAGATGTTATGGGGCCCGAAAGTTCAAACCAAGCCCAGTTAGCCAACACTTAGGAAATGTTGCTAAGTTTAGGGTCGACACTCCTTCCCAAATTTCATTCTGAAATTACTTTCGATTTGACTATACAACTTCAAAATCTTTCTTTTTATGAAATGAAATTAAACTTATCACCTTTCAAATGCATCCGACTTTAAAATGATTGGACTTTATTTGATGCTTCAAAAGTTAGAAACAAGAAATACTCTACATGGAGTAAACCTGAATTTTGACCACCCCTCTAAACACATCTGTGTTTGTATTTCAAAATCTATTGTGATTTAAGCTAAACTTTATATATCAAACTTGTAAACAATTTCATGCTGAACAACTTTAATAATTGGTGCTTTGACATGCAGTGAGGTTTGCATAGAGTTTTGGGGATTTTTCTGTTAGCATGTGAATTGTGTCCAAACTTGACCTGTTTAGTAAATTCAAATTTTCTTTGGTCTACAGCCATTGTCATGCAAAACCTTAGTTGATAAAGTTGTAGATCTTGAAATTATAAACAACATGGGTATAAAAATCTTTGTATGAAAATGAGCATAAGGTGGTCTTTTAGAATTTATAAACAAAAGGGATTTGTTAGTCAAACAGGGGTCAGCAGTTTGAATTCAAATTCAAAGCATATTTTCAGATAGAACGTGGTATGAAAGTTTATAACAAAGATGTAGATCTTGAAGAGTAGAACATTTCATTCAATTGGGTCCTTTTCAAATTCGGCTCCTACGTTGGTCAAATTGGCAAAATTCAAAAACCTGGTTAGTTGGTCAAACCCCATTTTTTATTTTTCGGGATTTTCATTTTCTTATGAGTCTATGACACGTGGGGCCCACATGTCGGGTTCCCGCCCGAGGCTCGGATGACGACATCCCCGCGGGTCCCACCTCTCCGTCGCTTCGTACACCCGGTTCACCGGTCCACCGCACCCCGGCCCCACCTGTCAATGGAATCAGGCCTATGGACCTGGTCCACCGCGCGCCCCATCTCCTTCCTCCTCCCCTCCCGCTCGCCCACGCGGCGGCCGCGCCATGGACGCCAGCGCGCCCAGCCTCGCTCCCTCTTCACCTGGACGAGAATCCGTCCCCTGCTCCCCAGCTCCCCTCGCCTACGCACTCGCCTCCGCTCTCTCCGCACACGCGCCCTGCTGCCCATCCCTAGCTCCCTCTCTGCCTCTC
The DNA here is from genome assembly GCA_030272315.1 of Paspalum vaginatum. Taxonomy (NCBI): domain Eukaryota; kingdom Viridiplantae; phylum Streptophyta; class Magnoliopsida; order Poales; family Poaceae; genus Paspalum; species Paspalum vaginatum. The sequence continues at coordinate 8,322,873 of CM059020.1, read as the reverse complement.
CTTGCCCGAGTGCCCAGGACCCCGCGGCGCCGTCGCCCGCCATTGGAGCTCGCCCCAAGCTCGCGCGTCGGCCTCCTCCGGCTGCCTCCGCTCCCAACAGTGAGTGCCCCCGCATCGCCCGGCTTCGCTCCACCGTCCCCAACGCGCCTTAACTGCCGCCATCGCCCGTGCCCTGCAGTCACCGCGCGCCTACCATGGCCGCTCCGAGCTCAAGCCCGACCTCACCTGTCGACGGCCACCATTCGGCCCTCCCCTACTCCTCCACTTCACCTTCTCCGAGCGTGCCTCGACACCGCGCAGCTCGCGCGCCTCACCGGAGCCCCTACTCCACTGACGGCGCCGGATTGAGGAGCGCGCTGCCGGACCTCGTCGCCGGGTTCACCGCGGGTTCGTCACGCGTTCCTCGGCCACTGTAGCCTCCCCAGCGCGACGCGACCTTGGGGAAAAGCAAGCCCTTCGCCAGGGAACATCTTCCCGGGGTGACTCGGCTCCAAAGCCGAGCTTCTACAGCCGCCGGAGCAAGCCCCATCCCCTCCCCTGCGTGTTCGGCCGAAGGAAGAAGAAGAGCAGGGAGAAGAAGGTTGCTTTTCAGAAACACCCCTGCGCTTTTGTTTATTTTCATTCAAGTACTATGCGCTATTCACTGTGTCATCAAATCCGTATGCGCTAGTCCCCTGATGTAATAGATATTCACATGTAGGTCCCTGACTGTTATGGTTTTGATTTATTAAATTTCTATAAACAGAGAACTTTGAAAATTCATAATAAATCAAATAAAAATCAGAAAAATACAAACTAAGTTGCATTTTTATCCTTGTTAAAAGATCTATCTGCTGAGTATGATGGTTGAGTAGGAAAAGACATTTTTGCCCCTGATATTGTGCAGTGCATGAAAAACCTTAATAAATAGGAAATGTGGGTTAAATGAGCTTCAAAAATTATGAAATTTGGGCAGAGGCATGGATAGCATGTGTAGGCTCTGTATAATTCTGGTAGCCCTAGCATTGACTGATTAATTACTATTTTGCCCTTGTCTTGTATTTAAGCATATATTTAATTTAAGAAAAGGTTGCTATGGTGAAAAATGCTTCAAGTGACTTCAGGGGCTTGGTATGAGCTCTAGGTTATGACCATAACTCACTGTTAGGGTAGGAGGTTGTGCATGTCAAGTGTAGGCACTGATTTGAAAATAGTAGAAATAATGCATATTTAATTGAATAATAGAAAATGTGAGACCAGAATATTTAATAAAAGCCACAATAGATCATATCTGATACATAGGGGTATGTGGATCTTAGCAACTGAATTGGGGTACAATGTAGTTCTTAACTACTATTTTGAAATACATATGGGAATGCTAAGTCGGCTATATGGAAAATAGATGTCTAAATAAGCTTTGGTCTTCTTACGCTAAACAAGCTTTGGTCATTTTACGAGCATGAATGATAAATCACTAAGCGCCCCTTGTTATTATATGTGGTAGACTAAGTTAACTTTAGATGATGGCTTGTACGATTTCTTAGTACTAAACAAATTTCGCCTCAACATGCATAACTCTATTCCATAAATCATGATTCACCGCATCGCATCTGCATCATAAGCAAGCATTGCACTAATACATGCTCAAATTGCACTATGTCATGCATATAGATCCCGCGAGCGAAGGACACCCGCCGGACCAACCAATCGTAGAGGAGCCCGAGGAGGAGTTGCACCAGGAGCCGGAAGACCAGCAGCAAGGGCCCGACTTCGCTCAGGAGGCAGCTACTAACCCTAGTGAGGAAGGTAGGCAGGACTATGAAATTCCCAGCTAATATTATCTTGGTTGATGATTACGTAAGCCGCATTAGGAGTTGATCGAAAACAATTGCATTAGATCCCCATGCCGCCCTGGCCCTAGCACCTATACCTAGAGCTCGTAGGACGAGTTGCCTAGGCTCTGCTAGGTACGAGTAGATATGAGTGAATGGAGTCACTCGTCGCGTAGGTGATTTCAAAAAATTTCAGAAATCTTACTATTATGAAAGTTATTATTATGCTCATGATTTAAATGGAGACCGAGCGGAGAATAATTTTATTTGGTGGTGTGCGTTGTTGTATCATTTGGCTCCGCCCGAGTCGTTTAGGGCCCGTCCGCTGTTCGCCTGCTGTTTGGCATAACATTGCTAGGGTGCTTAACCGGAAAATGGGACCGGTGAAGTCTTACCTGGGTTTGTCCGGAGTTTTCGAAGGTGCCGCCCATCCACTTTCTGGAGGCCGATGGGCCCGGGGGCGCTTGTACTCGAAGGAGGGCTGACCCAGGGCACTGTGGTATCGCTCCTGAGAGGGCATAACCCGAGGGTTATGTGGGGGCGCTTTGAATCTTGGGACAAGATAGGTGGAGATGGGGACTGTATGTGGGAACGCGATGGCTAGTAAGCATATACCCCTGGCATGATAGTTATTCCCGGAATTAAAATCGATTCGAATCGATGATGCCCACCAGGTGTGGGAACGCTGATAATGCACACGGGCAACGTAGTAACTACTTGAATATATTATATCTGTTACTCATGTTTTCAAATACTACATGTTTGTATTGTATTGTTTACATTTCTGCAAGTTATTATTATAGAGTTATACGCAAATGATGAGACTTGTTACTTTATGATATTATGTCTCTGTTTAAAATCTATGGCTAAGGATCCACGTGATAGTAAGCAAGCTTCGCGTCAGCCGTAAGCCATTCCATTAAGTCCTACTCAGTAATTAGTACTCAGGTTTTCCCCCACCTTTTGAGAACAGGTACCGACGACATCTGAACAAGTGTCTGGAGGAGGGTAGTACCGGTGGGCTCGGTGCTTGCTCGCTTCGATCACCATTGCATGAAGACCTACTAAAGTATTTCATTTCCACTGTGAGATGTTTTCGAATTCGCTTCCGCTACTTGATTCGAACTTGCCTTTCGCATGGCATTACGTTGAAACTTGTATTTTATTTCGAACTAGGTTTGTAAAGTATATCTACTTATACTCTATTTCAACTGCCTGTGATGATGTAACCTGTTGTGGCTCCATCGTGGGCTGGTTGTGTATGATGTCGGTTCCTCTGGCAAAAGGTAATATCGGGAGCCGAATGACTCTCGACGGACGACCGGGTTTAGTTCGGTCCTAATTGCACTGCAAGCCAGAGGTGGTAGGTGTGCTCAGCCCGAATTAAATCGGCAGTTCCGTCACACTAGGGACCCTTCCTAAAGACATCCCTCTCCATCTCTCTCGACCTCAGGCAGATCCTACAATCTCTCAGCCCTCATACATACTCAAAGCAATACAATTAGCCACAAACAGGACGTAGGGTATTACGCTTTCTGTGGGCCGAACCTGTATAAATTGTGTGTTCTTGTTCCTATCGCGTTACACGCGAACCATCGAGCTACAGTCGGTCTCGCCAACCACAAAAAGCACTGCGTGATACATCCCGTGGTGCACTGCCGGTATCAAACCCCGACAACTGTCGACGGAAGCGACACTGAGATACCGTATAGGCACCTCATGAGTAAAGATAAGTGTAGGGACATGGAGACTGCTGCTGGGAACGACGGAACTCGGGGAACTCAGGAGATTTAGAGAGGTTCGGGCAAGAGGTGTAACACGGTAATACCCTACGTCCTCTTTGGGGTATCACTATGAAGTGGAGAGCGAGATTACAAGCCGAGTGCCCCAGACCTTGGGCGCATGGACAGGTTAAGAGATTGAGTCTAGTGTGTTGGGATCGAATGAGGAAGAAAAAAAAGGGAAGAGCCCCCCTCTAGGTACACTACTCTTCCCTTTTATAGATCAAAGGAGGAAGCCTAATACAGAGTTGGTAGCACAGTAACGCTACGATGGTAACTATAGCAATGCCCTATTCCGGTATGGTCTTGAGATTGCATTACGTCACACGGTACGGCTCATTACGTTGCTCAGCGACTTGAGGGTGTCCTGTTGTGTACCCGAGTGTGAGGCGGAGGCTCTGTTCCTTCTCCACCCTACCGGCCCGGCCAGGAGTCTTGTACGGCCGTTATTGTCGAGCCGCTTCAACCGTAATGAGTACGCCGCTGGAGCCCTTACTGTGTCGCATGGCGGAGGGGTGGTGTGCCCAGTCTTATCTGCTTTGTTAGATGTTGATGGGCCCTGCACGCCCCGTGCACAGCTGTGCACGTCGCACAATATCCGCTTTTTGACCCCCTTTGCCTGCAACATTTAATGCAGTGGCTGGCGGGTTTCTTCACGTGGAAGGAGTCCCTCTCCAGGGCTTACATGGCCAACCCCGGATGCATCTCGGGTCCAGAACCATCGGGGCAGGTGGCGTCTGCCAACCCCGGGCTTGGCCACCCATGCTGGGTGCTGGTGCAGTCTTCCCTGCTGTGGGCCATGTGGGTCCCCTTGCTGAGGTAAGGTGAGGGCCCACACGGGTGTTTTTCCGAGATGGAGGCGCTGAGGAAGCGACTCGGGGGTATGGGGTCCCCAGTGGCGTTAACAATGACTGACAATTGAATTTCATCAGTCATCCCTATGCGATCGTGTAAAACGTGACTAATCGACTGAATTTTGTCAGACACCCTAGAAAGTCGTTTGTTGTAAAATATATGTATAATGTAGAAAGCAGCACACGTAGGGTCCCTTTGAATTGCAAGATCTTATTAACTTAACTAATTATAAGTAAAAGTTATCAAGCTTTCTCATTAAATAAAATTTCTAGACAAAGAAAGTACTTAGTGACATATACTTTCAAATATCAAAATTTCGTTGGTACTTAGTAATTTTATTATTGTAATAATATTAAATACTTAAATTGTTGCCTAATATTATATTTATTTTTACTGAGTGTAGGTGAATGGACTTGTGCTTTATGCTATTTTTATGACTAATTCATGTTAAAATATATATCCATGTTTACTATCACCAAGAAATATCGTACATACACGACAAATGAGATATTGTCATTTTTTTTACTTTTTCAACAAGCAAACAATATTTTCAATAAAAATACCAAAATTCATAAAGAAGAAGCAAACTTCGCCTAAAAGAGAGCCAATTTTGTGGTTTGTTTTACCCTTTTCAACCGGTTTTTATGGAAATTCACTTCATTTGTTGTGTTTTGGCACAGTGAAAATATACATGGAAATGTAGCGCGTAGGTTGGGCTGGCAGCGCGGCCACATTCCACATGCATCATGCCTATTAGGCTAGCCCACATAAGCCCGCTCACCCAACAATACCTAAAAAGGATGAAAGACTTGTTTATTCCCCTTCCTATCATTGCTCAGGGGCAAGGGCGACGCGGGGCGCTCAATTTGTCTAATGCTCCGTGCAGTGGTGGCGCAATAGTGTGCATGGTAGCGGCTACCATGACACAACCAAGCGTAGGGGAAGCATCCGAGCGGTAATGACATAGGGTGTTTGGACAGCGCCGCATTGGACTATTATTGCCGGTTCATCGATCCAACCACCTATATTTCAAACTTTTTTCTGTCAATCATGTCTGCAATGTAAAACATTATCGTGGACGTTTTCAGTGGGTGCATTGGTAAGGACAGTCTTAGCTCCTATCCAGCATAGGAAAGTGCAAGGACCGGTGTTCGGTTGCCTGGCCAACAGTAGCGAAGGAAGCTCAAAAATCTAGGTGTGCCCGTGGTAGCCGGCGAGGGGACGACAGCTGGCGAGGGGGCTGCTGGCCGCCGGGCACAGGCGCAGGCACGCACCAGGGTGGGGGGGGCGCCTGCAGCTGAGGTGCTGATGTGGAGCTTGCGACGGACGACGGGCCGCTTTGCCCCACTGCTAGGCCACTGGAGACGCCGTCATACGGGACCACGACATTTATCTACAAACAACCATTTTGTAATTCTGTAGAGATATCCCTAGATTCAGGCTGTAAGCTATTTGGAGAGTTATGCCAAATAGGCACTTAGTTTTCATCATAAACACTAGTTGCTTTCTTCTCTCAAACTTTGTTCACAAATGATTTGAAACGTTATCTTTAGAATAAACGTAAAAAGGATAGGTGCTTCTGTTTCTTTGTCTTTTTAAAATAGCATTCAAAATATACTTTTTTCAATCGAGTATAGTACTTAGTGGACTATTACGGCTTAAATGGTGAGATTGTTTTGGAGGAATCCAACACTTGATTTTTAAACCATTAGTGTCTAAGATGGAGTGCTAGGATTCTTCCTTACTCTCCCTCTATACTCTATTCACGCCTCCTCCTCTCAGCGCGCCACCGTCCACATGCCTCCTCGCGCCGCCTTGCACAAGCACCTCCTCACAGCCGTCACCCCCGCCTCGCCCTTCAACCGCGTCTCCAGCGGCTACCACCACCACCTCGCCTCCCACGCTAATCCGGCTTCGCCGAGGTGGCTACACCTGGCTGGCTCTCCCCGCCGCCTACTTCTCCCCCAGCTCCGGTGGCTTCCCGCAGCCTGCACTGCCGCCAACCTCCGCCGCCACCGCTAACTGAGGTGGAGACAACAACCCCACCACCGGCACCTGCCCAACCGCCCTCCTTTGCCACCCACGGCCGCCGCCCCGCCGCCACTACCAGGCTACCGACTTCTCCGTCATCCCTCTAAGACCAGAGGTGATACATGTAACCCCACCCCCAACCCCGAACACGAACCCCCACCCTGAATCCTAGCCTCGGCGGCCAGAGTTAGGGAAGAAGAGTGACGCGATGTTCTTAGTTTGGTTGAAAAATTGGAGCGTTTGATCCCTGAAACAATCTATTGCGGTATAGCATTTCTCTATAACAAATACTCAGATCAATGGAGTACGGCCCATTTAACCCAGCTCATACAGCCCGCATGAAATTCAGCGTTTGAAAGTTGCCAAGTTATATCATCTGGCGAGCAAGATGAGCAGAGCAATGTCCATTGTTCAGATGGCGACGCCCAAATCCATCGGCGGCATACGCCAACTGGGAGCAAGATCATTTAGTACAGTACTAGTAGTAAAATTGCTGCTTATTATTGAACCGAACAAACAGCGCGCACACCTCCACGACTACAGCAATCTGCAATCCATGGAAATATCTGTGAAGAACGCACGAGCAGGTGTCGCTCCTGGCCATCGGATCGATCAGCCCCGGAAGGAGTCGGAGCCGGTGTTGCTGGCGGCATCGCCGGCGGCCTTGGGGCAGCGGTCGTGTCCGTACCACACGCGGTCGGGCAGGGGGTCGCCGAAGTAGAAGGTGGCCGTAGCCGATGGGCCCTGGAGCCCCGGCTGGAGCACCTGCACCCACTCGGGCGCCCAGCCGTCGCGGCCGTCGCGGCGGAGGTAGAGGTAGCAGACGCCGTAGCCGCAGGGCCCGGGCACGCGGAACGTGTCGGTGGCGCAGCGCGCGAGCGCGGCGGGGAGCCGCGCCGCGTGGGCCTCGTTGCGGTACGCGTCCCCGAACGCGACGCTCACGGCGTCCGACGCCCGCGCCGCCGGCGATGCGCACGACGTCTTCACCCGCAGCGTGTACGTGCACGCGCGGCCGCCCGCCGCGGCGGGAGCGGATGAGGACGGCGCGAGGAGCAGAGGGAGCGCCGCGAGCAGGAGCAGCGCAGGTAGGCTGCGCGGGGATACGGCGGCGGCAGCGCTGGGACTAGGAGGAGCCGCCATCGCCGGGGCAACGGGACGGATCACGGATGTGGAGGCGGAGGCGGAGGCGGGTTGGTGGTGATTGAGGTGCTGTAATAGGCGGCGGCGTCGCGGGCGCGGGTGCCGCGCGAGGATAACGTGTCGGGGGCCAAGAAACGCCTGGGAGGCCGGCGGCGGCACCTGGCGGCAGTCGAGTGGAGGGCCGAGGCCACGTCGCTGGCGGCTGGCGCGACGCGAGGCCTCCGTTTTTACGTCTGCCCGCGCGACGGCTCTCTTCCGCGTTCGCCAGGCAGGAGTGAGCCATCCACACTTCACAGCAGCTCAGCACTCAGCACTTGAGCAGCTGAAGGTTCTCGTTGGGGAGGACCGGAGGAGTGAGGAACGAGGGCGTCAGGTACACAGCGTCCGGCGTTGTGTGCACACGCGCCACAGTATCCAATGTTGCAAAAAAGGACTAGAAGGTTTAAAAAGAGAGGCGCAAAAAACCAGGGGCATTCCGCATTATCTACACTACTATTAATTAAGATAGAGCGAGTTTTAACTGCGATAGCCATACTATATCCATTACGGTGGCTCCAACGCGCGCAGGTTGAAAAGGATGCGAAAATGTTAAAAAATCATAAAATTATAAAAGGAAAATGATTTTACCTTCCTTTCTGCTCATCTATTTTTTACCCTTCAAACCCATCCTTCCTTCTTAAACCCCCCTTGATTGAGGCCATTTGTTAATTCCTTAATCTCTGCCTGTGTTCACATCTCAAGCCAAGCCCACATCTCCCCAATCTGGCAATCTCGCGGAAAGCCTCTCACTCGTCATTGAAGCCACCAGGGCCCATCCTCCTGGAGATCGCCTATGCCCTCAGACCACGGGCTTCATCAATGCCGGCGAGGCTAATCGCCTACGGCTCCCATGAACACCCCGTTGTGGCCTAGATCACGGGCTTCATCGATGCCGGCGCGGTAGCACGGCCACGAACACACATCGTAGCACTCCCTGATCAACTTGGCTGATCGCCTCCGGCTCCATTGGTTGGTCCTTGCCAGGACACATTTGATGTGTTTATCCAAACCCATTACCCTAAGGATAAAGGTGAGAATCATCCTTCTCTTATGAGTGAAGCACATTGGTATGTACTATCCAACCTCTACTCTAGTAATGCATCATGTCATCCAGATAGCGAATCATTAAAAAAACTATGAGAATAATGATTTGCTTAAACATGTGGTGGCTCCTATGAAAGAAAAATTACATAAGTACTGGAAGGAAATACCATTGCTTTATTCATTTGCATTCATATCCTTGATCCAAGAGCTAAAATGAGAGGCTTGTCTAATCTCAATCAGCATGATTATTCTGGTTATTTAACTTATGCAAGGGCACAATTGATTGAAGTATTTAACAAATATAACACTAAGTTTGGTGCATTGAGAACTCAGAGGCCTGCACAACCATCTAGATTTGGTATGAAAAGAACTAACTGGAGTATGATATATGGTGATGATGATGATCTTTGTACTGGCATTGGCATTGGTCTTGATTATTCAAGCCTAGCCTTGGTGTTGGTTCTTCCTCCACCTGTCCTACTCTGTCTAGGCACACATCTGCAACTGCCTTGTTGCAAGCGGTAATGCATCTCTTGGTCTTGGTTCAGAACTATCATCATTACTTGGACATTGATGTACACTAGTATGGTGATGATGATGATTTCAACCTGTTGAATTGGTGACATGAACACAAACTCACATATCCCATTCTTTATATCTTAGCAAAAGATGTTTTTTTTACTGTGCTTGTTTCAACAGTTTCATCAGAAAGTACATTTAGTCTAACCGGCAAGATCCTTGAGGACCGGCGACGGCGGCTCAGCTCTAATATGGTGGAGAGGCTCATCTACATCAAGGATTCAGAGGAGGGAGATGCACGAGCTCCCATTTAGTCTAACCGGCAGGATCCTTGAGGACCGGCGACGGCGGCTCAGCTCTAATATGGTGGAGAGGCTCATCTACATCAAGGATTCGGAGGAGGGAGATGCAAGAGCTCAGCACACGATGGAGGACAAGGAACTTGAAGATGCTTTTTGCTGAGCTTTATCTTGATGTAGAGGCTGGTGCAGAGGCTGCTACCGAAGGTCCTCAACCTGCTATTGTTGAGGGTAACACCTGAGATCTTTGCTATTTAATCTTATTTGTTGCATTTCAAAGACTTGAGCAATGCTGTGATGTACTCAAACTTTAAGAGCTAGGCTATGTCTTTTTCCATTCAAAGTTTTCTCACGAGGTGTGAGTTTTTACCTAGATAGGTTTTAACGAGGCAGCTATTGCACTAAACAGCTCATAATATTTCATATTTGAATTTTCTTGTGTGTGTTCTGTGATGCGATGCAACGATCATGGATGTCGATGTTCTATGGATGTGAATTTGAGTTGTTGTGTTAGTCTGTAGGAGTTGGAATCATCCATGTTATTTGAATCACTTGTATGGATGTTTTAAATTCATATTTGAATTGTGCTCACTGTGAGACTATTTTTTCGTGGGCCATAACCCACAAAAATAGACCAAAACCCACGAATTTAACATATTTTCGTTGGCATGCCGACGAATTTCTTCGACAAAATTAGGTTGGACGAACACATCGAAGTAATTTTGACGGTGCCGATGAAATTACATTGTTTTTGTTGGTTTTTAGTGGGCCGACGAAATTACTGCCCACGGCCAGGTAGGCTGACGAATTTACGTGAAGTAACTTCGTCGACCCAACTGGCCAACGAAATTACTTGCCACGGTGGGCACTTAATTTCTTCGGCCACGTTGGCCCACAAAATTACAACATTTCTCGCGACAAAATAATTACATACCTAGAAAACTTCAAGAAATCATAGAAAATTCAGAAAAAATCTAGAAAAATTATACTATACAACATAATACAGTCACACAATCCACCAAAAGTTTTATAATAGATAACACTCATACAACAACAATCAACATAGATTAACACTTAACAGTTAACACACCAGCAAAAAGTTTAGTAACAGATAACACTCATGCAGTCATGCTAAATTAGTCACCCAATGAGTCTCAAACAGAATAGCAAGCTATAGGCAACAAGTAGGTAGAGATGGACTGATGGATTTGTCATCATCTGAAGCATTCAACAAGTAGGTAGGGAGGAAATAGGAACGGTTTTCTTCTAACACAAAGAAAATAAAATCTAAGGCTGTACATGATCTTAAAAATATAAAAGTAGGAACACCATCAATAGATCCATTTTAATAAAATTTCAAAGTGAGGCATGGCATTCTATTGTCTGTTGTTTCTGAAAGTTGGAATAGTTGTTAATGACAACGTATACTTCTTTGAGTTAGTATTTACTATTCATATTTGGGATCCAACAAGACTAATCAATGGTTCTACAAGTTCAAGCTAATAGTGATACATGGCTGATTAGAACATGGAGCAGGCACTAACTCCGTGCTCAACTTCAGACTAGTAGCAGTACAATGACAAAGGAACTTACGGTAGGAATTATGACAGCAGCCTTGGTGTTCCAGGTGATTCCTCAATTTGTTATGCCTCGTTGATGCTTCGACAACTTAGAGAGACAAAAAGGAGGGGAAAGTTAGAGAAATATAACCAAGAGAATCAAATGATGCATGAAGTCCTTATTCTGATTAGTAAATAATAAATAGATACCTAAGATTAAATAGTAACTATTCTGATTAGTTTTAAAGTATAATAGACACCTAAGTTACCAATGCTCTACTAGTACAAATTCAGTCCGTAGGAATAAAAACTACAAGTAGTTTTATAAATAGTAACTCAATTGTATACTGACATCATATTCATATCTAATAACCAATTCATGGTTTAAGACTTCTTTGGTCACAAGCTAAACAAAGAGTTTTACTTTCAAGGACACTTAACCTTTTTGTTCAAATGTAGTTCAGAGACACAACACACACATATTTTTATTCAGACAACACACATAAATAATAGAGAACCTCTAGCAGTGAGACATTACCAAAGCCTCATTATTGTACTTGCAGACCTCTGTTCTAGATCTAAATGAGCAAACAAGTTAGACAGCATTAGGTTTCAGTGAAGAGATACTGGGAAAAATAAAATAATGGAGGTATGACAAAGCAACACAAGATGGAGCCCTGCAACATAATCTGCATAAAAGGAGCAGAAAACCCCTATATCAGTGGTTCAACATTCAAAATAAGCAAAGTTTTTTTCTAAAAGGGTGACTAACGGTGACTAAATATGCATATACATGCAGCAAAGAAACATATGCAGTTCAGCAAAGCAATAAAGCTAAGAATAACATGAAAGGATAAGTGACTGCTTATCATTCTTATTTCATGAACTATTGAACAATATAGGGTGCTCTGACAAATTTTAGTGAAGAGTAACAGAGAGGCAAGCACTAATCAAACACAAATCGTTTTATCAAGGTAGGCAAGTATATAGTGGTCTTACTAGGAAATAAATAATCCAACCAAGAAGGACTAGGCTAGCTCATTGCACAAATGTCACATAAAAAATTACAATCAGTTAGCACTACTCAGATTACAGCTTAATTGCAGAATAAGAAAGGAATACGTAATTAAGAAAAATTATTTCTTGCATAACTAGCTAGCCTGTTGATTGTACCGTGTCTTAGCTTCAACATAAGAAATTCTAGTGTGTTACTATCAACACGCTTAAATCAAATGATTTTAACCAAAGGACATGTTCGGAGTTCAAAAAAAATAAACAAACCACACACAACAATTCAGAAAAAACTAAGGCCTATGTCATCTTTACAGTAGAGGATACTCATGTAAACCAACGACATGAATGAATTTCACCATAGCATAATCAGCGATGCACAAATCCAATCCCCTACGAGGGACAAAGTGTGAGAACTCATATAGATCTAGAGTTGATTTAGGGGATGGATTTGGGGTGGGGTTGGTCATCAAAAGGGAGAGGGTATCACCTAGCCGTTGATGAGTGGTGTCACAGCGCAACGCGGCCGATCCGGGGAGGCGCAAGGCCGCAGCCGACTGACATGATGGAGCGGAGCCCGGCGGTGGAGGAGCGAGGCTTGGTGGAGAGGACCGGCGGTGGATGCCCCAACGGGCAACGGCTCGCCGGAGCTAGAGGCACCCCCGCACCTGCAAGGCTCGCCGATGCCCACCTCCTCGCTGATCTGACCATGGCTGTCCTTCCACTTGTGGATACACCCGCTGCCGGCCTAATACTCGTAGATCCACCTGCCGCCAGCCTGCTCTCCTCGCGGATCCACCCACCGATGACCTCCTCCTCGTGGATCCGTCTGTTGTCGTCCTTCTCCTCGACAAGGGTCAGGGGGCAGCATGGCGACGCCGACCAGAGCTGGGGAGGCGGCTGCTGACGCAGGGCTGGGGAGGAGGCGGGAGCGCGGCGCCAGACAGGGGCCGGGGAGTCTTCGGGTGGCGCGAGGCCGGGGAGGAGGCGAGTGGCGCGACGCCGGACAAGGGTCGGGGATACAGCGGGCGCTGCCGAGCGGGGCTAGGGAGGAGGCTGGCAACGTGGACCGGGCCGAAGAGGCGGCGCAGAGGGCTAGGCGGGGAGGTGGCACGGTGGCGGCGGTGTGCGTGCGTGTGTGCGGAGAGAGTGTGTGCGCGTGCGGCTTGTGGGAGGGGGAGAGGGTTCAATAGGAGGCCACGGGTTAGGGTATGGCCATACGCTTTTGTCGGCCAAGCCCAGGGCGGACGAAAACATGACTTAATTACGTCGGCCAAGCCTAGGGCGGATGAATTTGGCCTCATTTTCATCCGTTTCTTAGGCCGACGAATATATGACATGTAATTTCGTTGGTAAACTGATAAAATTAATTTGGTCCACGAAAAAATACATTTTTCCTGTAGCGTGGATTGGAAATATGATTACTGAGGCAATAGCGCCTGGACTGGCACGGCCACTGATAGCTTCAGTGCCGTGTCGTGCCAGCACAACATGGTAGGCACTATAGTGCCGTGCTTGGGCCGCCGTGTGGCAACACGGCACGGCACCCGGATGGCTAATCGTGTCGTGTAGTGTCGTGCTTCACCGTGCCATACCATGCCCTGCGTCACGTTTGGCCATCTACAGTGGCGGAACCCGAAAATATTCCAAGGGGGGCCAGTGGACCGAAAACGAACAACATATATAGATTAGACAGCACAGTAAGTATATTTGAGACTCGGCATGTTTGCATCGCGGGATGACTGTGCCTGGAATCATCCAATCCACATATCCAATCCATACCAAAATAGGATAAAAATGGACGAGACTTGGTTAGGGCTTTCATTAGCTGTGTGGGTAGCCTGCTGTATGGCAGTGCAGGCTCAAATTGCTTTTCGGTTCCTGCATTCACATAGACTGCAGCTTATTGTTCTGCTATGGACTATTGATTCACATGCATTTTTAGCATATAGACTATTGATTCACATGCATTTTTTGTTTATATATTGATATTTGATCCTAGGTATTCAGACTTTGACATGGAGAGCGCATTTGTGTTAAGCAGAGGTTAAAAATTTTCAATGGGGGGTGGCGGGGTGCCATGGCCCCTCCCCCCGGTTCCGCCACTGGCCATCTATAATTCTCACGTCCTGCTTGGTCTGCATGCACAGCAATGAAGATTGTTGGACAGCGCGGAAATATGTGTTCGACGTCGCTTTGGCCTGCCGTGGGCGCGCGCGCCAAATAAGACTTTGGTAGAAGTACATGTAGTACATATGCAGACCTTAAGTGGTTGCGACGCAGTACCCAGTGCCCACTCACATTAGATTAATAATTTTCAGGGGTCATTGCCCTCAAGCTCATGATGGCATCCCTCTCCACCCTCTTCCTCGGCGCCGGCTTCCTCCTCGCTGCTGCGGTCTGCCTCTATAGCTATGGCGCAGGCAGTAACGGCAGGAACGCTTCCACCATTACCACGCATCTCCACTTCTACATGCACGACGACTACAGCAGCCTGCGCCCAAGCGCCATGCGCGTCGTGGCCGGCCGCTCCCTCCTTGTACCCTCGCCGCCGAGCGACGACAACGCCACGTGCGGCGCCGGGACGCTGCCGCCGCCGCCACGCGAGTTCGGCGACATCGTGGTGCTGAACAACGCGCTGACGGAGGGGCCGCGGAGCGAGAGCGCACGCGTGGGCACCGCGCAAGGGTTCGGCGTGCGCGTGTCTGAAGGCGGCGTCGTGTCGCACGTGACGATGCACCTGCTCGTGGAGGCCGGCGAGCACCGGGGCAGCTCGGTGACGGTGAGCTGCCGCATCGATGTCAATGAGAAGGTACGTGAGTCGGTGGTCGTTGGCGGCACCGGTGGTTTCCGGTTTGCGCGCGGGTACATGCTCTCCAGGAACTACGACTACGACCTCGTCCGCGGCGGCGTCGTCGAGCTCGACGTCTACCTGCAGCACTAGCCAAGATGCATGGCCGCTCGGCCCATTGGGGTGAAAGCTTGCATGCCTTTGATTAATGTTAAGGTGACAGCATATATACGGATCCTGCAAATATATAGTACTAATTCTGTGTTATAATTGTTCATATATGTTGCCTAAAATACATGTAAGCATCTATTCATGTCGATGGCATGCATGTACTTTGAGTTGACACTGTTACATTTCTGTGTTATAATTGTTCATATATATGTTGCTTAAAATACGTGTAAGCATCTATTTATGTCGATGGCATGCATGTGTATTTGAGTTGACACTGTTACCAATCTATACTATAAAAAGTTTATTTTAAGTTAAAATAAAATAATTTTTACCTACCGAAAAACTACCCACACTATATCTCCCCCGTTGGATCAAACGTTTAATTAACACAAACCATTGATTAACAGAAACTAGACCGGGCCCACTCCCTCCCTACAGCAGATTTACCGTTCCTGCCGTGCGAATAGTAGCGCACGGATTTCTCTTCCGAAACTTTTTTCACGTATGGGTTCTTTACCCGCTGATGCAATCTGAATACAATTAGATACAGATATATCCGTGATGGCTAAAAATAAACAAATACACGACCAATACGGCACCGGCAACGGCCCAAAACCAAATAAAATACATGACCAGTACGGCCCAAAACCAATTAGATGCGTAGACGGTAGATCGTACTAGGATATATGATTATCTCTGTTTCTAACCTATAAAAAAGCGAGTTGAAAAACAACAATATCGACCCACCCGTTTCTTACCCACCCTATTTATCCACCCTTAGATCTAAATATCGGCCGTTTCTGCCACACTAATTAGTTGTAGCTGTAATTCTTTCGTTATTTTTTCTCACCGAATGTTTCACCCACGCATGAATGGTTCCCAAATGAGATTTTGGAGATCGACAATCGAACAACACATGTATGATTCAGCCTAATTAGATCCCTTCACAGCCCAATAAAAACCGAATACAGCCCCATACATACATACACGTACATTGACAAGTACAACTTAATTTTATTCCCAAATCGCAGACCCAGATATGGACCAACATGGTCATAACCATAGCTCGTGTCTTCATACTCGTCAAGGAAGCACAAGAACAGAGAGTAGAAATCTCTCACCTCCGCTACCAACGTCACTCGATCCACTAGCCACAGGAGGGGAGGCCCCTACTGCCAAGAGGATGCAGCGCCGCGGTGGCCGGCAGATGGCGGCGTGGCTGTGCAGATCTCGCCTCTCCGCTTGCTGGGACGAGGCGGCACGACCGTGTGGGGGGGGAGGCGAGGCCGCCGTAGGCAGGGGGAGGCGCTGCGGATCTGGCCCCACCGGATCAGGAAGAGAGGTGAGGCTGCGCCGGGGGAGAGGAGGCAGCCCATGCGGAAGAGGTGACTAGCGGCCGACGGCAGATGCGCGGATCCGGGGCGGACCCGGCCACGGCTGGCGCGACAGAGCGGAGGAGGCCGGCGCAACAGGGTGGGAGTAATCCGGGGGGTCCCGGCCGTGGCCAGCGCGACGGTGCGGAGGAGGCCGGCGCAGCAGGGTGGTGGAGTAGGAGGCGGACAGTGCGAGAGGGAGGGGCGGGCAGGCAGGCGGCGACGGAGTGCGAAAAGGGAGTGGGGCGTGAGAGTGGCGAGGGAGTGGGGGAGGCTAGGGTTCGACCAGGCGCAACCCCACTCTTTTTCCCCGACTGGCGGCGAATGGGCTGGCCGGTTGTGGGCTAGCATGATGGGCTTTGAAGGCCGATATTAGTGAGTTTCCTTTTTTTATTTTGGGCATAAATTTTGAGAGTTTTGGGTTAAATTTACACATTGAATTGTGGACTAAGTTTATTTTTGTTAAGTCTTTAGGTCTACGAGTATTTTTTGTCTAATAAATTGTTCGTAACATATGACGCGGTTTATTTGTTCAAAAACTCCCCACTTTCTCATTAAAAGAAAATCATAAGTTTGTTAAATTGTGAGGCTAAATGTTAAGTTTAAACATTAATTCTTTAAATTAGTCCACGTTAAATTGGTTATAGTCCTCAATACAAGCTACTGCTGCACAACACTTCGGCTACTGCGACTGTAGCGCTAGCGCAGGCACAAAAAAATGAAAGAGCTTTTGCAAGCTGCGGTAAAAACACTATATACAGCGTTGTGCAACCAAAAAATGCACGTGCCTTTTGCACATAACTAAAAAAAAATTTTAGCTAGATGCAGGATGCACGTGCATTTTTACTGGTATAATATATACGTGTTCGTTTCAGTTGTGTCGTATGAGCATGGTACACATAAATTTCTACGTGTCAATTTCTATCTACCCTATAAATTAGTGCCTTTAATAAATAAATAATTTTCACCCAACGTTGTCTGCCCAAACAACACCCACCCTTAGATCACTTAGCACAACCTAATCTAACTCATCGATTGTAATCAACATGGACCCACCAACCTAGAAATCCTGATCCTCATCTCGATGTTTACACGGTCTTAGCAAAATCCAAGGCGTAAGAAAGAACGGCCATAAAATCCTATGCACAAGAAAGCAGAGCGGCAGATTCTTACGGATAATTCTTACACGTTTCTGCCCCCTTTGCGTAATCCCTTCAATGTTTTTTTCACTGATTTTTTCACCCACGATCTGAGATATGATGGTTCAACCGTTCAACGCATTCAACGAAAAAACTCTTTACCCTCATGGGTACCCACCCAACCCAACATCAATATGGACCAACCCTCGGCCCATCCAGCCTTATCTCCTCAGGATCAAAATCCATAAGACCTAACGTAGATTAATCCCAAATCACCATGTCAACCGTGAATAATTATGTAAAATACTCATCGTGTCAAGAACAAACAACCAAGAACCGTCGAGGCCGCCGTGCGGACCCGAAGGAGTGCACAAGAACTGCTGGATCTCGATCTAGGGAAAAGGGGGAGAAATCAAACTGCGGAAAAGACTTGTTGTGTAGGGCCACTACGCGGACCCACCGGAGTGCTCGGCGCGGCTTGCTCCTCGAAGCGCCCTGGCCGAAGGGGAGGATGTGAGAGGGCCTCCGGCTCGTGCCGGGCCGTGGCCGCGCAGATCAAGCACCCCGCCGCGAGCCGAGGGAGACGCACCGGCACGGCACGCCGCCGCGAGGGGGTGGGCCGCGAGTCAAGAGGGTGCGGAAGGAGCACGAGGGAGGCCGGGGTGTGGTTTGTCGAGGGAGAACGGAAGAGAAGGATAGAGTGGAGTGAAGAGGCTAGGGTTCGGTGGGGCAGCGTAGCGCATCGTCACTTATCTGGAAAGGGTCGTCCAGATTGGGCCGATAGTGGGCCGCCAATTGAGACACAATTTCAAGTTTCTATTTTTCAAGTTTCTATGAGTCAATTTTGAGTATATTCTTTTATATATAAATATATTAAGTTCGTATGAGGAAATCTATCTTTGTTGTAAAAAACAACATCACAGTCAAAAATAAACAAAAAATCACAGAGATGTACCCCTCCATTTCAATTGTAGGGGTTGTTTTCCCTTATTTTCTCTGTACATGTTTATATGAATTTTTTATTTTTCAAATTGCATGAATTTATGCAAACCTAAAACCCCTTACAATTTAAAACAAGTGGTATTTGATATTCTTATGTAAATAAATTTACACACATGGCTACTAACAAATATTTCAATAAACAAAATTTATAAAATTTTAGCAATATTTCTTGCTCCGGATGCGCGTGTACAGTTCTTTCTTACACTAGTAAAAATGCACGTGCATCCCGCACATGTTGGCTTGTTGATAAGAAAGAGATTCTGCAGATTAACGTGTAAACTACACTGCACGGAGGGGTGGTAAAGGATTTTCAAATTTTCCCTAAAAATTTTTAGTACTGGACTTAAAAAAGACCGGATCGCATTTCTATTTATTTCTGAGCTAAAAATTACTAAGCACTCATTTCGATTGTGAAAAAAAATATTTGGATCATGGTCCATCCCTAACTCCACGTTAGTAGTCATGAAACACATCTTTGAACTGAATGGTTGAAAAAAATCACAAATACTTCCAAAATATACTTAAAATCACTTCAATCAGGTAACAACTCTAGAAATAAAACTCATCGGACTACATACATATAAAGTTAATATGCAAATTTAACTCAAAACTTAATCTCTAAATTTATTCCCAAAATTGTAAAAATTATTTGGGAAAACATAATCCAGCCTAATTGAACCATTAAAAATTGAACTTAGACTTAGGCCCAACTATCACAGCACCCGATGCATTTCTGGATCGGCAGCGCTGGGTGAGGCGGATGGAAGATATTTTGTATCAATACATACACTATTAATTTTTATCAGTGTACCTATCGATGTGATTATAATTGTTAATTTTTCATGTGCAAAAATCAGAAAAAACTAAATAAATTAATCTCAGACAAATTTAACCCAGCCCAAAACGCCCCAGGCCGAGAAAGCCCAGCCCACCGCCGCCCGTTGAGTATAATGCAAAAATCAGTCCACCCCAAACCCTATCCACTCCTGGCCGCCCGCCCGCCTCCTCCTCCTCCTTCGCCGGTCCAGCCCCCGCGCTCTCTCTCTTTCTTCACTCGGGCGGCGCCGCCCGCGGGCCAGCCGTCGACCGCCTCCTCCTCCTTCGCTGCCTCTGGTCGACCCCGGCGCCACGCCGGCCTCCTCCTACTGGATCCGCACAGGCGAGCGGTTCTTTGATCCGGATTTTCCTTCGTCCGTCGTTTTTTGACCCGTTCTTCGTTCTTTGATTGGTTTGCACAGCAGACAGCACCACCACACCTTCTCCTTTCTTGATTGTGCCTATTTTTCTTTTTTTTTCAGTATTCTTGTGTGATGTGGATCGATTCTTGGCTGATGTGGGATTGTTGAATGATGGTTATAAACATCGTTTTTCACGATTGTGATTGCAGTTTGGGATTATAGGCGTGTGTGTTTTGTATCTAATCGATCTTACTGTATTTCATCGATGCTATATTATGTGTTGGGCCGACCCAGAACGGTAAAAGGGCCATCATGCATATGTTCGGTTTGTATACGATCAACATGGGTATAGCTAAATTTTTCGTTGAAAAAAACGGGTAATTGTGGCAGAAGCGCATAAGACATTATGCGTTACACATGTTTTTTGGCTGTTGATCCTCGCGATGTGCGCTGAAATTTGTTTGAGTCCAAAATATTTCTCCCTGACCGGGTGGTTTATGTGGACCTAAAATATTACTTTGACTGTCGGACTAAAGGAGGGAGGAAGATCTAAAGGTGGGTATATCTTTGAGTAGATTATGCGTTGGTGCAAAACGTTTATTGTTAAACTCGCTTTTTCATAGGGTAGATAGATTAGAACTTTGCTTTTTTTACTTAAATGGATATTTCAATTAATAAAATATAATGATATTTTCATTTACTAGCCACGTGCGGGACGTAAGTGCATTTTGATAGTATAATAAAAAAATGTGCCTCCTACGTATCACCCAGTAATTTCTCTCCTCCAGCTAAACCAAAGCTTTAATTAATCTATGTAGGTTGAAGTCGCACATGCACTGAAAGTCGTTCAATGTTAAGTCAGCTAAACCAAAGTTTTAATTAATTAATCTATGTAGGTTGAAGTCGCACATGTGCTGAAAGTCGTTCAATGTTAAGCCTTGGGCGTTTTAAAGTGCTGGTCCTAGGTTCAATTTGCAAGTATGTCACAATTTTTTAGCTTTTTTTTTAGTTTTTTCATTAACTAACCTTCAATCTATCCTGCCATACCTATTTTTTTCCTTGCGTCGCACGTGACTTATATATAAGAGTTGGGATTTTAGTCAGAATTAGGGATTATGATTTGCGAAGGCGCGTAGATAGCATTGAAACTGAGCGAGGTTTTGTCACTAACCGCCAATCATCGCATTATTTGGAACGCCGGGCCATTGACGCTTTATATGTAGTAGCTGCAGTGACGAGCTTGTCTTTGGCATGCCGTGTGACGTGTCTCGGCACTCGGCAGACATTCGCATATATGTTTGCAGAGAGATGCATGGCGCAGCGCGCGGACGACGTGCA
Source organism: Paspalum vaginatum (assembly GCA_030272315.1). Classification (NCBI taxonomy): domain Eukaryota; kingdom Viridiplantae; phylum Streptophyta; class Magnoliopsida; order Poales; family Poaceae; genus Paspalum; species Paspalum vaginatum. Next base: position 8,301,792 of record CM059020.1, on the reverse strand, counting down.
GCGATGTGCGGCAGCTGGGTTTGCGCTGCTCCCCACGGCCGGCCGGGCGACCTCGATCTCCTGTTCTTCCGATGGCTCCGCGCGCGAGGGGCTTTGCTATTCCTGGTCTCTCCGATACTTCCACGCATGGCTCCCTACCACCGCCACCGTCCGCACAAACACCGGCCACCTGCGGTCTTTAACCCATCGCCAAGCTCACGTACTTGCCTCCATTTGTTAGAGCCTCCTAGCATCTGTGTCTCCGTCTCGTCAGTTGTTTACGGAGCTCGGCTGCTGGTTGCGTCTCTCGTCCAGGTGATCGGAGCTCGGCTCCATACGATCCAACGGAGGAATGGCGAAGATACTGCTCCATGGCTCGCTTCACGTCACCATCTTTGAGGCGGAGGAGATCTCCAGCTCCTGCAGCAGGCCCAGCAGCCAGGCGCCCGGCTTCCTCCGCAAGGTACATACAACAAGTTAAGAGCATCCTGAGCTCGTGGACGATCGAACGGAACTGATTCATCATGAACGAATTTGGAACACATATATGCATAGCTGGTGGAGGGGATCGAGGACACGGTAGGCGTCGGCAAGGGCACCGGCAAGGTCTACGCCACCATCGGCCTCGACAAGACCCGCGTCGGCCGCACCCGCACGCTCACCGAGGAGACGGCCAGCCCGCGCTGGTACGAGTCGTTCCACGTCTACTGCGCGCACCTCGCCTCCGACGTCGTCTTCACCATCCGGGCCAAGAACGCCCTCGGCGGCGCCTCCACCGTGGGCGTCGCCTACCTCCCCGTCCGCGAGGTCTTCGACGGCCACGAGGTCGACCGCTGGCTCCACCTCTGCGACGACGACGACGACCGCAGGCCCCTGGAGGGCGGTGGCAAGGTGCACGTCAAGCTCCAGTACTTCGACATCGCCAAGGACCACGGGTGGGGCAAGGGCGTGCGCAGCGGCAAGTACCCCGGCGTGCCCTACACCTTCTTCTCGCAGCGGCAGGGGTGCCGGGTGACGCTGTACCAGGACGCGCACGTCCCCGACGGGTTCGTGCCCCGGATTCCGCTCGACGGCGGCGGGAGCTACGAGGCGCACCGGTGCTGGGAGGACATCTTCGACGCCGTCAGCGGCGCCAAGCACTTCATCTACATCACCGGGTGGTCGGTGTACACGGAGATCACGCTGATCAGGGACGGCGGCCGGCCCAAGCCCGGCGGCGGGGTCACGCTCGGGGAGCTGCTCAAGAAGAAGACCGGCGAGGGCGTGCGGGTGCTCATGCTGGTCTGGGACGACCGCACCTCCGTCGGGGTGCTCAAGAAGGACGGGCTCATGGCGACGCACGACGAGGAGACGATGAACTACTTCCAGGACACCGACGTGCACTGCGTGCTGTGCCCGCGGAACCCCGACGACTCGGGGAGCATCGTGCAGGACCTGCAGATCTCCACCATGTTCACGCACCACCAGAAGATCGTCGTCGTCGACCATGACATGCCGGCCCCGGGGTCGCGGCGGCGGCAGCAGCGGAGGATCGTCAGCTTCATGGGCGGGCTGGACCTCTGCGACGGCCGCTACGACACGCCGTGCCACTCGCTGTTCGGGACGCTGGACACGGTGCACCGCGACGACTTCCACCAGCCCAACTTCGCGACGGCCGCCATCGCCAAGGGCGGGCCGAGGGAGCCGTGGCACGACATCCACTGCCGCCTCGAGGGCCCCGTGGCGTGGGACGTGCTCTACAACTTCGAGCAGCGGTGGCGCAAGCAGGGCGGCAAGGACCTGCTCGTCCAGCTCCGGGACCTCGCCGACGAGATCATCCCGCCGTCGCCCGTCACGTTCCCGGACGACCGCGAGACGTGGAACGTGCAGCTGTTCCGGTCCATCGACGGCGGCGCCGCGTTCGGGTTCCCGGACACCCCCGACGACGCCACCAGGGCCGGGCTGGTCAGCGGCAAGGACCAGATCATCGACCGGAGCATCCAGGACGCCTACATCCACGCCATCCGCCGCGCCAGGAGCTTCATCTACATCGAGAACCAGTACTTCCTCGGCAGCTCCTACTGCTGGAAGCCCGACGGCATCAGGCCCGAGGACATCGGCGCGCTGCACCTCATCCCCAAGGAGCTGTCCATGAAGGTGGTGAGCAAGATCGAGGCCGGCGAGCGCTTCGCCGTGTACGTCGTCGTGCCCATGTGGCCGGAGGGCATCCCGGAGAGCGGCTCCGTGCAGGCCATCCTCGACTGGCAGAGGAGGACCATGGAGATGATGTACACCGACATCGCGCAGGCGATCCAGGCCAAGGGCATCGACGCCAACCCCAAGGACTACCTCACCTTCTTCTGCCTCGGCAACCGAGAGGCCAAGAAGCCCGGTGAGTACGTGCCCACGGAGGAGGCTGAACCCGACACTGACTACATCAAGGCACAGCAGAACAGGAGGTTCATGATCTACGTCCACACCAAGATGATGATCGGTGATCCATCCATCTAGAATCACTGCTCTTGTGTTTCTGAAATTATTGGAGTATGTTTTGGTTTTGATTCTAATCTCTGCCTGTGATTAATTGATTCTGTGCACGCAGTGGATGACGAGTACATCATCGTGGGGTCGGCGAACATCAACCAGCGGTCCATGGACGGGGCGCGAGACTCGGAGATCGCCATGGGCGCGTACCAGCCGCACCACCTGGTGGCGGCGAGCCGGCCGGCGAGGGGGCAGGTGCACGGGTTCCGGATGTCGCTGTGGTACGAGCACCTTGGCGCGGTGGACGACGCGTTCACCCGGCCGGACAGCCTCGAGTGCGTGCGCAAGGTGAACGCCATGGCCGACAGGTACTGGGACCTGTACTCCGGCGACGGGCCTGAGCGCGACCTGCCTGGCCACCTGCTCACCTACCCCGTCGGGGTCGCCGCCGACGGCTCCGTCACGCAGCTGCCGGGGATGGAGTTCTTCCCGGACACGCAGGCGCGGGTGCTCGGCGCCAAGTCCGACTACCTGCCGCCCATCCTCACCGCATAGGCGTGTGCTCTGAATTCCACGGCTCGTCAGGGCAGGCAGCTTCTTTTGTTTGGCTTTTGGGTCTACTGATTTCAGTGATTATTTTGTATTGGAATAAGAGCAGAACTAGTTTGGGATTTGTTTAGAGAATAAAAAAAGTGCACCGGTGCAGTGTGCATGATGGCGAACTATTTAGGTTTTAGTATTGCATAATAAGGATTTTTTTAAACAGCATTGTCAAATATTCGAATGGTAGTGTCTTTTCATGTATTGGTTATTTTCAGCGCCATCACTTCAGGAACAACCATATCCATTTGTACGTGTTGGAGACCTGCTGCCAAACTTGGGGAACAAATTCACAAACTAAACTAAAGGGACAAATGTAGAAACTGTCTGCGACTGCAGCACCACTTAATCTTGGGGTTTTATTGATTTTTTTTCCTTCAAGACGTGCATATATGTAGTGCTAGTAGATTTGATTGGATGGAGCTAGCTATTGAAGAGACTTCTGACCTGGAACATGAAGTGGTAGGAGAGTATCCCCCCAAAAAAACTTCTTTGGTTCACTCTGTATTCGCTGTTTTTCATGTTTTTTTCCATGGTGAATACCTTCTCAACTTCTCTCACCCACAAAGGCAATATGTTTTTTTCAAACCATGGCTATCTAAAGCTATCAATATCAGTTGCAATTCTGTGATTCTGTCTGTTTCACATTGGTAAGCAACCAAGACAGCACATATAGTTTATCATCCAAATAAAAATAAAAAACGAATATAAATGTAAATAGAAAGAAAACATTGAGGATTGAGCCATATTTTGATGTGAGTCTGATCTATTGCAACCATTCTACCAATCTTCAACTGAATGACTTGAAGAGTGATCATGAAGGGATGCATAATCTCATCCACATATAAGAAGCGTCAGGCTACCACTAAAGTGAGGCATGCATAAGTATGTGCCAAAATTTGTACTCTCTTGAAAACTATCTGACGATGCTATTTCAGTGGTGTTACACCACACCTTGATTAAACTCTTATGTACAAGCTTCACACAGCCAAAGAAGCTGGCAACTTGACAAGAGAGTGTGGTTAAAACAGACTTGGGGAAAAGACGTCTTTGCTACTAGGGGTGTAATCGGATCGAATACGGACGGATATTGCTGATACCGTATTTGTTTTCATATTTTTTTGGATTCGGATCGAATACGGATATTGATCAAATGTGTCGGATAAGACTTGAATGGTTATCGACATCATATTTATCCAATTTTGAATACTCAGATACGGATCGAATACTAAATGTCCGGATTCGAATACGGATTCGAATACGGATCGGATTTTAACCCTTCTAAACGGATCGGAACTCGAATACGGACGGATAATATCCGTACCATTTACACCCCTATTTGCTACCATGAAGGGCAAGGCCATTTCACCACATCAGTTGATCGTTCCAAATCCTTGATCCTCCTATAGTTTGTTACCTCATCAGGTGGTTGTACTCATGCTGCCTTAGCCTTAGGTTTTAACTTTTTGAACTGAGAGTACAGGAAAACTCCAGCAAGAGCAAGACCCGTTCCTGCAGGCAAGAAAAATAACACACCATTCAGGCACACAGATGAAATAGACGGTGAGTTATTGGTACTTGCATGAAGGATAGCATCAGTATCAGTTAAATGTACAATACCTAGGGCATTTATAGGTGAAATTGGAGTTTTGAAGAAGAGAACAGATGACACGATGACCACCACACGTTTAAGAGAGTTGGCAACCGAATGAGTCACAGGAGATACTCTAGCCAATAAACTATACGAAACCTGCCAAAGGACAAATAGAAACTTCATTATAGGCAAATCTCTGTGCAATAGAATTCCTGGTACCACTTCGATCAAATGTGTTTGAAAACTGATTGAAGCTTATGTGAAAAAAAAAATAATAGTTTGTAGGCTCAACTAATAGCTGATGATAATATCAAATCTGAATTGTAAGAGCATGGCCATATAACAGTAAACTATGGACACAATGGGACCACATATATGCTTTTGGGAAGAAATAGAAGGCAGCCAACGGCAGTAGCCACTAACAGACAATTTGAGCAACCTCTGAGAGACCACAAAATTTGTTTTTTAGTGGAGATTGGCCTCACCTGTTGGTAAAAATGGAAACATGTGCCAGCAAGTGCTGCTTTCACACATAGCTCTTTAATATTAACTCCCTGCCAACACAGAAAATTTAGTATCCAGCAATACATATTAGTGAACAGATGGAATGTTTCAAATTTCTTCTTTTTCATGCTGGCAAGACTTACAGCACTCTGTAGGTACGATGGGCTAAATTTGATGCCTTCTACAGATAGCATCAGTGGAGCAGATAACAAGAATGCCATGACAGTCATAATTGAGAAGAGATTTATGTCATCCAAATTGTCCTGTAATAAGGACAAGGTGTGTGAGGGGTGTTTGTCGCGAATCTACAGTTAAGGCAATTAATTATAAGAGCCTTTAAGGGGGAAAAGATCACCTCTTTATCAGCGAGAAGTCTCTTGCTGAAAACGTTCCGCGATTGATTGGTAAGATTCGATGCCATGGCGCTCCAGAATCCGATCCTGTTTTCTGCGAATGTCAGAACCAAATGAACAATATTGCTTGGAATGAATTGTTGACACAATCGCTTACCAGTTGAAAGAAACTTCAGTCATCGATGCCAAAACAACCCCACCAACAATAGGGACGAGTGAACCTAACACCAACACAGAAGGTGTCTGTAGCAACAAGAGAATAGGGAAACAAAGGTTATACGGATTTTTCCACCTTTAAGGAAAAAAATAGCGTACGAAGGTGCGGACCAATTACCGCTCCTAGGAACAGGACAGAGAGGAGGACAGAGAAGAAGGGCTCCATGGCCTTGACGGTGTGCGTGAAGGAGACAGCCACCTTGCCCAAACTCATATTGGTGAAGCAATTTCCAAGCATGTGGATCAAAGCCAAAGGAAGGATCTTTGCGTACTGCACCGGCAAATAAATAACAAAAAGATCATCCCACCAGTTACACGAGTGGACCAAGCTTTACAAGCCGCGGTGCAGTTTATGTTTATTTTACCTGTTTGAGGGAGAGCCTGGGTTTAGGATGCAGATTGAGCAGCCACATGAGTGTGATGAAGAAGGAGCCGGACGCGAACTGGAAGGTGGTGATGGTGTAGGGGAAGGGCACGGCCTTGAGAACCTGCGCACGTCACAACTCTGAGGAATTTAGAAGATTCGATTCGGTTCGTCCGGAATCACCGGATCCATTAGGAAAAGACCTAATAAGAAGAAGAAGAACGATGAAGGGAACGGGGGGCGGCGGACCAGCTTGTTGAAGATGTTGAAGTAGATGTTGAGGAGGTACCAGACGAGGATCATGGCACCGAGCCGCAGCGTCCGCGAAATGCCGGCGGCGCCCTCCTGCTCCCCGCCGCCCTCGGCCGCCGGCGCGGCCGCCGCCGCGCGCACCCTCCCCGCCGGGAGCAGGGGCGGCCGCAGGCCCCCGCGAACGCCGAGCGGGAGCGCGAGCGCGCCGGCGATGGACAAGCGGCAGCCATGAGAGGAAGGAGAGGAGGAGGGCGAGAGGGCGAGGTGGCGCGGGGAGGGCGAGGGCGAGCAGCGCGCCGCGGCCAGGGCTATGGAGGCGGCGGGCGAGCAGGACGCCGCCATGCTCTGCATCTCGCGCTGGCAGAGGCGGCGGCGGCAATGCCCACAGGATCCGCGGGGGGTTCTGGAAGGGGCGGGGGAGGCAAGAATGCGGCTGTCACCGTGGCGCGGCCATTTATGGTGGAGGTCGGGAGGTCACGGCGCCCCGCCGGGGGGGGGGGCGGCTGCTGTGCCTGTGCCGCGGCTGCGGGCTGTGGCGCGCGGGGCGGCGGGAGCCGGACGGTAGCGCAGCGGGTGGAAGTCCGGAAGGCGTGGCGCGGACCGGAGGGGAGCGCGGGGGGCGACCGGACGCGCGGCGCGGTTTCGGCGAAGGGAGACGAAATAACGGAATAATAGGAACGGCGGACGACGAAGCGGTGGTGCCCTCTGCCGGGCCGCCGCAGGTGTGGGCGGCGGCACGCGCTGGCGACCAGCAGCGCATGGGTTTTCCGGGTCACCTGCTGCTCCCTCTCACGGGCGGTGGGCCCGGGGCCGGGAGGACCGCGCGACTGCTGGAATGAAGGTTTTGGAGGTCCGCGTCCAAGCAGCAAGTGGATCTAATCCTATTGCGGGTTATTCTTGGCTCTTCAAGTAACCCCTCATTTTTCCAAAAAAAAAAAGAACTTACTCCTCATTCTTTTTTTGGATAGTCACAGTTGGACAGGATCAGAGCGGATCTCATCCAGTGAAATATTTGCTTGTCTTCTTACGATGTTTGGATATACCTAACTAATTATTGGTTGCTAAACTTTAGCTATTTTTATCTAAACAGACCTAACTAATAAGGCAACTAATAGGTGTACAATCTATTTGCACATGTTAGCTGGTTGAGTGCAACTGTTTTTTTTTTCAAAATTAGCTCATCTAAGTGGTGCCTTATTTTCTGTCTTTTTGAGTTTTTTCTAACTTTGTAGAGCTCCGGTCCCTTCTTGGCTACGTCGCGGCATCGCATCTCAGCACCGAAACAAGCACAACCTGTATTGTTGTACTACCTCCACATTTATATATTAGGCATTAGTTAATGTAATTTTGTGCTAAGTAAATTCTTTCTTTTTTATCCAATATCCATGGGTAAAATTGGTAGAGCTAAACAATTGCTGTACTCTCACACTTTAATGTAGCAAAAGTGGCAACAATGCGTCAATAATATTGTAGACATCAAAAAACTTGAAATATAAATAGTAGGATAGGCAGACTATTAGCTCAAACTTACCAGTGCCATTGTCTACGTGAGCGTGGATAGCCTGATGCCTAAAGTAAATCACTCAGAAAGATAAAAAAACTCACCCCGTTTTATGGTTTTATGGTGATTGTACTGCACTGCTGCTGAGTTCTAGGTGAGAGAAGGAATTGGTAATAAAAAAATATAGTGCACGCATTATACCAAATGTGTAATATTTTAAAAATATTATTGAAGATAAATCTAGTTGCATAGTTTTCAAAAATCTCAAATGAAACAGTCTACCAACGAAACTAGCACTTATCCAAAACTATATGGCGAGTTCTCAACACCCTTTCTGTCTTTTTACATAGTTTTTCGTATTTCGTGGTGTTGACGGCCGTGAACACGCACACCGATTATGTGTGCTAGTAGGGCTTCTGCACAACATAGTGTAAACATTAGAAATTTAAAATTTATATAACCTAACCAATTTTATTTCTCTCGTTATCCACGTAATCTAGGAGTCCATTAAGATGGAAACCAAGAATTTCAATTGCATTGATATCTTCTGTCGGTTTTCTATGCCTAATAACATCTATGCATGCAACTATTAGTCCATGCGAATATCATCCTACAGAAATTCTACGTAAGAAACATGACCAATCAAGGCCGATATCTCAACCAAAACGTGCATGCTCATACTTGAAAGAAAATGTTCCTTGCAATTATATCAATGTTACATCCTTCATATTTCACTTATAAAATACTTTAACAACTTCTGCACCACCGCGCGAGGTACCATCTAGTTTATATATAAATTTGAACACAATTAATCAAAATTACTATTTTTTTGCTCTCTCTCATATGTTATACATACTCTAAAAGTATACTTATATACATGCTTTTTATAATCTTTATCTATCCACAATTGGCTCTATATAATACTTATCTTTTATAGTGGCATAGTAAATATTGTATATGTAAATTCAATGAGTTATTTTAATTATATCTTACAATGGAGAAATAAGTATTTAGGGGTATTTTAATTCATGTTCAGAATGGTATGATGGGTAATTTATATGTAAATTTTGGAGTTACTTTAATTAATATTTTATAATGTTATATATGGTGGGTTAGTTTATATGCAAATTTAAGGATTACTTTGATTTATTTTTCATAATGGTATAGTTGGTAATCTATATGCAAATTTATAGATTACTTTAATTCATTTTACGTAATGGTATCATGAGTAATTTATATGCAAATATACATGCTACTTTAATTCATATTTTGTAATGGTATGGTGGGTAATTTATATACATATTTAGGAGGTTATTTAATTCATCTTTCATGGTGGTTAATTTTTTTGAAAATAAAACAGATCTAATTCTTAGAGGTTGCCTTATAGATGGCAGATATTCTGTTTTTTAGAATTTTTAGAATTTATCTGTTTTCTAGCGTGTCGTAGTGTAGTCTTTCTTTTGGAATCTTCAATTAGTAGGGAGACGAAACTTCTGCTCAGGAAATCGTTAGGGAAATAATATTCTATGATAACATTTGCAGAAGCTTGTCAAAAAGTATTTGGCAGATGATGTCGAATTCAAATTGTGTGACCTGCCGGCGACCACTGATCATATATTTACTTGTGGTGCTGCGGTGCAGTTTGTTTGGCGCAGTTTCTGTACTTGAACTTCTGTGGAGATGTTCTTGGATGGGATACTAGACGTACGTATATACCTAAGTGTGAGCAAATTTAGCCAATTTTCATGAGCTAATGTTGGGACTGAAATATGAGAATATGAACCAGAGATTATTGTTATTCTTACTTGGATGTGCTTGCTGGAGGTTTGGCTTATTTACCTGGTATAGCGATTGTTATCCTTTATTCACAATGACGGGGGCTAGCTATGGAGAACTTGAGAATTAGAGTGTCTACATTTACCCGCTTAATTAGGCAGCTTTCAAGAAGTTGTCTGCAGTAAAAATATGGTGTGCGTAGTGTTTAGAAGTTGGTTATTAGAGGGGGTGTTCACTAGCTCTGCGCTGAATCTAGACCCAGTTGAGTTGACAGAGCAAACTTTGAAAAAGGCTGGTCCCTTTCTTAATTAAAGTCTACCCGTACACATTGCATGGTGACATATATGATCGTGACTCTCTGAATTTAGCGGTACTTAACATGTGCATGTCTATTATTTTCCATACGCAATAGAAGCATTATAAAGGTTGCTCTCTCAGGTCTCATCACGTGTTGTTGCATGTGCAATAGAAATACTACAAAACTACTCTATGGAGTATTATTTATAGGATACGGCTGCGTTATGTTACGCGGGCTGCACAATACTAGTATATACATGGCTCCTTGGTTGAGGTCTAAAATTTTAGCATGCCAAAATTTATTTGAATTTAGACTAAATTTGTTCGAAAAACAAAGTTCTCATTCGGATGAGTTATTTAGGGCCCAAACAACCCATTGGAATGAAAAATTTATTATTTAACTAAATTTTTACCTAAATTCAAATACAGTCAAAATTGAATTTCAGCATGCCAAAGGTTTGGACCTCAACCAAGCAGGCCCACAGTTTTTTTTCTGCTTGTTTTCTTAGTGTCACTGCCCCCAAAATCCCTGCTCCATTTCCGGTCTAAAATTTAAGCTCCCGTCACATTAGATGTTTGAACGTCAGTTAGAAGTATTAAATATAGTTTAATTATAAAACTAATTACATAGATCAGGACGGGTAGCCGAATTTACTAAGTCTAATTAATCTATGATTAATGCTATAGTAATCATTCGTTAATCATGAATTAATTAGGCTTAATAAATTCGTCTCGCCGTTTACTCATTGCCCGTGTAATTAGTTTTCAAATTAAACCATATTTAATACTTCTAACTAGCATCAAACATTCGATGTGACTTGAATTAAATTTTAGTTCTTGGATCCAAACACCCCTAAATACAACAGCAGCAGCAATAGGCTGGTTGGTTGATCTATAGCGGAACGGAAGGAGGGTGAGGAGCAGACGGAAGAGGAAGGGATAGCCGGAGAGCTAGCGAGCGGGCTCTGAGGGGCTGAAGTGTGAAGACGTTCTCGGTCGCCGCCGGTGGAAGGGTAAGTTGCGAGGTGATTTTATTACTGTCCGTGGGATCATGAATGGACGACTGAGTTTTAAAAAAAAAATAGGAAAAGAACTTTCGGCTTTTGACACCCTGAAGACGCAGTACACCATAAAACTGATGGAGCTACCATCAGTTGTATGAAACTACAATGTGAATTAGGGCTAGCTAGACATTGGTAGCAGGAATTCAAATTATACCAACTAGTCCATTAATCCGTGCGAGGATATAGATTTAATCCGTAATAATATTAGAGTTGATGTTTTAATTTATCTTTTGTAATGTCATTGTGGGTAATGCATATGCAAAATTTGAAATTATTTTAATTTATACTTTATTGTGGTATATTGGGTAATTTATATGCAGATTTATGGTTTATTTTAATCCATATTTCATAATGGCATGATGAAAAATTTTTATACAAATTAGGGGATTATTTTATTTCGTCTTTTATAATGTCATGGTGGGTAATTTTTTAGAAACTATAATAGATCTAATGACTATTATTATTAGAGCTATACGATGGATGACGCGATGTTTCTGATTTTTGTGATAATTTTAGAATTTATCTTTTTTCTAGAAAATAAATATATTATTAGAGCTACATGATGAATGATGGGATGTTAATTATATAAAAATTAGGTCTAATGGCTATTAAGATTTCAATACGCAATCGATGATAGGATGTTTCCGATTATCGCGAGAATTTCTTCGATTTTGTTTTTTTTACGCATCCTGTGAGGATTAATAAGGAGGTTCCAAAAAAAATCTCCAATTAATAATAGCAAGATTATGCATAAAATATTGGCAAAATTGGCCACCTGACACTTCCTTTATGGCAGGCTATTGAGCTTATTGGTTCCGGTTTTGGGTGTTCATGAACATGCAAGAGAGGCCACTCACTCAACAAGCGAGACAATAGAAATTGTTGCTCTAGATATTTTTGCGAGAACTGATGAAGAAACATTAATAGACTTTGCCTTATGATCTTTTGCATTTGTTTTTGTTAAAGTTTCTTCTTATTTTAGCAGCATATTAGTTGAATCAAACTCTTTTTAAGAACCTGTGGTAAGATTGGCTATGTGTGGCTGTAAGGCCAGATTTTCCATTTAAAAAACATGTGATGTATGTAGGCCCTAATGATTAAAAATGAAGAATAGAAAAAAAAGGAAAAAACAAAGTCTTGAGAAGAAATGCATTCAATGGATAATTAGTTGAAGACATTGGAGTATGTATCCGAGTAAGACACGGTGAGAAGAAAAAGCAAGTTGGAAGCAATTGACTTTACCCCGATAATCTGGTGAGATAAAGAATGGACCCACTAGAGAGAGTTTACCTGGTGAGAACACGATGGTCATGTCCATGTACTAGTGAAGATGAAAGGTTCGATGGAATAAAATTACTTTACTGTAATTCTGTGTAGATGGTCAAAGAAAAGAAATCTAAGCGACTAATTAATGGTCAGACGATGAGTCAGATGTGCTCATTAGGGTTTGACACTGAACTAATTTTTATATATCTCACAGAAAATATATAGAAACCTTTCTATCGTAAGCAATTTGAGAGTGATCATTCATAATGATGGAGAAACGTCCATTAAAAACTTAAATTTATAGAAAAATATACACTAAGAAATAATAGTAGTAATAATTTTGAAATGTAGAAATTTTAAAAAATCACACGAGAGAATCTGCAACTGCAAACCAGGGTTTTCTTTTTCGAACAAAATTCACGAATTTCGGTAACATTTTTCGTTTTCGGTAGTATATGGGATTCCGTTTTCCGGTATTTTTTAGATTTTTTGGTTTAAAATTCAAATATTTTTAAAAAATATTTTCTGAATTTTTCGTTTTTCCTACAGGATTTCAGTGCTTTCCGACCGAAAACTATTTTTGGCCATGTAAAAATAGAAAATTCAACACTATTTATTATTATTTTATATATATATATAACATTGGAAGGGACATGATACACATGTAAACATTATTTAAACATAAATTATTCATTCAAGTTCTATAAACTAGAGGTATTCCTTATGAATCACACAACAAATTTATATTGATACATAATACCAAACTTTCAAAAATCCATTCAAACTTTTAATAATCGAAGTCCAAGTTCACGCATGACCATATTAATAGAAGTGCATGATGCTGACTTGTTTATTGGAGTTTATACTTAAAGTTATATATAAATTATCCATTCAAGTTGATTAAATCATAATCTCACACATGAATTCCACTCCATATTTATATGATCCATATGAAACAGAAATTCACACTTTAAACATGGCAATATCAAGTCTACCCTTATTAATAATAGAAGTACATGTCAATTGTAATAAAACACCACATGATATATATTGACATTGTTTATTAGATTGAATTTCTACTTTCATATGGGCTATGCAATTTATGTACTATAAATTTGTATTATGATCTATGGATTTTAACTATGAATTTATACTATTGTGATGGTTTGGTTTTATGTATTTTATGCGTGGTTTTACGTGGCATGCGTAGGTTTGTATGCATTTTTATGAATGATTTTGTTCAATGTATTTGATATATATTGTAAATTGTGATATGCAAAATTACAAATAAAGTTCTATTAAAGTATTTAATAGGCTAATTATTTTATATCATTTATTGTCGGAAAATAACATTTTCCGGTCGGAAAGTCTGGTTTTTCGACCGGGAAAACCAAATTTCGTTTTTCAAATTTGAATTTAGTTTCCGTTAAAAAAAACTAAATTTAGCGAAACTCAATCTAAAATTTCATTTCCGGCCTAATACGGGATTAGGAGGAAAAGCAGAATGGTAAACCCTGCCGCGAACACGCCCTCTTTGTCCCGGTTCATGAAAAGGCAAGCCATGGCTACTTGGTCACTGACAGGTGAGCCATTGGCCAGACGGCGCCGCCGACGAACAGCGGTGCCTGAGCCTGCTCTTGTGGTGGTGTGGCTGTGCCCCCGCAAAACGGGATCTTTTGCTCCCGGAGTCCTCGACTCCGACGTGTTCCATGTCGTATCCGACCCATAATTGATTCCCCAGCCGCTAATTCGCTCGCGTTTAGCTCCAAGATTTTTTCACCCTTCGTTGTCTTCCCCTGTTGGTTGGTGCCGGGTTTTCTTGGCGAGCGGCGGAGCCACAGAAATGGAGGGCAAGAAGGGCCCCTAATTTTAGCGGCCGGGAGGGGAGCGAAGCCTGGGCAGCCACTCGCCGCCCTCCAAGAAACCGCACCGATCTGTTCATCTGAGTGCAGCCGAACTCAATTCCCTTTGTTTTCTGTTTTCCTGGGGAGCCAATTCAATTTGATTTCGGGGGGAGGGAGAAGAGGATGCAGTGGGCGGGTCTGAGGTCGCCGGCGCCGGCGCCGAATGTAGCGTGGATGGGGCGCAGGCCAAGGACCGCGAAGTGGCCTCACGGTATGCTCCCCGCGGCCCGCCGAGCGGTGGTGGCGTCGGCAGCGGCCTCGGACGCGAATTCGAGCTCGAATTCGCCGGGGAGGGACGAGGAGAGGGAGGAGGTGGCGCGGAAGGAGGAGGAGAAGGCGGCAGCGTCGCTCCTAATGAGGAGCCAGAAGTATGCGATGCTTAAGCAGCAGCTCGCCGTGGCCGCCCAATTCGAGGTACCAGAATAGACATCAAGGCTGAAAGATGAAGAATTTGCAATACGAACGTTGGACAAATTGGGGATATTCGTGACCGCAAATTCGGTTTGGATGTGCAGGATTACAAGGAAGCCGCGAGGTTGAGGGACTCGCTGAGGTCGTTTGAGGAGGAGGAGCCCGTCCTGCGCCTCCGGCGGTTAATGAAGAAGGCCATCGAGGAGGAGAGGTTTGAGGTGCTGTACTCATGCTTTGCCTATCGTTCCAAACAATTCAATTCCAATCTTATCATGCTTCACCCATTGTTCCAAACAATCCTATTCCAACCTCCAAGGCTCCAACCATTCATATTGATGCTATTGAGAGAAAGAACTGGTTAGGCAACTTTATAAAGACTTTGCATGCTACGGCTTATGATGATGACTGGTTTGCTTATATGCTGACTGAGCTTTCAGTGCTGGATACCTGATTTCTTTTCACCAATTTATGGCACTAAAAAACTAGAGGAAGTCTTAGAGACACAAGGAATGTGCTCTTACCAAGTCTCATCTGTTCCACTCTCATGGTTGGAATTTCAAGAAATGTGCTCTTACCTAGTCTCATCCGTTCCACTCTCATGTTTGGAATCAATTGTCCTCTATTCCAGCCTCATGTTTGGAGCTTTGAACTTTCAATTGTACCGCTTATGCTGTAATGCAACTTTACTTT
Source organism: Paspalum vaginatum (assembly GCA_030272315.1). Classification (NCBI taxonomy): domain Eukaryota; kingdom Viridiplantae; phylum Streptophyta; class Magnoliopsida; order Poales; family Poaceae; genus Paspalum; species Paspalum vaginatum. The sequence continues at coordinate 8,286,558 of CM059020.1, read as the reverse complement.
GCAGTCATATCAGTAAGCATGTAGTGTTTTTTTTGGTTAGGTTGTATTCCATGAATGGTGTAGCAAATTTGTTCTTTCTTCTCTTAGTGTCTGATCATGTTTATTTTTCATGCATGTATTCTTCCAGGATGCTGCTAAATATAGAGATGAATTAAAGATTTTGGCTCCTCACTCCCTCCTCAAATGTTCTAGCGATGCTACAACTTTGGTAAGTTATTTATTTATTGTGTTGACTGTTGAGCACCACCCTTTTAGTTCGGAAAGTGCCATGGTATGGTATTTTAGAAAATACAGTCCAACTGTTTGAAATTTCTTTCCTTAGGAAGTACGATCGGTTTCCATGAGAAAACTTGAGTGTTGAAAAGTCCCCAGCTTACTATTTGAGCAAGGATCCAGTGGATCTGATCCACTAAGAAACTGGTCTAAGGTTATTAGGAAAGTTGTTAGTTGTGAAAGATGTGCAGCTCTACTGCTTGTTCGAGAAAAAAAAGACAAACAAAGAAAAGAAGTGATTAACAGGGTAAAGGTCTTCACGAAATTTTGCCCCATCTGTCCTGTTCAAAATTGAACCTTGGGCATGGATTGTCTTTTCACATGTTTTGATACTGAGTTTCCAAACTCATATTTACTTGTGTTGTGTCCATTCTCTATTTTTCTTTGATGTTTAAGCATGATTGTAGATAATGAACAGTTGAACACATGAATTTGGTCTGGCTGCTTTTTGAAAATTGGATCATGTGGTTACTCTGATACTGGAACTTGGCAAATTTGCACATTAGCAACTAAAACTTTCATCTAGAGCCTGGTTCTGTGATGTTAGTTTGCACGTGAACTTGAGAAGTTAAGGAGGTTCGGCTAATAAGAAAAAGCTAAAACAGCCTAGGAAAGTAGGAATCCTAGGTTACCAGTTACCATGTCACTGACTAAGAAATGACAAAAGTGACTTTGGTTTGTCAGTATTGATAGCGATGCTGCAATAGTACATTTTATTAACTTAGATTAGCTATTAGTTCATAGCTTTGAGCACAAATGCACAATACAATTGTCTGATACAGTTGGAGTGATAAAAATTTTAGGGGATAAGAGTTCAAGTCAGGAGCGTCTATATTGAAAGCCGGAGCCAGCCATTGAAAGGCCAATTCTTTTTCGCATATAGAATCAGAATCACGAATAATTCTCAGCGCCCTGTTCAGCTTCTCAGAAGACACTGGATTGTTACAGATGGAAATGGAAGGACAGAGAATATTTGGTCAGTGTTTTCTGTATTTGAACTCTAATTCGATTGTTGTAAAGGATGTACTTATATGGCTGGCTTCATTGTTGTGTCAGGGGAGTTGGAGTAGTGGGAGAGCAACCTGTCATATTCCCTAAGACTGGATTTGAGTACTCTTCTGCATGCCCATTGAGCACTCCAAATGGGAGAATGGTAACTTGACTGAAGTTCTTTTCTGCAAAAACAACTGTTTGCTATTTTATTTTAGCATTGCCTTTTTCTGTACATAAAAAAATAGGAGTGGGTAATCTGAACCCATTTTGAGTTGTATTGTAGGAAGGTGATTTTGAGATGAAGCACATCGACAAGGCTGGATCATCTACATTCAATGTTGCAATCGCACCATTCTCTCTGTCAATTCTTGGGGACGACAATGATGTTCTCCTCTAAACGCACTTGCACATGCAGTGATGCGACTGAGATTTAAACTAGATACACAAACACAAATAGTTAGTTAGCATTGTAGTTGAGTGCAAGGTTCAGGTCAAACTACTAGGTTGGACTTATTGCTGTGCGCTGGTGCAAGATCAGGCACCGTTTGCTGGGACCTGGTGAATGGACCATGTGATATTTTCAATTGTGAGGTATAATAGGATATCATATCACTTCTTCTACGTTGAACTGTACAGTAGAACTATAGAGCTTGTTATCGTGTAATACACTCTTATTTTGTCACGTCCATAGGTTCCGTTTGTCTACCTGCATGCCCTTGCCTCAGCCAGGCTCGGTGCATCTAATGGTGCATTGTTTGGTTGTTTTTATCTGTATATATATAGCCTACCCAGAAGAGTGTTTGGTTGTTTGCTTGAAGACGTGTTGCATAAAAAAAAGAATAGTACACAATTATCAACATCATATGTTTTTTTATAACTACACTCCTTTATAGCCCCAAATATACATATTTACCCAGCTAGGCTAAGAGGTGTTTTTTGCATCCCGTGCAATTCAAACCAAACATAGCCTTGACTTTCGGACAAGATATTTTGAGTTGTTTTCAGTCCTAGTGATGGTGGCATCGAGGAGGTAGGGACCCCTCCTTCACCTCTCCATCTGTGGTCATCAGGGTTGCTTTGGCTTCTGGGATCCCATCGCGCCACCGGATTCCCAACCGACTGTGAGGGTGGTGGCGACCTCATCTGAAAATCATCTGGTCCACCTAGGTGGATAGGAGCACCCCGTTCACCCATCGTCCACCCTTCACATTTTCTTACCTCATTTCGGCCCAAATAGGCCATGTCGGCCCAAGAGCCCGTGCCGCCTCCCCTCTCCTCCCATGTGCCGCCGCTGCCATGGCCTCCCTCTTGCCGCCACTATGCTTCCTCCGCCGCCGCCGTTGCCATGGCCATCCCCATGCCTCATCCACCTCCGGCCTTAGAGGGATGACCGGAGGCCTAGCCGCCGGTCGGGCACTCGGGCAGGGTAGGAGGGCGGATGGGCTAGGGTGGGGCGGGGGCGACTAGAGCACGAGGTTAGGGGCAGTGGGGTGGCGGCCGGCGGGTGGGGAGGCCGCGACGAGGGTGCCGATGTGCTAGCGGCCTCTTGGTGGCAGTGGGAGGATGAAGCGCGACGGCTAGCAGAGGAAGTGTAACGCCTCAAAAATCACCACTGAAATTTTTCGCTAAATCCCCCCTGTAATTCAAAATCGATTTTTTTTCAAAACTTGCTTGTTGCCGGTGTATAAATTGAGCTCAACAAAAACTTCTACAAATCTCTACAATATTCCACAAGTATTCTCTCCAAATATTATTCCTATATATTCCCTCCAAAACCTCTCTCAAAATCCTCCAAATTTCCTACCAAAAATTCAAAACCAAAATACCAAAACAAATCCCTATTCCTCCACTCTTTTCCCCTCCCAGACCACCAGCCCACCACCTACCCCCTCTCGTCCCATTACCCTTTCCCCCGCCTCGGCCCAGCCCCACCAAAAGCCCAGCCTCTCCTCTCTTGCTGTAAGGATCGGATGCCCAAGAGGGGGGGTGAATTGGGCTAATTTCAAACTCTAATCGAAAAGGTCCTTAACCTACTGAAGCTACCAATTAGCCCACTTCACCCTCGAAGCGAAAACTAAATTAATCAACAAGAAAGAGCACACCAACTCATGCTAGTGATAGAAATAAACCTACTCATGCTAGTAAGCACAAACATGGTCAAAGTAAGGGAGATACTAGCCAAGTGGAAGCTAAGCATGGTGATTACTAGATGCAATCCATAAAAACAAGCAAGGTAGAGAAAGCATCAAGTAGAAAGACAAGGGGAAGATAACCGTATTTTTTCGTGGTATCGGAGGTTTGGCACCCTCCCGTAGTCCACGTTGTGGCACACTCTAGAGTGTTTTGCTGCCTTCCATGCTTGTGGGCGCTCACTAAGAGTCTCCGTTCGCCATCCCGGTAAGGTGGAGCTCAAGCCTTGTACACTTTTGTTCTTCGGGCTTCCACAACTCCTTGGCAAGCTCCGAGAACGCACCCCGGTCACCAAGTCTGCCTAGGTGCTGCCAAACACCAAGAGTAACGAGCCTTCGGTCTTCACTTGATCTTTATCCTCACCAAAATGGATGCACACAAGCCTTGACCTTGATCTTGCTCTCAAATGTGTGAATATGTGAGTGATTGTTGCAAAGAGTGAAGCACAAATGGCACTCTGAGTGTATGAGGTTGCTGGAGAGTCCAAGAGCCATAAATGAACCAAGAGAGCTCATATATATAGCCCTCCAAGCTGATAGAGCCGTTGGGGAAGGGGAGGGCTGACGTAGTGTACCTCAGACTGTTCGGTCCCTTACTTTTTCCAACATCGGACAATCCGGTACATGTACTTTTTCAACGGCCACTGACTCAATACGTCATTGTACTTCTATCTGCCTTCTCCCCCTTGGACCAACACAGGTTGGCCCATCCCAGTCGCCTCCTCCTTCTACCCCGGCCAGTGCGCTGTGCGCGACGCCACGGTGCACGCCGCCCACGCGTGTCCCGGCGCCACCACCAAGGTGCCCTATCGCCCCCCCCTCGGTGGCTCCCGTCCTCTGACCTCACCGACCACTCTGCTCTGCCGCACACCGCCCATGTCCGCCGTGGCAACCCCAGCACATTCCCTGCCCCGTCGACCCACTCCACCTGCCTCCGCCTCACCATCACCTCAGAAGAGCCGCACAAACCTGCTATAAATAGCCTTGACCGGAGCCCCGTCCTCCCCACCATAGCCGCCGCCAAACTCCTCATATCGCCGCCCAAATTCACTATCCCCACCACCTCTCCTCCCAATTCCAATGAGCGAGAGCTTCACGCCACCCCTGCTCACCTCCCTAGGCACTCACCACCACCTCCCATCCCTCCTACCGAGCCACCGCTGCACGAACCCCCTCGCGGCGAGGGTGTGCCGCACCACCATCGTAGGGAACCCCTCCTTCTCGCCCAAATTGGCCAACTAGCCCTCCACCACCGAGTCTGGTTCGTCAGGCTCGTCACGAAGGCCTTGGTCCCATCGTTGGAACCGGCCCGGTGACCGAGAACCACCGCCGCCCGTCACCAGGCGGTCCAGTTCGCGACGTCCTAGTTTGACCGGCTCGGTTCGCCGCCGCCCCTCTAATGCCATTACACCTCCCTCAGATGCTGAAAAGCGGGCCCCACCACTAACAGCGTCGGCCAATTAGCCAATAGGTCGCATACCCCCATGTGGGCATGGCCGGGCAGGCTGAACCCTCCCCCTTAGGCCTGTGTTATCCCCCACGCGTGAGCCGGGCCGAAAGGCCAACTGGGCCGAATTCAGCACCCAAGGGCCAAGCTCCAACAATTCACCAGAAAGGGCCAATTTGCCAAAAGTTCAAATCTACCCCCTCCCCATTATAAATCCATATTTTCTCCGTTTGAACTCCGATTTTGATGATTTTAGTCTCTAAATTCATCTAAAATTAAGCCATATCCACTCACGCCAACTCTTATCCATTTCACCGCATGTTTTCATAGACCCCCCATTCCAATAAATCACCATGCGGCCGTCAACCCTTCGGCGTTACCGCCCCTGCCTTGTCCAGCCATACCCTCTACCGTGGCATCTTCGCCACAACCGCTATCACGCCCGCCAATGTGCGGAAAGGCTTGTTGACCTGATCACCCCATCAAAACCAGCACCACCGGTAAGCACCCCGAATAAATCACATCTTTTCCATCCAAATCCTGATTCCGATGATTCATCCGCTAACACCCTTCTAGATCCAAACTCCATCAAATAAGGCCTGGTTGAGCTCATATTATACATCAGTTTGGATGTTTTTCCTATTTGTGCTCATAGGTTACACCAGAGAAACCGATCAGTCCACCCCTCGAGAACGACCCCACTACAATCGGAGCCCGTGTTCAAGCAGAGCAACCGCCACCAGCTCAACCACAACAAAGTGATCGGCAAGTCCACTAGAATCACCACTTGATGCATAAATTACCCAGTTTTTATCACCACAACCCTTTGCCTTATTACACTTACAAAACCTGCATGTTTTGCTTGCTAAGGTAACCTGGTAGGATAGTCACCCAAGCCTGACTAGAAGTAGTGCACTTAGGTGGGATCGCTCACTCAATACTTATATATGTTAACATGATGGGATGTGAATGGGTGTGTGTGAGTGTGTGTGATTTTTGGGTAAACTTGGGGAGAAACCCAGACATATGACCGTTTTACGGTTGATTAGCCATAATAAGAGCAAGGTAGGAGATTGGGTGCCATGATCGCGGTTTCCCTTGAGGTTCAGCCTTTGTGGAGGAGGCCGACATTGTGAAGTGCTCGCGAAGTCAAGCAGAGAAAAAAGGAATGGAAGTTACTACCCTACTCCTTAAGGACCGAGTTGATGTCCCATCTTGCCTGACTCCTAGCATGACCACGTGGTGTTGTGTGGGCAACACTTAGTCTGGACTGCAGAGAGAACTCTTACCTAGACATTTGCCGGTGAGCTGGGATGCTATGGAATACCAGGGATGGGTAAGTGTCGCTGGGTGTCGTGGAGCATCGGGCGACAAGGCTGCCTTGGTGTACATATGGTGGTGTCCAGGGAAGGGCTTGAAGGGAAGGACTTTGTGCGGAACCGGGCCTCTCAACGAAGAGTCCTCAGGACTAAAACATGTGGGTATAGTGTGCACCAATGATCAAAGTATGAATCTATTTGAATAGTCTGGTTAAGGTTTGGTTTCATTAACTAGTGTTTTATAAAATGTGGGAATGCGTGAGTAAAAACATGGTTTTAGTCCGGCAGTTCATGCCGAGAGCTACGGTGGGCAAGGCCCAGTAGCAGTGCAGAAAAGTATGATGGCAGAAGGCCATGGGCCACGATGGACCGGCAAGTCCATGTGGCCACCTTTTTGAGAAAAGTGTTTTTAAAATTTAAAATATTGATATAATGAGCCCTTGCATATTTAAATGTTTTATCGCAAATTTCCCTGAGCTCTAGATATACCTGCATATAGTGATGGGCAATCCCCTACTCCTGAATGGAGAAATGTGGGCTTGCGGAGTATGTAAGTACTCACCCTTGCTTTGTTGTTGGTTTACAGTGTAGATGATGCATGACATGTTTTTAGACCAAACCTTTTTAATGTTCTCTATACGCTCATTTTAAAGAAGATGGTTTCATTAATTCATATCTTGAAATAAACCCTTATGCGGGGCTTACTTACTATAAATTGAAAAATAGTTTTTAAAATAGTAACCCACCCCTCAAGCTCAGCTCTGATACCAGCTGTGGCAGAACTGCCCAGATTAACCTGGATTTAGTGCTTAATCACCAGATCCGGACTAACCTTGGTAGTCCTTCAGGATGTAAGTATCCTGACTTGGCCTTCCCATCCGGATCGAGCTTGATTTTTGGGGCGACTCTCGAAGGAGTCCACAGGTTACAACATTCACAGCCACATTTATTACATAGAGTTGAAATATTACATATAGAGTTCGGTATTTATTACATTCCGGCTGATAAGTTCTTCAGCCCTTTTACCAAAAGTTAACACTGCTCAAGGCATAGGAAAGCTTGTTTCGGAAGAAGGAAAGAGTAAGGTAAGGATCCCATTCGAACCAAGTATATTCTGTTCCTGTAAAAAAGAATAGGCAAGAAGGCTGAGTACTAATTACTCATCAAGGCTTACTCGACCACTGGGTCGAAACCCGACTCTCTAGCTTATAGCCGGGGTGGTTAGGTCAACTCACACTGCGGCAAGCCTAATAGTGAATCCTTAGCTCTTAGAATTTGGTTCACTTTTTAGTTATTACCTGACCAGACTAAGTTATTCTTAATCTACTGATCAACAAGAGCAAACATTTTGTCAAAGCATTCTATATTAACAGGATCAGTTCTCTTACTACGATGTTGGTCGCGATCAGTCAGCTTACAACCGGCAAGCCATAGACGATTCGAATCGATTTTTCCACCTCTCGAGAGGGATACTCAGACACCCGTCATATGTGTGTATACCGACCCCACGTATGACAACCCAACATCCAGTGCCACCTAGCCAGAACCATCCTCACCGAACCCGGGTGTCAGTCCTTCGACACCCGCCCAACCTCCTCCTTCCAGTTGGTCTCGTCTAGTTCTGCGCTTAGGTGCAACAGGACGAGAGGCTTACCGGAGCCCGTTAAGGACGGCAAGTGAATGAGGCGCGTTCGGCCCAACCAGGCCACACATCGGACGGCCTTATGCGAGACAGGCAGGATCAGGGTCCATAGCAAATAATCATAACATGTAAAGTACGAAAGCGAAACTGATCCCGCCGCATGCCTGTCAAATTATTAACATCCTTCTTATTCTTAACCAATAAATTGCTGTAAAAGAATTCCGTTCTAGGATTATGCCACCTAAGCCATCTACTACGTATAGGATTTTTATGCTGGATAATGATTAATCATGCTCTAGGGTTTCAATCAATTCCAAACTCTAATGCACAAGCATAACTCTAATTTAATTTAAGGACTTAAAGAAAAATGGGTAAATGTACCGGGGCTTGCCTTGGGTCACGGGGTCTGTCTCTATCGGTGACTCGGAGTCTCCTCCTGCTGGTGTGAAGGACGTCTCGGCCACACCGGCTTCCGGAGTTTCAGCTGCGGTGGAAGACTCTTCAACTGGAAGTGGTGGGACCAACGTGCCTAGGTTGATAACATGCAAGAGTTTAAAAGTATGAGGATGATCAACCTGTTGAAAAAGTAAAAAATGCACAATTTTCTAAAGAAAAAGGGTGGTTGGGTTAAATATCTGTATTTTCGGGTGTAGTTGATTGCCCTAGGGTTCAAATGAATTATATTTTATTTTTAAATATTTTTAAATATTTTTAAAAGCTTAAATGAATTTTCTAGAAATTTTTGAATAATTCAAATGGATTTTAGAATTAATTCTATATTTTTAATACATTTTTATGAATTTTTCTGCATTTTTAAGTAAAAGCTAACTTTTTAAAATTATATAAACTTTAATTTAATTTCTTTTTTAGGAAAATCAAAATATTTATATGAATTAATAAATAATTTTTAATAATTAAAATAAAAAGATTAATATTAAAGTAAAACAATTAACTAATTTAAATTAAGAAGCAAAAGAAAACAGAAATAGTATTTGTAATTCGGCCCGGCCCAATAAAAAAACAAAATAAAAAGTTCTGATTTCCTGCTCAAAAAATCGCCTGGGCTCCCTTTCGGCCAGGCCCAGCCTACAAGTGGGCAGGCGGCCTTTTTTTTTCCCCAGGCGCGGCCCAACTCCCTCTCTTTCCGGCTCGGCCCAGCGGCCGATTGGGCTGGTAGGTCGGCCTACCGGGCGGACGGCCCAGCTGACCGGCCACGCCCGGTCGCCCTGCGCGGCGCGCTCGGCGCGTCGCCGCCTCGCCGGCAGCGCCGGCGACCATCCGGCACGGAGGAGGCCGAAAGGCCTCGCCGGCGGTGGCCTCGAGCGCGGCGGGCGTCCCTCTTTCCTTTCCTCTCCCTTTCCTCTTCTTCCCCTCTTCGTTCCCTGCTGGTGCGCCGTCCGCCGCGGCATGGCGCCCGCCGACGCAACGCGCCTGGGAGGTGGCCTCGCGGCGGCGGCGGTGCCCGTAGAGGTCCACCACCTACCGCGCGGGCTGCGTGCAGGCGCGGCGCACCCGATGCGCGCGTCCGCGGGAACGCGGCGGCGACACCCACGGTGGCCGCGGCGCCATGCGGGGCTCCGAGCTCTGGCGAGCTCGTGCCGTCCCTCAGCGTGGCGCAACAGAGGGAGGCGGGAGCGGGGAGGTTGAAACTCACCGGCGCGGGCGCGGAGATCACGGCGACGGCGGCGGAGGGCGGATAGCGGCGGCGCGGGGCGCGGGCGGGGAGCAGCGAGCAGACTCCCCCCTGCTCGGCGGGGCGAAGAAGAACCCGCCCCCCCGCGGGTCCCACCTATCAGCGCCGCCTGATAGGGGGCGCGGGTGGCGGGGGGCTGGCCGCCACGCGGGCCGCCGCCCCCGGCTGGGCTTCGCCCAGCGGGCGCGTGGCAGCGGGCTGGCCAGCCGGCCTCGCGGGGATTTTCCCCCCCCTTTCTTTTTTTTTTACTTTTACCATTTTCATTTTTAACCCTGGATTTTGACCTTTTTCGAGAGGGGTCCAAATACAAAAGTGAAAGGGCTTAATTTAAACTATCCTTTCACATTTTTGCCGCAGGAAAACTCCAAATTTTTTTTGAAAAGGCCTAAAATTTAAATTTGAATCAAATTTTTAAAAGAAAATTAAGGTAGTATGCAATGCACTTAGAGTGTTTTAAATACAGAGTATTACACTCGCAAGCACTAGCTATGCCTAAATATGAACTATTAGCTTTTGTGATGAATTTGGCTCTCAAGAATGTGTCTCAATACTAGAATTAACTCAGGAGTCACCAACGATAATATGGAGGCCGAGCAAGGCGGTATAAATAGCATAAACCTCCAAACCAGCCATTGGGAGAGCTGCTCTGCACAAACTGTTCTCACTAGACCACCCAGTGTATGCACCAGACCGTCTGATGTGTACACCACTAGACTGTCCAGTGTGTACAGCCAACTAGCCATTGGAGTCGGCTGTTGGATCTTCAAATTTGACCGTTGTGACCACCGGACCATCCGGTGAGTGTTAACGCACGCGGTCTTCTATTGATGTAGCTCTCGGGCCAAAATGTCCAGTGTGACCACCCGACCGTCGGTGCATTCATTTCTTGGACACGGTCGCACCTCTTCTCTTCTACCTAGGACGTCCGGTGTGTATACACCGGACTATCCGATGTGAACACCGGACCGTCTAGTGCATGTAAATCGCACTTGGTCTCAAATCTTTAACTTGAGGCTTCTTCTACTCACCGAACCATTGGTGTGGACCACCAAACCATCCGGTGCATGCAAAATTCTAGCCTACTGACCGGCTAGCAAGACCGTCGTGTTGCGCTTCATGGCTTTGATCGTTGATGTCTTGGGTCTTCTCTTGTGCCTTTTAATCCCTTCTTTAAGGTGTTTGTACCACAAGTCCATCTCTTGCACCTTGGAACTTAAACAAATATACTTGCACACACATTAATCCCAAATGGTACATGTTGTCACTTCAACCACGAAAATCTCATTTAGGGAACTGAGCACGAGGCTTAGGGCCCATTTTCCTTCTAGATTGAATGTAAAGAGTGACAAAGACACAATCAATTTTTTTTTGCCATGGTATAGTGGTTGGCACCCACCCTTAGCCCATGTTATAGCATTCACCAAAACGTGCTACCCCATCCTAAGTTACCAAGCCAAAAATCTCTACCACTTAAAAGTTCATACCGTTCCCATTTCACCACCACAAGGTCGATCCCCCACCCCTCACACATCCGCTGTGCTCCCCCGGAACCCCTCCCCCCCGCAAGCAAGCGCCGCCTCCACAATCCACATCCCGTACCACCTCCCCGGAGTCGCCCCCACCCCTACCAGAAGAGAGAAGGTGGCCGGCCGGCTAGAGGAGTTGATGGCTCACGTTGGCTCAAAGGTTGCCAATGGATGACGGTACCACGATGCGGGGCAGATTTGGGTCTCCCACCGCCGTGGTAGGGCAAGAGGAGGAGGGCGGGGGCAGAAGAGAAGGTGGTGGTGTAGGAGCCGACTGCGTGGATCTAGCTAGAGATGTTCTAGAAGGTGGTGCTCGTGGCCAAATCCACCACTCTTTGGACCTCATCCTCCGGCTTCAGCGGCAAGGAAAGGTCGCTGTTAAGGGGTGTAGCCGAGCAGGTGCCAACGTCGACGCATTCACGCAGGGCGAGGTGCGGGCGCAGAGGACGCGCGGCCACTGCGGGTGGGACGACTGGGGGCGTCGGGCGATGGGCCACTTGGGAGCGAGCGACGGGCGGCTGGGCGGCGAGTGGGCGGGGCACAGGGCGCGTAGGGAGCCAGGGATGTCGTCCAACGAGGCACGGGTTGCGGCGTGCGGGACGCGCCGGCATGAGGCCGCCGTTGCCACAGGGTGTTGAGGCAATGTGCAGCTAGGTTGTGGCGCTAGAGGGACCGAGGGAGGTAGGGTTGGAGTGGACAGTGGAGGACTCGGTGGACTGCTTACTCGACCTTGCTTCTCTAGTTTTTCATGGGCCGCTTCCCGTACATGGGTTGAAATACAAGGGTACAATAAAATTGTGGTGGGCTTAGGTATGGTGCAGCCCATAGTAGACTATAACGTCCACTCTGCCCCTAGAGAGGAGATAATGGAGGAGGTTGCGCTCCAGTGGGGTGGAGGAGGAGGATGCCATTATGGAGGAGCGCGAGCTGGGTGGTGGAGGGCAGGGACGACGCACCACAGCGTGGCCAGGCCTGCCATGGATGCAGTGTAAGAGGAGGAGAGGAGGGTGGGTGTAGCTATGGGCGGTAGCGCTTGGAGAGGAGCCGTGGAGTCAAGTAGGAGAAGGATGAAGTTTGGGGCGGGGGCGGGGGAAGGGGTGCAGTAGTAGGCCGCACAGTGAGGCGGTGCCAAAGCCAGCCCCTGGCCTGCAAGGTGGGGTGGTGACGTCGGGCCAAAGTGGAGGTGTGTGGTGCAAAGCACGTGTGCGTCGTAAGATGCGGGCTCGCAATGCAGCCCCAGCCACATCGTGTCGGCGCAAAGCCGACTAGGGAGTGCGCTGAGACAGTGGTCATGGGGAGGGGCTAGGGCTAGGAGCGGCTGCACTCGCATTCAACCGCCATGGAGGTTGCCCCGATGGTGGAGTCATGGCAGCTGGCTAGGGTTGAGAGAGAAGAAAGAGAGGAGTTTGGAGCATGACAATGGGAAGCAAGGCCAAAAGAGAGACGGAAACAACCAGATGGGAGGAGGTAGCCGCAGACTCCCTTGCTTACCAGGTGCACTGAGCGACATCTGTGGCGGTGCGCTGTCTCCTGGCGACGAGTGTGGCGAGGCTAGGCTGTGGAGGCTTGTAGTGCAGCGGAGAGATGCTGACCGGTGAGATAAAAGAGGAAAGGATGAGTGGATGATTCCGTACATTTGGAAGAAATTAGCTGCTTGTTTGATTAAATTAGCTTAGAAAAATAGTGTACTCTGGCTTATAGAAATGCGTGTTATTTCTTCTAGACATACAATCTTATGGAAGAATGTCATTCTAGAGAAATACCATACTGAAGTAGTTTTGAGACAAATCGCTAGCCTGAGCATTATATATAATATAAATCTAAAACCTATTTTTACGCAAATATGTTTTTTCGGGCCATATGATGAGCTACATGCAATGAACCAAGTGTTACAGAGTACTCTATTGTAGAGAACCGCAATACAATGGAGGAGGTGATGTGCCATATGCTCTAGGCCAATGATATTTTGGTCTTGTAAGTTTCTACTCCCGTGGCAACGCACGGGCATAATGCTAGTGCTCTTTAAAGTCTCTGTTCACCATCTGACCATCTCAGCAAGGTGGAGCTCAAACCTTGTACAAGTTCCTCAATAGGCTTCCACAATCCTTAGCAAGCCCTTAACAAAGCACTCCGGTCACCTAGAATGCCTTAGGTGCTATCATTCACCAAGAGTAACAGACCTAGAGCGTTCACTTGATCATAAACCCAATCAACAAAAAAAGGATACACACAAGCTTCACTTAGATTCATTCCTTAGCTTTATATTGAATGATCCACTCAACTTTTGAATTGGCATGGAAAGATTAAGCTCAAGTCTGAACTGCTATGGATGAAGGAATGAAGTTTAGGACGTACAAATGTACCCAAAGGATCCATTGGAGGGTATTATAAGGGAGGGGATAAGTTGGACTCTAATACTAAAACTTGAGAATTAAAACCTATCATAATGCCTTAATTCACCATAGAGTGTAGAGAGTGTGTAACTATAGTTCGATGTGGTAAAAGTGACTTGCAACCTAGAACCAACCCTACACCAGCATGCAACTAAAGAAATTGAAATGTGGAATTTAAATTGCATGAAAGTAAAGAGTCACAAGACTTTTTTTGTTGAGGCATCGAGGGGTCACAACTCCTCCTCTAGTCCTCGTTGGAGCACTCGCACAAGGGTTTTGCCCCCATGGATCATTGCAAGAATCAAGTGCTCTCTAGCTGGTACCATTCTCCCTTCTGAAATAGTGGACTCCAAACAACATATATCACCCATGCAAGGTCCTTCTGCAACATCGACCAGAGCATCTAACCCAAGAGTGGAGGGGGTGAATTGGGTCGCTATTATCTTTGTAAAACCTAGGGCTTAATCTATTCCATGAAAGAAGCCTAGAACATCCTAAACATGCTAGTCAGTGATCACTAAGGACTATCTGTGAGCTCTCTACTTACCTAAACAGACTTACAGCCTATAGCCAAACCTAATCCAACTAACTAAGAAAGATAAAGGGACAAGATATGAAATATGGAAATGTAAAATATGGTAAGTAAAGAGATAAGGGAAAGGGATGCAAACTCCCGAGATGACACAAAGATTGAAACCCTGGTGGCATTTTGCCACTAAGGCTACGTCCACATTGGCTCACCACCTAGGCAATTGAGCCATGCACCCAGACTCTCCAAACCACCGTCTTTCACCGGACACCAATGCACTCCAACAAGCAAAGTATAAGTGCCACCAAGTCACAAAGATAAGGCCACCACCACCGTCTCTCTCAGTCAATATGGAGTTTACCATATGGAAAGGGGTTGCTCATCGTCCCCGCACAAAGTGTCACACCACACCACTCCACACCAAGAGGGTCCAATGATGAGTACAAATTTCTCTCTCAGGCTTGCTCTCTCAAGAACTAACCCTACCACAAGCTTTAACAATTGCAACTAAGCTCTTTCAAATTTGGATATGCACTCTTAGCACATTTGGGTTGGTTGGAGTGGATATATCACCTTGATAGAACCTCATTAATGTTGGGAAAAACTCGAACGGTTATAAACGCGCGGGGTGCTTGCATGGTTAGGCAGGCCTGGCCTGTTGGGCTGGCACGATAGGCCTAAATTATGTTTAGGGCTGTTGGACTAATTCCCATGAATTAAAATAATTGTTAAAATATTTCTTTCTACAAACTCCAAATGACTTTCCCCTCTACTTTTTAAAATCATGTTCTATCGTTTCATGGTGCTTGTTTGGATTTTGTGTTGTTTTCATGGGTATTTTGCAAGCAACATTATCTAATTCAATTGACTAGGAGTTGAGAAGTTGGTGAGAAAAGTATTAAAAATAAGTAGGAAATCTAGTTAAATGGCTTCTAGCAAGATTCATCCGAATTGTAATTAATGTACCTAGACCAATAAACATGATACATGAAGGTCACCTTGAAACTTCACACATCTAAGAGAGTTCATATATATAACTTTAGTTACCAATGGAGACCATATGAAAGAATCATCACCCTCTCCCCAATGTATTTTTCATGCCCAAACTTTTTCTATGAATATGAAAATGCGTTGCCCCCTAATTAAATCTCAAGATTTTCTGCGGCCATCTATCTATTATTAATTTTGTAAGTAGGAAATCAACAAAACTATAATTTAATCCTACAAATAATACATGGTTGCCTAAAAATTATAATTAAGCTACCTAGACCAGTAAACATGATATATGAAGGTCACCTTAAGTTCTTAGATAAAAAAAATTGAAGTTAAATATTTGTCACCATGATAGTTCACAAAGTTGAGAGAGTTCATTTATAAATTAAGCTATGAGGGGAGGTCATGTGATGAAAACATTGGGCAATGGGTCATATGGAAGAAATGCCAGCCTTCAATGGGGTTTCATGTTCAAACTCTGCAGGCAGTGTTATATAGGTATATGTTGGTAGTTGGTACCACGTCAAATCTCATGCTTTTCTAAGGCTATTATTTTTTAATATAGAATTCTAATAATGATACCATATTTCATAAAAAATGATATTAATTACATGTTTGAACGTGTGACGTAAAAGTTACAAAAAATTCATGCAGCCACCACGAGTCTAATAATGGCAATTAGTACTTTTTTATTATTGATAGTGACTAAAATTATAAAATACAATGTGCGCCTAGGCAAAACAAGCTAAGCAATCAAGTGGTTTACTCGTTCTATCCTGTACGTGAAGTCGGAGGTTTGATCCCTCAAGTCGACCGTTGCGTTTTGTTTTTTCGCACACTGTGCCGCTATCCCTGTGTTTCGGGCCGATCAATTGGACTGGTCCTTCGCTACAGCTGAAATAAAATTGGATCACACGATTGGATTGGGCCGACACTGAAATTTGGCCACCAGGTCGGGTAGACCAGGCCCATTCAGGTAATGTCCGGTGGATTTAAATAGTACACATGTCACCGGTTAGCTGTTTTTTCTTTATATATCTTTGTTTTCTCTACATAAAAATACTAATATTTATCTTATTTAATTTTTTTCATAAATTATTATTTATTTTGTTAAAAATAATTTTATATTAAAGGTGCTTGATAATAACTTTTTTTCCTAGTTGTATACTACATTCGTCTGATGAAGAGTGTCAATCTAGTGTTTGCAAAAATACCAATGTAACTATTTTAGGCTGTTATTCCTGATACCTTTTAATGCATTTGAACCAATGGAAATTGAGCAATTAACCGTAACACTAATTTGTGCTACAAAATAACGATTAACACAATAACAAGGGAGTAAGTTGTGACGTTTCCTAGTTTCCCACTTATGACATATTACAATTTGTCACAATACGACTTTAGACTAGTTTATGACGATTTCTATATGGCCTTTGAGATGAACACCTAAATTTCGTCACTAAGTCATCCTACTTCCTACAAAACGTCATAAACTAAATTTAGATAACGACGAAAAGCCCAAGCGTCACGAGGAAATCGTCATAAGTCACAAGGTTTCTTGTAGTGATTTTTCTCTGTTCGGCATCTTTCATTTACCTAAACAAAAAAATTGTTTCCGTTGAATATCATTGTCAAGTAGGATGAGACAAATAACATTCCACCTACAACAGCAATTATGTAAGTTAGAAGAAAATTTCATACATGTGAAACAATAAAATTTCACACTAAAATATATTAAAGTGTGGAACAGTTAGATTTCTCAATGAAACGTATTAAAGCATACTATGGACCTGGTGGTTTTGGTTTGGAATTAGGCGGTTTTAGTTTTCCGAGTGAGTTTTAATTTTTGTCTCAGAATACTTAAAGCTAAATAAATCAAATGAGTTCAATGAAAATAAAAATTCTTTCCCAAATTTAGAGATATTCGATACAACCATCACCTAACCAAACTTGGGCTGAACCAATAAAAGAAAACAAATATCATTAACAAATGGATTAAGTTCCTCAGTAATAGACTAAAAACTTAATTTGATAGTCTAATGCAAAGAAAGTCGACATTAAAAAACAATAGTATATAACATGCACATTTATGTTGGTCACATCGGTTGTGTTGTCACTAAAACCACCAAAATCCCCTAAACACAATACTAAAAGACAAACAAATGCGGTAAATAAATGGGCTAGGTTTCTAAATAAGAGTATAAAAACTTAACTTTATAATACATGTAAAAGAAAGGTTTATAGTATAAAGAAAGTCGGCATTCAAAACAGTAGTAGCATATAACGCGCAAATCTATACAGGTCACTGCTAGTTTACCTGAGGTTAATGAATAATGATTAATGAAAGTTTAACTTCCATCCCGGAGAAACTTTTAGTATGCCATGACTCATGTCCTTTAACACAATATTCTACTAAATAAATGAGTAAATGACTGCTAATAAATCAAAAAAAGATTCCTTTGCCTCGCCCAACGTCAGTGGGGCTGCATGGCCCGTCCTTTACCGCCGGTGATCACACATGCATCGCCGGCGGGTTCCGCCCACCGGGCGTCACGAGCGGCGCGCAGCCCTCGTACGCTGCCTTGCCTGGCACCAACGCGCAGCCCCGCGCGCACCGGTAACCGAAGCCGAGGCGGAGCAGCGGTGCGCTACGGACAAGCAGGCAGTGGCAGCGGCACCCGTCCGCGCGCGCGGCATGCGACGATGCCAACCACCGCCGTGGCGTCACCGCGTCTCCAGCCCCCACCACCCGACGCCTTGCCGTTGCGCTACCTCCTCGCTTTTTCATGCCTCACTCTCACTGACGACTGCCTCGCCTCGCCCGACGCCGGCCGCGCGCCGCGCACCGTACCGCCGGCACAGTTTCCATTGCTCCAATTCCCAGCCCTGCAGTGCGCGTCGCGCGGCCGAGCTAGAGGCGGCGCGCGCCATGGGCGGGCGTGGCGGAGCTTCGGAGGTGGCGAGGATGGCGGTGGCCGTCGTGGCCGCGGCGGTTGCGGCGGCGGCGGTCCTTTGCCCGGCCGCGGGTGGAGGTTTACTCGGCGAAGGTACGTTCCGGTCCGGCGCCGCGCGCGTCGCCGTCTTCGTGGCTTGCTCAATTTTTGTTTCCTCCGTGTCCCGGTCCCGGCCGGCCGGAGTGGTCGACGAAAGCTCTGATCTTGTTTGGTTCGCAGGGAAGGCGCTGGTGGCCATCAGGGCGGCGCTGCATGACCCGGGCAGAGTTCTCCGGGACTGGGACCTCAAGTCCGGCAACCAGCCCTGCTTCTGGAGCATGGTCACCTGCCATGAAGGCAAAGTTCAAGAGCTGTATGTTCTCCTCGCTGGTTCTGTGTGATTGCGTTCCTTTGCTGCCATGGTTTCCACGGCCGGCTCATGCATGGTTCTTTGCGATGCTTACGTTTCCTGTTCGCAGGTCCATGGTGAACCAGAACCTCTCCGGCACGCTGTCGCCGGCGATCGGAAGACTCCGGTCGCTGCGATCTCTGTAAGTCATGACGATCCGGAGAATTTCTATATATGTTTGCCGTGTATGATCTGTACATATGGATCACAGGAATGGATTCCAAGGGGATTCTCTGACATCTGAGGAGCCCTTCTGTTCCACTGAGAACCCCTTGGAATTCCCAGGCTGTAAATCTAACACTATAATCGTTATTAGTTGGTTCCAAGAGAATGCACGTTATCAACCTGCTGTTGTGAGCCGTGGGAAGCACGATCGATCGATGTTTTTGCAGTGGATTGATCATGTGGAGTTTGTTTTGAATTTGTGGCAGGTGTTTACGCCAAAATGCTATCTCTGGCCCTATCCCTGACACTATAGGCGGGGTGAAGCTGCTCCAAACACTTGACCTGTCAAACAACCAGTTCAATGGAAGCATCCCAAGTACACTGGGTAGTCTGGTGAACCTCCGGGACCTGTAAGACTACTGCTCTCCCTGATTACCAACATCGCAAATCGAACATCTTGATTGCAGATATGTACATTTATTGAAATCTGAAAACTGATCGATTCGTGATACGATGTTTTATATCTTGCCTTTTTTCTCCAGGAATTTGAGCAATAACAGCTTATCTGGATCTATACCTGATTCGCTAGCCACAGCTCGCATGATCATGAACCTGTATTTTCTTTTGTCAATCTCCATTCTATCATTGTTCTTTCAACATGTCCAGTTGTCACTGCACATATTATTCCTCATCTAAGAAATTAAACAAAGTTGTCTACTCTATACAGGGATATTTCCTTCAACAATCTGAGTGGTCACCGGCCAGCTTTTCACGCGTGGAATGTCTCGTAAGTGATCTCAAGTTCATTTTTTTTCACCCTGCTGTATCAATTGATGCGACGTAGGCTTTGCGGTAAAGCTAATTATTCTAAACTATTCTCCTTTCTCTCATTTCCTTAATCTATCATGCTACCTGAATAGTATTGATGGTAATCCATTGTTAAGCGACAACAGTTGTGAAGGAAACTGCTCGGAGTCACTTGCTCTCCCCGTACTATTCCCCAAGGATAGGAAAGAAGGTTGTTCATTGTCCAATTCTAGATTATTTCAGTTCCATTTCAAAATTTAGCTCCATGCAACCTTATTTGTCTTGTGAGTGTGTTGTGTGCTCACCACAATCTTTTTTTTTTTTTTTGCTCCAGAGGGTCCACCATCCATGGAAAGAAGAATCTTTATCCTTGTACTATGCATAGGAATGGGTGGTTCACTGCTTGCCTTCGTTGCTGGAGCTGTCCTGCTATATTGTCAACACAGGCGTCGGTGTCAGCGGGTCTTTGCAGTTCCTGGTAATATTCTTTCAACGGCCATATACATGCACCTGTTAAAAGTTGAGAACATCCATCTGAGAAAGGGGGTTAACAGGTTCATGTCTCACATTGCAGATGAGGATCCTAGTCTTACGTACGCTGGGCTCATCCAGCTCTATTTTCTTATCAGCATGTTTGCTATTGCTTAAGAAATTTGTTAGAAATAAAAGTAGCTCATTGTTGTATGGATTGTTTAGACATACAGATTTTTCATAATAATTCCATATTCAGAAGAAATGGGAAATCATGTTGGACTCTCTACATGTCACATTTTTTGTTTGATTTTCTTTATTGTTTGTGACGATATTTTTTCCTGAAGATTGTACCGAGATCCTTAACTTTCATCAATGATCACATTCCTAGGACACAACAGATTTTAAGTTTGAGCGATACGTCCAGCTGTAAGATATGGGGAGCACAATCACACTCAGCATTTGAAATGCTAGTAATCAATCACCACCATTTTTAGGTAGGATTTTTTTTGAGAAATCACGATGGGTTGTCCCCATACTGGTTATAGATATAATTGAAAAGAGAGGACCGAGAAACTGTTAGATATGTGTCGAATATTTGTATGAGTCCGGTTACGGCAGGACTTTGAGTTGTATTAGCGGTATAGGGTAGAGTCATAGTCAAACTCTATTATCCGGACCTCCTCATAAATATGAGGGGGAGGGATGCTGTTATAACCAAGACGACTAGGTGGCTTGGCGTGGACTGGCGGCGTTACCGTGGTGTGCCCGGATGCCGGCATAGCTACGTGGAGGAGCGTCCATAGTCATGTCCCGGGGATGTAGGCTTCAGCCGAATCTCGTTAACAAACATCGTGCTTCCAGTGTCATCTATGATTGTGTATGAATATCTCGATCGATCCATAAGCGCTTCCGCATGCTTGTTTTCTAACAGAAACAAAAGAGGAAATAAAATAGATTAAAAAACAAGGCCATTTGATTTGGTTCCGATTCTCTAGCCATAACTCCGGTGGCGGCGGTGTGTGGGTGGGTGG
The DNA here is from genome assembly GCA_030272315.1 of Paspalum vaginatum. NCBI lineage: Eukaryota > Viridiplantae > Streptophyta > Magnoliopsida > Poales > Poaceae > Paspalum > Paspalum vaginatum. The sequence continues at coordinate 8,265,742 of CM059020.1, read as the reverse complement.
GGCTACTAACATGCACTTCACAACAGGGTATGCACATCTAGTCCCGCCAGAAGTCAATAGAAGGGAAATAGCTACGAACATTTTTGTTCTATGGATAACCATGACAAAGTTATGTCTAGTCCTCACATGGCATTCACCTTTGCTCGTTGTGTTCCTTAGAAGATTAGGTCAAATCCCTAGATAGCCCAGCACATAAAAAAACAATCTCCATGAAGAAAGGTAGCCCTACCTGAGCCTTCATATGTCGCAAGACAATGAGACGATAAGCATTTACTTGTGAACTTAGATGTTCCCAAATGGCCTTGGAAAAGGAGCGGATCAAAAACAGGTGTTGAAGGGTTTCCTCTTCTCATTTTAAGTGGAGGACACATCCATAGTTGAGCATATCCTTACTTGTACTGCGGAACAATTCCCCGGTACTTAACTGGTCTTTTAGGAGAAGGTAGAAGAAAACTTTGCACTTATGTGTATAGGAACTTTTATAAAGTTAACTGAACACTGGATGTACATGCCTTACACACACATTTGAAGAAGCAAAGATGGAGGTCCCCTAGATGTAGCTCTAGTGACCCATTCAATTTGCAAAGATCATTATATCTTGACTAAAAAAACATTCTTGACCATACAAAAGAGAAACGTGAGAACCGGTTGTGCCAAAATCTTAGTTCTAATAGTTTATCATCAAGAACCATAATCTCACATTAGAGGCTTGGAGTTAATTCTAGTTGTGATCACAACATTAGAATGAGGCCTCGAAAAGGACTAGGTTATACATGTTTTAGAATAAAGAAACCTATGAGGGACCAAAATAGCATGGCTACTAACTTGTTGGTGTAGCAATGAGGGATTGTTTGGATGAAACCCTAGCCTGGTGGTCCCGCCCAGGTAGTTAGATCCAACACCAAAAGATTAAAACCATACGCCTCGCGTTCCTTCCTAGCCTAGGCGTCTTTCCTTGTATGGGAACTAAACATGCCTTGAATACTATAATTCAACATGTGACCTTCTCCGTGACCAAATTCTAGTGGTGGTACCTCAATCTTTGTTCACATAGTTGTGTTTTTGGAAACACCAAGGTGGCACAATAGTATCCTATTTCCATACATGATTCAAAATATGAAGATCATTAATTACTAGGCCTGCAAAGGGGGTGGACCGGGGTGCCCCTCAATCTGACTCACTGATCCATTTGCATACTGTACGGGTCAGAGGTCGACCTGCTCCTCGCTTTTTCTGACCCACGGGGCCCCGGGATCGATCCTCATGGCACGCCTTTTGATTTTTCGACTCCGCACACCAAGCATGCATCAAACAGGATGGCTAATAATCTTCAACGGGCATCAATCCTCAGTTCCTCACTCTTAAATTGCATGTTATCGACGGTGGCGGCCCTACCTAGCCCACCAATGATAGCCAACAGAGGATCTAAGGATGCAGCAACCCTGGCAGTCTCTAAAGGCTGCGGTAGCCGGTAGGAAGCCCCGACGAGGTGACGACGGAAAGAAGCGTCTGTGAATAGGACGGCCCAACGATTGCGGACTACTCTGGGGAGAGCTTGATCTGTTAGGTGACGAGGAGAACGCATCGTCTCATCGGGAGGAAGTAACACAGTCAGGGCACGGGAGCCAGGGAGGAGCGGATGACATGGCATGCGAGGTGACGCTGTTGCCCGGCTCGACCATAGGGTCGATTAGAGTCACCAGGGTTTTGAACCTTTTTGCCCCTTTTTCTGATGGGTTTGCCGTGTGTCAAACCTTAGGCTGAATTCAGGTTTGGAGTGATATCATGAATGGGCCGACCCGAACCACTTGCAGGTCTATTAAATACCAAGTTAAATTGCCAATAATCCTGGTGTCTGTCTCGTGAGAAGATGTGTATGGACCTCGGATTTAGAATTGCCAAAATAACAAAGGAAAGTAAGCCAGGTTCTTACAAACCTATTAATTATGGATGACGATCATGTGTGCGGGACAAACTAGACTTGACATGCCTATTCTTAGGCTCCCTATTTTTGTCACGATTTTTTAAATTAAATTGTTAGATTGGCATTGAGTTCCAAACTTAAAACCATGGCATTTCTTCATCAAACTACAGTGGAGTTTGTTAACAAAGCATTTCCAAAATTACAAGGAGTAGTAGTAAGAGGCTATATGTGATCCCCATGGACTATAGAATTGCCAAAACATGAAGGATAGTGAAGTATATTTCTACAAGAAGGCATGCCTATTATGCAGTGGCGGAGCCAAGGCCCGGCCAGGCTGGGCCCATGCCCGGGCTGCGGCCCACTAACACGTGGAGTCCCAGTCTTCTCAAACTGAGTTACCAGGCCCCAAGCCTGGGCAACGTCACTGCTCACGAGCGCAGATTGTCGAGGGCAACGTCACGTCTGAAATTATGCCCAGGCTGCTCATTTGTGCTGGCTCCGCCACTGCTGTTATGTGAAGCCATGTGGGTGTGGTGTGAACTGGGATCCAATGCAATATGCCAATTTCTAGACTCCTTTTCTTTATCATACAAGAGTTAGTTTAACATGGGGTTTCCAAAACTATAAGGGGTAATGTTCCATAACACTCTTATGGTGTCCAAAGTAAGAATGTTCTTGACCGAGGCTTGGGCCATGGCCATCCTTGCATATTCATGTATCGAGAGTAGGCTCTGTAGCCACAAGTAGACTTTAGGAAACTTTGGGCCAAGCTTATTGTCCATTTGGATTTTTGTGTGCCCACAAACTTAGTCTCGTCATTGGGTTTTTTGTAACTGGGCGTGACATTAATCTAGCTATAGACCACATCCACCAAGACAAAATATTGTTGGCTATGATGTTTTTCTGGAAGACATAATATTATCTAACTTTTATAACACATGGCCTTCTATTATACATTATTACTTTACAACCTTTTATAATTTTTTGAAAAATCACAATACTTCAATTTTTAGCATTTCCACTTTGTACTTGTATGTGGAACATGTTCCTGACATAGTCTCCCAGAACACGGGACGCACCGGCGTTCCCCATCCTAGGATCGGCCGTACCAAATCAGGATCATGGTTGATATGGGATGTTCCGTGGATCGACACTTGGAATGGTATTGGGTATGTCATCCTGTAGCTATCGAGACAATGAGGACATGAGCATTTGCACTAATAGCCACCAGAGATGATGAGGACATGAGCTAGCCTTCTCCTTTCAGGGGCTGGGTAGCGCATCTGATTCCCAAGGGAATAAAAAGGCACCGGATGGAAGAGACTGGTGAGGACGGCCGGTTCTACTAGTTCCATGTGCAAGTTGATGGTCGGCGGTTAGGAATTTCAGGCGGCAGCTTCTCAGTGACACCAAGAAGAGGGAGAGTAATAACAAGGAAGAGAGGCAGTGGCGATTGCTATTGCGTCCGCCTGACTTAGAAGGGTTAGGGGATGCCACCTTTGGGGTGAGTGGGCGTGTGAATGGCATCATAGCATATCTCTTTCTGTCTATTCCTTATTTGTTTTCTTTTTTCATCTTTTTGTTGCTTTTTATATCCATCACACATGATTGAGAACATAGATCATCACAAGTTCTCGTCCCAAAAATAGATGGTTCACATTCACAAGTCTCGATCCATCGTCAGAAGATGTATACCCCCTGTACTAGGACTTTAGAAGTATCAATCAACATCCCATACACTGTGTTTATCTTGACCGTAGTAACGTGAACTTTGTGACTTAATTCTTGACCAGATTAGGTCCCTAGGTTTTGGGTAGAGATGTGAGAGGCATCTAGCAATATACTGGTGGCGGTGCCACTAAATGCATTAGGTTTGTTTGAATGGATTGGCTGCTAGTGGGTCAAAAACTGAGTTATGTTTTGTTGTAGATGGGTTGGATGGGCCCTGGTTTTGGTGTTAATTGCCCATAGGGGATTGAAAGGATGCTGATGTTGTAGCATATGCAGGCGTGCCACATAGATGGTGGGGGCAGGGGTTCCATGGCTGAATGCCGATAAGGTGGCTGGAGCCCCCCTAGCTAGCCCCCCACATTCGATCCAAGGCTGTTGATAAGGCTGGGGAAAAGAAGGTGGTGAGCACTATATAAAGGATCAAGCCTTTCGATGATATAACATGCAGGTGCAAAAGAAGGGGTTTGGGTGGTTAGCAATGGGTCGATTAAAGGCAAGAGGAAGGATAGAATTGTCAGATATAAGTTCTAACAACTGTCACCATCATGTTGGAATCCATGGCAACCAATTCCTTTTTGCAGTTTTTGCATAAAGTTTAACCTCCACGATGATTTCCTCGATCATCCTATTCTGTTAGGGAAAATGCACACATGCTGTCTTGATATTTACTATCATGCTTAGACCCTTGACATTTAAGAATTTTATTTACTCATCTGTGACTGTAATTGTTTTCGTATCATGTTGTGTGGACTAACTCATAGAAAATGTGCTATAAATTTTTTTATCTACATGGTTTCATTTCATTTTCTGAAATGAATTCCTTCCTGTAATAATTCAATGTTCATGGTCTTGCTAGATACCTAATGGTGCAGTTCATGGCTATCATTTTACATTTCGTTTGGCATTGTGCCCATATTTATTATTTTTTTCAGAGCATTTTAGCATGTCGATGTAATTTCTGTGTTATTTTTGGCACCATGCATTCTTATACCTGATCATTAATATATTGCCTGTTCACATTGTCAGTAAAACAAGACCCAGAAGTTTTTCTTGGTCATCTGAAGCAATACACGCTTAAGGAGATCAGAAAGGCTACCAATAACTTCAATCGAAGAAATATTTTGGGAGAGGGGGGATATGGAATAGTATACAGGGGTCGTTTTCCTGATGGCACTACTGTTGCTGTGAAAAGACTAAAGGATCATGATTCAGTTGTTGGGGATGATCAATTTCACACAGAAGTTGAAGTAATAAGCTTGGCTGTTCATCGTAATCTTCTTCATCTTACTGGGTTTTGCATTGCAAATAATGAAAGGCTCCTTGTGTATCCTTACATGCCAAATGGAACTGTGGCTTCTAAATTGAAGGGTAAGTACCATGCTTCATGCTCATATATTATATGTACAGCTTGCACCTATTTTATTGAATCTCGCGAGGGAAAAATGAATAAACAATTCTTTTCAGTAATCATGAGAAGCTTTTTGAGCAACCCCTCTGACCAATCCATGTCCTTTTGCTTTTAATTTAGCATATTGACTTGGTCTCGGGAACACAACCGCTGACCAATATATGTTGTTTAAAAAACTATATGTAGCAGTGTTATTAGATTGAGTTTAATTAAGAAAACAACTAAAGCATGATTTCTGATGAATATTCGTAAAGAATCATAACAACATAATTAATTTTTATTAATATATCTTGATTTACCTAGCCTGATCAAGCTGAATCTTAATGATGCCCGAGTGACTGACACAGTTAATATTTCAATATGCTAATTGATATGTTCCAATCACTTCTGTATTTTCTGATGGAGGAAAAGAATATTTCTGAGATTGTTTATCACCTGCAACTTCTTATTATAGACATAATTCTAGTTTTGCCATCAAATTATGACACACAATCTGCAGTTCAAGGCAATTTCAGCCATACCACTTATCTGTCCTTAGAACTTCCACTGCTTCAAGGCAGTTCAGCATAACTTCCTTTCATTCATTTAGTTCAAAACATTCTAGACCTCAAATTCTGATGTTTTCCTTATTATCGAGAACAAACCAATTAAAGTGTTTCCTCTTTGCTTTGTCAGAATGTGTTAATGGGGAGCCAGTCTTAGACTGGCCAAGGAGAAAGATGATAGCACTTGGCGCGTCACGGGGACTTCTCTATTTGCATGAGAAATGTGATCCTAAAATAATCCATCGTGATATAAAAGCCTCCAATGTTCTCCTTGATCAATATCTTGAAGCAATTGTCGCGGATTTTGGATTGGCAAAACTCGTAGATCGTGGGATGTCTCATGTTGTCACAACAGTGCGTGGAACACTTGGGCGCATACCGCCAGAGTATTTCATGTCCGGCCATGCTTCAGAGAAGACTGATGTTTTTTGCTTTGGACTCTTGTTGATTGAATTAGTCACCGGTCGAGAGACGTTGGAGCTGCATGAGAATGAATATCAGAAGGGAGGGATTCTTGACTTGGTAAAAATACTTTTCTTGCTATTTCTAATATGAAATCCAGTCAGTTCAATTATTTACTTTTTTTGCAACTAAAAGAGTTGTTCACTCTCTCATAGGAAAGGTTCAGATGCATGTTTGTGGACCATAAACAGTATATGGCCTGGGCTTCCATGTTAGGCATTTGAAAGGACAAGGTTAATGAACATATTAGCATAATGAGGTGATATCAAAGCAATTAATTGAAATGAAACTAATAGCCATTTTAAGTTCAAATTTAGATAAACTGTATTTTGTGTTTCCCCAAGTACTTGGTTGCCTCCTAGAACTCCACTCTGACAATCATAGCGCTAGCACTTTATAACGGTACATCATTAATTTTTCTTAAATAATCGAAGTACAACTTTTCACTAGCCTCTACGGTGCTAACAAGAAATCAACAAGACATAGTCATGGTCTCATGCATATAGTTGTAAACATAGTGTGCTTCATGTAATTTGAATGTTCATTATTTATATTGTAAACAATGGAACATAGTTTAGCATTTTTATTCTTACATGCATGATAAGAAAGCCAAAGATACCAATGAACCTGGGGTTTAATAAGATATCATGTTTTTCCCAATAATCGGATTTGAACTCTTAACTAAGATAGAAAATGAGTAAATACTCTGCCTTTCTGAACAAAAATGTCACCATTTGACTTTAGACAATAAGCCACTCCAGGAAACATAGACACATAGTTATAGTTTATCAGTGATGCATATAGCTTGCAATGCACTTTTCTCAAATATGTTTTCTAATGTATTCCGGACCTTGGTTTGGAGAAGTACAACCATACAGCCATTGCCACATTTTATTTTCTCTCATTTATCTCCAAACTTTAAAAAGGTTTTAAATGGTAGCAACATATAGTAACTGTATCATATTGCTCCCTGTCTTCAATTCCACTTCAGTAGTAACCAGGCAATGGCAGCTAGGCCCTAGGGGTCTGAATCGAACCCATGCCAATCCAAGAATTTCACAATCTTTTAAAAAAGATTTTTTGGCCAATTGTGCTTCTTGTCTTCATTCAAATGCCAACAGCTGGCATTCTTGCACAGTTGTGGACTTCATCAATCTTGTTTCAGGCCAAGGAGCGCCTTGAATTAAAGCAGCTAAACTCCTTTGTGGACAAGAAGCTAAGAAACAACTACAACGGTGCTGAATTGGAGGAGATGGTTCAGATAGCGTTGCTCTGCACAATGTACTACCCTGACCACCGCCCCAAGATATCTGAAGTTGTTGCAATGCTGGAAGGAGGAGGTGGGGTTGCAGAGAAATGGGAGGCCATGAAAAATGTTGAGGAACTGAACCCCAACTCTTCGGAGGTTTTGTTTGGTCCTATAAATTATGATGAAGACCAGTGCAACTCGATCGAGTTGGAATCCATTGAGCTCTCAGGGCCAAGGTGATCTAACTATGGACGACTTGTCATGTACTTCCTCCCTCTGTCCCAATTTACAGATTGTTTGACATTTTTACATCAAATTTGACTAACTCGTCTTATTCTGAAAATTTGTGAAAATATGAAAAAATTCAACTCATAGTTAAAGTATGTTATATAGTAAACTAGATCACAATAAAAATAGATGATAATTATGAAATAAGATGACTAAGTCAAATTTGATATCAAAAAGTTAAACGACCTATAAATTGTGACAGAGGAAGTATACATGTAACAATCAGGTTTAGAGTCCCAATTTGGGAAGAGGAACCCCTAGATGTTTCAGACTTTCAACATCTGAGTAGTGTGCCATGTCTGTAATATCTGTTCATGGCTTCACTGTAACATCAGTAGCATGAAGAAATGAATTGGTAAGTACAGATAAGTCAGTCAGTGGAATCTGCTCTGTATCTTGGCCTCTTGTTTTTTTCCTATGGGGCTTTTTACATTGTAAAGAGAAGTTGCCTTTACTGTTTTTACTTAGGGTCTATTTGGCTTGTTTGTTCATATGTAGCCCGGCTCCCTCCCCTGGTCAGTCTAGCTGTAGCAAGGCCACCATAGGCTATTGTACTCTAACAGACTCTGTTTGGTTGCAATCTCTGCGTACCTCGGTCAGACCTAGCTCCTGTTTGGTTCCAGTTTCCTCTCTCCATCAGCCTCCTCGACCTCCACCTCCGCCAGCCTCCTCCACCGGTCTCCTCCACCTCCGCCGGCCACCTCCACCTCCATCGGTGATCTCCTCTACCTCCGCCGGCTCCCGCGCCAGCGAGACCTCATGGACGGCGGCGCCTGGGCTTGCGCCAGATGGGCATCGTCTCCTCCGCCGGATTTGCGCTGCCGCTAGTGAGCCACTGCTAGATCCGCGCCACCGCCACCTCCTCGGCGGAGATCCTGCTGTCGGCATCGGCATTGAAGAAGGCGAAGGCGTCACGGAGCTTGGCCTCGGCCTCGGCCTCCGCGGCCACGACCTCCTCCAGCGCAAACCTCTGCCGCCGCCAGCTCCTTCTCTCTCACTACCACCCGCCGTAGCGCCGCCTCCAGGTCCCTCGCATCACGGCCACCGCCACCGGCCTCCGCTTGCTGCTCTCCACTGCGGGCGACGCCGGCAGGACCAGGAGGAGGAAGCATGCTCCGCAGTGGCGAGGATGACGGTGAGGGGCATGATCACAACAATGAGGGAGGCTGCAACGCCGGTGAGAGGCGGCCACGGACGACAGTGAGAGGCGGACACGTATGGCGGCGTGGGGCGGGGCGGCGGCTGTGGCCATCTCAAGCCAACTATGGCCGCGCAGAGGCTGGCCAGTAGAGAACGGCCGAATTGGTCGTTCCCCCGGAGCCACCCCATGGGCCTCTCCTTGGACAGTCGAGGTCGGGCTACGGGTGGGGGCTTCTTTGCCAAACACTGGCCACGTCCTGAGGTGGGCTAGCTAGTGTGCTGGCGCGGCAACCAAACAGGCCCTTAGCGTATGTTTGCGCCCCTTTTCCAATCACTGATATCAAGCCTCTGGATCATTTTTAATTTGTGACCTTAATATATGAGTACCCAGAAAATGCATATTTGTGAAGAAAAATATAAAAGAATCCAAAAGTGCCTGATCCAATTACCGCCATTATTCTCAATTACTTGTTGGTAAAATGTAGACCTTATTTTCAATAAAGGGACTAAAACTTGACAAGGGTAATGATGAAAATTTACACTGCATAAGATTTATTTTAACATAATGGCGGGAACTAAGAGGGGAAAAGAGAAAAAGTACACAGGCTAAAGAGCCTAGGTTCAATCTCCCAAAAGGAATCTACACAAAGGAGGGGACAGGAGGGAAAGGTCCCTAGCTCGCGCTAACAAGGTGGGACGCACTCCTAAAGAGGGAGAGATTTTCCTTAACACGGCTGTAAGGAAAATGGTCTCATGTGCCATATTTTCATAGTTTTGTTTTGGTGATTGATTGACAACCAACACTTGGACTAATAAGCTTGTCTAGATGCACATTCTCAGGTACTTAGGTCCAAGGGATGAAGAAGAAGAAAAGCCAAAGGCAAGGTCCAAAGGGCCGCCCCAACGGGGGTTCCACTTTAGGAGGGTTTGTGTGGACCGGACAATACGGTTTGCATGACTGAACAAACCTCTGGACAAGTTTCTCGAGGGGCAGAAGGTTTGGAAGCCAGGAGAAATATGAAGACCGGACAATCCAAACACCTAGGAAATGAACTAACCGGACAATGTCAGGGAGGCAGTAGTTGAAGCAACCAAGAAAACAATAGACCGAACAGTGCAGTCTAGAAGACCGTACAAAGGTTCAGATAAAGATGGCCGAGGGTATGAAGGTTGAAGCCGTGGAGGATTACAACAGACTGGATGGTACGGTCTAATGGACTGGACAATCCATCGGACAAAGATTCCTAAGGGTGTGCTATTCCATTAACCAAGGTGTTACAATGGACCGGACAGTCCAATCTATGAGCCCAAACAAAGCTTAGTGCATGATCTAACCACTCTAACCACCAAAAGTAAGCTTAGTGCATCTACCACTCTAACCACCAAAAGTAAGCTTAGTGCATGATCGAAGCTAGTTAGAGGTTAGAGAGAGTGAGCTTGCGAGCTCTTCTTGAGTGTAGCTCCTACATGGGATATGGGAGAAGACTTGGCTGCGGTCAAGCCACATGTACTCATTGCTAGATCCTCTTCTTGGTGTGGATTGGCGATGACAACTTGTGCGGGGACGAGGAGACCCTACAAACTCCGTAGTGAAGCATCCGACACCTTGTGACCAAGAAAGGCGGTGGCGGTGGCTAAGCCTTGGTAGCTTGGTGGCAATTAGCCTTTGCTTGTCATGAGCCTTTAGTGGCGAGCGCAAGACGTGATCGGAAGAGACTTGGTGCCCAGCTCGGATTTTGCCTTCGGTGGCGAGCTCATGGATATAGCCCTTAGTGGTGAACCACGTTAAATCGTCGTGTCTCCCCAGGGAGTTTGCATGCCCCTTCCTTACTCTCTTAACTTACCTCATTTATGTTTCCGCGTTTACTTTCTTGTGTGCCTTTAGCTTTCCTAGTTAGTTTGATCAGATTTGGCTCTAAGTTGCAAGTCTTTTGGGTAAGTTAGAGAGCACATAGATAAACCTTAGACTTAACAAGTATGAGTAGGGCACGATAGGTTTATCTTATGCATCAGATAGCCCTAGGTTTAGAAAAGTGAATTAGTGACCCAACTCACCCCTCCTTCTCTTGGGTCGGATACCCCGACATGTTCCTTACAACAACCCGCTGTTGGTGGGTTGGCGGTCGTTATTCACCTATTCCGACCGCCAATTCCTCAGTGAATACATGGGGTATAATCCAAAGTATATGCATTATTTACCTTGAACTAACGAATTCTACGAGTTTTGGTGGTCTTCGGTGTTTCACAGAGGGATGCTCAAATTCCATGCAAAACAATATCATCTGGAGCAAGAGAGGGTTTGTAGACAAAAGGGCTTGAGATGGAACTACAAATACCATCACTAAAAAGTATCTCAAATGCCCTCAAGAACTACACTATTGTGAAGATCTGGTCGAGATGATTGAAATGGACTTTTGGTTCATTCGATTTGGAGTTCAGTCACAAAAGATATGGCCATTGCAAGTTCAACCCTACCGGCTCATAGGAGAGTGGCTAGGTGGCCTAGCCCTAGGCCGGCCGGCCAGACAAGTGCCCAAAATGTGTCATGCTTCATCTTGTTCACCCAAGGAAGGTACCAAGGTCTCATATACACATGTAGGAACAAACCCAACTCAAATCCAATGCCAGAAGGACAACATACAAAGAATAAAATAGCTAAGGCAGGAAGAAGCAGGCTGGCCAGCCACCACCCCTTGGCTGCCTAGCCCACAAATGTCTCCAAATGTGCTCATCTTTGACCTACATGCACAATGACATGTGTCAAACACAATCCCACGAAGCAAGCCATGCAATCAACATGCAAAGGACCGGAAGACCACCACATCACCGATCCATGCCCTGGATTGGTAAAGTCAGTGATCCGAGGAAGTCCCATCCTGTGGCTAAGGAATAGGCACACTCTAAATCTAATGACCAAGGAAGAAGCACAACAAACTTAACCACCGCGCTTGGTCAGAAGGTGTCTCTACTGTGGGATTAACATAGTTGGTGAATCGGAGGGCCACCAACCAAAGTTGGTGGCTACCCGGCCTAGGAGGTTGGCCGCCCAGCCTACCACCTGGTCGCCCGGCCAACCGCCTTAACTGTTTCACCGACCTACCTTCTCCTATAAATAGAGAGCAGCCCCCTCACTCTCATTTCGTACCACTTTGGTGTTTTCCGGCACCTCACCATGTAACACACTCTCTCCCTCTCTAGGAGGTACCCCTCAGGGTGGTGCCTCCACTCTGAATTCATTGTTTAGCTAGGAGTTAGAGCAAGCTCTATTGTCTCGGAGTCAATTGAAATCTTCGGTAATGTACTTTGTGACTCTTTCCTTATGCATTACATTCTGATATATGACAAGTGCAAGTACTTTATCTTTCTACTTTATGCACTTATCTTCATCTCTAGTTAGTTACTCGAAGTTGGTATGTATGCGGCTGCATTTATTTGCTAGCACCTTTTCTATTTAGGCATGCCAAGTTTGAGGCCTGAGTTGTGCTAAGTTAGAATTGATTGAGCTTTGTTATACTTGCTGGTGCTATAATCCTCTCCTAGACTTCGATCTAGGACCAAGTTAGCTCTCACCCTCTAGCTAAGGGCAAGCTTTAGTGCTCAAGCTCTCTTATGGCGATAGATGCAACACGTTGCTTGAGCACTAGTATAGCGTGCCATCTTACCCACGCAGCTCTGGTCGGTAGCCTCTCTTGGTGACAGCATTAGGGAGCATCTGTATTCCGATCCCGTCATTCGGTAAGCCCATAGGCGTTACCCAGCTATCGTTCGGTTGGCCAACTATCCACCCCCGTGCCACCTCGGTGTAGTCTAGAATTTCGCTCGATGCAAGACAATAGCTCTGTCTCAATCCTTTCAACCTTAGTACGGATAGCTCTTGTATGCTTGTATAGATGGAAGACCGAACCTTAGCCCTCGACTCGTTGTCCTCCTAGCTTAAACTTGAGTTCGCACCAACGGTGTTTGGTTTGTATCCCATAGTGTTTGGTGTTTACCTTTTCTTGTTATCTTTTGGAATGAATGAGTTGGTAGTAGCTAGGTGATCAATGGGTTTGCATTCTTCTCGATGCTTCCCTGTGGATAAATACGATACCTTGGAATACTCCCGGGTGAAAGCTACAGCGGTCTCCGTGTGCTTGCAGAGTAAAATCTGTTAGGCTAAGAACTGGCAACACCTGCTACCTAGGTGGGGAAAGCGAGCAATTCTTCGAAATTCTACGATTCCGCTCTTTCTAGATGTTCCACATGGTGTAGATGAAGATGCCGTTGAAATCCATTATGTTGTTTTTTTGGGAAAAGGGCCTCCGCTCTCTCCTACCACTCCCCTAGGATGGTGGCACTCATCGGGTCAGCATGCTTGTGGTAGAGACATGTTCTCCCAAGCAAGGAAGCAGTTCCAAACCTCTTATGCGAAGGGGCATGGCGTCTTGTCTGTTGCACATAGTGCATGTTGTCTGGTGAGGCCTAGCCACGCGTGCAAGGTTATCTACCATGAGGATCTTATTTTGGATGAGTAGCCAAGCAAATACATTGCATTTGTTTTCCGCTCTAGCATGGCAAATGAGGTTGAGCTTGTGTCCACTGTAGGAACCTAGGAACTAGGCTCTACATGCTAAGATGGAGTAGATGCCATATGAAGTCCATTTCCAAGTAATGGCGTCCTCAATTTCCAGTTGCAGGTGGACCTGTTGGAGCCTAATCCAAAGCGAGACAAATTCCTCAATTTGCATAGTCACCATGATTTTCCTGCATAAGGACTTAATCCAGACATTGTTTGTCAGCTCCTGTAGCACTGATTTGTTCTTCATTCTGACCAATGCGTAAAGGTGCGGAGCGAGGTTGCATGGGGCTTCACCATCCAGCCTGCTATGATGCCAGAACTTAGTCTTGGTGCCATTAACAACAGTCATCGAGGTGGATGCTTGGAATAGCAAGCGAACGGGCCCTTCCTAAAGTTTTGAGTCATCCTTCCATTCCTGCCATAGCCAACGTCGCCTGAGTGCGCTTCCGAACTTGTCAAGGTCGAGTACACCAAGACCACCCAAGTCTTTTGGTCTGCTAATTATTGGACAATTGACCAAGCAGTGACCTCCATTGGTGGTGTCTTCTCCTTTCCAAAGGAAGGACCGTCAAATCTTATCAATCTGATTCCTAGCCCATTTCACCATAGGGAACATGGTCATGTGATAGGTCGGCATGGAGGAAAGTATCAAGATGACTAGGGTGAGAGGTCCTGGACAGTTGAGAAGATGCCCTTTCCAGCCCGTGAGCCGCTCTCCAATCTTTTCCACAAGTGGTTGGACATGAATTTTTTGGAGTGATCAAATGTGGTGCTGAAGGCCAAGGTATCGGTAGGGGAAAGTCTTACAGCTGCCCGGGAACTATTGGAGGATGTTTGTCAAGTCCACATCCTCACAATGAATCGGGTGGACCTAGCTTTTCTCGAAGCTTATGATTAGGCTTGTGGCAGCTCCAAACACATGTAGAATGTGCTTGATGGATTGAAGTTGGTCTCGGGCTGGGTTCACGAATATTGCGGCATCATCCGCATAGAGTGAAGTTCTCAATTTTGCTGCTGCGAGGGGGAGGGGCGTGAGTACCCCTATTGCGTGGAAAGGTTGAGGATCCTTTGTAGTGGGTGGATGGCTAGGATGAATAGCATAGGAGAGAGGGGGTCTCCTTGCCTTACTCCGCGCTTGTGGTCAAAATTGCTTCCTTGTGCTCTGTTAATTAGAGGCTTGGAGTTGGCCGACAGAAAAGGATGGAGATCCATTCCCACCAACACGATCTAAATCCTCGACCTTACAAATTTTCCAAAAGGTAGCTCTAGGTGATCGTGTTGACGCTGTCTGGATGTCAAGCTTTAGGAACAGCGCCGGAGTTTGGGGTTGTGGAATTGTCTTACAATGTTCTAGACATAAAGGAAATTGGTTTGGATGCATCTCTTGCGAATGAAAGCACTTTGGCACTTGGAGACAAGATTTTCGAGGTGGGGCACAAGTCTGTTCGCAAACAGCTTGGAGAAATTTTTTGCAATGCTATGTATTAGACTGATTGGACGGAAGTTGCTTACTCGCAAAGCATTTGTTTTTTGGGGGTAAGGACTATGTTGCTGGTGTCCAGCAGCCTGAAGTCTTGACCGTTAAGGTTATGGAGCTGGCTTGGGTCATCTTTTATGATGTTCCAGCATGCTCTGAAGAAGCTGTTGCCTGTGAAGCCGTTGGGGCCTGGTGCCTTGTCACAAGGCAAGGAGAGGATAGTCTTCCTGACTTCCTCACGGGGAAAGGAGCTTCCAAAGAGGAGAGATAAAGGAGTAAAGAGGCCCAGTCAAGAGTGATTGTTTCAGCAGAGGAGGCACCCAAATATTGCTTCAAATAATCCGTAATGACTTTTTCTTTTTCCTCTTGTGCAAAAAAATAAGGGAGATTGGTGTTTATACCCCTACTGGTAACTCCAATTGTGTTTTTACCCTAGTTTTTAAAACTTTGTGATTTTACCCATACGTTTTCAAAATGAATACTTTGTTTACCCCTATTTCTAAACTTGTTAGATGCAGCTGGACTAAAACATTTAAAACAAATATAAAAACCTTTCATAATAGGGGAGATATACTAGAATGCCCCTTATCCTTTCACCCACAACCCACTGGAGTTCCATCGGTGAAAACCTGGGCGCGACACAGGCTAGGTGTGACGCGGCATGGGGAGACCCCACGGCTGAGGCATAGTTCCCTGGGTGCGACCCGCCAGTGGTGGTGCGAATAGGGGTATTATTCCAATCCGTCACAAAAAATAGAGACAAAACCATATGGGAACGATGGACTTTTGGCACCGGAATTGATATCGTTAATAAAAGTTAACTAAACAGGGGTAAACTCTATCTTTGTTTTGAAAGTATAAAGTTAAATTCACAAAGTTAAAAAAATAGGGCAAAATCACTGTTACAATCCAAAGTGAGAGTATAAATGCCAAAGCCCAAAAAAAAAACTAATGGCCTGACCAGGCCTGAAATTAATTAATGTGATCAACCATATCCGGGTCTGCAAAGAATCATTCAGGCCTTGCCACGCTTGCTATTGTCTTCATACTAATGGCTTGAATAAATAATATATATTTTAAGGTGGACCAATACTAAAGTCGTATATAGTTTTAGTTGTACTACAATAACATCATGAAGTTATCACCACGTCAATTCCAATGCCCTAAGTTACCCTTAGTTAACAACACTCCATTTTAGGCACCACAAAAACATTTTGATGTTTCATGGTAACCTTGTTCGCCAAATCTCTCTTGACGATGCTGGTCGGAGCAGTTAAAATGAGTTGGAAGCCATTGAGCTCTCAGGGCCAAGGTGATTAGACCGACGTTTGCCATGTTTACATGTAATGATCAATTTCAGAGCCCCAGTATATATGGGAGGATAAAGGTCAGAACAGAAGGATGTTTCCCAGTTTCAGAATTTCAGAGTCCTGTCTATATCATGTACGTATTTTTCACAGAAGAGAAATGTGAGGAATAGATTTATACATTGCTTGATGTTCCAAGTATAGACACCATTTCTGTATATAGGCTGATGGCTTTTGCCCCACGACCAAGCTCCAAATGAGTCTGTTAACAAAAGTAACAGACCAATCTCAACTGACGTATTTCCCTCGGCTGATCAGCTAATAGTTAAGCCTGTCTGATCAATCCAACTTGGCGCCACCCTGCTTGATGCCTGCAGATGAAGTGAAGTGCTTAAGATCATTGGATTGGTGGTCCATATGAATTGGACGTAGACAAATTTCATTTTATTGCATTTCAAGGCATCTTTGTAGGATTTCTGATGAACGATGCTGCACTCTTGGCTCATTATGTTTTGGGAGTTCTTTCTATTCTCTCAGGCGCTGGTAGCGGACGCATGCTTTCTCATATTTGGAACAAATACTGAAAATATGTGACCGTGAACTAAAATCAATGGGCATGCCATGTCCATGATATCATGTCTGACTGAGTCTGCAGAGTCTTCAGTAAGTAATTACCAAGCGTGCCCATATTCAGATTGTGCCCTTGCCTCTGCCTACTAGCCGGCAAAATGAAGTTTCCAGATCCTGATTTATCGTAAGAACCAGAAGTTAGATCCATGAACCCTGTTCTCTAAAGGGAGAGGGATGCATTCAGATCCTGGAACCAGAAGTGATGAGCGTACCAGAAGTTTCCAGAAGTTGCAACCTTCATATCCTAAAACCATCCACCCGTCAAATTTGCTTGGTGCTAGAAATTCAGAGTTGAGCAGTGAGAGACAACATTCAATCAGGCAGCCCCTGTTGCAATTGCAAACTCTTTGAGCAGTACTGCTTCCTGAGAGGCTGTAGAGTTCCGTGAACTACTGAACCCTGTCCCTGTGGTAGTGTAGGAGCCTGGAACTTGGACGGCAAAGTGCCTCGCTACCCTCCAGCTTCTAGTTCTGGACCCCTGGCCTGCCTACGTGCATGGAGCCAATAGTCTGATGACAGGTCCAAGACAGCGGCCGCATGACAGAGAGAGAGAGGGAGTTTGGCAGCTGCTGATGGATGGAACCCTTCGTGATTGTAGCTGCTGCTGCTGACAAGGATTCTGAGATTTGGCCGGGCACGTACTCTCACGCATCAAATGTGCTCGCTGATGACTAGATCCTCGCATCAGATGTGCTGTTTACAGAGACTATTGTGCAGGCGCAGCGAGGAGCGGCAATCGGATGAATTCAGGGTGACCCGACTGAACATCGTGTCTGTTTGTTTGTTTGCAGGCTTATTATTGTAATTCAGGTCGAGCAGACGACTCAAAGATCTAGGCATGGAGTTGCCAATTCCTGCCAATGCCTCCTGTCCTGAAGCTCCCATGACAGTCACCACTCACCAATAATGCTTCAAACCAGTGCTTTGATTTCGACAACAAAACGAAGATAATGGAGCACTGAAAGTTTTTGGGTTTGTTTACAGTAGACTGTGTCGGTCCAGTCAGCAAGAGGCAGCAGCAGCTGTGGCTATAGATGTCTAAACGTGCCGCACGGCACGGCCTGGCACGGGCACGACGTTAGTACGGCACGAAGTCCCACCCTCCGACACGGCACGACGACGCCGTGCCGCCTCCTCGGCCCAGGCACGGCATGTGGACTCTCTAATCGTGCCATGCCAGCACGGGAGCCCAGGCAGCCCGTCGTGCCGTGCCAACCCGTCGTGGCGAGCGGCGCTGCTCGCCGCCACGTGCCGCGGTGCGCTGCCCTCGACGCAAGCCGCCTTCGTTGCTCTGCTTGTCCCTGCGCTGTGATGCCACCGTTGCGCCAGCAAGCCCGTAGCTCGATGGAGAGGAGGGACGCCGCTGAAGAGCTTGAGAAGTTGGGGAAAACCGGAGACGGAGGGGCACGCCGGGGAAGACAAAGAACCGGAGAGGGAGGGGCGCTGCTAGCTGGTGAGCCGGAGAAGGGGGGTTGCAGCTAGGGAAGACGGAACGCGGAATGGGAGGGTGCCTTGGTGAGTGCGGAGGCCGGGAGGACTCGCGGTCAAGCGTCGGGAGGATCCGGAGTTCCGAACTCGGGAGCCTAGGGTGGCGGCTGGGGAGAGGGAGAATGGGATTAGAGTTAGAGAAAGCAGCGGGACAAAAGTTATATACCAAGGTGACAAGACTGCCGTCGGATCGGCTGCTATATCGGACCGTGCCATGCCAAGCACGGCGCACCAGGCCGGTACGGCTACGGTGCCCACCCGGCCGTGCCGAACAAGCGCCGGACCAAATCCATGCCATGCCACGGGCGTCCAATGGACACAACCCGGATGGATATGTATAAGCGTGGCTCACAGGTCAGGGGAGGGGATCGCGCACGCCGTAACTAACACCCAGTTACTGCCAATTTTTATCGTCAGAGGACGGAGCGATGATTGGAGATGGTCACACGTCTCCATCAGCTGCATGCCAAACATTGTTCCCGGATGAAACGTTTGCCTACGGGCATGCATGCGTGGCCAGCTGAAGAAAGCTGCAGTTTCGGCTCGAGAAAACAACAAAGGCCATCTCGTTGCTCCCTCACCTCTCCTCCTACGTCAAATCACTCCGGCCGGCCCCCCCTTCTCTCTCTCTGACGCCAAATATTACATTGCCACCTCTGCATTACCAGTTCTCACTTCCCACCACTTCCATAGCCTCTCTCGCCAGCTACGAGCTAACACTGTGTAGAGAGAGAGAACGATGAACTGCGTCAAGATCCTCCTGCTGGTGTCCCTGCTGCCTCTCGTGCTAAGGGGGGTCTCCCTCCTCGGCAACGTCTTCCCATCGCCGGAGCAGCCGTCCAGCTCCACCAAGAACGGCGGCGCGAGCGCTTCGGTTTCGTCAGCTCCGCCGGTGGGTCCTGGCCGCCTCTCCGGCGGCTTCAGCCAGAGGCGGTTCGGCGGCGACGGCTTCAGGGACGACAAGAGGTTCTCGCCCACCGGATCCAACCCGCTGCACAACTTGTGAGTACGTTGCGAGTTGCGATCGACCGGCACTCAGCACTGGACCGTAGCCGTTTCAGGTAGAATTAGGTGATGCCCTTTGGCGAATTTTGCAGAAAACCCATGTCTATGGGGTGTATGCTGCCTAATACTGCTCAAGTCCCTGTATATCCCATATTTTTCTCTGTATATGTATGCGCCTGGTTAGCTTAGATTTAGCACCGGTTTTGTGCACATACATTTTAGGTTTGACATTGTTCGTTTCGATCAATTTTTCAGTAAGGAAAATGCTGAATTTTCGCTCTGCTTTTGTGTCTCTTGGGTGTGTTCACTAGTTTTCCTGACTGATACTGATGGTTTCCTTTCGGGCATGTTGCTTCAAATTTGAAGAATGTGTGTGACTCAATCTGGTTTCTAATGATTGCAAGATGGATTTTTGACGACAAACAAAATTAGTTTGATCACTTATCAGAATGGAAATGCAGGGTATGTTTACATATGTAGCATGCCCTGTTTTTTTGGCAATCACAGCAACCTTGTAGGTATTGCTGACCGTGCCTGTGGCTCCACAGACTTGCACCTTAACTCCAATTCCTCGGCCCAGGTTTTCTTAGAACGTGTTGAGCATGTTTGTTTCATTAAACACTAGAGAAAAGAAGAAGAAACAGGTTGTTACGGACCATTCCTACAAAATCACGAAAAGAAACAAGAATGAGGCTTAGGGCTAGAAAAATAGTTCGAAGCTCATAAGCTGGCTCGAGCTCGGAACAGCTCGGCTTGGAGCGGCTTGCGAGCCTACAACGAGTCGAGCCGAGCCTGATTCTCCGGCTCGCAAAAGTAGCGAGCCGAGCCGCGAGCTTAGCCCAAGGCAGCCAAAGAATGATTCCACAGGGATTAATGGATTAATTCTTCGTTATTAATGGTATAAATTTATATTTATACCCATAACATAGCGATTTGTATGTACATAATAAATATGTACCATATAATTATTGTTATCATTCAAAAAATATATCAATTAATTTATTTTAAACATAGTACGGGTTTTTTTATTGCGGCTGCACCGAGTAGAACCAAGCCGAGCCAGCTGGCGGAGCTCACAATACAACCGAGCAGAGCTCGGCTCGTACACCTTCTGGCTCGGCCCGGTTCATTTCGAGCCCTAGTGAGGCTCATGATGACCTATGACTAGGAAGGATAAGTGAAAAAAGAAATGAACGCAACCGCCCTAACGACTTATAGGATGCCAAAAGAGAGCTAAAAGCCCATTGATCAATCAACGTGGTCTTCAAATACTTCAGAGATAATTCTGATTCCAAACATCACGAATTGAGTCTTTGTCCCCCACGAGTATAGAAACCCTGGCATTGTCGTAGGATGTTGATACTTCCTCGTGCATCCTCCCCAAGTGCACCACTGATGGTGGGGCTTCTTTTCCTCCTCTTCACTTGTGTATCCTTCCTCGTCATGACTTGATGGGGGGGCGGCTAGTCGGGTTGAGGCAATTTTGGTGTCTTGCCAATCAGATCAGGCCCCTATAGTATGCGGGGGAAGGAGTAATGATGAGCATGCGGGACACATTTGTGTTCCGCATGTGAGATGAACGGACCAGCATCAATGGCCGCATGCTCGTTGTGGGCGTAGGCGGTTGGCAACCCACAGGGAAGCTACGACGGCAGTCGGCAGTTGCTCAAGTGTGTAGTCATGGATGGGTGGTCGAAGGGACCTCCTCCCCTAGCATGGTGGCTAAGCGATAGATGCTACACAATAGAGGATTGTGGGATACAACATCTTGCGACAATGGAGGCTATGTGGAGTAGTGGCGATGGCCTTAAGTGTTGCCCAATGTTCGCACACATAGGTGTCCGTAGTGCTAGCCGGTAGCATGGTGTGTGGAAAGAGACAACGAGAGAAAGTTGTTCCTCATTTCTAGGGATGGCAGTGGGGCGGGTCTAGACCCTAGACCCACGGGTTTTAGACCCAATTGGGGCGGGGGCAGGCCTAAAAGTTCCCCTGCGGGTCTCTGGTTCGGGGACCCGAAACGGGGTGGGTGCGGGGGCGGTTTAGCATCCCCCCGCGGGACCCAAACTCATAGCAGGTTTGGCCCATAGTTCTTAGAATTTCATTTTCACCTCAGCCCATAAAACATCCCAGCCCAAAAGGACATCCTAGCCCAACATACGAGAGACCTAGCTACAACTCACGCCAACATCTCGACCTCGAACTCTTTCCGCAGCGCCGCCAGCCTCCCGGTCTCCCTCTCCCTCGGTGCTCTTATTTCCCGTTGGCGATTTACAGATGAAGAACGAATAAGCGTCAAGCGGAAGGCTCTCGTCGCTGCTCCCGTGTTTGACCTAGGCGGCATCCCCGGTCTGGCTTCATGCCTTTTTTGGTCCTTTGTGTGTGCCGCAGGGGCGAGTGCTAAGCCGCGACGAGATCCAGATAGGCCAGCGGCGGCGGCAGGAAGAAGCATCTACTCCCCCATCTCTCTCTCTCCACAAGGTAAACTAGGATCCATGGAACATAGATCTGGACGTCATTAGCCTCTTGTCCTCGACTCCTCGGGTCTCGGGGCCCCGTCGGGTTCGGGGGCAGGTGCGATTTCTCTCCCGCCAGTTGTTTCGAGGCTGGGGTGGGTTTGTGCTTTGGGTTTCGGGGGCGGGTCTACGGATGCTCTACCCACCCCTGAACCCGCCCCGTTGCCATCCCTACTCATTTCCACTAGTGACGACGACAATAACACCTCAAGGGTGTTGTTCATTCCTTGGAAGTGTCATCAAGGCACCTCTTCCACACCCCATAGGAGTCTTTTGGAGCAAGAGGTACTATGTTTGTGTGCACAACTAAATATTTTGTTGTGTCATAGTTCATTGTGGCATGATGTCATGTTGTTTTTCCTCAATAATCATAGGTTGTTTATAGCATTATCGTAGTTCATCACAGCATGGTGTCATGTTGCTATTCCTCAATAATCATAGGTTGTCTATATCCTATATGTGTAGATGTTAGAGGATTAAGGGTGGAAATTTGGGCAGGTTCATGGTGGGTCTCCATGGGTTTTGGGCCCGATGAGGGCACAGGCAGGATCTAATTCTTCCCCCGCAGGGTTACGAGTTCCGGGACCCGAACTAGAGTGGGTTTGATTCCCACCTATGGATCCCTAAAGTATAAGAAAAGTAGACCCATGTGACATTAGAAAATCCCAGAACCCACAGAGCATAGTAACCCTATGTAGCTCCTTTATAAGGTATAGGCTCCAACATGCATTTGTCTTCCTACCCAATTTGTCATGACTCATGAACTCACCGGTCCCTATCTCTCCATTCTTCCATGCCCTGAGGCATGACTGTGAGAGCATTGTTGCTCAGTGTTTGGCCATTCCGCCACTACAACTTCTCTGTCATCGCCTTCCTCTCTTGTCCTCTAGCCTACCCATGTATCCGTGCACCTAAGCACCTAGAAGCAGCTAGGCCCTAGATCAGCCAACAGCGGCTAGCCGCATCAATCGATTCACACCACCGTGTCTGAAAGCCAGGTGCGTAGGCTATTCCCACCATGCCAATGAGCCCATCCTCATCCTTGACCAATTGTAGTCAATCCATGATCCTGCCAACCCTTCAGCAGCTCATGGGAACCCTTTACCCAGTAACGACGACCCCATCTTTTGTCCTGATTGTTGTGTTACTTCGGGTTACAGGATAGCCGTTTAGTTTTGAGTGTATGTCGGATTCAGTGGCGGGGATGGATTTTAACCCAGGAAGGACAAGGCGGGTTTCATTCTCGGATTTTGGGAGCAGTTACGTAGATGCTCCACCCGGCCCTGTTGCTATCCAAGGATGTGAGTGATCGTGTCACCTTGATTTAATTGTTTCGGATCAATATAACATTGTTGACTTTCAAGAAAAAAGAATAGTATCACTCGTAGCTAGTAGTACATGTAATGGAATCAATCGATAATGGATTTTGAGGTGACAAGAGGAAGAAAGGCAGAGGTGCCAAAGTGTGTCTCGAGGGGGGCAGAAGAAAAGCTGCGTGTGGAGATGAAATGTGGGAGAGAGAGAGAGAGAGGTGGAACGAGACTGTGATCATGTGAGACCATGAGCTGACGATGCCTCCGAACTGCACCCAGAAAAGCGCAAAACTGCCTGAATACCTGATGGACAGAGCACGGACTCCTGTGCGGCTGTGTCCACTGTCCAGGTGCCAGCAGCAGCCGAGTCTGAACGATGCCATGTGGATTGTGGACACTCAGAGCCTCACAATTCGCACAAGTAATTTTGCTTCCTTTCCTTGTTTGTTCCCTATGTAAGAATGTGAGTAAATTATCAGTCAACACGTTATATCCTGGTCATGAAACCCCATTTGTTCATCCGATGACTCTGTCGTCCACTCATGCATGTGATTAGGGATGAAAACCGTAACTAAAAATTTCATTACCGGGTTCGTTTTCAAGGTTTTACCATAATTTAGGTAAAACAGAAACAATAACAAAAACCATAAAACGAAAATGATAACATATAAAAAAACGGAAATGGAAAAGAAAAATATTTTTTTATTTCTGATCATTTCTAGGTTTTAGCATATTGTGGTGGTAGTTAGTGTTGATACTATATCTTTATTAATTGTATAGCTTAAGCGTCTATATGCAACATAGAGTCCATCAATCATCGTCGATCACGCACATTTCTACTACCTCCCTTTAGCCTAATTTTTTTTACTTAGTCATATGCATGTGAGCATATTGGGATGGTGTAACGGTAATTGTATCTATGAATTTGAATTTTCAATTGTCTTTGGTCTTATACTATTAGGTTTGGTACGTAATATGTGGTGATTCTTTTCAGTTTGTATAACATTGGTAATTTGGCACATCACGGAGTTAAAATCTTAACATCTTAAACCTATATATGCTATTGAGCATAGCTCAGTTAGGCTCCTTGTGGTGAAACCTGCCCACCCGGGTTAAGTATATGGTATTGAGCGTAGCTCAGTTAGGCTCCTTGTGGTGGAACCTGTCCATCCGGGTTAAGTCCTCGACTTAATACAGGTGTTCGTATGATTTAACGGCTTTGTTTTTTTAGTGACAGGCGACGTCCCCGTCGACAGCGATGCGCCTGTGGTGACTCCATGGACCTTGAAATGCCGGTCCAAACCAGTTTCACAGATGTGCTCATATGAGTAGGGTGTGCGTGTGTGCGCTCATAGAGGTGAGTGTACACGCGTATGGACGTCTGCGTTGTACCGTGTTTCTAAAAAAATAGATGTATTTTGAATTTTAAATTATTGATTTTTGACCGTTATCGAGCTGCTTCCGATACGATAGTTCCATTTCCGAAGCTTCCGTAATATCGACACTAGGCTCGTTTCCAATAATATCAGTTTTTATTCTGTTTCCAACAACAATATGAAATTGAAAATAATTTAGCCTTTTCTAATAGCATTTGTTGCAAAAATATGGCACTTGTTGGCAGCAGCAACATCAACAATAACCGATCGCAAAGGAGTTGAGCTGAGCTGAGGTCATGATGAGTATTGATGTCCCAATGCCTGGAATCCAGGGACAACAATAGCAGGACGAGGAGCTGTAGCCCCCTGCATCAATAAATTGATGACAGGACTCGATGGTGGCGAGGGGTGAAAAAGCGAGTCGGCAGGATTGGGGATTGAATGCACTGAGATGCCTTGGCCCGCCGGTACGTCGCGTCTGACGCTGCTGCACACAGCGTGTGCTCCTTCATTTCGCCGCGGTACGAACCGACATGGGATTGAATGCTCCGTGTGTTTAGGTGTTCGTTTTTCTTTCGCCTCCGCCTGGCCATTTGTTTAGCTTTTCTAGCCATTTGTTATGAATTCTGCAATAGGTTGTTGGGTATTTTATATTTTAGGAGAGCCTTGGTTGGATACAAACTTCAAGAGTGGAAAGAACCGGTCATAAAAATTGCATTAGATTGTCTTCAGGATTCCATTCTTATTTCTTATTTCAAACCTCACTCTATCTACGGTGTTACAAAACAATACGAAACAGTGTCAGAATCCTTGCCAATCTCCATTGAAGACAGCCTTAGTGCATTTAAATGATCAGCCTAGTTCTCTAGAGTGGAACGTATTCAAACATGGTCATTTCACAATAATTCGATGTATGATCATTTGTGAACCAAATTGTCTTGCCTTTGAACAAATGCTTATGGAAATTGAAATTACCCCTTAAAATTAAGATCTTTCTTGTGTAATTTTGACAAAAGATAATTTGATAAAAAGACATTGGTTTGGGAATGGTCGATGTTGTTTTTTTTTACTCCAATGAAACCATCTGACATTTATTCTTTGATTTTCACGTGGAAAGGTTTTCTTGGAGAGTTTTTACAGTAGCTTTTGGTTTGGAGTCTCCCAAGAATCTAAATGAGCTCTGTGAATATGTGATCCTTGAGTACAACAAACAAGTCGGCACTTGCATGCCCAAATTTGTGTAGGGGCAAATGCACTAGTATGGTCTATTTGGTATGTAGGAGTGAAATGATTTTTGACCAAAAAAAAGATTATATTCTTATTTGCAGGTCATTTTTAAGGCCACCATATTGGGCAAGGTGGTGGAGCGTCATACAAAATATGGCAAAAAGACATCTTATCAAGGGCTTTTTGCACATCGGAGTCTCTAGCGATGGAAATCTTTGCCAATTATTGGTGGCCATCTTCTAAGCGAATTAGCTTTTTGTTTAGTTTCTTCTATTTAGCTCTTTGGGAGATTTTTATCAAACTGTATTGCAAAATGGTTATGCAAAAGTCTTGAAGAGGCCGGAATAAGATTTCCCTTTTTTAAAATAGCCATATATACCACAATTCATCAACAAAACTGTTGCATGGTGACTAGTGGCAATGAACCAAACCAAACGCCACGAAACTACCATTGTTCTGTATATTTATATACGTGCTTTGGTGGCTTCAGCCTAACTACCTCAAATCTGTGCCACAGCTTAGGAGGCCTAAATGAATCTTACCACAACCATTGCTGCAACCAAACGTTGTCTAAGTTGGCCAAATTTGTCTAAACTTAGTTGTGACGAGTCGTCTCACGTTTCTTTTCTTCTTCTTCTTCTTGTGTGGCTATGTACTCTCTTCATGAAAATGTTAATTGGTAGCACATCACAAGTGGACGAGCCAGCAATTGTCACCAGGCGTGCATCGCTACACCACCCTACTCTCATCAGGAGATGTTTGGTTTATTTGAGATTATGAGAATCTAAATTTCAGATAAAACCTAGGTACATTAGACTATACATCCATAGCTTATATGAATAAAAATCTACTCAGAAATAATTAAGGTAGTTTCTGTTGGTGAAGTGGCCCGGAGGTCACTTCGTAAGACTAGCAACGATGGAGATTTCAGGGAGCTTTCAATGATGAAGATAAAAATGAGTTCCGGTTTACTAGCCCACATTCTTCTTCGTTTCTTTGGAGCTGGGATTAGGTAGTAGCGTTAGGCTTGTCACCAGACTATCTATCTCACAGCCCATATTTCAAACACATCTCTATCTATAGCGCGCGCAGATAGCTTTAGTATTGCTTACATGGCCAAGTATTACAATCAGACCTGTTAACACTGTCAAATTACCAAGGAACACGCTAAATATCCACCGCCAAAAAATAGTTTTTTCTAGACATTTATACTGTTTTTGACATATGTATTTTGCAAGCCGTCTGTGCAAAATAGGGAGAGTGTACTGCACCTTTGACCCCCCCCCCCAATGAAAATGTTTTCCCACAAACTAATAGAGATGGCTATGGGAATGGGAACCGCCATTACCTACCTCTTGTAAACGCACAAATACACAAAAACTTCCATATGCGTGTCCGCTTTAATAATTTTTCAGACTTGTTTTGTGTGTATCATTTTTAATTATGTTGAATTCTTTTTTTAAGAGAGAGATGTGGTGTGGATATGATAAACCCCTACATGAAATTTTAATTCTCACACTCAATTTAATTGTAAATAAAAAATAAATCTAGAAAACCTATGTACAAACTTTTGGGGCTTGGGAAGGGGCATAGAGATAATTGAATTTTGGGTTAAAATGGGAAACAATCTCTTCATGTCTGCCTCGAAACAATCTTTATGTTGATTTATTGAACGCCTAATTGGCTAATTTCAAGTTTGTATGAATTATTTTGCATGTTTTCACCGAACAATACGAAAAACAGTAAAAAAAACATCTCGAGAAATAGCTTAATCCATCGTGGACGACCGAGAAAACACAAACTGGACCGCATTTGCCTTGACCTAGCTGCAAACCTGCGTTAGGCTCAATCTCAGGCCACCCTTGGAAGGCAGAAAAAATTTCATATTCCTGCGTTTCTCCTATAAAATTGACCTGTTTCCTATAAAATTCCTACACAATTCCTGTGAAAGACCTGCGTTCCAAAGGGCCCGAGAGCATATTTGCATGACGTTTTGTTCCTCCGTTTCCATGTTTTTGCAAGCCACACTGCATGTTATTGGTGCTTCGTTCTCTTTGTTGGCGTTATATGTGCCTCTGCGGCCATGCCATCCTCCACAGCATCGGATGCTTGGCAATGTGGGCCCTGACCATGAGGACCCACTAGTTTGTGTGCAGCAGATGGACCAAAGGATGGACCATAGTGTGGAATATACATTGTAGCAATACTATACGTAGAGTGGAGTTTCAATTTGGTCCGCCGAATGGGCCCTCCTGCTGGACTCAGCCAAAAGCTTATGTTTGGTTGTGACGCGGAGGGAAAGCGCCAAAAAAACTTATGTTCAGTTGTTAGCATGGCAATTCTATTCGCAAAAAGCTTATAAGCCAAATGTTGTGTTGAAAAATATTATGCCAAAAAATTGTTATGATAGGTTGTCTACAAAAGATTATGTGCAAAGAGTGTATCAAAAATTATGATCATTAATTTGCCATGTAGAAATATTAAGCACAAAAGCTATAAATTTATGAATTTTAAAAAAATGAAAGATTAAAAGTTGTGTCCATAAGTATATATTTTTTTCATAAGGGGAAGGTTACATAAAGGAAAAATTTCCAGAAAATAAAATTCACGCTCGTGAGTCGTGATGAGACCTTTCACTGAAAAAAAAAAACATGCATAGAAACCAGGCCCACAGAGAGGGCAACACGCAAGGGACAAAAAATTATTGTGGGCCGAAGAAAACAACCCAAAATCGGCCCACGCATGCATCTGAGGCTCTGAGCTGATCATTTAACCCCTCCACTCCAAGCAAATCACAACCGTCAAAAACGAATGAAACACCCACGCTACGACACAAGAAATAACCGCGTTTTGTATTTAGAAATTCAGTAAATTTTGAGAGGTGCTACTGAGCTTGCTTAATCCACTATCAGGGTTATTCCAGCATTGATCAAGCGCAGCTAGCAGCAAGAAACAGCGGGGCGGACGGCTGGTTGACAGCTCCCGCTGACATGCATCATGCATGTCAAGTGTGAAATAGACGATCTTCCCGGTTTTGCTCCGCTCCAGCTTCCAAGTTCCATCCTCAGATGAGATCAAGATTCAAGAACATAGGAACGGACATGGTAGAGCAGTAAACGATCGAGGAGGAGACCACATGAAACGAAGAGCAGATCACAGATCAATCGAACAAACAACGTCATTAAGCCATACACAAACATTTTGATTCTTGAGCTCGCAACGCCGCCACCGTGCGACGTTCGCTACGTACCCCCGGCCATCGGGCACACCGGCAAGCAGCTAGCCCTTCACGGCGCCGGCCGCCTCCGTGGACTTGCCATGGAGCACGCTGGTCTCGGACCCCGAGCTGTGCTTCTCCCCGGCCGCCGACGACACCGGCGACCCTACCTTCCAGTACTTGCCGTCCTCCCACCTGCCGCCACCGCCGAGGCCGCCGTGCGCCGACTCCTCGCCGTCGGAGCTCGACACGGACACGGCCCGCCAGTTGCTCCACACCCTCAGCATCGTGTACAGCAGCGCCACGCACACCACCGCCGAGACCACGGCGATGCCCGCCACGATCGCGGCCGCCACCGTGCCCGGCAGCCGCCCGGACGGCGTCGACGACGACGACGACGGCACGCACCGAGGCAGCGGCGCGCCGCAGAGGTCGTTGCCGACGAATGACGCGGCCGGGAAGCCCGTCAGCCCCGCGGGCACCGCGCCGGAGAGGAGATTGCCGGACAGGTTGAGGCGGTGCAGGCTCGTCAGCCGCTGCAGCGACGACGGTATCTGCCCCTCGAGCCGGTTGGACGACAGGTTCAGCCGCTCCAGCTTCACGAGGTTGCCCAGGGACGCCGGGATCTCGCCGGAGAGATTGTTCCGGCTCAGGTCCAGTATCACCTGCAGCTCCGACAGCTGGCTGAGCTCCGGCGGGATCGGGCCCTCCAGCGAGTTCTGCGACAGCCTCAGCTCGTACAGCTTGTCGCATTGCCGCAGCGCCGGCGGGATGGCGCCCGTGAGGCTGTTCTTGCTCAGGCTCAGAACGTTGAGGGACGTCAGCCTGCCGATCTCCGGCGGGATGCTTCCGGCGAGGTGGTTGTCGCTGAGGGACAGCTTCAGGAGGCCCGAGCAGTTGCCGAGCTCCGCCGGTATGCCTCCGGTTAACGCGTTCGACGAGAGGTCGAGATCGCCGAGGGACACAAGGCCACCCAGCCATGAAGGCACGCTGCCCGTCAGGCCGTTCCCGTCGAGCTTCAGGTGCGTGAGCTCCGCGCAGCTCGAGAGCTCTGCCGGGATGTCGCCGGCGAGGTTGTTAGACGAGAGGTCGAGCATTTTGAGCCACGTCAGGTTGCCCAGCTCGGCCGGTATCGCGCCGGTGAGCCTGTTCCCGGCCAGCTGGAGCCGGACCATGTCCCTCGACCGCGCAACCGCGGCCGGGATCACCCCGGAGAAGCTGTTGTTGGTCAGGGCCAGCACGGCGAGGGAGCTGGAGCCGAGGAGCGGGACGAGGCTGCCGGCGAACCGGTTGTGCGAGAAGTTGATCACCGTCAGGTTCTTGAGCTGGAACAGCGACTCCGGCAGGGGGCCCTCGAGGGAGTTGTTGTACAGGGTGATCACGCTGAGCTCCGCGAGCTTGCCCGAACGTCTCAGGCAATGCGCCGGTGAGCCGGTTGTCCGCCAATGACAGCGCCTGGAGGCTCCGGCACTCGCCGAGGCTCGCCGGAATGGGGCCCGACAGGTCGTTCTGCCGGAGCTGGAGCACGGCCAGGTTCTTGAGGTTCCCGATCCTCTCAGGGATAGGGCCGTGGAAGTGGTTGCCGAAGAAGTCCACCTCCTCCAAGCTCGTGCAGTTGGTGAGCTCGTCGGGGATGGCTCCGGACATCTGGTTCTCGTACAGGAACAAGAGCTTCAGCTTCTGAAGCCTGCCGATCGCCGGCGGTATCTCGCCGGTGAGGCCGTTGTGGAACAGAGACAGGATCTCCAGGTTGCTCAGGTTCCCTATCTGCGGGGGCAGGACGCCGGTGAAGCTGTTGTTGTGCAGAGCAAGGTTGATGAGGCCAGACAGCCGGTCGATGCTCGGCGGTATCGCTCCGGTGAAGCTGTTGTTGGACACGTCGATGGACTTGAGAGTGCCGCAGTTGAGCAGCGCCGCAATGCCGCCGCCGAGATTGTTGCCGGCGAGGAACAGGTTCTCCAGGCTTGACGAGTCGCCGGCGCAGAGGTCTTCTGGGATGGCGCCATCAAGGAGATTGCCAGACAGCACAAGGTATCTCAGGTTCTTGAGATGCGCTGCAGAGACGCTGATGGTTCCGGAAATGTTGTTCATGGACAAGTCCAGAACCTGCAGCTGGCTCAGCCGGTTTAGTTCTTCCGGAATGGCGCCGGTCAGGCTGTTGCCCATCAGGTTGAGGTATGTCAAGCTGGAAAGCTCGCCCATCTCCGCCGGAATCCCACCGGAGAAGCGATTGTTTGCCAAATTCAGGGACTGGAGGTCACTGAAGCTCCCAACAAACGGAGGAATGTTGCCTTGCAGCATGTTATCAGCCACTGACAGAACGTGCAAGCCTGTGCAGCCGGCGAGCTGCTCCGGGATGCCGCCGGTGAGGGTGTTGTTGTTCAGGGCCAGCTGCTGCAACTGCTTCAGGTTGCCGAGCTCAGCAGGAATGGTGCCATTCAGTCGGCAGTAGGCCAGCCCCAGCGTCTCCAGCTCCGAGCAGTTGCCCAGCTGCGGCGGGATCTCGCCGTGCAGACTGTTGTCGCCGATCCTGAGCACCTTCAGGTTCTTGAGAAGGCCGAGCTCCGGCGGGACGGTGCCGGTGAGGGAGTTGGAGAAGAGGAGCAGCGTCCTCAGATTCTCCAGCATGCCCAGCTCCGGCGGGATGGGCCCGGTGAGGGAATTGGACGACATGTCAATGGACTCGACGGAGATGAGGCCGCCGATCGCCGGCGGTATCACGCCTGACAGGCCGTACCCGGACAGGTTGAGGCCTGTCACAATGCCCGTCTCCCCGGGCTGGCATGCAATGCCATGCCATGAGCACACGTCGGTCTCCAGCGACCAGCCGGAAAGAACGCCTTCAGGGTCAGTGAGGCCGGACTTCACTTGCAGGAGAGTGGCAGGAGCTGTGGATGGTGTGGCTAAACACACAGGTACAAGGAGGATGCAGAAGAACAGGGATATATCAGCAAGAACAAGCACCATGGAGCTTCTCTGCTTGGAAGCCATTGCTAAGATGGTGTCATGTAACTGTGTGAGCCTGGGAAAATGAGCTTACAGGGTGCTACTAGGGGAGATGAGATGAAGATGTGTATAAGCTCCCTCGCAGGCTGCAGCTCATCTGCAGAAGTAGTTGCCCAAGCTGCAAGAGGATAAAAGAGTTGTCAAACACTACCTGCTCTGTGTATGACACTCAGAGAATGTGCTGGATTCGTATCACTGAAAATGCAATACAGGCCAAACACGGGAAGGTGAAAGCAGTTCAGAATGCAAAATAATTCAGATAAGGCGTCAGCATAATGAGCGGCATAGGTTTCGAATTTCGATAATGCAGGCCTAAGAAACAGGTAATTTAAAGGCTAATCTTGTGTTTTTTACTTGTTACTCGAGCTTCTTCTGTGTGATTTGTTCTGACAAGAATAAAAAAATGCGCTTCAAATTAGTTAACTATGCGCTTTACAGCGCGTACGTGCTCCAACAGTTCAACTGCCCCCCTTGATTTGGTGGCAACAGGACAAACATATGATGCTTACATGCTTCATTGGTAGCTTTCTTGCCCAGTTTTAGTGACAGAAAAATAGTCATCGATTCCAAAGTCAAGCTTCTGACTATGCACACAAGTAGATGGATTAGCATGGAAATTTCTCCTTGGCAGCTAACTGAAGATAAAATACATAGGAGTATAGTTTTATGAATCAGGACAACATACTACGGAAAACTGAAGGTAACTACGTAGTAGTTTTATGAATCAGTTTGCATGACCAATGTATCTGATGAATGAATTGCTTGAAAGGGCCAATCACCACGCAAGCAATACCCACAAAGTAGCTTTTCAATTATCAGGACTCATGTCCAGGGAAAGTCAGTGACTTTTGCAGGGGATCGACAGTGACACAATCGAATGGACAGGCCACAGGAAACAAAGGTGAAGGGAAGGAAACAAAACGACCCACAGTAACCGTTAAAACAGTTCTAGCCAGCCAGGCAGGCAGAGGAGAGGACTCACCAGCAGCATGCACGGGGCTCACCAGCTCGCACTTGGCTTTGCTCCCTTCAGTTCGAATGCAGCTGCAAACACAAGTGATTCCATGCTCGGAGTCAGTCCATTCAGATATGGACAGACGGCTATCTAGTTACTTGCTAGTGGCCTTCCCAGAGCTCATCATGCACAACTCCTTTCCGGTTCAGCTTTCAGAGTTCAGACCACCTAGTGGGGCGCCAGCTTTGTGCATCAATTTTGAGTTCAGTTGTTCGCTGATTGAGTTGCTAACCCACAATGCTAAGGAATAACTACCTTGATGTGAGTTTTTCCTGAAAGGTAGGGGTGTCTCTCCCTTGTTGCCACCTCTATTAATTGGAAGGGAAAGGTTGATTAGAAACATGTTTTGGAGAAGCAAATATAGAGGCTAAAGTAAAATGAAAAGGTGAATTGTCGCTAACCGAACTTGTAGGTAAGTAAAAGATTGAGAGGGCAATATATGATTGGAGGGCTCCAAGACACAAACCTACCCATCGGTTCGGTGACATGAAGACAATGACTTGTGGCTAGTGCAATGGTTGCATCATTGGTCTACGATTGACTTTGGTTGACGTCTGAACAATTTAGTACTGGCTCCTGATTGATCTGGGTTTGACCTGTGCCTCCTTCACACTGTGCTCTTGCTTGCTTGTACGTTTCTCGCCTGCTCACCCACATGATTCGGACTGGATAGGACACGAGTCAAAGGACAAGCGTGTCATCTGTTCTAGCTTAGTACCTCCCAACACAATATTCAATTCAGTGCTACCTGCTAAGAAAGTGCAACATATTTTAACAAGAGATGTCGTAAGCTGAAATAATTTAAGCTAAAATCACGGCGTGGACATTCTTAGACAGATGAATAGTACATCCAGTATGTGTTAAAATAATCATGTGAAATTGACATTCTATGCTAAATATGAATGCAAGAATGCTTGTCTGAGTGTATGTAGAACAGTATCTAAATCATAAAAATGATTTGTGTCGTTAGAACTCAATGAAAACCTTCACCTTCATTCCGTTTGCTGCTCAAAGAGGAATTTCAAGGAAAGATGATGTATTTTCCTATGAAAACAAGGATATGGCCCGTTCTATTTTGTTCCAAGAACAAAGCACGCGAATGTACTTAGGGTTGTTTGGATAAACCCAACTAAAAATTAGCTACAAAATGTTCAAACACCCTAACTAATTGGTAGATTGTGTTTTAGTTAAAAATTAGCTACAAGCTACTACTAGCTAAAAATTAGTTAGGTATATCCAAACACCCCCTTAGTATGATCTTCTTTTTACTATAGGACAACTAAAGAAAAGTGGTTAATTTAAGACAATATATCTTCACAAATCTATGCAAATAACATCATAATTTGCTACAAAAGATGTGCGCTGAAATGTTTCTACAGTCCAATTCAGATTATTTGCGCAAGTGGTTTGTTTTTCAGTTGCTACCATGATTCAAATCCCTTCAGAGTTGCTCTAGGTACCCAGCCCAACCACTATCCCTCCTTGTAATGTTCATATGTTTTTCTTTCATGGACTCTGAGAAACGCATAACAAGCCACAGTAAAAAAGAAACGCATAACAAGCCAGGTCGAAGCAATTATCAATAGATTTGAGTGGGCGCCGGCTAATAACCTGGTGGCTGCCCTGCACACCAGAGAAATGAGCATGTGCAGGGGTTTATCAGCCAAACCTTTTCCTCCATGCAGCAGCGCGCGTCCAAATCAGCAGCTGCCGAGAGCCTGATGCCAGCTTTCCAGATGGTAGGATCGTTGAAAACAAAGCCGATTAACTTTCAGAGGAATCAACCTTACCTGCTGGTGAAGCGTCAAGGTCATTGACCCAAGCATACTAGGTAGTAGAGCAGTACGCTAGGAGATTGGTAAGTAGTACTAGTATCTTGCAGGAACAGCACTTGATGACGAATTGACTGACGGTGTGCGTGTGGTACTACTAGCTCGTGCAGCCGTGCAGGTGCAGGAGGGAAAAGGGCGGGAGCTCGACCAACCTGTGCCCGCGCTGCCAGAGGGCGTTCGTCGGGACTCGGGAGCGTCAACGAAGCAATCGATTGAGTTGGGCAGAGATGCGGACGGAGGAGACGTGGTACGTCCCAGCATGGCATGTTCAGTCGGAATGGAACACGGGCGGCGTTGGTTGAGCTGGATCGTCGGCGCGTCCAAGGCCCCCCGTGCCATTGTTGCCACTCGTTCCACCACGCTCCTCTGACTCTCTTGGCAGTTGGCACTGCCGCACAGTACTGGCCGCCGAATCACCGCAGGAGTCGCGGAGGATCCGAAGCCGGCATCAGCATCAGCTACGCTACACCGGCGTCAACGGGTTGGCAGCCGTGGATTCTTTGCTCCGGTTGCGTTTTCATGCCAAGGTGGTCTTGGGTTGAAGCCTTGAAAGGGGCGGCCGTCCTTGAGACACGGTGTGTGGTAGGCTTTGTCCTGGCCCCCTCTACGATGACGGCGACAGTGCGCCGACGGGGGCCCCGGCCGCACCGCTGCAGTGACATAACGTCGAGTACCTCGCTGGTGGCAGGCGAGGCGACTGAGACGGCGTCCAAAGAGATCACTAGCGGGGAGACACAGAGGGTGGAAGATGGCTCTTCTTGGAGACTACCGGCGAGGGTTTACGGGGGGTAGTCCGGTAGGGGGAGAAGTCCGCTGTGGCGCGTGGCCGACGGAGCCACGGTTCGCCACCGCGGGGCGGGCGGCCGCCGAAAAGCTAGCAACCACCGTGGTCGCCGCGCCACCAAGTGGAACACGAGAGGACCACGGCCCACGGGTATGTAGCGCTGGGATGGTCGTTTAGATATGATTGGGCCCAATTCTCAAAACAAAAAAAAAGATATATTTGAGCCCTTTCTGGCCATTAACTAAAAAAAAGGATATTTTCCTATGACATTGGAACAACTTCGTCAATCAGAATAAATAGATTTTACTGTTAAACTGGAAAAAACTTTAAAATAGAGCATTTTTATCCAAAATCTAAAGCATTTTTAGGGTTAATTAGATACATGCCATTATAAATATTCAGGTTCTGAAATATGCCATTACTATTCACAAAATTGTATACACGTCATTGCGATTTTACAACTCTTTGAGATGTGCCCTGCTTACCCATTTGATACACTTGTTGGAAAAAATTGCCCATGTTTCTATCCATCTTCCCCACCCAATGCGAACTCGCCGGCTAGCATGGGCGGAAGGGGAGAAGGGGGCATGCAAGAAGTTGGGGATCGGCGGCCGCAGCCCGTGGCGGCGAGTGGCAGGAGGGGCGAGGGGCTCCCGTGATAGCGCCTGGTCGGAGGTGGGGAGGAATGATGTGGTGGGGCATAGGCAAACAGGCGGCGCACACCAAACGGGGGAAGGGTGACCGCGGCGGTGCGTGGCCTCAAGTGGGGAGAAGCAGGCATGCTGAGGCGGTGCCGGAGGCGGGGAGGGGCGGCTGCAGCGGCGCGTGGCTGCATGTGGGGAGAGGCAAGGTGAAGAAGGCGGCGGCGAGGCGGAAGCTGGGCAGGCGGCCTCGATGAGCGTGGTGCGGATGTAGTGGCGGCACAGCCGGCCTCGGCAAGCGCAGGGACATGTAGGCGAGGCGCGGCCGGAGGTGGGGATGGATGGGCCCAGCGCGAATGGATGCGGAGCCGCAGCGCTCGGCGGCGCGACGAATTGCGGGGAAGCAGATGATAGGGAAGAGAGATACAAAAGTCCGAAGGTAGAAGATGAGGGTATTTTGGTCTAAAATGGCATATCTCAAAGAGTTGTAAAATTGCAATGACATGTATACAATTTTATAAATAGTAATGTCAGATTTCAAAATTTGGATATTTATAATGGCACGTATCTAATTAATTTTTTTATCCAAGCTAGAATTTTTTTTCCTAAAGCTACAATTCTTTCCGTATGAACCTAGAATATTGTCACCCTCAATACAAGAGAGAACTCTACACCTTTGTAAGAAAATTATTCTTCTATAAAGTGTGATAACGAATATATTTAGGCGTGGTCTTGCTTTACAGCTCTTATATTGTACCCAAAATACCGTGGCACAACCAGATTTTGATTCGTATTTATTTTCTTCGGAAAATGTGGCCTCTTTCGATTTCCAAATTTTGAGAAAAAAAATGTGCTCCGGAAGAGACGAGCAATCGGGTTCACACACTTGACACTTGGGTCGTACGCGCAGTTGTGAAAACACGATCGATCGGTCAGCCTGCACCTGCACTGTAGGCTACCGCTTGGCCGTACGCGCTTGATCCGGCCCAAAATCAGATCTAGCCCCCCTCGGAGACGTGTTGGATTAGAGCTGGCAACCTTCTCTAGGATTTGGTAGAAAAATGGTGAAAATTAAGAAAAAGAGTTTCGCTTTCGTGGCCGGGCCGGTTCCTTTATCCTTCCCGGTGTCATGTGCGCAATGCAAAGCAAATTCCAATTTTTTTAAAAAAAATTCTGATCGCTCTCGTGCTTCGTCGTATCGTCTGTGCTCAGTTCAGAGCTTGTATTTACAGAGAAAGGCCACGAAGAAAACGGTACCTTTCATTTCTGGTAGGCAGGTATATATATACACCCACAAAATGACAGGCGGATATATATTTACAAATACACACAAGACTGTGACATGAAACAGGACATCCTACGTACGTGTACACGTGTGAATTGCAAGGGCATCTCACTATGGTAGTACTAGTATTATGAAGATGCAAGCCAGTTGTACACCGCCAAGGCAGGCAGCTAGCGTTAGACGACATCTCGATCAGTAGCTGCTGGTAGTGAGTGCTGCGGGCAGCATGTTCTCCCTGACGACGGTGACGGGGCAGGCCGCGTGGTTCACCACGTAGGTGCTCACGCTTCCCATGAGAACCCTAAAAATTATACAGCAAGAGTTAATAATGTATACGTATAAGGCAAGAATTATATAGCTATAGCTACACCAATTAATTTACTGTAGTTACCTCTTGACGGCGCCGAGGCCTCTGTTGCCGACGACGAGCCAGTGCAGGGGCACCTTGTGCACGGCCTCCGTGAGCTTCCTGGCGGGGTCGCCCCACAGCACCTTGGCGAAGACCTGGACGCCCCTCTGGGTGGTGGCCAGGATCTCCAGCGTCTCCCGGTCCGGCGACACGCCGTAGGTCTTGCCCACCCGGGGGTCCGACAGCTCCGCCAGAGGGATCAACGCTGATGATCGATGATAATTATTAAGATGATAGTAGAACAGAAATTAAACAGCCGCCGTATGATGTAATTGATGACATATAATTAGGGTACCGGCCGGGTACGTACGTGAGCCGTCGTGCTCCCAGAGGTGCGCCACCCCCTGCTCGTACTGGTACGAGCTCTTGACGTGCAGCAGGACGAGGCGGTCGCCAGGCGCCGCCAGGTTCGCCGCCGCCCACCGCAGCGCGTTCTTGCTGCACGCCGAGAAGTCCACCGCCAGGCCGATGCTCCTCCCCGTCGTCGTCCCGGCGCCGGCCATCTATCACTATCACCGCTAGGCAGCTACTCTACTAGTAGATGACCTAGTATGTAGAGCTCCACTCCGACGATCGATCAGCTAATTTAATTTCCTTCGGGGTCGTCGATGAACACTCTTTAACCCGTGCAGCTTTTGATTATATAGGAGGTGGCGGCGGCGGGCGGCCGGCAGGCAGGATCAAGGAGAATAATAATGGTGAGGTATGTATGCGTGTCGTGTCGTTGTGTCCCTCATCAGCTCGTCGGGGACCTTCTTGTTCCTTTATCTCATGATGATTCTTGTTCCTTTTCCATTCCGTTAGCTAGTTGAACTCAGCTGGCCGGATCGCCAACTTGTTGCCGGATTCGGGTTCCTTACCGGCGTTTCTAGTCCCGCGGCGACGCGGCGCGCCGGCGGACCGCCGATATATCCCAGCAGCGGCAGCACCACCCGGAAAGACACTCGTCCGGGACGAATGGCACCGAATCGGATTCTTCTGCAGTATGCGTGCGAGAATGAATGCCTACGCGTGCTTTGCTTCACTTACCGTCGTACGTGTTCTTATGGCCGGCCGCTCACGGTATTGGAAAACGGAGGATCGTGTGGTGAACTGGTGATGAAGACGAATGAGCCAGCCAGAGGAGTACGTGCTAGTCGCTCGACTAGTGACCCATGGCGACAATAGGGCTGGCACGGCCACGCTCTCCTCTCTTTTTCTTGCTCGCTCTCTCACTGCTCTTGTTCTGCTCGTACTAGTACTCCTACTTAATTAATTTAGGTCAGGGGAACTTAGGGTCAGAGGTGTGATAACATATATGTATATAGAATAATTTACACCAACGCGACGACTGTCATTCCCACGATCAAATTATCATCAAAGGGACGCGGTACGGCAGTCATCTGGCGGGAAGACGAACAGGCGCGCGAGCTTTCACACAGCAATTGATGTACATTGGTACCGAGTAGACAACACACCCGATACTAAAGAAAAGGTTAATAACATTCGAGTCGTCGCCTCGATACCTGATACTAAAGATTTGAGACCAGCACTGACCCTTGGCCCTGTTCGGCAGCCCTAATTTTGTCCACAGATTAATTTCACTCTAAACTAAAATTGAATCAAACAAGAACTAAAAACTCCCCCATGTTCCCATGTCTTGAATTAATTTAACCACTCCCCCACGGTTTCACGTCTTGAATTAATTTAACCATTCCCCACGCACGCTTATTTACTCCACGGCAGAACTAAAAACTCTCCAAAAAAATCCTTTCCTTTACCAATGGTGAGTAGCTCGTCTTCTTCCTCCTCTGATCCCCCTGCTTCTCCCCTGCACGCGCCTCCTGTCTTCAAGCCACCGTCCTTTATTTCACACAGGTGGACTGATAGGACTCTAGGATTTTACCCAGAGCGACTCCGATGATGACACTGCTGCTAGCAGTGCGGCGGTTGGCGAGGAGGAAGCAGAGATGGACCTCGCCTTCCTCCTAGATGAGGAGAGCCGATTCAGTCGAGCGATGATGACCTATTCTCCTGGATCAGCACAAACAAGGAGGAAGAGGAGCTGATCAACTCCTCTGATGAGGAAGAGGAACCTCATCCTCCTCATTGGGGATCCACCGACGACGACGAAGATGATGTTCAGGATGAGGACGAAGGTGGGTACGAGGACCTCTGCTTCGAAGACAGCGACGCCAGCGAGGACAGTGATGACGATGGCGGCGATGACGATGACGGCGACGACGGTGAAGACGATGAGCCTTCGGTGAAGCGCAGGTGGGTGTAAGCAGAGCCTCCCTAGCTCTCGTTTTATTTTGTAACAGCAGGTGATCGAACAAACCTGCTTGTTTTGATGTAAATAATCGTAGAAAATTTTTAATTGCAAGAACCTCTAATGTTGAATTCCTGATGTAAATAACCGTACAAACTTTTAAATTGCGAAAACCTCTATCGTTAAATTCCTGATGTAAATAATCATCCAAACTTTTTAATTGTGAGAACCTCTATTGTTTAATTCCCACGATCAAATATGATCATCATCAATGGAACGGCTTCCAGTGAAGAGCAGAATTGACGGGAATGCGAATAGGCACGTGAGCTTTCATTGGAAGCCCTGGCACCAGTTTAGTACCAGGTCTAATAAAGAGACGGTGCTAATGTTTAGTACATTAGTATCAGGTTGTTGTACGACCCGGTGCAAATAGTATTAGCACCAGGTGGTTTAACGAACCCTTTCTAATGCACAAACATAAGCACTGTCTCGTTGGACGACCCGATACTTAAGTGCTCCCAGGGCTCGTGACCATGGCGCCCGGGGCTCCCCAATATTGCAACCGGTGCTTATGCTAGCCATTAATAACGGGTGCAGTTTTGACCGATTCGTATGTAAATCTGCAACTCATCCGAAACTCAGTTCTCCAGTAGTGTGCCTTCTGTTATTCATTTGCCCTTTTCATTTCCAGCCCATTAAACACGTCGTCATCTCACGTGGCACCGCTCCAATTAGGCAATTAGGGCTTGTTTGAATGCATAAGACCCTATGGTTACAGTTTAGTTTACCAATCATTAGCCATAGCGTGTTTGAATAATATGGACTAATACCTAGTTGATCCATTAATTACAGTATGAATTGACGTTAGCCCATTTTAGCTCAGTTTTTTTAGGTTAATGGACTAATGGTTAGTCCAAGGCTCAGCTCACGTTTAGTCCATTCAATAAATGTCTTGTTTGATGCAAATGGACTAAACTTTAGTGGTTAAACTTTATCCCCCTGTATTCAAACACATTATAATCTAGAACTAGCTCCTATGTTACCGCTCGCTTGCTCTCTCACGCGCACTGTCACAATCGCGCTTTCGCCCTCGCTCTCATCCATCACTGCAACACCCTCACCCTGATCCATAGCGCATCACCCTAGAAGAAGCCTCCCTGATGAGCTATGGATGTCGATGTCGACCGTGGAGGGTGAAGTAGACCATGGAGGTCGTTGGTTGGTGGGGGAAATCCTGTGGTGGCCGCAGCGGGGACTAGAGCTGGCAGGCGGTGCCTTCACGATCTGCATGGTGAGGCAATTTGTGTGGGTGACGGTGACTAGTGGGAGCGATCCGCGCGGTATCTAGTGCGAGGTGATCCGTGGTTCGCCACCTTCCAATCTTGTTGGGTCCGGGAGGGCAGTGGTAGCACATGGGCGTGGCTAGTGATGATGCGAGGGGGGATGTGGGAGCATGGGGCAGAGGCACAGTGACGTGTGCGGCAGGCGGCGGCTGTTGCGCGGGCCAAGCGATGGGAGACGCGGGACAAGGCACGGTTGGCGGTGGCGATGCGGGGAGGTGGCTAGCAAGGGTTGGAGGAGCGGACTGAAACAGTGTTCGACGGCCCCCTTAGAGGTGCTTAAGTAGAGATACATCCATGCAACCTACCAAAAGCACTCTATAAATCCAAAGGGATAAAAAAACTCTATGATCTATTTCAAATAAGCCACCAAATATATGTATATCTAAAAATAAACTATTGTAACAATGCAATGTGTAGTGGCTAACCTTTTATAACACTTTGATGGGTCAAATCTTGAACATTTTGAGGAGAAAAATGGGCAGCACCTCCTATAGAAAAGGAAAGATGGCCACCATGACCAGAGATGTCTCAGCTCATAGCTCGGACAGGGGGTGGCGGGGAGAAGGTGGTAAATGTCATGTAGTGTGTGATAACTAATAAGGCTTATGCCAATATATGGAAGAGAATGAGATATACATAACATGACAACAATTAGAATTTTTTTTTTTGGAATTTTCTGCCACATTAGTAATTAATCATTGAAGTGGTAAATCACATTATGAAAGAATTACACCGTATCGATCGATCAGAAAAAAAAAGTCATGCCCCAAAACTAATCTCCACCTCATGCTTACCAACCTTAAGGAAATGTGACCCTTTATCAATAACTTTTCTGCCATCCTTCTTCACCCTGCTCAAATGCTCACAGGGGCTCACCTGAAACCTCCAGTTGGCCTTCTCGCCGGCATTGAGGTGCTGGCTCTGGAACCCGACCAGCTGCCTTGCTGGCCTGCCGTCGGTCATGTTTGGCCACCGGAGGAACATGAGCGCAGTGTGCTTCCCGTCCATAGGCCCGTGGTTCTGGACCTTAACCACGGCCAAGAACTTGAGCTGGTCGCAAACCTCGTCTCCGATATCGTCGACCCTGTAGCTCAAGTTGTCTTCGGTCGCCGCAGCCGCCAGGCCGGCGGTGGCGAGTAGGCTCGTGTTGTGCGCTAGGTTCTTGCGGCGGATGACTACCCTCTCGGAGAACTTGGAGTAGCTGAGGCCGTAGCCGAACTTGTAGACCGTCCTGCCATTGTAGAAACGGTAGCTCCGGCCGGGGTAGCCCCCCGCCGCTCGCATCCGCATGTCGGTCATG
The DNA here is from genome assembly GCA_030272315.1 of Paspalum vaginatum. NCBI lineage: Eukaryota > Viridiplantae > Streptophyta > Magnoliopsida > Poales > Poaceae > Paspalum > Paspalum vaginatum. The sequence goes on along the minus strand of CM059020.1, from coordinate 8,223,018 downwards.
GGGATCTTGGTGAACTCCTCCGGGTACCACGTCACCGGCAGCTTGCCGCTGGGGTTCTTCTCGCCGAAGAGGACCTTGGCGATGGCGAGGCCACCTGCCTGGCCGGGGTAGCCGGCCCACAGAATGGCGCCGATCTTGGGGTTCGACTGAGCGAAGGTGATGTCTACGGGGCCGCCGGTGAGGAGCACGAGGATCACAGGCCTCTTGGCCGCGTTGGCGACGGCGGTGATGAGGCTCTGCTGGTTTCCAGGGAGCAGCAGGCTGGTCCGGTCCTTCCCTTCGCTCTCCTGCTTCTGGCTCAGCCCCATGAACAGGACCACGGCGTCCGACGCGGCCGCCAGCGCGGCCGCCTGCGCCGTCGCGGCGACGCCGCAGGCCGCCGAGTCGCACCCGGCCAGGAACTTGACGTTCTTGACGTACCCCTGGATCCCCTGGAGGGGCGTCGTGGGCGCGCACGGCGGGCCCCAGTAGTTGCCGAGGAGGGCCAGGACGTCGTTGGCGTTGTGGCCGATGACGGCGGCGGAGGCGACCGCCCCGCGCTTGAGGGGGAGCACGCCCGCGCCGTTCTTGAGCAGGACGATGCCGTGCCAGCGCCGCCTCGAGCGCGAGGTTCTTGTGCTCCGGCGTGCAGATGTGGGCGGCGCCGAGGTTGCCGTACGCGTTGCTGGCCTTCGGGTCGCCGTCGAAGTGGCCCAGCCGCATGCGCGTGGTGAAGAGGTTCTTGACGGCCTTGTCGACGTCCTGCTGCGCCAGCTTCCCCTTCTGGATCGCGGCCGCGGCGTACTGCTGGATGTAGGGGCCGCAGTCGATGTCCAGCCCTGCCTTGAGCGCGGTGGCGACGGTGTCCTCCGCCGTGGGGCGGTAGAACTGCGAGTTGCGCATGATGGCCACGGCGTCGCAGTCGGCGGCGACGTAGCCGTCGAGGCCCCAGCTGCCCCTGACGGTCTTGGTGAGCAGGTCGGCGTTGGCGCACGACGGCACGCCGTTGACGGACGTGTAGGCGCACATGACGCAGCTGGCCTTGCCGTCCACGACGCAGCTCCGGAACGGCGGGTTGAAGGTGTCCGCCAGGTCCTGCGCCGTCACCGTGGCCTTGAAGCTGTACCGCGACACGCCCTTCCAGTCCTCCAGGTCGTACGCCGTGGCGTGCTTGCAGCACGCCGAGGTCTGCAGCACCGGCGGCGGCGCCGACCTGGTGTTGCTGGCGCTCCCCTGCAGGCCGCGCACGAAGGCGGCGGCGTACCGGCTGGAGACGGCGGGGTCCTCGCCGGGAGTCTCCTGCCCGCGGCCCCACCGCGGGTCTCGGAAGATGTTCACGTTCGGGGACCACATGGTCAGGCCCTCCGCCTGCCCGATGTTGTACAGCGCCCGAGCCTCCTTGCCAGTCGCCTGCGTCCGTAGATAGCCTAGGTTAGGTGCGTGCGCGCTCGAACCAATCATGTCAATTCACGTGGCAGCAAAACCATTCTAGATCGAGCTTGTGCATAACGTACATTTGGATGCTTGCAACATACTCTTGGTGACAGCGTGCTGAGTGCGCGCGTGTGACTTTTTGCAACGTTCACTAAGGGGGGTGTCCGTCGCCTCCTCACAATCTCACTCCTCAAATTTGTGTTTACTCCGTGGATTGGAATGTGTTGGATCCATCGTTAGCTCATTCCTAGCCTGTACCAGGATGACACTAAAATTCATGGAATCACTCCACCCGATGCATTACTCCATCTATTATAATTATTTGATTACCCGAACCAAACACATCACTAGGGATGCTAGATGCTGCTCTTTGTCACCATTTGATTATTCAAGCTAGTGCGGTGCAAGCCAAGATTAATGAAGAGATGTTACGAAGGTAGTGTCAACCTAATTTCAGTCTTTCAAGCGAAGTTAATAAGGAAGTTGAATATCATCATAATGATCTTGAGACTATTAATTTATTAACACATTTTGAAAGTGATCATATGACTACTGCAGTCATAAAAGCATGACTATGGTATGATGTCTTTCTTTGCGATGAAATAAAACTACTTTTCGAGGCTAGCTTAAACATGATTTCTGTATATACACATATACACACATACATACATACATATGTATACATATATATACACACATTGTATGTATATACATACTAGCATAGACGTAAGACGCACGTGTGGCATTCACTGCCATGAACTACGTCTAAGACTGCATATTTGGCGTGCCCGTATCGCGTGAAGAGCAAAAAGTGTCGATCATGGAAATTAAAGGAGTTGACTAGCCAGGGCAAAGCGAGAAAGGAAAGGACAAAGAAGGAACTAATGACCACTTGATTGATGTCCTTCAATTTCTCATCAATTCGAAAAGGAAAAATATTTTGTGGGTATCGATACAAAACTTGATGAGAAAATAAAAAGACTAATGGGTGGAAATATTTTCTTTCTATCATTTTTGACTCTGTCCAACCGTTTTCGACCTATGCAGTAGGGCCAATGTGAGGGGGTAGAGAGGTTTTTGTTAGGTGAACATTAGGCGGATCAAAGGTTTTGTTCAACGTATATCCTTTAAATGATGTACTAGTTTCAAAATACAAATTCATTTGTCTAGATTTGTTTTATTTTTTTCACAGCCTAGCAAAGCTTTGGATTCATTCATTCCATCGTCCGAAAACCAAAATCCTTGAGCAGAATGAATCGTAGTGTGTTAGCAACTCAGGGATCAACACAAATGCAAAAAAAAAAAAAAAGGGCGGAAATGCGCGGTGGGTGCCGGTGCCGGTGCCAGTGCCAGTGATCCAATGACGGAACGAGTGCAGATGAGTGCGGCACTCATGCCCCTGCATCTGCACTGCATGCATGAAGTGCTGCGCCACCGCGTCGTCACCACCGTACCTGGCCGATGCGAAACCAGAGGTCGTCGTTGAACGTCGCGGCGGTGAGCAGGACCTGCGGGAAGCTGGTGGCGGAGCGGACGGCGCCCTGGTCGAGGTGGATCCCTTTGCCGGAGATGGCCACCCCGTGCAGCGCCTCGTTCCACCACTTGTACGGGGGCACGCCGAGGCGGGGCACCCCCGCCGCGACGTCCCCGAGCTGCGACGCCGCCTCCGCGGGCGTCATCCGGGACACCAGGTCCGCCGCGCGCTGCGCCGCGGGGAGCTTCGCGTTGCAGAACGGGAGCCCCCGGGAAGGCGACGACGGGCCGCACGAGAACGGCGGCGCTGACCCACCAGCCGCCGCCACCACTGGGACAAGGAGGGCGAGTGCTGCTGCTATCGCTGCCATGCCTGGGTTCTTGCGGCCGGCGGAGGAGGAGGATGAGGCGGCGGCCATGTGCACGCGGGGAGAGAAGAAGCGGTCAGGACGAGGGACGACGATCATGGATCCGACGTGACTGAGAGGCCATGGGCGGCGAGCTGAGAGTGCGCTTAAATAGAGCTAGCTGCTGCCCTGCTGGGTCAACAGGAGCATGTCGCCCACTGGTGTTTGCGTGTGATGCACTATAAGCTGCGCTATTATTAGTAGTCATCAAGGGGAATCGCAGGTTGAGCATGCAAGCAATGCGTTGCTGGTTTCCTTTCCGTTCAGGATTTAATCATTTAATGGAACACCACTGGCATGCGTGTCGTGATGGATGTTGGTTCGTAGCTCGTCGCTACAGCTGTAACCTCCGTTCGTATAATTAACTCCCCAGATCGAGACCTAACACTTTTCGTTCAAGATAAAGCTTGAGACCTAAAATTAGTTCGAAGTTCTAAATCAATATCACAATATGTGTAGTGCTATATTAATGGCGGAAGCTTTGAAAGGTTAATTGGCAATGCATAGTTTATTTAGGGACGAGTAAAACGAAAAAAAAGAACAGAGGCAGTACGTAATTGTCGGTCTACACACATGCTGTGTCTTTATGTCCAGTGGGAGCGTAGCACTTGGAGAGATATGGAGATAAATCTAACGTCTACAAACCGATTCATCAAAAAAACATATACCGATCGTTCTTATGCCAATTAAAATATATGTTCTTATCAATGCCATCGGTTTACATTTTTTTTGCTCCCTTACCATCTCTGTTGGTATCGAATCTTTTTTCATTCTCTCCGCGGCCATTGCCATTGCCATCGCCATCGCCTAGCCCGCCGCGGCCGGCTCCCTTCCGCGTGGGCCACTCGCCGCACCACCACACGGCCGGCTCCCTCGCACGCGGCCGCTCGCCCCTCTGCCCCGCCTTTCCCGCACGGTCGATCCTCGCGTGCACCGTCGACATCGTGGGCATCGAGTGAGGGTGTGTCCAGGCTCGCTGTCGTGCCAAGCCGGACGCGCGAGGTGCGAGCGAGTGACGACTTGAGGGCTGAGCCTCAGCCACAACGGTTGCTAGACGGCGTGTCGAAGGGTGGCTCACATGTCATTCTCAGTTCTAAGGCTTTAGCTATGGTTTAATAAACAGAATGGCACCTAGGGGCCGGGATAGAAAATGAAAATCCAATGGCACTGTGGGGGAGCTCTAATTTCCAATGGCATATAAGAGATCATTATAGATTCCAGTGGCATAAAAAGAATTTGCTCAAAAAACATCCATCGTATGCGAACTGCTAAAGTGTTATCTGGAACACCTTAGGCCATTTGTTCTTTATATTGAGTTTCGCCTTCTAGTTTATTGGTTTGCACTACTACGTAATCGATTTTAGCCGTGCCCCCCCTTTTCTATTTGAAGCTGTTCAAGATCCCACCGCCTCGGGTGTTTGGAGTATGTGTCCCATTAAAAGAACCGCATCTATAAATCGATTTATAGAGGCGGTGGATATTATGGACCGCCTTTGGTATTTTTAGTGGTGGTTCATATCATGCACCACCTTTGGTAAGGGTATTACGAAAGGCCGCTAAAGTTTTGGACCATTTATGTAAATAGTGTATTTTTAGAGTGGTTTAAGCCAATGGTTCGGACCATTTATGTAAATAGTGTATTTTTAGAGGTGGTTCAAAACATCAACTGCATCGAGTAATTGATTTCGAGGACTGGTTTGTAAAAAGTGGTTTGTAAAAACTTATATGAATTTTTTGGCAAACAGTAGATAATATGTGCTACAAATTAGAATAGCATGCAGGCAGTCGCAGCACTGGCCCAAGACTTAGTACACCACCTACTTCCAGCTTTTATTATAGGTAAAAACTTGTCTCCATCCAGCCATGTGGGAGATCCATTGTATCGTACGGTACAAGTTTTTTATTTTGAATTCTCAGAACTCACACCCCTTCTCTTCACCGAATCCACTCTCTCTGGCAGACCATTATATTTCCCACATTCCCCTTACCCCAATCCATCTTCACTCACCCTTGCATCGCCTCTATCGATGGCGATCCCGCATCCCACCTCTCCTATTTGCTCTTATCTCCATCGACGGCGACAAGGCGGAAGATTAGATCGAGGGTTTCTGACATGCGGAGACCATCTAGGGTAGCGAGTGCACGGCGATTTTGCATCGGCAATGGCTTAGGTAGACCACCACAGAGACGCGCTCGGTTGCCTGCATCGGGAGGCGATTTAAGTGGATCTGCATTTCCTAGTACCTTTTCCATTCCCCATTTGTTTCTCACAGCTTTTTTCCTTTGCGTCATTTGGGAGAGCACCCCCCAATGGTCTCTCCGTGTTCATCCCTCTTTTTCTTGGTGATTTTTTACTGTGTGCATGTGGTTCATGTGTTGGTTTCTATCAATTGGATGGTCAGATCTAGGAGGTGGGTCCATGGCAGAGAGGTAGAAGAGAAAGATGATATCGAGAATGAGACGTGAACAAAGGTTAGGTTAGCCCGATAGGGTCCTTGCCAGCTTTTTCAGTTGTGCATTTTTGCTACTGTTGATTTTGGAGGGGGAGGTCAAGCATGAGACTGCGTAGAGTACGTGTAGTCTGAATATACTATGCACATAGTTTAGTACAGTACGTAAGCATGTCTCACTATGTGGTCACCAGATTTTTTATGGGCGTGTTTCATATGCAAAACAATGCAATCTTAGGTAGGTATTAATGGTATTGTTGAATATATGGGCTTGTCTCATCAAATAATTCTTGAAAAATGCCAAAGGCCCATGTGAGAGCAGGAGGATAGTGAGAAAAAAAAAAGATAAACTCTTTAGTCCTACCTCAATACCTTGTTGTGGAAAGGGAGGAGCACCAACTTAAAAGTGTGGCTCTCCACTCCCACTAATTCATGGCTGTGAGGGGGAAAGAAAGCTAGAGTCCATGCACATGCTCGCACGGGTGCAGGCGCACGACACTTGCGTGAGTGATCCGCCGAAATCCAATTCCCGATCTCACGGGAACACAACTTCATTTTGCTGTTTTCGGATAGGGATCGTGATTGCTACACGAGATCTGATCGACATATCGGCTGTCGCCAGAGACACCAGAAAAACCTAAGGTTTTGCCACCGCTTGTTGTTGTGCCGCAACCGTAGCCCTCTCCATCCCGAACGCTAGCGTGCACCTGCAATCATGAGAGCAGGTTTGCGGCTTCAAGAACCTACACTAGGAGTGGGTGAATAAGGTTTTTGGGAAATGCTCCGCTCGACGGCTCAAGTTCTTTGGCATGGGTCGCCTTCCTGCTTCCGTTGTGGGTGCCATTGTCGGCAGCTCTTGCGACAGGCCGGCAACATCATTATCGCTGTCGACATTTTGACGGTTGCACCAGAACCTGTTACAAAATCAGCTCAAACCGTTGACCTGTATGTATTCTTAAATCTAATCTTTTTCATAATAATGTGCTTCGAGATGATGATATTTTTCTTTCTATCTAGTAAGTTAGACGAGTACATGCTAGTTTTTCTATGTTTTTCATGGTTTATTTTCAGAATTTAATCCGGTTACTGTCAAATTTCTTAACAATCTAATAACTTTATTGTAGACAATTTCCAGTTTTTGCCATGTTTTTCATGGTTTATTTTCAGAATTTAATTCGGTTATTGTCAAATTTCTTAACAATCTAATAACTTTATTGTAGACAATTTCCTGAGTTAATAATGGCTGATGCACTGAGGCCGAAGAAAGTCTCTAGTATGCACTTTAAGAGGTGGCAAGTGAAGAGCATGCTCTGGCTTACGGCTATGAATGTGTTCTGAGGAGTAAGATCTGAATAAGTTTATGGATGCCAATACTCTCTTCATGGGATGCATTTTGAGTGCTCTTACCGACCGTCTATGTGGTGTGTATATGCACATAACAGATGCGAAGGTGTTGTGGGATACACTGAATGTTAATTTCGTTGCAGCGGACGCAGGCAATGAACTGTATATCATGGAAACCTCCATGATTTTAAGATGGTGGACAATTGTTCTGTTATAGAGCAAACCCATGAAATACAATGCATTGCTAAGGAACTTGAACTCCTCAAGTGTGAGATTACTTATCTATTTGTGGCTAGGTGCATAATTGCAAAACTCTCTCTAGAAGTTTTGCCACTGCTATAAACACAAGAGCACAAAGATAAAAGCCAAGTAGCGTCCTTTGATGTTGAAGAGAAGGCTTGAGCTAAGGACACTGGGGATGAGTTTTGTCCAGTGCCAACATGGTTCAAAAGAACCATGACAAGAACAAAGGTAAGAACAAGACTAACAAAACTACCAACTTCAAGAAAAATAAGATGAACAACAATAATCTACCATGCCGTGCTTGTGATGAACTTGGGCACTTTTCCAAGGACCATCGTCCAAGACTTTTAATACTGTGACCACTGGGTAATACTGGAGATGTAGCGTATGGTAATTTATGTATAGTGTTTTCAATATTCTAGACTTCCGATTGGTGGATTGATACGAGTGTTAATGTTCATGTGTGTTTTGTCATTACTATGTTTTCTTTCTATTAGGTTACACTAGTCCATCAATCTATGCTCTCGCACGGGTTAAAGTTTTAGGGGATATTTAACCCGTAATAATATTATAGATGATTGTTTTAATTCATTTTTGTAATGTCATTGTGGGTAATGTATATGCAGATTTAGAAATTATTTTAATTTACATTTTATGATACCATATTTGTAATTTATATGCAGATTTAGGACTTAATTTAATTTATCTTTTATAATGACATTTTGAGTAATTTATATGCAAATTTAGGGAGTTATTTTGATTCATATTTCATAATAGCATGGTGGGTAATTTTATGGAAATTTAAAGGGTTATTTAATTCATATTTCATAATGGCATGATGTGCAGTTTTTATACAAATTTAGGGAATCATTTTATTTCATCTTTCATGATGTCATGATGTGTAATTATTTAGAAATTACAATAGATCTAATGACTACTTTTATTTTATTAGAGCTACATGATGGATGATAGGATATTTTTGATTTTGTGAGAATTTTTATGATTTATCTTTTTTTAGAAAACAGATTTATTATTAAAGCTACATGATGATGAATGATGGGATGTTAATTACATAGAAAACATATATAATGGCCATTAAGATTTCAACCATCGATGATTAGAATGTTGTTTCTGATTATATGAGAATTTATATGATTTTATCTTTTATTTAGCGTATCTTGTGAGGATTAAAAAGAGGCTCCAAAAAAAGTCTCCAATTAGTAATTGCAAGAAATATCGGTTTCATAGAAAGGCTTCTAGCATCTTTATGAAAAAAATGTTATGGGATCATTTAGTAGTGTAAATTTATAAATAGCAAAAAATTTGACAAAAAACTGAAAGTAAATTTGAAAATAGAAAAAATTCAAAAAAAGAAGAAATTTGTTTTGACTGAGAGTTAAACTCAAAACCTCTCGTAATGGCAGAGGTGGGTATTTACTTTGAAAATAAATTAAAAATAGAAAAATCTGCCAAAAAAGAAGAAATTTGTTTTCGTTGAGAGTTGAACTCGAAACCTTTCATAATGGCAGATGTGGGTAATTACTTAGAAAACAGATCTAATGGCTATTAATATTTCAATCTACCCATCAATAGTCGGATGTTTCTGATTTTTGTAACAATTTTTAGGATTTATCTTTTTTCTTCTTGTGCGTTTTGTGAGGATTAACGTGGAAACGAAAAAAAATCTCTAAATAGTAATAGTAAGATGAGATTGTTCTATCTTGATAGTGAATGGTTCGTCAGCTTCTGTTTTTAGTAGCGGTACGGTGATATGAAGTTTACTTTAGAAAAATCACGTAGCCGAGCGATCTGGTGAGGATAGCTAAACTCCTGCGGCATCAGGTACTGTCTGTTGGTAGGCCCTGCTTTTATTATGCAATTTACTCTGCACGGCGTGAGGAAGCTAATCCTCGGTGCCCTTTTTTAGATTGGCCAGGGTAGGGTAGCAGTGTTGTTGATGCTATGAGGTGCAAACACCAGCACACAGACACGAGGCCACCACGGTTGCTCGGTCCACGGGCCGTGGTGGCCGCCACCAGCCCACCAGCGGGAAGGGTGCTCGGTCCAGGGCCGTGGTGGCCGCCACCAGCCCACCAGCGGGAAGGACGCGGGGCAGCCCCACATTTGAAGACCGGAAAGTTCTGTCCCGGTTGTCCAGAACCGACGCACACTGCAGAGCCCACCGGCATTTAACCAGGTTTAATGTTACAGTTCCAACTCGTAATTCTTAATGTTACGGTACATATTATCAAATATTGTATAGAGATATTAGATATTTGCTTCGATTATTGCATGAAACATGCTATGATGTTGCCGTGAAAATTTTGGTCGCCCAATGAGAACCCGTGCCATCAGATGTTTTCTTTTTTCAATATTCCATTGTGTCATATTCTGATGTTGCAAATTATTGTCTACGGTGTTGCAGTGGTTATAACTACGTGCGGTGAGATGCAATGATATTGTGGTGGGAATCTTGTGCGTACGGTAGACTGTTTGATCCAACGGTGATCTAGGCATCTGGCGGCCAGTGGGAGCCCGTGACGTCCGGACGCCAGGCCTGTCCCTTCAAAGAAAAAAAAAACAAACGTGCTGGAGGGCCGCACGCAACGATGAAAGACACCTGATTGTCGTCATCCTCCCAGCGCTGTGAATCCTCCTAGCGCTATGAAGTCAACTATTTTTCCCATCGACAACATGTCTATTATTTCCTAAACTCCGGCCAGTGCAACAACTTAGTTCATACCGCACTATACGTCAGAAACAGGCCTGCGCTAGTTATGTGCTAACACTCCTTGCACTTGATATTTTTTTATTGCTGTATGAGCAATACACTGTACCAAGAGCAATGTAGATGAACCTTTTAGAAAACTCTTTAGACCCGGTTTGGGTACTTTTGGATTGGAGGGGTTTTAAAGTGTGTTTAAATCTTAAATAGTTCAAAATCTTTCTCAATCTCTCCCAATCAACTTTAATCCCCCTCAATCAAAGAATATCCTCAATCCAAGAATATCCAAATAAGGCCTTACGAGCAACACAAGAGGAGAACAAGATTTTGTTGAAACCTAAATTCTTTAAGCACAACTCCAAAAGAGTACACACGATTTTTTTTCTCTCACAACCCTACTCGACCCTTTGATTTCCTCTATGCAACAATCTAATGCTGCAAATTTATCTAGTCTAATGATATTGAGAACTCCTTATTCCCCTCACAAGGCTTGGATGAAACCTTGTGCTGCCATGAGTTGATTCCTCTTGGCATGCCAAGACCATATGCAATGCAAGTAGCTAAGGAGTCCGAATCCTTGCGTCCCAAGTCCTAGTAGTAGAACTTTTATAAAAGAAGGTCCTAGTAGAACCGTAAATCCTAGTGGCCATCTTTCTTGACCAAATCCTAATCAAGTAGGATTGAGTCACCTTTTAGCACAACTTGAACACCTGATACTATTTAATCGGTGCTTTAGCTGATTTGTTTGTTTTTTAAGGGAGATTACTCTGCTTCTAAGAAAGCCGTTTGGGGATACAAACGTACTCCACACACTGGGGACTCCAATTTTAACAAGAAAACACAAGCGAAATAAAAACAGACGTTCCTCGGCATACAAACTTATAGTCCTAGCTGATTTGCTTGTTTTTTCTTCATTCCCATTTGCATAAAAATTTCCTGCATTCTATCATGATGACCTACAATCCATGTAATACTATTCCTAATTAACAAACGTATAGTCCGAATGACTATATATTGTCATTTGTCACCTACCAAAAATAATAAGAAATATGACCAATGAGGCCGTATATAGTTTTGCTACACGGCATTGTCAAACTGCTATCCACATCAAATAAAAATCCATGTCTCATAGGACTTAGGAATAAATGCATACTCGATGAATTCCCCGCGTGTTGCTGCGAAAATTTAAGCGATACTTTATGTGTATGCCACGGAAAAACAGACATGCATGAAGTTATAGAAGATCGATGGAAGATGTAAATTAAGGGCTTAGTGGACAGTGATATGCCATTCAACTTAGGTCCTGAGATGACATGGCTTCATGCATGTCTAGAAAAATAGTGTAGTAGGGTGTATGTAGCGATACTCTACGTGTATGCCACGGAAAAACATGGCTTGTATGAAATCATAGAAGATCGATGGAAGATGTAAATTAAGACTGAGTGGATCATGAGTGGATGGTGATATAGCATTCAACTTAGTGGGTGTCTTCATGCATGTCTAGAAAAATAATGCAGTGGGATGTACCTATTTAGTTATAGAAGATATGCTGGCGGGCCAGTGCAACTTTTATTCTTCTTCCGTTTACACATATTTTCCCCACCCAAAGTCTAACATATCAGGGGCGGCATCTGATACGCTCCACCCATCCCCATCCATGTGTGGCTTTTGTAACTCTTAAGCTAGCTGATCTAGCGAGCTAAGCTAAGCATATATCCTTTTCACAAAGCAGAGAAAGCAGGCTGTATATATATATATTTAACACTACAATGCGTCATGTGTGTTGGGCCGCTATATATACTTGTGGTTTGCACCCTTCATTGTGTCACACATCCATCGATCTTTGTGCTGGTAAACGTGCCTGTGGGCTGTGTGGCGGCAGTGGCGTCCGTCCCATCTCCAAAGTACCTAAGCTTCGCCTGCGGCAATGGTAATTAGTGTAGTAATTGTTACTTGTTAGTAGGTAGGAGTAGTAGTTATTCACCCGTTTCCGTTTTGTCCATTCCTCTCTGCATCATATGTGGCTACAAATGTTCTTCTTCCCCTTTCATTCTCGATCTCAGGCGGTTTCGGAAGTTTATATAGGCCTGATCGAGCTTAAATTATTGACAGATTAATTTATTACGTTTATTAGTTTTAAGCCCGTGATTTGATGCTTATATGTATAACAATTATTTTAGGATCTAATAGAGAAGCCCCATCGAGCAGACTTCTTGTTCGACGGCGGGGAGGAGAATGGCGACACAGGCAAAGGCGACGAGCATCAGAAGGACGGCGCCGGCAAACGTCACCCGCCGCCCGCCAAGCCGCCGCCGGAACATGGTGCACCGAGGCCCACCATCCGTTCTCGCGGCTTACCGGAACACAGCATCCCGGAAGGAACAGAAAGAAGCTGGAGGAATAGGTGTACTATACTGTAGAGAGCAGCTGCTGTCACGTCGTGTATTGTGTATAAATGTGATACACTTCATCATCGATATGATCAATCGTCAAGTAATACACAGTGCCACAGTCCTGTTGGAGCACTGATCATCACGTGGATCCACGTACCGGCCAGATCTTCCAACTTGCGATGATCCTGCTCCGCGAAGCGATGATCATATCGGTGAGACGCCGTGGGGTGTCCTCCATGAGCAGCTTCGTGTCTGGGTTCATGGCTCCGCGGCGGCGATGGAGTTGTTGTGTAAAAAATTCCTCCAGCAGCTCACACTGAAAAAACTCGTCAGAACCCGATCGACAAAGCATGTTGCTCAATCTTGATCGATGATATAGGTGAACCAGGATCTGAAACACAGCCAGAGATCGGTGAATCTGATACCGATCGTTAGCAATAGCAATGGGGATTACTGGAAGCAAGAATGGAGGAATTGCTTGGGAAGGAGCACGGCAGAACACTGAATGACCAGGAGAGTTTTGCTTGTTTGTTGGATGGTGTCTCCCCATCTCACAAGAGGTAATCGGTGTACCTCGATGGTAGTTCCATCTCTTTGGAGGCTAAAGGTGGCTTTGGGTTTGACTCATCGACTTCTCGTGATTTTCAATAGCGTAGTTGAAAAAAATCCCTTGTTTCTCTCCTATCTTGACAGGAAGCCTTGGGAGTGGTTCTTTCCTCACCATTTAGTTAAAAAAGAATCATTTGATTCTCTTCTATCCTAACACGAAACCTGGGGCGGTTCTTTCCCCACCACGTGATATTTTTTTTTCATCTCACAAGAAGTACTATGGGCCGAAGATACGAGTGTTGGGCTTCCTAGGCTGATATCCCTTCCTGAGCCTTAACCCTTCATTTGCCAAAGCTCCTTCATCTTGCTCTTCGTCAGGCCTTGTCCGTAACCCCTCGTAGTATAGGGCAACAAAGGAGTCTCCCTAGAAACAAGAAAGAACATACGGGTGTTTAAGGGCATGGTAGCACAATGTTTTCAATTCCACCATTAATTAGACTTAGAATCAACAATGACAAAAGATATTTTAGTCAAATTCATGTGTTGCAGAGGACTCCAAAACACTCTGATTTTCGATTTCGCTGCTTCAAAGATTACACCAAATAATTGCGTGTCATTGTAGTTTAGGTATGCATAGAACAGTTGTAATTATGGTATAGACAAAACTGACATCCCGAAACTAATAATCGACAGAGAACTAAAGAAAAACAAAACAGTAAAGGAAAACGCAACGACGGAAATATTTGGAAGGATCGAGTGCACATATTTGATGGCGCAATAATTATTTGTGGACAACGCCTAGAACATGTGTTTGTTGCTTTAGCTTTTCTGAATGTCTTACACGGTACCCATGTAGTCTTTACTATTATAGTATTAATAATTAATGGCAAAATTTTTGACATTATTTGATGAATTTTTCCTGCACTAACTTTAGTCGGGGCATCACTAATCGACGCATTTCAATGGACTGCAACACAGCTCCAGGCCGACAACTTGGGGTCCACCGATGGCATCCTAGGTGCTCCCAGAGTAATTTTTTTTAGACAAAAGGAACATGGCTTGGTTTGATTCGAAGGGTGATGTTTTGTTTAGGAGTGAGTTGTCGATTAGAGGCCTTAAGCCTCATGCTTAGTGTGCTTAATGTGAATGTCGGCGGCTTAATAACAATAAGAACTAATATGTTTGTTATAGTTCTATGAGTGCAAATGATGGACTTCGGGTATAAATATCTCAAAGAAATGATCAAGGAGCACAATAGATGACTTAAAAATCATCAAGAAGACCCCCAAGACATGGACATAATAAAAACAAGGTGCAAGACATGGCGGTCCCACGGCTAGATGATCCGATGACTCTGCATCAGATGGTACGGAGATAAAGACAAGGCCACCAAGATGAATACAAAGATTGGGTGCAATTACACGTACTGGGTGGTCTAGCGATTTCCACTAGACAGTTTGGTGACTAGGGATGGAAGTGGAACAGCTTCGGGGCAAGGCTCGTGAGTTTTGCAACTGCCAAGGCAAATGGCAGGTCTAATGCCCCCTCCCATGGCCGAACTTGTGCATGGTGGGTTTTGGTCCCCACCCGTGGGTTCCTCACGGGGGACCCGAATCTATGCTTGCATGAGGTCTATAGTAATTTTGAATGACATATCATGAATGTTATGTGTTAATATCCATGCTTTACCTTTACAAGTCAGAAAAGATTAGTGAAATTATGTGCCAACCATATCCAGTGGTAATATACATGCTTTTAGATGAGTGAACCCTGCTTTAACCTAGAACCAAGCGTCTTGAAGCTGGCCAACAGCCACTTTCCCTATCCCAAACTTTTAAGGAGGCTAGCACTCCATCTTGTTGAGGTAGAACAGAGAGACTTTGCAACTACAATGTTCTCAACTTTTTTTGCATGGGGGAATCTAACCAAATAACTACAATCCTCAATTTATTTCAGCTGCCAGTCCCACTCTTTTTCAAACAAATCTTTAAGGTTATCCAGAATTCCTTCTTCATCGATCTCCCCTTCTTCCACAGTGAAGACGCCGAAATTGTCAAACCCCGTCCAGTGTTTGAACCTATCTTTTCTAGCCTCTACATTCACATGATAAAAGCCCAAGCCCTTGTTTGCACTTCGAAAACATTGCATAGCTCTCAAGGGTTTGTTCCATTTGGGGCAGGCCTCCACTACAAGATCTAACTAGTGACATATGAAGCACGCCTTTGGCTTATTGCACTCAGAGCTCAAATGGCCTGTATCACCACAATTGAAGCAAATGACTTGTGGAAATTTGTCCTTCTGACCAATAGAACTTTCACCTTTCGACTTCTCGGGACCTAGACCTTTTGGAATACACTTGGTTCTGCTCTATAGCTTTAACCGAAGCTCTTCCCCTCCCACCTCCTTGGAAAGGGGCTCTTCGCCTAGGCTCCCTGAACTACTGATTGAAATGATTCACATGTTGCGAGGGTGGATGTGGATGCGGATTGGCGAGGGGTGGAAGAACGACAGAGGCTATGGATACGGGTTTGTTGGAAAATGATTCCACCCTCCATCACCCTACCCTCCTTCCCACTCTTGCAGATGAGATCTCCCTCTCCCTCCTTTCCACTTGGCAGCAATGTCCTTCACCACCTGCGTTAACGTCCTCTCCCCCACCTTGCCTCCAACTAGATTTGCAAGATTGAATCTCAGTGGAGAACTCTCCTAGACATCTCTATCACCTATTTGGAAGCAATCCTCGCTTGTGAAGGCTTTACTCTTCCACAACTCTTTTTTGATCCAAATGAGATTTCGCTCTCTCTCCCAAGCTCTGGTAACACTAGCCCCACGGGTTGGGGAAGATAAGGACGGGACCAACCATAGTTCCCCAGAACTCCTCAACTACTCCCTTTGCATCGAGTGGATCTGAACCCTCGAACCAGCCTTGGTCCTCGGTCTCCCAACTATTCCTCAGAATACTAGGCTGTGGATCTCGCACATGGCATTTCTCATGGGCTCCGCATGTCCTCTCCTCCCTGGAGAGACCGCCAGGTGGGGCACACCCCCCAAAAACCCATGTGAGTGTGCCAAAGCTCGGGGAGGCGTCCCCTGCTCACGAACCGGGCTTGAGGTTGATCACGACCTCGTCGCCGACAAGGACTCTGCGGCCGAGCGAGCGCGAGAAGCCTCCATCACCGTACTATAGGTACTTCATACCATAAAACAAGCATGGCGGAGGGGGGGGGGTCTAGGGGCGTGAAGCACTCCCCCTCAACATTCACAAAATTATAGAGTATGTACTATATTTTTCCACCAATGATGATATCTAAGTCTAATTTTTAGTGTAGAATCATGATTTTCATGTGTGTTACCTACTAATATGTTGTAGTATTATATCTGTATAATTGAATGATACAATGCTAATTATTATTAAAATAGTCTTGTCTCTCTATATATTTTCTTGCTTGTCCACAATGGTCCCCATAGATCAAAATTCCTGGCTCTGCCTCTGAAAACATGTGTCTCAATTTGAAAGTAGAAGTAATCTGCATCGGAGAAATTAGGTGGGTTTTCAATGAAAAGAAATCTATATAACCTATATAAGCACAACCCACTGTGCCTCATTAAATATATTTCTCTCAATATGCAACATATCCGCATCATCTTTGAGGTCATTAAGTCAAAAGCCACTTCACTATCCACTAGAGCCATGCATTAATTTCTTCTATCGATTTTCTATGGCTAAAGTTGTTCATGTATGTAACCTATTAGGCTTTATGAGTATCACGCTGCAAAATTTTCATTGTAGAAATACACAGAGGATCAATCATTTAAGTATCGATATCTCTCGACTAATATGAATATGCTATTAAATTATATAACTTATATAAGCACAATCCACTATGTCTCATTAAGTATATTTCTCTCAACATACAATCTATCCATATCATCTGAGTTTCTTAAGTCAAAAGCCACTTCACCATCCACTACGGTCGTGCAATGATTTCTTTTATCGATTTTCTATGGCTAAAATTATTCATGCATGCAACCTATTAGGTTTTCGGATTACCACGTTACAAAATTTTTATTGTAGAAATAAACTGAGGATCGATCATTTAAGTATCGGTATCTCTCAACTAATATGAATATGTTATTAAATATATATATATAATGTCTTTGCAAGAAATGTTATTGTGTAATCACATTGATGTTCTGCTTTTTAATGTTCTGCTTTCAAGTTCACTTTGAAAATTAGTTTAAACAATTCCCGTGGCAACGCGCGGGGCATCCATCTAAATTCGAGCCAGAGCGACGTACTCAAACCAGTTGATATAGGGCCACTAAACTTCTATAGTTTTTTAAGAAAAAAAGAAGCTGGAACCAAATTCGATCTCATCGGCCGGAAGTCCGGAACATCGCGTCGGACGCGCTCCCGACAAGGGGATGCATGCGAAAATGCGGCTGCCCCGCCGATTCCATGCGCGCGACGCGCTTCCGCGGGGCCGGTACGCGGAACTCAGCCACGCGATGTCGAGTTGTCGACCTGCGTGTTGCAGCACTGGAGCGCCGTCGGCTGCTTTGATTTGCCTCGCGGCGGCGGTCACATCGTCGAATATATGTGTGCGCTCGAGTGCGAGCCGCTAGTTGCTGGGTGGTGCCTAATAACTTACAGCCTAGCGCGACGAATCTGGCGCTTTGCTTTCTTCGCTGGCAAAGGCAGCGGCTTCGGTTCAGAAGCATCGCAGGAATGTCACGCTACGTACTTCTTCTCCTCGTTCTCCTCTCCCTGCGTCTCTCTCTCTCTATATATATGCAACGCAGCAGCTTCTTGGGATTCATACATCGCACAGAGGCAGAGACAGCGCGAGAGAACCAACAATTAGTCCAGCAAGGAGCTCGATCGATTGATCGGCATCCAGATTATTATGGTAAGTAATCGTATACATAAGAGTTACAATAACCCGCATGTATATCCTTGCAGTTCATGGGAATGGGATCGACTTGATGAACTCGATCTAAATATTGGTGGCGCGGCGCTCATTTATTTATCTATTTTCTCATCTTCTGCAGGACGTGATGGAGAAGTCGCAGCGAGCCGATTTCTTGTTCGAGGCCGACCGTGAGGCCGCCGGCCACCACGCCGACCACGAAGACAGCAAGGCCACCGTCTCCAAGCTGTGCTGGGGCAGCAGCTGCCGACCTGCTGGGCAGCGTAGGGACGGTAGCCGGCCACCGCAGAAGGCACGGTCCCCGCCGCCGGGAGCTTGGCAGGCAGCCACCAAGCTGCTACCTCGCTGATTAACCAAGCAAACAAGCTCCTAGCTTGTTAGCTATCATCAGTTCATGCATCATCGATCGAACCGAAGGAATATATGTCGAATAGTTATGTTGAATTGCCGACGTGTGCGGAACACAAGCTAAGCTAGGATGAATACGAGAGTATGAACACAAGCTATTATATCTTAATTGTGTATGAACACGGATGCGATTCTTTATGTATGATGCATGGACATACTAGCAGAGTGCAATTGGCCTTTTTTGAGGAACAATAAACGAATAAATCTTGCTTAATTCTACTTCACACGAACACCAACAGCGATGTGATACGAATATGAAATCAAATATATATGCGAACAGCGATGTTTTGCAAACCAAGCCATCAGCGATCTTCTGATATAGGGGATCGATTCATATCCCTGTCGCAGGGCTTCAACGGTCGGTGTTTCTCACTGTCCTTTTTGCAGTTTAATTCCAGACGGAACCAACCTACTTAAATCATCCATATCACTCGCGCAGTTCGTTGCTAATTAAACACATGCAGTACAGCAGTAGTGATAATATTAATCTGTTGATCAACGCAACGCAACTACATATAATCCGTTGATCTCACTTCCATGCAATGTCTCGTAATACTAGATACATTGTTTTAAGTTTGGTGTTTAATTTCTACAGATATGGACCTAGCGGCCATACACAAAGATGAGTTGGAAATCAAATGTAGCAATGGATCGGAATTTTATGGTAAATAGTTGCTTTTTTTTCTGACAGAAGGTGCCCTAGGCATCTTATATCATATTTATATTACGTTGTGGGGAAAGTCTAAGTGCACCTCGCAAGATGGTGAAGTACATAACCGGGTATCAATGCTTGTTCTAGAACTAGCAGTAAAAAGCGACAATGAGAGCTTTGGTTATTATATAACTGCAGTAAATAATGTGGATGAAGTGGCATCGGAATGGCTAGGACAGGACCGCAGGAGCCAGGTAGCAGCGCGCGACGGCGCTCTGAGCCCCCGTCGTGGAGGCCTGTCGCAACGACGGGGACGGCAGCGGCAGCAGAGGGAGGACCGGGGCGGTGGTAGAAGGCGATGGTAGCAATGAAGGGATACGTTGATGGTGGGGTGGCGACGGCAACAGAGGACAAAGAGAGGGGGCGAGGATTTAGGGTTTTCAGCTGCCAAGATTAAGAGGAAAGAGTGGCCGTTTCAGTTTCCAATAAGGACAAATGTGTGTTTGTTATCATCAGCCGTGGCCTAGCCGGCAAAAATTGAATCCGAGTATTTTTGTTCAGCTCGGTTAACCTATTATTGCAAAACGCTCGCTGGGAGGACAACTTCCGATCCATAGGTTGACGATGATTAAGAATAACTTCGTTTGCATCATTCGTAAACTCGACAAAAATCTTGAGGATTCTTATAGCGCCCATCTAAAATTTGTAAGGATGTGATCGGCAGTGACCGTGGCGCTCAAAATTACCGTATCCACCCACCACAAGCCCTCAATCGGATCAACAACTTTTTGCCGGTTGCTAGCACCTATATAAATAAACAACACACCATTCCTGTCAAATCAAGACCGTATATATGCAGAGTATATTAATACTATCTTCATGTCGTACTAATGTTGACTCTATTGAATTTTACACATACAGCAGATCATTCATTCTATTCAAAAAAAATCTACGCACAAGTCATACATAAAGTGTCGCTAATAGGTAACTCTGTATCCCGCAGGGAATCGGCCTCCATCCGGTCATTGTGCCTGTCTCTGCTCGGCACATGCCCTTAACGCTTACGTGTTGCCCGATCGTTGGTCGCGTCGCCTTTACGCGAGAGGGTGCTGCCATCCGCGTTGCCGTGCCGCCGGCTCGCCGCCATGCCATGGCGCTCTCCAAACCCTCCTCCTCCCCATTCCCCTCTGCCTCCGCCCCCGTCCCCCCGGCCCGCCATCTCTGCCTTGCCACCACCCAGGCACCTACCCCGACCCCCATCAACGATGCGACAGAGGACGCCGCCTCTCGCGTTGTGCGGCAGTCATACCCGCCTCGCTGGCCTCCTCTCCTCACTGTCCTGCTCCCCGCGGCACCCGGCATGCCTCCTTCCCACCTTAGCCAGCTCCTCCTCCTCCTCTTCCTCTTCCTCCTCTGCCCCTCCGGGCCGCCATGGCCAGCGCCACCGGCTCCTCGAGCCTGATCCGGGCCTCCCCAGGCCGGATTCGCACCATGGCGTCCTCCTCCCCTCGGTGAGACTTCGTTCTGTCCTTCCCCCCTCCTGTTTCTTTGTTCCAGTTCCGCGTCCTATGTTCCGTTGCTCCTTTCTTCCTTGCATTTTGTAGGTGCATCGCTGCGCCTCGGAGACGCACCGCCGCAAGCTCCTCGCGGGCCCACCCCTCCTCGCATCGCCTTTGCGGGGCCGTGCCGGGCCTTCCTCGCCTCCTGCTCCTGCCGCCGTGCCCGCCCGCCCACGCTGCACTGGCGGAGGCTCGCCCCTCCTCGCGCTGGCGCGTCGCGCGGGGGTCCCGCGCGCGCCCGCGGGCTCGCTGGCGTGGAGCCGTGGCGAGCCTTCCTCTCCCCCTCCACTCCTGAGGCTGCGCCCGCCTGCCCGCGTCGCGTGCCCGCCGTCGCCCACGACAGCCTCACCACCGGCGATCGCCTACCCCCACGGCCATCGCTCCTCACCTCCCCCAGCGCTGGCCGGCCACCGCCGCCTCCTCGGGCCGGATCCGGGCCTCCACGGGCCGGGTCCGCGCCATTGCGGTCGCTTCCTCCGCGCACATATTCTCCCGACAGCGGAGGCGAGGGCTATTCCTAGGGTTAGGCCGCCCAGCGTCCCGGTCGCTAGCTGCCGGCGAAGATGAGTGCCCCCTAGCCGAAGCCGGCGGTCGGCAGGCTGCGTTCGCTCTCCAGTCGCCAAGCTGCGTGCGCTCTGTTGCCTCCAAGTCGCCGGGGTATCTAATTATTTGCCATCCCTATGGATAGTGCATCTTCGATTGCCATTCTTAGATTGCGCTTAACAGATTTGCCATCGGAATGAGAAATGGTCTACATATTTGCCACTTTTGACGACGTGGCATGACATGCGGACGTGCCAGCGTGGCGAAGGCACCGGAAAAGACCAGCATGCCCCTCTCTTGTCTCTTCTCCTGCCCTCCTCTTCCACCGACGTGTGGGACCCATTGTCAGATTTGTCTTCAACTTGCCGCCGCTTGCCCAGCCCATTGCGTCCGCACTGCCGCTCGCCGCCCGCCCGCCGCGCGCTGCCGCTTGCCCCGCCGCTCGCCGGCTCACCGTCCGCCGCCATCAAACCCCGCCTGTGACACTGCGCCACCACACCGCCTCGTCCGCCAACTGCGCCCGTACGTACCGCTGCCATCGCACCGCGCCTCGCCTCGCTTCGCCTCTATCTCGCCACGTCCCCAACCCGCTACGATTCTGCTCCACCCGACGAGGCAGCCGGGTGGCAAGCCAGCGGGCGGCGGGGAGTGGTGTTGAGGGCAGGCGGCGAGCGAGCGATTGGGCGGGCGCGACGGCGAGCGACGGGGCGGGCGCAACGACTGGCGGCGCGCGGTGCGAGCAGGTGGTGCGACGGTGGCGCGGGACGGGAGAGGAGCAGCAAGCGAGGCAAGGGAAGAGGGAAAGGCCACGGCAGGAGGTTGAAGATGAACATGGATCGGGCCTCACACGCCAGTGTCTAAAGGGAGGAGGGCATTAGTGTCTTTTCTCGTGGTGCCGCATTGCTATGGCCACGCTGGCACGTCCGCGTGTCACGCCACGTCGTCAAAAGTGGCAAATATGTATACCATTTCTCACTCCGGTGGCAAATCTGTTAAGCGCAATCTAATAATGACAATCAAAGAGGCGCCATCCGTAAAGATGGCAAATAATTAGATACCCCCAAGTCGCCAAGCAGGTGAGCACCCTCTTCGATGTCCATCTCTCACCTACGGCTGTTCTTCAGACTGGTGTGGGTGCTCTGTTTTTTCAGACCTGCCAAACATGGCAATTATTCCCTACTATTAATTAGAGCTGTCAATCATATCTATTTAGAAACTGTATTTTACTGTCTCTGCTAGCTGAATGCGACGGCATTAAATTGATTTGGTGAAAATTGCAGATCGGCGAAATTTGGTTGGTGAAAATTGCAGGTTAGTGATGATTTTTTGTTGCTAGGTGGATTTGCTAGATGCACAGGTTTTTCTCAACATAGGTGTGCTAAATTAATTGTTCTCATTTCCTTCTCCACAGTTTTATAACCTACTGTTCTCATGAAAAGGGCTTATTTTTTTCAGTGAATTAGATAACTTCTGTCATGAGCACAGGTTTTTAGAAATTTTCTTGATACAGGTGGAGCGTGATTTTCAAATTCTAAATTTGGTCAACTATCGCTAAATCTTCTTCCTGTTATCACATCGTCTGGAACATACCTTCTTTTACCATTTACCGAAAAAAAATTTGGTTGTGAATACTATAGATTTTGGTTATTATTAGGTATCGGTTATTTGTTGAAAACATGTTATGTAGATACACTTGGCAAAGATGCCCGTCTACAGATATAGATATCTTTAGTTTTGATCGAATTAATGAACCTAAAGTTCATTGTCCAAAATCATATGCATTTTAGCTTGCCTTTTAGCTTCAGGGCCCAAGTCATCAACCATTATGGAAATACATGTTTTCGATCAATTGTTCCCGTGTTTCTATACATAGTTGGTCTACAGTCAGGAACGAGACATTCATGTCAAATCCGGTACATTTGCGTGCCACTTGCTGACTAGCTTACACCTATCAAGTATGCATCTTATTTGTACGTATTTTGTTGTGATTTGAATCGTACGGTTATTTCTCTGATTTTCAGGCTGCGACCGTTTCGTTTTAATGTTCTATGCAGGGGGAAATATAATGCAGGTATCCAAACTGTCGTTCTCTTTATTTGCGCTTGAAATATGTAATATTCTATTCGTATGCAATGGTGTTTGCGATCCTAATCTTTCTGCTATCCTTAAATAACTACATCTAAGATAACTCAATGACTGGGAGGATTCTTTCTCTTTCCATGGCATCCGAAAATGAGCTATCCTTTTTTTTCTTAAATTTTGATAAACCTCTTCTATAGGATGTTGCTGTTCTTGGAATAAAATGATTGGTCAATATCTCCTGGCTACATTGCATACCTGTTTGGATTTAGGTCCCATAACCTTGCCCAGGTACGTAAAATGTCTCCATGTCTTCAGTTATCCTCATTAGTCACAGATCCTACATTATTTAAACTTCGGCTATATGAATTCTGATACCTGAATGCAGATCCCTGTCATCGTTGATATCCTTGATTTCATCCATTGTTTACTGGGGCCTGGGGGTGCCAAAAATAGCGCTGATGGACCTGATAGAAACTTTTTATTCTCTGACACACTGGAGGATTCTTTTACTGTTTATACATTCATGGAGCTGATTGTGTAGAGTTGTCAAAATATATTTATTGATTTTTATCTATCTTTCTTTCTTAGCATTGCTTCCTTTTATTCACATGGACTATCACATGCATTTTATATCGACTTAGATTTGGCACTATAAATGTTATATATGTCTATCATGCCTTTACATGTTGTAGAAAGAACCTATGTTCAGTTTCTGCCCACGATGAGTCCAGCAGAGTTAATTTGATGTTTTGTACTCAGCTTATTTGCAAAACTATATTCGATCTTAGATGTTATATCGTAGATTCATCAACCTGCCACTTAGTTTCATTCCGATGAGAGGTCATGTAAAGTTCAAAATTACAGGTTGTTGTCGACGTCCACGGCACGGCGATAGCAGAGAGTCTGAATGGCCCCAATGCTCACCAACAGAATGGTCAGAACTTACAACTCCTCCTAAGACATCCCGTGCAATTCTGGTTGGATTGTTATGCCATGATCACAAAACTACTAGCCTAATTTACAAAAATTCTGTTGAACTTCATGCACACTATATTTGATTATTCTCATGCTCTGATTTATATCATTAGAAGAAGAACGAGGGAAATTGGACGAAAGAATGAAGGTTCAAATTCATACATTTACCTTTTCTGTAATAATCAGATTCCTGCCCGCCAAAGGTTTTATTGTCTACCGGATACTGTACAAAATGATTGATCGCTATTATGTCCCCTTCTATATATAGAAGGGAGCCATTAGTGTTATTGTTAGAATATGATAGTGCAAACTTACTTTTAATGTTTGGCTTCCCTCTTTTTTGGCGGCAATAGTCTGACCATGGTTCCCTTAATATCATGTTTTATTGTGATCTGAGTTAACTAGGAGTTGGAAGCAAAGTCGGTAATATCATTGTGTAATATGATTTACCATTTTTCAACCCTGGAGGCCCATGTGTGTGGTGATAAAATAGGATAGTACAGTTGCGGACACAATATTCAGGTACTCTGTATCCACAGGAGAATGCACGCAGATCCGGCTCTATACCCTGTCCCCAGTTGACGCATGTCATCTATGCCGTGCTGGTGTATAACATAATCGTACGGTCTCCTTTGCTCCTGACCTTCATATAAAACGGGCGCGGCGTTAGCGCGCTATAATACATTAAAACAAGTTATACAAAATAAATGGTACTACTTAAATAAAATATACTTAAGTATTTTTTTTACTAGACGAACAACCAAACATTCCGTCTAATAAAACAGTTTGTGTCAAATATTTTAAAACAGAAATATCATTAATCTAACGGAGTAACGGCATCTTCTTCCATATAATATATATATTTCATATACATGGTCACAGCAATTTACAATGATTCTTCAATCTGAAAATGCATGATTAGCTAAACTCTTGCAGTGCACCTCCTAGACCGAGTCCAGCGGTCCGGGTAAGAGGTTAGGCGTAGTACAAAACGAGTAGCGACAGAGGAGTAGTTGGAACAGTGAATAGATGGTAACTGCTGGCCTTGGTCTTATGGTTTAAAAAATGGCGGACTTTACATCGACCCTATATTATTCATTTTCTGTGAAAGAAAATACTTGTTGGAAGAGCACGGCGGCTAGTTATTATTGCGCGCAACGTTAATCTGGATGGATGGATCGTCAGAGATGGGTTGATCGGACGGCAACGATAGCCTGAAGCACGGTGGACAACGCGACCATGGCAGAGGTGATAAGCATAAACACTTTGACCGGGCTGTTGATGTAGTTCTTTATTTCAGCCCAATGGAATATTTCAGCCCAATCACGGTACAATTTCTGCTGCTTCCATTTCTTCAGATCTTGCAGCACGATTTCAAGGGGGGTCTATCTTTTGAGCTGGGCCAACACGCACAAGTTCTTGAAGTATTCGATGATCTGCCATGCAGGAAAAGAGAAAATTAAAGTAATATTAATCAAGCCACCTCATGTTGATTAGGAGGGCCAAACGTATTTTTAAAGTAATTTCTATGATCAAAGTTGGCAGCACAGCCTGTGGAAATCATGTTCTGATGTTCATGTGCGATCGACTTAAAACAGGAAAACAACAATTTTTTTTCATCCTCCAACCAAGTTTTCGTCGGCTCCTTTGTAGCCTATGGCAAAATAAGCATATTCCCTTTTGTGGTTTTGGAGAAACAGAAGAAAACAGTAGTATTTTCATCAGCCACGGTGAATAGCCAGCGCAAAAGACTTGTGTAAAGCGGGTTTCAGAGTTTCGAATTATTTTTCGTCGGACAGAACGTGGACAATAAAAATACTTTGCCTAATAGTACTCTGCCACATCACGAGCAAGCTATATATTGGTTAGCTAGCCTGTGACACATGAAAATAATGTGGCCGATGAAAATAATGCTCTACTAAGTGGTAGCTAGTTATAATGTTTTCGTCGGCCCGTAAGCTCACGAATTTACATAGTTTTTTTTCAAATTCCCGTGCGCGTAGATAATTTCGTCGGCCTCCGCTCTTGGCCGATGAATTTATATATATTTCGTCGGCTTTGCAGAAAGACAGACAAATTTACATACAATATTGTCGGTTTTTGTTGCCGACGAATTTATGGCATTTAATTTTGTGGGCCGATTTACGAAATTATTTTGGCCCACGAAAAATACTGTAGCGAGTCATTGCATGTGGTACATCTATGATGCCAAGGGGCCTCTAGCTGAGCTGGTTAGGTAGCTCCTGGATTCGATCCATCTGGGAGCGGCTGGGCCTGGTTAGGTGGCTCTTGGATTCGATCCATCTGGGAGCTAATTTTAAGATGTGGGCCTAGGCCCTAGCTAACTTTTTGTGGCACCCCACATGGCTCCAATCCCATAGGCGCTCTGAGTGACTCTTTTCACATGGCATCTTAAGCTCAGCGGTAATGAACACAACTCCAACATCATTGAGTCATACTGCACTGTGGAATGTGAAATCTTGATGCACGGGAGATGAATATTGATAATGTTCTCCTTTCTATGCTAGATGTAAATTATGTGAATCTATACATTCTAAATCTTTTATGTCATGTGATGGATATAATTTGTGCATAATCTTTTTTTTTTGTGTTTATGGTTTAGGGCCTCCTAGACCCTATTTTCTGTTCTGCGACACTAAGGTATGGCCGACAAAAATACTCGATGCCATGCTAACAACTTATTTTTGTTGGTTATCTAGCCGGCGTTAAATGGGACATCATTAACTAAGAATTTTTGTCATCCTACTTGGGACAAAAATATATTAATTTGGTTGGTTCCGACAAAAACATAGTGTTTTTCAACAAGAATAATTTTCCCTGTGGTTTTCATTGGGAAACTAGCAAAAAAGCATGTTTTCCGTTGGAAAACACACATTTTCGTCGTTTGGTGGGCAACGCAAAATTATCGATTTCATGTAGTGACAAAGGTAATAATGGTTGTGTCCGATATGTTATACTATGCTTACAGAAAATGTAATAAAGTTGTAGCATAGCAAGTTACATAATTATTATTCTTATCGCGGATTAATATAATTTAACTTATTAAGCGGCGTCTTTCATGATTTCTCAACCATAGACATCAATATATTCATCAAGGGGCACATGCATGTATACTAGTTCACAATATCTTGTATGTATACTTTGAGCATGTATTTTTGAAATATTGATAATAGCATAAATGGGTAACTTAGAACCATGAATATGTAATATTTCATGAATATGATTTATATGCATTTTTTTGTTAGTTTAAGTTATTTTGGTAGTGACTAAGGTGGGTAATTTAGACATAAATTTATAAATTACTTAATTTGTGTTGCAATAACATAGGTTGCTTATTTACATAAATATATATGGTGTCACAAGTTTCTATGATGGCAAATGTAGGCGGTTTAGGAACAAATATAGATGTTTCATTAAATTCTTTTTTAATGATAGATGTGGTAATTTAAATACAAGATGCGATGTACAACTAATTTGTCAACCATGATTAAGTCATCAGAATTGTTTAGTAGATATTTTGATTTGTAAGAATTTTTAGAATTTATTTATACAAGCTCCGGCTGGAAAATAGGCCCATAGAGAAACCCAATTTAGACTACTATATATGCATGAAGGAAATACCCTACACTACTTTCTGGTGTTGGTGCTGATCAACTTAAATAAGAGACAATATCCCTTTCCTAAATAAAAATGGAGAGGTAATGTTATATTGCTATGACTACACGTGCGCGCATATTCGCATTTCTTCTCACGCGTGAGATCACATTACATTTGACTTGCAATGTAGAGAGCAGCCAAGTCTAATCTCCAGTTTTTTTTTTTTGAGCTGTCGATAGCAACCATTAATGTCCTAAAAAATGAGTTGATTGGTCAGTTGCCACTGCAAAATATTATGCGTGTTTATAGACAAAACGGCTAAAAGAATACTACCATTTTTGCCGATATTGTCCTAGAGGTGTCCAGGTACTGTTAGAACTGCCTATATTATTATAAGCGTATTTATAGACAAAACGGCTTGCAAAATAGTGCCATTTTCGTCGATATTAAGTCCTAGAGGTGTCAAATACTGACACATGTAAAACTCACATCACATTCTCTCGTTTTTTTATGTGGTGAGTTACTACATCTCATTGACTCTTCACCTTGGCGTGCACGGAGAAGACGAGTGAGCAGTAACTCCGAAAACATTACTGTCATGAAGCCTACACCAGGGATGGGGTGGGGGCGTTGCCGTGTGGGATGAGTCTCAGATGCAACTGCAGCCGGATCTGTGTCCGTGCCAAGTGAGCCCATCTAGCTTGGGACCCTGCAGCAGTGACAGCGAGTCCCGCTTCATACTACAATAGCGGAACTGGTTCCGGGTACGGGATTGGGCAACAATAAGGTTTTTGGACATCAGAACCATACGTTCTACACTATTTGTCTTGAGTCTACACTTCAGCATGTCTTTATTGCATTAAATCATCACAAAGAAGCGCTTAATTTTAATACCTAGTTTTTGTGGTTGATTATGAACTTTTCCTTATATTTAACCGCTTCAAAATAAAAGTAACCTAAAACTAAAGATAGTTCTTAATAAAAATTATAGTAGTTGCGAGATTATATCCAACCAAATGAGTTATTTATGTGTATTTTAGACGATTGATTGGGTAGTCTAATAGATCGTATATACGTATATCGTGAGAACGCGCCGAACAAGTCGTCGGGCTGTGCAAAACAGAAGTACCTTAACGTCGCTTCCAAAGTTATTGTGCAGGATGCGCAGCTCCTGCAGAAGGGTGATGTCCTCCCATGTTCTGACGAGGTGGGATATGAGGAAGGCGTAGGTGGTGAAGTAGTCGGGCGGATACGTGATGCCGTCGGTGCCCCGCTGCTGCTCGTAGGCGATGAGGTTCTGCAGCAGCGGCGCCGACGTCTGCTCGACGTACAGCGACGGGATCTCGAGGGTGACGCGGTCCTTCCTGAAGCGCACGTCCAGGAGCCCGCCGAGCTCAGGCTCCACCATCTTGATCCTGATGCCCAGCGCCGTCAGCTCCGCCGCCGACGCGATGTTCAGCTCCTTCCTGTCCGGCAAGTCTTCGGACATGGGCTCCCAGTCGCACAGGCAGATGCCCCCAGCACCCACGTCAGCGAGTCGCCGGCGGCGTCCAGACACCGCCTCAGGCGGTCGTCCTTCTCATGCCGCTCCTGCGCGACACGGTGCTTGGAGCAGTGCGCCTCGTGGAGCAGGTGCAGGAAGTGGTCGACCGGCATGTCCGCCGCCATCTTCAGCTCCGCGGTGGGCGGCTTCCCGGCGGGGAGGGTCCACCACACGTTGAGCATGTACCAGAGCGCCATCTCCACCAGCCTGCGCCTCTTCGTCGTCTTGTCGGCGTCGCGCAGCCGGAAATTCCATGGTGCCAGGTGGTCCAAGAGCGCCACCAGCACGGCGAAGGGGATCTGGTTCTCCAGCAGGCAGAGGTCGGTGCGTAGCTGCGCCGGCACCCACACGGACTGGTGCAGCTCCTTGTCGTCGCTGCCGAGAACGTAGTTGTACAGGTGCTTGATGATGAAGCACCCGTCCAGGAACATCATCTCCACCAGATGGTCTGTCGCCATGCCCTGGGTGCCCTCGCCATCGAACCTACTAACAGATTATTAATTCACTTTCACACACATCAATATTGTCCTACTACATTAATTTATTGTACTTTTTCTTTTTTTAAACGTGCTCGCACGTTTTTCATTAAGAAGAGAGAGTTCAAACATCTGCAACGCCGAGACCCGACAAGACCGCTAAGACGGCCAGAAACAGAAAAGAAAGAAAAGACAAACCCAAAATAAACGACCGGCTAAAAAGGAAAAAAACTAAAGCAACCTAGCGGCCAAGAGCGAGGCGATGCTAGCAAAGCCAGCACGACCCCAGAGGCCCGTCTCATCCACGATCAAGCGCGTCAGGGCTACCGGCTGAAGGGCCTCCAATCTGAAGATCCTATTATTGCATTCATTCCATAAACACAAAGCGACCAACATGACAAGCGAGTCAAACCCCTTCGATGGGATTTAGCGACCTGTTTCCTCGCTTCCGACCACCAACTTGCAAAGAAGCCGTCAGGAGCGGATGGGGCGACGCGTTGGATGCCAAAACGAAGAAGGCATATGAACCAGGTTTCCTTGCTGTGAACGCACCCAAGAAGCAGGTGGTCAACAGTTTCCCGCCCCTGAGCACAAAGGGCACAGGTGGTATCATCACGCAACCCATGCCTAAAAAGCCGATCGGAAGTCCAACAACGACCATGAAGAGGAAGCCAGAGAAAGAAACGGCACTTATTAGGGGCCATAGCCTTCTAGAGGGTAGGGGTACCCTGAATAGATGACTGTCCCCAGAAGAAAGCTCAATATGCCGACGTCGAGGAGAAAGATCCATCAGCTGTCCATCTCTAGGAGTACGAATCTTGCATGTCAGGGTTAAGGCAGAAAGAACGAAGACGATCCCACAACCATAGGAGTTGAACATGTGCCCCTAAAGAGAGTTCTCCTCTGACATCCAGCAGCCATCTCCCACCTATCAGGGCTTGAGCAACCGACAGGCGTTTGCGTGCTCTAACTGGGACAGCTTCAACAACAAGAGGAACCAACTCTGAAAGGGCTGCACCATCCAACCATCTATCAAGCCAAAAGTTCACAGGTTCCCTATTATTGACGTGGATTATGAAAGAGACATCAAACAACGCTTTGGCCTCTGTCGGTATCCACGTTGGGAAGGAGGCCCAAGTTCGCGACATATCAGTACGTGCAAGCCAGAGCCACCGCATCTGAAGCGACCATGCCATGAGCTCAAGATTAGGCAACCCAAGGCCTCCCAGCTCCTTAGGCCGACAAACTCGAATCCAGGCCACCGCACATTTGCCTCCCGAGACTGCATTTGTGCCAGCCCAGAGAAAAGCCTTACGCAGACGATCTATTGATTCCACAGCCCAAGGTGACAAGCCAAGGGCCATCGCCAAGAAGACTGGAATCGCCGAGAGGGTGGTTTGCACAAGGATAAGCCTTCCCCCTTTACTAACAAGTTGGCCTTTCCATCTTGGAATACGGGTGGCGACCTTGTCCACCAAAGGCTGGAAATCCACTTTGGAGGCCTTGTGGATCGACAAAGGAACTCCCAAATACTTGCAGGGGAAGGTAGCGACCAGGCAGGGGAGTATTTCCTGAGAGAGGCGAATTTCATCTTCTGAGTAGCGGATACGGAACAGCAGGCGCTTGGACACATTAGCTACCAAACCAGTGGCACCAGCAAAAATCTCAAGGATTTTCTTGAGAAGTGTGAGGTCTTGTCGGAGAGGTGACAAAAAGACCGCCACATCATCCGCATACATAGAAATGCGATGGTTGACCCCTCGGCATCTAAGAGGTGAGAGAACCCCCTTCTCGTCCGCCAACTCGAATACGGTACCAATGCACTCCATAACCAGAACAAACAACATAGACGAGAGCGGGTCTCCTTGCCGAAGCCCGCGAGCATGACAAATCCAACGACCAGGGGATCTATTCATGCAAACCTTGGTACTAGCCGATGAGAACAACTCGGCAATCCAACGACGCCATAAAAGCAGGAAACCAAGGTGACGAAGGAGATCTAGAAGGAAGACCCAGGAAATGGAGTTGAAAGCCTTGGCCTAGATCCAGCTTCAGGAAAAGGCTTGGTACTTGCTTAGCATGCAACGCCCTGATGGCTCCATGAACGTAGCGAAAATTATCTTGGATAAAGCGACCCTTGATGAAAGCGCTTTGCTGAGGGCTAACCAAAGAGTCAAGCTGTGGGGTGAGACAGTTAGCGAGCACCTTAGAGAACATCTTCCCAAAGCTATGGATCAAGCTGATAGGCCTGTAATCCCCAAGCGCACCTGGGCTATTCTTCTTCGGCAGGAGAACAAGTAATGCCCGATTAAGATGATGTAGACTTCGCGTGTCAAGGGAGGACAAAGCTCAAAAGGCCCTCAAAATGTCATGCTTGATGATAGGCCAAGCGACCTGGTAGAAATGACCGGAGAAACCATCTGGGCCCGGGGATTTGTCCGGAGGCAACTCTCGAATGACGGACCATATCTGTTTCTCTGAGAAAGGGAGGGCCAAATGCCCCAATTGAAGAGACGGCAAGCCCAAGGAATCAAAGTTGAGGGCCACAGATCTGATATGGCCAGAACCAAGGATCTCGTCAAAGTAATTGAAGGCTGCCTCTGCCTTGTCCTCTTCCGATGTCATTGTGACCCCATCCACAACCATACTTGCAATGTGATTCTTTCTCCTTCGATGAGAGGCATGAAGATGAAAGAAATGGGTTGTAGCATCACCCTCCGACAACCAAGCAAGGGAAGTGCGTTGTCTTGCAATGGTCCACTCAAGCAAAGCGAGGCCGAGAAGTTTATGCTTGAGGAAGGAACGGATATCATGCTCGACATTGGAGAGGGGTCTGCGGTCTTATTGTATTTAAAGCTAGTGGGTAAGCTCTTTAGCGACCTCAATATGTGTACGGATGCTACCCACAAATTTCGCGTTCCAAGCTTTAAGAGCCTTAGCTGTGGCTCAAAGCTTCTGATCCACAATATGAAGATAGTCTACACCCTCAATAGGCTCCGCCTAGGCCTTAGCGACCACATCAAGGAACCCGGGATGTTTGGCCCATATGGCCTCAAACTGGAACCTCTTCCTCAAGAAAAGAAGACCATCCATTTGAAGCCGGAGGGGGGCATGATCAGAAGTAGAAGTTGATAAGGAGTGAAGAAAGCAATTAGGGAACCGATCCTCTCAATCCGCAGAAACAAAAATCCTATCAATCCGCTCCAGCGTGGGATGACGCCTCTCATTACTCCAAGTATATAGACGACCATGCAGATGAATCTCCCTGGCCGTAATATCATTCAAACATTGTCTAAAATGACCCATCATACGTCTATGCAGGCGCGAGTTTTTTTTATCCTCCGTAGAGCAAATAAGGTTAAAATCATCACCCATCAACCAAGGACCGGCAAGGGCTGCACGAATATCTCTCAGCTTTGGTAGGAAACGAATCTTGTCCCCTTCACTTTGTGGTCCATAGACGCTAGTGAACCACTAGAAAGCATTTGGATCCTACACGTGGGCGACCTTGGCCGAGATCGTAAACTCTTGGGGAACCGGAATAGCAACCGACCACGCAGATTTGTGCCAAGCCAAGATAATACCACCACAAGTACCACTCACGGGGAGAAATAAGTAACAAAAATCCGACCCAAGCGTATCCATAACAAGACAGTAATCAACATGTTCCCGCTTCATTTCTTGTAAACAAATCAAAGAGACCCGCTCAGAGAAAACTACATCCCAAACCTCATTGCGACGCGACCTGCAGTTTAGACCACGCATATTCCATGCAAGAATATTCTTACTAGCCTTAACAACAATGACGACCAGAAAGAGGCAAGAGGCATCTAAGCCCCAACCTCATCAACCAAGGGCATGAACTTGGACAGCACAGAGCCAAAAGACGTCTTCACCGCGTCAGCCATCTCTCTGGGTATGCCACCATCCAACGTAGTCACGTAAGCAAGCAAGGCTGTAGCATTGGGTGCCACACCCCAAGGGACCAACCTAGTGTGCTGCAACACATGGTTATGACCTCTAACATTAGGAGCGATGCCGCACGACCGTGATAGGTGCTTCTCCACTAAGCGAACGCTCCACCGAGGAGACGCAGTAGTAGGCGCACGCGCCCTCCGAGCACACGGACGAGTGGAGAGCATTGGCGACAGCAGCGGAACGCAAGTGACCAAACTGAAATCCGCAGCAACTGTGGCAACCGGCGACCTAGGTGCGGACCCAAGAGTGGAAAAGGTGGCCAAGGCAAAGGCCACAGACACGGAGCGACCACGTCTCCCCTTAATGGGGGCCTCCGGGGTAGCCACCGCTGTGTCTGAAGGTGGCCGAAGTAGCTCCACCGGGGTCACAAGAGAAACCTCTGTAGAGAAGTGAACCGTCTCCAGCGACGGCTCTACAAGAACGGTCCCCCGCACGACCAAAGGGGGCTCCAGCTGCCTGAGGCTCCTGGACTAAAGTGCTGAAAGCTTGTCTCACAGGTACTCAGGCACAGCCTCATAGATGACGAATCGCCACCTGATGGAGAGAGGGTGACCGCCCCCGCAATGGGCTGGTCCTCCAAAGGCACTACCAATGAGGGGGACGAGGAAGGACTGCACAGCTCGAACTCCATGAACATCGGATCGACCCAATCTGCACGCACGTCGGCAACCGCAGCGGCCCTCAGCAGGCAAGCAGGGTCCGAACGGTCACCCAAAGGAGCCTCCTATGAATGGGTAGCTGAGGGAGACCCCAAATCATAAGGATCAACTCTGGGGGAGAAGGGCGTCGCGACCGGAGAGAGGTTGCTGACGACGACCGAAGGAAGGTAGATGCCCTAAAGACCCCACGGGGGGGGGGGACAAAGGTAGCAACCGAACTGGGAAGGCTCCCACCACAGGCGCTTCGAAAAGAGCCTATCACGAATGACCCCCTACGGCAGCTCCCACCGCAGGACAACCAGACTGCGGATCCGCTGAAGAAGGGGCCCCCCGAGAAGTGGTGCCAACCGGATCCCCCTGCCAAGGTGGGACTCGAACACGGCCACTACCTGGGTCGCCTGCGGCCGCACCGAACGCCAAGACAGCCGGTGGAAGCACAACAACATCCACAACCATGATCTGCACATGGTAGAAGAAGAAAGGCAGGTCCTGACTCTCCACTACTTGCACCGAAATGGGGCAAGCAGTGTCCTCTCAGAAGGGATGAGAGAGGGGGCATACACTTGGTGACCCCCCTGAACTTCCTCAAGTCCGCCTTGGACTCTGTCTCCGAAGCCACGCTGAGGATGCCTCAAGAGTTGCGGATCACTATCTGTGCCATGCTCTGACTCCACAAGTGAGCCAGGATGCCTCTGATCAACAAAGTGACTCTTGAAGGACAGCCTCAGTGGTCCTTTCGAGGGCAGTGGTGCATGGAGGACTCGAAGCATGATGTCCCTGTCATGGAAGACAATGAGAAAGTCCCTCAGCTGGAAAAAGGACACAATAAATGTCCTTGCCTGAACCTGAAGCACCACCATCAAATAAAGCTGAACATCACGAACAGAAACCTCAGGTCGAGTACCAGCGACTATCGCGGCCAAAGCCCACTCTAGGATCTACTCATTCGTGATCACCTCAGGGGTACACGGAATGAAGTAGAAGACATCCTCAGTAGACGGAGGCGATGGTGGTGACGGAGGACGGAGGGAGTCCCACTCCCGCAGAGGACTGTCAGGAGGCGGCGGCGTATAGCCCTCTGCAGCAGAACACATCGGCGTGTCATCGGGAGGTGGTGGTGGAGTGGGCTGCCTGTTTGAAGAACTAGAAGCGAAGAAAGTGGCCACAGAGGGGTCGCGACTGTCGAAGCTGGCGTGCTCCTGGTCGGGTGGCGGAACGCACCCGGCCGAGATCCTAAGTACTAAGAGTAGTTAGGGGGAGCGATCGTTGTTAGCTGGTCGATGGTGGCACGATGGTGACGAGAGGGTTTAGAGTGGTTCGGGCCGCCGGAGCGTAATACCCTACGTCCACTGTGGGTGTGTTCTTGTATTCCTGTCTGTAGGAGCAGACAGTGAAGATTGTGTGCTTGTGCTTTGTAGGTTTTCAGAGGAGCCTCTGAGCCTGTGGGTTGAGTCTGTCCGTCTATGTTGCGTATGCCTCCTCTTTTATAGCCCAAGGGGGGCACGTACATGGTGGCCGGGCCTCGACAGGTGGTCCCGGCCCATTTCCTCTATGCTACAGTTCTATCCAGTGCCTGATGTCCAATGCTCCCATGCTTTGCGCCTGTACCACTGACGCGACCTGGTATGGCCTGGGAGATCCGCCATGTTGTCCTGCCATCCGGATACGGCACCACGCCGTCCTGCCTTACGCCGTCCTGTCCCATCGGCTGCTAAACCCGGTGAGAGGCTTCAAAGGCCGAGGGGCAGGCGACGTGCTGGCGTGACAGGACGGGGCGCTCGTAGTAGCGTTGTAGCGCCGCTACCTAGTATTAGGCTGAGCGCGGTCGCCGCGCGTGGCGCGGCTCATGATGAGTACAGCGTACTTGTTTACTCAATATAGACCCCAGCGTAGCCGGGGAAATCAACTGTAGTGGCCTGCTATCGCCGTCGCGCCTCGGTAAGGCGCGCCCCTTTGCTTCGCCGCCGTCGCCTGCCAGCGGCGGTGCCAACGGCGATGGGGGCACGCCCGTCTGACAGCGGCGGTGTCAGCGTGCTACGGGCGCACGCCCGCCTGACAGCGGCGGTGTCAGCGTGCTACGGGCGCACGCCCGCCTGACAGCGGCGGCGTCGGCGGGCAACGGGGGCACGCCCGTCTGACAGCGGCGGTGTCAGCGGGAACGGGCAAGCCCACCTGCCCGCAATAAATGCAGTAGGTGGGCGAGGCGCCTGCGTGAAGGCCCCGCCACGCGCCCTATGGGCACGTGGCAGCGCGAGACCTTCCTGTGCCCTGTGGGCACGTGGCGGCCTCGGACCACCGAGGGCGCTGGCTCCGGACCTCTCCGTGCCCTGTGGGCACGTAGTGGCCCCGGATCACCGAGGGCGCTGGCTCCGGACCTCCCCGTGCCCTGTGGGCACGTGGCGGCCCCGGACCTCCGAGAGGTCCGGACCTCACCTTCCCCTGAGGGACTCCTCGCGTGGTCGGGGGAGGCTTGGACCTCGCTGAAGGAGGTCCGGGGCCTCCCCTGTGGGCCGGGTGCGCGGCCCAGCTTTTATAAGGAGTAGGCCGGGCCCACCTGTACGCGGTCTTAGGCCCTCTTTGTACTGTAGCACTTACCCTCCTTGGTGATCTTTGTCTAGTGTAAGCGGGTACCCTGTTAGCTGGGTACCGACAGTGGCCCCTGGGCTCGCCTCCGGTGAGTTTTTCGAACCTGAGGTGAGCCCATCAGCGCTTACTACTCAAGCCGTCGGGAGCCATGTGTGGTTACCGGCGCCTAGCTGTTAAGCTCGTAGTTGGGCAGGGCCCACTGCTTGATCTTTGGTCGAGGCTTTGACTCGCCTGACCATGCTGAGAGCCCGGCATGCCTGATCTTGCCGATCGTCCGCCTTACCCGACCTTGGAGGGGGCCTAATCCACCCGACCCCGCGGGGTGGCTCCGTGGGCCCCCACGATCTGGGGGCGCTCGATCGTGGGAATCTCCCGGGAAACGTGGGGGCAGGCCCGCATCGGGAACCGCGCGGCGGTTCACCTACCCCTTCTCCTGCCATTAAGGCGGGGGCAGATGGTTACGTGGGCAGTCGTGCATAAAGCGGAAAGGCAGGGGCCCCGCGCGTTGCGCCGAGACACACGTCCGCGAGCGGCCGCCGGTTCGCCTTCTTGCCCCACTTGCTCTTCTACCCGCCTGTCATGACTGCCTCCTCGGGCCCCTGCTGTCATAGACCTGGGGGGTCCGTGGGTGCGTCCGTGTGCGCGTACGCTTGACGCCCGCGGCTTGCGGAGGATTGGGGGCAACCGTCAAATAGGGTTCTCGACCATCGGCCGAGCACACCCTTCAGCCATTTGCTTTTGCACCCCTCGCATCCGCCACGGCGCTTCGTCTTCCTCGCAGCAGAGCTCTCGTTTCTTGTCTGTTGTGTGCTCCTTCTCTTCCCCACCTCCAGATTCCGCAGCGATGGGTTCAGGCCACCAATCTTTCCGGGAGACCGAGGAGAACTTTACCCGCGTCCGCCGCCTGCTCGGCTGGACGGACGCGGAGCGCTGCGACAATGTTCGCACGGGCTCCCTCCCCCACCGCAACTTGCAGCCGGGGGAGTTCGTCCTCTTTGTCCCCTACCTCTACTGTGGTCTGGGGATTCCGATCTCTTCCTTCTTTATGCTGCTGATGGAGGCGTTTGGGCTGCAGCTCCAGCATCTCACCCCCCACTCCATCCTTCATGCGGCAATCTTTGCCCACCTCTGTGAGATGTTCGTGGGGGTTCCTCCCTGCGTGACGCTCTTCCGCCACTTCTTCTCGGTGAGGTGTTCCGGGAGGAGCTCGACCGAGATTGGCCGCTACTACTTCCTGCTGAAGGGGTCCGGGGGAAGGTCGCCTACCTCCCCACCTTCGCCAGCGCCAAGTGGGAGCACTGGCGCAACGACTGGGTGATCGTCAAGGCGGAGCCGAATGACCGGCTGGCTCTCCCTGATAGCAATCCCGACGCATCCCTCCCGGAGTGGGGTGCTTCGACGGATCTGCCAGCCGAATTCTCCCCCGTGCTGGCCAGGATCACCGAGCTCGTCAGCAGCGGGCTGACCTCGATGCACGTTCTCGCGGACTTCCTCAGGCGGAGGCTCGCTTCCCTGCAGATGCGGCCAAGGCTGGCGTGGAGCTACACCGGCTCCAACGACTGCAGCCGGGTGGTGCGTGGCGAAGACCACGACCTGACGCCGCTCCTGCTGGAGGAATGGGTGCGGTGCGTCACGGATGAGAGTTTCTCCCCGGAGCAGCTGCGCCTGCCGTCCGCCGTCGTGCCGCTCTGCCGCGACCAGGCCTTGCGGACGGCGGTGCTCCGGGAGATGCCCACGCTCGACGACGGCGGCCTTGCGGCGCGTCAGCTTGGGGGCGACCCCAGCCGGGGGGTCCACATCGACGACGCCCCGGTCGGGGGTTCTGGTGCCAAAGGCACTACCCCCGCTGACAAGGGCAAGAGGCCGGTGGCAGCATCCCCCGTTATTCCGCCGGCGAGCGGCGAGGAGACGCGGCGGAGGCTGGTTCGCGGCGACGGGACCTTTGTCTCGGAGCCCGACCCGAAGCGCCAGCAGACCTCGGGGGAAGGGAGCTCCTCTGGGCAAGGGGAGCGAGTGCCACCGCCACATCCGGACCAGCGGCACCCACAGCGCCGGGCACCTCCTCCGACGCCGGACCAGCAGCGGCGGCCCTCTCCGGCACCGCCGGCCTCGGGCCCACGGCAACAGCAGCGACCGGCACCGCCGGCCGCGGAACGGCAGCCGCGGCGAGGCTCTGACCTTCGTGGCCGCTGGTCGGCGCCTACTTTGAGGTAAGTCCTTTTAATTAACCTCAAACACTTCGCGGTACCACGGCTAGCTTTTTCAGGCTTCTCAACCTTTCATCGTGTGTTTTGTTTAGGCCGACGCGCCCGGCCGGCGCTTCTCCCCCCAGCGGCTCTGGTGGCCAGGTGGCCACGGCGGAGAAGAGCGCCCCTGGTGGTGCGACGGCGGAGGATGCCTCGCGGGCCCGGGCTACGACTGAGGGGCCTGCACCGGAGGTGGCCCCATCTGTCCGGCCCCAGGCCCCGGATGGACCGACGCCGGGGGGCGCCTCTGGGGCCGAGACCGCGCCCCGAGTGCCTGCTGGGGGGGAGCTCCGGACGCGCAGCCCCAGGCACCAAGCAGCCCGATGCCGGAAGGTGTTGCGGCCCAAGGGCCTGCGCCGGGGGCGGCTCTTGACGCTCGGACCTCAGAGCCTTCGTCGCCCGCCGCCCAGACGGCCAGCCCCAGATCTCCGCCCCCTACCGAGGGGGAACTGGAGGAGGTTCTGGGTAGGCCGCTCCTGCCCCAGCCGGGTGGGGCCCCTCTCCCTCGCGTGCTGCGTCGGGCGCGCCAGGCCCTGGACGATGCCCAGGAAGTGTTCCAGCTGGAGTGGGCGCGGCTGCAGCAGGAACGCGAGGGTCTGGACGGCTGGCGGGCCCGTCTGGGGGAGCAGATCGAAGCCGCCACCGCCCAGCACACCCGGACCCGTGCGGAGCTTTCCACTGCCCGCACAGAGCGCGATGCCGACCGTGCGGCCTTCCATGAGGACCTGCAGAGGCTCATTGGCCGAGAGCGCGCGGTCGGGGTCCGCGAGAAATAGGCTGAGGTGGGCGAGCCGCGGCTGAGGCTCGATCAGGCGAAGCTGGAGTCCGCGTGGAAAGGCGTGGAGCAGCGCCGGCAAGATCTGGTGGAGGTGTCCGAGCGGCAGGCTGCTGTCAATGCTGAGCTCGACAAGATGAAGATGAGGCATGTCGAGCGCGAGGCAGCAGTTGCGGCCCGTGAGGACTCCGTTGCTCAGCGCGAGGCGTCGGCCAAGGCTCTCAGGGACTCCGCTGTTCGCCAGGCTGCCACGCTCAAGGTCCGTGAGGACTAGGTGAAGTCCCGGGAGGCAGAGCTGGCGAACCAGGAGAAACAGCTGCTGGTTGAGCGGGCCGCCCTGGAGCAGCTGAAGCAGGGTGCTGCCCAGCAGGCAGCGGCGGAGGACCGGGAGCAGATGCGCGCCGGCCTTCAACGCATCGCCGACTGGGCCGGGGAGGCGAGTTCGGCTCTGGTACCGCTCGGACTGAGTCCGATCCGGGTGACAGAGCCACCGTCCACTATTGCGGACGCCTTCCCCGTCCTTGACTCTGCGGTGGAGCGGCTCCGGCGCCTGGACTCCACGCTCGGGGAGCGCCTTGAAGCCGAGGGCCGCGAGCTGTGCCGCCTCGTGGTGGAGCACCTCCTGGTCTGCTTCCGGAGCCACGACCCCGCCATTTCCTTGGACCCGGTCATTGCTGGTCCGGTGGAGGAGGCGGAGGCCGCCGCCCGAGATAGCGTGCAGGAGGCGGTGGAGGTCGTTGCCGCCCGGTTCCAGCGAACCCCTGCGAACGAGGACCCGGATGCACCAGGGACAGGAGCCTCCCCAGCGCCGTAGGGCAACAGCTCTTGCTGTTTTGTTTTGTTTTTTTTATTTACACAAGGCTATGTAAAACATTAGTATGGACAAGTAATATAAGAATGGTAGTTGCGACTTATCTCCATTTACTCCCTGCTGCATGCTGGTGTGTTGTTACCTGACCCCCTGGCCCCCTGGTAGGTAGGCTCTAAGTTTTGAGGCTGGCTACCACCGAGTCAGAGGCCAGACCTGCATGCAACTCACGGCAAACGTCAGTGTCGCACCTACGGGACCTACTCTGAGTTGACCTTTTCCGCTATTCGAGGTCCGGAGCGTTTGCTGTCTGGGCCAGGGGCCAGGATGTTTGTCCGTGGGATAGCAGGGTGTGTGAGTTAAGGGTACGGAACCAGGCAAAACTGCGACACAGCCCTGGACCATCCTTAGTCCAAAACATCTTAGCTGTGGTCCGGTCCTGCAGCCGTTCGGACCTCCCTTAGCGAAACAAAGGTAACCGCGCTGCCTCGAAGTCCTTGGAGTCGCAGTCGGACCTTGCTGCTGAGGTTAGGGGGTGTGCCATTAGCTTAGGAGGTGGTCCGGAGCACTAAGTGCACTGTTCCTGATACTGGGGGGAACTCACGGCGTGGTAGGGAGTGTTCAGTGCTTAGGGTATGAGACCAGGCTAAGCAGCTGACAGCTCCGTGCTACCAAGGCGAGCCCCTTTTCTCTGGACCTGGCACCCAGTATTCCGGACCTCCTTCCCAGCCTCTGTGCTAACCATTTCACACTCAAGCTGCTAAGTCCTGCTGGTTCCAAGGAGATTTTTGGCACGAGTAGGATTCCACGTAGGGGTTAGGAAGAATTGAAAAGATGGCAGCTGAGTAAGCAGTAGGGTAATCAGCGGAGACAAGGATTTCAGGGCTAAACTCTTTCTCTAATCAAGCGGTACAGGGTGTCATATGATGTCTGCCAGAGGTCGGGATTACAAGGGCGGACCTTCACCGCTCTGGTCCACATGGTGGTCCTATTTAGCTTACAAAAGGAAAGAGGGTCGCCCTGAATTTCTTGCCTACGGATAAAACTTACGGAGGTGTTCTATATTCCATGGGTTCGGTAGCGGAACTCCTTCCTCCGTGGCAAGGCGAACGCAACCGGGGCGACTAACTTCTGTCACCTTGAAAGGGCCTTCCCAGCTGGGGGAGAGTTTGTTGAGCCCTTCTCGGCTCAAGATGCGCCTCAGGACCAGGTCTCCAGATTGGAGTACCCTGCCTCGCACAGTTCGCTCATGATAGTGTCTGAGCGCTTGGTTGTACCGTGCGTTCCGGATTGCAGCCTGCCATCTTTGCTCCTCGACGAGGTCGACGTCGTCGCGCCTAGCCTGTTCCTGCAAAGATTCATCAAAAGCTTGGACCCGTGGGGAGCCCAAGAGTATTTTTGGTGGGAGGCATGCCTCGGCCCCGTATACCAGGAAGAATGGGGTTTCCCCGGTTGCTCGGCTGGGTGTGGTCCGGTTCCCCCATAGCACGCAGGGGAGCTCATCAATCCATTTCGCACCGTGCTTTTCCAAGCAGTTGAAGGTGCGGGTTTTGAGCCCCTTGAGGATTTCCGCGTTAGCTCTTTCGACCTGTCCATTGCTCCTAGGATGTGCTACAGACGCGAAGCATAACTGGATGCCAACGCCGTCGCAGTAGTCCTGGAAGACCCGGCTCCTGAACTGGGTCCCGTTGTCCGTTATGATACGGCTGGGGACGCCGAACCGGCACACAATGGACTTAAGGAAAGCTGTTGCAGTTCCTTGGGTGATGCTCACTACTGGGGTTACCTCAGGCCATTTTGTGAATTTGTTAATGGCGACGTAGAGGTACCGGTACCCATCGACAGCTCTAGGGAAAGGTCCCAGGATGTCCACCCCCCATACCGCGAAGGGCCAAGAGGGTGGAATCAT
The DNA here is from genome assembly GCA_030272315.1 of Paspalum vaginatum. Classification (NCBI taxonomy): domain Eukaryota; kingdom Viridiplantae; phylum Streptophyta; class Magnoliopsida; order Poales; family Poaceae; genus Paspalum; species Paspalum vaginatum. The sequence continues at coordinate 8,180,273 of CM059020.1, read as the reverse complement.
CTGCAGAGACTGAGCCGGTGTGTGTATCTGCTTTGCGTGGAACTGACACGCCTTGCAGGACCTTACTAGCTCAGCTGCATCCTGGAGCGCTGTCGGCCAGTAAAAGCCATGCCAAAAGGCTTTACCGACCAGCGTACGGGACCCTGAATGATTCCCGCACTCTCCTCCATGGATCTCCGCGAGTAAATCGCGGCCCTCCTCCCGGGTTATGCATCGCATGAGGATGCCATTGGCGCCACGCCTGTAGAGATCCCCTTCTACTAGCGTGTAGCGTTTAGCCAATCGCACTATGCGCTCAGCAGACACACGTTCTTCGGGGAGGATTTTGTCCTTCAGGTAGTCCCGGATCTCGGAGATCCGTGCATCAGGACTGCCCTGAGCCATTGGATGTGTCCCTGATGAGATGCCAGGGTCATCAGTCCACACGATCCTTGGTGGACTCCAGAGATGGAGGACCACCGGGACTGCTAGCTTCGAGGTGCTAGTTCTGCCCCCTCCGCCTAGTTCGGCTGGCTGGGCGGTTGGTCTCAGCAGCTGTCTTCTGAAGACGCCCTCGGGTACTGGGCCCCGAGTCGATGCCCTCGCGGAGAGGTCATCTGCCACTGAGTTGATGTTCCTGGGAACGTGCTGCAGTTCCAGGACCTCGAAGTCCTTCTCTAGCTCCCTCACTCGCATGAGGTATGCTGCGAGCTGGGGGTTATTGCAGCAGCACTCCCCCCGGACCTGTCTGATCACTAACTGGGAATCCCACTTAACCAGGAGCTGCTTGATTCCTAGTGACTGGGCGATCATGAGCCCGAAGATCAAGCCTTCGTATTCCGCCATGTTGTTAGTGGCTTCGAATTCAAAGCATACTATGTACTTTACTTGATCCCGGTTTGGGTCCTTGAGGACCACTCCTGCTCCGGACCCTTTTTCGCGGGCGGACCCGTCGAAGAAGAGAGTCCAGTGCGGCTCGGTGAAAACCCGGACGGTCCTGTCTGGCCGAGAAGGTTCCGCCTCGGCTTGCGGACCTCCAGATTCCGTGGTGGTGGGAGTCCACTCTGCGATAAAGTCGGCCAAGACCTGGCTCTTGGTAGCGCTGTGGGGCTGGAAGTCGAGTTGGAACTCTGCCAGCTCCGCGGCCCATTTGGCAATATTCCCAGTGGCGTTAGAATTGCGCAGGATTGCTCTTAACGGGTAAGAGGTCACCACGACAACCTTATGCGCCTGGAAATTATGGCGCAACTTTCTGGAAGCAATAAGTAACGCGTAGGCGAACTTGTGAGCTTTCAGATATCTGGCCTTTGCCCCGTGGAGGACCTCACTGACGTAATATACTGGCTTCTGGGTGGTCCGGACCTTAGTGGTAGGTCCGAGGCCACCTCCCCCTGCCAGGCTGGCCCCCTGGATGGCTTGGCCTCTAGCTTCTGGTGGCTCACCGCCTTGGCAGGGCAGTGTGCCAACCGGACCTCCGGTATCGGGGCCGGCTGCAGCTCCTGTGGTGGGCGGACCACCACCTTCCACTTGGGGGACCCTGGTGTCTCCCTCGTGGGAATGGGCTGGTCGCTCGGCGACCAAGACCATGCTTACTACCTCGGATGTCGCCGCGAGGTAGAGAAACAGGGTCTCACCAGACTCTGGCGCCACTAAAACGGGCAGAGTAGTGAGATGCTGCTTCAACTCCTGGAAGGCTTGTTCAGCCTCTTCGGTCCATATGAATGGTCCGGACTTCCTCAAAAGCTTGAAGAAGGGCAGGGCTCTCTCAGCTAGCTTTGAGATAAACCGGCTGAGGGCTGCCAAGGACCCAGTGAGTTTCTGGAGGTCCTTGATGCAGGCCGGCGGCCGCATAGCCTTGATTGCCCTGATCTTGGTTGGGTTTGCCTCTATGCCGCGATGTGACACTAGGAAACCTAACAGCTTACCAGCCGAGACGCCAAAGACGCATTTCTCGGGGTTCAGCTTCGTGCGCGTTGTGCACAACCTGTCGAAAACAAGGGCCAGGTCTTCCATCAAGGTCGACCCTACCCTGGTCTTGACAACAATGTCATCGACATAGACCTCTACTATGTTTCTGATCAGGTCATGGAACGTGAAATTCATGGCACGCAGAAACGTAGGTAAAGCATTCCTCAGACCATATGGCACTACAACGTAACAATACAACCCATCTACTGTTACGAAGGCTGTATGCCTCTTATCCTCCTCATCCATCTGGATCTGATGAAACCTAGAGTACGCATCCAAAAAAGACAAAAGTTCACACCCGGAGGTGGAATCTACTATCTGGTCTATGCGTGGGAGGGGATAAGGGTCTGGAGGACAAACTTTGTTGAGGCTGGTGTAGTCGATACACATCCGAAGCTTCCCGTTCGCCTTGGGGACGACCACCGGGTTGGCCAGCCACTCGGGGTGATGGACCTCCTCGATGAAGCCCGCGTCCAGGAGCTTCCGGACCTCCTGACGGATGAAGTCCTGGCGCTCCACGGACTGCCTCCGTGGCTTTTGCCGCACCGGCTTGGCGTCCGGGCTGATCTTCAGACAGTGCTCAATCACCTCCTTAGGGATCCCAGGCATCTGCGACGGTTCCCAGGCGAACACGTCAACACTTGCCCGGAGGAAAGCAATGAGCGCGTCTTCCTATTTCTCTCCCAGATTCCCTGCGATGCGGGTGGTCTGGGAGGCTTCCGCCCCGATCTGGACGGTCTTGATTGGCACGTCCTCTGGGTCGGAAGGGCGTACCTTGGGCACCTTTGGTTCCTTAACAGGAACCTTGGCCCGAGTGGTCGAGGGGTTGTTCCCCACAGGGTTCGCTGCGTCAGTAGCGAGAGCATGGAGCTTCTCTACCGCGGCGACGGCTGCGTGGCGGTCTCCCGGCACGGTGAGAACACCCGCCGGGGACGGCATCTTCACGACCAAGTACCCATAATGGGCAACGTCCATGAAGCGGTAAAGTGCCGGTCTGCCAATGATGGCGTTGAACGGCAGGTTGACTTCCGCGACATCGAACTGGACGTTCTCTATGCGGAATTTCTCCGGGGTCCCAAAGGTGACCGGTAGGTCGATCTTCCCTTTCGGGTAGATCGGCACTGGACCCACGCCGGAGAATGGGCACGTCGGAGCTAGGCGTGACTCCGAAATCTGCAGCTGTTTGAAGGCTGCGTGGCTGATGATGTTGAGGGCGGCTCCGCCGTCGATCAACACGTGGTGGAGCCGTATGTTGGCGACCACTGGCGACGTGATGATCGGCAGCACGCCAGCCCCAGCCATGTTCTCCGGGCAGTCGGCCGGCCCAAAGGAGATGGTGGTGTCTCTCCACTTGTGGTGTGGAGCCACCCCTAGGACGCTCGGCCTGACCGAGAGGAATTCTCGGCGGAGGGCCTTCACATCCCGCCGGGAGGAGACCTCCCAGCTTCCACCGTACATGACGTACAGCCTCTTGCGACGTTCGTTGTCGCTGGATTCGGAGCTGGAGTGGCCTAGAGCGTAGACGCTCTTGAGCTCCCGCTCCGGGGGCTAGTAACCCATCTCCTTGCCTCTAGCGGCGGGCCCGCCGTCGCTGGTAGCCTTCCCCTTGCCAGGGCACTGGCGTGGGGGTGAGTCGTCCTTGGCTGGACGCTCGCGGTGCTCACTGAGACGCCGCTGCACGAGCTTCTGTATCTCGCGACAGTCGGCAGCGTTGTGACCGCTGTTGGGGTGAACAGGGCATGAGCCGCCACTGTTGGGCACGTGGCCGCGCGAGACCTTCCTGTGCCCTGTGGGCACGTGGCGGCCCCGGACCACCGAGGGCGCTGGCTCCGGACCTCTCCGTGCCCTGTGGGCACGTGGCGGCCCCGGATCACCGAGGGCGCTGGCTCCGGACCTCCCCATGCCCTGTGGGCACGTGGCGGCCCCGGATCACTGAGGGCGCTGGCTCCGGACCTCCCCATGCCCTGTGGGCACGTGGCGGCCCCGGACCACTGAAGGCACGGGCCCCGGACCTCCGAGAGGTTCGGACCTCACCTTCCCCTGAGGGACTCCTCGCGTGGTCGGGGGAGGCTCGGACCTCGCTGAAGGAGGTCCGGGGCCTCCCCTGTGGGCCGGGTGCGTGGCCTAGCTTTTATAAGGAGTAGGCCGGGCCCACCTGTACGCGGTCTTAGGCCCTCTTTGTACTGTAGCACTTACCCTCCTTGGTGATCTTTGTCTAGTGTAAGCGGGTACCCTGTTAGCTGGGTACCGACAGCGACCATCCAACAACACCTCATTCTGACGACCACGAGCAAGACCACCGATGACCACTGGAGAGCGGCCAATGCGACAAAGGTCGCACATCGGAGAGCGACCAACGCAACCGAAGTCGCACACTAGAGAGCGGCCTGTGCGACCACCACTGCACACCGGAGAGCGACCTATGCAGCGCACTGGAGAATGACCGCCCCGCACCGAAGAAAAACCTGCGTGACCAACGCCATGCACTGGCAACCGACCAGCGCGACCACCAGCACGCACCGGCGAGCGACCTACATGCCCCGCCAAGCGACCCACGTGAGCACTATCACCTCGAAGTTCCTGACCATGACCCCGCTCCAGGGGGAACGCATGCTCCGGCAATCGAGCCTAGCCGGGAAGCGCTCGTTCCGCCAGATGACCGCGCGCCGGTGAGCAACCACCTCAAAGGTCCTAGGAGGGCCAGTGCGAACCGGCGAGCGACCACGACCATGCTCCAGTGAGAGCGCGCACTCCAGCGAGCGACCATGGCCGGGAAGCGCACGCTCCGGCAGACGACCGGGTACCGGCTAGCGACCACCTCGAAGCTCCTCAGGGAGGCCAACGTGCACCAGTGAGCGACCACGACCACACTCCGGTGAGAGCGCGCACTCCGGCAAGCGACCATGGCTAAGAAGCACACACTCCGGTAGACGACCGTACGCCAGTGAGCGACCACCTCGAAGCTCCTCAGGGGGACTAGCGTGCACCGGCGAGCGACCACGACCAAGCTCCGATGAGAACACGCGTTCCGGCAAGCGACCATGGCTAGGAAGCGCACGTTTTGGCTAACGACAGAGACCTCACTCTGGTGAGGGGCCGATGCAACCATGACCACGCTGCTGTGAAAGGTCGGCACGCCTTGGTAACCGACTAGGACCTGAGGGCTGCCCACCTCCACCAACGACGTCGACACGCTGTCCACGAGTATCAAAGGCCACCGAGGAGTAGTGACCTCTCAAACACTTGGCGTCCCTCTGTCTGTCACGAGGCAAACGAGGAAAGAGGCAGTCCCGCTCCCTATGCCCCATACCATCACAATTGAAGCAGCGACAATTGAATGGACAAACAACAGCAAGGTGAAGCGTCGAGAAACAATTGAAACACTTACCATCCAAGTCACATGGAACCCACCTGCCACCCCACGTCCTTAGGCGGTGGCGGAGGTGACATCGGGGGCGTTGATGTCTAGTGGCGATGATGACCAATGACCATGTGCCGCCCGTCCGCATCCACCGAGTCAACCAAGCCCTGCCCCCAACTGCTGCCACCACTGGTGGGACTTGTGGCTGCAGCGGGGCGACAGCTACCAACTGGGAGGCAGGAGGTACCAAACCCGATCGAGCAACCGTCACAGCCGGAGAAGGAGGCGGAAGCTGGTCAGCAGCAAGGGCACGACCACGAGCCGACGTAGAAGAAAAGGCCACCGGTGACCCCCTGCCAAACAACACCAGAAAGATGGGACCATGCCCAATGGAAGGCTCGGCTCAGGCCACGTGGTCGCCTACCCTGAATGCTCCTCCCTCAAAGACAACCATACGGCGCGAGGTAGGAGACGGAGAACGGCCCATAACCTCCCTGACCTTCCACTCAAAGGAGGTCATGGACACCGAGGAGAATGAGCCCGAGCACTCCACGTAGCATAGCACCTCAGCCAAAGAACGGATGGAAACCCGGGGTTCTCGGGACCCCAAATCCTCTCCCGGGGAAGGCAACTCCTCATCCCTGGAACCCGTGATAGTAGCCTGGAAGTAGTACCTGAGGGGCGGGGCGGCAAGGGAAGACCCTAGATGAGGGGCAATGCTGCCTGCATCTAGCTTGTACGAGCAGCGGCGGGCTGGCGGTTGAGGCGTGCAGGCCGCGGACGAGGTGGAGGAGTAGCAGTGGGTCAACATCGCGGAGGCGGAGGAGGAGTGAAGGAGCAGCGTCGGGGAGGCGGAGTTGCGCCGTCAGGGAGGCAGACGAGCAGTGTCGATGGCCCGGAATCACTGATCAGGATGAGGCAGAGGTGCGTTTGCAGCGGGGCGTCGCGGAGGAGCGGCGGCGGCTGGTCGTCGTGGAGGCAGACGCTACCGGCGGCGGAGGAACCTAAGCAGTGGTTATTGGGACCGATGGGAGGCGGTGGCGGCGGGTCTATGGCGATGGGAGGCAGTGAAGGTTGGGAGCGATGGGAGGCGGTGGAGAACGGCGGGAGCTCAGGGCAACGATCTGGTTGGCTATTCTGCCCCCAACTTGCTCCCTCTGTGAGCAGCAACTCGAGCCACTAGGCAGTCGCGAGGAGCTCATCCGTAGTAGCCACAGCTACGGTGGTGGAGTGGCCCCAGCCGTGGTCCCTGTCAGAGCAATGGCTATGGTCTCCCACATCACCACCGGCGGCGGCGGGTGGGAGAAGGCACGGGTGGGAGCGGATCCAGCGATGGGGCATTGTGAGGAGGCAACAGTGGCCATGGAGGAGGCCGTGGGCAAGAGTGGATCTGGTCGTGCTAGGCTAGGAAGAGGGGGCAGTTGCCGCAGAGGAGGCGCCGGGCCGGCAGGTGGCGGCGGCTACCGCGAAGGAGGCGTTGGGTGGCATTATTGTACTTTTTCCAACATTTATGATTAAATTAAGACGTATCTATTGCATTCATGTGGCATCAACATAGATCAAGAATACACCCTCAACCTCAATCTTGAGAAACGTAGACAGAAGTAGCCACACTAGTAGAGTATTAGTAGAATACTAGAATGTATGTATTGAGATAACAGATATCTGACATACTCACGAATGTTGTCCTCCATTTCCCTGAGCTTCCGTATGCAAATTTGGAAGAGCTAGTAACGCCGGCCCTCGTCATCCGCCTCGGAATCCTTTAGTAGTTCATTGGTGTGGCGCTTCTTGAGCTCCACACGTCGGAGACGGTTGCCTGCGCCGCCACCAGAATGGTACGGGCCGATGCAGATGAACTTGGGCACGTAGGCATGTTCATTTTCTTCGTGCACCCACCGAGGAACTCACTAAAGCACATAGCGTTCCTTTTGCGGCGGCTGCTCCTGATTATGCGACGTCGCCGCCGGTGTGATGATGGCCTGGTAGAGGGGGTCATCAACATCAGCTATGTACAGCCTCACCTCAGCCGGCGGCTGCTCCCGCTCCTTATCCTCCTCTAGGTTTGCTTCCATCGACCTCTGCACTCGCAAGGACCGTCGTCGGGCCCTGCGGTGCAGCTTGCAGCCAGCTATATATTTATAGACACGCCGAGTTGCCGCCACCGATCCATGGATGGTGTGGATCGCCGTCGTCTACCTCAAGGAAGGTTAGCCTTTCGTGTTCGGCCGACACTGGAATGTGCCACGGCGTGTTGACTGGCGGCGACCCATCGAGAACAAAGCGCGCACATTTATGCTTGGCGTAATGCTTGTTTTTCCCTCTTCATTCGTCACAAAGACACAAGGTGCAGACTGCAGCAGCGACCTCGGTTCGAAGCCTGGCTGGGGCAGCTTTAGCATTCGGAATTAATCACCATGCTACCAGCAGGGGACGCGAGCGTGAGGAGAATGATGCCAGGGAGTCGACGCGAGGCGAGGCGCTCAGCTTGCGTCAGCCATCAAAAAAAGAAAAAAAAGACGACGCAGAGGCCGGACGAAGAACCTCTCGAAGAAAAGAAGATGTGGATGAAGAAGATGATATAGGACTAGATCGAAAAAGTGAAGATGTGGTCAGTTCCGGCCCATTTGTAGAGTAGTTGTTAAGTAGATAGAGGAGTTTGTAGGGGAGTTGATAAGTAGATAGAGGAGTTTGTAACCTTGTGTTTAGTAGAGGAGTTGTGTGAGTTGTTTAATCTTGCGCTACACTGTAAGCTGGTAATCGCAGCAATGTTAAGCTTTCTAATAAAGCCGGGCAATTGCCTTTCTAAAAAAAAACCGACAGATCGACCTACGTTTCCATTTTAACTCCATTCTTTTGCTACTGATCGGCCCAAGTAAGGTCAGATCCTTAACTTGTTTCATCCTTCATCTCATCTGCCGGCTGTGCTCACTACACACCACTGGGTAGTGGGCACTACTTATGAACAACACTCAAGTGCATCACTTTGAATTAAAAAAATAGAGTATTGCTGGGTGCCTAGTAACTTAAAGCCAAGCGCAACGAATCTGGAGCTTTGCTTTCTTTGCTGCCTAAGGCAGCGGCTTTAGTTAACAAGCATCACTGGGATGTTACGCTACGTACTTCTTCTTTCTTTCTTCTTCTTCCTCCTCTCCCTGCGTCTATATATACTAGCCACAGTGCTTGCGCTTCACTGCGGGTGACTCAATGATGGTAGTCATATAGGAGAGGATAATCGGTTTGCTATTATAAAGACTTTGCTAGGTTTTTGCATATTTTTAATCATTTTCAGTGAGGTCATATCCTATTTCTAATCATGACAGAAGAGGTATAGTTACTTCGACTACAAACATGAATGCATATAAAACCAGCAGCTATTATTGGGTTCTTTTGCATATTGTATTATTGGGCTGCCACTGCTCTTTTTAATTTAATATTGCCCTTGAGATTATGGTTTAGAGGTTTATAGGGATATCCGCAAACCTATCCCACTTAAATGAATCTCTCGTTCTCGAGACTATGACTTAGAGGTTTACAGGGTAGCTTTACTTGAGGTAAACAACTTTTACTTAGAACTGGATGCTTGTTTTTGCAACTGGGAGGTGAAACTTTAACAAAAGAAACTTGTATGTGCTTCTTCTATATGGATCGGTATTATGTGGAGTTTCCTATTTGGATCCATACTTGTTGGGAGCAACTCCTGCTCTCGGCGGCTTGACCATTATTCGGTCATTTCTGATTTCTTCATTGGTGAGGCCATCGTGCAAACCTTCCGCATACAAAATGGTCTTTATAGGAAGCTTTGTTGAGCTCATATCAGCACAATCGATAACAACCAATCTTTGGAATTTGATTTTTAATTAAGGATAGATTTAGAGAAAATTTTTAGGGTTGATTCTTGGGATGTTATAGACCTACCCCACTCAAAGGAATCTTGTCCTCAAGATTTGGCTTACAGAGCTTATAGGGATATCTTTACTTTGGCTAAAGAGCTCTTGTTTACAACGGACACTTGGTCTTCGTGCAGCCGGGCGATGGAATCTTAACAACAAACCACTTTGATGGCTTGACCTTTGTTCGGTCATTTTCTTCATTGATGCAACCGTCGTGCAAGCCTTCCACACACAAGAGGGCTCTTTCTATCCTTTTCACTTCATGCACAGCGGCGCACTCCTACGTACTTTGTCATCCAAAAACTTGAAAGTCTTTGGATGCCTACCTCTCCTGGTAGCTTTAGGCGAGGCCTTCTTCACGTTATTATTCTTTTTGCCCCAAGCACCTCTTCTTCTATCTTCTTGTCTGCTTCTTGCCCTGTTTTGGGCTTCTTCATCTCTGCACAACTTTGCCAGCAAAGAGCTTCTTCTTGCTTCTTCTCTACCCATGGGAGGGTGACTAACTGGAGGAGGATTAGGAGGCATAAGACAAAGATCCCGGCAAAGATTATGTAGCGAAGTAGAATACAGACTCCAAGTTTTGTGTTCATAATCTGGGTGGATTTGGTGTGTAAGGGGGGCCTCTTTAATCTTCCCAGAAGACACAGATGACCTCTTCCTCGTAACTCCTTTGCAAGAAGGAGGTTCCAGCCGGAGGAGGGAGTCGATGATGTAAGAGATGAGTACCTCAAGAGAGTGACTAACCAGGCTATCAGTCTCATAATCTTGGGGTGGAATTGGGGGGGCGTAGGCTATTCCTTCCTGTCTTGCTCCCAGAGAAGGGGGTGGTGGATTGCACAGAGAAGGAAAAGGCAGGCAGTAGTGTAGAAACCTAGGAGGAACTGTCCTATCCAGGAATCATCGAGCATCTGGGGGTTTGTTTTCTATTTGATGGAGCGGGAGGGAGTAGGGTGGTTTCTTCGTTCTGTGGTGTAGGTGAGGAGTTGAGTCCGGGGAAGGGGGTTTTATAGACGCACGGGGAGTGGTGGTTGTGGTGTGGTGGGTTGTGCATCTAAGTGACATGAGCAGTGGAGGTGGAGTGAGGGGAACGTGGCGGCATGAGGGCAATGGCGGAGTAGGGTCCGGGTATTGTTCGACAGCGGGGCAAGGGAGACGCTACCAAAGGCTGTAGGCGGTGGTAGAAGGCGTGCGCACGGAGCAAACAAGGGCAGGTGGGTGAAGGGGCCAGGTGCAGCGAGTGCGGTGATAAGACATGAGCGGTAGAAACATGATAGCGGCGGGAGACTGTGGCTAGTACTGCTCGCATAGTGATTGTGGTACGGGATGTTTTGCTCCAGTCTTTTCCTTTTTCCCAGGGCCACTATTTTCTTTTGCTGTGCTCACTTAACTCCACATTTCTGTTGCTAGCACTATGTTTTTCTCGTGTAGTGCATTTGTCAGCTACTGTTTGTACCTCCTCGGTTGGACTGAGGTATGGCGCTTTTTGGTGGCTTCTTTTAGAAGACCCACCCTTCTTTAGAAGATGGATTATTAGGGCAAGAAGAAAAGCAGGGGTGAGAGTTAGTTCTAATAATGATGTGTTCTTTATCAGTGAAAACCACACTTAACAAAGCAACGCTTGCTTCAACCGACAAGAGCAAAAGTCAAACCACAACAACAGACATTACCCACACCAAGACAAACACACTAACACGACTGCGCGAGATGGACTGACTTCATCTTCTAGCGGTTGAGATCTCGGATTTGAGGTGGCGGCTGAGAACTAGATCCTTCTCCTGGAAGCGAGAGCGTCAAGAAGGCGCCCATACTTGCTTTGTCTTCCACGTTGAGAAAATTCACCGATCTTTTCTCATGGGTCTGACATTGTTCTAACAGGGAGTACTGCAAACTCCCTCGGTGACTTGGCTCTGGTTGATTAGGAGGGTCTGACGTTCCTCCCAGCATGGGATAGTGCATTCTCCCTAGTAGCGAGAATTGAACAAGCTTCTCTTCAATCCGTTGCCAGGATCGGTGTTGGTTCCTTACCTCCAACGCAGCAGTTCGATCTTGCATTTGGACAGGAGGTCTTCCGTTGCTCGATTGCGGGCCACCAACCCTTCATACATGAGACTCAGCATGTCGTATTCGTCATCCAAGGTGTGTAGGTGGAGGGCAAGGTAGGCTATGGTGGGATCGTCATACTCCTTTTTCTCTTTCGAGACAGCGATCCTCCTGACCCAGCTTGTGGATGACTTGTTCAGAGGTGGGAAAATGTCATAGGGGTTCCCTGGACAGCCCATAATAAGGTGAGCAACTTCTTTAGTGCGTCACGGGCAGCAACGTGACATTTTTTTAGATAATGGAAAAAATTCTGGCTTCAGACCTCCATAGGAGGCATCAGACCAAAAACATTACAACCTGAACACACCAATCAACAAGGTTAAAACTAAACTCCAATCCGAAACACGTAAGGCCATCCATGAGAGGCAAAATAACTTAAAGCCGCCGACTTGCAACCTTGCACCAGGGTGGAAGAATGGCAGAGGCTATGGATACGGGTTTGGTGGAAAATCATTCCACTCTCTATCACCCTACCCTCCTTCCCACTCTTGCGGACGAGATCTCCCTCTCCCCCCCTCTCCTCCTGCTAGCCATGTCCTTCACCACCTGCGCAAACCCCCTCTGGCCCCACCTTGCCTCCAACCAGATGTGCAGGATTGAATCTCAGTGGAGAACTCTCCCAAACATCTCTATTACCTATTTGGAAGCAATCCTTGCTCGTGAAGGCCTTACTCTCCCACAACTCTTTTTTTATCTAGATGAGATTTCGCTCTGTCTCTCTCTCCCAAGCTCTAGCAACCCTAACCCCACAAGTTGGGAAAGACAAAGACAGGACCAACCACAGATCCCCCAGAACTCCTCAACTACTCCCTGTGCATCGAATGGATCCGAACCCCTGGACCAGCCTTGGTCCTCAGTCTCCCAACTATTCCTTGGAATACTAGGCTGTGGATCTCCCACATGGCATTTCTCACAGGCTCAGTGTATCCTATCCTTCCTAGAGAGACTGCCAGGAGGGGCGCACCTCCCCAACAACCCATGTGAGCATGCCAAAGCTCAGGGCGGAGTCCCGCACTCACGAACTGTGCTCGAGGTTGACCATGACCTCGTTGCCGACGAGGACTCCGTGGTCGAGTGAGCGCGATAAGCCCCCATCGCCGTGATGTAGGTACTTCATACCATAAAACAAGCATGGGCGGAGGGGGGATCTTGGGGCGCGAAGCACCCCCAACATTCACAAAATTATAGAGTATGTACTCTATTTTTCCACCAATGACGACGTCCAAGTCTAACTTTTATTGTAGAATCATGATTTTTAGGTGTGTTTCCTACTATACGTTGTAGGTGTGTTTTTAGGTGCTCATAGAGATAGGATGTGCGTGCGTGCATTCACAGAGCTGTTTGTAGGTGCGTTGTGAGCGTCTGCGTCTGTACTGTGTAATTCAAAAAAAAAAGTTATTCATGCATGCAATCTATTAGGCTTTCTGAGTACCACGCTACAAAATTTTCATCGTAGAAATACACAGAGGATCAATCATTTAAATATCGATATCTCTCAATATTTTATTAAATATATATAATGCCTTTGTAAGAAATGTTATTGTGTAATCACACCGATGTTTTGCTTTCAAATGCGTTTTGAAAATTAGTTTGAAAATTTTCTGATCCAACGCGTGGGGTATCACTAGTATGATATAAATTCGAGCCAGAGCGACGTACTCAAACCAGTTGATATAGGGCCACTAAAATTAGTCCCTAAACTTTTATAGTTTTTTAATAAAAAAAGATGGAACAAAATTCGATCTCAACGGCCGGAAGTCCGGAACATCGCGTCGGACGCGCTCCCGACAAGGGGATGCATGCGAAAATGCGGCTGCCCCGCCGATTCCGCGCGCGCGACGCGCTTCCGCGGGGCCGGTACGCGGAACTCAGCCACGCGATGTCGACCTGCGGGTTGCAGCTGCAGTTGAGCTGGACATGACTACATGAGGATGGTCGGCGTGCGTGGAGCCCTGGAGCGCCGTCGGCTGCTTTGATTTGCCTCGCGGCGGCGGTCACATCGTCGAATATATGTGTGCGCTCGAGTGCGAGCCGCTAGTTGCTGGGTGGTGCCTAATAACTTACAGCCTAGCGCGACGAATCTGGCGCTTTGCTTTCTTCGCTGGCAAAGGCAGCGGCTTCGGTTCAGAAGCATCGCAGGAATGTCACGCTACGTACTTCTCCTCGTTCTCCTCTCCCTGCGTCTCTCTCTCTCTATATATATGCAACGCAGCAGCTTCTTGGGATTCATACATCGCACAGAGGCAGAGACAGCGCGAGAGAACCAACAATTAGTCCAGCAAGGAGCTCGATCGATCGATCGGAGGATCTAGATTATTATGGTAAGTAATCGTATACATAATAACTTGCATAGCAGCTCATGGGAATGGGATCGACTTGGTGAACTCTAAATATTGGTGGCGCGCACATTTATTTATCTATTTTTCTGATCTCTTGCAGGACCTGATGGAGAGGTCACAGCGAGCCGATTTCCTGTTCGAAGCCGACCGTGAGGCCGCCGGCCACGACGGAGACGACGGAGACGGCAAGGCCGCCGTCTCCAAGCTGTGCTGGGGCAGCAGCTGCCGACCTGGGCAGCGTAAGGACGGTAGCCGGTCGCCGCAGGAGGCACGGTCGCCGCCGCCGGGAGCTCGCCAGCCAACCACCAAGCAGCTACCTCGCTGATTAACCAAGCTAGCTAGCTAGCTCCTAGCTAGCTATCATCAGTTCATCATCGATCGAACCGAACGAATATATGTCACATACTAGTTATGTTGAATTGCCGATGCATGCGGAACACAAGCTAAGCTAGGATGAACATAGAGTGTATGAACACAAAGATATATCTTAAGGACTTATTCGGTTATGAGAAAATCTAAAAGGATCGGAGGAAATTTAATCTCTTTCTATTCAAATTTAACTAGCAAGAAATTAAATTTTTTCTAATCCCTTTCAAAATCAGAGCAACCGAAAAAGGACTAATTGTGTATGAACACCGATGCGATTTTTTATTTACCGATGGACATGCTAGCGCAGAGTGCAATGCCCTTTTTGAGAAACAATAAACCAATACATCTTTAAACCAATAAATCTTTCTTATGAGCCCCAGCAGCGATGCATCTGATACGAGTATGAAATCAGATATATGTGCGAACAGCCATGTTGCAAACCGGCCATCAGCGATCTTCTGATATAGCGGATCGATTCCTATCCCTGTCGCAGGGCCGGTCAGTGTTTCTAACTATCCTTTTTACAGTTTAATTCCAGACGGAACCAACCTACTTAAATCACCCATATCAGTATATCACTCGCAGTCCGTTGCTAATTAGACATGACAGTGATGACATTAATCTGTTGATCAACGAAACGCAACGACGTATAATCCTTCGATCTCACTTTCCATGCAATGTCTCGATTCATTGTTTTCAGTTTGGTGCTTAATTTCCACAGATGTGGACCTAGCGGCCCTACACAAAGATGAGCAATCAAAAGGGTAGCAATAGATCGGAATTTTATGGCAAGTTGCTTTTTTTTTTGTCAGAAGTTGCCCTAGGCATCTTATATCATATTTATATTACGTTCTGGTGAAAGTCTAAGTGCACCTTGCAAGCTAAGATGGTGAAGTACATAACGGGGTATCAATGCTTGTTCTAGAACTAGCAGTAAAAAGCGACACTGAGAGCTTTCGTTATACACCTGCAGTAAATAAGGTAGGTGATGCGGCATCGGCGTGGCTAGAGCAGGAGCCAGGCAGCAGCCGGCGGCCGGCGCGACGACACGGCCACACGGTGGCGACGGCGCTCTAAGCCCCACTCGGTGACGGGAGGAGAGGGAGGACCGGGGCAGTGGTAGAAGGCGATGGTAGCAACGAAGGGAAGGGGAAATTTTCTCACAGGGGAAATCTGCTATTCACGATTCTTCGGATTGCTTTTTTATATTATCAGTCAAATTTTTCATTCATTTTAAATTTGATTTCCAAAAATAGCTACAGTAGACTAAGATTACAAAATGAGCCATGAATATATCACATCTACCTATAAAATCACTTTTTCCACTTCACAAAATGAGCCGTGAATATATCACATTTACCCATAAAATCACTTTTTCCACTTCTATCTCGCTCTTTTATTGAACCACCGCAACACATGGGTACACAGGACGCACATATAGCATTGCTGCCATTCATTTGTTTTGTGTTTCTTGACCAATTTTTGATGTTAAATTGTTCGGAAATTATCTATATGATTAAATGAAGAAATTAAGCAAAAACATTTCCAAATTTTGTTTGAAATTTTTTGAGAAACCGAAATTTTTTGAGAAATCCGATAATCATGTTTCTCAGTTATTTCCGGGTTTTCTTCCCCAATACTGGTAAAGGAAACCCATAGGATATGTTGACGGTAGGGTGGCAACGGCGGCGCGAGAGAGAGAGGAGAGAGGGGATGTTAGCGGCCAAGATTGAGAGGAAAGAGTGGCCATTTCAGTTTCCAATCTACACTATGAAAGAGCGAGTTTTCTGAAAACCTTTTTTCCTAGGAAGGCATAGGTATACCCCTCACGTTGGTCTCATTGCGCAGTTTGAAAAAGGTTGGAAAGGGGTGGAAAGGCCCAAAATCCATAGATGCAAAATGTTTCATCCACTTTCTCTCTTTTTTTCTCACCTCATTTTATACGCATACCCACCTGTTACTTTCATTCTCTTGGTTTTAATGAGAAAGAAATGACGCCAATCAATTAGGTCTCTTTTCTTTTAATTTTATTTTTTTTCCTTCGTATTACCGGATTGATCGTGCGTGTTGCACGTACAAGTTCAAATGTGTGTTTGTTATCATCGAGCGAGGCTCAGCTAGCGAAAATTGAATTCAAAGTAATTTTCTTCAGCCCTGTGGCGAACGCTGACGACAACTTCCATTGGCTGACGAAGATTAAGGATAACTGCGTCGATTTGCGTCGGTCGTAATTTACATCTATTTTCTTAGAACCTGACAAAATTAAGTTCGCAGACAAAAATCTAGAGGATTCTTACTGTGGTTGTCAGTGACCGTCCCGGTCAAAATTACCGTCTCCACCCACCATAAGCCCATAGTCAGATCTACAACTTTCGCGGTTGCTAGGACAACACACCGTTCCTGTCGAATCAAGGCCGTGTGGAGAGACCTCCATTTTTAATATTTTTACTCTGTTTAATATTACACACATGGCGTATCATTAATTTTATTCAAAAATCTACGCAACTATAGAAAATATAAGTCATACATAAATGTTTGGTACCATGACGAGCTAGAGGCTAGCTAAGACTATTGGCCAGATTAGGCTTGGCTTGACTAAAAGCAATCATGGGTTGTGTTTGGTTGCACCTGGCCAATGAGAGGGTGGACATAACTTGCTTGTGTTTAGTTGCCCTGCCGAGGAGCCGCATGCCATTGCCAGCCTCCTCCTCGTCGTCAGCCACATTCGACGCAACTGGACCCCTCCTCCACCTTCGTGGCCTCTGCCATCCACCTCCGCGGATCCATGGTGGCAAGGACGAGTTCAAGGTGGAAGGGAACATGCGGCGGCCGGGATGCTATGGAGGGCCCCCACGGCGGCCAGAGATGGAGGAGGAAGAGGAGGCTCGGCTCAGCGGATCCATGGCGATGAGGACGGAGCTCAAGGTGGTGGGGTGGAGCGTGGTGGCCGAGTGGCGGAGAAGGGCCCACGCGATGGCTGAAGATGAAGGAGGAGGCAGCGGGGACGAGTTCGAGGTGGTGGGGAGGAGCGTGGCAGCCTGTCTCCACCGCGTCGTCACCGTCTGCGTCGCGGTCGGTCGCCTCCTCTACACACAGGAGGAGGAGGAGCGGGGACATAGCCCCGAGGAGTGGCGCACGGTGCGGCAAGCAGCGGAGATGGCCGCGAGGAGCAGGGTGGCGACATGGAGGCGGGAGAGGAAGAGAGCAGGGCGAAGGAGCTCGATGCATGTCTGCGTGAGCCACCAGGGGCACAGCGGGGGCTGGCTAAGAATAAACGACTAATTCGGTTGTTTCCCCAAAGCCACTCCGCGAGGCCACTTTTGCATAGCCGGGCCTAGTCAGAAGGTTGGTCGGGCAATCAAATAGGCCCATGTGCACAGCGATGGTCCGGGAGCCTGGTTAGTAGGCTGACCGGGCAACCAAACAGCCGTGTCGCTAATATAATACTAAAACAAGCTATAAAGTTACAAATAAATGTTACTACTTAAATAAAATATACTTAAGTATATATATTTTTTTACTAGACGAACAACCAAACATCCCGTCTTACAAAAGTAAGTAGTGCCAAATATTTTAGAGCAGAAATAGTATTAATCTAACGGAGTAACGGCATCCTCTTCCATAATATAATATACTCCTTGTTCTTGACTCTCAAAATGCACGATTAGCTAAATTCTCGCAGTGCACGGAGCACCCGCTACTGACTGCACTATGACGGGTTCCAGTTCCGGCACCTCCTTATGATTAAAAAAATGGCGGGCTTTACGTCGACCTTCAATTATTCTTTTTTTCCCCCGACAAGGTCAAGAAAGAAATGTGTGCAACTGGGTTTTGCAAATCCCGTGATGATCTGGATGGATGGATCGTCATAGATGGGTTGGTCGGACGGCAACGAGAGCCTGCAGCACGGTGGACAAGGCGACCATGCCAGAGATGATAAGTAGAAGCACTTTGACCGGGCTGTTGATGTAGTTCTTCAGTTCAGCCCAATCACGGTACACTTTCTGCTGCTTGCATTTCCTAAAGTCTCGCAGCACGTCGTCAAGGCGGGTCGATCCTCTGCGCCGGTTGAACATGCACAGGTTCTTGAAGTATTCGATGATCTGCCAGGAACATAGTGAAAAAGAAAATAAGATTATTAGTCAAGCTACCTATCACCTAATATCGGTGTTGGTGATTACTGATTATCACAGAGCCAGCGCACAGCGGCAAAGTCACAAACATTTCTTGCGGGAGGACATAAGTTGCATAATAATTATTGTTATGGTGGATTTTTAATATCTTTAACTCACTAAGATGCATGTTTCACGATTTCTCAACCTTAGGCATCAATGTGTTCATTGTGGAGCGCATGCATGTATGTATACTTGTTTGTTAGATTTTTAGGAGGTATATATATAATATTAAATGTTGATATATAACTTTAACAGTAGCAGTAATTGATAACTAAAAAGTGTATATATATGTATTGTTATTTAACTTTTATAACAATACATTTTTGTTGGTTAGAGTTTAGATGTTATTTTATTTTATTTGATATATTAGAGGTGGTTATTTAATTCATCTTTCGAATGGTATGATGATTTAATTCATCTAAATTGCATGTTGCGTAATTAATATGCAAATTCAGGGGTTATTTTAATTCATTGTTCATAATAACATGGTGGGTAATGTTTTAGAAAATATAATAGATCCAATGGATAGTGTCATTACATACAACTTGATGAAGGCTTGATTTTTGTGGGAATTTCTAGAATTTATATTTTTCTAGCCCATTTCACAATTCGTATTTTTTAACCTCTAATTAGTAATAGTAAGATGGCACGTATCGTGTGTGTAATTTGAGTAAGTATTTTTGAAATTTTGATGACATAATACATGGGTAACTTAGAACCATTGATATGTAATATTTCTGTTTATGTTTTAAATGAAAAGGTAGGCAATTTGTATGCATTGTTTTGTTAGTTTAAGTTGTTTTGATAGTGACTAAGGGGTGGTTTAGACATAAATTTATGTGTTACTTAAGTTGTGTTGCAATATCAGAAGTGCCTATTTATATAAAGATTTATGGGTCACACGTTATTTTTTTTTTCTAAGATGGTGATGGAAAACGTAGGCAATTTAAGAATGAAAGTATAGGTATTACATCAAATTTTTTTGGAATAAGTCCACTTTTGGTCCCTCAACTCTTCTGTTCGTCTAACTTTAGCCCTCAACTATTATTCGGCCAAAACGAACGGCTCAACTCCGAAAACCAGTTAAACTTAGTATCTTGGACAGTTTTAAGTGGTATACTGATGATGTGGACACTAGTTTTATACTGTTTTGCCACCTCATCGTTGACGTGAACAAGGACCCACGTGTCATCCACTCCCTCTTCTCTCCCCGCGCTTTCTCTGTGTTTATTCACAGAAATGCAGCACCGGTTGTATAAGGGACCGCTGTGCTCATTCAAGTTCACAACCGTACGTGAACGTGACAACTTGAACTGATAATGATCGACTACGTTATAAGCGTGTCTGGCATGTCTTTACCGCGTTAAATCTTCACGACGAAGAAGCTTAAATTTAATACCTACCTTTTGTGGTTCATTATGAACTTTGCCTTTTATTTAAATTCAGAAAATTTGATATTAGAATATCTCTCATAGTTTCCAACAGCTTCAAAATAAAAAAAAGTAACCTAAAACTAATGACGGTTCCTAATAAAATTATAGTAATATCGAGATTATAGCCAACCAAATGACTAGTAGGCGGCCGTAATTAAGAAACAGAATCGAAGTACCTTTGCGTCGCTTCCAAAGTTATTGTGCAGGATGCGCCGCCCCTGCAGAAGGGTGATGTCCTGCCTTGTGCTCACGAGGTTGTACATAAGGAAGGCGTAGGTGGTGAAGTAGTCGTGCGGGTACTCCCTGCCGCCGGCGCCCACCTGCTGCTCGTAGGCGACGAGGTTCTGCAGCAGCGGCGCCGAGGTCTGCTCGACGTACAGCGACGGGATCTCGAGGGTGACACGGTCCTTGCTGAAGCGCACGTCCAGGATCCCGCCGAGCTCAGGCTCCACCATCCTGATGCCGATGCCCAGCTCCGCCAGCTCCGCCGCCGACGGGACGTTCTCCCTGCTGTCCGGCGCGATGTCGGGCCAGCGCTCCGGCCAGTGGCACAGGAACAGGCACCGCAGCACCCTCATCAGCGGGAACGGGCAGGCGGCCAGGCACTGCCACCGGCGGTCGTCGTCCTTCTCGTGCCGCTCCTGCGCGACGCGGTGCTTGGCGCAGTGCGCCTCGTGGAGCAGGTGCAGGAGGTGGTCGACCGGCATGCTGCTGTCCGCCGCCATCTGCAGCTCCGCGGTGGGCGGCTTCCCGGCGGGGAGGGTCATCCACCCTTTGAGCATGTACCAGAGCGCCATGTCCACCAGCCTGCGCCTCTTCGTCGTCTTGTCGGCGTCGCCCAGCCGGAGCTTCCGTGGTGCCAGGTGGTCGAAGAGCGCCACCAGCACGGCGAAGGGGACCTGGTTCTCCAGCAGGCAGAGGTCGTTGCGTAGCTGCGCCGGCGCCCACGTCGACTGGTACAGCTCCTTGTCCTCGCTGCCGAGGGCATAGTTGTACAGGTGCTTGATGATGAAGCACCCGTCCAGGAGCATCATCTCCACCAGATCGTCTGTCGCCAAGCCCTGGGTGCCCTCGCCATAGAACCTAGCTGACAAATTATTAATTCACTTCACATACACATTAAGAATGCATGATATCTGACTTACTCACGAATGTCACCCTCCCTTTCCCTGAGCTTCTGTTGGCAGATTCCGGTGAGCTGGTAGCGCCGGGCCTCGTCATCCGCCCCAGCATCCTTTAGTAGCTCATTGGCGTAGCGCCGCTTGAGCTCCACGCGGCGGAGGCAGTTGCCTGCGCCGCCGCCAGAATGGTACGGGCCGATGCAGATGAACTTGGGCGCGTAGGCGTGTTCGTTGTCTTCGCGCACCCACCGGGGAACTCGCCGGAGCACGTACCGCCGTTCCTTCTGCGGAGGCTGCTCCCTGTGCGACGACGACGATGTCGCCGCCGGCGTGACCGGCGGGGGGTTTTCATCATCATCAGATATGTGCAGCCTCACCTCATGCCAGTCGCCTGTCGTGGCCGCCGCGGTCGGCTGCTCCTCCTCCTTGTCCTCTATGCTCTTTGCTGCTTCCATCGATCTCTCGCTCGATGTGCTGTCAACGGACCGTTGTCGCGTCCTGCAGTGCAGGCTGTGCAACCGGCATATATTTATAGACACGCCGAGATGCCGCCTCCGATCCATGGATGGATGGTGTATGTGGATCGCCGTCGTCGTCGTCTACCTCAAGGAACATTAGCTTAGTTTTCGTTCGGCCGACACCGGAATGTGCCATGGCGTGTTACCGGCGGCGACCCGTCGAGAACAAAGCGCACGCATTTATGCTTTGCTGCAATGCTTGTGCGATTTGGGGGATTCAAAAGAACGAGACGATTTAGTTGCTGCTTTTCCCCCTCTCCAATCGTCACGACCGACAGGACATTCCATTTTAATTTCCTTCTGTTTGCTATCGACCGGCCCAAGTAAGCTCAGATCCTTAACTTGTTTCGCCCATCATCTGCTGGTTGCGCTCACCACAGTACTGGGTACTACTTATGAACAACACTTGAGTGCATCACTTTAAAAATAAAGTAGAGTTTTGATTATTTGAAGCATTTCGACTTCAAACCCTTACTCAAGAAAACCATATCAACAACCAAAACTAACTTGTAAGGATGAACTAATTGCTTGTTTAATTAAGATTTTAACTAGAAAGGTTTTCACGATTAAGTGTAGTAGGTGATAACACGCGCGCGTGCTGTTACAGAAATTTCTTAGACTAATTTCTAAAGTGATATTTAAAGATAGAAATATTGGTGTGGCGATTTGCAACTTGGAGATAATATACTTGACCACACATTCATGTTGGTTAAGAGAGATTGGACCTTAAATGATCGATCATCCATATGTTGCCATGTGAAAAAGGTGCATGTATAGAGAAATTAAAAGGAAGAAAATGTTGATGTGGGAGAAATAAAATCTAATCGATGGAGTTGTTAGTGGGTTCTAATCAAAGATCCTTAGTGGGTGTGCCGATGTGGCTCAACATGGTGTGAGAAAATAGTTAGTGGGTTCCATATTTTTAAGATATTAGTAATACTTCTTGCGTTGCTACGGGGATTCTTAAACTATTTTTTAAATAAATTTGAAGATAAAAATATTAATATGATTGTAAGGATGTTTTTTAAATACATTATACTTGATAACATGTTTATTGTGGTGGAAAAAGATCGACTCTTAGACGAATGATTCATTGTGTGTTTGTATATTGGCTACATGAATTTTGTAGCGTAGTACTCATACATACTAATAGTTGCGTGCATGAATGTTATTAGTCATATAAAAGATAAAAAGATCTTACAATGGTTGAAAAGGTACCAATCGGTAAAACACGGTACCACTATTTTTTTAATTTTTCAAAGCCTTTATGCCCTTTGTAGAATGAAAAAAAATAAAAAAAAATATGAGTACCGGTCTCACCATTTTTTGTACCGTATCCTCCTAGTAACATACGGTGGTACCACCTATTTTTAAACCGTTAGATTTTCTCCGATAGACGTCTCCTATTTTTCCAACCACCCTAAAATTTGTATAAAAGATATCAATAATGGAGCTCAGTGGATGGTGACGTGGCTTCTAACTTAGTGTACTCATAGATGACGTTGAAAACATGTATGCTAAAGGAAATAGAGTTAATGATACTTGGTGGTCTTCGTTCATATACGTTGCATTAGTGCTTTATAATTAGTAATTTTATAAAATAACTTTAACATATGCTAAAAATAAAATTATTTTAACCTAATTTTAATAGGTAAATTTATTTTTTGTAGAGGTTTGAATTATTCCATAACTAGTTAAAATGCACGTGCGTCCCTCACGTAATTAAATAAATAATGCGTACCTACATGTGTTTTATAAATTGACACTGTGATATCAAACATAAGAGAATCTTTGAATTTTTTATTGTTCCCTTTTTGTCATAACAATAAGGCAAAAATTGGTCATGGGACATACAATTGTGGTTTCTTCATTTCACACCACCAATGCTAAAAATTGGCCGAGTACCGTTTGAAATTGTGGTTCTTTGTTAGAGCACACTCAAACGATTATAAATTTATAATAATATTTTCTCATATTTAGGAGGAGAGAAGATGTTGGAAATATCATTTTGTCTTTTCTTCAACCTCTTTCTTTGTCCTCTTTGGATCAAATTGCTATTTGGACCCAATCACCATTGGTTAGTTGCCACATTTTTTTACACATTATCTACCTCGTCTTTTATCTGGACTACATGTTACCTGAAAGCGATTGTTGCAACGATTATAATAATATTATCTCAGATTAAGGGAGAGAAAAGATGAAAATGTCATTTTGTGATCTTGTCTTCAAGACTTCAATGCAACCTCTTTCTTTCTCCCATTGGATCAAATCGCATTTGGATGCAATCACTATTGATTAGCTGCCACATTTTTATACATATTGTCTACCCCATCTTGCTCTGGAGTGCATATTAGCTAGGGAAATGACTTATCTATATTTACGTAGATCTGATTTGAGCTTAGGCTTGAGATCCATAGATTTGAAATCCATCTGACCATGGTAGGAGTTGTTGTGCCACGCTTTGTGATTCAGAATATGATGACATTAACATATCTATGTGATTTTTTTTACTTTACGATTTTGTAGTTTTTCTAAAACAAAGCCCGATCTCCCTATAATGGATTTGACAACGTGAATTCACATAATAATAATAAAATATCCTCTCCATCCTAAATATATAGGGTGTTCCTGTATTTTGAAAATTCAAGTTTTAGAATTTTTAACTAATAATTCATTAGAGATCATATAGATAGATAGATAGTGTAAATAATTTTATATTTATTGATGACATATTTTGGAAACAAATAAATAGCCAACAAATGTTTTGTTTATAGGTTGTATAAACATGTGGCCCGAAACATGATTCAATCCATTATCCACTATGGCCCTAAAATGCTCCGCATCCCGTTTCAATCCCAACCTGTTGCTAGCCGTCCGTTTTGACGCCTACCATGACCTCTCAGCACTGATGTTCCCATAGAACCCCTAGCCATCTTTGACACTCCATTTGCTAAGAAAGAGCCAGCCAAAGCGATAGATGGCGTTAGGCACTGAAATCCAACAAGAAGGTGTGTGGCGGCGCACGAGGCACATCTCTTCGTCATGCTCCTTCCTTAACTGCATGGGCAACCTGAAGTCAGAGACCAATAGACCATCCCATGGAGGCGGTCGTCGAGGAGGATGTTCTCTGGCTTCACATCTAGGTGCATTACCTTGGCGCAGCAGTTCTAGTGGTGTAGGTAAGCCACTACCTGTGCCACATGCCAAGTGCCACGACACCTGGTAGTTCTACATCCACGTTAGGCACCACCTACCACAGATGTTGTGCTACGAGAAGATCAAAGCAGGCGAACAAGGCTCACGTGCTCATGGCCGAACTGGTTGATCCACTTGATCTTTTGTTTCAGTTGTAGCATTCTTGCACTTCATCGTCATTTTCAAGCTATCTACACTCCAGTTATTTTATATTTATATTCTAAAATGAATATTCTAGTCTAGTCAGCAAGATTTTTTTCTGTATATTAATTTCTTCCGCAATCCTATTGCTCAATATATTTCTTCTGTATCCAAGTACCTAATATTCTATTCATTCGCATCCAAGTACCATCTCCTTTTACATATATACTAAATTAATATGCATAAAACTAATAAATTGTATTATAGCACTGACAAATATTATAAGCGTTCTAAAAATATTATAAGCGTTAGAAAATTATTGGAAAAATATTTTACATATATTAGAAACATTTGTGGAATTATGTTACTATACGTATTGATATAATACCTAAACATTGTAACCCATTTTTATTGGAAATGAAAATTAACTTAAAAACCCTTCTAAACCGCCGTCAATGCAGCACGTGCAGGTAGCTAAAGATGAAAAAAAAAAAGGAACGGTTGGCATTCCTTATCCACTTGGCTCCCGAATCTCAAACGCGAACCCTTCCAAACCCTTCGCGTTCCCCGTCCCCACCTCCCCGCCCAGGTCTTCTTCTTCGCCACTCACCAGGGCACAGGCGACCTGCGCCTCGCTCTTCTTCGCCCAAGGCACCGGCATCCTCATTGTCTGCAGACTCCTGCCCATCGCTCGACGACGCGTGACGGCCGCCCGGTTGCCTCCTCTCCTCCGAGGGTCTTATTCGCCGCGCGCGCGCTGGCTGCCTGACCCGACGCGTGCCGGCACTTTCTTCCTCCTCTCTAGCTAGCTTCTCGCCCCCGCCGCCTTGCGCGCCACTCGCGGCCTTTGCCTCGCCGCTCCGCCTGTCGCCCACCGCAGAGTTTGTTGCTCTCGATCGGGCGTGTGGATCGGACCAAGAAGCTAGGTAGCTGCCTCGTCCGTCCCGCGGCCCGCGCCACTGCCTCTTGGGCCCTCCCCTTCATCCGGTCCCATGCGTCAGCCTCCCCCGCCGGCGTGTAATCACCCAAACAGTGGTTTAACCTTAACCCGCCGGGGGCCGTACGCCCACGCGCCGGCGCCGCCGCCAGCGCGCGCGCCTATAAAGCCCCCCGAAGCCTACCCGGCGGAGCAGCCGCAACCACCCCCGAAAGTCCCCAGTCGGCAGTCGCCGCGCAGCGCTCGGCTCGTCGATCGTCTGGCCTCTTCCGTTCCAAAAGCCCCGCACAGCTAGGGGCTCGCACAGCCATCGACGACCTCGATGAGCCCCCGCCCCCGGCGGCGAGCAAGATGGTCTCTCGCAACGAGGGCCGTCGGCATCATCGAACGAATCACCGGTACGTTGAACGTGAATCTTCGTTCTAGGTCTCTCTCTCTCTGCAGGAACTCCTCCCGGCCCGTTGGATGGATCGGCGGGCGGCGCTGGGTTGCTCGCTTTGATGATTTTGCTAGGTCTCGTCGGCCGGCGGCGCTCATGTGCACGCGTGGGGTAGTTTCGCTCTGGTTGCAGGCAGTGTCATCTCCGATTCGACGAGCCAGGCGGCGGCGGTGAGTGTGCCCTGCATATATGTCGTCCTCCCCCGTCGATATTATTCTGGTCCGATCTTGACTCTTCATCAGCTTTATCGGTACGTCACGTTGTGCGCTCGTGCGGGCTTGCGCAGATCAGAAGGCGCTCGCCATCCTCAGCGTTGAGTTCCTGTTCATGGTGGCCGCGCGCACACCCACCACTCCACCAGAAGCTAGCGCTCCATGTCCATGTCCATGTCCATGTCCATGTCCATGTCCATGATCGTTCGTCGGCACCCTCCATCTGCGTCATCTTCGGCTCCATCAGGCACGTACGCCTCCCCGCGCTGCGCTCACCGTCATGGTACGTGCACATCCATCCGCCGCGGCCACGCTGCTGATTATATATTGATTGCTTTGCTTGGGATAATCGATAATCGTTGCCATCGCGTGGACAATCTGCATGGGTAATACGCATTTTATTAATCGGCTTGCATGGATATGATGGGGTGGGAGAGATCGATCGAGATGTGCGCGTGCCTATAATTTGGCTGGCGGTGGCGATGCTGGCTGCATGCCGCTGGATGACGCGGGCATTATCTCCACTCCTTAAAGATACAGAGAGTGAGTCCACTTTCACCTTCGTCCGTTTCTTCAACCGACTTTCCCAACCCAGCGTGGTCCTTGCCCGCTGCCGGCAGCCGCCCCTGCCTGCCACCTTCCTCACACAGCGCCCGCATCCCACCCCCCCCCCCTCTACAGCACACCCTAGCCTAAGCGCCGCCAGCCGTGCTCCGCAGTACTGCCGGCCACCGCCTCCAATTCCGCCGGCCCCACGCTAGACCCAGCTCTGCGCCCCACCGCGAACAGGGAGAGGAAGCGAGGCGACGGGGCGACATGGGTGTGGCATGCTTAGCGCAGGGCCGGAAGCGGGGAAGGCGGATCAATGTGGACACCACACACGTGGATGAGGGACACGCCATGGATGACGACGTACACCATCATTTTCCATCTGATCAAGCAAAAAATTATAGATGAGTACGTGTATATATTTTTCTTTTCTGCCAGAATATTAAATTTCTATGAATAAACTTGTATTTCATACAGAGAACAACACTGACACAAGCTGAGATCTGGCATTATTATTATTTTGAACATCTGACATATATTATTCATATAGCATTAGGATGTATCTATAATTCTGATATAAACTCACCGACAGCACACACACAGACGCACACGCACACACATACGTGCAGACGCGCACACGCGCACATACAGTAGCAGTTGTGACTTTCGTCTCCCGCGCACCGCATCAGTCTCTGCGCACCGGGGCGGTCGCAACTCCACAGTAGCAGTTACGACTTCTTCCTCCGCGCCTCATCCTCCGCCTGCAGTTCGCCGGGGAAGAAGGAGAAGACCTCGCCAGCGCCATCGTCTTCTCTTCGGGTTCAGGGTTAGGGTTTGGGGTTGCGATTGGGGGTTCGCCGGCGGGATTTCTTCACCACCTCCAGCCTTAGAGGGGAAGACCGGGGACGGTTGGCCGGCAAGGCGGAGGTGGCGGTCGGTCAGGCGGCTGAGACCGGCGGCGATGGCGCCGCCGGTCGAGCAGGGAAGGACGGCGGTTGGGCGGGGTAAGCAGCGGGGGCAATGGCATCGGCGGCCGGGCGAGTGGGCGGCGGCAAGGAGAAGGAGAAGAGGAAGATCCTACCCAGGAGCGCTGGACGAAGACTAAGATCACAAGGGACTCCGGTAACACCTTTTTCCCTGAAGAGCTTATGAAGATGCTTTGGAGGGCTTATGGTAGAAGGCAGGCAAGAGTAGAATATGATTGCTTCTACCACAATTACAATACAGCAAGATATCCAGGCCGTTGGGAAGCCCTCGACAAGGTCAGGGTCAGTGATGGAGAGTTAGAAGGTGCTAGGGAGCTATCTACTCACTGGTCAGCTGCTCCTAGGGAGACAGCAGCAGCAGTTATCCAGGACACTGCACGTCGGGCATTCTTAGTGTATAATGAGAGCCACTACCACCTGATCGAGAACAGAAAGAAGAGATATTACCCTCGTCGGATCCCCGGTGAGGCAGGGTGCATAATAGCTTCCACTATGCATCAGAGGAGAACTACTTTGGATGCCACTGTGAACCTATCTGCGGTTCTACACACTGAGTTGGAGCACGCCATTGATGAGATCAACGCACTTTATGAGGAGAACGCAAGACTGAGGAAGGCAAATGACACAATGAGGGCAGAACTTGGAGGACCAGACACTCTTGAGGAGCCACAGGACGCTTCAGAAGCACCTGTGCATCCCAGGCTTCCGTACAGGCCCCGCGAGGCTAGGACTCGCCTGGATCTATAGGCAGCTCGTCCTTTTTATGTAATAGGGAACCCCTACAGGCTTAGCTCGTTTAGTTCGTTTCGTTGAACTCGTTTAGTTTTGTGAACGTTTGTTTGTAATAATGAACCCTAGATGATTTGGATCTTTGCTTGGTTGAGATCAAGATTGTGGGGTTTGTCCACAACTTGGTCAGATTGAGATCAAGATTGTGGGGTTTGTCCACCACTTGATCTCAATTTGATCTCAATCTGATCAAGTTGTGGACAAACCCCACAATCTTGATCTCAATCTGACCAAGTTGTGGACAAACCCCACAATCTTGATCTCAACCAAGCAAAGATCCAAATCATCCAGGGTTCATTATTACAAACAAACGTTCACAAAACTAAACGAGTTCAACGAAACGAAGTAAACGAGCTAAGCCTACAGGGGTTCCCTATTACATAAAAAGGATGAGCTGCCTACAGATCCAGGTGAGTACTAGCCTCGCATGACCCGTACAGAAGCCTGGGACGCACTGGTGCTTCTAAAGTGTCCTGTGGCTCCTCAAGAGTGTCTTGTCCTTCAAGTTTTGCCCTCATTGTGTCATTTGCCTTCCTCAGTCTTGCATTCTCTTCATGAAGTGCGTTGATCTCATCAATGGCATGCTCCAACTAAGTGTGTAGAACCATAGGCAGGTTCACAGTGGCATCCAAAGTAGTGCTCCTCTGATGCACAGTGGAAGCTATTATGCACCCTGCCTCATCGGGGATCCGACGAGGGTGGTATCTCTCTTTTCTGTTCTCGATCTAGTGGTAGTGGCTGTCATTATACACTAAGAATGCTCGACGTGCAGCGTCTTCGGTAGCTGCTACAGCTGTCTACCTAGGAGCAGCTGACCAGTGAGCAGATAGCTCCCTAGCACCTTCTAACTCTCCATCACTGACCCTAACCTTGTAGAGGGCTTCCCAACGGCCTAGATATCTTGCTGTACCGTAACTATGGTAGAAGCAGTCATATTCTACTCCTGCCTGCCTTCTACTATAAGCCCTCCAAAGCATCTTCATAAGCTCTTCATGGAAAAAGCTGTTACCGGAGTCCCTTGTGATCTTAGTCTTCATCCAACGCTCCTGGGTGGGCTCTTCTCCTTCTCCTTGCTCATCCTCCATGGTGTTGCTGTCTTGCTCACTACCTTCAGCATCATCACTGCTATCACTGCCATTGCTATCATCGCCATCATCTGGATCTCCTCCTGCTGCTGCACCCTGCTCTGCTTCATGTCCTCCTTCAGTGGCTTCTTGTGGTTGGTCCTCATCCCGCTGTTCTGATGACTCCTCTCCTGCCCTCTCTGCCTGTAGGGCAGCCAAAGCAGCTGCATTGGCAGCCTGAATAGCTGCGGCGGTGGCGGCTGCCAACTACTCCTGTTCTTCATCTTGCCTCTTTCTCTTGTGGAGCTCCCACAGTTGGGAGGCATCTCAAGTCACGGTGAACCTCAAGGGAGCTTCTGGAAGGCGGCCGGGAATGTAACCACAGGTCCTCTTACGCGTCGTTTGCTTGGTGCGTGCCATCTATAGGAAACGAAAGCACAAGTATAAGAGTAGATCCTAAGGAATAATAGAACTAAGAGTAAATAATTTGCCAAATAAATAATGTTTTAGCAGAAGGTATGAACAAGTAACAAAGAGTTAAAAAAAATATTGTGCCAAAGTCAGAATCTTTTGAAAGCAGCAACTGAGTCAGATGACTGAGACTACAAAAATCCTTAGAAACGACCAGTACTACTCTAGGCCAGCGTCTTATAGTCAGCACGGGTCTGATACCACTTATGTCACTCCCGGTTTTAAAAAGTAAGCCAGAAGTAAACCATGCGTGTGCCAGGATTGGAATCACATACATAGAACATAAATGATTCCTTACACAGTGTATAAAGAGCATACAAATATTACTTATTACAACACGAATGTCTTAGCGGAAGTCTTTATCATAAATAAAAGTCTATGACATCAGAGTCAACGCCGGAAGTGGTCTTCCAACTCCACAAGCAACTGCTTGGGGGCATCACCGACCTAGAACTCATCGTATTCTTGGAAAGTCTGGGTATAATCCTCAGCCTCTCCATCTCCTTAGCAACAGTTGCATTAAACGCAACGTTGTTTAAAAATAAAACAAGGGTGAGTACTTATGCACTCAGCAAGTGACCCATTTGGGTTAAGGTGGACTGGCTGTTTGCAGTAGCTTTTAGTTGGACAACTTTTATTTAAGTATTAGTTAGCTGTTTCCATCCCTTAGTTACCCAACGTATATAACATAAAGGTAAAGCATAAATAAGTAAATAAATAACTGAGTTGTCATCATTAATCATCATCACAGCCCAAAACCACATATTTCTCTAATCATTTGAGGGTCCAAACCGTTCATAACTGTGAGCACGACTAATGCATCAGTTTGTTAACACTCTCAAGAGGTTATACACTTTACCCATGGGTCGTGATTTCCCATTTGCCGAGGTTTGCAAGACCCAATAAACACTTCTTTGGTGAGTGGTAGGTAATCTCACTACGAGACCCCGTTACAGGTTTTTCCTAGTAAACATAGAGTTCCCTCCAAGTGGTGATTGACAAAAGTATCGAATAAACCACTGCACCCATCTTGGCAAAAGAAGACCTATGCCCTAGGGCCCCTCTTACGCCATCTTTCAGAGAAATAAACTACAACTCTAGATCCTCTAATTAATCAGTCAAATATATCCCATTCCATCCCACATGGTTGTACTATTTTCATGGATGGTCACTCGGTGAACCGATCCTTACGGTGAGACACTCGAGTAAAAGACTCAAGCTCCCAAAACCAACATATATCAACAGTTCTAAGAGTTATCAAGATTATTCATTTCCAACCATGAAAAACATAAGTTCAGGAATTAAAGTTGAGCACCAGCAAAGCTACTACATCACAGCCCAAGGTCATATCAAGATAACAAATGGCTAGTCATCCTTAGGTTGCTGTTGAGTTGTGCAGGAAAGTAAGTTTTCAATGTAAAGGGGCAAAGTAGGTTAAAGAACACTTGCCTTCTTCAAAGTTATGAATAAAACAAGTTAACAAGGGCACATTTTAAATAAAAACTAAGGTTCCAGTGCCAAAATTCGTGGATCTCGGGTTCAAAATTAAAAGCACAGAGGGTTTAAAGTGCTAGAAACAATGACATGGATTGAACTGTGAATAAAATTAAGAAAGCAGGGGTTAGAACATAAATGAAGGGGCTCGGATTGAAAAGAAGTGGACCGCGGGTTGATTTTCCGAAAGCCCAAGGACTCTTTAGTAAGAACAGCAGCGCTGACCGGCGGGTGGACCAGTACGTGCATCTGCTAGCTGTTGGATTGGGGTTTGACGGCGCTGATTAGAGCGGGGGAGGGGTTGGCCGGCGGTGGCGCATCGCCGGAGTGAGGGGGCGCAGTCGCTCCAGTGCATTTGGGGGCACGGGGCTTGGCCGGGAACGTCGAGCGTGGCACAGCAGGGCCAGTAGCACGGGTGTGGACGATGCTCGCGCGGCCAGACACAGCGCGCGGTGGTAGATGCAAGGCGGTGGCGCAAGGCCGAGCCGCGGCGAGCGATTCCCGTCGGTGGAGAGAGGGATTCGGGGCTAGGATTGTACTGGAAGGTTACTCACCTCAAGTCTAAGCTCCGGAATGAGACCTCATCCACGAGGAAGATGCAATGGCAGATAATGGCGGCGGCGGACCGGTGTTCTGCGAGAATGGCTGCGCGACGCGATTAGGAAAGTCCGGTGCGAAATTAAGGCCGAGGACCGGTGCTTTGGGTGTGCGAGGACGTGGCGAGACTCACCGGTGTGATCGGAGCAAAGGGGAGAGGTGGGAGGCGACGAAACACGACGACAACGGTGATGGCGCCCTGAGCTCTGCAGACGCACAGTTCAACCGGGTTATATGGGTTCCGCACACGGAATGAGGAAACAGCGAGGCGCCTTGGGATCACGAGAGTGCGGCGATCCTCACCGTGGCAACGGGGACAGCAGGGCGTGGACAGAAGGGCTGGTGTCCGGCGGAGGCTCCGGTGAGAGGCGACGATGCGTGCACGTCTAGGGAGAGAGCAGGGCGAGAGCGGGTGAGCACGGAACTAACACAAATGTGGGGGCGGGGGTTTTGGAGACCAGGCGGAGATCGTGGGTGCGGGGCTTGGACGGGGGAGCGGGGGCGCGTGGATGGAGCTGGGCCGAAAGATGGTTGGGCCGGCTTTGGCTGCTGTGGTGCAAAGGGGAGAAAAGGCTAAAAGAAAGGAAGATGGGCCAAAATTCGACCCGAGACTGTATAGAATTTAAATGGAACTTTAACAGGGAATTTTGTATAGAAATAAAGGGTTTTCATTTGCATTCATAACAGAAATTGAAATAAACATTTGAGCACACACATATACTAACATCCAAAAAATAAATGCAGCAGCATGGGTGCACAAACAAGTCAAACTTATATTTATTTTAGCTCTTGATTTGAGAAAGGGATTAAAGAAATTCATGACATGATCACTAAACAAGGAACTTAAACAAATAAATTTTGAGTTTAGCCAAAATTCAGAAATGCAAATTTTAGGGTGTTACAAACCTACCCCCCTTAAAAGAATCTCGTCCTTGAGATTCAAGACTGGTTAGCAAACAGATTGGGAAACTGTGCCTTTAACTCATCTTCCTTGTCCCACGTTGCTTCATCCTCTGTGTGGTGGCTCCATTTCACTTTGCACATCTTAATCACCTTATTCCTGGTTACCCTTTCTGCGGTCTCTAGGATATGAGTTGGATGCTCTGTGTAAGTCAAATCTTCCTGAACATTCAATTCCTCCATTGGCAGTTGTTCCTCAGGAACTCTCAAACACCTCTTTAATTGAGACACATGGAAAACATCATGCATTGCTGACAAATTCTAAGGCAACTCAAGTTGATATGCTACTTTACCCCTCTTTGCGAGAATTTTGAAAGGTCCAATATACCTCGGTGTTAACTTGCCTTTCACTTTAAATCTTCGGAGCCCTCTGATAGGTGACACCTTCAGATAGACATAATCACCCACTTCAAAAGATAAATCTCTCCTTTTGTGATCTGCATAACTCTTCTGACTTGACTATGCTATTCTCATATTCTCCTGGACAACCTACAACTATTCTTCTGCCTCTTTTATAACGTCCGGTCCAAACACCTGTTTCTCTCTAGGTTAATTCCAATGTAAAGGGGTCCTACATCTTCTACCATACAATGCTTCAAATGGTGCCTTCTCGATACTTGCCTGATAACTGTTGTTATAAGAGAATTCTGCATAAGGTAGACACTTATCCCAACTAGTCCCATACTATAAAGCACACGCTCTCAACATATCCTCCAAAATCTGATTGGTTCTCTCTATCTGACCATCAGTTTGAGGATGATAAGCAGAACTGAAAGTTAATTTAGTGTCCATGGATTCATGCAACCTTTGCCAGAAATGAGACGTAAACTGAGTACCTCTATCAGACACAATCTTCTTAGGCACACCATGCAAACAGACAATTCTAGAGATGTATAATTCTGCCAACTTAGCACCAGAATATGTAGTTTTGACAGGAATGAAGTGAGCCACTTTAGTCAAGCGGTCAACTATTACCCATATAGAGTCATATCCTTCTTGAGTGCGAGGCAAACCTGTAATGAAATCCATTCCGATCTCCTCCCATTTCCATTTTGAGATCTTCAATGGTTGCAAAAGTCCAGCTGGCCTTTGATGCTCTGCCTTTTCTCTTTGACAGATATCACAAACTGCCACATATTCAGCTATCTCTCTCTTCATATCATACCACCAGAAGCTTTTCTTTAAATCTTGATACATCTTCTCACTGCCTGGATGAATTGAATAAGTTGTCTCATGTGCTTCTCTGAGTATTAACTCTCTAATTGCTTTTACTTCTAGCACACAGATACGGTTCTTATACCAAATTGTTCCGTCAACATCCTCATGAAAGTCATTTCCTTTGCCTGCCGAAATTTTCTATCGGGTCTCCTTTATCTTCTCATCATTAAGCTGACCCTTCCTAATTTCCTGCTCAAATGTTGGCTCTAATTCCATGGTTGTTGTACCGACATTATGCAGAAATCCTAAACTCAACTGGTCAAATTCTTCTCCCAATTCTGGTGGCATCTCACGAGCTATTAGCAGGTTTACTTGACACTTCCTACTCAAGGCGTCTGCTACCACATTTGCCTTGCCTGGATGGTAGTGAATCTCCAAATCATAATCGTTGATTAGTTCTAACCATCTCCTTGGCCTCATATTTAGGTCACTCCCTGCAAAGACATACTCAAACTCTTATGGTCGGTGTAGATATCACACTTCTGTCCAAACAAATAATGCCTCCAAATTTTTAGAGCATGAACGACTGCAGCTAACTCTAAATCATGGGTTGGATAATTCTTTTCATGGACCTTTAGTTGCCTTGATGCATAAGCTATTACCTTTCCTTCTTGCATAAAAACACAGCCCGAACCAAGCCAAGAAGCATCACAATAAACTGAGAAAGGCTTGTGGAGGTCTGAAAATGTTAGCACAGGTGTAGTGGTCAATCACTTCTTCAATTCCTCAAATGCAGCTTGACATTCCTTTTTCCATTGGAACTTTGCATTCTTTTGTAATAAAGCAGTCATTGGTTTTGCAATCTTGGAGAACCCCTCGATATTCTCCTATAGTAAACAGCTAAACCCAGGAAACTTCTGATCTCTGTCACTGCCGTGGGTGGCTTCCATTCCACTACTTCTTTCACCTTGCTAGGGTCGACTGCAATCCCACCTTGCTAAACTTAGCATACAACTAATTCTCTCGAAGTTTCTATAAGGCGTGCCTCGAATATTCTGCATGATCCTCTTCATTCTTGGAGTATATCAAGATGTCATCGATAAATACCACCACAAACTTATCAAGGCAGTCCATAAACACATGATTCATCATGTACATGAAAAAAGGCTGGTGCATTGGTCAAACCAAAGGACATAACTGTGTACTCATATAACCCGTATCTAGTGGTGAAGACTGTCTTAGGAATATCCGATGGTCTAATCCTCAACTGATGGTAACCAGATCTCAAATCAATTTTAGAGAACACACAAGCACCTCTCAACTAATCAAACAAATCTTATATTCTGGGCAGGGGGTACTTGTTCTTAATTGTTACTGCATTAAGTGCTCTATAATCCACACACATTCTTTGCGAGCCATCTTTCTTTTCCACTAACAGAACAGGGGCTGCCCAAGGTGATTTACTGGGCCTAATATAACCCTTTGCTAGTAATTCATCTATCTACTTCTTAATTTC
Organism: Paspalum vaginatum; assembly: GCA_030272315.1. Classification (NCBI taxonomy): domain Eukaryota; kingdom Viridiplantae; phylum Streptophyta; class Magnoliopsida; order Poales; family Poaceae; genus Paspalum; species Paspalum vaginatum. Next base: position 8,144,509 of record CM059020.1, on the reverse strand, counting down.
ATCTTGTTCACTACCAGATATTCTATAAGCTTTCTTAGCTATTGGAGCAGTACCAGGTAAAAGCTCAATAGAAAACTCAATGCTTCATTCAGGTGGCATACCTGTCAACTCCTCAGGGAAAACATCCGAAAATTCTGAAACCACTCGAATAGCTTCTAATTGTGTCACCTATGTTGCATTGAGTGCCAGACAGTCTCCAAGCGTATTCTCTGGTGACGGTGCAATTGCCATAAATTCTATCTTATCCCCAGATGATGTTGTCACTACTACCTTTCTTTCAGCACAGTCTAAGGGGGCACTATATTTCTGTAGCTAATTCATTCCGAGTATAATATCTATTCCCTTTGTGTCCATAACCACTAGATTTGCAGGAAAGGCTACCCTCCTTATGTTGACTTATGTTGATACTTACTCCTAAGCACATGATATTTGTTCTAAGTTTACCCCCAGGTGAATTGACTATCAATATGTTTCTCATCGACAAAGTAGGGAGGTTATGCTTAGCCACAAACCATGCAGTAATGAATGAATGCGAAGCACCAGTATCAAACAATATTGAGGCAGGATGTGAGTTGACTAGGAACATACCTAGCAGTACATTGGGGGCCTCCAGTACGGATTCTGCAATAACATGGTTAAGCTTGCCTCGAGCATAGTTCTGTGGTCCCAAGTTGTTTGGGGCCTGTTTGGGGACGCCACTCTTCATCTGCTGAGGTAGGTTCTGCTTCTGAACTCCCTAACTAGTCTGTCCATACTTCTTGGGGCACTGCTTGGACCAATGTCCCAAATCTCCACAGTGGAAGCAACCATTCCTAGTAGGAGGAACATTACTACCTATCTTCTGTGCTTTGGTGGAACTGGTAGACGTGGTGCTTGATATCCCGGACATGGTGCCTGACACTGCATATGTCCTTGCTGCTGGTTCTGATAATTCGGGCACTGACCCTGGTTGTTGTAGCAGTAGTTCTGCCGCTGCCCAAAAGCACGATTCTAATAGCCTTGCTGCCCCATGGTGCACGGACGGTTGTTGTTGCTAGAGGATGAGTTGTTGTTGAACTTGCGCTTCCTGTCTTCCATCTCACGCCTCATGTTCTCAGTCACAATTGCTCTGTCCACTAACTTGTTGAAATTAGAGAATGTATGGTTCATCAACTGATACTTCAGAGGATCTGTCAGTCCCTTCATGAAACGGCGCTACCTCTTGGGGTCACTATCAACCTCCTCTGGTGCATAACGTGACAACTGAATGAACTTGTCATGATACTCACTCACTGTCTTGTTGTTCTGCCTCAGTGTCAGGAATTCTTCTTTCTTTAAGTCCATCAAACCAAATGGAACATGATGCATTCTGAAGTTGTCCCTGAATTCTTGCCAAGTGATAATGTCTGGGTTGCGATGGGCGAAACGATATGATTCCCACCACTCTTGCGTGGGCCCTTGTAGCTGTCGAGGACCATACAACACCTTTTCCCTGTCGTTGCACTGAGCAATCTCCAGTTCGCATTCCACAGTGCGAAGCCAATCCTCTGCATTCATTGGGTTTGCAGAATGTGTAAACACTGGTGGATTTCCTTTGAGGAATGTTGTGTGCTTGTCCCGTGGGGGCCCATGAGCTGGTGCTGCCTGCTGTTGCTGCTGGTGATACATGACATTCAACATCTGACTCCTACTGCTCAACACCTGCATGTGCATTCCCATCATTTGCTCAAATGCTACATGTTGCGGTGGAGGTGGTGGTGGAGGTGGATAAAATGGTGGTGGTGGCGGTGGGTAAAATGGTGGTGGTGGCGGGTAAAATGGAGGTGCCTATTGGTGCGGCTGTTCTGGTGGCGGCGGGGCATAAAACTGAGGGGTGTGTTGCTCCGGCTCTGGGGATGGGGGCGGTGCTCCAGCTCCTCTGCCATATGCCTAGTAACCAGTTCATCGTCGATGGGGTACACCATCGTTCTCCATCTGACCAAGCCAAATTTCTAGATGAGAACATTTTTTTTGTCTTGCCATAACATTAAATTTTCAGCAATTAAATTATATTCCATCTGACAGAAAACAACACTAGCACATGCTGAGAACTGACATCATTATTTTTTAACATCTGACTTTTAACGTTCTTATTTCATAAATTGAGACGGACATGATATATCTGTATTTATTCTGATGTAAACTCACTAACATCACACACTTAAGTCTGACAGGTCATATACAAAAAGCAAAGATAGACAGATATAAGATAAGACAATAGAACTCAAGGTTTACTAACCCCCAATTAAATGTCATTAAAACTGTTTAACATCCAAACAAACAAACTGACCAAGTTATGGACAAACCCCACAATCTTGATCTCAATCAAGCAAAGATCCAAATCATCCATGGTTCATTATTACAAACAAATGTTAACAAAACTAAACGAGTTCACCGAAACGAACTAAACGAACTAAGCCTGCAGGGTTCCCTACTACATAAAAAGGACGAGCTACCTACATATCCAGGTGAGCCTAGCCTCGCAGGACCTGTACGGAAGCCTGAGACGCACTGGTGCTTCTGAAGCATCCTATGGCTCCTAAAGAGTGACTGGTCCTCCAAGTTCTGCCCTCATTGTGTCATTTGCCTTCCTCAGTCTTGCATTCTCCTCATGAAGTGCGTTGATCTCATCAATGGCGTGCTCCAACTCTATGTGTAGAACCATAGACAGGTTCACAGTGGCATCCAAAGCAGTGCTCCTCTGATGCACAGTGGAAGCTATTATGCACCCTGCCTCACTGGGGATCCGATGAGGGTAGTATCTCTCCTTTCTGTTCTTGATCATGTGGTAGTGGCTGTCATAATACACTAAGAACGCCCGACGTGCAGTGTCCTGGATAGCTGCTGCTGCTGTCTCCCTGGGAGCAGCTGACCAGTGAGTAGATGGCTCCCTAGCACCTTCTAACCCTCCATCACTGACCCTGACCCTGCAGAGGGCTTCCCAACGGCCTCGATATCTTGCTATACTGTAACTGTGGTAGAAGCAATCGTATTCTACTCCTGCCTGCCTTCTACCATAAGCCCTCCAAAGCATCTTCATGGAAAAAGCTGTTACAGGAGTCCATTGTGATCTTAGTCTTCATCCAACGCTCCTGGGTGGGATCTCCCTCTTCTCCTTCTCCTTGCTCATCCTCCATGGCGTTGCTGTCTTGCTCACTACCTTCAGCATCGTCACTGCTATCACTGCCATTGCAATCAACGCCATCATCCGGATCTCCTCCTGCGGCTGCACCCTGCTCTGCTTCATGTCCTCCTTCAGTGCCTTCTTGTGGTTGGTCCTCATCCCGCTGTTCTGATGACTCCTCTCCTGCCCTCTCTGCGTAGGGTAGCCAAAGTAGCTGCATTGGCAGCCTGAATAGCTGCGGCGGTGGCTGCTAACTGCTCATGTTCTTCATCTTGCGCCTTTCTCTTGTGGAGCTCCTGCAGTTGGGAGGCATCTCCAGTCACGGTGAACCTCAAGGGAGCTTCTGTAAGGCGGCCGAGAATGTGACCACAGGTTCTCTTACGCGTCATTTGCTTGGTCCGTGCCATCTATAGGTAGGTAATCTTACTACGAGACCTTTACAAAGATTCACTAAAGAGTAGCCGCCCGTTACAGGTTTCCCCTAGTTAAACATAGAGTTCCCTCCAAGACTGACAAAAGTGTCGAATAAACCACTGCACCCATCTTGGCAAAAGAAGACCTATGCCCTAGGGCCCCTCTTACGCCATATTTCAGGGAAGCAACCTACAACTCTAGATCCTCTAATTAATCAGTCAAGGATGTCTCATTCCATCCCACATGGTTGTACTATTTTCCTGGATGGTCACTCGGTGAATCGATCCTTACAGTGAGACACTCGAGTAAAAGACTCAAGCTCCCAAAACCAACATATATCAACAGTTCCAAGAGTTATCAAGATTATTCATTCTCAACTGTGAAACATAAGTTCCAGAATTAAAGTTGAGCACTAGCAAAGCTACTACATCACAGCCCAAGGTCATATCAAGATAACAAATGGCTAGTCATCCTTAGGTTGCTGTTGAGTTGTGCAGGAAAGTAAGTTTTCAATATAAAGGGATAAAGTAGGTTAAGGAACACTTTCCTTCCTCAAAGTGCTACTCGGGTTCCTCCCAAACTACGTTCTCAGGTTCACCGGCAAACTCTCCGTCTACACGTTACACGAAATGCAATCAATACATTGCAAAAAGGATAAACAGTACACCAAACAATATGAACAGAACCTATAAAGCATCTAACATTATTCTACTCACTAATACAAACTTAACAAAACAAGAATCACTTAATTTGGAATTAAGATGAGAAAGTTATGAATAAAACAAGTTAACAAGGGCACATTTTAAATAAAAACTAAGGTTCCAGTGCCAAAATTCATGGATCTTGGGTTCAAAATTAAAAGAACAGAGGGTTTAAAGTGCTAGAAACAGCGGGAACGGCGGCGACGACCGGCGGGTGAACCGGTTTGCGCATCTGCTGGCCGTTGGATTGTGGTTTCACGGCGCTGATTAGAGAGGGGGAAGGCTGGCCGGCGGTGGCGAGCAGGGCGGCAGCGCATCGCCGGAGTGAGGGGGCGCGGCCGCTCCAATGCGCCTGGGGCACGGGGCTTGGCCGGGAATGTCGAGCACGGCACGTCGGAGCCGGTAGCGCGGGTGTAGGTGGCGCTCGCGCGGCCAGACACAACACGCGGCGGTGGCGCAAGGCTGAGCCGCGCCGAGCGATTCCCGCCGGTGGAGAAAGGGATTCGGGGTTAGGATTGGACTAGAAGGTTAATCACCTCAAGTCTGAGCTCCGTTATGAGACCTCGTCGACGGGGAAGCTGCAACGGCGGATAACGGCAGTGGCGGACCAGTGTTCTGCGAGAATGGCAGTGCGACGGGATTAGGAAAGTCTGATGCAAAATTGAGGCCAAGGATCGGTGCTTCGGGTGCGCAAGGATGTGGCGAGACTCACCGGCGTGATTGGGGAAAAGGGGAGAGGTTGCAGGCGACGGAACGTGGCGACGACGGCGATGGCGCCTCGAGCTCTGCGGACGCACGGTTCAACCGGGTTAGATGGGTTCCACGCGAGGAACGAGGAAACAAAGAGGCGCCTCGGGTTCGCGAGAGTGCGGCGATCCTCACCGTGGCGACGGGGATGGCGGGGAGTGGACGGAAGGGCCAGTGCGCGGCGGAGGCTCCGGTGAGAGGCGACGGCGCGTGCACGTCTGGGGAGAGAGCGGGGCGAGAGCGGGTGAGCACAGAACTAACGCAATTGTGGAGGCGGGGGTTTTGGAGACCAGGCAGAGATCGTGGGCGTGGGGCGTGGACGGGGGTTGTGGGTGCAGGGCTTAGCTCAAGCTCGCTCTGGGCGGAGCGGACGACACGGAGCGGCGGTTGCGCGAGGTTGGGGGCGACGCCGACAAGTGGGCCCGGCGTGGCAGTGAGAGGAGGCGGGTTCCGGTGGGAAGAAGCTGCGCCGACATCTCGGCCCCACATGGCTGTGAGAGGGAGCGGGGGCGCGCGGATGGAGCTAGGCTGAAAGCTGGCTGGGCCGGCTTGGGCTGCTGCGGTGCAAGGGGTAGAAAAGGCCAAAAGAAAGGAAGGTGGGCCAAAATTCGACCTGAGACTATATAGAATTTAAATGGAACTTTAACAGGGAATTTTGTATAGAAATAAAGGGTTTTCATTTGCATTCATAAAAAGATATTGAAATAAACATTTGAGCACACACATATACTAACATCCAAAAAATAAATGCAGCAGCATGGGTGCACCAACAAGTCGAACTTATATTTATTTTAGCTCTTGATTTGAGAAAGGGATTAAAGAAATTCATGACATGATCACTAAACAAGGAACTTAAACATATAAATTTTGAGTTTAGCGAAAATTCAGAAATGCAAATTTTAGGGTGTTATAGTTGCGAGCACCACGTGGGGGGAAGAAGAAAGCATGTGTGCGCATCCACCATATATATGGCAGGTCACAGATAAAAAGGAAAGATAGATAAATATAAGATAAGACAACAGAACTCAAGGTTTATTAACCCCTATCTAAATTTTCATTAAAATGTTTAACATTCAAGCAAACAAACTCACCGAGTTGTGGACAAACCCCACAATCTTGATCTCAATCAAGCAAAGATCCAAATCATTCATGGTTTATTATTACAAATAAACATTCACAAAACTAAACGAGTTCAACAAAACGATCTAGACGAACTAAGCCTGCAGGGGTTCCCTATTACATAAAAAGACGAGCTGTCTGTCTACAGATCTATGTGAGTCCTAGCCTCACAGGACCCGTACGGAAGCCTGGGGGCGTTCTGGTGCTGCTGAAGCGTCCTGTGGCTCTTGGAGAGTGACTGGTCCTCCAAGTTCTGCCCTAATCATGTCACTTGCCTTGCTCAGTCGTTCATTCTCCACACGAAGTGCATTAATCTCATCAATGGCTTGTTCTAACTCCGTGTGTAAAACAGTAGACAAGTTCACAGCAGTATCCAAAGTAATGCTTCTCTGATGCACAGTGGAAGCTATTATGCACCCTGTCTCACCGGGAATCCGACAAGGGTAGTACTTCTCCTTGTTCTCAATCAAATGGTAGTGACGGCCATTGTACACTAAAAATGCCCGACGTGCAGCATCCTGAATGGCAGCAGCTGTTGTCGCCCTGGGAGACGCTAACCAGTGGGTAGATAGTTCTCTAGCACATTTCAAGTCACCATCATTTGCCCTGACCCTGCAAATAGCTTACCAACGACCTGGATACCTCGTCGTACTGTAGCGGTGGTAAAAACAATCATACTCCACTCCTTGTTTTGTACCATGTGGGAGTCATATGCCCCTGGTGCTATATGACGACCGGTTGGATCATCCTGACAGATGGGCCAAGTGGTTTGACCACCGATCCACTCGGACTCCTCCAGGTACTGTTTGTTAGGATGTAGTCCTGTAAATCCGGCGTGTAGTTTTACGAGTCGGTTTGCTGACGGCTTTCTAAGGACATGCTCTGTAACCCTAGCTCCTCGGCCTATATATAAGGTAAGGTAGAGGCTACGGGAGAGATCTCTCTCAATTGCTCAAACATCCAGCAATACAACTCGTCAACCCTATACAAGACGTAGAATACTATGCGATCGAGCGGCCGCACAGATTTTCCACCGTCCACCCGATCGCCAACGCGTCCATAGCGGGCAGCGCCATTTCACCGTTCACCGCCTGTGCGAGCCTGGCTCAATATTCATCTCTCGAGCGTTCCAAGCCTCGCCAAACGTACGACATGCTGCCCTTGCACGGTGGAGCCAAGCATCTCAATCATTACTTTACTACTATACCACCCAAAGATAAAGCAATAAATAAGCTAGGCTACTTATTATTAACTTTAGATTAGGGCTTAAAAATATTATACTCCTAATTAAAAACATTAAAATTATATCTAAAAACTTTGTACATCCCACTTTGAAATGGTTATATTTAAAAATTTTACATCAAAATGTGCACTCTGGTTTCATTAACATTGAACAATCATGAACCTTTTACTAGGGCATTTCAAAAAATAGTGTACATCTAGAGCCTAAAACTTTATAATTTCAAACTTTACATATCAAAGTCAGGAACTTTATACATACTAAAATATTTGTACCATCATATATTTCTATTTAGGCAGTTAGGCCACAAAAGCAAAAGGAACCATGTACTTAGAACAAAAAAACTTCAAGTCCCGTATTTTAAAACTTCCTGCGAACTTACAAGAACATTTTTATGGTTAAGACTACCTAAGATAATATTATATATCCAATACTTTTTTACATATTAGATTTTTCAATTGAATTTTTTTAAATCTCTACCTTTGAAGGTACAAAAGGTTCACAAACTTTTAAGTTATATTAAAAAAAATTTACATAATATACCAAAAAATATTTATATTTTGGATTGAAAAAACTTTCACCTTATATATCTCAAAACTCATTGCATATCTATATGTCAAGTTGCACATCAAAAACTTTAGATCCAAAAAATAAAATGTTTACATCACATAACCAAAACATTATTTTTATGCAGTTTTCTTATCCAATAATAAAATATTCAAGCTACTCATCTAAAACTTTGTACAAATAATTAAAACTTAACTTCCTATATATTCAAAACTTTCAAATCACACATTAAAAACTTGTATACTTCAAGTAAAAAAACATTTTATCTTACATAATTGAAACTTCAAATTATATATTAAAAAACTTCATATTTACATCTTTGTCATTCAAGTTACACATATCAGGTCTTTGTATTTGTGACTGAAAAACTTTTAAATTACAATTATTATTTTCTTTCATCTCTATATTTCTAGTCAAATATCAAAAACTATGTGTTCGTAATTCAAATACTTTGGAATCGTATATTTAAAATGTCCTACATCTATATTTCCATATCACATCAAAACTTTGTACCAAGGATTAAAAACATCCAAATAATATATTTAGAACCTCTCCAGGATTTAATTATTACATGCCATATTTTCTATATATTTGAATATAAAAATCATATAGAATGCTGCATGTGTAAAAATAGTATTCCAGGAGTATTGTGTAGTTACATTGTGCTAAAAAAATCAATAGTGTCACTCTTAGCTATTGGAAAACATGCATAATTTTAGTTTATTTGCAAAGATGCAACAGCAACAGCAGGTTGGTCACGCAGTACATGCTCGTAAGTACGTACTTACGGTTAGAACACCACAGCTAGCTACTAGCTAGCAGCGGTCCTCGGTCAAAAGCTCCCTATCTGTTTTGTTTAGGCTAGGTGCAGTGAAAGACTGAGCCTTGGTCACGGGCGGCAAGCCGGCAACTTTTGCCACATCGAGCCGTCGAGGGCAGCCGGGGAGCACTAACTCGCTCGTTTTGTAGTCGCTAATCTGTTTCCGACAAGTGCAGCAGGAAGCTTCCGACAGGCGCGGCAGGAAAGCACGCGTCGCAAACGCGCGCGCGTTTTATAAGAATTGGGGTGGTGTGGGTTGCTGGGACTAAACTTGTACAGTTAGGATTAAATTACGATGGAAACCAGTTTCCACGTGTCGATCAAATCTCAGCCAGGGAGATCTTTTTCTTCGGTGCCTTCACCTTCGTTGTCGACGAGTATGGCAACGCGCACCTCGTGGCGTCACGTGCTTCGGCCTCGCCAACTTTCTCTCCGACAAACCCGGAGCCGATCCGATCTGCCGCCCAGGTCAATCCCACCCCGAATCCTTTGCCGAGCCGGCAGATCTGATCTCCACCTCAGCAGTCAACAAAGCGGATCCCATCTGCAACAAAGGGGCCCAAGCCGCCACCTAGCCCCATCTTCAGCACCGCACGAAACGAGTTGCGCCTACCACTCTGACTCCTGAGTGCCGCCTGAGACAGTCTTCACTGACCACTCGTCGCGCGCCGGGTCCTACCATGGCGACATCGCGAGCCCCGCCAACCCCCCTACCGCCGCGCCAGCACCGTCCTCCTCCGGGTGGACCAAAGTTACGCGGCGAAGGCACTCGGGGCAAAGACCCAGGGCTCGGCGACAACGTGAGCCCGTTAATCCCCGGCCTCCTCTTGGCGGAGCGGTGCCGCACGGGCTACGCAACTCGGCCACTATCTACTCCACATCGTGGGGGCGGCCTTGTCCCAGCAGGGTCTTCCCACACTCATTGACAATGAAATCTACAGTTCCGAGGACGTGCTGATGCCCTTGGCGGGCCTCCGGCTGGGGCTCATCGTCGACTCTACCCCAACCGGCCGAACCGTCCGGTGGCGCGGTACTCGGCCGGGAGGTCCTCCAGCACTGCCTCCCCAGTCAACCAATGCCGCGGTTCCCACAACTCGTGATCCTTCGCGAGAAGTCTTCATGGCAGACCTCCATGAGCAGGAGCAGTCGGTGCCACCGAACTCGCCATCCTTCCAGGGTGAAACCTCGGTAGCCGCCGAGTCCCGCCACCTACGCAACGTCGACAGGCAGTGGGAAAGGGACCAGCGGGCCTGACTGGCGAAGCTGCGCAACCCGGTCTCCACAAATGAGGCCTCCCGGACTTGCGAGACTCCGGGACGATACGGCGAGAGCATTCGCCACAACCAGGAGCGTAACCGATGGCGCAAGCAGAAGGCCACCGCCGATGCTGAAGCAGCCACTGTCCTCCAAGGAGGAGAAGGAGGAGGCGCCTGGGTTTGGCCACAGGCGCAGTTAGATTCCTTCAAGATGACATCGATGAGGCAGCCTCCTCCCTTGCTTTTTCTTGCAAGGAATACTGCATCGCCGCGATGGGAGCACACGCGGCAGACCTCCCCCCCCCTCAGCCACCAAGGAGAGGCTGACGCAACTAGCCCTCAAAGGGCTGAAGCTTGGGGAGGAGGACAGGAAAGAGCCAAATCTCCTAAACCACCACAGGGCGCCATCCTTTACCTGCGCGAAACTATCGAGAACCGCAAGGACCTTCGCCATCAAATCAACTCCAGGCGATAGCAGTCTTGGGAGAAAGAGCTCAAGCGCTGAAGGGACTGGGGGAAAGAGTATGGAGCAATCCTACCCACACCAACCAACCAAGAGGGACCTGACGGCAGTGACGAACGACGGCGAGGCCACAACCCCCGCCCAAATAGGCCACTAGTCAAACACCGCCGCTATGACCCCGGTTTCGATGATCCGCCGTTCAACGAGTACGACGGAATCAAGGCTTTCTCCACCAGGATCAGGGCGGTATCATGGCCCTCCACGTTCAAGCTGGTTAACATCGATAAGTACCACCCCAAGGAGAACACGGAAGAGTGGGCTCGACCCTACCACCTTGGGGTCAAAGCCACCCACGACGACTCAAACGTGGCGTTAGCCTACGTCCCCATCATAGTGGGGGCTCAAGCCCTACGCTAGCTCCAAAACCTTTCGGCTAGCTCCATCTCCAGCTGGACTTAGTTCTGCGAAAAGTTCATCGCTAACTTTCGCGGCACCTATCACCAACCGGCAACTGTGCGGGACCTCGCCCACATACGTCAGGGGCATCACGAGATGCTCAAAGAGTACATTCGATGATTTTCTGAGCTCTAGAATCAGGTGGCGGATGTGCCTGACCAAACCGTCATCAACGCCTTCAAGGAAGGCCTCCAGGACGAGAGGCTCCTAGAGAAGCTTGCCAGAAAGCTTCCCAGCGATGTCAAGTCCCTCTTCAACATTGCCAACAAGTACGCCAATGCCCGCGAGGAGATCCAAGACATCCTCTCATGCAACAAGGGAGGCCACAAGCCGAGGCGAGACAATGACGACCGCCCCAAAAGGCGCCGCGACAACGGGACGGTGACGATCGACGCGATTGGCGCCGCGACGGCGACAGGCGTCCCTGGAAACACGGCCCCGACAACACCATCAACGAAGCGAGCTTCTCCAGCAAGCGACCTCGGCAGAGGATGAAAGACATCCTCAACAAACCTTGCCTAGTCCACCCTAGGGCGGGGCATACGTACCGGAACTGCCGGGGCCTTCAGTTCCTTCTATGGCGAGGAGCTTTACCTCCCAAGAAGGGAGACGGACCAGACGTCTAGGACGATGGCAAGCAGCAGCCCAACAAAGACCAAGAGGACCGTGATCTGGGCACTAGAAACAGATTCCCTGTCGTCAACAATGAGGTGGCCATTATCTATGGAGGGCACGGCTCAAAGGAAAGCAAGCGCAGACATAAGCTGATCAACAGGCAGGTACTGACTGTGCAGTCAGCAGTCCTAGCAAGCCATCAGTTTTAGTAAGGACGACCACTGGTGCAACTTCGACGAGCCTGGCCGCTACCCCCTCGTCGTCACCCCAATTGTGCACTCATCTCTCTTGCACAAGGTGCTGATCGACGGACGAAGCGGCCTCAATACCCTCTTCGAGAGGACACTCCTCGCGCTGGGGCTCAGCATCCAGGACCTGGAGGAGTCAGACACGCCGTTCTATGGCATAGTGCTCGGGCGGGGCACTCGACCACTCGGGCATATCACCCTGCCCGTCACCTCCGGCGACAAGAACAACTGGAGGAACGAGTATATTCGGTTTGAGATGGCCCGTATCGACACCTCTTACAACGCCATCCTCGGAAGACCGGCGCTCGCCAAGTTCATGGCGATCCTGCACCACTCATATCTGGTGCTCAAGATGCGGGGACCCAACGGCGTCCTCTCTGTCTGAGGCAATTTCAAGATCTCCCATGAGTGCGACCAGGAGACACTCGCGGCATCAGAGGACCTCGAGCATGAAGCCGCTCGGGAAGAAGTAAAAGCCCTGGCTGCAAAAATACAGCCAACCATCCCAGACGCTGACACTACTCAGAATGCCATGTAGTCGGCGGTCCCTACGAAGCAGATCAGTCTGGGCCTCAGCGACCCAAAGAAAACGGTCACTATCGGGGCAAGCCTTGATCCCAAATAGGAAGATGCGCTCGTCCAGCTCCTCCGTCGGAACTGGGATATGTTCGCCTGGCAACCATCAGATATGCCTGGCGTCCCCAGGGAGAAGGCCGAGCATAAGTTGAAAATAAATCTGAATGCCAAAGCCGTTTCTCGAACGAGAAAAAGGAGGCAATTAAAGCAGAGGTGGCCCGGCTGACAGCAGCTGGCTTCATTAGAGAGGTCTTCCACCGAGAATGGGTTGCAAATCTGGTCCTTGTAATGAAAAAGAATAAAAAAGAATGGAGGATGTGTGTTGATTATACTGAGTTCAACAAGTATTGTCCGAATGATCCCTCCGGGCTACCTAGGATAGATCAGGTCGCAGACTCCACAGCAGGTTGCGCCCTACTCTCTTTTCTCGATTGTTACTCGGGTTACCACCAGATCGCTCTAGCTCCAAAAGACCAAGAGAAGACATCCTTCATCACTCCTTACAACACCATGTCCTTTGGACTGAAAAACGCTGGGGCTACCTACCAGGAAGCATCCAAGCTTGCTTCTCAAAATACTTGGGCAGGAACGTTGAAGCATACGTCGATGATGTGGTGATCAAGGCCAGGGATCCAGACGATTTCATCAAGGACATAGAGGAAACCTTCTGCAGCCTCAGGGTCTACCAATGGAAATTGAACCCTGAGAAATACGTTTTCGGCATACCATTCGGCAAGCTCCTGGGCTTCATCGTCAGCAACTGGGGGATTGAGGCCAACCCAGAAAAGATATCGGTGATTACGAGCATGCAGCCGCTGACATCCCAGAAGCAGGTCCAAAAGCTTACCGGGTGCATGGCCGCCCTCAGCCGGTTCATCTCACGCCTCGGTGACCAGGGGCTTCAAGCTCTTCAAGAAGCTTGATACGTTCAAGTGGACAGAAGACGCGCAGAAGGCACTGGACGAGCTCAAGGCCTTCCTCTTTTCACCGCCAGTGCTGACTGCCCCAATCCGAGTGCAAGGCGACACGCCCGCAAAGGACCTATACCTCTACTTGGCCTGCACCACACACGTGGTAAGTACCGCACTCGTCTCCAAGAGGACGGATGAAGCTCACGTCTACAAGATCCAGCACCCAGTGTACTTCATCAGCGAAGTCTTCAGTCCAGCCAAAATACGGTACCCACAAGTTCAAAAGCTTTTATATGCTGTTCTCATTACATGCCGCAAGCTGCGACATTATTTTGAGGAGCACCGAGTGGTAGTCGTCACCGCTTTCCCTATTGGAGACATTCTGCACAACAAGGAGGCAGCTGGCAGAATAGCCAAGTGGGCATGAGAGCTGGGTGCCTATGACATTGACTTCAGGCGTAGGACCGCAATCAAATCCCAGGCACTGGCAAATTTCATCGCCGAATGGACGGAGCAGCAAGTTCCCACAAATCCAGAAAGGCCAGAACACTGGGTCCTGTACTTCGACAGGTCCTTGAACGTTGAAGGAGCTGAGGCTAGAGTTCTCTTCATATCACCCAAGGGTGAGCAGCTTAAATATGTCCTTTAGTCCAAGTTTAAGCTCACCAACAATGCCGCAGAGTACGAAGCGTTGATTCACGGCCTACGCATAGCCGAGTCACTAGCCGTCAATAGATTGCTCATCTATGGCGACTCATTGGTGGTGATCAACCAAGTTAACAAGGATTGGAGCTGCTCATCAGAGAAGATGTCTGCCTGCTGCGCAGAAGTCAGGAAGCTTGAAGGCAAATTCCTGGGGATAGAATTCCACCACGTGCTCAGAGACGACAACGTAGCGGCCGATGTCCTCTCGAAGCTGGGATCCAAGCGTGCAGAGGTACCACCCAGCATATTTGTCCAGGTTCTTGACAAGCTGACCGTAGAAAAAGAAGAAGAAAGAGAAGCTCAGAAAGACAAACTGGCAGAGGAGCAGATGCTTGTCATCGAGCCTGACTGGAGGGCGGAGATCATTGAGTGCATTAAGTCCAGCACCCTTATAGAGCCAAAATCCGCAGGAGATAGGGTGCACCGCAGAAGCAAGAGCTACACGCTAATTGGCGATCAACTCTACCGACGGGCTGTGGTGTCAGGCATACTCTTGAAGTGCATCCCACACGAAGAAGGAATCAGTCTACTCCACAGATACACTCGGGGTCGTGCGCCAATCACGCGGCGTCCAAAACCCTTGTGAGCAAGGCATTCAGGGCAGGATTCTATTAGCCAACCGTGAAGCCAAACGCAGAAACAATCGTCAGGACCTGTGAAGGTTGCCAGTTCTTTGTGCGACAACACCTCCCAGCATCTGAGTTGCAGAACATCCTGGTTTCTTGGCCTTTCACGTGCTGGGGGTTGGATATGATCGGTCCATTCAAAAAGGCTCCTGGAGGATACGACCACGTTCTAGTGGCGATTGACAAGTTCTCAAAGTGGATAGAGTACAAACAGATCAACAAGCTTACGGCAGCCAAGGCCATCATGTTCATCGAAGGGATCATGCACAGATTCGGGGTTCCGTCAGAAATCATTACGGATCTGGGTACGAATTTCTCTGCAGATGCCTTCTTTGAGTTCTGCAAAAGGCAAGGAACCCTGTTACGCTACGCATCAATACATCACCCATGAGCTAATGATCATGTGGAGCATACCAATGGGATGATCCTCCACGGTCTCAAGCCGGCTATCTTCGATAAGCTCAAGCCATACGAGGGAAAATGGCTCAAGCAATTGCGAACTCAGCCATCTAAGGCATCAACAACAACACTCCGATCTTCATGGTCTATGGATCAAAAACCGTCCTACCCACATATTTGATTCACGGGGCTCCTAGAGTAGCATTTAGGAACATATCGGCAGCAGAACAGTCAAGAACTGAGGATGTTGACCTCATCGAAGGTGAACGGCTACATGTCACCCTCAAATCTGTCAAGTATCAGCAAGCGCTGAAGCACTACTATGACAAGAACATCAAGCCAGGTTCCTACAATGTCAGTGATCTCGTACTCAAGCACTAAACATCTACAGCAGGACAGTCAAAGATGAGGTCCTCATGGGAGGGGCCACAACTCATCAAAGACGTCCTAGGCTGGGCCACATTCAAGCTCAACAAACCAGAAGGCAGGGATCTGCCAAACACTTGGAACTCAGAGCACCTGCGGCATTTCTACCCATAGGCCGAGTGGTCTTAGGCACTCAGCCAGTTTTTCTCCCAACATGCCCATCATCAAGCACTTTGTTCTGACTCCAACACTTGACATGCACAGGTTGAGCACCATGAACGCTCATTTTCCGGCGACAACCAAGCCGAGCATGGCCTCTGCGGCCTATGAATATAAAAGCTAGCATCATTCTGATTTGATCCTCTATCATGTAATATAGTTACATACACGAGAAAATCCCAGCGACATCCAAGCTGGACCTCTTACGATAACTCACTAACAAGGGCGACAACCGAGCCGCACTAGTCGAGTGCTATGCCTTACCAGAATCCGGTGACAACCAAGCCGCAGAAAAGGCACCCTTCTTCACTCTAACCAGTGACAACCAAGCTGCCAAAAGAGCAACTGCTAAACTCACCACCCTAAAACTGACCACTGACAACCAAGCCTCGTAAAGGGCCCTAGCATCAAAACTCTAGCATCCAGCGACAACCAAGCTGCGAAAAGAGTAAAAAGCGAACGGCTATTTTCTTGCATCCGGCGACAACCAAGCCGCAAAAAGAAACTACTAAAGCGACCACGCACTCTAATTAGCGACAACAAAGCATCCCAAAGAGTAAATCCGTACGATATTACTTCACATTGTGTCTGGTGACACCCAAGCCATGCACACACAGCGTCCCCACAACTTTACACTGACTTCTCGTTGTTCATCTGGCATACATCAAAATACGGAGTTCATATGACTTCGAAAGCAGCTAAGTGCCCCACGCACAGTTATATACCCACAGTAATTGACATCCGTCTACTCCACCGGGGGCTGCTCTTGATCATCCCCGGAAAGGAACTAAAAGGTATTGGCAGACGCTTCACCAATAGGCCGAGCAGCCTGCTGATAGTGGGAGAAAACCTCCTGCGTAGTTCCAACTTTGGGACCAGCAGCAACCGCGGTGAATTCAATCTCAGGATAATGTGTCTTGATGGTGGCCGCCACATCGATAACAGTATCTCGGATTGTTTCCCTCAAAAAGGTCTCAGCCGAGCTTAAGGCTCCAGGAAGCCTCTCCACAAGGGGTCAGTCATCCCCCTCAGGTGCCAGCATAATCCAAAGCAAAATAGCGTATGAAGAAACACACGTTGGTAGCATAATCTTTGGCCTCACTATTCTAACAGGAGAAGGCACAAGATCTTTGCTACCTTCCCCAGAAATCCCAACTGCCTTCCGCTTCCGGGTGTGTAGAGCCTCGTCACCAGAAGGCTCCTCCTCTTCGTCAATAGTGTCGACTATCAGCAAGGTCTTCCCAGCCGTGGAGGTACTCCACTTTCTGATGTCTTAGTGGGTGGTTCGGTGGCCTATTTTTTCAACGGTCGCCTCTTCAGATCTAGCTAGCTCCTTCCCAGGTTGTTCCTCTTCAAAGATATCGGCATAAAAATTGATTGGCATCTCTCCAATCCTGACGTTGTCTAGGTCAGGACCTGTGTACTCAGTATCCGCCGAGCGCTTGGCTTTCAGGGCAAGCTCTTCCGGGTAGGGAGGCTCAGAGAAGAACTTGATGTAGACACCCTGCAACCACATGACGAGAGGACGTCTCAGGTTATAAGCTCAGTTATATAAACATAAACACAGATAGCACAAGGAGTTCTAGTAATATATACCTGATCAGGAGGATTATACATAGAAAATGACTAAGGAGAGCCATGATTCGTGATCTTTCCAGTAAAGAAACTCTTGATCCGAGCCTTGATTTCTGCTTGGGTCACCTCCCTATTGATCTCTCGGGACATATCATCAAGCCCAGACTAAAAGCAGGCAGGATGGACCCTATCCTTCAGCGGTTGTATACTGTGGTGAACAAAGTCAATTACCACAGCCATAATACTGCGACCTCTGCTCTTCAAGTCAGCAATCCTTCCCAGTAAGGTGTTGACATCCTCCATTTCTTCATCTGGCACACCTTCTTGCGAAATGTCTCCACATGATGGAATGCAGCCGGAATGGGCAGGGACAAAAATTTCCGAATTCTCCAAGAGAAACCACTTGACGGTCCAGAATTTGTTGGATGACAGAAGAGGCAAACCCAGGTACCGTAGCTTTATGCTATCGCGCAACTGAAACCCAGCTCCTCCAACATACATGCCCTGCCCATCCTTGCCATGGCGCTTGCAGATATATAGAAATCGCCAGAGATTGAAGTGTGAAGGTATCCCCAAGAAGGCCTCACACAGATGAACAAAGATCGACAGTTGAATGCTGGAGTTGGGGTTTAGATTTGGCAACTCTAACTTGTAATAGTGCAGCAATCCATGAAGAAACAATAGATTGGAAGACTGAGCCCGCGGTAGAAGTACCCAGTAAACACAGGAGTGGGGTGCGGAAGGACCTCGGGGTACACGTGCCCATATTGCATCCTCCACAGACAGGCGTCCTTGCCTAGACAGTCCCATCTTTTGGAGTTCTTCAAGGTGGGCATCCTCTACGGTCGTCGCGGTACAAGCCAACATGGGATCCAGGGGCTCCCCCTCCAAGGACGAACTTGACGCACCTTGAGCAGCGGGGACGATGGACCTGGTGTTCCTCTTCAGCGCCATCTTCTCAACGCTGAGATTGACCACCTTAGACTTCAAGCGCATCTAGCAATAAGGGTGAAGCACCCCAATTTACACAATGGGACTAAAATGTGCTTTATTACCATCCCTGGGTTTGGTAATCACATTCTTACATCATAGTGATACAGATTCTTCCTAAACGAGTCGGACAACAAGGGGCGCAACACTGAAAATCTAAGCAGCAGAATTTAAAACATAGGCCCATCTTCCTCACGCCACAGTTGGGAAGCAGGTCGTAACCCTTACTCGTTCTCGGACCAATATATGTCCATAGCACTGAGAAAAACAACAACAAAGCAAAGATGAGTACATACGTACTCAGCAGCCCACCTTTCTCCAAAGGATTTTTGGGGAAAGCTAACACTATACGCAAGATATATCTGTAGCTTAGGATAGTTTTGCAAAAAAATATTTGTACGAGGGTTTGATATTGTTGTCAAGTTTTAATCTTTCTAAAAACTGAGTTTTTTCCAAAAAGGTTTGCCACTGGACTTTCCGGTCCAAAGTGGCTCATGGCTTTCCAGCCAACACATTTTCCATACATCCAGCATCCACTGCTGAACCAAAAACCATTTTTATCTAATCCCAAACCAATTCCATTTTATTTTATGAAAACTGTTAACTGAAGAACCAAGTCGTAACTCATCTATACCAGTGGACACGGACTATTCGAATAGGTTTTACTCTGATCAGATGTTGTACTAATTCCCACAAGTTGGACTCAGCGGCACGTTATCGTCATAACTACCCGAATTTCAAACCAATCCGTTGTCTTTGTTTCATCACCTAGCAGAACTTTAGGGGTTCGGGCATCCGAGCCACTCCAGTACCCCGCGGTACTCCCATTGGCACACCACCCATCCCCTAGCCCCTTGTGCGTCAGCACAGAAGCTATTAGGCTATCCACTCCGGCTCGGGCCTGGACAATGCCTCATACAGAGTGAGTGGTTGTACTAAAAGAGTTAGGCAAGATGAAAATCAATACTCGACAGCGTGAGCAATCCACCTACCCGGTATTCTCCACGAATCCCGGGACAAGGGGTAACCGCAGGTAGCTAAGTTACCCGTTCATACCCTACCCTTATGGCTGTTTCGGCGCGTAGCCGTATTTCGACAAGATCGGTTGCCGGGGTTCTTTCCTATTTTATTTCAAAACCACACACATCCACTTTCCCACATCCTTCATATTACACATTATTAGCATCACGATTATGATAGATAATTAAATGAGCGATTCCACCTATGCGTGCTATATCTAAAATAGACTTAGGTTGCTGTATACTTTGCTGGGTTACCTTAGCAAGCAAAATATGCAAGTTTTTATGTGATTAATGGGCCAAGGGTTGTGTTTGCAAAATATAGGAAATTAATGCATCAAGTGGGGATTCTAGTGAGCTTGCCTTTCACTTTGTTGAGGCGGTTGATATAACAGTTGCTGGACGTATTGGGCGCAGACCATTGTGTAGTATAACATGAGAGGCAGGCCGAACGGACTCTCCGGAAAAACCTAGTGCACAAACAAGGAAAACACACAAATCCAAGCATAATATGAGCTTATCAGTTTTGGTGGTGTAGAGCTTGGATTGCGGAGATGAGAGTCTGCTGGTTTCTTACTGGTGGTATTACTGCAAGTGGTTTGGGTGCAGTGAGTTTTTGGGCGAGTTGGCGGGCTCGGTAACGACAGTTATGGAGATACCAAGGTAAGGGTGGTGGACGCGAGATGCGGGGCCAACAACGCCGAAGGTTTGGCGGTCGCATGATGGTGTTTTGGATAAAATCTTTTGTTGAAGTGGTGGAGAGAGCAATGATGTTCAGATGATTTTTGGTATCGTCATCATTTGAATTCAGGGCTGGGACAGGCTAAAATAGGAACCTTTAAGATTTATGTGGAATAAGAGATTAACGGCATCGATCGCCAGGCTCACAATGTTTGTGTGACCGGTGCGAAGCACTGACTGGGCGTAGGACGGCGTCATGGTGGCACGACGGCGGCTTCCGACCAGAACAAAAGATAATGCGGAGTGTATGGGTAGGTAGAGCTTGATTTTAGATGAATTTAGTGAAAGAATCACCCAAATCGAAGTTGGAACGGAGAAGATACGAAATTTGTATATTTTGGAAAAAAGAAAAGGGAAAAGCGATAAACCTGGAATATTCCAAAATCCGAATATTTGGAAACCGGAGAATAAAATCGTATTTTTGGATTCTGGAGGAACAGAAAACATTTCTAGACTGCTTGCGAGCAGAATTTCAGGCTGGTGTCAACGGTCCATGCCTACGGTGTCAAATGTGGCATCGGCCTATAGGCGGCTATGAAAACTCCTAAAATCATGAAATTAATGTGGATGGTAGATATTGATTTTTGATGAATTTAGAAAAAAGAAAACAACGACATTAGAGCTCATAGGGTCGAGAGATTAATTCAGAAATAAATAAGTAGAATAAAAGAATTGTACAAGATTGGACCTGCTAGCTCGAATGACACATGATTAGTGATGGGCTAATCACCGGTGGCTAGTGGTTGGTGTAGAAAAAATAATGGGTGGATCCACCTGTCATTCACAGGAGAGAGGGGGCTGTTATAACAGGTAGAGGGTGCACGAGCAGGCCCGAGCAGCGCCTCTGTTCGGCTGCTTGACTCGCGCCGCCGTGAGCAACGAACAGGGTCTCACCGACGTTCACCTCTGGTGGTTGTCAGCGTGGTGGAGGAGGTGGACGCGGAGGTGCTCGCCGCGGGCAGCCATTGGTGGCGGCCTAGGAGCTCGTGGGGAGCTGGATACATGCAGGAAGGAGGGGTGGCTTGGGGATGGTGGAGGGATGTGGCGAGGTGCTCACAGTCGGAGCAATCGATGTGGCAGAACTGCCCAGGTTAACCCGGATTTAGTGCTTAATCACCAGATCCGGACTAACTTCGGTAGTCCTTCAGGATGTAGGTATCCTGACTTGGCCTTCCCATTCGGATCAAGCTTGATTTTTGGAGCGAGTCTTGAAGGAGTCCACAGGTTACAACATACACAGCCACATTTATTACATAGAGTTGAAATATTACATATAGAGTTCGCTATTTATTACATCCCGGCTGATAAGTTCTTCAGCCCTTTTAACAAAAGTTAACATAGATCACAAGTTTTTCTCCAACAGACATCTTACTCTGCTCAAAGCGTAGGAAAGCTTGTTTCAGAAGAAGGGAGGGGTAAGGTAAGGATCCCATTCGAACCAAATATATTCTGCCCCTGTAAAAAGAATAGGCAAAAAGACTGAGTACTAATTACTCAGCAACACTTATCCGACCACTGGGTCGAAACCCGACTCTCTAGCCTATAGCCGGGGTGGTTAGGTTAACTCACACTGCGGCAAGCCTAACAGTGAACCCTTAGCTCTTAGAATTGGTTTACTTTTTAGTTATTACCTGACCAGACTAAGTTGTTCTTAATCTACTAACAAACAAGAGAAAACACTTTGTCAAAGCATTCTTTATTAACGGGATCAATTTTCTTACTACGATGTCGGTCGCGATCAGGCAGCTTACAACCGGCAAGCCACAGACGATTCGAATCGATTTTTCCACCTCTCGAGAGGGATACTCAGACACCCGTCATATGTGTGTACACAGACCCCACATACGACAACCCAACATCCAGTGCCACCTAGCCGGAACCATCCTCACCGAATCCGGGTGTCAGTCCTTCGACAGCCGCCCAACCGCCTCCTTCCAGTTGGTCTCGACTAGTTCCGCGCTTAGGCACAACAGGATGAGAGGCTTACCGGAGCCCGTTAAGGACGGCAAGTGAATGAGGCGCGTTCGGCCCAACCAGGCCACACATCGGACGGCCTTATGCGACACAGGCAGGATTAGGGTCCATGGCAACAATCACAATATGCAATATACTAAAGCGAAACTGATCCCGCCGCATGCCTGTCAAATTATTAACATTCTTCTCATTCTTAACCAATTAACTGTAGTAAAAGAATTTCCGTTCTAGGCCTATGCCACCTAAGCCATCTAATGCGTATAGGATTTTTATGCTGGATAACGATTAATCATGCTCTAGGGTTTCAACCAACTCCTGACTCTAATGCACAAGCATAACCCATTCTTATTTAAAGGACTTAAAGAAAACAGGTAATGCACCGGGGCTTGCCTTGGGTCACGGGATCTGTTTTTGTCGGTGACTCGGAGTCTCCTCCTGCTGGTGTGAAGGACGTCTCGGCCACACCGGCTTTCGGAGTTTCCGATGCGGTAGAAGACTCTTCAACTGGAAGTGGCGGGACCAACGTGCCTATGTTGATGACATGCAGGAGTTTAAAAGTATGAGGATGATCAACCAGTTGAAAAAGTAAAATGTACAATTTTCTAAAGAAAAAGGGTGGCTGGGGTTAAACATCTATATTTTTGGGGTGTAGTTGATTGTCCTAGGGTTCAAATGAATTATATTTTCTTTTTAAATATTTTTAAATATTTTTAAAAGCTTAAATGAATTTTCTTGAAATTTTTGAATAATTCATATGGATTTTAGAATTAATTCTATATTTTTAATACGTTTTTATGAATTTTTCTGCATTTTAAATAAAGGCTAACTTCTTAAATTTATATAAACTTTAATTTAATTTATTTTTAGAAATACCAAAATATTTATATGAATTAATAAATAATTTTAATAATTAAAATAAACAGATTAATATTAAAGTAAAATAAATAACTAATTTAAATTAAGAAGAAAAAGAAAACAGAAATAGAAATTGGAATTCGGCCCAGCCCACTAAAAAAACAAAACAAAAAGTTCTGATTTTCCCCTCCACAAATCGTCTGGGCTCTCTTTCTGCCTAGCCCAGCCCACGAGTGGGCCGGCGGCCTTTTTCCCAGGCGCGGCCCAACTCCCTTCTCTTTCCGGCTCGGCCCCGCGGCCGAGGGGGTTGGCAGGCCGGCCTGCCGGGCGGACGGCCCAGCTGGGCTGGCGGCCCAGCGGACCGGCCTCGCCCGGCCGCCCGGCGCGCCACGTAGGCGCGTCGCCGCTCCAGCAGCGCCGGCGCCCCTCCGGCGCGGCGGAGGCCGAAAGGCCTCGCCGGCGGTGGCCTCGAGCGCGGCGTGCGTCCCTCTTTCCTTTCCTCTCCCTTTTCCCCTCTTTCCCCTCTCCCTTCCCTGCTGGTGCGCGCCGTCCGCTGCGGCATGGCGCCCGCCGACGCAACGCGCCGGCGCGCTGGCCTCGCGGCGGCGGTGGTGCCCGTAGGGGTCAACCACCTACCGCGCGGGGTGCGTGCAGGCGCGGCGCACCAGGTTCGCGCGTCCGCGGGAACCCTAAGGGTTCCCACGCATGGGAAACGCGGCGGCGACGACCACGGTGGCCGCGGCGCCATGCTTGGCTCCGAGCTCTAGCGAGCTCGGGCCAGCCCTCAGCGCGGCGCAAGAGAGGAAGGATGGAGCGGGGAGGTTGAAGCTCACCGGCGCGGGCGCGAAGAACACGGCGACGGCGGCGGAGGGCGGATAGCGGCAGCGTGGGGTGCGGGCGCGGGCTGGGAGCAGCGACCAGGATGCTTCCCCCCCAGCTCGGCGGGGCAAAGAAGAACCCGCCCCCCGCGGGTCCCACCTGTCAGCGCCGCCTGACAGGGGGCGCGGGTGGCGGGTGGGCTGGCCGCCACGCGGGCCGCCGCCCCCGGCTGGGCTTCGCCCAGCGGGCACGTGGCCATGGGCTGGCCAGCCGGCCTCGCGGCAGTTTTTCCCCTTTTCCCTTCTTTTTTTCTTTTTTTTTTACTTTTACCATTTTCATTTTTAACCCTGGATTTTGACCTTTTTCGACAGGGGTCCAAATACAAAAGTGAAAGGGCTTAATTTAAACTACCCTTTCACATTTTTGCCCCTGGAAAACTCCAAATTTTTAAAAAGGCCTCAAATTTAAATTTGAATCAAATTTTTCAAAGAAAATTACGATCGTATGCAATGCACTTAGGGTGTCTTAACTACGGAGTATCACAATCGAGCTATGGTGGCCTCTCAACGAAGAACGCAGAGGCACTCTGCTCCAGTGTATGAACACGGCAAGGGAGGAGGAGGGAGATGGCGTTCGCGGTGCACAACGCCCGGGTTGAACCGGGGGCTGATATTGCGGTGGTGGTGAGCTTGGTGTGGATGGAGGCATGGGGGTGGGGGCTATTTATAACCGACGGAGCAGGAGGCCGATGATGTGTCGCGGAGATGGGAGGTCCACATGGCGCGAAGATAGGGGTGCAAGTGTCGCGGAGATAGGAGGTCCAAGTGTCACAGAGATGGGAGGTCCACATGGCGCGGAGATAGGGGGTCCACGTGTCGCGGAGATGGGGGGTCCACATGGTACGGAGATGGGGGGTCCAAGTGTCGCGGAGATATTTTTTGGAATTGAATTTTGGAAAGGAATTTTGGAAAGAATTTTGGTGGAGAGTATTTGCGATATTTGGAATTTTGTTGAGCTCATATTAACACTCTCAAAACAAATAAGCAACATCCAAAGTTTTCGAAAATTTGATTTTGAATTAGGGAGGGATTAGAAGAAAATTCCGGATGCTAAATTTTGGGGCATTACAAAGGGAAAGGGGAAGGGGGCAAATCAATCATGGAAATGGGCGGCGACAAAACCCTAGCAATTTGGGGGAAGCAGAGGAGAGCGGTGTGAATCGCAACTGGCACCGTCCTCTTTAACGGGCCACACCGTCACTTCTCACAAAGGGAGCACTTGGATAATGATGAGACATAACAACGGCGAACGGTGTGACGTATCACACCAAGTACGCTGTTCGAATGGAATTCTACTCGGCTTTCCTAACTGAGTACTGTGGGCGCTCAGACGCCTGTCTCCACTACAACTGTACGTTCTCTGAGCATTCAAATTGATCTAGTTTACAGATGAGGACTCAGTCATGAACATGGCACTCTTCTCTCCTAATCGAGTAACCAACACCACTAGGATCTCTAAATCAAGTGTTCTACGCCACTCAGCTCCTTCCTACTAAGTGGCCTTGAGACAGTCAGAGCACTTACATCCTGGGGGCTCGGCCTCTCCACCGTGCCTTGTAAGGGTAGCATACATCACATAGATTGGCCGTGTTATATGCACTTGAGCGACGTCACAAATGGGAGCGGTTACAGGCAAAAAAATGAACAAAGATCGATCATATTTGGCGATTCAACAGATTAAGGCAAATGAGTTGAAATTCAGAGAAGGGCAACAAAAGACAGATCCAGAAGGTCCTTGCATTGGTACATTATGAGACAATATCATAAAAAATATGAAGCCCTACTCTGCTACGGCCTACATCTACTGCTGCTACCATGAATGGGCAGCATGACGGGGCTCTACTGAGCAGGGCTGGTGCCATGATGCGGCGGTGCTTGATCGCACCAGGGCTGGCATGAACACCCTCATCGCCGCTAGCATCGCCTCCACCGCCATCGCCATCATCGTTGTCGTCGCCGTCGGCATTACCCCCATCGTCGCCACCATCGTCACCATTGTCATCGCCGTCGCCGTCACCATACTCCTCCTCATCGTCGTCAGGCCCACCAAACCGGGGGTGGTTCAGCCCCCAGTTGATGGCCTCCTCCTCGCTGTTGTAGCCCTCGGAGTCGGGGTCCTCTAGATCTTCCGGCGGGACCTCCTCCTCTGACTCTAACGAGTCATCGCTGCTACTGGAGAAGGGAGTGGGCTCCTCATCACTGAGGCTGCCAAAGAGGATTTCATCCTTTGAGTCGTCAAAGTCCTTACGCTTCTAGCCTCCGCAGTTGGCCATGGCACTCTCAAAGGCAAGAAGATGCTAGTGGAAGTAAAGTATTGGCTGCCGGGGGAGGCAAATGCGATTGGCGATGGAAGTGGAAGGAATACAGGGACCCATGCCCCCGATTATATAGTGGTGGTCGTGCCGCTTCGTTTTCCATATGGTATGGATCCATACAGGGGTGACGCTTCGTATTCCAGATGGGGCATGTTTTAGTTGATACATCAGGTGACAGTTCGGAAAAGCGAATCAGGAAGATATTCCATTCACATGGCTTCGCCAAGACTGAGGGCGCGACGCTTCATATTCTTAGCAGTTTCTGGACTTGGAGTTCAAGCACTCAGAGTTCAAGCACTCAAACTTCAAGCATTGCAGGGGACCTTAAACCACTGTGAACAAGCTCCAAGATGCATTATCATCCCCCTTGGATCTTGGGGGCTGCGGGAGTGTTAAGGAGAAGCTTTTTCATAAAAATTTTCACGGTAATTTCCAGAAGGAACAGTTCAAAGTTTCAAATTGATTGCTGCTCAAGTCAACTAGAAACTTGGGGGCTACTCCATGTTTCGGATGGTGGGGTGGACTCCATGGTAACCTTCAAGATGATTCCTGCGAAATCGTTATGAAGCTTAGGGGCTTGTGGGAGTCATATGCCCCTAGGTGCCCTATGACGACTGGTTGGATCATCCTGACATGTGGGCTGAGTGGTTTGACCCCCGATCCAAGGAATCGGCTGGCGTGACTTGCAAGCAAACCACTCAGACTCCTCTAGGTAATGTTCGTTAGGATCTCATCCTCTAAATCTGGCATGTAATCTTACGAGTCGGTTTGCCAACGGCTCTCTAGGGACATGCTCTGTAACCATAGATCCTCGGCCTATATAAGGGGAGCTAGGGGCTATGGGAGAGATATCTCTCTCAATTGCTCAAACATCCATCAATACAACTCACCAACCCCATACAGGAAGTAGGGTATTACGCGATCGAGCGGCCCAAACATGTTAGATCGTCGTGTTCCTGCATGTTGTATACCATTTACGATCTTCTTGCCACCCCAACCAATCCCAAAACCATCGTAGGATCTAGCCTGTAGTGGGATGCTAGAACTAAACTCCCACATACCATAAGCCTTCCAAAGTATCCTCATAAGCTCTTCATGAAAATAGCTGTTTCCTGAGTCCCTAGTGATTTTAGTTCTTGTCCAGCGCTCCTCGGTAGGGTCTTCCTCTTCTTCTTCCTTTTGTTCATCCTCAAAAGTGTCACTGCCTTGCTCACTATCCTCACCATCATCACTACTATCGCTGCCATCACTGTCATCACCATCATCTAGATCTCCTGCTGCTGCAGCACCCTCTCCTGTTGGCTGTCCTCCTCCAGCGAGCTCCTGCTGCTCTGCTGCCTCTTCTCCTGCTCTCTCCTATTGTAAAGCAGCCAAGGTAGCGGCAATGGCGGCCTCAGTAGTTGTGGCAATAGCAGCCAATTGCTACTATTCTTCCTCCTGTCTCTTCCTCTTGCGGAGCATCCACAGTCGGAAGGCTGGACCTACCACAGTGAAGCTCAAGGGTGCCTCAGGAATATAGCCTGGAATGTAGCCATAGGTCCTCTTGCATGCTGTCTGCTTGGTGCGTGCCATCTACAGGGAACGAAAGCACAAGTATAAGAATAGATCCAAAAGAATAATAAAAACTGAGTAAACAATTTGCCAAATAAATAAAGTTTTAGCTGGAGATATGAACGAGTAACACAAGAGCCAAAAAGAACTATTGTGTTATAGTCAGAATTTTGAAGTCAGCAACTTAGTCAGATGAGTGAGACTACAAAAATCCTTAGAAACGACCAGTACTACTCTATGCCAGTGTCATACAGTCAGCAAGGCTCTGATACCACTTACGTCACCCCCAGTTTTAAAAAGTAAACCGAAAGTAAACCATGTATGTGCCAGGATCGAAATCACATACATTGGAACACAAATGATTTATTACACAGTGCATAACGAGCGTACAAGTATCACTTATTACAAACGTAGTCATAGTGGAAATCTTAAACATAAACCAAAATAGTTCTTTAACATAAACAAACGTCTAGCATCAGAGTAAAATGACAGACGGGGCCATCCACAAGTAGCTGTCAGGGAGCAACACTAGGCTAGAACTCATCGTAATCCTAAAAGGACTGGGTGTAATCCTCAGCTTCTCCATCTCCTGAGCAGCGGTTGCAAAGGATGCAACATTGTTGTTGAAAATAAAGCAAGGGTGAGTACGTGTCATATTCAGCAAGTGTTCCATTTAGGCTAAGGTGGACTGGCTTTATAGTGGATTGGCAAAGTTGCAGTAGCTTTTAGTTGGCCAACTTTTTATTAAGCATTAGTTAGCAGTTCCCATCCCAAGATATTGAACAGATGTATAACATCAAGATATAGCATGAGTAAAATAAATATCCATCATCGTTCATCATAACAGCCCAAACCACATGTTTCTCTAATCATTTGAAGATCCAGTCTACTCATAACCGTGAGCACGGCTGATGCATCAGTTTGTTAACACTCTCGAGAGGTTATACACTTTACCCATGGGTCGTGATTTCCCATATGCCGGGGTTTGCAAGACCCACAAAACACTCTCTTTGGTGAGTGGCATGTAATCTCACTATGAGACCTTTACATAGATTCACTAAAGAGTAGCCGCCCGTTACAAGTTCCCCTCAGTTAAGCATAGAGTTCGCTCCAAGATGTGACTGACAAAAAGTAAGCAAATAAACCACTACACCCATCTTGGCAAAAGAAGACCTATGCCCCAGGCCCCTTTTACGCCATATTTCAGGGAAGAAAACTACAACTTTAGATACTCTAATTATTCAATCAAGGATGTCCCATTCCATCCCACATGGTTGTACTGTTTTCTTGATGGTCACTCGGTGAACCGATCCTTACGGTGAGACACTCGAGTAAAACGACTCTCAAGTTCCCAAACCAAGATTCCAACAGTTCCATAAGTTATCAAGATTGATCACTCCCAACCATGAAACATAAGTTCAAAATTTAAGGTTGAGCACTAACAAAGCTACCACATCATAGCCCAAAGTCATATCAAGATATCAAATGGCTAGTCATCCTTAGGTTGCTGTCAAGTTGTGCAGGAAAGTAAGTTTTCAATGTAAGGGACCAAGTAGGTCAAAGAACACTTGCCTTCTTTAAAAGATTGTTCGGGTTCCTCCCAAACTAAGTTCTCAGGCTCACCAGTGAACTCCTTGTCTACACGTTACACATAAAGCAATCAATACTTGGACAAAAGGTAAAAACAGTACACCAAACATTTGCAATAGAAGCTCATAAGCATGTAACATTATTCTACTCACTGATACAAGACAAATAGTTCAAAAATCACTTAATTCGGAATTAAGATGAGCAAGATATGCAGTAAACAGCCTAACAGGGGCATACCCTAAATTAAAAACAAAAGTTCCAAGGGTTCCAGTGCCAAAGTTCATGGATCTCGGGTTCAAAATCAATAGAACATAGGGTTTCGATTGCTAAAAGCCCAGACATGGATTGATATGCGAATAGAAATAAAGAATCAGGGGCTGAAACATTAAATCAGGGGCTCAAATTCAATAAACATGACCTGCGGGTTGATTTATAAGTGCAGGGTTTGTTTAGCAAGAACGGCAGCGCTGACCGGGGGGTGGACCGGTACGCCGC
Organism: Paspalum vaginatum; assembly: GCA_030272315.1. Taxonomy (NCBI): domain Eukaryota; kingdom Viridiplantae; phylum Streptophyta; class Magnoliopsida; order Poales; family Poaceae; genus Paspalum; species Paspalum vaginatum. The sequence goes on along the minus strand of CM059020.1, from coordinate 8,114,936 downwards.
AATGATGGCCGTCTAATTAGAGGGGTGGACGGCGCAGATCGGAGAGGGGGAGGGGTTTGGTCGATGGCGGCCAGCAGAGCCGAGGCATGCACGCGGTGGTGGCGGCGCACTACTGGCGCGGCGGCGTGCGGGCGCTCCAGTGCACTTGGAGGCACAGTTATTGGCCGGATAACACTAGCATGGCCCGGCGGAGCCTGTGGTGGCGGCGTTAGTGTGGCCAGGAATGGCATGCGACGGTGAGGTGAAGTCCATGGCAGCGGGTATGGCGCCAGTGAGGAATCTGGGGGGCTATAGGGGAAATTGAGGAGTAGAGTTGGCGTAGAGCATTCCTCACCTCAAGGCGAAGGTCTTGGGAGTGATCTCGTCGGCGAGGAGGCAGTGGAGGCGGAGAACGTCGGTGGTAGTCCAAGAACTGCAAGAACGGCGGAGTGCTGCGATAAGAGGTGACTGGTGCGGGATTGAGTCCAAGAGATAGTGTGTCGGTGTGGCGGAACCGCCGATTTAATCTGGACTAAGCACACCTGCCACCTCTGGCTTGCAGTGCGATTAGACCGAACTAAACCCGGTCGTCCGTCGAGAGTCATTCGGCTCCCGATATTACCTTTTCCCAGAGGAACTGACATCATACACATCCAGCCCACAATGGAGCCACAACAGATACATCATCTCAGGCAGTTGAATATAGCATATATAAGCTTGTTTTACAAACCGATTCGAAATAATAATATAAGTTTCAACATATTACCATACGAAAGGCAAGTTTGAATCAGATAGCGGAAGCGAATTTGAAAACATCTCTCAGCGGAACGAAACACTTTATTAGTCTTCACGCATCGTTGATCGAGGCGAGCAGCACCGAGCCCACCGGTACTACCCTCCTCCAAGCACTTGTCCAGATGTCGCCGGTACCTGTTCTCAAAAGGTGGGGGCAAACCCTGAGTACTAATTACTCAGTAGGACTTAATGGATTGGCTTACGGCTGACGCAAAGCTTGCTTACTAGCATGTGGATCCTTAGCCATTGATTTTAAACAGTGGTATAACAATATAGAGTATCAAGTTTCATCTTTTGCATATAACTCCAATATAATAACTTACAGAAATGTAAGCAATACAATACAAACATGTAGTATTTGAAAACATGAGTAACGGATATAATATATTCAAGTAGTTACTACGCTGCCCGACAGTGATATTGGCATTCCCACACCTGGTAGGCATCAGCGATTCGAATCGATTTTTAATTCCCGGGAATAACTATCATGCCAGGGGTATATGCTTACTAGCCATCGCGTTCCCACATATAGCCCCAATCTTAACCTGCCTCGTCCCAAGTTCGATTCACTCCCGCCTAGCCCCCGGGTTGTGCCCCCATGACGAGCCTGCCGACATCTCGGTCTCCCCGTCATGAGTACCAAGCTCCCCCGGGCCACCTTCCTCTCAACCAGCGGGTAGGAACGTGTCTCTGTGCTTCGGACGAGCCCAGGAAAGACTTTTCCGGTCCCATATCCCGGATAAGCACTCTAGCAATGTTATGCCGATCAGCAGACGAACAGCGGACGGGCCTTATGCGACTCGAGCGGAGCCAAACACACACCACATAATAAAATTATTCTCCGCCCGGTCTCCATTTAAATCATGAGCATAGTATTACTTTCTCAATAGTAAAAGTTTTGTAACCTTTGAAATCACTTACGTGACGAGTGACTCCTTTCACTCGTGTCTACTCGCACCTAGCAGAGCCTAGGCAACTCGTCCTACGAACTCTATATATAGGTGCTAGGGCCAGGGCGGCCAGGAGATCTAATGCAATTGTTTTCAACCAACTCCTAATGCGGATGCGTAATGAAACAATCAATCATCATATTAGCTGGGAGAAATCATGGTCCTGCCTACCTTTGCTTATTCTTATCAAACCAACAAACTAAACTAGGTTAGTTTGTCGGGTTGTGGGGCTTTGCCCCAGGCAACCTCTTGATTACTTGGACAACTCCTCCTTCCAAACACGACTGATGGGCTCTCCAGGTCGTGTCTGGGGCTTACTTGATCTTCTGGATCACCATTGCTTAAAGTAGCTCCCGCACTTGTTTCTCAATCACGTATCTGCAATAAGCGTTGCTATATGAATGCTATGCATGACACAGTGAATGAGACGCACAATCATCAAGCATACAACTGGTTAAGCAAAATATGAGGCAAACATCTAGTTACGCATGTAATGGATTACTAGCTCAATCAAAACATCCTGACTGGCACTAGCATTAATATTACTTTTGTAGACCCAAAGCAAGCGTGTATGTGCAATCTCACAAGAACATATATACAAAAATCAAGTTGTCAATCATAAAGCTACCATGGTGATGTGAGCCGATCAAACATGCACTAGTTATTTAGTCATTACGATTACTAAGGTAAGTGTGGTGGTTTTTATTGGATATACTAGTTTCACATTTTCTATTGTTTACATAAATATGCATTATTTCTACCCTTTTCAAATCAGAGCCAAAACCTTATATGCATCACCTCCTATGCTAGCAGTGAGTCATGGTCATAACCTAGAGGTCATATCAAGCCCCTAAAGTCACATGGAGCATTTTTTTCACCATAGCAACCTTTTCCTAAATTAATATATGCTTAAATACAAGACAAGGGCAAAATAGTAATTAAATAGTCAATGCTAGGGCTACCAAAAATCACATAGGGTCTAGATACCCTAGTACAGGTTCTGTCCAAATGTCATAGCATTTGGAGCTCATCTAGACCACTTTTACCATTTAAGTTGATTTAGCATGCATGTAACAAACCGAGGGTAAAACAGTCTTTTCACATAACCACATCTTACCCATCCTGTAGATCTATTCACAAGGATTACAATGCAACTGAGTTTGCCATTTTTGGATTTTTATTTGATTTATTACGAATTTTCAAAGTTCTCTGTTTATAGAAATTCAATAAATCGAAAACCATAACAGTCAGGGACCTAAGCGTGAATATCTATTAACATCAGGGGCTAGAGCGTAAGGATTTGATGACTCAGTGAATAGCGCACAGTACTTGAATGAAAATGAACAAAAGCGCAGGGGTCTTTTTGAAAAACAACCTTCTTCTTCCTTCTTCCTCTGGACAAAGGCACACAGGCGCGCGGCGTGGGGCATGTCCGCGCGGGGGCCAGCGTGTAGGGTGCCAGACTTCGAGCTGAGCCACTTGCGGAAGGTGTCCCAGGCGTAGGGCTTGCTTTCCCCCAAGACGGCGTCGCGAGAGGAGCCCGGAATGGGCGGGGAACGCCGGTGAACCGATGATAGCCACGGCGCACCGAGCTCGACGACGGCGGCTCGATTCGGCGGCTCAGGCGGAGGAGTGGGGCCACGGCCGGGTCCAGGAGCTGCGCGTGGATGAGGGCATCCTGGCGGGGGTGGTCTGGTGGTAGGGGGAAAGTCCGAGGTGGGGCCTCCACGATGAGGTTGGCGGAGGACTTGCGACTCACGGTGGCGTGTGCGTGGGGAGGGCGCCTGGGGCGGCCGCGGGCTTCAAGGATGGGCGGGTTCGGTGGAGGATAGTGCGGCGAGTGCGGTGCTTGTGCTAGGAAGGGCGGAGGAGGCTAAGGCGGTGGGGTGTGAGCTCAACTCGAGCTCGGTTTCGGGCCGCCCATGGCGGACGCGCTCTGGGCGTGCACACGAGAGGGAGAGAGGCAGGGAGGGAGCGAATGAGGTGAGGATGATGGAGGGTTGAGGTCTCCGCTCTTGTCCGGGGTACGGGGCAGCGCGGTAGGGGTGAGGGCAGGCCGGGCGGCGCATGGCCATGGCGGCCAGGGCGGCGCGTGGCCATGGCGGCCAGGGCCGGTGCTGCGTGGGCGAGCGGGAGGAGAGGAGGAAGAGAGAGGGCGTGGGTGGACCGGGTCCATAGACCGGAGTCAATGACAGGTGGGTCCGGGATAAAGAGGAGGGAGAGTGGTCCATGGGCCGGGTGCACAAATCGACGGGCGCAAGGACCAAGTGGGACCCACAGTGCCTGCTGCCCACGGGATGGGATCCGAGGTTCTGCCATGTGGGGCCCGCCCGTCATAGAGACAAGGAAAAAGGAAATTTTTGGTAAAAAGGAAAAGAGCCCTTTGACCAGCTGAAGACATTTTTAAATCTCTGTTTTTGAGCACCTTATGGTCCAATTTTGCCAAAACCCCAAATACAAAAGTTGTTCTAATCTTCTAGATCTACAACTTTGTCAAAATGTGCAGTACCCACTTACATTCAAATTTTGTGAGTTTTAATGAATTCAAATCAGGGGTTCATGTTTGACCAACTATTTCTTTAACCTTATAATTTCTGTTTAGCCTATTTGTGTGCATTTTCATGCCAAGTGAACTATACCAATGTTGCTTAGTATTTTATTTCCTACAACTTTGGTATTCAAGTCATGGTCAAATTTAGAACTTGGTTTCAGAATATTTTGAATTTACTAAACTGTTCTCAGTTTGGCAGATTTCACTAGTTGGCATTAAACACTCTAAAGCTCCTAGCAAACCTTTGTGCATGTCAAAACTCATAGTACAAGAGTTGTTACGCATTAAATTTACTACAAGTTTGGTATTAAGTCTTTGGTCTAGATCACATTACATTTTGAGCTACAAGGGTAAATAGTTTCAAGAGTTTGTCGTATGGCAGATTTGGCCTATGTGTGGTCTCTCTTGTTTTCAAGCTTTGGGATATCGAATGAAGTCCAATGAGATCAAGGTCTAATGTATTTGAAAGGTTATGAGCTTAATTTCATTTCATAGAATGGAAGATTTTGAAGTTGTATAGTCAAATCGAAAGTAATTTCAGAATGAAGTTTGGGAAAGAGTGTCGACCCTACACCTAGCAACATTTCTTGAGTGTTGGCTATCTGGGTTTGGTTTGAACTTTCGGGCCCCTTAACATCTGATTTGAAAATGGTCAAAATAGAATCTTTGAAGGAAACATCTTGAACTAAAACTTTTGTATTCGATGTCTCACATGAAAATGTATGAATGTCTAACTACTCAACCAGGTAACGTGCGACTCTCTATTTTGGATAGAATAATTTTGACTTAGTGATTTCTCCACCAATCCTCATCACTCTCTAAGCATAATTAAATCCTAATTCACCATTAGTGTTCATGCAATCGTGTGTCAGGGCTTTCGAGATGCCGGGGGCATCACAGTCGGGTGCTGCGGATATGGCGAAGCTTACCACGGTGATCGTGGTGAAGGGGAACGATCGGAGGCGCGGAATGCGACGGCGACGGGCAGCGCTCCGAGAAACTGCAGATGGCGGAGTCGATCAGTGTTAGGCGGATTCCAAGCGGGGATAGAGAAATTGAGAAGTGCTCGGGTCCGAAAGAGCGCGGCAGAGCTCCAAGAACAGCAGATGGATGGGTCGACGGGGTTAGAGGAGCTCCGAGTGGGAAACAAGAAATGGAGAGGCGCCTCGAGTTCGCAAGAGCGTCACGATTCTCACCGTCGCGACGGGGATGGAGGATGGTGGACAACGGGGCCGCCGTGCAGTGGCGGCTCCGGCGGGAGGCGATGATGACGGTGCTGCGCGAGTGTGTGGATGGCGCAGCGAGGGCGGAAACGAGTGCGAACGGACTCCGAGAGGTGGGGGAGTCGTACTAGGAGGACATGGCGGAGAACGTGGGTGCGGGGACGTGGACTGGGGTCAGGCGCGGTTCCGGCTTGAGCGGACGAAGCGGGGAGCGGTTGCGCGAGGAAGAGGGCGCCGCTGACAGGTGGGCCCGAGCTGGCAGTGGAAGCGAGCTGGGTGCTGGTGGGAAGAGCTGCGCTGAAAGGCGGGGTCCACATGGCGGTGAGAGGAGGCGAGGGCGCGCTGTAGCGCTGGGGCGAAAGAGGAAGTGGGCCGGTTGGGTTGCTGCGGTGCAAGGGAAGAGAAAAAGCCAAAGAAAAGGAAAAATGGCCCAACAGCCATCTCGAACTGAACAGAGGATTTACTAAATATTACCAGGAACTTTTGTACACAAACAAAGGATTTACAAAGAAAAAACATAACAGAAACTAAACTAAACACTTGAGCACTCAAATACTAACATACAGGAAATATATGCATCAGCATAGATGCACAAACAAGTTGAACTTATATTTATTTTAGCACTTGACTTGAGAAAGGAATTAATACTTGAGAAAGGAATTAAATAAATTCATGGCATGATCACTAAACAATCCTTCAATCATGTCATGAATGTGATATTCATTCAATCATGTCATGAGTGTGATATTCATTCAATATGCTTGACTCCCAACACATGATAGTATTCATGTTTCATTATGAGATATGTATATTAAAGTTTATCCTTTTACACTATGACATTATGAATTAACCTGTGAAAACCTGTCAAGTGACTTCACAAAGTAGTTAGACCTTTAATCGCGTTGTCACTCAATACACCAAAACCACTAAGGAGGCTTGCTACACTTACAGGACCCAACAACCTCCAAAGCCTACAAAATGGCATGGATCATGTACACAACAAATTGTAATGGCACCATTCCTAATACGTGATTTGTAATGGTATATCAAATATGCTAAAGTTGTAATGGCATGAATCTAAATAACCAAAAAAACAATGCCTTTCTTTTTTTAGAACAAGAGCTTACATATTATTTATACATCAGTCTTACAATCACATTGGATGCATGGAATAATACATGTACTCATTTCATGCATCCAAGTGCATTCAGAACATGATAAGTAAATCTAGCAAGGTTGTGAGCTATTGTATTTGCCTTTTTCTTAACATGAGCTAAAAAACCTACATCTTCCTGTAAGCTCTAGAATTTCATTTAAAACACGCAGAATAGTTGACCTGATCTCCGCTCTAGTTCTCCACGAAGAACATACTTCTAAATTATCGGTCTCCATTATAGCCTTTGGCAAATTCAAATTGTTCAATGGTTTCAGCATCACGCGCAGCAAAGGCTTCAGCAATGAGAATATTTTGAATAGAAGCATACCATTTGCATTTAGCCGCTATAAACTGGCCCTTATCATCTCGAATAACCACAGCAGTGGCACCTTTTTGCTTTTTTGAAAGGTAAGCCGCATCCACATTGATCTTCACAATACCTGCTGGAGGCGCTTTCCACATCCAAACTTGTGGATCATCCTTCTTTCCTGGAATAGATTCAGCAGAAGCAATTAAATCAAAAGCCATTTATCTTGCCCAGCTGCAAGCCTGCAACATGTTCGATTTTATTTCCCCATGGCACCTTTGATTGTGTGCTGTCCAAATTGCCCACATTCCACATAAGATGGGACCACAATTTATAGCAGGGCAAATCGAATTATCTAGGGTCCGTTTGGTTCAAAGGGGACATGGTAGGACAGAACGGCTTCATCCCAGTTTCGCTGTTGTTTGATTTGTGGACACTGATTTTCATCCCAGTTTCACTACTGTTTGATTTGTGGACACTGAAATAAACTCATACCAGGGATGGCAACAGGGGGGTTCGGGGCAAGTGGAGTGTTCGCGGACCCGCCCCGAAACCCGAGAATAAAACTCACCCCGCCCCCGAAACTCACTTCGGGTTAAAATCCACCCCCGCCCCGAACCCATCAGGGACCCGAGACCCGACGGTCCCCGAAATCCAAAGGATACAATAGCATACTGCATACAATACCAATCGGTAGCAGGCATTCATACGAGTTTACAGCAGCGTACTGCACAAACATTCAGCAGTAGGCGTACAATAGCAATTAGGCTGTCTCCAATGAATAGTGTATACGGATTGCCTATAATACAGAACGACACTGTAACGCTACTCTACGTAAAGAGAAAAATGGTTGGAACAGTGATAAGCAAAAGTGGATAGGCATCTGCTGGAGATGGTCTTACAGGAAGTTTTAATCCAATAGTTGAACCGTATTGTTACACAGTTTTCGGACCAAATAGATGCAACGGCTGATTCTGATGCAGGAGGGGATACACAAGTGCCTGGAGTCGATGTAGTTCAATCAACCACACTGAAAAAATACAAAAGCGTCAAAGATAAGCATACACATCTTGTAAGCAGCAATCAATGCTAGTATACTATACCAAAGATTATTTTATTGAATCTAGGTCTTAGTTTTTAATTGAATGCAGTACGCTGTTGTATACTCGTAGGGTCTGTTTGGCACTCGAACCAGCTGGAGCCTGGCTAGGATTTCTGGCCAGACTAAAGTTAGCTTAGCTAGAAGTAGTCATGGACATGGTTGGTTGGTTGGTTTGTGTTTGGTTGTTCCTGGCTATTAGTGTGGATATCTTTGGCCTATGTTTGGTTGTCCCTATCCACTACACGCGCCCGGACTCCTCTACCTTCACCGCTTCGCATGTCGTTGTTGTCTCCGTCGTTGTCGGGGAAGGGGAGCCGCGGCGGTCAACGAGCCGGTGGGAGGGGGAGCCTCGGTTGGATCCGCGTCGGCGCCGGCGGCCACCTCAGCATCTCGATCTGCAGCGCCGACACGCCGGCGGGAGAGGGAGCCTCGGCGGGCGCCAGGCCGGCTGGAGGGAGAGCTCCCATCCTCACGGCTGTCGACCCCGCGCTGGCTCCCCGACCTCACGGCTGCCGTCGCTTGCTCCAGTCGTCCTCGCGGCGGAGGCAGAGCTCGGCCGCTACTCTTGCAGCTGCAGCGGAGGGAGGAGAGAAGCTGTGGCCGGCGCGCCGGACGGAAAAAGGAGAGGAGCGCCGTGCCGAACCGAGAGGGGGATCAGCGGCGGCCGGCACGCCGACAGGAGGGGAAGCCTCGGCAGGCCCCTGTCCTCGCGGCCACCGTCGCCTGCTCCCGTCCTCGCGGTAGAGGCGAAGCTCACAGCGGAGGATGACTGGGAGGCGGGGCGGCTAGCGAAGAGGGAGGTGGAGGCGGCACGACGGACGACGGTGAGGTGCGGCAGCGAGCGGACGAGGAGGGGCGTGGCGGCGGACCGGAGGGCCAATGGCCTCGTGGAGCACTCGCTGCGCGTAGATGGCCAGGCCAGAAAAAGAATGGCCGAATCCTCCGTTCCGCTGGGGCCACCCTGCGGGGCTCGAATTGCATTAGCTGGGCCTGGCTACGCGAACGGTCTGCTCGACCAAACAGAGGCCTCGTTCTACCGTGGCCTGGCTGGGGACGGGGCGCGGCTACCAAACAGCCCCGTATAGACCTACCCCAGACCCTTGTAGATCCGGCCCCGCCGTGCCTGGAGCTCCCGCCGCCACGTCTTCCCATGGCCACCTCGCGCTGCACCGATGCTCGCCTCCCCAGCTCATGCGACGCCGCCAACGGGTTCTACTCCACCGACGTGCTCCTACCCTACTCGTGCGCTGCCACCGCCGGGTTCTACTCTGCCGCCATGCGCCTCATCAGCTCGTACGTCGCCGTCGCCGCCATTTCGAGGTGTGCTCCGTCTCCTCGGCTTGCATGCCACCGCCTGCTGCTGCCCAGCTCGCGCGGAGGTAGATGGAGAGAGACGGGGGACGATGGGGATGTCCCCATCCGCTCATTTTGGAGGGACGGGTCAGCCCCGCATCTTGAGGAATATTCTCCTCCGGGGATGATCTCATCCGAAGTGTTTCCAAACCAAACATTTGCAAACTGGGGACCGTCCAATCCCATCCCTCCATATCCCCTTAATTAAACACATGCTTAGAGTTGCCGGTTGCTTGTGCGGCGTGCTGATATATACTTAGGGCTTAGCTTGGTTTGATATTAAACCTATGGCATACCAAAATTTTGGCAATTTTGACTTTGTTTAAATATAGATAAAAGTCTAATCAAACAATAAATTTTTAGTTTCTTCCGAATGAGAAATTCATTCTTTGGTTAAATTTTAGTATAGATACATACAGAGTCAAGGTTGCTAAAAATTTGGTATGCCCAAGGTTTGGCACGGAACCAAGAAGGCCCTTAGGCTATATGGGACGTCTTTTGCTCTCCGGTGGTAACGAGGTGGGACATATTTCCATGGTTCAGGGCCCACGGGGAACCCGCGGGTGAGAATTGAAACCCGCCCCGCCCCAAACCCGTGTACGTGCGGGGTAAAAACGGACCCGTCCCCGCACCCCGTCGGGTCCAAAACCCGCGGGGACCGGCCCGAACCCGGCCCACTGCCATCCCTAACTCATACCCAAGAAGGAATATTCTTGTAAGATCTACAGCGAGCGCATTCCGCAAAATTTATCAGACGCGGTCGTCCCGAGCCAACGCCGTCGCCTTCCGTCTTCTTATTCCGCGCCCTCCTGCTCGCCCCTCCCTTTGCCTTCCGCATGGCATCGTGTCGCCGTCCTCCCGCACCGAGACGTGGCGCTGGCGGAGCTCGCCGCGGGCGGGCTGTGCAGCCGACAGGCGCCGCGGCACGATCGGTGCGTGAGGCAGGGCGGGGAGCCGCGCTTGACGGGCCAGGCCGCGGCGAAGCTACACTCCCGACGGGGGAGGCCTGCGGTGGGAGGTACGCAGCCGCCGGGATGGGCGGAGGCGCCATCGGTGAGGGGTGGAGGTTGCGCCGGCGGCAGCAGGGAGGGGCAGAGGCAACAGCGGGTTGAGTGCGGCGGGCGGCGGCCATGGATGTTGGCAGTATGACATGTGGATCCATGCTTAACTGTGATGTGATACGCGGAGCCAGAACCGCTCCATTTTCACCCATTCAACCAAAAAAATGGAGCATTCCGCTCTTTCAACTAAACATAGAATAGAATCATTCTATCCTAAGTACAGAGTCATTCCATCCCACTTAGTAAAGTAAATCATAGCACTATGTAGCAAGATATAACTTTGGCAATTTTATATTGTACAAATCATTAAGGGAGTGTCAAAACATAGAAGCAAAAATACATTAATTAAGGTATAGTATAAACAGTATCATCAACGTCACCACTGTCAAGGCATAGGCATGTACCTCGTGCTTCTATCCGTAGATCCGGAGCCTCGTGCCGGGTGGGTGGGCGGTGACAGATCATTTGCTTTTACTGGTATTAGTCATGCATTACACGCCACCAGAAAACTTTCGTGCCCTCTGGCCTCTGCAGTAGATCCGGAGCCTCGTGCCCGGTGGGCGGTGGGCGGTGGCCCGGGCGCCGGAGGTTAGTTAGCACGTCGGCGAGCCGCACCACACTGGGACAACACTCGCTCGCCAGTCGCCACTGCAGCGCCAGCGCCTCCCGCGTGCTCTTCCCCCTTCCTCCCCTCGGCAAGCAAGCCCAAGATTCCATCGACCCGTCCTCCCCCGCCACCGCGCTCTCACGGCGTCTCGGCTGCTCACCCACAACCTCCTCGGCTCCTCCCCTGCCGGGATCACGAGACCACGCCGCGAGATTCAAGGGACGTGGGTTAAGCAGGGGAGGCGAGAGATCCGTGCGGTGTGGCTGCGCCAGCCGCACTGAGCCGAGCTTGCTCTGCTCATGCCGCTGAGGTAGAGTCCGCGGGTGGGCGGGGCGGAGGTACGGCCTACGCCGGCGGTGGCCACGGCCGGCCTCGTCCACCGTCGGGATGAAGCCGCGGAGGCTCGGCTACGGCTACGGCCGGGGCCGGCGCGCGGCGGCGCTGCTCCTGCTGCTGCTCTGCCTCTGCTTCAGCAGCCTCTTCCTCCTCCTGCTGCACGGCTCCTCCGCGCCGCTGGAGCCCGCGGCGGAGGAGAAGGCGGCGGCGGCGGCGGCGAGAGTGGCGGAGGCGCAGGCGGAGGTGGAGGAGGCGCCGCTGCCGCCGGGGAACACCAAGCTCGCCTTCCTCTTCATCGCGCGCAACCGCCTCCCGCTCGAGCTCGTCTGGGACGCATTCTTCCGCGTACGAATCCGAAATCCGCTCTCGTTTTTAGCGATCGCTCATTGTTGCTTCCCCCTATTGCCGTCCAATGCCACTGAATGCCCGCGCGGATCCTGATTGTCTCCTCATTGCTGATAATACCGTATCCCTTTTGCGTTGAGGGCAGGGTGACAAGGAGGGGAGGTTCTCCATCTTCGTTCACTCGCGGCCGGGCTTCGTGCTCACCCGCGCCACCACCCGCTCCCGGTTCTTCTACAACCGCCAGGTCAACGACAGCATCCAGGTTCGCACATTTGCAGTGCAGCATATGATGAGTGGGGTTTGTTGAAGTTGAAGCGCAGTTGCATTGCGCTCTTGCTGAGGTGGCTTCCCTTGTGTGGTGCAGGTGGATTGGGGGGAGGCGAGCATGATCACGGCAGAGCGCGTTCTGCTCAGACATGCTCTCAAGGATCCACTCAATGAGCGCTTTGTTTTTGTCTCCGACAGGTACACTCTTCAAAGTGATTTTCAGTGATGCCATTGCCAAATTCTGCCCTGGAATTTGTGTGCATAATCTTATCTGGGGTTGGATGCCAGAACATGTCCAGTTTTAGTATTCTTTTCCATCAATCAAACATGTGTGAATTGTGATCTTGAGCTATTGATTTGTCTGTAGCAAGTATTCTTTTAGAGTCTGCAATTTTTTGTATATATGGTTATAAAAGTAGATCATCTGTTAGGGTTGTACAGTCAAAAGTTTAATGTGAAGCAAGAAAGATCTGCCTTTTGTATCCTGAAATGTTGGTTATGCCCATTGTTAGGTTGTTATGTGCTTGTTCAATGGGTATCAAGCTTGTATTCGGTTTTTAGGTAACAAAAAAGATGATAGAGGTAATAAAACAGTTCGAACCATCTTGGAGAGGATATTTAATTTTGGCACTGGCACTGATAGGCTTGAAAACAAATGTTTTCTTGTTGTCCTGAGACCTCACTGGTTATCTACTACTTGCTGTCTGGCTTGAATAATAAAAAGCCAATGTACCTGGATATAAACATTTACTCCCAAAATCCTGCTCCATCTAGTGACGATAGAGAATTTGATTGGCAGAATAAGCATTTTGCTTTCATTTGTTTTGAGTCTCAAAACTTTTTTTTGTATTTACAAATAATAATGAGCTAAATGTCTCAAGTTCTCAACTCATCTTCCGAATCGTCAACAAGATTTATCATTCAAGATCATATTGAGTATATGTTCAAGGAAAGATACATCTTACTGTGCAAGAAGAACCATAGTATACTGGTAAACTTGTGGTACTTTTTAAGTACAAAATTATTGTAGAAAAGATTGAGAAATGTTCATGGTAATAGCTGAACACTTGTAATAGCATAGTAATTTAAATGTTGATGTACTTCTTTTAGTGCTACCACTTTGTAGGATATTTCTTCTACTGTCAACAGTTCCACACCTTTAATTGTATTTTGACAATCTGTTTCTTCTTTCCGTGCTGGTAATTTTTTTATCTTAACTTTGATTCGTGCTTACTAGGATCTTCTTTCTGTGGCAGCTGTGTACCATTGTACAATTTCAGCTACACTTACGACTACATAATGTCGTCATCAACCAGCTTCGTAGACAGGTATAAATTGATATATACCGTGGTCTCGGTTATGCCAGTCTTTTATGATGTTGTTGGAAATTCATTTTGTGCCTTTTCCCCTTATGATTATCTCTGCTTTTTTGCACCTTGATCCTGTTGATGTCTTGCAGATGAAGGGTCAGTACCTTTTGTCTTCTGATATTCCCAGTTCATTATACTGGTTGCAGTTTTGCTGATACAAAGGCAGGGAGATACAATCCAAGAATGGACCCAATTATCCCAGTGGAGAACTGGAGGAAAGGCTCACAGGTGACCTTTCATCCATTTCTTACAAATAGAGAATAGTCATTACATTGATAATTCATTTTGGCTGTTATGAAATTGTTTCCAGTGGGCTGTGCTAATCAAAAAGCATGCTGAGGTTGTGGTTGATGACGAAGTGGTGCTACCAGAATTCCAGAAGCATTGCAGGGTATATATCTTATTTGTTTGCAGATAAGTTTGAGAACAGTAATAAGGTGACACTGTTAACCAATACTTATTAAATTGCTGATCTTTACATTTATACTTTTGGAGTTTTGGGAAAACATGGAAACCAAGAGAGATATTAGATAACCAAAACTTTCTATTATTGTTGATAGGGTTTTTACATGTTATGTAAACAAGCATAGTTAACAGGGCTTGAGCTCCTAACAAATTGCTAAGAATCTCAAAAGAACTAGTAAAGCTAGCATGGAAACTGCTGTGTATAGGACCAGCAACACATGATAACATTTATTATTTAGTTTCTGCTCTTTTTTTATGGTGACAATCCATCGTTGTTCTCATATAATGAATCCTTGTCTTCTTCAGGTTAAGCTGTTTTATGTACTCTATTTCTACACTTGACCAATCATCTATTTTATGTACTGCAGAGGAGGCCCTTGCCAGAGTTCTGGCGGGATTGGGATCGTCCTATTGTAAGTGAAAAAGTTTCAGTATAGCACTGAACAATCCCAGTTTTTTTCATGATGTGATATATGGCCATTTTAGCAGTTTTACTTGTAAAGTAGTAGATCATATTATCATAATCCCATCATCAACCGCAACAACGCCAAATCCTAGTAGTCCCAAACAAATCCTGGTGGAATCGAGATGAAACCTAACATGAGCCACCAAAATAGAAGTAAAATAAAAAAGAGCAGCCCGGTCCATGCTGCTTGCGCTGGTCCGGGAAGGGTTGGACCCACTTGGGGTCTAGGAGTAATTTAAACAGGCAGTAAAAATAGTAACACTAACATTAGGGAGTCTAAACCTTAGTTTACTGTTCAGCCCCTTGAATTGCTGCTTTCCACACGCTTCTAAGACTTTATCTGTCTCTCTTGATTCCTACAGCCATACCCAAATCCCCCATGTGCCACCTCAAATTCTATATAGTTGTTCTTACATGACCAATGAAATTTCCTTTGAAAATATCCTATTGTAACACTTGTAGTATGTCATCTTAAATGTTCCCAGAATTGCCTCTTAGCACATGTTGTGGTCTACTTGAGGGCTTGAGAGGCATCTACACTAACTATATTGATAAATCACGAACAACTGGCTTGATTTTCTATCTTACACCCCATAATGCTGGTAAAATGAAGTCAAGCAAAAATACTGCATCTTGTTAGAGGGAAAAGGTGAAACAGACCATTGTAGGTTTACGAGAACAAAAATGTGAAGCACAAAATAATCGCATTAGCTTACTTAGTTTTTAATGGTTACTTTCCAGGACCATTGGACAGATGTTGAGTTAAACTTTCTAAGAATTATATAGTTTGGTTCTATAGTTTCAAAATAAAATAAAGATATAGTGCGTTTCTTTTGCATCAGAACATTTACCAAACTATATATGCATCTGTTTGTGTTTAAATTTTAGAAGTGAAACTATGTTCAAATGTCATTTATCCCCTCTTTTCAGCCCGCTGAGGCATGGAAAGCCCATAACTGCATACCAGATGAACACTATGTTCAGACGTTGCTCGCAGTAAGTCAACAATCGCTACAAGATTCTTCGTGTAATGTCTTCTGCACCAAGCCACCAAGTCCCTGATTATTTGACGACTCTGTGATGCAGCAAAGTGGTCTAGAAGAAGAACTTACACGGCGATCAGTTACACATAGTGCATGGGATCTTTCAGCCTCTAAAGATCGTGAAAGACGTGGATGGCATCCTGTAACATATAAAGTCTCTGATGCTACTCCTAGACTTGTGAAGTCTATAAAGGTATATAGTTTCTTCAAATTTGGACACAATTGTTTCTTTTAAAACTTATATATACATTTGCTTAAACAACAACACTAACAGAGCCTTTTGTCCTGATCAAGTTGGGAAGCATATCTATGCTTAAATGTGAAACTAAAGATTCCATCACCATTTGAATGCAAGTTTGGTTCATGTTACTTTGACATGGTCAACGCAGTCCTATTGTTTAGGAGTACTAAAATGAATTGTCTTATGAAGCAACAAGAACCTTTTTTAGGAAAAGAAACACTGTGAATGCCTTAAACCTGTAATATTGGTGGTGGTAAATACTTCTACAATCATGAATCAGTTTCTAAAACAAATGTCTGTTTCGAAAGCTATTGCTTTTGTAACAGGGTTGCCAACTTTGATTCTTGATGTGGCAAGTTATACAAACATATGCCGCCTTTAAGAAGTGTACATGTTAGTTTCTTACAGTTCACTGAGGATCTATTCTTCTCATTATTAGGATATTGATAATATATATTACGAGACTGAAAATAGGAGGGAGTGGTGTACAAGTAACGGGAAACCAGCACCTTGCTTCCTTTTTGCAAGGAAGTTTACACGTGGAGCTGGTCTGAAACTTCTTGATTCAGTAAGTCCATTGCATTTCTTTTTCAGTTGTGCTTTTTAAAAAAAAAAAACATGGGATGCAGACTTATGACCTATTCCTTTGCTTACAGCAATTTCAATTTATTTATTTTTGGTGCAGTCATTGATAGCAAAGTGATGAGCCACAGGGGCAACTACCTTTAAATGGTTTCACCTTTACAAGAATACTGTCAGTTCAGACAAATGTAAAGGAAGGAATGGGACCACGGGAAGACGGAGAGTAACAGAGATTTTTTGGTATGGGTCCAGTGTGTGGTATTATATTTACTGCTTTGTTTCTCCATAGAAAGGTACAATACATATTGTAAAGCGATAATTTTGTTTCTTTATTGCCTAGGATAGCACGTCTATTAACACATGACTCAGCATTGTAAAAACAGTCGACCTGTTGGTTCTGCAGCCCTGAGAAAATGTGTCGGCAAGATTATAGAGAAATATATCATACCATGCATATTAATTTTATTTTACACATTGCAATGTGTGTTTGGTGACCGAGCTATGAATTACTGTATCATTCGATTCATATATGCCTGTTCAGTGTTCTGGTCCATCATAAATATGGGACCCAGTACGGTCAAAGTGGTCGACACCTTTTTGACTTTGATGGTCTCAAGACCGCCCAGTTTATAATGATTGGACTGCCG
Source organism: Paspalum vaginatum (assembly GCA_030272315.1). NCBI lineage: Eukaryota > Viridiplantae > Streptophyta > Magnoliopsida > Poales > Poaceae > Paspalum > Paspalum vaginatum. The sequence continues at coordinate 8,098,090 of CM059020.1, read as the reverse complement.
GATGGAACTCGCGTGACGTCCGTCCCCTGCAGTTGAGTCACTGCGCGGGGGACCCGCATGCTGTGGGGCCCGCGGAACAGTGAGCCAACTGCAGGGTACCAAAGTCAGGGGATCAGCTTCCTGTACTGCCTGGGTAAGCAGAACTCGTTTAGGCAATCTAGTGCTTCGGCAGCTCTCGTCATGTTCCCCGGTTTAATCGATGCAGTTGCAATTAGGAATTAGGATCCAGCAGATATGGTGTTGTAGCCTTTTTTTTTATAGAGCGAAAGTGGCCCCCAGGATAACGTGCTTTCCACGTATCAGAACCGTTGAGTGCAGAAGGTATGCAGTCATCTTAAAGCCTCACCGTCGAGCTCCGTTAGTCACCCAAGTTTCTGCAGGAGTAAAATGCACGGAAGGTCTATGAATCTGTAAGCTTATGCTATTTAGATTCATAAACTCTCAGACTATATTTTTGGGTATATGAACTTGTTAAGGCGTGTCATAATAGTCCATACATTTTCGTTTTATATTTCCTTTTTCATTTAGCCTCCTAAAATCTTCTCAAAGTTCCTAGTGCCATCGACCACCTCTCGCACCGCCGCCTGCCTCCTTGTACTCCCGTGCCCACGCGGCCGCGCCTCGTCTTGCGCCGCCCACGCCTCACCGTCGACTCCTGTTCATGCCTCACCATTGTTGCTGCCACACCTCTTCCCACACTGTGCTGCTACTTCCCGATGTGTGTGCAGCCCGCATCCCGCCTTAGCGCGGAGGTGTGGGGATGATCTCCGGCTAGGAGGCATTGGCGGCGATGAGCTAAGCGTGGCTCCTGCCGCTAGCGCGTGCGAGGCTTCCGGCAAGCGGCGAGCTCAACTCGTGGAGAAGAGAGGGGAGATGGAGACCGAGGTGCTTCACGGAGGCGGAGGAGCGGCGGCTATATCGGTCCCCACTGGTGGAGGTGCGGCGGGAGCGAGAGGCGCGCAACAACGTGCTCAAGAGAGCCCACCATGAACGCCACTGTCGGCCTCTGCTCTCCTAGCTCTCTCTCCCTACCCAAGCTCTGCGCGTTGAGCCGCCATTGCCAAGGTGAGCTCGAGCTCGCGCACCGGCGCTCGTGGAGCCGCCTCCCTGCTCGTGACGCCCGCTGCTCCGACTGCCCTCAGCACCGCCTCCCACGCTCGCGACGCCCGCCGCAGCGCTGTCTCCCCATGTGGGCGCCGGCTGCCCGCGACGCGGCCTCCCCACGTGCGCTGGCCGCGGCGGCGCTGCCTCCCCGCACATGTGGCAGCGGCCGCGGCCCCGCTCCCCGCGAGAGGGAGGCGACGGTGAGGCGCGGGCAGCGCAAGACGAGGCGCGGGCGCGGGAGGACAAGGAGGTGGGCGGCGGCGCGAGAGGAGGCACGGGCAGTCGATGGCGCTAGGAGCTTTGTGGAAGAAGAGATAAAATTTTAGGGGGCTAAATGAAAAAAAGAAATATAAAATGAAGGGGTATGGACTAATATGGCACACTTTAATAAGTTCATGTACCCAGAAATACAGTTTGAGAGTTTGTGGACCTAAGTGGCACAGGCTTACAAGTTCATGAACCTCCCATACATTTTACTCTTTCTATATCATGGTAAAATCTGAGCTCATGTAAACTACAAAAGATCATTTATCTCAGTGACAGATATATGTTCTGTTGTGAGCATACAAGGCCATTTTTGTTATACTACATTTACAGATTAATTGTAGGAACACTTATCAAAGTGTAATATAAGTAGCCTCACCTGTAAATGACAATGGACTCATTATAGTATATATACTTTTAACAACATACACCTATAGTTGATAGCTTATTGCAAGCTTGGAATTTTTCATGTTTTACAGGTAGAAGAGTTAACTGACCTTATACATCTTGGAATCCTTCCCATGTTCTTTCATACTGTTTATTTTATACTCCTTCATACACCACATCTTTGGAATTGAAATGTAGAGATGGATGGAGGGTGTGGCAATGGAAGCGATACAAATGAGTGAGAATATCAGGGTTTTCTTCTTATAGTTTGAAACGTAAAACTTAATACGTAAATTGAATTTATTATGTACATACAGTAGATAAGAGAACATTAAATCAGTAATTTTAGTGCATTATTCCTTACCATACAGAGTTTCTAATTCGTACAGATAGTCATACTGCTCATTGGAAAACAAGGAATAAAAAGAAAATACATAGTATTATGACAGTTACATAGAGGATCATCCTACAAAGAAAATACACCTTGCTGTTTCAAGTTAGGCCCTTAAAGTCATCTGTTTTTTTCCTCACTGTTGTGGTCAAGGAGGAGGGCCATGGCCTACGCGTGGAGATTGATTCGCTTGATCTGGAGCTGCACAGCGGCGTCTAGACGGATGAGTACGCAGTCCTCTGCATTCTAGATATGTAGTTCGAATAGTACAGATTATTGCGCTTTTTATATGCGGATTTGTGCGCACAATCTATAGGATGGACACAGAAACAAGCTCCCAGCTAGAGATTTTGGTTATTGGTACAAATGACCGTCTAAGTGGTGAGACCAAGAGCTCTGCATGTGAGTGTCGTCTGACAGTTTGTTAACATTAGTATACGTCCATATAGTTAATTATATAAACTGGATGCTGATTCACAGTTAAAGGAGAGAAATCATACCTCAAGTCCTGATGCGGGCGCACTTGGGCTGGGAGGATTAGACATCCTGCTGACGGCTGACAGTGCTCTATGATTTTCCCAGACAGAGGAGTCGCAGCCACGGCTTCCACTAGTTTAAGTACATAAGCAGTAAAACGCCATACACCGAAAATGGCAAAACAAAATAAATATTATTTAGACGGACAAGAGCCGGGCAGTAGCTCTAGGGGGATAGTGAAAGTGAATAATAACATTTAGTGGAGGAGAAAATAATAAAAGGTCATGAAATGTTCATAGGCCACAATGGTTAATGAATCACATACAAAATGTCTTGTAACATCAGCAGGAATTACCCATAAAGTCATGTAATGTTCATAGGCCACAATGGTTAATGAATTACATACAAAATGGCCTGTAACATCAGGAGGAATTACTCACTGGTAAAAACTGAAAGCCACTGACACCGTTAGGGAGCTCCGGCAGCACACATCCCACAACCTTCGATGGACGTCAGAGATATCTGGAACGCGCGTCCCCCTGGACGCGAAACAATTATCGTTTTTTTATATCAATTGCACCAGTAGGCAGTAGCCTTACAAATACTATATTACTAACAGAAACCGGGTCTGTACTCTTCGGTCTTCACTATGCTGATTTTCTAAGTGTCGGTGCCAGGCCATACCAGCAATCCATCATGGAACAATCATCAAGAGAGTTGCTGACATGGCATCTGACATGTCACCAGCATGTGTGATGAAACATCTTCATACATGAACTTGGTAAGTGGTTCTGCTACACCTTGCAAAATGAGAGGAACTGGTTCTGTTACGTAGCCAGTAATTTCAATTTGCATCCGGTGTTCCTACACCAACACACCAGCTCCATCTGTTTGCTATTTTGCTTCTCGTTTGTGATCCCCCAGTCCCACAGCATGTGGTCGTCAAGCATTCTTTCCGGTTCGGCTTTTCTGAATGGATAGATCTGTGATCTTGTGGTACCAAAGGAAAAACAGAATAATGATGGAGGAGAATGTTGGATGCATGTTGGTTGCTATGCATGCTCGATCGCATTCAGTGTTTGCTTCAAGTCGTCAACCGTCCAGGATGTCCGCAACTGCAACGCTAAAACCAGTTGCTCAAATTATTATTTCAGCCTTGGGATTGAGAGAGAAGTAGAGAACTGTAGTCTGTGGGATGTGGCTGTCTGCTCATAGAATCAGCTTTTTGTTCTTAAAATTGCAATCTGGACCTGGGAACTGCAGAGGTCAAGGGCTCAAGGCTGCAATGTGTTGGTGACGCTTGTCTGTGTACCTCAGACGGAAGTTGTTCCTCTGCAAAATGTGACGCATAAAGTGCAGAAAAAGCATTTTTTCAGCTTTTTCCTAATGGTGTTTCCTGACATGGAAGTGAAAGAACCTGGAGGTTCATCTGCCTTGGTTTTTTGACTGCATGATTTGCAAGCATCAGTTGGTGGAGCTTGACCGGCTCCAGATTCTAAGCTCCCAGACACCATGTTTCTTTGGAAAACATACCGTTAGCGGTTTTTTCAATAGGTTGTCCATTCACCCTTGTCTATCATTATTCCAACTATTTTTCATTTTATCTATATTAGCGTTACATTGTCATTTTGTACTATAGACGGTCCTTTTACACAATCCGCTAGAGATGGTCTAGATCATCTCCTGCAAATGTCTCGTCCCATTATTCAAATTTCAAACTCAATGTGTTTTGAGCATCTATTTGAGCCAACTGTTGAAGGTGGCCTTGATCAAGTTGGGAAGGAAATATGGGAAACAGCATTGGATTAAGCACCCTGCTCCTTTTCTCTTCTTTCGCCGACAGTAGAGAGGATATTTTGAAATAAGCGTGCAATGCGTTTCATGTTGTTCTTCGATACGGCTAGTATTTGTTATGAGCCAGGAATATACTGGAATCAATTGAAGGTACAGTACAGTATAGCACGTCATGCCGGCAAAGGCACGGCCACATCGGCCAGCCAATTCGCTCGCTCATGAAGTCATGAAAAGGAGCGCATGTAGTCTTTTTATTTTCATTTTTCTGCAGAAAGAAAGCCTGTAGTCTTTCAAAGGAGCAAGGAAAGAATGGATTGGATGTAGAGATGTACTACAAGGCTGGCCTCCTTGGGAATGCAGTAAAAATACATGGCTATATATGCTGTTGATCCATCCATCCTGTACAGAATCTTGTTCGTAGGCCATGCTAGGCTTTCACGGACACTACCCCACGACCGCAAGGACACTAGGCAGCGAGCATGCTCACCAACAATTGCTCCCACTGACTGAGATATCTGAATCTCGGCAAATCTTCGCTTTCCTCCACACCACACCACTACGTCCAAGACCAAAAGGGCACCAGTGGCCAGTGCGGCACTGCATATGCGACGCAGGGCACTGCCAGCCAGGCAGCTGTCCTGTGGGGCCTCTACTGCCTCTCCTCTCACTGTGTGCCAGTGTGTGTCAGTGTGGCCCATCTGTGTGAAAGCCAACGGCAATGGCACTCGAACGTGCTCTTGTTGCCCTGCTTGCAATGCACTGGTCCTCCCCTCTCCCCTTTTTGCAGGTGAGGTTGCCGAACCAAGCAAAGCAAGCTCATGAGCAGCTGTGTCTCCGTGTTAGTCCTAAATCACTTGCTATCAAGGCGCTAAATGATTGTGGCCTTCAACATGCATTCTATCTCCAACGTATTGCGCTGGGTCAACAGTTAAGGTTATATGTGAGGCTGCATGGTTCTGGTAATGGAGAACGAAGAGAGAGAGCATGCATGGAAAAAATGCTACTGTCAAGATACGCTGGAATATGGGCAACATGTGCGTTTTTGGCTGGTGATATGCCTACTGTCTCTGCTCTCCTACAACAGTAGCACCCACCTGCAGTGCTTACCGATCGAGCCAATAATTAGCAGCCTTTCCTCACCATGGACGCATGTGTTAGACTAAGGCTATGGCCGCTTACCTCAAACGGTTTCTCAAAACACTATTTGATATAAATGCTGCAATGTAGACGAAAAAAAAAAGTTAGAATAGTAATAGAGAATGGGATTTGAGAAGTGCCGTTGGAGAAAGCCTCACAGCAGAGATTATTATGTGGCGAGCGCTGCAGGTCTTGCGTCTTCCAGGCAGGGTAAACTACTACTGAACTTGTCGTTGTCCAGTCTGCAATCAGCAAAAGCTTGGGGGTGGGGGGGGGGGGGGTTGTTGAAAAAAAGGCAGTCATTTCATTTCACTTCGCTTCAGGTTAGGAAACGAACGAACGGAAACTACCACCGAAGCGTGCATGCATGTACAGCCGAATAGTCGCTTCATTCGCAGCTTTCCCACGACAAGCAAAAAAAAAAAAAAAACTGTGAAAGAACTGTCAGGTAAAAGCGACGGCTGCCCTGAATTTACGCGAGATGATGGATCGTTGGTTTAATCCGAGGGGGGAGAGCAGCTGCTTCTGTAAATTTAAATTCTGCAGAGCTAGTTTCCTAGCAAACTAGTATTACTGTACCCAGCTACCAACGCTAACGCATTGGTGCAAAATGCTGGGGGCGCTACGAAGGCCCAAAGGCATTCCTTGGCACATGGACATGGACATGCAGGGCAGCGAGCAAAGCAACCTCGAAACCGAAAGGCGGCACCTGCACCGGGCCCCGCCGGGCACGTAGACATGCAGCAGTAGACCCGCACTGGCACTACCGCTGCAGCTGGGTGCCGTCACTGACGGACGCCCACCAAGTGGACTAGGATTATGAATTTAGGATTCAGAGACGAGGGAGGGACAGCGTCCATTTAACTAATGATGGAAGAAGCATGGCCGCATGGGCATGGACTTGTGGGGGTGCGCATTTCGAGGCAATTATTATTATATGGTGTACCGTGCAAGTGCTGGCGCTCGCTGCTGAGCCTGTGTCCAGCGGTTGCCGGGATCTCTTCCGTACAAGATTATGTATCATATTACATGATCATTTGTAGTTATATTTACTCTGCATCTCAATCATATATCTGTATCTCAATTCTATATCAACTGTTATATTTTCATCAATTTATGAAATCCATCCGCGGACCCCACTTCCCTTTTGCTCCCTTGGCCTCCCTCCTGCTCACCCCGCCTCCTTCTCACACCTACATCCTTGCCTCCCCGTTACCTTGCCGTCGGCGCGCCTCCCCGCCGCAGCCTTGCTCCTCCTCTGACCTAGCCTCCGCCACCTTGTCCTCCACAATCGGCGGCCCCGCTCCGCCGGCGGCTCATGGGCCTAGATCCAGGCCTCTCCGGGCTGGTTCGGCGCCATGGCGGCTAGATCTTGGCCAGGCTACTGCCTCGCGAAGGTCACCGCCTCGCCATCGTCCACCTCTGTCCCGCCGCCTCGAGCAGCCGCGGCGGCCTCTCCTCCTGCGAGGGACGCTAGCCTCCACACAGCGCCGGCAGCAGGACCTTGTCCAAGCCCGGCCCCGGCCTCCTCCCCTCTGCCCAGTGCCCACCCATGGAGAAGGTGCGCGGGTGGAACGACCAGTGCCAACGTGGACGAGGAAAGCTTTAGGGGGGCATGTCAACCACTCCACATTTGAAGTGAGAGAAGCCTCGTCCTACCGTAGGGAGCTCCCCCCAACCCTATATCTCAGGGTGGCGTTTGGACAGCGTTAGCTTTAGCTACACCAACCACCACAGCAGGGACAGGAACAGAGTGTCGTACATACCTTCGCCGTCGCTTCAGTGCATATACACGTACATGCATATACATACGTAAAGCTAGTGCCACGTCGAGGAGTAAAGTGGAGCTAGCGTATTTGAGAATGTTTGGTGGAGAGAAGGAGCTGGAGAGCAAGGAGACAAGCCCGGCCGGCGTTGTGCGCGCGTGGAGACAGCCGCCTGACAGACACTCTAGAACTAGAAGAGCCAGCAAGCCGCCGCGCGCGCCGCAGCATCAGAAGCGGCCAGCCACTCTCTCGCTACCTCCGGCCGCGCGCCGCCTCTGATCTGATTCCCCAATACAAAAACTGCCTGGCGCAGGCGCCGGAGTAGCTCCAAACGAGATCCACGGCCGGACGCGGGCGGCCCCCTGATTGATCCTGATGGCTTCTTGCTCTTCTTGCTCTCGCATCAGCCGCCCAATCATTGCCTGTTGCTTTGTTTCCTTCCTCCTCCTCCGCGCTTTCGCGGCCTCGGCAGCTGCCTCGGCCTCCGCGGCGGCGAGCGGCAACGGGACGCGGAGGGCGGCGTTCGCCGACGAGGAGGAGCTGCGCAAGTTCCGGAGGATCACGGCCCGGCTCGCGCGGCTCAGGGACGCCGCCGTCAAGACGATTCAGGCAAGCGGCACACGCGCGCGTTCTTCCTTCTTCGACGTGGTCGTCTGTTCTGTTCTGTTCGCCTTGCTTGCACAGTTGCACTGCACGGAGAAATGGGCAATGGCATGGCGTGGCCGGCTGACGGTTTGGTTGCGCAATGGCAGAGTCCCGACGGCGACGTCATCGACTGCGTGCCGACGCACCTGCAGCCGGCGTTCGAGCACCCCAGGCTGAGGGGCCACAAGCCAGAGGTAGCTGAGCTGAGCGGCGTCTGAAATGTGCAGTGCGCAGCACGCTGCTCCGATCCGAGCTGATCGATGGTCGCCTCTGCGTGCGTGCAGAGCGAACCTACGGAGAGGCCGAGGATCGCCGGCGGCACGCACCGCGACGCCGACCGAGACGAGGGCGTCTTGCTGCAGGCGTGGTGGCGCGCCGGCGAGTCGTGCCCGGAGGGGAGCATCCCCGTGCGGCGCACCACGGAGGGCGACGTGCTCAGGGCCAGCTCCGTCAGGCGGTTCGGGATGAAGCCCCGCGGCGCCGGCTTCGCGCGGCGCCGGCGCGACTCCACCGCCCGAGGCCATGAGGTCAGTTCAGTCGTCGGTCACCGCTGGCAAGCAGGAGCGGGAGCTGGGGAAAGGGCAGAAATGGCACCACCGCACCACCAATAATTTCGTAGCTGCTGTACCGTGCATGTGTGCGCGCTTGCATTGCGCCCGGCCCGATGGATCGATCGGTGCGGCAGCTGCACAGTGGTGGTACCGGCTGCGCTGGCAGAGGCTGCCGGCCGCGCATTGTACCGTGCGGGGCACAGTGGTCGTCGATCGATCTCACTCAGCCCAGCAGTGAGCAGCAGATGTACTGCGACTGCATGCGACTCTGCAATGACCATTGAGGGAGAGGGAGGGCCACAAGCACACCACATGCACATGTTCTTTCGTAGTAGTAGTAATTACTCCCAACAAACAAACTTCGATCATCGCGGCCTCTAATAATAATCTATCTAAACACGCACAAGTGCACAACATGTGTCCGTCACGCTGAACACAACAGCAATGAAGCTGCTTCTCTGATGCATGCAATGGCATGCGATGCAGCACGCGGTGGGGTACGTGTCCGGCGGGCAGTTCTACGGCGCCAAGGCGAGCCTGAACGTGTGGCCGGCGCGGGTGGCGTCGCCGGCGGAGTTCAGCCTGTCGCAGATCTGGGTCATCTCCGGCGCCTTCGGCCGCGACCTCAACACCATCGAGGCCGGCTGGCAGGTCAGCCCCGAGCTGTACGGCGACAGCCGCCCCCGGTTCTTCACCTACTGGACGGGCGACGCGTACCGGGAGACGGGCTGCTACAACCTGCACTGCGCGGGGTTCGTGCAGACCAGCGCCCGCGTCGCCATCGGCGCCGCCATCGAGCCCGTCTCCGCCGTCGCCGGCCGCCAGTTCGACGTCACGCTGCTCGTCTGGAAGGACCCGCGCCCGCGGGGCCACTGGTGGCTGCAGCTCGGCAGCGGCGGCGGCGAGCTCGTCGGGTACTGGCCCTCCGCCCTCTTCACGCGCCTCGCCGCGCGCGCCGCCATGGTGCAGTTCGGCGGCGAGGTCGTCAACGCGCGCCCCGCCGGCGCGCCGCACACGCCCACGCAGATGGGCTCCGGGCGCTTCCCCGCCGAAGGGTACGCGCGCGCCGCCTACTTCCGGAACGTGCAGGTCGTCGACTGGGACAACAGCCTCGTCCCTGCCGCCGGGCTCAGGATGCTCGCCGACCGCCCCGGGTGCTACGACATCGCCGGCGGCAGCGGCGGCGCCTGGGGCACATACTTCTACTACGGCGGGCCCGGGAGGAACGCGCGGTGCCCGTAGGCCGGCCGTACGTAGTAGCTCTATAGGAACGGAACGGGGTGTTGTACGTGTGTTTACATGCAGACGTGCAGGGCTCACTCAAGCACACAGGTATAGCAGAGGCTGATGATGATCCCAACAAATACTAGGCTAGTAGTAGTAGGATATTTTAGTAGTACAAATGAAAGCTTTGATTTTTTTTCCCTTCACCCTCTTCCTCTCTCTATGCGAATATAGTACAATCTGTTCATTCAGTTTTTGTCTGATTTGTATTCGTGCCATCGTGTTGGAGCCGGTGACTTTTATGCTAATACTAATGAACCTCTATATACCAATTGCCAAGCAATAATTGAGTGGCTAGTGAAGGTGGTTATACCTCTGTCCGCAACAATCAAATCATAAGATTTCAGCGTGCTCAATGACCCTCTCTTCTCGAATAAAACTTTCTACCTCTCTTTTTATAAATACATTGACATGTCACCGAGCATGTTGATAAGTACATACTTTGTTTTGCCAATCTCAAAATCTGGCAACTTATTTTTTTTTTGCACATTTACTGCATAAAACTAGGGTGAATATCCATATGTTTTCGCTTGTTTTGCAAAAGGAAAACTCTGGTTTGGAACTCAGTTTCGGCAGTATTTCCTTGGGTCCCAAAAAATATAACTACTTTATGTTTGTCCTAAGTAAAATTAATCAACTCCAGCTTGGCCAGGTTTAAAGAAAAAATGTAATGTATATTGGATAAGTACGTCATAAAAATATACATTACGATAGATGTATATTGGACTTAGGCCCGGTTTGGTTCCATTAGCAACTAATAATTAGCTGGCTAATACCTCTTAGCTAAAATTAGCTAGCTAATTATTAGCCGACAACCTATTAGCTAGATGGTGTTTGGTTTCAATGGCTCATAGGTATAAGATGTTTTTTTATGTGTTGTTAGTTGCTATTAGCTGAATTAGCTAGGTTGAGCCAGCTAATGAGATAATTGTTAGTTGATTTATTAGTTGACTCTGTTTGGGTTTTTAGCTGCTATTTTTAGTATCAAATTGTTAGCTACAGAAAACCAATGGGATCGGCTCGTCTAGGAGGAAGGCGAGGTCCATCTCCACGTCCTCCTCGCCAACTACCGCACCGTTAGCTGCAGTGTCTTTATCGGAGTTACTCTGGTAAAATCCCAGAGGTCCCTCGGTCCACCAGCTAGGAAGAAAGGATGGTGGGGTGAAGACAGGAGGCGTGTACGGGGGAGAAGCAGGGGGTCAAAGAAGGAAGAAGAGCTACTCGCCATTGGCAAAGGAAGGATTTTTTCGGAGTTTTTAGTTTTGCTGTGGAGTAAATAAGCATGTGGGGAGACGTCGCTTCAGTTTTCAAGACGTGGGAACGTGGGGGGTGGTTAAATTATTTTTTCTTGTTTGATTTAATTTTAGTTTAGAATGAAATTAATTTGTGGACAAAATTAGGTCTGCCCAGTATACTCAGGGCCAACGGTCAATCCTGGTCTCAAATCTTCAGTATCGAGTCGAGACATGCCAATGTTTAGATTCAAATGTGCTCAACACACACCCGGTACTAAAATCTCTTTTGTATCGGGTGTGCTACCTACCCAGTACCAATGTACATTAATTGGCACCGGGCTGGGCTCACGGCTTGTCGGGGTCATGCTTATTTTTTATTGGGGTCACATGCAGTGAAATTATTTTTTATTGGGGTCACATGCAGTGAAAAATAGTCGGTACAAGGAGCTATCGCCGGATCATTGGGTCGGCTCACGCTGATAACATCACGTAGCTTCGCCCCTGTCACACATGCAGCAGGATAATCGTTGATGCATAGCAAGCACACATTAGACATATCTAACATGGTCTAATTACAAGATATCAAAGACTAAAGCTTCTAATCACCATGACTACAAGTTAAGCCAAAGCTGCCATGCAATTAGTAAACGGTAACTAGAGAACTATGAATTGCTAATCATGACATGAACTTGATCAAAGCTTAAGATAGATAATATACCAATGTTTACAAGTATGGCCATACCTCGACAATGATATGAAGATACCTCTTGAACAATGTAATTAGACAACCCTGCAAGGTGTCTAACTACACCTAAGAATTAGAAGAACTAATCAAGATCTCTAATTTCTAGCCTAAAACTCGACCCTCCGCTCTACTCTAGTTGTTGTCCCTCTTCTCGTCACCTTGACAATGAATTGGATGCCTTGTCTCACGGCCAACTTTGCTTTAAATACCCTGAAGAAGATGTGGTCAAAAGGGCAAACTTGGGCCTCCAAGTCGCTGACCTGGGCCTTCTTGGCCCAGATCGAGTGTGTCTTCTTGGATGTTGCTCCTCTTCCATATCTCACAAAGTTGCTTTGAATCTTTGGGCTAGCTCCACCGAGAACTTGAGTTGACGTGGTTTACACCAAATCTTGCCTAATTTGGTATAACTCTGACATTTCTTGGCTTCCATTTGGTCAAACCCTTTTATGGTAGTGGAGTATAACTCTTGTAGAAGTTAATCCCCAAAAATCTCCTTTAGAAACTTCTAGAAGAAAAAGTTATGGACTTCACAACGTGACTAGGTTGTCCAATTTAATCATGTTCTAGTATCCCATTTGTAGCATCATTGCTTGCATCATAAATTCTTCAAATTTGGGTCAAAAACCTAAAAAATATAGACATGGCAAAAATCTACAAGCAATATTGCATTTTCATTGTTTTTCTAAGGTTTTCAAGATATAACCAAGACATTGGCGCTCAATTTATTCTAAAAACCACATGAAATTATGCTTATTTTTCTTTCTTATCGAGCGTCATAGGTTGTTTGACGCCATCATGCTGGTTGAGAGTACTGACATACCTCTCCCTCTAACTAGCCCGCTAACTATCCTGTAATGACAGATGGGGTACCTATGGGGGCCTTTGTAGGGTTACAAGGGAGATGGGTGTCTGGAGCTAAGGAAGACGAAAAGTGTGAGACATGCGATCTAGAGAGGTTCGGGCTATCGAAGCATAAGACCCTACATCCTCTATGGTGGTGGATGTATTGCTATGAGACCCGAGAGTTATGAGAGTCTAAGCCTTAGACCATCTCCAATGGAATAGATATATGGACTGTCTATAGTACAAAATGACATTGTAGAGCTCTGTAGACAGAGAGGGAGGTGGTTGAAATAGTGACGGACAAGCGCATTTAGACAACGAGACACGCTCAAGCTGTCTTCAATGAGTTGCCGATATGAGCTGCCTATAGTACAAAACGACACTGTAGCGATACTGTAGACAAAGTAGGATGTGGTTGGAATAGTGATAGGCAAGGGTGGACAGAGATTCTGCTATGAGATGGTGAGGCTGTCTCCAATGGGAAGGGGTTCCTTAAAATACTGTAGCGGTACTGTTTAGCACTGTAGCTGATGTGACGTACAGAGTGGGATGAGCTTTGAGGAATTGAGATGAAGAATGTTGTTGAAGATAGCTTGAGTATGAGTGTATGAACTCCTTCCGGTGCCTCTTGCAGCCTCTAGCTAGTGGGCCCTAGCTACGCCATGGTTTGTAAGTCCGTCTGGTATGTTCAAGACCCTGTAGAGTCATCCATGCACTGAGTAGCTCACCTCCTCCATCCTCGATCTCAGGTTGTCTCCAACCGTCTCTAACTGGATACCTATCCACCCTTTTCTATCACTATTCTAAATACTTTTCACTTTGTCTATAGTAACGCTACTGTGTCATTTTCTAAGTCTGTTTGGACGCTCCACTAAAGATGGTCTTGGTAATGTTAGTCAAAAAAATGGTGATATGCAGTCATCACTGCCAAGGACCACTGTGACACACCAGTGTCTCACTCTAGACTCCACCCTATCCTGGTACAGGTGACAAGATAGGCAATGCAGGCCTGCGTGCACTGCATCTCACGCTCCTCACGCGCTATCCACGTCTATCCTA